>OY728164.1:601915051-604683051 GCA_963277665.1 Viscum album
CCTTTATCCCATACATGACCCTAATCATCTTTAAGTCCTGTGGAAAACATTTCAAAAACTTGGGATGAGCATAAAAATCCCATTAAAGGATAAACAAAGAAGGAAAACTGTTAGTTTTTCAAAACAACAAGTAAACCATGAGTACTTTACCAAAGTAATACTTTTCACCTTTATGAAGTAGTAAAAAATATTCACTGAATAAAAGACCATTACTTACCCTTTTGTAACCAAAAGATTACCATAAAACCCATATAAAGAACACATAACATATATAGGTAACTTGGGACATAAAAATAATTAAATGGAATAACCATATGGTTGACTTCCACACATACTTAATGGAATAGCCATTTGACTGACTTCTATACCCAATGCATTGGAGGTTATAATGTAACCTCCCATCCTGGTATTCACGACACCACTCGTTATATGGTTTATCACGTAACGACCCATAAAATGTCCAAGTACCATTATTACACATAAAATATTGAAAATATAAACATTTAAATAACAACATTTCATTTTCAATCACAATATTTAATTCAGAGATATTGAATTAATCAATCCATTTTCAAAAACCATTTAAAAGAGATTTTTGAATCAAAGTGTCCCATACCACTTTGAAGCTTTTAATGGAATTAAAATTTTAAAACATTAATGTCCATATAAATAAATACTGAAAACCATTTTTAAAACATGGAAATTAAAGATAAATATTTATAATAATAAATCTTTAAAACATTTAAAACCATATTTTTTGTTAAAGAGTTTTTAACAAAATGAGAGACTCTTGAATACAAATAATTTTGGAATAACATTTAATCCGAACATTATAATATCATGAGAATAAAGGGATTCATGATATAATATGTCAAAGGATAGTATAAACACCATATAAGAGTGAATTGGTGCATAACAAGAATGAAGTCTCAATGGAAATGTAAATTGAGATGGAATCTATTATAAAGATGGTATCCTTAAATTAAGGATAAATCTATCAAATAATTATGTGTGAAAAATATAAATAAACCCAATATAAGTGGATATTAAGTATGAAACAATCAGAGGTCATTCACACATATTCATAGGATGGCATGTTCAAGAAGTACAAGTTAAACCCAAAGAAATCGAAATTGGGTTAAGATGTTCCCTTGTAAAAATTCGACAGCCTAACGACGCCACTTCAAAATTCAGAAAATTAGTCGATGAGAGAGTGAATGGTATATCATCACTTGGACATAAAATTTAAAACAATAAGGATATATAAGAACATATCCAAACATAATAAGATGTAAATTAAAAGACATAACAAAAGAAGTCTTTTAAAAAGAGGAGGGTGAAAGGTCCCCTTACCGAGTTGGGTAACTTTCGAAACGTACACCCCATGGAAGAAGGGCCATAAAATGAAGATGTAAATACCCATAAATGAAATTATACTAAAAAAAGTGTATAATAATGGGAAGTACACACACCACTCAATGGAAATAGTGGAAAACGTAGCATAAATCTCATGGAAATAAAAGTGAGATGAAAAATCCCTTACGAAAACTCGGCAGCATAACGACGCCACTTAAAACTTTCAAAAATGGATTGATGAGATCAAATAGTGTCTCTCATAATATTAACATAAAATTTACAGCAAGAGGAATATAAAATAACATCCCCCAACATAACAAGGAGGAGCTTAAAAGAAGTGACAGAAAGGAGAATACTTAAAAAGAGAGAGATTGGATCTCTTACGAAAATTCGGAAGCCTAACGGCGCCACTCAAAACTTCCAAAATGGATTGATGAGATAAAATAGGGTCTCTCTTCATATGAACATAAAAATTACATTAAGAGTAGTATAAAATAACATCACAATCATAATAAATATTATCTTAAAAGGAATGACATAAAAGAGTGTACTTAAAAAGAAAGAGAGAGGTAGGATCCCTTACCTCAAGTCTGACTTGTCTTGTTCGTTTCTTTATATTCCTGAATAATAAACTTTGGTAAATTTATAATTGCTTAAGTAAATCTTTTAAATATTATTATTCAGTTCATATCACATATTATAATGTTATAATAATTGGTTAATAATGTGAGTTCATATCAGACGTTTTTGTCGATGTTTGGTACATGAGTAAAAAATGAACTTGTTTGAAAATGATTGTCCATGTAGTTACAAGTAAATCATATCCAGAATAGTATTAATGATTTAAATATCATATATATCCAGTACATATTCATTTTATACTACTCCATAACATTTGTAGAAAAAAATAAACGAAATGCACCGTTCATGGAGACGGTAGGCCGTACATACGCATGAATGCTACTTTCATTTCTTTGTCATATTAATGGAATTAAAAATAATTTAGATATATAAATATTATAATTCCAATATAATATATATGTTATATAGGTCACATATGTTAATTAATTTCATTCTTTATACATTCCATGTATTGCATGAAGGCGTCACATCACTTGAGGGGGCGGTAGTCCACACTTCCTCGTATGAAATTATCGCATTTGCACAACATGAAAAGCATAAAGGCATGTTTTAAATATAAAATTCAGAAGCATATAGAAAACATAAATACCATATATATCATATATAAAATATATTGACATCATAATGGGTACCATGAAATGTGTAGATTGAATAATCATCGTTTTGTGAGGCAGAAATTCACCATCCACAGAAACAGTATGTTCTTTAACCATTAGATGAAGGTGTGTGTAAGTGTAGCTCGAATAAATCACATAAAAACATCCTAGTATATTTAAGATACTAGTGTTGTTACAAAATAAAGGAATAAAAAGAGTTTAGAGGGTTGGAGAAGCAAAATAAAACAAAAAAACACAAGGGAAGACATTACCTTTAAATCGGGTAACTCTTTTTGATTTGAGCTCAAAGGCTTCCTTGGAAAGGATTATGCCAAAAGGTGAGGCTTAAATGATGAATATAGGGATGTGTAGAGATAAAATGGGCAGGGTTTGGCCGAGCCAATGGCTTGATAGGTGTGGGTAAGGAGGTAGAGTTGGGGGCCTTTTATAAGAGGAGAGGAGGGGCACTCTTGGAAAGTCAAAAAAGGTTACATTATTTTCAAATGAGTTTCGGATTTTAAAGGTCCCACATTGATTTATTTCGAGGATAAGGTGATAAGGGTTAGAAATCCACCCATAAAATAGGTTTTTGACATGTGTAGGTCATATATATTACATTATCTTTTCATTTTATTTAAATCGTTAAATAATGAGGTAATCGCATCATCATCATGATGTCATAAATAATTTAATTTATTTAATGTCTAAAAAATATAAAAAAATACAATGATGTAGGAAATCGTATTATATTTCCAATGACTATTTATAGTAAAAAATGGGACTTGTATGACCCCAAGTAAAAATTGTTTTAGTAAAACAATATATGTTTGTGTCATTTTTACTTTTACTTTAAATAAAAGGCATTAATGTCATTATCTTACCCAAGTGGCTCCATGGGGTCCCAAAAATCGACCCATGGGTTGTCTTGATCGTCCATGAATCATCCAATAGGGTTAGGACAAGTTTCAAGATATTTTCATTTTCTTATAATATCATTTTTACCTTAAATCACACTAATTACTTTTAATCGCGATTAATAAAACTTAAACATTACTATTCACCAAAAATTATTTTAATCTCATTGAACCACATTTTTCATCCTTATAAAAAATATGTATGTCAGATTTTTGAAAATCAAATCACACAAGTGGTAAAGTTTCATTTAAACGAAAAATCAGTTTCTTTAACTACCACTTAGTGGTTTCACTATTCATCAAAAATTGAAGTTTTTCAGAAAAATACCAAAAATTCACCCTAAGCTATATTTGATACTCCGAATTCAAAAATGATGTCTATTTTAAAAAATTAAAAACATATAAGTTGCATTAATTAATTTAATAATTAATTCCCGCTGTCAAAACAAATAGCGTGTTTTTAAGAAACAATATATATTAAAAGATTTACACTAGTTTAAGTCCAATTTCAAAGTGAAATTAATTTCAATGACCACCATTGTATTAAATGGTAAAAATATATTCTAAATAAACTTTAATCTCAATTAAAAATATAATCTATCCAAATAAATAAATCAGATTAAAAGGAGGTTTTGAATTAAAATGCAACTTTTTCACTAAAAATGATCTTTATCGGAAAAATAACAAAAATTTACACAAAGTAAATTTTGATGTCCAGTATCTAATGAAGGATTTTATTTTTTCAAATACAACATATAAAATTGTCAAAATTATATTTGAAAATGTTTCTCCATCAAAAGACGGTTAGTCGACCTTTTAAAGAATATTAGAAGATTTATGCATAAAATTGGATTCATTTGCATTTTTACACCTCTATCATTTATTAGAAAAAAGTAAAATTATTTTAAAAAACATATATAATCATTTTGTAGTTAGTTTTGTTCTTTCCCGCCATTACAATGGCTATACGTTAACTACCATTTAAAATAATATTATTTTTTTATTAGAGTGCAACGTAAGATTTTAAAGGAACTCATTGTTGCATATTGGGTACGCCATCGAGCATAGAATTCCCTTTAAAGTAATATTAACATTTTATTCAAAAATATTGATAAACATTAGAATTTAATATTATTTATTTACCTAGTATGTTACAACAACCCTGGGCAACAGAACACGGAGTGGGTATCGCGCAACCACGCAACTCGAGAACAAATCATATAGTAGAGGTTTAGCACCCATGCCATCACTGGGTGTCACTAGCACCCCTACCATGTGTAGGTTTGGAGTGCATCAAAGGAACCTCAGTCCTTCGCCCTTCCAAGTTTCCACATTTAATATGATCACGTAAGAGGCTCCTCTTATAGAGACCCGAAGCCTGACGTACATTGACATTACATTGCATTTGCGGAATACTTAGTACATAACAAAAACACACACGCAAGGATCGTAATAGTTTAGTGTCTTTGGAAACTCGGAATATAATCATCTAATCCTGGTGAAATATCTTCAACATCTCCCATAAAGATCTTCCTTTTTTTTACCTAAAACCTTTCTTTATATCCTAGGGAAAAGAAAACATAAAAGGGTGAGCTCAAATGCTTAGTAAGGGTAAACAACAGAAATATCAATCACATCATATTCAAAAGAACATAACATTTTGGAAATCTTAACCTGCAAAAGAGAGCATAATTTAATAACATGGGATAAATCATGGCAGTGAAATGTAATTACAATAATCATAACTTAAAACATGAAACTTTGTGGCATTCACACATAATCATAGAGAATCATTTCTTGTTAGTCAAGACTCATTGCCAAGACTATCTTAGTGGACAAAGTCCCTTTCTGAATCGAGTAACCCTCATTTCAGTCCTGTTTCACTGAACCGGTATAACCTACCGTTCCAGCCCTGTCTATCTCATGAGATATAAAATCTTTACCCAATGCATTGGAGGGAGATATAGGTCCCACCCATCTTATAATGAATCCTTTCTTATGTGTGCCACATAATCATAAACCATACATCATAGAGTAACCCATGTAATAAAAATGGAATTCTTAAACAACATGACATCATAAAACAATTCATATAAGATAAAGGAATTCATAAAAAATATTTCCATCACAACATAATCAAATCCATGTAATAATAGGGATAAAAAACAGAACCCTTTTATTATCTTAGATGGAAAATAATTTTGATAAAATACTTGAACTCCATTCTTGAGGAAAATATCCTTTCTACTTCAAAAACACTTTTCCTTTCTTAACATGTCATACAATTTTAAACTAAAAGAAGTTAATTAAAAATAAACTTGAATACTTGTAAAGGAAGCTTCTTGGAAATAATTTTTTTAGAAATCCATTCATGCCGTATAAGTTAAAAAAACATTCTTCGTACTTTTGTCGGAAAAGTCAAAAAGTACCTCGTGCAAAAAAACGACAAAAGATTCCTTTCATATTCTTTACTAAAAACTCACCAAAGGGTAAAATAGGTTTTAAACAATTGTATGTGGATGGAAATAATATTACGTATTAAGGTAACATGGATGTGGATGATAAAATACACCCCAGTAAATACCAACGTATAAGCAATCTCGGATAAAAATGAGATTGTGATATTTCCCTTACCTTAGGTCCGATTTGCTTTGTACGTGTTCAAAGCTCATGTATAATGGTTTAAATAATGTTATTGACTTATTCCAGAATCATACATATTGATATGATATCATATATGGTCATATTCTTAGCTTCTTGTTAGTAATATTTCATTGTTACTTGTTACTCGGGTCTTTATTGCCTTTTGTTCTTATGCGTGTTTTGCCGAATAAATTCTTATTCTTCTTTTAAGGTTATATCCAGAATGGTATTAGTGTAACGTATATCATATTTATTCATTCAATTCATTTATACAATTATTATGTAATGATGATCATGTAGAACGAGTCGCTTCACATCGTGGAGACGGTATTCCGTACGTACGCACGAGTGATGATATCGTTCCTATGATCGTGAAATTGTATTGGAGTAAATATATATATTATTTAAGTATCAATATTAATTTATAATAATCATAAATAGTTACTCATTACACCATTATACCCATCCTTGTAAAGTGATGGTGGAAAATAGATTACACCACGGCGTGGAGACGGTATTCCGTACGTACGCACGCGCAGTGATTTCATTTTTCCGTAGGATGGATAGAAGGTGAATTAGGGTTGTTTCATATTTCTAATAACATATCAGTATGTAATTAATACTGATGTTATTACTTTATCATGAAACAACTAAAGGAGAAGAAGTTGAAGAAGAAAGAAATTGAAAATATCGGTAACGGATATTACCTCTTCTTTGGAACGCCTCTTTGAATCCTCCACTTAGGGAACTAAGATTGGTCTTTGAAGAAAACCAGGACCTCTAGGATTATTCTAGGGAAGTGTAGAGGAGAAAATGGCAGGGGTTGGTCGAGCTTGAGTGCTCAATTTGGTGTGAGGAGGAGGGGGAGGAGGTGCCCTTTTATAAGGGAGGAGAGGGGCACCTTAGGAATATCTCAAAATATTATTTTATATTAAAGTCAAAATCGGTTAATAATGGTTCCAAAGGGTATTATTTCGAAGATAAAGTGGGGATGGGTCTAAATCCTATCAACCAATAGGATTTAGACAAGTTTAGGGTATTATTTTAACCTTATCAATTAGATTTAACTCTAAGTTAATTAATTTAACTTTTACCGTGTCTTTTTGTTTTCTTTCACTATATGGTTAATAAACTTACTATAACATGACAAACGAACCCCAAATTGTTTATTATTAATATATATATCCTTATCTAAGTCATTTGGCCGAACCTTAGATTTTTAGGAATAAAATAACAATTAATAATATAATATTTGATTTAAAAACTATTTTGTGTCAATTTTGACACTATTTGATATATGATTTTTGTGAAAGTCATAACAGAATTATATGTTCGAAACAAGTTGATTAAATCAAAATTAATATATCATAGTAACCTATAAAATTAGTGTAATTCATAAAAAGTATTAAATTACATTTATTTTGGTATTTATATTATCAATTATGTCAATATTTCATTAATAAGATAATTACTGCATCATCTTTGTGTCATAAATAAATTAAATTATTTGATGTCTAAAAATTACAAATAAAATACCATCATGTAGGAAATCGTTTTAGCTTTCTAATGAATATTTAAAATCGAATTTATCTTATGTATAACCCCATATTAAAAATTATTTACTTATTAAACATTGATTTTAACTATTTTAACTATTCATTAAATAAAATAATATTAAATGTCATAATCTAATCCAAGTGGACCTAAATGGTAATATTATATTCATAAGGTTGTTTTTGGTCGAATTAAACTTATCCAATAGAATTAGGACATGTGTTAGGGTAATAGTAATATCATATTTACCCTTAGTTACCCTATTTACTATTAACCGTGGTAAAAAAAGTAAAAAGTTACTATTCACCAAAAATTATTTTCATCTCATTGAACCAAATTTTAGTCCTTGATATTAACCGTGTCTTTCGGAGTTTTGAAATTTCATTCACAGAAGAGGTAAAATTAAGTTTTATGCAAAATTCAGTTTTTTAACCTACCACTTAGTGGTTTCACTATTCATCAAAAATTGAAAGTTTTCAGAAAAATGCCAAAATTTCATCCTAAGCTATATTTCATATTCCGAATTCAAAAATGAAGTCTATTTTACCAAATTCATAACATAGAAATTGCATTAATTAATTTTATAATTAAATCCCGCTGTTAAAACAAATAGCGTGTTTTTAAGAAACAATATCTATCAAAAGATTGACACTTGATTATGTCTGGTTTAAATGTGAAATTACATCCAATGACCAACATTGTATTAAATTGTAAAAATATATTCTAAATATACTTTAAAACCACTCAAGTTAATGATTTATCACTATTAATTATTTCGATTAAAAAAGTTGTTTTTAATTATAATTTAGTAATTTTCACTATTCATCAGAATATGAAAGTTATCCGAAAAGTACCAAAATTTCACCTTAGGCTAAATTCGATACTCCGAATCCAAAAATGAAGCCCATTTTGAGAGCTAAAATTTCTAAAATTTAAAAAGTGGTTATTACTATTCATAACGGCTAGTTTTAATAATATTTTAATAGCATATCGTTGTTTCGTGAAACTCAGTATTGCGTACTACACACGCTATCGAGGAAGGTTGTGATTGCGTGTAATGCAAGGCAAGTCAAGGATGCGTGTTGTGCAAGATCCTTTTTGTGTTGCGTACAACACAAGACATTAGTGAAATTAAAAAGAATATTTTTCATAAAATCTCGGGCTGTTACATTCTACCCCCCTTAAAATGAATTTCGCCCTCGAAATTCATCGGGGTTATAAATGGTTTACTATTCGAAAGTTTCTTTAATAGAAACCCACATCGTAAAAAGGAATACCAAAACCAATATTTTAAAACAAAAGTATGAAACTTAACGGTTACCCAAATAAACTAATCACTGGGTTTCCACATAGGTGAAAATATGGATATGGAAGAAAAATCTAACCATCATGTTCTGATGGAAAGTGGTAGAGAACATGGCTATGGAAAAGCCAACAATCACAAATCCATAAATTTGTGACGATCTAAGGTACCATCCGATTCATCAGGTATAAGATCACTAGGACAACATTTTTGGTTTTCAACTTCATCTCTTAAATAAATGAAGTTGAATTTGTTATTCGTGAAGTGTTAGCAGATCATGTGATAGAATGACGGGTCATTCCATCTGTCTCAAACAAAAGGTTAGCAAAAATTATATACATAAGTCGATCTATAGTGAGATTAATCACATATGGTTCCTAAAATGGAATTATACTTCATATATCATACTTCTTAATATAATAAAACTAGTTTTTACTAAACAGGGACTTCCTGTAGGCCAGTGGTAGGAGATAAAGGCCAGTCGCACTTCGGTTGTGGGTTCGATTCCCACAGCCTTGTCCGAAGCGATGGGCTGTCACCCGTCCTGCAGGTTGTCCTTTTTCTAAAACTACATTACTATAACATCCCATCAATAATATCGAAAAAAAACTTCTATCCTTAAACAATACTCACTTATGTCCAACATAATCCATTTCAATCTTTAGTCTTACCCATAATACTGCAGTCCACTCTCATAATATAGTGAAAACAATTACCATAGATTTAATACCATCGTTGATCCCCATAAGATATGTCTTGTTGGTCACATTCTAAACATTCAAAGTCCTTAATCATGTATTCTCTTGAATACCTTAGTGAAAACATGAATGCAGTTTAAAGTTAACACTTTCCACATACCAAAATCCTCAAAATTCTATATACTCAAACCATGATATCACTTAGTCCTTATATCAATCATGAGCTCATGAATACTATTAAACATTTCATTTTCTCGTTTTCCCTTCATTATGCGCATATCATCTTATTTCAAAAATATATCAATCACTTTGAATACCACATCAATAAATATTGCAATACTCAATGATACAACATTATTTCGAAATCCCATTACATAAACACTTAATCATTCCACCACATCGTTGTCATATTCAACATTGCCAATAGTGATCGCATGTGACTTCCCTTTGTCCTTTTCCTTCAGTGGTTGCTCATGTTGATCATCACTAACCCTTGGATTAGGGCATTTATTAGCATAATGCCCCATTTCCTTTCACTTGAAGCATTGAAGTGTTGGTGGTGCGTTCTCTGCAGTGTTTGCTTTATTCACATCATTAGAAACCCTTTTTCCATTACTTTGACACTCAGCTGCTCGATGACCTTCTTTTCCACACTTAAAACATTTTCTAGTCCCTTTAAGACAATCTCCACCATGCTTCTTTCCACACTTTGTGCATAAGGAAACATTCATCTTCTTTTCACCATTATTCTGAGATTTCTCCTTGAACTCCATCTTTCGTTTTTTGTCAAAAACATGAGATGGATATGTAACACCAACTTCCTTTTCTACCTTGATAGCACAACGCAAAATTTCTTCATAGATACTGAAGTCTCTTATAGCTAATGCCCTTCGAAGACTTGGTTTTAAGCCACTGAAAAATCGATCAACTTTACTTTCAGGTTGGATGATAATGCCAGATGCATACCTTGCAAGTCTTGTAAAATTCGCTTCGTATATACCAACAGATTCATCATCCTTTTTCTTTAGTTCAAGAAACTCCTTCTCCATCTTTGTTCGAAGAATATGAGGGAAGTACTTATTGAAAAATAAGTTCTTGAACTCGTCCCATTCCATGGACTCAATTTCATCTCTTTGCCTTGTATTCTTGATAAGATTCCACCATTGATCAGCTTCACCTTCCAAACGATATACTGCTAAGATGACTTTATCATGTTCAGAACATTGAAGAATTGAAAATATCTTTTCAGTGGTACTGATCCATTGTTCAGCAACAAGTGGATCAGAAGACCCACTGAAAGAAGGTGGACGTTGACTCATGAAGGACTCAATAGAATATTGTTCCCTTCTCTGCTCATTTGGAAGTCCAGAATGATTCATAGCTTGTGTAAGTATAGCAATAAGATTTTTCACTCCATCTCCCATAACATTTGTTTGTTCAGGAGGACAATCATTGCATTGTCCATTGCATTGATCAACACGGTTCCTTCGGGTTCCAGCCATCGTCTAAAACCCAAAAAGAATAGTGTGAGAGGCAAAAATCATGCTAGGGAAAACAACATAATAAAGGGGAAGTACCTTCAATATCTAACATCTTAGGTTTAATTATATGATCGTTAGCGTAGTTCTAGTACTATAACCTATACGTATACTTAACCTTAGGGACATCCCTAGACATACCGTAGAAATATCTCTAGGGATCTCACTAACGTTTTCGCATCCTAGTTTCCAAAGGTTGACTAAACCTTTCCTCTGATACCAACTTTAGAGACCCGAAGCCTGACATACATTGACATTACATTACATTTGCAGAATACTTAGTACATAACAAAAACACACACGCAAGGATCATAATAGTTTAGTGTCTTTGGAAACTCGGAATATAATCATCTAATCCTGGTGAAAGATCTTCAACATCTCCCATAAAGATCTTCCTTTTTTTTACCTAAAACCTTTCTTTATATCCTGGGGAAAAGAAAACATAAAAGGGTGAGATCAAATGCTCAGTAAGGGTAAACAACAGAAATATCAATCACATCATATTCAAAAGAACATAACATTTTGGAAATCTTAACCTGCAAAAGAGAGCATAATTTCATAACATGTGATAAATCATGGCAGTGAAATGTAATCACAATAATCATAACTTAAAACATGAAACTTTGTGGCATTCACACATAATCATAGAGAATCATTTCTTGTTAGTCAAGACTCATTGCCAAGACTATCTTAGTGGACAAAGTCCCTTTCTGAATCAAGTAATCCTCGTTTCAGTCCTGTTTCGCTGAACCGGTATAACCTACCATTCCAGCCCTGTCTATCTCATGAGATATAAAATCTTTACCCAATGCATTGGAGGGAGATATAGGTCCCACCCATCTTATAATGAATCCTTTCTTATGTGTGCCACATAATCATAAACCATACATCATAGCGTAACCCATGCAATAAAAATGGAATTCTTAAACAACATGACATCATAAAACAATTCATATAAGATAAAGGAATTAATAAAAAATATTTCCATCACAACATAATCAAATCCATGTAATAATAGGGATAAAAAACAGAACCCTTTTATTATCTTAGATGGAAAATAATTTTGATAAAATACTTGAACTCCATTCTTGAGGAAAATATCCTTTCTACTTCAAAAACACTTTTCCTTTCTTCACATGTCATACAATTTTAAACTAAAAGAAGTTGATTAAAAATAAACTTGAATACTTGTAAAGGAAGCTTCTTGGAAATAATTTTTTTAGAAATCCATTCATGCCGTATAAGTTAAAAAAAAACATTCTTCGTACTTTTTTCGGAAAAGTCAAAAAGTACCTCGTACAAAAAAACGACAAAAGATTCCTTTCATATTCTTTACTAAAAACTCACCAAAGGGTAAAATAGGTTTTAAAAAATTGTAGGTGGATGGAAATAATATTACATATTAAGGGAACATGGATGTGGACGATAAAATACACCCCAGTAAATACCAATGTATAAGCAATCTCGGATAAAAATGAGATTGTGATATTTCCCTTACCTTAGGTCCGATTTGCTTTGTACGTGTCCGAAGCTCCTGTATAATGGTTTAAATAATGTTATTGACTTATTCCAGAATCATACATATTGATATGATATCATATATGGTCATATTCTTAGCTTCTTGTTAGTAATATTTCATTGTTACTTGTTACTCGGGTCTTTATTGCCTTTTGTTCTTATGCGTGTTTTGCCGAATAAATTATTATTCTTCTTTTAAGGTTATATCCAGAATGGTATTAGTGTAACGTATATCATATTTATTCATTCAATTCATTTATATAATTATTATGTAATGATGATCATGTAGAATGAGTCACTTCACATCGTGGAGACGGTATTCCGTACGTACGCACGAGTGATGATATCGTTCCTATGATCGTGGAATTGTATTGGAGTATATATATATATTATTTCAATATCAATATTAATTTATAATAATCATAAATAGTTACTCATTACACCATTATACCCATCCTTGTAAAGTGATGGTGGAAAATAGATTACACCACGGCGTGGAGACGGTATTCCGTACGTACGCACGCGCGGTGATTTCATTTTTCCGTAGGATGGATAGAAGGTGAATTAGGGTTGTTTCATATTTATAATAACATATCAGTATGTAATTAATACTGATGTTATTACTTTATCATGAAACAACTAAAGGAGAAGAAGTTGAAGAAGAAAGAAATTGAAAAGATCGGTAACGGATATTACCTCTTCTTTGGAACGCCTCTTTGAATCCTCCACTTAGGGAACTAATATTGGTCTTTGAAGAATACCAGGACCTCTAGGATTATTCTAGGGAAATGGAGAGGAGAAAATGGCAGGGGTTGGCCGAGCTTGAGTGCTCAATTTGGTGTGAGGAGGAGGGGGAGGAGGTTCCCTTTTATAAGGGAGGAGAGGGGCACCTTAGGAATATCTCAAAATATTATTTTATATTAAAGTCAAAATCGGTTAATAATGGTTCCAAAGGGTCTTATTTATAAGATAAAGTGGGGATGGGTCGAAATCCTATCAACCAATAGGATTTAGACAAGTTTAGGGCATTATTTTAACATTATCAATTAGATTTAACTCTAAGTTAATTAATTTAACTTTTACCGTGTCTTTTTGTTTTCTTTCACTATATGGTTAATACACTTACTACAACATGCCAAACGAACCCCAAATTGTTTATTATTAATATATATATCCTTATCTAAGTCATTTGGCCGAACCTTAGATTTTTAAGAATAAAATAACAATTAATAATATAATATTTGATTTAAAAACTATTTTGTGTCAATTTTGACACTATTTGATATATGATTTTTGTGAAAGTCATAACAGAATTATATGTTCGAACCAAGTTGATTAAATCAAAATTAATATATCATAGTAACCTAGAAAATTAGTGGAATTCATAAAAAGTCTTAAATTACATTTATTTTGGTATTTATATTATCAATTATGTAAATATTTCATTAATAAGATAATTACTGCATCATCTTTGTGTCATAAATAAATTAAATTATTTAATATCTAAAAATTACAAATAAAATACCATCATGTAGGAAATCTTTTTAGCTTTCTAATGAATATTTACAATCGAATTTATCTTATGTATAACCCCATATTAAAAATGATTTACTTATTAAACTTTGATTTTAACTATTTTAACTATTCATTAAATAAAATAATATTAAATGTCATAATCTAATCCAAGTGGACCTAAATGGTCATATTATATTCATAAGGTTGTTTTTGGTCGAATTACACTTATCCAATAGAATTAGTACATGTGTTAGGGTAATAGTAATATCATATTTACCCTTAGTTACCCTATTTACTATTAACCGTTGTAAAAAAAGTAAAAAGTTACTATTCACCAAAAATTATTTTCATCTCATTGAACCACATTTTAGTCCTTGATATTAACCGTGTCTGTCGGATTTTCGAAATTCCATTCACAGAAGAGGTAAAATTAAGTTTTATGCAGAATTCAGTTTTTTAACCTACCACTTAGTGGTTTCACTATTCATCAAAAATTGAAAGTTTTTAGAAAAATGCCAAAATTTCATCCTAAGCTATATTTCATATTCTGAATTCAAAAATGAAGTCTATTTTACCAAATTAATAACATAGAAATTGCATTAATTAATTTTATAATTAAATCCCGCTGTTAAAACAAATAGCGTGTTTTTAAGAAACAATATCTATCAAAAGATTGACACTTGATTATGTCTGGTTTAAATGTGAAATTACATCCAATGACCAACATTGTATTAAATTGTAAAAATATATTCTAAATATACTTTAAAACCACTCAAATTAATGATTTATCACTATTAATTATTTCGATTAAAAAAGTTGTTTTTAATTATAATTTAGTAATTTTCACTATTCATCAGAATATGAAAGTTATCCGAAAAGTACCAAAATTTCACCTTAGGCTAAATTCGATACTCCGAATCCAAAAATGAAGTCCATTTTGAGAGCTAAAATTTCTAAAATTTAAAAAGTGGTTATTACTATTCATAACGGCTAGTTTTAATAATATTTTAATAGCATATCGTTGTTTCGTGAAACTCAGTATTGCGTACTACACACGCTATCGAGGAAGGTTGCGATTGCGTGTAATGCAAGGTAAGTCAAGGATGCGTGTTGTGCAAGCTCTTTTTTGTGTTGCGTACAACACAAGACATTAGTGAAATTAAAAAGAATATTTTTCATAAAATCTCGGGCTGTTACACCTCTCACCTTAATAGGTTACACAGTTATAATCCTAATGGAAAAACCTGCGAGATAGAGTACTTACTCACTGAAAACGGGATCCTGATGGAAAAGGTAATATTCACTACAGCCAGCCCGAGTGGGGCCCACACCACGATCCCGAAAAAGGTCAGGCGAACTGAACCATCGCGATGCTCTCAGAAAACCACGTCAAATCGACTATTCATATGCCTGAAGTGGACGCCTGATGAAAAAGTTGCAGTACACTACACACCTAACAAAAGACGGCCCATGGGGCAAACGCCTCATCTCGGGATTCATCACCTGAGACCACCCTGGTCAACCTCGTCTCGATTCTAGGGTCACAATGCCACTGAAGGTGCCTAAAACGGACTCCGGATGCAGAAGCTTCAATTCCCTACGTTATACGCAAATGGTGCCCACAGCTTGGGCCCGAATTTAGGTGGGCGGATTGCACCATTGTGATCCCCTCAGACAAACACTCATAAACAAGTACTCAAACACCCCAAACGGATGTTGGGTGAAAAAGTGGCGTTTCACTGTAAAACGTGTGAATTAGGCCCAATGTGCCCCGCACCTAGTCCCCAACACGAACGCCTCAGAAAGGGTCTCAAAAAGTCCGCACGAGGACTGGGGTCACACTGCCACTGACAGCGCGTCAATCAGACATCCCAACCAGAAGTTAGGTCCGACACAACAATTAATTAATTAATTAATTAATTAATTACTCACATTGCATTTCATTCTTTCGAGCAATGAAACCAACCCGCAAAGGTTCCAAACAAACCTTGGTAGGATCATCTCAGCTCCGGAAAAATCGCGCCTGTGACAGCGCGTCAAACGGACATCCGTCTTGTGAAGCCCGTCCGTTGCAAACATTAATAATAATTTAATATGATTAAATTAACACGTTTCAGGTCACCCATCTTCAGGCGCAGAACCCAGTATCCCAAGACCCCATTCAAACAGTCCGCCTCGCTGATACGAACTCACAGCCATAGACGACACGTCAAACGGACACGCTGTTCGGAAGTTATGGCCCCCCCGAATGCAAGGGGGCCCAAAATGGGCCGGTCCAGAATGACCGGCCCGGTCCAGGCCGCCGGCCCGTGGCCCGGTCATGTGTCCGGTCCAAACCTCCGCGGCCCGCCTCAAACCATCATACCCTCGGGTCCAGTTTCTCAAGCAAACCGGCCGAAGGTCGGTCTCCTCACATCGCCCCAGCAGGACCTGCAAACAGCAGGTCCTTGTCCACGCCGCACGCCCGAGGCACTGACCGCCTCAGGTTCCCCTTCCGAGCGCCACAGGCTAGCGCCCGCGGTCCCTGCTCGCCACCGCTCCCCTGATCCGCACGCCCTGCCGCCGCTCCGCCGGCTTCGCCTGACGCTGGCGTCCCGTCCGCTTGGACCCGCCGAACGCCCCTCTGGCCTCGCCTTCCCGCAGAGCCACACACCCAGCCACCTCCTCGCCTGAGCTCGCTGCACCGGCTCCTCCTCTCGACCACGCCCCGGAGGCACCCAGCGCCGCCACCTCCAAAGCCCGGCCTCGCCCCTACTGCACCGCGCCGAAGCCCCAAACCACTCCTCGCTTGAGAGCCGCACTTCTAGTTGCGACCATTTTCTGACGCCCGAACCTCCGCTGCGCCACTCCGATCTCCGGCCACCGCCCTTGCTGGAGCTGACACTTTCGATGGCCTCCGCCACCGCTCTGGTGGCCCGTTTCCAAAACCGAACGTGGTTTCGGGTTCCTTGGGATGAGGCATTCACAGCGCCTACCACTGATCGTTGATCCGACACGATTTGGCGCGTCCAAAAATTTGGACGAAGAACGCCCAAGATCGATAATTGAAACGTGACTCGGGCGTTGGCTGTGTTCGTTCGGCCAATGCCCCAATTCTAAAATTTAAGAATTCAAAATGACAAAAATTAAATAAGGGGCAGAAAACATAACTGAAATCCTACCTCAATTTCGATGCGTGTCATAGGCGATGCGTCTGCGAGGCTCCACCTTCGATCCGTTGAGGTTTTGGAGATGATCGCTCCTCGATCCAGTGAAGAACGGAGAAGAACGCTGAAGAACACTAGAGAGAGAGAGAGGGAGAGAGAGAGAGAGATATAGAGGAAGAAGTGGGTCTTCCCTCAACACTTGGTTAATTTATAAAGATTCACTTAAAACTCTCCCAACGAGCTTGGATTCCGAAACCTCCGCGCCCACCTATTTTATCCCATGCCTAAAAAAAATGCCCCATTTCAAACTCAATGGAAGTCTCGGAATTCAATTCTGAGACTTCGTTCGAAAGTTATTTAAAAAAGAATGTTAGTGATAAAAATCAATAAGTGAACATTCTGAAATGACCATTTTGCCCCTGGGTGACATTTCTCACAGCAGGCCTGCGCCTGCAAATTTTACACTCCACCTAGGGTAAACGGCATGCTTCGGACTCAACGGTGCCCTTAGTTTTCCCATCTGAGAATCCTTTTAGGATTTAATCAGGTTTGATCTATTAAATGAATAATTTAATTTAATTTATCCATTTAACACACCGCTAACGAACGAGGGGTCCGAACGTCCCACACCGACTCATTTTATATCGCGCCTAAGGTAAACAATGTGTTCCGGACCAAACCGTGGTCTTGGATTTTTGATCCGATCAATCCTCTAAGGGATATCACATTTTCTTTAGTTAAACACGCATTCATAATTTCAAAACACTGAACATTTTTATATAATTAATTCTGGGCACACCGGGCCTCAGAATTGCACGCCGTCTAAACACCCTGCTCTGGAATGATATCAAGAAAATTTTTCAAAGTCTCAGAGTCCCAAAACCTGGGTTCTTACATCATTCCCTTCTTCAATATTTTCGTCCCCAAAAATCAAAACTAGTAAAAACAACTTGGGATATAGAGCTCACACCTTGATCTCTCGCTCCCAAGAAAACTTTCACATCACCATGCTAACACAACACGCGAACTAAAGGGATGGTCATTATAAGGACTTCTACTCTTGAGGGAATGTGTAAGAATATGCACACACCTCATCAGCTGTGACAAGTGGAAGACATAGTGCGCCCACCGCTACTATTGGAAGGATAGGGAAAGACGGTAGGCAATCTCTCAACCGTTTTCACGATTCCCGAACGGCCCAAAGAAACTCTAGGGTCCTTCCCTGCCGCACCTCTACTTTCCACCGAAATCACAATTTTCTCCTGGAACATGGTCTCATGATTCCCTCCTTCAGAATACCAATCTGTTGAAACACCTAAGGATATCCGATCACACAAGTTTTCACAGTCAGTGCATCACAACTGAGTCTCTCTTACACGCTCAACCAGCGAAGGAGTCGGCCTCATCAACTACAGACAAGTTGTACCCCCTGCAGAAACTCCAGACAGCACCATTGTCCTCAGTTCATGTCTCTATATGTGGGTACGCACCTAAGAAACTGGTGGTCTGAACAAACCACAAAGCGCTCTTCCTGAAAATAGTGTCTCCACATTCTTATGGAAAAAACTACCACCACCAGCACCAACACAGGGTATACCGATGCCCCGCGTCACTCTCAGTAACTCCCCAGGCAAGGAGTTAGACGAAAGAGTACCTCACTCAGTGTCTAACAAGTTCTACTGAGAAAAGTAGAAAAATTCACAAAGAGTACCTCTTATCATCTCTTGCGCTGCAGGATTGTAAACAACCACAGCACACAGTCACCTATGGCCCCGTCCATGAGTTCCATGAGCTTGACATGGGCCGCCTAGTGGTGGTGGAAGGACCTAGAAACATCGTCTTCCAACCACAGTTCTTCCTGCATTCTGTCAACACTGCATCCCTGGGGACCACCCTGTCCTAACATGGGAGTTCTTTTATCATGACACTGACTCTGTTGTGACAGTGCATCTACCAACTCTATAAGACTCATCACATTTGGTCGAGTAGTCTCATGCCATGTGATCTCGAACATCAAAAACATATCACTAGTCCCCCTGGGCTATCTTGGTGCTCTACGCTGTCCCCTACCATGTGCCTAAGTCCCATCATGGGGGAAACCTCTGGCGTCGAGGCCCTTCCAATCAACATCCCTCTACCAGAAATTCCTCTGTCACTAGTGCCTGCTCCAGCACCCTGAGATAAGTGAGGATGCACAAGGGCACTACACTAGAATGAATCTCCTCTATAGAGATCCCGTTCAAACTTATGTGATCAGAAGCTTCCATCATGGACCACATCTAAAGAGTACCGAGTAAGGTCTATGAACCCAGTCCTGTACTTAGCCACTGCCATCACTCCCCGCTGAAGCTCCAACAGCTCCCAAAACCTCACAAATCGTAAGTAGGAGGGGTATTACTCCTCACGAAACAGCTGCTAGATGTCATCCCACAAGAGTACCAACTCATCGTGTATCTGAGTAACCCTAGCTCTACTATGCCAAACTGCATAGTGGAAAAAGACTAGCTGTCAAAGCCACCATCTAACCTGTCAGTGTCCGAACAAGCCTGAAAAGGTGGACCACCGACTCTAGCCAACCCTTCACTGTCTGAGGGTATGGTTCACCGTGGAACCACATCAGTATCCGACGTTGAAACTCACATAGCGCGCCCAGCCTGTGCTCGTTATCGTCCCTCGCTGCCGGTACTATCCGCTACTCCATAGGTAGAGGTGCTACTGCCTGTCCTCCTAGAGAAAGGGTAATCGTATGATGGATATTGAACCGAGGCCTCATTGCTCATGGAATCGTCGTCACGAATCGGAGCTAGTATCCTGGATGGCTAGCATCACAGAGACATCCTGAACCCGATCAAGGATCACCACATTAAAATGAGCATATATATATATATCAATAATGATGGGGAGCTGATTCAAGAAGGACAGTCAAGGACTCAATTCTATATGATGCATGAATCAAATTCCCTGCAACAAGTGTCTCAGTGTACTGAGTCGAAAAGCGGGTTATCAGGGTCCTCGTGAATGGATACGTCGGCCACCGCACCATCACTAGACTCCCTGGCCTGAGAGCCACTCTCGAGACACATTGACACTTTTCCCCAAAACTCAACAAATTTCTTTTAGGGACGTCGGAACATCGCCCCAAGGAACGAACCACCTCTAATACCACTTTTTCACGACCTGAACCATACCAGGGCTCGAATCGCAACTACCCCAAGCCCCCCCTCCATAGGCCAGGGGCTGGTGACTAGAACCAAAGGCACAACAAACTAGGGGAGGCCTTTTCCTAAGAAACTGTACACACACACGCAGCCAACTCAATGAAAAAGTTCAAAGAAAGGGAAAACAAGATACAATACTACCACAAAAGGGGAACCAACATACATGCATCGACCTCTAACCAGTACAAGTAAAGTGCTGATAAGAAAACTGAGTAGTAAAAGGGGAAAAACATTCACCCAACCAGAAGGGTGGCACAACCCGACAACAGGTAAAACAAAGGTAAACTGTTGGAGAGTCTCACACACAGAAAGTCCTGATACAGCCACTGAATGCAGCCCAAGCTCATGTTTCCTCTATGATTATCCATAGTCTCGACCAACCTATCCGTCGTCTGCAAGGGAACACCAAGTGTCGGAAATGCCCAAGCAGGGGTGAGTATAAAAATACTCAGTAGGATGCCCAGAAAGCTCAAGGGAGCAATAAGGGAGGTACTAAAATGGTGAGAAGTAGACGGAGAAAAGAACTGTGTAAGAGTGCAAAAGATAGAGAGTGCAGGTCAACCCAACAAGAGAAAGAAAATAGACTCGTCCAGATGCAAGGAGATAGAGATGGTGAGAAGACTAAATTCTCATCGAGTCTTCACTGCCTGTAGCAGGAGTATGGACTCATCCAACCAATAGAATCTAGACACGGAAAGCAAGTGGCATACCCCGCGCGTCTTCGCCCCTAATAGAAGGAGAGTAACCGAACCCAAGGAGTAGGAACAACAATAGAATGTGTATATATATGCTCAACGAGAAACCCAAATGAGTGTGTAAGGAGATCTCCTTCTCCAAGATCAGCCCAAGAAGAGTCACCAATAGTCAAAGGAAATCCAACAACGAACCCAAACATCCCGCATGTCAACCTAAGAGGTAAAAGTCAAATGGGGATCAATCAATGCACCTCAATACTATCCTCTTTGGGCGGCACTATCTTGCCCGCACAACTTTTAGGTTGCGTCGCAAGGACACGTCTCGGTGGGAAATGTGCCCCTCGTCCTCGTATGTCCTACGGTCAAGTAAAAGCTGTCACAACACTTACCCCTACAACCAAGGGTCCTGCTCCGGTAATCTTAGAGAAAAGTCACTGACTAGCCTCATAAGAAGGCCTGAGTCTGAAATGCCAATGGGTGACCCACTGCCTAGCCTTACTGGAGGGTAAAACCTAATACATCATCAGGCGACCCACTTCCCAACCCTGATGGAGTCTAAAACCAGAACAAGTTGACAGGTGACCCACTGCCCAGTCTCTACTTGATGGTAGGCCTGAAAGAAGTTGACGGACGACCCACTGCCCAGCCCTACTAGAGGGTAGACCCTAAGAAGTCGACAGATGACCCACTTCCCACTCTCTACTGGAGAGTAGACCCGGAACATGTCGACAGGCGACCCACTGCCCAGACCTGCTGGAGGGTAGACCCATAATACGTTGACAGGCGACCCACTACCCAGTCTTGTTGGAAGGTAGACCCAGAATACATCGACAGGTGAGCCACTGCCCAGCCCTACTGGATGGTAGACCCAGAATATGTCGACAGGTGACCCACTGCCCAGCCCTGCTGGTGGGTAGACCCAGAATACGTCGACAGGTGACCCACTACCCAGCCCTGCTGGAGGGTAGACCTGGAAGAAGTTGACGAGCAACCCACTACCCAGTCTCTGCTGGAGGGTAAACCCAGAACCACTCTGTCCATCCCTACTGGATGGTACAACCCTAGGAAACAGAACAAGGAGTGGGTATTGCGCAACCACCCAACTCGAGAACAAATCACATATTAGAGGTTCAGCACCCATTCCATCATGGGGTGTCACCAGCACCCTTACCATGTGTAGGTTTGTAGTGCATCAATGGAACCTCCTTCCATCACCCTTCCATGTTTCCACATTTAATACGATTACGTAAGAGGCTCCTCTCACCTGAATAGGTTACACTGTTGTAATCCTCATGAAAAAACCCATGAGATAGACTACTTTCTCACTGAAAACAGGCTCCCGATGGAAAATGTAATATTCACCATAGCCAGCCTGAGTGGGGTCCACACCACGATCCTGAAAAAGGTCGAGAGAACTGCGCCATCATGATGCTCTCAGAAAACCACATCAAATCGACTATTCATATGCCCGAAGCGGACACCTAATGAAAACATTGTAGTACACTGCACACCGCTCAAAAGACGGCTTGTGGGGACCACACCTCAACTCTGGCTTCATCGCCTGAGACCACCCTGGTAAACCTTGTCTCGATGCCAGGGTCACAACGCCGCTGACGGTGCCTAAAATAGACTCTGGATGCAGAAGCTAAAATTCCCCACATTATACGCAAATGGGCCCCACACCTCGGGCCCGAATTTAGGTGGTTGAATTGCACCATTGCGATCCCTTCAGAAAAACACTCAGAAACGAGTACTCAAACACCACAAATGGATGTCGGGTGAAAATGTGTCATTTCACGGTAAAACGCGCTAATTAGGCCCTGTGGGGCCCGCACATAGTCCCAAACCCGAACTTTTCAAAAAGCATCTCAAAAAGTATGCACAAGGATTGGGGTCATGCTACCGCTGATGACACGTCAATCAGACATCCCAAGCAGGAGTTAGGTCCGACGCAAAAATTAATTAATTAATTAATTACTCACATTGCGTTTCATGCTTTCGAGCAACAAAACCAACCCACAAAGGTTCCGAACAAACCTTGGAAGGCTCGTCTCAGCTTCGGGGCCATCGCGCCTCTGACGACGCATCAAACGGACATCCGGCTCGCGAAGCTCGTCCATTGCAAACATTAATAATAATTTAATATTATTACATTAATGTGTTTCGGGGCACCCTTCTTCTGGAACAAAACCCAAAATCCCCAGAACCCATTCAAAAAGTCCCCCTCACCGATATGAACTCACGACCGTAGACAGCGCGTCAAATGGACGCGCCGTTTGGAAGTTACGGCCCCCCGAATGCAAGGGGGCCCAAAATGGGCCGGTCAAGACCGACTGGCTCGGTCAAGGCCGCCGGCCCGCGGCCCAGCCGCGGGTCCGGTCCAATCTTCCGTGGCCCGCCTCAAAGCACCGGTCCCTCGGGTCTGGCTTTTCAAGCAGACCGGCCGAAGGCCGGTCTCCTCACGTCGCACCAGTAGGACTCGCAAACAGCGAGTCCTTGTCCACGCCGCACACCTGAGGCACTGACCGCCTCGGGTTCCCCTACCGATCGCGATAGGCCGGTGCTCGCACTCCCTGCTCACCGCCGCTCCCCTTAGCTGCACGCCCAGCTGCCGCTCCACCAGATTCACCTGACGCCAGCGACCCTGCCACTTGGACTCGCCGAACACCCCTCCGACCTCGCCTTCCCGCTGAGCCGCACACCCAGCTGCCTCCTCACCAGAGCTCACTGCACCAGCTGAAGTCGTCTCCTCCTCTCGACCACGCCCTGGCGACACCCGACACTTCCACCTCCGAAGCCTGGCCTCGCCCCTGCTGCTCCGAGCTGAATCCCCAAACCACACCTCACCTGAGCGCCGCGCTTCCGACCACGACCATTGCCTGACGCCCGAACCTCTACTGCGCCACTCCGATCTCCGGCCACCGCCCTTGCCGGAGCCGACACTTCCAATGGCCACCGCCACCGCTCCGGTGGCCCGTTTCCAAAAACGAACTCGGGTTTGGGTTCCTCGAGAAGAGGCCTTCGCAGTGCCTACCACTGCTCGTTGATCCGGCACGATTTGGCATGCCTAAATTATTTTACGAAGAACGCCCAAGATCGATAATTGAAACTGGAAATGGGCATTGGCCGTGTTCGTTCGGCCAACACCCCAATTCTAAAATTTAATAATTCAAAATGAAAAAAATTAAAGAAGGGGCAGAAAACATAACTGAAAGCCTACCTCGATTTTGATGCGCATCGTAGGCGATGCATCCGCAAGGCTCCACCTTCGATCCGCCGAGGTTTCGGCGAAGATCTCTGCTCGATCCGGTGAAGAACAGCGAAGAACGCCGAAGAACACTAGAGAGAGAGAGTGCGGGAGAGAGGGATAGAGGGAGGAAGAAGTGGGTATTCCCTCAACACTTAGTGATTTTATAAAAATTCACTTAAAACTCTCCCAACAGGCGTGGATTCTGAAACCTCCGCGCCCGCCTCTATTATCTCACACCTAGGAAAATGCCCCATTTCAAACTCAATGGAAGTCTCAAATTTTAATTCCGAGACTTTGTTAGAAATTTATTCAAAAAAGAATGTTAGTGATAAAAATGAAAATGTGAACATTCTAAAATGACCATTTTTCCCCTAGGTGACATTTCTCACAGCATGACCGCGCCTGCAAATTTTACACCCCGCGTAGGGTAAACTGCATGCTCCGGACTCAACGGTGCCCTCGATTTTCCCATCCAAGAAACCATTTAGGAGTTACTCTGGTTTGAGCTATTAAATTAATAATTTAATACAATTTATCCATTTAACACACCACTATTGAGCGAGGGGTCTGAACGTCCCACGCCAACTCATTTTATGTCACGCCTAAGGTAAACACTGCGTTTCGGACCCAACTGTGGTCTCAGATTTTCGATCTGATCAATCGTCTAAGAGATATAACATTTTATTTAGTTAACCACTCATGCGTAATATAAAAACACTAAACATTTTTATATAACTAATTCCGGGCACACCAGGCCTCAGAATTGCACGCCGTCTGAACGCCCTGCTCTGGATTGATATCAAGAAAAATTTTCAAAGTCTCAGAGTCCCAAAACCTGAGTTCTTACAAATCACATCTAAAATATGATCCATATATTCAAAATATTATTTTATAAATCCATCAATTATTAGATTTTAGTCCCTTTTAATATCATTCTCATTAAGATCCCCATAAAGTTCCACCTTGAGATCAATAAAACTTTCTAATTGACTGTGATAGTATTTTTCTTATGTTTTATTTTTAAGATATAGACATAATTGTATCTTCTATATTTGAATCATATTAGGTTTCAAATTTAATTAAATATCTCTATCATAATCTGTATTTTTTCTTACTAATATATTCATTTATAATTTATATCTAGATGAACTACCATATCTAATGTATCTTTTAGGAGGTAAATTACTTCATGGATTATGTGTTGTTTGTTCTTCATCCCCTTAATCATTATGTTTCCTTATAAACCTTTATATAATATTCTAACATTACCACATATCAAACATGAAAAGTGTATCATTTGATTAAGACATCCCTTTCCTGTATTTAATTTTCTTGCAACAAGAGAAAATAATTTATCACTTACATATTCTTCAAAATATTCACCTTAATTAATGAAAATCATATCCATAGCTTTAAATTACATTTCCTTATTTGGTATTTTTTTGTTCCTTCTGACATCACTCACATATAATGTTCATAATTAATTATATGTCATCTTAAGATGATTATTCCAAGTTCCGCTCTTCAATACCTGATAAATTTGAATTATAAATAGGTGAAAAAATTCATAAGTTCTTCTTCCCAATCTCTACATATTTTACATCTTCGCCAAGAACTTGAATAGATCTAATAACCTCTACAATCTAGTTTAAGAATCCATAAAAAATTTATTTTGATACATATTCAAATATTTACTTTTATTATTAAGAATTGAAGATTATCCTCATTTACTCTTGAAACCCATTTATTGGTATTCACCAATTTTTCTGATTTGAACTTGGAATTAGTGAATCCCATTACTTTCATGTAAATTTGGTTAGAATATGATTCTAATCTGGCATGATAATCTTTGAAATCAACATAGAGTATCTTTATATCATCTTTGGGCATGGATAATTCATAAGAATAACTATCCTTTATCACATGCATTGAACCAAAGAAAAATTATATCCTAATATACCATAGGTGCGATCTCATTATATTATTACAAGAGTGGTAGTTGTTTCCATTGAATTGGGGTTAGCTTTGGAATTCAGTGTGTTATCCATAACAATTCACTTTAGATGAAATATTTAACACTCCAAACTGGGGGAGATGATAACATTTATTACAACAAGAACCAGACACATCATAGGGGGTGGTAATTAGAGTTTATAATTATTTTTCTTTCTATAGATATTTCTATCATTTTATCAAGACAAGATCAAGAATATAAATCTTCAATCACACATGAAATAACAAGAAATATAAAAATAAATGTAGGGACACAATGTTTCTTACATCGCTAATAAGGGATTATGCAAGGAGCATATGTCGATGCTGTGTCAAAATACTAAAGTATAAAAATATCCACTATAGGTGATTTAATAATTATAGAAGGATATACTGAATACCCAAGTTGAACTCTTTTAATTGTCTCTCTACACACTACTTTGAGTCAAGGAAACCGAAAATGAGTGCTGACATGCATGTAACATACAATATCTATTCACAATAAAAGAAATAAAGGTCCCATAAAGTTTTTTGTTGAATTTGTGTTCCACCTTTATGGTATTTTATGTATTTTATTCTATACAATTCTCTTCCCCTTCCCCCCTTAGATCTTGAATGGATTTATTAATTTTTTCCTTATTTAAAAAATATCACTCCATTTTATCTCCATTATTTCTAGATAGATGAAATTTCAAATTGTTTTCAATTACATTTATTCTTCCTTTTTACCAGATTATCACATGAGATAATTTATAGTATTTCAAATATAAAAAACTCCATACAAATTATACTAGGGTTCCCACTTCTAATTGGAGTAAAAGATTATCATTTATTTTGAATACTTCTATATAATAATTATGTATAATATATTATAAATTTTTTATATTGAAACTATATGAAATTATCATTAAAAAAATCATTATTTACAAATTCTCTATAATATTCATGACATTCCTGAAACATCACACTCTCTATACATTCAATTAATCTATTAGATCTTTAATATAATATGGGCACATTACCAAACATATATTAAGATTAATAATTTATATAGTAACCCACTGTTAGATGATATATTCCTCCATGAATATAGATGTTAGGACACATAACTCTAACCCGTAACATAGAAGCTCATTTTTATTCTCCTAGAGGTAAGAAAAAACCCTTAAATTCCATAGAAAAACATTACACATAGTACTATAAAACCATACATGATTCATATTGTTTTTATCTTCTATGAATTCCATGTATCCCCAAAATTTATTACACTTATTAATAAAAACCTTATGAATGAGATAAAATATATTATTCTAGGGGAGAAGTATCTTCAAAAATTTATTACTTTTCCATTTTTTTCAAAACACTAGAATAAATAATATTACATATAAAGAGATGTTATATATTTTTCTACATTTCTATATATTAAATTATATTAGGAATAATAAAAAAATATAATCTATTTTTTGAGATTCATGCTTTTTCCCTTTTATAGTTTATTCCCAAAATATATTATTCATACATTCAAATTTTCTTGTATATGCAAGGAATATATAGGGATTAACTGATTTTGAGTCTTATAATTATCTTATGTATGTAGTAAAAAGATATTTCATAGATCTGGGAGTTGTTTTACATTTCGTAATTTTTTAAATCATTCATATATGTATGAGATATAAAATGAATTTACCAAATTTAATTGAACTCCAAGGAAGATATCTTACACAACTCCTCAAGTATATTACATATAGAGGGAATTTTGTTACTTTTTAACTTCTTCATCCTTCTAAATTTCTTACATAACCATAGAACCTCACCTAGACTTTTTGATTTCCTTAATGAAAATATATTATAAACTATCTTAAATATATTATGTATATAAGGAACCTTGGGGATTTATCAGCTCAGGAAACTCGTGAATATATTACGTACTTATGGAACTTCACTAGGACTTTAATATTTTTTCAATAAACTCTAGGGAAAATTTATTACGAATAAAATAATTGTTCTTCTTTTTTTTTTAATTTTCTAGAAACCTAGTAGGAATAGAATACTCCCTTGAAATCCTCGAGTCTTCAAAAATATCATTTGGTTTTCCAAATAAATTCTAACTGAAATCCATTTCAACTTTCAACTAATCCTACAAAAAATAATATGTTCCGAAAAAGGAACACATATCTCCCTTCCTATAAAATTGTTAACAATTTATACTAGCCATAAAATATTTTAAATGAACCATAACATGAGATACCATAATTCCTTGATCATAAACTCTATTCTGACTATTTTTTACTTATCACATGATTTATAATCACTAAATATCTTGTTATACGTGATTATAGGTCACTCTCTATAAAATCAAAGTTGCTGGGCTGCTCTAAAGTAACCAAACCATGCACGAAACACATAATCAACACATCATAATATATAACATAGAAAAATGCACTAAATTTGACTCACCTAACCACTTCCAAAAATTAATTAACCAAAAGACATAGGAACATGCATTCACATCACATACAAAAACATGAGATATGGTGAAATATGAAATTAAATTCCTACCTCAACCTTATAAATACATCCTCACTTGATATAATGTCTTGATCTGATGCTATTTTCATGAAATAAAGAAATAAAAAAACCCATAAATGGTGGTTATGTTACAAAAAAACATAAAAATGAGAGAAGTAACGATAATGTATTTAATTCTTACCTTATCCTTCTTGGGAAGAACCTCATGATTTATATGACACATTAATACATTGAGAAAAGTGGATCTCAAAAACTAGAACTTAAAGTGGGAGTGGGGACATGTTAGAGGGAGAGGGGTAGCTAGCCCATCGTTTGAGCTGTTAAGATGGAGTGAGAGGCCTCATATTAAAATATTATCCAATATCTTGAAAGAATATATGAAGGTGTTCTTTGTGGAATAATTATTGGAATCAACGAACAATTGTTCCCATTATAGTGACACATTATATCATGGCCAATTTGATCACCCTATAACACCCCTCTCTAGTATATAATTAGAAAAACTTTGAGCACCCATTACATCGTGACCTATTTCTCAATGGAGAAATTCTCCTTTTGGAAGCTACCTAATAATCATCCCCTAGGAAGCTTTTAGGATGTAACACCTTGATTGAAATATAATTCCTTCAAAAACATCATCACCAAAATTTCCATCAAATAAAGGACTTAATGGATCAATCCCATGACGATGTTGTATCACTCTCATCTGGGAAATGACAATAGTGGGACCCTTTGTTTTTATAGTGAAATATCTCCATTGTGTAGCCCTTCTCAACACAATTCCTAGGGTTGTATCATAACACACAGAATACTGTAAAATTATCTATTCTACTTAAAAAAACTCTTCCAAATATTACCAAATTCCCCTAAAATCCCAAAAAAGATTTGAAACATGTAAAAACCCCACATGGATATCCCAAATACTAAAATCCCAATCCAAAATCCAATTCCCAAGACACCTTATTCTTTGATACCCAAAAATAATATTTCTGAAAAAAGTGACAATAAATTCATGGGTCATTAGTGATTCTCCCCCAAAGGACATCTCATAAATAATAAGTTTTCAAGATGATCCTTTGATATAAGATCCATACATGGGAACCTAAAACTACTTAAAATTTTTGATTTTAGACTAGATTCCATCAAATTATCCACTATAATGATCTGGAAACATGGTATTCTACTAGAATACACCCATATGAACCCTTTATATCAATCATTAATTTCTTGATGGAAAGCTTTGACACACAACCCTTATCACCATGAATAAATACAATAAAAAACTCATTCAGATCTCTCATTCACCAACTTTCATCAAAACCCACAAAATCAATATTATGTCGACTCCTATAACAAATATAAATCCCACACCTAGATAATAATATCAATAAAAATGATCTCAAGCCAACCCATTAAACACATAATGAGATGTAAAATTAAATCCCTATTTTCTATACACATTATCATCAAATAGTTGATTACTTGAAGATTATCCGAGTACCTTCTTATGATTGACTATATATCAAATCCAGAAATCCATGATAATCATGTCATGCTCTCTCCTGAGTGTTGACATGCTCAATTCCAAACATTAGAAAACCTAGAAACTCATTCCCCAAACATATATGGTACTGAATGAAATAACCACATAAACCATCACCAATGAATCATCAAATCTGGTATTTCCCTAGAACCATATATGAATCATCTAACCATATCTTAAAAGTGATTGATACCCATATCCCTGACCATTAAATTTAACATCCAACAACCTGATACTAACCACCACCCTCAAGGTTTAGTGGTCACCAATAACATGATCAGTATGATTCTATCCATTATTGGATTATCTATACCATCAAATTACAAATGAAAACCTACCTGAAAATTGATAATTCATAGGAATTTTCTCCACTCAATCTTTGATAATCAAAACCATACAACCTCAACCCATGAATCCAGTATGTAGATGTTTTAATTTTTTATAGTTCCAAATAACACTCACCTAACTCATCAAACCCTTGATCACCATCACCAACATATACATGACCTAGAACCAATGTAAAGAAAACATATACTCCATGAAACCATTCAAACTCACCCTGACAACCCAAAACCAATACCTCTTGCTTCCCAAGCACACATAATTTATTTTCACATCCTTCTCATAATAAGCCTGACTAGAACCATAAAGTCTCAACTCCCTCTAGTTGATGCATTCCCTTCAAATTATGATTCAAGGAACTTCAATGAATAGAATCCCCACATTACCTTTACATGGACCCTATACAATTTCCATTCTTACCATAAATTCACCTAACTAGACCATATTACATTCTGTGAAACATCACAACATCCCAAAACCTCCCATGAGCCCGGTATGATTTTCATAAAAAATATGAATAGTAAATAATACACACCCGCTCTTCACAAAACCACCACTAAGGGCTCCAAGGATTCATACCTCACCCACACCTTGGGTAGTACTATAGGGAACTACCCAATTAGGGTTTCTTTGAGAGATTGTGTATTAGAAATCATTTTCAATGAAAAGATAATCATTTTTTTTTCAGGAATCATGGACCCATCTATACCATAATGGTTTCTCAAACCATTACATGCCACATCCAGGTTGTTTTAAAATCACTTTTCCAAGAATGTAATGCCATCCGAACACAATCAAGGTAATTCTACGGAGTAAGAAACACTTGATCGCACCAATCTCAATAATCTATATTATATATGAAAATTTTTACCATGCTTCCACTAGCTTAGGTAATATCATCCTATGCACCTAATTCCATGCATAAAAACCACCCACCCACTACTAAGGTAAGGACGAACAAAAAACTCACTATCCTATAAGAAGAGTGTTCCACAACAATCACATATTATATCCAACACATACCCAACTGCCCAATAGGAACAACAATTATTAACCGCACCAAGGGATCCATATATCTTAATTTTTGGACATCAACACATCACAATAAAAATTTTTAGAGGTTCCTTAAATAACTAAAGCATCCTACACTAAAAAATTACACAACCTAGGTGAACTATGAATATATTATTCATAACTAGGAATTCACTACCCAAGTATACCAATTATAAGGCTATCATATACGAAGACAATTACTATAGTAAAAATATGAAAACAAGATCATAATAAAACCACCATACCAGTTTTAGGTATTTAATTTTTTAATAATTAGTTATTTAGGAAAAATTGAATAATATATTTTTTACATTTTAATTATCTAAAAGATATCTCAACTATTTCTCAAAAAAATTATTCAATTAATCTATCTTTAAAACCTATTTCTCATTTAGAAAAAAAATTCACATAGATAAGATGTAACGAACATGTCTAGATAATTCTATATACCTGATATGATTTATGAATACACACACACACACACACACTACTTCCAATTCAAGATAAGATAAAAATGTAAATAAATTTTTTTACCCAAACATCATCCTTATATTAACATATCAATCATAATATAAAATAGAAAAGAACAAAAATCTAATTAACCTAAAAAATTGGTTTTTTAATTTTCAATGTTTCTATTAATGAACCAATAAAATGTATTATCTATGTTATGATACATTTATATATCTAATTTTCAATTACCTATAAAGTAATATGACCAAAATAGTTCCTTGATACCATTTTGTAATTCCCTTGATGAAATCACTCATAATAAACCCTTAACATAGTGCAACATGACTTCAAGAGTGCCCCACTATATTCTAGAGACTATAAATTAGTAGTAAGAGTCTTTCACCAATGTGGGGAGACTATTATACCAATTCCATCACATAATATAACATATAAATAAATAAATCAATATAATTATTAGAATAGTCATAATGATAAACAACTAATATCCATCCATGAAAAATATAGAAAACAAATATGATATACCATATATTACTTATCTCAACCCATATAAAAAATAAAACAAGGAATTCCCATTGATATAATTATGTAAAAAATAAAAAAGGACCCAAAATAGATAAAGATACATATCCAAAAACTTGGGTCCCTCTTTATTACGACCTTTCAAAATCCATCCAGCTACTCCAGGTAGATATCTTACACAACATGTCACCTAAGAGTGAAACAAAAAAAAATTAACATACATTAGGTTACACATGTTAGGTGTGATAAATAATATTATCAGATCATAACCCATGATATTCTATTTATATACCAAAATATACAGTTTATGTAAATATATGATATAACAAAACATCACACAAGAATATATACTTGGTATTCATTTTCAAACCAACCAATCCTGACACATGACCTCTATTGTTATGACCATTTCATGTTTAATAAGCCATCTCATAATTAAATCAATCTCTATGTACAATATCTTAGGGTAGATAATTACTAGTTAGTCTCCACCACTACCCTCTCACAATGGGTTGGGTCTGGTAACAAGATCTTATATCATATCTCTTCTCATTCCATCACCCTATAACTTAGGGTGAGGTCTCAATAAAAGTCTCAAAACCATGTGAAAAATCAATCCCCTCTCACTTAGGGTGAGGTTCCACACCTCATCACATACCATCTAGCATACCACCACCCTATCACATAGGGTGAGGAATCATAACCATATGATACATCAACACCATATCTCTCCTGATAACTTAGGGAAACACCGTCAATATTAATAATTTTCCTTGTAAAAACATCATATAACAATAAACTTCCACTAAAGGTGGTCTATAATAACAAACTATCACTCAGAGGAAGACCTTGCGAAACATCCTACACAAATAACCTCCCATTAAGGGTGTTATAAGAAATCAATCTAATAATAAGGCTAAGGCCTTACATCAAGTCCCTTTAATATCTTCCATGACATAGTTGGGGAACTCACATACAACAACATACATGGAAACATATCTTTAGGCCTTTTCCAGGACTAGTCACTGATCTATAATTAGTACACCACTAATGTATACTTTGAAAACAATATCATTGTTAATCACCTAACCAATATCACTAAAAAATTAAACTCCATCAAAAATCATGGCAATTGACATAAAAAAGGATTTTTAAATGCCTTATGACATAGTTTATTATAACCTAACTAACTAGTCGCACTCAATTATAACCTAGATGACAAGTCACACTAAATAACACCAACACAATACATCCCTCTTGGGTGTCACTTGATCCCTAAGGTCATATGAGAATCACATCATTATCCCCACATACATAACCAACGCCCACAACATTACCACTGGTCATAATTATACCTTAGGATACTTACAAATTTTTTCATGTACTATGCGTATATGGGATCTAATGATGTTTCCATATATCTTCTTACATTCAATCGTCACTAACAAATGGCTATAAGAAAAAAACCTCACCAAACCCAGACATATCCATAAAAAACATGGAATCCTAGACATAACCCTAAAAAAACCACCCAAAGGACATAATATAACTAACACCCACCAAGAATACACAAACCAGACACTACCTGATGACCATCTTAAGGAAAAAGCTATTAAACAACCAATACCACTCCTAGAGGGTATACTTTAAACCTGACAGAATCACATATCCATCACTCAACCACTCACAAGGGGTTATAAGGTCAACAAGGAACACTTGAATCCCCTCTTATAAAATTCATTTGATTTTACATTATCTAAAAACCTACTCAAGTCCGACATAAAATGAAATATCATATTCTCTCACTCACGACCTCAACCCTAAGTAATATTCACCTAGAAAATGATTCAGAATAACTATAGGGTTCATTGGACATGACTAAAGGTTGTAACCCTTATATAAATAGATTCCATAAAACTCGAAAATAACAATCCATTCTTGATAAACTTAATTCCCACCTATTAGATTATAACAAAGCCTAAAACACAACCCAAGATTCACCCGAGGTATTCTTATAAATCCTAAATATGTAATTTAAGATGGATACATGAAATTCGCATGCAAAAATGAAATATAAAGGTAACCACCTATCTCAATCTTATAGGATTTAACTCATATGATATTTTAGATTTATCTAGTTTTATTCACATGAAATTAGTAAATTAGAAAAAAATTGTTCCTAAAACAAAGAAAAAATGAAAAAAATGATAAGGGATATAGTTATTACCTTATACATCTGAATATTAACATCATTCTTTAGATGGACCATAGATCCATTGAAAAATAGTTATCATATAGAACATAACATGAAGAGGGAGGGTGGAAAATTATAGGGAGAGGGGTTTTCCACCTAGGTTGAGTGGTAAAAGGAGTTAGGTGAATCATTTTAAAATGATTATGTAAAATATTTTAAAAAACTTCATAGAGGTCCATTATGGTAGGAATATGGTATTCATGATGAAATACCCCCCCTCCCTCAGGGAGCATAGTACAGTGTGACCAATTAGTTCAAGACACAACAACCCTTCCAAGGGGAGAACTAGGGAGGAAATACCACATAAATTTGGCATGACTGGGTGCCTCAATGTAAAACACTCCTCCAAGATGAAACTAGATATGCCTCATTATAGAATCTAGAATGGAAAAACCCTTTGGTGTATAGGCATGACTTACAAAATTATATAACCAAAACATCCATCATATCTTGGGATTTATTAAACAATATCTTGGATATGATGAAAAAATAACTTTAGGGTAACCATCATCGTGAAACCCATTCTTTGTGGTGTGACACATCCCCATCAAGTACCCCTTTATGGTGAAACTCCATGGGATATGACTTCAGGTTCCCCATGCTAGAAAATTCAGTATTTTTCAACAAAAAAACAACCAATATAACTTCCCCCAAAACCCTAGAAAACAATTTAAACAATAGAATGTGTGTAAAAACAAACCATAGGGATATTAAATCTTTTGAAATACCAATCAAATACCCAATACTTGAAACTACTCAAACTCAAGGCCTCAAAAATAAAATTTTCCCCTAAAAACAACTCTTATATTCAGGGTTCATTTTATTAAACATTTATAAGATTGTGATTATATTTTGAATTGAAGCTACCAGATGCCTCATAGGTAACATGAGGTGATCAACTCATTAGGTTGATGAATAAAATCAATTTTTTTCTTCATATTATCATCAAGGAATATATTTATAAGGATATAATAGTTATTTTTATCCTAACTTTCAAGTCATGTTGGGGTATTTGTCATATAAAAAAGTTTTCCATAACAATTATATTTATAGACAATAATATATCCCCTACCAAGAACCTATTGTCCATTATCAAACATAAATATGTGGGAATACTGAAGGATATCCTGGTGGTGATACATATGTGTGTTTATAGAGACCCTTGCTTTTAAAACATTAACATAACATAACATATGTGGAATACTTAAACATTACACAGAAATACGCCCAAATACCATAGTTGGTATAGTGCATTTGGAAACATGTAAACATAAACACTTGTACATAAGTGAACTACATTGTCTCCCACTAGGATCATTGAGACTAGAACCCTTTTTAGACACATCAAACATAATACATATCTTCATAACTCGGGGAAGGAAACAAAAAAGGTGGAGAGCTAAAATTCTCATTTTGGGTAAACAAGGGATACATGTGATCATAAAAACGAGTATAAGGGTATGAGTACATGATCATGAAAATAGAAGATCATACATTTCATATCAAATAGCATGTACATGAATTATGGAATAAATCATGGCATTTCATGTAACATGAATCAAAAGGAAGTAAAGGACATAATCCATGAAAGAATAACATAGGATTGAGACATAGAATTGTGATAATAGATAAGAATATACTGATTTATATATTATCCAAGTCATCAATTCCAAGGCCATCTTAGTGGACAAAGTCCTTTACTGAACCGGTTGAACCCCCGTTCCAGCCTAGTATTACTGAACCCAGTAGACCATATTTCCAGCCATGTATTACTGAACCAAGAAAACCCTTGTTATAGCCCTATATTATTTAACTATGTAAACCCTCATTCCAACCCTATATATCTCATGTGATATAAATATTTACCCAGGGCATTGGAGGTAGATATAAGTACCACCTTTCACATAATGAAATCATACATACATGTTCCAAAATATCATAAATTAACATATCATAACCCATGAAATGAAATGGGTATCATAAACATGTAAACATATCATATCCTTTGGAAAGATACAGGTTTCATAATATTTTCATCATAAACATAATTCATTAAAATAATTCGGTTTCTAAAGCCTATAAACCTTGAAAGAGAAATGAGTTTAATAAAATATTTTCGTCAAAAAATAATCCCTTCCATGAATGTATATTAACGTAAAAATTGAATAATTTCCCCATAAAGGAATGAGAAACACCAATGGATGTTATGATAGATGGTAAATAATTTTTAAAGGTCTTTTAATAACATTTCATGAGGAAAATATCCTTTCTTCTTAGAAAAATTATTTTTATAACGTAAAACCTTTTGAAAACCCTTTTCTTTGAAAATAAAATTAAAAACATGTAAAGTATGCTTTGAAAAGAATAATTTTTTTAAAAAAAATTCAATTTTACTTGAGAAATATCTTCAAGGATCGTTTTAAAACATGTTGTAAAACATGTTTTTTTGAAAACAAGAAATTTCCGACCAAAGAGAAAGGTGGCCAGATTTTACTAAAAACATTATCTTAAGAACCAAAGAGTGGAATAACGGAACTAAAAATCAGTATATTATGAATAAATAAAGGATAAGGACACTCATGGATATTATTCATAGATTTCATAAAAGGAAGCATAAACAAAAACAATCGTGAAAAATGATAAGATTATCTTAATGAACACAAATAACATGGTTAATTGGGATTTGACTCTTCATGTAAGAAAATGAAATTAGATAAAGATTAAGATATCATGAAAAGATGTATATTCATGATATAACATGTTCAATGGAATTATGTAAACCTTGAAAAATAGTTTTAGTGCATAACAAAACATGAGTCTCAATGAATGAAAATTGAGACAAAACTATTTTACCGATTTGGTAATTATTAAAAGTTAAACCCCATTAAAGAAGAATAATAGAATGGATATTTTAATACCAATAAATTTAGTTATATGATATGTAGAATTAAATAATGGGTAGTACATACACCACAGAAAAGGAGAGGGTGGTGAACATAACATGAATCTCGTAGAAATTAAATGTGAGATGAAATTCCACCTTCCTTGTGTCTTGACTCTCTCTGTACTCATACAAGCATCCTATATAAAAAATATAAGTTTATTATAAATCTTTTACAGAATCATATTCTTTTATCTATTACCATATATGTTTTTATTATAACATTATATTACCCGCTTCTTATTGATCCTATATTAGAGTTTCACTTTGAGTAATATTCTCTTTATTCTTGACATGTGTCCTAATTTGTTATACCATTGGACCTTATACTTATATCATGATTCCATAATTTAGATCATGATATAAATATTGGGTATATCCATTATACTCATATTATAGTAATTTATATTATATAAATATATGAAATGGAATACACAGTTCATGGAGATGGTAAGCCATACATATGCCTGAACGTTGTTTCTGTTTTTATTATCGTATTGAAATAATGTGTGTAAATAACATATATATATATATATATATGACTATATCATATATATAATATAAAAACAAAATTAGTGTTAAACATTCATTAGATGGAGGTGTGTTTAAGTGTAGGTCATAACTATTTCATAACAACATCCTAGTTTATAGAGGATACTAGTGTGGTCACACAAGAATAAAGTAAATTGTGTTGAGAGGCTGGATAAGGTAAATAAAAAAAGTGCTTTAGAGAATACATTGCTTATAAATTGGGTAAATCCTTTTGGTTTGTGCCAAATGGTTTCCTTGGGAGTATTTCTTCCCAAAGGGAGGATTCAAAGTTGAAGTGAGTTTTTTTGGGAGGATATTTGGGTGGAGTTTGGATGAAATTAAAAGGTTTGAGAGGTGTTAGGAATGGGCAGAGGTGGTGGTCTTTTGTCAGGAAGGAAAATGACTCACATGGAATTTTTAGAAACAAATATAGTGTGCACATGTTCTTACCTAATAAAAGTATTGAAAAACCATCAAAACTCTATAATGTATGGTTTATGGATGAACTATAGACATCCAATGGTTGTTGTACATGTATATAGGTCATTTGGGCCCTAAATATTATGGTTTGGTTCCTAATTAAACTTAATTTGGACTTTATTCCTATGAATAATTTTAATCACTTTTACTAATCAATTTGGTTAAAAATTAACCTAGTCTTTTTAGAATCTAAAAAATATACTAAATACAATGGTTTATGTTGTATTTTTGAAATTCTAATCACATAATTGTAAAAATTAAGATTATTTCTAATCTTGGAGACTGTATAAAATAGCGATATTTTAAAGAAGAAAAAATGTTCAAAATTTTGTTAAGATTTTATATTCAGTTTTAAAGTAAAATTTATTCTAATGAATTATATTATATTAATATATTTAATATTCATGTATTTTTTAATTAATAAATATTTATAATATCATTTACCATTAATAATTACATTGACAAAAGGCTGTTTTTAACTAAAAAGCATTATTTTCCACTATTAATCAAAAAATGATGTTGGTCAGAAAATCGAAAAAATTCACCCTAAGATAATTTCAATGTTATGAATTCAAAAATGAAGTTTATATTATCAAATTCAGTTTCTAAATGTTTCTAAAATAACCTTCATTATTATAATCAGTTCATTTGAGAAAACATTGTTTTTAATTATAAAAATGACTTTACCAAAAGTCATATCTTTTATTATCAATATCTTTTTTTATATATAAAATTATAAACAATATTTTAAAATTAGTTATTCCTATTCATATTACTAATTTTAACCTCTAGGTTATAATTATCTAATTTAAATAATTAAGAAAGTAAAAAGAGATATTTTATAGGAACTCAGTGTTGTGTGTATCATACGCCATTTCAGTGTTATGTGGAATGTATGCCAAGTCAGTGTTGCGTGTAATATACACTAAGTCAGTTTTGTGTGAAGGGAATATTTGAATCCATGAATTCCAAGTTAAAAAGGAAAATTTAAATCCATTTGAAAAAAATAGGTCTATAAAACTCATGCTGTGACATTATACCCCCCTTATAATGAATTTCACTGTTGAAATTCATCACTTGGGTAAAAAATTAAGGATAATTCTATTTCATCATATTATTAAGTTCCCACATAGATATCTATATCTGGTGATTTCTACAAAAAACTTTGACCATGTGAGTGGTCTTATTTCATAGAACATTCTCTGATCGGTCCATTATTTCAACAGGTTTCTCCTCATAAATAATGACCATGCTACAGTGGTATAACCTTTAATTTCAGTATATATGAAGAATCAGGTATTTAATTCCTTAGGAGTGATACATGGAACCCATCACGGACTTGAGAGATATTTGGAGGATGTTTCAAGTGATATGATTCTGTCCCGATACGATCAAGAATTTCAATGGGGCAGATATACCCAGGGCTTAGTTTCTACTTTGTCCTGAATCCCATAACATTCTTCCAGAGTGATATTTATAAAAACTATTTTTTTAACATAAAATTCTAGATCTCAATGATGGTTATCAAAATAAATTTTATGATGTCTTTGAGATGCCTTGATATGCTATAGAATGGTTCTAAACTTCTCAACGATTTTTTCAATGGTCTCAATCTATAATTGCTTTTTTTTATCTAAGTGAATCCTAGCATGTTGGAGATCTACATTTATTCCCCTATAAATGTTCACATGGTTATATAATAATTCATAAGTGAAAGGTATTATTATAAGAAAACACAACTAGAGGTAGGTTTTGATTCCAACAAAGCTTTAAAATCTAGAGAATAATATCTCAACATATACTCTAGGGTTTGAAGTTTTCTTTCAGACTGAACATCTATTTAAGCATGATAAGAAGTTATGAAACTAAATTATATATCACGTTATTTATGAAGACTTCGCCAAAAAAATTGAGGTAAACCTTGTATCCCGATATGATACAATAGAATTTGACACTCCATGCAACCTTACCCCTTCTTTAATTTATATCCCAACAAGATGATCAAGAGAAAATACTTCTCTAATAACAATGTAGTGTGCTGAATTAGTAAGGCAATCAATTACCACCCATATAGAATTATACCCTTTAGAGGTTTTGGGTATTCCAACAACATAATCCCTAGTGATGATATCTCATTTCCATTTTGGCATGGGAAATGGATGCAACATCCCTTTAGACTTTTGTATTCCAGCCATAAATTTCTGGCATACCCAACACTGAGATAAAAACTCCATGATATCTCTCTTCATTCCAACAAACTAGAAGAATTATTTGAAGTCCCTATAAATCTTCATACTTCAATGATGAATAGACAATGAGGAACTATGAGCTTCCTCTAATATTTGCTTCTTCAAATCTAGAATGTAAGGAACACATACATGATTCCTAAACCTTATCATTCCATCCTGATAAAGGTTAATCTCAGGATCATTGCAAACCTTCTTTTAAAGCTCTTTCTCTTCCTTTTGTTCCTCATTAATCTTCACTTGGATAAAGGCATGAAAATTCATTATTAACAGATAAATTTTTTCCCTTTACGTCAATATTTCTAGATTCATCCTTTTCAAATCCATAAATATTTGATCTTTTAGGATCCTCATAATTTTTATGATAGCACGATAATTATAACTCAAAGCATCAACCAACTTGTTCGTTCTCCCCAGGCGGTAATGTATTGAGCAGTCATAATCTTTTATCAACTCCAACCATCTTCTATGGAACATGTTCAACTACCTATAATCAATGAAGATTTTCATTGAACTCTTTTTCTTCTTCACAAACAAAAAATGGTGCACCCCAAGGTGACACACATGGATGAATGAATCCTCTATCAACATTTTCTTGGATTTTCTTCTTCAATTCATGAAAATCAAGGGGGTCAATTCTATAAGAAGTCTTTGAAATTGGTGTGGAAGTAGGTACAAGTTCTATTGATAACTCAACTTCATGTTTTGGTGGAAGACTAATAAAATCATCTGGAAATACATCCACAAAATCCAAAACAATAGACATATCCTAAATAATGATATTCTCCCCAACCATTTGAGATAAACAACCCTTTTGAATTGGAATTAAGACCCATACACTGGAAGTAATCTCCAAAGTAAGTTAAAACTTATCATCACATTGATGGATGATCATAAAAGGGTTTAAAATATCAAATGTAACTTCCATTACTTGAAAATAGATATGGGATTTATGTAGAGAAATCCAATCCATGCCTAATATGAAATCTAATTAGACCAAAGGATGAATGAAAATATTTTTAAGAAGCACATTATCAGAAACTTCAACTGGAGAGGAATCAAAAACATGAGATTAAATCATTGTTCCATTAGGGGTTTGCACTTATAATTCTGCATCTAATTGTTTTCAATTAATTTTGACAACCATATAAAATTATTTAGATATGAACGAGTGGGTATATTCAGAATCAAATATGACATTAGCAGTTCTAGATTGGATGGTAAGTGTACCCTTCATCACATCATTATCATACCAACCATCAGATATAGTGGTTGTATGAGATCTCCCTATATCCCTCATCTTAAGGGGATGCTAACGTCGATCAGCATCACCCACCTTGGGTTTGGGAAATTGTTAGAAAAATCCCATTCTCTTTACAATTTTATCACTGAATAGTGGGAGGTGTATTATGTGTGGTTTTTTCTCCCTTGGAATTTTGAGAAAACCTCTTCCCATCACCTAGAAAATCAATTACATGATGGACTTCCCTTCAACCCTTAAAAACATGTATTAGAAATCCTAAGGATATTTCCTCCATGATTCTTCCCACAATTAGGGCATAAAAGAAAATTCATATTATCTTTTATATAGATCTTAGAGTTTCCTTTTAAATACATATTCCTCTTCTTATCAAATCCCTAAGATTGATACGTGACTCCCAACTCCATTCCAATCTTGATTGCACAAAACACAATATAATCATAGATATTAATGTCTCTTAGAATCAACACCCTTTTGAGACTTGTCTATAAACCACTAAAGAACCTATCAACGTTAATTTCGGGTTTGATGATAATTCATGAATTGTACCTCACAAGTCTTGTGAAATTAGCCTTGTTGGTACCAACAGACTCATCATCCCTTTGTTTTAATTCAACAAACTCTTTCTCATTCTTAGTACAAATAATTCTAGGAATGCACTTATTGAAAAAGAAAGATCTTTAACTCATCCCAAACCATGGATTCAATATCATCATGCTGGTTCATATTCTTGATTAGAGTCCACCACTGATCCGCTTCACCTTTCAAGTGATAAACAACCATAATGACATTATCATTCCCCAAACACTAAATAATGGAGAATATATTTCCAGCGGTAATAATCTATTGTTCAACAACATGTGGATTGTGATACCCTCTAAAAGAGGGTGGACGTTTCCTCATTAAATACTAAACATAATGTTGTTCCATTCTTGTTCATTTGGAAGTCCACCATGATTAATATCTTGAGAAATCTGTGTGATCATAGCAATGGGGTTTTCATTCCAGCTCTCACATAATTTGGTTGATCAGGTAGACAATCATTTCATTGTTCATTGAAATACACTACCACAAAACTGGGCAAGGCCTGCGCCCCCCTTTATCAGTGCTTTTTTAGCGCTGATAAAGGCCCGCCCCTTTTTCAACGCGTTTTTAGCGCTGATAAAGGGATTATTTATCAGTGCTAACAAAGCGCTGATAAAGTCTGTATTTATCAACACTTTTCATTTTAGCGCTAATAAATACACACTTTATCAGCGCTTTTTACTAGCGCTGATAAAGGGTCCCGCGGATTTGTTAAAAACCCGCGGGTCCTCTTCCTCCTCCCCGCACACAATCAAGCTCTCGCGGAAGCCCTCGTCTGCGCCGCTACCGCCGCCTCCTCCTCCTCCGCCGCGGCCGCCTCCTCCTCCTCTGCTTCTGCTCCTCCTCCTCCTCCACCACCGGCCTCATCCTCCTCCTCCTCCGGTGCCTCCGCTGCCTCCGCCCTGCCTCAGCCCTGCCTCCGCGCCGCTGCCGCCGGTGCCTCCTCCTCCACCGCGGCCTCCTCCTCCTCCGCCGGTGCCTCCTCCTCCTCCGCCGGTGCCTCCTCCTCCACCGCGGCCTCCTCCTCCACCGCAGCCTCCTCCTCCTCCGCTTCTGCCTCCGCGGCCTCCTCCTCCTCCTCCGCGACCTCCTCCTCCATTGTGCAGTATGCTATGCCCAATAATTGTAATTTGCTTTGTTTTTTGTTTTTGTTCTATATTTCAACTATCATGATTTGTGTGAATCAATTTTATTTGAAGTGGGGGGGGGTGCAGGTGCTGCGGGGGTGTAGTGGGTGGGGGGGTGTGCAGGTGGGGGTGTTTAGGTGGGGGAGATGTGCAGTGGGTGAACATGTGCAGGTGGGGCGTATAATGGGGGGTCTATTGGGTGTGAGGTGGGGGGGTGTACAGGTTGGGGGTGGGGGTGGGGGTGGGCTATGCAGGTGGGGGTGGGTGGGATATGCAAGTGGGAGGGGGGGGGGGGGGGGTTGTTCAAGTGGGTGGTGGGGAAGAGAGTGTTCTAGTTGGGGGGGGGGGTCTAGGTAGGTGGGAGTCTGTTGGTGGGTGAGGTTGGGGGGTGTACAAGTGGGGGGGTGTGAAGGTGGGGGTGGGGGAGGGGGGTTGTGCAAGTGGGGGGGGGGGGGTGTAGTGGGTGGATGGGAGGGGGGATGTGCAGGAGTCTGCTGGGGGAGATATGGGGAGGGGGGATGTGAATGTGGGAAGTCGACACTTCCATAGTTTTCCAATAAGCACTGGGAAGTCATCACTTCTAGAGATTTGGATAGGCCTGAGGCCTCTTAGGTTTTGGTTCTTGTCTATTTATCTTGATGAGTAAGGAATCATATGATCTAAAAGTGACATAAACTATATATGATTAATTATTTCTCCCACAAAACAATTTTCTAGAAATAATATATCTTTGGAAGGTGAGGGAGCCTTTTAGAATTCTTTCATATAGAGACCAGTCAAGGAAAGTATCCATATATATCCACCTAGAGTAGGGACCTCTGCGGCCGCCACCACCTCCTCCTCCGCTGTAGCTGCCGCCTCCTCCTCTGCTCCTGCTCCTCCTCCTCCTCCTCCTCCTCCACCGGCCACATCCTCCTCCTCCTCCACTGCCTCCGCCGATGCCTCCTCCTTCTCCGCCGGTGCCGCCGGTGCCTCCGTGGCCTCCTCCACCTCCGCCGGTGCCTCCGCGTCCTCCTCCTCCTCCGCCGTCACACCACGGTCAAGCCTCGGTCACGCCGCCGTCACGCCGCGGTCATGCCGCGATCACACCGTGGTCACGCCGCGGTCACGCCGTGGTCACGCCGGTGCCTCCGCGGCCGCCGCCTCCTCATCTACTCCTGCTCCTCCTCCTCCTCCTCCACCGGCCTCATCCTCCTCCTCCTCCGCTGCCTCCGCTGCCTCCGACCTGCCTCTGCGCTGCCGCCGGTGCCTCCTCCTCCACCGCGGCCTCCTCCTCCTCCACCGCGGCCTCCTCCTCCTCCTCCGCTGCCTTCGCTGCCTCCGCCCTGCCTCCTCCCTGCCTCCGTGCTGCCGCCGGTGCCTCCTACTCCACCGCGGCCTCCTCCTCCTCCACCGATGCCTCCTCCTCCTCCGCCGGTGCCGCCAGTGCCTCCACGTCTCCTCCTCCTCCGCGGTCACGCCGTGGTCACGCCGCGGTCACGCCGCGGTCACACCACGATCACGTCGCGGTCACGCCGCTGTCACGCCGCGGTCACGCCGGTGCCTCCGCGGCCGCCTCCTCCTCCCCCTACGCCGCGGCCTCCTCCTCCTCCTCTGCTCCTGCTGCTCCTCCTCCTCCTCCACCGGCCTCATCCTCCACCTCCTCCGCTGCCTCCGCTGCCTCTGCCCTGCCCCCGCCCTACCTCTGCACTGCCGCCGGTGCCTCCTCCTCCACCGCGGCCTCCTCCTCCTCCACCAATGCCTCCTCCTCCTCCGTCGGTGCCGCCGGTGCCTCCGCAGCCACCTCCTCCTTCTCCGCCGCAGCCGCCACCTCCTCCTCCTCTTCCACCGGCCTCATCCTCCTTCTCCTCTGCTGCCTCCGCTGCCTCCTCCTCCTCCGCCGCAGCCGCCGCCTCCTCCTCTGCTCCTGCTCCTCCTCCCCTCCACCAGCCTCATCCTCCTCCTCCTCCGCTTCCTTCGCTGCCTCCGCCCTGCCTCCGTGCAGCCGCAGGTGCCTCCTCCTCCACCGCGACCTCCTCCTCCTCCGCCGATGCCTCCTCCTCCTCCGCCGGTGCCGCCGGTGCCTCCACGTCTCCTCCTACTCCGCGGTCACGCCGTGGTCACGCCGCGACCACCTCCTCCTCCTCTGCTCCTGCTCCTGCTCCTCCTCCTCCACCGGCCTCATCCTCCTCCTCCTCCGCTGCCTCTGCTGCCTCCTCTGCCTCCGCCCTGCCTCCGCCCTGCCTCTGCGCTGCTGCCGGTGCCTCCTCCTCCACCGCGGCCTCCTCCTCCTCCGCCGATGCCTCCTCCTCCTCCGCCGGTGCCGCAGGTGCCTCCGCGGCTGCCTCCTCCTCCGCGGTCACGCCGCGGTCACGCCACGGTCATGCCAGTGCCTCTGCGGCCGCCTCCTCCTCCTCTGCTCCTGCTCCTCCTACTCCTCCTCCACCGGCCTCATCCTCCTCCTCCTCCGATGCCTCCTCCTCCTCCGCCGGTGCCGCCGGTGCCTCCGCGACCTCCTCCTCCTCCGCCGGTGCCTCCGCGGCCTCCTCCTCCTCCGCCATCACGCCGTGGTCAAGACGCGGTTACGCCGCGGTCACGCTGCGGTCACGCCAGTGCCTCTGCGGCCGCCGCCTCCTCCTCCTCCGCCGCGGCTGCCTCCTCCTCCTCGGCCGTGGCCGCCTCCTCCTCCTCTGCTCCTGATCCTCCTCCTCCTCCTCCACCGGCCTCATCCTCCTCCTCCTCCGCAGCCTCCGCTGCCTCCGCCCTGCCACTGCGCTGCCGCCGGTGCCTCCTCATCCACCGCGGCCTCCTCCTCCTCCGCCGATGCCTCTTCCTCCTCCGCCAGTGCCGCTGGTGCATCCGCGGCCGCCTCCTCCTCCGCGGTCACGCCTTGGTCACGCCGCAGTCACGCCGTGGTCACGTCGCGGTCACGCCGGTGCCTCTGCGGCCGCCGCCTCCTCCTCCTCCTCCGCTGCGGCCGCCGCCTCCTCCTCTACTCCTGCTCCTCCTCCTCCTCCTTCACCGGCCTCATCCTCCTCCTCCTCCACTGCCTCCGCCGATGCCTCGTCCTCCTCCACTGGTGCCGCCGGTGCCTCCGCGACCTCCTCATCCTCCGCCGGTGCCTCCGCGGCCTCCTCCTCCTCCGCCATCACGCCGCGGTCAAGCCGCGGTCCTGCCGCGGTCACACCGCGGTCACGCCGTGGTCACGCCGCGGTCACGCCGCGGTCACGCCGTGGTCACGTCGGTGCCTCCGCGGCCGCCGCCTCCTCCTCTTCCGCCACGGCCGCCGCCTCCTCCTCTGCTCCTGCTCCTCCTCCTCCACCTCCTCCACCGGCCTCATCCTCCTCCTCCTCCGCTGCCTTCGCCGATGCCTCCTACTCCTCCGTCGGTGCCGCCGGTGCCTCTGCGGCCTCCTCCTCCTCCGCCATCACGCCGCGGTCACGCCACAGTCATGCCGCGTATTACAATATATAGGAGGAGTACTCCGATAATCTGGAGGTTGTTTTGGGTGTTTTTAGAGAGCTTTGTCTTTATTAAAATTTTATAAATTCCCCATATTTTGTTTAAGAAGTATTGTTTCATGGTCACATTATTTCCTTGGAAAGAGTTTTAGGTTATCCAGAAAAGGTTTGAGAAGTCATTTCTCCAAATCAGTCAAAGAATGTTTTCAAGATCCACAACATTCTAGACTTAGTCATTTCATGGTCACATTATTTCCTTGAAGTATCTTGTTTAATATCTAAATTATACTCATATTCCTTCTCCTCTAACCTATATACTCATGCTATGGATTTAAAATAGGATGAATATAAATAAAGAATGGATGAATGGAAATCGGTTGACAAAACAATATGAAGAAGGCGTGAAAGAGTTTATCAAGTTTGCAAAAGATCATGCATGTGACTCTTCTCAAATCCTTTTTCCGTGTTTACGCTGTTGTTATTCAAAACAAATTAGTCCAGATGAGTTGGAAGAACACTTGATCTGTCACGGAATAGATCAAAGTTATACATGTTGGAATAAACACGGGGAAACAACGAATGTAGGTAGTGACTGGGGTGAAACTGCGTTTTATTGATCATCTGATATGATTACAAACATGAAAAATGAAGATGATCATATGGAGGTGTGATTACAGATGTGAATGATGATGAAGATCGTATTGAGTAAATGACATGGACCTTCGAAGATGAACTTCGTGATTTCCCAAAATTGTTTGAGAAGTTAAATAGTTGTGCAAAGACGCCATTGTATGCTGGTTGCACTAAATATACAGCATTGTTAGCCGTACTGAAGCTGTATAATTTGAAAGCAGATAACGGGTGGAGTGACGACAGTTTTACAAAACTACTTGCCCTCTTGAATGACATGCTCCCAGAAGACAATGAGATCCCGAGCCGAACATACGATGCCAAACGAATGCTATGCTCTATAGGTATGATCTCTGAAAGAATACACGCCTGCCCGAATGACTGTATACTGTTTCTCAAGGACCACAAATCACTTAAAGAATTCCCAAAGTGTGGTGCTTCTTGATACAAGAAAGATGAATCCAGCCCTACTAAAGTTGTATGGTACTTTCCAATCATTCCAAGGTTTAGACGCCTATATGGAAGTGAGGAGACTGCAGAACAATTAACATGGAATGCAGATACAAGAATTAAATATGGGATACTACGTCACCCGGCAGACTCTCCTCAGTGGAAGAGAATCAATCACGAGTATCCTGAATTTGGAAATGAGTCGAGAAACCTTCGTCTTGCGTTATCTACAGATGGAGTGAATCCTTTTGGTTTTCAAAGTAACAGTCACAGTACATGGCCGGTTATGTTGATAAATTATAACTTACCACCGTGGTTATGCATGAAACAAAAATACATCATGTTATCTCTGCTTATATCAGGACCAAAACAACCGGGTAATGATATTGATGTTTATTTAGCTCCATTGATCGAAGATTTGAAATTGTTGTGGGATTCAGGTGTTACATTGTATGATGCTTATAGAAAGAAAGATTTCACTTTGAGATTCATGTTGTACGGGACGATAAATGACTTCCCTGCTTATAGAAATTTGTCAGGATATAGCATTAAAGGAACTCAAGGCTGTACCATTTGCAAAGAAGGTACACAATCAATTAGGTTGAAACATTCATCGAAAACCGTGTTTCTAAGACATCGCGGATTTCTAACGCAACAACATAAGTACCATTCTTGGAAGACATCATTCGATGGAAGTTTAGAAGAACGTACAACACCGTCTCCAATAACAGGCGATCAATTGTTTGAGAAAGTTAAAAATGTGGACACTACTTTTGGTAAACCGGCTTCGAAAAACCATACGAAAATCGGTTGGAAAAAGAGATCAGTTTTTTTTGAATTACAATACTGGAATTGTCTGTATGTTTCAATCTAATGAATTTAATTAAAATGATAATAATGATTAAATTACACAAAAACATGACTAATTTTTATTTTATGATTAAATTTTTTCCATAATCATAAGACATTTTATTGATGTTATGCATGTAGAAAAAAATGTATTTGACAGTGTTATAGGCACGTTGCTAAATATATCTGGCAAAACAAAAGACGGAATTAAGGCTAGGTTGGACATGGTTGAGATGGGAATATGAGAAGAGTTGGCACCAGTGGAGGGTGAAAAATGAACATTTCTTCCTCCTGCTACTTACACTCTTTCCAGGCAGGAGAGATATCAGTTTTTCAACTTCTTGAATGACATAAAGGTTCTAGAGGGGTATTCTTCAAATATCAGTAACCTTGTGTCAATGAGAGACTTGAAGTTAAAAGGTCTGAAATCACATGACTGTCATGTTTTGATGCAAAATCTCATTCCAATTGCTTTACATTGCATTTTTCCCAAGAACGTCCGCCATACATTAACGAAACTGTGTTTCTTCTTCAAAGCTATATGTAGCAAAGTTATAGACCCGGCGAAATTTCCAGCTATGGAAAAAGAAATTGCAGTCATATTATGTGAATTAGAAATGTTCTTCCCGCTTTAATTTTTTGATATGATGGTTCATTTGATGGTCGACTTGGTGAGAGAGATTTGACTATGTGGTCCTATACATTACAGATGGATGTACCCCATTGAACGGTATATGAAGATTTTGAAAGGGTATGTCAAAAATCAAAGTCGGCCAGAGGGTTGTATTGCAGAGTGATATATTGTTGAGGAAGCCGTTGAATTCTATACCGAATACTTGTCTAGTGTGGAAAGCATTGGCTTACCGAAATCTTTTCACACTAGGCGGCTTGAGGGTGAAGGAATTTCTGGAAGAAAGGTTGTCACAATCAATATTATAGATCGGGAGCAGGCCCACCTTTATGTTTTGCATAACAGTTTCGACGTTGACCCATATGTTGAAATCCACAAAGAAATTCTTAGGCGTTTGAATCCATCAAGGGCTGAAAAATGGATATCAGATACACATAATCGACAGTTTATAGGATGGTTTCGAGATCATATTTTTAAGAAGTCAGATGGAAATCCAGAGTCAATTTCGGAACGACTTCGATGGCTAGCCGTAGGACCAAGTCTGTATGCATTGTCTTACAATGCTTATGTAGTTAATGGTTATACATTTTATACTAATGAACATGATGAAGACAGTACCATGCAGAATAGTGGGGTTACACTTGTGGCTGAAGCGATGCATGTTTCCGGTGCTAAGGAAATAAATCCAATTTATGCGAATATGTCATACTTTGGCATCATCAAACAAATATGGGAGTTGGATTATACGAAATTTCAAGTTCCGATATTTCAATGCAAGTGGGTTGATAATAGGAGTGATGTTAAAATAGATGATTTGGGATTCGTGAAAGTTGATTTTAGTAAGGAAGGGGAGAAAGACGAACCATTTATAATGGCATCACAGGCAGTGCAAGTATTTTATGTTCCATATCCTGCAAACCAAAACTGGTCAATTGTTCTGTTATCGACCAAAACAGCTGAAGGGTCAGATGAAAATTCAATGGAAGATGACCCTTTCATTAGGACTTTGCAATCATTTCGCAGTGGTCCCAATGTAGACGATGTTTTGTATGTAAGAGGAGACCACAATGAAGGTATATGTATAGTTGATAGAGGGTTCAAATCCCTTCAGCCTTTAAAAAAAAGGGAGTTCAATAATAAGGTTATTGATTTTTATTATAATATAGATTGTGTTACATTATGTTATTATCTGTTCGCTGCTGCTTTTATGTGATCTAAATTAAATTTTTAACCAGTTCTGCAGATAATGACTTCTTCACCTGCTGATGCACCCAATGAAAGAAAACATGTCTCTCAACCTGTTGCAGCTGATACCACTGCTGACGTACAACAGGTCTCTCAACCTGTTGCAGCTGGTGTCAGTGCCGATGCTAGCACTTCGGAGATACATAATGATGATGCAGAAACTGAGGAAATGGTAGGCGATGAAACCCCAGCGACACAAAAAAAAGGTGCGCCGTAGTTTGATAGTTTTAGCAAAAATCCTCAAGGCAAAAGAAAAAGGCATCAAATATGAGGTGGGATGGAATAAACGAGGCCAGCATGTAAATCCCAACAAATCCATGTTTAGTAGCTATGTTGTAATCGTCACTCGACAACGCGTGCCGATTGACGTAGAGTCGTGGCACCATGTTGTCAGCGGGTTGAAAACATTAATGTGGGAAGAGATTACGGTAACATTACGATATCATCTATTTAATTTATTAAAATAAAATAAAATATTGAAATATTGACTAACCCTTCATCATCTCTTGCAGAGTTCATTTATAGTAGATGTTTCACACAAATAATATGTTTTAAGACTGGTAGGAAGGATTCATAGAGGCTTTTGAACCATTTTAACGAAACATCATCTGAAAGATGCCGAAGGGAAAATCAAGCCGCACCCGCCTCCTCTTTATGCACACTTGATATCCCAAGGAACGTGGGATGCGTTTCGCAACCGTCGTGCAGAACAGAATTTTCAGGTACATTGTGTTTGGTTACACGTCGTGTAACGTTGCTTGTATTAACCACGTTGATTGATAGGTTTTTATTTATGAAACAGAAACTGTGTGCTGAAAATAAGGAACGGGTAGCAAAACCAGCGTACCCCTACCGTAAAGCAAGGTTGGGGTATGCTTCAATTGAAAAACAATTGGTATATATTTTAAAAGTACTGTAATAATTTTATGTGACATAAAACAACACTGTAACCATGTTTCTCTGTTTATATGCAGATTGATGAAGCAAAATCTCAAGTCACTTCCATTCCACGCCATGTGCTATGGAAGGAGGCTCGTGTTAATAAAGAGAGGAACTGATAGATGAAAACACACCAAAAGTGTGGGAAACATGTGTATGTATGACATAATATAAACTTGTTTTGATTTAAATCACTATTACATAACAATGCTTACTTATTTTTTCATATTTTCTATTTGACATAGTCACAGGAATCAACAAAACCCGCACCGGATGCAGACATACTTTCAACGGCCTTGAAACAGGAAGAACAGTATGGCCGCGTCAGAGGTGTGGGTTTTGGGGTGTCACCCCGGGCATATTTTAAGAAAAAAAAGAAGAGGATGAACAAAATAAAGAATTGCATGTAATGAGAGATAAAGTAGCTACCCTTGAAGAACTAATCCAAACTCAGGGAGAGATGCTAAAGAGTTTGATGGAGGACAGGCAAAGAGAACAAACAACTCCGGAACAACCCCCGCGAGAAGATCCACCCCTCACCAGCTTTGAGGCGAGCCATTCCCCTCAAAGACCTGACTTAACCGAGGTAATCAATGTTATAATATTCGTTTTTTTTGAGATGTGAATCTCATAGACACTAATACCTTTCATGTAATGATATTCTGCAGGGTGAAAATGACTGTGATTTATATCTGTCAACTCCCACCCATCGCCTTGTAGCAAGGGCTACGGTGTTCAAGATGCAGAATGACACACTACACTCCAGACCACTTCCAAGCGGTCATGTCAAAGTGTTGATTAACGTAGCTCATGAGCCGAGCGCTAAGCTACCCGTGCCAAATGACGATGACGACATTCATACAGTGGAAAAAGCTGTTGGAACATTCGTTGCATGGCCGTCGAATCTTGTAAAAAAATATGTCGAGCAGGAGGTATTCATTTTTAGTTCATTTTCAAGCATAACCTTTAACATTAAATTAGAAAATGGCTGAACCGATGATTTTTTTTACAGAAGGATAAAATGGAGAAGCTAAAACGAAATAGCGGCTCCAACATTGGATCAACCAACCGATCAAAATGATCTACTGAGATCGCGTTCACCCCGCCCGTTCTATATCCACATTTAATAGCATTGCAAGCTCATGTGGATACGAAAATGAAAGACGGAAAGAGTCATACAATTGTTTGTGAAAAAGATATGTACGGAGAGGAAAAATTAGATTTCATTAGTGCAGACGCTGTTTCTGAGATCATCACATACGACTGGCTAGGCGCCTCAGTTATAAATGTATACATGAGGTATGTTTTCATGATTTGATTTTACAGAAGCTGATATACTTTGATAATTATGGATAAATACATATCATATTTTTCACAGGCGTATATATGAAAATCAATTGAAGGGATTTGCCCATGAATAAAAATTTGGACTCGTTAGTCCTCACACCATTTCTACACAACGAAGAGAAGTAGATTCTAATGTTCAGGCTGAATTGATGTCAAATCTGCTCAGAACGTTTCAAAGAAGAATCACGACTGACATGCTCTTTTTAATACCAACGATGCAAGGGTAAAACTCTACATTTTAATCATATCAATTATATTTTCATTTCTATCAGTACTTATTTCTTTTTGTGTTTTTAGGGAACATTGGATGCTCATTGCAGTCAATTTGGATACTCCAAAGATTTATTTTCTGGATTCACTGCATGGATATTCAACTAACCGACCACACATGATGGCGATTTTCAATTTGTAATACACTAGATCCAACATTTTAGAACTAAATATCTAGTTATATAATTTATATTATCTTTTAATGAGGATTTTGTTATGATAGGGCGGTGTATGAATATCGTCTAAAGGCTGGAATAAATCCAGGGCATAAGGACGACAATGCCCACAAGATCTACAAATGGAGAAGTATCTGGGTATATATAATTATATTTCACTATCCAAATACATATCAAAACAGATTACTTATTTTTCTCGATGTTTCTGCAGTGTCTGAAACAAACAAATGACAAGGACTGCGGTTATTATGTTTGTAAATTTATGAAAGAGATCATATTTCATGAACAAAATAGCATCCCTGAAGAGGTATTTTTGAAAATAATTACTACTTTATTTAAAATAATTATTAATCCTTTGTGTATTTATATTTTTTCAGTACTACTATGACTGTCACAAAAACTCTTATTCAGAAGATTATATAAATGTCTTTAGAAACGAATGGGCAGCGTACCTGATGAAAGAATGTAAAAAAATAGGATAATGAAGGTGAATTCCTAATACTTATGTTATCTTTATATGGTCATTGATATCTCTCTTTACACTTATTGAGCATCTATGACGTGTATGAATCGACCGCACCTCAATTCGACGCACGGTGTGACCGGTATGGCTGAAAGTGTCTGTTATCAGTTGGAAAATGACATCAAATTTAGAAAACAACCCCAATGACATACAGAATACCAAGAAAAAGCGTTAGGATTGTTTTGAAACTTTAGGAAAATGATCCACGAGTAATTTGTGACGTGTACGAATCGACCGCACCTCAATCCGATGCACGGTGTGACCGGTATGGCTAAAAGTGTCTGTTATCAGTTGGAAAATGACATAAACTTTAGAAAACAACACCAATGACATACGGAATACCGATACAATGCATTCGGATTGTTTTTATATTTTAGTAAAACGATCCATGAGTCATTTGTGACGTGTACGAATCGACCGCACCTCAATCCGACACACGGTGTGACCGGTATGGCTAAAAGTGTATGATATCAGTTTCAAATTGAGATAAACTTTGGAAAACAACACCAATGACATAAGGTAAACTGAGCAAACACGTTTTTATTGTTTTGATACTTTAGGAAAATGATCTACGAGTCATGTGTGATGTGTACGAATTGACCGAACCTCAATCCGATGCACGGTGTGACCGGCATGGCTCAAAATGTCTGATATCAGTTTTAAAATGACATAAACTTTAGAAAACAACACTACTGACACACGGAATACCGAGCAAACGCGTTCGGATTGTTTTGAAACTTTAGAAAAACGACCCACGAGTCAATTTTGATGTGAAAAAAACAACTGTACCTCAATCCGACGCACGGTGTGACCCGTATGGCTCAAAGTGTTTTATATCAGTTTCAAAATGACATAAACTTTGGAAAACAACACTAATGACATAGGAAATACTGAGCAAAAACGTTTGGATTGTTTTTAAAATTTAGGACAATGATCCACGAGTCATTTGTGACGTGTAAAAATCGAACACACCTCAATCCGATGCACGGTGTGACTGGTATGGCTAAAAGTGTCTGTTATCAGTTGGAAAATGACATAAACTTTAGAAAACAACAACAATGACATACGGAATACCAATAAAACGCATTTGGATTGTTTAGAAACTTTAGGAAAATGATCCACGAGTCATTTGTGATGTGTACGAATCGACCACACCTCAATCTAACGCATGGTGTGACCGATATGGCTAAAAGTGTCTGTTATCAGTTGGAAAATGACATAAACTTTGGAAAACAAAACCAATGACATACGTCAAACCGAGAAAACGCGTTCGGATTGTTTTGATACTTTAGGACAACGCTCCATGAGTCATTTGTGACGTGTACGAATCGACCACACCTCAATCCGACGCACGGTGTGACCCGTATGGCTCAAAGTGTTTGATATCAGTTTCAAAATGACATAAACTTTAGAAAACAACACTACTGACATACAGAATACTGAGCAAACACATTCGGATTGTTTTGAAACTTTAGGAAAACGATCCACGAGTCAATTGTGATGTGTACGAATTGACCGCACCTCAATCCGACGCACGGTGTGACCAGTATGGATCAAAGTGTTTTATATCAGTTTCAAAATGACATAAACTTTAGAAAAAAACACTACTGACATACGGAATACCAAGAAAACGCATTCGTATTGTTTTGAAACTTTAGGAAAATGATTCAAGAGTCATTTGTGACGTGTACGAATCGACCGCACCTCAATCTGACGCACTGTGTGACCGGTATGGCTAAAAGTGTCTGATATCAGTTTCAAATTGAGATAAACTTTGGAAAACAACACCAATGACATACGGAAAACTGAGAAAACACGTTCAGATTGTTTTGATACTTTAGGAAAACGATCCACGAGTCATTTGTGACATGTACGAATCGACCGCACCTTAATCCGACGCACGGTGTGACCCATATGGCTCAAAGTGTTTGATATCAGTTTCAAAATGACATAAACTTTAGAAAACAACACAACTGATATATGGAATACAGAGGAAACACGTTCAGATTGTTTTGAAACTTTAGTAAAATGATCCACGAGTCATTTGTGACGTGTACGAATCGACCGCACCTCAATCCGACGCATGGTGTGACCGGTATGGCTAAAAGTGTCTGATATCAGTTTCAAATTGAGATAAACTTTGGAAAAAAACACCAATGACATACGAAAAACCGAGAAAACGCGTTCGGATTGTTTTGATACTTTAGGACAACGATCCACGAGTCATTTGTGACATGTATGAATCGACCGCACCTCAATCCGATGCACGGTGTGACCCGTATAGCTCAAAGTGTTTTATATCAGTTTAAAATTGACATAAACTTTAGAAAACAACACTACTGACATACGAAATACTGAGCAAACGCGTTCGGATTGTTTTGAAACTTTAGGAAAATGATCCACGAGTCATTTGTGACGTGTAAGAATCGACCGCACCTCAATCCGACGCACGGTGTGACCGATATGGCTAAAAGTGTCTGTTATCAGTTGGAAAATGACATAAACTTTAGAAAACAACACCAATGAAATATGGAATACTGAGCAAATGCGTTCGGAATGTTTTGATATTTTAGGACAACGATCCACGAGTCATTTTTGATGTGTACGAATCGACCGCACCTCAATCCGATGCACGGTGTGACCGGTATGGCTAAAAGTGTCTGATATTAGTTTCAAATTGAGATAAACTTTGGAAAACAACACCAATGACATACGACAAACCGAGAAAACAAGTTCGGATTGTTTTGATACTTTAGGAAAACGATCCACGAGTCATTTGTGACGTGTACGAATCGACCGCACCTCAATCCGACCAACGCACGGTGTGACCGGTTAGTCTTTTTATTAGATAAAGAATCAGTATATATCAAATGAGATAAATAAATCAAAAACATATTGATTTTACATTATTCCCTTTCATTATTTTGAAAATGAAAACATTTGAGTTTAAAATTTTATATTTTAGTTTCACATTTTAATATTAATGTATTCTTTCATATTATTGTTTTAATTTCATTCATTATTACATTACTAACATAATATTTGTTTTCTTATATATGTGAATATTTTTCCTTGAGTTCAGATGCTTTTTTCGGAAACAAATACCATCGAGAGAGGATCACGGATATCAAAGGATGAAACATGAATGTTTATAACTGTTGTTAAATAATTGTAATTGTAACGATGTAAAACAATGTTTGAAATGTATATAGCAATGCGTTTTTTTGTATTCATGATGTTAAGTAAATGTATATACCGTTGTCGGTCAAAATATTGTGTGCGGTTGCTAGGGTGTGCAGGTGTGCATGTGCTACTTTGTTCAGGTATTCTGGTGTACAGGTGTGCAGGTCCTGTTTTGTAGGTGCAGGCGATGGGGCCTTTATCAGCGCTTTTTTAGTGCTGATAAAGGACACCTTTAATAGTGCTAGAGGAGCGCTGATAAAGGAAGACTTTATCAGCGCTCCGTTAAGCGCCGATAGAGGAGACCTTTATCAGCGCTCCGAGAAGCGCTGATATAGGAGACCTATATTAGTGCTAAAAAAAGCGCTGATAAAGGGGACCCCCCCTATATCTACGCCGGCATTAAAAACGCTTTTCTAGTGCTGTTAATGCTGGTTTTTAGCGCTGATAAAGGTGCAGTTTGTAGTAGTGATATCTAATAAAATAGTTCCTTTGGGTTCCAACCACTGACTAAAACCAAAAACATAGTGTAAGGAATAGTTATCATAATAGGGAACTAAATAATCATGAAAAAACACTTGTAGGATTCATAAATTATGGAATATTACATAATCTATGACACCATTGGTTTATCCAAGGTTATTCATAATCAACATAGGTTTAAATCCTTCATAACGGTTTGTGAATAGTTTCTAAATTCCCAATGTATAACCCCAAGGAGTGTCAAGCCAGGTGTGCAGCACGACCCATTGTTGGGTGCCAGATTACCATGAGTTAAGCTCCGAACATCTTTTCGAAGTTTTCACCCCGATGTAAATCTTTGCTAGAAAGGGATGTATTTCTAAGAAACCACTCACTCTGTCCTTCAAAAAAATTCCAATACATTTTCTTATACTTTTTCTGGTCCTCAGACTTATCCCTAGACATGTTCCTTAGGGTTCTCACTAAGGTTTTCTCATCCTAGCTTCCAAAGGTTAACGGTATCATTTCTATGATACCAACTATAGAAAACCTCAATTATTAAACATTAAAATTTCATTACATATATTGAATACTTAAACATTATACAAATAGACACCCAAATACCGTAGTTGGTATAGTGACTTTGGAATCATGGAAACATAAACACTACTACATAGGTGAGAAAAATTATCTCTCACTAGGTTCTTCATGACTAGAACCCTTTATAGAGACATTAAAAAAATACATATTTTTATAACATGGGGAAGGAAACATAAAAGTGGGTTATCTCAAATGATCAGTATGGGTAAAAATGTGATACATGTAAGAATAAAAATGTGCATAAGGGTATCAGAATATGATCATGAAAATAATATATCATACCCTGCATATCAAAGATCGTATACATGATTTGTGGTGTAAACATCCGATGATCATAATCCATGAATCAAAATAAAGTAATGGACATAATCCATGAATGCATAACATGTTGGAACCACGTTGTGTATAGGTTTGTATTTGTTGTCAATAGTTGTCAATGGAATATCAAAATGAAGGAGATCATGAAGTACTCCGATGAAGTAGAGGAGTGGTGATTCAGACGATTGTTGTACTGATCGGAAGTTCAAAGAACATGTGTCAAAGGTGATACATTGTTTACAACAATACAGAATGTGAGGTATAATCCATCCAAGGATGATTAAAGAAGAATGAGGTCTTTGGATGAAGTCCATGAAATTACTCATGATTGCATGAGAACCATGCAAGAGACTTCCTGATGAATTGAATCGGTTTGCATGAAGTACATCATACCGGTTGATGAAGAAGACAATGTGCAAAGATTGGACTTCTGAGATAGTCATGAACATCACATTGTCATAGAAGATGATGATGCTAAAGCTGTTCCTTCAAAGACTACATATCACAATAGTGGAGGTTGTGATAAAAGCAGAAGAGTTGTTGAAGTATACAGATCACCAAGATGAAGCGCTGTTGAGGTGATCGTCCTTGTCGACAAAGCAAACAAACGACATACAAATTTGTTGGAAAAAGAGTTTCTATGGAGGAAGGTCGAGTTCGAGGACTGTGGAATAATGATCCATGTTTTTATTCAAGGAACGTCGACAAAGGAATGGATGATCTGGAGGCGGACTAAATGAGCAGATACAAGGTGGCGCCGTTTTCCAGTGTTTGCCAAATTTTTGGGCCTCAAAATCGGAAAATGAAGACATGGATTGTCTGCAAAAGGAGGTTCGCACAAAAAGGAAGTGGTGCGCGAAATATAAGAGGCCTGCGCGAAATACTTAAGTTAGGCGCGAAAAACAGTGGGATGCGCGAAATAGTTTTTCGCGCAAACAGTGTTTCGAAATCAGAGAGGTGAAAAATGGCAAAGGCATGGGCTGTGCGGAAAATCAGGGATGTGCGCGAAATACTTAAGTTGGCCGCGGAAAACAGCGGGATGCGCGAAATAGTTTTTCGCGCAAATGATGTTTCAGAATCAGAACGTTGAAAATGGTAAAGGCATGGGTTGCGCGAAAAACCAGAGCTGTGCGCGGAAAAATGGGAAGGTGCGCGTAATTCAAAGAACTGAGAGACAGTTTTACGCGCAAGAAAGAGGGTTTTACGCGCAGGATAAAAATCGTCTATAAATATGAGGTGAACCCCTCTCATTCGGTGAGGCTCGACACTTAGACAAATCCTGAGCTCCGGCGCGCGGAAAAATTAAGGTACAGAGGGTTGCGCGAAAAAGAAGGCATTGCGCGAAAAATGGAAGTTTTGCGCGAAAAAGAATAGTAGCGCGAAAAGCCTTTTACACGACAAAAGTTATTTTTACGCGCAAGGTTTTAATTTTACGCGCAAGCCCCCGGGAAGGGTGCGCGGAAAATTTGGGGGTCCCGCAGGCCTTTTGACAGGTGCTTAGCACTCTCAAATCTGCTTTGCGAAGAGAAGAAGAACTATCGTGCAACCAAAATCTGATCTGCACAGAGAGAGAAATATATCGATACACTCAGGTGTCAGAACTGGGAATTGAAGGAAGAGATGGAGATTTAGTGCATTCAGGTATTGCACTGAAGTAGAATATTGATTTCAAAAGAGCATCAACTCAGGACTCTGATGCAAGCAAAGTCTCATGCTGAACAGGAGACAAAGACTTCAATGCATATCTATTGAAGAGACCTTCACGTCTATAAACTGAGTGAGACTTCACCAACGGCAGTGAGCCAGGGGGAGTCAACGGGAGTGACCCGAGGGACGCAGTGAGCTATCCCTGAACAATTGTAAAGGCAGTAAGCCTGGGACAGAGTGTCTGTACCCGAACATTTGTATCCGCAGCTAGTGAAGCATAGTGGATTTAGGTACGACCGGCAACCTGTCGGCGTATACTCCTTGGACGTAGCCCTCAGTGGTGAACCAAGTAAAAATAGCTGTGTCATCTGTCTCTGCATGTGAATGTTTAATTGCTGATCATATCCATCATACAGGTTTAAGTAGTTCCTACCAATGTGGGAACAAGATCCACAACTTTAAGAAGAAAAAGTTTCCACCCTGATTCACCCCTCCCCTCTCAAGGTGTCGCGGGGTCCTACAAGTGGTATCAGAGGGAAAGGTTAACGTATGTTGGATATTCTCCAGTAATTCTATTGAGAAGAGGATTTGAGTTTCTTTCCTAAAGTCAACAATGAAGAGCAGTTTTGATGAAGTTTCTGAGCAGACGTCTGCATCTAGCAAGACCATGACAAACAGGAAAAAGAAAGAGAAAAAGCAGCTGAAGAAGTCCCTCATATCCAAAGAAGATGCAATGTCTTTTTCTCCATGCCATTCAAAAAATGAAGAAACATCAGGCATGGAAAGTATCGAGCAGGTGACTCAGAATTCTTCCAGAGGAAAGGATGACACCCCCAATTCATGCTTTCAAGAAAAACTCAAAACATATCTGCATGATATTCCAGAAGAACGGGTTGTTATTATCTGTAGCCTATTTCAATCTATGCAGGTTGAGATCACTAGACTTGAAAGGGAAGCGGACAATATGGAAAAGGGGCTGGAAGGAAAAATTATGGAAAGTATGAAACTCACCAAACGGGTGAAAGCCCTTGAAGAAAAAGGTGAAGTCAGCAATACTCTAGAAGAACGGATCCATGCACTTGAAGATGAGCTGAAGAAGAACAATGAAGTCAAGAATTTTTGTCTGGAAGAAACGTCCATTAAATTCAGGGAACTTGACTCTTTGTTACAAAACAAAGTTAAGATGCATGAAGATGAGGTTCAAAGGTTGAAGAAGAATTGTGAAGAGAAGATGATCACGATTGAAGATCAGAAGATCATCCTCAATATTGTGGGTCAAAAATTGGAAGCTCAATTGACCAAGATTGAGAACACACATATTGAGACTTCACAAAAGAATGAAATGAGTGATGCTTGCACTCAATGTTCGTTGGAGGAGTCTAAAGCTGAAATGCCTCCAACATGTGACAAGAATATTATGACAACTCTTGATTATCCACATCAAGAATCAGTTGCTGCCGGTACTCAATGCTCAATGGAGTATTCTATTGTCAAAAGACCTCCAAAATGTGATAAGAAGATCATGACTTCGCTCATTGATCTATCACAGGCAACTGAGAAAGTGAAGGTACCATCCAGACCATCTTGTACTCATGTTTCTAAATACACTCCGACAATCAGTGCAGGTGGGAAGAAAAGCTCTAAACAAGTATGGATGAGGATAGGTGAGAAGAATAAACCTACCACCATGACTAGGGTGGATAGGAAGAAAAAGGAGGAAGATTCTTCCTCAAATAGAGCACAAACGATTAAGCAGATGGCCTAACAACTTAATACTGAAGAAACAAAGAAGAAAAGATTTGTGGGCCAATGTTGGTGCTGCAATAGATTTGGGCACTGTGCACTGGATTGTTTTTATAATCCCTTTCATGGAAAAGCACAGGGAAAGCCTATATCAAAGGGGAGGAAGGCAGAGAAGAAGAAGCAACATCCACAGGTCCAGAAGCATCTATTTACAGCAAACAGATTTGGAATGCTTGATAACATCTGTGATGTATGCAACGGCAGTGGTCATAAGAATGGTGCATGCCTAGGTCAACAGATATCCAGAGCTGATAAGAACAGAAGACCACACAATCCATCTAAGTATGAAGAAAGTACCTTGGGACGAAATCAGAAGAATATGGCGAACACATCACTCCCCAAGAAGATATCAAGTTGGCAAGCTGAGAAGACCCAGGATTTTAGATCCATGAAATTGAAGGGTCATTCATCCAAAAGAAACACTAAGTGGGATGAATCTCGGATGAACCCATGTGGAAGACCTAAACCAGCTGCAAAAGTTCCACATGACATATTGGTCATCTGGCCAGAATATTTGAAAAGAATAAGGAAATTTGAAGATGAGAAGGCCAAGGCTGGTGACAAAGGAAAAGGAAAACTTTCACATGATGAAGACACAGTGGAGGAGAGATTGCAAACAAAGAGAAACACACGTGTCAAAGAAGTTCTGTGTGAGAGATGCAAGAAATCTGGTCACATTGCAAAAGGTTGCCTAACCTTAATACCAGAGCAAGAAGCAGTCCTTAAGAGGAGTAAGAATGTATCGTTCATGATGGCTGCTAAGCAAAACAATTCTCCACACAAAGCAGAAGAGAATGTGAATAGAGCCATGCCACACCGACAGATGTCAGAACACATGTTCAAATGTGCAGGCATGAAGACTGGAGTGAACAGAGGAACTTGGTTGAGAAAAGAACCTCAACCAATCAAGTCTTCTTGATGAAGCAAGAAGGAACCACCTTATTCCCATAATCATTTGTGTATTGTATTTGTGCTAATAATGCAGGGAATTGAAGGTGAAGCATGCTCTCAGGGGGAGAACCTGAGAAGTAGTGAATGCTGTCAACTCTTGATAGCCAAGCTGAAGAAGTTTCCATCCTAAGTAGATTCTTCAATTGATATTCAAAGATTATGATGATGAAGGATCACTCTTGATGAAGATGATGAGGAGTGTTTCCCTTGAGGGGGAGAAAAATGAAAAAGCTTCCATAATCACTGTTTCGATCAATATCAACTCCAGCTGGACTCAAAAGCAGTTATTCTATGAATTTCACGCCAATGGAGAAGGTATGCCATTTCTTAATCTCTATCCCTTGGTTACTCAAATCAAAGATCATTCTACAAAGGGGGAGTAACTGAATTGATCAGTGACATAACAAAAAATTGGAAGTGCCCCAAGGTCATTTTTTTTCTCTGCCGATTGCACATGAATATTTTTGATCCACATGCTGTTGTGAGTGCAGGAGTTTCAGGTTGGTTTTTCTCTATCATAGTGATTTTTCTTAAGCCTGAAATAAAAGTGGTAAACCCTTGAAGACAAGATACATGAGTTCTCATCTCATGTTGGTATCATGATCTGTGGATAATGGACAGCCTTGTTGACTTAATCAAATCCTCTTGTTTTCTACTTCGAGCACTGCTCAAGTAGACTTAGAGTGAAATGATTAATGAAACTTTGCTTAAGTGAGGATTGATACCCTCCCTACCATGCGCTTTGTATTTCTTGTCAATAAGGGGGAGAAAAAGTGAAATGCAGAAGATTCTCATTTTGACATTGACGGATTCATTTCAGAAGATGTTTAAGGTATTGACAACAAAATACAAAGGGGGAGATTGTTGGAACCACGTTGTGTATAGGTTTGTATTTGTTGTCAATAGTTGTCAATGGAATATCAAAATGAAGGAGATCATGAAGTACTCCGATGAAGTAGAGGAGTGGTGATTCAGACGATTGTTGTACTGATCGGAAGTTCAAAGAACATGTGTCAAAGGTGATACATTGTTTACAACAATACAGAATGTGAGGTATAATCCATCCAAGGATGATTAAAGAAGAATGAGGTCTTTGGATGAAGTCCATGAAATTACTCATGATTGCATGAGAACCATGCAAGAGACTTCCTGATGAATTGAATCGGTTTGCATGAAGTACATCATACCGGTTGATGAAGAAGACAATGTGCAAAGATTGGACTTCTGAGATAGTCATGAACATCACATTGTCATAGAAGATGATGATGCTAAAGCTGTTCCTTCAAAGACTACATATCACAATAGTGGAGGTTGTGATAAAAGCAGAAGAGTTGTTGAAGTATACAGATCACCAAGATGAAGCGCTGTTGAGGTGATCGTCCTTGTCGACAAAGCAAACAAACGACATACAAATTTGTTGGAAAAAGAGTTTCTATGGAGGCAGGTCGAGTTCGAGGACTGTGGAATAATGATCCATGTTTTTATTCAAGGAACGTCGACAAAGGAATGGATGATCTGGAGGCGGACTAAAAGAGCAGATACAAGGTGGCGCCGTTTTCCAGTGTTTGCCAATTTTTTGGGCCTCAAAATCGGAAAATGAAGACATGGATTGTCTGCAAAAGGAGGTTCGCACAAAAAGGAAGTGGTGCGCGAAATATAAGAGGCCTGCGCGAAATACTTAAGTTAGGCGCGAAAAACAGCGGGATGCGCGAAATAGTTTTTCGCGCAAACAGTGTTTCGAAATCAGAGAGGTGAAAAATGGCAAAGGCATGGGCTGCGCGGAAAATCAGGGATGTGCGCGAAATACTTAAGTTGGCCGCGGAAAACAGCGGGATGCGCGAAATAGTTTTTCGTGCAAATGATGTTTCAGAATCAGAACGTTGAAAATGGTAAAGGCATGGGTTGCGCGAAAAACCAGAGCTGTGCGCGGAAAAATGGGAAGGTGCGCGTAATTCAAAGAACTGAGAGACAGTTTTACGCGCAAGAAAGAGGGTTTTACGCGCAGGATAAAAATCGTCTATAAATATGAGGTGAACCCCTCTCATTCGGTGAGGCTCGACACTTAGACAAATCCTGAGCTCCGGCGCGCGGAAAAATTAAGGTACAGAGGGTTGCGCGAAAAAGAAGGCATTGCGCGAAAAATGGAAGTTTTGCGCGAAAAAGAAGAGTAGCGCGAAAAGCCTTTTACGCGACAAAAGTTATTTTTACGCGCAAGGTTTGAATTTTACGCGCAAGCCCCCGGGAAGGGTGCGCGGAAAATTTGGGGGTCCCACAGGCCTTTTGACAGGTGCTTAGCACTCTCAAATCTGCTTTGCGAAGAGAAGAAGAACGATCGTGCAACCAAAATATGATCTGCACAGAGAGAGAAATATATCGATACACTCAGGTGTCAGAACTGGGAATTGAAGGAAGAGATGGAGATTTAGTGCATTCAGGTATTGCACTGAAGTAGAATATTGATTTCAAAAGAGCATCAACTCAGGACTCTGATGCAAGCAAAGTCTCATGCTGAACAGGAGACAAAGACTTCAATGCATATCTATTGAAGAGACCTTCACATCTATAAACTGAGTGAGACTTCACCAACGACAGTGAGCCAGGGGGAGTCAACGGGAGTGACCCGAGGGACGCAGTGAGCTATCCCTGAACAATTGTAAAGGCAGTAAGCCTGGGACAGAGTGTCTGTACCCGAACATTTGTATCCGCAGCTAGTGAAGCATAGTGGATTTAGGTACGACCGACAACCTGTCGGCGTATACTCCTTGGACGTAGCCCTCAGTGGTGAACCAAGTAAAAATAGCTGTGTCATCTGTCTCTGCATGTGAATGTTTAATTGCTGATCATATCCATCATACAGGTTTAAGTAGTTCCTACCAATGTGGGAACAAGATCCACAACTTTAAGAAGAAAAAGTTGCCACCCTGATTCACCCCTCCCCTCTCAGGGTGTCCCGGGGTCCTACATAACATTGGTGTAAGACATGGAATTGTGGAAACAGAGAAGAATATACTTATTTTTATAGTATCCAAATCATCAATTCCAAGACCATATTAGTGGAAAAATTCTTTTACTAAACTAGGTGAACCCCCATTCTAGCCTTATATTATTGAACCAAATAAACCCTCATTCAGTCCCTTTATTACTGAACAAATTAAACCCTCATTCTAGAGCTATATTACTAAACCAAATAAACCCTTGTTCCATCCTTGTCTATCTCATGAGATATAAATATTTACCCAATGAATTAGTGGGATATATAGGTCCCACTCACCACATAATGAAATCATACATACATGTTCCAAAAGATCATAAATGATCATATCCTAACTCATAAAATTAAATGGGTATTATAAAGATGTAAACATGTCATAACCCATGTAAAGAGACATGTTTCATAATCATTTCATCATAAACATAACTCTTTAGAAGAAGTAGGCTTCAAAAGAATATAACCTGTAAAAGAGAAACACGTTTTCTAACATCATGACATAAAAACATATGCCATTAAAAATAATAATACAAATAGATGAATTGATTAATTTCCCCATAAAGGACTTTTAAACACCATTAGATTTAATATTATATGGGAAATAATTTAGAAATGTATTTTAAAAACAATTCTTGAGGAAAATATCATTTCTTCTTTGAAAAATGATCTTTATAACATAAAACCTTTTGAAAAACTTTTCATTGAAAATAGATTTAAAAAATTATAAAGGAAACATTGAAAACAATAAAAAAATTCAATATCCATTTTTTCTTTGAGAATTATCTTCAAGGATCTTTTGAAACCATTTTTGAAAACATGGTTTTTTATTACAATAGATTTTTGACCAAAGATAGAGGTGGTCAAATTTTACTAAAAACATTATCTTAAGTACCAAAGGTTGAAAAAATGGTACTAAAAAGGATGATATATTGAATAAGTATAGGAGATGGAAATTATTGAATATTGCCGAGTTATTTCATTAAATGAAGCATAAACATAAACAATCTCGAAAAATGATATGATTTCCTCAATAAACTCTAGTAACATGGTTACTTAGGATCATACTATCCATTTAAGAAAATGAAATTACATGGAGATTAATATATCATGAAAATAATGAGATTCCTGATATAAAATATACAATAAATGTATATACACCTTGAAAAAGAGTTTAGGTCCATAACAAGACACGAGTCTCAAAAAAGGAAAATTGAGAAAAAATAGTTTTACCAACTTTGTAACATTTGAAAGTTAAACCCCATGAAAGATGGATCATATATTGGATATGTGAATACCCATATATTTAGGTATAAGATACATCTAATTCAATAATGGTTAGTACATACACAAAAAAGAAAATTAAAGAGTGGTGAACATAACCGAATCTCACATAAATTAAAAGTGACTTGAAATTCCCCTTACCTTGTGTCTTGAATCTCTCTGTACTCAAACATGAATACTTTTTAATAAATATAAGTTTATTATAAAATTTTTACAAAACCATATTCTTATATATATTACCATATATGGGTTTATAATGACTGTATATTACCCACTTGTTAACGATCCTATATTAATGTTTCATTTTAGGTAATATTTTGTGTTTTCTTCACTTGTGTCTTAATTTGTTATATCATTGGTCCTTATAATTTTATCATGATTCTAGAATGTAGATAGCTGTTCTTGTTGGATTTTTATGGGTGTTGATGGTTTTTGGGATGTTAGGTCGCAGTTTTATGTCCTTCAGTCATTGAAGTCATGTTTGTTTTCCCACTTTCCCATTAAAAGGGAATTATTATAATAAAAAATTTAATTTTTAGTCAGTTAGAATGTAGATCATGATATAAATAGCAGTTATATTTAGAATATGAATGCTGTAATAATTTATATCATATAGAGTTATGAAATGGAATACACCATTCATGGAGACGGTAAGCCGTACATATGCATGAAAAATATTTCCATTTTTATTGATGTATTGAATGAATTTATGTCAATGACATATGTATTGATATGGCTATATCTTATATACAATATAAAAATTAAATTAGATTTCCAAATCCATTAGATGGAGGTGTGTACAAGTGTAGGTCAGAACCTTTACATAACATCATGCTAGTATATTGAGCATACTATCGTTTTCACACAACAATGGAATAAAAAGATTTGAGGGGTGGATAAGAAAAATAAAGGAAATGATCTTGGGAGAAGATGTTACGTCTAAATCGGGTAAGTCCATATGGTTTGTCCCAAAAGTAATCATTGAGATGGTTTTTGTCCAAAGGGAGAATTCAAAGAAAAATTGAGGATTCTTTGGTCGCTATTTGGATAGATCTATGATAAAAATAAAAGGTTTTAGAGGTGTGAAAAATCTGTATAGGTGGTGGAATTTTATAGGGAAGGAAAAGGACTCACATGGAGTTTTATGAAACAAATTATTTGGGCATATGTCGTTACCTATAAAAAGTATTACCAAACTAAAAAAACTCAAGAATGGTAGTTTTATTTCCATACTATGGATATCCAATGGGTTTTGGATAGGTTTATAGATCATTTGGGCCCTAAATATTAAGGCTTAGTCTCTAAATAAGGCTAATTTGGCCTTAAATACTCTGATTAATTTGAATCATTTTTTCTAATCATTTTTGTCAAAAATTAATATGGTCTTATTAGACTCTAAATATTAGAATAAATACAATTTTTTATGTTGGATATTTAAAATTACAATCACATAAGTAGAAAAATGTATAATAGATCTAATATTCCAGGTGAGACGAAATAACACTGATTTAAAGTCAGAAAAAGTTCAAAAGTTTGTTAAGAGTTTATATATAGTTTTAAAGTAAAATTCCTTCTAATAAATTAATTTTTATTAATATATATAATATTTATCAAATTTTTCCTTAAATTTTTTTTATAATATAATTTACCATTAATAATTAATAGGAAAAAAGGTAGTTTTAAACTAAAAAGTAGTTTTTTACTATTCACCAAAAAATGATGTTTATCAGAAAAAACCCAAAAATTCACCCTAAGTAAACTTGAAATTTTGAATTAAAAAATGAAATTTATTTTATTAAATAAAATTTCTACATGGGTTTAAAATTACTTTAATTATTAAATTTTATTCATTTGGGAAAACATTGTTTTTAAACAAAAGGGGGACTTTACCAAAAATAAAATCTTTTATTATCAATATGTTTTATTTATATAAAAAAACTAAAATAATATATTTGAAAAGTAGTTATTACTATTCATATTACTAAGTTTAACAGCTAAGTTATAATTATATTATTATATAATTAAAACAATAAAGAGACATTTCTTGTAGAAACTCAGTGTTGTGTGTTTCATACACCAAGTAAGTTTTGCGTGGAAGGTTCGCCAAGTCAGTGTTTCTTGTAATGTACACTGATTTAATTATGTGTGAAAGGAATCCTTAAATTAGTGAATTTCAATATATAAATGAAAATTTAAATTTATTCAAAAATATATGTTCATAAAACTGGGGGTGTTACAGTGTTCTTACTGCAATTGGAATCTGAGGCATTGTGGTATTTTGATCCAAGAATAACAAGGAAAATGTGAATGAACAAAAAAAATTCACATGGAAGATTCATCTTCATGAAATGAAAATATTCCTTCAGAATCCCTATATTTATTCCACCATTATCAGCTAGATTCAAAAATAGTTTCTAAATAACGTAATGACATTATCCCCACACGAGTGAGAGTCCCAATGAATGATGGATATAATTTTCTCAATATATCTAAAAAAATACTTTAGAACTATGATAACTTATAGGATTCATATAGGTATAGAAGGAAAAATTCTATTATATAGTTTCATCCAACCCCGATAAGATAGAGGTAAATTTTTTCAATTCAAAATATGCATTTTATTATATTGAAATTCCCAAAAAATTGATGATTCTTTATCATTTTATTAGATTGTGGTGCACCAAGATAAAAATGATAATAATTTTATTAGATATTCTGACCTAAATTTAAATCAATCTGAATATTTTATCCATTCACCTTACACACATAGACTTTTATCATTAAGGTATTTAACTTATATACACTGTATAATTTTTATATCCTCATAATCCCCTTGAAATTTTGTATGTATATCTATTTTTTATTCTATAAGAAAATAATATTATCTATAAATTAAATATAAGAGATGATTGGGATCCTATACCACCCATTGGAGGGAATAACAACTCCCTATTACACTACAATGTTATGTTTTTTTTTCTGAGTGTGTATTTTATGAGAATGAAAATTCAAAGTTTCATAGGACCTACTTATATTTGGCATTGAATAAAATTTAAGAATCCAAATCTTTTTCCCATATGGGTGATCAAGAACTATGATAAGGATTAGTAATATAATAACATGTTAAAACACCACTTTGAGAATCTACATTGGCACATGACCTAAAATAAATAATTTTTCTATTTTTCCTTTTATTTTTTGTTGTCCATTTTCATCATGCTATTTTCCAAAAAATCTTCTCATATCAGCCTGTTAGTATCTCTTGGTCTAGTACACCATCCCATTATAATATCCTTTCTTTTATCAAACCATAGTGATCATTGGATATGAGGTCAGGGAGGAGGCTAGTAAATCTGAATTTCTATATCTTTTTAATTATTTTTTATATATAATTACATCGATTAATGTGGCAGGATTATTCATACCATTAATTTGAGTAATGAATAAGTAATGTTGTGAAAGATTCTTGGGTTAAATATCCACCCCTAAGGTAATATAAGATCACCATAGTGATATCAACATTTATTAGATCATATATATCCATAATCAAATATTGGGTTCCCATAATGACTTGGAATACTGTCTAGATTAATGATTTTGATGAACCTTATAATTTTTTCTTCAACTCAAATAACGATAATAATATTTTTTTCATTTGATTTTTTATGATCAAAAATATTAAAACAAAAATGTATTCATCATCTCTCCCTCCTTTATGACCTCCTACATTCTTGTCAAGAACATGAAATAAATCCCAAAAAAATATTCCATCACTAGAAAAACATTTATATTTTCATTATCAGTTTAGTTTCCTTTTTCAAGATTTTGAATATAATTAACCTCATATATTCTATCTTTTATATAATAATGAAATAATTCCTTATTTTTATCCCCTTCAATGAGCTATCATATTTTTTTTCATGATACACTTTCCCTTCATCCAGAAAAAGGTTTTATAATTTCATTTTTTGGGAATGAAAGTTAAAAAGTGTTAATAATACCATTTTTCGTAGAGGATATTTTCAATATGATGTATTTATATAATAAATACTCAATGTTAGTATTTATTTTGGGTTTTTTCTTCATCCATTCCACCAAGGTACTAGTAAAACGTTTGATCATTTTTTGGACAACCTAGTGTTACTAATGTGTTAGAGAAATACATTAGTTTTGAGTCACTTTTTATGAGACCAACTTCCAAATGTAATACTTTGTAGAAATATAATGGAGTTTTAACTATATTGGAAATAATCATTTAAAAAATGGGTGAGGTATCCAAAAATATAAATTCTAATTGAGTGACTAAAATATTTGGAACTAAAGAGGTTATTTATAGGATTTTTAGGCATCTATAAATCCAAAACCTAGTTCTATTGGATCCTTGTTTTTTAACTAGGTGTAGAGGTATCCTAAATACATCATATCTAAAAATTGGTTCTCTATTAGGAACATGTAAAAATATTTTAGTTACCTTATTGAAATGTTTTATAAAATATTCTTTTCTACATTTTTTATAATGTTGTTGAAGTCACCATCAACAAACTATGGGATAGATCCTGAATAAAAGGATTATATATATCTCCAAAGGTGATCTGTCCCAAATACATCACACTTCACATAAAATAAAGTGATTTAAATTGGTTGAGAATACCAGGATACCTTGATAATAATATTCTTCTATAAGTGTCACTAGATTACACTTATAGGTTGCCTTTCTATAAATTTCCAACAAAATATTGTATGGAAATTTCATATAGGTTGGTCTTCATGATTTTTTTAAGAACTCTCCAATGGGTTCTGAATTATGTTTGGGTTATATTATTTCTATTAAATATATATGGGATGATCTAATTTTTATGAATTTATATTCACACTTTTCTAGGGATCTAATACCCTTAGAATTGTAGATTATCCTAGAAATCATAATGGAGATATATTATAGTCCATGGTGGCCAAAGAATCTAGACCTTATGGGGATGAAAGTAAAACCTCTATTCAAAAAATTTATTTCACCTAGGTAGAAATTACAGTGGTTCATTCTTATCTAAAATTCATTGTTCTCTTCCACTACGTCCTCGAAGGAGGAGAGATATTAATTTCTTCTGATAGAACCCTTATAGTTCTAAATTGGTTCGACAAAGGAGAAGTAGTTTTTAGAGACGTGATATAATCAATAATATCCTATGGATATACCACAATGTTTTCCTTGGAATTAAATGATGGTTCCACAATATCCCATATATCTTCCAAATCTAGTTAACCTAGATGACTAAGATAAGGAATTGAATTCTTCTTTTAATATTTAGAAATCCTAGGATTACGGTTTTTGGATAGTCCCAAGATCATTTGGATATCTTTAAATCTATGAATAACATTATCCCATCATGTAATGAATTCGTTATGGACAAAACAATCCAAGACTTCATGATAAATGGTTAAAATATTTCACAAATAAAATTTTAGTATAGCACATGACACTCTAGAGACACCATCATCCATCTTGGTATAATTAAGAAATACATATTTAATGGATATTTATATCTAATAGGCCTATAAGGAATATATTTTTCATAGTATGTATAAAGGATTATATAGTTTAAGGTTGAGTGACCTTTAAGAGAGAGTGTTGAGTTGAATCCCACCATACAGTGAAAGAATATCCTCTTCCAAAAGGAAATGGTTATCATCTGTGAAGAAACAAATAATAGGGAAAGGGAGAAGATATATTATTTTCCACTAACATATGATCCATTATTTCATGCCCCATCATGTTATTTGAATAATTTAGATAGATAAAGTATCCTAATTATTCACAGATCCATTTTAATATGGCAGGATTATGGAGGGTGAGTGAAATCCATAGTAAATAGACCCACACCAATTTTATCTTCACATCATAGCCTTTATAGATGGTTTTTTACCACTTAAATAGAATGAAACACCATTTATCATAGATACATGATTCAAATTTTTACACAAACAAAAATTCATCTTCTAAAAATAGGCGAATGTAGAAATAACTCTAGTTATGAATCCATATTGTTGTCGAGCTGATGATGATTGATTATTTGATGAAATTATTCTCTGATATTAAAGAGTATTTATCAATGTCAAACATAAAAATTGTAGTCCATTTAAGGAATTTAACTACAAATTCAAATTCCTAAATGGATAAGGAGAAGTCAAGGTTACCTTAAAAAGTTTTTGATTTATTTACATCTAGGATAATCCTTGTAATGGAAGGATTCTAGATCATGTTTCTTATGATACTTATTTCCCTATCAACACATTACCTATATATATATATGTGTGTGTGTGTGTAAATATTATGTGATATTATATATATATGTGTATATATTTATCTCTCTATGTGATTATAATTTTTACAAAAATATATAATTGTGTGTGTATGTGTCTAACTCTCTAACTCCAGTAGTCTGATGTCGAGTGTTATTTTATTACAATGATATAAAATTAATAAACTAAAATATATAGGATCTATATGTTTAATAGTATTGAGAAACTTTAATCATAAATGAAAATTTCAAAACCTTTAAAATGAAAGGAACAAAAACTAAATGTTATAAAATTAATTAGTTTTGCTTGAAAATATATAATTCACTTGCATTAATAATCATGGTTTCTTCAAAAAATGAGAGACAATATATAGGAGTGAGCTCAAATTATTAGTAAGGGGTAACATACAAAGAAGGGTATAGTATATAAACATGGAATCAATAATATGAAATGAATAAGTAAATTCCATAAAAATAGAGTCGTGATTATAATATATATGTGGATTACATAAGAATAAATAATATATTGTATAAGAAAAAATGATCTCATAGTTATGTAATGCATAATGCGCAACATCAAAAACACACCGTCAATGACATGTTTGAGGACATCATATATAAACAATTATGGATTATACCCAAAATGACAACTATTTATTCTCATGATATCTACTGACGTAATGAGGGACTATATAATTCTACAAAACACATATCATATAACAATTCCAATGAATCCATAATATAAAGAGAATGAATAAAAATTAAATATCATAATTTTCTCTAAGGGTCCTTACAAATAATCTTGGAAATGTATTCAATAGGTATCCATATTAGAACTAAGGATCTATAGAATGAAATTATTTCCCCATTTAATAGAATTACATGAATTTATAGGTGGATATACAATAATAAACATAGAAACATTGGGTTATTCACAATTTAATGGAATGTAAATTTATCAATGTAATGATAATAGAATAATGGTGTAGGAAAATTTCATTGTTTAAGGATATAAATATTAAATAGTATATAAATATATATTTAAATTATTTATTTTTATTCATAATGTTTGTGTGAATCATCTAAAGTATATCCCCAAGAGTATCAATCTAGGTATCCAGTTAGACCCATTTATTGTGCACTAACTAAAGATCAAGTTAATACTCAATCAACCTTTCTCAGGGTTATTACCCATAGGTGCATCTAATTCAATCTAGATTCTACGTGTAGTATCAATATAGGTATTCCAATTCTAAAATACCACACACTCTTTAATTTACTAAAATAAAATATGTTTTAGATTCATCCCTTGAGTTTTTACTAACGTTTGAGAATTATAGTGTTTTGTGAAAGAAGTATATTATGATTGAATAACAATATCTCATTGATAATATGATAATTAATTCTAGAAAAATAATAATAATAACATTATTGATTTAAATTAAAATGAATTGGAGAGTATTACACAAATAAAGGGTAATAAGGGAATAAATATCCTTAAATTGGCATAATAACGACTTATGAGAAAGACATAATTTTAAGGAATAAGAAATATATCATTAAAAAATATAAAATTGTTGATAATACCATGGAATTATAACCATTTCAATGTATTTAAAATAATTATAAATGATATTATTATAATATGAAAGTAATTGAAATGGAAGAGTGGAGGATTAAGAACCCTTACCTTAATATACACCATCTTAAATATTGATATGATCCAATTAGAACCATAAAAACTCATTGCATAGACTCTTGAGAGAAAAAAATAGAGGTGGGAAATTATTAAAAAAATAATGAATAGAAGTGGGAGTATGATTGTGTATTTATAGTAAATGATAAATATTTTTTTATTAATTTAAAAGAATAATCCCTAGAAGCTAGTTTAAAAAATAAAATAAAACCTGGGTAATTTCCATGGGGTTTCCCATGGTATTTGAAATATAGGAAATTTTTAAGCTTGGAATTATTTAAGAACCAAAATTATTTAAAATATGTTATTTAGGATGTGGAAACAATTATTATTAATAAATATTGTTTTAAATATTTAACATAATAGAATTTTATTTTTTTGATTATTTTTGTATTTAAATAATCACTTAATATAGTATAACATTTTTTATTACATTATTCCATACTTAGAAAATCTCATCCTATAAATTTTGGGTGTACATCAATATAAAAAAATATAAGGGTAATTCTTACTTATTCTTCCTTAGACTGCCATGTTTCTTCTTCCAACTTATGGTTACTCCAAAGTGATTTCACTGGTAGGGTTTTTTTGATTCAATTATAGTTTATCTCTAGTTTTATATATATGGAAATTCAATTCATTATATTACATTTAATGTTAAAACTCAACTTCATTAGTGGAGAGTAAATGTGTTGTGTTTGGAATGAACATCCTTAACACAAAAACATTAAATAAATTATAAACTTTAGAGAGGTTGGGTGGAAAATCCAAAGTATAAAATTCAACTCAAATTATTTTCAAAATCTCAAAAGGCCCAATGTACCACAGACTTAAAATCATTTTTTTTCTAAAAACTATAACTACCCTCTATGGTGATACATTAATGAAGACATGATATCCTACTTGGAATAACAAGTATATTCTCTGATTATTATTTTAGATTTTCTCTCTACTATAAGATATATAAATATTATTTTGGATAATTTGCACCTTTTTAGTTATTTCCAAGAAAATTAATGATCCAACTAACCTCCTATCTCTAAATTCAACCCCATAGGTTGGAGTATAATTTTTTTCATACAAAGGCCTCATTCTGTAACATTTTAATGATTTAATGTAATCTATTATTGTATATTAATTCCACTAGAGGTAGGTATTGGTATCATGTTCTTTAAAATAGAGTGAAAATTAATTTCTCTTGTCTTATATAGTTTGGATTAGCCTTTCATACTTCCCAAATGTTTAAGGATGGTAGGTAGTACTAAAAAATATCTCTGTGTCCAAATCCTTTTGAAGGCCTCCCAAATTTTTTGATTATAATTGAGGTCCATGATCTGTATATGGACCCGACCATAAACATTTTATAATAATTAGTTTTAATTTAATAAATCATTCTCTCGAATTTTATGATATTTTTTGGTTTGGAGGTTTATAGAATTCATTCATAACTCATACACTAAAAACCTATATATATATAATGTGGAATCAACTAATCAATATCCATTTTACCATTATATAATTTTATTGAAATAAAAATGATTTATTTTCATGACATATCATCATGAATTTCAAATTGACCCCTTCCTTTCCCATGCACATCCTTAATCCCTAAAAAAAATAAAACAAGTGGTGATCACAAGAAAATTAGTAATGGTCATAGAAAGAAGAAGTTCGCTAGTATAGTAAAAATCATAAAATACCATGAAATATTTTCCTTTATGTCAATGTTAATTGAGAGAAATGAAATTAATCAATTCCAAATAAAATCAAACACCGTGTGTTATCTAATAAATCTTTTCAAAAACCATGTAAATCACATATAAGTCATGTAGGTAACTTGGGACATCTTCATTTATACGACTCTTTCAAATTGAACAATAGATATGGTAAATATCTATCCCCGGAGTACCTAATGCATTAAAGGGATATCATGGACCCAACCATCCTTTTTTATCATTGAACCGACCATCCGTAGTTTGTAATGGAAGAAAACATCCTTGGTTAATAATGTCACCCAAAATCCATGGATTATAATGGAAGAAATCATCCTTGGTTTATCATGAAACCACCTATCATGGGTTAGTAATGTAACCACCCATCATTAGTTTATAACAGAATCACCCATACTAAGTTTATCATATAACCAAATATCAACATAAATAATTACAAAGAACTATATCATAATTTTAAATCCTGAAATATATCAATTTCATCCTTAAAGCCTTTAATTTTTTTTATATCATATGAAAAACTCTTTTGGATATAAAAACACCCCTGTGTTTTAAAAAACCATTTTCAATACTGAAATAAAATTTTATTTTAAAACTCATTTTAAATACACAAATAATAATAAAAAGTAAAATAGGGCTTTATTATAATTAAACATGAAATATAATAATGGAATAAATACTTCAAATAATGGTTATTCTAGTGGGAAATGTCATCGTTGTTGTACATGTTAAAATAAACATCCATTTTTTCACCTATAAAGAATGTCACATTAAAAAATAGTAATTTTTAAAAAAATTCATAGATAAAATAAAATAATTTATAAAACTCTTATATATATATATATAATAAAATTCATAAAATCATTTTAAATGCATATAGATATGGAAGATAATGAGAGTTCGAATGAAAAATTAAAAAGATGATTTTTTAAAATAAAATTACCTGACCACTTTGGAATATTTTTGAATTATATGCCCCATGAAATAGTAACATTAAAGAAAACATTAAATATCCTGATAACACGTAAATTTATGATATAACATGACTAGGGGTCTTTATATACACCATTTAAAATAATATAGGTTCATAACATCAGAATATACTACAATGAATGGAAATTGAGACGAAATCCCTTACCTTGAGTTTGAATCACAATGTAAGTTATTTATCTTATGGAAAAAATAAAATTATGTTAATTATATAATTTCTTAATAATGTTTTTAAAGTTTATTATTCCTTTTATTTCAGTAATCACAATTTCATATACAATTACTTAATTAATTATTTTTACGTCTGATGTTTCAATAGAATTTGGATTATGTGACAAAAATTACATTGGTTGGTTAACTATGGTCAAATAAGAAATTATTTAAACATATATCTGATAATAATCATGAAATAATTTTAATATCAATAATTAAATTATACTTTTTAAAACCAATAATGAATGATGGTTATGAAAAATGAACTACGTTACAATCACAGAGATAGTAGGCCATACATACGCCTGAGTAACGTTTCCATTTTTCAATGATCATTATAGAATGAATGTTGGTATTGTTTTTTATTTATATAAATATAATAACATCATAAATACCATATTTGTTTCTTTATATATAATTTTTTATATCATCCATGTTATTTAGTGATGATAAAAGAGTCACATCGCTTCCTGGATGCGGTAGTCCACATGTACGCACAAAGTATTTTATCATATTCTATTTTAAGAAAGAAAATTATATATTATATTTTAAGAATGATAAATAATTAATAATATAATAATTATGTCATTTTTATAACATATATTTATTAAATGTCTACTTATTAACTTCCATGTAAATTGTTAGTGAGAAATGGGTCACGTCACTTCGTGAGGTGGTAGTCCACCGTACAAATGGGAAACATTATAAAAATCAATAATTATAAAAATCTATGAGAGGTGATGATGCAAAATAAATTATATCAGTTTGCGAGATGATAATCTTCCGTACACACGAATGGGGATATCGTATCCCATTTGATGGAAGAGGGGATGGATTTTTTTAATGAAATTTAAAAAATAAATCATAATTATATCGTATATAGTATATTTACTATATAATAATAATTTAATAATATTTTAAGGATTTGGAATAAGAAATAAAATAAAAAGTCATAGTTAAACACTATACCACTTCTTCAGACAACCTCCTTAGATAAGAACCAAAAACCATGTTAGAATAGATTTATGATCAAAATAAATAATTTAGTTCCTAGTTAAGGATTATATTAAGGTATTTTGGCTTCAATTTTCAAATAAAAACGGATTTCAATGCATTAATAAGAGATGATAGTGGGTGGGATTTTATAGGTGATGTGAGTGGTAAACTTGTAATTTTTGAAAAGAAAAAAATTTAACCATATATTTCACGTGGAAACATTATCCAAAATAAAATATTATATAGGAATATACATGATAAGGTAAAAATATTTACATCTAGTAGATTTTTTTAAAAAAATTAGGTTATTGTAAACCTTATCGTTTTTAGTATAACCACCGGTAAACCTATTTTCCCCTTAACCATGGTAATTATTTTTTTACTATTTTAAAAATTAATTATAATATAAAATTATTTTGAAATTATTATTAAATAAACATAACTAATATTCGAAATATGGAATCCATTTTACCAAATTTAATTCACAGAAGTGGATAATTTTAATTTAAAATTAAACATGCAGACACGACGAAAAAGTTGTTTTTCTTAAAGGGTATTTTTTATGAAAAGATGATTTATTAAATCTATGAATCATAATAAATTTATAAATAACTAGAAATATTTATTAATATATAATATATAAATAAAATTTCAAACATTTATTATTGGGTATTATCTTACTTTATTAAAAAGGAGACACATTATGCCTTTTAAAGCTATTTCATGAAAATCTTATTTTTAAATCCAAAAATAAACTTATTCTAAAATCCTTTATGAAGTTGATTTAAAATTAATTAAGTATTTTAAATGTAACTAAATAGTAACTATGTTTCTTAAAATTATATTATAAACTTAATGAAACTTTTTTATTAGTTAATTTAGTGAAGTGAAATGGCATTTTGTTTTTCAAAAATTATTATTTTTCACTATTCACCAAAAAATAATATTTTCTAAAAAATTACAAAATTTCATCCAATGTTAATTTTTATATGATTATTTAAAAAACTAAATTTATTTTTTATAATTCAAATTATAAAATTTAAAAATTAATCTTTTAAATACAAACATTATAAGAAAACAATTTAGCTAAAACTATTTCATTTTTGATGTTAAAATTACCTAATATTTTTATAATTAATATAGTTATCTAATTCATATTAATAAACATAAAAAGGTTTTAATATATCTTTAACTAGTATTTTATATTTCTTCCCATTTTAGAAATTATTTCCTTTTAATTTTATTGACATATTAAATGAGTGGGAATATCTTTCCAACATAACTATTTTAGATTCCATTGTTGCTTCTACAACCATATAGTTTTTCCATAAAATCATAACCTAGTGAATAAACTTGTAAAACAACATATTCTATCTAGGTTATATAATATAAATAGGATATTTTTAATAACAAATATTCCCTTCCAACTGAACTACTTCATGGCGAAAAACATGTGATGAGTCTGACATATATTTTCTTAACAACGAGACATGAAAAATGTTGTTTATCAGGGATAAAATTTGGGGAAAAGATACTCTGTAAGAACCTAATCAAACTTTATCCAAGATTTCATATGGTAAAATGAACCAAATACTTATATTCCAAATTTTTAAAAAATACATAAGACTTTTTTAGGGAGATAATTTAATACCATCGGGATCTTTTACCTCAAAAGAATGACCTTTCCTATAGTTATCCTCATAACTTTTCCTATTTCTATAAGCCATAATCATATGCTTCTGAATCAACATAACCCTATCATCCATTTCCTCTACCAAATATAGTACCATAAACTTTCATTATCCAACTTTATGAAAAAAATATGGTCTTTAAAACTCCATTCCACAAAATTCCTTTAAAGGTTCCATATATATACTAGAATAAAAACTATTGTTATAAGAAAATTATAAGAACCCAGTTTTTTCTGTGAAAGACTTTGGAATATTTTTGATGATATTCCCAAGCAGCGCCTTCAGACGACGTGCGATTCCGAGCCCCGGAGTTGCCGGAATTAAATTTTCAGTGCGTTCACACTAGAATCGCCAAATAAATGGGATAACTCCTAAACAGAGTTCCGCATCAGAGATCCGAGTGTACGGATGGGTCCGGGATAGGGTTTTTACCCTATTAATGACATAAAACTTGTCGGCGCGAGATGTTTGGACCTATCGACCGCTTCTGGAACCTTAAACGGATTAAATAAATTAATTAATTCGTTTAATGGAGAAACGCTAGTATCTCTTAAACGGTGGCTCGGATTGGAAAATCGAGAGCACCGTTGAGTTCGGAGTGTGCCGTTTACCCTAGGAGGGGTATAAGTTTCACGGGCGCAGGCCGTTTGTGAAAAATGGCCCCAGGGGCGTTTTCGTAATTTAGCGGCTTCAGACGTAAAATTTTATAACTTTTGAACGGGGTCTCGGATTAAAATTCCTAGACCACCATTGTTCTTGGGAGGTGGTGTTTACTCTAAGGGAGGGTTAATCGCGACCCCGTCGGGAGTTCGGGTTCGGGCCGACGGGCGGGTGGTTAGGCGTTTTCTATTTAAACGCTTAACACACCCACCTCCCTCTTCTCCTTCCCCTTCCCCCTAGAATCCCCTCCTCTCCCTCTCCTCATCCATCTCTGGCGATACATTCCAGCGAGGTGACTCCGGCGAGGTGCGGTGGTGCCGGCGGATCGACGCGAAGCTCCGGGCGAAGCCCAACGAGGTAGGAGGTTTCATTGCATTTTCATTTCTGAACCCCCTTTGAGTTCGATTTTATGTATCTATTTGATGTTAAACATTCAAATAAATCCCATATATGTGTAGTATACATTTTTATCTTTCTAACGCATATTTCGGAATCAAAATCCGAGCTCGGAGGAGTTCGGGGTTGATCGTCGAAGGTTGCGGGAATTATGGGGTTGTCCCGGCGGTTCCCGGCTGGTTTGGGTGCTCCGGCGGTCCGAGGTGTGGCGGCGCGGCTTCGGTCCGAGGATGTGGCCGTGGGGTTTCGCAGTGGTGCGGGGGGCCAGGCAGAGTGGCTTCGGTAGGCGGCTGGCGCGGACGGCGGTGAGTCGGGTTCCCGGGCGGCGCCAACGTAGCGCGAAGAGGCAGGGGGGCCGCGAGGCGTGCGGCCCCGTGCGGCGCGACCGCGACCCGCGCGACGCGGGTCGCTGCGGAAAGGAGGAGACCGGACATCAAGGCCGGTCGGTGGCGGTGGGCCGCGACCATCTGGCCGCGGAGGCTTGAACAGGACCCACGGCCAGGCCACGGGCCGGCTGTGGGCGGTCCTGCCGGACCGGGCTGAACCGGCCCAAGTGAGTGCCCCCATTGAATTTCTGACGCCCGTAGATTTCGCTACGGGCGTCCGTTTTACGTGCCGTCAGTGGCAGCGCAGACATTGCGTCGAGGGGAATGTTTTGAGATGGTTTCAAGAATTTTTAATTCCCGAAACTTGGGGCCTCAGAGGCGCGATGCGTCCTTAAGTGGACGAGCGTTTTTCCCGAGATTCTTGTTTTGGACGGCGCAGATGCATCCGACGTCCGTTTTGAGCGCCGTCAATGGCGTTGGGACCTTGTCATCGAGGCGTAGCTTTCCAGTGTGGTTTCAGGAATTGAGGCCGAAGTTGAGGCATGGGCCCCATGGCCCGTCTTTTGAGTTGCGTGCATCATTTAGCGACTTTTTCCTCGGACGTCCGTTCGGGGCGTGCGAGCAGTCGATGTTGAGTGTTTTTATGAGGGCATCGCGTTGGCGTAGTCTACCCGCTGTAATTCCGCACGATGGTGCGGGCCCCGTGAGGGCCGTTTCGGGAGTTGACGGTGATTTCCAGCTTTATCACCAGGCGACTGTTTTAGACAAGTGAATAGTCCATTTCATGTACTTTTTCGAGAGGATCGCAACGACGCGATCCGTTCGTTGAGTTTCGGGACCGGGATGTGGGTCCCACGTGGCACCGCTCATGTGCGGTGCACCGGGATGCACCTTTTTCTCTGGATATCCGTGGCACTCAAGTGAGTAGTGCTTTTGATGTGTTTTCCTGAGGGGATCGCAATGGTGCGATGCGCCCGACTGTTTTAGGGGCCGAGGCTCGGGATCACGAGATGTCGTTCGGTCGTGAGGCGGTGTTGGTGACTTTTTTTTCGAATATCCATTTGAGGTGAGTAAGTAGTTGATCTCGTGTGTTTTTCTACAAGGATTACAACGGTGCGATCCGTTTGGTGGTGTAGAGCCTCTATCGCGATCTTGTTAAATGTGGAGCATGAGAGGTGCTCCGGTGGTGGTTCGTCCTACCTTGTTTGTATCGGACCCTTGGTGTGTGATCGTGCACTCTTGGGAGAGTGATATAATTGGTCCACGAGATGTGGATGGCCATGCCTGGGCCTTTGAGGTGGAGTTGTTACGTCACGCCTTCGCGTTGACGCTGGGTGCCGTGTGCCCGATAGCCTTTGGGATGGAATGAGGTATACTCTGGGAGTATACGGGAGCGCTTGGAGGTACGTGTGGTTGTTTGTACCTGAGTATTTTTGTGCGCTCAGTTGGGGTTGACTTGGGGCCACACGTCGTGTGGGTCCCACGTGCGTTCCATGATCTGTTTTGCGTACTTGACCTCTCGCGACGTAGAGGGTCCCTCTGCACTCATTTGTTTGACCATCAGGGTGGAGTTTTCCCCTGGCTTTGTGCTCGTTTGTTTGACCAGCAGGGTGGAGTTTTCCCCTGGATTTGTGCTCGTTTGTTAGACCAGTAGGGCAGAGATTCCCCTGGCCTGGTGCTCTTTTGTCTGACCAGAAGGGTTGAGTGGTCTCCCCCTGGTCTTTTTCTCGATGGTTTGGCCGGCAGAGATGGTTTGGTTCCTATGCTTCTTCAACTGTGAGGGGTTTCAATATCGTGCCCATCTCACCGGACTGCGACACCGTCTGCGACTATGGGTGTTCGTACAGTGTGGGTGTTTTCCCCACTTTTTGGGGTGACTTGACTCGGTCCGCTTCGACAGTGACTCAGCGGATTGGAGTGGGATCGCCTTGTGAGGACTGGGGAGTTTCTCCCGTTGCTCAGTGTTCCCTGGTAGAGATTGTGGTTTCAGTGTGACCAACACTTTACGCGGGCGCCGATCCTCTACCCAAGAGGTTGTTCCAGCAGGGCTGAGGTTGTTTCCAGCAGGGCTGAGGTTGTTCCAGCAGGGCTGAGGTTGTTCCAGCAGGGCTGAGGTTGTTTCCAGAAGGGCTGAGGTTGTTTCCAGCAGGGCTGAGGTTGTTTCGAGCTGGGCTCTCTAGAGGGTTACCATCCGACAGGGATGGCCAGTACAACGGTGTTCACCACGCAGTACCATCTAGCAGGGATGGCCAGAGCAGTTCCGGGCTTACCTCCAGCAGGGCTAGGCAGTGGTCCCCGATGCCCGACTTACCTCCAGCGGGGCTGGACAGTGGTCCCCAATACCGGGCTTACCTCCAGCGGGGCTGGGTAGTGGTCCCCGATGTCGGGCTTACCTCCAGCTGGGGTGGGAAGTGGTCCCCGATGCCGGGTTACCTCCAGCTGGGGTGGGAAGTGGTCCCATCACCGACATTAGACGGGTCGTCCTCTAGTGGATTACCTTGTTATGGGACTGGGCAGTGTGGCACCCGTCGACTTTCCGGGTCTCCCAGTAGTGGGAACCCGTTGACTTCTAGGGATCCTCCAGTGGGGCTGGGTAGGGGGTCGCCTGTCGACTTTGAGCAGACCTCTCGACTGCAGGGCAGTGATGAGTTGTGGTTGACGTTCCCCCAGAACTCTCAAGTACGAGGATCTTTTCCCCCACCGAGACGCATCCTTGTGACGTGACCTAAAACCGTGCGGGCGAGTCAGTGCCACCCAAAGTGGATAGTGTCAAGGTGTGGTGATTGAGCCCCTTGGATTGCAGTTCGGGGAAGACGTGCGGGATGCTGGGCATCGAGGGTGTTACTTCTGGGACTGTTGGATACTATTTTCATGGGCTAAGCTAAGGGACAGAGATACCCTTACGACGTTCTTCGAGCTTCTTGCTGAGCATAAATATATTTATATACCTTGTTTCTGGTACCCACTTCTTGGGTTTGGTTACTCTCCTTCCATGAGAGGCGAAGATGCGCGGGGTATGCCACATGCTTTCCGTGTCTAGATTCTCATGGTTGGACGAGTCTAATCTCCTACTATAGGTAGCGAAGACTCGACGAGAAGTTCATCTTCTCACCGTTTCCAGCTCCTTGTGTCTGGACGAGTCTACCTTCTTTCCTCTTGTTGGGTTGAGCTGGACTTTCTACTGTTACTGTTTTCTGCACTCTCTGTTGTACTCCTTTACTTTTCCTATTCGCTCTACTGCTCACCCTTCGGTACCTCCTTTATTGCTCCCTCGAGCCTTTGGGGTATCCTACTGAGTATTTTTATACTCACCCCTGCTTGGGCTTTGCCCTCACTTGGTGTTACCTTGCATACGACGGACAGGTGGAGTGTGACTTTAGTGGAGCGTAGGAGCTTGGGAGCTTGGACCGTGTGTGGTGGTCGTGGCCGGGTTCCAGGTGGGAGACCCTTCAATTGTTTGTTTTTGTTTACCTGTTTCCGGGTTGTGGCACTTTTCGGTTGGGCGCGTGTTTTGCCACTTTTCTTTTCAGCTTGTACCCTGTACTGTTTAGAGGTCGATGCACATTTGTGGTATATATAGCAGCTGCCCTTTGTTTTTCTTTTCTTTTACTCTGCACTTTTTCATTGAGTGTGATGCGTGTGTGTGTGTACAGGTACATAGGAAAAGGCCTCCCCGAGTTGTTGTTCCTTCAGTGCTGGTCGCCAGCCCCTGGCCTCTGGAGGCGGGCTTGGGGTACTTGCGGCTCGAGCCCAGGTAGGGTCTGGTCGTGACAAAGTGGTATCAGAGGTGGTTCTTTCTTTGGAACACTGTTCGAACGTCCCTAAAATAAAAGGAACTGGTAGGGATTTATGGCAACAGTGTTAACGTGTCTCAAGAGCGGCTCTCAGGCCAGGGAGTCCAATGATGGTGCGGCGATCGACGTATCCATTCAGTAGGACCTTGATAAACCGCTTGTCAACTCGGCATGCTGAGACACTTGTTGCTGGGAAAATTGGTTTGTGCCTCACATAGGACTGAGTCTTGACTGTCCTTATTGAGTCAGCTCCCCATCCATTGTTGTTGTTATTGGTATATACATATATGCTCATCTGACCGCGACACTTCTTGATAATATTCAGGATGTTCTGCGAAGACAGCCAGCCAGGATACCAGCTTTGGTTCGTGACGACGACCCTGTGAGCTACGAGGCCATAGTCCAGGACCCATCATGCGAGCCCCTTTCTCCGGGTGGGACGATAGCAACACCCCCACCTGTTGAGCAGCAGGCAGTTTTAGCAGAGCAGGCTGAGCTTGAGCACAGGTTGAGCGCGCTCTGTGAGTTCCAGCGGCAGAGACCGCTGAGGTTCAGTGGTGAGCCAAACCCTCAGGCAGCAGAGGATTGGCTCGAGGTAGTGGTTCACCTTTTTAGGCTTGTGCAGACGCCGACAGATCAGAGAGTGGCTTTGGCAGCCACCCTTTTTCGTGGAGCAGCTTGGCTTTGGTGGAGTCTGGTGACTCAGTTTCTTGACGATTTGTCGCTTTCATGGGATGACTTTCAGTTGTTGTTTAGTGAGGAGTTTTCCCCTCCTGCTTTCTCTCCGTTTGGATTCAGGAGTTCCTACAGTTTTAGCAGGGAGGGATGATGGTGGTCGAGTAGGCGGCTAGTTTTGCAGACCATGCATGCTTTTACCCGAACTTGGTCCATGACGACAACCTCCGAGCGCGGAAGTTTGAGCAGGGTCTCCGCCGAGAGATTCGTACTGTTATAGTACCCTTGGGCCTTTCCACATATGTCGGGGTGCTAAATCAAGCGCTGGTGACAGAGGGATTCCTGTCACGTTCTAGAGTTGGTGGTGGTGTCAGGCACGTTGGAGCCGAGACTTCTGCCGCAACTAGCGGGTGTCGGCAAGAAAGACCTCGACGCATGTGGATTTCTGACAACCGGACTCAGGGGCATGGTCGTACACCACAATGGCACTGGAGGGCACCAGTACAGCCCAGAGAGAGTCGGTGCTATGCTTGTGACGGGCGAGGTCACTTGGCACGAGACTGCTCGACCCGAGTTGCTGGGAGCTTCGGGCAGGTAGCAGGCGCACCACCACGGCTGAGGCAGCGCCGTGATCGGAGTAGTGACCAGAGAGGTGGTGCTAGCAGAGGAGCGGGAGGAGCTGGTAGTGGGGGATGGATTTACAAGATCTCCCCATCACCACTAGGCGGTCCACGTCAGGCTCCGGGAGCTGACGGTTGGGAGCACAGACCGCCTTGAGCTTTGGATGTCTACGATCCTACAGAGCATGGGATGGTGAGAGGTACCCACTTGCGACTCTTCTACTTTTTGTAGTAGAATTGTTAGGCTCGGCGTGTGAAAGGCTTTTCTACCCGCTCCTTGTTTGAGGTGTTACCAGGGTGACGTAGGGCGTCGGGTGTAACCCCGTCTTGGTAAGGAAAAAGGCATGAGACCTTTTCCTTTAGTCGATGGTGTTGACTCCTTCGCTTCTAAGCGTGTAAGAGAGTCTTGGTTGGGAGACATCGACTGTGAAATCTTGTTTGTATAGATATCCTTGGGTGTTCCACCATATGGATATTATGAAGGAGGGAATCACCAGGCCTTGTTTCAGGTGCGGGCGGTGATTCCAGTCGCGGCGTGTGATGTAGAGGTTTGACCGGGGAGGTGAGATACCCCCAAGGGACTTTGGGTCATTCGAGACCGTGCAAAGGGATGGCGAGGTTTTCTACCGCCTCTCCATAACCCCAAAGTCTAGAGTGGGTGCACAACATCGGCAAGGGCCGACCTCGCGTGAACGGATCAATCCTTTGGTCTGTGTGCGGTGACGTAGAGCTGTGTGTGGGTTCTTCTGGGTATGGGAAAGCCAGGTGTGGGCTTAGTACCCTGTGTTTCTCCCTAGTTTTTCTTTTCGGGGATGAAAAGATTGAATGAGGGAATGATTTAAGAACCCAGTTTTTGCTGTGAAAGACTTTGGAACATTCTTGATGATATTCCGGAGCCGCACCTTCAGACGACTTGCGATTCCGAGCCCCGGAGTGGCCGGAATTAAATTTTTAGTGCATTCACACTGGAATCTCCAAATAAATGGGATAACTCCTAAACGGAGTTCCAGATCAGAGATCCAAGTGTACGGATGGGTCCGGAATAGGGTGTTTACCCTAGTAATGACATAAAAATTGTCGGTGCGGGATGTCTGGACCCCTCGCCCGCTTCTGGAACGTTAAACGGATTAAATAAATTAATTCATTCATTTAATGGAGAAACACTAGTATCTCTTAAATGGTGACTCGGATCTGAAAACTGAGAGCACCGTTGAGTTCAGAGCATTCCGTTTACCCTAGGAGGGGTATAAGTTTCGCGGGCGTGGGCCGTTTGTGAAAAATGGCCCCAGGGGTGTTTTCATAATTTAGCCGCTTTGGACGTTAAATTTTATAACTTTTGAACGGGGTCTCGGATTAAAATTATGAGACTGCCGTTGTGCTCGGGATTTGGTTTATACCCTAAGGGAGGTTTAACCGTGACCCCGTCGGGAGTTCGGGTTCGGGCCGACGAGCGGTTAGTTAAGCGTTTTCTATTTAAACGCTTAACACACACCCCTCCCTCTTCTCCTTCCACTTCCCCCTGGAATCCCATCCTCTCCCTCTCCTCCTCCATATCCGGCGAGACAGTCCGACGAGGTGCGGTGGTGCCGGTGGATCGACACGAAGCTCCGGGCGAAGCCCAGCGAGGTAGGAGGTTTCGTTGTGTTTTCATTTCCGAACCCCCCTTTGAGTTCAATTTTATGTGTTGATTTGATGTTAAACCTTCAAATAAATCCCATTGATGAGTATTATACATTTTTATCTTTCCAACACATATTTCAGAATCAAAATCTGAGTTCGGAGGAGTTCGGGGATGATCGTCGAATGTTGTGGGAATTTTGGGGTTGTCCCGGCGGTTCCCGGCCGGTTTGGGTGCTCCGGCGGTCCGAGGTGCGGCGACGCGGCTTCGGTATGAGGAGGCGGACGCGGGGCATCGCGGTGGTGCGGGGGGCCAGGCGGAGCGGCTCCGGTAGGCGGCTGGCGCGGACGGCGGTGAGGCGGGTTCCCGGGCGGCGCCGGCGGAGCGCGAAGAGGCAGGGGGGGGGGGGGGGGGGAGGCGCGCGACCCCGGGCGGCGCGACCGCAACCCACACGACGCAGGTCGCTGTGGAAAGGTTGAGACCGGCTGTGAAGGCCGATCGGTGGTGGTAGGCCACGACCACGTAGCCGCGGCTACTTGAACCGGACCCGCGGCCGGGCCGGTCCGGCCCGAGGGACCGCCCCCTTTGAATTTCTGACGCCCGTAGATTTCACTACGGGCTTCCGTTTTGTGTGCCGTCAGTGGCAGCGCAGACCTTGCGTCGAGGGGAACGTTTTGAGATGGTTTCGGAAATTTTTAATTCCCGAAACGAGGGGCCTCAGAGGCGCGATGCGTCTTTAAGTGGACGAGCGTTTTTCCCAAGATACTTGTTTTGGACGGCGCAGACGCGTCCGACGTCCGTTTTGAGCACCGTCAATAGCGTTGGGACCCTGGTATCGAGGAAGAGATCTCCTGGGTGGTTTTAGGCGTTGAGGCCGAAGTTGAGGCGCGGGCCCCACGACCCGTCTTTTGAGCTGCGTGCAGCTTTTAGCGACTTTTTCCTCGGACGTCCGTTCGGGGCATGCGAGCAGTCGATGTTGTGTGTTTTTCCGAGGGCATCGCATTGGCGCAGTCTGCCCGCTGTAATTCCGAACGATGGTGCGGGCCCCGCGAGGGCCGTTTCGAGAGTTGACAGTGATTTCCAGCTTTATCACCAGGCGATCGTTTTGGACAAGTGAATAGTCTATTTTGTGTACTTTTTCGAGAGGATGGCAATAGTGCAATCCGTTCATTGAGTTTCGAGACCGGGATGCGGGTCCCACGTGGCACCGCTTGTGTGCGGTGCGCCGAGATGCACCTTTTTCTCCGGATATCTGTGGCACTCAAGTGAGTAGTGCTTTTGATGTGTTTTTCCGAGGGGATCGCAATGGTGCAATGTGCCTGACTGTTTTCGGGGCCGAGGCTCGGGATCACGGGACGCCGTTCGGGCGTGAGGCGGTGTTGGTGACTTTTTCATCGGATATCCGTTTGAGGTGAGTAAGTAGTCGATCTCGTGTGTTTTTACGCGAGGATTACAACGGTCTGATCCGTTTGGTGGTGCGGAGCCTCTATCGCGATCTTGTTAAATGTGGATCATGAGAGGTGCTCTAGTGGTGGTTCGTCCTACCTTGTTTGTAGCGGACCCTTGGCGTGTGATCGTGCACTCTTGGGAGAGTGATATAATTGGTCCACGAGATGTGGCTGGCCATACCTGGGCCTTTGAGGTGGAGTTGTTATGTCACGCCTTAGCGTTGATGCTGGGTGCTGTGTGCACGATAGCCTTTGGACTAGAATGAGGTATACTCTGGGAGTATACGTGAGCGCTTGGAGGTACGTGTGGTTGTTTGTACCTGAGGATGTTTGTGTGCTCAGTTGGGGTTGACTTGGGGCCACACGTCGTGTGGTCCCCACGTGCCTGTCGTGATCTGTTTTGCGTACTTGACCTCTCACGATGTAGAGGGTCCCTCCACGCTCATTTGTTTGACCAGCAGGGTAGAGTTTTCCCCTGGCTTTGTGCTCGTTTGTTTGACCACTAGGGTGGAGTTTTCCCCTGGCTTTGTGCTCATTTGTTTGACCAGCAGGGCGGAGTTTCCCCTGGCCTGGTGCTCTTTTGTCTGACCAGAAGGGTTGAGTGGTCTCCCCCTAGTCTTGTTCTCGATGGTTTGGCTGGCAGAGATGGTTTGGTTCCTCTGCTTCTTCAGCTGTGAGGGGTTTCAGTACCGTGCCTCTCTCACCGGACTACGACACTGTCTGCGACTACGGGTCTTCGTATAGTGTGGGTGTTTTCCCCACTTTCTAGGGTGAGTTGACTCAGTCCACTTCAACAGTGACTCAGCATATTGGAGTGGGATCTCCTTGTGAGGCCTGGGGAGTTTCTCCCGTTGCTCCGTGTTCCCTGTTAGAGCTTGTGGTTTCAGTGTGACCAACACTTTACGCGGGCACCGATCCTCTACCCAGGAGGTTGTTCCAGCAGGGCTGAGGATGTTTCCAGCAGGGCTGAGGTTGTTCCAGTAGGGCTGAGGTTGTTCCTGCAGGGCTGAGGTTGTTTCCAGTAGGGCTGAGGTTGTTTCCAGCAGGGCTAAGGTTGTTTCGATCTGGGCTCGCCAGAGGGTTACATCCGGCAGGGATGGCCAGTACAGCGGTGTTCACCGAGCAGTACCATTCAGCAGGGATGGCCAGAGAAGTTCCGGGCTTACCTCTAGCAGGGTTGGGCAGTGGTCCCCGATGCCGGGCATACCTCCAGCGGGGCTGGGCAGTGGTCCCCGATGCCAGGCTTACCTCCAGCAGGGCTGGGCAGTGGTCCCTGATGCCGAGCTTACCTCCAGCTGGGCTGGGCAGTGGTCCCCGATGCCGGGTTACCTCCAGCTTGGCTGGGCAATGGTCCCGTCGCCGACTTTAGCCGGGTCTCCCTCCAGTGGATTACCCTATTACGGGACTGGGTAGTGTGGCACCCATCGAATTTGCAGGTCTCCCTGTAGTGGGAACCCGTTGACTTCCAGGGATCCTCCAGCGGGGCTGGGCAGGGGGTCGCCTGTCGACTTTGAGAAGACCTATCGACTGCGGGGCAGTGACGAGTTGTGGTTGACGTTCCCCCAGAACTCTCAAGTACGAGGAGATTTCCCCCCACCGAGATGCGTCCTTGTGACGCGACCTAAAACCGTGCGGGTGAGTCAGTGCCGCCCAAAGCGGATAGTATCGAGGTGTGGTGATTGATCCCCTTGGATTGCGGTTTGGGGCAGACGTGCGGGATGCTGGGCATCAAGGGTGTTACTTCTGGGACTATTGGCTACTCTTTTCTTGGGCTGATCTACGGGACGGAGTTCCCCTTATGATGTTGTTCAGGCTTCTTGCTGAGCATAAAGATATGTATATATCTTGTTTCTGGTACCCACTTCTTGGGTTTGGTTACTCTCCTTCCAGGAGAGGCGAAGACGCGCGAGGTATGCCACGTGCTTTCCGTGTCTAGCTTCTCATGGTTGGACGAGTCTACTCTCCTACTATAGGTAGCGAAGACACGATGAGAATTTCATCTTCTAACCGTTTCCAGCTCCTTGTGTCTGGATGAGTATACCTTCTTTCCTTTTGTTTGGTTGAGCTGGAATTTCTACTATTACTCTTTTCTGCACTCTCTGTTGTACTCCTTTACTTTTACTGTTCGCTCTACTGATCACCCTTCAGTACCTCCTTTGTTTCTCCCTTGAGCCTTCGGGGTATCCTAATGAGTATTTTTATACTCACCCCTGCTTGGGCATTGCCCGCACTTGGAGTGCCCTTGCAGATGACAGACAGGTGGAGCGTGACTTCAGTGGAGCGTAGGAGCTTGGGAGCTTGGACCGTGTGCGGTGGTCGTGGCCGGGTTCCAGGTGGGAGACCCGTCAGTTGTTTGTTTTTGTTTACCTGTTTCCGGTTTGTGGCACTTTTCGGTTGGGCGTGTGTTTTTCCCCTTTTCTTTTCAGCTTGTACACTGTACTGTTTAGAGGTCGATGCACATTTGTGGTATATATAGCAGTTTCCCTTTGTTTTTCTTTTCTTTTACTCTGCACTTTTGCATTGAGTGTGCTGTGTGTGTGTGTACAGGTACTTAGGCAATGGCCTCCCCGAGTTGTTGTGCCTTCGGTGCTGGTCGCCAGCCCCTGGCCTATGGAGGCGGGCTTGGGGTAGTTGCGGCTCGAGCCCGGGTAGGGTCGGGTCGTGACAAAAATCCACCCAATGAACGATTTTTAACCCCACACCCCCTGTAATCCATTGAATAAGAATGAAGAATATATTATATTATCTGAATCATCCACTAATACTAACCATTGAATTGAGGATGAAAAGGTGTAAAAAACTTAATTCACTGCCGAATGACTTCTGAAGTTCTTTCCAAAAAATAGAAATAAATTTGGGTTTATGGTCTGATATAATGTAGAGAGGGATACAATAAAGCATGACTATATCCTTTAAATACAATTGATAAATATGATCTAAAAACATTATTTCTTGAATGGTAAATAAATATATAAATTTTTTAATAGATAAAAAATAACCCAAATCACATCGTTACCTCAAAAAATATTTTTAAATCCTTGCAGAAAATCCAAGGAAATATTTCCCCATTTCTACTAAGGAATTGGAAATGTTTGAATCATTCCATTTAATAATTTTAATTATACATTTACCTATTTTTAATTTGAAAAATACATTATAAATTAAACAATATATCTTTTCATTCTATCCCAAAAGTAATATTCTCGAAATTCTTTATATATCTTAGTACTTCCCAGATGAATGGAAAATAGAGTACTAGGAGCTTTACTCAATAACGATTTCTTAAAATAGGGATCAAAATTCACATAGGATATTTTTAAAAATACGAAAACACATTATTTATCAATATTAAAATCAGGAAACATACCCTTCTTAATATATTATACATTTCCAGTCAAATAATGATCATATTTATGATATTTCATAATTTCTTCTGACAATGTAGACTGTAGTAAAACCTGAAACAAAATAGGGGATGTCCCCGCATCGTAAACATGCAATCCCAAATTCACCGAATCATTAACGAAATGGTAATTTTTGAAACATAACATGGTTAATGTATTATTAATTTTCAAACTCAATGAATCTACATATTTGTTTTCCATTTCATAATGGTAATGAATTGTGAAATCAAAATCCATGATCATTTCTATACATATTCTTTGCCTCATGTTTAATATTTTTAGTGTGAATATATACTTGAAACTTATATGATAAATATATATTCACAATTTACTGCATACAAATGATGCACCCAATTTTTTAAATCATAAACCACAACATCTAATTACATATTATTTGTACGGTATTTTAACATGAGAGATTTTAAATGATATAATTAATAAGAAATTACTTTATCATTATTCATAATTAAATAACCAATTCTCTTAAATGATGAATCATTATAGAAGAAAAATTATCCATTCACGTAAGGCAGGTCCAAAACTAGATCATTCACCAATATTCATTTTAGTATCTAAAACAATCATTACATTATTTTTTAGAGATCATTTTAAATCATTTAAATGTTAACTTTAGTCAACGTGGTAGAAACCTGAGCAAGTTTTTCATCAAACCACTAGTAGTAACCCTCTAATCTCTGAAAACTATGAATACTTGTGACATTTTTTGGTCTTGGAAAATCTTTAATAAATTTTTTATTAGAAGGGTCAATAAAAATACCATATTTAGATACAAATTTTCTTAGGAAATAAATTTATTTCACCAAAATTCACATATAATAAATATTCCATAAATTTTATTTTCTTTTTGGGTTTGTTAAACAATTCATATATTTCTTTCTGGTTCCTCCTAAATTTTTGAATAAAATAATGTTTCATCAATAAAAAACCACAAAATTATCATAGAACTCATGGAAAAATATATTCATAAGGTATACAAATATAAAATGTTCATTATTCGTACAAAAGGGAATAACTAAATACTCATAATTCCCATATCTAGTCTAAAATGAAGTATTTGGAATATCTCCCTCCTCCACTTTCAACTAATGGTACCCCACATAAGATCAACCTTTGAAAAATACTATTATCCCTAGAGATGATCAAATAAATCACAAATATTAGGAAAAGGATATTTGTTCTTAATAGTGATGTTATTCAAATATGTACAGTCAATGAAAAGTCTCATTGAAACATTTTTATGTTTAACAAAAAAAGTGAGAAACTCATGGTGAAGTGATCAGGAGAATGAAACCATTATCCAAAAACTAAAATAATTGATTTTAAATTTATAAAAGTTTACCTTGAGCAATTTGATACAGGGTTTTAAAAAAATTCTCCACATTTGGCACTAATTCAACAATAAAATCATCATCCTGACAAGAAATAACACTTTGAAAATAATCTAGAAATACATCCATGCATTTATTCACTATGGTAACATAGGGAATTTTTATAGTTTTTCTTCAATAATATAATCTAGTTAACTTTAAATACTATGTTTAATTGATTTTCCACCTTTATGGTAATTTATCAAAGGCATGAAATCATTTGACATAACATCACTAACTCTAAAATCTATCTCAGCATGATAAAATGAAGTCCAATAAAAACTATAAATGATATTAAATCCTACTATAAAAAGGTCAAAGATATTTTTAGGAAATAATATCCCACTTATGAATATAGGATGATTCTATTAAATATTTGTTATATTAATACTCCCAAGTTGAGTTTTCAAAAAAATTTCCATCTTACTATAAGGAGGTGATATGTTCCCGATTAAATTAAAAATTTCTATAAAATGGTAGAATGTGAATATATTGTGTCAAATAGGGTATTGAAATAATTTGAATTAACATGTAAAATACCTTTAACCACTTCACTTGACCACCCAACATCATCCGTTGTAGTTGAAAAATATTCTGCAACACATATATACTATCAATCATGATGATTGCTCCCCCCTGAGTTACTAATATTGGACACATACTAGCATAATTACCCATCTCATTTCCACTAAAGCATATTACCATTATATTTTCATTATTTATTTGAAAATTTTCCATATAATCATTATCCATATGTCTATAATCACCACAGTTGATTCACTTCTCAGACTTTATAATAAATTCAACAAGAATATTTTTACCATGCTTCTCCCAAGATGGGAACATGGTTTTCTAACCGCCAAATTAATTTTATTCATACTTCCCTATTTTATTACACATGATACTTTTCTTACTCTTTTCATATTGAGGCATATAATTATTGGAAAAATCTATCACAACCTTTTCATAACAATATAAACAATTCATAGCCTCTAATGTCCTACATGTCTAAATCACTTTATAAAATACGATTTAACCATGAGTAAAGTCTATTAATTTTTATATGAATGTACTAAAAAAAATATTATATACCTGGCTAGTATTGTAAAATTTTATTCATATATAGCCTTGAAATATTCATTTTTTTACTAAATTAAAGATGTGTTCCATTCGATGTCGAATAAAAATTGGGAAATATATCTCATGGAAAATATAATTAATTTTTCCCATTCCATGGAATGAATATCATATTTCTCTTATTGTATTATTAACTAGATACCAACATCAACCAACATCACCTTCCAAACAATAAATTTTAAGAGTTATATTTTGATATTTCTGATATCTAATCACATAAAATATCTTCTCTAGTGCATTGTTCCATCATTTGGCTCCCATAATGTCATATAATCCATTGAATAATGGAAGGGTGTTTTCTTCATGAACTTATATACTATATAAATGTTTCATAATGGTAGACCACATTCCTATCTAGCATGTATACTACCTCTATTTATAAATTATGTTAGATAAACTATCACAATAATAAATAGTTCACTTCTAATTCCAACTATCCCAAGAAGAAAATTAAGAAAGATATTTTCCACTTAGTTACTTCACACTCTATCTTTCTTGTCTCATATATGAAAAAAATATGAATATAAATTTTTTTATAAAGTAACATGGTAATATTAAAATTCAATATCATTTCAAAATGACTATAAATTATAACCATTGAAGGGTATGATTTTAAAATTATCACAAACTCTAATGTTATCTAAACTGAATTCTGATGCCAACTATAAGGACACGGACTTAAACATTACATAATCTTGAGTTTTAAGTCAATAATTTATTCACTTACATTTTAGGATCATTTTAGGGTTATAGTTTTATATACTTATGCCATAACTCATACATTAAATAAACCACATATATATACAAATTTTATAAATTCAATCACTATCTAATTTTCCCATAATATAAACTTTTGAAATAAAACATGATTTATTTTCAGGAAAAATCTTCCTAAATTTAAAATTTATCACTTCCTTTCCCATAACCATCCTTAAACCCTATTAAAACATTTTAAAAAGTTAGGTGTGAACAAAAATATTAGTCAGGGATGTAAAAAATCTGATGTTTATTAGTCAAGTGAAAAACATGAAAACCTATTAAAATTTTACCATTATCCCAAATTTCATTAATCAGAATTTAATAAATCATTTTCTCAAGAAATCACAAAATAGTTTTTTACAATGAAATAATTTAAAACCCATGGAAAAAACATATAAATTATATAATTAATTTGGTATATAATAATTCATATCACTCTTACAAATTGAATAATCTATATGATCAACTTCTATCTCTAGAGTACCCAATACATTGGAGGGATATCATGAAGCTTTCCATCTTTGGGTTATCATAGAACAACCCATCCCTGGTTAATAACATAGAAAAAAAATCCATTATTTATAATTAAACGACCCATTCTTGGTTTATAATAAAACCACCCATCATTTTTTTGTAATGGAACTTCTCATCCTTAGTTATTAACATAACCACCCATAATTAGTTTATAATGGAACCACCGATCCTTGTCCTATAACAGAACCAAACATCATCATAAAAAATTACTAAGAACTATAAGATATTCATAAATAAATAAATCCTTCATTTTAAATATCAATCTCTTTAAAAAATATTTTAACCCATTATGAATTTTTTTTAGATATTAATATAGCCATTTCTTTTTAAAACCCATTTCCAATACCAAAATTACCTTTTCTATTAAAACCCATCTTCAATAAAAAAATACATAGAAAAAAGGAAATAAGGGTTTTATTTTATAGAAACATGAAATATTGTAATTGAATATAAACATGAAATTATGTTTATGATTGTTGGAAAATTCATTGTATTCGTACACATTAAAATATAACATTTATTTTGTTGTTTTTAAATAAAGTCAAAAATTCCATAGAAAGATTCGTTTTCTGAATAACATTGAAAAAAAAAAATAATTTTTAAAACTATTATTTACAAATAATTTTATTCATAAAATAATTTTAAATACATGAACATTGAATAGAAATATATTTTTATGGAAATATTTAAAAGAGGATTTTTTAAAGAAAAGTATCTTACCAATTTGATGAAATTTGAATTGTATTCCCCATGAAATAATTAAAATAAAAAAATTAAATATCATGAGTATTTATAAATTCATGTATTATCATTTGAAAGGGATTTTATATACACTTCATAATATAATATTGTTGCATAAAATAAGAATATTCATCAATGAATCGAAATTGAGACAGAGTCCCTTACCAAAATTAGACTCAACAAGTACATTAATTATCTTCTTGAATAATAAACTTATCTTAATTATATAATTTAATAAAAACAATTTTCATGTTTATTATTAATTTATTTCACTTATCATCATGTCATATTCAATAACTTAATTAATTAAGTTTATTGTTGATTTTTTGAAGATATTTGGCTAATGTGTCCAAAATTACTTTAGTAGGATGACTATGGTCAAATAGGTCATTATGTAAAAATATAAAGAATAATAATCTAAAAATAATTATAATATTTATACATAAATTAAAATTTTAAACAAAATCCTTAATTATGGTTGTGAAAAATGAAATATGTTACGATCATGGAGACAATAGGTCGTACATATGCATGAGTAACATTTCCATTTTTCAACGATCATTATAGAAATAAGGTATACAATATTTTATATTTCTAAAAAGATAATAGTATAAAAAATAACATATTATTTAATTAAATATACATATAAATATTTATATCATCCAACTGATTTAGTTATGAAAAAGAGTTAGATCGCTTTATAGAGGTGGTAGTCCACACGTATGCACAAACAATGTTATAATTTGTCAGTGTAACAATGGATAAGATATATTTTCTATTCAAAATGATAAAAATTTAGTTAATATCATAATGATTTCATTTATATCACATATATTCATTAAATATATCCTTATAAAATTCCATGTAAAACATTAGTGAAAAACGTGTCAAATAGCTTCGCAAGGCAGTTGTCCGTCGTACACACGAGCAACAATATCATGTCCCACACAAAATGGAAAGTAATAATGTAAATGTTATATAATAACTATAGGAGTGTAAATATTTTAAAAATATAATATATATATAATTATACTTTAAATCCATCATTTTACCAATTCTTCAGAGGAAATGATGGAAAACGAATGACATTGGTTCATGAGGAGACAATCCACCTTACAAAAGAATGATGACTTCATATCTCATTTAATGGAAGAGGATATGGATTTAGGTTATTAAATTAACATAATAAAATTTAACAATATGGTATATATAAGTTATGTTATATGATAATAGTTTTATAACATTTTAAGGATGTGGAATAATAAATAAAATAAAAATACACATTTAAACACTATACTTATTCCTCATACAACCTCCTTAGGTAAGCACCAAATTGATTCTTATGATTGATTTATGATCAAAATAATGGTTCTTGGTCAGGTTTATGGAATTTAGGAAGGATTTTTTGATTTTATTTTCTGATAAATGGGCTTTAAATGTGTGAATAACAGAGTATAGGGGGTGTCCTTTTATAAGTGAGGTGTGAGACACATATGTAATATTTGAAAAGAAAAAGGTGTACCCATATTTTTAACTTTAAAAAATGATAAAAAATAAAACATTAAATATCCTTAGACACTATAAAATTTAAATATGTCCACAAAATATATTTTAGACAAGTGAGTATTTCATTTTAATGCTTATTATTTGAGTTTTACCCATAACACCCCCGTATTAACCTTACCAACAGTAATTAAAATTTAATATTTTCATTATTCATTATAGAAAAAGAATAATTTTAACATATTAGATAATATAAATTGTTATTATAAATATGGAATCTATTTTTCCAAAATAAATTCACATAATTGGAAAATTTTAATTTAAAACTAAACCTGTAGAGTTGATAGAAATGTGGGGTTTCAAAAAGTGTATTTTTTCATGCCAAATATGAATTTATATTAACTATATGACTAATAACAGTCATAGTACGAATACCAATTAATATTTATTGATATATATTATATAAATTTTATTAAAAAAATTCCTCATTTTGTATTATCATATTTATTTAAAATGGAGAATCATTATGATATTTAAAACAATGTTTAGAAAAAAACATTTAATCAAAATGAGTAATACTAAAATAAACAATATATTTGATTTAAAACTAATTAATTAGATTAAATATAAATAAATAATAAATATATTAATTTAAATTATATTCAAATAATAATTTTATCTTAAAATTATTTAATTTATGGAACAAAAATTATGTTTTAAAAAAAATGTTTTTTCCAAAATTCACTAAAAATTAATATTTTTTTAAACATCCCAAATTTTCACAAAATGTTCTTTACAGAAATAAATTCTATTTTTATAATTTGAGTTCGAAAATTTATAAATTATTTACTTAAATAAAATCAATATATGTATAGTTTTTAGTTAGAACTATTTAATTTTTTATGTAAAAATTACTTATAATATTTATAATGAATATAAAAATAAAATTAATATTAATAAAAATTAAGCTGATTTATTTTATCATTACCTAGGTTTATAAAATCTGATAATAATGGAAATGGTTTATCATGAAGTCTTATAACTTCACTAGTGTAAATACTTGGATTATTTCAAGGGGTAAATCTCCCTTATTTCTAGGAATTAAATAGGTTTGGTAAGTTGAACCATATTGAAACATATAACATCATTATTTACAGATGTATTAGGGGTTATTATAACTGTACATTATTATGTTTTACCACTTCCCCATTTTAATAGATAGAGGCAATACGGTAATTTTTGATATTTTTTCTCATCCTATAATTGATGGTATACCAAAAATCTTGACACCTAGTATACAACTTCATACTTCATGTTTTCCCACAAGAAATGCTCTTTTATATAACTATATATCTTGGTACTAACATGGTGTATATATTAGTTTTATGTAAAATCCCAGGTAAATTAAGAATAAGATATTTTCATATTTATTAATATTTTTGAATTAAATATTAATTTTATTTTAAAGGGGCTGCTATGATCGATTGCGTACCCGATACGTAACAGCGGGTTTCTTTGAAATCTTACATTGCACACTAATAATATAACAATATTATTTTAAATAGTAGTTAACTCTTATCCGTTGTATTGGAAGTAATAAAAAAAACTAAAATATGATTATACATGATTGTTAAATGTATTTAAATTAATCCAATAAAAGTTAAAGGCTTAAATTCTGAATGAATCTAATTTTAAGAATAATTTACATTAAAAGTGCGATTTACCACCTATTAATGGAAAAACATATTTAAATATAGTTTTGGTCACATTAATACATTATATGTGACCAAATACAATCATTATTTATAATGGGGAAATAAAATTTTACTTTGGGTAATTTTTTGGGATTTTTCAGATAAAGTTCATTTTTTTAATGAATAGTGAAAATATTGTATTTTATTTCAAAAGTGACTTTTAATCTAATTAATTTATGTGGATATATTATCTTTCTAATTGTTTTTAAATTTTGATTATAATATATTTTTACCATTTAATCCAATTTTGGTCATTGGAATTAATTTCACTTTGAAATTGGACATAAACATGAGTGAATCTTTTGGTAGTTATTATTTCTTAAAAACACGCTATTTGTTTTTACAATGGGAATTAATTTTGAATTAATTTTTCCAGTTATATTTTTTGAATTCGGAAAAATGGATTCCATATTTGGAATCAGGAGGTCCAAATTTTTTAAATAGGTAACTTTTATTTTAAGACATTTTAAATATTTACTTCAGTAAATATTTTATTTACCGTGGTTAAAGGGTAAATCAGGTAAATAAGAGTAAAAAAATAATACAATAATTATATAAAATTACCCTTAAATGTGTAATAATCCTATTAATTGATACATATCCGACCATTTTTATCTTTGGGACGATTTTGGGACCCCATGGAGCCACTTATGAAGGATAATGACACTTTAGATTAATTAATTTAATGTAAAGCCAAAAATGACATAAACAAAAGTCTTTTAGTACATTAATTTTTATTTGTTTCTATATAAGTCATTTTTTCTTCTAAAAATATTATTTATAAATATAAGAATATTTTCTACATGATAGTAATTTTTTTATAATTTTTAGACATCGAATAAATTAAATTATTTATGACACAATAATGATGCAGTATTTACTTCATTAATAAATGATTTAAATAAATAAGATTATAATGATTAAAATATTATCCAAAACCTATAAAATTACTATTTGATGATTTTATTTCTACCATGAGTCATCTTATCTTCTACTATAATGATATTTGGACCATTATAAACTGAATATCATTATATAATAAAATAATAGTTTCACACTTTCCTAAAGAGCCCCTCCCCCCCTTATAAATGAAGACCACATCTAACCAATTCCTCACACCTCTCAAGCCATTTGGCTCATCCAACCTCTGCCAAATTAAGCTCCCTATATCCATATCCTCCCCCTAGAAGCCTTAAATTTTCCAAAAGGTACTTCAAGAAGTCCTTTTGGTTCAAACCAAAGGAAGTTACCCAAATTAAAGGTAACAATTTCTTTTAAATTGTTTTCTTTTATTTTACTTCTCCAACCCATAAAATATTTTTATTCCATTATTTTGTAACAAAACAAGTATTCTAAATATACTAGGATGTTTTTATGAGAATTATTCTTACTACACTTACACACACCTCCATCTAATAGATGAAGAACATAATGTTTATGTGGATGACAAACTAATGCCTCACAAAACGATGATTGTTCAAATATCTCCAACCGCCTCTCATGGTGGACATTATGATGGCACTGTATTTATATGTTATATATATTATTTTCATGTTTTCTTTATTATTTTGTAATTTCCATCTATATCATACCTATATGGTTTTCATTATGGGTAAAAGCGATAATTTCATTTGAGGAAGTGCGGACTACCGCCCCCTCAAAGTGATATGACTCATTCATACCATATGTGGTACGTATAAAGGATAGATTTAATGATATTATATATTATAAAATACTATAATTATAATACTACTATGTATCATTATGTTTTAATTCCATTAAATATGAAATAGAAATGAAAGTAGCGTTTATGCGTACGTACGACTTACCGTCTCCATGAACGGTGCATTTCATTTCTTACCTCTAAATGTTATGTACTATTATAAATACATGTATATGCTGGATATATATGATATATATGATATCCAAATCATGAATATGATTCTAGATATAATGAACCTTTGACCACATGGACAACTTGTAAATATAAGGTGTTCATTTTTGACTCAAGTACCAAATATCGACAAAACAAACATTATTAACTTAAATGGTTAGATAATGTTTATAACATTGTAATAAGTGATATAAAAGGAATAATAATCTTGAAAAATGTTATCAAGAAAGTAGAAATTAACTTTAGTTTATTATTCATGAGATTAAAGAACGAACGAGTCATGTCAGACACGAGGTAAGGGACTTCGTCTCAATCTCCTTTCGTTGAGCATATTTACATTTATACAAAAATTTCTTTTATACAGTGTTTAACCCCTTTTTACTTTTACTTTTATTCAAAAGGAAACTTTTTATATGATTCATTTTACTAAATGAAAAAAGGAATGTTTCTTTTAACATAAGCGGTGACAATGACCTTTTCCACCATCACGAGTATTATTTGATATTTGGCTTCCACAACAAGACGTAATGTTTTTGAAAGAAAATAAATACCATATACTCTTTTATGTATTTTGGTATTGAAAATGGTTTTGATAATGAATTTGTTATGTTAATATATTTAAGTTATATATTGTGATTGAAATTTTAAAATGTTTTCATTCCTTTATATTTTTCTAATGTCTTTATGATTTTATAATGGTACTTGGACATTTGACAGGTGGTTAAGTGATAAACCAAATGATGGGTGGTGTCGTGAATACCAGGATGGGTGGTTACATTATAACCTTCAATGCATTGGGTATCGAAGATGGCCATATGGCTATTCTATTTAGTGATATGTGTGGTAGTTGTCCATATGGTTATTCCATTTATGTATGTTTATATCCCAAGTTACCTTTATATGTTATGTGTTCTTTATATGGGTTTTATGGTAATATTTTGTTTACAGAAGGGTATGTAAGGATCTTTTATTCAGTGAAGAGTATTTACTACTTCATAAAGGTTAAAAGTATTACTTATGTTAAAGTATTCATGGGTTACTTATTGTTTTAAAAAACTAACAGTTTCCCTTCTTTGTGTATCCCTTACAAAGATTTTTATGCTAATCCCAAGTTTTTTAAATTTTTTTCACAAGACATAATGTGGATTATGGTCAAGTATGAGGTCATGGAAAATTCATTTTTTCTTAAACATGGAACTAGACATGAATCTTTTTTTTAAATAGTTTTAATTTTATGAAAAAAATGGATACTGGGTAGAAGTGTCTACTTTGTAATCTTTTCAGATGTAATATTTATGTCATTATTCTCTAACACTCTAAACCTGAAAAGATCCTCAATGTGAATTATTAATTTAATTCAATATTATGTAATGTTTAAGGCCAGATCCTTATAGTTGGTATCAGAGGTCAATTTAGATAACTTTAGGAGTTAGGGTATTGTTAAATTAATATTCATAATGTAATTTATTTTAATATTGAAATCATATATCATTTACAGATTACCATGTTGCTTTGCCTAAGATATTTCTATGTTAAGAATGGTTTTTCACAGAGGAAATACGGAAGCTATTTTGGGACGACATCAGGATGAAGACAACCTTCAAAATCAGCAACCTGAGATGGTCGAAATCTGTGTTGAACAGTTTTTTGTAGTGATGGATCAGTTGACTTAGGTGATAAATAGTGGTTGTGTTTATTGATGATATTTTCGTTTATTCTTAATGTAAAGAGGACCATAAAATTCATTTAAGGGTTTTCTTTCAAGCCATAAAATAAATGAAAATGTTTGGGAAATTCAGAAAGTGTGAGTATTGGTTGCAACAAATTTCATTCCTTGGTCACATTGTTTCAAAAAATGGCATAACTATTGATCCTACTAAAACAGAATTTGTTGAATAATGGCCAAGACCCACAAATATAACTGATATTCATAGTTTTCTTGGTTTGGCAGGTTATTACCAGAGGTTTTTTGAAAATTTTTCATGGTTATCTAGTCCAATGACTAAGTTAACTCAATTTTTTTAATATTATTTGGACAGAAGAATGTTATGATTTTTTTAAGGAATTTAAAAGGAGATTGGTGAATGCTCCAGTTTTGGAACTACCATCCAGAAATGGTGATTTTTTTATCTACAATGATTCTTCGTTGAAAGTACTTGGATGTGTCCTAATGCGGAATGATCGGTTAATTGCTTATGCTTCATGTTAGTTGAAACCACATGAGTTAAATTCCCCTACACATGATTTGAAATTAGCTTCTGTTGTTTTTTCTTTAAAAATTTAGAGGCATCATTTTTATGGAGTAAAATTGAAAATATATAATGACCACATAAGTTTAAAGTATATATTCACTCAGAAAGAATTGAACATGTGACAGAGGAGATGGCTGGAATTAATCAAGGATTATTATTGCATGATCCATTACCATCCGGGAAAAGCAAATAAAGTGGATGATGCTATGAGTCAAAAAAGTATTGCTTCATTAACCATGAAACGTTTGGAATAAGATCCATTGGTTTTTGATTTGATGAACTTTGGCATAGAATTTGTTGGTGAAATAAATTCATTTGTTTTGTATCAGGTGTTAGTGAGATCATCTCTATCAGACAAAATAAAGCAAGCGCAGAAAAAAGACAGTGAGTTACAGAAAAAGGTAGAGTTGGTTCGGAAGGGTATATTTCATGATTTTAACATTAATAATGATTGTGTTTTGAGGTTTGTAAAGAGATTATGCATTCCTTTTGATTCATAGTTGAAGAATGATTTGTTATGTGAATCTTATAGTTCCCCGTTTTCAGTACATCCTAGAAGTACTAAGATGTACAGAGATTTTCGGGAGTATTACAGGTGGGATGGAATGAAAAGAGATATTTCTGATTTTACTACAAAGTTTTTGAATTGTCAGTAGGTTAAAGTAGAGAAGCAGTTACCAAAAGGGATGCTTCAGCCTCTACCGGTGTGATAGAGGAAATTGGAAAGTATATCCATGGACTTCGTTGTGGTATTACAAAAGACATCTTGAGGAAATAATGCAATCTGGGTTATAGTTGATCGATTGACTAAATCCGCTCATTTACATCCTATTTGAGATAAATTGTCTTTAGATCAACATTCTTGATTGTATGTTAAAGAGATAGTCAGGGTGCATGGAGTTCCCCTCTTCATTGTATCTGACCATGATCCCAGGTTTACTTCTAACTTTTGGAAAGGCCTTCAGAAGTCATTGGGCACTGAATTAAATTTTAGTACATCTTTTCACCCTCAATCAGATGGGAAATCAGAATGAACAATTCAGACATCGGAGGATATGTTACGTGCTTGATCCATGGATTATTAGGGAAGTTGGTACCAACATCATTCTTTGGTTGAATTTTCTTATAATAACAGTTTTCATTCCAGCAAACAGATGGCTCTATTTGAGGAATTATATGGAAAGCGTTGTCGAACACCATCTTTTTGGGATGAAGTAGGAGAAAGGAATCTAATGGGACCAGAATTGGTAGAAGAGATGGTAGATAAAGTTCAGTTGATTTATAAGCACATGAGAACAGCTTAGAGTAGACAAAAATTTTATGCAGATAACCAGAGGAAGGATATTTCTTTTGAGGTAGGTGATCATGTATATCTCAAATTTTCTCCATGGAAAAGTGTGATACGTTTTGGTAAGAAGGGAAAGATGAGTCAGAGGCTCATTGGACCTTATGAAATCCTGGAGAAATTTGGTTTAGTTTTATACAATGTGGCTTTACCTCCAAGTTTGTCCTAGGTACATAATGTTTTTTATGTTTCAATGTTTAGAAAGTATATGCAAGATCCATCTCATGTTTTGAGCCGAGAGGTAGTTCTATTGGAAAAGAATCTCTCTTATGAAGAACAACAAGTTCAGATTCTTGAATTTAGAGAGAAAGTGTTGAGGAATAAGGTAATTCACCAGGTAATGGTTTTGTGAAAAAACCATATGGTTGAAAAGGCAATGTGGGAATCTGATAATGCTATGAGGGATAAATACCCCCACTTATTTTGATAAGTGAATAAAAATTGGGAGGATGCAAATGTCAAAAAGGGGGAAAGGATGTAACATCCCTGGTAAAATAAGAATAAGAGATTTTCATATTTCTCAATATTTGTGAATTATATATTAATTTTACTTTAATGGGGTTTCTATGTTCGATAGCATACCTGATACGCAACAACGATTTTCTTTGAAATCTTATGTTGCACACTAATAATATAATATTATTATTTTAAATGGTAGTTAACTCATAGCCGTTGTATTGGATAGAATGAAAAAAACAAACTAAAATATTATTATACATGATTTTTAAATTTATTTACATTTATCAAATAAAATTTAGAGGCTTAAATTCTGAATGAATCTAATTTTAACTATAATTTACATGAAAAGGTCGATTTACCGCCTATTAATGGAGAAACCACTTTAAATATTGTTTTGATCACTTTAATACAATATATTTGACCAAATACAATCTTTTTTTTATAATGTGAACATGAAATTTTACTTTGGGTAATTTTTTGGGATTTTTCTAATAAAGTTCATTTTTTTAATGAATAGTGAAAATATTGTATTTTATTTCAAAAGTGACTTTTAATATAATTTATTTATATGGATATATTATATTTTTAATTTGTTTTAAATTGTAATTAGAATATCTATTTACCATTTAATCTAATGATGGTCATTGGAATTAATTTCACTTTGAAATTGGACATAAACTAGTGTGAATCTTTTGATAGGGATTTTTTTTAAAAACACGTTTTTTGTTTTGATTGCGGGAATTAATCTTGATTTAATTTCTGCCACTTATGTGTTTTGAAATTGGAAAAATCTATTCCATATTTGGAATCATTAAGTCCAAATTGTGTAAATAGTTAACTTTTATTTTTAGACATTTTAAATATTTACTTCAGTAAATATTTTATTTACCGAGGTTAAAGGGTAAATCAGGAAAATAAGAGTAAAATAATAATATAATAATCATATAAAATTACCCTTAAACGTGTAGTAATCCTATTATATGATACATATCCGACCATGGGCATATTTGGGTCAATTTTGGGACCCCATGGAGCCACTTATGAATGATAACGACACTTTAGATTAATTAATTTAAAGTAAACCCAAAAACAACATAAATAAAAGTCTTTTAGTAAATTTCTTTTTATTTTGACCCTATTTGATGATTTTATTTCAACCATGAGTCATCCTATATTCGACTATAATGATTTTTGGACCATTAGAAACTGAATATCATTATATAATAAAATAATAGTTTCACACTTTCCTAAAGAGCCCCTCCTCCCCCATGGAGCCACTTATTAATGATAATAACACTTTAGATTAATTAATTTAATGTGAAGACAAAAATGACATAAACAAAAGACTTTTAGTAAATTAATTTTTATTTTGACCCTATTGGATAATTTTATTTTGACCATGAGTCATCCTATATTCGAATATAATGATTTTTGGACTATTATAACCGAATATCATTATATAATTAAAAAATAGTTTCACACTTTCCAAGAGAGCCCCTCTTCCCCCTTATAAAAGGAGACCACTTCTAACCAATTCCTAAAACCTCTCAATCCATTTTTATCATCCAACCTTTGCCCAATTAATCTCCCTACATCCCTCTCCTCCCCTAGAAGACTTCACTTAGGTAGAAGGCACTTCCAGAAGTCATTTTGGTTCGAACCAAAGGAAGTTACCCAAATTAAATGCAATAATTTCTCATAAATTGTTTTATTTTATTTTACTTCTCCAACCCCTAAACTCTTTTTATTCCTTTATTTTGTAACAACACCTTTATCCTCAATATACTAGGTTGTTTTTATGATAAGGATTCGAACTACACTTACACACACCTCCATCTAATGGATGAAGAACATAATGTTTCTGTGGATGGAAAACTAACGCCTCACAAAACGACGACTGTTCAAATATCTCCAACCACCTTTCATGGTGGCCATTATGATGAAACTATATTTATATGTGATATATATTATTTTTATGTTTTCTTTATTCTTCTGAAATATCCATTTATACCATACCTTTATGGTTTCCAATATGGGTAAATGCGATAATTTGATTGGAGGAAGTGCGAACTATCTCCCCCTCAAAGTGATATGACTCATTCATACCATATGTGGTACATATAAAAGATATATTTAATCATATTATATATTATCAAAAACTTGAATTATAATAATACTATGTATCATTATGTTTTAATTCCATTAAATATGAAATATAAATGGATGTAGCGTTGATGCGTACGTACGGCTTACCGTCTCCATGAAAGGTGCATTTCATTTCTTACCTCTAAATGTTATGTACTATAAAAAATACGTGTATATGATAGATATATATGATATATATGATATACAAATCATGAATATCATTATGGATATAATGAACCTTTGACCACATGGACAACTTGTTAATATTAGGTGTTCATTTTGGACTCAATTACCAAATATCGACAAAACGAACATTATTAACTTAAATGATTACATAATGTTTATAAAGTTGTAATAAGTGATATAAAAGGATTAATAAACATGAAAATGTTCTTAATAAAGTATAAATTAACTTTAGTTTATTATTCAGGAGATTAAAGAACGATTGAGTCAAGTTGGACACGAGGTAAGGGACTTCGTCTCAATCTATTTTCGTTGAGGCATACCTACATTTATACACAAATTTATTTTATACGGTGTTTAAACCCATTTGACTTTTAATTTTATTCATAAGGAATATTTTTATATGAATAGTTTTACTAAATGACAAATATAAATGTTTCTTTTAACATAAGCGGTGACAATGATCTTTTCCTCTGCCGCGAGTATTATTATATCCTTGGCTTCCTCAATAAGCTGTAATGTTTAAAAAAAATACCATATAATCTTTTATGTATTTTGGTATTGAAAAAGGTTTTGATAATGGATTTGTTTTGTAAATATATTTAATTGATATATTGTGATTGAAATGTGGAAATATTTTCTTTACTTTATATTTGTTTTATGTCTTACGATTTTATAATGGTACTTGGACATTTGATGGGTGGTTACGTGATAAACCAAATGACGGGTGGTTCTGTGAATACCAGGATGGGTGGTTACGTTATAACCTCCAATTCATTGTGTATGGAAGTCGGCCGTATGGCTATTCCATTTAGTGATATGTGTGGAAGTCGAACGTATGGTTATTCCATTTATGTATGTTTATGTCCCAAGTTACCTTTATATTTTATGTGTTCTTTATATGAGTTTTATGGTAATCTTTTGGTTACAAAAGGGTAAGTAATGATATTTTATTCAGTGAAGATTATTTACTACTTCATAAAGGTAAAAATTATTACTTATGTTAAAGTATTCATGGTTTACTTATTGTTTTGAAAAACTAACAATTTTTTTTCCTTGTGTATCCCTTACAAGGATTTTTATGCTTATCCCAAGTTTTTGAAATATTTTTCACAGGACATAATGTAGATTAGGGTCAAGTATGAGATCAAGGGAAAGTTATGTTGTCTTAAACATGTAACTAGACATGACTCTTTTTTTTTCAAGTGTTTTTATTTTATGAAAAAATGGATACTGGGTAGAAGTGTCTAGTTTGTAATATTTTGAGATGTAATAGTTATGTCCTTATTCTCTAAAACTATAAACCTGAAAAGAACCTCAATGTGAATTATTCATTTAATTCAATATTATGTAATGTTTAAGGCTGGGTCCTTATATTTTATCTATGATCTTCATTTAGTAATTCCTTCTTTAGCTCGGGTATATATGGTAAACATATTCTATTTCAGAACGTCATCACACCATCTTCATTGATAAAGTTGTCAATATTTTATCATTCATGGATTTTATTTTTTATAAACCCTTTTCATTATATTAAGACCTCTTTAACTTCTATAGTTAAGATAGTTTGGAAATAATTTAGAATAGGAATGACAATTCCATTTATTTTATAATATCCATATCCAACTTTAATAAATACATGACTATAAAATCCCTGCCCATCCCTATGATAGATAAAACTTCATAATACTTCCTTATCAATGAATTAACCACATCATTACCCTTAACAAGGTGGTTGTGTGTGATCCAAAAAAACCATAGAGTAGTATCATACATCTCGTGTTATTATCTATTTTGTTGCATATCAATTTTTATTTTTTTGAACTGTATTAATGTCCAATATTTTCCTATTATGATAGTACCTCCAAATATTCAACAAAAATATTACAAATAATTGATCAAGATCATATGTTGGATAGTTTTTTCATCCGTTTGTAATTTTCTTGACCATTAATAAAAAACTCTATCATTTTTTATAATGAAACAACATATTATTTTCTTTAATGCATCACTATATATATAATATTCCTCCATTTTTTATGGTAATGTCAATACGAGTTCACTAATCAATATTTTTTAATTACTCGTAGCTCTCTTCACATGACTTAATCCATTTAAATTAAATCCATATACATGTTGACTTGGTTAATTGTAATGAACCAAAGTTTCATTAATGGAAATCCCTACTGATCTAATTAAATGTATCTTTATGTAAAATGTTTATATAAAATGTCAGCTTCTTTGGTTTTATGTTAAGAATTTTGAGCGTTTCTAATATAGTCATTGAACAGTGATCACATCATTAGTATAAATATAGGGCTTTAACAAATCCAATTTACTCAGACAAAAGAAGTGATGACCACATCCAGTAGAATTTCTCCATACGAAGACCATTTGTCGGAGCTCAGAAAAGAGGTGGCGTCCTTAAGTTTCACTCTTGACCAAGGAAAAGCTGAGATTCATCATGTCAAGCTCAAACAGGACCGTCTACAGGAAAAGTGGATGTTGATAGAGATTACCACTCGAACGATGTTATCTGAGCCACCCCAAGAGTCTGTCACCATCGCACACCTTACCATTAGGTCTTATGCGGCTGTTTTAAGGGGTTATGTAACAAATTTCTAGTACTATGTTCATCTATATTATTTTTTTGTATATAATAATGAATATACCTTCTTTTCATTATTGACACTTTTGGAAATATTTTTTTTAAAGCACAAATAGTATTTTTTAGTTAATATTCAGATAAGAAATCTATTTTGATGAATTAATGGAATTTTGAATTAAATAATATTTTAATAAAATAATATTATTATTATTAAATTAATTTTTATTAAATATAAATGATCTTATAATTTTATGAATGCAATTGTAATTTTTATTAAGGGTTGAAAGCCATTTTTGTCAAAACCCGTGAATTTTCGATAAATGTCGGTTTTTATTTTAAAAAGTGAAAATTAAAATATTTAGAAAATTATTTAGATAAAATAAATGTTATTTTTGGAATCAAGACATCGAAATTATCCAACAGTGAATTTTTCATTATTTTCTGAGATTGTCCAATTTTTGGGTAAAAATTAAATACCATTTAAATATATAATGTGTTTTATGACATCATAATGACCCAATAGTGATGTAATAAAATACAATAAGCTTTATGTTCGGCCAATATATGTTTTTCCATTAAAATAATGTAATTTTGGGGTTTTTACTTGTTTTATAAAGCATTAATGGACCCCTCAAGACTTATTAAACATCTTGTCTTTTTAAATTATTTTCCATGGGAGTGTGATTCACCTCCACATAAGCAACCCCATTATTTTAAGAAGTTCGGAATTTGGCCTTATTAAATATTTTTTTCCTCTCCCCCTTTCCAAAAACCATGGGAAAAAACCATGAGCTGATTTGTGGTTTGGATTAGTTTAATGTAAGGGGTCCCAATCCTAAATAATAAAAAATTCACTCACCTTTCCTATAAAAACCCGCCCAAGATCCCACTTCCTCTTCACTAAAAGCCTTTTTAGTTCTTCCAAACTCTACCATACTCTTTCTATAATCCTACCAAGGTGCCCCAAGCTCCCAAGAATCCTCTCTAAAGCCTCTCTCAAGCCTTTGGAAGCACACTTCCAAGTAAGGGTTTTTCTTCCTTTCACTTTTTTTGTCCAATTTTCTTAATATTGTTATGACCTTTTAATTTCAATTATAAATGCTGGGGTATAGTTTTGAAACTCTCCCATACTACCCTATTATTGTTTGAATGATGTTACACCCCTTTCTCTCTCATTAAATGCCTCCCATGTACACCCGTTACTATGCTGAAATTCATAAAGGAACTTCTATCTCTTCATTTACATTCAAACAATACTTTTGTATCATGAAACTAGATTCCATTAAAATTGTTTGGAAATGTATCTATATGACCCCCTTACTGTCCATTTCATGTAAATATGATGACACACCCCTTTTCTCTCTCATCAACCATTTTTATGAATTCTTATGTCACGTCGTTACGCTGCCGAAATCACACCGATTTTCTAAGCCAATGCCATTGTGTAGTGAACACCATGAACATTTCTCCATCAAGGTATTCAACTTTATGCACATTTACTTATTGATTATAAAGTTTCATGTATTAATTTCACATTTATTTATCATGGAATATATGATTATGTTTTATGAATCCATGTTTTATGATCCATGTGGCACACTAATGCATGAAATGAAATATTTAAGCAGGGTGCGCCCTTATAGCGCTCCAATGCATTGGGTAAAGTATAGTATCATGATACATCATGTGCAATGAGTGTTGACTCATGATAATTCAAGTGAAACTAGGGTTTAATAATTCTTCATGTGCAATGAGAATTTACTCATGCTCCATGTGCAATGAGCCTTGGATCATGCTAATTCCATATTAAGTGTTGTTTCCACATTACCATGTTATGATTATCATGATTTATCATGCCTTTATGTTCATGTTTCTATTATGCTATATTGATACACCTATTTTCTAACATGTATTTTACTCCTCATGTATTCCATGTTTATTCCCTTACCGAGCATTATATCTCACCTCTTTTCTTATGCATGTCTTGAGGTTATCCCATGCAATGCTAAATATGAGGGAATGTAGTGGTAATGTAAATGATGTTTTCAATAAAGATGTTGTATTTCATGTTTTAAGTTGTTATGTAATGATCCTAAGCCCCAAAGACACTATACCTCTCGATTTTCCATGTTGTATAAAGTGAATAGTTTATGTAATAAATCATGTTTAAGTTTTATTAAAAGTAGGGTTATCATAGTTGGTATCAGAGGATAGGTTTAGTTATTTTTGGGATTAGGATTAGAAAACCCCAGTAAAGCCTTAGATACAAGACTAAGTAAAATAAAAATGTCCATACGTTTTGGTGAGTATTGAGTAAGTGGGTTATCTAGAAAATACATCCCTGTCTGGATACGAGCAGGTAGAGGCGGCTCTGGCACAGATGTATCCTAGGGGTTAAACCCGAAAACACAGCTTTGAACTAGACTCGAACGGAAATAGGTGCACGACAACGAGACTTACTGCACTCATGGTTACGACACTCCCGGGGTATATGCTTTGGTAAATTCACAAGCTTATTATGAACCCTTATTAAGGGAATAAAAAAACCCCTAAGAATATATGTTAGAAAGTAGATCACGAAAATCCTAGATTGAAGCCTATAGATTAATAAGTTAAGGAAATAAAATTTAATTTATAAGTCATCAAATTTTTTCTTTGGATTACCCTTTATGTGTTACCCCTAAATTTCCTTTTATTCCATCTAATGGCCAGTAATAGGAGGACTCATGCTAACAACTGATGTGAAGATCAGTGTGATGACTGTACTAATGAGATGCCCAATCCAATGGGAGCAGGAATCACAAACTTTGTCACAGTTATCTCTCTGCTAACTCAAGATTTTAATAGAAACATGGTTCAATAAGAACGTCCAAACCCCCCTAAGAAGGAACACGTCACTATCGAGAGCTTCATGGGAACAAGGCCTCCTACTTTTAGTGGATCATCTGATCCCACTATCGTTGAACAATGGATCAACTCCATTGAAAAGATCTTCTCTATCCTTAAATGTTTTTAACAAGAGAATGTTGTCCTGGAGGCTTATCGTATGGAGGGTGAAGCTGATCAATGGTGGATTTTGAACAAAAATATGAAGCCTAAGGAGGAGATCGAGGTGTTGGAAAGGAATGATTTCCAGAAGATGTTTTTCAATAAATATTTTCCGCGCACCCTCCGACTTAAGATGGAAAGTGAATTTCTTTCCCTCAAGAAGAAAGACAAAGAATCTATTGGAGCATATGAGGAAAACTTCAACAGGCTTGCACGATACGCTTCTGGATTTGTCTTTACCCCCGAATGCAAGGTTGAACGCTTCTTTGATGGGCTGAAACCTAGCATGCGGAAAGCATTAGTGATCCGTGACTTTGACAGCTCTGAGGAAATTTTCCGATGTGCCCTCAAGGTCAAAATAAAGATCAGGGAATCACAGGGGTATTATGGGGACAAGAAGCATAAGGTGGAATTCAATGTTGGCGGTCCGATGGAAAAATCCAATGGTGATAAGAAAATCCAACACCCCACTTTTCAAAAGTGCAAAAAGAAGAACCCTGTAAATTGCCTCAAGGGGACAGGGAAATGATTCATGTGTGGAAGAGAAGGGCACCTAGCTATTAACTGCAGGCAAGAAAGACCCATGGCTATGACAGAGGAGAGGAATGCTCTATTCGAACCTCAATTCATTGTTCATTTATACAACTGCAAATAACCAGGGCATTTTTCAAATCAGTTCCCTAATCCAAGGGTTTTTGTAGGCCACCAACAACCTCCAAGGCATCAAGGAAAGATATTTTTCCATCACATCTACCGAAGTGAACCCCAAAAATGAAGTGGAGAAAGGTACACTAGTTATTCCTTCATGAATAGCGAACATACTTTTTGATTCAGGTTCTATGCATTCTTTTATATCTCAAAAGTTTAGTAGAACAATCCTAGCACCACCACAAATCATGGAAGTGAAGATGTCGGTGAGTACATCAAATGGGGAAATCATTACATCCCATGAATATAAATCCTCCCTTGTCATAATCTATGGATTTAATATCCTGGAGAACCTCGTCATACTCCCTCTAGTGTAATTTTATGCAATTCAAGGCATGGATTGGCTTTCCTTATATAGAGCCAACATAAATTGTCGGGAGAGGGAAATCACACTCCATATGAAGAATTGACCCCCGATTCTTTACAAGTGTAAGGAGGAAGATGAATCTCATTTAGCTCCATCATCTCAAACATGGATATTACTACCCTATGAGCACACATATCTGGCTCAGATGATCAAGTCCAAGGGAGAAACCATCCTTGAAGAAATGCCTATTGTGAGGGAGTTTGCTGAAGTGTTTCCCGAAGAACTGCCTAGTCTTCCTCCAAAAAGAGACGTTGAATTATACATTTAAATTATACTAGGGGTGATACAAATATCCAAGACTCCATATAGAATGGCTGTCATGGAGCCTGAAGAGCTGATGAAACAACTACAGGAGAATCTGGATAAAGGGTTTATACACCCAAGGGCTTCACCATGGGGTGCACCAGTCCTCTTCGTCAAGAAGAAGGATGGGTAAATGTGGCTTTGAATCAATTATCATGAACTTAACAAAATCACGATAAATAACAAGTATCCTCTACCATAGTTTGATGACTTGTTCGATCAGCTGTGTGGAGAACAATACTTCTCCAAGGTAGATTTGCGGTCGAGATATTATCAAGTAAGGGTGAAGAAGGAAGATGTCCCCGTGACAGCTTTTCGTACAAGATACGAGCACTATGAATTCATAGTAATGCCTTTCAGACTCACTAATGCTCCAGAAAACTTCATGGAATTGATGAATATAGTCTTTAGAGATTACCTTGGAAAATTTGTGATAGTCTTTATAGACGATATTCTAATATACTCCAAAACCAAGGAGGATGATGAGGAGCATTTAAGAACTGTACTAGAGACTTTGCGCAAGGAGAATCTATATGCAAAGTACAGAAAGTGTAAGTTCTGGTTGAAGAAGGTATCATTATTGGGCCATATCATCACAAGCAATGGGATATCTATGGATCCCTCCAAAACAGATGCAATTGAGGGATGGACGAGGCCAACATCGGTAACCGATATCAGTAGCTTCTTGGGGTTAGCTGGATATTATCGACGATTTGTGAGAAATTTATCATGATTTTCCAACCCTCTTACCAAGATAACTTTAAAGGGAGTAATGTTTTCGTGGAGTGATGAATGCGAAGAAAGATTCAAGGAGTTGAAAAGGAGGCTTATCACTGCACCCGTGATCACTTTACCCACAAGTGGGAAAATTTTTGTGGTATTCTGTGATGCTTGGAAGAAGAGATTAGGTTGTGTGCTGATGCATAATGATAAAGTGATATCCTATGCTTCAAGGCAGTTGAAAATCCATGAGCAGAACTATCCAACACATGATCTGGAGTTGGTGGCGGTGATCTTTTCCTTGAAAATCTGGCGACATTATCTCTATGGGGAGAAATGTGATGTATATACTGACCACAAGAGTCTTAAATATATATTCACATAGAAAGAGCTTAATGTGTTCCGGAGAAGATGGATAGAGCTCATCAAGGATTATGATTGTTCAATACATTACCACCCTGGTAAAGCGGACAAGGTGGAAGATGCCCTAAGTAGAAATGACCCAATGATTCTATCAATGATGAGAATTGAGAAGGATCCAATCTTCTTAGACTTGATGAAGATGGACATGGGAATCATAAAGAAGGGAACATCATCAATCCTTGCACATATGATTGCTCAACTATCTCTTTTGGAAATGTTAAAGGATGCTGAAAAAGATGATGTGGGAATTCAGGAAAAAGTGGAAGCTATCGAAAAATGGAAATCCTCGAAGTTTAATGTTAATGAAGTAGGAATTGTGTGATTTGGGAATAGAATATGTGTTCCATCATGTCCGGAGCTGAAGAAGGAACTTTTGGATGATGCACATAGTTCAAATTTCTCTATTCACCCAGGGAGCACAAAGATGTATCGAGATATCCAAGAAAACTTTTGGTGGGATAATATGAAGAAGGAGATCATTGTACATACATGAAAGTGCTTGGTGTGCTAGCAAGTGAAGGTAGAGAGGCAGAAGTCTAAGGGGATGATGAAACCATTGCCCATACTAGAATGGAAATGGGAGAACATCACCATGGACTTTGTCACTGGACTTTCCAGACATCCAAAAGAAACAATGCAATCTGGGTTGTGGTGGATCGTCTTACAAAGACTGCACAATTCATTTCTATTCGGGAAGATTTCTCATTGGATCAACTGGCACAGATATATATCAGGGAAGTGGTAAGGATGGATTGAGTACCACTATCTTTTGTGTCTGACCAAGATCCAAGATTCACCTCTATGTTTTGGAAGAGTCTTCAACATGCTCTGAATACTGAACTGATCATCAGTACGGCTTATCATCCTCAAAATGATGGCCAATCTGAGAGGACTATCCAAACACTTGAGGAAATGTTGAGAGAGTTCTCAATGGACTTTAAAGAAGTATGAGATCAACATCTTCCTCTGGTTGAGTTCTCTTATAATAACAGTTTCCACTCGAGCATCCAAATGGAACCATATGAATCAATGTATGGGAAAAGGTGAAGAACACCAGAATGTTGGGGTGAGGTCGGTGAACGTAAGATGCTTGGACCAGAAATTGTGGAGAAGGTGAAAACCATTAAACAACATATCAAGGAAGCCTAGAGTAGAAAGAAGAGTTATGCAGATAATCGTCGATGAGACCTTGAGTTTAAAGATGGAGACATGGTTTTTCTATGAATATCTTCATGGAAGAAGGTCACGAGGTTTGGAAATAAAGGGAAGTTAAGTCCAAGGTACATCGGCCCCTTCGAGATTCTTGATCATGTCGGGGCTGTGGCCTATCGACTAGCACTTCCACCTACTATGGCCAAAGCACATGATGTCTTTTATGTATCCCACTTAAGGAAGTACATACTGGACCCTTCACATGTACTCTCTTCTGAGGTGGTACAGTTGGAGGATGATCTTTCTTATGAGGAGAAACCAGTGAGGATATTAGATCGTAGAAAAAAAGTTCTACGAAATAAGACAATGCCCCTCGTCAAGGTGTTGTTGGGAAACCACAAGTTTGAAGTAGCGACTTGGGAATCAGAGGAAATGATAAAGTTGAGTTACCCACATCTATTCTAGTATGGGAAAAGTAAATTTCGAGGGAAAAATTTCTTAAGGGGGAATATTGTAATGACCCAAAGTTTCATTTATGGAAATCCATATTGATCTAATTAAATGTCTCTTTATGTAAAATTTTTATATAAAATTTCAACTTCTTTGGTTTTATGTTAATAATTTTGAACATTGCTAATATAGGTTTTGAATAGTGATCACATGATTAGTATAAATATGGGGCTTTAACAAATCCAATTTACTCAAAGAAAAGAAGCGATGGCCTAATCCAGAAGAATTTCTCCATACGAAGCCCATTTGTCAGAGCATGGAAAAGAGGTGGCGTACTTGGGATTCACTCTTGCCCAAGACCAAGCTGAGCTTCATCATGTCAAGCTCTAATAGGACCGTCTACGGGAATAGTGGAAGTTGATAGAGATTACCACTCGAGCGATGTCATTTGAGCCACCCCAAGAGTCTGTCACCATCGCACACCTTACCCTGAGGTCTTATGCGGCTATTTTAAGGGTTATGTAACAAATCTCTAGTACTATGTTCATGTATATTATTTTTTTGTATATAATAATGAATATAACTTCTTGTCATTATTGACACTTTGTAAATAGTTTTTTTAAAACACAAATAGTATTTTTTAGTTAATATTCAGATAATGAATCTATTTTGATGAATTAATGGATTTTTGAATTAAATAATATTTCAATAAAATATTATTATTATTATTAAATTAATTTTTATTAAATATAAATGATCTTTTTTTTATGAATGCAATTGTAATTTTTATTAAGGTTTGAAATCCATTTTTGGAAAAACATGTGAATTTTTGATAAATGTCGGTTTTTATTTTTAAAAGTGAAAATTAAGATATTTATAAAATTATTTATATAAAATAAATGTTATTTCTAGAATTAGGGTTTCGAAATTATCCAACGGTAAATTTTTCATAATTTTCTGATACAGTCAAAATTTTTGGTAAAAATTAAATACAGTTTAAATATATAATGTGTTCTATGACATCATAATGACCCAATAGTGATGTAATAAAATAATATAATCTTTATGTTCTGCCAATATATGTTTTTCCATTAAAATAAAGTGATTTTGGGTTTGTTTGACTTATTTTACAAAGCATTAATGGACCCCTCAAGACTTATTAAACATCTTGTCTTTTTAAATTATTTTCCATGGGACTGTGACTCACCTCCACATAAGCAACCCCATTATTTTAAGAAGTTAGGAATTTGTCATTATAAAATACTTTTTTCATATCCCCTTTCCCCAAAACCATGGTCAAAACATGAGCTGATTTGTGGATTGGATTAGTTTAATGTAAGGGGTCCCAATCCTAAATAATAAAGAATTCACTCACCTTTCCTATAAAAACCCACCCAAACTCCCACTTCCTCCTTACTCAAAGCATTTGGAGTTCGTACAACCTCTTACCTAATCTCTCTATAATCCTCCCAAGGTTCCCCATGCTCCCAAAAAGCCTCTCTAAATCCTCTCTCAAGCCATTGGAATCAGACTTCCAAGTAAGGGTCTTTCTTCCTTTCACTTTTTTTGTCCAATTTTCTTAATATTGTTATGCCCTTTTAATTTCAATTATAAATGCTGGGATATGGTTTCTCACCTCCCCCATACTTCCCTATTATTTTTTGAATGATCGGAGACCCCTTTCTCTCTCATTAAATGCCTCCCATGTACACCCTTTACTATGATGAAATTATGAAAGGAACTTCTCTCTCTTCATTTACATTCAAGCAATACTTTTGTATCATGAATATAAATTCCATTAAAATTGTTTTTAAATATATATATATGACCCCTTATTTTCCATTTAATGTAAATATTATGAGACACCCCGTTTCTCTCTCATCAACCATTTTTATGAATTCTTAAGTCACGCCGTTACACTGCCGAAATTACACCGATTTTCTAAGCCAATGCCATTGTGTAGTGAATATCATGCCAATTTCTCCATCAAGGGTATTCACCTTTATGCATATTTACTTATTTATTATAATGTTTCATGTACAAATTTCACATTAATTTATCATGGAATAAATGATTATGTTTTATGAATCCATGTTTTATGATCCATGTAGCACACTTATGCATGAAATGAAATGTTTAAGAAGAGTGCACCCTTATAGCGCTCCAATGCATTGGGTAAAGTATAGTATCATGATAAGTCATGTGAAATGAGTGTTGAATCATGCTAATTCAATTGCAACGAGGGTTTAATCTTTCTTCATGTGTAATGTGAATTTACGCATGCTCCATGTGCAATGAGCCTTGGCTCATGCTAATTCCATGTTAAGTGTTGTTGCCACATTTCCATGTTTTGATTATCATACTTTATCATGCCTTTATGTTCATGTTTAACTTGTTCTCTATTGATAAACCTATTGTATAATATGTATTGTACTCCTCATGTATTCCATGTTTATTCCCTTACTGGGCTTTATAGCTCACCCCTTTTCTTATGCATGTCCTCAGGTTATCCGATGCAATGCTAAGTACAAGGGAATATAGTGGTCATGTAAAGGAAGTTTTCAATAAAGATATTGTATTGCATGTTTAAGCTGTTATGTAATGATCCTAAGCCCCAAAGACACTAGAAATTTTGATCTTCCATGTTGTATCGAGTGAATAGTTTATGTAATAAATCATGTTTAAGTTTGTATTAAAAGCAGGGTTGTCATATTAATAGATTAGATAATTATAAATAATATTCACAAAATCTATAATAATAACCAGTTAAGAAAAGTAAACCATGTATCCTAATTATAACTGTTCGTGTGGTCCATTCATTTAACATCATTTTTATTTATAGGGTTTAATAGTATTCCACCATTAAAACAATGTGGCCAAGAAATTTTTTTTTGAAACTAATATTCACACATACAAAATTTCTAAAATATCCACATATCTCTTAGAGAATTAAAGAAAAATTTTAAATGGTATTCATGCTCTTAAAATAATGTAGATTATGTTGAGATATCATAAAAAAAACCCCCCAAAAAATTATCTAGATTTTAAATGAATACTCTATTCATTGGATCTATGAAACCTAATGGTCAATTTGTTTACCCATAATGAAATACTATGAACTCATAATGCCCATAAATTATAAAAAATTTCATCTTATGTATATCACCCTTCATTAATTTTAATTTATAATAACAAGAATGAAGTATTATTTATGATAAGTGTCAATCCCCATGATGTTGATTAAAAAATCATCAATGCAGGTTAAATGATACTTTTTATTTTTAGTACTAGAATTTTTTTCATTTTAATTTATGAAAAACATTATATACCCTTAAATATTTCTTAAAAATAAGATAAGTTCTTCCTAAGGTTAAACAGAAGGTATTATGGATCCCTTATAAAGAAATCTTATAGTTTTGTATTTAATTCCAACAATGCCACTGAAGCTTTTTTTATATAGGATAATATTTGTGTTTTTCATTAGGGATAAGGTTCATAAATAATTCAAACACATATTTATGTGGATATCCAAGTGGTTACATGGGAAACTAATTAATATAAACCATAATAAGAGACACATCCTCTATTACAATTATATCATTCTCATTCATTATTTCATCTCCATTAAGAATTATTTTAAGATGATCTACTGGAGGTGGATCCAAACAAGACTCATGAAATGATGTATATACTATAAAAATAGGGTAATATATTAGAGCCTCATATATTGTAATATCCTTTTCAAAATGATATTTTATTACATTATTATTTGATATAAAATCCATCCAAAGAATTTTATCAAAGTCATACATTGGAACTAACACAATGTTTTTAAAAAAAGAACCTCCATGTTTTTAATAGGGATAAACCAATATAATATTTTCCTATAAGATTTAAAATGGTATTATTAATTTATAATTCCTTATATAATGCATCAGGAGGTGATTCAATGTTCTTAGAAATCAGGAAAGATATACAAGACTATATAAATCTTGAATCAACTAATGTATTATCTATCATTGAATTTATGATCAAAAGTATATTATATATCAAACTTTGGGAACTAAAATAAGGTTGTTGTTAGTTTATAAGCTCAAAATTGATCCCTTATTATCTTCTAAGGTTTATTTCTTTGATGATAGGGGAATTAACTTTAAAATTGTCTAATATTATTTTAATTGAAGCATTGGAAATTGGTAGCTTATTTCATTCCCTTTAACCTGTAAGCCTGATATCTATAATCCCTACACTTATAGAAAACACCCATTAACTTAAATAAATACCCATGGTGTCTATTCCCATAATTATTGTGTTTTGGGAATTAATCCATTTATTTTTCATTACTAAATTTATTTTACCATGGTTCTCTACCTACTTCCTCTTCTCTTTCTTTCCTTTGAAAGTAATATACTTAGATAAATAGTTATTTGTATTGATGTCACATGTCACTATCTAATCATATTTGGAAAATGATTTAGAATTTAATTATCTCTGTTCCATTTTCTTCAACAAATCAAATAAGTGATCAATATACATTTTAATACTCTCTATATAGTCCACAACATGACTTTCTAAACTTGTAAAGTCATCCTTTTACTCACCAACAACTTCCTCATCCGTTTAACTTAAATATAAGAATTTACAATCCATGTCAACTCATTGATCATGAGGAAGGTACATTTAAATGAATATCACATTTAAATAATTACATTCCATATTCTTTAAATGCTATTCCTTGTTGGTGTTTTGAGTCAAAGACCTCTATTGACCAACATATCCCCTTATATGATATAAAACCATGATAACCTTCTCCCATTCAATGTATCCCAATGAAAGGAGTATCTTATCTAGGTAAATGATCCATTTGTCAAATAATAATATATTTTAACACCACAATATTTTATAATATATTTCTTTTAGAATAAATTTAATTTCATTGATAGGTTGTGATGCACACAACAACATGTTTTAAAAAACACGATAATTTATTAAAATATTATTTAAAGATGAAAATTATATCATAGTCATTAGTTTATTGGGTCTGTATATAACTAAATAAACCTGGAAAATAAATATTTTTCACTAGCACATTTTTATATATATACTATAAATTAAAATAAGAATAATTTTTAATAGATATATTTTTTTTGAAAAAAATGTATTTTAATAAAAGACTATTTAGTATATCTTTGTTCACGTAAAAAAATAAATTTTTAACCCATTTACAATTATTTTTTGATAAAATTAAATTAATTTTTTGAAATTATAATATTAAAATTTTCTTAGGGTTAATGTTATGTATTTTTCTGAAATGCTTCATTTTTTTGAAGAATAGTGAAAAATATTGCATTTTAATTTAAATCTATGTTTTTGTTCAAATTATTTATAACGTAAAATAATATTTTAAATTTGTTTTAATTTAAAAATATTTAAATTAGATATATATTAATCCAATTTATTTCATTATAATTATTTTCATATTGAATTTTCATTTAAATTTTTTTTAACCATTAAACTTTTCCCTTTGACAACCGAGTTTCTCATCATTCCTACATGATTAATTTTAAATTAAAATTCTCCATTTATGTGAATGGAATTTTGAAAAATAAAATTAATATTTAGAATCAAAATAATTTATACTTTATAATAATTTCTTATTAAATTTTTACCAAATGATTAGTGAATAATGTATTTTTTTTTTACCGTGGTTAAGTTAAAAATTGATTTACCGTGGGGTTAAAGTAAAAACAATAACGGTTAATATTAACTAAAAACTAGTATAAAATCAATTGGATGACTCTATTTCGAGAATTAAATGTTTTCTTATCTATAATAATACATTTTTATGCTTTTATTCATGTGGAAAATGTGGGTACGCCTTTTTCTTTTCAAAAAAAAAAGTGTGCCACTCACCTCACCTATAAAGGGACACCCCCTCTCATTCGTTATCACACATTAAAAACCTTTTAGATCAAAAAATACCTCCAAAATAACATTAAATATTTTATCCCCTAATCCTATAATCCTCTTTTTGGTAGAAACCTAACCTAGAAAGGATTTTGGTTCAAGTTTAAATAGGTTACTGAGAGAAGTGGTAACAATATTCAATAAGGGTTTCTATTTTATTTCATAATACAATTAAATTAATTATTATTTATCCATTAAAATATAAAAAAAGTATATTACATTTACTAAGATATTTTAATGTTAATTTCATGACCAAAAATTATCCACACTTTAATCAAATAAGATATGAAATCATCATTCAAGTGTATGACAAACTACCGCCTCACGAACCAATGTCATTTGCTTTTTCATTACCACCTCTCAAGATTGGATATGTCAATGGATATATAGTATATATATGATATTTATAATTCAATTATACAACTAGAGACATTTTATAATATATTACTTTTTAAATTTTCATTTCATAGGGGATATGATAATATTGCTCTTATGTATGGCGAACTACCTTCTCACGAAGTGATGTGATTCGTCTTTCACTAACGCTTTACAAGGAAGGTTGTAAAGACAATTTTAATGATGATATGATATATAAATGACATTATTATTATATTAATGTAATATTTATCATTCTTAGAAGGTAATATATATGTTTATTTCTTATACTTTTACTCACATCAATATGATACTATCATTCATATATGTGTGGATTATCACCTATATGAAGTGATACAACTCTCTTTCCATCACCACACCAGATGGATGATATATATAAATATATTTAAATAAATAATATTGTATTCAATATATTATTTTCATTATTTAATGAAAAAATACTACTTATATCATTTCTATAATGATCTTTGAAAAATGGAAATGTTACCCAGCTGTAACTATGACCTACCGTCTTAATGATAATAATGTAGTTCATTTTCTCAAAAAAATGTTCAATGATGAGTCTAAAAAGAATATTGATATATAAATATTATAATTAATTCATGATTATTATTATAAAAATAATTAAATTTTATAACATTCATAAGAATCGCTAATTTTTTTGACAAATCATAAATAAGAAAATAAGGAAAATAATTCCTCAAACAAAAAAAATAATGAAATATTATTAACTAGTGAGTGATAATATGTTATAATCTGATCATAAGTGATGTTATAAATATTAATATGATATTATTTTATTTTATGTTATGAACATGTTTAAAATCACTATACATGAGGTTAAATCATGTACAACCAAAAGGAAGTGTGAGGTAAGAGACTTTATCTCTATTTCCCTTTGTTGAGGCATATTTTAATGTCAAACACATAATTTATTTTATATAATTTATATTTAAAACACCTTATCATGGCATGTGCAAGAGGATAATTGTTCCCCCCTCAGGTTTTTTTAGTATTAATGACCTATGTGATCTCCCAAGAGTAGTGTTTCGAATCAAGAAGGCATGGATGAAAAAGGATATTAAAGTAAAATAATTTGAATTACTAGGTAGTGAGCGACTTGGTTTGTAAAGATCAGTTTAGAGAAAAAGTGACTAAATTTTATGTTTGACTACCCTTTTTTAATTCTATTATAGACCTTTGATTTTTTTTTATTTTTTTGATTAATTATTTTATTAGAAGTAATAAGGATCATTTATCCTTGTCCACCATTGATTAAAATTGATTGATAGTAAGAATAATCAACACAACATCATTGTATGGAATATTCTCCTTTAAAAGTGAGAAAGGCATAGCGAGTCTCCTCGAGATCACCTAGGAAAATCGAAATTTGGAATTGAGTACCCTAAGTATTTATCTTAGACCAATGCATCTTACACACATGTTTAGAAATCAATAAATGCTTTTATTCCTTTCACTAGATCACTCAATCAGTGTAATCAAATTCAAAGAAAACAGAGAATAATTTTATTCATCAAATAAATTTTAGAATGTTTATATTAGATATAAAAATAAAATTGTATCCTTTTAATATAAAGAAATCATTAATGACAAACAATTTAATATACAATAAGAGATATAATAATTTGATAAAACTAGGACTTTGACATTACAATAAGTCATCTCCCCTTTCATCCAATCATAGAAAGGGTCTACCCTATATTAAAAAATAATGTATGGGGTAATATGAGGTAGATTACATAATAAACACATAAATAAATTAATGTTGTGAAAATAGAGTCTCCAACAACATCAGTGGGTGTCCTCTCTTTAGGATGCTGTACTCTCTTTCAGTGGTGACACTCCTCCTTTTATAAAAATACAAGGATCACTAGGTCAAACTCTTCAAATCTTGTAGATAATATTTTTTCTCATTTTTTAAATACATGGATATGATATATATTTTTGAAGATATCTTGGGAGACATGAGGTATTCAAAGATACACATAATGATATGGTGTTTTCATTTTGGAAAAGATGGTATGGCAGTGCATCCACCTTCATGGATCAAATTTAGATGTGGATAGATCTAGTGGGATATAATGGGAATCCTGGTATCATGAAACCATAGAGTGAAAGTGGTGCATGGAAGGATGTGGTAGTGGTGGTGAATAATGGACATTGGTCTTATAGAAGGCTTAAGAGCTCAAGAAGAGCTATAGGTTTTATGTGATGATGGTCCTTTAATCAGTTGTAGGAGTGAAAAATTGTTACTTCAATTGGTGGGAGGTGATATATAGTAGAGCTCCTATAGAGACTTCCATGGTGGTTTCACAATGATTGCAGGTGGTGGAGTTCAATGGTGGAAATCTCTCAATAGTGGCTCATGAGTTACCCATATCTCAATGATGGATCACAAGTCACAATCATCTCAATAGTTGATCATGAGTTGCCTTCATCTCAATGGTGTTTCATTAGTCACTATTGTAACATTGGTGGATTATGAGTCAATTTTATATCAATTGTGGCTTACAAGACTTCATCATCTCAACCACAGCTCACAAGTCACCATTGTATCAATGGTGGATCATGAGTCACCTTCAAATCAATGGTGGATAATGAGTCATCATTGGATCAACGTTTGATCATGATTCACTATTAAAATTATGGTATCTCATGATCTACTATGGCTCTCAACTTGGAAGTGGTTCTCTCAAAAGAATATTCCATGTTAGTGGTTCAAGGGAGAATGAATTAGTGATGAAGTAGTAGCCCAATAGATTACTGTGGTATTTAAACTACTTTGGCCTTCATAGTGGATTGCGGGAACTTGAGATGGGATTCCATGCGGTTTTATAGAGTCGACGAAGTGATCAAAGGTGGTATAGAGGCACAAAGGTGGGATATGACTTGACCTTGAGCCTCCAAGTGTCAGTTATGGTGGTTCTCATTGATAGTTGGGGGAGGCCAGTGATCTCGAGTGGTAGAAGTATATCTGAGGAAAGAGGAGGTTATAATTAAGTGAGGTCGAGGTGAAGTAAATTTGGGATAATGGAATTTAATTTAAAAATATATAGTACATTGTTTTATAATTTCCCACATTGAAAGAGTGTTAATGGTCCACAATCATTTATTACATAAGTTCTGGATGACTCACCACAATGAAGGTTATTGGGTGTTGGAGGACTCCCATCACTTCTGCAGACTTCCCCATCCTAATGAAGCCCTCCTTCCACCACTTAGTGGGTTTCCCCATCATGGACTAGTAATCGAGTTCATCCCAACCATGTATTCCCTATAAGTTTCATCTCCCATGGTATGTCCTTGAATCTAATACCCCCATGTGGCATCTCATTATTCCATCCTTTGTGGGTTCTACCTATGGATTTCATGTCTAGAAAACCTCTTCAGGGGGTGTGATAAGTGTTTGTGGTTCAATGGTTGAGGACGTAATAGGCATATCCCATATTTTTTTAAATTGAAAAAATATAAAAAAATGTAATAAAATTTCACGAGAAAAGAGAGATAAATTTAAAATTTCAACTTTTTACCTATTTTTTTGTTAAGGCCATTTTAATCTAACAATTCAAATTTACCACTATTTAATTAAAAACTTTAAAATCATGAATTTATTAATGGAAAAACATTGAAAATAAATAGATTGTATAATAAAATATGCATGAAATTATTAGTGTGTTAAATACCTCCACAAATAAACTATGATTTTACTCAAACACAATATCTCCACATTGAATTTAGAGGAAACAAATGTTACAAATATTTAAATATTAATGTTGTAAAATTAAACAATTATCATTGTTAAATAAAATTTTAATATTTTCTATAAATTATTAATTTAAATTCTCAAATTTTAAATAAATAATAAAATAGAACATTTTAATTTTATCTTTTGAAAAAACTAATGGAATTTTATCTTTTATTCCTTAAGGTGTCTCAATTCATTATTATTCAACATGCCAAATCATGATATACCTCAAAAGAGTTTCTTTTCTCTAATTAATGTTGATAAAATTCATGTAGGGTTATAATTATATCATGAAAACATTCTTCTTATCCATAGTATTATAATGGAAATATTTTCTCCAATTTTTTAAGAGAAAATACACATAAAACCATGAGGACTTCAAATAGTTTTTCAAATAACTATGATGCTTAAGGTTGGTAGGAGTTGATGTTTTAAAATATAATGTTCAATGAGGAGGCATATGTATTAATGTATGAAACATGATATCAGAAGTACAAGTGTGATGACATTCTCTCTTTCAAATATGAAAATCCCACTTAGCCCAAAATTATAGAATGGTTTTGATAAAAATGAGGTATAATAAATGATTTGAGTACCTTATTTAATTTTTCACAACATTTAAAAAAAATTAAAAAAAATTAATTTTTCTTCTTTTTTCAAGTTATGATTAGAATTAATCTCACACCCACCACCTAACCAGATATGATGAAAATCATTTTTTAGTTGCAGTGATTTTTTATTCATCTAAGTCATAACACATTCCTATTTTTTTCATCTAGGGAAAACAATAATCTAAAGTGAATGAATCAAAAAAATATTTATTACAAAAATTATCACACCACACATTTTATTAACAATTAATTTCGTCACTTTTACAATGAATTTCCCAACCCCCACACTTTCACATAAAAATATCATTAAAATACTTAGAGGAGGGTATGATTGGTTAAGAATGTATTAAAATGGGTATCATCTATAATAAGGTCATTCATGGACTTTATGGGCTAAGATAAGGATTGATTTAAAGTTGGTATTTTAAGGGTAATGTATTTTCAGAAGATGCCTCAATTATTTTAACTATGTATTTTTAAAACCAAATATTTAACAAGTTTTAATGTAAAATCTAGTTTGTGACATGTCTTAATATCACTCAAGAAACATGATCAAGATAAATAGGAAGTACTTTATTTAGAAATCCTCTTTTAAATGAGACATTTGATATTTTAAAATCACTCAAGGCATGAATAATAACATAAAATCAATTCTCATGAATTTCATAAATTAAAATCATAAAAAAATGATTGGGAAATTTAATTTATAGGAAGTGACTAATTCGCATAAATTGCGAGAACATAGTTTAATATCCATTATTATATTTAAACATCCAATTATACCTTTTCATAATTTAATATAATTTTCTTTGAAATATAAAATATGGAATCCCTTGATTCCTAAGAATCTCATGTATTCTAGATAATTCAGGTAAGGAATTAATTGACGTGTGGACATGAAATTTCTAGTTTAACATAGCTTATTAATTTTCCAGTTCACAATATATTTTCAAAAAAAAGGAATTATTAAACATAAATAATGATAAAATAAAATTCATGTTCATATGTATCTATTTTTTTTACTTCATTACCAATTCTTGAGGTTTCCTATGGAATTCCTTTATGGTGGTCCTATAAAACAACTCATACCAAAGTATAATCTATTCAATTAAAGCACAAAGAAATAATCGAAGAGGTGACCAAATCCTAAATCTTAGGAAAATAGTAAAACTTAGGTAACCTGTTGATAGAACCTTTACTTAATTTAATTAGCTCTACCTAATCTTATTTTATGAAATTAGTAGATGGGTTAGAGATGTTTGTGCTCCTCCAATAGTTCTTGAGTTATATTCCAATAGAATTTTTTTGGCCTCTTCCCATTTATAATGAATGTGTTTCCTTATTCTTCCATCATAATATTAATGACACCAAAGGTATATACATTAGTAACTATAAAAGGTTCTTACCATGAAGAACCTAGATTACTTGGAATTATCTCTTGTCTAGAATTGTAGAGGATAATATAGTCTCTAGGTTGGAAGGCCTTTTGTAGGATTACATTTTCATGTGAAACATTGGTTATATCCTTTTAAATTACTGAGTTTTTAAGTCTTCTATTCTATTATCCTCCAGTTCTTATAGATAGAGATTTATCTCTTTCCCAACACTCACCAAATCCAAATTCATCTATTGTACATCCAAATAGGATTGGTTATACAACTCCACCTATAGATGATTATTCCATAAACTATCATATAGGGGCTCATACCTATGGGGGTCTTGTAAACTATCCAGTATTCCCATAAGGTATCTTCAAGCCTTTGTCTCTAATACTTATGGTTGGGATTGTCTATTTTCTCTAAAATACCTTTGATCTGTCAGTTGGAAACTTCATCTTAGACATTTTTTTTGATGATAATAATATATAGATGTCATGTGGTTAAACCCATACTTTTAAAGAATATAATCAATCTTTATGTTGAAAAAATGAGTCCCTTGGTCACTGATGATGGACCTTGGTATTCCAATCCAAAAAAATATGATATTACTAAAAAATTCACATACATCATTGGACCCTTAGTCTTAGTGGCCTTATTTTCCACCCATTTAGAGACATAATCTACATCAATTAAAATGAAATAATTCCTATAATACATGGGAAATATTCTTAATAAATCAAGTCCCTATAATTCAATGATTTCACAAAAAACGAATATATTTTGTGTAATGATCAATCTTTTTGATATTTTTTATTTAAATACTTACACGTATCATATTTTTTTTACAAATTTCATGATAAAATTTGAATATGTTTTTTCCAATAAATTACAATTTTCAACCATTTTTTGGTCATTATTTAAGGTCCAAAGTAGCCTTCACAATAAAATTAGTAAAAAAAATTGGACATAGATTCTATTTCACTTGATGGTAAGAACCTCCTAATGACTTGATCATTATAGATTTTACACAGAAAATGATCTTCCCAAATATAGAATCTGGATTCATCCTTATGTTTTTTTCTTTTTGATGATAGTTATGGTATAATGGTACCTGATAGGTTTCCAAATAATTCACTAATTACGAATACCATGGCAATTCACTTTCCATTACACCGAGTTTCATTCTAGGTATGCGAGAATTGAGTAGGATTAGTTCTAGAATTTTTATTTTAATAGTCTTTAGAAGTAAACTATGTTGATTTTCTACATGGTTGTCAATTTTGTTCTTGTACTTGATCTCTAGGTATAATTCTTTATGGTGTAGGATCCACCTCAAAATCCTTAGTTTGACATCATCCTTCACTATCAAGTACGTCAGGGAGGTATGATCAAAAAATATAATCAAATTACTTACCAGTAAATAAGATCTAACATTTTCTAATGAAAATCAAACATCATAGAATTAATTTTCAGTTAATGTATAATTTAGTTGAGTTATATCCAATGTTATTGAGAAAAATTTTATGGCATGTTTTATTCCATCAATTCTTTGGGACAAGAGTCCTTCACACCTTGGTTTGACGGATCAAAAATTAATTCAATTGGGTTCTCCTAGTATAGGGGTTTCATAATTGGTAGAGAAGTCAATTATACCTTCATCTTATCACATTATTCCCTAAAATCATCATTAAGAATAATTAATCTTATTTAAAAATTTATCTTGAAAGGGGTAGAAAAATATTAATAATGTTCCTGAAAAATCTTAACTAAAACCTCACATGGCTAAAAAATTATCTAATATGTATAAAAAAGGTGTGATATAGAAAATAATGGAATAATTCATATTTATAATTATCCTTGTAAATGATTTCTTTTATAAATTATATGACAAAACACAATCCCTTTTTCAACAATAAAGTGACATTTCTCAAAGTTCAAAACAATATTTTTCTCTATATAGATTTTCAAAACATTTTATAGGTTCCCTAACAAATGATAATAAGAGTTTCCAAAAACAGTAACATTGTATAATAATACCTCATGGATTTCATTCATGTGATATGATAAAATACTTACCATACACCTCTAGAATGTGCATAGAGTATTTCATAATCTTAATGACATCATTTTGTAAGAAATGATATGGAAAGGGAAGGTGAATGTTTTCTTCTATTGGCCTTTGGGAGAAATGGGCTCCTAAAAATATCCAGAGAATATATACAAGAAATAGTAATGTGTTCATCCTACCAATATTTTCAATCATTTGGTCTATTAAAGGTATAGGGAAGTTATATTTTCCGGTGACTTGATTAAAAATTATGTATTCAATATATACCATCCAACTATTTTGTGTTCTCTTAAGGATTAATTCATTTTTTTAATGTGTCACTATTTTCAAACTAGTTTTCGTGGGAACCACATGAATGGAGCTAACCCATTTTGAATTAGAAAGTGGGTATATTATTTCAGATGCCAATATATTTTGAATTTTTTAAAAAACTTCCTTAATTTTGGGGTTAAGTATCCTCTTGTGTTGTGTAATAGGTATAGAATTTCCATCTAGAAAAGTTTTATCAGAAAATACCTTGGGGTTAATTCCATGGATGTATCCAAGGCTCCACCTTAGAGATTTAATGTTTATTATCAAAAGATCAATTAAAATTTTCCTTTTATGTTTGGATAGGTTGTAAGATATTATCACTGTAAATTTTTCTCCTTCTATTAGATACACATATTTTATGTCACAAGGGTGGTGTTTTATTTTTAGGAATGGGGTTTGATCTAGAGATGAGATTGAATTAAAATTTCATACTTTATAATATTGAACTTATTAATCAAAGGGTATCATATCAGGTTCCTCTAGAAAATTATCAAAAAAATTAGATTTTATTTATTATTGACAAGATATTCTATATTTTAGATCATTCACTTGTTCCTTGGTGTTTTTAGTAGATTTTTTTTATCTTAAGGCTAAAAATTCTCTAAGAATACCCGAGTCTTTCATGTGATCAATACATTATTCATGGCTAATTATAGATAGTGACTGGTTGTTTGAAGAGTTATTCTAAGAGTTAATAACATTGAAGTACATATTACTACATCCAAACTCTATTGCGAGGGACCATTCATGTACATTAATAATATTCAAGGTTGTTTATAGGTATAGAATTTCAAAAATGACAGGTGAATCCCCTAATTTTTTATCTTCCTCAATTATCATCATATATAAATCTATTGGGAAACATATTCTTACCACTCCCACCAGTATATACTCCAAAACAATAGTTGGAAAGGAAATGGATCTTTTTTCTAGTTTGAAAACAACTCTTATGGGATTCAGTTAACATATTTTCAATGATTAGAAGATATAGTTAGGCAAGAAATTTATTAAATAACCAACATCACACAATGAATAAACAAATTTTGAAGAACCGGTGGTGTAAAGAATTAAGAATTTCCATGTATCTTGAATTTTTTTGGTAATGGTTGTGTGATCATTGGTAAAAAACTTCTCCCAAGGTTGATTATTTCATTCACATCCAACACATTTCACATGGAAAAAATATTTTCGAGTAATTTATAGTATTGGATAATTTTATTTTGGGAATCTAGGAGGTGTAAATTAATATCATTTATTTGAAATGTATCATTATCACTTTTTTAAATTATATCTTCCTCAATCTTCTTGGATTCTGTAAATATGGAATGGAATGGAAGGGGGTGTCTTTATTCTTCTTTTTATAACTTTTCAATGGAGTTAATAGTATTTACTTTCTAAATATTTTTTGGGATTTTCCTCTATATTATTTTCATCATTATAAGGTGGAGAGGTTTTCTATTTTTGAACCTTTAATAATTTTTAGAATTTATATATTTGACTTGTTTTGGGTCAAGTTGCCCCCCCTTAGGTTCTGGTTCCTAGATCATCATTTCAATCTCTGTGATGATCATGATCACACTTTACTTTTGTTTTTGTATAGTCTATGCTAGATGTTTTCCTAGGGTTTTTAAAAGTATGTCCATGAGATTGTCATATTTTTTGGAAAAATATTTTTCATGTATTTTTCAACTTTTCCATCTCTATTCCTCTCATTTGTTTGAATAGTGGTGCAGTAGATGAGGGATGTCTATAGGGTTTTTTTTGAAAAGGTGGTGCTCAGTAGGATTTTTTTGGTAAAAAAATATCTTAGTTGTTGGAAAGGGGCTCTAATTTGACTTTGTTAACATCTATATCGCTATTGGAATTGACCTTCCATCCATGGTTGGTTTTACTGAAACAGTAATGGTTAGAATATACCTACGAAACTCTCCATACCCTATATATCTACACAACAATCTATGAAGTGATAAGGTGATGAATATAAACCACATGACTGAGGTGGAGAAGGTTGTTCAATAAAATTTTGTACAACCATCTCTCTTATACAGTTTTTTAATTCATTCAGTTTGGTTTCAATTAAAATAAACGAGTTAGAAGATTTTACATCATAGATTTCTATGGGGTTTATACCACTAATTATAAATTATTGTAAATTTTGAGTAACCTTCTCTATAAGGATCCTAGATTACATGAGTGATTTATTAGTCAAGGATCCTCTAGATGATGAATCTAATTAGTTTTTATCTTTTTTCTATTAGACCATGGTAGAAGAATAATAGGTTGTTATGATGTTCTATAGCTTGGTGGGGATATCTTGCACTCAATTTGTTGAATATGTACCAAGATTAATATAAGGTATCTTCAATATGTTGGATAAGGGAACAAATATCACTCATTATTGTAGTGATTTGGGAGGATGGGAAGAATATATTTATGTAACATATTTTGAGATCATCTCAATCATATATCTATACCGATTATAGTATGTAAAACCATTCTTTACCATCTCCCTCCAATGAAAAGGGGGATTCCCTCCACTTAAATTCATTGTCTACCACTCATCTTGGCCTAAATCTTGAGCAAACATACTTGAACTCATGGATGTTCTAGTCTTGGTGTTCTCCAGTGAGATAATGAATATTGGTTAACATAGGAATCATATTGACTCTTAATCCAAAATCATTTTGTTTTACATGAATGGTCAATTTATTATTCTGATTAAGAAATTATGGGGCAAAAAGGTCCCTTAGGTTCTTTTGTGGGTTCATTTCCTTGTCTGTTGGCTAAGAGTTAGCACATGATTTTTTACTTAATTCCTCAAAATTGATTTTTTCAAAGCGGGTTTCAAGATTAAGACTCCAAATCCTACATATTAAAGTCTTCTTTATATTAGGATCATGATATATTATTTCCTCATTGGAGGTCCTAGTCATTTATGTTATGGGTTTGACTAAACACCAACTCCCCAAAAAATGATTCCATGTCATGATTCCACCCATTCATAGGGTGTAGAAAATGGAAATTGCTTCCCCCTTAATGGTATAGTATTTGTAATGGCCTGTTTTGTATCCCAATATTATTGTTTTGAATCAAGATGTCCTGAATGTAAAGGTAAATTAAAGAACAAGAGATTGAATGACTAGGTAGGGAGTGACTTGGTTTGTGAAAATATATATAGAGAAAAAGTGACTGGGTTTTAGGATGGGATTTACTTTTGTAATCTTATCATGACAATTTTGAAATTCATTCTATTGTTTGGATTAATTTGATTAATAAATATATCGACAATAATTTGTCCCTTTTCACCCTTGATTAAAATTAATTGATAGTGAGAATAATCCAAAAAAGTTTCTTAGTTCAACTATTCTCTACAAAAAGTATGAAAGGCCTAGTGTGTCTCCCATAGATCACCTTGGAAATTAAAAATCTATAATTCAATACTTAAGTGCTCAGATTTTACCAGTGTGTCTTACACACTTTTTTTAGCAATCACTAAACACTTCTCTTCCTCACATTAGATCACCCAATCGACATGATCCAATACTAAGGAGTGGGATAATAATTTTCATTATCAAATTACTTTTAGAATGTTTATATTTTAAATAAAAATATAATCATATCCCATTAATATTATGAAATCATAAATAGAAAACCATATAATAAACCAAAAGTGACAGAATAATATGATAAAACAAGGACTCCAAAATTACAATAGGTCATTTTCCCTTCACCCAATCACCAAAAGGGTCTACCCCTACATTTATAAATAAATAATGCATTTATAAGAGGTAGAGGAAATAATAATATCATAAAGAAAATAACTTAGTGAAAAAAGAGTCTCCAATAGCTGCAATAGGTGTTCTCCCCTTTGGGTGATCCACTCCATTATACTAGTGACCCTCCTCATTTTATAAGAATATAAGGATCCATTAGTTAACCTATTAAAATATTTAGTATCATCTTTTATCATGTATTAATATGTAAATTAGATAAATATAATAATATCTCCTATGGGACGCGTGGTATTCAAGGATACACTTGATGATCGGGTGATTCCATTTTAATATAGACAGTGTGGAAGCATGACCTCTTTCATCTATGGCATGGAGAAATGGGTTGATCCAATGGAGCAATAATGGATATAGGTAAACATGGAATCGTAGTGTCAAAGTGGTTCATGTAGGGACATGTATGTGAGGGAGAATCATTGACAGTGGGATTATGGATGTCTCAAGAGCTCAAGAAAATCTACAGGGTGTCTATGATATAAATCCTCTGGTCATTAGTAGTAACAATACATGGAATTATTTAGTAGTGGTAAGTGTGATTCAGATGATATCCCCTTTCAACTTCAATGGTGGTTTCCTAGTTATTATAGGCGGACGATGCCAAAGGTGGAAACTGCTCAATGGTGGTTCAAAAGTCACCATTGTCAAACTGTGTCTCATGAGTCACCATCATCTATACGGTGTCTTATGACTCACTATTGTATTTATGGTGGATCATGAGTCACCATTGGTGAAATGGTGGCTCATGAAGCATTGTCGTGTCAATGGTATATCATGAGTCACAAATATATTAATGGTAGCTCATGAGTCACCATTGGCTTAATGGTACCCAATGAGCTACTGTGGATCTTGTCAAGACATCAGTTCTAATGATAGTATTTTTTCTATGGGAGTGATCTATAAGATATGGAAATAGTTATGAAGCAATGGTTTAATATTCTTATGTGGTCCCTTAACACCTAAAACCTTTACAGTGGTCAGATAGAACTTGAAATGGGCTTTTATAGTGTCACATGGAGTCACAGAAGTGATTGAAGGCAGTTTGGAGGTGTGGCAGTGGGAGATGGATCGAATCCAATATTTGAGGTGTTTTTTAAAGTGGTTACCAATTATATAAGTAGTGGATCATGATCTTGATAGATAAAAGGACATCTGAGGATGTAAGAGGTGCATTTCGGGCAAGGCCGATGCACGAGAAAGGATGGATGATGACATTTCTTTTAAATATAAAGAGTACCCTGTTTAAATAGGTCACACATCAAAATAAGGTGTGTGTGGGGGGGGGGGGGGTGAATGTGTTTATTACTCAAACTGTAGTTTCCTCACCATAATGAAGTCGATCAAATGTCAAAGGACTCACATTGTCATAGTGGACCACCCCATCCTAGCGAGGCTCTCCATATATCAGTAATTGAGTTTCACCACCATAGATTGACTCTCAGATTCAACCCAACCATATATTAACAAAAAATTTCATCCCCATCAGTTTCACATAGGCCGGATGCCCCCATGTGGCCTCTCATCATTCCATACCATGTGGGATATCCCAACGACCTGTCTAGCCAACATTCCCCTTCATGGTGTGGGCTATGTGGATGTGGTTGAATGGTTGGGGGCCTACTGGTTCTGGCCCAATTTTTTTTTTAAAAAATGAAAAACATAATCAAACATAATATAATATCTTCAAAATGGAGAAATAAATTCCAAATTTCATCTTCTTAATATTTTATTCTTGTAAGAACATTTTATTCCAATAAATAAAATAGACCATCATTTAATTAAAACATTTAAAATCATAATCTATTTGTTGAAAAAATTTAAAATAAATAGATTAGAAAAATATATGTATGATCATATCAGTGTGTCATATATACCACCCCTTTTTCATGTAATATCATTATTCTATAAAAATTCATGGTTTTTAAGTTTTAAATTTTTTTTATTTTAACCATGGGGTTTGGACTTTAAAATTACATAGTGGGTACATTGATTGATAAATATCACTTTATCAAGTGATTATTGACTTCCTATTGAAAAATCCCTTTGTGGTGATAAAATTTCATTAGTCATTAAATTCATATTAAATATCCATATTCTTGTAATATGGATATGAGTATTTCTTAAAACGTATACCTTATTTATATATGGTGTTTACTTTGAATGTTATTTGATTTATCGGGGAAACATCAATAAATATGTATCCTTTAAACAATATAGATATATATTGATAAAGAAAATTTTTCATTAATTGAATGTATTATTTGATATATAAGGAATGATTTGGACATACATATATGGGTGGGGTTCAGTTATAGAGATCATCTCAATGCATTGTTAGACCTCATGAGAAAAATAGGATTTCCAAATTTGATTTGTTTTCAGCTAGTAGTTTTAAACTGTCTTGGGGAAAGTTCTTGATGGTAGAGGTATCATAATGATTTAGATAATTATGTCAAATAATTATGTATTTCCTTCATTGAGGATTGATTTATTTTTATTATCCATGATATTTTCTCAAAAATATTGTCTCTAGATGCATTTGATTCTTAGTTATAGATTAAATGGGACTTGTGTTCAGTTATTTACATTACTATATTGATTATAACTTATCTTATCAGGACAACACATATATTTTAATGGAACATGTGTTCAGTTTTTTACCATTACAGCTTTATTTTTCTTATTAATTCATGATAAATTCCCCTTTACATAATTCATACTGAGAATTTGGGATCACTATGATTTTTTTACCTTCCAGAAGATATGAAGAAGAATTATTATAATGAGCTTTCAAGGATTTAGTTCATTAGATTTTGTTAAATATTATGGTTTATTTTATTTTTCCAATGTAAAATGGGTATCATGTATATATCTAGTTTAAAAAATGTGTTAAACTGATCGGTCCTTTAGGATTTAACTCTTTTTATCAATGCAAGTTTTATAAAGTAAAAACTAGATCTAGGTTACTGGGGTTGAGGTTTTTACATTTGGTATTAGATTAAATTTAGTAGAAACCATGGGAACTAGATTATGGAAGACATTGATTAGAGAAAATAACTGTATGATAGATGTTTATGATAAGTATAAAAGAACATCCTAATGTTTTTTAATGAAATAATATGTGTTTCTTCCAAAAAAATACATGACCATCTAGATACTAAAAGAGGAAGATGTTTTAAAATATAGACACCTAGGGATAATAACTCTATAATGGGGGAATTGGGATTAACCAAATCATCACCTAATGTATAACAATAAGCCTTACAACGTATCTGGTTTGACACACCCAAGATATATACTTAGAATAATTCAATTTTTTTAAAACCAATATGAAGGATTTGAAAATATAGATATCCCCAAAGAAACGATGTTTATAATTTTGAGATTGACACTGCATAAATTATAAATTTATTTTAATTATTACTCTAAATTTTTAATTATCGATTATGAGTTAAAATAAAAAATTTCATGAGCTAATATAGGATATGAAATTGTTTCTAAATGGAACCTTGATGGAATAAGGGTATTAATACTCATGGACAAGGTAGTGATTTATCTTCTAAGGAATCCCATATAGCTGGTATTGGAATTGAGAAAATTATGGATATATTAGTAAAGATTAATCAGGTTATGAAAAATAATCTTTCATTAATGGAGAAACACATTCCACAGTGAGATTCTCTTATACTAGATAACTTTATAAAATAGTATTCCCCATTAATTGGTGGTACTACTAATCAAATGGAAGTTGAATAATGGATTGAGTCTTTGGAGAAGATATTTCTGTCCTTGGAATGTGGTGAAAAGGAAAAGGATACAATTTTAACGTATTTTCTCATATATGATGGTGATAATTGGTGGTTTTTGATCCGAAATACTACCGAGGAAGAGGAAATAGAACTCATTCAATGAAAATATTTCAAAGAGACATTTTTGGAAAAATATTTCTGTCACGAGGAACAAATATAAACAAAGAGAATGTTTTCCAAGTTCAACAAAAAGGAAGAAAAATATTTTTCTGAGTATGTTGAAACCTTTAAAAATTTATCTAGGTTAGCTATGGATTACATATGCAACATAGAGTTCAAGATTGATAATTTCTTTGAAGTATTTAATCTATGTCTATGAGGTGAAATGGTCGCAAATAAGTTTTCTTCATAGGATGAAATAGTTTGGTATTCCATAAAAATAGAGAAGGATTTATCCAGATATTATATATTCAAGGAAGATTAAGGGAATAAGAGGCCACACCTTTTTCTATCTTATAAAAACCATGGAAAGAATAACCTAGAAAAATTATTGATGGTATTGGGAGTTTTTTATATGTGAAGAGATAAGGTTCAATGGGTAAAATAATGAAAATAGATTAAGGTAGAAACTATTATAATGATTTTCAATATTATGGAGATGAGGTACTTTGAAATCGAATTCCTCAAGAATCATGGTAATCCACCAAAGAAGTGGATAGGGGGATAATACCAAAAATATGTGATCACACTATATAAGGTGGAATAACCCAATGATGTGGTGGAAGGTACATTAATCATATATTAAAATTTATCTATTTATTTATTATATTATAGATCCTATAAAGTTTTTATATCAAACTAGTTTTTTTAAGAAAATTACACATTTCCAATTTAATTTAAGAAGGGAATTTTCAGTCAAAAATCCTAGCAGAAGTTTCATTACAAAAAGGATGTGTTATAAAGTCTCCATTATGACACATAAACATGATTTATTTGTATGTACAGACACTAAAAAATATGTTACAAAAATTTATTACAATAATAAAAAAAATTATGATTTGTTAGGATGATTTAGAATTATATATATTTAGATAAGAGACTTCATCTTCTGATCCATATATAGATCCATCCCTATTAGCTCTACATATTGAGATTATTGGGGAAGAAGATAATAAAATATAAGGATGGAGAATGATCTATTTAAATTGATGATATACCAAATATACAAGATTACATTTACACATTTCCTAAGGCATTACTTTTACGTCCCTCGTAGTGTGAAGCTGAGTTTTTCATTCATTTAACTCATGATGTATGAAAAATATCAATGACACACTATTAAATAGCCACTATGGAATTAGTGGAGTTGAAGAAACAACCAGAAGAGCTGGGTGATATGGTATTTATTCACCATAGTGTTTCACCATGGGGAGCCATGTTCTCCTTGTTAAGAAGAAATATTGATCCATGATATTGTGAATTGATTATAGGGAAATCAATTTCGTTATAATAATGAAGAAAAATACACTTCCTCACATTGAAGAAATATTTAATCAACTTCTTGGATCCCAATATGTTTCAAATATTTAATTCTATTCGGGGTATTATCAATTGCGAGTAGAGAAGGAAGACATTCCAACTATAGATTTTCAAATGAGGTATATAAATTATGAGTTTAAATTAATTCCAATTGGACTCAATAATGAATCCTCTATTATATATATATAAAATAAAAAACTATTCAATGAATATGATGATGATTTTTTTGGTATATGTTGATAATATTTTAGTGTATTCTAAAATATATTAGGAAAATGAGAATAACTTTGTGGATCATTCTTGAGACTCTTAGACATAAAGATTTATATGGGAAGTTTGTTAAGTGTGACTTATGTTTTCATGAATTTTCTTTTATTGGCCAAATTCTCTCCATTAATGGAATCTCAGGTGGTCTAGAAAATAAAATGGTAGTTAGAGAATGACCAATACCAACCAACATAATTGGGGTACATAGTCTCATTGTTTTGGAAGGTTACTATTGGATATTCTTTCATAATTTTCCACATTTACTAAAAAATCGACCTATATTACATGTAAATGATTTATGTTAGTTTGGAATAAATAATTTTAAGAATAATTTGATGAACTAAAGAGGAGATTGGTAAATGCTCCAATTTTCAATCTAACAATTGAAAAATATGGGTTTCAGATATATAGTTCTACATTGAAGAAGGGACATGGTTGCATCCTAATTAAAAATAATAAATTTATCACATATGTATCAATGAAATTGAAGAAACATGAATTTAACTATCCAACCCATTATCTTGAGTTTAAAACATTAATATTTTATCTATAGATTTAGACATATTATATATATGATGAAAGATATGAGATTTACATGAATCATAAATGCCTAAAATATATTATTTTACAAAAATATTTAAATATGACACAATGGAGATTGATTGAGCTACTCAAGGATTATTATTTATAAATAAACCACCCCCAAGAAAAATAAAATATCGTAATTTATGTGTTGATTTTAAAATATCATGGAATTATAACCCAAATGAAGATTAACATGGATATTATGTTTATGGATGTGTAAATATGGATATGTGAATTATAAAGGAAGGAGATACAACACTAATATTTCAAATTATTGTGAAACCATATTTATTTAAAAATATAAAAGCTTTTAAATATTATGATGAAATATTTTAAAATAAAATTAATTTTTAGAATGATTAGAAATTAGAAATCATCATTTGTAAAGATGGTGTTTGGATATTTGGAAAGAGATTATGTTTTTGATCTATAATCGATACAAAAAGGGAATTGTGGGAAGATTCTCAAAGCTATAGTTGCTTTATACTCCATATATATCAATTTTCCCATGGATCAATATTTCCCAATCGATTTATCATTGTTCAGCTTTTCCATGGTGCAACGATATGATATCATAGATCTAGGATTATAATTTCATAAATGAGGTGCGACGATAGAGACAAATACATTTTGATGATGTATGATACCCAATTTCACATTTTTCGGTGCACAATGAGGAATGAAGATTTGATCAATTTTCAGAGCAGATATGATAGAAGAATGCATTATTTATGATGACAAGTCATGGATGTGACATTGTCTTCGATTTACTATAATGAGGTTGACAAATCAGCTTCCATATAATTGTGCCAAATGTGTGGAGAATGAACATAGAATATTAAAAAAATGATACCTAGTATATAACTAAGATCTACATGTTGTGTGAGACCCCTTGTTGCAGTTAGGGTTTTTGGAGAAAGTTATGTATCACATGGTGTGTGAACCCAGTCATATGGTGTGTGGTATCTCCTGGGTGAACCAACATGTACATTAATAAGTACATGGACATGGGGTGGAGTACACGGGTTGGATCACATTGTGTAATCCCCATAAGGAGACGGTCTGGACGAAGTACACTGACTAAGTTGTGTATCAGCACATGAGCACATGTACATGGGATGAAGCTGTGTACCGACACATGGGTAGAATACACAGGTATTCTACATGCCATGTAGTACTACACTGACATGGCATAATGACATGGTCCATTTAAACATGCAGGACCTGGGGTCATGGGACATGGTGTGTGACCCCTAATACACACCATTTACTCATTTTTACATGGATTGGATCTCTTTTCCTCGGTATATTTGAAAATATTTGTTAGGGTTCATTCCCATATTTCCTTCCCTGAGGGTTAGTATGGAATCATCTCTAACTCCTAGGACTAGGATCCCTTTAGCGTGTCTTCTTAGACAGAGTCGTTGGAGTCCCTCAGAGAGGCCTAGAGTGAGACATCTATTCATAATTAGGCCCAAGGTGGAGTTCTTTGTATCGACATGGAAAACAGTATGTGGGTATCGATCCTATACTTAGCGGGTTAATACAGAATGAGTTTTTTGGATTCTCTCTATGGCCTAGGAAGTTATCCTCATATGTGTATCATATTCTTTTTGTATTATCATCATGTTCATTCTCATGATAATACCAAACGATTATTAGCTCCCAGACATATGACATCAGTGCTATTAAACTCTAGAGTGTGTTGTCTTGGGAGAGTTCTTTTTGAGATATTCAAGCTGGAATCCTAGACTGGTATACTATGGTTGTGAATTACCACTATACTATTCTTCTTTGTCAAGTATATATTTACATCCATATTGTATGTGTTGTTGACATATTATGGTGTAGTATTGTTTGTATTTCATTTGTTGTATGTTTTGTGGTTTTTGGGTTTCCTACTAAGTATTTTTATAATCACCCATGCATGGAGTTTTCTTACATGGGTCATTTATTATGCATATCATTATATTTTTGAAAAATACCTAGGAATACTAAGACCATGTTGTTCTTAGTGAATGTGGATATACTGAGGTGTGTTCATGAAACATTCTAACAGAAGTCCTGATACATACATTCAAGTTGGACTTTTGTTTTAAAATCGTTGGGGTGGTCTTTTATTTTTCCTTGTTTAATTTCTTTTAATTCATGAAATACTTTTTTAAAGGATTTGATGTATTCATTAATGATTGTTTAGTTTTTTTACATTTATACATTTTAATAGGTTTGGAGATGTGTGTGGGTGTGCATATAGGTAATTAGGATAAGGCCTCTCATGTAAATGATATTCCTTCTCGGTGCTAGTCACTATCCATTTTCTTATTAGAGGTAGTCTCGGGGAGTCATGACATGGGAACCTCTGGGATGGTTCGTGATAGAGTGGTATAAGAGGGGCCAGTTCTACTTTAGGACTAGATTCTATGAGATTGGTTTGTGGAAATAGTGTTATGGGTTTTGAATTCGTCTTTCAAACTAGGGACTCTAGTGTTGGTGTGGTAGCCAATGTATTCAAACACCAGGACATTGCTCACATGATTTTTGACTTAGTAAATGAGAACACTGGTTTAAAAAAACAATGTTTCATGCATCATAAAATAATGTTTTTTGGTTTTCATATACTTCTTGATTCAACTCTCTAGATATACACATTGATCGTGGTACATCTTGTCTATTTCTGGATTCCTCCACTATGTATGTCAGCTAGGATTAACATCAGGATCAAGAGGATGATCCCCTCAGTGATGATCCATCGATAAATTCACTATTTATTAAGATTTTACCTCCAAGTGTTGTATCATCCTACCAACACCTGTAGAGATGAACGTGGTACCCACAGTACCAGTAGATGAGGTGCATTGGCTACAGAAGTATCCTAAGTTTTAGCGACAGAGACCCCTCAGGTTCTGATGAGATCCTGACCCATATGCGGTTCAAGACTGGATTGAGGTGGTGAGAAATGTTTTCTATCTATTCATGATACCAACAAATCATATAGTGTTAGAGTCTATGAGCCTTATCCACAACTCAGTATGGTGATGGTGGGGTTGGTGACTCAGTCTTATGATGAGGAGACTCTTTCATGGATAGAGTTCGAGCACCTTTTCAGAGAGGATTTATCACTATATATTCTAATGGTTGTTCGAATCTAGTAGATTCTGGAGCTCCAATAGGGAAGCAAGACAATAGTAGAGTATTCATTGAGGTTTAGCAACCATTCGAAGCACTTGATGGATAATGTTCGCGGTCATTTATTTAGGGATCAACCCTTCGAGTGAGGTTTGTGTAGAGACATCATAGATTGTGTTATCCCTATTTGAATTCCTATATATGATGGGGTGTTGGAGAAATCTTTTTAGGTTGATATTTTCATAGTTGAGTAGATACAGTCGGTGGTTGTCCATAGTGGGAAATCATTAGAAGAGACTTGTAGACAAGGAATATGACATCAATCTCAACGACCATGATGTGTGAGATGTTTCAGTAGGAGTTCATAGTACATAAGATCTTCTATTCAAGGCTCAATGGGTGGTTCTAGTTATACTAGATAGAGGAGGTTATACTCACGTGAAGGTAAGGGAAATCTATCCCATGATTTTCCAACCCATCGTACAACTAACAGAGTGACCATGAATGAGCCACTAAGGTAGTGACATTGGTAGGAGAAGGTAGGTTTATGGGGTAGAAGATGTGTAAAAGGAGTTGGGAGAGCTTTATGAGGTGGTCAACTATTTGACATGTTACCACCCCCACCTTAGGTTATTCAAACCATGCTCAAGGAGCTTGACGAAAAGGTACTTGATAGGTGAAGGCATGCGAATTATACAACCTAGAGGCTCTTTGAATGATTTGAGGTATAATTTTTGTTCTTTTTACCTTATCTACATCACTGATTGCCGAAATTTCTAGTCATTACCTTATTTTCACATACCTTTTATGTTTATTATAAATTCTGGTCAAAACATTGGCACAACCCTTACACTTAGAGACCCTTACTAGAGAGGATTATTTGATCATGTGGCTATGATGAAAATGTGACATGACTATTAGAGGTGAGAGTTTCTGTTGTAATCTTTTGGTACTATCATCGATTCCTTTCAAAGTTATTATTATTATGGATTTTTTATCTACATTTACTGACCAAATTGACTGGTTTAGGTGAAGGGTGCACTGTGTGCACAGTTATGGACCCAAGTTCCCCTTTTTCCGGGAAAAGGAATCCCAGATAGTGCAAGATAAACTCATGCATAGGAAGGTGCAGCCGATTAATCATCAGTTAGCTATCCTGACCATTAGTGTAGTGGATGTTATGAGTTACCAGTTTCCTACAACGGTGGAGGAGTATGAGAATGGCTTCCTCGAGGATGTTCCATGTTTTACTCATTTCGGAGATATAAAATTATAAATTTTTATACACCCTAAGATGGAACTGATATCTATTCCACCATATCAGATGGCTCCCATAGAGCTTCACAATCTAAGGTTCCAGTTGGAGGACTTGTAGAGGAAGGGATTTGTTTGACCTAGGTTTTCACCCTGGGGAGCCCCAATTTTGTTTTCTAAGGAGGCAGAAAAGAGCGCGATGTTGTGTGTGGACTAAAAACACTTGAACTAGGTAAAAATGAAGAACAAGTATCCTCTATCGAGGATAAATGAACTCTTTGATCAATTTAAATGGGCATAATGATTCTTTAAGGATGTCCCCAGGTCAGGCTATCACCAGTTGTGAGTATAGGATGAGTATATACTGAATATGATAATTATATGTAATTATGGTCACTATGAGTACCCATTTAGAATGATGAATTCTCTAAAAGAGTTTGTGGGACTCATGAACCTGAACATTTAGCATTACATAGACTAGTTCATAGTAGTCTTCATAGACAATATAATTTTGGACTTAGCATCTGAGGAGGAGCATGAAAGACGCTTGAGGATAGTTCTATACAAACTCTGATAGGAATAGTTTAATGGAAATATCTCTAAGTTCTAGTTCTGGATTTAGGAGGCCCACTTTTGGGAGATGTTGTCATAATGGATGGAGTGGTAGTGGACCCGACAAAGGTTGAGGTAGTGTTAGGTTGAGATCCCCCCAAAAGTGTGATGGATGTGAGAAACTTATTTGGGTAAGAGGGATATTACTAGAAATTCATACGTAATTTATCTAGGGTATCAACACCCAGGATAGGTTTGATTCGAAAGGAGTAGCCTTTCATGTGAACTGAGAGGCTCCAAAAGGCTTTTCAGTTATTTAGGTAGAGTATGAAAAGTGCTCCCATATTGAGATTTCAGGAGGAGGGTGTCAAGTATGTATTTTTTTGACATGCATCTGGAACTAGGAATGGGTGTGTTTTAATGTTGTATCAAGAGGTAATTTCCAAATTTCATTCTAGTTGAGACCACAGGAGTAGAACTATACAACCCATGATCTTGAGTTAGTAGCAGCAGTCTTATCCTTAACGATGTAGAGATAATATCTCATGGGTGATTGTTTTATCATCTACTTCAATAAAAAGAGTCTCAAGTATATCTTCTCTCAGAAGGATCCCAACTAGAGAAAGAGGTGAAGGGTAGAGTTCCTCCAAAATTATGAATTTGAAAATGTTTATACTTATGGTAAGGGGAATGTGGTAACATATGATCTTAGAAGGAGATATTGTACACTTTTTTGAACGAGGTTTCAGAGAATTTTTCCTCATCGTAGTTAACCTTTTTTGATGTAGATAAACCTATTTATCTCCAATCAATGGTTTACACCACTACTCTCTTACATCGAGTCAGGGTGGCACAACATGGGGATACCGTCTGCGAGAACCAACATACTTAGATATCTACAATGCATGGTCTTAATCAATTTTATAAGGCATGGATTACATCATTATTTTCATAGAATGCACGATAGTACCAGTGATGTTGTGGGATGAGGTTCTGAGAGAGTTTCATATGTCTCATTTGGTAGTACATCTAGATGTCGAAAAGATGTACCAAGACCTCCAACATTAGTTTTGGTGTATGTGGATGAAGAAGGGAGATTCAAGGTTTGTCTCTCAATTATTAACTAGTAAACAAGTAAAGGATGGGAAGAAAGTTATAATGGGATAATCTAAACCCCTTGATGTGGCAAAATAGAAGTGGTATAGGATATCAATGAAATTAATAAATGGACTACCAAATATGTCTCGGGGACCTGATTCCATCCAGGTGATTGTAGACCGACCCACCAATTCGGCCCACATTCTAGGTATAGAATATAAGAGTTTAGTAGAAAGCCTGAAACACCTTTATGTGTAAGATATAGTTTGACTCTATGGAGTTCCATTGAAAACCATTTTTGATTATGATGCTCACATTATATCCTAGTTGTTGAAGGGAATACAAGAGGCATTTGGGACCCAATTATGCTTGAGCATAGATTTTTACACCCAAACTGATGAACATACTAAGAATATCATTCAGGTTGGGGAGGACATGTTGTCAGATTGAATTTTAGAATTTTTTTTACATATTTGTGAGGATCACCTATTATTGGTGGATATTTCGTACTTCAACAGTTTCCATTCCACCATTGGCATGACACCATTCGAGGCTTTGTACGGGAAACCCTGTAGGTCACCATTTTTCTAGACTAACCCAATAAATTCATCAATCATGGGACCAAAGTTGGTGTGAGCTACATCATACAAGGTACAAATCATCTAGGATCAGATAAAGACTCAACAAAGCCATCAAAAGTTTTATGCCGACATGAAACAAAGGCCTGTGGAGTTTGAGGATGGAGTGAACATGTTCTTATGGGGTTCACCTTGATAGGGATTATGGGGATTTGGCTGAGGTGGAATGCTATCTATGAGGTTTATCAGCACTTTGCCGATATTTTGTATATTTGGAAAGGTAGCATACCTCTTAACTCTAACTCTACTATTAAATCAGGTACATGATGTCTTCCATATGTCATAGATCAAGAAATATGTGCATGACACATGACAAGTTATCGAATAGGGAGAGATGAACACTGAGGACGAATCGACCTTTACTGAGCACCTAGTAGAGATCAAAGATCAGTCGGAGGTGATCCTTTGTAGGTGATCAATTCCTTTAGTGCATGTCTGGTGACATCACTTGAACCTCTAAGAGAGAACATTGGAGCGAGAGTCTCATATTCATCCTCAGTACCAAAATCTTATTGAATCACCCATATTTTGTATTTTTAGGGATGTAAAGTCCCAAGTTGGGGAGAATGTAATGTCTTAAATTTTATATGTATTATTATTTTTTGATATTTTTTGGATTATTTTTGAGACAAGTAGTTGAGACAATGTGCGATTTTGAGGCCCAGTGTGGCTAAAATAATGGTTTGAAATATATTAAATATATTCAATATAAAAATTCATAGTTTTATTAAAAAAGTCGAATACAATACAAATAGATTCCTATATTAGAAAGTTTAGGGAACCATTGAGTTTAGAACATGTGGTTTACCCTAGTTATGACATAACATTAGTTGGTGTGGGTTATTTGTAGAAAAGTCATTACGGGAATGGAAATGAATAAAATAATTGAATAAATTATTTTTTTGATGCCTTGATTAAAAATAATTCAAATATATTGTTATGTTAGAATCCTAGGGTAATTTTAATAACCCTAGAGACATTGGAGAACCCTTGGATAGACCATTAGAGAATTATCTAAGGCGATCGATGATAGGATCAAGGATGAATGACTAATGCCCTTCAGATTCAAAGGATATTGCTAAAGAAAATGGTTAAAACCCAATTCTTCATCAATAATCAATCAAAAATCAAGATAGGGCATGAGTTTTGATTTTATTCTTCATTGTTATTATTTCCTATAAAGTTCATAGGTCAATCAAATAATGGATTGATCTGTAGATATTGCATATTGAGGGATGGGTTATTTTTGTGGTGTTCAACGAGAGAATATCTTGGTGATTTGATTATTTTGATTTTCATTCTAATGGATACAGATTGAGATAGAAAGGAACATCGATTGAGGTTCATTCATAAAATTTTTTCTTATCCTTTTCATGCCCGTATTCCCCATTCATTTTGTGTGTTCTTCGTTTGAACCACGACTGAACTTATCCTTAACCGGTGATCAATCTCTAACTGTTTCATTTCACAATGATATGATATCATAGATCTAGGATTATAAAAACCTGAAAAAGGTGTAATGTTAAATATGGAGCAATTTTTATGCCGGAGGATAATGATGATTGTGTTCTTCAGTGCACAACAAAGAACATTGATTGTATCCATTTTCTGAGAAGATATGGTGGTGAAACATGTTGTTTGACAGTAGCAAGGCATGGATGTGATGGGGTCTATGATTTCACAATAAGGTGTTCAAAAGATCATAGGTAGGAAAATTTTCTGAGACATGTGGAGGAAGAACATTGAATTCTAGAAAATTCTATGCTTTAGATTGTGTAAGTTAGATCTAGAAACCATGTAGGGTCCCCATGTGGTGGATAGGGTTTTGAGATAATGTTAGGTATCACATGGTGTGTGACATCTGTTACATGGCATGTGGTCTCTCTTTAGTGACATGGTATGTACTTTGGGAAGTACATTGAAAAATATTGGAGTACATGGGGTTGAGCATGCAATGTACTCCCAACATAGACATTTCCTAGACTAGGTACATAAGTTAAGTCGTGTACCGGTACATAGGGACATGTACATGATTTGAATAGGTGTACTGAAACATGGGCATACTAAAAAGTAATCATACACACTATGTAGTACTATATATACACGGCTTCATGACATGGTCCATTTACATGAGGAGGGCCGATGATCAAGGGACACAACCTGTGACCCCGAACACACACTGTGTACTATTTTATACATTTCTTGGATCTCTTGAACTCTATATCATGGGAAATATTAGTGAGGGTTGATTCCCACTATTATTTCACAGATTATTGGTTTTAAATGTTTTCCTACTCTTATGATTTTGATCCCTACAATAGGAATTCTTGGATAGAGTCATTAGAATCCCTCTGATAGGCTTAAAGTGAGATCCTCTATTAGTCTTCGTGCCCTAGGTAGAGTTATTGGCATCAATGTGACCAACACTACATGGGAGATGATCCTTTAATGATATGGTCCATCCATTTCTATTCTTTGTTATCACCCTATGGATTTGGTTGTGATCCTCATATGTGCATCGTATTGTCTTTGGACTATCAATATGTTCTTTCTCATGATAAGACCCGATGAATAGTACTTCTTAGGAAAATTTCATCAGTGATATCATACTCAATAGTGTGCTAGCATGGGTGAGTTATTTGTGGAATATTCGAGCTTGAATGTTTTGAGACCAATATATATTTTTCATGCTAGGTTTGTTGCTTGGGCCCATGAAGCATCCTTCAGGTGTTATATGGTGAAATGTAAATTTTTCACTAGGTGCCCAATTTGGGAAAGAGAGTAGCCTATCTCGGTAATTTTTTTCCTATGGATCACAAAAGTGCTATTATTTTGGACATCCAAGGTTATTTCAAAAGGCTTATAAGAGGAATTATGTTCTTTCCCTTTGGGTGGACGACGATCCTCGTGCGTTCATCTGGTTTTTGGTCAAGAAATTTCATGAAATATCTTTGAATTCCTTGTAGTACTACATGGAAAAAATCTATAATCTTTAAAGGACATGGAAAAACAAAAGAGTGAGACCACATGTTGTGTGGGTCCCTTACATGTCATGTACTCTTTTTTGAATCTTCATGGTTCTGTATGTACTTCATTTGAACTCAGATTTTAGACCACGAGTATCCTTTCCTATGTTTTTTATATAGAACATGATTATTCCCACCATTTAATATTTATAGATATGATGAGGCATATTCTAAGTTTAATTCCTGATAAGGAAACACCCGATGACTACAGTGATCATGCTAAATCACTATGTCCCTTCTGATTGGTACCCTCAAATAGAGATGGGTAGTGGGTCCTAGACCTCTTCCAAGTGGTAACCTCCAGTTTAGATGTGTAGTGTGTCATCTATGTCTTATATGTTGTACCCTCCAATTTATTTTTCTAGTGGGTTCTCATGACACTAGAGTGGAACCTCCCATCAGCTTGGTCATAGGTCCTTTATAGATACTTACATAATGAAACCCCTTTAACAACTTAGGGCAGGGGTCCTCTATATCATGTTTGTGGCCCCCATAAACTATGAGGCACATTAATGATGAATTTTTATACTTGGAAAATTACTTTTGGGAGGAAGAATTAGATTCTGGGAATCATTGATGGACCTTTGGAACTATTTTCTACTCTCCTTCCATGATAGGTGAAGACACACGGGGTATAACACATGCTTTATGTGTTTATCTTCTCAGGAATGGATGAGTTCACTCCCCTACTATAGGTGGATACTTATATATGGGTAGTTAATCTACTCATCATGTCATGAAACTTGTTATTAGATGAGGTTACACTTCATCTATAATTGAGATGTGAGATGGAGAGCCCCATACTCTCTCCATTGGGCTTCATTGACAGAGCAGATGTATATATATATATTTATATCCACACCTGGGGTTTGGTTATTCTTCATCTATGTGAGGTGAAGACACACAGGGTTTGCCACATGATTTGTATGTTTATCTTATCATGGTTGGATGAGTTTAGTCTCCTATTATTAGTGGTTAAGACTCGATAAGTAGTTAATCTAGTCACCATGTTTGTCCCCTTTTTCTTGGATGATATTACTTTCACACTTTGTTAGGGTTGAGCTATTGTCTTTGAATGTATCTTGCATCTGTCATCTTTCCTTTCCTATTGTTTCTATTACTACTCCCCATTCATCTATCAGGGTTTCCAACTAAAACTGTATATACTCAACCCAACAGGAATGTTTCATGACTTTTTCTGAAGAGTGATTGGTCAACCCAAAAATTAGAGGATCTTAAGGATACATGGTGCTTTGGACCACATAAATGGGTCAAAACATGGGAATCAGGAGGTGTTCTCTCTCAATAGTTTAATTTTATAGTTTTCTAGGTTGAGACATATTTTTGGTTGGGCATTTATTTTTCCCATTGTGTTCATCTTGAATTATCTTAATCTTGTACACCCTAGATGCTATGAATGAATGACTCACTTTATAGAGGCTCTGTATCTTTTACTATTTCCCTATACACTTTTTCATCGATATGGTTGTGTTTATGCATATAGGTACTTAAGAAAAGGCCTCGCTGAGTTTAAATATTCATTCAGGGATAGTCACCACTCCTGGCCTATGGAGGCATGCTTTATGTAGTCCCAGATTGAGACTCAACTTGGATCTGGTCATGACAATTAAATATATGATGAATGATTTGGACATGTAGATATGGGTGGGTCATGGTAATTAATATCCCCTTTATGAATCTATTGGTTTCATGAGACAAATTAATTAGCTAAATCAGATGGGTTTTTTACCCAGTTGTTATAAACTATCTTGAGGAATAATATTGGAAGTAGAGGTATAATGATGCCTCAGATCATGATGACCAATAATTAAGTATTTCCTTAATTAAGGATTCATTTATTTTTTTATCAATAATATTTTCATAATGATATTATCTTTAGATTCATTTCATTTAAAATTATTGATTAAATGGAAAGTGTTTTTACTTATTTACCTTTACATATTGATAATTACTTATTTTATGAAGATATTAATGTTATTTAAATGGAATGCGAGTTCAGTTATTTACCTTTATATTTAGATTATGACTATTGATTCAAGATATCATCTACTGTACTTAACCCTAACTGATCATTTGAGATCACCCTTATTTTCTATACTTTTCCCAGGAAACAAAGGAGAATTTTTGTATTGAGTTTTCAAGGATGAAGTTCATTTTATTTTTTTATTTACTGTGTTCTATTTTATATTCACAATGTAAAATTGTTATCATGTATATATATATATATATTTTTAAATATTCTAAATCAATTAGTCCTTTGTTATTTGACCCTTTATCTACATTCCAATGTAATAAAGCAGACACTAGCTCAAGGATACTAGGGTCAAGGTTGTTTCAAAGATTCAAGGTTTAATTGAATTATGGAGGTTTATTCCTCATGAAGTGGTCCAACATAATTACACCATGTTGTGGATAAATATTTTTTTCTATATAGGTAAGTTAACTTATCATTATCTAAATGAAATTACCTTATATAGTTATAATTTGTTCCACTCTAACACCAGCCTCATTAACTTACTCAGGTGAGAAATCCCAAGATTGATTATGGGATTTTACATGATTTACTTTCCTTCCATTTGGTTTACTTTCTATATAATTTCATATATTTAAGTAGTTCATGAATAAAATTATTTATTATAAATCATTGTATATAATTCTTAGGAATTTATTACAAATTCATGGAATGTAATATTGAAATATTTCAAGAATATATTAAGGTTTTTTCATAGATTTATGACCTATAACTATGTTATTCTAAATCTAGTTCCCAAGGATTCTATTAAACATGGTCTAATATCAAATGTTTGTTTGAGGCACTAGTAATCTAGTTTTGATGGTTAATTTATTACAAATATATATATATATATATATATATATCACAATATATATGATCCAACAGTTTAAAAGTCTCAAGAAACTAAATATATAAATGAACATTATGTTATACTGAAATATTAAGCAACATAAGTTGAATGGATAAAAAATTATTATTTCTCCTTGAAAATCCAAAAGTCACATATAAAAATATTCATGGATTTGTGGGAAAATGAGAGGTAGTATAAAGGATTGAACTTATATCCTCTGCAAGGGGTATCATAAAACATAAAATTTAATATATAACATTTTATAATAAATATGAAAATAATAAATAAATTATATTCTAAAGGGAGTTGTAATCATAATATATCCATGGATTACATAACAATTAATAAATTCATGAATAAAAAAATTGAACTCATAATGATGGAATGCATGATGATAGATATCATAAACACACCATCAAGGTCATTATGTAATACATAATATGTAAATTTTTAAAGATTATACCCAATACCAAACTATTTTGTCTCACTGGACCTACTAATGCATCTGGGGGCTATATAATTGTATCCCCCACTCATCACATATCATGTATAATTATTCCATCATATGATGAGAATGGATTAACAATATATATCATAATGTTCCTTAAGGAACCTCATTCAAAATCATGGATATGTAATCAATTGGTATCTTTATAGAAATAACAGATATACACAATTTTATTATCCCCCATTCAACAGAATTATATGTTCATCTAGGTGAATATACAAAAATCAACTTCTAAACTATATGATATTAATAATGTAATAGAATGTACCTTAATCAATGGAATTATAATTAAATAATGGTGTATGATACTTTAGTGGTTAAATGATATTAATAGTAATTATACTATAATAATATATTCAATTCATTTATTATGGTTTATAAATAGCTTGTGAATCATCTAAAACATATACACTTGAATTATCAGACTAGGTGTGAAATTTTGACAATTTTTTGCACACTCAATGAAGATTATTTACTACCCAATAATGTTTTTAGTGTTATTTCCCCTAGTAGCATCTGCACAGGGGATTTGATTGACTTTTAATAACTATACATGGATTTAATTTCTATGAAACTTCACAAACATTACTAAAATTTTAGAAAGATATATATTTATAACTTGGGATTACACTAATGTTTGATCATTATATGGGAATATAAAAGGAAAAGAGGACTAAGAATCCAAACCTTGATTGGTATCATCCTTTATCCTAATTATAGAACCTAATATCCATAGAAAATCCATGGATATACACTTAAGAGAGTTATATAGAGGAGATACATGCATAATTTTTTTTTACTGAAGTTAAATCGGAGGTTTATTGGTATTTATAGTGAAAAGGGGATTTTTTAATTAATTTCAAAACTTGGGCCTTAGATTGTATGTTAATAAATAAATATAACCATTGGACATATCATGGTTTTATCCCATGGTATTTTAAATATAGGTACTAATTATTGGATTTAAATTATTTGATAACTAAAATCAGTTAAAAAATATTTTTTCGATGTGTTCATGATTCCTATTCATAAAGAGGTTTTAATAAAAAAATATATAAAATATACTTCAGGTTTTGGAGTATTATTTAGAGGTTTGGAAAATAACTATATTTCATTAAATACATTATTTTAATTAATATACCAATTTTTTTGATAAATAATTTATATTACTCATTACATCATTTTAAAGTCATTATTTTGTAATAATACTTACTGTATATTCATACACCATTTTAATTTTCCCCCCAAAATGATACTTTCGTAGAAAATTATCGAAAAATCACCATGAGATAATTTGTAAATGATTATTTCAAATTATAAGTCATTTTTGTGAAAATAGTTATCTATATTTATGAAATTAAATTATTAAATAAAATTCATTTCATTTTAAGACCAAATATTTGGTGCATGATATTCGAAGGGACTTTTATTTGTTATTCTTAGAAGGATGTTTTTAATAATATTATTTTCTATTAATATATAAATTATAAATTATAAATTATACTATTACCAATTTATTTTTTATAATGGTTATATATATTAATATAAAACATTTTTTCTATTTCATTATAATGTGTTGTTCTATTGTTTTGAAATAATAGAATTTTCATTATCCTAAAAAATTTTGATGGAATTTTTATTTAATCTTGTATAATTTCTGCTATTAGAATATATATATATATAATTTTCCAATATATTTATATATAATTTTTTGTGTCCATGAGTGTATATATATATACCATGACATTTAAATATTTTCATTTTGTTTATTCCCTGAATTGTTAGTTAATGTTGAATTCAAATTAAAAATATATAGCATTTGATATCAGTTTTTTATAATTTTATATGATCTATGACATATTGTTACATATAATTGTTATATTTTACATGAATTTTTTTATGTTATAATATAATTGATTAAATATGGATAAACAGGTGCAATTTATATTTATATTGAAAAAACATGAGGATAGGTTCAATGCGTTTATTAATTTTGTTAAAAGCCGTGAATCCCTCAAATTGAAAATTATGTGTCCTTTTTTATGTTTTTGTTACTCAATGTGAATTGTTCATGATAAATTAAAACAAAACATATTTTTTATGGAATTAGAGAAATTAATAAATATTTTACTGAACATGAAAAATATGTAAATGCATATTTTGAGTGAAATAATAATACATTTCTTAGGTCAATAGTATTCAATAAATGTTTATTCACTAAACAAAATCAGATTGAAAAAATGAATGTGGTAGTTAAAATAATTTTATAAATTTACTAAAATGATTAAGAGGTTGAATAACTATTCAAATATTCTATTATATGATGGTTATGCCTAATTTACAATGATATCAACTATACATACACCATTTAACATTAAGGATACCAAATAGATAGAGTGATACATTTCTTATAGAACTACTTAATCATTGAAAAAATATATCACCACATGATAATGTGCATCCTTATTGAACACATGAAATATAAAGAATTTTATGTTTAATGGGTATGTGTTTTGAAATATAAACGCATGTTCTAATGATTAAACATTATATAAAAATTAGTAAACTTAAATAAAATATGTATTAAGAATAACATGTATCAATATAATAAAAATGGTTAATTTCTATTTCACGTTGTATGAAAATTTATAATCATTCTATGGTCGGGAAAAATGTATGGAAGTTAAAAGACATGAAGTTATATAAAATGAAATATGGGTTAAAAAAATTAAATATGTAAAACTTCAACACCTCATATATACTAATCAATGGAATTAAATTGATCATGAGTATCCTAAATTTTCTAAGGAAACCCAAAACCTTCATCATTAATTATGTATTGATGGAAATAATTCGCATGGGGTACAGTGAAGCAATCAAACTACATTGGTAGTAGTGTTGGATAATTATAAATTTTATTGGTGTTTATGAATGATGTTTAAATATATATTGTTGTCTATAATTTATTAAGGGATGAAAAAACCTTGTAATGACATAGATATTTATTTGGAACCACTAATTAAAGATATAAAATTAATGTTTAAGTGTGAGTGTTATGGTTTATGATTTTCATAATAAATAATATTTCATATTTAGGGACAATTTATTCTTTATAAAACATGATATTAATATAAATGGTGATATTTTATATTACAATATTGAAGTAATTTTAGGTTTTATAATATTTAAATATGGTACATACCCAACTACATTAAAAATTTGTATAAATAATCTGATTCTTGGATTTCATTGAATTTTTACCTCAATGGAACAAATATGGGTGTCAGAAAAAATAATTTAATGGGAACAAAAAATAAGGAGTTTATTTTTATTTATTATTAATTTATTAACAATTTTTAATGGGAGTGGATCTTGTATATACTTTTAGTTACCATTTATCTTAAAAATTATGAAAATGTGTTAGAAAAAATAATAATTTTCATTTAATTATCTTCCTAAAAAGTTTTATATATAAGAATATATATGTATATATATATCATGTATATTAAAAAATGCATGTGATAATTTCACTCGAATGGTAATAAATACACAATTAAAGACTAAATATGGCATAAATGAATGTTTAGAGAATCTTGTTATGGGGATAAGGGTATAATTAGCATTAGTGAAGGAAGAAAGATATAGTTTTAATACATTAATGACTCACACACTTCCCATGAATGATTTTTTTTTTATTTTTTATCTCCCAAATGGTAAAAACATCCAAATTAGGTATTCATTAAGAATAAATTATAATATATCCAATATGCACATTAAATTATGAGGTTTATAATAATGTATGGGGATATATGTTGTAAATTTATATTAAATGTTTCATATAAAATCAATAGGAATTTCTATTTTTTTCAAATCAATATATAGAAAAGTTATCAAATTAATGAATTTTTTGTTAATATAAAAAGAAATTATTATCATATTATATAATATTGTGATGTTTTTCCCACCATTATTCTTTGATATCATGATTTACTAGAATATTTAGATCGTAAAAGAGATTTAAAATTTTTTCTTATAAAATTTAGATGGTGGTAGATATATTATCTAAATATTAATATATATATATACACACATATATATATATATGATATATATTAGCTTATATCATAATTAAATATATATGTTTTTTGTATGGTACAATATACATGAAACCAAGGCATATAATTTTATTTAGTATGGCATATAACAAAATGTGGTATTAGGATACCATTCCATTTACTTATCTATATCGTATTGTACGATAGGGTGATATCATAATGTTATGATGTGGGTTAATTATATTATGTGAGTGATATTAAGGTATTGAAACGTTTAGTTTAAACATCATGGATTTTCTTCCCTTTAATCTATCATTGATTATCTATATTTTATATCATGAAATGTATAAGATATTAAAATGGTATATTTTATTGTTCAATTAATGCATTGTTCAAACAAATCATACAATGTTTTGTGACTAAAATCGTTACTCTAATGTTTTAAAACATTAAATTAAATTATGTAAAGTCTCAAGGAGTATCCCTAAGTCCTATATAAATAGGTTATATCGATGATAATGTTATTTGTATTCTTGTTGATTATCTTTAGATGAATCTCTATTCTCTTTCTTCCATTATAATAAATATGTATTAATATACCATAGTTGAAAGGATAATCACACCCAAGCATTAGTTACTTCATTTACCCATAGATATGTTGTAAGTAAGGAGGAATTTGGATACTTTTTTATGATATTCATCGAGTGTGTAGTTTAATAATAGAGGAGTAACCATCAAAACTAAATGATACATTATTTTTACATTATTCATTAAATCCGTTTCAAATCAGAGTTTATGTTTTCTTAAAGACATCGGCATATTTAAAATGTTTTATTAAATTCTAAAAAACCCATAATTTGTATTAGAGAAATTACATGATTAAGTTGATTAATGAAAATAGGTTAAAAATGGATAAAATTGCATATCATAATCTCAAATTTATAATATGATATGAATTTTTTACTGTGTATCCTTTTACAACATGAGATATCATAAGTTTTGTGACCAAAGGGTTATGATATCCATTCCAAGGAATCTAGAGAGGGGGTGGTGATGAATCATGGTACTGCATTATTAAAGTTGTTTCATTGAATCTTCATTAGATCTCATTCACTCATTGAGTGGAAAAAGTTAAATATATAATTTTCCCTTGAATTCTCTCATCAAAACATCAAAAACATATAATGAAATGAAAATTACAAAAAAAATATTTTTATGGGTTCACCTACAATGGGATATACACGACGATGTTTTTGTGTACTAGAATCTTCTGTCATGGAGTACTTGGTGGATACATGTTTCAATTTTTGTTACTTCACACCAAGTATCACTAACATTAAAATGTTTATGGATAGATTAGAACCTCCCAAAGCACACTCTCTAATCTTCTACCTTTATAAAAAAATTCAAGGAAGTATTCAATAATTTATAAACATGAACGTATCTTCTAGATCAATATATAAAATTATCTCACTATATATCATTAAATATTGACTGAATTCTCCATTTAAATTAACATTTCTATGCCATTTTTCCAAATCCAATTGATATCTACTCATCAATTAGGAATTTATATAAAATTTTCTTCATAGAAACAACTGAACAATGATAATAATACTAAATGAATATGAGAATAACACTAAAAGTTATATTCATTTTCATTTTATTCTCTAATATGATAATTGACTTAAAGGATTTATATCATTATAAGTCTTCCTTCCATGATTGATATATCTATAAATTATTCTATCAATTATCTCTCACTAATATATGTAAACTGTGTTTTCAATGATATTATCCTCTCTCCCGGAACAAACATATTAATTCTCATAAGTATCCTCAACCTCAACACCATTTATTCAATGGATATGATTGATTCTCATTTATATAATGTTATGATATTTTTCAAGGTTTCCTACCAAATTTATTGTTTTCAAATTCAACTATCTATATTGAGTCTATCTCCTTAATATTGAGTCAAATAATCTTCAATTTGAATTTGATCTATAAATTTAATATTTCATGTTATCTAATAGATCACGACATCATGCCCCTTATTATGTCATGGCTTCCTTGGAGTAGCATAAGGATTCATCATGATAATGAATCTCATGGTGTTGTATTCAGTTCAATTACACATCCAAAAAATATAGATAAAAACTCATTTGAAAAACTTTCAAATTCATGGATAGATGCTCAAAATATTCATTGTTATTATCTTTATTTTGGCATGGTGTTTTCCCTAATAATGTAATTCCATTATCCATCACCTAATATATCAATAAAAAATAATCATTTATTTCTCTTTCATAGTGTAACTATCCTCCTCATGATGAAGTATTTTTCATTTTCATATGTTTTTACATTGATAAAACATTATATACATTTTATAGAATTAATCATTAACTTGTTATTTGATCCCATTAATTTTTTCTTCTATTGTTATGCCAATATTTCATTGGGATTCTACCATATCAGATAATCCACTTCCATAAAAAATACTATTGTTAGTGATGTAATTCATTAAAATTCTTATTATGAAATGTTTATTTTAGTCCCACATAAAATCAATATATTTACATGATTTTTTGTTGGGTAATGTTTATACCATCACTAAAATCTGTATTTATTTCCTACTTTAAATTGTATCATACATGATCAAACATCCATAATAATACTGGATAGACATATTTTATTCATCTTATAATGAGTCAATAATAGATAAAACCATTTGACCTTAATAAATCTCTACCCCCTCTATACATAATAATACGCTTCCAATTATATACAAATCGTTTGATATTAATATAAATTCATCTCCTTGAATATTATTGGATGCTTTCAATTTTTCATTTCCATAAATCCATATAGTATATATGGTGAACTTAACGATTTCACCCCTGATCATCCATATTCACTAAGATATTTTTTATTCTATATGTTTCAATATTCTCTAATTTTCATCATACCCAATTTGGGTTCATGTTATAATCCTCTTTGAATTTGGATCGACTCACCACTATGTTTCTCTTTATGTTCTTCAAAATACACTCTCTTTATATTCACTGATTTCCAAACATCATCACCAATACATCTAACATTAATATATCTACCAAAAACAAATCTCCATAATCAAGATATAAAAACATCAGAAATAATTTTTGGATTTAGGGTGAATTCTTCCCCCTTGGAAAATAAAATTCAATGGGTCTTGCCACCATATTTTTCATCTATGTTTATTCCATTTGTTATTTAAAATCACAGGGGCATCTTCATCACAAATTCTCCATGTTTTTAAACAACACCCTTCCAGTAATTATTTTTGAAAAATAACCTTCTTTATATAAATACAGATGCATGACAAGATTTATAAATTATGTGGTCACACGTTTATATTCACTTCAATGATTCAATAATTTCATGGTCATCATTATTCTATTCTTTCTCATTATTCAAAATAAACCATAATATTCTTAAACACCTGAGTATAAAATATAAATTAAGAGTGTTTAAACTCACCATTTTTTATATATGTCTTTTAAAAAAATATAACTTTCAAAAAAATTATTTTACTTCAATCCATTTGGTCTCATTCAAACGTTTATATATACGTTTTGTATCTAAGATTTCAACAAGTGTAAATTTTAATCCCTTTCTCTTCACCACTCCATCCTTGGTCAACCCTTTATTACTTATGTTTAGTTCTATTCAATATATCACATGGTGTGTTACCAAAGGAACTGTTACCATTTCTTCAAACCAAATCAATATTTTCATTCATGTTCTAAACCACTTCGAATTATAGCTACACTGTCAATGATTTTTAGTGTGTGAACATTCCTCTTCACAAATATTACTAAATAAATCATCTAAACCCACTTAGTTATAACTTAGTATAAGAAACAAAAACCTTATTTAACAACATCATTAATGTATATTTCACTCACACACTACCATAAACTCATGAAACTCTAGCTTTAAGTTCCTTAATTATAAAATCTCTATGATCTTAATCACACTTCCATAAATTGGAAACAAATATCTCATAAATCCAGAAGTGTGTGAGTCCTATTACATGTTTAAACTATTTTACTACACATATTATGATAATATTTTGACACCACTTTATGAAAAACATTATTCTCTTCTTTATAAGATTCACTATATTATATATATGTATAATCTACCGAAGAATTTATAGCAAAATCCCTAAATTCATCAGATCCAAAAATTTATAGACATAATTTTTCCCAATTGAGTTATTTTTTAAAGATAAAATATCTTAAAAACCCAATAAAATATAAAACATTATTATATATAAAACAAAATAGTAAATTTTTACTTGAGTGTGGTTTCTTTTCTATCATCCCTTTATCCTTTTCCATTAGTGTATAAAAATACTTTATATATAGATGATTCCATTTTTTGATAACTATATTTTACTTGAAACTACATGAAATATATAGATAATAATTTTATACCTCTTTATGTTTATATCAAGATCTATATGTCTGACACTACATATTGATCATTATATATAACATGACGCAACATGAAAATTCAAAAAAAGAAGTATTTTTTTTTAAATTTATAATCATGATCCATATAGCTTTCATCACTCTAACTTCATTTGTAAAAAGTATTTATGTGTGGAGAGGTGTACATCCCAAACATCCTCAAGTATAAGAATGTTAATGGTCATTATAAGCCAATTAGTTTCTTTCATATTGAATCAATACTTTATTAGTGTTTTTATTTGGATGATACGACTTATACAAAATTCATTTGACATTTTTTTGGGAATCATAATTCATTCTTGGAATGTCATTCATCTCTATTATGAGAATAATCCCCCTTTTACATGTATTACCTTTTGTCTAAATGTTGTTGAATCCCTCTTCATTACTCCTTTATTATATGATGGATCTTCCATTAGTCTCTTCTTTCCTTTTAGTAAGATTTATGAAACCACTTAGGAATTATTTGATCTTATCCACTACAATATCCATTAAAACCACATTAAATTTATTTATCCATGGTGAATATTTCAACAGGATTTCAAAAATTCTTTATTCTATAGGTAAAAACTTTTATTATTTCTCTATATATATTTATATTAAATCCTAGTTTCTTTTCAAAAATTAATACCCCATTAGTGTTTGATGAATATTTCTCTTTACCCATTATTAATTTCCATCAACATTGTAAATATTTTTTAAAACATAAATTTCACCACTACAATTTAGGCCCCCCTTGGCTAGGGATGATGGTTTTCTTATTATAATATCCCGCTATTTTTTAAAAAATTCCTCACCATATTTACATTATTATTATATATAAATCATCTTCAAATAAAATCACACAACATGTATTAATGTCTTTTATATGTTGGGACAACAAATTTTCTTCCACCATTGAGTTATTTGGATTTGAGACAAACAGCCATGATATGTCCCAGAACTCAACACAGTTAAAAATTTAATGCCTACTTAATTTTAGTACTTTTACTTCAATATTTAGTAATAATATTCCATTTTCATACCCAATCCATATTTCCTCCTTTTAATAATATAATATTTTTGTCAAAAATTAGAGGGATCTTTAAATTTCCCATTATGAATTTAAATTTTGTATCAAGCTCCATAATTTATAAATATATCTCCTTTAATTTATTATCCATGTAATCTATTCAATAAAATTATTCCCTTATATAATTTATCCACTTTTCAATTTGTGTTTATAGAGGAATAAAAATATGTTTTAGATGATTTTAATTATCTATTTTATTCCACTTATTAGGTGTGTCCTTTGAGAAAGTTACATTTACCTCTCATCAATTTACCCATACTAAAAATAGATTCATTCCACAAAATATCCTCATTATTGAGTAAATTTGATCCAAAAACAAAACTTTAATTAATACATAATATACTCCATATATAATCTCCATTTGATCCAACTTCTCATCTAAGGATAAGATCACATATTGATCAGTATAAGAACATATATCATATTGATAACTAGATATTGATTCCTTTTCATTTATATATCTATGACATCATCCAACACCTTGGGGGAATCCATGTCTTGAAATTTTCATGAACCTTAAATAAAAGTATTAAAAAATTATCAATATATCTAATCACACATACATTAATTGGTGTGTTATTTTACTTAGATATTTCTTCTTCTTATTTATATTATTCTTGACCTTTGTTATGAGGTAGTTTTATTACTATTTTTGTGTCAATACATTATCCTATGTAGATATATAATAAACACATGATGATAACAAAATAATATCATTTAATTTTTAGGATCTTATATTAATACATTCCAATTATTTATATATCTCAAATGTAGTATAATAATGAGTTGTTATCTAGTATACATCATTGTAAATTAATCTAATAAATATATTTTAGGTATTTTCATCATGAAACCATTCCCTATAAAATTAAAAAATATATATTCATAAATATAAATTATGATTCCATCACCATAGGCTTGTATAAATCAATGTATCTTCAATTTCCAATCATAAAATGTATTTATATTAAAAAATATTGGCTTCATTAAATAATATATGCCAAAAAATACAAAAAATTAAATATCATACTTAAATAAAAACATATCGGAATTGATAATATTGTTTTTGGATTAGATGGAAATGATACACATCCCAAGGCACCCTTATATGGAGAGAGGGTGAATCAATGTGTTTCTTGAATTAAAATATTTATCTCACCCTTAGTCAGATATTTTTCCTTAATTGGAGGAAACAAATTTATTCAATCATTCCCCCTTAAATACTCTCACCAAAACATCAAAAACATATGATATAATTTAAATCAATAAAAAAATATAATTACTTTACTCGGTTCACAAGAACATGGTTTTATCTGTGGAGAATACACACAATGATATTTTGATCTACAAAAAATCCATAGTCAAATTTGTTTTGGCAGATGCAGGAATTAATTATGGTCACTATATACATAGGATTATTTTATTTACATTGTTTATGGATTTAAAACTACCACTTAAGAGTCACCCCTACTATTTCTCTATTTTACACCACCTTAAGTTTGTCTTTCGTGATTTATAGATCTAAATGTATCTTCTAGATCAATATATGAAACCAAAAATTTATACATCTTAAATTATTGAATATATAATCAATTTAAATTAAGATTACTAAAAGTATTCTTCAACTAAAAATTATATTTTCTCTTTAATGAGTGAGTTATATCAGTTTTTCATTACAAAAACGACTATATATGGGTATCACTTTCAAATGAAGAACCATTCAATATTGGAATTTTTATAATTTCATTATTACTTCTCCACCACTTTGAAAAATGAATCAATAGTGTTTTTTATTTAATATATATCCTTATAAACTAAAATTTTTTGTGAATTAATTTTTATATTGACTCTCCTTTATCTATGTAAATTATAATTGAAATATAATTATCTTCTATTCTAGAACATAAAAGTAGTTTTTATAAGCCTCTTTAGCCTATGAGACCTTTATTCAAAGGTTATTATTGATTAACATCCCTTTAATGTTCCAAGATTTTTTAAGGTGTCCCATAGGAACTAGTGTGGTAAACTTCAACCACCCATGTAGAGTCTATCTTTTTAATCTCAAGTTACATCACCCCTATTTTAATTTGGACCTGATATTTATTATTTTCCATAAAATACCTCATTATGATGTAATTATCCACATTATATTTTATTATATTTGGAATACCTTATGATTATGGTGTGATTCTCATCCATATAGTGTGATGTTCATGTCAACCACAAATCCATACAATCTATATCATATATAATTTAAAATTCTTTGATATTCATAATGTTATTATTTAATTTTAATAATTCTTATCTTTATTGTGGAATGGTGATCTACCGCATATTAAAAAGACATCATATATTACCCAACACAGTAACACTAAAAAAATCATGTATTCATCTTTCATGTTGCATCCAACCTCCCCATGTTAAAACATTATATGTGGCATCATGTTTTTTCCATATATTGAAATTCACCTTCCAATTAAAGAATTATTATTAGTGTTTTGGTATGATCCCATTATAATAAGATTATATAGATGTATCAACATAGAATAGGGTTTTTTATAAGGTAACAATCTCTTCTTCCATAGAGATATTATAGTTCTTTCAGTTTGATTCTCAAAAACTTATTCTTATAAAACATGAATTCCACTTATATGGAATATTCATAGTGTACATGTGTGTTGAAGTGTGTTATTTCTCCATCAACCAAACTATCCTTTTATCATTATCCAATTGCTACAACGCATACCCATTCTTCTAAACCATGCCAGAATAAACATATTTTTCTTCATTTTACTATCCATAAATTCTATATCAGACAATATATCTTCATTAATGATCTATATCATATATACATTTCCATAATTCTTAGAAATCCCTATGAAGCCAACATTTTTTCATGAAATATTCATATCCCATAATATGCTTGTCTTCCTTCACATTGGGTTATTCACAAATCCATGGTTTCACTATGGTGACATCAATTCCTTAAATCCAAATCTTATAAATCTATTTATATATTATGATTAAATTTATTTCAATTCTCATTCCCTTCCCCCATATCCACTTTTGGTTCATATTGGATACCCATTAAGATTTTTTCCATTAAACACCACTTAAATATTTATATTCAATTACATAAACTCATTTTATCTTTATTTATTTCAAAATACCATCTATAACATATCCACGATTAACTAAAAAAATATTAAATTTAATCATTGGATGAAATAGTAATCAATGTTAGGATTGAACCATACTAATTATGTTATCATTTCAAATGTTATAGTATACATCCATATGTTTCCATATATTACAATGTAAATATGTGCTACTATATGATGAGATAAATAATTTTTTATATAATAACATGTGATTAAGAGAATAACAATATATGATATCATTTATAAACACTATATTTATACTAAAAAACATCATATTGTATTTATGATATGCATAACATAAAAAAATGTTTAATAGTGACATGATCTGACCCATTGGACCCTGACATAGACTGGATATTAGGTTATGTGTGCCGCCCCAATCTTGGATCTAATAGGTTAAGGGTTGGTGACTTGCAACAAGAAGTAATAACACATTATAGGAGGCCTTAGCCTATGAACCTATGACAAAACTATACAACTCCACATCCAATATAATGAAAAAGGCTTCAAATTCAATATTCACACTATATAAAAAACATTTTGTGAAAAATTCCTATCCAAAATAATTTAACAACTTCAAACCATTCACGTAACTGTAGCGCCCCGACCCCAGCTACCCAGAGTCGGTGCATTATTACATAACATTGGCATGATCACAAGAAAGATCAAATCCCGAAAGACCGATTGGTTTAGTAGCCTTGGAAACACTAGATATAATCATAAAGTTTTACATTACATATCAAAGTGAGAAACTACTACAACAACAAAGTCTTCATATCCACACTATTAACCCCTCATAATATCCTGCAAGTCATTCATAATTTACTTCTTCACTACCTGGGAAAAATAAAACATAGAAAAGGGGTGAGCTCAAATGCCCAGTAAGGATAACAATATAGCGGAACATTCAAAATAAGCATAAACATTTAAGGCAATGAATTACTAAAACAAAAGCCTTTTAAAATTGAACTTCAACATAGTATGGCAAAAGTAAAATGAAATAATGCCATTTACTTATTCACATGGATATTCTACTAATCGAATAATCACATGCAATATCAATAAACACTTTCATAATGTTGGAATGCATAATGCTAGACTATCATAACCACATAGCCAAGGCCTCGTGCCAAGACTAGAAATAAGATTTTGTCAAGGCCTTATGCCAAGACACTAGTTTGTCTCATGAGACCTACCGATGCATCGAGGAGCTATAGCGGGCTCCACCCGTCACTTATTAAGTCCAATGCATTCCCATATGAAAAGGTTTAAACATAACACAAACATTCGTATTAAAACTAGCATACGAAATGTCAATAATTTCACCATAAACTATGAATGGTATAAAAATAGCACATCCACAGTCAAACATATCACAAAACCTTCAATACAATATAGAAGTTTTGTATCATAATAAATCAACTTCAAATAATCTTAAAATCCATCAAAGGATGTTGACATAGATGAAATCAAAATTCTTTTTAAAGAAGTATCTACTTTTATTTTTAAATCATTTATGATCCATATAAAATAAAAAATTTTCTTTGAAAATATTCTTATAAGCTTGTATGGAAAGCTTCGACGATTTTATAACGGCGGAAAATAACCGCACCCGCCGTATAAGTTAAAAAAAACATTCTTACCTCAATTCTGTCGAAAAGGTTAAAAGGGACCTTGTTTTGAAAACGACGGAAAGATTCCTTTATAAACCTCTTATAAAAAGTCAAACAAGGGTATAAATGACTTTAACCCATATTCTTGTAAATAGTAAAAATGTTTTGAAATACATTTCGAAGAAACATGGATGTGGATGATAAAGAGGTCCCAGTAGATTATTACGTATAATACAACCTCGGATAATGAAGAGATTGTGAAATAACCCTTAACTTGTACTTTTCCTTGGTTGGGGTAGGTTAACCTCATGTATAATAGTGAAATAATTGTTACTAAATTATACAAGAATCATATACATTAATATGATATCATATATGATCTTTTAATATTGATTTGATAATAATATCTTAGTATTATCGCCGTTTCGGGTGTTAACTTACTCATTTTCTTTAAATGTTTTGTTACATAATTCATGTTTGTTGTATCTTATTCATATACAGAATGATATAAAGTCCTTAAACATCATTTTTAAATCATTAAATGATAATTATACTTGAATGGATACGATGGAGAATGAATCTCATCGCGTTCGTGGAGAGGGTAGTCCGTACATACGCATGAACGCTACTTCCATTTAATTTTTATTTTAAAAGAATCGAATCCAAATGATACATAGGTATATTACTATTCCAGTATAATATAATATTTTATATATGTTACTTAAGTTCATTAACACCATACTTTATACGTTCCATGTGTGGTATGAATGAGTCATATCATTTTAAGGGGGCGGTAGTCCGCACTTCCTCAAATGAAATTATCGTATGTATATACAACATGAAACGAATAATGGTATGAAATAAAATGGAATTACATAAGCTTATATATAAAATATATATCATTAATATCATATTTAATTACAGTTCCATCATAATGGCCACCATGAGAGGCGGTAAGATGTATTTGAACAATCATCGTTTCGTGAGGCGTTAGTTTGCCATCCATAGAAACATTATGTTCATCATCCATTAGATGGAGTTGTGTGTATGTGTAGTTTGAATCCTTCTTATAAAAACATCCTAGTATACTGAGGATACTGGTGTTGTTACAAAAGAAAGTAAATAAAAAGAGTTTGGGGGTTGAAGAAGCAAAATAAATGAAAATAATTTAAGAGAAATCGTTACCTTTAATTTAGGTAACTCACTTTGGTTGGAACCAAAGGACTTGTTGAAATGCTTTATTCCTAAGGGGAAGCTTCAAGGAGGAGGATAGGGATGTGGGGAGCTTAGTTGGGCAGAGTTTGGACGATCCAAGTGGCTTGAGAGGTGTGAGGAATGAGTAGAAGTGGTCTCCTTTTATAAGGGATAGGAGGGGCTCTTTTGGAAAGAGTGAAAGTATTACTTTATAATATAATTATATTCGGTTTATAATGGTCCAAAAATCATTGAGGTCGAATATAAGATGACTCATATTCTAAATAACATCAATCAATAATAATTGGACAGGTTTTAGATAATAGTTTAATCATTATAATATTATTTATTTCAATGATTTATTAATGAGGTAAACATTGCATCATTATTGTGTCATTAATAATTTAACTTATTTGATGTCTAAAAATTATAAATAAAATATCATCATGTAGGAAATCTTTTTATCTTTCTAATGAATATTTATAATCGAAAATCCAACCTATATAACCCTATGTAAAAATTGTTCTTCTAAAAGATGTAAGCTTATGCCATTTTTATTTTTATTTTAACTTTATTAATATAATGTGTCCCTACCACATACAAGTGGCTCCAAGGGGTCCCCAAATTGACCCAAGGATGCCCATGGTCGGGTATGTGTCCACCAATAAGGTTAGGACACGTTTTAGGGTAATTTTGTATTATTATAATATTATTTTTTAACCCTTATTTACCGGATTTACCCTTTAACCATGGTAAATAAAATATTTACCACAGTAACTATTCAAAATGTCTAAAAATAAAAGTTACCTATTTACACAATTTGAACATCCTGATTCCAAATATGGAATCCATTTTCCTAAATTCAAAACACAGAAGTGGCAGAAATTAATTTAAAATTAATTCCCGCTGTCAAAACAAAAAGCGTGTTTTTAAGAGATAATAACTATAAAAAGATTGACACTTGTTTATGTTCGGTTTAATTGTAAAATTATGTCCAATGACCAAAATTATATTAAATGGTAAAAATATATTCTAAATATACTTTAAAACCACTCAAATTCACAATTTATCACTATTAATTATTTTGATTAAAAAAGTTGTTTTTAATTAAAATTTAGTAATTTTCACTATTCATCAAAATATAAAAGTTATCCGAAAAGTACCAAAATTTCACCCTAGGCCAATTTCAATATTCCGAATCCAAAAATGAAGTCCATTTTGAAATATAAAATATATATGATTTCAAAAAGTAGGTATTACTATTCACAACGGCTAGTTTAATTAGTTGTGGTGTGTGTTAGAACTTGAGGTTGCGTACAACACACGCTATCACATTATTCGAAGGGAAACGTACCGTGGAAGCTTGGGGTGTTACATTCTCCCCTCCTTCAAATAATTGCGTCCTCGCAATTTCTAGGGTATTACTGCATAAAAAGACTCGGGTGGTTCTTCATCATAAGTTCCTCGGGTTCCCACGTTGCCTCTTCCATCTTATGATTTCTCCACAAAACTTTTACCAGACGCGTCGTCCGGTTTCTCAGTACTTGTTCTCTTGTATCAAGAATCCTGACGGGCTCTTCGCAATAAGACATATCAGGTTCCAGTTCTAATTCCTCATAGGTGATTACATGCATTGGGTCAGGCATGTATTTTCTCAACAGAGATACGTGGAACACATCGTGAACTTTGGAGAGACTTGGCGGCATTGCCAATCGGTAAGCCACAACCCCAATTCGTTCTAGAATTTCGAAAGGTCCGATGTACCTGGGACTCAATTTACCTTTCTTACCAAAATGTATGACTCCCTTCCACGGAGATACCTTTAGGAAAACATGATCACCGACTTGAAATTTCAAATCCTTCCTTCGATTATCGGCATAGCTCTTCTGCCTACTTTGAGCTGCTTTGATGTGATTTTGGATTACCTTCACCTTTTCCACCGTTTCCTCCACTAGTTCTGGGCCTACAAGTTTTCTTTCACCATCATCATCCCAACAGGTTGGTGTACGACATCTCTTTCCGTATAACGCTTCATATGGTGCCATTTGAATACTTGAATGGAAGCTATTGTTATAGGAAAATTCTACCAGTGGTAAATATTGATCCCACATACCCTGAAAATCAAGTGAGCAAGATCTCAACATGTCTTCTAAGGTCTGAATAGTCCGTTCTGATTGTCCGTCTGTCTGAGGGTGGTAAGCAGTGCTCAAATGAAGTTCAGTATCCAGGGATTTCTGAAGACTTTTCGAAAATCTTAAAGTAAAACGGGGATCACGATCAGAAACAATCGATAGGAGTATTCCATGAAGTCTCACAACTTCATTAATGTATAGTCTTGCTAGACGTTCCAGGGGTAGATCTTCTCTTATAGCAAGAAAATGTGCTGACTTGGTAAGACGATCAACAATAACCCATATTGCATCGTTCCTTCTAGGAGTCTTTGGTAGCCCCATGAAAAAGTCCATCGTAATATTGTCCCATTTCCACTCCGGTATGGGAAGAGGTTGCATGACTCCTCCAGGCTGTTGCCTTCCAGCTTTCACTTGTTGACAAACCATACATCTTGACACAAAATCAGCAATCTCCCTCTTCATGTTGTCCCACCAAAAATGTTCCTTCAAATCTCTATACATTTTTGTGCTCCCAGGGTGTATAGAGAAATTGGAACTATGAGCATCATCCAGCAATTCCCTTTTTAGATCAGGTATATTGGGAACACAAAGTCTCTTCCCGAATTTCAAAATTCCATCTTTATACACAAAGTCTCTCAATCTCCCATCATTCACAGCTTTAATCTTCTTCTGAAATTCTTCATCATCGGTCTGAGAACTCTTAATCCTTTCTAGTAAAGATGGTTTGGCAACCATTTGAAAAAGCATTGATGTATCACCTTCCCTGGTTATTCCCATGTCCATCTTCACTAGATCCATGAAAATTGGATCCCTTTTAATTCTCATATTGTTCAAAACTCCATGTTCTTTTCTACTCAAAGCATCTTCCACCTTGTTTGCCTTCCCCGGGTGGTAGTGTATCGTACAATCATAATCCTTGAGTAATTCAAGCCATCTCCTTTGCCTCATGTTGAGTTCTTTTTGTGAGAAAATATACTTCAAACTCTTGTGATCAGTATAAATCTCACATTTTTCACCATAGAGGTAGTGCCTCCATATCTTCAAAGAAAAGATCACAGCTTCTAACTCAAGATCATGAGTAGGATAGTTTTGTTCATGAATTTTCAACTGTCGTGATGCATAGGCAATAACTCTATCATTCTGCATAAGGACACAGCCAAGTCCTTTCTTCGATGCATCACTATAAATAACGAACCCATCATTCCCCGATGGTAGAGTCAATATAGGAGCATTGACTAATCTTCTCTTCAGTTCTTCGAAACATTCTTCACACTCTTTTGTCCAAACAAATTTAACCCCTTTACGTGTGAGCTTCGTTAATGGGTTAGCCAATCGGGAAAAATTCTGGACGAAACGTCGATAATAACCTGCCAAACCAATAAAACTGCGTACCTCAGTTATACTCGTAGGTGCTGGCCATTCTTGGATTGCCTTGGTCTTAGAAGGATCAACAGAGATTCCATCTTTAGAGACAATATGGCCAAGAAAAGAAATCTCTTGAAGCCAGAATTCACACTTGCTAAACTTCCCATATAATTCATGCCTCCTCAGAGTCTTCAAGATAATGCGCAAGTGATTTTCATGATCTTCGTAGGTTTTGGAGTATACCAAGATATCATCAATAAATACCACCACAAATTCATCGAGATACTCCTTGAAAACTCTATTCATTAGATCCATGAATACAGAGGGTGCATTAGTCAATCCAAACGGCATTACAGTAAACTCGTAATGCCCGTACCTGGTTTGAAATGCTGTCTTCGGAATGTCTTCCTTCTTTACACACAACTGATGGTATCCAGATCGAAGGTCAATCTTTGAAAAGTATTGAGCTCCATGCAGTTGGTCAAATAAATCATCAATACGAGGTAGGGGATACTTGTTCTTTATCGTTATAGCATTGATCTCTCTATAGTCAATACATAACCTCATAGATCCATCTTTCTTTTTAACAAAAAGAACAGGGGATCCCCATGGAGAAACACTAGGGAGAATAAATCCCTTATTACTCAATTCCTCTAGTTGTTTCTTTAGTTCGACTAACTATACAGTGGCCATTCTATAAGGGGTCTTCGATATAGGCCTTGATCCAGGAATCAAATCAATAGAAAACTCAACTTCTCGTTCTGGAGGATGTCCAGGTAAATATTCCTGAAATACATCTACAAATTCTTTCACAACAGGTACATCCTCTATTTGAACATTCCTTTCCTCACTGACAGTTATTTCATTCTCTTCCTCCCCAATAATTGAATTAAGTTGAGCTACTGGGGGTGGATCTAAATAAGAATTAGGTGGTGACGATTCTACTCTAAAAATAAGGTTCTCCTTATCATTATCATCAAGAATCGTAACCTCTTTCTTCTTACAATAAATCTTTGTATCATAGTCCGAAAGCCAGTCCATACTGAGGATTATATCAAACTCAATCATAGGTATGACGATGAAATCGGCAGATAAGGAAAATTTATGTGCTCTAATGGGGACTGATTCACAAAACTTTGTTGCAACGATACTTCCGTTAGGAGTTTTGACTGACAACTCCCTTATTAAATCAAATTGGAAATATCTAATTTTCTTAGTAAACTGGGAAGATATGAAACAATGCGATGATCCAGAATCAAATAATGCATTTGCTAAACTTGAGGAAACCATTAAATTACCTGCCACCACGTCTTTCGGAGCTTCTACCTCAGCAGTAGTGATAGCATAAGCCTGGCCTTGATCCCTTGGCCTTTTCTGAGGTAAGATCTCCTGATGCTTAGGACATGCATTTGCATAATGCCCCATATCCCTGCAATTGTAGCACTGAACGTTGGTAGCTTCCTTCTTCCCCTTGCAATCATGAGCTTGGTGGCCTTTTTCACCACACTTGTAACAGACTCCCATTCCCTTCAAGCAAGTACCAGGATGTTTCTTCCCGCATTTACCACAATATGGATATTCAACCTTTCCTTTCTTCCCCTTATTTCCATTCCCAGATTGATCATCAGGTCTCTTCTTCTCTTGCTTTGCTTTAAAGTCATAAGACTTAGAGAATTCCTTTTCGGTCTTGATAGCACATGAGACAATGTCTTCGTACGATGAAAAGGATTGTGAGACTAATGCTCGAAGGAGAAATGGTTTTAACCCATCAAAGAAACGATCAATCTTACTTCTTGGGTTGCGAATATAATCACCAGCGTACCTCGCTAACCTTGTAAAGTTAGCCTCATACTTTGTGACATTCTCATCCTCCTTTTTTCTCAGACTCAGAAATTGCCTTTCCATATCTGCTCGATGGTCACGAGGAAAGTATTTTTCTAAAAAACAGATCTTTGAACTCCCTCAATTCCATATTTGATACTTCATCATCTTCCTTCATGTTTTGAATTAATGACCACCATTGATCAGCATCTCCAGTGAGGCGGTAAACTGCCATGATAACTTTTTCCCTTTCACTGCTCCCCAAAGCCTGAAATATTTTCTCTAGGGAAAATATCCATTGCTCAGCTACTAAGGGATTTGTATTCCCATTGAAAGTTGGTGGTTGTTTCCTCATGAATCGATCTAACATTGATCCTCCACGCTGCGGATCAGGGTGCTCCATACGGGTAAGGTTATTATTCATAACCTGAGTAAATTGTCCCAGTATGGTGATTAGCTGATCGGCACCAGTTGTATCACCAGCCCCACTATAATTATCTTGAGCAGGAGGGCAATCCCTACATGGAGTACGTGCATTGATACGGTTTCCATTTCTTCCACTAGGCGCCATTTCTAAACAATGGCATAAACTAGATCAGTTTATGAATCAAAATACATAATCCCATACTTATAAAACACTTAACATAAATTGAACTATTTATGGATATAATCCATAATCATAAAAATGTTTTCTTTGAGGAAGTATATACTCATAAACCCTTCATAATGATTTGTAAAGAAAATGAGAGTTATCCTAAGCATATCCCCCCGGGAGTGTCGTAACCAAGAGTGCAGCAAGGCCCGTTGTCATGCACCAGTTCCCGTTCGAGTCTAGCTCAAAGCGGTGTTTTCGGGTTTTACCCCTAGGTACATCTGTGCCAGAGCCGCCTCTACCTGCTCGTATCCAGACAGGGATGTATTGCTCGGAAAACTCACAAAATATCTACAATACCAAAATTCTAGGAAGTTCTTCTATACTAATCCTCAAAGTTCATCTTAGGTCTACGTGCTCTAATCAGAGTTTATCTAAATCTAGTTTCCAAGGTTTGTACTAAACTTCCTCTGATACCAACTGTAGCGCCCCGACCCCAGCTACCCAGAGTCGGTGCATTATTACATAACATTGGCATGATCACAAGAAAGATCAAATCCCGAAAGACCGATTGGTTTAGTAGCCTTGGAAACACTAGATATAATCATAAAGTTTTACATTACATATCAAAGTGAAAAACTACTACAACAACAAAGTCTTCATATCCACACTATTAACCCCTCATAATATCCCTGCAAGTCATTCATAATTTACTTCTTCACTACCTGGGAAAAATAAAACATAGAAAAGGGGTGAGCTCAAATGCCCAGTAAGGATAACAATATAGCGGAACATTCAAAATAAGCATAAACATTTAAGGCAATGAATTACTAAAACAAAAGCCTTTTTAAAATTGAACTTCAACATAGTATGGCAAAAGTAAAATGAAATAATGCCATTTACTTATTCACATGGATATTCTACTAATCGAATAATCACATGCAATATCAATAACCACTTTCATAATGTTGGAATGCATAATGCCAGACTATCATAACCACATAGCCAGGGCCTCGTGCCAAGACTACAAATAAGATTTTGTCAAGGCCTTGTGCCATGACACTAGTTTGTCTCATGAGACCTACCGATGCATCGAGGAGCTATAGCGGGCTCCACCCGTCACTTATTAAGTCCAATGCATTCCCATATGAAAAGGTTTAAACATAACATAAACATTCGTATTAAAACTAGCATACAAAATGTCAATAATTTCACCATAAACTATGAATGGTATAAAAATAGCACATCCACAGTCAAACATATCACAAAACCTTCAATACAATATATAAGTTTTGTATCATAATAAATCAACTTCAAATAATCTTAAAATCCATCAAAGGATGTTGACATAGATGAAATCAAAATTCTTTTTAAAGAAGTATCTCCTTTTATTTTGAAATCATTTAAGATCCATATAAAATAAAACATTTTCTTTGAAAATATTCTTATAAGCTTGTATGGAAAGCTTCGACGATTTTATAACGGCGGAAAATAACCGCACCCGCCGTATAAGTTAAAAAAACATTCTTACCTCAATTCTGTCGAAAAGGTTAAAAAGGACCTTGTTTTGAAAACGACGGAAAGATTCCATTATAAACCTCTTATAAAAAGTCAAACAAGGGTATAAATGACTTTAACCCATATTCTTGTAAATAGTAAAAATGTTTTGAAATACATTTCTAAGAAACATGGATGTGGATGATAAAGAGGTCCCAGTAGATTATTACGTATAATACAACCTCGGATAATGAAGAGATTGTGAAATAACCCTTACCTTGTACTTTTCCTTGGTTGGGGTAGGTTAACCTCCTGTATAATAGTGAAATAATTGTTACTAAATTATACAAGAATCATATACATTAATATTATATCATATATGATCTTTTAATATTGATTTGATAATAATATCTTAGTATTATCGCCGTTTCGGGTGTTAACTTACTCATTTTCTTTATATGTTTTGTTACATAAGTCATGTTTGTTGTATCTTATTCATATACAGAATGATATCAAGTCCTTAAACATCATTTTTAAATCATTAAATGATAATTATACTTGAATGGATACGATGGAGAATGAATCTCATCGCGTTCGTGGAGACGGTAGTCCGTACGTACGCACGAACGCTACTTCCATTTAATTTTTATTTTAAAAGAATCGAATCCAAATGATACATATGTATATTACTATTCCAGTATAATATAATATTTTATATATGTTACTTAAGTTCATTAACACCATCCTTTATACGTTCCATGTGTGGTATGAACGAGTCATATCATTTTAAGGGGGCGGTAGTCCGCACTTCCTCAAATGAAATTATCGTATGTATATACAACATGAAACGAATAATGGTATGAAATAAAATGGAATTACAGAAGCTTATATATAAAATATATATCATTAATATCATATTTAATTACAGTGCCATCATAATGGCCACCATGAGAGCCGGTAAGATGTATTTGAACAATCATCGTTTCGTGAGGCGTTAGTTTTCCATCCACAAAAACATTATGTTCATCATCCATTAGATGGAGTTGTGTGTATGTGTAGTTTGACTCCTTCTTATAACAACATCCTAGTATATTGAGGATACTGGTGTTGTTACAAAAGAAAGGAAATAAAAAGAGTTTGGGGGTTGAAGAAGCAAAATAAATGAAAATAATTTAAGAGAAATCGTTACCTTTAATTTAGGTAACTCACTTTGGTTGGAACCAAAGGACTTGTTGAAATGCTTTCTGCCTAAGGGGAAGCTTCAAGGAGGAGGAGAGGGATGTGGGGATCTTAGTTGGGCAGAGTTTGGATGAGCCAAGTGGCTTGAGAGGTGTGAGGAATGAGTAGAAGTGGTCTCCTTTTATAAGGGAGAGGAGGGGCTCTTTTGGAAAGAGTGAAAGTATTACTTTATAATATAATTATATTCGGTTTATAATGGTCCAAAAATCATTTAGGTCGAATATAAGATGACTCATATTCTAAATAACATCAACCAATAAGAATTGGACAGGTTTTAGATAATATTTTAATCATTATAATATTATTTATTTCAATGATTTATTAATGAGGTAAACATTGCATCATTATTGTGTCATTAATAATTTAACTTATTTGATGTCTAAAAATTATAAATAAAATATAATAATTTAGGAAATATTTTTAGCTTTCTAATGAATATTTATAATCGAAAATCCAACCTGTATAACCTTATGTAAAAATTGTTCTTCTAAAAGATGTAAGCTTATGCCATTTTTATTTTTATTTTAACTTTATTAATATAATGTGTCCCTACCACATAAAAGTGGCTCCAAGGGGTCCCCAAATTGACCCAAGGATGCCCATGGTCGGGTATGTGTCCACCAATAAGGTTAGGACACGTTTTAGGGTAATTTTGTATTATTATAATATTATTTTTTAACCCTTATTTACCGGATTTACCCTTTAACCATGGTAAATAAAATATTTACCACAGTAACTATTCAAAATGTCTAAAAATAAAAGTTACCTATTTACACAATTTGAACATCCTGATTCCAAATATGGAATCCATTTTCCTAAATTCAAAACACAGAAGTGGCAGAAATTAATTTAAAATTAATTCCCGCTGTCAAAACAAAAAGCGTGTTTTTAAGAGATAATAACTATAAAAAGATTGACACTTGTTTATGTTCGGTTTAATTGTAAAATTATGTCCAATGACCAACATTATATTAAATGGTAAAAATATATTCTAAATATACTTTAAAACCACTCAAATTCACAATTTATCACTATTAATTATTTTGATTAAAAAAGTTGTTTTTAATTAAAATTTAGTAATTTTCACTATTCATCAAAATATAAAAGTTATCCGAAAAGTACCAAAATTTCACCCTTGGCTAATTTCAATATTCCGAATCCAAAAATGAAGTCCATTTTGAAATATAAAATATATATGATTTCAAAAAGTAGGTATTACTATTCACAACGGCTAGTTTAATTAGTTGTGGTGTGTGTTAGAACTCGAGGTTGCGTACAACACACGCTATCGCATTATTCGAAGGGAAACGTACCGTGGAAGCTTGGGGTGTTACATAATGGTATAAATAAGATGCTAAAACAATAACAAAGAGACATATCAAAATGAATTCTAAATACCCCTCCTTACAAAAATATTAATATGAGCACTAACAATAGCCTTTATTGCTGGGAACCCCTAAACACCATCTCTTCCAAATCCCTTTCCTTCATGATTTTTCTCAAACTACATATTTTCCACATAGACACAATGTATATGGGAAGAAAACTATATAGAAGTGGGTACACAAACACATAATTGGATTACTTAATAATAAATGAATTATTTTGTGATATGTTTTTGAAAAACATTTAAATATAAATTTGAGACATATATATATTTTTAAGTATTAATACAACCAAATAACTGATAAAGGCCCAAAATCATTGCCTAACTTCAGAATGATCATATGCTATGGGAAACATAAGGTATTAAATTAAATGTAATAACAAAAACATATAAATAAATATGATTCATAATTACCCAAAAATAATTCTAAAGGAAGTGAATAAAGGGAAACCAAACAAACATATGAATCATGAGCCCCATAACTGAGCTCTCAAAACCTCAAAGGGAAAAAATCTTACCTCTCCTCACCCTTGATAAGGATGCTATGGAAATGATAGATTCACCCGTGAAAAATGAATTCAAAAAATATGATAAAAAATAGATAAAAATAAATAATAATAATAAAAACATATATTAAATTACATGGTTTGAGAAAAAACAGTATATCCAAAAAGTGGCTAAATCATTTCACTATTTTGGAGAGAAAATAGTAGGGTACAAACACAGTTTTAAAAACCCAAGATAAAAAACTGAGATAATAAATTATTTAGTTTCTATAATAGTCCATGATTTTATATTAATCTTATATATGTAGCAATCATTGATGGTACATTGTTATTTTAGTATAGTCTACACTACTATAATACTTACTATCAGTGTTTTTGGGCAGATATACTACATTCCCCACTATTGAAATTTTCTAAAATGATGTTTTATTCATGTCACCTGCACATGGTCCAACTTATATTAATAGATAAAACTCCACCATTCTCACAATCTCTCTCGTAAAGACATTTTCAATAATTGACATCCTTCCATACTCCTAGATTCAAAAACATAATTTGAGTTCCTCATATTATTCACCAATTAATGGGTTATTTACCTTTAAAGATTAAATTTCAATATCATGTTTCCTAACATAACATCAAATATACTATCCTTTCACTTGAAATATGCTTTTATATTCTCTCCCTCAATAATTATTCATTTTTGAAGACCAACATGGGGAAAAAAGTGACTTAAATTTTAAATAAACTTTATCTTCATCAATATGTTTTTCGATTATTGGTTCCTAAAATATTTTTCAATGTTAATAACCCATACTATATTAATCCTTTAATAAAGTCGTATATTAATTAAATATTTTTACCCCGTATAAAAAACATGGTTTTTCACAAAATGCATAAAATCTGTCATTGAAATTGAAATATATTTACCTCTTATTTCTTATCAAGATCCTCTATACAGTGCATAAAATAGGATATATAATTCTTTATATTAATTAAATAAATGTACTATTCCTATGTGGGGGATAACACCACCAATTTTTATAATTATCATATCTAATTTAACATATTTCTTCTAATATTAAACAGTTAACCTATGGTACACATAATTCAATTAACATCACCACAAGGTCAGCATCCACACACCGATGTAATGAATCTCATTTATTAAAGAATAATGATACTTTTTTTGATTTATTAAAATAACTTAGTATCCACTAAAAAACTTCCAAATTTTGTTTTCATAGATTATCCATATATATTATCACAACTCTCATTATATAATCAACAGCTAGTAAACCCCAAACCATATAATACATCAAGATTCTAACAGCCGATACACAAAGAATCTTTACTATATACACAAACTATTGTTAAATATTATTTTTGTTATCCTTATATAATTAAAATGGATTTATAAGGGAATTGACCCTAGTTTTTATTTCAATATATAATATTTATCAAAATTATCCCATGTAGTCAACCTATGATAACATAAAGGTTCGAAAAACATGATCACTCTTAATCGCAATCTGGAAAAATCATGCCTATTTATATAAGATCTTTTATCGATAAATCCTTAGCCATATAATTTTTTAAATCATTCATAATTATCATATATTATCTAATAATGAACATATTATCAATTTATAAAATCAATAAAATGAGTCATTATATAAAAATAATTTAAATTGTATAATAGCCCATGTGACAAAATTTTTATGAATCATTAATCATGATTGTATTAATATTAGTATTACACTACTTGGATTACTATATAAAAAACTAAAACAAAAAGAAAAAATCAGTAAACCCAATTAAACGGGGTCAAATACATGGATCAAAACATCACTAATTAGTTTTTTTGAAGACCATATTTTCATTGAAACCATTTTGAACATGATCTTTTCCAATGATGTGTTTAAGGTCCAATTTAGGTATACTTATACATATTTTAATTATTGAATTTGTTATAAATTACACCCTACTAATAAGATAATCCCTAATACTACTTCTAACATTTCCAAAATATCTTAATATTTTCCGAGTCGTCATCTGATAATTCATATCATCTCTAATTTTTCCCCAAACACATTCATTTCTATTTATATTCATCATAATGAGACAAAATTTCCTTCATTAAATTTTCATTATTAACAACCTTTTTATTTTTTCAAGGTATCCCATAAAATTTTAACACTCACTAACATAAAGGATGGTTTTTATAGAGAAATTCAAATAAAATTTACCCTTCAATGTCAAAAGAATTTTAAAATTATAAACACACCAGAATACTATATTCATTAAATATATTAAATTTGAATCCTTGGAGATAAATATGTATTAATATCTCCATCAAATTGTATAAATATTATTAAATATTGAGAAATTAATTTTTTTAATATAACATGGCCTCCCAATCTAACATAAAAAATATTACTAGATAATCCTTCATTAAAAAACATTCTTTATATTATACCTTATCACTACTAATCTAGAAATCATTCGATTCTAAATTCCTTCCATAAAGATAAAACCATAAATTGTTAGAATATTTGGATTATAAAAAATTAACTATATCATATGTAGAAACTATTAAATTAGTCACATTTCCATTAATATACTTTATATTTTCATTTAAGACCAACTTTGTATGGTAAGGGCCCAAAGTCAAACCATGATGTAAAACTATCATTATAGAAAAGTATATATTGTAACCTAATTTCACACATCGATATAACATATATTATCACCCTTATAACTATGTATTATATTTTTTATTTTTTTTGAATCCCTTTAAGAAAGTATTATTTACTCACTGTATACTTTTAATTCATTTGTTGAAAACATTCTTAAAATGTTGTAATTATGGAATGGACCGATTTGATAGTAATTCTATATTTATATCATAATTGTAAATAAAATCATCTAGATTTGAAAATTAATATATTTAGAATTATATATTGATTGATTTTTAATTCATCAAGTTGTACCAATGTCTATACCTGAGAACAAGAGGCCCAGAATGTTAATATATTTCGGACAAAACTGATTGGACCTACCTGTAGTGATTGGGCCATATCTCGGGATTCAAAACTACAATTGGGACGATTCAAAATCCATTGTGTATATAACTCAATTACACACAAATATATATAATTTAAAGTCAATATTATTAGTTTATGTCATAAAAAAATTGATATAAAATTGTGGAATAAAGTCTTAAATGAATAGTCACTCCATCCCTTAGGGAATTGACTTATTTTTTAGAATTATTGATGTAATTGTCAAAAAAATTTCTCCACCCCAAAATTATAAAGTTTTTATTTGATATATTGTATGTTTTTATATTTTGGATATTATTATTCAACATATAAGTCTCCAACTTCTATAGAGTTCTAAACTCATTGTGATCACTCGAGGAGGAACATGATGAAAATATCAAGATTCATTTTTTGTAATACAAGAATGATATTTTAAACACTAGGTTTTTATATTGTTTTTCATCATAAAATATTATTATTTAATTTATTTATGTACTATTATTTCATACTCAAACTCATACGACTAGGTTTTGGGGTACCCATTCGTGTGATGTTTCACACACCGTTCACCACGTCTTCTTTCCCCTTTCAAGTGTGGTGTTTTTGTGGTTCATATTGTTAGATAGAATTCAAATAAACACTATCATGGGAATGAAAATTTATTTCTTGGTATCAAAATGAAGTAAAATAAAAACCTAGACAACAATTTGAGTTATTCATGTGTTTCTTGAACAAGTCTCTATTATGAAGTTGAACACAAATCACCAAATCATTGATTATAACTAGTTAATCATTTTGTATTTACGATTGAACCCTATGAGGTATCCTTGTATATAATCTATAAAATTGTGGTTCTAGGTAGTAATAATTGGGGATTAAATCATATAAACCCTATCTCTTGAAGGAATGAAGGATGACCATCATGAGATTTTATTGGGATGATAATGCTTAATTGAATCTGTTAATTTCTTCTTTATTTTATCAGATACATAAATATGTTAACTTATTATATAAAAAAACTGAAGTTTTAAAAAATAAAATCCAAATTTTATTTTAATAATCAAAAAATAATTTTAAAATTAATTATCTTAGGATACAATGGGAGATGACATGGGGTTCTTTCTATATTATTGAAATTATAGTAATCTTTTTTTTTCAAATTTGACATGCTAGATAATACAATCACTAACTAAGGTTCTAAATTGAGTCAAACTCCCTTGATACATGTATTGGATAGGATTGATATATAGTTACAACACAAATTTTTTTGAAAATATTTTTATTCAACATATTAGTGAAAATTATCATATGTTTTGGTTCTTTCATCAACCCGTATAAACTTTTATAGAGTTTCCACACCATGTGATTATTTCTTAGACATAAAAATACTTCTAGTTCCATCATAAAATTTAATTACTCTATATTTATATAATGGAAATCGGAATTCACATCAATATTCAAATGATAAAAATCCTCTAATACAATTATACTAAGAACCAACCCTATGGTGTTAAGCTTCATTACAGGTGATGAATTTTAGTGAAATGTAAAAAATCCTTATAAAACAATACTCTCACAAATAAAATTATATTTTATATCCTCATACCATTAATTATACCCATTTTTCATTAATTATTTCTTTCTTTATGTCAATTTATTTATCTTCCTCATCTCATTAACATGTAAAGAAGAAATATCCTCCTTTATAGCCAACCCCCATTTGTTTACCTTCTTCAACAACATTACTTATTTAAATAATTCTACCTCTCCACCAACAGTAAATAAAAAAATAGTGTAATGATGATGAATAACATTGCACAAATATCCTTACCTGATTTTATAACCTCATGTTTACTGGATAAATAGGTTTCACTATTTCTATTATCACATGATCTGGTACACATTTATGCTCCACATGATTATAACACATAGATTCTTTATTTACACTATCATTTTCAACTACATGAGGGTCCTTATATAAGAATCTTTAATTAAATATCCCATTTTAACAACTGATGATCTTTTTATTCTCATTATCCTAGAGGTAACATTCAAAAGATTCAGTACCATATCTGTTTAAGAAATATCATTTTAATTTTGTGTACAATTTATCCACTACATCATAATCTATATGTACACAATACATTCAAAAAAACACTAAAAAATGAGTGTGTCTTACTTCATTCTATGATTGGAGTTACTGAAGACGTTTTCTCCCATTATAATAGATAAAATATTATTTGTAAGATAATTTTCTATATTAATTTCATCTGCTTATAATGTATTGGGTAACCACAAGTTTAGTATTTTACTTCTAGAAAGTTTATTCAAAGTCTTATTAATTTGCTTAGCCACATCATTTTTTTATATTGTACTGGGAAGTTTCTTACCACACATGATTGTATTATTAAAACAAAACTATTTTAACTCTTTACATTCATGCTCTCCTCCATTGACCGACCTCATGAATTTTAAAATTTATCTGAACTCATTATCTACCATAGTCCAACACATCATAAATATAGGGGAAACTATATTTTTTTAATAATGTATGAACATACCTTCCTTATTGAGTTATAAAAAATGTAACATTATACAATGACCCACCAATGTAATATATAGGTAAAGGTTCCAAAACATTAGTATGTTCATGTTCTAGCATTCTTGACATTGGATTTTACCTCCCATCCTAAAATTTTAGTTATCTAATATTACAAATATTACATATTCACAATGGATAACATCTACAAACATCAAATATAGTAACATTTATTTTGTTTACAAAACCTTCATCAATGTATCACTAATGTGAAAAAACATTAAATGAAACAGTTGTGAATCATCCATATAATTTTTTTACAACAATGTGCATGAATTTTTTTATCATATTATATAATATTCAATTATTTTTCCTAAGAAATAATCTTTAATTTTTTATTCTTTCTTCAGAATGATCTAACATTCAATATTGATTTTGATACAAGCATTACCCTTTCCCACAATTCATGAGTGTTCATAATCAGAAATATAAACCTTACCAAAATCTCCAAAATTATATATTTTAGGATACATTTATATGGTGTGTAATAGAAAGAAGGTCTAGATTCTAAAATCCAAAGAAACTTGATAGCATTTACAATTAATAATAAAACATCATCTTTTACTTTAGATACCATGTTTTTTGAATTTATTTTAACTGTATTATTTTATTTATAAAATATTTTTTGACTTTTCCTTTCTTCCTATAACTCCACTAGGTAGGACCATGTTTTTCCACCTTGTCTTAGATCACTAATATTAATTTCGATAAACCTATGTGATTACCCCACTACATAAATCATCCAATTCATTCAATGTGTAGAGTAGAACTAATGAATTATATTGACCATATTCTCAAAATAACCTCATTTATGATTAAATATAATTTTTTTTTCAACCTTAAAATTTTTACCTAAATAATTTATCATGGCTGTTATAGTGTCTCTCTAATTATCTAAATTACCCTAGACCACCCTGAGAGGGGAGGGGTGAATCATGGTGTCAACATTTTTTTAAATTGATGGAACTCGTTCCCACGTTTGTAAGAACCTATTATACATGTATGAAGAGGAAGTGCTGCAAAAAAAATCACATGCAAAGCAATGAATCAAAATTTTTACTTAGTTCACCACTAAGTGCTATGTCCAAGGACCATACATCGATAGTGTGTCAGTCATACCAAATTCCACTAATATTCACTAGCTCTAGATTACAAGAGTTTAGCACATTCACTCTTTTCCACGCACACTGCCTTTACAAGGTTTTAGGGATAGTACACTGCCTCCCTCATGTCACTTCTACTAACTCTCATTTTCTCACTGACTTGGAAGAATCTTCACTTAGTTTATCGACTTGATGGTCACTTCAATAGTTTATCATTAATTCATGCATCCTCAACTGTAAATGGATTCCATTTTAAAGTCCCATAATCATGAACATATGCTATTTATTTTCTCATACACTGACATGTTATGATGATTAATTTCTAAAAATTATTTCTCATTTTTTTAGTCTTCCTCAGGTGTTTTGCGTAATGCTGCTGGTTCCATGTAACACAACTGTTTTCACAAACAGTTCATCTCCTCCGCGTACCACCCAACTCATCCGTGTACCGAGCTGCGCTGTATTCCACCCTACTACACGTACTACTCCAAATATTCATGTAACTTCCTTCTCCACATACTTCCTTTCTCCTCTGCATAATGCAGGAGATTCCTGTGTGAACCACACTACCTTTTTCAGACAATTTTCCTTACACAGATGAGTCTCTCCACATACCATCTTCTCTTTCGCGAACCACTGCCATCTTCTCCCAATTTCTTCCGGAAATTTTAATCTCCAATTTTATCATCTAGCAAAGGTTATTAATATTCCTTAAATAGGCACATAACTCCACAAAATTGAAAATCTTTTTACCAAATTTTTTAATGTGGGACAATCTTCAATCGATCTGCGCACGGTTAGCCTCAATGACATTCCACTCCTATTTCGGGAAACAGAGAAATACCACCATCCTTCATCATTCCACATACCACATTGATTCAACACGTACCATCACTGTGAACCATTTTTCATTTTGACCTTCAACATTTTATGTACCGAATTCCGTCACCGCGTAACGTTTCAGAGAACTATTTTGGTTTTTTCACAAAGCTCCGCACATCATTCTGACTACCTACTCCGTGCACCACACTCCTGCACCGCATACCGCATGCCTTCACCACATACCACCAACTTTACTGTGTAAGAAACACCTTCACCTATTACTTTGAACCTTCACGGCATACCACACACCTTCTACACATACCACCGACCTTCACAGCGTACCACCAACCATCACCACATAACATTGATGCGAATCATTTCCAATCTATAGATTTTTGAAGCACAAAACTTGGAAGACACCGGGAAAATGCACCACCTTCTGTACTACTTTCAGCTAAAAATCTATGAACCTATTATTTGAATAATACCCAATAATCCATTTACATATTGACAACAAACACAAACCTACCTCCATTATTAGAAACGAGATGCCTTGGTGTCGACAATCTCCCCCTTTGGGGTTGTTCGCAATCTCCATATAAATTCACTGATGCGCCAACCACAATCAAAACCTGAATCTTCATGAAAAAACTCAACCATCAATCTAAGTCTAAGTGGGAAGTTCTCGGTGTAGAAAGCAAGAGGGAGTAAATTAATTGAGTTCTCATTATTTTATTTTCTCCACCTTTAATGATCATGTTCTATATTTTTCATTGAATTTATTCATTCTCCCCAATTGGGAATAAACCCTAAGACTATTATTTTAACAATATAGAGCTCAGAATGTACACCCCTAGATCGTATCTCCCCTATAAAACTATAAAACATATACAAATAGATTAACCCCATTAAAACAACTACCTATAGGGGAATATCATAACCTTCTTATGAACTAGGAGGTGTATGAAGAACTAGGATGAACCAATGTTTCTCAAAGATAGACACTGACAGTGGCTTTGTCATAATGTCAGCCACTTGCTTATCAATTCCCATGTGGTCAATTTTGATCATGCCTTGTTCAAATTTTTCGTTGACGAAGTGATATTTAATCTCAATATGTTTTTTATGAGAATGATGAATTGGATTCTTTATAAGAACAATTGCACTCTTGTTATCATAGTAAATCACCATTGGTTGTTTCACATCATCACCTATATCACTCAGTTGTAGCTTCATCCAAAGTAACTGAGTGCATGATTTTGTAGAAGATATATATTCAGATTCAACAGTACTAAGTGAAGTACATTTCTATTTTTTCCTTAACCGGCCCACACATTTCTTCCTAATATATAATTATTCACCACTAGTAGACTTTCTATCCACTACATCACCAGCCCAGTCAGCATCAGAGAATGCCGATAGTTTCTTATCTCTTCTGGAAGTAATGCATAGCCTATAATTATGTTTACCTTGAATATATCTCATGATTCTTTTCCCTATCACCATATGTTCTTCTTTCGGATTACTCTGAATGAGGGATGCAAGGTAGGTTGCAAAAACAATATCCGGCCTTGTGGCCATTAGGTATATTATCCATCCAATGATTCTTCTATAAAAGGTGGGATCCATAGAATTATATTCCTCATGATTTTCGAGCATTGATCCAACTGTAATCGGTGTCGACATTGGTTTGGAATCATGCAAATTGAACTTCTTCAGTAGCTCTATTTCATACTTTTCTTTATAAATGAAAGTGCAATCCTTATTATAATGTACCCGTAACCCTAGAAAATATGTGAATTCACCTATCATAGACATTTCAAATTTTGATTTCAAGTGACTGGAAAATTCATCCACTGATCCATGTTTTCTTCCTCCAAAAATAATATCATCTACCTATACCTATACCACGAACTGATCATGTTGATAGTTCATTACATAGAGACTGTGATCCACTCTTCCTCTTTCAAACTCTAGCTTTCTTAGATAAGATTCCAACCAAGAGTACCATGCCCGTGGTTACTGTTTCATCCCATAAAGAGATTACTTTAATTTGAAAACATTTATTTCATCATTTCCAAGTAAGAATCCAATGGGTTGTTCAATTTAGACATCTTCTTCCAATACTCCATTTAAGAACATTGTATTAATATCCATATGATACACTCTATAACCTATTTAGATTTCCATGGAAAGGAATAGCCTGATTAACATCAGTATCGCAATGGGAGAAAATGTCTCCAAAACATCAATGGATTTGATTTTTAATTTCCTTTACAGACCAAGCATGCCTTATTTTTAATCACATTTCCTTTTTCATCAAATTGTTTCTTGAAAATCCACTTCCTACCAATCACATTATGATCTTCAAGTCATTTAACAAGATCCCATGTCTAATTTTTTCAATCTAATCTAACTATTCATTCATTTCTCTAACCTATAACTCATCCTTTGTAGCCTCTTCAAATTTGGATGGTTCTATAACCGATAGAAATGCATATTATTCATTATTCCTCATTCTCTTTATCAGTGTAAGTGCATTCTGATCCTTGATAATGTTGGAATGATCAATCTATGCTCTTCTTTTTCTCCTTTGATGTTCAACTATATTCTCTCCCGATATGGCTTATTTCTTATGATTCTTCTTTAGAGTCAATATCTTAATGTGACTTCGGAGAGTTTTTCACATATTCCTCTACCTTTATTTTATAATTTGATCCATGTTTACATTTTTTCTCATATTCATTGTCATTAGTATAAGTATTTTTTGTAGCATTCAGGTTTTTATTTTTGATGATCTTTACATCACTACTTTCCACAATTCTTCCCAAACGCATATTGAAACACTTGTAGGCATTGAGGTTCATTGATTATCCAAGAAATATTACTTCGTTTTCATTGTCTATATACTTCCCTTTATTTCCTACTTTGTTTTAGATAAAAATTTTCTTCCAAACAGACAAAAATATTTCAATGACGGATTCCATCCATGGAAAAATTCATAAGGTGTATTTATTTCACCCAGATATTTTCCTGTTCGATTTTGATTTTACACTGCAGCTTGTACTGCCTATTTCCAGTAATGTCGAGGAATATGACTCTCAATCTGCATAGTTCTGGCCATGTTGTTTACCTGTCAGTTCTAGCGCTCAACAACTCCATTTTGTAGTGTAGTTCTCGCAACTTCCACCTCATGTTGTATCCCACACTTCTATATGTAATTTTCAAATTCAATGGAAATGTATTCCTATCCATTGTTAGACCATTAGACTTTGATCTTTTGTACAGTATCATTCTTGGTGATTTGTCATTAGGTTTTCATACAATCAAGAACTTATCACTTCCAATGTATAATGATCACACATGCCTTTCTACTATAATCATCCATGAAAAGAAAAAATAACCTCTCTCTATGTGTTCTAGCAACATTTAATGGGCCACATATATATTTATGGATGAGGTCAAAGAGATTCAATGCTCTTTTATTCTTTGGCTAGTAGGAACTTCCAACCTGTTTCCCTCCCATGCAAGCATCACAAGTCTTTTATCATTCATGCTTCAGATTAGGGATATCCATGAATTTATTCATCTTATATATCTTTTCTATGTCTTTTTGATTAATGTTCCCCAATCTCTGATTCCATAAGTTGTTTTCCTCTTCAACTGTTAGGTAGAAAATGTTCTCATTGCAGTTAACCTGATATAATTTGCCTTCTGTTCTACAGCCTTTCATGAGAGAAATCCATGACATTCCACTTATAGTACATACATTTTGATTTAATGTCAGAATAATAACTGAGTTGGAAATTTGACTCGCACTAAGAAGATTGTGATGTAGACTATCCACATACAAGACTTCAGTTTTCTTCAGATCTCTTTTAGTAAGCTCAGTGATTTCACTTCCTTTTATCTCCAAAGCACAATCATTACCGAACCTCACTATCCCAATGAACTATTTCTTTAAATTTGTTAATATATTGGCATTACCCATCGTGTGGGATGAACATCCACTTTCAATAATCCAAGTGTTGTTGTTCTTTGTAGCATTGAGGGATACTTCTGAAAAATTGAACGTTTCAATTTTCTTCTTTTCTTTCCAAGAGATATTGGATTAAGTGTAGGATGCTGATTTCATTTCAATTCATTATTTTGTTTTCATGGGTTATTCATATCCAAATTCTTGTTCCAAAAGATAAAACGTATATGAAATAACAAAACTGTCTATTTGACGTGTATTGACTCATCTCTGACCATTGAGAGAATTTCTTCTGTCTTACCTCTGCCTGCAATGCACAGCTTTATGGACAATGTTTGAACAATAAAAAAAATATCAATAGAAATTATTTCTTCTATGAGAAGTAGGATATGAATATGTTCTCCTTTGTTTAACTCCTAACTCTTACCCATTTATATAGCTCCTTTCCACTTCACAGTACGACATGGTATAGCCCAAAAATCCACAAAACTGACACATCATGAAGGAAAATGTCTTCCCAGTTTTATTTCTCTTCATTCCTTCTTCCTATGAAAAATAGTTTGACTACCTATAATTTCTGGAAACTCATGGACAATCTTCAATTAACCTTTCAGTTTCATCAAATAAATTCATTTGTAGCACATATGGTGAATTTTCAACATTATAATCTTTCATCTTACCTTTATTCTAGATCACATTATTTATAGCATTTTATGTGTTGAAATTTTAACAAATTCCACGATTTCTAATGAATTTGGGTCTTTCATAACTCAAGATCTTTTTAAATCCATTAGAACTAAATTTTTCATTCTCTAGAAGCTCATCATCCAAGAACCTTCCAAATTGTTTTTTATCCATTTCTTTTCTTGAAGTTGATTAAATTTCTAGTTTGATTTTTTGAGTAACAACTTCTTCTTAGAGCCCCTCAATGGTCTTAGACTTCTCCTCCAGTATCAAGATAAGGTCATTAATTACCTTTTCTGGATCTTCAATTTTGAGTTTTAGTTTAATAAAATTTTCAGTGCTTTATAGGATTGATGATTAAACCTTCACCTGTTCTTGCAGTCATTCAATTTCTTCTTCCAGATGATCAATATATTCCGATGATTACTCCACCATTTCTTTTCACTTATTTCACCATGTACTTTTATTCTCAATCTTACCAAATGCATCTTTAATTTTAAACTTGGGATCGACATTATCAGTCAACTGATTTTCTCTAACTTTATCTATCAGTGGTTCTGAATTTTCAATGGTTTCCATTATGACAGCATGGCTCCCAGTTTTAAAATATTCATTATCTTCCTCACAGAATTCGTTATCATCATCATTCTTCTCACAAAAAAATAATTCCTCTAATCTTTCTGGTCAAATTTTAAGTTTCCCTTTTTGACGAATCTTTTCTAAGGCTTTTCCATATTTTCATCTTCGCTATCTTTATCATCAAATTTTTTTGATCATTGAGAGGCAATGTGACCAACTCTTCCACAGTGAAAACAAACCGGAGGTATCTTGCCTAAAAATTTCATTATTCCCTTCTTGAGATTCTTGGAAATTAAATAAAGAGTTTCATTTTCCTTATCATCTTCATCACTACCATATCCTGATACTTTTAGTTTTTCTATGGCATTGAATACCATTTCCTTTCTCACATCAGTCGTAGCTTCTTCTAGTTTGATTCTCATTTCATAAGCTAATAGATTGCTCAAAAGATCATCCATTGAGAGTTTGGAGAGATCAATTTACTCAAGGGATGACACCTTTTCATTGTAAAGGGGCGTGAGTCTTCTCATGATTTTTTGACAATATCAATGTCATTTATTTCTTCACCCAGACCACAGATTGCACCTAAAAATTTGGTAATTTTATTGAAAATGGAGTCTTCATTCTCATCAGGGTGAATCTTCAAATCATAAATCCTATTGTGTAGTACATGGTGTTTTTCCTCACTTTTTTTATTTCTTTCATAAATATTATCTTGTTTAACCCAGATTGACTTTGAAGATGTTCAACTCATTACCTTTAGATAAATCCGATCCGAAAGGGATGCAATGAGAGCATTCTGAGATTTTTCATCAGTATCAACCAATTTCTTGTCTGTATCTATCATCAACAGTCCTGTAGGATCAATGATTTTTATTCCCTATGAAGTAGAAAATAAAATATCCATTCCAAGAGACCTTAAGTGAGATCTCATCCTATTTTTACATATTTGAAAATTCATTCCCATGAATAGGGTTACTCCCCCAATGTTGACTAAATTATCCATTATAGACAGATTCAACACCATTATCCTTTTCCCTTTGATACCACTTGAATGACCTTGGAACACAACGAGAGGGGAGGGGTGAATCAGGGTGTAAAAATTTTCTTTTAAACCGATGGAACTTATTTCCATGTTGTTAGAAACCTGTTAAACCTATCTAAAGAAGATGTGCAGAAAAAAACAATCACATGTAAAGAAATGACACTATAATTTTACTCGGTTCACAACTATGGGATACGTCCAAGGTGCATTTTCCGACAGTGTGTCGGTCATACCAAATTCCACTAATCTTCACAAGATTTGTATTAAAAGAGTTTATCATAGTCACTCTATGCCAGGGGCACTGCCATAATAAGGTTTTAGAGATAGGACACTGCGTCCCTCAGATCACTTCTGCTAACTCTCCTTTACTCACTGCCTTGGAAGAATATTCACTCTGTTTATCGACATGAAGGTATCATCAATGTTTTATCATTAATTCATGCATCATCACATGAAAATGGATGCTCTTTTGAAGTCCCATAATCATGGATAGATGTAATTTATTTTCCCTCACACTAATATGTTATGAAGATTAATTTCTCAAACTGATTTGGCCTATTTTAGGCTTCCATGGCTATTCTGCGTACTGATTCTAGTTATATAAACCACAACTATTTTTGTGAACCGTTCATCTCTTCTGTGTACCACCCAACCCCTCCGCATACCGCGCTATGCTGTCTTCCTCTCTACTCCACACACTACTCTAAATCTCTACGTATCTTCCTACGAGGCATACTACCTTACTCCGCTGCATGATACATGAGCTTCCTGCATGAACCACACACCCTTCCGCGAACAAATTTCTTAATGCAGATGAGCTTCTCTGCATACCGTCTTCTCCTCCATGAACCACTGCCAACATCTCGAAATTTCTTCCCGAAATTTTAATCTCCAATTTCATCATATAACAAAGGAGATTAATGTTCCTTAAATTGCCACATAACTCTGCAAAAATCGTTAATCTATTTTACACAAATTTTCAATGTTGGATAATCTTCAATCCATCTGCACACAGTTAGCCTCAACCACACACTGCACTTGTTTCTCAAATTACAACAATCACGTAAACCTTCATCATTCCATGTACCTCATGGCTTCACCACGTACCATTGCTATGAAAATTTTTTCATTTCAACCTTCTACATTCCACATACCGAATTCCTTCACCATGTACCATTGCTGGGAACTATTTTCAATTCTGTAAACTGCTCCGTATACTGTTCCCACTACCCTGCACTGCGTACCACGTTAATTCACCGCGTACCACACACCTTCACCATGTACTGCACAGCTTCTCTATGTACCACACACCTTCATGACTTACCATGCACCTTCATTGTTTACCTCCAACCTTCACGGTGTACCGTCAGTCTTCACCATGTACCATTTCCACAATCCATTACCAAACTCTAGATTTTTGAGTCCAAAAACTAGTCAAACACAGGGAAACTCTACCACATTCAATACTGATTTCAGCCAAAAATGTATGACCCTATTTTTTGCAAACTCCCCTGTCATCCATGTACAAATTGATAATAAACACAGACCAACCTCCATTATTAGCAATGATCTTCCTTGTTACCAATATTATCTTGTAATAAAGATAATAAAACTAATGAACAAACCTCACCACCCAGTATAATTTATTTTTATTTCATTTAACATGTGTTGGTGTGGAATTAATTGATGTGATAAAATATAGTCTCCCCTTAAATCACTTTTAGATTGAATAACCATCATATTAAATAGATTTTTTATTTAAATAGATTCTTGAATATTTTTCAAAATGATTTTGTCAACCTATCCATCACAGCCTTCACTATAATATTAAATTCTGTGTTATCTATAATCTTAAAAGAAATAACACCCCAAAAATAAAGATCCATAAAATCCCACTCAGTATATTCTATATCTATTTATTTTACTCACAGAATAAAAAAGTGTACATTATTTTGATAAATATAATTCTTTACGAAATTCTCAAAAAATAAAAGTCAATATGTTCAAATAATTGACCATTACATAATCTTATTCAATATACATCACTGAACATGAGAAATATGATAATAATATACTAAAATAAATCTATAACACTACTTTTTATGGAAATTATAGGAGCTCCAAATGATAAATGATTCAGAAAAAATATGATAAAATGGGAGATAATTGAACAAAATTAATTAAAAATGATTTATGTTGTTCAATAATACTATCTACCAACATAGAGTGGTTGAATAATTTTACAATTTCAAGGATAGTATTACATGGAACACCCATAGAGTCACAATAATTAGCTAAACAATAAACTCATAAGTCAATATAGTAAAGTAGTAATATGCATTTCTATAGTACCCATATTTTTACAGTGATCCATAGAGCTATAATAACCATGCCAATAAGGTCCATACTAGTGTAGTAATCGCTATTAGTGTTTTTGATCAACTATACTAAAGTACAAACTATTAAGAGTTTTTTGGATTGGTGGTCTTCATGTTCCTCTTTCACATGGACCAACTTTGATTAATGGATCATAAGATACAATTACAATAATGGAAATGGCATGAAACAAATATTCCTTAAAAATAAATCATAAGTAAAAAAAATTCATAATTTTTATGGTTAATTTGTAGTGTAAATCTAAAATATACATGCTTAAACAAATAAAATATAAATAATTCTTAGTTGGACCACTTCTCACTCAAAAATAAGGTAAATGAGATGGATTGTCATACATATAATTATTCCTTGAGAAATTTCATACCCAAGACAAACAATTAGAAAAACCTCAAACAAATGGACCCATATAATTTTTTTATTATAGTGGAGGACCCACACCTCACCAAGGAAAACTTTTAGTATTTGAGGGAGTACTGACCGTATATATGGGATACTTACACCTCATTCCATTGGAGAGTTTCTTAACCTATCATAATGAAAAATGGGAATCATGACACATACATATCATAATTATAATAGGATCCCTTGAAAACCCATGTATAAAAAAGAGAAACTGAACCAAGACATTTAAGGGAGTTATTACTATCACAACATAAGGGAAAACCACACCTCATTGATGATATATAAAAAATAGAGTATTTACCCCAAACTCACACCCCATGTCACCTCATAATAAATAATTATTTAAGGAAGGGAAACACATAGAAGAATCCCATTCTGATATCCACTCTCTAATTCAGGTAACAATTCTCTGATCAGGATTGGTGGGAATATTTTATTATCATTTTACATCCCAATCTAGTCTAAATCATTGGAACACCCTAAGAGTAAATGATCAATCCCCCAATAATCCTTTTTAAGAACACAAATATTAATACTAACCATGGGTATACATGAATAATGAAATATAATTAAAAGATATATAAATCTATAATCCATATCCATATTCCTTTTCACTATGATGGAACTCTTATAGAATTATTTGTGAGTCTATCCAACTTGGTTAATTCCACTATCCATTGAAAACACCCAAACTTCAAATGATTTCTTAGAGAGTACAAAAGTAAAATATACATGAGTGGAAACCAAGACCTACCACTAGTTTTTAATTAAGAGAGTACTGAACCTGATGCCTACATAAAATATCTCACTCAAATTGAATCACCATCTATCTAAAGATATATACTAATATAACCTATAATGATATGTAATTTGTCTAGTTTTTCATATACAAGTATAACATAATGGTTTATATGGAAAAATTATTAGTATGTACTTCTCACTTGTCTAGTTATATTAGAAAAGAAATATTCTAGAAAAATGCTCAAAAGAGATTATATCAGATCATGTAGTGGTCACCTAGGCATGGAATGGTGCATTGTATGGTGGGGGATAACATTCTATTAAGAAATATTTATAATTCCTTGGTCCATGGGACACTCTATTGTTTCCAGGGTGTAGGTAATATATGACCTCACAAATGCCTCCACATATACCAGAGGCTACCAAATTATAGAGGGGGCCTGATCTATGAAATGAGGAGACTGTTCCCTCAAATTAGATTCAAAAAACAATATAATAAAGAAAAAATCAAGAGAATATAAAAATCCTCAACAGAATATAACCAAAGTACAAAAAATAAATAAACAATTTTCTATATCAATGAAATTATTTATAAACATACATGATCATACAAAGAATTAATTGATATCTAACTCTTCCAGTCCTATATATAAAATAACAAAAAAAAATAACAAAAATGCACATTAGAACTAGTTCCATCCCCAAGACACACAACACTCCCATTCCCCAAATTTCCATGAAGAAACTCTAGCTCAATTCACTGCATTCCCTATTCTTAATATACAAGTAGACATAAGGATTTCACATAAACCAGAGTTCACATATAGGGTGTAGGCATATAACTTAGTAGTCTCTCACCAAGAACACCAAATATACATCATCATATGGATACGTATTCATGAGGAAAATAAATACATTAATAAACATGCTTGTGAATTCATCGAGTCATAATGTTCTACCCATTATATTGAGACACTCAATGATATACACATGCCCATTGGGTCACTGGGTGATAACCATGCCACCATGATACCCTACCATAATATCTTTAGTCTCATTTCTTAATTTCATCATCTCCTTGACTCATTCCATCAAACCCATTTCACTACATATACCATGGAATGTAGGGTTGGAATTATCCATGTCCTCAACACACAAATAGTAGAGAAAAGGTATGGCCCTATATACAAATACAAACCCACTATGTTATCACTCAAGGTAGGGTCCCTTAGCTAAGTCTCATGTCTCAACATGAACCATCCCTCTCTCTCAAGGAGGTACACTACCAAGATCCAATCAATCCCACTCAAATAATGATCCCTTATTACAAAAAAGCATACTAAAGTTGATTTGCACCATCCCGACCAAATTATACTCGTGAAAAGGTATTAATTTTGGCTCAAGAGGACTTCTTCTTAGCCACTATAGTCTAGAAAGTGCCATCTCACTCATGGAGAGACCAATATTCAACATACCTACCCTAATCAACATCATATCCATTCCTAATAACACAAATCACAGACATTCAATAACACACAAGGGCCACAACCCATTACCCATCTCACCAAATCATGAACAATGTGATAGTCCCTGAGGACCAATCCTTGTATCTAAAATAAAATTAAATCTAACCAATATGGGTTTCCACTGGGTTTCTTAGACATATCATTGTCCCATTTCATCAATACCATATCATTTTCATCACCCACTGGTGACACCATAAACCATAGGATCTACCTAACTTTGGACTCAATAAGTAGGGTTTAATTCCTGTCCAGAACCCCTTGGGAATCCCAATTCCATGTCCCTAATAAAAACCCATGGCCTATACCTGGGTCTTGAAAAACACCAAACATGTGAGATCTCCCAAATCTTCACCCAAGGTAAGACCCTCTCAGTAATATATGTCAGATCGTAGAGGACTTACCTTACTATATTCGTACCCAGTATTCTTCATGAACATTATGAGGGTTTTACTAACCACTCCTGAGTTGTATGACTATATCACCAATCATAAATCGATACCATTCATCTCATGACTAACCAATAGCTCCAAGATCCCAAATTAGGCTATCTTGAATTGAACTTTCACCCTAATACCTATCAAATGATTCATGATAGATTTACTAACACTATCTCCACTTGGATCTATAGTCACCGGGTTATCTCCGTTACCTAAGTGCTAAAGATCACTTATTCTAAGTACATTAGGAATATCCCTACCCAATATATGTTTCCCAGGGAACCATATACCCCAAATACCAATACCCTAGCCCATGAAATTATGTAGCCATGAACACTCACGTATAAAAAACATATGCAATTGTATAATAAGTGATACCAAACATTATCATGGATTTGATCCCTTTTGAGAACTGAAAAGAACTATCAACACTCTCAGGAACCTATCTCCTACCAAGAATAAAAAATAAATAGTTATTAGTAGTCATAATTAATTATCCAATATAAATTTAATAGGAATAATTTATTAAAAACTCATTTTTCATTCTCATCACACCAAAACCACTTCCAGTGGTGTGTGATCCACATTGTAGGATGTCCTACAGTCTTTCCACCTGAAAGAAATATCATTTTAGATGATTTAAACCATGATTATGTCTAAATATTCACTTAAAAAAACCATAATTGTAAATAAATTAGGGCTAGTGAATAAAAAATATCGAATTAAGGAAGAGGAGAAACACACCTAAAACTTCCATTGAAATACACACATATCCATTCTTTTCTATAGGGGATCAAATGAGTTGAAAGAATGGGAATATGAAACTTGATGTCCACTCTGTGATTCATCTTTTTTCTTCAAAATAAAATTAGGTAAATCAAAAAATTTTGGGTCTAACCCATATAAAAAAAATAAAATTAGGTATTGGCTATGGTGCTACTAAGGAGGGACATGGTATGACACACTCCTTTATATGAAATATTTTTCTCATGACCAGGGGATGATACATGAAAGCACTCCCCCATCGAGGATGATTCAAAACCTCCCTCCTTCATAGTGAAACCATTATGCCTTCCCATCATGGTGCATTATATTTTCTCATTTTCATCGAGACATACAAGTCCGGACATGGCCTGCATCACCATTATCATTTCAAATAATCGTCTAGGCCTTGATCTGATGCCCACTAAAGCTCCCAAGAAGATATCTAGACCCTGTTCCTCATAAAAACATATTTTTTATATATCCCAACCCTACGAGTCAATATCTAAATCTCAATTGATCGAATAAAAGCTAATTCATAACTAAAATTATGACTCCCCTCAAAAGGTAAGGAAACTAAAATTTACAGGATGTTTCAAACTACCCATCATAACACTTCTCATCCCCAAGAAGAATCTATAGTCATTCAACTAAAAAACCTAACCTACAAAAATCATCAATTCATTGATGAATATTTAGGTTTCATCCTCTATAAAAAACAAGATTCCATCGAAATACTCCAGACATGAAAACACATGATACAATGAGGGATTAACAACGCAATCTCTATATTTTACAAGAAACAGAAAACACCCCCCACACCCATATCTCTCCCAAGAAACCATGATTTCTTCACCAAACTCACCTTGGACCTCATGGGTGTCTACACGATAAGAATAAAATAAATATGGATGATTTTATACTATGGATATACCCACATTAATAATTTCACATACAATACTCCTCTAGTAGTACAATGACATGAACAACATGATGTACACCCCACCACATATAATCATGGAAAATAAATACTATTTGGTCCACCTATGGTTGACTTCTATTGAAAATTCGTATTCCCATAAGCTAACATGTCACGTCACTAACCTACCTGATATGGTATCCTAACTCTTTTTCACCTTGTGTGACCATATAAGAAACCACATCATAGTCTGAACATGAAATCTGTTGTAATTTAGTGGTTTGATCAACACCAACTAATCTGACCATCATGCACTCACCATGGGGACTGAAATACAAATTATATATCATAACCTAAAACAATAAAAAAATAACCCCAATCCAAATTCCAATATATCGACTCCATCAAACACCACAACCAAAATTTGAATATGGTATTTACCAAGGAACTAGATATAATCAAATATATATACTCACCAGAATCCCAATGCCTTTTCAAGTTCCTCTTAAACAAGTATATCCATTCCAAAAACCAATCCAACATGAGGTCCACTGACCTACTACTTATATGATTCTACCTACCACAAGAGGATCACTATTATTACATGCCTAACTAAAACACACACTATTCATTGATCAATCTATGTACATTCACAACTAGATAACATCCCAATAGCCATAGCATTTTGGAATCCCATTGATATAATAATTTTTTCTGAGGTCATATCCATTGTTTTATAAATCCATGGCTATAGAAAATATCTACAGCCACAATTCTTTTAAACAATGTATATCGGTTTCCCAAATTATAATAGGGAAAAAAATTCATATGGAAAGGGTTATAGATAACCAATTTTCACAGTTTGAATCCTATATCCATGGTTTCTAAAAATATATTTTATAATAAATATATATATATATATATACAAACTAATAATTGTCTCCAGAGAAGTGGTTAATCACTTGGTTTTTGATAGATGAGGTATAAGGTTCAAATCTGATTGCAATCCCTTATTAATCATAAAGGAAAAATTTTCCACCATGGAAATAAAAATATATCCATGGTTTTAAATACTAGAAATAAGTTAATTTCCATATTTTAAAGATTATTGTCTATTTCCATGGTTATGAAACTATGATATTAGGTCTATATCAACAATTTACTATTTCCATGGTTTTGAAACCATGGAAATAGGGAAATTTTCATGATAGAAAATTGTAGGTATATCCTTTAACATAGTGGTAATAGATCTAGCACAATTTCCTTTACAATAGGATCCATGGAAAGTTATATCTTTTATATAAGCGATAAATACAATTTTTTTCACTATAGACTAACTTTTTTACTGGGGATATAAGTGAATTTTCTAGTTGTGATTAAAAAATAAAATGAATGAACATTACCATCCTACTCATACCTGAGTTTGATCATGAAATACCAGGAGAAATATATTCCCTTCTTACTAAAAAAGAAATACTCATTTTAAACCCACTAAAAATTAGGATAACACCTTCCAATTGAAAATAGTGGACTCTCCACCATATGGCTCTGAACACACTATTCCTATACCACCAAACCTAATGGATCCCAACACCACTCTCAGCTATTCAATCAACCCTAAAAGAATCAAAACATAAATATTTTACTTCCACTCCCATCTCACCACCATACTACCATTGTGGAACTACTCGAGTTCATCCAAAACCTTAAAAATCCTCAATGAACCCATACATATCCCATTTATTAATACAAAACATAATGGGAACCATGCATCACTTCCAAAAACATTTCCTTTCACATGAGTATTTTCCTAAAAAGCTACACCCATACTCCGTATCATCATTAAGATAAAGTGATCCAACAAGAACTCTCTAATTTTTCACACCCACAATCTAACTTAATCTCACCTAAACATAATAGATATATTATATGGTATAATTGTTTCAAAAAACCTGACTCATGTTCTCATAAGTCACATCTTGTATAAACTCGTCTCATGTGCCAAACGTATCTTTTATTCCCCACTACTTGTCAATTTCACAAAAAAAGAACATTAGTGCTTCTTTTATAATAGGTATTACTCATTTATCTCATGGTAAAGACTAATGGTAGATTTCACACCTCTTAGGAGTCAATCCAAAACTACAAGTGTATATCCATTCCCTTCTCATCATAGGAATTAATACCTAGGATTATCCCATTGAAAATATCCCCCATAGCCAATGGTCCAGGAATCCGACCAATCCTACCCTCAAAACAAAACCTTATTATTAATAGAACCTCTCATACTAATAACTCAACCACAATTAATTTATTTTCCTATATCCATAACCCCAGAGTGTTTCCACTTCTAACCACTTCTGTTAATTAGAAAGTTAGTAAGAATAGATATCAGAAATCACCATATAGGTTATTGGTGATATTTTATGTAACTGAACCCTATATTCAAGGAAATATGGTACCATAATTTTATTATTCCTTATGAATTAAATGCATGTGATAACCCACTAAGGGTTACTATATGTACCAACTTTTAAGGTACTATATAGTCATTTCTAGGGAACACCCACCATAGTTCCACATGGTCTTTCACTAGGAAAGTGATCGTGAGTGTAAATAATTTTTTAGATGGGTAAAAATTCCATTGACATTTTATATGGGAAAACAATATATATGTTTTGTGGAAAATTTAAATAGGTAAACTACTATCATTAATAAAAACCAATCAAACATGAGCACACATATGTTATATGATTTAAATGTATGTAATATATTGTTTTTACATGAGCTTATTGAAAATGGGCCAAGAGAAATATCATAATTCAGAATACCCAGAATGAATCTTATTTAATAAACATTGGGACAATAATTATACTAAATAATAAAATTAAACCCTTTACTCTAGTAACTCATAATTACCACTGGAAATGTGTTCATGAAGCAGCAGTCCTTGGTCTATCACAATCTCCAACACATTCATAGTCAACCTATTTACCATTTCCCCAAATAGTAATAAAAAAATATCTAACACCATTTTGAGATTCTATGACCCATGGGACACTAATCAGTTCCTAGGGATGAGGTGATACATTATCTAAGGTATAACTCTATATATTCCAGAGGTTGCTGAATAGTAGTTAGGGCCAAAACTATTAATGGTGGAGACTATTTCATCAAATCATAGTCATAAAGTAGTTAAAAGTAACTAAAAAATTCATAAAATATAATAATATTACTTAAAATCAATAAAAAAAATTCAATATCAATGAAATATAGTACACATTCACGGGATCATACAATAAATACATTGATTTCCAACTGGGCTAATACCATATACAAAATAAGTAAAAACTAAGAATATATTCACTAGAAAAACTTATATACTTAGGATAAACTACACTCCATGTCTCTAGATACACATTGAGATGCACTAACTCAATCAACAACATTTTAAATGATTAACCTAAAAGGACAAACACGGTATGTACATGCAGTATAGTTCCTATGAAGTGTGTGAGTATGTTACTCAATAAGGTCTCACCAAGAACCACAATTAAATTAATTTATATGATTTTATATGAATGAGGAAAATAAATACAAAAATAAAAATTATTTTTTTTCAAAGAGAAATAATTATAAAAATATGATAGTCAAAGAAATAAAAATTCTTTTCAGGTCATCATCCAATAACAAGGCCACCACGAAAATCATTAGTATTTTCTTCAATGCTATGCATGTATCCTTGTGCTACCAAAATTGTGTCTCATCCTATACCCAAAACGTCAGCGTAAAAATCATCAAATTTCATTAACAACCCCTAAGAGATATGGCATGGTCCTATTTCCAAATCCTGACTCGTTTCCTTATCACTCAAGGCGGTGTCTATCATCCATGTTATGCATATCATCATGAATCATCCATATTACTTAAAGTGGTTCAATGAAATGATCATAACATTCTCACTCAATTAAAGTTCCACCATCAAGAATAGATATTATTAAAGGAATATTTATCTATCCTAATCCTAGTCTACTTAAGGAAAGGCTATACTTCATATACAGGAATATTTTGTTTCACCTATTATAGGTTAGTTTGGGTCATCTCACTCATGGTGGGGCTAAGTATTAGGGTCCAACTATCCCTCTTGGTCTATAACCTATCACAAAAACACACCAGCACAAACAAATAGTAACACACAAGGCTTATATCTCATCACAAATATTAATAGATCATTAGCAAAGTTCTAATAACATAGGACCTAGACTTGTAACTTGAAGAACATTTCGGCTCACCCATCATGGTGTCCACTGGGTTCCCCAGAACCCTCATGTTCTTTTTTCATGGATATATCTCATGTTTTTCACCAATTTTTTATACAAAAACTCATATTCTCTACCAAATCTTAGTCTCAATAAGTGGAGTCCAAATTCTAGTACACCACTACCTTGAAATAACAATTTCATGTCCCTAAGAGAAACGCATAACTCATTTCGGGGTCTCATCTCACATCTCCAGATAGAGATCTCTTATCTCGTCACTGGAGGATGGACCCTATCCATCACATATATAAATTAATTGAGGAATTAATTTAATAACCCCTACCCATGACACTCCTATAATCATAAGAGGGAGTTCCTCTCTATTTTTGAGACATACAAACATCACACCCATCATCACTTGGTCCCAATCCTCTCATGGATGCTTGCTAACTCCAGGAACCACAAAGAGTCATATTTTGCACATCTTTTTGATTATTAAACAAAATATTTTTATACATTAAATTAATTTTATTTAAAATATTTAATTTAAAATTTTTTTATTTATGTCGTGAAGCCCAAAATTTATGGAAAAAAATAAAAATGAAAAATTAATCTAGATGAAGACACTTCACACCATAATGAAAAGTTGATGTGAATGAAATAATAATTTTGATGATGGATTGAATTAGAATCATTGTAAAGGAAATATTATGGCCCCATATGAAAGATTATAAATGAAGAAAAAGTTTGAAACTAAGTGAATACTTTAAAAAACAATTCATGTCATGAATTTAATTCACAACATGAACATTGAGAGATTACATTATGTGAGCCAAGAAGGCTTTGAGAAGGTTAAATAATGTCATTACAAGTTCAACACTACACAATATAAATCTTTAATACTATTCACAACATGAAACCCTATGGATGAGAAAATATTCATTATGATGAATATTTATAGAGGATATTCCCTTTGAGGAAGTATCCCCACATATACCAATTTAACGCACCATTTATAAAAATATGAGCATATGGACTCACTATAAAGACAAGGTGATGTTATAAGACAAGCTATTGGTTCCTGATGATATAACTCTACTCTAGGATGTAAGTATACCACTACTTTGATTTTCTTTTATGTTTTTATATTAAATTTTTCCCCATTCAATACATTCTTATTTTAATTATTGTTTTCCATTTTCTTCCAATACTGATTTCATTCATCAATCTATCTCTCAATTTATCTATCTTACATTTTTACACAATGATCGATTTTCAAATAGAAATAGAATATTACTAACCCAAGGATTGGCCTTAGTTTAGGTTTCTTGGTGTTATTAATTATTGTGCCTTAATTTTAAATTGTTTTAATTTAATTTGTGGTGGATGCGAGATAATTTCACGGGTGTGGTAGTAGTCCGCCACAACTTGGATTTATATTTAATTTCTATTTTCTATCCAGGGTGTATAAATTTGATTTTCCAACGAGGCTTCCTATGAATTATCAAAATCCCACTCGGGATATAAAATAACAATCCATTTATATAATGTAACAGATTATCAAATTTAATTGATTAATGAAAGAACCCATGCAATGAAATCCTTTTCCAAGTTCATTATTGAATAATTTCTTCTTTTATATAATGTTAGTATGATTTTTGTTTTTCATTTCATTTTTTTCCAGAAAACCAAAACTCATATTTCATTACCATTATATATAATAAAATAAAAAAACATATTAGGTTAATTAGAAAATAGTGAATAGACAACTATGAGACTCCTTGAGTGACATGACCATTTTCAGCCACTATCCCACATTAGGAAGAATAAGAAATGTGATTTTTTCCATTACCTACAATAGGTGTGCATCAAATGTAACATTGTTTATGGGGATCAAGACCTGGTCACCATGTGATAGGTAGAAATTAATGGAGGATATTTATTTTGATGACATGGCCCCAAATATAGTAATTTATATAACTATTTATGATGGTACGAGTACATAGATTCCAAAAAAATAAAATGATATGTTAGAGGAGAAGATATTAGTTCTTAAATATCTACCACTATGCTCCACTCTAGGGATACTGAAACTTAGGTTTTACTTTCTATTTTTTATTTTCAATTTCATTTCCCATGTAACTCATTTATATTTTAATTCATGTTTTCTGATTCCTTCCAATCCCAATTACTTTTATCTATCTCTCTATCACTCTATATTTCTTCTATCCACCATAATATTTTTCACCTATCAATAACTAGTGACTAACCCAAGGATTGTCCTTAAGGGAGGTTTCATAAAATCATTAATTATTATGCCTTAATTTTAAATTTTTTAAATTTAATTTTTGGTGGATGTAAGATAATTTCGTGGGTGTGGTAGTTATCCTCCATGGAATGGATCTCAATTTTAATTCCATTTTATATTAAGGGTTGGGATATTTTGTTTACCAAAGAGTTTTCCTAGGCACTATAAAATTCCCACCTAGGGTAATGAATAACAATCCATGTATGGAAATTAATGGATTTTCAAATTCAATTAAAAAATGAAGGAACACCCCAAACCAATGTGTTTCCATATTCTTTATCCCCTAATATAATCTATATTTAAATGGTAGTATTATTTTAGTTTTGAATTTATTTTATTTACAAAAAAACCAAAACATATATTTTATTTCATTCATAAATAATAAAATTATAAAAAATAAATATCTTCGGTGAATTTTAAAACAATGAGTAAAAAAATGTGATGCCCCTCATGTGAGATGACCTTGTTTAGCCACTGTGTTGTGTTAGGGAAAAATAGAAATATTTTTTATCCACGTGCTATGAAAGGAGTACATCAAAACTGATGGGATTAACATATTTCAAAATTGGGCCAGCCATATAACAAGGGTAAATTTATGAAGTATATTATCTTTGATGATGTGAGCACACATATACACATTTATTGGGGGATTTTAAATAGCCCATGCACCTGGATTCCTTATAAATAGAAGGATGGGTCAAAGGAGAAGATATCTACTCCCAAGGATCTTCCACTGCACTACACTATATGGACATTTCTGCATAAGATTTATTTTCTATTTTTATTTTCAATTAATTTTACCATGTAACTCATTCATATTTTAATTCAACAGATCAACTTTCTTCCAATCCCAATTTATATAATCTATCTCTCCAACTATCAATAACTCTCTGCTACTTATTTCTACTATGATATATTTTCACTTGGTATTGACAAGTGATTAACCAAAGGCTTGGCCTTGGGGGAGGTTTATCGATGTTATTAATTATTGTGTCCTAATTTACAATTGTTTCAATTTTATTAGTGGTGGATGAGAGAGAATTGAACTTGTGTGCCAGTAGTCCGCCATTACATAGATCTCAATTTATCTTTTAGTTTATATTGAGCTTATATATAATTTGTTTTACAATTAGGTTTCCTAGGCATGATAAAAACCCCACTTTTGGTAGAGAATAAAAAAACATTTAAAAAAACTAATGGATTTTAAAATTGAATTTAGTAATGAAGAAAACAATATAACTAAACCCTATGATCAAGACCTTCCTTTTTAACCTACATTTTTTTTCATTTTTATTTTGTTTTCATTTTTTCATTGCATTACATTTTTATAAACCCCAAAATGTTTTTTTCATAAATAATAAAAATAACATGAATAATTAAATTAGGTGAAATATATTTAGTGATAAATAGAAAATTGATGCTACTCAAGTGATATGACCCTAGTCAGCCACTATTATATACTCGGAAAAAAAATATTCTTTTATACTTATCTATGATTGGAACATCAAGAACCAACCTTAGTTATTTCTATATTACTTTCACACCACGAGATGCATCCAAGGAATCAAATTAGATCAACAAAAACTATCTAACCTTGGAGAAATAGTTGTTGGGATATCCCAACTACTAATGTTCAATAGGGAAAATATTCCAAGAAAATGAATCCAAACACCATCTTATCTCTATTACTCAGGTCACCATAGGCACCAAATCCATAAATATAAGCCCACATAGTTATGCAAGCATGCACACTCACATATAAAAATCATATGAAATTTTATCATAGGGAAGTCATAACAATAACAAGGAGTTAACCCATTTCTAATAATCACCAATAATCCACTATGCTCCCAAGCACATATGTCAAGCCAAGAGGGAAAATTAATTAATTATAAACACATATAATTAATTGATCAAAATAAATTGAATTTTAATAATCTCATAATAACTAACTATGAATCCATATCACACTATAACCACTTCTGATGGTGTGCGATCAATCTTTTGAGACATTATCTATCCTTCACACATGAAATCCACCTCATTGTGCATGGTTTACACCATTATCGGGTAGAAATTTTTGATAAACCATAACCAAAATTGCATCGAAATTAGGGTTTGTTGATAAGTACCAACAACATATTAAGGAATAGGTAAAATAAAATTAAAATATCTAATAGAAATCACCAAGATCAGTCCCCTACTTCGGTGGGTCATAATAGGAGAAAAGATAGTGACATTCATACATATGGCCTCTCTCTAATGCCTCTTTTCCCCTAAAAATCAACACTGTTGAACCCCAAAATGATGGGTCATTACTTTATTAAAAAATAAATCCATGTTTCCATTGTTACACGATAAGGGGTGTCCTAACCTATATACTGAGGGGGGGGGGGGGGGTCGATGCACACCCTCCCTTGAAAAATTTGTGGTGCGACTGGGGTTACGAGAGTGAATCATTCCCCTATAGGGGATGATGCACCACATTTCCCATTTATGGTGTGGAATTCCTACCACCATGAAATGATTCACTGAAGTAGTCTATTTATGGTGTGAACTATGTGTCATGACATGAACTATTGTAGTGTAAAAATTTTAGTTGGTTCTAACTTCGATTCCCACCAAATATTTTGAATTGGTATCCATACATTGTTACTCTTCCAAAAACTTGTTATTGAGTGGTCCATCCCTTTGATTATTGATATAAATCCCAATTAATGGAATTATCCCTATGATTGACTAAAATTTTAAACTCCCCTAAAATTGTAAAAATCCTAATATTATTTGTTTTTTACAGTATTTTTTTCCATTCTCGAATAGGGGGTGTATGCATGTACATCAATGAACACCCTTCGTAAGGGCTATGTCAAATACATGCTGTCCCAAATTGAGGCCTCTCATACCTGCCTAGCTGAAATGGATGGTTTGATCATAGAGTAAGGTGTAAACATATGGGATAGTCTATGCACCCTGAAGGCTACCTAGGGGGAGGATGACTAATCAGATCACATGCTACCCTTGAATCTAGAAATTTCGGTTCCCATGACCTGAAAACACATCCTATTTTATAGTCTGGGCCTGGTTATAGTGTCGTAATGTCCCACTCTTCCTAGATCAACATATACCTTAGATTGTGTTTTACTTCTTAAGGGCTTCATCCCACCAACTCCAATCACCACATATAGGGTTGATCTTTCATTGAAATGTTAGTTAATATAATGGTAGGGTGGAAAACATAAATTTCTATCTCAAAGGAATCACTAGCCACCATTCAAACTAAAGTTACCATCTCTCCATTTAGATAGTGCCTATCGTATAATTCCATATGGACTTGGACATCCATTAATTAAATGATTTAATGTAAATATTTCACTATATATATTCCCAATACCTTTTAGTTTTAATGTTTTAGAAAATTTGGGAAAAATATTAAATAAAAAAACCTTGTATTTTTCAACTAATGATCAATTTTCACACTATATAAGAAATTGGTAAATATTTAACAAGTCTTCAATATATCAAACTAAATATATACATAAGATACTCTTCTAAACATTTCATATTTTTATTATATTTATAATATGGGAATATAGAAACATAAGAAAGGGGTGAGCTCAAATGCTTATTAATGGAAAATATGAGTGATAATAATCAAAGATCATTAGAGAACAGGAGATGATAAGATGAATATAATGAGGATACATAAGAATGTCATACCCAATAATTCTTAGGATAAATAATTAATAATGTGATGGAATAACTAAAGAAAACAACATAAAAATTCTATATATCATTAAATTATGTAATTCGTAGAGAACGGTGGCACAACCATATTTATATAGAAATTTAACCTTCATGAGTTACACACTTTCACTCATTATTGGGATAAAAATTAATTTTAAACACATATAAATATTCTTTATGATTCAAAAACATGAACCTAAGCTTACAAACAATTAAATTGTTTCTTCATATACATATATTGGGAGATTTAAACTTTTATCCATTGAATTTGAGGATGTTATATGACCCTACTCAAAATCATCCAAACATATGAGTGCCACTAAAATCAACCATCATCATATCATAAGGAACCCACAAAAATAAAATGTATTTCATATCCCTTTCAAACAGAATCAATAAATTATAAGATTCAAAATTCTATAAACAAGCATAGAAAAACCCAGGAAATATATTTTTGTATCCAATTAAATTCATTAGTTCTTTAGGTCAATGCACTTCAAATAAGAAATCCTAAGGAATTTTCACAATATAGAAGAAGTCAATTTGGGTTAGTAATTTTTTTCCAATTAATAAATTAATGAGATATCATTGGACAGTCTCTAATCAATGGAATCAAAAATAGGGTTTTAAGATATGAATTAAAATTTAAGAAAAATCATGGTTATACACTACATATAATTATGTAAGAAATATGTGGAGACAAATCATTTATTTGATAGAAATAAAATTAAATAATACATCTGGTGAAAAAGTTGGATGGTATCATATGAAGAAAATCCATTATCAATCATAACATGGATCAAAGGATAGTGATATATATGAAAAATAATTTTTAGGAGTTCTATAAAAATCACTCAATAAATAAGAAACATCCACAGTCTTTAGACAAAATTTATTTTATAAAACTAGAATATTATTAATTTTATTAATGAATCTTTATGGTATGTTGAGGAAGTTTTATAGAAAAGTCAAATACTACATAAATATGTGTGGATGTGAAAAAAAATTAAAAATTAGATTTTTCATAACAATATTAACATTATCCTAAAAAGATGAAGTTAGAGGTCACTTTCAAAAGAAATTTTTAAAAAGGTGAAGCTTATGAAAAGAAATGTGCTGTGGAGGTTAATGTTTTTTTAAATATGGAATACTCTATTAATATTTTGAAATATCTTTTCTGAAAACTCATCGTATGAAAATAAGTAGAAAATCCACCCTTTGAAAATTTTAATTGGATAATAGTAAGGTCACATGGTTAAAACCTAAATGGGGTTTGAAAATATAAAGGAAAAAATTTATAGAAAAAGAAAATATATTAATGGAGGGGAAATTATCATTACAGGGGATGTGAATTATTCTAAAAAATGATATAATATTTAAGTAAAATATTAATCAAGTTAAAATATTTTAATTAAAAGGTAATTTTATCTAAATTGCAATATAAACAACTATGAATTAATATTTTTTTGGTAAAGTGATTAATTTCTGAATAAAAAAGTTCATGAAGTTGCATTTTAACTCAAAAGGGAGTTTAGTTAACAAAAACACATTCATTAATGGTATTTTAAGAATCAAGTAATTTAATAAGGATACCATAACATGGATGTTAAAATATCATGAAATTAAATAGATTCATCATACATGAAGGAAAATGGGTATTTATTTCACTATATGATATAAATAATGGTGTAAAATATCAAACATATCTCATGAAATTAAATTTGATTCAAACAACACCTTATAAACTTAGAAAATTTTATGTCAAAAACCCTTGATGGAAATGATTTAAAATGAATAATTAAATTATATGAATAATGATTGGATAATTATACAAAATATTAATAGGGTATTAGATACACTATACCAATGAAAACATATTGTATAATAAGAAATATGTCTTAAGGGGTGAAAATGTGAGACCTAAAAACCAACCACATTTCCCTACTTAGTATAATTCACATTAATATATTTTATTTAAAAAACCATATCATAATTAAATATTCAAAAACAATATTACTATACATAAATTTTTTTAAGATTTTTTATAATTATTTTTTAAATGTATATTATCTATTTTTTATCTATTTTTAAAACCAGATGTGAGTAATCATAATCATTTTGAACTAGTTTTGTAATATCGGTATTGTTATTGATTATCATATTAATGTTATTGATACATATATCATAATTGGATTTTTTTTTTAATTTTATATTTTGTGTTATAATGTCATTTTAATGGAGCACTTTCTATGATTCTTAATGATGAAATCGACAACGAGCACTTTTCCGTAATTTTTTTAAAAAAAAAATTTGATCCTTAATTAGTGAGTTTAATATTAATATTAATATTAATAAAATAAAATAAAATACTTTGTTAATTATTTTTATCAAATATTTTTAGTAATTATGTTCTCATATTCGTCAAAGATGTTATTTTTTAGCATTCTTCAAGTAGGTGGCTAGACCAACCCAAACATGAACATTCCATAACATATAGAACAGTATGATTAAGAATGTTGTTTATTTTAGAATAATATAATTATAAAATAATTATAATGATACTATTTAGATAATTTCATTGTGGTTAACAATATTTGTATAAAATCTAATAATTAATAAAGAAAATAAATGGAAAACGAGATATGTTACTTCATGGAGGCTATACCCTGCACACGTACTACTGACATGTTAATTTTTCTTAATGGAAAATGGGAATGTTGATCAATATTTGTTACCTAAGAATAATAAAATTCAGTATACAATAAATAATTATTTAATTATATAAGAATTTAAAAATTATATTTTAAAAAGTGATAATTAAAAGAAAAAGAGTTAGAAAAAAAGTAATCATGTCGAAGAATAGGGATTTACCTAGGAAGACACCTTTGAAATGGAGATCTTAGGTCACTATATCAAAACCAAAGGCTCTATGATAAATAATTATATTATAGTGAAATATAAAAGGGTTACATTTATTGAAAAAACCTAGTTTTTAGGGTGGTTAAATTGGGTGGGGACATACCCCTTTTGTTGCTAGTGACAATGAAATCTTTTTAAATATTTCAAATTAATATAAACCGATCACATGTTTCAAATGGAATGAAGACTCAAAAATGGATAATAAAAGATTTATAGATGATATAAGGTAGTTAATTCCTTAACCATTCATTTTCAGACATATTTTATGAATTCCTATGTAAAATCTACTAAGACTAAAAAGGCGGTGAATTGTGTTCTGGAAAATTAATTCACATAGAAAACCACAATCTTTTCGAAATGATTATCTTTTGATATTTTTTCCAAACACATGAAATGTAAGAAATAAATAAAATAAAATAAATTCAAGAAAAATTGATTTATTGTGGTTTGGGGAGTTGAAATATCAAAGTCTACTCTACCAACACTTTTCTCCATGTTTTTTTGGTGATTTTCATTAGACCAACACTTTTGTAGAGGATTTATAGTCCTTTTCACTAGAACTTCATGATGGAGTAAAAGTAGATGATACATATAACAATAGTACACAAGATTTCAACCAGGCTTCAAAAAGGTTTTACAACGAACAACTATTTATGGTTCTCTTTCTAGGATCCTTTTACAACGAAATAGAGAAAACATATAGAGTTTACAGATTGAACACACAATTGTAAAATAAAACATAATGAAAGAATAAATACCTATGAGAGATGATGAAAATATGTAAAATCTCAAAGAGAATATTGTAAAATAAATGAATGAATGAATACGATAGAATAACTATAGATTTCAAAACATCTTCTTCTTCTTGTGTAAAACAAACAAGATCATAATAACTTTTATATATTGTTTTTCTTAAAATGGTGTAGGTGATTATATTATTTTTAATATATGTATATATATTATTTCAATTCCATTAATAAATGTTTTAAAAATATTATCTTTTAATCACACAACATAGATCCATAAAATACATATCTCTTAATTTTACCACACACATTGTTTTCTCAAAAATAAATTAGCAACAATAGAGACCAATTAATTAATTCATTTAATTTTTTTTTCATTTCGTTATAATTTCATTTTAGTAAATTAGTTTTTAACATAAAAGGTAATATATAATTTAAATAATTCATGAAAATATTAAATTCTCACTCAAGTTCTTCAAGAGTAAAAAATATATGTTATACCATTATGTAAATGATTAAAAATCAGAAAATATTTATATTCTTTATATTTTAATTTACAAAAAATAATTGTTCCATGTATCCATTTTTCAAACAGAATATTATCATCATATCTAATTTTGTGTAGGAATTCCTCACATAACCAAATATTATTTATGTAGCCTTTCTAGAGCACATATGATTTTTACTCACAAAGAATAATTATGATGTAGCTAAAATGAATTACATATCAATTTGGATCTATATAACTGATTTCACGACCTATTAAAATCACTTAGCTGATTACTTCAATTAACCAATTTACACAGTCATTTGATCTATGTATCTGAATTCTCATGTAGGTGAGTTATGAACATATGCAATATTATCATAGACAATTTCATGATGTATCCAATTTAAATAGGATAATACTTCAAACAAAAAATTTATGTAACTGAAGGATCAATGTATCCATTTATCTATATTTCTAAATGCCTCACTAAGATGATTTTTCTAGACATTGTATAATTTCACCCAAAGAGTCCGCAATTTCATATTTTTTGGATTTAATAGTAAAAAACATAAGAAATAATAAAACATGATGAATACACATAAAAAATCATCATTTATATATGAAAGGGTATTTCAGATCATCAAAACCAATAGTACATGAGATATGTTGGAATAAAAATATTATTTCAACAATATCCACCTTTTTATGATAAAAAACCAATAAGACATTAAACAATAAATTTTAAAAGGTTTGACTTTATTTTTAAGAAAAATATGTAAACTATATATTAGTTTTAAAATATAGTGTTCTCCACCTTAGTTAGGAACTTCTTTCCAGTTGATTAAACATTGGGTAATCTTTTCTAACTTATCTCACAAATTTTTCATTAAAAAGGGTAAATATAGGTACAAAAAACATTAAGGTATCACTCATATTAATGAATTATTGAATTAAGGTGATGAAGTTGAATTTGAAATTATGAAATAATGGTATATATTTAATAAAAAAAAGTATTAAAAACATTAAATTAATAAATAACAACAAAAATCATTTTAAATGATTAAATTAAATTAATAAAGAAATAAATAAATTGGATTTTCATTAATTTTCAACATGTATAAATTGATGACCACTCAACACCCTAAAAAAATACAATACATTTGTTAGATGACCCATGTCTATGTACATGGAAAAATAAGGAGGTGGTTTGGTTGGAGGTATTTTGAAGAAAGGTTTGGTTCTAGAGGTTTTTGGAGTTTCCATTGGATATGTAATTATAAATCTTCCAAGATTTATAACATTAGATTATTCACTACCAATAACCTTCTTATCTTGAAAACTCTAAACTATCCAGATAAGAATTCCTTCAACATTCCCTTGAGTTTCATTGAAAATATATGATCTAGTATGAAAAAAGGTATTTAATTTGGAGGTACATATGATAAGGTTGTTTCCTTTGAATGTTTTACAATAGAAACATTCAATATGTATGTCTATTTTTAATATATTATGTATTGATCATAAAAAATGTCCACATTTTTTCTAGTACCACTATGGGTATCTGGATGAGTAAGGCCTAGAGTTATTATTCTTCTCAGATGATACAATTTATCATCACACAATTGTATCCTTTTACGGATATATCAAATGAAAAAATCAGGAATTATAACTGATGATTTTCTATGAATTTGAGAAAAGTAGCATAAACCATTTACCAGGATCCCTTTGAAGGAATCTAGCTGACAAAAAGTAGACCATGAATGAGCTCTAAGAAAAGGGGTATGAGTTCTAAAAACTTCTTCTCTATTATCCAGTCTACAAAACATTACATTTTAATCATTATTCTATTCATATATTTCACTTTTATATTCATAATATCCACTTTATATATTAAACTAGTAACAAATTTCTAAAGAGAATTGTAATGAAGTTGAAGAACCGAAGCACTAACAATAGTATGATCATGTTCAGGTACAGGTACCACATAAGGAACATGAAAAATGGAATAGGGGTTATATAGATATATGAAATATTCCTTGTAGGTTAAGAAAAATCTTACACAATTATTTTAATAGAAACTATCACAAATAGATATTCTGTGGATTCTATTTTTTATTCCTCCTTTAAATATTCCAAATTCAATACTAACTTACTTATAGACTTTGTTAAATAAGGTTTAAAATAATTAATGGTTTCTAGATAATGGTCAGTGATAAGTAAAAACCACAACTTTAGTATCCTTAGATATATTTAATATCCAATTCAAATTTCCCAAGGATTCATCATAAACTACTACCACTTTATCTGAGGATTTTTTAGGTTATACGTCAGGATTCTTAACAGTTTCTACAGTATCTTGGATCTCACCCATAATATCCATTTTAATATATTACATTATAAATTGTGTAAACATATAACACTACATGTACTGAATTTATGAGGTTAAAAGATTTATTTTTGAGAAAAACTAATCAATTATACTCTGAAAAGTAGGAATATCTAAAGGAACCATGGTAGTAGTTGAAGTTGGCTAAAACTTTTTCATATACTCAAATTTTTTAAGTGAAACACTTAGTAAAGTGTCTATAAATTCATTTATTTTTTACTTTAAAGGCATAATATCATCAATAAAATCTTGAGACATGTCTGATTTCACCATTAGAAGATTCCAGAACATGTATCATAAATATTTAACCATAACACCAAGATCTTTAAACATTGACTTGGTAGGGAAAACATCTTTAATAACTCTAACAAGTTATTTCATCTTCTTAATATAATTGGAACTTAATTTAGAAAAAAACATGTTGAATATATTTTTGGGTATCCATTAATCTAACCAACTTTTCAAAATCAACCTTGGAAACATAAGACTTATTTTGTTCTTTGATCTCATCCTTATAAACTTTTAACTCTTTTTTCAGATCATTATATTCGGGTTAAAGATTATCAAATTTAGTTATAATATCATTGGTAAAATATTTAATTTTATAACATTCTGAACTATTACTAACTAAGTGATCCTCTTTATTCACAAAAGGATATGGTGATTGGTCTCCCCAAAATTTACACATGTTTTTTATGGTTGAAGTCATTTTTATAGTGTATCTTGGGTTTTTTAATCCTCAGATACCTAAGAAAAAACATACTAATACATAAATTCTATGTATTATTTGTATATAAAGTGTCCAACTTGAGTTTGATTTTTGATGTTTTAAATTAACACTAATTCAACTAAGTGAATTTATTTTGAAAAAAATGATTTGATACTAGGATATCACTTGGGGTGGATTAGATGAATTTCATTTTAAATTATTTAAATTTCATTAACATAAGAAGTATTTATTCAATGAAATCCATATAAACTCATCAATTACTTTTTTAAAACCATAACATACATGTGCTAATAACAAATACATTTAGATGATCATTTCCATGATCTATACAACGTAAACGATCTTACTAACACATAAAAAGTGTGGAAAAAACATTAAATAAGGAAGAGGAAGAGTGAAAACATATTAAATGTAAAAATTCAATAAAATAAAATTTTAAAAATTTATAGAGAGAGAAATAAAATCAAATACAAACCCTTACTACTCCCTTCAATCAACCCATAAGAGGTTTGACACTCCATTGATGCAATTATCTCAATTGAAGCGGGAAGTAGACTTAGAAGAGTAGAATTTAAGAAAGAAAAATAGTGAAATAACAATCAATCCTCCATTTTATGAATACTATCACAAATATTTCTGAATAATATCCATAAAAAGGTAACGGTGTCCAAATGACATATTAATAACATAATAGGTGGAAATTAAGAAGTTTTATTAAAAAATAAGGTGATTTAAATAACATACAAGAGAAATAAATGTGATTACAAGATAAAAGTGGAAACAAAACATTACAATGAAACAAACACCATGGATCCCAAACTACTTCACCGCCACTTACATAAATTGTAATTTTTTTAATCCTTGGTATGAGCCTCCAAGATTGAAATTCACCCCAATTAATGATGGTAGGACAAGGTTAGCAGAACAGTAATGGAGAGAAGAATTTTCCAACCTAAATAAAATATGATCCATCTTGTATCCATAAAACATAGGCATATAAATGAGATTTTAGATTGCCAAATTTTGGTCGTACATAGAAAAAAACCGAATCCCAAAATTTCCGATAAAATAATTTAAAATTTCATCCCAATTGGATTTAGCTTATTTGGTGATATGATCGAAATGGTGGGTTGTTCTTTGGGACCACAGAATCTGGACCATATTTTCATCTTTAACTTGGGCCACCTAGAACTCTAAAAAACATTGAATTAGCTCTAGTAACTATTTAATTAAATGGTACTATTTATACTTTATATTTCTAGTTAAAATGTTCGCATCATTTGTATTGAATCGTGGCTGATAAAGTTATATTAGTAGGATTCTTTTAACTTCACATTTCACAAGATTTCTTGTGTTGATTGTCTAAAATGTTGTTCTTCCAATGTGAATCTCGAAGTTCATCAAAATGAAGAATTATTACTGACAGAATGGTAAACATTAAAATAAAATATAAAATAAAATTAGGACCATTGGGTTTTTATGAGGTGTCCAAAAATGTAAAATGTAATAGTGCACATTAAGAAAAAATTACAATCATAATGTGAAATATTGTTCTAATTGTAAAATGGAATAAAAATAGTGTTTATGAAAAGTTAAGTACATGAAAAATATATTATATAACAATAAATATTACTTTTTAAGTGGCTAAACATACACCGACATGTGTTTTTATAGTCCAGAGAAAAATATATCTCAAATATATGATATTGAATTACCTTTTCCAATAACATTTTAATATACTATTCTTAACAAAAGACATCTTACCAAACAATTATGAACCCCATAAAAATAAATTTACATAAGAAAATTTGGAAAGAATATATGATGACCAAGACTAGTCCTTTTTTAAATCTATCACCATGATTCATCATATTTTAAATTATGCATGACTATGTGTTGTTCATCATAATAGGCAAGAGGGAGTAATTTTTACTCATAAGGGGTGGGGGAAAGATGGAATTTCTAATAGGAATAAAATTTTAACCATAAGAGGAGTATTCATTTTTTAGTATTTTTTTGCATGTTTTCCATGGTAATTGAAATTTCACATAATCAAATTGAACCATGTAGTAAGACTTTCCCAATGACTCCAACGTTCAAAGACCATATGAAACGAAGTGAATCTCACATACTCGGGCAACATATTATGTTAAATCAATAAAATCTAAAAGAAAATTATCAAAAATAGAGTCAAAATGAAAAACTATAGGACATAAATCAATAAATTCATGATAGCAAAGTTCTGAGATCCACACATTAGGTCAATACATTACATTACACAGAAATTTAGTTGTTGTTGTTGTTTTTATTTACATTTTTTGATGTTTTTTTGAATAAACATGTTAAAATTAAAATAAATCACCAAACTTATGCCATCTATTATGGGACCCTATGAACTCATACTGACACCCCACAATCCTATGTACATGTATTGTGACTTTTTTATTAAAGGGATAAAAATGTAAATGGTGAAAATCACATTAGACTACAACACTTTCCAAAATTTGTGCTCTTGAACATAAAAATGGATTAAAATCGGAATAAAGAAAATAAAAAAAATTTCATATTCAGTTTAAAAGTTTATAATTTCTATTTTCATATTCAATTTTAATGTAATATTTACTTCAATTTATAAACAAAAAATTTTATTTTACATAAAATCAAGTTTCTTTTCTGTTATTACACTCCTAACTTAGAATAACATTTCAGATAGTGTTTAATGGAAAGAAAAATATCTAGGGGGTAGAAGAAACGAAGATGAGTTATAAAAGGAAATAAAAATAAGAAACATGGAATAATGTAACATTGTAGTTGAAGTTGGAATTCAAGATTCTTCTAATTACTCCAAGGATCACCATGTCATTGGGAGAAGCTTTGTTAATGTTGATTGTTTGTATTTGAAGTCCTGGATGAAATATTATTATTTTTAAAATTATCAACCTCTAAATCACCATAATCATATACAAAAACACAATTAGAAAAGAATGAATCCACTTAATTTTCTCCAATATAAAAAAATAATGAAGAATATAATTGATAAAAACATACCGATTTATTTTAGAACAATAATGACCGATGTCATGAAGAAGTAAAAAAATTGAATACAAATATATATAGATATATAGATACATATAGAAATAAATTTTAAAATATATGTATATATACAAAAAAAATATAATAAAGAAGTACTATATATCATAGGTTAGTGGACGGTGCACTCCCCTATATCCCATCAAGAATTGGTTCGAGTCCCATGTATTCACCAATGGCGATTGAGTTTCCCCCACAACTTATAGAGTTTCCTTTTGTCTTTTTTATGTTTTTTAAATTTTATTTCCTTTTTTAGGTTGAAAAAACCAAAAAATAAAAAAATTAATATGGAATATAAGAGATAAAAATAAAAATATATATATATATATAAATGAAAAAAAAGAAATAAAAAATGATTTTTTATTATTTTATATTTAAATTTAAATTTAAGAAAATGAAATGAAATGAAATAAAATTAATTATTATAATGGGTTACTTACTAAAAATAATATTTTTTAACATCATTATCTCAACTTGGACTGTCTAACTTCCCCAATATCAACTTAAAATATTTTAAAGACCATATTATTCACCACTTCTATGAGATTTATATAGTCATTTTTGAAATTATTTCATGTGAATACCTATATTCTACAATGATTGGTAAAATATAATGAATATCAGAAATGGATAATCAAATTGCTTCTATAGACTTATATAATAAATATACAATCATTCTGATATTATTAGAATCATGTGAACATATACTTACAATTGGAAGGTTTTGGCTATCCCCAAAGAATGAAAAATTGGGGGTGGATGAAAAGGAAATATGTTGAAGTTCAGGTAAGAAGAAACTTTCAGAAAAAGGATGGGACTATGAATCATACTTTTATTTGTAAAATATCTCAACCAAATTGGTTCCTTTTTAATAGATTATCTAGCTACCAAATTGGAAAGATCAATGTTAAGAATGGGTACAGACTCAATGTTTGTGATTTTCCTAAAGGATACATTGAGTGGTGATCTGAAAATTCATTATTAGATCTATCCAAAAGAGATTCAAGTCATGGATACAAGTTTCCATCATGTGAATGAAAAAAATTTAATTCAACTTTCTTTAAAAACTCATTAAAAGACCCCTCATGTACTGTAGGTTAAATTTTAACATTCCATAAAAATTCAAATCATTTTCTAAATTTTATTTCTCAAATTATAAATTTTTTTCATCAGTTTTTTTTAGTAATTTTAATGACTCTGATTGTTTGTGAATAAATAGTAAAAAAATTTCATTAGTTTTTTTCACTCATGGAAATAGTCACAACATGGATTTTTTTTGAAAGTTTTGTGTTTAATAAGATTATTCTATTAATATTTTGGAAGTATATCCTGATTTATAATGGGATACATAACCATTTCAATTATTTTTTTTTGTTTTTATCTCAATGATAAAAACTGATAATTCAATATCTTTATTTTTTGACAAAATTCATCATGTAATGGTTTATTATCAGGTTGGAAAATCAGTTTATCCCAACATTAGTCCCGTATTAATTGAAACTTTTTGTAGGACTAAATGACTTGTGGAGCATAGGAAATCAAATATTTTTGTTGATTATGTTGTTTATTGTCCCGCCAATAAAATCTAGGGTGGTCATTGTACACCACACTATGTGTAGACTATTCAATATAGGAAAATGTTCCCCATGTCTGGATTTGTTCCAAATGGACTTATATATGAGTAAAATATGGGACGATAATAGATATGTTGGGTGAGAATAAGATGTGATTGTCAAATATAACATATTAGGTCCCCGAGAATGGAACCAAAATTGGGTATCTCTAAAAATTACCCAAATTTTTATGGTTTATACGGTTGCTTTTATTTTCGAATTGGTTTTCCAATCCTTCGAAACCTAAGAAGAAACTTATATTCACATACATTATATATATTGTTATTGGATTTGAAGTGGAAAACACAAATTTTATTTGATGTTGTTTAAATTAACACTACTAGACCTAAGTTATTCCATTTTGAAATAATTATTTGATCTTATATTTTCACTTGGGGTGGTTTAGATGAATTCCTTTGTTAATTAATTCAAATTCATTAACTTTAGAAGGATTCATTCAATGATATAAATCTTAACTAATTACATACTGGTTTAACAGCTTCAAATACTCACTATAATCATATATACACTTATAGGATCATTTTCACGAGTAATACATGGTATGTGATCTTATTAGCACTTGAAAATTGTGGAAAAAAAATCAATAAGTAAGAATAAGAGAGTAATCCGTGAATGAAAAAGCTCAAATAAAATAAATAATTAAACATTTATAGAGTGAGAATTAACATTCACTCCATACCCTTGATACTCCCTTTTATCTAACCATTATATGGTTATCCCTCTATTCATGATACAATCTCACAGGATGCAGTAAGTAGACTCATGATGGTAGAATGGAAGAATATTTTTTTTGGAAATAAGAACCACTCCACCATTGTGTGGATAATTTCAAAAAAAATTATGAATAACATAACTATTTGAGGCGATAGAATAAAAATGATACCTGAATAATGGAATGAGATAAAATTAATAACATTTATGAAAAATAAGGTGATTCAATTAACATATATGAGAAATAAATTTTATTATAAAGAATAAGTGGAAGCATAACATTACAATAAAAAATCATAATGCATCCAGAAATCCTTAACCAAAAATACCTTAAATAAGAATTTTGGAATCCTTTGGTTTAGAATACAATAGAGATATTTAGAATAATTAATTATGGTAGGATAATGTAGGTGGAAAGTTATTGGAGAGAAGAATTCCCCCCCCCCCTTGAAAAAACATTGAACCAGCTTGAATCCACCAAATAGAGGCGCCATAATGAGATTATAGATGGCTAGATTTTGGTGGTACCTAGAAGAAAAAATTGATTCCATAGATCTACCGTAATATACTATAAAATATCAGTGTTATTTTTTTAGTTTGCGAGATATGATCAATATAGTATCATATTTTCCTAGAACACAGAATCAGGGCCAAAATTTTATCTTCAACTTGACCCTTTTGGAAATCACATGAAAACTAAGAATTATCACTCGTGACTATTAAATATTATATTACTATTTATTTCATCTATATTTTGTTCATATTTTAGCTTCATTGGTATGTAATAATGGTGGATATTGTGATATTATTTGATGGATGTCAAGTGCAAATTTCCCAGAATATCCTTGGTTGAATGTGTAAAATGTTGGACTTAAAATTTGATTATTCATTTTCTATAATAAGTTGATTTTTCTCCAATGTAATGAGAAACATAAAAATAAAATAAATATCACTTTTTATTTTAGGAGGTTCCCACATATGTACTAATTTATAGTAAACTTTAATAATAATATCAATCATATTGTGAAATAATGTTCAAATTTTAAAATGCACTTAAAGTAGTGTTTATGAATAATAATGCAATGGAGATTTTATATTTTTAAAAATAATATTATCATATTTTAGCGGCTAATCACACCCCCCACAACATATGTTTTTCTATTCTCAAGAAAAATGTATCTCAAAAATATGAAATTGAATTCTCATTTACCAAAATATTTTAATGGACAATCCTCACCAAAAGACCTCATTCAAAGCAATTTTGAACCCCATAAAAATAATTTTACAAAATATAGTTTAAAAATAATTTCCCATGCCCAAACCTAATCATTTGTTTAAATCCATCTCCATAATTAATGTAATTTTTAATTAAGTAAGATGATGTGTTGTGGATCATAATAAAATTGGGGATTCATTTGTATTCAAGAGAAAAAAGATTGAAGCACTAGGTGGAATAAAATTTTAACCTTAATATGAGTAATTTTTTTAATTTTTTTATGGTAATTGAAATTGAACTCAATCAATCACCCCCTTTAGAGATACATTTCTAATGAATTTTAGGTTCAAAGTCCATTGGGTACCATGTGAATCTCACATACATGGATATCATATCGAGTTAACTCAAAAAATTAAAATTATAAAAAATAAAGATAAAATGAAAATATCATGGTTATAAAACCATGTCATCATGATTCCCAAGTACATAAATCCAAAAATTAGGTCAATCCATTTCTCTATATGAATTTTTAATTTTTTATTTTCTTATCTACAATTTTTCAGTGTATTTTTGAATACTCATATTAAAATTAAAATAATAACCAAACCTAATACTTTTTTATTGGACTTCGAATAACTAATAATAATACCTTAGAATCAAAAGGATGTTCATATTAGTTTTTTTTAAAGGGATGGAAATGTAAATAGTGAAAAACCACATTAGATAACCACACATTCCAAAATCTATTATCTTGAACATATTCTTGGATTAAAATAAGAATAAAGGAATGGAAAATAAATTTATATTTAGTTTCAATGTTTCCAATAATTATTTTCTTATTTAATTTTAAATAAATTTTTATTTCATTTTATGCATATAAAATTTTCTTTGATAAGAAAAATAATGTTTTCCATTCCTTAAACCCCAATATAGAATAACACTATCCCTAGTGTTTAATGAAATGAAATTTTTTAAAAGGGTAGAGGAAAATAATAGGAGTTATAAAAGGTAATTGAAACAATAAACATGGAACAAAGAGACCTGGTGGTTGAAGTTGACATTCATGGTGCTCTTGAAAACTTCTTTGATCGCTATTTTACTCAAAGAATCCCAATTAATGATGACTATTTTTGTCAAAAATCGTGGAAGAAATATGATTTTCTAAAAAATACATCTACCTTAGGATCACTTGAATCTTATACAACAACAAAATTTGAACACAATGAACATCACTTGAGATTCCATTAACCAAAAATAAACAAGGAGAAAAAGAAAGTATAAAAATCATATTTTTTTTTCTAGAACACCAATGAATGATACAATAAATAAATAAATAATGAATAAAACAATATAATATATATATAAATATATATTCAAAAGGTTTTAAATATTAGTTTATATAAAACAAAAATAGAATATAAAAGTATTATATACAATATGTTAGTGGAAGTCACACTCCCCTATCTCCATTTGGTTAAGGGTTCAAGTCCCACTTCTTTAAAAGTCATGAATGGGTATTTCTCACAACCTATGGTTTTCAATTTCGAATTTTTTTTAATATTTTTAATATTTTTTTAGTTTTATTCTAAACAAAAAAATAGAAAAAAATAAAGAAATTAAATATTTCCTAGAAGAGAGAGAAAATTAAAAAATAAATATAGAAAAAGAAGAAAAAGAGAATAAATAAAAAAAATATTTTTTTGTAATTTTTTAAACTAAAAATACACGATTATAATATGAAATAAAACTAAATTCATGGGGATTTGGGGTTTCCTCCTGGAAAGTTCTTAGTTTAATATCTTTATCTCAACCTGGACTAACGAGCTTAACTAATACCAACTTTCATCATTTTAAGGACTATATTTTTCAATAAATATACTAGATTGAGATTGATTATTTTTTGGAATTTTTCTTCATGTATAAACCTTTATTATAAAATTAGTTGTAAAATCCAAGGAATACCTGAAATTTTGGATGATATTTCTTTTATATTCTTGCATAAGACATCTAGGACCATTTCTCTCTGATTAATTTCAAGAGAAGAAACAACGTGAAATGGATGGTTTTGGATATACCTAATGAATGAAAACATAATGGAGGATGTAAAATATATATTCTCATGTTTTGATTGGATAACACCTTAAAAAATAGCTTGGGTTCAACAACATTTAATCCTTTAGAACAGAATATCTAGCCACCATATTGGACATATTAGTGTCAAAAATAGGTATAGAACTGATTTTTTTATTTTCTAATGGATCCATTTATTGGTGATAACGAAAAATAATTATTTGAACCATCCAAAGTAGATTTAATCCATGTATAGAGGTTTCCCTCATCTGAATGAAAAAAAATCAATTCCCCTTGATTTAAGAACTCATTAATTGTTCCCTCAAGTTCCCTTGGATGAATTTAAACATTCCAAATAAAAGTAACCTTTTATATATCATTGATGTCCCAAATTAAAATTTTGGTTGCTAATTTTTTTTGTTATTTTAAATCCTATGATTGTATGGGAATCCATGGCTCAGGGTTTTCATTATTTTTCTCACTCATGGAAATAGTCACATCTTAGAGTTTTTTGTGAGAGGCCTGTGTGTTACAGAATTATTATATCAACATTGAGGAAGGAAAATACGGAGTTTGAATGGTTTCTTTAACCATTTTAATTCCTTGAATTTCTAATATCAAATATTAATCCTCCAAAGTTATTTTCTCCATTTATTAACACAATTCATCTAGTAATGGTTTTGGATCAGACATGAATAAGGGTTAAGCCAAAAGTTTGGTCTTATAGGAATTAATACTCATTATATCTTGGAATGGGTTGTGGAGGATAGGATTTCAATGATCTTGGTTGATTAGTTTGTTGATTATCCCACCTATATAATATAGGGTAGTCATTATTCACAACACTTGGTGCGTGTTTTTCAAAGTACAGAGTGGTTCCCCATGATTGGATTTTTTCAAAATAGCCTTCTATAGGAGTGAAATCGGGCCTCAGAACAGATAAGTGGTGTAATAATAATAAGTGATCCTATAGGATTTTTTTTAATTTCCCTGAAAATGATCCAAAAATTTTGACGTTTCTAAATCTACCCATATTTTTAGGGATGAAGCGGTCACTTGTAGTGTAGCTTGGTTTGTTGAATCCTCAGAGTCCTAAAAAGTAATATAATGAATTATAAATTCTATTGATTTTTTTCTATTAAATTTCCAACTTTTGTTTGATTTTATATGGTTAAAATTAACAATTATATGCCTAAGTTTTATTCAATTTTTGAGAATTAGTAGATCCTAGGTTATCGCTTGGGGTGATTTGGAAGAATTCATTTTTAAATTAATTTAATTTAATTAACCCAAGAAGGATTCATTCAATGAAATCAATATAAAATAATCACATACTGATTTAAAAATTTTACATACACATGATAATAACCTATACACCTAAAGGATCATTTTCAAGATCACCAAAAGGTAAATGATCTAATTTTCACAATAAACACGTGGTGAGAGAAATTCAATAAGGAAGATGAAGAGATAAAAATAATTAAATGAAATAATCAAATAAAAGAAATTATGAAAAAATTTTAGATTGAGATGTGACTTCCAATCCAACCCATTTATAATCACATGGATCAACCCATAAGATGGTTATCCCTCCATTGATTATATTCACTCACTTTATGTCGTAAATAGACTCATAATGAAGAAATTGAAGAAAAAAAATTATCAAATAATGACCACTCCACCATTGTGTGAATAATCTAACAAAAATTTGTGAATAACATCACTACATAAAGAAATAGTATCAATGGGATATAGTAATAAAAAAATAAATAAATAAATTTTATAAAAACCTTTTGTTATTCAAAGAATAAACATGTGAAAGAAATTTTATTACAAAGATAATGCTGAATCATAACATTTCAATGAATGAAACACCATGAATCCTCAATTTCTTCACCACCACTACATTAACTACAAATATTTTAAGCCTTGGATAGAGCCTACAATAGTGATGGTATTCCTAGTTAATTATTCTAGGCCTATGTGGGTGGAAATTTAATGTATAGAAGACTTTCCCAACCATGAAAAAAATCCAACTCATCTTGAATCCACCAAAAATGGGCTCAAAATTGATCTTATAGATGAAATAATTTGGGTGGTACAGAGATGAAACCATTTAGCCACCATATTTTACCTAATACACAATAAACTTTTACCCCAATTGGATTTTGGGTTTAAATGATATGATTTTAATGGTAGGCTATTTTTCTATGACACAGAATCTAGCGTATAATTTCATCTTCAACTTGGGTCGTATAGAACTCCCATAAAAACTCATAATTAGCTCTAATATCTATTTTATTAAATGTCTCCTTATATTCTCTCGATATAGTTCAACGTTTAGATTCAACATGATTGAATAATGACTGATACAGTTATATTATTGAGATGATGTTGGGTTTACTTTTACCATAATTTCCATATTTGAATGTCCAAAATGTTGGTCTTCAAATGTGAATATCTATGTTCTCAAAAAGGATGAATTGTTAGTAATGGAATGAGAAACATGAAAATTAAATGTGAATATAAAATCAATACCATTATGTGTTTTAGGAGGTGTCCCAAAAAATAACACATAACAGTGAACTTTAAGAAAGAACTGTAATCATCGTGTGAAAAAATGTTAAAATCACAAAATGCACTAAAAATAGTGTTTATGAATAATGAAGAAAATTAAAACTATATATTATAATAAAGAATATTAACCTTTTTAGAATATAATTAGTGATTTTATAGGTGTAATATTATAATTTTCAATAGTTTCCATAACCATATCACCACATCGATCTCCATCAGTAGGTTATAAAGGTAGAATTGGATCCATTTAATGATGATCCACCACTATTTCAACTATTCCATCTGTATATGAAATATTAGGCATAGTCAAAATTGGAATTTCATTATGGGTGAGAATAGTTGTTTCATAAACCGGTTCCATATTCTAAACAACTTCAGCAACTCTAGAATCATCTGCTCACTGACTCTAACCAAGATCTTCCACTACATGATCAACCTTTGAAAACTAGGGATCTATAATGTAATATTAATACTCCTAAACCTCCATTGAAGAATCTATATTATAGAGTTATATATACCTTGGTGTAGGGATTTGATATGGAACCCTTGGATCCACACTCTCCTAACCAGCATGCTTTATTGAATTTTATGGATAGTCCAAAAAGTACCAAATGGTCATCAAAATAACTACAGATTGGATATAACTCCTATAGAATTTCACTGACTCTATCTTATTCAAATATACTTTTTTTATTATTTAAAATTATATTGATTATAGAACCATAAGTATTATAATTCAATATTATTATACATTTTTAGAATTGATTTATAAAATACATCAAATACCTTGTAAGGTTGAGCTTCAGAATATTAATCAGAATATGTAACAAATACATATCTCGAAATAGAACATTCTCTATATCTCCAAATCTCCAGGATATCACTATTTGAACAGTAATATAGATAAACTTAAACTCATTTTCCATATAATTAACTTTGAATTTCATAAAATTAGACATTCTCAATTGCAACTTGAACACTTTTTAAGGACTTACAAAACATGTTCCCACCAATGTTGGACTAATATTAAAATCCTCCTTGTGGTGAAATTGAGGGAACTCATCCCAGTCAAATAATGAATCCAAAACTACCATTCCATTTTCAAATTTTTAAATAAAATTATCTTTTCTAGAAAAATGGAACTCAGAATTCATCAAAAACACATTTATCAATTATTAAAAAAAGTGTGATGACTTAAATCATAACATCCCATCCTTGAAACTGATGTAACTTCTTTAGTATACTCTATATAGAATTAATCCATGACATATCTATGAATATTATAGTAAGAAAAATACAAGACACACCACATACTTTTTATTTCATGGATCAATTTGAGATTACCTCATCCCAATTCTTATATTTACCCAAGGATGACAGCTTTGATGAGGGTTGAGGGATGAACGAGATGTTGGGGCTGATGTGTCATCATTAGAGAGAAGATACATATGCAAAAAAATAATATTTCATGTGATGATTAAATATTATTTCATGAACCAGAATCAGAAAAATATTTCATATTTGATTGGTTTTTCAATTGATTTTAAATAATAATAAAACAAATATAAAGAAATAAAAAATTTATTTTCTAAAAACCACAACATTAAAAATAGAGAAACATGATAATAAAAATTAATTTCAAAATTTTTTTAAACCCAAATCATTAATAAATAAAATTTAAATTTAAATTTTAAAAATATAAGATCAATTAAATTCATTTAAATTTAAATAAACACAACTCTATATTAATAGAACCAAAATGTTCACATTCAAGGGGCTTGGTAAAATAGAAATTCTAACTTATTTTTAGTAATGATCATGTCAATAGTAATATCACTTTTTTGAGCATGATATATCAATAAATGATTCCTTATGAATATACTCTTGTTTTTACAATGATTTATTGGATTCCATGAAAGGTTTAAAGCACTAGTGTTGTCAAATTTATTTTTTCCTTGAGTTTAATTCAATCTAAAATTTATTGAGGTGTGTTTTATCGACAATAAATGTGCACAACAACTTCAAGTAACAAATAAATTCTTCTGTAGTAGTAGATAATCCAACAAATTTTTATTTATTACTAGACTAGGATACCTCATATTTACCTATATAATGGTATTTTCTAGAGGTACTCTTACTGTGTATTATAAAACCTATAATTTCAGATTCTTAATTTTATATTAAATTAAAAGAATATATTTTTCTGAAATATTAAGGAAGTAGAAATTGTTAGTTTCAAATACCTTAAAATTATCTTGGTAGATTTAAATTATAATACATATAATTTTCATGAAATATTTCCAAAATAAATGTTTTAAAAACAATGTCTGGTATACTATAAGTTAATCATAATAAACATATAATTATTCCTCTATAAATTTTATTGTCAATTGGTTTCCTAGATTCAACCATCTAAACTTTTCATCAGAACTCATAGGATTTGTATGTACTTTAACACTCTCAAGTACAACCCTATTAAGTAAGGCAATTATTAATTTTCATTGATTAGAACATTCCCAATTCATTTTTTATTAATATAAAATATAAAAAAATAATTTAAATCACCCATATTTTTAATTTAAATATATTTTCATGTAATTTGAAAATTAATTACGTAATTTTTTATTTTCTTTATCAAAAAACTAAATCATAAAAATATATCATTTTTAACAAAATATTAGAAATGAAACTTTCATAAATAGTGTAGGATAGTCCACTCATACTAAAACAATTTACAAAATAAATGCACATAAACATTGACAATAATATCTTTGTTCTTTTTTAAGGCCACAATAAAATTTGAATACATTAAAAACTAAATTTGGAAAATGAAGATTATTATAGAATAGTGGTTGTTCAATATAAACATTGTCCAAAAAAATTTAAAATAATATTTCACATACTTATATTATAATTTTAAATTCATATGTGATGCATAATGTAGAATTATATTAATGTATTCTATTACATCTACTTGTGAAAAGGCCTCTTTAAAATCTATACCTTCTTCATGACAACTACATTTAGATACTAGTCCATCTATATTCCCCAGGATCACACCATGATCATCTTGTTTATTCTTATAAACCCATTTTTTTATATAATAAGAAATTCATTGAGTTTATGAACTAATTATCAATCCTCGTTTCACTAGAACGAGATTAATTATTCCTGTATGACTATATCTAGACTCTCATGTAATAAGACTTATTCTATGGTCTTAATCTATTGTTGAGAAAAAAATGATGAAAATTATATATAATTTACTATAATTATTGTAATTCTAATACCTTCATCTAATATTCCTATAACTATATCTAAGAAATTGTTCTTAAGGGTTCTATGATGTATATGAAGAACAATTTCAGGTTCAATGGTATCCACCCCTATAGGGGTTGGTTCTATAAAATAATATTCGAAATAATCATCCCAATTTTGTTCCAAGATATTTTCACATATCAGGTTTTTAAAATAATCACATAGCGCATAAACATGAGTAATTTTTCTATAAAAAATATCCCTATAATCAAATTTCACTTGAGTAGATTCTTCAAAAATATTTGACCTTTTATTGAGAATTCTAAATTCCATGGAAGTTGTTTAATAGAGAAGGAATATTATTTTACCAGCCTTTAGATAAGATTTAACAATATTTTCCTTGGTGTTTAAAATATACACCCTACATCCCAATACATTAATGTATCCAAATTATGGGTTTTTATTATTTAATATCTCATATGGTGTTTTCTTAAAAATAGCCCTGATTATAATTCTAGTGATGACATAACATGCTATATTAAACACTTCAGACCAAAAATTAGTAGGTATGTTAAATTTAAATAACATTATTATAGTAATTTATTAAAAAGTTCTGTTATTCCATTGAAAAACACCATTCTGTTGAGGCATCTAGGCAGAATAAAGGTGTGATTGATACTTTATTTTGAACTATATGAATTGAACTCATGGATTTCGAATTCTAATTCATGGTAAAGTATTAAATAAATATGTTTGGAATCTTTATATTTTTTAAAAACTTAAAAAAATTATACAAACAGAAAATGATTACCTTTTAAAACATAAAAATAAAACGCATTTATTTTTTTTAAAATCATCTACTAATATATGAAAAAATATCTACCGCTTATTCTTGAAATTGCAGATGGCGTAAAAAATCAAAATGGACTAGGTCTAGGGGTATAGATGTAGAAATCTCCATTTCATGTCTCAAATTGAATTGTGTGTATTTACTATATGGGATACAATACATTTATTTCATTTATTCAATTCAGGTTGAGGAATATATAAAAATAAATTCTATTATATTTTATTTTCAATGAATAAAAATAAAAATATCTCTATAATATATAAAAAATCTTGGATTATTTTTTTCATCAAATAAAATGTTTAATTATTATCTACTCAAAAAATTAATATCTAGACTATAGGAAAAATATTTGATGTAGAGGGAATTTTAGAGAAATATCCAACCATATTCTATGACCATCCACAATCCATAAAACATTTTCAATTAATACACCTGGAATATTTTCCATATAAAGTTAAATAAAACATGTAATTGTTTTGGTACCCATATTTGTTTGGTTTATAAATGTTAAAAATATGAGATTTGGGAACATAAATCAGTTTGAGCTATCAAAAAAGTCCATAACTATATTCTGAAATACTTTTTTTGTAAGAAAGGAATAATTAAATCCAAAAAATCTTATAGTTTTTAAAACTAAAACATTTATCACTAGTTAAAAAAAATTCCATAAGGAAAATATGTAATTTTATATAGGTTCTAATTTTTAGAACGAAGAAAAAAAATATTTTTTTGTATATCATTGGATTATAACTTTAGTTTCCTATCCTATTCATATTTTAATGATCATTATTGTTTAAATGAAATAAATTTGAATTAATTTCACATATTTTAAAAACACTTTCAGATTCTTTGATGTCTTTATTTTTTAAAAAAAATTTAATCTTATTACCATGTTCAATACATGATGCTGCAAAATTTTCATGATTGTTCTTATAAAATTTAAATTTGTTTATTTAATCCCTCTTTCTAATTAGTAATAACATCATAGGAATATTTACAGTTTTATTTTTATTTTTCAAATATTCATACTCAGTTTGTAACATGGTAAAATATTCATTTAATTCCTTATGTGATCAATTTTCATATTTAGATTCAGATTCATGCTCAGAAGAATAATAGGAATGTACCTAATTAGTTTTTTCTATAATTCACATATTGGTCTTCTAATTAGAATATTCAACTTATAATTATGAATATTTAACATCACTATAATCATTTTTAGAACTCCTTAGGGATTTCATGTCTTTTTTGTATTCTTTTTCTTGTATCCAACATTATTGATGTAATTTTTCTCTAAATATTTATCATCTATAAACTGTGGATAGTCTGGTATAATATGTACAAGTTTTTTTTATTCATAGAATCTCACATATTTAGAATTACAATAAAAAATCTTATATTTTTTTATTTTTTTATTAAAATGTATTAATTTTTTTTTATAATATTTTCAACTTCCTGTCAATGTGAGGAATCTTCCTCTCTGAAGTAGAACCATTTAAAATTTATTTATCAGGTTTCATAACCATTTTAGTTTCATTTAATTTTTTATAATACTTTGATGTTGATACTTTTGAAGCATAATTATATTACTTAACTAATATATAATATATAGATTCAACATTTATATCTTTCTCACACATTATTAAATTTCAAATGAGATATTTTAATTTCAAATTCTTGACCTCTTTAGATTTTCTAATAGTATCTATTAGCCCAATTAATCTTAGTGGTAGAATTTGGATAATTTGAAAGGCCTGATCTGGATTAGAAATAAGTTCTCCTAAAGCTGCTAAATTCTTCCCCATGTTAGTATGTATTCCATTTTATTGTGAGATGTGATCTCCTTCCATCATTCTAAATGTAAAAAATTATGTGTGGAAGAATTATATATGAGATTTCATACATTTTCTATACCTTCATAGAGAACTGCTATAATAGTACACACTTCCGAAGATATTTTTCATTGAGAGGCCTATTTGAACATATATGTACATATTCCAAATATTTTAAGATTTATTTATATAGATTTTATATTATTACAAGCTTGAGTATATACATCAAATGTTTTAGGTTCTATTATTGGAATTTCATAAGGATTCAGACTGTAGTGATAAAACATTAGACCAAGATTATTTAAATTGATGGTCATCTATTCCATTTACCAACATTATTCTCACCAATAAAATAGGGATATCTTACTATTTACACAACTTTTCAATTTTTAGTTTCTGATTCCATTTCCAAAATGATCTTTGGACTTGAACCTTTGATATTTGGGAACCCAAGATTCCCTTACTCTGATACCTATTGTTTTTCCAATAGTATTTCACTAAGAATCAAGCAGTAGGTGAATTTAGTTCTTGAAAATTTCATCACATGGAAAAACACCCTCTTCTATAAATTTATAACTCCTCATATTCTATTAAATAAAAGTAGAAGCAAAAATAAATTATATAAAATAATGATCAAGCATATAAATTTATAGGGTTTCTCATAATAGAAATTACTGAGTCCACTCCACTAACACTCTTATCCATGAGTTCGGTGATTTTAACTTGAATAGTCATTATTTTAGAGATTTCAAATCCTTTTTCCAGAGAATTAATGACTAAGTGAAATCAATAAATAATTTTTACATTAGTATAATAGATTTAAATTAGGATTCAATAATTTTTTACAACCATTATCCTTCATGGTTCATTTTCCCAAAACCATTTACAATGAAATAGAACTTACATATTGAACAAAAAATTGTAAAATATCACTAAAAAAGAATAAATTTCAATGAGAGATGATATAATGATATAGAATCTTAATGAGAGTCTTCTAAAATGACAATAAGTAAGATCAAGATAGCACAACAATAGATCATGAAACTTCTTCTTCTTGTTATGTAAAACTGAGTAGTGCATCGGAGATTCCAGAGAGAGTTATTCTTAGAATGGTGAAGAAGTTATTCTTCTTCTCAATATATCTCTTATTCACTTCTTATATATTAAAAAATATTTTCAAGAAATTTTATTTTAATCCAAAAACATATATCCATAAAACCCATGTATCATTATATGACAACAAAAATCATTTTCTCTGAAATACCTCAAAAGATGAAAAGATTATTAAAATATCCATGTAATTGTTTCTTTTCCCTATAAATTAATTTTTTTATGTTTTTTACCAAAAAAAGATAATATAACATATAAATAATGCACAACCACATTAAAATATCAATAAATTGCTTCTACAGTAATCAGTACAGGTTGTAGTATGACACAACTGATTAAAGATTACCATGTAGATAAATTCTTAATATTTGAATACATGTAGGAAAATTAATCCATGTTTCCATTTTTCAAATATAATAATATCTACATTGTGAATTTTTCATAGGCCTTCTTCACATAGCCAATTTTCTCATGTAGCCTTTCTTAATCATGTAGTCTTTTTACTCATGTATCCAAATTTTAACACAATAAAAGGAATTGCATAGCCATTTGGATCCACAAAGCTAATTTAAAAATCTGTACAAATAATATATCCAATTACTCCATGAAACTTATTTATATATGCATTTGATATATGTATCTGATTTATCAAGTAGGCGACTTATCGACGTAGGGGATTTTTATATTGGCAATTTTACGATATAGGTGATTTACATAGGCATATCCCTCATTTAGTTGATTTATGTAGAAAAATGTTCAAATTATAAATTTATCCATGTATCCAAATGCCTCATGTAATCAATATATATAGTCTTTGGTAAATTTCATCCACACTGTCATGGATTTAAGATTTGATAAATTTAACAGCAGAAAAATATAAAAAAAAAGATAAAACCTGATGAATAAACGTATAAAAAAATAAATAATTAATGAAAGGATATTTTAGATCATTAAAACCTTAAGTACATTTTATATATTATAAAACCATTAATATTACAATATTTTAATGATTTTTGTAAATCCCATACAGTTTGAATTTTCACTTTTAAAATTTTTGGCTTTATAATGGTAAATAATTTTTACCTATGTAATTGACCATTAATTTGTAAAACTATAATGAAACTGATTATATAATTTACAAATATTTATTAAAAATATTAATTCTATATTATTATATAAAATATATAGCTATAATAATAATAATTAATTTCTGCATTATCACATTTTATACAAGGAAACCCATTTTTAGAAAATGTGATTTTTAGGAATAAATATTGTTCATACTATAAAATTAAAAGTGAATTTTATTTTAATAATATAAATTAGATCATTAGAAAAAAATAAAATTTATGTGGATTTCAAAGAAATCCAAAACACAATTTTAAAGAAATTGTAGTCAAATAAAAGAAAATGAAAAAAACAATTCTCATTGAAAAATATTACATTGGTTATAAGACAAAGGATTTCCAAAATAATACTATTATTTTGAAAAGTTTAATCTTTCTAATTAAATAAATATTTGATCATAATTTAGTTTTCGTTTTTAATTTTTAATTTTTTCTAGATAAAGTCATAAACATTATCAATTTAGTAAAAATATATTTTTATCTACTCTCATAAAAATAAATTATCTTGGAAAAAATTAAAAAATATCACTATGCTAATTCTGACATTCAAAATTTAAAGGAAATGTTCTTTTGATCAAATTAGAATTATCAAAACTACATAATAATATATTAAAATGAAAATAAGAAACATAAAGAACAATTTTTTTATTGAAACAAAATTAAACCAGAAGTGTCTTTAATATTATTTCATACAAATTTATAAATAATAAATCAAAATATTTCCTATTAAAATATAGATTTGAATATGATAAATTTTATTTATTATTAAAATAACAAATTTTTAAAATGGTTCATCGAAACATATTATTTTTAAAAGTTATATTAAGCAATGAAAAATAATTATATGTAATAATTTTAATTGAGTATTATATTTTTGTGTACTATGACTATATTTATCATGTAATTTTAAAAAATCATGACTTATTTTAGTCAAGTGGTTCATTAGTTTGGGTTTTCATTTAACAGAATTCATTAAAGATAATATTAATTTTAAGGATCCAAAATCTTAGTTCATTACATTCCACCCATTTAAATAAATTTCATCTAAAAATGTTTTATTATTACTCACAGATGAAAGTAAGAGAGGGTATTCTTAAAATATTTATTAATTCGGGTATAACAGTTCATATGAAAACTACCTTACTCTATTTGTCTATATTTGGTAAATTTTTATTCCTAAAACCAAATTAATCATTTTCACAATCATATACTCTTGTATGTTTATACCCTAACAATACATTCTCCAAAATTTACCTTTCAAAAAACCATCTAATTCTTCATGAAATTAAACCATAGTGAAACTATATATTCAGATAGAAATTAAAAAAATATTTAAACCTAGAATGATAATAATTTATAGGTTATAAAATAAATCACTCACCAATATATATTTCAATCTAAAAAATGAAAAAAACATCACTAAAAATGTCATGAATCAGTTATCAATAAAAAGGTTACCAATATAGTTGATAAAATTTTTAAGATTATGTTGACCCTTTATGATCTCAACATCAAGAATATATTAAACACGAGAGTTATTTTTCCCTCAATAATGTTTTATCCAATAAGGCTCACCAAAAATATGACCTTATCATAAATCAGATTCCAGTTTTATTGATACTATATAATATATATTTCCAAACCTTTAAGGAAAAAATAATAGAGGTAAATCATTAGATGTTTTACATAATCCTAATAACTTTAAAAATATTTCATATAAAATTGATAAATATGAGTCAATAATAAAAATATTAAGATCATTAAGATTTAATTTCTATTATTATATTAAACTCACTACGTAAGATAAGACTATGAAATCAATTTTTTTAGCATAACATGCATCTACTAAGATTCTCAAAAATTTATCTATTCTTAATTATTCAGTTACAATCATTGTTTTTTTAAATATATATGTTTCTTAACATGCCCTTTTTGGATGGAACGACTACGATGGAAACTCAGAGGCCTTTTTTTATTCTTGGTTTAGGGGAGCTGAAAACCAAGGTGAGGAAAGGAAAGCAAGGGTACTCATTCTCATTGTTGGGTGCTGGACTATTTGGAAGGCACAGAATAACAAGCGCCATTGTATCGGCTCAGTATCTCAGGTCAGTATTCATTTTATGGTTAAAAACATTGTGCTGGACCAGCTTAGGCTGTGTCCAGATTGCAAGTCGGCCCCCTCCTTACACGCCATTGCTGCTGGGTGTGCTGAGGATTGCCGGGCTGGATCTCTTGGACTTGGATAGTGGGTGAGGTGGCGGGGACCGCTACAGGGATTGAAGCTCAATGTCGATGGCTCGCTGATCGGAGGGGAGATGCGGGGAGGTGGCGTCGTGCGGGATCATACCGAGTCTGTACATGCAACATTTTCTGCTTCATTTGGGGGAGGTGATGCGCTTCAGGAGGAAGCCTGGGCTATGGAAGAAGGTTTGCAATTGTGTGTGAGCATAAAAATATGGTGGTGTCTTCCGTGGAAACTGATTCATTGGTGCTGTTTAATGAGCTTCAAAATAAAAGCAGGATACCATGGCGCATTATTTATATAGTCAGGCATTTCCAGGCTGTTATTAGGCCCTGCATGGCGATCTCTCATAGCTGGAGGGAGGGCAACATTGTGGCGGACTTCATGGCATCTACGGCAACATCAAGCAATTCTTTTTCTTATTTCTCATCTTTGGGTTCCTTTACTACTGAGGGTTTGAATTTTGTCATTTATGATTCTTTGGGGTTGCATTAATTTCGACCCCCGTGACATCTTTCCTTGTATTGGGATTACTGTTTGAAATAAAAATGTTAATTTTCAAGTCAAGTCAAATGTTTATGATAAATTTAATAGAATAAGAGTAATTGATCAAATGAATACACAATTTCTATCCTAATATTTCTTCACCAAAGATAACTTCATTTAAACCTATAATTAATTCTTTTCAATTGTGACACACTTTGTTCATCCAATTACTCTTTTAGTTTATCCCAGGTTATATAAAGTTGTGTTTTCTTATACTTATTAAACTAATCTCTTAATTTAATCAGAAAATAAATCCTCTATAATGATTTGTAAAGTGGATATGATCAACCAATGTATATCGAATATGAGTGTCTAGATAGGTTTGAAGTATTAAGAACATTTATTGTGAACCATGGTGAAGATTTATTTGATAATCTAGCATCATTTATTAGGGTGATAAACCCTAGGTTCATATGTTCCACAACCATATCCACATTCCAGTATCCTGACATGGATCCAATTTCTAGGAGAACCACCCAATCTCTACATTATGGGATGTTATCATATTCTTAGAGTTATCATATAGAATAATCCCTAAGATTTTTAGTAATTTTATCCTATCATAATATCTATAGTATTCAATATTACCTCAAATAACCTAAGTTTTTATCTATACTGTGCAATTTTTTATCAAACAGAACTTATTAACCATTAAATGTTGCTCAAAATATATCATAACCTCTAATATTTTTTAAACATTGAAATGATACAAAAAATAGTTCCTCACAAATGTGAAAATATCATAATTACATGACTTAACGAAAATATTTTATTACATACATTCCAAATTAATTTTTGGGTTTTCATTTTTGATAATTAGGAAAAACATTAGTGAATAAAGGGTAACTATTTTTTAATTAACACTAACTTTTTCCACTATATAAGAAACTTCATAATCATTAACATGAATTCATGATCTCTAAATAATTATACATATAAGATAGTCTTCTAGAGATTCTATTATTGTGTTATATTTATAACATGGGGAAATGGATTCATAAAAATGGATGAGCTCAAACAATCAATAAGGGTAAAAATAATCAATAACAATCAAAGATAATAAGTTTTCATAATATTAGAATGCTAATATGATTAGGATATATTATAAATAATTCACAAAAAATAATAGATCATAAATCATAGTTTAATCCATTAAAACACATAATAATAAATCACGAAAATGTTATATATCATAGAAATAATCCATGCTTAGAGAATTGTGACATAACCATGTGTATAAGAAAAAAATCACATTTTTGAGTCATTTACTTACATCCAATATTTTGAAAACATAATTATACTCATGTATACATCACATTTTGGAGTCAAAAACTTGGACCCATGCTTCTGAAAAACCAAACAGGGTCCACATATACAAATCTAATGAGATTTAAGAATTTAACCAATGAAATAGAGGGTGATATAGGACCCCACCCATTATCATCCAAAAATAATAGTGCCTATAAAATCAATCATAATCAAATCATAAATAACCCATTGAAATAAAATGAGTTTCATATCCATTTAAAGTGGAATCAAATAAGTATAAAATTCATAATTCCATCAACAATATTGTGAATAAAATGAAAAATAAATGAGTATAAAATGGATTTACATAACTCTCAAGGTAAATAACCATAAAATAAGATAACACATGGTATTTATACAATAAAAATAAATTCTATTAAATTTAGTAAAAAATGTTCCAAATCAATTGATTAATATAATATATAGATGAATACACTTCAATAAATGGAATAAAAAACTAGGTATTCATAGAGGAAAATCATTGTAAGAAGAATTATTTTTATACACTTAAGAAGATTAGTAAGAAAAATGATGTTATGGATAATAATTTTTATTTAATATATATTTCATAGTCTACCCAAAGAAAGAAGGTGGAAGATATCAATCAAAGAACAATATTGAAAAATCATAAGATGTGTCAAATGAAAATGAATTAGAATAAAAACCATTTTAAGAGTTTTGGAAAATATATATTGAAATAAGAAATATAATTTTACTTTTTAGTGAACTAATTTTACAAAACTAGGAGGGTAATAATTTATTTGAGATACCATGAAGTCATAGAGTGGTAGTTTCATAAAATACACAGAGTCAATGGAATGATGTGTTCACATTGAAGAAAAACATAAAAAGTTATTTTTGTTTTTTTTAAATTATTGTAAAAAGTTGAAGTAATGCATTACTTAATTCAGTTTTCAAATGGTTAAGTGAAACATTTGAATACATTTACTTTTGAAAATGATACTCAAAAAATAGATCCTTGAAAAGACATAAATATTATCAAATTAAATTTGGGTTTATGGATAAATATTTTTTAAAACGATGAAATATATTTAATATATTGAAACATTTTTTTAAAAACACATCCTAAAAAGTGAAATAAAATTTCCCATTTAAAAGTGGAAATGGAAAATAGGAAGGCCACATGAGATAACACATAAATGGGTTTTGTATATATAATGGAGGGAATTGGTGGGGAAATAAAATATGGAAAAGGAGAGAAATTTTTTATTAAAGCGTATGGAAATTATTTTTTAATATGATATATTTTTTTGGGACGAGATTAAATTCCACATCACTATTTTTTTAAAATTAATGACTATGTTAGATAACATACTTGATATGCCACATTGAGCTAAAACTTACAACTAGATTTTATTATTATGTTCCAATTATAACCTATTACTTAGAATTAAATGCATTAAAATGATAAAAATAATTAAGAAAATTTGGTTAACACATGTTTAATAAATTAATTCAATGGCTACCAATAAGTTAGAATTTAAAATAAAGACCAACTGAATATAAATGATGTGTTTTTTTGAATGACTATTTTTTTGTGGAAAAATGAAATTTATATTTCAAATTTAAATTTTTTTATAAAATTAAATTAAAATAATATATATTATAAATTCCAAAAAAATATTTTTACATTTTTCCAATAGATTTTGTAGGCGTAATATAAGAATAAATCAAATTTTAAGAATAAAAACATGTACTTTTCTAAACAATGTTTTGAAAACTTTGGATGGAAAACATATTTTAAAACACGTATTTTAATATTTTATTAATTATATTTTAAATAGTAATCATATTATTTGATATTATAATATTAAAATTTATATTGGATTAATTATTTTTATTTTTCTGATATGTTACATGTTTTGATTAATAGTGAAAAAATACTAAATTTTAATTGAAAATAGATTTTTCATGTACATAGCATATAGTGATAAATTATATTTTTTATTGGAAATTATTTATAATTAGATAAATAATATATCATTTAATCTAGTTTAGTTATTTAGAATTAATTTCACATTGAATATTATTATAAAAACATTTCAAACTTTTTAATGTCTTGATTTTAATAACAATTTTTTGGTTCCGTCAATGACATTAATTTTAGAAAGTTAAGAGTTTTTAATTTTGAAAATGGATTCCATATTCATAATAATAAGGTGAAAATTTGTTAATTAAGTCTTGTTTATTTTTATCCTATATAAATTTTAATTTGAGTAATATTTTGTTATTATAATTAAGTGTAAATCGAGTAATTAAAGGTAAAAATAATATACTAAATATTAGAAAATGACCCTAACACTAGCCCCATTTTTATTTTATGAGTATGTTTCGTCCAAAATCATTAAATGATTAGTTTTTTGGCCATTTATGAAATTTTTTATGAAATTATAAATTTCATAATATTTTATTTAAATAAAAGTCAATCATGCCATACCCTTATTTTTACCAAGTTAAATATTATTAATATGGAGTTAACTTGGGTATATTTTCAACTATAAATAGTCTTTTGAATGATTATATTTTATCTTCATCATGGTAATTTATTTTAAATGAGATAAATAGTCACCTTAAATGATTTCACAATGACGATGCATTAATTTTTTAATTAATAAAAATATCAAATCAATGCTATTAAAGTATTAAACTAAATATAATTTTTGAAAATTAATTCCATACACTAATTTTACAGATGAATTATATATGTTATTGATGATTAGAAATATGGTTTCTACAAGTTTTTATAATATTTTTTAAAAAGTCATGTAATGAATTGTATCAAAATATGATATTAATGATATTTAAACAAATTATCATTGTATTAAATGATATAAAATAAAAATATATATAAAATTTGGATAAAAAACTGGGATAAAACATAAAATCTTTTCATTTATTAATTGTTTTTGGATGGGAATTTTATATTAACTATATTAACCTTTAAAAATTAAAAAAAGATGTTCTCAAGGTAAGAGTTAAAGGGGATAAATAAGGGTTAAAACACGTTATAAGGATTAAAAAATATTCAAAACTTGTCCAAATTTAAATTGATGAATATATTGATACTAATAATATTATTATATTGTAATTAAAACTCATTTTATACATTTTAAATGTAGAATTAATTTATATTAATTTAGTACATTGAAAAATTCTGTGAGTTCCCCTCTCATCTCTTATAAGAAGGAACCAATTCTTATCTATTCATAACACATAAAAACCAATTTATATCTCCCAATAACAGTAAAAATATATTACTATAATCCCTACCAACATTAAATATCTCTTAGTTTAGTAATAACACCACCCTTAGTGCTATTAAGGTGTAAAGCAAAAGATATTGTCCGAAGAAAATGTATCATTTTTAATTAAGTGTTTCTATTTTGTTTCTTCTTCCAAAAAAATAAAATATTCTTAAACTATGGTTAAATAATTAATACAGTATCTTAAATATAATTATATTTTATTATGTTTATATGATGGCCAAAATCCATCACTACTTTCATGGATTGGGAAAATAATTTATCGTTCATGTGTACGGTGTACTACTACCTCACGAAATGATGTAATTTGTTTTCTATTACTGCCTCTCAATAATGGTTTTAATTTAGGAATTAATTCTTATATATGATATTAATGACCTATCTATCAATTTTAAAATATAATATTTTTTTGTTTCTATCTTTCTATGCACAGATAAATGACAATGTCGTTCGTGCTTATATGTGATCTATCATCTCTATGAAAGGATGTGATTAATTTTTCATCCCAAAAACTCATAGATGATATATATATAAATTATATTTAAATTAATAATATGATATTAATTATATTAATATCATTCTATAAAGGTAAAATAATACTTGTCTTTTTCCCATAATAACTAATGAAAAATCGAACAGTTACTCATACATTCATATAGCTTACTGTCTCCATGATTAAAACACAGTTCATTTTTCATAACCATATGTAATGGATGGATTTAAAATTATAATTTATAAATAAAATGGAAGATTATTTCAATTATTTTATTCTATTTATGATGGACTAATGACCTCTTTGACTAATGATATCCAACCAAATTCATATTTTACTGAAGTACCGAATGTCATCAAAACGTCTGACGTGACCTTAAATATTTATATAATTGTTATAAAATGATAATAAATTATATAAAAGGAATAATAAACTTTAAAAAGGTTATTATTAATGTAAATAATAAACTTATGTTTTTTCATTTGGAAAGTAAACATTATACATGATGATTCATAGTAAATATAACATACTCTTTCACTAAAAAACATCATTTAAAAGGTTTTAATGATTTATTTTCTAAATATTTTTTCCTTCATTTTAATGTTTTTAATATTATTTTAATTAATTTATTTATATGTACATGATTTTTTAAAAAAATTTATTTTACAATTTCTCTCACATGTTTTCAGAAAGAAATATTTTAAAAGTTTTATAAATAATATTCTCTGTTAAAAAATAATATTTTAATGTTTCTATTTCAACAATTTTTAAATAAGCTAAAAGAATTTTTTTAACATTTATTGAATTAATGGAACTTCCCTTTTTCATTGCACTTAAATTTTTTAATGTTTCCTTTATAAATTTTCATACTTATTTTCAAGAAAAATGTTTTTGTTATTATGTGTGCATTTTTTAGATTTTAAAAGTGATTTTCACAAGAAAAGGGTAATTTGATATCTGATAGTATTTTATACATGGGTTGAAATGATGTTTCGAGGTTTTTTATGATATGGTCGTCAAAAATTATTTATGAAGCATTAATCCCATTATAGCTCATAAGTGGGCCTGATATAGCTTATACAAATGGTTGAGCTCCATTATTGATTAAGAAAAATGATTGATCCCAATAATACTTATATGAAGGGTGATCCCAATTATTGGACTCCAATTCATTGAGTTCTCTGGATATAGAAGTAGATTGTATGGTTATTCCATTTTATGGGGTTTTAAGGATTTTAGGATGATGATGACCCAATGAACCTACATATATTTTATATTTTTGAAAATTAGTTTTCATGGGAATAATTTTATTTTAAAAACATAAGAAAATGATATTTTTGAAAAATAAAATTATTTATTTCTTAGGGTAAAAAGTTATGTTTTAAATAAAATGATTTTATAAGTTTTTAATTGACTATCATTTTTTTTATGTGACTTAATGATATTATTTTACTTAACATAATTTCTAAAATGTTTTTCACAAGGTTTAAATTTTGATAATGACAAATAATATGTCTTGAAAATAAATCGCGTTTTATTTTAAAAGGTATTCCTTTTTTGAAGAAAATTGTATAGTGAGTATAAGTGTCCAATTTTAATGTATGGGTTTACTTTGTTTGATTTATTTTCCTAATTCTATAAATCTATAAACTAAAATTTTTATATAATAGGAATTCTAGTTTCAAAAACATTATAATATGTAACGTTTAAGTCCAAGTCCTTACAGATGGTATCAAATGATGGTTTAGACAACTCTAGAGATTATGATGTATTCATGTGACGTAATATTAAGAGTTAAGGATTCCATCATGGAATTATAATTTTAAGGTTGATAATAATACCAATGTCTTAGGAACCAATTTTTAGGATTTAAGTTATGAAATAATAACGTGAGAAATGAAATTTTTAGATACATTTATTTTTGAGGTAATAAAGGGTTATTACATTTTTTGGATTAAAAATGAAAGATATGAGGTAAAATTTTATGTTAAAACATTTTATGGTTATTTTTTAAGAAAATATATTATTTTTAGGGATATTTTAAGAATTATATAGTTTTAGAGAAATGAAAAACCATATACATTATGACAACCAATTACATCTGACAAGCCCGTGGCTGTTGAACCCACAATAGAAGGGATTCAAGGATTCATCTCCTACCACACTCCATGGTGATGTACCAGTCAGTATGATATTTTATTATGGGTTAAACTATTTGGTGAATGAAGAATAATTTTATTTTGTGAACAAGTGTTTTATAGAATAGATAACCATAGATTGGGATATTGATTTAGTGATTATGTGATTAATGTTATTTTGGAAGATGTTTTCTATTTTGGAAACATTGTATGGTTGAGGTAAATAAAATATTATGATATTTTATTGGAGAATAAATTTTTTTAATTATCTCTTAGAGTATAATTTTATTTTATTTTTATTCAAGTTATTTATGGAAATAGATAGCAGACATAGTGATTATGTGATTTTCGAAATTACATTTTTAGTATGAGGATAAAATATGGATTGATGTTATTTGGAGATAAATGTTAAATATATCTTCTAATATTATGTTATAAAATCTTTTTTGGGTTTTAATAGAAGTCTATAATTTTTTTTAGTAATTTTAAGGATATTTATTTGTTGAATGGTCTATGTTTAAAATTGAGTAATAATGTTGAGTTTTGAGAGACTAAAGTAGTTTTCATCATATAAACGTTTATTATTTTTAGAGAATTAACTTATCTTATAAAATCAATTTTAGATTTTTTAATGTTTAAGGACACTAAGAATATATTTTCATCATTTGTAGGTTTAGTGACGTAGAAAAGATGATTCAAATGATTCAGGCATGAAAACAATTCATTTAAAAAACACATTGTTGGGTGAAAAAATTATTTTGTGGAAGAAATTAATTAAAGGATGAAACTCTACTTGTTTTGTATGTTTATTTACTTATATTATTAATCTTGGTAGTAAAATCATTCATCCACTCTATGAAAATTATTTTTTTTAAAAATGGTAACCATTTTTTTCATAATAAGATATTAATGTCCTTTTAACCCATCACAGATTTATGATTTTTGATGGATAACTTTATAATGATCATGTTCTATATTAGAATTTATCAGAATGTGGTAGTTTTATTTCCCTTATATATCTAGGTTTTCCTATATGAAAACCTAGTATGTGTTATCTAAAGTGACATTCACACTTTTCATTTTCTCTTTTAAAATGGTTGTTTTATTGATACTTATTTTGAAGTGGAATTTCAATAATGGTATTTTCAATATTCAAACACTGATGAACAAAACCAATTACAAATTTTCGGGACATATATTATTTGAGGAGGGGGAGGAATGTGACATCAAGTGTTTTTAAAAAGGAAAAACTATGTTAGATAGCTTACATGATATGCCACTTTGAGATTAAGTGGACAACTAAATATTTTTATTATGTGCCTATTATAACCTAGTTGTTAGAATGGATGGTATTAATATAAAAAAAATAACTATGAAAATACTATTTACACATATTTAATTAATTTACTAATTGGTTAACAACTAGATAGAGATGAAAAAAAAGTCAAATTTAATATAAAGGATATTTTTTCATGAATAAATGTTTTTAATGTTCTCAAATGAATATTATCTTAATAAAATAAATTCATTAACATTATTAAATTATATTAATATATAATATATATTTAATAAATTATTACATTCGCCAACATTTTTAATAGCCATATGATAAAAATAAATTGAATTTTAAGCATAAAAGATATACTTTTCTAAAGGCAATTTTTGCCCCTTTTGATGGAGAACTTTTTTAAAATCTATATTTTGACATATTTATTAATTATAATTTTAAAAATATTCTGATTATTTTGAATTTTAATGTTTATATTTACACTATTTTAATTTTTTTGTATTTTTCTGATAAATTTCATATTTTTATAAATAGTAAGAAATATTAAATTTTAATTTAAAATAATTTTTTCTTAGAAAACATTTATTGTGTTAAATTATATTTTTATTTGTTTTATAGCATAATTTGATAAATTTTTTATCATTTAATCCAATTTAGTTAATTGGAATCAATTTGAAGTTGAATATCGAAAAAAAAACATTTGAAACTTTTGAACGTTTTCAGATTAGTAACAAGTTTTTTTTCGTTTCATGAATGAGATTTATTTCAAAAAATAAAGAATTAAGTGTTTTAAAAGATGAAAAATGGATTACATATTTTGAATCATGCGATTCTAATTTAGTATATATTTTTCTTTTTATTTTTTTCAAATATGAATAGTAATTTCATTTACCATTATTATGGATATATCGAGTAATTTAAGGTAAAAATAATTATATAAATAATAAAAAATTACCCTAACCCTTCAACCATATTAATATCATCATTATTTTCCATTATTAAGAATTAAATTATTTTTTATGTGACCATTTACAACTGTTTGAATGATATTATAATGTTTTTAATATTTTCTACAAAGAAGATTCAAACTTGTGATCCTATTATTTTTAACAAGTAAAATATGTTTAATATAGGGTTATGTAGGGGATATGTTTGAATATTAACATTTTTTGAAATATAAAATGGTTATATTAAGTATAGTAATTGATTTTTAATTTTTAGTAGAGAAATAATCTCTTTAAAGGCTTTTACAATGATGATACATTAATCATTCAATTAATGTAAATATCAAATAAATTATATTAAAATAATAAAATAAATACAATTAGAGATAATTAATGTCATCCAAAAATATTTATGATTCCTTATATATGTTAGTAATGTTTTCAAAGATTTTTTTCTATGATATATTTATTTTATGATATTTTTCAAAACATCAAGTAATAAATAATATCAAAATTGACATTAATGATATTTCAAGATAAATAATATTTTATTAAATGATAGAAAAAGCATATAAATTTAAAATTAGGAAATATTATTGGGAATGAATAATAAATTTCAACCTTGATTCATTTATGGTATGTTTATCATATTATAGTAACTATATTAACCCTTAAAGAGTAAAAATCAATGTTGTCACAACAAGAGTTAAAGGGGTTAAATAACGGTTAAATCCAATAGATAAGGAATAAAAAATAAAAAATATATATATAAATTTTTTTAGATGAATTTATTGAAACCCATAATAATCATATATTTGAAATAAATCCTTTTTCTCTATTTGGAAAAGAAAATTAATTTATATTAATTTAATATTTTGAACAATTTTCAGAGTGCCCCTCTCTTCTGTTATAAAAGTGAACCTCTTATTGTCTATTCATAAATCATTAAAATATATTTGGTTCTTCCAATAATGACCCAAATACCTTAATATAAATCATCCAAAATAATTATACCTCTTAATTTATGCATAACACCACCCTTAGTAGTCTCAAGGTGTTATGAAAAGAAGATTGTTTGAAGAAAAGGTATTATTTTTAATTAAGTGTTTCTGTTTTGTTTCTTCATCCAAATCCAAAAAATATTTGTCATAATTGATGTAAAAATAAATACTTAATATAATATAAAATTATATTTTAATATGTTAATATGATCACATAAGTCCATATCCACATCTATGAACTTGTTAAATAAGTCATCGTTCATGTGTACAACATAATAATTCCACTTGAAAATATTTAATTCATTTTCCATCAACATCTCCAAAAAATGGTTTCAATGATCGAATTAATTAGTATATAGTATATTCATGACATATTAATCATTTTTAAAATATAATATTTTTTTATTATCTTTCCATGAATTGAGAAATGATATTGTCGTTCGTGCGTACGTGTGAACTATCTGCTCCATGAAGTGATATGATTCATTTTTCAACACAACACCACATAGATGTTATATATATAATTATATTTCAATTAATAATATGATATTAATTATATTATGATCATTATAGTAAGATATTATAATACTTACTTTCTTTCTATAATGTCCAATGAAAAATGTAAGTGTTACTCTTGCTTATATATGACTTACCATCTCATTGAATGCAATGTAGCCCATTTTTTATATCCATATGTATTGGATGGATTTAAAAGTATAATTGAAATATAAATTTGACTATTATTTCATGGATATTATTTTAGAGATTATTTAATAATGACGACTTTGACTATCGACATCTTACAAAATTCATTTTGGACTCAAGTGCATAATATCATCAAAACATCCGACATGAACTTAAATAATTAAGTAATTGTTATAATTTGATAATAAATGATATTAAAGGAATAATAAACATTAAAAAGGTTTTGAATAATGTAAATAATAAACCAAACTTTAATGACCCGCTAATTTCCATAGGCATGAGAGTACAACGAGTCATTATTGGGACTTAAGAGACATCCCCAAGATGCCAAATATGAAAATAAATGCCGAAGGGTTTCAAAGTATGTAAGGGAATATTTTACCTTTAATATATAAAAAAAATCCCAAAAAACCATCAAAAAAATATCACTATATGATGCATGAAAAAAACTAATTCATTCAAAACAATCTCTTTAAATCAACTCACCAAAGTATGCTACAACAGATGACAAGACAATATCAAAGTAATGAGCATAAGAATGACAAATAAACTACAAGAAGACACCCAAAAAATAATCTCCACAAGCTCTATGATCCAACATCACCAAGTAGTCCAATGTATCACGACATGATGATAATGATATGCGATACTTTACTTTTTCCCATGTCTTAGAAGGTTGGATATGAAAAATCACCAAAGTTCCAAAGTAGGGTTGAGTATATAAATCAATATTTTTTCAATGTGACTTCCCTACTCGTGACATTAGGATAAAATGGTTATCACATTATATAAAATATTTTATATAAACAATTTAAGAAAACAATTTATAACCTAATATAAACAAGTTCAAATACAAATTATAACCAAGTGAAAACAGAGCTAAATGAAACCAATTTCAAACAAGTTATTTTTTAGAAAATAACTAATAAAAGACTACAAAAATTATTATTATTATTATGGAATTCTCATTCCATAGTTCACAAAACACCCACACTGCATGCTTCATCTAATACTTCCATGCTCAGGAGCGGTCTCATGTCCAATTACCCTGTGTCCTAGTGACAGACGCCCCTGATCCAAGGTCACACACCTTGTAACCTAATGGAACAGATCCCTTATTCAGGGGAACATTGAACATGAAATCTCACAAAACCCAATGTATTCCAAAACCAATAAAAGTAAACATTTCAACCCATTTCAATAAAACTATAGTTTTATTGAAACCCATGAAATAAACCAATTTAAAAAAAAACAATTTTTCTTTAATAAACATCCCCTTTTTATTTAAACTTTTTAATGAAATCCATGTTCCAAAATTCTAGAAAACCCCTATTTAAAACCCCTATTTTAAAATCATAAACAAAATATATTTAATCAAAAAAACCTATTTTCCAAATTTCAACAATTTACCAAAAAATCACAAAAGAGGGTTTCCAAAAATTCATAACTAGCCAATTCCCGATCAATTCATCACAAGGAAATAAATTTGAAACCATGTGCATCAGTTATACTAAGTGGAGTTGAGAGAAAGGCCACATATCTCAAAGGTTTTAATGAAACTCGACAATGGACAAAGAACACTTAAGAACACAACATAGATTCTTCAGAGAACCTCCGTAGATCTCTTCTCATAGAAATTTCAAGAACAAATATCGACTTATTTGGAATCCAAACTAATAGATCAACCCATAACAAGTGTAGATATGAAAAACCAAGAAGATGAGAGGAGTAGATAAATGAAACTGTTCAAGAACGATGAAGAATGATCACATAACTCAAGAATCTGGGTTTGAAACACAAATAGAAGACTTATAATTGACTCCAAATCACTTGGGAGTGGTTCTTATACCTTCAAGAAAGAAAAATCACATGTTGTGGCTGTATAGAAGATAATAATAGACACTAAGTGAAAAAAACGTGTGAGATCCACCTTTTTAGGATCTCACAAAAACCATTCACACTGTTATATTGCACAGTTAGACCTTCGTACAACCACCTAATACAGTGTCCCTAACTATGCCCACAACATGCCAAACCTCTCTTCATAAAAAATGCTCTTGCAAATAATTTTTACTAGGAATTTTTCATGTTTTGGATAAATTGGGTGGTGCCTGTGCACCTCCCCTTTTGTCCCGCAAAACATAGTGAAATATCACCAAACTCTCCGAACATTCCCTCTTATACATTATAACCATAATAAAAATTCAAGGGTTACATACCAAAAACTGGGGGTAATACATTATCCCCACCATTGGTCATTTTTTCATTGGAAAGTAGAAAACCATTTCAGCTTAGAATGTGTTTTGGACATTGCTCTTTCATTTCCTTCTCCCTTTCCCATGTCTCTTCCTGAATATGACCATGCTACCATAAAACCCACACCCGACCGATGTTTATTCCATGAAATGCTTTCTGTTGCCTATCCAAAATTTGTACCAGGATATGTATCAATGAAGAATCAATATCAAAGTCAACGTGATCCCATATAACCGCATCGTAGGGATGAGGCTGATATTTTTTCAACTGAGATATATGGAACACATTATGCACAAAACTGAACCATGGTGGTAATGCTAACCGATATTCCACCTCTTCAAACCATTCTAATATTTCAAAAGTTCCAATGAATCTAGGAGATAACTTTTGTTGCTTCCAGAAATGATGATGTAGAAGTATTGGAGAGACTCTCAAGAACACATGATTACTCATAGCAAAAAAATGGCCTTCTATGATGATCCACATAATATTTATAAAAAATCTATGCTGTCTCTGACTTTTTTTTGATTAACTGGATCTTATTCATTATTTCATGGCCAAGGGTCAGCCCAACTAGTTATGTTTCACCTATTTCAATCCAACATAGTGGAGAAAGACAAGGACGCATGTGAAATTATTCAAATAGATCTATATTTATCAATTCCTGATATCTGTTATTATATGAGAACTCCTCTAATGGTATTTCCTCCTCCTATGGGCCACCAAAATTCATTATATAAGCCCTAAACATTTCTTCAAGAATTTATATCATCCACTCAGACTGGCCGTCTATCTGAGGATGATATGCTGTGCTCATAGTCAAATGCATCCCAATGGATTTTTATAAGGTTTTATAGAAATGAAATGTAAACCATTAATCTCTATCTGACATGATTTAAATTTTTATTCCATGTCTCTTTAAAACATCTTGGATATAAATTTTGGACAGATCCCACAACATATGAGTTTCAAAAATATTGATGAAATGGGCCGTAATGGTAAGATGATATCCTATCAAACAAATGGCATCATGTTTACAAACTATTCTTGGAATACTGATAACAAAACACATCGATATATGTTCCAATTTTCACACTGGGATATGCAAAGATTTAAATAGTTCTGCTAGTCTCTAATGCTATGCTTTAAACTACTTGCAAGTTAAGCACTAAGACACCAACTCCGCCACCTTCCTTTTCATTACACTCCACTAAAACTACACGTTCAATAACTTATACACCTTATATGTTCTATGATGTACAACCTAACTCAAATGGTTGTATTCATGAATGAGTTGTTTCAGAAAATCCATAGGTACAACCATTTGATATCTAAAAAAAATGAACTCCCATAAAGTTTACATCCGTCAATGGTCTCCCCACCATTGAGTTTTGAATTCATAAACTAAAATTCTGCATCAGATATTTGTGCCCCTTTGACCATATTTACCAAATCATGAACCAGCATAGATGAAAAAAAATTGCAACATCACCTCGTCTTCACATTCCACTTCCATGTCAGCTAGGATCGACATCAAATTCCATTCATCAGAAGCATCTTTCTACAACTGAGCATTTGAGTTTTTAATCAATGCATCTGACACTAAATTCCCATTTTCCTGTTGCATACATCAAGTCAAAGACAATCATTTGAAGATACTCTATCCATCTCCTTTTTCTCAGATTCAAATATCACTATGAGAAAATATGTTTCAAGACTTTGTGGTTTGTGAACACAGTAAATATCTCACCAAAGTGATAATGATGACATGTATTCCAGGAATGGATGTCTATAAGTAACTCCAAATCATGTTTTGGGTAATTATTCTCATTCACCCTCAACTTCTTTTAACCATAAGAAATCAAATGGCCTACTTGTATGAGAACACAACCCAACCCTAATCATGAAGCATTGTAGTACACCACATACCCCTATCCTTATTTAGGAAAAATCAGGCTAGGTACTGATGTAAGATGAACATTTAGTTACTGGAATGACTTCTGGCATTATTTTATCCCTTGGAATGGAGCATTCTACATTGTTAGAGCTACCATTGTTGAATCTAGTCCTAATAAATCACCCAAAATGAGTTGGTAGTAAACTGATAGACGAAGAAAACTTCGTATCTCAAAGAAATTAATCGGTGGATTACTTGAGATAATAAGAATTATATTTTTAAGATCAATATAAATTCCTTTCTCATAATTGAAGTGGCCAAGGAAACATACTTCTTATATCTAAAAACCACACTTTGATAATTTAGAATAAAAATGTTGTTCTCCCAGGATTTTTAACACTGTTTACATGTGTTCCTCATGGTCAACCCCTGTATTTGAATACACCAAGATGAAATCCAAAAATACCACAATAAAAGAATTTAGATATTTCTGAAATATCTTATTCATAAAATCCATGAAGACTTTTGCTTCATTCATTAGACCAAAAGGCATGAATAGAAATTCTTAGTGTCTATATCTACATCTGAAAGCTGTATTTGGAATATATTCCTTCTGAAATCACAATTGGCGATATCCTGATCTGAAGTCAATTTAATATAACAATTGATCTCCCCTTAATTGATATCAAAGATCATCAATTAGTGGAAGTGGATAATTATTATTTAACATAACTTTGTTAATATTAGGATAATCAACCCACATCCAAAGAGTTCAATATTTTTTCTTCACGAACAAGACTGGTTCCACCCACAGAGAAATACTTGCTGGAATGAAACCGTTACTTTTCAGATCCTCCAACTACACTTTCAATTCTCGTAACTCTATTGGTTCCATACTATAATACAGAAAGGAAATAGGACCAGTTCTTAGAGGGAGATCAATCATAAAATCTACTTACCATAAAGGTGGTAACCAAGAGAATTTCTTAGAAAATACGTCTGGAAATTGATCCATAAATGCAGGAAAACTATTTTCCTCGATCTCTTCCATTAATTCCATGGTCAATGCTCCCAATTGATAAGATATCGTTCCAACTATTGGTTCTAACAAACTCTTTTAACTTTTCATTACCATCCTTCCACCTATGAAGATATTATCAACACCGTCCTTAGTCATGGAACAAACTATTATCCAATAACACTCAATGTAAGCCTTAAATATTTTCAACCAATTCATACCCAGAATTATGTCATAGACATCTATGTCCAATACCGAGAAGTCCCATTTCAGCTCATCTCCATCAATAGTTGTAGAACATTCTCTACACACAAGTTCTAGACATTTTCTTTCACCGATAAGAGTTTTCTATTTTATAAAAGTGGGAATAATTTCCTTCATTAAACCTAGAAAATCAAAAGCATGAGAAGAAATGAATGAATTCAATGCACTAATATCTCAGAGAACTTTTACAAGGGGAGAATTAAAAAGAATCATACCTCTCACCGTAGATGGTCCAATCTAATCAAGAACAATCATCTTCTCATCAATATATAATTTATTCATTGCTACACTATTATCCTTGTTTCCTTGATGACATTTCCTTGGATGATGAGTCATGGAATTTCTAGAATCACCATGTCTAGATCTACTCTGCAGACAAGACTAATTCTGTTTTCCTCTCCCTGTCAAATCATACGATGCTTGCGATGCATAAGAAGTGTATCGAGTGCCTGACCATGGAGCACTACGATAATAGTGATGAAGATGCCCTATCTGCTTGTAGTTATGGAATGATCTCAATTATGCAATACACTTTTGATATATGTGGTCAAATGAAACACATGGAAAACAACCTTCTTGGCTCTTGGGTAATGGAGGAGGGTTCACTGATCCAACCATCTGATTCTGATTTCCATGTCCACCTTCGAAATAGGTGTCCCTTTTCCATTTACTCCTGGAATTTAATTTCCCACCAATCTCTGTTGGTATCATCATAACTCCACCCATATATCGTAAGATACCCTGCTCATCCATAGTCTCTATGTTCAATATCTCTATATAATCTGTATTATAGATCACCGCAATATTCAATCAAATCTCTTGCCTTATCCATGATTTGAAGATGCGTTCCATTAAAGATGTACTTTCCAAAACTTATGGTTCAAAATGAATTAAATTAATGAATTTTTCTGCATATTCTGTGATTGAGAGATTATTTAGATTTTGGCTAAATAAGTCTGTCACTTTTTGGATTTTGAACATATGAGGATATAATTATTTGTTGAACAATTCATCAAAATCATCCCATGTAAAGAATTTATCTAATTTTTCATGCACTGCTAAATCCCACCAATAGCATGAAATGTACTCGAGCATATAAGTCACCATATTGACTTTGAGATCTGATGGTGTGCCGATGAAATCAAAGATATGATTCTTCCAACTCCGCCACATCTCTACTCTTTTGGGTTCAGAATCACCACTAAAGATAGGTGGATTCTGCTTGATGAACTGGATGGTGTGATCCACATGCCTTGCATCATTCCTCTAGTTCCCTATATCGATACCTTGAAAATCACAGTGAGTACTCTGAGATATCTCTTGGTTTACCCATGGTTCAGGTGCAACCAGATTCTCTGCATCTTCTTCGTTTTGGTTTCGATGACACCTACCGAGTGCCATTTCTAGACCGACAATAAACATCATTAATCTCACTATCTTGCAAGTGATAGATTATCATTTCGAATACTATAACATCAAATATCACAACATTGTTTTACCAAAACAACCTTTTTCTCTTTCCACCATTTTTGAAAAACCATATTCCTATTTTTGAAAATAAATCCGTTTACAAAATATATCAACCGCATTTTTTCAAAGTATTTCAATTGAAAATGGTATCATAGTTTTTAAAAAAATGAATCTTTTTTCACAAAATGAATCATTACTGAAAATTGATGTATAAACTCTTATTGTGAATACAACTCTCTAAAATGAATGTCATGCTTGTATCATTGGTTAAACCCATGAGAATGATATTTCCAAATCAGAAATGTTTCTCTAAACATTTATGTACCCAACTCCCTAGTAAGATGATGTAAAAAAGAGTTATCGACGTCCTTTTATGCTATAAATATCATGTTATGACAATCCTACACTTTTATAAAATTCCAACCCAAGGAATAGACATGAAATAATTACAACTCCAAGACCAAGATATTTGATGACTACTTGTTATGTAAGGGTCGAACAAACTGATACCATTTGTAATGACCTACTAATTACAATTGTCTTGAGAGTAAAATGGGTCATTAATGGGATTTAAGAGACATAACCAAGACGCCAGAGGCTGTAAATAAATTCCAAATGGTTTCAAAGTAAGTGGGGGAAGAATTACCCCTTAATTTCTAAAACAAAAATCTAAAAAACCATCCAAAAAAGTCACTATAAGATGCATGAAATAAACATAGAAATTTAAAATCAATATCTTTAATTGAACCATCCAATGTATGCTATAGTGTATGAAAAGATAATATCAATGTAAATTGGGTTTGAATGTCAAATAAAATCAAATAGGACACCCAAACTTCAAGAACCACAAGCTCCATGCTCCAACAACACCATGTTGTCTAACGTATCACAACATCGTGCTAAAGAAGGGTGATAGTTTACCTTTTCTGATGTCCTAGAAGGTAGTATCTGAAAGATCGCTATTGTGCCAAATCAAGGGTGAGTATATAACTTAGTAGTATTTCACAATGACTTATCTACTCACTCTACTAGGATTAAACAGTTATCATATTATATAAAATAGGTTATAAAAACAATTTACCAAAACAGTTTATAACCAAATATAAACAACTTCAAAAACCATTTATAACCAAGTGAAAACAAAGTTAAATAAAACCAATTTTGAGCAAGTTATTTTCTATAAAATAACTAATGAAATCTTAAAAAAAAAATTATTATTATTATTTTGGAATACTCATTCCATAGTTTACAACACACCCACACATGCATGCTTCGCCCCACAGTTCCATACTCATGAGTGGTCTCTTGTCCAATTACCTTGTGTCACAATAACAGACACCCCCCGATCTAGGGTCACACACCATGTGCCAAAATGGTAAATTTCCCTTATTTTGGGACATGACTAAAATGAACTCACACAAAACGTAATGTATGAAGAAACCATTCTAAATAACCATTTCAAACCACTTCAATAAAACTGTACATTTATTGAAAACTAAGAAATAAACCAATTTCAAAACAACCATTTCATTTCAATAAACATCCCCTTATTATTGAAAATAATAATAAAGTAAATGTTCCATAATTCAAGGAAACCCCCATTTTAAAATCCATATGTTAAAATCAGGAACAAAATTACTTTATTCAAAATACCCAATTTTCCAAATTTCTACAATTTTCAAAACCATCACAAAATAGGTTTCCCAATAATTCATAACCATCCAATGCACAATCTAGTCATCACAAGTAAATAAATTTTAATGAATTCCCAATAGTTATAATATTTGTAGTAGAGAGAATACCCACCTACCCAAAGGGTTTTGACGAAACTCAACAATAGATGAAGAGCACTTAAGAAAACCAAGTCGATTCTTCACAGAACCTCCATAGATCTCTTCTACTATCAATATAAAGACCAAAACTAGAATTATTTGGAATAAAAACTCATAGATATACCCATAATGGGTCTATATCTGAGAAAATATGAAGAGAGGATGAGTATATCTATGTAGATTTAAGAAACCGATCAAGAATGATGATGAATGATCACATGCCTCAAAATTCTGGGTTTGAAACACTAAGGGAACCTTCTTATTGAATCCAAATCACATTGGAAAGGTTCTTCTACCTTAAAGGACATTAAATCCTGAGTTATGGCTACTTAAGAGAAAAAACAAGCCACTTAGAGAAAATAACGTATGAGATCACCTTTTTTAGCATCTCACTTAAACCATCTACACAATTAGTTCGCATTGTTTGACAAACTGTGCGCTAATCCTGCATTAGCTACATCTTAGGTAGAACCATTCCCCACCTCCATTCATGGTCTCCCTAACCACGTACTCAAAATTCTAAATCTCTCTTCCTCAAACTTTCTCTTGTGCACGATTTCTACTAGGATTTCCATATAATTTGGAAGGAAAATGTACAACACATGCGCCTTTCCTTTTATCCCAAAAACTTAGTGAAGGATCACCAATCAGTCTCAAAATTCCCTCCTTAACATTATAAAAATAAAAACATAAATAAAGGGTTAAGTAACAATAACTGGTGTATTGCAATAATTTTATCATTCAAGAAGAAAAATATTGCATGTGATGAGTCAGACTCAAGGTAAGGGGATATTTAATAGAAAAACCATTTATTACATGTTTCGAAGATTTATTTTCTAAATCATTTTTTATTATGTCCTTTTTTTAAATAATATTTTTAAATTTTTTTTTTATATACATTATTTTTTAAAAATTTTATTATCAAATGTCTCTCAAATGTTTCAAAAATGAATATTTTTAATGTTTTATGTCAAGGAATTTCTTAAAAAAATACCCTTTAAATGTTTATCTTTCATCTCTTTTTAAAAATGGGGAAAAGATAAGTTTTTTAAAATATAAATCATGAATTAAATTTACATCTTTCATGATTCATTAGTTATTTTATTTTTCCTTTATAAAATTTCATACTTATTTTAAAAGAATATTGTTTCATTATTATGTGCGAATTTTTTATATTTTAAAAGTAATTTTTACAAGAAGAGGGTATTTTGATATTTGGAAGTGTTTTACACATGGATTTAATAGAAATTTCAAGTGTTTTATTCATGATATATTCACTAGAAATATTTATGAGGGGGTAATCCCCATTATAGATCATGGGTGACCCCAATAATGCTTATACAATGGGTTGAGCAGCATTGTTGCTAATGATAAATGGACGTTCCCATGTTACCTATACAATGTTTGAGCCCCATTCTATATATCCAATTCACTGGGTACAATGGAGATGGAATTTAACTGTATGGTTATTCCTTGTAATAGTTTTTGTTGGGTTTTATGATTTTGACTTCCCAATGAACCTACATAACATTTATAATATTGAATGATAGTTTTCATGGAAATCATTCGATTTTAAAAAGGTAATATAATTTTATTTTTGAAAAGGAAAATGATATATTTTAAAGGGAATAATAATATAATTTAATGAAAAGGTTTTTATTAGTTATCAATGGACTAATAGTTTAGTTTATTTTATGTCCCTTAGTGATATTTTCATTCTCAAACGATGTTTCAAAATGTTTTGCACAAGTTTTAATTATTGGAAAGGATAAAGAATATGTCTTGAAAAGAAATAATGTTTTATTTTTTAGGGTCCTCCTTATATGAAAAATTTGATATTGAGTATAAGTGTCTACTTTTAATGTATGGGCTAAATTTTTAATATTTATTCCTAAATCTATAAAACTATAAACTGAAAAGATTCTAGAATATGAATTCTAGTTTCAAAAATATTTGAAAATGAAATGTTTAAGGCCAGGTCTCTATAATTGTTATGAAATTATGGGTTATACAACATTATATATTAGGATGTATTCGTGTTAGGTAATAATAAGAGTTAGGGATACAGTTATGGGTTTATAATAATAAGGTTGATCAACAGATAAAAGTATTTGGAACCCATTTTAAGGATTTAAGTTAAGAAATTTTATAGTGACTAATGAAATTATTTGGGTCTTTCATTTTTGTGGTTATTATAGTTTTTAGCATTTTGGGATGAAAAATCAAATGTATGAGATAAAATTTAAGGCTAAAACATAATATGGTTATTTTTATGATTTAATCTTATTTTTTGGAATTTTTTAATAACTATATAGTTTTAGATAATGGATAACCCACCAACAGTATAACAACCTGTCAAATCCAGAATGGGTGTGGAAATTGACCCCACAACCAAACAACGTCAGGGGTCCATCACCTACCATTTGACTTCATAAATTCCTAGTTAGTATAATGTTTTATTTTTAGTTAAACTATTCGATGGATGAATTATAAGTTGATTTTGGGGATATAAGTTTTATCTAATAGATAACCTTGGGATTGGAAAATTATTTAGTGATTATGTGATTAATATTATTTTGGATGATATTTTAAATTTTGTGTAAATTATATGATTAAGGTAAAGAGAATATTATGGGATTTAATTGGAGAAATAATGGTTGATTTATATTTTATAGGAAAAAATTATTTTATGGTTATTCTGGTTATTTTTGTAAATAGATAGAATATATGGAGACTATGTGATTTAGAAAATTATATTTTTGGAATGAGATACTAAAAGGGATTGATGTTATTTTGGGAAACATGTTAAATTTATCTATGAATACTATTTGATAATATCATTTTTGGATTCCAATATTAGTCTAGAATATTTTTTGGGGAATTTTATTAATATTTATTTGTTGAATGATCTATATTTAGCTTTTGGTACTACAGTTGAATTTTTGGAGATTAATGTAGTTTTTCATCATATTAATTTTTAATCTTTTTGAATAATGTTTTTATATTATCCAAAAAAATTTTGGGAAGATATTTAATGATTAGAGGAATATATTTTTATACTTTTGTGGATTTAGTGATCCATACAATTTTATTCTAATTCTTCATTCATGAAAAAAAATCATCTTAAATACTCATCATTTGGAGAAAAAGTTGAGTTTGGAGTGGGAATTCATTAAATGATGAAACATTACATGTCAATTATGTTTATTTCTGTATGTTATTAATATAGGTAGCAACCAACTTCCTCAACTATTTAAAAAGGATCTTAAAAAAATTATATGTTTACTTTTATTACTAAAAAATAAATAAGCTTTTAACCCATCACATATTTATGGATTTTTAGAGGAAATATTTATAGTGACCATGTTATTTATTAGTATCCATCAGAACTAGGTAGTTAGTTTACTATTACATGTTTTGGATTTCCTAAATTTAATCCTAGTATGTTATTTCTTAGGTGACCTTTATATTTTTCATTATCTCTTTTCAAATGGATGGTTTATTAATCCTTATTCCGATGTGGTATTTTAATAAGGTTATTCTGAATATTCGAAACCTGGTTTCCAAAACTATGTTCAAATTGAATGGAAATAATTTATTATTTGAGGGATAATGTATTGTTCTACATTTTTTAAAATGAAATACTATGTTCGATGGCATACATGATATGACACATTGAGCTTAACAAAAAAACTAAATACTATTATTATTTTCCCATTATAACCTAGTCATTATAATGGAGGGTATGAACATGATTAAAATAATTATGAAATTATGGTATACTCATGTTTATGAAATTAATTCATTGGTTGACAATTTTTTAGAATGGAAAATATAGACCAATTGAATATAAACGATTTGTTTGTATGAATAATAATATTTATGCACCCAAATTAATGTTACCATAATAAATTAAGTTAATTTATATTATTGAATGATATTAATCTATATATTATATATTATATCCTAAAATTTTACATTCATACTGTAAGAACTGGAATCTTCATTTCAATTATTGATCATTATTTTGTGTTGTTTTTGAGGAAAAATAAAGATTTGAATTTTTTTATGTCGTGTACCTGGTTATCGCATGTAGCCATATACTAGCAAGGCAATGGCTAGTACATGGTCATTTGGGGGACCAGGATGACCGCCTAAATTGGGGGCTAGTTGAGGCTAGTACACGTCATGTACATTAAACAAACATGACTTGTACTTTTTATTTTTATTTGATTAGTTGGCTTGGGGTCGCTTCTCATCACTAGAAAATGCTATTTCTTCCCATTTCTCATACAAGAGAGAGACGTACGACCAAATATATTCTAGCTCCTATCATTCCTTTATCTGAGCTATGATTGAGATGCTTCTAGGTGTGTTGGATTCTCAATAGTGAGCATCTCTTCCCTATTTCTCCACTCACGTGAGTTGTTAATGTTTGAATGATTTTGACCTTTTGTTATATCTATGATGTCCTAGGACGATCCAAGGGATAATGTTCAAGAGTGTTCATCATACGACATCAATGTAGGTGGTTTTTTCCTTTCTTTGGTTGTCTTTGGATTATATAATCTAAAAGTTCCAAATACCCTTGTTTAGGGTGATGTGGGTTTTGTAATTTAACCTAGTTTAATTCCTGATGTGGTTTTCTAGTTGGGAACGGTTTATTGATAATGAATAAGATTTATTATCTGGATTATGGATGAGTTTCCCATTTTTGATTGGTTATGGACGCCGTGTCTAGAAATCAAGTTAAGATGCTTTGTTTTCCATGTCTAGTTTTGTAAGTATGGAGTTGTTATTTATTTGAGATGCATGTGTTTTCATTGTAAAAGTTGACTAGTGGGAATTTATTATGAGAGAATACCAAGGTAGGGTCATTTATGAATAGTTGTTGTTATGCTGACCTAGAGGCATTGACTGTGAGAGATGCCGGGTGTTCGTAGACCATAAGGGTATTACTCTGAGATATACCTATATTCTCATTATTAAATGAATGTTGGACCATAGGGAAATGACTATGAGAGCTTCCATGGGTTAATAAATTTTATTGATTCTATGTAGACCAAGGGGGTATGGACCATGAGAGCTACCCATGTGGTCGTTGTAAATGATTAGTGCCATGTGGGACTAAAGGTGTTAGACTGTGTGAGCGTTCCCAGAGGGTCATTATTGTTATCAATTTGATTATATATGAACATAGAGGGGATTATACTATGGGAACTTTCCCAGAGGGTTACTTGTGAATAATTGAATTACTGTGATGAGTCTGCCAAGCCAATGCACAAGTTTGGACTCTATCTTCCAATTTTCATAGATGGTCTTCTAAGAGGTTTGTTTGTTATATTATATAGTGGATACAAGGCTTAGGATAGATCCCAATATTACATTATTAAAGGGTTTAAATAATTATTAATGAATGTAAAGAAAATTATAGGAATGTTTACTTTTGAGTACTACCTAGTTTCTTGCTTCATTTTTCATATTGCCCACTATATATATTCCCTAACAGTTAGGCACACATATTTTAGTGGTTTCCTAATGGGATTCATCTCACACCCCATTTGGTTCATTATTTTGGACGAAAACATATTATATGGATGTAGGTATAGATAACAGAAATTTCTCTTCTTCATCAGGTAAATTATTTCTAATGGAGCTGTAGAGCCTGGGACCAAGCTAACTCTTACAATACTATTGGGGTTTACTTTTCTATACTTTCATTTCAGTATTTTATTTCCATCATTGTGACTTTTTTGGATTTTTTCCAAGATACATGTGACATGAATCATTTATTTAGATATATAGTGTAGTTGTTTATACTATTAGTCTTCCACTATTTACTTCTATTATATAGTATTAATGCTTCTGATACAATTTTCTATATGTTTCCACTGTGTTAATATACCAGTGAGGGAATAGTTTCCCCACTATCAAACCCAAGGCCATCACTGCTAGTCGAAAATATCTTGCATTTTGGGAAATGATCCTGAGGCCATGTGGCTAAATGGGTACAAGGCACCTCTGGGTAGCTCCCGAAACTAGGGTGATACAATGTTGTTTCAGAGGAGTTCATTTTTAATTTGTATTAATACATGGAGCCTATAAAAAGGTATAGTAAGGAATGGGTAGTTGGTAATAAGTTTTTCCTTGGAGTAGCTAACTCATGTACATGGAAAATCCACTTTAATAAAATATTTCAATTTTTTTAGTTTTTTGGAATTATTAGAGTTGATTTGATTTAACCATTGGGTGACACACTTTTTTTATGTTTTAATCATTGATATCATTATGGTTATATTTCTATTGAATCCTGATGAGATGAGGTATTCTATCTGATTCATCATATAGGCACTTGCTAGAGATCAATTTCATTCATTTTTGTCATGCCATTTTGGGTGCATTACTGATTACAAGCTATTGGGATAGATGATGTTATAGTTATTCATGTTTTTGGGATAGAGGATGTGATAAAATAAATGATATTTTGAGAGGTTATTGGAAATTATAAATTTCTTTTGGATGGATTCCAAACTTCGGTCCCTCAGTTGTTATGGGCCCTCTTGGATCAGAATTTGGAGGATCTTGTCAAAAATTTAATGGAATGTTTTCATGGTATGATATGAATAAGGATGAAAAAAATTGATTTATTTTAGTATGGGCTCTAAAAGGTCATAATTTTTCATGTCTTGGACATATTTTTTATTTTTTTAAGGGTTCAAGAGAAGTTTTAGAGGCTTACTGTCCGGAAATCTAGACAACACGACATGTGGTGTTGTGGATAAATGCCATGTTTTCTTCTATTCTGGAAGAAACAACTTTTCTTATTTAAAAACTATTTACTTAGAGTAGACACAATATAGTTGTTTAATGTGTGACTTGATTGTGTGACCAGAGATATGGGGTTGAGAAATCATTGGTAGAACACACCATATATTAGGAGTACATGTTGTGATGGATAGGCCATGTATTTGGCCATGTAACTAACCTCACGAGTGGAAAAAATATAGGTTTTATATGTCATGTCTCATTATTTCATGCCATTTAGAATCGAATGTGTCTCTAACCATGTGACTAACGAAGAAGGTGGTTAGACTATGAATAGTACACACCATTCCTAGGGTGAAAACACAGTGTAGTGTGCCCCAGGAGAGAACCATGTGGTTCGAGCCATGTAGAAGTACTTGGGTAGGGGGAAGATTTAAGTATACTCCATGCCTCAGGAGGAACACTCTATGTGTAGGGGTGTTACACGACCATGTTTGAAAGAGGTACATGCCCATGTATGGCATGAAGGGAACACATTGTGTAGAGGTTATACAGGTCGTGTAACCTTGTTTTGTAAAATGTTAATGTTTTAATTCACTTATTCAATTCATTCACTTCTAAGTTTCTATCCTTGGTAATCATGTACTAAGGTGTTCACTTCACCTTACAGATTCATGCCTCTGAGACATCCTCTGGTTGTACACCAGGTACATAGAGATGATCAGACAAAAGAAAGGATAGATTAGGAACTACTAATAGATCATTTCATCAAGACCATATTGAAATCGGTTATTATACTGAACATAAAAGATGATGCACAATTCTATGAAGGATCTTTGAGGATGTTACATACCTTTTAAAAAGAACCTCATCCTACCCCATCTATGGAAGAGTTGATTTTGGTGTTCTAGCAGCCGCATCCACCTACTTTTTCTAGGTATGGAGGACCACAAGGTGCAGAGTCGTGGTTGGAGGCCATGCTTTCTATCTTTGAGGATTTGGAGATGCCTCAGGATAGGAGGGTGAATCTAGAAATGTACATTCTACATGATTCCTCCATGAGAGGGTGGGTTGTTATCTCACAGGCGGTACATCAACAAAATATGGTTTTGTAAGAGTTTTGGAGGATGTTAAATAATTAATTCTACCCACCATGATGTTGAGGTCTAATCGATCCTGAGAGTTCATCCATTTAGAAAAAGGCTCACTATCAGTGATGGATTACTCATCTCGTTTTACAGAGCTTTATCACTTCACACCTCTTTTGGGAGGTGATGAGTTATCTTTGGATAGGATATTGGAGGATGGTCTCTGGAATGAAATCTAACCGTAGAAGAATGTCTTTATGCTAACATCTGTGACAACTATAGTGAACCAGGTGCTGATTACCGAGCACAATTTGAGGGAGTTGAGAGCTTTGAACAAGGGCAGTTCAGCATCATGGGTTAGTACCCCTTCAATAGATAGTAGGAATCACCATAGGGATCAATTATGTTATGTTTATTCATGTTTCCAGGAGGTATGCTACCAGTGTAGGAAGAGTGGTCATACGAGACCACATTGCCCGAAGGAACTAGTTGAGTGCATGTCTTACTGCAAGATGGATCACCTTTAACATTTTTTTACAGGAGTTATCACTAACATCAAGTGATAGGGGTTCTGTTATGACAACAAAATTAAGAGTAGGCCCACCTATTTATCCTCAGTTAGAGAGCTGGAGTTCATTAGGATGTTCAAACTGAGGAGGTGTTTGTGGTTGGGGTTGTCAGGCTACCAGTTTTCAGCGGCATGAGGGTTGATCGGATTAGGGTAGTTAAGAAATTTCAGAGGGCCATTGTATAGTTCATACATTTGTAGTGTAGAATACCCAACTGGAGTAGAATCCCAAAACCTCTATGGTTAGAGGTACTCTTTTAGTTGCCTCAATTTTAGATTCTACTTTTTTTGATATACGGGCTTCCCAATGTTTTATATCGATTTCTTTTGTAGATAACCTTGGGGTCTATATATTTTATTTTGATGACGTTAGGACGCTAGACACTCTGTTGAGGATTAGGATGACTTGAGTACATCAGTGCAAGGTGTTACCTCTTAATGTTGGTGGGTGTCACTTATTGTGGTACCTCTATGTCTTAGAGACGAAAAGATTCGACGTCGTTTTATGAATGGACAAGTTAGTATCCTTTCCTTCTTCTTTTACTACTATCTTCTTAGGGTGAATTTCACATCACCATAGGGAGGTTCGTTTTTACACAAGGGTGAATGGGATGTTTAGGTGAGTAGATCGATATCCGAGCATCATGGGTTTGGGGGAATTACAACCCAGATTTCTAGTTTATATATGGATGACCAGGGGACTTCACAGATGGACTTTCCTACACGGGTGCATCATTTTAGGGATGTATTCCCAGATGTATTTTCACATTTACCAATAAATAGATAAGTAAATTTTTGTATTGAACTTTTTCTAGGAGAGAAAATGATTTCAATTTTTCAATATAGTATAGCTACACTAGAGTTACAAGAGCTCAAGAATCAGTTAGAGGAGTTGTGTGAAAATGGTTGCATATGATCTAATAATTCTACTTGGGTTTCGCCAATCCATTTTGCGTAAAAAAAGACGATACCCTCAGACTTTGTGTGGATTATCAGAAGTAGAACCAGTTGAATATTAAGAACCAATATACCTTTTCGAGTACTAATGATCTCTTTGAACAGTTTCTCGGAGTATGGGTGTTCTCGAAGGTTGACTTAAGATCTGGTTATCATCAGTTTCACATTAGACCATATGATATACCTCTTAAATACTTTTTGAGTTGGTATGGTCTATACAAGAATTTGGTTATACTGTTCAGTCTCATGAACACGCCAGCGGTTTTCATGGCACTAATGAGCCGTGTGTTCCATCCTAACAAGGATTCTTTTGTTGTAGTCTTAGTGGACGATATATTGGTGTAATCTCACACTCAACACAACCATGAAACCATCATTTATATCATACTGAGTACACTAAGATGGAATCTGTTATATTCTAAGCTCTCAAAATACCATGTTTGGATGGACCAGATTCACTTCTTGGGTCATGTTATCTCAAATACAGATGTATCAGTAGAACCATAGAAAGTGAGAGTAGTAGTTTCCTAAGAGAATCCGAAAAAAAATCATTGGGGTATGAAGTATTCTGGGGATGACTAGTTACTATAGACGATTTATACATGACTTTCCACATGTAGAATCACCAATGAATATCCTGACTAAGAATGGTGCAATGTAATTGTGGTCATATTCACATGATTCAGTCTTTCAAGAGATGAAAGGGAGATTGAATTCAACACCGATCCTGATTTTCCAGAACTGGGAAAGAGTTAGACCATTTAGTACAATGCATCAGGTATCGGGCTCAGAGTATTCCTTATTCAAGGGGAAGGATTCATTGTGTATAGGTCTTAGAAATTGAAGCCACATGAGAGGAAATACCCGACTCACAATCTCGAGTTAGCTATAAATGTACATGCATTACGTTATTGGAGACATTATATTTTGGGAGAGAATTTTGGGGTATTCACTGACCACAAGAGCCTCACGTATATCATTAATCAGCATGATCTGAATTTGATACAACAAAGGTGGGTTGAGTAACTTCATTCTTTTTACTTTGAGCATGCCTAAACACATGGGAATGGAAATGTAGTGGTAGATTCTTTGAGTAAGAGGACTCAGATATAGGCAGTTCAAGAGGCCATCTGTGAGTGGAAGGTTATGACTCTATTCCTTAAGATTCATTTGGAGGTGCATGAATGAATGGGGTAGACGTATCATTATTCTATAGTTGTTACCTCTACTATTTGGGGTCATGTAGGAATGAGTCAGCTATCAGATTCAAAAGGCATACTCCTACGAGAGAGTGTATCAAGAGAGGACCCTACTATTGGGTGGACCATAGGTGAGGATGGGGTCTTTCTTTTTTATTGGTGAGTATGGGTGTCAGTAGAAATACACGAGGAGTTGATGTGAGATTTTAATTCCTAATTTTGGATAGATCATACTAGCGTCACCAAGATATATAAATATTTACACCATTTGTATTGGTGGCCAGGTATGAAGAAGGATGTAGCTGGTTTTGGTATGTGATGTTCCATCGGTCAGTAGGTGGATCTAGAGCATCTGTGGTGAAACATACTTTTACATCATTTATCAATTCCTGATTTGAAGTGGAATGATGTAAAAATGGATTTTTTTAGGATTTTACTGAGGTCGAGTCGAGGGAATAATGAGGTTTGGGTTGTTGTTGACAGAATCATGAAGGCTTCATAATTCTTACTGATAAAAGAGACCATTAGTGTTTATGATCTTGGAAGGATTACATACGAGAGATTATATGTTTTCCTCGGGTTCTCCACTCTATCATTTCAGATAGGTATGCCCAATTTAATTCTTAGTATTGGCGGGGACTGTAGAGGGATTTGGGTACATTGGTAGTTCTATGTAAAACACACCATCCCTAGACATATGGTCAGTCTGAGCACAAGATTCAGTTTTGGGAGGACATGATACAAGCATGCATCTTAGATTTTAAGGGGTATTGGGAGAGACATATACCCCTAGTGCTATTTTACTTTGATAATAGTTTTTCAGGTGATGATTCACATGGAACATTATGAAGATTTGTACAGTAGGCCATGCCGACCACCCCTATGTTGGAAAGAGGCAGAAGAGGAAGCTATTTTGGGACCTCATATTGGCTAGGAGATCACTGATCATCTGGAGTTGATTTATAAGAGGATGACTACTACACAGTCTCACCATAAATATTATGCTGATCAACAGATATGACCTATAGAGTTTGAGATTGGAGATCATGTTTTTCTGTGTGTCACAACATGGCTGGGACCCAAGAGGATTATGAGACAAAGAAAGCTTTCACTGAGATATGTTAGGCCATTTGATGTTTTGGAGAGAGTTGGGATGGTTTCCTATCAGATTTAGTTACTTTAGAGGTACCAAACAATGCATGAAATCTTCCACGTTTCTCAAATAGGACATTACTTTTTAGACTTGTCTCATGATTTTCAACCGAAGGAGGTTGAGTTGGAGGTTGATGAATCCTTCGAGGAGAACCAAATTCAGATTGTGGATCGCAACATGAAGGTTCTTGGTGGCCTGTCTATTCCTCTGGTATGGGTACTATGGTAGTATGGGCAACAACATGATGATACATGGGGGAGGGAGGCTGATGTAAAATCACAGTGGCCAGTGTTTTGTAATGTTTATTCTTCACCACCCTTGGAAGGGAAATTCAGGGATGAATTGTTTTAAGGGGGTAAGTTTGTAGGAACCCGAATCATTATTTCACATATTGTTCTTTATTTTGGGTTATTTTTGAGGAAAAGTTAATATTCAGAAATTTTCTAAGTACATTCCCTATACAATCGAGTACATGTCGTGTACCCAGTTGTAGTGTGTAGCAGTGTACTGGCCATGTAATGGCCAGTACAGGGCCTTGTGTGTAGCCTGGAAGGCCGCCTAAAGTAAGGGCTAGTTAAGGATAGTACACGATGTGGGTATTTAATGAAAACACTATCTATGTTTTTTATTGGATTAATCAGCTCAGGTTTGCATCTCATCTCCCTAAAATGCTCCATCCCGTGTTTCATACTTGAGAGCGATGTACGACCAAAGATCATTGAGATCCTCCTGTTCCTCCACCTAAGATTCAATTGAGACATCTCCAGGTACGTTGGATTCCCAATGGTGAGTTCAATATTTCCATAGAGCCTCACTTTCATATTTCTCCTCTCTCATGAGTTATTCATGGTTGAATGATTTTGACCTTTTTTTAGATATACATTGTTCTAGTATGATTCAAGGGCCGACGTTCAAGAGTGTTCATCGTAATATGTTGAGGTTGGTGTTTTGTGCCTTTCATTGGCTGTATTTGGATTATATATGAAAAAGTATCGAATACCCTTGTTTATGGTATTTATTATTTTCGAATTTAATCATATTTAATGTTTAATATGGTTTTCTTGTTGAGAAAGGGTTATTGATTATGCCTATGTTTTATTACCTTAATAATGCATGAGTTTCCCATGTTTGATTGGTTTTGGTCATTATGTCTAGGAAGCATGTAAGGATTATTTGTTTTCCATGCCTAGTGTTGTTAGGAAGGAATTATTGTTTATTTGAGATGCAAGTGTTCACATTATGAAATATGAACTAGGGGAATTGACTCTGAGATCTTCCTGAGGTAGGGTCATATATGTATAATTGAATTTATGTTGACTTAGAGGATTTGACTATCAGAGATTCTAGGTGGTCATAGATCAGAGGGGTTAGACTATGAGAGCTATCCAGAGGGTTGTTATTAAATGAATGTTAGACCATAGGGCATTGACTATGAGAGCTGTGATGGGTCATTACATTTTATTTTTTCTATACAGACCAAGAGGGTATTCACCACAAGAGATACCAAGGTGGTCATTGTAAATGATTAGTGCCATGTGGGACCAAAGGGGTTAGACTGTGTGAGATTTACCAAAGGGTCATTATCATTATTGATTTGATGATATGTGAAACTAGAGGGGATTATACTGTGAGAACTTTCCCAGAGAGTTTCTTATGAATAATTGAATTATTGTGACTACTCTACCAAGACAAATCACAAGCTTTGACTCAGTCTTGCAGTTTTCATAGATGGTATTCTGCAAAATCTATTTGTTATATTGCACAAGGGATACAGAGCTAAGGCCAGATCCCATGATTTCATTATACAATGGTTTGAATAATTAATAATGAATGAAAATGAAGGAAATTGAAAATTTTAGGATTTTTAATATTTATTTATTATTAGTTTTTTGTTTCATTTTGTGTATTTCATTCTAGACATATTGAATAATAGTTAAGCAAAAATATGTTTGTGGTTTTCTACTAGGATTCATCTCACACCCTTTTTGGGTCATGCTTTTGGACCCAAACAGATTATATGGTTGCATGTATAGATAAGGAAAATAACCCTTATTCATTAGGTACATGATTCCAATTAAATATGGAAAGAATGAGACCAAGATGAGGATTACTATACTGTTGGATTTTACTATTTTTTTACATTGGTTTTAGTATTGTAATTATAGCATTGTGACTTGTTTGGATGCTTTACTATATACATATAACACGAATTATTTATTTATATATATCCTGAAATTATTATTACTGTTAGTCTTCCACCGTTTACATATTTTTTAGGGTATTACTGCTTCCACTACATTTTTTTATCTGTTTCCACTGTGTTACTCTTCCAATGAGGGCATAGTTTCCCCATTATCACACCCAATGCCCCCGTTGATAGTAAGAATCATTTAGCGTTCAGGGAAATGTGCTTAAGGCCATGTGACCAATGGGGTATGAGGAACCATTGAAAGGCACCGGAAACCATGAAGTTATATATAAAATATATTTTATAGTCATAAGATAAGAATAATTTAAACTTTATGTTTATAAAGATGTATTTTCTGATGGATGTTTTGCTTCCTTTTGATGGTGTACGTGCTTTAAAAGTAAATTATAACACTTTTATAATTTATTTAAAAAAATAAACATCTTCATAGAAAGTGTAATGTTAAAATTTAAAATAGTTTATTTTTTATTATTTTTACGATAATTTCAATGTTTTGATGAATAGTGAAAATACTAAATTTTAATTGATTTTATATATATAAATAATGTGTTGTATTAAATTATTATTTTTACTAGTTTTAAAGTATAATAAGGTCAATTTATTATCCTTTAATTCAATTTAGGCTAGCTTATTCAAATTAAAATTGAATTTATATATAAAAAATTTTCAAACATTTGAACATTTTCACTTTAGTACCATGTTTTATCATTCCGTCCACATGATTAATTTTAAATTAATTTTATCTAATTCCTTATATGGAATTTTGAATACTGGGTTCTATATTTGTAATAACAAATTAATTCTTTTGTAAGTATGTCCCTTTTTATTTTTTTCTAATATTAATAATAAGCTTAGTAATTTTTGTCATCAGAGTTAGGGGTAAATCAGGTAAATAAAGGTAAAAAAAATATTGTAAATATTATAAAATGAACATAAAAAATTTCCCATTTTATTTGGATGAGTATGTTTCATCCATAATAATTAAATGATCATTTGTTTGACTATTTATTGTCTTTTGGATGGTACAATAAATTTTATAATATTTTACTCAAAGAAGAATCTAACTTATGATACTCTTGTTTTTTTCAAATAAATTATTTATAATATGGGGATATCTAGGGGATATATAAGACTATAAATGTAATTTTTAAATATAAAATTTTAATCTACATCATTGTAATTTATTTTTGTTTTTTATGATAGAAATAATCACTTTAGAGGGTTACACAATGATGATGCAATAATTGTTTAATTAATGAAAATATGAAATAAATGATATTATTATAAATAAAATTTTACATAATTAATGTAAAAAAATAGATGACATTTTTATGATATATATATTTTAAAGGGGTTATTTTGATGATATTATGTTGTTAGGATATTTTTAATGAATTCAAGTAATGAATAGTATCAAAATTTACATTAATGATATTTCAAAAATAAATAACATGTTATTAAATAATATAATATTAAAAAAAACTAACATTCTTCCAAATTATTCTAATAAAATTGAAACTATAATCCTTCATTCAATTATGGTACTTTTTAAATTTTTCAATAACTATATTAACCCTTAAAGAGTAAAAATCAATGCTCTCAAGATAAGAGTTAAAGGGGTTAAATAAGAGTTAATTTCAAAATATAAAGATTCAAAAAATTTTAAACACATGTATAAATTTTTTTGAATGAGTTTATTTGAACTCTTAAAAATACATTATTTTAAATGTGTTTCTCTATATCCATTTGGTAAATAAAATTTATTTATATTAATTTAATATTTTGAAACATTCCAAGAGTGTCCCTCTCATCTCTTAATAAAGGGAGCATCTTATTCTCTCTTCTTCACAATTCAACACATTTGAGGTTTAATAAATATATATAAAAAAACATTCATATAATCCCTCCCCAAATTATAGAGTTATTAGTTTATGCAACACCCCACCCTTAGTGGCCTTATAATTTTATGAAAGTGAGACTGTACGAAGAAAATATACTTTTTTAAAATAAGAGTATCTATTTTAATTCATCTTCCAAGTACTCAATATATTATTCTACCATAATGAAATAATGAATACGATATCCTAAATATAGTTATATTTTATTATGTTAATATCATCACCTAAATCCATCTCCACTTCCACAAAATGGGAAAATAACTTTCATTCATGTGTACTACGGAGTATCGCCTTACGAAATGAGGTAATTCATTTTCTATAACCGTAACTAATTATTAGCTTAAATAATGTAATTAATAATTATCAATTATATTCATTCCATATTTATCATTATTAAAATTTAATATATCTGTTCTGCCCTTTGATTTCCATCCACATAGAAATGACAACGTCCCTCGTTTGTACGTGTGAACTATCACCTCTACGAAGTGATGTGCTTAGTTTTTTATCACTACACAACATGAATTATATATGAATTTATATATTCATGAATAATATGATATTGATGATGTCATTATCATTATGGAAGACAAAATAATACATAACCTCTTTCCATAATGAATAATTAAAAATTTAAGCATTACTCATGCGTATATAATGCTTACCATCTCCAAGATTTCAACATAGTTCATTTTTCATATATATATATATATTGGGTAGATTTAAAAGTATAATTGAGATTAAAAAAGTAGTTATTATTTCATTATTATTATTATAGAGATGAAGGAATAATGACAAATTTGACTATTAAAATCATACCAAATTCATTTTGGACTCAAGTACCAAATACAGTCAAAACATCTGTCCTGAATATAAATAACTAAGTAATTATTATAACATGATAATAAATTCTATAAAAATAATAGTAAAATATTAAAAAGTCCACAATAAAGTAAATAATAGACATAAGATTCCTATTTTGGAAGATAAATATTGTGCATGATTAGTCAGACTCATTGTGAGTGAGTCTTTAACTAAAAAACATCATTTTAAATGTTTTAATTATTTATTTTTTTAAATATTTCTATTTTATATACATGTTTTAATATGATTTTTATGAAATTATTTATATGGGCATGAATTTTATAAAATTTTTAATAATTATTTTCACATATTTTAATGAATGAATTATTTTTATGTTTTACATAAAGGTATTTCATAAAAATTACCTTTTTAATGTTTTTCTTTCATATCCTTTTAGAAAGAAAAAAATAAAAGTTTTTTAACATATATAACATGAATGGAATTTTGCGATTTCAAGAGAAATTAATGATTAAAGGATTAATTTATAAATTTTTATAATACTTTTCAATGAAAATAGTTCCATTATTATGTATGCAGTTTTTAGAATTTGAAATGTATTTTTACAAGAAAATGGTTTTTTGATATCTAGAAGTGTTTTACATGTGGGTTAAAAAAGTATAGGGTTTTATTCCTGATATGGTCCATGTAAATTATTTATAAATGGTTAATACCCATTAAATCACATTGTTGATACTAATATAGCTTATATGAAGGGTTGGAACCCATTATAATTAATGAAAAATGGGTGAACCTAATATATCCTATATGAAGGGTGAGCCCCATTATAGACCTCCAATCGATTGGGTACTCTAGAGATGGAAGTCATCCATATGATTATTATATTTATAAGTGCTTTAAGGGTTTTATGATTATTATGTTCTATGGAACCTACATAAATTTTATATATTCTAAAATGAGTTTTCATAGGAAACTTTTTATATTAAAAAGGTATGATTATGATCATTTTGAAAGAGAAAATGATTCATTTTTATGGTAAAAGGTGTATTTTAAGGAATTTTTATGGGTTTTCACAAGACTAACTATTTCCTTCCTTTATATCCTTTACTGATCTTTTTTTTCTCATACCTTGTTTTATTTTTTTCACTAGTCTTATAGATTGGAAAGGAGAAATAAGTTATTGTGGTAAGAGTATTAATGATGTTTTATGAAAATAAAACTTTTTAGATTCTAAAAGAGATTAATTTGGTGAAAAAATGGATAATGAGTATATGTGTCGAATTTTAATGTATGGGTTTTCTTTTTAATATATATTTTTAATTATATAAAACTCTTAATAGAAAATATTCTCTAATGTTGATAGTAGTTTAAAAAACAATAAAATATGTAATTTTTATGGTCATGTCCGTATAGTTGGTATTTAATTATGGTTTAGAAAAATTTAGAGAGTATGATTTTTCTTGAGTGTTAATATTAAGTGTTAGGGATACTATCATGGGTTTATAACTATATCTTTGACCATAATAAAAAGGTCTCAATAACCCATTTTAAGGATTTAAGTTATGGAATTTTAAGGTGAAAAATGATATTTTTGGAGATATACATTTTTTTGAGGTAATTGCAGGTCATTACACTTTGGGATTAAATTTAAAGGTATGAGATAAATTTTTAGGTTAAAACACAATCTGTTTTTTTTGATTTTGTCATATTTTTCTGAATGATATAAGAAATATATTTTTTTAGAAAAAATACAACCTATAGACTGTGTGATAATTGATAGTGATAATATTTTCATTATTTATATTTTTTTTAAATTATTTAACACATAAAAATTTATCAATGTTAATTTATTTTCATATATTAGGGAATTATAGTGTGTTTTGGGCTAAAACGTAAAAATTTATTAATTCTACAATTTTAATATAGTTTTTTCACCAACGTATTTCATTCATAATTTTTATAATATATATCCAATTTAATTGATTATTATTTTTATAGGATTTTAATTTTCATGGGATATAACTTTTTCTTCTAGAAAAATAGATAATTTGACCATCTAAAGGAAATTAAAAATTTTTCATGTTGGAAAATCATTTTGGACGATAAAGTGAACATCACCTCCTTAAACGAGGAATAAATTAGGATAAAATCTAAAATTAAGGTGATTCAAGATGGATTTGGAATAGGTCTATAATAACATTTATAAAATAAATGTCATGGATTTATTAACACATTAATGTATCGATAGAAATATAATAATTGAGGTAATATATGGGGAATCCATGTCAATAAAAAGTGTTAGTCTTTAATTTTTCCAGAACTATTATTTTACATATCCAATTTATTTGTTGTTTTAAGGGGAGATAGAAAATTCAATTAGGTTTAACATATAATAACGACCATTAGCATTATTTAGAGATATTGTGGAAAAAACAGGATAAAACATATAGATGATGGATTTTGGAGGGGAGATTTACATCACCCATTTATTTGTTTTTATCTTTTTTTACATTACTTTTCATTTAAATTTAATTTTCATTTAGATAATTTTAAGTAAAATCTAATTCATGAATAGTATTTATTTATGATTATTTTTACAAAACACCATTTTAAACTTCTTTATCTTCTTCATTATTTACTTCTTATATCTTTATATTCTTCATCTTTTTTTTGAAAAATTAATCTCTTAATAATAATAATAATAATTATAATAATAATAATAATAATAATTATAATAATAATAATTATTATTTTAATAATCATTATAAATTATATAAATTTTCTTATTTTATTATTTTCTTATTTTTTTATTCCTTATTCTATTTTACTTTTATTTATCTTTCTCTGTCAGTGTATATTGTCTTAAATATATTTTATTTTAATGTTTTATTTCCACATATTATTATATTTAAATTTATTATTTTTTCTATTTCTCTTTCTCTTCCTCCATCCTTACACCAAGTGATATCTTACTCTCATAAATTCATAGACTGACCCCAAAAATTTTTCTGAGGGGAGTTCAGTGTGTTCTAAAATATTCATTCACATTTATTTTGTGTTTGGGGTAGAATTGGATAGTTTGAATGGTGAGGAGAATGTCCTAGATGTGGACTTACCCAAATAAAATTTAACTCAGTCTATATATATTATTTTATTTATTAACTTTTATCACTCTCTATTGGTTAGTTATTCACACATTGAATTTTAGCTAATCAATGGATGATTGGACTTCGACAGAGTTGGGTCCTGGAAGAATAAACATCATAGACCATGGTGTGTCATCAACGTTCATTAAAGGAGGAGGTGGAGTTGAGAGTGGTTAGATATTAATTTATATTCCAAAACTTATAAATAAAAAATATTTTTCCAAATATGATATTTCATGTTTTGATTATCATAATAAAAAGAAACATGTAATGGAGAATAACGATTGAACCTTAAATTGAACCCCAAAACCCAGTTTTTTCTTTTTAACTCATTTTATTTTGATTTTAATGTTAGTTTAAATATCGTTTTGTTAGGTCATTATAAAACTAATCAAAATACCCAAAAAACATTGTCATTGTTCTATTTTAAAATGCAAAATAAAAAAAATATTAGTTTCGAGGATTTAAAAAAAGTATGTGAACAAACTGAGAAGTACCTCAAGTAAGATGACAATGGTCATTCTATGTGATTAATTATAAAGAACACAATTTTCTTTTTCCAAACCGTATGATAAATGTGCATGAGAACTAGGACAATTACTAGGGATCCAATCAGTAATGTTCTTAATTTTTCTATTTTCACACATTAGATAATTTTAACATATTCAAAAACTGAAAATAATCAAAAAAATATATTTTTCCATGATAAACATAAATTATTAATATTTCTATTATTATTATGTATGGTCTGATTACTTATAGGTTCATGAACTAGTAGCCGAAGCACCCCTGTCTATAAAAGAAAGTGTTTTCATGTGGGATAGAAATATTATGGTATCCTAGGGACACATTTTTATATAAAATGAATTTGAGGACCACATCCAAGAGCTCAAGGAGACACTCGAGAAACTTCTAGTTGAAGTATTTTACAAAGAACTTACTAAATTCTGTGATTAATTCCAAAATTATTATCAGTTAGTGGCCAATACACTTGAAGAGTTCTCCTCATTTCTTCTCAACTATTTTTAATAAGTTCCCTCAGATTGTTTCCCGGATAAAGGCGGTGAAACAAAATAAAATACGAAATTCATTATTTTGGAGAGATGGTTTAAGATCTACAAGTCCAAATGGATTGGATAAATTAATATTTACAAGCATTATAAAAAAAACTCAACATGAAATTGAACCTAAACCAGAAGATCAAAAAGTTTTATTACCTAAGGAGTTTGAAGAGGAATACTTTCCTGGTAAGATACATGTTAGAGATAAATAATAACTAAATGAATTTTTGAATGAATGTGATGAACTACTTGATCTAGAAAAACCATTCAAAGAAGAAGATCCATCGTAATTGGAGGTAGATACCCCCAAAATGCTGGAATTTGAAGTGAAATTGTAGAATCTGGACTACCTTCCTCCATCTACATAGAATATAATTTAAAATTAACTCTCGATTTGGGAACAAATTGAAACATAATCCACATAGGGTGTTAAACCATTATTTGACTCTATCTATTTTGATTTTATTCAAACTGAATTGTGAATCACTCTTTATTATCTTGATATTACAGATGTAGAAAATCTTTTCTATGCCTTTTATGAGGATGAATAACCTCTAAATGAACATGTTGAGGAATAAATGGAGCTCCAAAATTTAAGTTAACAAGCATGTAAGGAACCCCTGGATAAAATCCAAGTTGTTGAGCCTGAGTAAATAAAAAAATTGGACTCTCTTATTGAATCCTATGTGAAGCTAGAACTAGAAGCGAAATAGGAGGGTACATAAGTAAAAAACTAAAGAAGAGGATGATTCATAATTTATCCTACCACTACCATTTATATATAAAATTTTTTTAAGGGGGGATCTAGTGTACTCTATCCATGGATCATTCTTTAAGAGTAAGGATGAAGCATAAAATGGGAAAAGATAATTCTGGTGTTTCCAATCAAAGAAGATTCATCAACCAAATGACATTGGATAATAGATGGTACTATCTTCTATTGGTTGTAAAAATTTATAGACCACTAGGGGGATCATACCAATAATAATCCCATTATAATATAATTCAATGAATTTAGATTTCAATTTCATTTTTAGGTTGTATTTTAACATTAATCCCACTCCCTTATATTCTATTTGAGATTTAATGTCCGGAAAATTGTTCTTAATTGAGTAATATTATTTTGTAGATTCATGGTTGTTGGAGGAAGTATTAACAGTGAAAGAGGAAATAGGAAAAATCTTCATGTAAAAGGGATTCCATATTTTAAGATTATCTTTTAAACACTCTATATTTTTTTTCCAACAACCAGTTTCTAACATTAACGATGAAATTAGTACCCACACTTGAATAATTCATTAATTGTATTATATAGGAGAAGGGTGTTTATTAGGAGTCCTATGATGGAAAATTTTATATATTTATGATATTGATATTGAATGAGTAATATGGAAAATTGGATGATTAATTTGAATCTTGGATACTAAAATGAGGACACATGATTTATGTAAATTAATTGATTCATGTAAATGAAATTACCAACCAATTTTTTCATACATTAAATTTATTAAATTCATTTATATTATGTTGATATTATAAATTTTTACATTACTGATTGTACAATATCATATTACCATTCATGAGATAATTTATAGAACATGTAATTTCTATTTATTATTGTGCATATTTCTTAACTGATAATGTGACATGCCAACTTCTAGAACATTAATTTGATCTTTTCAATGCTATGACTATACCAAAACAAATTTAAATTGATTGAGGCTAATTTTGAGAAACCACTTATCCTTAAAATACCACATTTACCTCAATCCATTTTTATTCTATAGATACCATGAAATATCTTTATGATAATGATCCATGTTTCAATCCATTTTATTCATTCCCACCCACCTCTTAGAATTTTTTGAGCTATATTAAATATGAAGTGAGGGGATGATATGAGTAATGGTGGAAGGGAGGATAATAATTTTATATAAGAAGTGTTAAGTGATTATTATTGTAATAAATTAAGGTTTCTGATTTATTCATGACACTTTCTTATTTTTCCAACATGAAATTAAAAAAAATTAATAATGAAAAAATGAATTAAACAAAATTGAGAAAAATGGGTTCTGATTTAGGACAACAAAAAACCACAATTAAAGGCCCTATGATTTTTATCATAAGTGGTTAGTTTGTGTATGTGAGTTTAATTATAACAATAAATTTCAAAAAAATGAAAAAATGAAAAACGTTACTTGAAGAATAATAAAATTATAAAATTAGAAAAAAAATATTCAAGACGGTGAAATAATAATTCATTATAATTTATTAGATCATGATCTTACATTGAGTTTTGGTGTTATTGGTAGTTAATATTTTAAGGGGATAATTTTACCTAGATTTTAATTTTTATATCAAGCACATAACATTAGATATTAACCACCTCCTTGGGATTTAATTTTTAATTCCTATCAACCTTAAACCTCGTAGTCATTAGAACATTTACTAAAAGCCCTCATGATTTTATGTGAATTTGTATCATTACAAAGTGGATAATGTAGTTCATTTATAGGTATATGGATATGGAACTAGTTCCCATGATGTGAAAATAAATCCACTGGAATTTTATTATGAGATATGAGAGAAAATATTCAAGTGTGGTAAATCATGCTTTTTCATGTTTAATAATAATGAATTAAGGAACATGAATGAATGGGAAGAGAAGTATCATTAATTTAAAATTGGATAAATTAACATACATGGGGTGAATTATTATTTGAAAATTGATAAATTCAGTTGATATTTTATGTGGAATTTTGAAATATGCACAGAAATTGAAAATTGCTTAATTTTATTGCTTTGAAATTTGAATACTAGTAACATTGGTTCTCTATCATTTTCAATGTTGATATTTTATACTTAAGGGGAATCATATTTTAAGTGTGGGGAATTTATAGAGATAATATTTTTATAATTTATCATATTTTATTCATTTATTAAATACATAATTTTTTTACATTTGTGGTTATTTTCATAAATTTTAGAATTATGGTGTGTTTTGGGATGAACTGTCATAATTTACTAATTATGAAATTTTAAAATTTTTTAATCATATTTGTATTTCACAAATAAATTTTACAATATTTATCCAATCTATGTGATTATTTATTTAGGATTATAAAATATGGTCTCTAAAACATTTTATTTTTTAACAATAGCTAATTTGGCTATCTAATGTCCCAAAAAAATCAATCAATTTAGAAAAAAATTCTGGATGGTAGAGTGGACCCACCTCTATAAATAGGGAATAAATTAGGATAGAAACCTCCAATTAAAGTGATTATTAAAATTATTTGGAACAAGACTCAAAGGATCAATAATCTATTAAATTTAATGAATTTATTCACTAATTAAGGTATCCATTGAACACAAAACACTTAATTAGTATTTGGTGAATCTTCATCTAGAAAAATGGTTTCTCATTAATTATTCCATAACTCTTATTTTAAAGGTCCATTTAATTTGATATTTTCTTGGAATAAAGGATATTAAATTTAGAACAACCTATATAAAGGGCCCTTAGAAGTATTCTTATATATGGTGGATGAAATAGGAGAAAATGTCTTTCAGAGATATTTTGGAGGGGGAGTTGTTGCACCCATTTTTTTCTTCTATTATTATTTTTTATTTTTTTTAATTTAGTTTTCTTTTAAATTTAAATTTTATTTAGTTAATTTTAAATAAAATCAAATTCATGAAATGTTTTTATTATCATTTCTTCTTCTAGACACACTTTTTAATCTCCAAATCTTCATCACCCTTCATTTCTTCTATCTTATTCTTCTTCACATGATTTATAAAAAAATTATTTTCTTAGTAATAATAATAATTATTGTTATTTTAAAACTTTTTATAAATTATATAAACTTTCTTATTTTATTTATTTTCTTTTTTATTCTTCTTTATTCTATTTTAACTTTATTTATCTTTCTTTCTCTACCTCTCATGCATATTCTATGTTCTTTTAATCATTTATTTTCACATCTCATTGTTTTAAAATTTATTATTTATTTATTTATTATATTTCTTATTCTCTTCTTCTATCATTCCACCATGTGATCGATTAATCTTAGAAATGATAGGCTGGCCCCAAGGCTTGGCCTAAGGGGAGGTCAAGGTGTTCATGAATTTTCCTTTAAGTTTATTTTATGTTTGTGATATACATGCTGAGGATAATTTCCTTGGTGTGGACTTACCCCAATGAAATGTAACTCTATCTACCTATATTATTTTATTGAATCAGTTTTCACTTTATCTATTGTTGTGTTCTTCACACGTCGGTTTTGAGCCAATCAATGGATGAAACGACTTCGATAGAGTCGGTTCTAAGATGATGGCACATCTTAGACCAAGGATTTTCGTAAACCTAGATTAAAGGATGAGGTTGAATTGAAAGTGGATAGAAATTAAATGATATTTAAAAATTTCTAAAGAAACAATAGAAGTTCAAACATGATATTTAATGATTGTATTATCAAACTGAAATCAAACTTATAAATGATAATAATGATTGATCCTTGAACAGAATCCCAAAACTATGTTTTTTCTTCATACCTAATTTTCTTTATATTTTCATGTTTTTATACATTTCCATCTTCCATTTCATTATAAATGAAATAAAAAACCAAAAAATCCATTATCATTGATTTCCTTTAAGAAATTTATTTATGGTGGTTTAGAAGAAGTACGTGAACAAAATGATAATCTCCTAAAGTGATACAATCTTCTTTAGCCTATATGTTGAATTAGATAAAAATAATTTTAATTTTCCACACCCTATGATAGGCATGTGTAAATACCCCTCATGTCTAGAAAGGCTGTAGGAATTGAACTCATAAATAAAAGGGGGAATTGTCATGATCCGACCCAATGGGGCTTAATCCGTGAATCTCCATGCCAAACTCCATAGGCCAAGGTCTAGTGTCCATCATTGAGTAGGCATATCACACACATGGGAGACCATTTTTTAAGGTACTTTTATTCTCAACCAATAAACCACTACATTAAATGATATAGAGAAAATATAAATTAAAAGCAAATTCAAAATTACATATAACCCAAACCATATTACAAAAGAAGTACAAAAAATGGAAACATAAACACCCATTGAAAGAAAACATCAAATTTATCCAACCTACTCAGATTGAGGGGATCACTAAAAAATTAACTCACCATAAATTTCCTCTATCAAGCTCTAGAAAACCTATTGGTTATTCTGGCTCACTAAGATCTTCCAGCTTCATATCCTCCTTGGACTTCATCGAATTTCCTAAGGTCGAAACAAGATACAACATGTGTGGAAAATTTCCATTAATGGGTGATTATAAAAGAACTTAGTAGGAAACCCATCTAGTAATATGAAAATAGAACAACTGTAGAGAAAGAGTTCACTCGACCCAACCACATAGAACCCAAACAAGAGATAACATCCATCTCGAAAACAACCTCATCTATACATGACTAGTAAAATCATACCACATGGTTGTTCAACATAGAAATGTGAAAACACTATATGGAATCCCATAAATACACCTAGATATAATCGTCTTAGAATCTGAATTTTCTGTGGTTCTGACCTAATATCCAATGAAATGTTCTACTCAAGGGTTGAAAGGTAACAATCGATCAGGATCACACACTCCATGAGCCATGTCATCCCAGATGAAACTCATCCAAGAGATACACTCTATTGTGTAAAACTCAATCAAAACTAATCAAACATTCTATATATACCACTCATTTGAGTATCATAAATCTGATGGCACATCGCCAGCATACTAAAGGGAATACATCTGAGATTACACACTCGTCAGATCCCTCCACGAAGAAACTCACACAGGAATCTAGGGGATCTCGAAACTCAGATAGGTCATCTCATCCATACCTAATGGGGGATGGTACTAACCCTAATATACTAAGAAATTTATAATATCTCAGAAATGAGATCACTCCTAGGGTCCATTGGGAAACACCAAGAGGCTCATCCAGTAACATAAAGATCTCTCTTTGATATGGGATCACTACTAAGATTCATTGTGGGACACCACAAACCCAATAGGATTTTCTGGAGAACATATAACTAAGATAGGGGATCACCTTCAATATAGTGTGGGCCTCAATTATTCAATAATGCCCATCTGTTACAAATCGTGATGTAAGGGATCAAATATCTAATGATGCCAAAACCCTATATAAGATACCTACTATGTAGATGATCGCACACACGATGATTCTACAAACCCTAATTAGATATCCTATATGATAAGGGATCACCGCCCACGTAGTTTTGGTCATGATGATACCAAGAACCCGATTCATAGAAAATTATATGTTATAGGATCCCAATTTGGCATCCCCGGAAGGATGAAACAATTGTAACAATATGATAGAGGATCCCACTATGGGCTCCCCAAAGGGATTCAAAAACTCAAAAAAAACTCAACATGTCGAGTGTATCATAATCCTTTACCAATGGTGTAATGCCATATGTAACCTCATTGGGATAGACCCTGGGAACTCACTCAACCACTACTTTTCCGAACACCGCTTACCCAAGAGACCCAACCAATTTCCTCCAATCATGTCACCAAGGCCCATAGTGAGGCCACCATCATGTTCAATGTAGAAAAATTCTCAGTATAATCTACTGACAATCCTCAACATGATCCCTAAAGAAAGATATATTAATGTTGGAAGGTCCTTCAAGAGGATAGTACACGACATGTAAGGGGGTCTACAGAGCATGTGGCCCCACTTGAACACCCAAACTTGTCCTCTAATACATGGCTTGGTAGATCAAGAGGGATTACAAGGTGTGTACCAATGGTACATGATGTGTCTTTCCTCAGTCAGGTCCATGATTGTATCTTTTCTTCACACCGATCAACCTACCGTGTCTCCAATATGGTGTGATCCCATCATACAAAGTTTATCTTAGCCTAATGACCACTATTCGATGTCATAAATACATTACTGTGTGAGAAATATCATGTCTATGAACTTTGTAAATATATTATTACATAGCTGTGTACGTTCACATGGCTCCCCTAGGCATATCATATAACCAGTTGACCTAGGGTCACTACATGGTGTGTAACCCTAGTAAATGGCATGTAGTCCCAAGAAATAATATTCCCTAAATGGGAAGAACATAAGTAATGATCCATTTCACTATACACCATCCACATGGAAATAAGGTCATGAATATACCTGTGAGATTACGGAATCAGCCCAGTTCCCACAAAAACCTCTAGATCACATCTCATGGGGTCCCTAGTAAGTGTTTAAGGGGTATAAATCCTTTAAAGGATGCATAAAGAGGGGATAAAGATGTAAAAATAAAACGTTCCTACCTCAGGGTGAAACATAAGGTCTTTGAGGATGAATTAGAGGTCGGGAGCCACTGTAAAACGATCTGGGAGTGGTTTCCATCGTGATCAGCTATCAAAGATGCCTCATTTCTTAAATTTAGCCCCAGTTCATTTGTCACTCCAATTGGAGAGTGGGGATTTGGATCCACCTGGTGTTCACAACAAATGTGTGTGTGGGGGGGGGGGGAAAGGGAATTGATTTAGTTTTATTAAAAAAAAATACTCCATCCCCATTACCAAACTCACATACAACCGAACTCCCGGGGAAGAAAAATATTATATTAAGACTTGGGTAAAAATGATGTTCTGAACTCAACCATGGTCTCATAATTATGATACAAGACCCCATTAATGATTTATTCCATGTTTCTAATGAAAATATGCATGCATGATACAATATATTTCATATTATTAATATCACAACACAAAGGATTTTTGAGCCCTAGAAACCAATGTCAACTAAGTGCCTGGATTCAAAAATACTATTATAAATATTCTAAGGTCTTACTAGTCAAAATACAAGCCACAAAATCCTCCCCACATTAAGTATTTTCATCCCTAAAATCATAATACTAGGAACACGGTGAAGCATCTAACCCCACAAATGGGAATTCCACACCTGCAATCTCACCTAGACCCACCCAAAGGAAACAAAGAGTTCTCAAGCTACCTACAAGAACACACTTAGAGGAACCTTAAGGATAAAACCCACCTAAAATCTAGCTTCATGAGGGAAACATCGTTCAATAAGGAGGAACATGTCTCCATAGCTATGACAGGAGGAACATACCTAGTACGAGATCCATATATAGTAATAAGTTCTAGAAGCACACCACCTCATTGACCTGATTATGAAACCAATGTAACCATAATCCAAAACAAAAAAGTAAAAGGAAGTCATACACTACACCATGATACAATTAGATTTGGCCATCACTGACCTTCGTAAATGATTTTTCATCACTTATCAAGAAAGTATCTTAGTGGGGAAAGCGTCCCTAATTCGTGGGAGTATGAAGCCACGTCAAAATTTTCCAAGTCAAAACATTCCACATCCTCCTAAAGAATATCAAATAATCTAACACTTAACACATTTGGTTAACAATAAACAATAATGGGTTTCCCATGTACACACTCTAGGTCTTATGGGGCCCTCTTAAAAAACTGTCAATAAGTAACACTCCCATGAATACCAAAATTAGAGAGACTCATCCTCCAAAACTCAACATTATCAAATTATAAAGACAATAGATCACCAATATCGTTTTAATCATGTCACAAAATGAATATTATTAATAAAAGTATCCAACATTCTCGTGAATCCATTTCTAGGTGGAATAACACCAAAAACAAGGATTTACTAATTTCTTATGCCACACTAGTTGAACCTCATGTAAAAAGATACAAGAAAAGAGTAACTAAAAATAGTTTCTGACAATAGTAATGTAGAAATTAAAAAGGACACAGAGCATATTACTATCCACCCCTAGAGCCTCTCGGTCATAGGCTGGTGGGTGTAGCAGCTTTATTTTCCCCCATCCTCCAACTCTCGAAGCCTGGTGTAGACCACCTGGGCATGGTGGTGGAAAATCCAACAATCCCCCACCTCCCACTGCTCTACTTACTCATTCTATGTGTCTTCCAGCCTATAAATATCCATGATTGAAACTCAACCACTACTAAGGCAGTCCACAAACCAGATACGTCTTTATAGCATTGCAGGTCAAAAAATCTCAAGAATAGTGACCCTGGTCATCACAAGCATAATAATGCCTCTCTTGTGTTTGACCAAAACTTGTCTGGAAGCCCTAATTCTCAGTCCTTCCATATTGGGATTCTATCCAAAAGCACCTCACACACCTGAATCCCTAATCTTATTGGTGTCTACCTGGTGTCAAGGTCTTAGCTCTCCCATTCCCAACACTAATGGTAAAAGTATGCTCATCCAAAAATCCCTCCACCACTAAGGCCCTCTTCAGCACTCAAGAATATTTGGGAATATATATTGAAACCAATGTACTCTAATATAATAGCACAAGAATTTCTAGAAGGTCTGTTATTTGAAAAATAGACCTCTAACCACATATACGGAGTATCGTGATAAGTCTATAAGCCTTGTTGAAATATCTTCCATGATCATTCTATCCTGCCAATGTCGTAGAAGCTTTGGGATATGTACTAACCACAATCCGGAATGATATAAACACTCCCTAAGGAGCTGATCCAAATAATCCTTGTTGGGCATCACCTCATCAAGGGTCTATGTAACAAGGCTCTACATTTATCCATAATAATGCCACATAAGGATCGCGGCTAGGGAAATCATCCAATTAGGAGGTGGCCTCACAAGGGCAATATAGAGCATGACTACCTTATGCTTGTTGTCAAATATAGGGGGTCTAGATCACCCTAGTACCACAAAGGTCACTGCCTAAAGAACACATGAAGAACAATCTTTATATGTGAATCCTCAACCTACATTTTCAACACAACCTTATACTTTACAGGTGATGGATTAACGGGAGGACCACTCAAAGGTACCTCTTAACAACCAGGTCCCTACACTAAAGCCTCCTCACATGATAGATCAATAACATAATCCAACCAAATAACACAATATGGATATCTTCATAAAGGTATCTTGAAATACAAATCAAGACACACTACATCCAAAGAGTATATCTGGGGTACTGACTAAAAAAGATATGAAAAACCCCACACCCATTCCTATATGGTGCATGTACCAAATTTTCTATCCATCCAATGGACTAATGTATTATGATGAAAATTAGGTTATTAGAGTATGGGTGAATGGAAACATCAGCCTCCAAACCAACACTGGAGTCCCTACCCAAAAGTCCAAACTAAACATTTTTCAACATATTCTCTATACAACCCAAACACAGCTCAATCCCGTATGGTCCAAAAGTGTAACCTGCTTTGATACAACTTTGTTATGACTGAACCCAACATGGATCAATTACTGACTCCCCGAGACCACCTCTATAGTCTAAGGGATGGTGTCCAATGTCATGTAGGCATATCAGACACATGAGGGGCCTTTTCATAAGGTACTTGTACGTATACACCCACAAACAGCTCAATGAAAAAGTGCATAGAAAATATAAAGTAAAAATTTATTCATTAATACATCTTACCCAAACTAGAGAGAAATATATTTACAAAAAAGGGAAAAATAAATTCCAACACAAAGAAAATAGAAAAGAAATCCAACCTGCTCAGAAGGAGGGTATTGATAACAAATTCACTTACAAGAAGGCTCTATTTCCAATATTCTGTAAACACCCGGATCGATCTAGCTCACTATGCTCTGCCTACTCTGGGTCCTCCTTGGGCTCTGTCAAAAAGACCATGGTCTGTACAAGACAAAAAATGTGTGGGAAAATCCCATCCAAGGGTGATTATACCAATACACTGTCGGTACCAAAAATAGCCAAATGAAAAGGGAGTAGCTAATTGGAAATAGTTTTCTCAACCCATATAGAGGGAAACCAAATGAGAGAGAAACTTCATCTAGAAACAATCCGTGACTATACATGACTAGTATACTCATACCACATGGTGTGTCTACCATGGAATGTGACAAAACAACATGTAAACCCATAAATACATTCTTATATACTCGTCTCAGACTCAATGTCTCATGAGGTTCTGACTTCATAGATAGTTATAGGTTTGAATCAAGGCTCTATATGTAAAACTCAATCATAAGAACACACTACATGAGGTCATTCATCCATGATGACACTAATCCAAGAGATACACTCTATCGAGTACTACTCAACCAACCCATATGAAACATATGAGAGATATCATCCAATCGGGTATCATAAACCTGAAGACACAACACTGCCATCAGAAAGGGAATACAATAGAAAGAACACACTTGTCAGATCCCACAACAAAGAAAGTCACATTAGAATCCAGTGGATCTTGATACATAAATAGGGTATCTCACCCATCACTAATGGGGTATTCTACTTACCCTACTAGAGCCACGAATGGTTCTATATCTCAGAAAGGGGATCACCCCAGGGTTACTCTAGGGGACACCATGAACCCAATATGCTATCCCAAAGGTCTATCTCATATAGGGAATCACTACCAGGATGTATTGGGGGACCCTAAAAAACCATTGTGACATCTTGAAGATCATATCACTTAGATAGGGGATCTCTACCAATGTAGTGGAGGACATAAAGATTCCACAAAACATTTTTGGTATAACTCATAAATCATGGGATAATATATCTAATATAATCAAAACCACACCGAAATTACCCACAATATTGGGGATCATACTCCTCATGATTCAACAAACCCTACTAGTCTATCCTTTTAAATAGGGGTTCACCACCCATGTACTGTTGGTCACAATGATACGAAGAACCTGATCTAAGGGAAAATATAATTTAGAGAATCAGAATCTAACCTTTATTGAAGGATTCTAAAAATCTATACAAAAATAATTCAATTTAGTGGATCACAATCTTATACCTAGGATGTAATTCCATATGCACTATCCTATGGATTTACCAGTGTAACTCACTTTTCCACTACTATTCTAAATTCATACAACCTAAAAAACACATAAAATTGACTCACATCATGTCTCAAAGTCCTAAACTGATTACAAAATCACACTCTAAATAAAAACAACCCTATATATTCTACTCATAGACCTAAATACAGGCCACAAATAAAGAGATTTAAAAGGGGGATGGTCTTCCAAGAGAGACTGCACTATGTGTAAGTGTGTATACATGGTGTTTGACACCACCTGAACACTTGGTTATGTATTCTTCTTTAAGGATTGGTAGACCATGAGGGCTTACATGATGTGTACTACTGGTACACAACATGTCTCCCCTCACATGGGTCACACACTATGTATTATCTTCACATGGATTGTCTATCCATGTCTCACACATGGCATGTACCCATGGTATATGTAATGACATGGCCTATTGGCCACTCAGCCATGTTATCAAACCAGTCATGTGTATGGAACCCCATGTCTATGTACTCTGGTCATGTATTGTCACACGACCGTGCATGTTCACACGACTTCCTTGGCATTTTCCCATGGCCAGACGACCATGGGTCACTACACAACGTGTCACACTGGTACACGTCATGTAATCCCAAAACAATATTCCATGAATAAGAAAGTCAAATGGAATTATACACCTCTCACACTCCATGTAGATGAGAATTATGTTGGGAATTTCCCTAATAGCCACCAAAATCACCTCATTTCCCGTGAAAATATCTAGGTCTCCCCTTACGGGGTACCTTGAAAGAATTTAAGGGTTCTAAATCCTCAATGGGATGCCTAAAAATATGAATGAGACTTAAAACTAAAATTATCATATCTTGTTTTGTAATGATAAAGTATCACATTTGAATCAGTGCTTGGGAGCCACAACAGCATGATCCGAGGGCGATCACCATCATGATTGGAGATCAAAGGTGGCTAATGTTCTTGATTCATTCCTCAGGTAATTTTTCGATCTAAAGGAGGTGAGGGTCTTCATATCCTCATAGTTTGAACACCAAAGGTATGGAGGAGAAGGGGTAATGTTTTAATTTTATTAAAACAATATCCTATAATTAACTCCCCATCACCAAATTCATGACTGACCGAACACCTGGTGCCCAAAATGATGATGTCATTTCTAGGGAAAAAAAAATTTTGAACTGAAAAATGGTCTCAGAATTCAGATTTAATACTTTGATTGGGACTTGATGTATGTTTAGAAAAAAATTAGTTGCATGTCATACAATAAATCAAATATATTTAATATCACCACACCGAGGATCTATATTCCTCAGAATCCCTCACTGAATCAACGCACTACATAAAAACTACTCTTATAAATATTCCAAAGTTTTATAGTTCAAAACAAAAGTCACTGCATTCATTTCCATCCAATGGACTATGATAAGTGCTGATTAGTATGAATTTTTTATTTACAATATTTGATATTTTTCTCAAAACAACTGTATTTAATAGGAAGTTTTTTCATACTTGAAGCATTAGTCCCAACTATTATAGATCACTAAATCCAAAAAAATGATAAAAATATATTCCTCCTACCATTAGTCGTTAACAAAAACCAAAATGGTTATGATAAGATAAATTAATTCTCCAAAAATAATTAACCATTATATGATGAAAAACTACTTTAATCTCCCAAAATACAATATTAATACCCAAAGATCAAACCTTTTTTAAATAACTATCCATAAAATTTCTCAAAAAATTATATAATCAGATTAAAACACAAAAAAGATTTGATAATTTAATATTTCAAGATAAATTTAACATTTATCTCTAAATAATATCAATCACACTTATTGTCTCATACAAAAAATTAATATTCATATATCACAGAATATCCATATATGCTATCCATTTCCATAAATAACCTTCATAACCATAAAATCACATTTTCATCTAAATGATAATTTTAACAATATTTCACTTATAAAACCCCAAAATATTCTATTTTCTTTAATCATATAAAGTTACCAAAATAGAAAAAACCCTCCAAAATAACATTCATCACTTAATCACCAAATCATTTTCCTATTCCAAGGTAATTTATTCGATAAAACCTATGTTACCAAAGTAAACATATTATTTTGTGGTGTACATTAATTAATGGATGAAATCATACTTTTCATGAAATTATATTTCCTTATATTATTAATATATGTAGTAAAATAATTCCTCAACTTAATGAAAAGGATCTTAAAACAAAAGCATTATCCATTTACATTTTTATATAGAAATCAATGTCCTTTTAACCCATCACCAATTTACTATTTTGTGATGGATAACAATATAATTAAAATTTTATCTATCACTCTAAATCAGAACATGATAGTAATTTTTCACTTACAATTAAATGTTTTCCGACACGGAGTCATAGTATGTGTGATATTAGGTGGCCTTCCTAATTCCTGTTCTCTCTTTTCAAATAGAGGGTTTATTGATCCTGATTATAATGTTGGATTTCAATAAAGGTATTTTGAATAGAAGAACCCTATTTACCAAAACCACATTCAAATTTGGAGGCTGAAATTTATTAGTGGGGGGGGATGCGACATTCTATTTTTTTGAATAGGGAAGATTGTGTTCGATAGCATACATGATATTCTACACTAATCATAATTAAAAAAATAAATTGTGTTACTATATGCCTATTATATCCTAGTGATTAAAATGGTAGGTATGACTACGATTAAAATAATTATGAATATAGTGTTCCACATGTTTATAAAATTAATTCATTGGTTACAAATTAGATATAAATGAAAATAAATACAATAGAATATAAAGGATATGTTTATATAAATAACAATTTTTATGTTCCCAATGGAATTTTATTAAAATAAATTATATAACAAATATTATTGAATTATATTAATATATATATTATATATTTACTTAAATATTTTGGAATTCATCCAATAGATTTGATATGAATGAATTATGAATAAATCAAATTTTATACATACAAATCTATATTTTTCTAAAGGTAGTTTTTCAACCTTTTAATAGCACGCTAGTTTTAAAACTTAATTTTGAATCCTTTATAAAATTAGTATAAATAATGATTATATTGTTTTAAATAGTAATATAAAAAATTATTTTTGTTTATTTTTTGTTACTTTTCTGTTAAGTTTCATGTTTGGATGAGTAATGAAAAATATTGTATTTTAATTAAAAAATATTTTTTTCTAAATTATTTATAGTGTTAAATTTTATTTTTAATTTTTTATTATAAAATTTGATAAAATTTATATCAATCATTCCAATTTTTGTCATTGTAATTAATTTTACATTGATTATGGATATAAAAAAAATTCAATCTTTTGAACATTTTTCACTTTAATAACACATTTTCTCATTCTGTCTATGAGATTAATTTTACATTAATATTACAATTCTCTATTTTGAATTTTAAAAAAGTGATTTAATATTAGAAATCAAAATTTTATAATTTATTAAATAGGACCCTTTAATTTATTTCAATATAAATAGTAACTTTTGTAATTTTTGTTACCATAATAATGGGTAAATCGGGTAATTAAGGGTAAAAATAATATTATAAATATTAGAAAATGACCCTGACACTTTCCCCATTATTTATTTAATGAGTATTTTACATTAATAAGAATTAAATTATTTGTTATGTGTCCATTTATATCCTTTTGGATGAAATTATAACTTTTATAATATTTTATTCAAAGAAGTGTGAATTTTGGTAAACTCTTATTTTTAACAAGTGAAATTTTGTTAATATGGTGTTATCCTGGTGATATGTTCTAATATAAAAAGTATTTATAATTATAAAATGTTTAAATTCAACATGATAATTAATTTTTTGTTTTTAGAAGACAAATAGTTACCTTAATGGCTTTCATAACGATGATGCAATAATTATCCAATTAATGGAAATATCAAATAAATGATACAGAAAAATAGAGATAAATATAATATGAGATAATGAATATCAAATATATTTTTTAAGAAGAAAATTATATTTTAGTGATGTTTTAAAATAAATGTTGTCAAGATATCATGTTGTTATAATGTTGTTTTTTTAAATTCATGTTATGAAAAGTATCAAAATTGACATTAATGATATTTTAAAATAAATAATATTTTATTAATGATATACAAAAAAATAAAATCGAACTTTTTTCCAAATAATTGATATGAAATATATAATTTCATAATTTATTCATTTATTTTCCATTAGTCATTTTATAGTAAATATATTTACTCTAAAAAGTTTAAAATCAATGTTGTCATCGTAATAGCTAAAGGGGTTAAATAAGGGTTAAATCCAAAAGATAAAAACTAAAAAATAGTCAAAACATATATAAATTTCATTGGGTGAATCTATTTAGACCTATAATCACCCAATATTTTAAATAAATATGTTTGGATCCATTTATAATAGAAAATTAATTTATATTAATTTTAAATTTTGACAAATTCCAATAGTACCCCTCTTCTCTCTAATAAAAGGGTATGACTTATTCTCTTTTTATCATGATTAAAACCGTTTTTGTTCAGTCAATAAATGTACAAATACATTACTATAATCCATTTTCACATTATATATCCCTTATTTTAGTAATAACACCAAACTTTTTGGTTTTATGGTGTTTAGAAAAGAAGATTTTATGACGAAAATATATCATTATTAATTAACTATTTCTATTTTGATTATTATTAAAATAACTTAAAATATTATTCAAATATATTGAAATAATAAATAAAGTATAAAAAATATAATATAATTTTATTATTTTAATATCATAACCTAAATCCATCACCACTTCCCTTCAATCGGAAAAGAAGTGGTCGTTCATGTGTACAACAGACAACCGCCTCCGGAAATGATGTAATTTGTTTTCATTCACGGTATATCAGGATTGTTTGTAATTATGGAATTAATGATTACATATTATATTCATTTAATATTTAAAATTATTAAAATATAACATATATTTGTTTCTTATCTTTACATGTATAGATAAATGAAAAGGTCGTTCGCGCATACGTGTGATCTATCACCTCCCTGAAGCAATGTGGTTCATTTTTCATCACCACACAACAAAGATGATATATATATAATTATATTTTAAATAATAATATTATATTAATGATATTAATATAATTATATAATGATAAAACAATATGTACCTTCTTTACATAATGTCTATTGAAAAATGGAAGCGTTACTCATGCATGTGTACGACTTGTCGTCTTCATAATTGCAATATATCTTGTTTTTCATGTAAATTTTTCATTGATGGATTTAAAAGTATAATTTTTATAGAAATGTGATTATTATTTATTTAATATTATTCTGTAGATGATGAAATAATGACCAGTTTGATTATTGATATCATACCAAATTCATTTTGGACTGAAGTACCGAATAGACGCAAAATGTCCAATATGAACATAAATAATTATATAATGGTTATAAAATGATAATAAATGATATAAAAGGAATAATAAACATTAATAAAGTTATAATGAATGTAAGTAATAAACCTATGTTTATTATTTAGGATGATAAATATTGTATGGGACAAGTAATATTGAAGGTTAGAGACTCTTTAACTAAAAAACCCAATTTTAAATGTTTTAAAGATTTATTTTAAAGATATTTATCTATAATGTACATTTTATTAATATAATTTTTAGGACTTTATTTATATGTACATGAATATTTTAGAATTTTTATATTCTAATTTATATATTTTTTTTTCAAAAATTGATATTTTTTAGGTTATATGTAACAAACTTTATTTTAAAATTCTACATTTAAGGTTTCTAATTAATAAATTTTTTCAAAGGTAAAAAAAATGTTTTATTAATATATTAAAAATGAATGAAATTTACTTATTTCATGAATATTAAATTCTCTAATTTTTCCTTTATAAATTTATACACATCATTTCAAATAAAATTGTTTCATTATTATGTGCATGATTCATAGATTATAAAAGAGATTCTTACAAGAAAATGGTATTTTAATATAAGGAAGTGTTCTATATAAGGTTTTAAAATAAATTTCAATTGTTTTATTCATGATAGGATACTTGATCATTATTTAGGAAGGGTTGAGACCCATTATAGTTAAGTTGTATTCCTGATATAGTTTATATGAAGGGTTTATACTAATTGTAGTTCATAAAAATAGGTTATCTAGATGTAGCCTATATGAAATGTGATCCCTAATATATATCTCTAATGCACTGGGTACTATAGAGATAGAAGTTTAATGTATATTTACTCTATTTTTAAGGGTTATGTAAGGGTTTTACGATTATGATGTACCAATTCACATACCTAACTTGTATATGTTTGAAAATGAGTTTTCATGGGAATAATTTTATTTTAAAAAGGAAAGATAATGTTATTCTTGAAAACGAAAATGATTCATTTTAGGGTACAATGGATTGTTTTAATGAAAATAACATCACCAGAATGGACCAAAGGCATTTTTTTATTGATTTTTGATATCCCCCTTTCAAGGGATGAGGGGGAACCCTTTCAAGGTGAGTAGGCAAAGAGATTAAATTTCTAGTAGTCTTGGAGACAATAGAGGACCCATAGGTCTTAAGGAAATCATACAGACCATGACTACTTGAAGCCACCCCTCATCCTCATCTACATCATGATTATCTCTCCACTATTACATGGATGTACATCTAGCTATCCTGTGTAGAGATGCAGAGGTATGATACCGATGGAAATGACATGCCCTGTCATTCTTCCAAATATGTTATCCCTAATCTGGTGAATGCGCCCTCATCTTGAATCCTCCTCTAGAGCTGATTCCTTATAGAATATTTCTAGAAATCATTATATTAGGTATCTCTAAAGGCCTTTAGGTGGCCTTAAGGCCTTGAGGTAGCTTGAGGTGAATAGTTCCTGTTGTTATTGTACCAAAAAGTACATGCTTAATAATTAAAACAATACCTTCTATAGTGCTTTCTATAGTATAACTATAGTACATCAAAATTATGGCTTCTCTTGGTTTCAAACCATGGTTTTGTGGATGCACTTAGAGAGACCTCACCAACTATGTTGAGGCTCATGTGCTGTAAGAAATTTTTTATGGGTTTTCACTGGACTAACGCTTTCTAATATTTTACATACCTTACTAATATTTTTTTGCTCATCCAATATTTTAAAATGTTTTTCACAAGTCTAATGATTGATAAGTACAATGTATATGTCATAATTAATGCATTGAAGATGTGTGATGGAAATAAATCATGTTTATTTTAAAAGGGTTTTCTTCGGTGAAATAAATGGATACATAGTAGTAGTGTCAACTTATAATGTATGGGTTTTATTTTTATGATTTTTTTGTAATTATCTAAATCAATAAACTGAAAATTTTATTGAATGTGAATTCTTGTTTAAAAAACTCTGTAATATGTAATGTTTAAGGATGGGTCCTAAGAGTTTTTATAGAAAAATGATTTAAATAGAATTAGAGATTTGGATGTTTCATGTCAGGTAACATTAAGAGTTAGGGATACCATAATTAGTTTATAAATATAAGGTTTTTCGTAAGAGAAATGTATTAAGAACCTCTTTTTAGGATTTTTGTTCTGATATTTTAAGGTGACTACTAATATTTTTGGAAAAATTCATTTTTGAGGTAATTATGGGTTATTACATTCTGGGATAAAAATTAAAAGGTATGAGATAAAATTTGATGTTTGGACATGTTAGGGTTGTTTTTGTTTTTTTTTATCGTAATTTTTGGAATTCCATAATAATTATATAGATTTCGAAAAAAAGAAAACCCATTGAATATGTGATAACTGATCACGTCAGGCATGTCCATGAGAATTGAACCCACAACTGAAAGGTGGAAATGGTTCATTGCCTATCACTAGCCTTCATGAAGTCTCAATTATTATGACTTTTAATTTATTAGATAAATGATTTCGTGAATGAAAAATAAATTGATTTTGGGAACTTATGTTTTATCCAATAGATAACCATAGGTTTGGAAAATAATTTGGTGATTATGTAATTAATGTAATTTCAAAAGATGTTTTCCTTTTTGGTAACATTATATGATTATGGAAAATAGAATACTGTGGGATTATATTGGAGAAATAATGGTTTTATTGTATTTTAGAGGAAAATTTTATTTTAGTGTAACTCATGTTATTTATTGAAATGAATAGAATACTTCAAAATAAAGTGATTTGGAAATTAGTTTTTTTGTATGTCATCAAGAGTGATTGATTTATTTTTGTATAAAAATATTAAATTTATATTGTATGATTGTGCAATAAAATAATTTTTGGGTTTTAAAATTATTATAGAATATCTTTGAGGTATTTTAAGTATAGTTATTTGTTGAATGATATGTGTTGAAATTTGGGTATTACTGTTGAATTTTGGGAAATGAAAGTAGGTTTTAATCATATAGTTGTTTATTTTTTTTGTGAATTATCTTATCTTATCTTAACCATTTAGTTTTTTGTTAATTCATAAATATAATTGGAAAATAATTTTATTCGTTTTTAGAATTATTGATCCATACGATTTGATATTAATGCTTCGAGGATGAAAAAAATGATCTTAAATACTCATCATTTGGAGAAAAAACATGAGTTTGTGGTGGAAATTGATTAAATAATTAAAATATACTTTTAATGTATGTATATTTTCTTTTTTTATTAATCGAGGTATTAAATAAATTAATTAACTATTTTAAAATAATCTTAAAAAAATAATGTTATTCATTTAGATTTTTTAAGAAGAAATCAATGAACTTTTAACCCATCATAGATTTAGGTGTTTCTTGTTGGATTGCATTATATTGATCATGTTCTATATAAATATCCATAAAAACAATATATTTAATTTTATATTCCTTGTCATTATTTTCCTACAAGGAAACTGAGTATGTGTTATATTAGGTTACAATCATAATTTTGTTTCTCTCATTTCAAATATATGTTTTACTAATCTTTATTCTCAAATGTGATTAAAAGAAATGTATTTGAATACTAAAAACCTTATTTACAAACCCATGTTCAAATTGATAGTATGTAATTTTTTAAGGTTGGGATAGAATGTAATATATTGAGTTTTTTGAAATTAATGAATATTTTCAATTACCTACTGGATATTTTGCATTGAGCTTAAACAAAAAACTAAATATTGTTATTATCTGCCCGTTATTACCAATCCATTAAAATAGAGAATATTAAAATGATTAATTTAATTATGAAAATATGGTTTACACATGTTTATTAAAATTAATCCATTGGTTACTAATTAGTTAGAAATGTATATAATGTCAAATTAACTATAAAGGATGTTATTTTTTTGAAATTTTTTTTATCTGGCAAAAATAATTTTATCCTAGTAAATTATATTAATTAATATTTTTAATGATATTATTATATATTATATATTTTTACATTTAACCAGTAGATTTTATAACCAAGATAAGAATAAGTCAACATTCATGCATAGAATAATGTATTTTTTAAGGTAATTCTTCCTCCTTTTGATGGAACACTCTTTTATAAATAAATTTTGACACTTTTATTAATTATATTTGAAAAAATAAACTTCTTATTGGATATAATAATATATAAGTTTTATTTCCATTATTTTTTAGTTTTTTCTGACAAGATTAATGTTTTGATTATGAGTCAGGATTGCTGAATTTTAATTGAAATTTTTTTTTATTCCAAATAATTAATAGTATTAAATTATATTTTTTATTTGTTTTATAATATAATAATATATATTATATATACCTTAATCAAATTTATTTAATTTAAATCAATTTAACATTGCATTTGGATAAAAAAACCTTTCAAATTTTGGAACATTTTGACAATAATGTCATGTTTTCTCGTTACATCAACATTATTGATTTAAAATTAATTATACTCAAGAAAATATTATTAATTTTGGAAATTTTATTATGTATTTGGAATCATATGATTCAAATTTATTAAATATATAACAATCATTTTTTTAATCGTAATACTGTGTTTGGTAATTTTTTACCTGGTTAAGGGTAAATAAGATAATAAGGGAATAAATTATATTATAAATATTATAAAATTATCCAAAAAGTGATATATTTTTATTAGATGATTATTTTTCATCCATAAGAATTAAATTATCATTTTTTTACCACACATGGCCTTTTGGATGACATTATAACTTTTATACTAATTTATTCAAAGAAGAGTCAAATTTTTCAAACTCTTGTTCTGTGGTACACTTCCTCATGGTATTAGTGACCAATTATTTAATTTAAGTCATAAATATGTTAATTACTATGAAATTCATCTCTTTAGACAAATTTCACTTATCAAAACTCTTAATAAAATCATTACTAAGCTTCTTTCCAATAGACATCCAACTATTGTGAATATAATTTTCTATTGGAATCAATTTGGTTTTATAACATGCATAACCATTCATGGTTAGACATTACTTTCCTATGAATGAACCAATCTCTTAAAAACATAAAAATTAAGGTATTATTTCTATTAAAGATAAAATTATAATGTATTTTGATACGATTTTTCGGATAATTTTTTTCAATGTCTCCCATATGTTTTTGTTTTGACAATCTATTTCTTAGAATAATTTGAACTATCTTTAACTCAGCACGTATATATATTAACATCAATGTCAATCTGAGGGTATATTAAAATTTTACCAAAGGTTCATGACAAGGTAACCCTCCCCTCTTCCATTCTTTTCTCTATTGATGATGACTCTTTAAGCATTCTACTCACTCGACTAGTTATGTAAGGGAAACTTATGACTATTAATTATTTGAAGAATTTTACTATTCCCATGAACCACCTCTATGGATATGATATCATTATATCATCACAATGAATTAAAAAAAATATCCAAAATCTAAAAGATTCTATATTTCGTTATGAAGAGTTCTCTTTCCATGGCATCAGTTGGGATAAGTAGTTTATCTTTTTGGAAAAAAGGTTCCAAACCTATGGAAAACCCCAAATTATTAATGATTTAGGTCTAAAATAAGGATCTTTTTCTTTTAACACATCTTGGTGTACACATTATTTAGATTAAACCTAAAAATAGTTACTTCTCTATGATTTTTTGTCAAATTAAAAATCAACATTTATCTTTGTAGGGAAAGTCTCTTTTTATGGAAGGTCATATTTTTGGTGAAAAATCTAAAATCATCATGAAAATTTTTTACTCTTTATTATTCTAGAAATGAAACATTTTACTTCTTAATATAATTAATATCTATATAAATAATTTTGTTTGGAGTTGGAAAACTTGTGAAAGGAAACTGGTGACTGTCCCATTTTCCAACTATTTGAATCCTTTAAATAAGGATGGTCTAAGAATTTTAAATATTAATATTTATAATGATCCCTTAAAATATAGAAATACATGGAACATACTCCATAATGAATCCACCCCCTAATGTTTCTTAGACATATATTACTCAATAATATGAATGAAGGTTACTTGAGTGACATGGATTCATGTATCTAGCTATGAATTAATGACATCCTTCTCAAATATTACATCATATTCTAGAAGGATGGTTTATAAAGTCTATTCTATGAATATTTGGTAATATAACTAGTCTAGTGACCCTAAAATTTCAATAGTAGATCCCAATAATTAGTCTGATCAAAAAAATATCTCTATTAATGTTTTCTTGAAATCTATGAGAAATGTTATTCCTGATAATGAAAACAGTGCTATTGATAATTATTGCTTTGCTACCAATGATTATTTTCTAATATGGGATACTAGTCACAATTGTTTTATTAAATAAAAATAATTTTATAATTATTATTGTAAAAATATAGATAATATTATTTAATGGTTAATTTTTTTATAATATTTGGAAAAAATATTTAAGACTAACTATTGTCTGCAAAATTACTCATAACCAGGTCCCCATTGATTCTGGTCTCCAAACTTTTGGGGTCCAACTTTGGTCTAAATGTAGTCTATGAAATCACCATAGAGAATAAACTAACAATAATTTTATTTTGTGTGCTACTTACGATACTCTATATAAATATTTTATTGATATTATTGATTACATATTGTTATTTTTTCATTCATTCTTCTCCCATATCTAATATTGTGTTACTTTCGATGCCTCACATCAGATCAAGACCCGTTTTTTGGTTGTGGTTGCAGATATTTTTCATGTGATCTCAGAGGATAAAAATTAATATTTACATTATAATTTATCATTCAGTCACTGTTTTGGTTGGGTGAGGATACTTGATTCCACACACAAAGCTGCCACAATTTAGTACGGGCACTGCAACAATTTTGTTTTTGACATCAGCATCTTATAGTTCTTCATTATTGAAGGGATTTAAAAACAAAATTAATGTAAGTTTGAATTATTTTTACAATTTCCCCTCTTGGGATGGATCAAAGTTAACATTTATGGAACCTCTAAAGGAAATTCTAGTCCCATGGGATGTGGATTGGTGTATTAAGACCACATTGGACAACTTCTATGTTGCTTCTATGTTGCTCGTGGCATTCGTTCATCTTTAGAGGTAGAAAATTTATGTAACAACCCGAGATTTTATAAACTATATTCTTTTTAATTTCTTTGATATCTTCTTTTGTATTCTAAACCAAGATTATACTGCAGTATACACAATAATATACTTTTCTTTTGTTATACGCAAGAGTGACCTTCCTCTATAGCTTGCCTGGTACGTAATACTGAGTTTCACTAAACAATTATATATTATAATATTATTATGAACTAACCATTATGAATAATAATAACCAAATTTTTATTTTCATAACATTATAAATAATCTTACACATTTTATATAACATGATATGAGAACAAAATCAATTTTTCGTATAAAGGAAGTATTTTTCAAAAAAATGCAGTTTTGCAGCATTTTGATGGTGCACCCATTTTAAATCTAATTTTTGACAAGTTTATAAGTTCAATTTGAGAAAATAAACTATTAATTTTGAATTAGGATATAAAAATTTACTTTGGATAAAGTTTTCATATTTTTATCATAACGTTCATATTTTGATAAATAGTAAAAATAGGCTAAATTTTACTTAAAAGAAACTTTTTTCATATAGATAATTTATATGGTTACATTATAATATTTAAGTGTCTTAAAGTACAATTAGAACATATTTTTAACATTTAATATAATTTATTTCATTATCATTAATTTATAATGAATTCATAGGTAAAACCATTTTAATCTTTTGCAATATTTAAAACCAAAACACATTTTTTTCGACAACATGATTAATTTTAAATTAAATTTCTTCAACTTATATGTCTTAAATGTGGAAAAATGGATTCAATATTTTTAATCAGTAGGTTTAAATTATGTAAATATGATACTTTTATTTTTGGGCATTATGAATAGTAACTGCTGTAAATTTTATTTACCACAGTTAAATGTAAATCAGGTAATTAAGAGTAAAAATAATTTTTTAAAATTACCCTATCACAAGTATTAATATAATTGGATGATTATATTTCGTTGTAAAATATACTTGGGTTGAAATTTTATCTTCTAGAACCCACTTGGATGAGATTAAGACATTTAATTTATTATATTTAAAGGAACATGAAATATGTCTCACTCAAACTCTAATAATTAAATTATTATTAATATAAGGTTATATAGAATATGAATTGAATTATAAATAAAAATTTGAAAGACAATTTTTTTCCTTTATCATGGTAATTTATTTGTAATTTCTAACAAATATATAATTACTTTAATAGCTTATACAATAATGATGCAGAAATTATTTATTTAGTGAAAATCAATAACATAGTTTTTATTATAATAATAATACCCATCAAAAGAACCAAAAACTTGACCAAAACTTATTGGTTGAGTATATCTACATCAAAATCATCGAAGGGACTACTTTTGGACCATTTGGAACCTTATAAAATAGATTAGGACATTTATATTATTTTATTTGAAATGATGTCAATGTTTTCACCTTCATAATTTAGTGAATATAAAAATTTAAATTTTGTGATTTTAAGATGAAAAATTATATTAAAAGTATTCTTATGAAATATATTAGATTTGTATTGATCATTTTATTTTATTATTAATTTTTATGCAACAAATAAGTATATTAAATAATTATATAAAAATGGTGTATTAATTATCTTATTAAAATAAATATAATAAAAAGGTTTTAAAAATATTAAAATAAATATTTTATGAACTAATTAATATTCTCCACGATTTTTTTAGATTAATAATGAATTTTAGAAATCTATTAAATATTTTTGTTCAAATATATCTTCTCTGTGGATTTTATTTAAATTAAAATAAATGAAAAGTGTCAAAATTGACACTATTGATATTTTATAAAAATAACATATTATTAAATTATTTAAAAATCACAAAAATATTTAAAAATTAAAAATGAAAATTTATTTGGATGATAATTTTATAAATTATCTAGTTATGGAGAATTCACAACACATTATTAAGCATTCATGACCATTTAATATTTAGAATATTATTACCACAAATAAAATCAAATAGTTTAAATGAGGATAATTCAAAATGATAAGGTTTAAAATAAATTCCAATCATGTATAAATTTTACTGGATGATGATATTACCACCCTATCTAATCTCATATTTTCTATGTTGCGTCATTTTTGAGGGTTTTAAGTCAGTATGGGTTTTATTATAAATTAATACTTTTAAGGTTTCCAAAAGTGACCCTCTCCTCTCCTATTTAAGGGTACATGGTTCCCTCTCCTCTTCACTCAATTTCGTGCCTTCAAGATCAGAAAAACCAGACCAATTACTCTTCTCAACCTCTATAGTTACATTATAAAGGTGCTGGTATTATCAAAATACAAACTCTAGTTCCCTAAGAGGATGTTTAAAGGAGGCACTTCAAGGAAGAGGTAATATCTTCTACCAATTCATTCAAATTTATTTCTTCTTCTACTTACTCTTAATTAGTTGTTTCATTATAAAGTAATAAGATCAGTAGAACTCATATACTTATATGTTATTATAAATATTAAACAACCATATTTCATTTTCTATCTACCCTATGAAAAATGAAATCACCACGTGTGCGTACGTACGGAATACCATCTCTATGCTGTGGTGTAATCTGTTTTTCCACCATCACCATACATGGATGGGTATAATGGTAGAAATAATATATATATATATATATGATAAATATAAAATTATAAAAATTATGAGATATTATATCATCCACTCATTTTCCATTCAATAATTATGGGAATGATATCATCGGTCATGCGTACGCATTGATTTCCCTCTCTACGGCGCGATGAGATTCATTTTCCATATAAACCATTCAGGAATAATTATACAGTATATATAATGAATAATACTCAGATATATGACATAATAATGCTACTAGATTTATGTATATATATATATGTCATCTACTTACTTTAATTCAAGTCAATAAGGAAATGAAAACAATGTTCATTCGTACGTACGACTTACCGTCTCCAAGAACGATGCATTTTATTTCATTTATCTATCTAATATATATATACACACACTAAATATATATATGATATATAAATCTTTTTTTACATTTTAGAAGTAAGTAAATCATTATATAAGTAATAATATCAAGAAGAACAAGTCCAAACACGTACGATAAATGAAATGATTATTACCCAAAATGTTGCTTCAACATGGAATTAACAAATTAATGGGTAATATAAAGTCATAATTGGATAATATATGAAATCATAAAAATGAGTATGATTATTTAATAAGTCAATGACATTATTTAAATCATTATACAGGAGGTTCAGACACATACATAAGAAATTGGACCTAAGGTAAGGGGTAATAATTCACTACTAGAAATTAAAGCTATAGCCACAGACCTATAGCCACAGTTTTATTGTTCCATGACTATATTTTTCTAATTTCCATAGATTAATTTAATAACTGTGCCCATACCATGTGTTTTCTTATTTGGTATTAGGGTCCCTCGATTTGCTACTCTCGTGCTCCTCCTGACTTCTCCTCCTCCTAGCTTCTCCTCCTCCTGGCTTCTCCTCCTCCTCACGAGTTCTCCTCCCCGACCTCACCTGAACGTGGTGCCCTCCTCCATTACCTATCCTGACTATAGTGCCCTCATTCCCTGACAACTTATCTTCCCCGACATTTTCTCCTCACCGCGGCGCCCTCCTCCATGACAACTTATCCATCCCAAACTCTCCTCCCCATCCTATCCTCACTACGACACCCTCATATCCGACAAACTCTCTCACTGTGGCACCCTCCTCCTGACGACCTCTCTCACAGCGGCACCCTCCTCCCTAGAGACCTATCTCACCATGGTGACCTCCTCTATGATGACCTAACACTGTGGAACCATCCTCCTAGATTCCAATCAACGCATGTATTTTATACCATATTATTTCATCAATATTCTAATTGTACTGTGATTTGAATTTCATGTGATGGTTATTTTTAATTTATATGAAGGCTTCTTTATTGAAACCTAAGAGACATCCCATGAAATTTTGAGGATCTTGGATTCTTCTAAATCGCATCACTCAATACATTCTCTATAGGGTGGTATATTTACTTCACCTAGTTTAGAGACCCTTCCATTAATTCATTATCATTCATTATGGAAGTGCCATTGCACTGTGTTTATGGATCCATTGATCTTATTATTATTTCCATCTTGATCCTTTCAAGATTAATTATGTGATATTATCTTAGTGATTTTCCCTAGTATTGGTTGTGGTGCCTCATGTGAGTTTCTTGAGGCATGTCTTATTTTAACTTCACCTTCCACCAAATCATGGGATAAATTATTTCTATATTAAGGGAATATGTTCAAGTTCCACTTATGTTGTCATTGTGTTCCTTAATTGTTGGTAGATCCAATTGTGAGAATGATAAAACCATGATTTTGGTAGGTGGTTTCATCTTTAGAATGTGTTGGATAAACTATTTTACTCAATTTTTTTATAGACTGTTTAATAAATTAATTCCTATCATTTTTTTGTGGAAGCTATATTTTTTGAAAAATTATGGTGTCTCTTAGTTTTGCTAAAAGGATATTTAGAAATTATTATTAAATGTATTTATGAAATCATATGTAAATTGTAGCACATTGTAACACTTTTGTACTTATATGGAAGATCTAGTAATGGGACTCATCCATTCAAATTATCAAGGGGTTCACACATGGGGTGTTTCTATGATTCCAATTCATATTGTTCTAGGGACTGGTTTTACCTCTTGGGAGGATCACTTTAGAGGGTGTTCCTTCGCTCTCTAGATTTAATTCATATGTATAGAGATCAGAAGTGTGAATTTTTTTATCATTGGTATGAGTGTTCTGGTTAGCATGGCCTTTAGTGATCCTTGGAATAGTGTTACTTATGCTTTTGATTTGTATTATATTGGTTTTATTACCTATATTGATATATTTGTGATTTGATTTTAAAATTTTTAACGTATTATTAGAATGATGAATACAGGGGAATGTTTTACCACTTTCATATATAAAATCAGTTTCAATGCCTATAAGGTATTTTTTCTTTTAATGAAGATCGTGCTCAGATTATTATACAGAGACTTGTTATAGAACACTTGGGTGGGATACTACTGATCACGTTTTTATCAAACCCCCCACCCCCTCAGTGATGTATATAACATGTAATGGTTTTGATTCAGGGAAGGGAATGGTTTCTTAGTGAGGAGTATAGGGTTATATAATTTGATTTTTTGTAGCTGGTGGTGATATTGAAGGAGTTTCCCATGATATCAGGTGAAGTATATATTTCTCATTTATGGTTTTGTCTTTTTATTATTGGACTAATACCTTGGATTTTTTAGGTACTACTGAGTTGTATCCATAATGTTGTTTTTCTTTAGTTATGGTATATATTTTCATATTTTTTATTCTATTTTCCCTATGATAGGTATATATATTTCATTTTTTCTAATTCTAGTTTAGAGAAATAATTCCTTTTTTTATTGCTACCGAGGTGCTAGTAACTTGCTCATGGGGATCAGTAACTCCCTTCAGGTATGTCATAGATCGGGTTGGTGTCTCGTTTGAGAGGGTATCTTGGTTATGTTCTGGAAATTTTGGTATTATTGTTTGGTTATGTTTAGTCTTGGTAATTTGGTAGATGGAAGATATGTTTTTTGGGACGTTATATATTTTTTGCAGGGATTTATGACAAGATATTTCTATGAACATACTCAAGATACCTTGGGGTATTGGGTTTTGGGTTTCCTTTTTTAGTTTTTGAACTAAACATTATTATTTTATTATGGTTTTTTATTTTTTAACTATGATATTCTAGTAATCTATTCAATCATTCTATTTTCATCATGCAATGACATGCCTCTGATACATCTTCTATTGGTTCCACATGAGGGTGTAGGGGTTCTCATCAAGGGAATATTCCCATGGATCAAAAAATTTTAGAGACTATCAGGTGAGTATATCAAGTCATTTACCATGATTTACTACAAGTCTATAATGTATATGTTGATGTACAACCATATCCTTGGTAGAAAATGGATCGATATCCAGAGTTCTTACATGTGAAACCACTATCCTTTAAGGGTACTAATGACCCAAAATTGGAGGCAAAATGGTTGGACATGATTGATATCCTTTATGAAAATATAGATACACATTATAATATCAAGGTTCAGTTCACAACATTCTTACATGAGGGTACTAGTAAATGATGTTGTCATTCCATGGTTCAGGTTGATATGGACATGGGTTCAACTAGAAGGGTTACAAGAAACTATTCTTTCAGTAGCTATTTCTAGATTTTCTTATTATGATAATGACCCAAGAGTTTATCTCTTTATAGTGGGGAGAGTGATCAGTTCCTACATACACCAACTAGTTTATAGAGTCGGGATGTTTTTCTCTAAATCTAGTGGAGATTGATCAGCTGAAGGTCTATAAGTACCCGCATTGTTTGTTTTTGGATACTTCATTAAAGTTATTCATTATAACTATTTCTAACTATGTAGATACATTAGATAGGTAAATGATGTAATATATGGACATGGAATTGAATTTTTTCCATTATGACTCTTCTATTCCACCTAGTGGAAACATTAGTGATACATAAAGAAGAAGAGGAAGTGGATTGACCATCACGAGGGTTGTGGAGGTGGTTCTCAACCATATTCATCCTATACACTATTATTTAAAGATGATATTTTTTCCTTGAATACTTATCAATGTGGAATGTTTTTAAACACATGGAGATGAGCATCATGGAAGAGTGCATTGTCTACCTTGGAAGAAGATTGTACCATCTCAATACTGGTATACTGACAATGTTTCTTCAAGTACCAGTTCTAGTTTGGTCATAGTAGAATAGATAAATTCCGCAATCAAAGAAGAAACTCAAAAAGTAGAAAAGGCAATATTTGAAAATGTAATGAAATCTATGTCTGCCATTTCTTCTACACTTTCACTAGAAGAAGATGCATTGGTTGACACATGTTTGATGTCGATAAGTTTTGCTAATGTAGATTCTTTTTCCAGAGCCAGAGAAAAAGCTGGAGTGGGAGCTGTAGTTGGAGCCAGTCTTAGTGTCGGTGCCGCTACCAATGCAGATGTCTATGATGATGCTGGTGGCGTGAGAGGTGCTGATGGTGTATTTGTAGGAGGCATAGATGAAGGTTATCATGATTCTAATGATACTAATATTGAGACTCAAAATTTATGTGAATTGTATTTTGGAATTATTAATATCTGTAATTTTATTATACAGTGACGTTTGATTATTGTAATACTGAATTGTATTTCATTGTTTCTGACTATTTATACATATATTGAATTATTCTATTATGAGATATTTTTTTTATGATGTAGTTATTTATTATTATTATTATATTGAATTGTATCCTCCTCCGATGAGACCATCGTACCTCCTCAATGAAGTTGCTCTGAGGAAGCCCCTCTATCTCCTCTGGTACACCTCTGATGGTATGTAGTCCAATTTTCCATTTTTTTTCTTGAGGCGACCCCTCTATTAGTTTCACTGATCATATTTTGAGTTTGATGAATTGTATTGGTGTGGAGGATAGGGATGCTTTCTTTGAAGAGAACTAACAAGAAAACATAGCTGATGCAATTGATTTTCTCTCATGACTTGCAACTGGGATTGACGTGATTATAAAATTTAGGAGGTAATGGTTATTTTATACTATTATTATCAAGATATTTGTAACCATTTTGTGTGTTTTTATTGATTTTTCAGGTAAATCATGTGATAAATTGTTTTTTGGTTTTTAAATACACAATTCCATTAAAAGGGGGTAGGGAGCAGGGGGGGGGGGTCATGGGGTATGCAAGGGGGAAGTGGGGGTAGGGGGTGGTTTTCAAGGCGGTAGGGGGGGTGCAAGGGGTATGGGCTTTGTTGGGTGGGGGGGAGGGGGTGTGCAAGGGGGCAGGGGCTGTGCCAGGTGGGGGAAGGGGGGTGTGCAGGGGGGTGTGTAAGGGGGCCGGTGGGAGGGAGAGGGGGTGCTGTCCAGGGGGGTGGGAGGGGGTTATGCAAGGGGGCATTGGGGGCTGGGGGGTTCCAGGGGGAGGGGATGTGCATGAACCAATGGTATTGAATGTGATTTCACATATGTTATGATTTTAAGTGCATTTTAATAATTGTCATTGTTTCCTTCCCTTATGACATAATTAATTCTCACATGCATGCACTTGCATCTATTTGTGTTTTGAACTTTTTATGGGTTCTATATGGCCAGGTTTGAGCTGAATCAATGATTGCGGTGGGTGAGGCTAGTAAATGTGCACAAATTTTCAAGGTTTAAAATCAACTAGGTTTCCATTTGTTTTTTATTATTGAATTTGAAACTTGTATACAAAATAATTTTCGTCATTTTTTGCACCTGTTATTTTCAGGTATTTTAGGATTCCTATAATTCAAAATTAAGCATCATAATCCTTGATGGCATTGATAGGTAATTGCAATAAATTTCAATGAAATACTACTTTTGGTCCTTTCCTTCGATAACAATTTTCCTATTCTTTTTAGTATAGGATTTTAGAGTACATTGCCGTTCGGCCTCATTTTTTCAATATTATTTTTCAAATGCTGATGGTCCTTTTTAAATGGATTCCTCACTAGGCATTCTTCTCATCCATATTATTAGTATAACTCATCCTGAATATATCTTTATGAGGTTTTATTTGTCTCAATGTGTTCACAAGAACTGGAATTCTTTTGTGTATGCTTTTGCAAGATAGGCTATGTTTGTGGATACTGATGCATGCTATGTAGTGAACAAGAAACAAAACATAGCAAGGTAGGGGGCAGGGGGAGGTCTGTAGGGAAGAGGGCAGGGGGCAGGGGTAGGGGGGAGGTCTGTAGGGAAAGGGGGATGGGGGAGGGTGGAGTGTGGTAGGGGCAGTGGGTAGGGGGAATGTCTGCATGGAAGGGGGTAGAGGTAGGGGGTAGGGGGTTGGTGGAGGGGGCATAGGGCAGGGTGGAGGGGGTCAGGTTGGAAGGGTGTGTTCTGGAGGGGGGTCTGCAGGGCAGGGATGAGGGGGTAGTGGGGAAATGGGGTAGTGGGGAAATGGGGTGGGGTAGGGGGTTTAAGTCCAGGCTGGGGGGTGGGTGTAGGGGGGTTGGTGTAGGATGGGGGATGGTTTTGGGGGGGGGGGGTTCAAGGGGGTGCGGGGGGAGGTGGGGGGGAGGGTCCCGACTAGGGGGTTGGTTTGGGGGTGTGCAGGGTGGGGGGGGGGGGCTGCAGGGCATGGATGAGGGGGCAGTGGGGCAGTGGGGTAGTGTGGAAAGGGGGTGGGGAAGGGGATTTAAGTCCCGGCTGGGGGGGGGGGGGGTGTAGGAAGGTTGGTGCAGGATGGGGGATAGTTTGTGGGGGGGGGGGTGGAAGGGGGTGCGGGGGGAGGTGGGGGGAGGGTCCCGGCTAGGGGGCTAGTCTGGGGGTGTACAAGGTGGGGGGGTTGTGTAGTGGGGAGGGGGGGGGGGTCTGCACCCTGGATTGTCATTCTATTCACAAAACCATGTTGTTCATAAAAAATCCAATGAGTTAGAAGATGGGATAGATGCATGTTAACCGCACTAGCCAAAATAGAAATTTTTATTTAATTTACTCATTTAGTTAATTTAAAAAAATTGGTCATAAGCACATCAGAGCGTGGCCCCTGTATAATGACATGACTCTCCCTCTAAACACATCATGGTGTTACCCGAGGGTGCATAATTTATTTCTAAAAGAGATATATAACCTAAATCCAATTTTTATACTATAAAATGGGTGATCATATTTAATTATAGATGGAATCATAAAGGCATATAAATCATATCATGTATGTGATAAATGTATATATCATATCAAATGATTATGGTATATAGAAAGGGGTAAGAAAATGTTATTTTCAAACTACATCCATCACAATAATAAAGCATTATTGGGTTAGTCATAAAGTAGTCATAGAATTATATTTCATAACACTTCATTATTCATCCAATGAAATCATATTCTACAGTTATCTTAAGTCAAAAATAGTTGTTTCATGGATTTTTCATGCCATTAGCTTTGAAAATTTTGGTAATCTAGGATATTTACACATTTTCTGTAGGGTAGGGGAAGGGGGGATGGTGTAGGGGGTAGGGGGAGGGGTGGGTAGAGGGGGGAAGGTGGAAGGGTGGAGGATGGAAGGGGGGAGGGGGCAGGGGCAAGGGGCAAGGGTCAGGTGGCATGGTAGAGGGGGGTAGGGGGCTGGGGGCAGGGGGCAGGGGCAGGGGGCAGGGGGCAGGTGGCAGGGGACATGGGGTAGGGGGTAGGGGATAGGGTGGAGGGGGACGGGGGAAGAGGGGGCAAGGGGCCGAGGGTAGGTGGGAAGGGGTAGGGGAGGTCTGCAGGGCAAGGGCTAGGGGCAGGGGGAGGTCTGCAGGGCAGGGGGCATGGGGGAGGGTGGAGGGTACATGGGTAGGGGTAGGGGGCAGGGGGGAGGTCTGTAGGGCAGAAGGAAGGGGGGACGGTGGATGGGGCAGGGGTAGGGGAAGGGGCAGGGTTAGGGGTGGGTGGAGTGGGCTGGGGGTAGGGGCTGGGGGTAGGGTGGATGGGAGCATGGGGCAGGGGGGAAGAGGCAGGGGGGATGTCTGCAGGGATGGGGGAGGGGGGAGGGGGGAGGTCTGTAGAGTAGGGGTCAGGGGAGAGGCTTGCAGGGCAGGGGGAGGGGAGGGGGTGTGTAGAGGGGGCAGGGTAGAGTGGAGAGGTTTGCAGGGTAGGGGGGAAGGGGGTGGTCTGCAGGGGGTCGGCCAGGAAGTGGGGAGGGGGAGGTGGGGCTGGGGGTGGGGCAGGGGGCTGTAGTTAGTCTCTATTGGTTTCTTTAATCTTAGATAAGGTTTAATAACCATTACATAGCTAGATTCGATATGATAGTTTACGTTACATTACATATATTCAAATACACCACATTTCATCAAGAATTTGTAAATAGATTTTGCTTTCTCCTACATTTTGGTATACTCTGAACAATAAACAACCACTTTTTTTATTATTGTTTTACTAAAAATAACACGATGTTATGTTTTCAATGTCGGAATAGCTTCCAAGAGAGCATATTGATCATGAAAAGTGTGTCACATATTATAGTTTCTTGGAATATTCAATGTTCCTATTTTCTTTTGTTGTACAATAACATTAATTTATTTTCATATTTATGTTTCTATTGTACTATATAGTTCTCAATGTATCAACCAAGTCTTTTTTCCCTAAAAAAGGATAACCGTTTGGATCATTCATACATGAATGTATCAACTCTCTATCCCTACAGCAACCATATCGATAATGAAAAATTTTAAATACCATATAGTATCAAAAAACTAAAAATTTACATGACCATTCCCTAAAACAAAACCTCATCATAGCTTTAAAAATATGTCCAGGAAGGAGGGGGGGGGGGTCTGTCCAGGGGGTGGGTGGGTCTGTCTAGGTAGGAGGGGGGTGGTTGTCCAGGAGGGTGGGGTGGGGGGGGGGTGTTCAAGGGGGTGTCTAGGAGGGGGGGGGGGTGAAAGGTGGGTATGCAGGTGGGGGGAGGGGGGGTTCAAGGGGGGTCTATAGGAAGGAGTGAAGGACTGTACAAAAGGGAGGGGGGGTCTGCATTGGGGTGTGAAATGGGGGTATGTAGGGGGAGGGTGGCAAGGGGGTGGGGGGAAAGGGGTGCAAGGGTTGTCCAGTAGGGGGGGGGGGTGTCCAGCAGGGGTGGTGCAAGGGGGCTCTAGCAGAGGCAAGGTATGTGCAAGGGATGTGTAAGAGGGGATGCTATCCGTGGGGGCTGCTGTCCAGGGGGTCCAACAAGGGGAATGATGTCCACGGGGGTCTGCAGGGGGGGTGCTATCTAGGGGGTCCTGCGGGGGGGGGGGTGCTGTCCAGGGGGGCTGTGGATGCTGTCCAGGGGGGTCAAGCAGGGGGGTGGGGGCTACTATCCAGGGGGTCCAATAGGGGGAAAGGGGTGTTTAAGGGGGTCTGTAAGGAGTGTGAAAGGGGGTGTGTGTAAGGGGTTCAAGGGATGTGTGTGTGTGTGGAGGGGGGGGGGGGGGGCTGTGGTCTAGGGGGTGGAAGGGGTGTGCAAGTGCTGTGTAGGGGGTCTACTATACAGGGGGTCCAGTAGTTGGGGCTGCTGTTCAGGGGGGTCCAGCAGTGCGGGGCTTCTGTCCAGGGGTCCAGTAGGGGGGGGGGGGGTGCTGTCCTAGGCTGCTGTTTAGAGGGGTCCAGTAAGGGGGCTGCTATCGTGGGGGGTCTAGTAGGGGGGGGGGGTGCTATCCAGGGGGTCTAACAGGGGGATACTGTCTATGGGGGTCCATGAGGGGGGGGGGGGGGCTACTGTCCAGGGTGGTCCAACAGGGGGGTGCTATCCAGGGGGGTTGGGCTTCTGTCCAGGGGGTCCAGCATGGGGCGGGGGGCTGCTATTCAAGGGGGTTCAGCAGGGGGGGAAAGGGGTGTAAAAGGGGGTTTGCAAGGGTTATGTCAGGGGGTGTGCACAAGGGGTGTAAGGGTTGTGTGTGTGTGTGTGGGGGGGGGGGGTTATGAAATGGGAAGGGTTTTAACCATGGTTTCAAACAATGGGAAAAACCTTATAGCTAAGGTTCAATGAGCCATGGAAATAACTTATATCCACAGTTCCAAACCGTGGGTATAACCGAATTTTTTAGTAGTGATTCCAATCTCATTTTTATCCAAGATTGTTTATTCGTAAGTATTTACTACGGTAATATTTATCATCTATGTCCATATTTTATAAAAAATGTTTTTTAAAGTTTTTACCATTCTTATGAGTATTTTTAAAGTCCTGTTTAACAATTTTTGACTTTTAGTATATAGTATGGAAGGAATATTTCATTTTTTAACCATATGGGTTACTTTTTGACTTTTTTTTGGAAAAAGTAAAAGGAGAATGTTTTTTTAACTTATACGACAAGAACAGATTTTTAAAATTTCATAAATCCTTATTTCCATAAAGTTTTCTCTACAAGATTTCATGATTATTATCAACAAAATTTTTTTCTTTTAAAATTTCACGGAATTTTGAGAAAAGAAAATCATTTTGAAGAAGAAAGGATATTTTCCTCAAGAATTCATTTCAAGTGTTTTATCAAAACTATTTTCCATATAAGATGACATTTTTTAATATGGATATGTTTCATGTATAATGTCTTTATTATTTTCATGGTTTTATTTATGTTTATGATAAAATTATACCCATTTTTTATATGGATTATATTATGATGAGATGATGTATATGAAACCCATTTTATTTATTTGGTAATGATGAATGATTTATGTTTATTTTTTGGAACATGAATGAATGATTTCATTATGAGATGGGTGGGACCTATATCTTCCTTCAATTCATTGGGTAATGATTTATATCTCATGAGATAGACATGCCTGGAATGGAATGTAATTCTGGTTCAGTAATACAGGGTTGGAACATCAAGTAAACCCAGTTCAGTTATGGAATTTGTCCACTATGATGGTCTTGGCAGCAATGCCTTGGCTACTATAGAAATCGTATAATGTGCTTAATGGTTTTCCATAATTACATGTTTTATTCCCATTATATTTTATTATGATTAAGGATCCTTTATGGTCTATGCCTTACGTACTGCCAAGATTTATTTCACAACTCTGGATTTTGATGTTTAATCATTATGTTCATGTTTTAAGTTCAAATGTATATGGATTGTTTTACTTTTTCCATGCTTACCCTTACTGATCATTTGAGCTCACCCTTTTTATGTGTTCTTTTCCCCAGGATATAAATAAAATAATTTAGGTAAGAAAACAGAAGGGGAAGATCTTTATGGTAGATGTTGAAGATCTTTCACCATGATTAGACGATTATGTTTATATATTCCAAAGACACTAAACTATTACAATCCTTGGGTGTCTATTTTTGTTATGTATTAAGTATTTCACAAAAATTATATAATCCCCATGTACATCATGATATGGGTCTATAAATGTTATGTTTTATTCATGGGATGACCAACAAAATTCATAAAAGTTTGAACAATATCTAGATTGAATGTGATCCAACCACAATTGTGCAATCCTTACGGATGGCATGGTGCATCTTGTGTGGATGCTCACAACTCGACATATAGATTTTCTCCACTCACTCTTAAAGATTAATCATATCATTACGCTTGTGTTTCATGATGTAAACATGGATGCATATGGGATTTCCAATAAGGGGGTCAACCATGATATAACCAGGTTGGATTTCCATCCCAAGGATCTGACTCCCATCCATAAGAATTATTGTAAAATAATCAATTATTTTAGACTTTTTTAATCTTCAAAATTATTTTTTTAGTAAATGTGCCCCAGTTTAATTACCATGGCCCTACCTCTTTTTAAATAATGTACTGAATATTTACAAAATAGACGTTAATGATATTTGAAGATAATTAATATTTTATTAAATGATATAAAATTAAAATAATGACAATTCAATGAACTGATTGGGTAAAAAAATTACACTTCATCTTGATTCATTTAAATTAATTTTGGAATTTTATAGTTACTATATTATCCATTAAAGAGTAAAAATCAATGTTTTCATGGTAGGGGATAAAGAGATTAAATAATGGTTAAAACCCGATATTAAGGATTAAAAATAACGAAACATGTATTAATTTCATTTTATTAATTGATTATGATGCATCATCCTATATTCAAAATAAATCATTATAGATCCATTTAGAATATAAAATTATTTTATACTAATTTAATGTTTTGAAAAATTCAAATTGTTCCCCTCTTATATCTTATAAAAGGGAACTTATTCCTCTCTTTTCTTCACAATTAAAAACATATTTGGTTTTAAAGTTCCCTGTCCAAATAACTTTCTATAATCCCTAAATAAATTTTATATCTCTTAGTTTTGGCATAACACCAATATTAGTGGTCATAAGATGTTAAGAAAAGTATATTTTCTATCGTTTTTAATTAAGTAATTCTGTATTGTTTCTTATTCCAACTCCTACATATCTTATTCATACATAATGAGGTAATTTCTCCAATTTTTTCAATATAATTAGATTTTATGATCTTAATATCTTCCTATAAATTCATATCCACTTATATGAAATGGTTAAATATATTTTCATTCATGTGTACGGTGGACAACCGCCTCATGAAATGATTTAAATTGTTTTCAATAGTTATTTTTTAAGATTAGTTTTAATGATGTAATTATTGATTATATATGAAATTAATGAAATGTTTACCATTATTAAAATATAATATATTGTGTTTTTCCTATATTTCATTGCACAGAGTACTGTAAAAGTCATTCGATCCTTTGTGTGAACTATCACCTTCATGTAACGATGTGATTCATTTTTCATCACCACACAACATGAAATATATATATCTATATAATTTTATTTAAATTAATAATAAGATATTTATTATATTAAGATAAGTAGTTAAGGATAAAATAATACAAAATATTTTTCTATAATGACCAATGAAAAAAGGAAGTGTTACTCATGAATATGTATAGCTTACCATCTCCATGATTATAATGTAGTTTATTTTTCATATAAATATTTAATTTCTAGATTGAAATTATAACTATTAAATTAATGTTATTATTATTTCATGAATATTAATTTTGATATAATGGATCAATTAACACCTTTATGATTTATATCGTACAAAATTTATTTTTCACTTAAGTACTGAATATAATCAAAACATTTGACATGAACTTAAATAATTTTGTAACTTTTATAACATGATAATAAATGATATAAAATTAATATTAAAAATATAAAAAGCTCTCAAAGAATTTAATAATTGAGATAGTTTTAGTATTTAGGATGATAAATATTGTACATGAAGAGTCATACTCAAGGCAAGAGACTTTTTAACTAAGAAGCTTGAATTTAAATGTTTTAATGATTTATTTTCTAAATATTTATATGTTATGTCTATGTTTTTAATAATATTTTAAAGAATTTAGTTATATAGAGAAGAATTATTTTAAAAATATTATTTTTCAATTTCTCTAAAAAATTGTTCAAAAAATAATCTTTTATGGTTTTATGTAAAAGAATTTCTTTTAAATCATCCTATTTTAATGCTTATATTTCATCTCTTTCTATAGCGGCCATACAAAATTTTTTTAAACATATACACGGCAAAAAAATTTCCCAATATCATGAATCTTTATTGATATAATGTTTCATTTATAAAATTACATAATAATTTTCATGGAAAATTATTTCATTATTACGTGCGAAGTTTTTAGATTTTGAAAGTGTTTTTACAATAAAATGGTATTGTTATATCTTTAAGCACATTAAACAGAGGCTTAACTTCATTTTTATTGGTTTTATTCTTGATATAGTCCTTTTAAATTATTTATGAGGTTTTATCCCCATTATAGCTCATGGGTAATCCCAATATAAATTATACAAAGATTCGATACCCATTATTTGTTCTAAAAAACATGTTATCACAATATAAATTTTATGAAGTGTCATCCCAATTATAGATATTGAATGCATTGGGTAATACAAAGATGGAAATATATCATATGGTTATTCCATTTATATGTTTTTTGTAATAGTTTTATAATGGTGATGTCCCATAGAACCTATATAAATTTTATATTTTTTATAATGTGTTTTCATGGGAATTATTTGATTTATAAAAATGTTAGATAATAATATTTTTGAAAAATAAAATGATTCATTTCATTAAATAAAACAATATATTTTAAATAAATTGTTTAATGGGATTTCACTAGAAAAATATTTTTCTTTCTTTTATGACCCTTACTAGAATTGTTTTTCTCATCCAACGATTTTAAATGTTTTTTCATGGGTCTTAAAAATTGGTTAGGGAAAAGAAGATTACAAGATGAAATTATTGAAGATGTGTCATGAAAATAAATCTTGTTTTATTTAAAAATATTTTCATTTGTTGAAAAAATTGATACAGTGTATACGTTTCAATTTTAACGTATTGGTTTGGTTTGTAAATGTTTTTCCTAATTCGTTAAAACTCAAATATGAAAATATCTCCTCATGTGAAAACTAGTTTAAAAACACTATAATATTTAATCTTTAAGTCCATGTACTAACATTCATAAAGGAAAATATTTTTGATTAAAGGGTTATTATACATAGATAGGATTATAATGTACTATTAGAGAAAATATTTGGCTGAATATTACTAATATTTTAACAAAAAAGTTATTGAAGATACATTTTTACATGATGAAGGGAGTTAAGATAACAAAAACCCTTACAACAATGGTAATGAAAAAATAAATGGAAATAAGAAGAATACCATAAAATAGACAATGAAGTTTCCAAAAATGGAAGATGTTAATTATATTTTAGGGAAATGGGTTTAGTAATACCCCATATAATAAAAATTAATGTGAAAAATAACAAACATGTCTCAGGAAATTAAATTTGAGAAAAACAACCCCGTATAGTGTTAGAAACATTCAAGACAAAAATAATTTAAGGATATGATTTAAAATTGAAAATTAAATATCACAAATAATTATAGAATCATGAATAAAAATATTAAAGGGATGTTATATTCACTATTTTAAATAAAACATTGTGTATACTACAAAATATTTCTCAAGGGGGGAAAATTTGTGACAAGGAACTCTTATTTTATTTCCCCACATAGTCGAATGAACTCTAAGACATTATTTAAATATAAATATATAAATTACGAACTTATTAAATATATTTTTAATATTTATAACCTCTTATAAAATTCATTTGTAATTATTCTCAACATGTATATTATTTCATTATTATATGGTTTCAGTATTTGGTTTGAGTAGTCTGGATAGTTTGGTGCATGATTCATAATAAATATATTGTTCTTTTTTTTATTCTAATTTTGTTTATCATTACTAGATCATTAAAGGTATAAAAATTTATTATTTATATTTATTTATTATTTTTAATATTTTATGCATATTTTGTTATGAACCTTAAAGATGAAATGAGTTATGGTCGGGTTTTAATTATTTTTAAAAAACACACATTGGTGTTACAATTAATGAGTTTAATGTTAATGTTACCATTTTAGAACCAAAATATAATATTTATTTACATATTTATATCATATATTTTTAGTAATTTTGTTCTAATATTGATACCTAATATTATTTTATTTCAATATTAAAGTAGGTTTTTTGGATGATCTAAACATGAACAAACTATAAATAATAGATGAGTATGATTATGAATGTGGATTATTATGTAATTATTTCATAACCATTGATGTAAAATGTTATTATTTAGATAATTTTAAGTTATTTAATATTATTTTATGACATATTAAAAAATAAAAATAAAATCTAAATGAGTAATTATATATGTTACATCGTGGAGGTGGTAGTCCACACATACACTAATGAAATTTTTACTTTTCATAGTAGAAATTTGGGGAAGGTTGTCAATAGTTATTAACTTATCATAACATATTTAATTATAAAAATAAATATGTAATTATATAATACATATAAAATTATATTTAGGAATATATGAAAGGAAATAAAAGTTAGGAAAAAAAGTACGCAGATAGAATACTTTGTCTTTCCCTTATAAGACTCCTTTTAATTGGATGTATATGGCCAATATTTTGTGAAATGAGCCTCAGGGATACGCTGTACAATTATAGGATAATAAAAATGGATTATTCTAGAAGGGAAAACAAATTTTTTGGTTGGTCATTAATGTGTTCTGAGAGGTCCTACTATAAATTGTTGGAATGAAACATTTGTAAATATATAAAATTAATATAAAGGGAGAATTGTTGTCAAATGTTAATAAGACAAAAAAAGATAATAATATAGTGGGTTTGGCTATAAGTTTTGAAATTCCTCAAAAAATTCATTTTCAAACAAATTTTTAAGTCCCATTCTCATAGAATTTTTTCTTTAACCGTTTTTATTTTACCCTCATAATAATTTTTTTATAATTTAAGTTTAATGAATAAAAATAAAATAGAATTTGTTATTAAATTTGAACCTAATTATCCAAAATATAAAATAAATTTTTTGGTAAAACTTTTATATGTATGAACAATTAATCGTAGCATTATCCCGTGTATTTTATAAAACATAATTTTATGAAAGGTATATATTGAAATTAATAATTTTTGTTTTGCATAAAATTATTAAATTATTTTATTTTTATGATAAAAATTGGTTTATTTTAAAACAAGTAAATGTTATTTTTTATGAAATCAAAAAATATAATTTCCTAAAAAGAATATTTAATCATATAGAAGAGGAAAAACAATTTTTAATGGAAACTATAACCTATTATGTTTCTTATAGGTTTTATAAATTCATAATATTATTTTTAAAAGTACAGCATCACTAAATAAGTAAATATTTTATATTAAAACATATTTATTGGTTTTTATGTTTCATTAAATTTATGATGTAGTAAAAAACAATGATTTTAGTAAAAAAATTATTTTTAACTATTTATATAGAATTTAATAAATTTAGAACAATTTAAAAATTTTACCCAAAGGGAATTTTGACATCATAAATTAAAAAATGAAGTTATTTTCTCAAATCAAAATAATAAAATTTCAATATTATCTTATTTAAACAAAAATAAAAAATATAAATAAATAATGATTTTATTGAAACATGACATTTTAAACTTCATGAATCATTAATCTTTTTTCATATAAATTTATAAATAATATATCTAAATATTACCAATAATAATAAAATTTTAAATTTGATCAACTAAATTTATTAATAAAATATCCCATTTTTGTAAGTAGGTTTTGAAAAGAAATCCTTTTTAAAAAAGTAATCAATGAAAAGTAATTATATTAATTATTTTAATTGATTGTTATATTTTTATTATTAATGATTGTATTCATCATGTTATTTAAATATGTCAAGGTTTTTTGACTCTGGCGTTTCATTAGTTTGGTGTTTCATGGGACACTATATATCAAAGATTGTATCAATTTAAAGGATCCAAAATCTTAGGTCATTAAACACTATCCAACCTCACTACCATCATTCGACCATGCTTCCATTTTCCTTGAATTATTGTCCTATGATTTAACCACCTCATACAACATAAGCTACCACCTAGACTATATCAGATAATATTTCACCTCATTCCATGATATCATGTGTTGGGTCTCTTGTATCACCACCTAGATCACAATCTTCTATCAACTCACCCATTGTTGTCTATCTTAAGGGCCGAAAAACTTCATTATCACAAAAAAATTAAGAAATAAAGATGAAATAGTGGGTGATGATGTATAATGGGTCATAAGCACACTTTTGAATTGTATCAAACCATATCCATCATCATTATTCTTTATTGATAGGTTGACATTATGTTGGGTAGTGGGGATTTAGTGGCATGTTATTGAAATAACATTTGATCTTTGTCTAAAATATATTTTCCATTAAATTATTTATATAAAAAATTAATCAAAATTTAATTTTGATATGGTGATTTATTTACTCAAGAATAATTCCATGAATGATAATAATAATGAATTTAATTAAATAATTTAGATAAGAAAAAAATAACAATAATATACCTCATGATTTGTTCATTGAAACCTTGAGATTCATTAATCACTCCCTCATGTTTTTCCTCTATTTTAGGATATTATGGATCCTCCATGAATAATAGTCACAAAAAAGCCTCTTCTAGCTTATTTATAATTATTAATATCCCAACATAGTGGATTTATGTATTTTTTAAAAAGAAAAAATATGTCAACCTATATCTAATTGAAAGACTCGAGAAGGATCCAGTCTGGTGTATGTTTCTCAAATATAAGATCATACCTCCCTAAGGTTAAAATAGAAAAAAATGAATTATGAAGATTTATTTTCTATTAAAGCATCCTTTTAGGATATTTTGATTATTTACATTTACAAAATGTGTGTAATTAATTAATTTATTATTAAAAATTCTATAAGATAAAAACAACTCCAAATTTCACTAATCATCAACTGGAGGGAAAACCCCACGTTTTGGGATCAGTAGAACAACTATTTTTTTCCATGAAATTTTTTACTATGTGAAATATACCATTTTACCCACTAAGGGATTGGTACTATAAAAATTAAGAATGGCATTTTTTATTTGGAAAAACCCTTGTGTCTCTACATTCTTCCCCCATTTAAACATTTCATTAATGAAAAGAAAACAACTAGAGATGTTAAATTTTTGGGAACCAAAATAAAACCCATGCGAAAGGTTTATATAATATCATATGTGATTCTAAAACTATTTATGGGTTCCAAAAACCATGTAGATCTGAAAACCAATCATATTAGGAAAATAAAATACTATCTTTATAGCATGTGTACTTCCATATATGTTTCCAAGATCCCTATTTCCGTATAACCATATCGAGATCATTCTTCAATCAAGGTATATATATGATGAATTTAAAATACCACGACTCATGAAACATATCATAGGCCTTTCATCCAAAAACATTCCAACAGAAATTCCCATTCCTTTAAAAAATAATGAGAAATCATAAAACAATAACATAAAATATTAAATAGTTTATTTAACAAAGTATATTTTGGAAAAGGTAATTTTGATCCCCACATTTTTTTAGACACTGAAAGGGATATAAAAATTATTCTTATTTGACAACATCAAACTCTTCCATCAATGTATCCAATGATACACCACAATTTTTTTACAAGAGTTTCCAAGGTATATATATTCTTCGATCCATTTTATTCTAGTACATAGCCTTCCAAATATATATATATATATATATATACATGCATACATATACTACCAACTCCAAATATGAGGTAGACACCAATTTCCCTCAATTCACCTATCCCCATCCATAATCATAGAAATATTGGTTATATTATATCCACTCCCATACATATTCTATCGATGAGAACACAAATATAAAAAATCAGCCTCCCTAATCCTCAAGGAAACTGAATACCATCTTCTTTATGACTCAGTCACTAACAATATTATGTGAATAATACTATACTATTAATAAGAACCAATTTTTTCCCATGTCCCCATAATAGTAGATACTAAATTTGATGTGACCAAAAACCCAACCTATGTGGCCTCATACATCATTTAACACATTTTTTCAAATATATTCATCATAGTTTCTTATATTAATGAGGAATATAACAATAATTTTACACTACAAACCTAATATTATCCTAACATACACATTCCAATGTGTTGAAAAGTATCTATTACCAAACCGATCAAAATTTAGTTGTGGTTTTCACATAATTGGGGTGACTGACTACTTGATTAATCAACTACTACTGTAAAACCCTGATCTATTGGGATAACCCTAGCTCAAATTATCATTTGTGATACTCAATATGAATAATGTGAAAAAATAACTACCCTTAGATCTTCATAAATGGATTAAATATAGACTATCCTATAGAGGAATTCCACTCCATATATTTTAGGAACATCAATGTTTCCCTTATTTCAGATAGGGTAATCCCAAAATATATCATGAAAGACATTTCAAAGGGAATAAAGGGGAAAACAAATGGAATATTGGGAAATATAATTTTTTTTAAAACCTCCATTGATATTTCTCAAAGATAAAAAATATTAATAGAATACTCTACTATCAAACCACATCCTCAAACATCATGGAGGATTAAAATCATGATAGAAATATATTAATAGAAAATTAAATAAAATCATATTGTTAAAAGGTGGAGTCTCCAATGGTCATCATCAACAGATACCAACTAATCACGGAAAAAAATAATCAAGATAGGATTTTTTATACATAACTTCATGAAAAAACCCATTCATTTCTATATTAAATTTATCTCCTTGATTAGAATAATTCTTAGCAAAATAACTACTTCTCAAAAAATAGATACTAGTAGTTTACAGTAAAATGTATAAGGTAATTCTAGGGACCAAGCCTCTAGTAATGAAATTATTTAAAAAATTATAATATGAATAATCGCTCACTATATATTAATTTATAATGGTGGATATAGTAATCAATGAAATATTTGTGTTGATAGAGGGAGTACATAACCACACTAGTGGAAGACACACACATTAATCATCAAGTGAGTACACACTCCTAATGATGTATAATCCACAACATTGTATCCAGGGGAATAATTTCTCCACTAAATGGATTGACAACACCTCTTTCAATGATGGAGTACCTTCTCTTGATAATGGAGGAACCATGACCCTATCATCATGGGAGTGCCTAATTCAACTAATAAAGGATCCACCCCTATCCTTATTGAAGTACCTACACATGTTGAAGGAGGACCGATAACCCTATCATAAATGGAGTACCTAAGACTATATATAATACAAGGGACACATTTATGGCTGATAATAAAATAAATATGGGAGTACATGAAATTTTCAATTATATTGGAGACCCACACATCAACAAGGACTGATATATAAGGGATTTATAGACCTCATATATATATATATATATATATATATATATTTGATAGACACCGGTATCATTAACCATGAACATGGGCTATGCTAACAGAATTATCTAGGAAATAGTGTCGTAGAATAACAAGAAACCATAACCAAAAAAGATCATAATATAATGGGTAGTATTGATATTTACATTATTCATAGAAGGTTCAAACTATGATTTTAATTTATACTATTACTTGTTAAGGTCTAAATATTTGAAATTTAATTATATCCCTAATATTATAATTTCACATCATAAATACAATAATTCCTTAACTACTATAGGATACATGGATATAAATAACTATACATTATCAAAAATTCTAAAAATACTACTTGAATTAGCATAAAATCAATATCCATATGTTATAATGTATCGACCAGCACATCCCCTAGTTGGATAACACTCTAACATAACCCTATACACTAGGGACCTAACTATATGAATATTTTAGATAAATTTTACACCCCATTCCAGCCTCTAATAGTCAATAGGATTGGGACTAACACCAATAAAGAATAAATAATCATGGGAGGACATATCCTATGAAGATGTGAGAAAAACCATATCGATCCACATCTTAGAAAAACCAAACTACATAAATTAAATATTTTGACTATTGAAAAAATTCATGTGATATATTCCAATTCACAATAATAAAATAAGAACAAAACCATAATGAAAAGGAAAAAAACCCCAAAACACCAAAGTAGTGATATAAGAAAACTAATACGAATGACTCTTATTCATCATAGATATTTATAGAATAACCACTAATTGTAGACCTCACCACCAGAAACCACTAAGAACCAACTCTTCTAACTCCACATCTTCTATATTATTCTAGGAACATCACATTATTTGAATTTAATAGAACATGTGTGTGTAGAATGTCTATTTATAGGTGTGTATAAAAATACGCAACATGTTTCCCTGAAATCGATGGAAGGTATTTATGATTTTTCAGAATGAAACTTAAAAAATGGAAATCATATATCTAGATATGTTATAAATATTAAGATAATAAAATAAGTGATGAAGTCCCAACATCACAACCCAACACCAAAAACATTGTGTTTTGTAGTTAACCCAAGTTATTTGGTGAACCATTACACTTTCAACTTAAAAATAACCTAACATCACGAGGAAGATTTCATATTCATGAAAGAAAATGTAAAATGGAAACTAAAATATCACCTTTATTATCTTAATATGAACCTTATAACTGATCTCCTCAAACATAAAATAAAGAACACCCCCAATTATCTCCATAAAAATTGATTGGGTACACAAAATACCATCATTGTGATGAAATAAGATCCCTGAAAAATTGAATAATTCCTAGAAAAACAAATTATAGTAAAAGAACCCATCTTAATACCAACATCCAAATAATTTCACATTGACAATTTTATGATATTTTATTACCCACACTTTATTGAGTAAAAAATATATCAATCGACGGTGAACCAACTACATAAATAGAGGACCTATGTTCTATTATGTGAGCGAGTTCCCTAACCTATCATATATAATGGTAGAATAATACCTCATCCATATTAATGTGAGGAAAAGATCCCCTGAAAATAATTTCCTAATGAATATAACTTGATAACTGGTCATTGGGGGTGTACAAACTCCAAAAATGTTAGGAAAATCCATGCCTCATCGATCATAAATTAACAAAGAGGGAAACTACTATATGATCACTTATCCCATAAACATATAACCACCTAGTATTTAGGAATTAGATGAAAGGTTTTTTGTCTTGATAACCTCAAATAAGATTTATCCCCTTGAGAAATGCAATATAGAAATCCCTGGGTTGTCTCCAATGGTGGTTGCAGTTTTAGTTGCAAAACTATTACTTTTTTTGTTTCTTTTTTCAAGAAATGAAAATTAGGGGATTTGATTTAAAAGTTTTAATAAAAATAAATTTAATTAAAATTAAAGGACTTGGAAGAAAATTTATAGAATTAAATGGGTATGAAATCAAGATTAAACCATTGGTGGGAGAAAATATTTACCTCTCAGACACTTTCCTCTTCCTTGAATTAAATATTTCTCTATTGAATACTCAAATGCACCCCCATTGACCCAAATTTGAACACTCATGTTGGAGTAAACATCATATTGAGACCTAAATGTAATTTTTACCCACCTATAGAAGAGATTAAATTGGTTTAAGGACTCCAAGAAATCAAACCTAATTGAAATCTCAATTCTTAACATCAAGAACTCATCAAAGAATTTTAAATAGTGAAATCAAGTACTTTAAGTCATAGACAAACAAAATAGTTCTAAAAAATTTGTTAAAAATATATTGAAGAAGGAAAACAACCGAATTCATTAAAAATATATGTTTAAGAGAAATTCAAAAAGATATTACTTGAGATGAATGAAACTTGAAATAGAGTGTTCGTCGGTTATCGTCGTCCACAACAACTTGGTTCTTAGCAGTGCATAACTTTGGCAACACCCATCATCTCCCTTCTAACACCAACACACAAAATCATCATCTAGATATTACTATACACCTTTCCCTTTCACTCTCAAGAAAACTCTCCTCTAATTGTATATTTTAAAATGGGAAAAAAGGAACATATTTATATGATAATGGGTGAGGAAATTTATCTCAAAATAATTACACTAAATGATTATGCGTTTATAAAACCGTAAATGTTAGAATATGTAATGGTCGTATTCCCAAAAGTTGATCAAATGTATGTTATGAATCCTTCCATAGAAATTCACACTGATTGAAAATTTTTAGAGGATGATAAGGAGTAAATACTGATCATGTATGCATCCAGATGAGATTTCCAAAAATCTACCAATAATGTATAATGCCCAGTTACACCCTTAATTAGTCCAAAAATCCACCAAATTCATTTCATAAGCACATATCTATTTACTCATTAAAATAAATTTTTAATTACCTAAATTGGAGGTGTGTATCTCTTATTATGATTTTATTATGGAGGTGGGGTCCGTACTGACTTCCCGAACAAATTTTCACCTTGATTGATTTTTAGGGCCGCATGTTGTTCGAATCAGTTCATATCACAAAAGAAAATGTTGAAGGGAATTAAACTAGTATTTCAAAAAAAAATTACTCAATTTAAAAACATATTATAATTTAAATGTCTGAAATGCCCCAGTGATAAAAGTCTGTTAAAAATATTGAATTAAGCAATTTTATTATATTATCCCAAAACACACTATAAATTCTAAATTGTTACAAATAAGATCACAATTTTTATTTTTTGGGGTTTAAATATTAAAATTTTATATGAAAAATGATAGAAATATTAGCTCTACCAGGATGAAAAATAACATGAATGTTCTTATGTAGAGACAATCCTTTTAAATCTTTCAATAATCCCACTAGAATGATGATTGAAAGTAACTACTTATCCTTTGACGTCCGACGATGATATCTAGAGACCAAACATACTATGATTCAATAATAAATCCAAAAAAAATTAATTCTTAAGAACACATGTGTAGACCTAAACCTTTGGGGTGTGTGGGAAGCAATGAATCCATATAACATCTATATCAATCTATATGTAATATTCCACATACTTACTTCTATGTGGGAACTCCAGTTTACTTTCCATGAGTCTCTATATCAAAAACACTTCTATCGTCTATATTCAAAACACAATATAAAAACTAGTTCATAAAGTGTAGAAAACATTAATATACGTGTGGGTGATATATTGCCTACCACCGGTGACTTTTTTGGGGAGTAAAAAACCATGTTCCCAGTCTGACATGTAATTCCAACCAAATTGTCATCACTATAAATATAAAATACCTAAAATAACTAGAATTTATCATAAAAAGGATTTAATGTAAAATAGGATTTCACTATTGTGTTTTATATGATAAAATGAGCAAGGTGGGATACTCACTTATTCAATTCATATAAATGGGTAGAAAAGTTTGTAAAATTCTAAAATGTGTGTGTATCAGTCATTATGGCATCCCTTAGGGGGTTATACTTGGAGTTGGGAAGTCAGAGAAAACATGTCCCTAGGGAGCATTTTCTCTCATTATTGATTATACTGTACAAGAATGTACAATAACTCTTGTCTATACTAGGGTTGGCTTAAGTCAGTGAAGGCAAAAATTTGGGACACACAACCGTACTCAGACAAAAAAGATTAGTTGGTTGTAGGGGGAGGTCAAAAAAAGAAGGATGTCTCATGCACCCCTTAGGATGCCTAGGGGTTGACTTGGTGGAAATCTATCCTGCATTCACTTAGTAATGTCATGTTAGAGCACATAATCGGCCCAAAATGTGCAACCTATTGGTTAGGGAGGGTTTCATAATAGGGTTTTCATAGTTTACTATCCCACGCCGCATTTCCCAATATGGGTCCAATCTTGTAGGCACACTAGTTTCATTCAACCCACTATCTCTACAATCCATGTGGCAGATTGATCCCCTATAGAACAATCAAATGATCTAATAGGGGGTATAAAATCATAAATTTTACACTGAAATGGAATCATAGCTTAAATACATACTGAATATTTTACCTCAAATTCCTTCCACTATCCACCAGCTTTCCACACAACTTTCATCCAACATAACTACCATAATCTTCCCTTACCACCAATATCGATGGCTCACTATCCTACATTTCCACTGTATCATTACACTATATCTTCAACCGTTGATATTTACACTAATTATTCATCCTAATCCATACTATCATGCATCAAACATACTTGAACACATCTTTAGTTTCAATCTACTAATTTCATCGATCACCTCAAAGCATCATAAGGATTTTCAACATTTACTATAAAAAAATATGAAAATGATTATTAGAAATAGAGAGATATGGAGGTATGGGTCTCAGTTTCTCTTGTGAACCATCACTAAGGCCACTATTACATGAAAAAAGGTTCCCGATGTAAGGGGGAGAAGGGAGTCAGTGACCAGTTCTTAACAGATCACCAAATTGTCATCTTTGACATAATTCTTTATAAAATTTGAAGTCCAATAACTTTAAAATAATTTCAATATGGGAGTAAATTTACTCAAAAGTAACTCCAAGAATGATTATTAATATTTAACTTAGTTAATAAATAGATAATAGAAAAAATAATAAGATTATAAATTAGGATCCATTCTCTAAAATCTTGATATCCATTTGTTATTACCTTGTGATTTCCCTTTTCTTCATGATATGATTGTTACTACTCCAAGATAAAGTGCAATAAATTTAATTTAGGGTTTTTTTTGAATGATATATAACCCTAAAAAGAGAATTTAAGTGTTTATTTATAGAAGAGAACTTTTTCAACTAGTATATGTCTAAAACACCTGATATTGGAATAGTCTGGGGACCATAACCCATACATAGTCGGAAAGATTAGGGAAGATCCCTATTTATTAAAAGAAATGAAAAGATCCCCTTTTAACTGGAAGAGGGTAACACATTATATAACCAAAGGCAAGAGGAAAATATCCAAACCTCGAAACAAAGAATGAAAAATGCATCTGACCCAAAGAACTTCGGATCCCAAACAAGACCCCTACCTCACCGTCGCATCCAAGCCGAAGTCGAAAACAACCACACCCCTATCTCCCTAAGAATCCAAGACGCAAATAAGAAATAATGAAAAGTAAAACTCCTCACCGGAACTAATCAAGCCGAGAATATTGAAACTCCAATGCCAAAAACCCTAGATGTTGTCACCCTTGCCACCGAGAAGAAGCCGAAGGCCATCCTGGATCGAAAACACCGTAAGCATCAAGATCAGATTCCTCAGCGTTGTTTGAACACAATCTATCTCAAAAGCGCTTCCGAACCCTAGCCGCACCTCCACATGATAAAGAGAGAGCCGTAGTCGAAGCTGCGTCCCACACACTTCGCGATCTAAGGCCGTCATTCATCTCCAATCTCCAACGCTACCATGAAATAGCCACAACCATCCAGACCAGGATCACAACACATGTGAACCGCCACAAAAAGGAGGAACTCCCGGCAAAACAAGATCTTCTCACAGACACTATCGCATTCCTGGACCAACATCGATTTCCCATCTACATCGCCTACAAGATGACATTATTCTCGATCGCCGAAGAGTCAATGAGCTGTGGTTCGAAACCCTATGAAACATGGAGAGCTCTCGGCCGAACTCGAGAGCCCCTGATAGTAAATCACTATAAACCATACATATAATCACACATCTCTTATATAAAACCCACCACAATGAGTCTAACTCTGATGATGTATTATCCATTTTATGATCTTTTTAATAGATATTAATAGTTTACATAAATCACATGCATGATATTAATTAACTAATTAATCATTAAAAAACCATAGTGAAGGTCAAACACCTTAGAATTTGATAGAACATTTACTTGAGGATAAACACCATGCTTTGAAATTAGTGGAATCATCATAATGTTTTACAAGACTATCTTCTTGGTTAAATGTACAATTTTATCCTTTCATGGACTAACCCAAATAAATTAGAACATTCTAAGTCATTCAAAAGAAAAAACCCTATTCTCAACAAATAACACCAGAGGAAGATATTGCTGTCCACTATGTGATTATTGTAAATTATAATATATTTTTTGAATAATATCGTTCATTATAATTGATTATTCAATAAGAAAATATGAAATGGAAGAAAAATAATATTTTGTCATTTTATAATTATGAACTAAATTTTATAACATATATATTGATTATAAATTATAGAAGTAATTATTTTCGTAATATCTATTTGATTTATATATATTTCTTTAATTAATTAGAGCATAAACTATTTACAATTAAAAATTTATAATTTTTAAAACACTTAGTAAATAAATTTTCTTAATATTAATTACTAATATTTAAAAAAATTTATCCATGTATCTTAAATTATAATTTTGATATAAAGTGTTTTTGTAGAGATTTTAAGGTAATTTATAATGTTAATAAAAATAAAAAATATTTGAAAAAAATACTAAAGATTGTATATTTAAATTACAAATTGGTCATGATTATTAATTTGATAAGTTAAAATTGAAGGCCTTATTTGAAAATTTTGTTCACTATATCAAAAGGTTTTTTTGATAGTTGATATGATGAGGGTTAAAAAATATCTAATTTGTGATATGTTTTTATAGAAATTTTTTTAAATAATATATGAATATTATCATATAAAATATGAAATATTTATATATCAATTAAATATCATATTTTTTAATAAATTCATATAAAATGATTATATGAAGGAATAAAAATTAGATAGAAATATAAACATATTACATTTATTTATTTGTGTAATTTCCATAATATTTATATTATTTAAAAGTGTTTATAATTTTTTTATTTATGAGTTGTTCATAAATGTTTATCTCATGTATAAATATATGAAATGTTCATTTATTTTTTATTTTTAATAGATTTATTTATAGAAATACATTTTTATTTCATGAATAAATGTATTATTTAATTTTATTGTGTTGGAATTTCTTTAAAATTCCATCATATTTTCATTTAAGTAGTTGTATGTATTGTTTAATAATTTATTTTTATTTATTCTACCATATTTTTTTTCATGTGTTATGGGATTAAATTTATTGGTTAATTATATTTTATGAATGTTTTTTTGTAAAAATTATAATTGAATAAAATTATCTCTTGAGTACTGAACCAAGGGTATAGGGAATTTGAGTTTGAATTACCACTAGCTTTTAGAATTAGGTTATATTTAAAATATTTGGTTCTAGATACCCATTTCACCCTGTTTTCTCTTCTGTGGTTTTAAATTTTTGATGGTTATAATTTTTTACATGAAATGGATTTAAATTAATTTTACATGAGATGAATTAAGATTTTTCTAAATATAGATGTAATTTAAATTAAATTAGTAACAAAAGATATGTGTTTTATTACTAGTTATACATAAATATGGTTTAAACATATTTTTTTGAATTGATTATTCATTCTTAATGTAAATTAGTCGAATGATCCATACATGTAAACTAAACACAAGAGGTATGATGATGAAATCCAAATTGTAAAATTTATTCCAAAGTGAAAACATGTTATAAAATATAGCATATAACTAGGTAGTTTCTGGAAAATAAGTGTTACAATGGATTATCTTGTATTATGCATAGTAGAAACAAATACATGAGGTAAGATGGTGAGATAACAAAACCAAATAAAATTATAAGTATTAAATTTATTCCAAAGTTAACACATGTCAAGAAATCGATTATTCAATAACATAGTTTCATCCAAAGAAGGTTTCCCATGGATTATATTGTTTAATTTATAATGGAAATTAATAACCCTATGTGTTATGTAACCAAACCCTACTTTAATATTTGGGTTACACTTAGATATAGACAACTATGATTTTGGATTCAAGAATTATAGAGTTGTTATAATACATATGATGGATTTAGTCAATGGATTATCCACTAAACAATTTAAGAGTCATATATTATAAGATTAGAAGAATGTATTCTATAAATATGTAAGCAGTGAGATGAAAACCAAACATGACTCGTTAAATAGTGAAATGTGGATGTTATAATACATATAAATATGTCATAATTTTTTAAAGGAGTCATAAAAATATTGGAAGTTTATTTAATATCGTTCATTATTAAATTGTTGTAAAATATAATAATCCTCTAATAAAATATTACATTAATGATAAAACGGAATCTTAAAAATAAAAAATAAGATTTCAATGAATATTAAAAATCATAAGTTTAATTGAAAACTAATACTAGACTATAAAAAATATATATGAATCTTTCATATGCTTGAATAAAACATATATGTGCTAGAGAAACATCTTACAATAAAAATTAAAGGTCAATCTCTTTAAAAAATGTATATAGATACGAAAAATAGTAGTTTGAAGGATTCTATTTATGTTTTCAATCACTATAATGTGTCCCTAAAGACTAAGTTACAAATTAAATAAGGAATCATAAATACATTCAAGAAAAAATATAACCTTAAATGGATCAATAAATAATAGGCTATACATAAGAGATAGAAGGTTAAAAATGATTTATTCAAATCGAACATATCTCAATGAAATTTAGGTACCACTATTTTAATGAATATGAATGAATATTTCAATGTCTTGGAGGTTATTCAGTCTCAATTTAGGATTTATTTAGATACATACATAAAATTAATATTAATACAAGAAAGGTTATGATAGTTTATTATAAATTATAATATAAATTATTTTAATAAATTCTTACCTTATTTTATCAAAATGATGTGGATGTTTAAGAAGTACTTGTTCGGTCCATGATGAATTGTTTAATTAATACTGAAAGAGGGAAAATTCATACTAGAAGAACATAATTTTTTGGTCATAGAATTTGATAGTTTGTTTTAATGTTTTTATAAAATGTCATTGAATCCTAGGGGATGAGTTAGGATGGAATAGAAGTGCTTAAAATGTGAAAATAATTTTCACTGGTGGAGGAAAAATATATAAGGACAAAAGTGGGGTAATAAAATTCTAGGAAAATAAAAATGAGGTGTTAATGTTATAAAATTAAATTCATTAAATATAAATGGTATACAATATTACTTAGGTATTATGTAACTGTTTTAAATATGTATATGAGTTAGATGTTTTTGAAGATTTGATGGTTAAATATTGAAGTATGAATTAAAACATTAAAACATTAAAGAAGGAGTTGTTGTATCAAGGGGTTGGAAAGAATAGACTCTTTTATATATTATATGGATCAAAATATTGATTTTCCACCTTTTATATTATATCACCTTATGTAATAAAATGAATTATTTTCTGCATCCCTTATACATGTAAATGAGGTTGATGGATTTTTAAAACAATGTCATCATTTTATAAAGTTCTAAAATATTTTAAGAAGATGAGATATAGTTAAAATAATTTTAATCCATGCTAAACATTTTATCCTAGACATTTTTAATGTATGGGGGAATGAGTATCCACCACCTTTTAGTGGAATATTTTAAATAATAATATTTTCAATTTTGAATATTCCTCTAAAAAATCAAATACTATAAAATATATGGTATTTAACAGTTTATATATTGAATATTCACCCTAAATAAACTATGTGTTATCTCTTAATACAATAGATTTTGTATTTTTTTAGTGTGATATAATATAGAAAATATAGTTTCTATGATTCTAGTGGGAGTATGTATGATCATGGACAAGTTCGAAAGAATAAAAAATAAAACATTACACCAAAAAAATCAAATGTCACATTATATCATTTAAGTGTTTAGGGTATGCAGGTAAATAAATTCTTTGTAATGTGTTAATTTTAGTTAAAATAATGATCTCAAATAAATTTTTCTATTTAAAATTTCTAATGATGATGACGGTAAACATAGATTGATTTATAGGTAGACGATAGATATTATAAACATTATAAAATTTGATGTTGTGAATATAATATTCTTATAGTTGAATAAATGGAATATGATTTTTAGTATATATATTATTCAAGTACATTTTTAATATATGTATTACTCACTATAGGATTTTAATTGGTCTTATTATCAAATAGACACATAGGGATATGTAAAAAATTATATATAGATATAATAATTTAAATAAAACCCTAAATGTGATGTGAGAACAAGGCCTCTCAGGTGGTCCATTACATAGGATATGATTATACATACACTTAAATTTGTATTTTATTGTATTATTAAATGATTTTATGAATATAAAATTTATCCTGTTAAACAAAAGGGCTTTATGAATTTATTATTCTTTCATATTGGAAGTATATAATCACAAGGTGATTAAATTGACCATAAATAAAATGACTTTGAGTTATCCATAACTCATGTTAATCATGAATAATAATATATTGTAATGAATATGATGTTTATTATGGGAGAGATTTTGTATAGAGATACAGAATACCCTCACGAGGCACAAAAATAGTTTAATGTGTTGGATGATGTAACACCCCAAGGATTTAAAAATATATTTATTATATTATGTAATTCATGCAACACTATGTTTCTATGAAACAAAACATTGTTATAATAAATTTTTAAATGAGATAGTTATAACCTATATGATAAACGTTGTAATATGAATAGTAATAACAACTAATAAATGATTCTTTATAATAGTTTCAAATAAATGAAACATATTTACAATGAAATGTATAATTTTTGGTAAAATAAAAATTAATTTTGTATTTGGAATGTCAAAATTAATTTAGGGTGAGTCTTTAGTTTTTTCTGAGAAGATTCATTTTTTAATGAAGCATAAAAATATTGCATTGTATTTAAAAACTATGTTTCATTCATTTAAATAATTATTATAATTTAAATTGATTCTTGAAGTCACAAAAGGTCAATTATAAATATACTAATCCAATGTAGATCATTAGAGTCACTTTTTATTGAAGTAGATATAATAGCCTGTTGAAATTTTAAACGTTACTTTTTACGCCTTCTCACAATTGCTGTGAGATTAGATTTAAACATAATTTTGTTTCTTACATAAATTGAATTTTGAAAAACTGACATACATGGTTGTGATGAGTAAGATATTAAGAGCCTAATAGGGTGAATTAATTTTCTTGGTGAATAGTTACTTGACCATTTGGAATAGTAATGTCACCATTATGAATAATAATATATCCAATAGAATTGTAACCTCACCAAATAAATTATAAATAAAATTTTTCCATAATTTAAATGGTAATTTGATATAATTATGTCATATTATATGTAGATTATTTTTTAGATATTATTAATTAATTATTAGAATTTCTATAAAACAAAAATGTATACTTATTTTTTTTAATTAAAATAATGATTCAAAATAAAATTAATTTAAATAAAATAGAAAAAAAATTAATATGTTGTTGTATTATAATTATAATATAGTTTTAGGGGATCTCTATTAATTTTGAAAAGTGTTATCAAATTAGTTATTGTATTAAAATCGTGTATTCCAAAGTAAATGATTATTTAATTCAAAAAATAAATCTATCATATTTGGAAAATTATTTTCATAAAATTGAGTACATTTTCTAATTCTAAATGTCAAAAAATGGTTAGGGTGAAGGTTAGGATTTTTTTGAAATACATTAATTTTGGGTGAATAGTGAAATTCAGCCTTTTATGGTATAAAATACATTATAAGATAAATACACTATTCCTTGAGTTAGGAATGATGTAGTAATCAATAATATCGAATTTAGAATCAATTATTCTATATATTTAATGAAAATTCTCAAAATATTAATAGTTTTGAGCAAAAATAACAAAAAAATGAATAAAATATTCAAAAAACATCTCTCCCCCACTATAAATACTACCTCTCACCACCACTTAACATCAAAACTCTAAGCCTTGAATCTTGCCCAAATTCTACCAAAATAAACTTGCCATGTCTCTGCCCAACTTCAAGGTGGTTTTTATCACAACAAAAGACCATACCATGGTTCCTTAAAGAGTTTTTCATATAGGAGGATTCGAGAGGTAAATCCCCCTTTATTTACTTTCCTTTAAATTTACTTTTTCATTTTTTATCCTCTCATCACCTACTCTATAAAAAAGAGCATTATTACTCTTGTATCGTCTATATAATATAAGTATATCATTTTAATGGAATATCCTTCAGCAAAATAATTTCTATCTCTATTTTATTTTAAAATCAAATTCATTATCCGTGATGTGACGATTAAAAGACGTTCAAGGATGATAGATTTTTGTTCATCAACTTATCATTCAAGGCTGGTCATTAATCCATTTTTATAGTTATAAAATACTATAATATATGAATTAAAACCTATTTAGTATTCTATAACCATTTTATATGCATAATATTAATTCATATGACAAAACATGTTCACGGTGATCCAAAAAAAACAAAAATAATATAATAACTATCACTAATGTTTTATCTAATGAATAAGTGTCATAAAATATAACCAAATGACTAACTGAAAATGAATTTTTTTATTTCTAAGAACTTTATGGAAAAGTATGAACTCGCACAATTCTTAAATACAAACAGAATCCCAACTTAACACATCATAAACCGGCCACCTATAAAAAAAACACAATCAAACAGACCAGCAAGAATTATATATCATAATACCCATACTCATCTCCACATCCCACACAGGACTCCTCCTCTGCAGTATCCGATTCCCATTCAAAATCCTGTTTATTCTGCCTCTAAAGGCCATCACTATGAACCTGGTTTCTCAGCTGGTGAAGTGAAGGCTACACTAGAAAAGGCTTCTTAGACATGCTGTCCTTTTTGAAAACAAGAATTACGCCAATATCCCTCTTAAAGGAAGATCTGTTACTCACTGGTCATGGAAGATAAGAGTAGCCCCTTCCGGTTCTTGTTCGTAGTGTAGCAGACAAGGTTCCTTCACACTCATTCTTCCTTTTATTCACATTCTGCACAATTTATCACCCATTTTCATTTTCACTGCATAATATATTTTAATTCAGCATTAATTTTATAAAAAACATAATTTTATAATAAAATTATATATTGGTTCATTTATGGGTTTATAAAAACATTTATTTAATTTATATATTAAATAATCATTAAATTGTTTCCTTAAATAGTACAGAGGTGACCAATTTCTAAAGTTTCATAAAACACTTTTTATGTGTTATCGATTTGGTTGAACATCATTTATGACTCAAAAATATCATAATTATCCTTAAAGTTTAGGTTCTTTGATATAAAAGTTTTTAATATTATTTTTAGTATAAATAGAAATGATTTTCAGAATGAATTATTCATTCCAATGTAAAAGATTATTTTCTAAAGAATATGTCAATGATTTTATAAGGGTATTTTTATATTTTATAATGATTAATTTATTTCAAAGTGGCATGATAAACTTTGATTTAATGATACTTTTTCTATATATCAATACTTATTTGGGCTTAAAGTGGTGGGAATGGCCAGTTATAGCCTCTCGATGCATCAATAAGTCTTATTAGACAATATAGTTGGAATAAAACCCTTCTTGTTTATATCGAAAATAAAAATAGATGAGTATCTACCCACATACATAACCTTTATAGACTCTATTATGGTTCATGTGCCCGATACCTGACATCCAATACATAATAATTTTCATTAGTATCCAGTTATCATTATCTAGAGGGTTTTAACTATGAAAAAAATCTATGGATTCATTTTTCATTATGAGTTTATTAATAAAATATATTTTTACGTTACTCCCAATCACATATTGTTTATATATTATTTATTATGATTCACTTATCACTGTTTCATGATTCTTCTATTTATAACCCATACTGGTCATTGTATCTAACTGTTTTTTCATTCCTTATGTTATAATGAAGTGATAATTAATTGTGTTTTCTAGAATGTAGTTTATTAAATTTTGTTATTTAATTTATTTTCCCCTTATTTTTCTAGTATTAAATGGGTTCTATATAAGTATCTAGTTTCTTTAAGACTAATAAAATTCTCGATCCTTTGTGATGTTATCAATTGTATCTACTCTATTTTAATAAAACAATAAATAAATCTAGGCTATTGGGGTTGAGGTTATTATAGTAGGTATCAAAGAATGTTTAGTAGAAACCTTGGGAACTTGATTTTGATGACATAGTTTATGGAACATAAACCTAATATTGACTTTGAGGATTGTAATAGAATAAAATAATAGAATTTTTGTAATGTAGATATTGTGTGGGTCTCCCTAATAATAAATCCTTCTCAGGATACTATAAGTTGACTTGGTTCTGGAACAAATGTACTAGGGGTGACAACTCTTAGAAGGTGTCATGAGCAGGACTCTAGGTAACCTAGTACATAACAATGATCCTTATTGTTCACCTAGTTTGTCAATCTAGTTGGATATTCTTAGGACAATTCACATTTTTATTACGAATCATTATGAAGCATTTTAGAGTAATTTTTTCCTCAAATAAACCATGTTTATGATCTTGATATTAAATATGTATAATTTTTTCAATAATGTAATGTATTTTATTAGTTTGGGGATTATAGATTATGTTTCATAATTTTAGGATCTATTCTAGTGTATGGATCCATTTAGAAATGTCACCAAGAATAATGAATGGGAACTTCATCAATGAACATAATCAAATGAGTAAAAAGGTACATATCTTTTATGGTATTATGAAAATCATTCAAAGGGACCTAGTCTAAAAAAAATCTTATCATATGGGGACATAATATCTTGTGCTAATGAGACAAATAAATAATTATTTAAGTATTATTCTTTCCAAGGGAATCATGAGATAAAGCGGAAATTGGGGGGAAATATGGGCGAAGGAATGAAGATAAAGAAGTATTTTTCCATATGTTATAACTATGGAAAAAATAACCTGGATCTTGACTGAAAGGAATGGGGGTTATCTAAACGTGTTGAGAGAAATAACATCATGGTTTTGATTTAAAGGGTATTAAAATGGGTTCTAATGTAAAATAATTTTACTACAGTGAGATAATACACTACAAAAATCGATTTCTCATTCATTAAAGTAATATGCCATAAAAATAAGATAATGGATCATGTAATAATTATGCTAAAACAACAGATGAAGAGTAATAATTAGTGTGCTTATTTTTAGATTCAATAATTATGTATTTTGATAATTTTTCCACGATGAAATATTTATATGAATTATAGAATATATAAGGATTGTACTATAGTACTATTTAATAAAGTATTTCAGGCTGTATGATGAATGGTACTAATGAAAAGTGGCACAATATCATGTTAATTTTTTTACAAAATATAAGGTTGTGGGAATGAAAACCCTTAATATTTTCATAATACTATAGTATGGAGTTAAGAATAAAGAGATTATTTATTTGGATAATGTAAATTGGATAGCACTTACTTTATTAGATCTAAATTATGGACAAACTATAAAGTGGATCGTTGTTGGAGTCTAGTATATTTTGGATTTAAGAAATATATCAAATTTCTTTTGTTTAAAAAATGAATAAGGAAGCCCAAATGTATTCAATATGGTTTTATGATAATTCAAGTTATTATCATGCCTCAAGATAATACTAGGAAAATGTACTCACATTTTTGTTTATTATGATTAAGATCCACTTCATGTCATTTAATAATTTCATTATGAAAATTTAGTGACCTTATTTCTAAAGTACTGGATCCTGATATTTTGTAAAATTTAACAATTAATGAAATGGTTTTATTTTATCTTTAGAAAAGGTCTTATAGATTATTTTACCCTACAATACAGCTTGTGCATTGAAATGAAGCAAGAATAGTGAAGGCACAAAATTAGGATATGATTGTGTTTATATTAACAAATCAAATTGTTATATCTCATTATAGAGTGAACTAATAATTCAAAATTAGGTAAAGGATATTGAAAAAATGTATCCTAGAACCTTATTTTCCGATAAATCAAATGGTTCCTTATATCATAATGATCTATGGTTTTGTGAATGTTAACTTTATCCTGACCATGTCCTCTATCACTATCCATCGAAGCTTAATTGTTTCATTTATCTTCCATTTCCATGTTTTCACTTTCAAATAATGTTCTATTATTTGAAAGCCTAAATTAGTTGTGATATTAGCATTTCAGTTTCCCTATAATCAATAGAATATTTTGTTAAGCATATTTTTGATGTGGGTTTTTCTAATGAAATATATTTTCATGTATCAAATTTTATGTTTTGAAGTTAAATTTCAAATTAAAAGGTTGAACTTTATTGAAGGAGGTGAGAATGTAATATCCAAATGATTTAAAAATAAATTTAATATATAGTGAGACAAATGATACACTGAGTCTCTGCAAAACAACATTTTTTTATAATTATTTAAATAATATAGTTATGACCTAAACATTAAGTATAGTAATATGATGTGAAGAAACTACTATTAAATGATATTTATAAATTTTTCACATAAATTAAACATAATTTTAATCAAATATATATTTATTGGTGAAATAAAAAAAAATTTGAATTTGGAATGTCAAAATTAATATTTGAGTAGTTTTTGAAATTTTTTTCTGTGAAGTTTTGTTTTTTAAATTAATATTAAAAGTACTGCATTGTCGTTAAAGACTATTTTTTTGATTAAATAATTATTATACAGTAAATTAATTATTAAAGACACAATTAATAAATTATACATATATTAATTCAATATATATCATGGGATTCATTTTTAAATTGAAAATTAAATATAAAGGCTTATTGAAAATTTTAATATTCTTTTACTCGCCTTCTGTCCACACATGAAGTATTAGCATTGAATGTAATTTTTCTAATTATGTGAATTTAATCTCAAAACATAGACATAGAATTTTGTGATTAGTAAGATATTTAGAGTCTGATAGGATAAACATATTTTTTTGGTGAATAGTAACTTAACCATTTAGAATAGTAATGTTACCCTTATGAATAATAATATGAACAATGGAACAATAACCTCAAATATCAAAGTAGAAATAAAACATTGGCATCTTAGAAATGGTAATGTGATATAATTATATCATTTTATAAGTAAATATTTTTTTTAAATTATTAATTAAGTATTAATATTTTTATAAAACATAAATACTTATTTATGATTTTATAATTAATATAAGGATTTAAAATAAAATTAATTATCATAAAATAGAATCTTAAACTAATATTGTTTTTGATTATATGAAAAATTTAAAAGACCTTAGTTAATTTTTCAATGTGTTTTAAAAATATTTATAATTTTAAAATCGTTATTTTTTCAGTTAATTATAATTTTAATTAAAAAATAAATTTCTCATAATTAGAAAATTATTTTTGTAAAATAGTGTTATTTTTTGAATTATTGAAGTTGAAAAATTGTTACTGTAAATTTTTGGGATTTTTATGAAATACAAGAATTTCTACTATACAGTAAAATATTATAATTTATGGTAAAAAATACATTATAAGATAAATACATTATTACATGATTCATGAATGGTGTAAGAAACATAATCCAAAACATACCTTAATTATTTTAATATATTTAGTTATAATTGAAAAACTATTCATAGTCTTCAACCAAAATAGTAAAAAAATGAATAAAATATTCAGAAAACACCCCTCCCCTCCAATATATATAAAACCCCCTACCAGCACTTATCCTCACACCACTAAGCCTTTAAAAATATCCAAATTATTCCCAAATAAACTTACCATTTCTGTACCCCACTTCCAAGAGGTTAAGGTAACAACAAAAGACCAAACCAAGGTGCCTTAAGGAGGTTCCCAAAGAGGATAATTCCAGAGGCAAATCCTCTTTCTTTTTCTTTCAATTTCCTTTCAATTTCCTTTTTCATTCCTAATCCTCTCCTCACCTCCTCTATAAAAATGATCATGATAATTCCATTATAATATATATACTATAATTATATCATTTAAATTTAATATTTTCATCAAACTCCTTTATATATATATCTCTCACTTTTATATTAAAAATGAAATCACCATCCATGAGGTGCTGATTTACAACCTTCGTGGATGACATGTTTTTGTTCTTTGATTTCTCCTTCAAGGATAGTCATGAAACCATTTTTATGGTTAATATAGAATATAATATATTTATTAAAACCTATTCTATTTTCTATAACCAATATATATAGATAATATTAATTCATACAAAAATCAAAGTTTGTGTTGATTAAAAAACTACAAAAATAATCTAAATGTCTATAACTAATATTTTATCTAATGGATCATCCTCATACTATAATAAATGGAATTATATAAACATTTAGTCTTCCATAAATTCATTAATATCATATATATTCAATTCTGTAGAATTATCCCCATTCCATATAAACATTCATACTCACAAACAAGTATACCGATCCTGAAAACCAAAGAAATGAACGCTCTCGTGCAATAATATTGTATATTATAACTCATCAAAAGACCATAAATGAAATTAATAAAAATAAAATATATCACATATATGTTTAATAGGTTATGAATTATATTATTAATTTGTTTAATTTCATAATACATGACATTAGGTATAAGTGCAGAACACTTCAACACATAAGATATAGGGTTCCTCATCTTACATTTATTTCTACTAGATTTCCATTATTCTCCAAATATTTATTTTATGTGGAATATATATAATAAAATTATATATATAATATCTTTAATATATTTATATTCATAGTATTAAATGATGAATTTTATGATTATTTATTTTTATTCATATATATTTGATTGATTACAAAGTGGTAAGGGATTTTACCAGAACCCCTATTTTCCTTCTGGTTACTCTTATCTCTCTCTTCACCCAAATGTAATTATTATTAAATTTTATATAATTCTAATAAATTATTTATATATTTTAAAAACATATAGAACCATATCATTTTATCATTATTTTATCTGAAAAATACTTTTTTATATGGTTCCCTTCTCAATTATTCCCGATAAGCAAGATAGATTAAAGGAAACATCCCAATTTTTTCACCCATTTTAAATTTTAATCAACAACCAGTTTTAAGTTCAAATTATATTTATAAAAACATAAATATTGTCATGTTAAAATATATTTGCCCATTTATGGTTTTATACAAACATTAATTCATTTTCTATTTTAAAGAATCATTAAAAAATATCCCTAAACCGCACTATTAACCATTTCAAAAGTATTTGGAAACTATATTCACATGTTATCACTTCAGTTAGACATAATTTATGCTGAAACATTATTTTATTGTCCTTAAATTTTATTTTCTTGTATATATTTGTTTTTAATATTATTTTTATGATAATTTTTTTCCTAATGAACTATTTTTTCTAATGTTAACAGGTATTTTTCTCAATAATTTATCAATGATTTTATTTATGTATTTTATTTTATGATTATGATTCAACTATTTGAAATTTGTATAGGAAATTTTTATTTAAATATAATTTTTAATGTTTGGAGAATTATTTGGACTTTTAGTGATATGTGGGGCCCATTATAGCCCCTTGACGCATCGACATGTCTCATGAGAGAAAATAGTTAGTGAAAAACACTTTGTGTTTGTTTCCAAAACATAATCTGCCAGGTATATAACCAAATAATTAAACTAAATTTATTGTATGATGGTTCATGTTCTAGTTACATGATTTCAAATAATTAATCATTTTATTTATAATTCATTTATCATTATCTAGAGGATTTTCACCCTGAAGTAGTCTATGGATTCATTTGTCATTCTCAGTTTATTGATGGAAAGTATTTTTTCAATTACTCACCCTACCATATTGTTTATGACTAATTGGTTATGATTCAATTATCATTGTTTCATGATTCAACTTTTTTTAACCCTTACATAGCATTTGAACTCACCCTTTTATTTTTTCCTTCTCTAGGTTACGAGGAAGAGATCATTTATTGAATTTTCAAGGATGTAGTTTATTATCTTTAGTTATTTATTATATTTTTTACATATTTTTCCAATGTAAAATGGGTTCCATTTATGTATCTAGTTTCTTCAATACCAATAAAATAATATATCCTTGGTGATGTGATCTCTTATATCTATTTATTTGTAATAAAATGACCATCGACTCAGGCGATTAGGTTTGGAGTTATTACAGATGACCCATGAAGTATACCACATTGAAAATAATACACCATGTATTTGGCATTTAAGGGATACACATTTGATATTAGATTCCACATACCAAATTTTAAACCATATTCCATGCAATAGAACATTCATTCTTTGATACCATGTTTATTTTATCAATTAAGGCTAATTAAATTTGTGGCGTTTAAGTATATTTCTGAAAATTCCAACAATTGAGGATTAACTATGATTGACTTTTTCACTCATATAATGATTATGGTAATTGGGTGATCAATCAAGATAGATTAATGTTGTTTATAAACATACCAAGATAAGTGACTTGTGATGTGTTTATCTATTGGGAGAGGGGAATGGGATGTGGTCATCCATCAGTTCAAATGACATGTTATGTGTTCATCCTTGAGGCATGTATACACTAAAATAATAAAGAGAATATGATATATAAATTATTAACATAATCCATTTTCCCTTGTTACATAAATTTGTGGAAAAAGGGATCATATAATTATTTATAATTATCCCTGAAATAGTTGGTGGACATTTGGGTGGAGATACAAGTGTTTGATGGATATTATACTTGATACCATTGTCACTTAACTAAAATTGATGATTTTATAGATGATACACTATGATTATATTTTTGAACTGATGAATTAATATATGTTATCAATTCTACCAAGGACCTTTAATTCACACATTATTGTTGAGTGAATGAGTATTATGTATATAAAATAATGATTAATTCTCTAAAATGAGTTTTTATATTTTTGAAAAAGTGTTTCATATGGTGTGATACATGGTGAAATTTATGATTTTTTTTGCAAAAGTGTTTCAGAGATATCTAAAAGATTTTTTTTCATATGGTTTAAAAAGAAATTTCATATGATACAATATATGGTTAAATGACAGTAATTATATGAAACATTCATAGAAGTCAAATATTGTTTCTGATATGATGTAAAGCCTAATGTATATATGATATATATTTTCTAGTATCAGATTGAAATATATAAGTATATTACATGGTATCACATACATAAGTGAAAGGGATACAAAATTATTTTGTATGGAATATCATAAAGTTCATTAAAGGGATTCAACATCACTACCTTATCCATATCATAGTGTATGATATGACTATATCATAAATGTTAGGATGAGGGTTAAATATGTTATATGATTGATATTAAGGTAGTAGAACATTATGTGTTAATGTTTAGATTTTATTTCCACATAGGATATCATTGATTGTATATGTTTTTAGTGAGGACATATATGAGATATTTAAATAAAGATATAAAATTGTAAATGAAGGAATTATTATACCAACGGTTGTCGAGAGTCAATAACCAAATGTATTAGTTGAAAAATATGAAAAATTTGAGAAAATAATATAGATGCCTATATAAAATCCTCAAGGATTATATAATAAGGAACTATAAGAATAATAGTTTAATTCTAGTATATTATCCCTAGACAATGAGATATTATCATTCTTCTTTTACAATAAATTGGTATTGGAATACCGTTATTAAAAGTAAAACACCACCCAAGCATTAGGAGATTTATAAAATTGTGGATACCATTAGAGGAATAAGTTATTTGGATACATCTTTGAAATCATAATCAAGATTGTGATTAAAGAAATATTTTATGGCCATAAATGGTGAAAATAATTTCTTTATTTAAACAATAAATGTTTTTTGTTTCAATGGACATATGATAATTATTTAAGATGTCTTAAATTCATCCATTTCTTGAATAAGTGTTTCTTGATACCTTTAAATTCTACTAATACTAAATTAAAATTTTTATTCCAAGAATCTTTTATAGGAATAGTGTGAAACAAAAATGTTCAATAATGTTAAATTGTGTATGAAATTTAAAAATCATTGAAAACAAGGATGAAATTTTAAGATTTTTTTTATCTTGTAGATCTTTTAAAAAAGAGAATGATTCTTCATGTTCAGTCCCTCTTAGAGGATATCTTCAAAGTAACTTTCTATCATGTCCCATGTTAGATAATACTCCTAAACATTATTATTCCCCTAATGGAAACCCTATACTATGATTTATCATGTTTAATGATCAAAGAATATTTCTCCTCATTTGCTATAACCCATGGGATTCCCTCCAGGATTCATTCCAGCTCTTCCTCTGAGTCCTTATGTTAGATTGATTCTAAGGGAAGTTATTCATTTGAATATATAATAAGAGATTGATGTTTAACTTCCCCAATTTCCCCACAATACTCTTTTTTTCTTTATAATTTATCAACTGTATAATATTAGTCTTATTTAATATTTTCATTTTCCTCATTTTAAGGGCTTAGGTTCTCTTAATAGAACCATTCTTGGCCGACCATGTTTCCCTCGGTTTGGGAAAATGTGAATAGACCTTCTAGCCATTGATTTTTCTCTTTTCCACAATTCATACACATGAGTATTGGTTTTACTTTTGACATATATTCCTTCTTATGAGGTGGATGACTTTACCTTTAATTCCTTCCAAAATATCCACTAAAAGTTGGCTATAACTATTGTCACACAATTCACCCTCATTTTGAACCTACATTGATTTTTGGACATCCAAACCATCAAATTAGTTTCCCTATTTAAGCATTAGGCCCTGCTTGATGAGACTATGCCTACTAAATGACTCCCTCCATCTCTAATTAACAACATAGGCTGACTTCATTCTAGAGAACACATCCATTGAGTTGGATGGGGCCATTGAGATGAAAGTGTTTGGGTTCACGGAAGCCAAAAAACTTACCTCTTCAGACCCCCCTTGTTCATTTTTCTGAGTATAGTAGGAAAACTGGATCATCAAACCCAAAACTCAATTTTGATTCTTTTACATCCTTGGAAACACAATATATGTATATACCCTATTGAAATATATATGAATATGATGATAGTGTACAAAAAATATAAGACAACCATATAGGTATATTATGGAGTGAAAAATTATTAAATTATTCACTTATTTTAATACAATGTACCTATATGATAATAAAACCACTAGGATCCTAAAATCTAATCATTCTAGTTTCATTGCAGGTGATGAAATTTTGGAATGGGAGACTATTTTTGATTCTAAGCACATATTGTGAAAAAACCACATTTATTGGTTTTTATAATGGATAAAAGGATTCTTTATATGTTTATAATCACAAGAACATTTTTTTGAATTGATTTTATAAGAGATGATAGTTGGATAAAATATAAAAAAATTAAAAAATAATATTTTTGTTTTAAGGAAAAAATTTTAAATAGTTTTTTTGTAAATATTAAAACCATTATTGAAAGATTATAATGGAAATCTAATAGGAAAAGTGGACATGTTTTATAAAAATAAGAGAACATAATTTATTATTCTAAATTTTATATAAAGGATAATAATGAAGGAAACATGATACAAAATGGTGTATTTTCCCTCACAGTTGATGTCATACAAGTCACATGTGTCATGGATAAAAAAAAATTTATAAAAAAATATTCTAGTTTATGATAATTGAATAAATGTGGGAATTTTACAATAATAAATTTTTAGTTATTATATTTATTTATTAAAAATTGATTAATAGCTAGTGTACAAAAAAAATTTAATAAATTTAAATGAATGTGGATTTAAGTAATGAATTATTTATATTTGAAACCATAGTAATGAAATGAGAAAGATAATAAATATTCTAAACATCAAATATTTTTAATATAAATTCATATATTTTTTTCTAAGAAAAAATACAAAATAATTAAGTGATATTTCCCTTGAGGATGATACGTTTCATGGGAAATAATTGTCATTTTATAAGTGCCCAAATCGAGATGGTGTCATTTATGTGAGAAGATACAATAGAGAAAATATTTCTATGATCATTTAGGGAAGAAATATTCAACCATATATAAAAAAGAATATAATAAGAAGGTTTTTTATATATGAGGTTATCTTATTTTATTTACATGTTTCATGATTGATATATATGTTATGTACTATAATTTTTTTAAATAACTTTTTGTGTCAATAATGTGTTATCAACTTGTGGACTTTAACTATCTTTAATATTATAATAATAATGATCGTGAAGGAAAGAACATGATATGGGTGACATAATGTGGAAAATGAATAGTGTTCTTGCATTATGATGTTAACTAGGTCCATCAATGTAAGGTTTAGAGGAAATAAAGTCAAATTTAGGTTAAATATCTATAAATAAACTATTGAATAGAACTAACATCAGATATATTGACATTAATACAATTAAAAATATTCCAATTGAAATTCATAGTTAATAAAATATTATTCCTACAATGAAAGCAATAATTATTGAGTAATGTGTTTATTAAACTTTCAATACCGTAATAATAATACTTGTAGTATTAATGAAGTATATATTTATTTCAGAAGACTATATTAAAAAAAATTATTTAGGATTTCTAACAAATATCATATATTATTATGAATGATTCTTTCTAAAAAATATAAGACATGTTAATGGGACTATAAATCCATACCAAGTTTCTAAATAAGAAATAATCCCATGTAAAGACCAAGGTAATTTTAGAATAAATCATTTTCATATCTTATTAATGTTAATTATTTATATTATATATATTTTTATTCATTATAAGAATATTAATTATTAGGTGAGTCAAAAAGAAAATATGTTATTTCTAATAGAAATGGGTTTTCTTGAATTATATGGTTATATTTAAAAACTATTATTTCAAAATTATATAATTTTAAAATAAAAAAATTAAAATTAAAATTTAATTTATCATATAAAAATTATTTAAGATGAATTTTTGAGATTTTTATTTAAATATTTATTTTTCACTGAATAGTGGAAAATAATTTTTTTATCAAAAACTGTATTCTCTAATAAATATTAGTAATTTAAAATAAGATGTTTTATTAGATTTAAAATTTAATTTTTATTTTTAGTTAAATGGACCCAATTATGGGTTTTGAAATGAATTTTATACATTAATTTAGTTTAATAAATTTTCATATTTAAAAGGAAATTTTTCTAAAAGCCTATTTCTCATTGAATTTTGAAATATTAATTGTGTATTTATATCTTCCACTTATGTGGTTTCGATTTTTTAAAAATGGATTTAATATTTTTAATAAGTTGGTCAAAATTAGGTAAATAATTTACTTTTATTTTTGGTCAATATGAATAATTACCCTAGTAATTTTTGTTACAATGGTAAATAGAAAATATGGTAATTAAAGTTTACAAATAAAATAGTAAGAATTATAAAAAAAAGTGAATTAATTTTATTTTATGAGTCCAATTCATCCATAATAACCCAGGATTCAACAATATGACCTTTTTTACATTTTTACATGATTATAAGCTTTAAATTTTAATTAAATAAAAGTAAAAATAATGAAAAACTATTATTTTTAATAAATATATTATTTTTAAAATAGGTATAAACATAGTCTATGTTTTTTGAGAAATATTATTTTTAGATATAAATATATAATTTTCATCATGTTAATTTATTTTTAATTTTTAGTGAATAAAAAAATACCTAAAAAATTTACACAATGTTGTTTTAGAAATTATTTATTTAATGGAAAACTCCACGAAATGATAATAAAAATATTTAAAGTAATATAATTTGTGACAAATAATGTGATAAAATATATTTATATAAAAACATGATATTTTATATATGTATTGAAATATTTTCTCTCTGATTTTACATGATGTCTTGATGTTAATAAAATCATAGAAACAAATAGTTCTAAAAGTTGACATGAATGGTATATTGCAAAAAATCATATTTTATTAAGTGATATAAAATTCCTAAAAATATTATATTCATACATGTGTCTAGTATATGTTTTTATATGATCATATACGGTCCATTTTGGGGTTTTTTACATTTATAGTAACTATATTGAACAATAATGTGTAAAAATCATTATTGTCATGGTAAGTATGAACGAGCTTAACAGGGGGATAAAAAATAGATTAGGGTATAAATAGGAATAAAACATATATAATTTATATTGGGTAAAATTATGTTGATCAATACTCATCCTATATTTAGAATAAATGAATTTTTATCTTTTTTTAATTGAAAATTAATTTATATTAATTTAATATTTTGATAAATTCCAAGAGTTCCCCTCCCCTCCCCTATAAAAGGGATTCTCTTCGTCTCATTTCATAAAACATAAAAAAAATTATTCATAAGATTAATACCCATATACCTACCAAAAAATAAATCACCTTATTATATATGTCATTTTTAAGTATAGTACCATCTATAGAGGGAATTTGGTGTCAATCCAAGTAGAATTTCTAAAGAAGTGGTATTTTTTTAATAACATGTTTTAGATTCATTTCTTATTCCACTTACTTCATGTATTTCATAACCATGATTATATAAAAATGTTTCATTAATATAATAATGGGATGTTATTTTAATTGAAAACACTATATCTATATCCACTTCCATATAATGGAACACAAAACCGTCATTTGAGTGTATGGAAGACAACACCGCATGAACCGACATAATTAATTTTCTTTCACCACCTCTTATGGTTGGATTATAATAATTTAATTAATATTTATATATTATATTAATTAAATATTTATAATTCTTAAAATATAATATATAATTTACTTTCTTACATTTCTATTAACATGCGATTATAAATTTATTCGTCCGTACGTGTGGACTACGACCACCACAAAACGATGGGATTTTTTTTCATCACCACATCACAAGGATGATATACATAAAAAAATAAAAAAAATTAATATAATATTTATGATAATATTATCATTATGTATGTACAAAACAATAGATACCTTTTTTCCATAATGATCATTGAGAAATTCAAACCTTACTCAAGTATACGTACGACATACTGTATCCATGATTGCAACATAGTTAATTTTTAATATCAATATTTAATAGTTGGATATAGATGTAAATTTTTTTTTAAAAAATTTGATTATTATTATTCTGTAGATTATGGAATAATTCCCTCTTTGACCATAGTAAAACTACTAAAGTCATTCTGTATTTATAAAATGAATATCATCAAAGCATCCAATGTGAACTTAAATAATTAAGTAATTGTAATGACATGGTAATATGTGAAATAAAAGGAATAATAAACATGATTAAGTATATTAATAAAATTAATAATTATCATAAGTTTATTATTATAGAATAGAAATAACACATGTGTTGATTCAGACTCAAGGTAATGTAATTTATTTTAAAAATAGTCTTTTTATGTTTTCATTAAAACTACATTTTTCTGATATATATATATATATATATATATATATTTAAAGTTGATTTATTGATGATTTTATGTTGACCTTAAATATTTTTAGTGGAAACATTATGTATCTTTTGACTTTTTTTTAAAATATTTTCAAAAGAATTTTTTTACGGAAGGTTTCACTTTCTTTAAAAAAGACAAAAAATAATGTTATATTTTAACATATACAGAATAATTTACTTTTCTCACCATCATAATCATTATTTGAATAATAGATAATTCTAAAATATTTTATGTTTTATTTAAATAAAAAACATATCTTATATTTTCATGGTATTTTGGTATTGAAAATAGATTTTAATGAAGAAAAAGTATGTTGATATCTATAATATTTTTCACATGGGTTTAAAAAAAATTCATAAGTATTTTATATGATATGATACATAGACATTATGAACAACTATATGATCCTCGTTATATCTCACGATTAAGACCAAAATATTATATATTATTGGTGTGCCAATATAACACTCGGTGAGGCCATTATAGAATATAAAATGGGTGCACGCATATAGTGCTATATTTAATTAGGTAATGATTATGTCATCTGAAACATTATATTGGAAGTCAAGTTTTTGATTGTTTCAATTGATAGGGTTTTGTAAGGTATTTGAGAAAATTATAGCCAAAAGAAGCTTCAATACTTTCTATTATTTCTATGAAATTTTCATGGAAGCTATTTGATATTAAAAGTTATGATAATATTTTTTTAACAAAATATGATTCTATTTTTGGATAAAATCTATTTTCTATGAAAAAGATTTTCATATTATTTATGTTTTTCAATGGAATAAGATATTTTTTTTTTCTTGTGCCTATTACTAAAAAATTTGTGTTCATCCCATGTTTTCAATTTTTTTAATAGGGTATAAGGATGGGTAAGGAAAATGAAGAGGTCAAATTGAACATCTGGATGAATTTTTAATGAAAATTAATAAGTTTTAATTTCATTTGTTTTATATTTTTGGAAATTTGGATACTAATTTAAAGGATAATCATAGTATATATATGTGTTTTTATGTACGAATTGTGACATAACACCCTTAAAATCTAAACGTAAAATATTATTGGTGATGTTATAAGGTTAATTTTAGTTTAAAGTCACTAGAATATGTATTGTTTATGACCATATCTGTACATCACATCCTTTGTAATATATAATTATTTCATTATTAGATGTGTGGATGAAGAATTTAAATAAAACAATAAGTACTTTTAAATTATCTCTTCTCACATTTTTTATAAAATTAAATTAAACAATTTGAAATTTTAAAATATAATTAGAATTTATAAGATCAAGAGAATAAAGAACAACCATTATACCCTTATAAAAAATCAAGGATAAGATATGTATCATTTGGAAAACAACTGGTAATTACATTAGATTTATAATAAAAATTTTATATGATATAATAAATGATTGAAATATTTTGTATTTATATATATATATATATATATATATATATATATGACGAACAATTAGAGTCTAATATTTCATCAACTCCATTTCATGTTCAGTGGAAGGAAGGTTCTTTAAATAATAAGGGATAACCTGTAGATATAACCAAATTAAAAATATTGGGATCTGGTGTAAGTGTGAAATAAAAACTATTTCATATTTTAAAATATAGAAACAACACTTCACATACCATTTTTTACAATTTTTAAAAAATAATAATTAATCATTATATCTTAAATAATAAATACCATCACAAAATATTTAACATATTCATATAGGGAAATATTTGTCAGAAAAAGTAAAATTTATAATGGTATATCATTTTACACGTAGATATTTCTCAATCAATATATTTTTTAAAAAAAAATACATATCATTAAAATTTATTGAAATACACCAAACCCATATAACTAGATCTCATGGTAAAATCACCCTTTTAAAATACTATATCTTATTCAAAAAATAGATGCAAAATTAACAATCCATAATTACGAAATCCATATCCAATATTAAGTCACTTACATAACTGATACCTATTAGGTTTATAATTTTATAGAACCAGGATTACCCATTGCCCCACATAGTCCATATCATTATCATCGAAAGGATATTTATTTACATTTTAACAAGATTTTATTATTCTATAATAAGACTTCATCATCACCTAAAATGTTATCCACCCATTCTATCATTTAATATATAACTTATGTATTAATCTTATCCATATCCTAGGGAAATGTAAATATATGAAGGGTGATATCAAATACCCAAAGTGGTTAAATATAGGCATTAAAAATTTAAGATCATAAGAGATCATAAGATTATAATAAGTGATTTAGTGAAAATACTTGTACATAACATTATGTAATTCATAACCATCAAATGTGGGTAACAAATCATGGGTTAAGGAATAAATATCAAAAATAATACAACAGTCATATGATTCAATAGTTCTGAGATATGTGATATCAATATATGTTTAATTTAACCATTAAAACTCATTGAATGAATAAGAATACTATTTTTTATCATATAACATTATATTCCTCAATCAATTTAACTCATGATTCACTTGTATAGAATAACACATAATTAGTTAACTCTTGTTATCATTTATTTAAGGAAAAAATCATTACCCAATTAATGGGAGATACATATCAAAAACCCACCCATTATCATATATGTTTTCCAATATCCATAACCTAAAAAAATTATAGAACATAAACTTCACTATAATATTCATAAAAATCCCATTATACCATTATAAAAAGAATAATGGGTAGAAAATAAATAGGTTTTATGTAAATTTCCATAAAATATCCTGATAAAAAATCTAGAGGAATAATATTGATTTAATTATTATAAAATCCCATAAATGTAGTGAAAAAATAATTTAATGGATTTTTCATTGATGAATATCTCATTTTAAAAACCATTATCAATATATTTTGAAAAAAAGCGGGCATTTACTTTTCTTTATGAAACATCTAAAAAATAAATACTCCCTAAAGAATGGGAATATGGATTTATTTGAAAAACCATATAAACATATAATGGAATATTGTTAATTAAAAAATTTCACAATTGAGGGGATGTTTATTTTGGTCATATACGTTTAGAAAAATAAATTTTGACACTTTTGTAAAGAAAGTCAAAAGTGAGTCATATCGAAAACCTTTGAAAATAGTTCTTTTAATAATTTTTAAATGAATTCTTGTTTAGTAAAAATAATATTTATTAAACATATAGGTATAGATAAAAACTTCTATAATAAAATTTTAAGAAGATATAAATGGAATTGAAAAGGATTAAAAAAATTATAAAAAGGTTTACAAGAGAATGTCCTTATAGTTTTGAAAATCGTAAACCATTTTGAAAGAATGGATTTGAAAAGGTGATTAAATTATAGTGGGTATAAAGGTAATCATGATATTAATTTTCAAATAGTTTTTATATACATAATATTAATGGATAAAGGTGTATAAATCAAAACATTTCTCAATGAATGTTGTTTGAGATAATAATCCCATACAACTTTTGTATTTCCTAAATCAAAAATAAATTGAATGAAGGAAGTTGATAAGGATATGTAAATCCCATGAACTGTAGGAAGGAATATGTAAAATTAAATTAATTGGAAAGTAAATAAACTATGTAAAATAAATTATGCTATACGACATAAACCTTGTATAAGGAATTGTAATTGATACTAAGAACCATTATAAATACCCTAATATTTAATATAGGAATAAATCAATGAAGTTATTATATTAAAAAATATAAACCCACATTTAATTGTTTTTTAAAAAATAAAATAATCTAGTGTAAGAAAAACACAATACAGAAATACCATACATGATGAATATATTGTATAACATAATGAAAGGAAATTGAGTTTAAAAAACCCTATACCCCAGCCTTTCACTCGGTGAAACAAGTTATAACACCCTTTATAATAAATTTAGACTTATTTTACATATACATAATAAATATATTTATATTTACATGTCACGACCCACCCTCGGGGCCCACGTCGTGACTACCACAAGCCCGCCTCCCATAGGCTAGGGGCTGGCGACTAACACCAAAGGCATAAATCGTGATAAAAGGGAAGGAATTGCCTCAATATAAAAAAAAACACCACAGAGTACACAAGCTGAAGTAAACACTCTTTATACTGGGTAAAAAAGTATGTTCTAGAAAGTTAATGGTCCAGAATACAAACCCAACTGAATGTAAAGTACAACTAAAAAGAAATTACAACAACAATAAAGTAAAACAGCAGTACCGAGTCACCCTCCGGAACTCCCACCTGAAGGGTGGGTACAGATAGTCTCCAAAGCTCCTCGGTATGGCCGTCCACTCCGTGTACATCCTGCCAAGTGGTCCACCTCCGGGTACCATCACGCTCCACAAGCTTCCACCTTGATCAGTGTTGTCCGTCGTCTACATCCAACACAATGTAGTGCGGGCATATCACATGCAGGGGTGAGTATACGATACTCAGTAGGGACCCCGAGACCCCTGATGGTCTCTCAGAATCCACGAAGGATAAACCACAAAGGAAATATACAATCAAGAAGTATAAACAACACTACTTAGGTATATGACCATACATATTCCTAACTCATCAGTTACAGTTCGTCTCCAACTCCCAAGCACCACGCAGTCAACACAAGAAAAACACAACCCAGCCCACAAAGGATAGCACAACTCAGTCCACACAAGAAAAACACAACCCATTCCACAAAGGATAGAAATTCAATCACATATATGATAAGATTGAGAATCAAGACTCAGCTCACACAGGTATACACTTCGTAAGGTGATAGAGATGATTAGATGTAGCCACTTATTCATCTAAGCTGTCAGACCCACATAGGATACAAGACCAGCTAAGCTGGCGGACCCACACAGGATACAAGACCAACTACTCTGCCAGAACCACACAGGATACAAGAACAAAGGTCTATACTGTCAGACCCACATAGGATACAAAAAAAGTATTCATCGCCGTCGAACCCATAGAGGATTCCAGTACGGTCGTCGTCGTTGTCGAGCCTAGGGAGGATTCTAGTACAGAAGTCGATGCAGTCGCAACCAGCTCTAGGGTTTCCACACTCAACACGCTCAATTTCAGGAGGATCCTCTCCATGAGACAAGGGGGTCGATACATCAACTATCACAAAGTCTAGATATGATGTATCAAAGAGTTCCGTCTCGTCAAAAGAAACCCAATGCGACAGACGGTGCATCAATCAGACGCCCGATCTGAGATTTGTTGGCTTTTCCATCCCAGGGGCTCGATTGGTTTTTAAACTAAAACCAACCCGAACATAATCTAGCTGCGCCCAAACCACAAGAGGAGTAAGAAAAAAGAACCATCTCACTAAGAGTAATTCAACAAAGTAGAAGGCACATCATTCGGACGTCCGGAGCTCAAGTTATAAGCGTTTCTGCTCCAAGGGCACGGTTGGTTTCGTGTTCGAACCAACCCGGACATACACAAAGTCCTCCAAAACCATGAGTGTAATATACCTAAATGATCATCTCGATCCACATATCCCAATGCAACTGACTTTGCGTCGATCAGAGGTTCGTAGCCCAAGATGTGGACAAAAGACAGAAAGCGGTCTGAAATGGGGGGTTTGGGCCCGGCTCGACCTGGCCCACCCCCCCTGGGTTGGCCCGGTAGGGCACGGCCCATCCCGGTAGGGTGTGGCCCGACCCCGTCCACGTGACCCGCCCCGACCCAGCTGGGGGGGGGGGGTGCACCGGCTCGGCCAGCGGGCCGAGCAGGGGGGGACGCGGTCCCCCCTATTTTGTGCTCTGCGGATGCGGCGCACGATGGTCGCGTCCCTTCCAGATCCCACATGGCCACGGGATCTGATAGCATGCTGCAGCCTTCGGCAGCGGGTGCCGCCGCGCCAGCTGGGCACATTGATAGCGCCTTCTGCGGACCACCGGACGCGCTCCGGTGGTTCGATTTTCCCACCTGCGGCTCTCCCGAGACCCGTTCTTCACTGCGACGACTTCCATACGCCGTTGCGGTCCTGTTCCATTGTCGCCCATCAACACGCGCATAGAAAAGCAAACTGCAGAGGGTCGCCGGCCATGTTTTTTCAGCCCGCTCCCTCCGCATTAGATGATAACAAAAGGGTTCAAATAACAATAATGTTCAACGACAAACGAGGCACAAAAATTAGTTAGGATTCAACTTAATTCCCAACAATTCCCCCGCAAATAATAATCCCCAACCACGGAAATAAAACATTCGTGGATCAACTTGGTAATGAGTTGATCCACGTTATTGTTTTAGAGGAAAACGAACATGGGAATATTAGCATTCTCAAAAAATAAACCCCTACCTCAACAAGGAAGATGATCGTCGGCGTCGCGGTACACAACATCACGGAGAAGAGGATTGTAGGCAACGCGTAGAAGCGGATCATAGGCATTGGCAATTTTTGAGGAACCAGTGTTCTGTGTCGGAGGCCGGAATTCTTCGTCGTTAGTGCTTCGTCAGAGCTTTCTCCCGTGGGTCCTCAAAATCGTTTTCCAAAGGGTTAATTAATAAAAGAAATAATTCTCATTTTGTGTTCATTATTATGGTTCATTAATGAGACTAAATTAATGAACCTATTAAACACATGGCCATTGCTGTTACACAACCCCATGGACGAGTCATTAAATGGATCTCATTTATTGATCATCGTTATGCTACGATTCAGCCAACTGTCGCTCGACGGTGGAAGAATAAAATAACTTATAGTTATTTTATTATATATAATTATTTTTTTCTCAAAGACTAAAAACTTATCATTTTCGTCCGACCCTTGTTGGTTGAATTTACACTCCGCCTAAGAGAATTTTGGTGTTGCGAATTCATTGGTGCCCTCAGATTTTAATTCTGAGCACTGGTTAAAAAGTTAGAAAAAACCACTCGTTCGTTCACTGAACGTACCTGAGCTAATCTTCGAAAATTGACTCCAGGCACATAGGGCCTCAGAATCAAGTGCATTCAGAAACTGCGTACTTGTAAAATTCCAATGTATTTTAAAAGAAATTTCCTTGAAATTTATGGGTCTTTACATTACTCCCACCTCAGGGATTTACGTCCCCGTAAAGATATATCACAAACTAGGGAAACAAATGAGGGTACTGATCTTGCATCTAAGCCTCCCGCTCCCATGTGGTCTCCTGGATGTTTTCGTGCTTCCACCTGATGTGCACTAGAGGAATCAACCGTCTATGTAGGACCTGCTCTTGTCGATCCTCGATCTCCACCGGGACCTCCGCAAAAGTCACCCTATCATCGATGTCCAACTCCCCGTGATCAATGATATGCATCGGGTCGTGCACGTATCTCCTCAGTTGAGATATGTGGAAGACGATGTGCACCTGGTGCAACTGAGGTGGAAGAGCCAAGCGATAATCCACCTCACCTATCTCGTCGAGAACCTGGAATGGTCTGGTGAAGTGCATAGATAACTTTCTGCCCCAGCCAAATCTCCATAATCTGCGTCGAGGTGAGACCCATAAGAAGACATGGTCACCATCCTTGAACTCCAGTGGTCTCCGCCTCCTGTCAGCAGAGGCCTTCTGTCAGCTCTGAGTTGTCCTCATCCACTCCCGGATGACATGTACCTTCTCCATCATGTCCTGGACCATCTCTGGTCCTACAAGTGCTGACTCCCCAGGGTCTGTCCAGCACAGAGGTGATTTGCAGGGTCGTCCGTACAGTGCCTCGTATGGTGCCATCCCGATGGTGGAGTGGTAGCTGTTGTTGTACGCAAACTCCACCAATGGTAGTTGATCCTCCCAGTTGCGACCAAAGTCAAGGACACATGCATGTAGCATGTCATCAAGAGTCTGAATGGTCCTCCCCGTCTGACCATCCATCTGTGGGTGAAAGGTGGGGCTCATGTGTAGCTACGTCCCAAACGCCTCATCCAACCCCTTCTAAAGCCGGGAAGTAAAGCGAGTGTCTCGATCAGATACAATGGACGATGGCACACCATGAAGCCATATGATCTCCTGAACGTAGAGGTGTCCCAAGATCTCCACTGAGTCCTGCTCTCTGATAGGTAAGAAGTGGGTCGACTTGGTGAGTCAGTTTACAATCACCCAAATGGAGTTGTGTCCTCTATAAGTAAGTGGAATACCCGTCACGAAATCCATGGATATCCCATCCCACTTCCACTCTGGGACCTCTAAGGGTTGTACCAAGCCTACAAGTACCTGGTGCCCCACCTTCACTTGCTAGAATGTGAGGCATCGAGAAACAAACTCTTCCATAACCTTCTTCATACCTGACCACCAGTATTGTCGTCTGAGGTTATGATACATCTTCGCTACTCCAGGATTTACCGCTAGAGGGGAAGTGTGGAATTCCCTCATCACCTCCTCCTGCAATGAAACTGGTACCATGGAATGTCCTTTGAAAAGGATTACTTTCTCTCCTCCTACAGAAAATACATCAGGTGCCTGCCCTGAGGATATCTGTGCACATCGTGCCTCACAGTACACATCCCCACACTGTGCCTCTCTGACCTGCTGAAGAAGTGGAGGAGTGACTTTGAGGAACTGAAGATAGGCTGCCCCATCACTATCCACCAAAGATATCGGCAAAGAGGCAAACTTCTTCGTCACTTCTTCAAGTAGTTAGATTCCCGACCTCCTGCTGAGATCATCAGGTACTACGTTCCCCTTCCTATGAGTATAGACTATCTCAAAGTCATAATCCAGGAAAAACTCGAGCCATCGCCGCTGTCTCAGGTTCTGGTCCTTCTGCGAGAAGATGTAACTGAGACTCTAGTGGTCAGAGTAGACTGTAAAGTGCTCGCCCATCAGATAGTGCCGCCATATCATCAAGGCAAAGACCACTATTGCTAACTCTAGGTCATGGGTAGTGTAGTTCTGCTCATGCTGCCTCAAATTCTGTGAACCGTAAGCAATCATTACTCGCTCCTACATCAAGACACACCCGATTCTGGTCCCTGATGCGTCGCAGTAAACTACGTACCCTACTCCCTCCTCTGGTACCCTCAAGATAGGCGCACTGCTCAATCTCTACCTCAACTCCTGGAAGCTCTGGTGACATCTGTCTGACCACACGAAGGGTTTCCCCTTCTTCGTTAAAGCTGAAAGTGGTGCTGAAACTCTAGAGAAGTTTGTCAAAAATATCCGATAGTACCCAACTAGACATAGGATACTCCACACCTCCGTCACGCTCTTGGGTGGCTCCGAAGAAAGAACTGCCTCGACCTTTTCGGGATCCACTACAACTCCCGCCTCAGAGATGACGTGTCCCAAGAAGTGGACCTCTCAAAGCCAGAACTGGAACTTCGAGATCTTACCCTAAAGCAGGTGCTCTCAGAGTGTATCCATTAAAACCCATAAGTGGTAGGTGTACTCCTACTTGGTAGTAGATTAAATCAATATGTTGACAATAAAGACTAAGAAAAACCGATCCAAGTAGGCCTGGAAGATCCTGTTCATGAGGCTCATGAACACTGCTAGAGCATTGGTCACACCGAAGAGCATGACCAAAAACTCATAGTGGTAGTACTGACACCTAAAGGCCTTCTTTTTCACATCCTCATTCCGAACTCGGAGCTAATGATAGAATGACCTGAGGTCTATCTCTGAGAACCAATGTACTCCCTTGAGCTGATCGAAGAGGTCGTCAATACTCGGAAGCGGATACTTTTTTCTCACAATAACCAGGTTTAGGCAACAATAGTTGACACACAGTCGCAAGCTCCCATCTGCCTTCTTGGCGAACAGTATCGGGGAAGCCTAGGGTTAAACAATGGGTCAGATGAATCCCTTGCCCTGTAAGTCCTCCAGCTGTACCCATAGCTCTCGAAGCTCAGCGGGAGCCATCCGATATGCTGGAGTGGATATCGAGACTGTCCCGGGGTATATTTAAATATAGAAGTCTACCTCTCTGTGAGGAATTAGTCATGGAAGGTCGTCAGGAAAGACGTCCGTATACTGGTCCACCACTACAAGAAAACTCAGACTCCGCAGGTCAACTACTCTGAGGATGAGACTAGCCAACTGATGTGTGATCGGCTGCCCTCTCCTCTGCGTGAGTCCATCATGTGATGCGAAGGTTCCCTTATCACCGGTGAAGGTGAAACTGGTCCCATCCGTGAGGACACACCACACCTTGCACCTAATACAGTCGATCTGAGCATGGACTGTAGATAACCAGTCCATACCCTAGATGACATCGTAAGGCCTCGATGCCACTACAAGAAGATCCCAGCCGAAGCTCTCGCCTCCTAGATTAAGCTAACACTTCTGGTACCAGTGTGTAATCATCGAGTCTCCTCCCGTAGGAGTCTCTAGCTACATGGATCGAGCCAAAAGCTCCGTCAGAATCTCCGAGCTCCGAACAAGGGCACCGCCAATAAAAGAATGACTCACACCTATGTCTATAAGAACTACAGCAAGGGTGGAGTAGACACAGATAGTACCTTGAATCATGTCAGGTGCACCGTAGTCGTAAGCCAATAATGCATGGAGATGAGCCTGCCTCTGCCTACCGGCTCCCTGTGGTTGGGGTGGACCTCCTGGGGGTGGTGGTGGTTGATCCTCGAAGCGTCGTCCACCACCCGCTGCTCAACCAGCTCCTCTGCCTCGTCCGACTGCTCCCTGCAGATAGCCATGATCGAACCTCTGCCTCTTCCTGGGTGGTCCCTCCACTGTCTGCTGCTCGTCTGCATGGCGGGTCAGGCACTCATGGGCCATGTGGCCCTGCCCACCGCATGCATAACACTGTCTTCTCCTTGGAAGGCTGGCACTGCGATGTGTGCCCCGCACAACCGAACCAGTGTCCTGAGGTCTCCCACCTAACGGCCTGGTCCACTTGAACCCCTCTGTCGTATACCGACTACATACTACGGAAGACTCCTTTCCATGCCGTCCTGCGGTGGGTATCGATGCTGATGGCTGCTCGGTGAGAAAGCTCTCCACTAGCAGGGCTCGCTCCAGCACCCCCGCCTGAGTCGGGATGCTGAGTGGGACTGTCGAAGCTCTGATCTCATGCCTCATCCCCTACTCAAAGGTCCGGGTTCAGAAGAATACGTCACGTACCATGTCCGTGGAGTAGCGTGAGAGGTCGGTAAATCTCGCTGAGTACTAGGCTATCGACATTCTTCCCTACCACCGCTGTAGTAACTCCTGGATGCGCACCGCACGAAGGGTGGCTAGAACGAACTCCGAGCGGAAGAGGCTCTCGAAGTCCATCCAAAGTAGAGATTCCTCATCGTGAACCTAGAGCATCAGGCTCCACTATCTACCTACTGCTGCATGCAGGAGACTCATGGCAAGGATCACCATGAGTTCTGGTGGTGTCCCTACCAATCTGAAGACTCTGACGATGGCCTCTAGCCAATCCTCGGCTTTCTGAGGATCCATCTCTCTGCGGAACCTGGGCGGCCTCTGTCACTGAAACACCTGCAACGCGCTCAGGTGGCATGCACTCTCCGCCATTGGGTCCGGTAGCATCGGTGGCTCAGCGGGTAGTGGTACCACCGGTGCCTCCGCAGTAAAGGGGCCCTGCACCGAGGCCTCGTCGCTCAGTGGGCTGCTATCTTGCAAAAATCTCTGAACCCTAGCTGGCTGTCGTCGTGAGGCCATCCTGAAAAGAAAAAGGTGAACCACGGTTAATACAGTATACCTGGTGAGCTGACACAAAGTAATTAGAAAGAAAACTTTTGAAACACACATGCAATAAATTTTTTTGTGTACTGAGTCAGAAATCAGAAGTCAGGGTCCTGGTGTATGGATATGACAGTCGCCGCACCAACACTGGACTCCGTGGACTGATAACCACACTCATTAATCTAAACATTATTGCTTCACAAGGAAGAAATTATCAGAGTCCCGAGTTCTGTGGTAGAATCGACTCCTCTGATACCAATTTGTCATGACCCGTCCTTAGGACCCATGTCGTGACTATCCCAAGCCCGCCTCCCATAGGCCAGGGGCTGGAGACTAGCACCAAAGGCGTAAATCCCGATAAAAGGGAATACATTGCCTTTATATAAGAAAACAAACACCACAAGGTACACAAGATGGAGTAAACACTAAGTATACTGGGTACAAAAGTAAGTGCTGCAATGTAAATGGGCCAGAATAACAACACAACTGAAAGTAAAGTATAACTAAAAAGAAAGTACAACAGCAGTAAAGTAAAACAGCAGCATCGAGTCACCCTTTGGAACTCCCACCTGAAGGGTGGGTACAGATAGTCTTCACAGCTCCTCAGTCCAGCCGTCCGCTCCGTGTACATCCTGCCAAGTGGTCCACCTTCGGGTACCGTCCAGCTCCTCAAGCTTCCACCTCGATCAGTGTTGTCCATCGTCTGCATCCAACACAACTTAGTACAGGAATAGCCATGCAGGGTGAGTATACGATACTCAGTAAGGATCCTGAGACCCCCGAAGGTCTCTCAGAATCCACGAAGGATAAACCAAAAAGGAAAGATAGAATCACGAAGTATCAACAACAATACTTAGGTATATGCCTATACATATACCTAAGTCATCTGTTAGAGTTTGTCTCCAACTCCCAAGAAACACACAGTCCACACAGGAAAAACACAACCCAGTCCACAAAGGATAGCACAACTCAGTCCACACAGGAAAAACACAACAGATTCCACAAAGGATAGCAAGTCAATCACATCAAGGATATGATTGAGAATCAAGACTCAGCTCACAAAGGTATACACTTCGTAAGGCGATAGATATGATCAGATGTAGCCACTGATTTATCTAATCTGTCGAGACCCACATAGGATACAAGACCAACTAAACTGTCGGACCCACACAGGATACAAGACCAGCTACTCTGCCGGACCAACACAGGATAGAAGTACAAAGGTCAATACTTCCGGACCCACATAGGATACAAGAATAGTAGTCATCACCATCGAACCCACGGATGATTCCAGTACGGTCATCGTCCCATTCGAACCCACAGAGGATTCCAGTACAGAAGTCGATGCAGTTATAACCAGCTCTAAGGTTTCCACACTCAACACACTCAATTCCAGGAGAGTCCGCTCCACGAGCCAAGGGTTTAGATACATCAACTATCATGAAGTCCAAAGATGATGTATCACAATGTTACGTATCGTCAAAATAAACCCAACGCGACAGACGGTGCGTCAATCGGACGCCCGGTCTGAGAGTTGTTGCTTTTTTCATCCTAGGGGCCCGGTTGGTTTTTAAACTAAAACCAACCCGACCGTACTCCCTCTGTGCCCAAACATCAAGAGGAGTATGCCAAAAGAACCTTCTCACTAATAGGAATTCAATAATGTCGATGGCATGTCATTCAGATGTCCGGAGCTCAAGTTATAAGCATTTCTGCTCCGAGGGCCCGGTTGGTTTCGTGTTCAAACCAACCCGGCCATACCCAAAGTTCTCCTAAACCTCGAGTGTAATATACCTAAATGACCATCTCGATCCAAGGATCCCAATTCAACTGAAGGTCCGTCTATCGGAGGTCCGTAGCCCATGATGTGGTCGAAAGACCGAAAGCGGTCCGAAATGGGGGGTTTGGGCCCGAACCAACCCGGCCCAAACCCCTGGGTCGGCCTGAACCGGGTCGACCCAACCTGGGTCTGGGTTTGGCCTAGTAAAGAGAAGCCCGACCTGGCTGGGTGCATCTCGGCCCGGTCTACCCAACCGGCCCCGGCCCAGCCGGGGGGGGGGGGTGCGCGGGCTAGGCCAGCGGACTGAGCACGGAGGGACGCTGTCCCCCCTCATTTGCGCTCCACAGACGCGGCGCGCGGTCGTCGCGTCACTTCCGGATCCCACGAGGCCGTGGGATCCAACTGCCTGCCTCTGTGGCTTCAGTCGTAGCGGCTTCTGCCAGAGGCGCGCCGGGGCGCCACCGCGCCGGTGGGGCGTGCCAGTAACGCCTTCCGCGGACCACCGGACGCGCTCCGGTGGTCCGATTTGCCCGCCACCTGCGCCTACGGCTCTCTCGAGACCCGTTATTCACTGTGACGACTTCCATATGTCATTGCGGTCCCGTTCCATTGTCGACCATCAACACGCGCACATACAAAAAAAATGTGGAGAGTCGCCAACTGTGTCTGTTCGGCCCGCACCCTCCACATTAGATGATAACAAAAGGGTTCAAATAACAATAATGTTCAACGACAAACGAGGCACAAAAATTAGTTAGGATTGAACTTAATTCCCAATAATTCCCCCGCAAATAATAATTCCCAACCCAAAAATAAAACATTTGTGGATCAACTTGGTAATGAGTTGATCCACGTTCTTGTTTTAGAGGAAAACAAACATGGGAATATTAGCATTCTCGAAAAATAAACCCCTACCTCAACAAGGAAGATGATCGTCAACGTCGCAGTACACGACATCATGGAGAAGAGGATCGTAGGCATCGCGGTACACAACATTGCAGAGAAGAGGATCGTAGACATCAGTGATTTCTGAGGAACCGGCATTCTTCGTCGGAGGCCGGCATTCTACGTCGTTGGTGTTTTGTCAGAGCTTTCTCCCATGGGTCCTCAAATCGTTTTACAAAGGGTTTATTAGTAAAAGAATTAATCCTCATGTTGTATTCATTATTATGGTATATTAATGAGCATAAATTAATGAAATTATTAAACACATGGGCGTTGTTGTTACACAACCCAAGGGACGAGTAATTAAATGCCCCTCATTTATTGATCGTCATTACGCTGTGATTTCGCCAACTATCGCTCGACAGTGGAAGAATAAAATAAGTTATACTTATTTTATTATATATAATTCTTTTTTTATGAAAGTCTAAAAACTTATCCTTTTCATCCAACCCTTTTTGGTTGAAGTTAAGCTTCGCCTAAGTGAATTCATGCATTGGGAATTCATCGGTGCCCTCAGATTTTAATTCCGAGCACCAATTCAAAAGTTAGAAAAACCCGCTCGTTAGTTCCTTGAACGTACCCGAGATAAACTTCAAAAATTGAATCTGGGCACACTAGGCCTCAGAATCAAGTGCTGTTAGAAACTGGGTACTCATAAAATTCCAAAGTATTCAAAAAAAAAATTCCCTTGAAATTTACAGGTCTTTACATTACATTACATTATATTTTTCACTTATAGTTTTTTATTTCTCAATTTTTAGTAATTATTTAGTAGAAAAAATGATTATGTGTTTCCCTTGAAAAGTTTAAAATCCATGGTCAATAATTTATTCATGGTTATAGTTCATTCACATGAATAATTTTCATGATGATGTTATATATGTATTTTATAAAATTCTATAGTTCAATTCATATTCCATGGAACTTATAGTGATGTGTTTCATGGAAATATGAAAAATTAGATTATTTATAGGTTTTTATTTAGTAGAACGAATTGACATTATTTAAATATACAAATATATATTTCCACAATATTTAAAAAAAACTGAATTCACAATTATTTAATAATATTAATATTATCTATGTTTATTAAATCATTCATGACAAAATCATTATAACATCGTTATAGTAGATGGTAATATAGACCAAAAAAAGTACATGTTATAGTGGAAAAATTAGTAACAATATATTATTTCATATTAATATAATCACTTTTATGGAAGATGAATGATTTAAAAAACATGCAATAAATGTGTTAATTATATTCCCAAAAATAATAAATATAAAGTGAATGTAAGAGGTTATTAATTCAAAGTGTCTTAGAATGATTGTTTTATATGGTTAACCTTTTTGATGATAATTTTTTTTTAAAATTAATAACATAATGAACAAATTATAATTATATAATATTAAAAATGTTTTAAATTTTATATTTATTTATTCATTCAATTTGTAAAACTATTGATGTAATGTGGTACTGTAAAATGTATTATATCATTTTATAGAGGTACTCGTCCATACATTCACATGAGTGACTTTTCCATTTCCCAATGGATGAGTGGGTAAGAAGTTAGAAGGTATTTTTTCTTTATAAAATCTTAATTATGTCATGCATATTATATATATATATATATATATTAGATAATATTTATTTTAATACCCCATCCCAAATCATTAGGTCCAAGACAAAGTTCCATATAACCTCATATAGACTTCCCCATACACAAGAGGTGACTGACTAACGGTTAGGGCCTAAGAGGAATCATGGGGAAACTGTTACCCCAATAATAGACAAACAACATATTATTTAATGGAATAAATAAATACAATAATAACAATAAAAAAATAATATTAATAATCTCATGGAAAAAATCATATATGATGTGATTATTAACCAATTATTTAACAGTATGACATTTAAATCAAATAAAATCCAAACCAAAGTAAATTATCCTCATATGTGGTGGATAAATCTATAAAAATATGACAAAAAACTAAGTAATATGTGAAAATACATCAAACTCTCATAGTTAGTTCCATAATTTCCATGTACCATCCATCAACTCCTATCAACATCCCAATAAAGTGCCCTTTCCCTTTAATGGGTACATGATCAGAAAATCTGCGCACACCCTGAGATGCCCATATAGTTTTTGCGTTTAAAATCTTATAGGAAATGGTAAATGTTCCTTGGAATTATTTCCAATTATACAAAATTTCATTATATGAAAATTCTCATTGAGTATGTAAATAATATGTAATCATACACGTGAATACAAATTTAGAGTCCTTGGAGACCGACTACCCCAACTTCTGCCCCAAGCTAGAGGGAAATTCCAATATGGGCATAATTTACTCCACCAAATTATCATCTATACACATCCCCATTTAAGTGATATTCATCATCTCCTTAAAATTTTTTTTACCCAATTAACAACTCCTGGGAAATCCACACATCACTCGGTGACCCAATCACTTATCTCCATAGAAATCCACCACATCCCCTGTGTATCCAATATCACAATTTTGGGGAAAGTAATCACAGCAGCTAAAATCACTGTACAAGGAAGTTTCTAACACCAATTTTAAATATTATCACTCAATTTGAATAAAAATTAAGCTACACATGTAACACACCATGCTATAATAAGGTGGTTCATAATCATGTCATGTTAATTATGAGTCATGTGGCCATGAAAAATCTGTATGCAAAGAACATAAATCATAGGTCTTATAGGGTTACACATTTACACAACATAAAAATATTATCAAGCATATCTAACATGGAGAAAAATATACACACCAAAAAATCATTTTAAAAACACCTATATAAAGGACCTATATGATAAATACTTCCCACCTCAAGAACAATGATGTTCTGGTGAAGGAATCCCCACCAGAGTAATTTTAGACATCAATGGCCCCCAATTATATTCTAATTAAATCATCTGAGAATTATAGTTTCAATATTTAACAGGGAAACCACACCAAAATGGAAGGAATTCATTGAACATAATCAATCCAATATTATTCAATAAATGGAAAAGGTCTAATCAAGATGTATATTCCTAATCACAAGATCTAGAATCTATATTTACCAATGGTTGAAAATTCCATCATTAGATCATTCTAAAACTGTTAGATATTATTTTAAAATCTAATATATATGGTTTTTTCCAATTACAAAGAATTTAATTAGGATATAATGGACTGAACATACCATATGGGGATCACTGGACTGATCGGTGCTTCATAAATCATACATTCGGGAGAGAAGATACCAAAATTTCTAGAGAGATCTCCCAAGGGTTTCAAAAGTTGAGTGAGGTTCAAGGGATAGTTAGAGGTAATGTAAAAAATAGGATTTTTAATAACATTAATTATAGCCTTTGACCAATTATTCCTTCTTATAATGCAACCAACAAGATAGTCCATAAAGACAGACTCTACCTGTTTCTGCACCTTGTAAGAGGGAAAATCATATATTAGCCCAATGTACTAAACCAAGTAATCATCTATCCACATTGTCCTTGAATGGATATTAATGGCCAACTTTTAGGTAAATACTCATTTAAAACTAATTCAATTCTATTTGGAAATCTAGACATCACATGCCAACCAAATACCATAGCTCTAGGTAAAGACACCATTTCATATACTGACACAATCATACAGATCTTGGGAAAGGCATAAAATCATACACACTCACCATTGATGTATATTTATGGCCCATATGGATATACTTGGACACTAAAAAACATAGACAGAGAATCTACACATGTGACTCATTATTCTATGAAATGGTCATTCAAAATCATGTCATGTTATGAAAGAGTAATATAGCCAATACACATCCACATGAAAATCATATAAATCATCGGTCTTATGGGGATCCACATGTAGAACACATGTAAATAATATCAAGCATAGTTCTCACATGTCTACACATGCACACCTCACAATAATTTCAAACACCCATATATAATGTGACTATATTATATGAACACCATATAGCTAGTGAAATTACATTTTGAAGTTAATGATTTCTACCTGACACAACATGTACATATATAATCCCTAAAAACCACTACCATTCCTTAATGTGATATTTTTAGGATCACAAACTAAGAGGTAAACCACACCAAAAAGAAAGGAATATATTGGAAATTCCCTAAAAGAGCCATTTCGCATAATGATTTTTGTCTAATCAATAGGTAGTTTCCAAATTAATAGACATGATTTCCATATCTCTAAAAAATTTACTATTACCTCATTATATCATAACAAAAAACTATTATCTGATTTAAACATCACAAATATAGTGCATGTTACATGATAAATAAGGGAATTTGGATTTATTGGATTGAACTTATCAAGTGTTGATCATTGATCGATCAGTGGTTCATAAGTCCCAGTATCAGGAGGAAAGAATCTAAAAATTGAATGGGGAGATCCCTAGGGTTTCCATAGATATGTTAGGGTTGAGGTAGTGGTATATGGAAAATAAAAATAGGATTTTTTAAAAAATAGAATATGTCCTACTAAAGTGTTTCTCCAACTATGATGCCACTAGTGGGCTGGCGTTCATGAATGAACCAAGTATTCATAGAAATCCTACTATCCATTTGATGATTTGTCACTATAAAGCCTATGGATCAAGCAGAGGTACCTATAATAAAATAAATTAATAAATATGGAATATGGTATCTTATGTATTTTTAAAACACTAGCCTTTACCACTAGATATCATGTAGTCATTCTGTATCCATTGTGCTACAACAATGAGCTTCCATCCTTGAATTTCTAAACCCCTCCTTCTTGAACACCTCAAAAATTCTTTGATTTATTTCATTTATTTTTTAAAATATATATAAAATAATTAAATTATACATACCATAATTTAACATATGTTAAATTTATAAAAATTAGTGCTAAGTGATGATTAAAAAAGAAACACATCTTCCTATGTATATGTTATTTCACATCTACTCACAAGGGAAGTTATTAGTTTACATTACATAAAAAGTGGTAGAATGTAGATATTTCATATACCTATTAAAATTTAAGTATAGTAAAGATACTAATATCATTATATTTCGATGTTTAGTGTATATTTTAAGCAGGTATAAAAAGAAATAAACATGAAATATTTCATTTAAGAATTGTACATCATCCTTTTATATAATCCTTTGGATTAAATCATAATTATTATTGTATTGATCTATTAATGAAAAAAACCTCTAATTCATGAAGATGAGTGTTGTTAATATATTATTATGGTCTTTTTCAGTGTTTGGTACTCAAAATGTGTGAATAATTGAGGAGTTAAGGTTCAATTTTTATAATTGATAGGAGTGAAACCCTTGTAAATATTAATAACATTAAAATTTAAAAAAAATCCATTCTCACGAAAAGCGGTTAAAATTATGTAAATTTTAAAATATATGATATTTTACATTCAAAATACACATATCTAAAAATTTTATAAAAAATTAGAGATATTACAGTCCTTAAATTTTCGTTTAAATCAATTGATAACCCTTTCAACATTTCTCTTGGGGACAAACATTTACCATCATAACTATTCATTTCAAAATAATACGAATTCAATAATAAATTATGACCTTTTGATAGTTAATATGAAATTTTATTTCAAATAATAAATTTTTAGAAGTGTTTAAAATTAAATTTAATAAATTTTCAAAAGATACAGAGAAAAACATTTTTTAGAAAATTTATATTTTATAACATAAAAATGATTTAAACATGAATGATGTATAATTTTGATTCACATGGATTTAGTTTTTTATTTTTAATAAATTTATTCCTATTTTATATTAAATTTAATTAAAACCAAAATTTAATCCTTGTGAAAACATTATTAAATTTTAAGTACTAAAAATATTTTTTGTATGAATAAAAACATTACATAGATTTCCAAAATTTCAAACAATTATTTCCATGATAAATTTTAAATATTTAAATGAATTATATTACTTATAATATATATATTTGTTCTATAAAATGTGTCTACAAATAATTAATTCATTATTATATCATTATAATATAATAAAAGTGATATTATTTGTAAAAATAGTATAGTTAGACTAATCACCTAAAAATCAATACTTTTCAAAAAAATTCAAATGTTCACCATAAAATAATTATGACATAATGAATTGGAAATTGATTTTAACTTCAAAAAAATTAATTTATAAAATATATAATTTTTTTTATTAAATCAAAATGAAAAATATAATGAAAAACTGTATTTATGAAAAAAATTATCTATACAAACATTCGTTGTTTTAAAATATATTTCATATCAATTAAACGTTAGATTTTTTTCTCACATGACATATTCATAATGAATTTTTTTTTATATTAAATTTTAATAATTTATTATTTACGTTAGATTCATTTTGAGTGTAACATAAGTTATCAAACATCATATTTAAAGTAAAATCACATAATAGTCTTAGGATGTTACATTCACCCCTCAAATAAATTACATAATCTCAATTTTTTTCTCTTTGAATAAATGAGTGAATCCTAAAAAAGGTATAATATTAAATGTTTATTTTATCATGGTAATTAATTTCTAAATTACTAAAATAAACAATGTATTTCATTAAATAAATGTTTTTTAGACTATGAAAATATCAGTATAAGACTCATACATTGCAATGAGTTTCAAAATCATACCTTTATTTCTAATAAATATTTTCCTCTTAATCCTTGAAATATTTATATTCCTCTTACTTGAGTATTTAGGAATAATTTTACTATCAAATTAGATAATGAGCTAATATATTTATTATATTTCATAAATTATCGTAATAAACATATCAACCCTTGATGGTATTATGATTAGTTCTCTACCTCTATATCATCTCATATTATATTTAATAAATTTATAAGATGAGGTTTTTATTCTTGATGCACAAAAATCAACTTCAAATGGATTATGAGATCTATAAAAGGTTGAAATGTTTTTCATCTTTTTTCTAGTAATTTACTAAAACAAAGAATGTTAAGAGTAGGTAAATATAATACCAAATGGATGATCTGAAATATTGATTACACACTCTCCCGAAATCAAATTAATATTGATATTCAAAAAAATAAATCACTCATATAATCACATAACAAAAAATTTTATACCTAAATAATATATTCCATAAAATATGATATTCCTTTATTAAAATAACTAAAATCATTATTATATTACTCTATAATAAAATCATATATACTTCAAGAATATAATATTTATTCTAAATTTTTTTTTTACATAAAATCTCATTTCATCCAAAAACAATTTCATTCACCATAATCCTATAATGTTATAAAAATAAATTAATAATTTATCATAAATAAACATAATTAACTCGAAAAAAATATTTTATTAACCCCAAAGAGTATTTATTACTTCAAAATTATATCCAAAAAATATTATATCTTTCGTCATCATAAATCCTTGACAATAAATAACATCTTAAATCTAAGTATTACATATACCTGAATATTCATGTAAAACCCAAAATAGTAATATTATTTAAAAATAACATTAATTTACTAGTCAGTAACCCACCTTTAAATCCACATGGTTTTCAGAACTTTTATTTAAAAAATTAATTAACTCACTTTCCCAATTACTAAATCCCTATATAAAATATCTATTAAAATATTAACCTACAAACAAATCATATATTTTTTCAATACCAAATAAACATCTCATAAAATTTCAGTAACCATCTTTGAATATTATTCCATAATTTCTAAATATGGTATTTTTACCTTTGAGCATATATTCATTTTTTAACTTTTAAATCATTAAATAAAATATTACCAAATCATAAATCTCAATACCATATATGTAGAAACTAAAGTAATTAAAAATCATTCATAAAATAGTAACAAATATTCTATATATCAATATATAATAATTCATTATTATAATCCGGAATTTGAATCATGTTGTATGATTTATCAACCTCTAATTAATAATTTTTCTTACATTAAATGTTAGAATTTGTTTTACTATTTTATGCTATTAATGGTTTTTCATATTCAACATATAACATCGATAAATAATTATTAAAATTCTATTTTTTATCCTCTTCATGATCTCTCATCCTAGGGAATTAATTTGGATAATTCTCATACCCCCACATTTAAAACATTAAATTTATACCGTATAAAAACTTTATCCGCCATCATTGTGTTAACGAATATATTCCAATTTTCCTATGATGTTTATTTCTATATGACGTATATTAACATATATAAAACATGTTTCTATTTGTAGATACCCGAAGCTTGACGTACATGGACATTACATTACTTTTGCGGAATACTTAGTACATAACAAAAACACACACACACAAGGATCGTAATAGTTTAGTGTCTTTGGAAACTCGGAATATAATCTTCTAATCGTGGTGAAAGATCTTCAACATCTCCCATAAATATATTCCTTTTTTTACCTAAAACCTTTCTTTATATCCTGGGGAAAGGAAAACATAAAAGGGTGAGCTCAAATGCTCAGTAAGGGTAAACAAAATAAATGTCATTCACATCATATACATAAGAACATAACTTTTGGAAATATTAACCTTCAAAAGAAATCATAATTTCATAACATGGGATAAATCATAGTAGTGAAAGGTAAACCCCAATAATCATAACTTAAAACATGAAACTTTTTGGCAAACACACATAATCATAGAGAATCATTTGTTGTTAGTCAAGACTCTTTTCCAAGACTATCTTAGTGGACAAAGTCCCTTTCTGAACCGAGTCACCCTCGTTTCAGTCCTGTTTCACTGAACCGGTATAACCTACCATTCCAGCCATGTCTATCTCATGAGATATAAAATCTTTACCCAATGCATTGGATGGAGATATAGGTCCCACCCATCTCATAATGATACCATTCTTATGTGTGCCATAAAATCACAAATCATACATCATAGCATAACCCATGTAATAAAAATGGGAATCTTAAACATCGTGACATCATAAAACAATTCATATAATATAAAGGAATACATAAAAATATTTCAATCACAACATAATCAAATCCATGTAATAATAGGGATAGAAATATAACCCTATATTATCTTATATGGAAAATAATTTTGATAAAACTCTTGATCTCCATTCTTGAGGAAAATATCCTTTCTACTTCAAAAACACTTTTCCTTTCTTAACATGTCATACAATTTTAAACTAAAAGAAGTTGATTAAAAATAGACTTGAAAACTTGTAAAGGAAGCTTCTTGGAAATAATGTTTTAAAAATCCATTCATGCCGTATAAGTTAAAAAAACATTCTTCTCGTACTTTTGTCGAAAAAGTCAAAAAGTACCTCGTACGAAAAACGACAAAATATTCCTTTCATATCATTTACTAAAAACTCACCGTAGGGTAAAATTGGATTTAAATAATTGTAGGTGGATGGAAATAATATTAAATATTGATGAAACAGGGATTTGGATGATAAAATACACCCCCAGTAAATTTCAAAGTATAAACAATCTCAGATAAAAATTGAGATTGAGAGATTTTCCCTTACCTTAGGTCCGATTTGCTTCGTAAGTGTCTGAACCTCCTGTATAATGATTTAAATAATGTCATTGACTTATTACAGAATCATATTCATTGTTATGATATCATATATGGTTCACTTATGACTTTATATTACCCGTTCTTTTGTAAATTCCATGTTAAAGAGCGTTTTGGGTAAAATTGTTTCATTTGTCGTCCGTGTTTTGACTTGTAATTATTCATATGATTACTTAGATCATGATTACTTAATCCCAGAATATAAAACATGATATATATATATATATATATATGAAGAATATACATATATATAATAAATCAGTAAATGGAAAGAAATACACCGTTCATGGAGACGGTAGGCCGTACGTACGCATGAACGCTATTTTCGTTTCCTTATTGAGTTGAGCGGAATTAAGTGGATGACATATATATATATAAACATAAATCCAGTATCATTATTATGTCATATATTTCATTATTACTTATTATAAATACCTTATAATCATTCATGAATGGTTAAAGTGGAGAATGAATCTCATCGCGTCGTGGAGACGGTAGTCCGTACGTACGCACGAGCGATGATATCGTTCTCAAGATCGTGGGACTTTATTGGACTGTATGTATACTATTTCAGAATCAACATCACTCTAAAATAATAATATATAGTTATTATTTACACCATTATAACCATCCAAGTAAGGTGGTGGTGGAAAATAGATTTCACCACGGCGTGGAGACGGTATTCCGTACGTACGCATGCGTGGTGATTTCATTTTCCGTAGGATGGATAGATGGTGAAATAGGATTGTTTCATACTTATAATAACATATCAGTATATTAGTGATACTGATGTTATTACTTCATAATGAAACAACCTAAGAAGAAGAAGTGGAAGAAGAAATAAAGGTGAAAGAATCGGTAATGGAAATTACCTCTTCTTTGAAGCGCCTATTTGAGACCTCCTCTTAAGACCCTAAAATTGGTCATTGAGGAAGACCATAACCACTAGGATGCTTCTAGGGAAGTGGAGAAGAGAATTTCTCAGGGGTTGGCCGTGCTTGAAGGCTCAAAGTTGTGTGAGGAAGAGAGGGAGGAGGTGCCCTTTTATAAGGGAGGAGAGGGGCACCTTTGGAATTCTTAAAAATATTAATTTATAATAAATCTAACCCCACCTAAAAAACTCCAAAAATGACCTATATTCGAAGATTAGATGAGATAGGGTTTTAATCTCATCAACCAATCAAATTTAGACATGTTTGGATCTTATTTTAAACCTTATCATTTTGATTTATCCTTATTTAATCTATCTAAGTTTATTTGTGGTAATAAATTTCTAAATTTTACATTATAAAAAATAATTACTTATTGTTGTGAATTTTCCATAATTGTTTACTTTATAACATTATAGAACATATAAATTTAAAGTTATAATTTTTAAATATTTTTGTGATTTTTAAACAATTTTATAATATGTTATTTTTATAAAATAACAATTGTGTCAATTTTGACACTATTCATTTATTTGAATTTAAATAAAATATATACAGAAGATATGTTAAAAATAAAAGATTTAATATATTAATAAAAGGTCATATGTATCTATAAAATTAGTGGATCACATTAAATAGTTTATATAATATTTATTTTATTATTTTTAAAACCATTTATTTGGTTTATCTCTTAATAAAATAAATACTACATCATTTTTGTATAATTATTTAATATACTTATTTGTTGCATAAAAATTTAAACTAAAATCTTATGATGAAGATAAATATATTAACTTTCACAATAATACTTTTACTCAAATTTATCATCTTAAAATCACAAAATTTAAATTGTTATATTTATTAAATTATGAAGGTGACAACTTTGGAATCATTTAAAATAAAATAATATAAGTGTCATAATTGCTTGTATAAGACTCAAAATGGTCAACTATTCGACCATTTGATGATTATAGTTTCCATTTACATGAAAAATAAGTTTTGGTTAGGGTTTTGTGCCCTTTTATGGTCACTATTAGTTTAATAAAAACTATATTCTTGATTTTTCACTAGATAAATAATTTCTGCATCACTATTGTGTCGCAATTAATGATAACTATTTAATCCCAACAAATTCTAAATAAATTCTCATGATGTAGATAATTTTGTTAGATTTCTGGATACTATTCATGTTCGAAGTTTTATGATGTTTATCACTAAGTTAAAATTATTATACTTATAATATTTAAGAAAGTGACATGTTGTCACTTTCTTTGGTTTTAATAATAATTAAATTATTTTCATGGTCAAAAGTTCATAAAATGAATCTAATCCTACCCTTAGTTTATATGACTTTACTTTTATCCATCAAATAGAAATTTGTCATGTGTTAGGGTAATTTTTTAATATTATATTTACCCTTAATTACCCGATTTACCTTTAACTATGGTAAATAAAATTTACCGTAGTTACTATTCATAATTTCCAAAAATAAAAAGTAGCTTATTAACATAATTTGGACCCACTGATTCCAAATATGGAATCCATTTTTTAATATTCAATACACAGAAGTTTCAGAAATTAAATTAAAATTATTCCCGTTGTCGAATATAAACGGGTTTTTGTTTAAAACATTGCAAAAGATTGAATTGATTTAACCTATGAAATCAAGGTAAAATCAATGATAATTACATACATTATATTAAATGGTGAAAATATATTCTATTTATACTTTAAAACCATTCAATATTATAATTTAACCACATAAGATATTATGATGAAAAAGTAGTTTTTAATTAAAATATAGCGTGTTTTTACTATTCATTAAAATAAGAAAGTTATCGGAATAATATGAAAAATTTATCCAAAGTAAATTTTTATTTATTTATTCCAAAGAAGAATTTTATTTTTTCAAATTGAACTTATAAACACATCAACAACTAGATTTAAAGTGGGTGCGCCATCAAAAGGCGGTAATACTGCATTTTTTTAAAAATACTTATTTTACCCAAAAAATTTATTTTTTTCGTATACCATGTTCTAGAAATTGTGTAAGATGAATAATAATGTTATAAAATTCAAAATTTAGTTAATACTATTCATAACGGCTAGTTCATGACAATATTATAATAATATATCATTGTTTATTAAAACCCGGTATTGCGTACAACACACGCTATCGAGGAAGGTCGTGATTGCGTGTAATGCAAGCCAAGTCAAGGTTGCGTGTTGTGAAAGAATCCTTCGTTGTTTCTTATAACAGAATCCAACCACATATCATTTATACATTTAATATATATATATATATACCCAGTGTTGCGTAGAATAACTAATATCAAAATTGTGTGTAACACGGTCCAAGAATAGTGTTGCGTATACTGCAAGCTAATACGGTGTTGCGTATAGTGCAAAGTAATGTTGGTGTAGAATACAACACAAGACATTAATGAAAATAATATTTTTCATAAAATCTTGGGGTGTTACATTCTACCCCCCTTAAAATAAATTTCGCCCTCGAAATTCGTCGGGGTTATAAATGGTTTACTATTTGAAAGTTTCTTTAATAGAAACCCACATCGTAAAAAGGAATACCAAAACTTGTCTTTAAAAACTAATGTATAAAACGTAATGGTTACCCAAGTTAACTAAGCACTGGGTATCCACATAGGAGAACATATGTGAAAATATGGACATGGAAGAGAAATCTAACCATCATGTTCTGATGGAGAGTGGTAGAGGACATGACTATGAAAAAGCCAACAATCACAAAGACATAAATTTGTGATGATCTAGGGTACCATCTGATTCATCAGATATAAGATCACTAGGACAACATTTTTGGTTTTAAATATCATTTCCCTAAAGTTGAAAATTTTGAATTAGAAGAAATACTTACTTGATTTTGGTACAATCTCACTGTTGTTCCTGCTTTGAACAGTTTCCACTTCATCTCTTAAAGAAATGAAGTGTTAAAAGATCATGTGATAGAATGATGGGTCATTCCTTCTGTTTCAAACAAAAGGTTAGCAATAGTTATCAAATATTCATAAGTCCGTATTTTGTGAGGTTGAACTTATACTTCATATATCATACCTCTTAATAAAATAAAACTAGTTTCTACTAACCAGGGACTTCCTGTAGGCCAGTGGTAGGCGATAAAGGCCAGTCTCACTTCGGTTGTAGATTCGATTCCCACAGCCTTGTCCTAAGCGATGGGCTGTCGCCCGTCCTGCAGGTTGTCCTTTTTCTAATTCTATATTACTATAACATCCCATCAATAATATCGAAAAACTTTTTATCCTAACTTATGTCCAACATAATCTATTCCAATCTTTAGGCTTATCTAAAATACTTCGGTCCAAGCTCATAGTATAAAGAAAATGATTACTTGAAATGTCACAGAACAATCATGTGAATGCCATCATTTATCCCCCATATATCATAAGATATATCTTGTTGGTCAAATTCCAAGCATTCAAAGGCCTTAATCATGTATTCTCTTGAATACCCATTGAACCTTAGTGAAAACATGAGTGCTGTCAAAAGATAACTCTTTCCACATACCAAAATCCTCAAAATTCTATATACCTATTCATTATATCAATCACGAGCTCATGAATACTGTTAAACATTTCATTTTCTCGTTTTCCTTTCATTATGCGCATATCATCTACTTTCCAAAATATTTGAATCACTTTTCATGGTTACCGGTACCTTAAAATTATTGAAAACCACAATAGACCAATACATAAATATTTCAGTACACCATAAAAGTACCTCAACAACATTATTCTTGAATACGAATACATAAACACTTCATTCCATCCACTTCAATATTTGTCCTGGAATAAGTCCTTCCTTGATTTAGAAGTAACTTTTTAGGTCAGGGGATTGAGTTGGGTAATGCCCATGTTCTCCACAAATAAGACACTGAACTCCATAACAATCTGTCACTCTATGACCCTTTTCTCCACACAGATAACATCGGTCCCTCCATTTGAGGTATTCCTCAAGGTTCTTCTTCCCTTCTTTAGAAATCCCAATCTTCCTTTCTTTATGCTCCTCAACATGTGAACATGAATATTAGTTTATCTTCCTCTTCTTTGATGAATTAGGCATACCACTAAATTTCACCTTGTTAATCATATATCGCAATGACTAATTCGGCATAATCACAATATCTTTCTCTCTATTAATTACACAATTTTGTTGCTCATAGTCACCAATTTTTCCATTGGATTCAATGTTAACCGAATTCCTTCTGGTTCCCTCCATTAACTAAAACACAAAAAGAATCTTGTGGGAGGCAAAAATCATGCTAGAGAAAACAACATAGTAAAGGGGGAGTACCCTCAATATCTAACATCTTAGGTTAAATTCTAAGATCGTTAGCGCAATTCTAGGACTATAACCTATACGTATACTTAACCTTAGAGACATCCCTAGACATACCTTAGAAATATCTCTAGGGATCTCACTAACATTTTCGCATCCTAGTTTCCAAAGGTTGACTGAACCTTTCCTCTGATACCAACTGTAGAGACCCGAAGCTTGACGTACATGGACATTACATTACTTTTGCAGAATACTTAGTACATAACAAAAACACACACACACAAGGATCGTAATAGTTTAGTGTCTTTGGAAACTCGGAATATAATCTTCTAATCGTGGTGAAAGATCTTCAACATCTCCCATAAAGATCTTCCTTTTTTTTACCTAAAACCTTTCTTTATATCCTGGGGAAAAGAAAACATAAAAGGGTGAGCTGAAATGCTCAGTAAGGGTAAACAAAATAAATGTCATTCACATCATATACATAAGAACATAACTTTTGGAAATCTTCACCTGCATAAGAAATCATAATTTCATAACCTGAGATAAATCATAGTAGTGAAAGTTAAACCCCAATAATCATAACTTAAAATATGAAACATTGTGGCATTCACACATAATCATAGAGAATCATTGCTTATTAGTCAAGACTCTGCCAAGACTATCTTAGTGGACAAAGTCCCTTTCTGAACCAAGTCACCCTCATTTCAGTCCTGTTTCACTAAACCAATATAACCTACCATTCCAGCCATGTCTATCTCATGAGATATAAAATCTTTACCCAATGCATTGGAGGGAGATATAGGTCCCACCCATCTCATAATGATACCATTCTTATGTGTGCCACAAAATCATAAAACATACATCATAGCACAACCCATGTAATAAAAATGGGAATCTTAAACATCGTGACATCATAAAACAATTCATATAAGATAAAGGAATAAATAAAAATATTTCAATCAAAACATAATCAAATCCATGTAATAATAGGGATATAAATATAACCCTATATTATCTTAGATGGAAAATGATTTTGATAAAACTCTTGATCTCCATTCTTCAGGAAAATATCCTTTCTACTTCAAAAACACTTTTCATTTCTTAACATGTCATACAATTTTAAACTAAAAGAAGTTGATTAAAAATAAACTTGAAAACTTGTAAAGGAAGCATCTTGGAAATAATGTTTTAAAAATCCATTCATGTCGTATAAGTTAAAAAAACATTCTTCTCGTACTTTTGTCGAAAAAGTCAAAAAGTACCTCGTACGAAAAATGACAAAAGATTCCTTTCATATCTTTTACTAAAAACTCAAACAAGGGTAAAATTGGATTTAAATAATTTTAGGTGGATGTAAATAATATTAAATATTGAAGAAACATGGATTTGGATGATAAAATACACCCCAGTAAATTTCAAAGTATAAACAATCTCAGATAAAAATTGAGATTGCGAGATTTTCCCTTACCTTAGGTCCGATTTGCTTCGTAAGTGTCCGAACCTCCTGTATAATGATTTAAATAATGTCATTGACTTATTACAGAATCATATTCATTGTTATGATATCATATATGGTTCACTTATGACTTTATATTACCCGTTCTTTTGTAAATTCCATGTTAAAGAGCGTTTTGGGTAAAATTGTTTCATTTGTCGTCCGTGTTTTGACTTGTAATTATTCATATGATTACTTAGATCATGATTACTTAATTCCAGAATATAAAACATGATATATATATATATATATATTAAGAATATACATATATATAATAAATCAGTAAATGGAAAGAAATACACCGTTCATGGAGACGGTAGGCCGTACATACGCATGAACGCTATTTTCGTTTCCTTATTGAGTTGAGCGGAATTAAGTGGATGACATACATATATATAAAAATAAATCCAGTATCATTATTATGTCATATATTTCATTATTACTTATTATATATACCTTATAATCATTCATGAATGGTTAAAGTGGAGAATGAATCTCATCGCGTCGTGGAGACGGTAGTCCGTACGTACGCACGAGCGATGATATCGTTCTCATGATCATGGGACTGTATTGGACTGTATGTATACTATTTCAGAATCAACATCACTTTAAAATAATAAAATATAGTTATTATTTACACCATTATAACCATCCAAGTAAGGTGGTGGTGGAAAATATATTTCACCACAGTGTGGAGACGGTATTCCGTACGTACGCACGCGTGGTGATTTCATTTTCCGTAGGATGGATAGATGGTGAAATAGGATTGTTTCATACTTATAATAACATATAAGTATATGAGTTATACTGATGTTATTACTTTATAATGAAACAACCTAATAAGAAGAAGTGGAAGAAGAAATAAAGGTGAAAGAATCTGTAATGGAAATTACCTCTTCTTTGAAGCGCCTCTTTGAGACGTCCTCTTAAGACACTAAAATTGGTATTTGAGGAAGACCAGAACCACTAGGATGTTTCTAGGGAAGTGGAGAAGAGAAGTTTTCAGGGGTTGGCCGTGCTTTAAGGCTCAAAGTTGTGTGAGGAAGAGAGGGAGGAGGTGCCCTTTTATAAGGGAGGAGAGGGGCACCTTTGGAATTCTTAAAAATATTAATTTATAATAAATTTAACCCCACTTAAAAACCTCCAAAAATGACTCATATTCGAAGATTAGATGAGATAGGGTTGTAATATAATCAACCAATCAAATTTAGACATGTTTGGATCTTATTTTAAACCTTATCATTTTGATTTATCCTTATTTAATCTATTTAAGTTTATTTGTGGTAATAAAATTCTAAATTTTAAATTATAACAAATAATTACTTATTTGTTGTGAATTTTCCATAATTGTTTACTTTATAACATTATAGACCATATAAATTTAAATTTATAATTTTTAAATATTTTTGTGATTTTTAAACAATTTTATAATATGTTATTTTTATAAAATAACAATAGTGTCAATTTTGACACTATTCATTTATTTGAATTTAAATAAAATATATACAGAAGATATGTTCAAACAATAAGCTTTAATATATTAATAAAAGGTCATATGTATATATAAAATTAGTGGATCACATTAAATAGTTCATATAATATTTATTTTATTATTTTTCAAACCATTTATTTGGTTTATCTCTTAATAAAATAATTACTACATCATTTTTGTATAATTATTTAATATACTTATTTGTTGCATTAAAATTTAAAATAAAATCCTATGATGAAGATAAATATATTCACTTTCACAATAATACTTTTACTCGAATTTATCATCTTAAAATCACAATATTTAAATTGTTATATTTATTAAATTATGAAGGTGACAACTTTGGAATCATTTAAAATAAAATAATATAAGTGTCATAATTGCTTGTATAAGACTCCAAATGGTCAAATATTCGACCATTGGATGATTATAGTTTCCATTTACATGACCAATAAGTTTTGGTAAGGGTTTTGTGCCCTTTTATGGTCACTATTAGTTTAATAAAAACTATATTCTTGATTTTTCACTAGATTAATAATTTCTGCATCACTATTGTGTCACAATTAATGATAACTATTTAATCCCAAAAAATTCTAAATAAATTCTCATGATGTAGATAATTTTGTTAGATTTCTGGATACTATTCATGTTCGATGTTTTATGATGTTTATCACTAAGTTAAAATTATTATACTTATAATATTTAAGAAAGTGACATGTTGTCACTTTCTTTGGTTTTAATAATAATTAAATTATTTTCATGGTCAAAAGTTCATAAAATGAATCTAATCCGACCCTTAGTTGATATGAGTTTACTTTTATCCATCAAATAGAATTTTGGCATGTGTTAGGGTAATTTTATAATATTATATTTACCCTTAATTACCCGATTTACCTTTAACTATGGTAAATAAAATTTACCGTAGTTACTATTCATAATTCCCAAAAATAAAAAGTAGCCTATTAAAATAATTTGGACCCACTGATTCCAAATATGGAATCCATTTTTTAAAATTCAATACACAAAAGTTGCAGAAATTAAATTAAAATTATTCCCGTTGTCGAATAAAAACGGGTTTTTGTTTAAAACATTGCAAAATATTGAATTGATTTAACCTATGAATTCAAGGTAAAATCAATGCTAATGACATACATTATATTAAATGGTAAAAATATATTCTATTTATACTTTAAAACCATTCAATATTATAATTTAACCACATAATATATTATGATGAGAAAAGTTGTTTTTAATTAAAATATAGCGTGTTTTTACTATTCATTAAAATATGAAAGTTGTCGGAATAATATGAAAAATTTATCCAAAGTAAATTTTTATTTCTTGATTCCAAAGGAGAATTTTATTTTGTAAAATTGAACTTATAAACATGTCAACAACTAGATTTAAAGTGGGTGCGCCATCAAAAGGCGGCAATACTGCATTTTTTGAAAAATATTTATTTTACCCAAAAAAATTATTTTGTTCTTATACCATGTTCTAGAAAATGTGTAAGATGAATAATAATGTTATAAAATTCAAAATTTATTTAATACTATTCATAACGGCTAGTTCATGACAATATTATAATAATATATCATTGTTTATTAAAACCCGGTATTTCGTACAACACACGATATCGAGGAAGGTCGCGATTGCGTGTAATGCAAGCCAAGTCAGGGTTGCGTGTTGTGAAAGAATCCTTCGTTGTTTCTTATAACAGAATCCAACCACATTTCATTTATACATTGAATATATATATATATATACTCAGTGTTGCGTAGAATAACTATTATCAAAATTGTGTGTAACACGGTCCAAGAATAGTGTTGCGTATACTGCAAGCTAATACGGTGTTGCGTATAGCGCAAGTTAATATTGGTGAAGAATACAACACAAGACATTAATGAAAATAATATTTTTCATAAAATCTCGGGGTGTTACACTATTCATTTGAGATATTTTCCTAGGGTATTATTTCCACATTTTTGACAAATATTTTTTTGAATATTTTTTCGTTTTTGGTCTTTATCACCTGAAATTCCATGAAACTCCATTTTTCTCTTATGTATTTCATCAAAAAAACTCCAATGATTATGTTCAAAATCATACCTCTATATAGCTGGCATTTCATAACAAAAAGTGTTTTAAATACATATCTTATCTTAATTTAATACTTTTTTGGAAAACCACCACAATTTCATTCACATACATTTTTAACTGTGTTCATGTTGGTTCCAACCATTTACTAAAAAAATGATAGCGTGATTATATCAATTAAAATAACAATGAACCATTTTATAAATATTATGATCTCCCTAATAATGTCACATTATATTTAACTCTTTATGTTAAGTAAAATAATCCATTATTATTCTTAACATACTAATTATTAATGTTAAATAACTTATGTTCCAAAAAATCATATTAATAGACAAGGATTTCTAATCAAAAAACATTATAACCCTTAAAATTTTCCAAACCCGTTATTTTATTCCAAATATAATACTATATACCCATACACTAGGATCTAGGAGTAAATCAATTCTCATTACACACTATATTTGATGCCGAAAACCTATCTAATATTGAGTAAGAATAATTATTGAATCCATAAGAAAAATTGATTCACTTTTATAAATGATACCTGTAGAGACCCGAAGCTTGACGTACATGGATATTACATTACTTTCGCGGAATACTTTGTACATAACAAAACACACACACAAAGACCGTAATAGTTTAGTGTCTTTGGAAACTCGGAGTATAATCTTCTAATCGTGGTGAAAGATCTTCAATATCTCCCATAACGATCTTCCTTTTTTTTCTACCTAAAACCTTTCTTTATATCCTGGGGAAAAGAAAACATAAAAGGGTGAGCTCAAATGCTCAGTAAGGGTAAACAAAATAAATATCGATCACATCGTATACACAAGCACATAACTTTTTGAAATCTTAACCTGCAAAAGAGATCATAATTTCATAACATGGGATAAATCATGGTAGTGAAATGTAATCACAATAATCATAACTTAAAACATTAAACTTTGTGGCATACACACATAATCATAGAAAATCATTTCTTGTTAGTCAAGACTCATTGCCAAGACTATCTTAGTGGACAAAGTCCCTTTCTGAATCGAGTAACCCTCGTTTCAGTCCTGTTTCACTGAACCGGTATAACCTACCGTTCCAGCCCTGTCTATCTCATGAGATATAAATCTTTACCCAATGCATTGGAGGGAGATATAGGTCCCACCCATCTCATAATGAATCCTTTCTTATGTGTGCCACATAATCATAAAACATACATCATAGCATAACCCATGTAATAAAAATGGGATTCTTAAACGACATGACATCATAAAACAACTCATATAAGATAAAGGAATTCATAAAAATAATTCCATCACAACATGATCAAATCAATTTAATAATAGGGATAAAAACAGAACCCTTTATTATCTTAGATGGAAAATAATTTTGATAAAACACTTGAACTCCATTCTTGAGGAAAATTTCCTTTCTTCTTCAAAAACATTTTTCCTTTCATAACATGCCATACAACTTTAAAATAAAAGAAGTTGATTAAAAATAAACTTGAAAACTTGTAAAGGAAGATTCTTGTAAATTTTGTTTTAAAAATCCATTCATGCCGTATAAGTTAAAAAAAACATTCTTCGTACTTTTGTCGGAAAAGTCAAGAAGTACCTCGTACGGAAAAACGACAAAAGATTCCTTTTATATTCTTTACTAAAAACTAACCGAAGGGTAAAATTGGATTTAAACTATTTCAAGTGGATGGAAACAATATTACATATTGAGGGAACATGGATGTGGATGATAAAATAAACCCCAGTAAATACCAAAGTATAAACAATCTCGAATAAAAATGAGATTGTGATATTTCCCTTACCTTAGGTCCGATTTTCTTTGTTCGTGTCTGAAGCTCCTGTATAATGGTTTAAAAAATGTTATTGAATTATTCCAGAATCATACATATTTATATGATATCATATATGGTTCTCTTATGGCTTTATATTACCCTGTCTTTTGTAAATTCATGTTAAAGTAGCATTTTGGGTAAAATCGTCTTATTTGTCATTCGTGTTTTTAACTTGTAATTATTAATATGATTACATGGATCATGATTACTTATATCCAGAATGTAAAACATGATTTATATATAATATATATTCAGAATATACATATATATAATATATTGATAATGGAATGAAATACACCGTTCATGGAGACGGTTGTCCGTACGTACGCATGAACGCTGTTTTCGTTTCCTTATTGAATTGAATGGAATTAAGTAGATGACATACATATAAATATACATAAATATAGTATCATTATTATGTCATATATTTCATTAGTACTTATTATATATGCTTTATAATCATTCATGAATGGTTAATGTGGAGAATGAATCTCATCGCGTCGTGGAGACGGTAGTCCGTACGTACGCACGACCGATGATATCGTTCTCATGGTCGTGGAATTGTGTTAATGTGTATGCATATTATTTCAGTATCAATATAACTTTATAATAATCATATATATTTACTCATTACACCATTATACCCATCCTATTAAGGTGGTGGCGGAAAATAGATTACACCACGGCGTGGAGACGGTATTCCGTACGTACGCACGCGCGGTGATTTTATTTTTCCATAGGATGGATAGAAGGTGAATTAGGGTTGTTTCATATTTATAATAACATATCAGTATGTAAGTAATACTGATGTTATTACTTTATCATGAAACAACTAAAGAAGAAGAAGTTGAAGAAGAAAGAAATTGAAAAGATCGGTAATGGATATTACCTCTTCTTTGGAACGCCTCTTTGAATCCTCCACTTAAGGAACTAAGGTTGGTCTTTGGAGAAGACCAGGACCTCTAGGATTATTCTAGGGAAGTGGAGAAGAGATTTTGGCAGGGGTTGGCCGAGCTTGAGTGCTCAAATTGGTGTGAGGAGGAGGGGAAGGAGGTGCCCTTTTATAAGGGAGGAGAGGGGCACCTTAGGAATATCTCAAAATATTATTTTATATTTAAGTCAAAATAGGTTTATAATGGTTCCAAAGGGTCTTATTTCGAAGATAAGGTGGGTATGGGTCGAAATACTATCAACCAATAGGATTTAGACAAGTTTAGGGTATTATTTTAACCTTATAAATTAGATTTAACTCTAAGTTAAATAATTTAACTTTTACCGTGTCTTTTTGTATTCTTTAACTATATGGTTAATAAACTTACTATAACATGCCAAACGAACCCCAAATTGTTTATTATTAATATATATATCCTTATCTAAGTCATTTGGCCGAACCTTAGATTTTTAGGAATAAAATAACAATTAGTAATATAATATTTGATTTAAAAACTATTTTGTGTCAATTTTGACACTATTTGATATAAGATTTTTGTGAAAGTCATAACAGAATTATATGTTCGAAACAAGTTGATTAAATCAACACTAATATATCATAGTAACCTTGAAAATTAGTGTAATTCAAAAAAAGTCTCAAATTACATTTATTTTGGTGTTTATAACATCAATTATGTCAATATTTCATTAATAAGATAATTACTGCATCATCATTGTGTCATAAATAAATTAAATTATTTAATGTCTAAAAATTACAAATAAAATACCATTATGTAGGAAATCTTTTTATCTTTCCAATTAATATTTCCAATCGAATTTATCTTATGTATAACCCTTTATTAAAAATGTTTTAGTAAATGAACTTTGATTTTAACTCTTTTAACTCTTCTTTGAATTAAATAATAATAAATGTCCTAATCTAATCCAAGTGGGCCTAAATGATAATATTTTACACTTAAGGTTGTTTTTGGTCGAGATAAACTTGTCCAATAGGATTAGGACATGTGTTAGGGTAATATTAATATCATTTTTACCCTTAATTACCCTATTTACTTTTAACCGTGGTAAATAAAAGTAAAAAGTTACTATTCACCAAAAATTATTTTCATCCCATTGAACCACATTTTACTTACTGACATCAACCGTGTCTCTCTGATTTTTGAAATTCCATTCACAGAAGCGGTAAAATTTAGTTTTATGAAAAATTTAGTTTTTTTTAACTACCACTTAGTAGTTTCACTATTCATCAAAAATTGATGTTTTTCAGAACAATGCCAAAATTTCATCCTAAGATATATTTCATATTCCGAATTCAAAAATGAAGTCCATTTTACCAAATTCATAACATATAAGTTGCATTAATCAATTTTATAATTAAATCCCGCTGTTAAAACAAATAGCATGTTTTTTTTACGAAACAATATCTATCAAAAGATTGACACTTGATTATGTCTGGTTTAAATGTGAAATTACATCCAATGACCAACATTGTATTAAATTGTAAAAATATATTCTAAATATACTTTAAAACCACTCAAATTAATAATTTATCACTATTAATTATTTCGATTAAAAAAGATGTTTTTAATTATAATTTAGTAATTTTCACTACTCATCAAAATATGAAAGTTATCCGAAAAGTACCAAAATTTCACCTTAGGCTAAATTTGATACTACGAATACAAAAATGAAGTCAATTTTGAGAGCTAAAATTTCTAAAATTTTAAAAAGTGTTTATTACTATTCATAACGGCTAGTTTTAATAATATTTTAATAGCATATCGTTGTTTCGTGAAACTCGGTATTGCGTACTATACACGCTATCGAGGAAGGTTGTGATTGCGTGTAATGCAAGGCAAGTCAAGGATGCGTGTTGTGCAAGCTCCTTTTGAAGTAGCGTACAACACAAGACATTAATAAAATTAAAAAGAATAGTTTTCATAAAATCTTGGGTTGTTACATTCTACCCCCATTAAAATGAATTTCGCCCCCGAAATTCGTCGATGTTATAAATAGTTTACTATTCGAAAGTTTCTTTAATAGAAACCCACATCGTAAAAAGGAATACCAAAACTTGTCTTTAAAAACTAAAGTATGAAATATAACGATTACCCAAATAAACTATTCACTGGGTTTCCACATAGGTGAAAATATGGATATGGAAGAGAAATATAACCATCATGTTCTGATGGAGAGTGGTAGAGAACATGGCTATGGAAAAGCCAGCAATCACAAAGACATAAATTTGTGACGATCTAAGGTACCATCTGAGTCATTAGATATAAGAGCACTAGGACAACATTTTTGGTTTTCAAGATCATTTCCCTAAAGTTGAAAACTTGAATTAGAATAAATACTTACTTTATTTTGGTACAATCTCACTGTTGTTCGTGCCTTGACCAATTTCCACTTCATCTCTTAAATAAATGAAGTTGAATTTGTTATTCATGAAGTGTTAGAAGATCATGTGATAGAATGACGGGTCATTCCATCTGTCTCAAACAAAAGGTTAGCAAAAATTATATACATAAGTCGATCTATAGTGAGATTAATCATATATGGTTCCTAAAATGGACTTATACTTCATATATCATACTGCTTAATAAAATAAAACTAGTTTCTACTAAAGAGGGACTTCCTGTAGGCCAGTGGTAGGCGATAAAGGCCAGTCGCACTTCGGTTGTGGGTTCGATTCCCATAGCCTTGTCCGACGCGATGGGCTGTCGCCCGTCCTGCAAGTTGTCCTTTTTCTAAAACTATATTACTATAACATCCCATCAATAATATCGAAAAAACTTCTATCCTTAAACAATACTAAATTATGTCCAACATAATCCATTCCAATCTTTAGGCTTATCCATAATATTGCAGTCCATTCTCATAACATAGTGAAAACGATTACCAGAGATTTAACACCATCGTCGATCCCCATATATCATAAGATATGTTTTGTTGGTCACATTCCAAAAATTCAACGTCCTTAATCATGTATTCTCTTGAATACCCATTGAACCTTAGTGAAAACTTGAATGCAGATAAAAGATAACACTTTACACATACCAAAATCCTCAAAATTATTTATACTCAAACCATGATATCACTTAGTACTTATATCAATCATGAGCTCATGAATAATGTCAAACATTTCATTTTCTCCTTATCCCTTCATTATGCGCATATCATCTACTTTCCAAAATATTTGAATAACTTTTCCTGGTTACCGGTACCTTAAAATTACTGAAAACCACAATAGACCAATACATAAATATTTCAATACACCATAAAAGTACCTCAACAGCGTTATTCTTGAATACCAATACATAAACACTTTAGTCCATCCACTTCAATGATTGTCCTGGAATAAATCCTTCCTTGATTTAGAAGTAACTTTTTAGGTCAGGGCATTGAGTTGGGTAATGCCCATGTTCTCTGCAAATAAGACATTGAACTCCATAACAGTCTGTCACTCTGTGACCCTTTTCTCCACACAGATAACATCGGTCCCTCCATTTGAGGAATTCCTCAAGGTTCTTCTTCCCTTCTTTAGAAATCTCAATCTTCCTTTCTTTATGCTCCTCAACTTGCGAACATGAATAATTGTTTATCTTCCTCTTCTTTGATGAATTAGGCATACCACTAAATTTCACCTTGTTAATCATATATCGCGATGACTGATTCGGCATAATCGCAATATCTTTCTCTCTAGTAATTACACAATTTTGTTGCTCATAGTCACCAATTTGTCCATTGGATTCAATGTTAACCGAATTCCTTCTGGTTCCCTCCATTAACTAAAACACAAAAAGAATCTTGTGAGAGGCAAAAATCATGCTAGAGAAAACAACATTATAAATGGGGATTATCCTCAATATCTAACTTCTTAGGTTAAATTCTAAGATCGTTAGCGCAATTCTAGGACTATAACCTATATGTATACTTAACCTTAGAGACATCCCTAGACATACCTTAGAAATATCTCTAGGGATCTCACTAAAGTTTTCGCACCCTAGTTTCCAAAGGTTGACTAAACCTTTCCTCTGATACCAAATGTAGAGACCCGAAGCTTGACGTACATGGATATTACATTACTTTCGCGGAATACTTTGTACATAACAAAACACACACACAAGGACTGTAATAGTTTAGTGTCTTTGGAAACTCGGAGTATAATCTTCTAATCGTGGTGAAAGATCTTCAATATCTCCCATAAAGATCTTCCTTTTTTTTCTACCTAAAACCTTTCTTTATATCCCGGGGAAAAGAAAACATAAAAGGGTGAGCTCAAATGCTCAGTAAGGGTAAACAAAATAAATATCGATCACATCGTATACACAAGAACATAACTTTTTGAAATCTTAACCTGCAAAAGAGATCATAATTTCATTACATGGGATAAATCATGGTAGTGAAATGTAATCACAATAATCATAACTTAAAATAATAAACTTTGTGGCATACACACATAATCATAGAAAATCATTTCTTGTTAGTCAAGACTCATTGCCAAGACTATCTTAGTGGACAAAGTCCCTTTCTTAATCGAGTAACCCTCGTTTCAGTCCTGTTTCACAGAACCGGTATAACCTACCGTTCCAGCCCTGTCTATCTCATTAGATATAAAATCTTTACCCAATGCATTGGAGGGAGATATAGGTCCCACCCATGTCATAATGAATCCTTTCTTATGTGTGCCACATAATCATAAAACATACATCATAGCATAACCCATGTAATAAAAATGGGATTCTTAAACGACATGACATCATAAAACAACTCATATAAGATAAAGGAATTCATAAAAATAATTCCATCACAACATGATCAAATCAATTTAATAATAGGGATAAAAACAGAACCCTTTATTATCTTATATGGAAAATAATTTTGATAAAACACTTGAACTCCATTCTTGAGGAAAATATCCTTTCTTCTTCAAAAACATTTTTCCTTTCATAACATGCCATACAACTTTAAAATAAAATAAGTTGATTAAAAATAAACTTGAAAACTTGTAAAGGAAGATTCTTGGAAATTTTGTTTTAAAAATCCATTCATGCCGTATAAGTTAAAAAAAACATTCTTCGTACTTTTGTCGGAAAAGTCAAGAAGTACCTCGTACGGAAAAACGACAAAAGATTCCTTTTATATTCTTTACTAAAAACTCACCGAAGGGTAAAATCGGATTTAAACTATTTCAAGTGGATGGAAACAATATTACATATTGAGGGAACATGGATTTGGATGATAAAATAAACCCCAGTAAATACCAAAGTATAAACAATCTCGAATAAAAATGAGATTGTGATATTTCCCTTACCTTAGGTCCGATTTGCTTTGTTCGTGTCTGAAGCTCCTGTATAATGGTTTAAATAATGTTATTGACTTATTCCAGAATCATACATATTGATATGATATCATATATGGTTCTCTTATGGCTTTATATTACCCGGTCTTTTGTAAATTCATGTTAAAGTAGCATTTTGGGTAAAATCGTCTTATTTGTCATTCGTGTTTTTAACTTGTAATTATTAATATGATTACTTGGATCATGATTACTTATATCCAGAATGTAAAACATGATTTATATATAATATATATTCAGAATATACATATATATAATATATTGATAATGGAATGAAATACACCGTTCATGGAGACGGTTGTCCGTACGTACGCATGAACGCTGTTTTCGTTTCCTTATTGAATTTAATGGAATTAAGTAGATGACATACATATAAATATACATAAATCCAGTATCATTATTATTTCATATATTTCATTAGTACTTATTATATATTCTTTATAATCATTCATGAATGGTTAATGTGGAGAATGAATCTCATCGCGTCGTGGAGACGGTAGTCCGTACGTACGCACGACCGATGATATCGTTCTCATGGTCGTGGAATTGTGTTAAAGTGTATGCATATTATTTCAGTATCAATATCACTTTATAATAATCATATATATTTACTCATTACACCATTATACCCATCCTATTAAGGTGGTGGCAGAAAATAGATTACACCACGGCGTGGAGACGGTATTCCGTACGTACGCACGCGCGGTGATTTCATTTTTCCATAGGATGGATAGAAGGTGAATTAGGGTTGTTTCATATTTATAATAACATATCAGTATGTAAGTAATACTGATGTTATTACTTTATCATGAAACAACTAAAGAAGAAGAATTTGAAGAAGAAAGAAATTGAAAAGATCGGTAATGGATATTACCTCTTCTTTGGAACGCCTCTTTGAATCCTCCACTTAAGGAACTAAGGTTGGTCTTTGGAGAAGACCAGGACCTCTAGGATTATTCTAGGGAAGTGGAGAAGAGATTTTGGCAGGGGTTGGCCGAGCTTGAGTGCTCAAATTGGTGTGAGGAGGAGGGGAAGGAGGTGCCCTTTTATAAGGGAGGAGAGGGGCACCTTAGGAATATCTCAAAATATTATTTTATATTTAAGTCAAAATCGGTTTATAATGGTTCAAAAGGGTCTTATTTCGAAGCTAAGGTGGGTATGGGTAGAAATAATATCAACCAATAGGATTTAGACAAGTTTAGGGTATTATTTTAACCTTATCAATTAGATTTAACTCTAAGTTAAATAATTTAACTTTTACCGTGTCTTTTTGTATTCTTTCACTATATGGTTAATAAACTTACTATAACATGCCAAACGAACCCCAAATTGTTTATTATTTATATATATATCTTTATCTAAGTCATTTGGCCGAACCTTAGATTTTTAGGAATAAAATAACAATTAGTAATATAATATTTTATTTAAAAACTATTTTGTGTCAATTTTGACACTATTTGATATAAGATTTTTGTGAAAGTCATAACAGAATTATATGTTCGAAAAAAGTTGATTCAATCAACAATAATATATCATAGTAACCTATAAAATTTGTGTAATTCAAAAAAAGTCTCAAATTACATTTATTTTGGTGTTTATAACATCAATTATGTCAATATTTCATTAATAAGATAATTACTGCATCATCATTGTGTCATAAATAAATTAAATTATTTAATGTCTAAAAATTACAAATAAAATACCATTATGTAGGAAATCTTTTTAGCTTTCCAATGAATATTTACAATCGAATTTATCTTATGTATAACCCTTTATTACAAATGTTTTAGTAAATAAACTTTGATTTTAACTCTTTTAACTCTTCTTTGAATTAAATAATAATAAATGTCCTAATCTAATCCAAGTGGGCCTAAATGATAATATTTTACACTTCAGGTTGTTTTTGGTCGAGATAAACTTGTCCAATAGGATTAGGATATGTGTTAGGGTAATATTAATATCATTTTTACCATTAATTACCCTATTTACTTTTAACCGTGGTAAATAAAAGTAAAAAGTTACTATTCACCAAAAATTATTTTCATCCCATTGAACCACATTTTACTTACTGACATCAACCGTGTCTCTCGGATTTTTGAAATTCCATTCACAGAAGCGGTAAAATTTAGTTTTATGAAAAATTCAGTTTTTTTTTAACTACCACTTAGTAGTTTCACTATTCATCAAAAATTGATGTTTTTCAGAACAATGCCAAAATTTCATCCTAAGATATATTTCATATTCCGAATTCAAAAATGAAGTCCATTTTACCAAATTCATAACATATAAGTTGCATTAATTAATTTTATAATTAAATCCCACTGTTAAAACAAATAGCATGTTTTTTTAAGAAACAATATCTATCAAAAGATTGACACTTGATTATGTCTGGTTTAAATGTGAAATTACATCCAATGACCAACATTGTATTAAATTGTAAAAATATATTCTAAATATACTTTAAAACCAATCAAATTAATAATTTATCACTATTAATTATTTCGATTAAAAAAGATGTTTTTAATTATAATTTAGTAATTTTCACTATTCATCAAAATATGAAAGTTATCCGGAAAGTACCAAAATTTCACCTTAGGCTAAATTCGATACTACGAATACAAAAATGAAGTCAATTTTGAGAGCTAAAATTTCTAAAATTTTAAAAAGTGTTTATTACTATTCATAATGGCTAGTTTTAATAATATTTTAATAGCATATCGTTGTTTCGTGAAACTCGGTATTGCGTACTACACACGCTATCGAGGAAGGTTGTGATTGCGCGTAATGCAAGGCAAGTCAAGGATGCGTGTTGTGCAAGCTCCTTTTGAAGTAGCGTACAACACAAGACATTAATAAAATTGAAAAGAATAGTTTTTATAAAATCTTGGGTTGTTACAATACCTTTTTGGTTTATAGTTCTATATAATTAGGAAAACCCATTACTTAATGGAAACCATTACCATATGATTGAAAAGAAAATTTTCTAATTAAACCCATGTTTTCATAATCTATAATAAGTCATCAATATGTCTTATAAAATTCATCACACACGATACTGTTCAAGATATAATATATATATTAATCATAATTATTAAGTGGGGAAATTTAAAGATAATATGTCTAACATAAAACAACCAAAAATATAAAAAATTGGAATTAATAATCAAAGATAATAAGTTATCATAAGATTAACATATGGGTGTGTGAAAAAATTTGGTTCATAACACAAGATTATTCATACCAATCAAATGTGGATAATAAATCACGAGTGATGGAATAATGATTTAACATGATAAATGAGTTGTACAATTCACCATTAATGAGACATGAAAAATCAATATTTATTCAATGGAAATATTTTAACTCATAAAAATCCTAGAAAAACTATTTAGGTATCATGGGACATTATATCTGTCAATCATGTTAAATATTATTTCACTAATATCGAATAACTAATAATTAGATAATTCTAACCATTTTTTATTTAGATAATAAATAACGTACTAATGAATTAGATATACATATCCCATAATCACCCATCATAATATTTAATATCAAAGAATTATAGCATGAAGAAAACAAATCAGGAATTTACTTTAACTTTAAACTAATAAAATAACCAGCACTCCATTATATCTCGTTTAACCCATGGAATGGAAACATATTTCATTTATAATTCATTAAAATACCATCGCAAGGCATCTAAATAAATAAGTTGGATGAAAATATTTTAAAAAAAATCCTATTGAATCTTAAGAATCATTTATAGGATATTGACAAAGACTGAAAACACTTTTTTTAAATCATTAGATATATGTATTGAAAAAAAGAGTAAATATCATTTTCTATTTGAAACTTATAAATTATAAAAATTCATAGAAAAATATAGATAATATTATCTTTGGAAACCATCAAAACCTGTAAATGACTCATGATAACATAAAATATCCATAATGATGATGTGATAATACATTCATGATTTAAATTCTAGAAAACATTATTTTCACACTTTTACAATGAAAGTCAAAAGTAAGGCATACAATGATCATTTAAAAATATTCCTTTTAATAAATTTTAAGTAATGTAAAAAAATAAACATTAATAATAATTTACTTATAGATAAAATTGAATAAATTATGTTTAAGAAAATGAACATTAAGTATATAGAATAAAAAATATTTTAAATAAGTCGTTAATGTGAATTAGTATATGGATTTTAAAATGATAAACCATTTCAAGGAAGGAACATGAGAATGAACATAAAATACTAGGATTATAATTAGAGTAATAAAATTATGTGTGAAAGTGGTAGTATATACACTATATTAACTAATATAAGTGAATCAATCAAATTATGTCTTAAACAATGAATTTGAGATGAGAAGCCCTTGAAACATTACAAATTAATGAATTAAAAATCCATTGAATCATGCAAATTAATATAGTTTAGTAAATACCATAAAGACCTTATAATAATGAATAAATTTACATTCATGGTGTAGTGTGTACAATATATATAATAAATCATGGTGCATAACATGAAACATTTACTATGTAATTGATATTGAGACAAAACCCCTTACAAAGATCATAACATTTGAAGAAGGAATCAATATATTATGTAATTATGTGAAAGTAAAAATATTTAATATATATAAAAAGGCTAAAATGATACTCTAAAAAATCATAGGTCATAAAACACTTAATCATGTTATAGAATGGTCAATGAAGACATGGAATAATCCAATGAATGAAAATTGAGTGAATAATCCCCTCACCTCAGACTTACAATTGGATTAACATGTTATAACTTCCTGAATAAAAAATTTACACTTATTATACATATAAATAGTATATATAATTTTATTAATATTACTTGATATCATTCCCTAAGAATATCTTATTTCCTATTTATTAACAATTCTTTGTTAACAACAATATTTATGTGCCTATTGCCTCATTTCCCATGCATGTTTTGATTTATTAGTTTTTTCCTCATATATTGGTCATAGTTTGATCTCTTATTGAATTTTCAAGATGATTTTATACATTTATTTTATATGATTATAGATTCCAATTGATATTTCATCTAACTTAGGGATATGAGTTTAATGTAAAACTTAAAGATACCATTTTTTTAATTGTAATCTTTGTTGAAAGAAATAATTTATGAATACACACACATGTATATATATATATCAATTATAGATCTTTTAAAACATAAAAAATTCAATATTACTACATAATATTACCAGTATCTATGTTTCATTAATAATTTTTTAGAGAAAAATTATAACAACATTCATGTAGGTTATTAAACCTACCCAAACAAGGACATTTTGAAATGATCAAATGAGAAATAATATATTATCATAGAGTGATATTTTCATATTTACAGAAGATTAATTATTTTATAAAATCATATCAAATTATTAAATCATATTTAATATTTTTTTTATGAATAAGAAAAATTAAAATGAAAGGTATGTGTTTATTTCTTCAAAGTGTCTCATAAATATCATTTTAGAAGGGTAAACTATATGATGATAATTTATTTTTAACATTAATAATACAATTAAAATATTAAATTTTCATAACCATTATCAAATTACGAATTTCATATTTATTTATTAATTATATTAATAAATCCATCCATGTATGCTAGTAATTAAAAATGAATAACATTACGTATTTTATGTGGTAGTCTTCCTATAAACATGATTGAAATTTCCATTTTACAACATTTTGAGTCATGTGTTTCATTTTTTTTTTGATAATTATGAGTTTGTTTATTTTTTCCATGTTTCTACGATGTGGTGTTTCATAGAAAATTTTCAAGAATTCACTTGATCGTATTGGATGTCAAGCTCAATCAATTTTCCATTTTCAATTTTGATTATTTTTGTAATGATTTTAATGTCAAAGACATGTGTAAATGATGAAACATTATTTATTACAATGTTGAAGAATATTAATAATTGTAATAATATCATTCAATGTCTTTTATTTCATGGGGTATTTCAATAAAACAATAATAAATGTATATACATTTGATATGAAAAATTTGTTTAGGAGAGATGTTCATGAAATTAATATATTCAAAAAATTTACAAAAGGATATTTAATAATGAATATTTGTATTTGTGTATTATATAAGATATTTTATAAGGGATAAATGTTTTATGTATGATTTTTTTGTTGACATTACATAAAAAATGTGGTCCACTATGTGATCTATACAGACAAACTCTACCCCACATATGTTTGAGGTGACCTCAACCACATGAGAGATCCAATCCAAATATCCTACATGGTGGAAGTGGTTAATGGATCACATATAATCCTAGAAGAGTGTTCCCATGTTTAATATAGAAGGGTAGGCCACATAGGACTAGAAGTAGTGCCAGTTAGCCTGCATAGGTGAAGTGTGGATCATGTGGCATGTGGTGTAAGGTGTCATGGATCCTAATCCTTTGTGGATAGAATATGTCTATGATGTGGGAGATTATATAAAAATTATATCCTATAAAAATGGAAGAATAGATGTGGGACTTTCAACTGTGTTTCTCCTTTCTTCTATCACTAAAAATAAAGATAAAACAAAAGTTGTTTGATTGAGCATGTCTATACCATCAGATCTCTCGCACCATGTGTATTTAAATTTTCCATCACCTTTAACCATTATATGATGAGGATTAATCCAACATTAATGACGAGAAATGACCATCCCCAAGGGATAAAAGTAAGGAATTATACCTCTTTATCGACTAAAAACAATAAATACAACCATTATCTTGCTTGAATTCCATGATATTGAAAATTGGGTTTAACTGAAAGATAATACTAATGAATGAAGTTATCACATAAATAAAGATTAGGATAATACATACTGATAGTCATATTGGCATCACTTGATCTTCTATGAATTATGTGAAGTGTTTATATGAGGGTGTTATTCCATTGAGTACAAAGAATGGAACTTCATTCGCATAACAATCCTACCTTTTAAATATATTATCGAATGAATAAATAGGGAGTATCATCTGGATTTTTATTAATTATTGGGAAATATGTCACATTAAGAAGATATTTTCAAGTGAAGCACCATGATTCCACATGATCTTTTGATGAGATCGTTCGATTGAATGGTACCTTTACACCACATAATAAAACATAGACTTTCAACCATTCGAAATGAACAGGATATGATTAGTTCTATTTTTATTTGTTGAATTTTTAGCATGAGACCATTACCAGAGGCTAGGAGGTGAGTATATTCGTATATAATCTATTTCTTGGTCCATTTTTAATGTTTCAAGGCTTTGAGATATCGAGATATGATATAGAAATGGATGATCAAACAAGACACACTTTTGCGAAGGAAGAAGCCTACCAAATGATTCATTCACATGAAGGTATTTAGACCACATGAACCTATTCAGATGAAGGAAAGTATTATTCACTATAAAAATACATTATCATGTAAATTACATCCAATGAAGCACCTCTTTCTTACATAATGTTTTTCTTCGAAAACAAGTGGACAAAACATATCACGTGAAGGATAACATGCTGAAAAAATGTCCATGTGTACATCTCACATGAAGAGATTTTAGATCAAAAAAATAACCTACATTAATACCATGAGACATTATGTTATCTATTAATGTGAAGGAAGGATGAGTACTGGTAATCCTTACATGGATTATGATGATGAAGTTTGAATGAAGGAAGAACATCATGTGAATCATACATAATCACACGAAGGAGGAGAAAGAAATTTATCTGATCACTACCTCATCACATGAAGGGGAATGAGATAAGTCTATCATGAAACCCATGTATGTCAGACAATATATATTCAAATTTTATAAAAAATAAGTGGTTGGAAGGAAATGTGAAGAATAATAGTAAAAAGGTTTTTGAAATATATTGAGTTAACCTGAAACATTGGGGAAAAACATAAAATAATATATATATATATATATATATATATATATAATATTGATTTTTACAATATAGATCATGGATATATCATGCATGCATGATTTTCATATATTAAGACTATTGTGGGGAATAATATCAGAAGATTTTATATCTGAGTTAACAATGTATTGATATTGTGAAAGTACCATATTTCATAAATAATAAAAACATTTGGGTGCACCTATTTCAGACTTTCGATTTAGTTTGGCACTTCATCATATAGAATTAAAAATTTCCCAAGAAAATGTTCAATAATTAAAATTATCAAATAAAGTTAATTAGAGATGTTTGAGAAGGATCATAATCTTTTTGAAGGACCTTGAAGATTAAAGGAGCTAGTGTCCTAAAATCTCATGGAGGAATATCAATCCTATATCGGATCAGGATATGAATTAATAATGTTATTTGGACTAGTGTGTATAACTAGTGGTTGAGTAGTCTTGATGCTAGGGTGTATAATCATATGAGGAGAAGAAGGTGGTTTGTGGTATAACCAATTATGGCAAAAGAGATGGATTTCGAGGATGTATATCCATAATCAACTAGAGAACAAAAACTGGTGTGTATAACCAATTACTACCTAAAACCTTATAATCATTTCTAATATTAGAGTGTATAATTATTTTTTGGGGGATAAACCAACATTAAAGGAGATGGTCTTTCTACCAAACCATGTAAATCCTTATATTATATTCCTTTTTATTTGAAGCATTATTAAAGGAAAGGATGAAATAAACTGGAATAATGGATCAAGGATTTTACTGGACAAAAGGTTTTAATAGGAAAGGAATTTTTTAAATGAAATTATATTACTAATTACGCCTCACCCATTGAGTTATCTCACACTAATATGGGCTCTTCAAGTGGTATCAAATGGAAATTTACCTCTAAAAGATCCAAACCAATTAAATGTATAGAGAACATTAATTCCAAATATAGTAGGGGTATTCCCATTTTCAATTATGTTAAGTATTATGGCTAAAATGATAGGATAACAATGTATCTCATATTAATTAGGGGGTAAAAGTGATAAATGCAGTTATAATGGGATTTCTACTCAAATTTGAGAATGATCCTATAATATTTTAAGATAAGATGAACTTAAAGATGGATGAAAAGGATCAAAATGATATCATGATGGCCTTATTAGAATAGGTATACGCGAAAGTGATGGGTCTCCAAACCACCATATAAATATGGTAAAAATACAATGTGGTTTTAATGGAATACTTAAATATATATAAGATAATTTAAAAACATGGAGATGATTATTTTAAGGTATACAAATTATATATGGTGAAGTTGTTGATGATTACTTTACAAGAATAAAAATAATTATAGTAGAATCAATGGTTTTTGGGAAAATTTGGATTACTCGTATACTATTCAAAAGATGATGATAATCTTTCGAGATATATTTGGTTCAATAGAATCTGCACTAGAAGACTGATCAGATATATCACTGGATAAACATTATAAGATTATCATCACATATAAAATGAGAAAAATAATATCTATTAGGGGGAATGTAAAAGATGATATGGATTTATAATCCATTATAAATAAATCCAAAGTTAAATAAGAACCATAATCAAGTGATTGTGAGGATTAAGATGATATAGAGGAATTTAATAAAATTAAGGCCTCCTTCTCTACAATGTTCAAAAATGGAAAGTGGAACAGGAAAAGAAAGTAATCAATCAAATGTGATAATTTCTAGGGTAGTGTTAATTTTTCTAGTGAATGTACAAATAAAAGGTCCATTGATACTAAATTAGAATAAGAAGATAATAATTAACATATAAGGAAATGGGAGAATCATAAGGAGATGTTATATTCTATGAAGATAAATTTTATAAGCAGATAAGTGGACGATTTTTCTTCAAAAATTAGTGATTCAAAAAATGGTATATCATTTAATAATCACATGTTTTTTGTCAGAATATTCAAGAAATTTATTACTCATTGGAAGGGGATGAAGAGGAAGAGAGAAAAAAACAAGATTGGTAGTTAAAATAAAATATGGAATAATATATTTTAAACAATATGAAATGAATGAAAGAAAATAAATTGGAAAAGAATGAAATTGTTAAGAAAACCTTGGATAAAAAAGAATGTGTTAAAAAAGAAGAGGTACATTCTAATATAATAAGAGAATATATGAATAAATTAGATAATATTGAATGTAAATTAAAATATTATGAAGTAATTCAATAGGAATAGAAGAAATCGACTATATAAGACTACATTCCTTGAAGAGAAAAAAAATAGGTTGAGTATAGATGAACATGAGAGGATGTTGAATGATCATGGAGAAAGAATTTTAAAGAAAGAGGTAGAATTATCCAAGGCAAAGTCTATGTGAATTTAAAACCTAATTGAGTTCAAGAAAATTAATGAATACATCACAAATTTTGTTGATCTTTAGGGTGAATATTTTAAATATTTTGAGAAGAAGGGTAAAAAAATGGTTGTTTCTATAGCTAATAGATCTCAAGGTTCATTTTTTATTTTTTATAATTAGAGGCTAATATAAAAAATTGGATTTAGAAATACCAACTGAATAAATGAGGAAACATATTCTAAAGGATAATTGGACTAATTTTGTTAGAGAGTTCACCTTGATGTAAAAGAACCCAAAATATGTTAAAATATTATAAAAATATATATAGAATAACAATTATCTTTCTCAAAGATCATGTTTCCAAGGATACTGCTAGTTTTGGGGTTTGTTTGGTCATAATGATTATTCCTGCATGTATTACATGCCACTATTAATAATGAGGCATGAATAAAGGGGGATCAATGTTAAATATATGAGACTAGATTATCAAAAATAGAATCCTTTGACCAATACATAATCTAAACGATGAACAAAAAAATCAATTCATGAATAAATTTTGTGGATGATGTGGTCAAGAAGATCAAAGGATGAGAACTGTAGAGAATGCTCTCCATGAAATATTCCTAAAAATGTAAATTTTAAGGGAAGATAGATAGTGGAGGAAGCTATAGTGACAAGTGAATTATTTTGAATTTTTAACCAATACCATAACATTAAGAAATAATGTTTAAATTTTTTTCATGACCATATATCTAAGGATAACCAAAGGGAAAATAAACAGATTCATGCTACGTAAAAAAGGTAAAAATTTAGTGATAATACTAGAAGTTAGAGTTTATGTGAATTGAACAATAAATGATGAATTGAAAATCATTAAGTGTGAATGTTGTGAATGAACTAGGCATGGAACAAAAAATTCTATGAATTTTGTTTCATCCCATGAACTAATCATGAAGAAGTATTGAAAATATCAATGAAATTATTCTAATATAGGAGAGGAAGAAAAATCCACATCATATGTGTCAAACTGATGAGGAAAATTAAATCATAAATTCTAATAAAACAAAGAAATATGACACATCTCATGTTGAATCTAAGAAGAATTATAAGTCAATATTTAGAGGAATCACATATTATTTATGTTATTAATGTGAGAAAAAGATGTCAATTATTCTTCCCTATTATTTTATGTGTTTTGGGATAAAATGAATGAAATTGAGGAAGGAATTTGAGGCTTTCACTTCTAGAAAACATGATGATATTGTACTTCATAGAGTCTACTAACATTCATTAAATGGAATAAAAAATTTAATCCCCTGAGGGGGAGTATGGATGAAATTATGATTTTAAATCCTCTATATATAGTGAATTTGAAACTTTTAGAAACCTTTTTAAAATTTGTAGAAGATGTTTTCCAATCACAATTTTATCCTTAATGATTAATTATAATATTCTTATAAATTAAGGGGGATTTATTGACTGATAACAAGATGAGACAATGGGGGAGATATATATTGTGTACATAAACATTTTGATGTGCTTGTTAAAGTGTATTTAGGATTTATAATTTCACTGTAATTGTGAATAATTCCAACCCCTAAATGAACAATTGATAATTTTTGGGAACAAATACACATGAATTATTTATTACGGACAACATAGACACCCATGGTTGTATCTCTCTTTTTTTCTACACTGATGTATCCCATGTAGACTTAGTATTCATTATGTGAAGGATATTTTCTAAAAAAATCATGTGAGATAATCCTTCTTATATAAAGGATAAATATATATTAACTTAAGGGAGAAGATCATGTTTTTAGAAAAAAATATGACATGAGGATACCCAACAAACACATGGAATTAGGCTCGTAATTAGGGGGAGAAATTATGAGAACACATAATTACCTATAAATATGTGAAGATATATTGAAAAAAAATAAAAAGAGAGATATTATTGGGGCCATTTTCACTATTTGATGTCAATGATTTGTCAATATGTGTTTGATGAGAATAGATGAAGTTTCGATTCCTTGAATATTTTTATGGATTCACTTGATTGAATTGTATTTCATGGTCATGAAATTGTCCACGTTCAAATGCGAAAAATATTGGATGGATATTAATATCAAAGAAATTAATGAAGGAGGAAAAAATATTTCTTTAAATTTTTTAGAGTAAGAATAATGGTAGGAAGACCAAGAAATATATTTTTTTCCTGAGGAATTAAAATAAGGGAATGCTAAATTTAAATAAATTTAACATAAAGAATATTTAAATAATATGTGTCCATGAAAAAAAATATATTCATACATTTTATGAAAGAATATTTCGAGAACAATATTTTCCTTGGGATATTATATGAGATATTAGCTACTGTCTAGTTCTTTTATTATATTATTTTTTATTTTCCAGATATAAAAATATGGGAAATCACATGAGCCATATATGCCTATTAGACCACACACATATTGGAGGAGACCTCAACTAGGTGGGAGATCTAGTATACATGGGCCATATAGAGACAGTATTGAGAGGGATATTTATAAGGCCAAATGAGAACACCCTTGTGTAATCCCCTTGGGTAGGCCTCATTGGGACCAAAATTAGTTTTGGGGGGAATGTGTAGGTGAGTCATGGCCCATGTGACCTGAGGTAAAAAGTTGTGATGGATGATAATCCCCTATAGCCAGCTTGGGGCTATGACAGGAGAGAATAGGAAAAAATGGGCATATATAAATAGAAGAATTTATGTGATACTCTCAAGTGTGGAACAATATTCATACAATATTAAAAATATGGACAGAATGTCAGATTGTTTATGGTGCAGAACTTATCTATCCAATAACCCATTCCACACATATTATAATTCTCATATTTTCATCAAAACTTAGATGGTAAGTCTTCTTCTCAAATGAATGAATATATAAGGTCAAGCACATTCATTAAACCGAAGGAATGGGTGTACTAGTTTGAACTGAATCCAGGCATGAAATAATTTTGTTGAATGCATACCGTTACATGGGAAAAATGGTTTAGAGGAATGAAAATCTTTATCCATGATAGTATCACATGAACAAAATCAATCAATAAAAGACATGATGACAATCATCCTAGAATCTTATTATGTTCAATTAATTACACAAATAATTCACGTGATCATGTGATTCCATTATGTAAAAAAGAGTGTATCTTCATTCTCATGATGATCCCACCTTTTATAGATTTTATCTAATGATTAAATTGGTAATATCAACTAGTTATACACTGAATGTACCATGGGAAATCACAAGAAGAAAATATTTTCACATGCCGAGCCATATTGGCACATGATCAAGCAAACTGATCTGGATATTTGATGATACTTATACATCAAATGAAAATTATGATATTTAAGATCATTAAAAATAAAAATGATATTCAGAGATATATAATCCTTTATCAAGTCCTCAAAATAGAAATTTTATTGGAGGTTAGGAAGTAGGGATCTACCTATATAAACTTAGTCTTGATTGAGGGTTAATGTTGCTGTGATTTGAGATATATAAAGAACCTCTCAAAATAGAGGTTCCCACATGATTCATTATTCTGAATAAAGTATCTTGTCACATGATTCATTAATGTGTAGGAAAAAATATCACATGAAATGTTTTATGAAAAGTAATGGGGGGAGAAATAATGGATAATCCCATGTCACATGAATGACATTATGCAAATAACATCTTGCTTATGAAAATCAGTTTGAGGAGTACCTTCGGATAACACTTATCACCTGAAAGGCAACACAAAGATAACCCTTGGTCATGAATATCTCTTATAAATGTATCTTCGAGATCTCATGAAGCTCATACTATAATTCCTTGAGACATCATGGGAACTCTTTCTGTGAAGTAAGAGAACCGACATGCCATTATTTCATCATACAAAGGTAGTGTACTTAAATAGAGAAGATAAAATGAACCTTATATATTCACACGACGGAGGTACAAGATAGTCATGTGATCGCAACCCTTCATTTTTAAGAAGGAATGAGAAATTTATTTTATACACCCCATTCATACCAAGAACCCAAATATAACATTTTAGAAGCATAAAGTTGTTGGAAGGAAATATAAATAATAATATTAAATAAGGGATTGAAATATATGGAGATAACCCAAAACATTGAGATATCAAAATAAAACAATGAATAAATATATATAATTTTTTATAGGGATTACAATATTCATTATGCTATAAATCAATCATGTATGAAATGAATTTCATGGGACATAAGATGGATATAATGTTAGAAAAGTTTATTTCCAATAAAATAATGAATTGGGATTGTCAGTGTTCCATATTTTATAAATATGAAATAAGTTTGTGTTTATACCTTTAAAACATCTGACCAAGTCTAATGATTCATCATATAGATGGCAGAATTTATCAAGCATAATTTTACTAAAAAAACTGATCAAATACGGGTGGTTAGAGATATTTGAGCAAGACCATCAGATTTGTAAAGGGTATTTAAGGGTACATGAGAAACTGTGATCTAGAAATATCATCGAGGAAGATAAATAGACCATTCTATAGTGAATAAATACTTAATAGAATATGGATTTATTAACTCAAGAATATAACCAGTTTCTGAAGAGGCTCAAGGTAGAGGTGTATAACTAGTCGAGGAGAAGATGATAGTTGGGGGGAGGGGGTACCAGCTAAGGTAGTAGAGTTGGATTACTGGGGGGTATTTTCATGAACCATCCTTGATACATTTGTACCCTGATACCTAATTCAACTCTGACATAGCCCAAAGAATGATCCTGATCCCCATGGGTTATTGGATGGAACCTTCCATCATAAAACCTTAAATGAAACATATTTTCTACAGAACAACATAAAATAATATATAAAGCATATCATTCTCAAAACTACCGAAGGGTTATAATACCATAATCAAATAGGTATAACTGTACCAAATAGAAAATAATACATCCCAAAATAATATTATCCATATATGACAATAGGAAAATAGAAAAAAATTCCCAAAATCATGTGTAACAAGTGGACAACAGCTCTACTAGTCACTACCATCACCCCATGGTCTAAATAATCAATAACATCTAACAACTCCAAGTGGTTATTTCCATTTACTCAGATCCACCGTATGTAAGAATACAAACTCCATACGAAAATGGTAGTGTTTTGGATATAAATAACAGTTGGGTATCACCATGTGTTCAACAATAGATTCCATAAAAATCAAACAACCATGATTTAAATATAAAAAACAAGGATTTGAATAACATTTCATTTTCATATTAAAAAACATATTTTCCTTTCAATTGATGGAAAATATTTCAAAAATTTATTGAATAAACATTTTTTATAAAAGAATTTATATAAATCATTTGTGATGAGTAAAACAGTTTAGTAATCAATTAAAATAAAACAAAATCAAACATCAGAACAAGAACGATGTCCATCTTCCCTAAAATACATTAATTTATGGATATAGGGTCCTCATACATATCAAATTAATGATCATATATAAACATGTGTGCACACATTCCTCAGGCTTAGGCTGAATATTACTTATAAACATCTTATTGATGATGATCCTGATGAACTAGGTTATTGTTAGAGTTTTCATAATCAATTTAATATTAGGGGATCAACATCCTAGAATCTTTTTCACAAACAACCCACTAACTACCTCGGGTCACATATACTCAATAAATAAAGAAATAATGGGAAAATAATCTCCTTTAAAATTAATCATCATGTACAATTCAATTTCTCAATTTTTAGTTTCAGTATGCGATATCAATTTCAACGAAAAACAATGTGTTTTTCATCATTTTAGGTCTTTTCAATACAAAACCATCAAAGGATTTAATCATTTATACTTATTAAATTTTCTCAAAATAAATAACTAATGAGTTCATAAATTCCATCATCATATCATTTTCTCAAAAAAACATATCATTCTTAAAATAGATCCCACAATTTCTATTCTATTGAAATTTTGAGTTTTTGAAAAAATCCATTCCATTTAAATTTTAATTTCAAATCATATCAAATTGGGGTCATATAAATAAATTGAAGTCCATTTCAAATAAAATAGTGAAATCATGTTTTTAATTTCTTGGATAATATCAAATGGAACCACCTACATTTTGATTAAATAATCACAATGCATAGCAACCGTTATGGGGAACAAAAAAATTGAGGTGAAGGAGATATTGGAACACAAAATAGGATCAAGATCCAAAAAATGAAATTTCTATCCATCAATTATGTGGTGATCTATATATTTATAAATATGATAGAAAAACGTGGTCATAAGAAACCACATAAGAGGAGATCTACTTATTGACGAGGGATCATATCTTCCAATGACACTTTTATTCATCAGTGTTGGACTTTGGAGGGGAAAACCCACTTTTTTGACATCCTCCAAGGAAGAAAAAATAATATTTTGTCGGAATAGGGGAGATTATTATCATAAATCAGGGGTTATGTATTTTTAAAATTAAATTCATAGGAATTAAAAACTACAAACACTATTTCATGGGGAGGTCCACGATGTTAGAAAAACTGTGCTTCCTATCTATGGCCCCTACAAGATTTCTAGATTGGGTTCATAGTTTTGACACATGGTTTGTTAACTTTTTTTTAACTATGAAATCCCTCACCGATCAAGGGTAGACATTATAAAGGGCATAGTGTCATGGTTTGGAAAAATCATGCACCACCTTCTAGTGGATTACATTTAGGCACACAGTTTGTTGGTCCAAACTCCATGGATTTCCCAAACCATGACCTAATCATTCACATCCCAATGTTCTTAAAATATTTTACAAAATTTCTCCAAAGACACCTCAAAACTATATCCTACATAAAATATATCAAAACAAGGGTGAAGGAATACATGACAGAAGGTAATGGGATGTTACAACCTACCCACCATAAAAAATCATGTCCCTAGAAAGCCTTCCAAGAATTAATTATATCAAACAAATGATTATAAAAATCTCTCATCATTTATTCATACTCAAAAGTCTCATGTTGATCAAAACCATGATTCCATAGAACATGAACTAAAGTTATCATCCCCTCATGATGTAATTTTGTTTCAAAATCAATATTCCTAACTGGATAACTAGTCATAGATAAATCTGGCACAACAACAAGATCTTCCTTTCTCAATACATGATATGGGATAGAAAGATACTTAAAATTTATAATAAATAGAACACACTATGTATCTGTGTAAACTAAACAGGATTTCTAAAATAGTAAGGCACTTTCCCCATGCGCTCAAAAACATAAAAAGGTCCGAAAAACATTGGTGAACGGTTCCCCGATTTCCTAATCCTTTGATGTACCAAATGAGGTGAAAATCTCAAAAAAACCTGGTCACCAACTAATAAATATAATGACCATCGATAAGGACAATTATTATATTTAAATTAGCTTTGTTCCATCACCATTATCTGAATAATTAACTGAACCTTAAAAATCATCTGATGGACCATACAGAGTCTAGCCAAGGTATATTCACTAATCTCTAAAACCCATAACAAAGATGTAAAAAAGTATCAAAAAAGTCTTCAAATGGATCCTTAAAAATGAAATAATGGTGAAAATTTTTATAACTCAACCAGTATCAAGGTTTTATCCAAAGATCATCCAAAAATAGGGATTCAATAATGGGGAATGTATTCTAAAATATGTATAGCCTATTATATTAGGCCACCCATGTATAGATGATATTCCATGCTGAAGCACACCTGACGTCCCATTTCCAGCTTGATTTAACTAAAAAATGAAAAGTTAACCAGGGATCCCTATCGAAGACTATAATAGTTGGAACAACATGAAATCTTATAACTTCTTATACATACATGATTTTCAAGTGCACAATATTTGTTATATCATAGATGGTTATAAAGTGAGATTATTTTTTCATCTGATTGATCACAACCCATATCATGTTCTTTTTTAGAGGGTTATGTTGAAACCCTAACAAAAATTAAATAGAGATAACATACCACTTTCAATTCAGAACTGGATGTGGTTGAAGAAAACCTGAGTGTCTCTAGTTTTCCTATTTGACCTAATGATAGGTATAACATTGAGAAAAAAAATTAGTGATGTATCATCTCATACCTGGCCACTAGAATCATAACCACATATCATAAATAAATATTTTTGGTTATGCATTGAACTGCCCATTTTGGACTATGACAGTCTCTCATCACTACCATCCTCATAGAATATGGTATAATATACGTATTCTATAATCATAAAATATACTACATGGAAAATAATAATTCAGTGATGGTATACCCACCGAAAGAAAATTCCCTAATTCCATAGAACTCTTTGTCACATTGGTTATCTTGATGAATCATCTTGATATGATAGTCGTTCAATTGAACACTATTCAGGACATCACTAGAGTCATTCCCCTAGACCCAAAGTGAAAATGGGAAAATAGAATTATCAAATTCCACTAATCCAATGATACTTTTTTAGCATGGGTCAGAAGTTTCATGCTCAAAGAATCAGTTATGACATTCCTCTTCCCTGGGTATAAGCAATGATGAAATCAAAGGACCACATGTACTCCACCCAATGCCTCTGAATTTTTTTTTTGAGAAAATATATAACTCATGAATTTGTTGTTGGATTATATATAAAACATTTCTATGAAAATGTAATTCCTCAAAATATTAAGATCATGAACCATGTCATCATGTTTGATATTATGGTTTGGATAATTTTAATTGTGTAACCTAAGATATCTAGAGGAATTGTAAATAATTTAATCACCCTTCATGATAAAACAACCCAAAACTGAACCGAATGAAACAAAGAAGGCCACATAGAAATTAATAGCCTCTAGGAGAGTCAAAACCGATGTATAATTATTAATTTATTTAAATAAAACCCAAATAAATCTAATAGTTATCATCCCAATGAAACGTCAATCATTTCAAAGTGTGAGCGGTCATTAGAGAAGAAAACATTGAGACATCCATGATAAAAAATTTGTAATACCCATCGAGTCCCAAGAATATTATAATTTGAAAAAAATTTATTGTTCCCATGTGATAACATCTTTAAACTTCTCAGAATCAACTGAGATACCATGTTTCTCAACAACATGTCCTATAACCATCACATCCCAATTCCCAAAAAAATGTCAACAACATAGAATAAAGTTGATGATATCTCAAAATATCCATCAAATACCTCATGAGATGCACATGATCCCCCTATTTTTATTGTATATCATGATTTCATCCAAAAATAATACAACAAATGTGTCATGGTAGTAAGGGAATATCATGTTCATAAATACCCTGAAAACTGGAGATACAATGGATAGAAAAAGGAATAAAAGATACACATAATGGAAAAAACCTACTCATATAAGTGGTTATGTAGATATCAGATTATTTTATACGCAATTGGTGGAAAATATACCAGAGATCAATTATTGAGGATAAATTCACCCCATTCAACTAGTGTGCCATCGGCTATCTTTGTAATGTGAACATGAACCACCCAAGGTGACACACATAGATTGATAAATCCTTTATAAATAAATTAATTCTATGAGTATTGAACTATTTAAAATCTACTGGATCTATGTAGAAAAAGGATAAGATATTGGATGAGTACTAGGTATTAAATTAGTAAAAAATTAAATCACTATTACTCGTAGAAAACCATAGAAATTAGAAGAAAAAATGTCATGAAACTTAACAAAAACTAGAGTGATATAATCACTCGAGTATTATATATCAATTTATAAATAAAACACTAATATTACCCTAACCAACAATGTAAAAAAATGTTTGGATGTACTTGATCTCAGGACCCATTCTCCCTAAAAGACACACCGCACTTTATCAGGTGTAGAAAAGGATACCTGCTAAAGATAACATTCAATCCATGATTGTTAGGAAGCTATACAATTTATCATGAGATTGAAGTTACTGTATTTCATTTCAAGAATAATGAAATTCTAGGTATTCTCAATCTTTAATAAAGATAAAACATAGTCATGACTCCAAGGACCCTACTATTTCTTTGTTTTGAGGGGTATAGTAATATCCATAACATAAGATAAAACCTCCATAACAAGGGTTAGAGAAAAATAAAACTACACTATATGAACGATTAAGATTCACTAATATCAAATAAAGAAATGAATAAAGACGAATCTATAGTGATGGTACTTCTCATAGTCGCTGGACCCATATCAAAATTATTTAGAGACCCTTCCAATGCATGGAAAAGTTTGATTCTGAATCCATGTGGCTAGAACCACATTATTCTTGATGCATATAATTACACCACATTAATTTTGGGGGACAATGATCCCATGTAACTGAATGGGGTAGAAATATATAACCTAATTTCTACAATTGACAAGATTGTCAATAAGAACTATTGGTATTAGGTTCCTCGGTAAAAATCTGTTTCTAATGCCCAACCTTTTCACATTGTAGGAAAGTCAAAGGGCCTCTACTATGTTCTACCGAGGTTCCAGAATTAATTTGAAAGCATGATACTTTATGATACTTATCACAATTCCTCATTATATTAAATTAAATAATAGAAAATCCACAAGGATAAAAAAGAACATCCATCAACCCTAAATTTCCTTCCATATAAAGATTATCCATCAACTATCCCTTCACTACATTAATGTAAGAAGTTATCTTTAGAATGAAAACATAGGGTTTAACATCAACTCTAATTTCCATCTAAAAATTGCATACCATCATCTTATTATTAATTCCAATCCCAGGAGAAAAAAATAATAGCTCAACAATGTGGTTTTCATACTGAGTCACAGTCTTTCCACATTACTGGAGGTTAAGAAACTCTATAAATTTTTCATAAACAATGGAATTTGGATTAAAAAGATTAGTAAAAAGGAAACTTATATCCTTCCACATCAATCCATCATGTTTTTTTTATTTCCATAGAATCCCAATACCTTTTTATTAACCCTAAAAACATTAATGTAGAACACTTACCCACAAATTAATAAGTGATTTCTATGAACTAAAAAAACTTCTCAATTCATTTCAACCAATCCTCATCCTCTTGAGGATCATTAGTTAGTTAGAAAAATATTTAATTTTTATGATGAAACTATTGCGCATGATCTCAAGATTCATCCCTTCAATGGTCCATCACTAGTTCCTAAATGGAAATGGGTGTGGCTACCTATCCCTGAGAATGGACATCACACACCACTATCTTAATGAGATTCTGGTTAATTGTGGGGTTCACATTCCATAGTTCATCAAAGCCTACACCCGCTGGTTGGTTCAAATGTCTTATTAGAGGTATGTATCTACATAACATCAATTGATAATAATAAAATGTGAATGGTGGTACTTAGATCAATGGGTCAAATGAGTGATGTAGGAATATTAACTCCATCAAATAGTGTTAAAAAGTATGAGATTTTAATAAATATCATATCTAACTAATGGAATGCATATAAATATATAAAAAAAGTCCCCAAATAAAATTTTTCCAAACATCCATAGTGACGTAAGACTGATTATGATGAGATATGGCTTGACACTCACTCATAAATACCTCATAATTCATGAAAATCATATACTATATCTACAATGAAAACCCTAAATTGTATAATGAAATCATAGAAATAATCTTAAACTCCCTCGGGTACAAATTTCTCACAATCTAGCCTTGATACCCCCAATACCCGGATATCTGAGCTAGATATGACATAGTCCAAAGGGAATTCAAGATTTCTATGATTTCGTGACTAGAACTTGGTATCATAAAATATTAAGAGGGAATGGATCTTGCACAAAACATTGGAAAATAAAAGATACAATTTACCATTCTCAGCATTTAAAAATGGTGATACTACCCGAATCAAACAAGTGTAATAATACCCAAGAGAATGATAAACATTTCAAAGGAACATCATCCCTATATGAAAATATCAAACCAGAAAAATTTACAAAATCCTATGTATCAAGTGGAGAATAGGTCTAAAATTCACTATAATCCATCCACGATATAAAAGATCAAGAAAATATACCACCTATATGTGGATATTTCCTTTTTCTTAAACCTGGAACATGAATTTTTACAAATACCCAAACATAATTATATGATGTGATCTATAAATCCTAGTATGGTCTTAATGGGTGTTCTATAATAGATTACATAATAATAAACAAATAATTATTTATATATCAATAAAATTTGGAATCACATAACTTATCATGTTTACATTCAAAAGAAAACATTATTTCTTTCTAATTAATGGAAAAAATTTCAAATAGGACAGAAAGGCTCAGTCAGAGACAAGGTCTCTGACCATTTATTAAAATAAAATAAAAGTTCAGCAAGCAGACATTAAAAAGAAAGAGCATATGAAAAGTTTAAAAATCGTACCCATCATTAGCTCCATAACCAAGAGCCTCATCAGCAGTTGCCGACTCCCATTCCGAACTTTCATACTGCTTCAAGAGCTTCACATACTTGCGTTTGAGATTTAACTTCTCCAACTGCAGAAATTCATCCGAAGCATTCATCCCTTTACCCTTTCCCGAAGAGGATCTTGTAGGTAACGGCGTTGGAATATTAGAATAGTCTTTTCGCTGCCTTCTTTTTGGGGGGGCAGTCACACTACTCGCACACCCATCCATGGTCCTCCTCCCAAATTGAACAACATCACTGAACGAGGCCCGACATCGGCCATCATTCTCCTTCTCACTATCAGATAAATCCCCCCAGTTCCCAGTGAGACACACCAACTGTTGACCATTGCTTAGACCTTGCTCCTGCACCGCCTGACTAATTGGATCAATGACTGCTAGGCACTGTGGTTGAGCAGGAGTCCCATTAGCTCCCAGCACCCCGGACATGCCAAGCTGAGTGACCTTCCCGTCCTTCAAAAACCCACCTTCCTCCCTTGTGAGAACCTTCATGACAGATCCAGGATCTCCCTTCCCCTGCAACATGCCCCTGTTTCCTTCAAGAAGCACAGTACACACATTTTGACCCATCTCCTCAGTGCCATTTTCCATATTGTTGGATCTCAGAACAGGTTCAGACTGCTCCTGACCCAACTCCATATCAGCACACAGCAGACTAGAGAAACTGTTGCTCATCTCAATGCCCTCCACTTGCTGAACATTAGAGAACGTACGCCCCGGGGAGGCCCCCACCCAAACATTTGCAACTTTCACAGCATCCTCTGCCTGCACATAATCATCAGGTATCGACAGCTCCTCCTTGCCAGCAGCTTCATCCACCGCAGTCCCATCAATTCTATTCCCAGCCCGCTCCCCTCCCACTGCAGCCTGCTCTGTACCACTGCTCACCCCAGCAGCTTGACCGACCTGCCTCATGTCATTGCTCCGACCTCCTGCAGATGATAATCCCAGATCATTTCTAATCCTTCCAAACACCTCACCATCTTTCGGGTTTAAAAGCCCCTGCAAATCCTTCCCTTTCCTACCCTCTACAGACTGTGAAAAGGTATGCCCAGAATCTGTCCAGTCATCACCCAGATTTAGCACCCTATGCTGTTGAAGAAGATCCACTGCACTCTCAGGACCCACTGCCAAGGGCGACATCACCTTCCTGCCTCTACAATCGTCCCTCAAATGACCAAGCTTAAGACACCGAGAGCAGTAATTAAACCAGGATTCAAATACCACAGGTTTTTTACACCTAAACTCCTCACATGCCGCAATGTAGAAAAACTCAACCGGTGGTTTCAATAAGTCAACTTCAACACAGATTCTCGGAGAGATCGGGTGACAAACAACCTTAGTTCTGTTGTCCGAGCATAAGAAACGACCTACTAGGTTTCCAAGCATACAGATGATAGCGGGATTTTGAAAAGGAAGCGGTAATTCGGGAAATCTTACCCAAATTGCCATAGTCGAGGCATCACGCTTCAAATAGTGATCATACGACCATTGAAAAAGAAGGAATCGGCATCCATCACAGGTGCATGGTGCCGAAGACCAGGCCATGATGAAGTCTTCCTCCGATTTGAAACAGATCATTATATGCCTTGGATCCAGAAGACCCACCGTGGGACGCTCCTGTAGATTCCACGAACTAGAAACGAAACTATCAAAGCAATCCACCGGTGGACGCCGTTTCCTGAAGCGGGCAATCAGAGTCAGATTCAGAAGAGACGATGCATCATTGAACTCGCGAGCCGTGACCGAGAGCTGTGGAAACCCTCCATAAAGCTCTGGGACCTTGGGGGAGAGTGAGATTTTGTGGAACGAAGTCAAGATATTAGGTTTCGAGAGAGGCACGAAACGTCGCTCATCTGAAGGAGTTCCATCCTCCGCCGATGGAGGAGGACCCTGCTCGGAATTCATCGTCGCCTACGGCGGCCATCGCTTCCCAAGCCCTAGATCCCGAGCACACGCCATTTTTGGAATATCAAATTTCAAATAGGAATTGAATATAAATTTCATATAATATTATTTATATAAATAATTTGTAATGAGTAAAATTGTTATGTAATCAAGGGAATATAATCTAATAAAATATCATATTAAGTACTATGGTCATTTTCCCTAAAGTTTGATAGTTTCGAGATATATGATCCTCACACATCTCATACCAGTGATCATGACTAAACATTTGTGGACACATCCCCTAGTCTCAAGATGGATAGGACCCATCAACATCCCATCATGGATAATCATGTTTAAAAATATTTTTTATAGAGTTTTCATCATTAATAGATTGAAAATGGATCAATACCATTGAATTATGTTTCCAAATAACCAACAAAAATACCTAGAATATCACGTTCTTAATGAATAAATAAATAATGTGAAAATAAACTCATTTCAAAATAACTCATTATTTACAATTCAATTAACCAAATTCTAATTTCAATAATCAAATTCAATTTCAAAACTAAAACATGGGTTTTTAATTATTTAATTCATTTTAAATATAAAAACAATCATATATTTTAAACATTTTAATTTATTATATTATATAAAAATAAATATCTAATAATTTCATCAATTCCTTAATAAAATAATTTTCTCAAAAAATCAATCCATAATTCTCAAAATTCATCCCACAATTTCAATTCCATTTAAATTAGGTGTTTTTCATAACATAAAGTACATTTAAATTTTGATTAAAAATAATATCAAATTGGTGATTTATAAATCAATTGAATGATATTTCAAAAAATAAAATGAAAATCAAGGCCTCAATTTGAGGGAAAATATCATATAGAACCACCTATATTTAGATCAAGAATGAAATGTGAAACACTAGAAATGGGGAATTCCAATATTGAATAAGAAAAAGGATAAATAAGAGAACTAACTAAGACCAATATATAATAAAACAGAGTTCTGATATATCAATTACATGATATTCTATAAAACTCTAAGGAGGGCATAATTATTTTTTTTGAATAAACCACACTAGATTAGATCCAACTTCCAAAGAGGGATCAAATCTTCCATCGACACTTTGATTCACAAAGAAGAGGAGGCCGTAAGATCCAAAATCGCTTCTTAAGAGCCTCTATGGAATAAAAAATCTTATTACGTAATAATGGGAGTATTTTCCAATTTAAATAGGTGTTCAATATTTTTAAAATTACATTCAAAATAATTAAAAATCATTAACACTATTTCCTAGGAAGGACCCTATGGTTAGAAAAACCATATTCCCTAACCATGATGCCTTATAGAATTTTTGATGGGGTGAATTGTTTTCTCTCATAGTTTTTTTAACTATGAAACATCTATGAAATAACTCACTGTATGAGAGTGAATTTCTTGGAGTTAATAGGTGCATAGTTTGGACAAACTGTGTTCCCCCTTCATGTGGCCTAAAATAGGGCACACATTTTATTGTTCAAAACTGCACAGTTTTTCATTACCATGCACCAAACTTTAACAACACAAAGGTCTTCTAATATTCTATTAATTTACACCAAAATCACCCTAAAAATAAACCCAAGTAAAAGGATATCAAAACATGGGTTGAGTAACACCAGAAAGGACGTAAAAGGAAGTTACCAGAATCACCATGCTCAACTGTAAGAATTAATACTAGGTTAAATAACTAGTTTCTATAAAAAAAATTATAATCATTGACAATATTATAGTAGATAATTCATTATGGGAAGAAAAACAAAAAAATCCATGTGTATGTATTTATACAAAAAATTCTTAATCCATGTTTCTGGGACTTATTTATTTATAGTATTATTCGATGTAAGGATGAGGGACACAAGAATAGTGGATCAAGACTTTAATTAAACACATCTACATAAGTGAAAAAGTTACAATTTTAAAAAGAATAGGGATCATTGATTAATCCCATCCATCTTTAAGTAATATCACACTGATTTTTTCACTTAAAAAAATGGATAGAAAAAAAGTTAAATGATATTTTACCTTTTTTGAATCATAATTATTTGATAAATATAATATATATCCTTTAAATAAATATTTATTACTAACTTGATAAGGTGGTGATGAAAACAAAACACATTTCTTCATGGAGGTTGTACTCCACATGTATGCACGAGAGACCACTAAATTTTCTATAGGATTGAAAACATAAAAAAATATTTATTCCATAAAAATATTAACTTTTAAATATAATAAATAGAAAATTTTTAATTAACTGGGATGATTATAATATAAATTAATTGATTATAAGAGTAAATAATCTTGAAATAATTTTGTTTAGACTTATACCTCTTCCATGGATAGCTTTATTTAGATTTCACATTAAGCCTTCTAGGATTTGTCTTTTTGCGAGACCAGGGCCCCTAGGACATGTAGATTGGAGTGGCCCCCTCTAAGTAAATAAAATTTTACCTTTTTAATAGGTGTGGTGAGAAGGGTCCCCCTTATAAGAAAGATGATTTTCAAAGTTGTAAATTTTTTTAATATTAAATTATAATAATTGTGTTTCTCATAGAGATTTGATTCAATGTTGTATAATTTAAAATAAACAATAATTTATTGTCTAAATACAATAAAACATTCATATTTTGATTTATTTTAGAGATAATTGAGGCCTAATCTATTAGTTTAACTCCATCATTAACCCTTTTAACTTTTACTATTCTAACAATATTTTACCATGGTAAATATCAATTATGACTAAAATAGAAACTGAACTCATTGAAAATTGAAACATGATGAAACCAAATTAGTAATAAATTTACTATGACTCAATTTCTATAATTGGTAAAAAAATATTTTAATAAAAATATTCAAAATTGAATGAAAATTTATTTTTTGAAAATCCATCCTTTAAGCATAAAAAGATTTTAAAGAAAAATAATGTATTATATTACTTAGTATATAATTTATTGGATTATATTTAACAAAATTTTAATTATTGTAAACAAAAATCAAATAACAGCCAAAATGTACAATGTAAAAACATTATTAAAATAAAATAATTATATTTTTTTGGAATAAAAAACATTATCTAGATTTCAAAAATGTCAAAAATTAATTTCTAAGTTAAACATTATATTTTAATTGGATTATATTAATTGTTAAACATAAATTTGGACTAATAAATCTACCATAAACTATAATTCATTCTTATGTCATGTAAAATATAACAAAGTGTTTGTATTTATTAAATAGTTATTTTTTATTTTTTAGGAAAAAATAAACATTTTTAAGGAAATTTGAAAAAATTACCAAAAACTATCATTGACGTGGTGAATAATAACTGAAAATTAAATTTTTTATTATTCAAACACTTTTTATGAAAAAGTGAGAAACTATGAGTTCAGAAACAAAAGGAAATAACTAAACCATTAAAAGACATTTTAGGACAGCCAGATTTTAGCTCCTTAAATTATTTACAGGATATATTGTGTACCTAAGTGTTTGGTTAATTCTATTAAGAGATCCATAAGTCTAGATGTAACTTTCTCCCAAGTATAAATGTAATCCTCAAGGATGATCTTCCCTTTGTTGAATCCAAAACTAAAATAAAGTCTTACTGGTCGATCTAGTTATATTTATTCTCACCGAGATCCAAACTCAAGGGTATACCAATCGATCTAGTAGCTTCTTCACTAGTAGCATTAAGAAGAAAAACATGTTCAATAGATTCTTCATATGAACTCATATGTAATTATAATGGTTGATCAAGAACATCATTGTCCCTTTTATGGGTGTTTAATTTTATCACTGATTGTGTCTCCAAGGGAGGTGGCAAATATGAGTAATCTTTGCGCTCTTTATGGATGTCCCTCAGATGCCCATCACTGTTTGTGATCCCTGATGCCTGCTGCTCATCTACAGGATGTCTATTATAATTAGTTTCAATCTATATCACTAGTTCCTTGTTATGAAAACCATCAAAACATTTTATAAGCTTCATATTAGACACTTCTCTTCTTTGGGATAGGTCTGATTTAATCCTTAGAGGCCTCATTCTATCCTCCAACAATGTGACCTTACCCTGACCATACTACCTCCACATATGAAAAATCAATAAGAGTCATGTAAAATCCCTCAAACTCTAAATTATCTTCCGCACTGTCATTAGAAGAAGAAGCTCTGGAAGTTTTCTCACCCATGGCCTCTCCTTCAGAGCCATTACCTGAAGCCGCTGCATCACCCTGAATAACCACAACACCGGTAGGACTCCCCACCTTCAAAAAATGTTTATAACCAGTAAAAATTTCAGAAATTTTCATATCCTTTTTCACGTCCTTTCTATGATTTGAAAACCCCATAACTTCCTCCGGCTTGTCCAGCGTCTCACCATCCTGGTTGGGAGGTCAATTAGATTCATCCAACTAACAACCAGCAAATTTTCCACTAAATTCCACCCCCAAAAGAATACCACCAATAACTAAAAACTCTCCTGGAACCAAGCTCATCTTCTTAGCATGCAAGTCTGGATCCTTTCGCAACTGGTTCCTATTCGTGAAAACCATTATACTATGCTGTAATTTCTTTCACATGGTACAGAAACCACACCTTATTTCAAAAATAACTGGCTTATTACAACAGAACTCTTCACCTAAAACAACTCACAAGAACTCCACTGGGGGATTCAAAAAATATACTTCAATGCATATCTTGGGAGAAATTAGATGGAATACATCCCTAGTCGAACTATCTGAACAGAGATATCGACCAACGAGACTTCCAAGAATTCAAATAATAAACTGGTTTTGATATGAAATATTGAGTTCTGGTAACCTTTCCCATACCGCCATTGTATGTGAGTAGTATTTTATATATAAATCCTAAATCAATATGAAGAGAAGAAAATGTGAACCGTTGCAGATATGAGGCGCATATGACCAAGCTTGTAACATATCTTCTTCAGAGGGAAACCTTATCATTATGTGTCTTGAGTGGAGAATCCCTACTATCACTTGCTCTTGTAGTCCCCATGATCCAAAGACGAAGCAGTCAAATGCATCAACTGATGGTTGGCACTACTTGAATATTGAAATAATAATCCTATGAAGTAAAGAAGATGAATTAGTGGACTCTATATTTGAAATAAGAAAATGCTGGTCACCATTGAATAACTCCAGAAACTTCGGACAAATAATAATCAGAGGAAAGGGAGGAATGAAATCTGGGTTCAAGAAATGGGTGAAGTGTGGTGGCAGACCTTCATTAGAAGGCATTAGAAGACCCTCACCCACTGAGGGGGAGGATCCAGTGCCTTGACCATCAAACCATAGGCCATGGACGTTGATAGCCAGGAAGACGAGATCCCTCCCCTCCTAATGATGAATTCAAAAATGATGTTAGTTTACTATAAGTAAAAATATAATATTCTAATCATTATATCTCTAATGTAAATAAAAAATATAAATATAATAGATTTTAATAATAATGAACCTCTTAATCATTATGTATTTTAATCTTAATTCATTTCAATTAATAATGAGTGTTAATTTATTTGTTTTCAATTTATATAATCATAATGTATTTATGATTAACCTGAATTTTAGTTAAGTATTATTTACTTTAGTTAGGAATTCCATGTAACTTATTTTATTGAATACAGTATTAAAATTATTATTTCATACTTAAATATTATAGTTTTTAAGTTATAATCACACTTAAAATTGTTATTTTAAAATTATGGTAATAATAATATATAATACATTTATTGGTAAAAAGGTATGTCTAAAAATTCATACAACAGTTTTTTCCATGGTAATAGTAATACCAATAATGAAATTTGTTTTTAATGAAGTTTTTAAAATATAATATTAGTTAAATTAAGTTAAAAATTATTTAAATTCTATAAATTAATTTTTAAATTTATTAAACTTAAAGAATTTTTTTTATAAATTATAATAATGTTTTCTTTAACTTATTTAGAGAAAAAAATTATTTTAAAATTTTTATATTAAAGATAACTATTGTTTAATAATATTTTTGTTAAAATATATATTAACAATAATATAAAAATTAACAGATAATAATAAATCAAAATGTAATAATTTATTGATACAGTAATACTATTGCATCTATATTAGTTTTTATATTAGTATTATAATTTATTATTAAAAATTTAAATATCTTCTGTTTAGAGATTGAATATGATAAAGTCAACCGAATTTTTGAAATTATAACATTAAAATTATGTTTGGGTGATTTGTTTATATTTTTCTCAATTATTTAAGTGAATATTAAAAAATATTAATTCATATTATGTGTTATATGAAATAATCACGAAATAAATATAACAACAAAATTATATTATAATTTTCATGAATAAAAATGAGTTTAATGAGTAAAATTATAAATTTAAAACTGATACACAAAATGTTAAAGCCTAAAAATTAATTTTCATAACCTTTTTTATAATTTATTCAAATGGAAATCTATATTTTAATCTGTATGTTACATAAAATATTCCAATGGTCCCATTCACATTTGAATGTGTTTACATTTGAAGATAACCAATAGTTATTAATAATATTTGAATACAAGTCATAACAATCAAAACAATTTATACTTGGGAGCATAAAAATAATGTAATCAATATTTTTTCGATGATACACCACCCCTTGGTTAAATAAACACACATCCCACACTAATTTCAACTCACTTTAAATACACCAAAAATTTGAAAATATATACCAGTCTACCCCCCTAAAATAGAATATTCTTATTTATATGGCTTTATTTTATCCAAAATACACTCCTCTAAAGAAATATATCTTAGTACAAAGAAGGTGACAAAAAAATAAAAGGGTTCCCAAGTTTGTCTTTCCTATCATATTTCTGATTTTTATGTCATATGAAACTTCCATATATCTAATTATTACTCTTTTTCCATGATTATAATTTCGTTTTATTAACTTTTATTAACCCAATATTTATGAGATTTTACCCATTACCTCTCATTTGACACTTTTCCATATTCCATTAGTATAGAAAAATATGGGTTTCAATATCCTGGTCAAGAAATTTTAATTCTCCACCAACCCATTTCAATAAAAAAGTAATCCTTAATATTTACATCATAAATGTAGTATAATTCTAATCTAATGTTTTTATAAAAATAAAATATTTATTAGTTCTTCAACTATTTTAAAAACTCTTAAAACGAATTGTTCACATGTGGTGGTTTTATACAACCTATATGAATTAGGAGGTTTTATTTTCACCAATTTAATTCAAGTTTATTAATAAAAAAGGGATTTTGTGATCAAATTTGATATTAATAATCAAATATTTTCATGTTTATTTAATGTAAATGATAAATTAGTAATGATATTAATAATATTGAATATAAATAATTGTAATCATTTTAACCATCTAAAACAAGCTTACTCTGGATGATTATATTAATTGTGAATATCTCCTAAAATATTTAATCCACACAATTCTATAATTTCAGGAAAAATATATTGTGAAACTTCCAATGAATATGGAAGAATTGTAAATTTTCCCTCGATATCTATTGTTACCTAGAAGAAATAATGGAATGATGATTCGAACAACATTAGATTGACTGATGCAAGAAATATTTATCAAATAAACACATAATTAATGATAATAAATTATTTTAAATAAATAATAATAAAAAATAAAAATTAATAATGGTTCAAATCAAGTAAATATTGAATTTATATTTACTATTTTAGTGTTTAGTGAACATACAAAGCGACCCAGGACACGAGGAATGATTTTTGTTCCAAATATCAATTATTTTAATGTATTATCCATTTTTTTAATATATTATATTATATATACCATATCTAAGATAATTAATGTATACCATAATGTTTTCCCCTATTTTTTATATTTTATGGTCTAATTTACACCATTACATATTTGGAGTTCATACCTTACATTTTCTATAAGCAGTATTATCTATACTTTGTTGTTCATAGGTTTATCCTCTCTATCACTCAATATCAATCTCTTAATCATTATATATTTCATTTTTATTCATTAAAATATAATTATACATCATTATTTTTTTTATAACAATCCAATTTCAATTTCCTTTTTGAGGATATACATGTATATCTATTTCTCTTGAAAATATATTCTTTAAATTAAAATCAATAAAGGGAATAATTATATTTCATTTTCTATTACACATAAAAATATTGTAAAGATTATATTATTTTTTATTTCATTCATTAGTATCGTACATGAATCTTTCATGCAATAATATTTATGTATTAATTATTCTACCCATTTATTTGAAATGTGTTTTTTAATGTTTATAATTAATTAATGTTTATTTCTGATATTACAGAAGGATTATATGTGTTTTGTTTGTCATAAATATGTTTTAAATATCCTGATAAGATATTAAATTTAATATAGTATATTTTATATTCCACTTGGATTTATAATTATAATGAAATATTCTAGATTCCACATTACATGATGATGAAGATCCATTAATTTGATCATAATGATGAAAAATATTGAGATGCTTCGTTTGAGAATATGAATGTCTTGTAGATTATTGGTGTTATTGGATAAATATATTCTATTAATAAGAATAATATATTTTATTATAAAAGTGTTCATACATTAATGGTTTCATGATAAGTTCTATAATCCTGGTGATTGATGTATTGTCTTCAAAGCATTATTTCAAAGGATTAAGAATAATAAATCTAGGTAGATAAATTATAAGGTATTAAGAAATAATTTGAGTTGATAATATGTTAGTGTTCACACATATAATATCTAATTATTTTTGAGGCTAACATAATGTGAATCGATGATATGTGTGGTTAGATAAAGAGAGAAATATCTACGATATCTTCAAGATGGGATCGAGGACCATTATATGTTGGAGAAGTATCAATATATCCTAATTTTATTTGAATATATCCTTTTATGATGAATCATAAAGAATGTTGTAATAAAATAAGAATATAACACATATAACTGAAAAACATGGATTTGTTTAAATATGTGAGTTGTTGAGACAATTGGAGCTATATAGAAATACTCAAATTGAATGTACATATTAATTAAGATTATTTCATCAATGTATTAAAGATATTTATAAATTTTAAATATATTATTAATTTCATTTACTATTTCTGGAGATTAACTGTGGTGATTGATGATTTCATGAGAATTTTAGAAGTATGTTTGAGATGTTTTTAATAAACTCTATATTCAAAAGTTGAAGTTACATATTAGAAGAAGGCATTTTTAATATTCTCACGATGATATGTAAGAAAAAAAATGAAGAGGGAAATAAAGAATTTGAAAATTTTATGGTATTTTACACAATTATACATTGTACATTTTTATGTTACATTAGGTTTTCATATTTGAAAATAATCTATCCTATTGAAAATGGATGATATTTATTAAAACACATACTGAAACATAGCTACGATTATCCATAAGATATTTCCTATAATATAGAATATATATTTTACATATGGAAGATTAAAATGTGGATAATGCAATTATGTAATATGATATATATTATATTTAGATTAAATTAGAGGTTTATAGATCTTGCATAATATATCACAGATGACACTGAAGTTATTTGAGAGAGAAATATTGATGTGTATCAAAATCACTATGATATATAATATATTTTATTTAATATAGACGATATATAAAAACATATATATGATACTATTGATCATGTGTAATATTATTATGAGTATATGGAATACATCCTTGAGAATACAAAAATTAATTTGGAACTTGGATAAGTTATTTTACCTCAATGAGTTGATACTTAATATATTCTATTTCTTATATACGATTTTATAGTTATCAAAATATTGATTATTGTGGAGAATCATGTTTGATGATGTTGAGACATTCATAGTGAATTAAATTTAGTGTTTTAGTGAATGATCCATTTTGTAACCTAATAGACACCATGAGTGGGGGGGGGGGGGGGGGTTAATCAATGTGTTTTCCTAATCAAATTTTTTCATTCCCTCAGGTATCTCTATAATGTACCATATTCCTTTGTTATTATGAATTTTTGTTTAGCCTACTCATAACTTATCTTATCACATAATCCCAATGACTCTAAAGTATAAATATTGAATTTAAATATTACAAATGAAAAATGATAGTGCATGGTTCACCATAAATATATAATCCAAGGAGTATATATCAATTATGTTTTGATATAATATGAGATAACAATAATAAATAATTTTTTTATAAAAGTTATAGTAATGTTGAACTATCGATCATAGTGTCACTCCGTCTTTTCCCCTCTACAAAAGGTATTAGTGTATTCTTTATTAGTTTATAGATGTGAGGGTATTATAAATAGTTTATACCTATTATAGTCTCCTCCATATCAAAAAAAGTTTTTTAGACACCTATAATCCTCATCTACATATATATTCTCCTTAAATATCATCTCTATTATGATTTCCTTCATTAATATAGGAAGAGACCAACTCCTCAATGAGAGGGTTGAGACTATGTCTTCCAAAAATCATATAAAAAATAGTCCGTCTCTAAAGGAGGTTAATTATAAATTATAAATATTCTATTTCTATATATCCTCTTATCAATTAAGGTAAAAAAATATAACCCATTATACTTCCCTTGATCTAAATATCATGGATAAACTAGACATATAAAAGGAATTATATTCGAAGACCCTGTATCCATATGAGTGGCCAAGATTCAAAAGGAATTTGAGATTTTTTTCTGGATGGGTATGATTTTGAAACAGGTATTGGATGGAATTATTATAGATGAACACCTAAAAATAACCAATTTATTTTTATTTTAAATTTATAATGACGGTTTGGGTGTGTCTCAAGGGTTCATGGCATAATGTTTGAGCTTTTAGAACTTCTACCTAGGTTGCATGGTAAGAAAATTTTTAGTGATAACCATATACCCCTATCATGTGACCCAAATGGTATACATGCGTATATTAGGGAATTTGAGCAGTGTGGATAGAGAAACCATGTAAGATTCTATAGTGTTGTAAAAGGTCTTACATGGTTGGTGCGTGATTTGGGAAACCAAGTTCTATAATTGTTTAATGTGGAGAGTGCAGATATAGGGATAGATGCATGATTATTTCACTGTTTGGAAAACTATATGGCCAAATTATGCACCCATTTAAATGATGGTAAATTACCCTTTCCCCCTCCCATAATAAATGGTTTTTACCCATATTTATTCACCAAGTCTCTATCATCTCCCATGCATCACTCCTTCACAATTATTGAGCTAATTTAAACTCATGTGTTTATATTTGAGGTAGCACTCAGATAAAGACCATTTTAGTATTTTAGAACCATAGTAAATGTAAATTCCATATAAATTCCTTGATAGGGTAATTGATCATTTAGTGTCTTAATATTTTATGGTTAATAATTATTATTTTCTACAGTTAATAGGTCCCTTGGTATTAATTGGTGGCTATGAAAAATAATTTTAGAACCATCAATATTAATAAAATTTTCTTTAGATTTTGAAAATGAAATATAGAGTGGTTAATTGTATTTTTTTATTAAAATAGAAGAATTATTGTAATCATTTAATTGGTTGGTTTGGGTATATTTTGATAAAATTTTCAGAAGTATTTCATTATGATTCATTGATGAATTTCACTTGAAAATTGAAATAGAATGGTATTCTAAAAAAATATTTTAGAAATAGGATTGTAATGAATTTTTTCATGAAATTGGAATTGAGTGTTCAAATAATTTTGGATAATTGAAAATTGATTATGTTTTTACAATTAAAAAAGGAAAATTAATTCTTTATGCCTTATTTATTAAATTTGAGTTATATAATTGATTATATTAATTATTTATATTGTTCTTGTGATAGTTAAGATATGGAAAACACTTCTCCCAAAGGGTACTTGTAGTGGCTAACCTAGGATGAATGCTTACCCAAGGGGATACACGTTATGTATGGTTATCAAATTGTGAAGGCATCCCCAGAGGATTATAGTAATAATTAACCAAGGGTGAGTGGTACCACCATGGTATTGAAGGATACGGGGATGGGTATTTTCCCCTGGATGTTGGTTTGGATGGTTGGGTATATTTCCCCAGGTTAGAATATGATGGTTGGAATGATCATTATGACATCCTTAAAGACACCCCGATAGTGGCCAAAGTTGTTTTATACAAATTTTAGGTAGAACATGGACCTACTTTCATCATTTTTTATGTTTTCATTAAATTTTTTCCTTATACCTTTATTTTTTTTACTTTTATCACTCATGAATACATTATTTTATAATGGGTACATTTAGGTACACCATTGGTGATGGACTATTGATTTCTACTCACACCCATCTTGGGAGGCCTTATAACATCGGTACCTGTGTAGTAACTAATACATGATTATCTGTTATAGGATTGGATGTTATCTGTTTAAATGACATTATGACATTCTAGGATGGATTAAGAAGATGGGATTAGGAAGGAATGGGACCCACTAGGTTTTGGGCCTTGATCTAATTTTATTTTCTCATTGTACTTCTTGTGTATGATCTGCCCATGGGTGATCTGGTATGTATGAGACATTCATCTATGAAGACATGTGATGTTAGTAAACTTTTATAAAAAAATTCCACATTTTAAGGTTTATATAAGGATTTTATCTATATAATTTTATTTCTTATTTAATAATAATCTTATTTTGAGGGAATATTTTACCGATCATAACCTTCAAGGACGTCACTGCTAGTTGGTTGCTATTGGAATATGGGAAGGCACACCTGTGGTAATTATCGACTACCAATTCAGGCACCAAATAGTGGATCAGGGCATTAGGATATTACAAAGTTATACAAAGCTATTTTAATTTTTTATTACTATTTGGTCTTGGTAGAAAAGAGACTAGGATATCATAAAATATAGGTAATGTTATCATTCTTAGATACTTTCAGTCCCCTGCATAGGGAAAACTGAGTTTCTAGGTGTGAGAAATGTTCTTCATGTTTTTCAATTTTTTAGTTTATTAATTTTTCCCATGAGTAGAATACATGCGGGTGATGTTACAGATTTATGTGATTTCTATCTCTCCAGATGGTATGGATAGAGGGGATAATTGTGGGTGCATGCATCATTTTGGGATCATATAATTGAATTTTCATTCATATACCACTTGTTATTGAGAGATCCTGGGATTAATATATGCTGATATATTACATGGTTATGGTTTATATCATATGTAAATTTATATCTACCTATATTTTATAAGATTGAGAGGGGTTGGTATTTAATGTGTCTAGACCCATTTATATGGTTTTATATTTTTTATACTGGAACTATACTTGAACATATCCTCATGTGACTTAGAGATAATATGATTATATAAATGGATTATAAAGAGACAGTTCTTGTTACATAAGGTTTCATTAACATATTATTTTTACCCCAGTAACTCATGAATGACATTATAGCTAGCTGAAAACCTAGAATTTTAGTCTTAATTTATTTTTGAAAAAAAGGTTCTGAAATGTTTTACAAATTTGAATATTGGGGTTTTAATAAATTGGATTGTTTTAAATAAATTAAAATAAGAAATGATGGATGCTTTAGGACTTCTATTTTTAATCCCCCCTTATGGTTTTAACCTATTAATTTGTATGAATAGTTTTGGGCATGAGAGATATCTATGTAGGTGATACCCTTGGTTATGTGTGGTAATACCCTTGGACAAAACTTGTGAGACTTTGGTGGGAAGGGTGTCCCGGATTGTCAGTTATTACCTACTATACATACATTTGGGTTGTGATATTGGGTATGTGATGTGTCACATAGTGGAATGTTTTCTTGTGACCCTTTTGGGTTGTGTCCCTTACAGGGGGTGTAAGACCCTATAGTGGGTGTCTTTTCCCATAGTTTTGGTGTTAGTCAAATTGCATCTATGGGTTTGTGTCCAACAAAATGTAGTTAGTTTTATCACATTGAGATATCATAAGTTTGGAATGGGGTTTGGACTACATCATGTGAGTAGTGATGTATATAAGATCTGACATAAAGGGGATACAGGTGTAAGTGCCTAGTGATTTGGTTTTTGTCCCTAGTTATGGTGTTGAGTCAACATGTTTGGTTCTTATGGGTAGCTGTGATATCAGTTGGCTTGATTCTGCAATACTTTATTGATGTGTTTGGTCAAGATTATCGTTTGAAATATAGAAATTAATGCATGGATAATGATATGAAATTTTATAGTGAACAATTAGTTATTCCAATTAGTTTATTTCGAAAGTAATCACCTTTACTTTTTGTATTTTAGAGTTATGTATTGTTTTTAATAACATGATCAATTTGATTCTTTTCCATATTGTTTTGATGTTGTTTTGATGTGGTTATCTATTTTTACCCTAGGTGGATGGAATAAGGACCAATACAGTGTGGGTAAACACTTGGGGTCTTAAAATGATTTCTTGGGTGATAATTGGTTTTTGGTTCGACATTACTCATTATAAATGTTAGGATGGTCAATTAATGTAGCAGGGTTTCCTTGAGTACGATGGTAAAAACATATAGAGGTGGAATTATTAGATGATATAGTTGATGTTATAGATTGATTCTACAAGTAAATTACTCACGGGATCCTAGGATGGATTCAAAAAATGGTCATGGTGGATCATATGACCCGAGGTTATTATGATATCAATATAGAAAGAACATGTTGGGGATGCACGATACAATTGAGTTATGAAATTTGGTTCCACAAGAGAGATAACATATTGTTTTTTATTGAGATAAAAGTGATGTGAATTTGTTATGTGCATGGTTTATTGATTTTTGGTTAGGCAAATTGGGACATCCATGTTCTATTGAAAATTATTATAGTCATTATGGATGAACTCAAACATTGTGGTGGTTGTAGTTCCAAAAAAAAAGAAACTCATGACTGCTCAAATGGGAGTTATAGGGTTGTGGTGTGTATTAGTTAATGAGACCCTATTAATAAATGGATACCATAGGAAGATATGGTTCATGTATATATAACGACAAAAATCTCATTGTTGAGGGAGTATATCCTTACTATTAGATTTTACATCATGAGTAAATTACATTATGATGGAATTGACGCTCAGTTTGACCCAAACAGATGTATGATTGTTGTGGATTCATTGATCCTGAGTCAAGAGGAGGGACACATGTTTCTTACCATCAGTACATTGGAGGTTATTCCCGTGGAGTTTTTAAGTAGATTTATATGGGATGAAGTGAATAGATTCCCAGTGAAGAGTGAGGAACTCATTACAGACTAATTGCTGGAGAATGTTTGTGGTTCATGTTTTCAAGATCCATGAATATGAAACAATTGATGTGTAGTTATTTATTTTATGGGAGTTAGACCACCATTTACATGTTATAAAAATGGCTAAAATTGATCATCTTATGTGTCATTTTAGAATTTATCAACTGGGGAAAAAATAATGACACTCCTATAACATGGAGTGACATACCGACCATGGTCATACATCCCATGAGCCTCATGTTCATGGAAACTAAAAGTGTGTCATCTAATAGTAGTGGCAGAATCAATATTTCAGAGTGAAAAAATTTTGTTTGTACTTGGATAATTCATGTAGTTCTAGAATGGAGTTGGGTGTAGTAGTTAGTCGAGTTGAATGTTAGCTTCATGGAAATGAATATTAAAAAAAATAATATCGCTTGAATTTTGGTATGGACTATAATGAGAATGTCCGAATACTCATTGGATTTCTCAGGGCATGAAGGAATCATGGATATGTGGATTAGCAATGCCATGATATTTGGGTTAGATACATTTCCAAAATAGTCGGCCAAAAAAGGTATGACAAGTGTTTTGGCATGGAAATGGACATGGTGAGATACAAATCACATCTGACATATCATCTTGAATTTGATAGATTTTTTTGGAATGAAAACTATTATTTTGGAGAAAATTAATTGTTTTTCAAGTTTTTTCATAAATTGATGATATTTTTCAATACTAATTTAGATTTCTATAATGAAAATATAAACAGATGCGAACTGGTGTTCTCATATTTGGTGTGATATGGTGAGTTGGAAATCACACCGAATGAATCATTACAAGGCAATGGTGGTGTCTTAACAAGATTTTTTGAAGGAACATGTTCTAAGAATCATATTTGGTAATTGTAAGACAATTCATAGGGTGTGGAGAACCATTAGTGAATTGGGTGTTTGGCCTATGCAACCATAAGTGTTTATGTGAATGAGATTTCATCAACATTGTCTTAGTATTAAGTTGATGATGAGAACTATATAGCGTTTTGTAGATTGATCCACCATTATTTGGATTCTATGAACTAGGTGTGTTTCGGGTTTTCAACAATAGAAAAGAGCCACTCAACCCTGATCTTGGGTTACTGACATGGGTCAAGAGATGCAGGTGAATGACTAATGAGGCTTCCTGGGTATGAGAAGATATATGATAGGGAGGTTGTATGATTCCATTTATTTATGAGTGATATTTACTTAGAAGGAGTCTTATGTTTTTATTTTGGTGGACATGTTGTATTTTTAAATGTTCATCATAATGGATTTTTGAGAGTTGGAACCCCTAAAAATACATAATTTGGACTTGGGATAAACTTATATGTATGTTTTGAGAGTTTCCTTGGAGGTTGGATCTCATAGTTTGTGTTTTTTGAGTTGATACATGGGGAATAGAATTTTCCCATTGTTAGTTCTAACCATTCACCGCAATCATGTGAAAAATATTTATAGGGACATGACATAGGGAAACCATGTTGAATGGAGGAGAAAACATTTGAGCAATAATTGTTTTACAAAGTGTTGTACCTGGTTGGTGTATGAATTGAGAAACTGTGTTCCGTAACCATATATATTAGGGAGTATGGTGGTAGTGTGGGATACATGGATAGAACATGGTTTTCCCAATAATATAGAGAAACCATTTTCCCATTAATAAGTTAAGAAATTTCCATTCATACCCTCCCTACATAAATGGTTATTTCCCCAATTTATTATCCCTTTCCCACTAATAGATCCAACATGTTCCTCCTTGCCTTCCCCTTTTATCAACCTTATAGTAGATCTCCCCAAGATCCTCTCCATTTTTTTGGCATATATCATGTCATAAATAACTATTTAATTCTAATAGTCATATATCATCATTTATTCAATACTCATACCATCAAAATATATATTTCAATTTATGATGGTTATACCCTTTTTCTAGATCATTTGTATGGTTTCTCAATTTTTTTTATTTCTTCTTCATCTAAAGGATGACACACGATTTGTTGAATCTCATATAGCTAAGGTATCTTGTCCCATAAAATTAACCCATTAACTAACCTATTTATTTTTAGTGATTTCATGGGTGGTCAAGATGACATCAGCATTCTTGAAAAAATATAAAATCACATGTTTCAAAGTGAGGTATGCCATAAATAAATTAATTTTTTTGTATGTATTGTAACACAAGGAATGTAAATTCCAAGAAAATTATTTTCAAGGTAAATTGACCTTGGATTGGATTGATGTATCAAGATGACTAATATTTTATGTGGTTAAGAGGAACCTTGGTTTTAATTTGGGGTTGTGAAATAGAATTTCACAGCCATCAACATTAATAAATGGTTTTAGTGTCAATTTCGAAATGGGAATATGTATTTTTCTATTAGTTTTTTCCTTTAAATGGAAATGGTGATAGATTTAGTTAATTGGATGGATTAGGTATAGATTTATGAAATAGAATAATGAAGTGTGGTATTTTTTATTTAATAAGTGTACCTGAAATGTTAAATGGAATGGTAATTTGAAACTATATTTTTGGAATAGGATAGAAATAGATTTTGATATGAAATTGGAATTTAGTTTTGAAATAGTATTGGATATAAAAAAGGGGGTTATGTTTTTAGAATGGAATATTTGTGACTACTTTTTTATGGCCTAATATTTATATCTAAGTTATAGTATTGCTGATTTTGTTAATGTTTCTTGTACCTGTGATTGATTACATGGGATGAACAATGACCACAAGGGAAGATAGTAATGGTTAACAAAGGGTGAATGATTCCCCCAAAGGGATGCTGGGTATGTATGGTATACCTTCTGTGATTTATTCCCCCCCTGAGTATGCTAGTAATGGTTCAACCATAGTGAACATTTCCCCCCTGGGACATAGGGAAATGAGGATGGATATATTTACATCAAATGAAAATTTAGACTATATATGAGTATATTTTCTTGTAAAGATAGAGAATGGTTGGAATAGTTATCCTAACATGCTCATAGAAACCCTAGTACTATATGAAGTCTGTTTACACCTTTCTTGTTGTGATCTTGGACCCTAGGATTGGTGTTTGTTTATGTTTTATGTTTTATTTATTTATCCCTATACCCGTATAATTTATGTTTGTGTACCAATGCATGCATGATTTCAAACTGGTTACATTTAGGGAAACCATTAGTGGTGGCCTAATGAGTTGTACCCACACCCATCTTTGGTCTCTATGGAACTTGTGTACCCAAGAAGTCACTGTAACTTGATTAGAAGTTACAAATTAAGAAAGATTATTTTTTATGTTTTTTCATGCATGGATGGAATCAGATGAAGGGATTTGGAAGGAATAATGAACATTTTGTGGTTGGGCCTTGAACCATTTTTATTTTATTCCTCACACTACTTTTTTATGATTCGTACAATGGGTTATATTATATATTAAAGATTCACCAGTTATCACATGTGATGTTTGGTTTATTTTATCAGAACATTACCTATTTTAATGTTTATATTAAGTTGTTATCTATTTTATTTTATTCTCTCTATTATTAAACTCCAATGATGCTGTAAAAGTCTCCCCACAGTAACCTCTTAGTCCCTTGATGCTAGTCAGTTACCTTTGGCATACATGGATACATGCTAGAGGTAATTAGAAACCTCTGGTAAAAGAACCATAAATTGTACTGAGGTGGTGGGGGGGGGATATTACCTTCTCTCTTTATCTCCCTCTTATCCTTATCCTCTAAACAAGATATAAAAAATATTTCTATCTCTCTATCAATGATTTCACAATACTAATACCATCCATTTTTTAGAACATCAAGAATTGAACCCATTGATTTATGAATTAGTATTAATTTATATTCTTCTAAACATATGAGATCTTTCTTTGTATAATACATATATTTATGTGGTTATTATATTCTAAACATACCATGTCCACTCGTGAAAAAATATTATGACTCATAGTTTTTAAACTCCAAACAAATCTACTATATATTATTGAAATCCTCTTTCATAGAATGGATCCCTTTTTAAGGGAGTTTTTTGTATTCAGTCAGACATACCATGGTTTGTAATAATTCTCTCTTGCAAGATATTTTCTAAAAAACTAGATCTGTTAAATCTATAAAATATATTCTATTTATCTCTCATAATATCATGATATGATATGTAACACCCGGACCCCTCTAGACTAGATTCGATGAATTACTTGTAATTTTGGCATGGTTAGAAGGAATAAAAATACTGAAGGAAAGACCAGTTTAGAAGTCTTTAAGAGGCTAGATACATAGATATAACACAAAATTACATTGGAAAAGGTTACCAAAATAAAATACATAACAAAAACTGAAAACTACTTCCATAAGAACTCAATAAATGATCTCTTCTTCATCACCTGTTGAAAGTAAACAATGAAATGGGTGAGCTCAAATTCTCATTAAGGGTTACAAATTGAGGAATCATGAATCAATAATAACTAAATTGTAAACAACTTTACATAAACAATATGGCATGGTGAAAAAAATGAAAAACTCACACCATTAATAAACTATGAATGAAATTGCATAAATAGATTTTGTCACAGTGAAATCCTCAAGGATAGTAATAAATGATAATTAGTAAAGAAAATTTTTATTGATTGTAATTCATGTATCTGGCACATGATACCATAATATAGTTAAAAAAGATTTGTTCTATGGGTAGAAACCCATCTGAGTTTTGCAAACAAACTCAAAGGGTTTGTGGCCAACTGATTTGTCTAATGAGACCTACCGATGCATCGGGGGGCAGTAGTGGGCCCCACCCATTGATGCATGTACAAATAATTTATTATACATATATTAAAAACAAGATCAATATTCCTTTACATTATCCGTATAGAATAGAGGATACAGATTCATCAATATTTCTACTGTCAAAACAACATTAAAAATTAATACCATATGTAAAATAGTATACGACTTAGAAAATAATAATATTCATGATATGGGAGTGTGGAAATTTAAATGGAATATAATTTCAATTTAAAAGTGATCTAAAATGGGCAGTAGATACACCACATAATAAAGATTAGGTGCATAATAATAACAAATTCACAATGAAGTAAAAATTGAGACAAATCTCATTACCACATTGTAATTAATTGAGTCGTATGACCAAAAGTTAATAAAAACAAAATTAATCATAGAATACCAGGAATATAAATAGATTAATGATAATATATATCAAATTTTAGTACACCTATATCACATATAAGAAATAAGAGGCGAACAATGGAAACTCCCCAAAATTGAAAGTGAGATGAGAAAACCCCCTTACAAATATTTCAACATGTTAACGAGTGTTCTTCAAAAGGATTAATGAGAGGTAAAATGGTATCCCATTATTTATATATCATAAGGGTAGTATGGGGGATGTGTTAAAACATACCCATCAGTAGGTATTAAAAATAAAAGGGCACATCATTGGGGAGATTCTAGAGCAAAACTGAGAGAGAGGATCCCTTACCTTAAATCTGTTGGTGTTCTCCACTTGTTATTAAACTCTAGAATAAAAAAATTAGTTTTATTAATTAATTATTCTAAAACCTCTTCTATATTTAAATGGTTTATTATTATAATTTTATGTTCATTTGTAACCATTTTTAATGGATATGATGTTAAAATTCATTGTTCAAGCTTGTCTGTTTACTTGGTTTTAATGTCTCGTTCACTTATATTCATGTTTGGAAAAAAATTTAAGATGAAAGTGGTTGTACATAATTGAAGTTATATTTTATTAGTAAAAATAAATGAGATTACATGGTTTAAAATTAATTTTGGCTAGTTGGAGTGAAGTTTAATTATTATATAAAACCATAGTGACAACTATTTTTGTTAATCAGTGGGTTTGATTACAAAGAACATTTTTTTCTTATAACATAATACCATTTGTAAAAAAATATTTTAGATCCAAAAATATTATTTATTACATATATAATAATCTGGTTCAACCATAACATAAATTGTTTCATAATGAAAATTAATGAAAATAATAGAAATTGATAAACAGTTTTCCTTGAATGTGCTAAATTGGCACATCTCAAACAGTGCATTCATTTCATTCAAATAAAATGTGGGGAAAGGAGAGAAGATAATGAAATAACCCATTAGAAAAACAATCACCCATTACAGTAATGTTCCTGGATTTATCATACTATTTGGTGCAAGGGAGGTGAAGAATGAAACCAAAGACAAGAACTTAAATGAAATGAAGGAATTGGAAAGAAGAATTTACCTCTTGAGAATTCCTCAATTGAGAACCTCTTAAGGTGAAAGGTTTTGTTATATTTAAGAGGGTAGGGGATTTTGGATTTGGGGGAGGAGCACGAGGAGTGATTTGTGTAGAATACTATCAAGGCACAAGGATTGAGAGGAGTGAATATAACAGTGAGTGAGGGGGGGGGGGGGTTATAGTGGAGGTGAGGAGGATTTTTATAATTTTTTAATCATTAGATTATTATTTATTCACAAGAAAATTAATAGTAAGTATTCCATGACCATAAACAGTAATAAATTCATGTGAATTCGATCCAATTGGGATTACATTAGCAGATCATCAAAAATGAGTCAATAAATCACTTATTTTTCATTTATCATAAATTATCACATTTTACTATTAATAAAAAATAATGTTAATTCAATCAAACTCCAAATATCATCCTAAAAACAACCGTGTATGTCAGGTTTTCAAAATTCAAAATACACAAGTAGAAAATTTATTTTCAATGGCTAGTATATGACTATCTCTTAAATAACCAAGTTTTTTTTCAAATCAACCCAATCCTTCTATGTTTTGATGGCACTTGATACAATTTCATCATATGATGAAATGTTTGAGACGCCTATGACCTTTGAAGACTTGTATTAAGACCATCAATGAAATGATCAATATTTTAGGCTGATTCACATACGTAATCTATGACATACCTAGATAGACTTGTGATGGTAGCCTCATACTCTGCAACAATATCCTCTTCCCTTTTCTCTAAGCCAGTGAATTTCATCTTCATTTCAGTTTGTTGCACATGAATGAAATATTTTTCCAGGAATATTTCCTTAAAATTCCTCCATTCCATATCTTATATTTCTTCTACCTCCATGGTATTCTGAATCAAGGACCACCATTGATCAACATCATCCTTGAGACAATATAATTCCAGTAGTACCTTTTCATTTTCATTGCATCTTAATTCCATTATTATCTTTTCAAGGGACATGATCCATTTCTCAGTAACCTCTAGATTGGTAGCCCCATTAAAAGATGGGGAAATCTTCTACATTAAACGATCCAACATAGGTGTGGAATGGTTATTCATTACAACCTGAGTAAGTTGTCCCAATATGCACATGATCAGATCTGCTCCAACAATGACTGTGTTGACTTGTTCAGTGGGGAGATCCTTACATTTACAATGAGTATTAATTCCTCTTATTCCATTATATTCCATTTCTAAATAATGGAACACACTAGATTAGGGTAAAAATCATAATTTATAATCTTAACATAACAAAATACATACCCTAAATTGAGATCCTCATATGCACGACTAATCTAATAATCAGAAAAATGGTTTCATTGAGGAATAGTTTATATTTCAATCATTCATAATGTATTTTAATTAAAATATGAATTATCTTATGAATATTCCCTAGGAGTGTCATAACCAAGATTGCATCAAGGTCCATTGTCGTGTACTAGGATACCCCAGGTCAAGCCCGAAACTCCTTATTAGAGCTTTCACTCCTCGGTACATCTATTCCAGAGCCACCTTTACCTGCTCGTATCTAGATAAGGATGTATTGCTTGAAATATTCACATAATAATTTCCTTATGAAAATACCAGGATTTTTATTTCTATTTTTCCTCAAATAATACCGCTGGCCTTTGTTCTTTAATCTACGCTTTGTAATCTAGTTTCCACATTTTCTACTAAACATAATCTGATATAAACTGTAACACCGTAACCCATCTAGAATAAAGCCGGTGAATTAATTGTTATATTTTCATGGTTAAAGAGAATGATAATCTTTAAGGGATGATCATTTTAGTAGTCTTGAAAGTACTAGATACATATATGTAACTAAAAATTACATTGGAAATGGTTAAAAAAATATAATACATAACAAAAACTAAAAACTGCATCCACATGGACTATTTAAATGATATCTTCTTCATCACCTGTTGAATTAAAAATGAAAGGGGTTAGCTAAAATTCTCAGTAAGGGTTACAAATAGCAGAATAATTACTCAATAATAACTTAATTGTAAAAAATTTGACATAATAAATATGGAATGGTGTATAAATGAAAAACTCACACCATTAATAAACTAAGAATAAAATTGAATCCATTGATTTTGTCATAGTGAAAACCCCATGGATAGTAATAACTGATAATAAATAAAGAGAATTATTATTGATTTTATTTCCAGTATCTGGCATATGATACCATAATACCATAAAAATGGTTTAGTTTTGTGGGTAGAAACTTGTCTTATTTTCGGGAACAAACTCAAAGGGTTAGTCGCCAAAAGATTTGTCTCATGAGACCTACCGATGCATCGAGGGGATGTAGCATGCCCCACCCACTACTTCAAGTACAAATAATTCTTTATATATATATTAAAAAAATGAACAATATGCCTGTACATTATCCATATAGAACATAGGATACAGATTCATCAATATTTCCACAGTCAAAATAACATTCAAAATAAATACAGTATATAAAATGGTATATGACTTAGCCAATAAAAACATAAATTATATGAGAATATGTACATTTATATTGAATATAATTTCAATTGAAAAGTGATCACAAATTGGAAGTATGTAAACCACATAAGAAAGATTAGGTGCACAATACTAAGCAAGTCACAATGATGTGAAAAATGAGACAATGCTCGTTACACATTGTAAACAATTCAGTCGTTTGACAAAATGTTAATAACCACCAAATGAATCACATAATACCATGAATATAAATATAGTAATTATAATATATATCAAATTTCAGTCCATCTATACCACATATTAGAAATAAGAGGCGAACATTGTAAATCCCACAAAATTGAAAGTGAGATGAGAAAAACCCCTTACAAACATTTCAATATTGTAATGAGTGTTCTTGAGAGGGATTAATGAGAGGTAAAGGGTATACCATTATATAAATATCATAAGGGATGTTTGTGGGAGGTCTGAAAACATACCCCATCATTAGGTATTATTAATAAAATAGCACAACATATGGGAGATTCTTGAACAAAAGTGAGAGAGAGGATCCCTTACCTTAAATCTGTTGGCATTCTACATATGTTATTAATGACCTTAATAAACAAATTAGGTTCATTATTTAATAATTCAATAACCTATTCTATATTTAATTGGTTTAGTATAATCATTTTATGTTAATTTATAACCATTTTGGTTGGTTATGAGGTTCAATTTCATTGTTCGAGTTCGTTTGTTTGCTTGGTTTTAATGACCAGTTCTTTTATATTCATGGTTGGAAAAACATGTACGATGAAATTGGTTGTCCAGAATTGAAGTAATATTCGATTATTTCACATTTATGAGATTACCTGGTTTTAAATTTAATTTGGTTTCATGGAGTGAAGTCGAATTGTTGTATAAAACCATAGTGACAACCGTTTTTGTTAATCAGTGTGTTTGATTACAAAGAACATGTTTTTCTTTATAACATAACACCATTTTTTCAAAAGGATTACATAACCAAAAATAGGATATATTACAGATATAATAATCTAGTTCAACCATAAAAAAATGGTTTCATCACGAAAATTAGAGATAATAATAGGAATTGATAAACCGTTGTCCATGAATGTGCTAAATTGGAACACCTCAAACAATACTTTCATTTATTTTAAATAAAAGGTTGGGAAATGAGAGAAGATAATGAAATATACCATTGGAAAAAAAACCTTCCAGTGCATGTATGTTACTAGATTTATCATAATATTTGGTTGAAGGGAGGTGAGGAATGAAATAAAAAGGCATGAATATAAAAGAAAAGAAGGAATTGGAATGAGGAATTTACCTCTTAAGAGTTCCACCTTTGATATCCTCTTAAGGTGATAAGTTTTGGTATTTTTAATAGGCTATGGGTTTTTTGGAATGGGGGAGCTTGGAGAGATATTTGGGAAGAATATTGGCAAGGAACAAGGCTTGATAGGATTGAAGAGAAGAGAGAGTAAGTGGGTTATAGTGGAAGAGAAGAGGGTTTACATAATTTTTTAATCATTAGCTGATTATTTATTCACAAGATAAAGAATAATAAGTGTACCATGAACAAGAACGGTAATAAATGCATGTGAATTATAAAAAATTGGTCTTACATCAGCAGATCATCATCAATGAATCAATAAATCCCTTATTTATCATTTATCGTAAATTATCCCATTTTACTATTCATCAAAATTTAATATAATTCTATGAGACTCTAAATATCATCCTAAAAACAACTGTGTATGTCATATTTTAAAAATTTAACGAACAGAAGATAAAAATTTAATTTCAATGGCCAGGATAGGACTATTACCTAAATAATCATGTGTTGTTTCAAAGAAACTCGGTGCCTTATGAAATATAGGATATGGCTCGAACGTATTTAAGAGAAACATTCCATAAAATGATTGGGGTGATACTTTATACTACAAATATTCTTAATTATTCCAACATGTTGCATCATCAAATAAATCCTTGGATTGGATAAATCTAAATGGAAGTATGAGTTATATTTTCCTAAAATCTCTTCATATCAGGGATGATATTTCATGACATGCTCTTTCATTGGTCTTGATAGGTTCTGGTGGGATGATTCTCTATAGTATAGAATGATCTACATCTGTCCACAATACTAATTAAAATTTATGATATTTTTAATAGTGTAATCCATGGATGGATGATGAATTCTTCCAAAATTTTTAAATGAGTTAATTCTTATGTATAAACTCTTTTACCTTTACATATCATATTTCACTCTAAAAATGATACATTTTTTCATTTAGATTACTTTTTTGAATCGTCCTAATGAACTTACATATAACTAATTCATTGTTGAATTATAAATTACATGTCATCCTCATGAACCATATGTATGAGGAAAATTAAATTTATCAAAAATACTTTATTGGTTAGCTTTATGTAATAACTTGACGAATGTTAAATATCATAGTGAGATCACCACTATACCAAATTACATTATGAATTATTCTTACATATGAGATGAAGAACATTATATATCTCATTACAGAATCGTTATTTTAAAAAATTATATATTTCAAGAGTCAAGTAGCTATTATATGTTTCTAAAAGTTACCCTCACATATACAGAGTGAGGTTCTATAATTTTCCACATTTTTATAGCTGGTTACCCATATATATATGGTTCTTCTCTAAAACATAGTGAAATTATTTTAACATTTTTCACAAATAATGAACCTTGTATATGAGTTGTGACTTGTTTTAATTTTCATAGTGACCTTTATATAATTTTATACTTCTTTAAAAAAACATTCATAAAAAATTAATTTCATGTATGAAACCTCAATAATTTCTAGATTTTCACATTTAGATCTGTTGTCTTATCCATTCCAAAAACAAAATATTCCTACCAATGAGGCCCTTAAATCCCTAAAAACAATCGAAAAAGTAAATGACCCAAAAGAAAATCAATATTCAAATAAAATTATCAATAAAAAGGCTAACATTATGTATCATGCACCCCTTATAAAAAAAATCAACCCAAAACCACCCTATTTATGGAAAATATATAAAGTATTTTTATGATAATATCCTTGAAGATGATCACCACATGATGTTTTGAGGTGGTAATTTTTGGAACACAATGAAAGAACCCCAAGGATGAAGAATTAATTTTTTCAACATGAAGAAAATAATCCCACAGTTGAAGATTAATTAAAAAATTTATGTATGAGATATATAATATAAGGATATATTATGAGGAGATAATCTATTCACTAGAAGAAACCCTAATAGATTCAATGAATTTCAAAAAAGAAATCTATTGGAGATCATGAAAAAAGGATAAGGGATCATGGAAATTACATGAAATAAAATTGTATGTTTAATGAATAAAATTTGAAAATATCCGAAATGAATGGGAATATAGGGTTAAATCTATTTAATATCAAAATCAAAATTTAAATCAAAATTTTCCTAAGATGGAGTTTAATTTTAGAAATCATGAAACCACTCATGAAGAATCATCAAATGAAGGTGAAAAAGGGCATGCTTTCATGAAATCATATTAAAATAAACTTATCTCTTAAAAGAATAACATTAATTGAAATATGAGCCTGATATCATCTAAATAGTAATATACTATATCTTCAAAGAAAATAGTATCCTTTATCCAAGATATTGTTTCATTTTCTATTTCTATTTCAATGGCTACTGTAGGATACGACATAAAATCATGGAAATGTTGGAAAAAGAAGAATTCTAATAAGCCCATTAAGAAAAGTTTGACATGATTATGTGTAATAATATCATCTCTCAAGGAATATTTGAAAATTATGGTGTCTCTACATAAAAAAGGTGAGATTAAAATTCTATATAAAATACAGTTTTATGAGAAATATAATGGTTTAATGGAAATAGTTTGTTTTATGGAATGTTTTGGATAAATGGTATAAGATTATTAGAATAATATTTTAATTAATGTTTATTATATAATTCTCATATTAAGGGGTAGAAAATTTAATTAATGGAAAAGTATACATAATTAATAGAAAATAGTTTACTTCAAACATTTTTGAAATACTAAATAACTTACATGAAAAATACATAAAGCATGATCACTAGGATCATGAACATTTTTATAATCATAACAAGTATAATTCATATTCTTAGTTGAAAATAATTACAAAAAACATTAAGAAACTTGTATGAAGAGAAGGAAATTCTTCCTTGGGGTATAAACAAAATAATATTGTTGAGAAAACATCACCTAAAAAGAATTTATTTATAGATTCTACCTTAAATAAGGGATTTCTCTATTATTTTATGAAATGAAATATTATGAACCTTTTAATGAAGTCTATGAATATAAATATTGTAAAACATTTTATAGATTAATTAAGAGAATAAATCCAAGAATGGAAAAATGTTTATTTATTAGCAAAAATACAAGAATATAACATGAGATATTTATAAATAAGTGTAACCCACAAAATGGAGAATAACTATAAGGAAGTTTTAAAAAATAAATAAAACACACCGAATAAATGCATGAATATTATTATAAAATATGAGTATTTGTTTAGAAGGAAATACATAAAACTGTTGAATCTGCTTTCCAAAAATGATGTTATGAAAAATACATTCCCACAAAAGGATAAATATGGTAATTACTTTAAGTTATTCATGATTGTATAACTATTATATTTATAATAAAGGAAAAGAAGAAGAAGAAAGTATAAAATGACTAAATTAGTATGTGAGAAAATGTGATAGTTTCAATCCCACCTGAGAATAACATGTTGAAGAGTATTAAGACTTTATTTAACAAACATTCTCAGGTCTTGAAAATAAAAGGAGGAGAGAGCAAGAATTTTTCTCGTCAAACTGAACTTGAGGGGAAAATATTTTGTGGGATTAGAAGTAATACTCTTCCCACTTTTTGTCATTGATAATTGAGGGGTGGGGGTTAAATTATTCATATATATTTCATAGTGTTTTTTTTCTATGTGGGTAATTGAATGTATGTATAAATATAATTGTAATTCATTGAAATTATTTCATAATAGAGTGTCTTCTATCATGGAATTCCTTAATTGATATAATAATATATCCTAATAAACAATTTCTTTATAAAGGGATTGTTGGAATTCATTTTTAATAAGACCAATCATGATGAATATTGTTTTAATTTATCCCTCAAGGGGGTGTTTTGAATATGATAATCTTATAGAATATCATTATTTCATTTGAATATAGATTTTATAGATAAAGCTAATGTTGTGTAATAATAATAAATTTCTCAGAGTTATTTTAACTGAATCAAATATAATTCTAAAGGGGGTATTTTTTGAGCTATTACGTAGATTGAGAAGGGATAAATATGCTTGAAATTAATGATATGATGCATTTATTATGTTGTGAAAACATGAATATTTCCATGAAAATATTATTAGACAACACCTTGAAAGACATTTTCTAGTTGGCATCACATAAAAAATATATTATGGACAACATGAACGTCTAGATTAAACTCTCATGTTATTTAAATTAGGATAGCTCACATAGAATTTGATTTGGTTTATTTATAGATCACTTATTTTGGAAATTTCATTCCACACTTTTCAAAAGAGAATCTGGGATTACTATTTAAAACTGCAAAAATATGGTGTTTATATCATGGTTGGAGCATGATATGAGTATGACTACCTACTTAAATGTAAAAAATTATATTTATTTTTTAATAAGGGGGATAATCAATACAAGAAGCATATTGAGAATATATTTAATGAAAATTGAAATTATTATTATCAACAAATAAAAGGGGGTGATTAAAATATAAAAAGTATTATAACTATTGAATTTTTTTAGGATATGTGAAGATGTTGAGAAGCTGGTGAAGTCAGTATAGCATATATGAAATGAAAATTTTATTTCCTATGATTAAGGTATGTTATTAATACTAAATACACATTTATATATTGGAAATAAATATTAATATTGAGATACTACCCTAGAAAATTGGAAAGGTATGATACTATGTGAAGTTATTGGATAATCATATTTAACAGTGAGTTATAATTTATATAATGAGAGTAGTTATTATATTTTAATGTCTTTGAAAAAATTAATAAATAGGTGGTTATTGTGTTACTCCGACCTACACATTCTAGATAAATTTTTAGAAGATTAAAGTTGGTTTTATTTTTTAGAATATTTTTATAAATATTTTAGGAAGAAAATATGTGTGGGTTCAAAAATATTTTTTATGATGATTACTTATATGTACATTATGAGAATGAATGAAAAGTGATATTGGATGAATAAAAAACTGTCAAATATAGGTTTTCGATGAGTTTAAGGATTTAAAATTATGGGAGATGAATAAAGATAACTTAATTATATGAGATTCCATCCTTGGATTATCAAGAATGAAGGATGATGATATAAATAAATAAAATATCTTATATTTTTTTATAGAAGGTAAAATTTAATGATAGGAAATTTTGAGGAAGTTGGAGATATATTTAAATACTCAACATTAGCTTAAATATTCTCCATGATGCTTTGATAACTACTTTTAAGACCATAATGAAGGTTTTTCATATTTTTAAATTTATTTAAGTTGTTTCATGATAAATTAATGTTTTTGGAGTTTCCTTGAGAATATTTTTTTTGGTTTTGAGTATATCTGAATAAGTTTTAAAATTATCTGCTTAAGTTGTTATTTGGTAAATAAATATATATGATTCATAAGATTATATGTAAGAAGCATGCTGAGAAGAATATATATAATTGGAATAATTACTTGGAGTTTACAATATGATACATCTATATTTTATATCTTAGATAAGGTTTTCTTGTTTGAATGGTACTTATCCATGTGTATATGAATGATATTGGATGAAGGTAATTCTCAAATGAAATAAATGAAATATTTTTTGATGATATAGAATAAACTTCATATAAAATGAAATATATTAAGATATTATGGATCATATATGATAAATGAAAATTTAAAATTTAAAAAATAAAATTATTAACTATGATATATTAAATATTTCTAGTATATTTTCATTTTCCATAGCTTAAAAAATACAATATAGATGATACAAAATATATTATAGAGATAAATATGGTAATGTTATAGAAGTTTTGTGATACGTAAATCATTTTATCTAATATGGATGATATAAAAAGCCATGAATAAGATATTGTTGAGCATATATATGATACTCATAAGCATACATAAGTTATCCTTGAGAATAGAGAAGATACACTAGATCGGGAGTATAATATTTGATATTTTTTAGTTGAATGTAATTTTTTTTATTATATAATTTATAACAACATAGAACAATGAATCTTTTTTGGATATTTATGTTAGACTATGTTGAGATATTCATTATGGATGAAATATCACGATGTTGGTGATTGATCCCTAATTCAATACAAGTTAAATTAGAATTACATGAGAGTATGTTTGTGTAATATTATATATTTAAAATGGGATTTTTGAAATATTATATGAATATTGAATATGGATAAATTACTAGAACAACTATTTGACTAGTTTAAAAAATAAGATAAGTATTTGCGGAATATAGAATTAAACAATTTTTTTAAAGGAGAATAATTTTTTAGACCATGTGGTTTTTAAACAAAAGATAAAATAGTGGTATTAAATAATAATATTCAGAATATCATTGTAAAAAATATCTTATAATTTTTGTATTTAATATTTGAAAATCATATTTATGCGAGTAATTTAAGAAGATGATGTTATGTAGAGAATGAGGATGGGTGTAGAGAATTGTTTTGAGAGGAAACTAATATTGAAACATTACTAATGGTCCCGTGTATCAATTGATCAAAAATATACAAGGTGATGATATTAAAAACATTGTTCCTAGGAGTTCATAAAGAATAATTACACGAAGAAAAAAACTAATTATATGATACTATATATCATAAAGGGCGAAGGGATTGATGAGTACAATGTGAAGGAACTTTATATGTTTAGTTATTGATCATTTGATACCAGGATGATGAGAAAAAGGCTGTTTTGAATACAATAATAATATAATTCACATTTTTATATGAAGGAATGTTATCGAGAATGAAGTTAAAGGTAAAGGCATTAATTAGATATGAAATTCTATTATTGTAAAAAAATGAACTAGGAAACAGTTTTAAATATTTCACCTCAAAGGGACTCAGAATGATTCATATGGAGTATCATTAAGGCCTGTATGGACATTGAATCTCAAAATAAATCTATCTGTATATATTATTTCTAATTATTGTTTAGAATTTTTCCAATTTCCAAGATTGTGAAATGATTTGAGTAGTTGTATGTTGAATTATTTTCACATGCCAAAATGATGTCGGACATAATGGTATGGAAAGATCTCACCTATATTTAAATTTAAAATATTTATCCCTCCTTAATGATCAATTCGATCCCTAAAAATAATATAAATATCTCCTATAACCAAAACTAGGTCCCTTATTGATTCGAAATGCATCAAGGGCTCTAGTATCAGACCACAAGGGTGTTAGAATTTCTAGAAACCCCATAAGGATAGGATCAAACTCAATATCGAGGGAATATGTGTCTAGTGAATGATTTAGGAGGTGACATGATTCATGACATGAGGGAATATTTTTATCTTATAATTTAGAGTATATTATGAGAAAAATAATCCTCTCATATAAGAGTCCGAGGATATTCTTAGAGGCCTCACTCCATAGAATAACTATAGTATCAAACTTTTATGGTTGTATAACAAGACTCCTCCTTAGTGTAAAACCCTCTACAAGGGTATATTGCAATTCATTGGACCATCAAATATCATATCAATGTATGAAAGAAAATAATTTATTAACATGTTCAGATTCATTAGATGTGTAATGAGGGAAACTCAGTGATTAATAAGCTCGCATGAAATTTCATGGAGGAATATAACCTAATAATTTACTCATGTGTCGTATCTTTTCAACTGAACTATATTTTTTTTTGATAGGGGCTTCTCTTTTGATTTACCAATTTTGACCTCCGTAATATATTGTGGATATGATTTTTCACCTTTATCTTCCAAAAATAATTTTTTTAATTTTGATTGAGGTAGAAGATTTGATCATTTTATGTCATTACATATAGAAGAATATTAGATATTTAATTTAGTAATGTGTTTAAAGGACCCATTTAAAACTATCGTAAGCATAAAAAATAATCAGTATGTAGAATCTAGTATTTTTAGGGTATAATGATTGATTTTTTAGAGATAACTTGCTTTTATTCACATTATTATAATATTTTATCTTTGTGTCTCACACACTAAATTAACACAACAATGAGTTGATATCCACATTGGGATATAAAATTATTGAAATAATATGTGATAATATATTTATATATATACTTGTTTCAATATAGTGTTGTGTGTTGGAATTTTATATGATGATTTATAAATATTTACATTAATGGGATTGAATATTAATAGGGTAAAATTAAAAGATAACATAACTTTGTAAAAATTTTATATATTGATTCACCGCCTTTATTGAGGACTTCATGATTATTAGTCTGTAAAATTTTCTATGTGGAACATATATTTATGAAATATTATTATGACTAGTCAGGATAGAATTCCACATACCCAAAATCAATTAGATTATTATTTATGTCTCATGGGATATTTATGTAATGTGTGAACAAGATGCATCTAGCTTTGTTAAAAATATTATGTGTACAGATGATGTTGTTAGCTTTGTCCATAATATTATACATTAACATAATGCAATTATATTTTTTATAATGTTGTGATGTCACGGTGGTGGGAATTCATTTTTATTTTTGAAGACAATAATTATTTATTCGAATAATTTTTATTATTATCATTATTATTATGATTCAACGATATCTTTTAACTTATGACCTGTTTCCATGTAACTAATTATAATTCCTTTGTTATAATTCAATGATATAAGTATTTACTCTTATGATATCTCACCCATTTTTTGTCCTCAATTACACCTTATATATATTTTTCTCTCACCCATTGTTTTTTTATATCTTTATAATATATCACATTGTGAAAGAATTATGTTGAGATCATGGGGAATATAATGAATATGGAAATAAATGTTTATATTTTTCATTCAGATATGTTTTATTATGTATCTAATATCTCAGAGAAACTTTCCATATATATTTGTAGTTGTGCTTTATGGATATTTATGTTAAAAATGAGTTTATATAATGTGTAAGATAAACATATGTTTATTATGGGAATAAATACACATTTTAGTTATATTTAGGGATTATCATAGTGATCTTAATTGGAAATAAGACCTAATTAACATATATTGAGACATATAAAGTCATTAATTTTTCTAAAAATGTGAAGTAAGATTAATTTTTTTTCTACGTTCATAATTTTTCAAGTATATTTTTATTAACTCATGAATTCTCATCCATTTAATTAAATCAATTTAGTAAATAGATCTAAATAGGTGGAATCATGCCAGGTGGCGATGAGTTGGGTAATAAAATGACATCTTTAAAGAGATTTGTAATATGATGAGAGTGAGAGTCAAACAATTATTGGTGGTTCATCCCCAATTGACTCATGTTTTGAATAAAAAATTGATCCATTTGGATTTCATGACTCTCTTGGAGAAGGATGGAATTATGACTCAGTAATTTACACAGCAATAGTAAACACATTTAGGTGGATCTTTTAATTTTTTAATTACGCAGTAGTGGATACATTAGATTCCAAAAATATTTTAGATTCCGTAATGTAATAATAGAATTTTATTTTACCTTTAAATTTATTATAATAAGATATTGATAAGTTAGGGAGACTATTATAGAGCTGAAGACCAAGAGGTTAAGATTTTAGCTAAAACATGAATTGTCACAATCATTACATCTCAAGTATATAACACCACCACATTATTTTTTTGGGGAATAATCTCTTAATAAATCAATTTATTCTCTCTTTGGAAATATTTGATGTTGTACTCGGAAAAGACAATTAATCCTTATAAATATCTAATATTAATTACTCATATATGGAAATTAATTTTTATATCCTAAACAATGTTATGATTCTATTCTTGTTTATGTAAAAGTACTGATCATATTTGTAAATCAATTATCAAATATGTATGTTATTTCACTATTAGAATGAATATATAGTTAAAATTATTGATAAAAAGAAAAGATTTATCCTTGAATAAATTTCTATTATTAGATAACAATTAAGGTATCCTTCAAATAGTTTCATGTAATTCCACCAAATTGATATGTTGAGTTATCTATAGAACTTATACCTAGATATATGACCATACGAAGGATTAATTATTGAATAATGGTGATGATGATCCTATCATGGCTCTATTAGGAAACAAAATATTGAACACTACTTTAAAATATCAAATAGAGAGAATCAGGTTGTCTTTAAGGAGGAGCATGTCCTAAGTGTGTTTTACTTATGTAAGTATGTGTGTAAAGATTAAATCTAAAATAGTGTTTTAATTTTAGTATAAAATTTCATATTCCAACCTCAAATTATCCTCTCAGTCACCTATGAAATCATTAATAAAATAAAATCTCCTTCACCCTCACTAAAATTAGTTAAAACCTCATTAATCACCCTAACTATGTAATTTTGGACTGGATAAATAAATTAAATAAACTTATAACTCACTATACCAACTTAGACATGTCATTGGATATCTACAATCACTAAAGAATTAACCCACTAATCACTATTATAGGTTGTGAAAAAGGTCTAATTGGTCTATGTGTGCTAGAAAAATAGTGAGAAAAGAAGAAAATGAATGAAAAGAGAAATTTACACATCAAATTGTCTAAGGTAATAATGAAATCCAAAATAAAATGAGTAGGAGAGATTAATTATTAAAGTGTTACATTCATTAAAATCGTAATGGGAAGATTGTACATAGCTCTTCCACAAGAGGGAAAGTGTTAAATCACTGGGGAAGGTTTCAAAATGTAAATGAAAATAAACAAACATTATCCACCATATTCAGCTCAATCAACCATTGAATGGTAGCTCTTTCATATTGAGTGAAAATTTATTATTTTTATTGAATTATATAAGGATATTTATATTCTTAAATATGCATGCCCCTAATGAGTAGTGTAGACTCCATTTATCTCTTATAGTCATTGTTCCATTAAAATCCCTTGAGTGTTTAGTGCCTATCTCAAATTTCACAGAAGGAATAAACATGAGAAACCTGAGGGTATGTATTATTTATTTATGAATATAAAACATTCTCATCTATTTTCAACTCCATGATCAACACATTATTTATTAATTCATTGAGTTCCATTTTGAATCTTTAGTGTATTGTTTCTCTACTTGGGAACACCATGAAAGTTATTTTTTATTACTGGTTGAATTCCATTTATTTTTGGAATTTATATATTTTTATTCCCATATAAAGAAATGTATGTAGTCAACAATATATATTCTTAGAATAAAAATCATTTCATATGAATTTTAATGTCATATTAAGTGATTAAAGTCACACAAAAATACATTGATTTTCTAAGTGTTTAGTAGACAAGTCATACAAAACTAATAATGTAAAAAACTCTAGCCAACTATGTATTAGAGAATATGGGTGGTATAATGATTGGATAGGAGATGTCATCTGAAATTAGAGGAAGAAGCCCTATGAAATTTGGGTAATCATATGAAATCCAAATCAATTTTTAATTTTTGACCCGAAACCCTTGAAAGATAATTTTTTAGAATAATATTTATCTTATATTAATATCGAAATGAATTAATTCAACGAAACTATGATTTAGAAGCCTATTATCAATGTAATATCAAAATTTATAATCAATGTATTTATTTTAAAATCAATTCCAAAATGAATATGGCATCTATAATCATGAATAATTCCATTTAACAATTTAACTCCAGATACCCAAAAGTAAAAAATATTAATGAATTAACCTCTTCTGAAATCTGTTAATGGATTAATTATCATTAAAAATAAGATATGTAATTTGAAAATATCGGGACAAATTAATCACCCATACATACATGATTTCACTCAAATGAAATACTATTAATTCATCCTTAAAAAATAATTATACTTAGTCCCAAATATACTTTAAAAAAAAGAGATATTTAAAATATTAATTCATTATTGGAAAATATAATGCATACCCTATAAATTTACAATCCTATACTCTCAATTCAATTAAATTAAAATCTCATGTTACATAATTTAAATCAAAATAGATATTAGTATAATTATATCTAGAAAAGGTTGTACTTTGTTTCATCTTTTTCTGTGACTGGCCAAGCTTCCATGGAACATTTTCCTTTGAATAATTCTATAGCTTGCATTGTACGCAACATCGAGATTCTAACACACTACAACCAATAAAACTAACCATTATGAATAGTAATACCCACAATTTAGGAATTTTATATATTATATTTTTCAATATGGACTTAATTTTTGAATTCGGAATATCTAAATTATATTTGGGTGAATTTCTGGTATTTTTCTGAAAACATTCAATTTTTCATGAATAGTGAAAAACACCACATTATTGGTTAAAGCTGACTTTTTATTTAAAAAATTATTTATTTTATTTAAATTTATTTTAGATCAAAATAGATACATAATACCTATATAAGTTCAATTTAATTCATTGCGGTCATTTTATAATAAGTATTGATATATAAAAAGTTTATTGAACTTTTTACCGTCTTTTACCCACCTTCTAGGAGCATTTGAAAATATGCATAAAACATAATTTTACTACTTCTATGAGTTGAATTTCAAAAATACGAGAGTCACGGTAAATATCAGTAAGTAAAATTTGGTTCAATAAGATAGAAATAGTTTTTGGTGAATAGTACCTGTTAACTTTTATTTACCACGGTTAAAAGTAAATTGGGTAATTAATGGTAAAAATGATATCATAATTAACCTAACACATGTCCTAATTCTATTGGATAAGTATAATTAGACAAAAACAACATTATAAATGTAATACGTCCTCTTTTGGACCAATTGGATTAGATTGGGACATTTATTGTTATTTTATTTAAAGAAGAGTTAAAAGAGTTAAATTCAATGTTTAATAACTAAAACAATTGTAATATAAGGTTACACACAATATAAATTCGACTATAAATACTAATTAGAAACCTAAAAGTATTTCCTACATATTTGTATTTTATTTATAATATTTAGATGTTAAATAATTTAATTTATTTATGACAGAATGATGATGCAGTAATTACCTTATTAATGAAATATTAAAATCATCGATATTATAAATATAAAAATATATATAAATTGAGTGTTATGATAAATTACAATAATTTTATATTTTAATATTATATGCTAATTTTGGTAAAAAAATTATTTTAATTGATAATTTTTTGATGGAATTCAAAAGAAATCCAATACTAAATAGTGTCAAAATTCACATAATTGAATTTTTTAATAAAATACTATACTATTAATTGATATAATATCCATAAAAATATAAATCCTGGCCAAAGAACTTAGATAATGCTATATATATTAATAATAAACAACTTGGTGTTCTCTTGGCTTGTTATAGTAAGTTTATTAACCATATAATATTCAAATACAAAGAGACATGGTAAATGTCAAACTATTTATCTAAGAGTTAAATATTAAAGGTAAGGTTAATATGGTGACCAAAACCAATCCAAAACCTATTGGTTGAAAGGTTATCGACCCTTACCACTTTATCCTTGAAATAAATCATTTTTTATCCAATAGAAACTGGAATTGAATTTAATATAAAATAATATTTCAAGATTTTCATAATGTGACCCTCTCCTCCCTTATAAAAGGGCACTTCCACAACTCTTAATTTCACAACTCCAAAGCCAATTAGATCTGCCAAACCCTGCCCAAATATCCTCCCAAATTTCTTTCCTTTATCCTAGAGGCCTTAATTTGGTCAAAAAGACATCCTATGGATCCCTTTTGATCAAATCAAAAGGAAGAACCTGAAGAAGAGGTAAATATTTCACAACCTCTTTCAAGTTATTTTCTTCTTCCACATACTCTTTCTTTGTTGTTTCCATTCTAAAATAATAAATCTTGTATCTTATATATATTTTGATGTTAGTATAAATATGTTACATCCATATTCATTATTATATCTATCATATGAATGACAAAGTCACCATACGTGCGTACGTACGACTTACTGTCTCCACATCGCGGTGTAGTTTGTTATACAAACACTTAATTATTTTTATTGGAATAATAATGATAAAAACTAATGTAAATAATAAATATTACATGTTAATTATTATGTATACATGATATACCATTCAATTAGATATGATGTCACCATCAATTTAATGATATTGTCTCTCCTGCGTACGTACGGATTACCATCTCCACGAACGCGATGAGATTCATTCCCCAACGTAATATTTCCCTAATAATTTTCATTTTATGATTACAAATAATGATTATGAACATAATATAATTCAGTATTCGAATTAAATACATCATATCCATAAAAAAATTACTTACACAACCAATCATATAAAGTAAAACAAGTCAGTTAACAACTGAAATGATTATACTACTAAAATATTATTAACAAAGCAACATTATAAGATCATATCTGATGTCACATTTATGAATATGATTATTTTATAATTTATTAACAATTTTTAAATTATTATATATGAAGTTAATATACCATCAACTATGGAAAAGAAAAAATTAAGGGTTAATTTCACAATCTCTTTATTATCCAAGGTTGTTTTTACGTAAGTATCCACTGAGACATCTTTATCACCCACATCCGTGTTATCTTAAAAATGTATTTCAAAACATTTTTAGAATTTACTACACTATGGGTTAAAGTAATGTATACCATTATTTGACCTTATATGTTTTTAAAGGACTCATTCTATCATTTTCCAAACAAGGTACTTTATGGCCTTTTTGACAAAATTATGAATGTGTTTTTAACTTATACGGCGGGTGCAACTATTTTCTACTATTATAACATCATCAACGCTCCCCTTAAAATATTATAAGAATATTTTCCAAATAAATTTTATGTTTTATAACTATGTGACTCTTAAATGGTTTCAAAATAAAAATAGGCATTTCATTCAAATAGTTTTCAGTTCATCTATGTCAACATCCTTTGATGGATTTTAAACTTCATTGAAGTTGATTTATTATGATACAAATCTTCCATATTTTATTGAGGTTTTGTAATATGTTTGAATGTGAATGTGTTATTTTTATACCATTCATGGTTTATGGTTAATGTATTGACATTTCATATGCTATTTTTAATATGAATGTTTATGTTATGTTTAAAAATTTTCATATGAGGAATGTATTGGACTTAGTATGTGATTGGTGGAGCCCACTATATCTCCTCAGTGCATCCGTAGTTTTCATGAGACAATTATAAATGGAATTGGACAAGGACATTCACAATTTGATATATAGTTTTCGATGAGGCCTAAATCATTTTTAGACATCTTGGATGAGGCCCTGACAAGATATTTCAGAATATCCGGCATTATACATTACCTATTTAAGAAAATAATGATGATGGTTCATGCGATTATTAGACTTGTAGAATACCCATGACTATGTTTTATTTTGTAATTATTTAATCATCTCATATTCCTGCCATAATGTGTTCATGTTTACTATTTTTAAAGCCATGTGTTTTTAATTATTCACCATGCCTAATGTTTATGTTTTCTTCTGATATATTGCATACCCTTATTGAGCATTTGTGCTCACCCTTTTCTTATGTTTAATTTTCCTAGTATATGAAGATGTTTGTTATGAGTGACTTATATGCATAATATATGAGGCTTGGTACTTTATAATAGAATTAATTAGTTTTTAATTTTTTCTCATGTGGTAATGTTAAACTTATATATGTATCTTGTTTCCAATAATACTAAAGTTTTCAGTATTTCAGGACATGATTCCCTGTATCCTGACAATGCTATGTAATAATGCACATACACTATTTAGTAGGGGTTGGGGCTTTATATTTGGTATCAGAGGAAGTATAGTACAAACCATTGAAACTAGATTTAGATAAACTCTGATTAGAGAACATTACCCTAAGATAGACTTTGAGGATTAGTATAGAAGAACATCCTCGAATTTTGGTAATGTAGAAATTTTTTGTATTTTCCAGGAAATACATACCGGTCTGGATACAATAAGGTAGAGGCGGATCTGGAATAGATGTACCTAGGAGAGAAAACACCGACTTGGAGTTTCAGGCTTGACCTAGGGTATCATGGTACACGACAATGGCCCTTTCAACACTCTTGGTTACGACACTCCTAGGGGATATTCTTTGGATAATTCATATTTTATTTGAAAAAAATTATGAAGGATTTAAGAGTATATAACTCTTTAAGGAAAGCATTTTTTTTATTATGGATTATATCCATAAATTTCTCAATTTAGGATAAGTATTTTACATGATTAGAATTATGTATTGTGATTCATCAACTAATCTATTGTATGCCATTATTTAGAAATGGTTCATAGTGGAAGGAATGAAAACCATATCAATGCACGTAATCCATGTAGGGATTTACCTCCCACCCCAGATAATTATAGTGGAGCTGGTGATTAAACTAGTGCTAATCAACTTATCACCATACTTGGACAACTAACTCAGGTTATGAATAATATCCTCACCCGTATGCATCACCCTAATCCACAATGTGGAGGGTCAACATTAGTCCGATTCATGACGAAACAACTAGAAACATTCAATGGGAGTACAAATCCATTAGTATCTAAGCAACAGATAAATTCCATAGAGAAAATATTTCATGCTTGGGGGAGTAGTGAAAGTGGAAAAGTTTTCATGGCATTTTATTGCCTCACAAGAGATAAAAATCAATGGAGGTCATTAATCCAAAACACATAGGGATACTATGAATTATAGAACATGGAATGGAGGGAGTTTGAAGATATTTTCTTAGAAAACTACTTTCCTCATGACCATCTAGAGAATACTGAAAGACAATTTCTGAGTCTGAGACAAAAGGAGGATGAGAATGTCGCAAAGTTTGAAACTAACTTTACAATGTTAGCAAGGAATTCTATAGATTATATTTGTATCCCAAGAAGTATGATTGATCATTTCTTCTATGGGTTGAAATCTTTTCTTCGTAGTGCATTAGTCTTGAAATCCTTCTCATTGTATGAATATATTTTCCCATGTTCTATGAAGACATAAAAGGAATTCTTTATGTCTTAAGACTATAATGCAACCTAAGAGAAGAAGAGATCAACTGAACACTATGGGAAAAGAAAATAAGGAAACAAGGAAGAAGTGAAGAGTTGAATTTCCTGCCTGTGATAATTATGGAAGGAATCACCCTGGTGCCTATCTAATAGGAAAATGAGTATTCTACAAATGTGGACAGAAGGACCATTTTACTGGTGATTGTAAGGGGAAGAAAAAAGATACCAATTTTTAATTCTACAATTACAGGGATATGGGACATCTTGTAAATTAATGTCCCAAGAATCATGGAAACATACCTCGGAAAAGGACAAGGGATGAAGGATAAGATTATGTGGTTACTATTGCTGAGGTTGAAGCTCCGAAAGATGTGGTGACAGGTAATTTAATAGTTTCCTCAAGTTTAGCCAATTTTTTATCTGATTTTGGATCATCGCATTGTTTTATATCTTCCTAGTTTGTCAAGAAAATTATATATTTTCAAATTGATTTAATAAGGCAGTTGTAAGTAAAAATTCTTAAGAGAAGTATCATTGCAACAATGTTTTACGAATCAGTCCCTATTCAGGCATATAAACGTTATTTATCTGCTGTTATAATCTTCATACCCATGATTGAATTTGATATAATCCTTAGTAGATTGGATTTCATACCTTGATGCGAAAAGTTATTGTAAGAAGAAGGAGGTTACCATTCTAAATGATTATAAGGTGTACCTTATCTTTAGAGAAGAAATGTCACCATCTGATTGTTATCTAGATCCACCCCCAGTAGCTCTAATAAATTAAATTATTGTGGAGGATGAGAATGAAATAATTATGGTTGATGAATGGAATGTTCAAATAGAGGAAATACCTACTATGAAATAATATTCTGATGTGTTTCCTGAAGATTTACCTGGACATACTCCAGAATGAGAAATTGAGTTTTCTATTGACATAATTCTTGGTTCAAGGTCTATATGGAAGAACCCTTATTGAATAAACACTGTGGAATTAGTGGAATAAAAGAAACAACTCGATTAATTTAGTACTAAGGGATTTATTCACCGTTGTGTTTCTCTATGGGGAGCCCCTCTTCTTTTTGTTAAGAGGAAAGAGAGATTTATGAGGTTTTGCATTGACAACAGGGAGATAAATGCTATAGAAATAAAGAAAAAGTATCCCCTACCCCGCATTAATGATTTATTTGAACAAATTCATAGAACTCAACATTTTTCCGAGATTGGCCTGTGATCTGGATATCATCAGTTGTGTGTGATGAAGGATGACATTCCAATAATAACATTTTGTGCCAGGTACGACAATTATGAGTTTACAGTAATACCTTTTGGATTGACTATTGAACCCTTTATCTTCATGGATATAATGAATAGAGTTTTTAAAGAATATCATTTTGAAATCATAGTGGTATTTATTGATTTTATCGTGGTATACTCCAAAAGCTATGAAGATCATGGAAGTCACTTGTGCATTATTCTAAAGACTCTTAGAAGAAAAGAATTATATGGGATGTTTAGAAAGTGTGAATTCTGGAATCAAGAGATTTTTTTTCTTGGAAGTATTTTCTCTAAGGATGGAATATCTTTTGATCCTTTAAAGACCAAGGAAATCCATGAATGGCCAGCACCAATGAGTACAATGAGGTATATAGTTTTATTGTTTTAGAATGTTATTTTTGATGTTTCATCCAGAATTTTTCCTGGTTGGCTAACCCATTAACCGAGCTCACATGTAAAGAGGTTAATTTTTTTTGGACAAAATATTGTGAGGAATGCTTTGATGAACTAAAGTTATGAATAGTCAATGCTCTTATTTTGGTTGTACCATCAGAGAACGATGGGTTTGTTATTTTTGGTGATGCTTCAAAGAAAGGACTTGGTTGTGTCCTTATGCAGAATGATAGCATTATTTCCTATGCATCAAAACAACTAAAAATTCATGGGAAATACTATCTCACTCATGATCTTGTGTTAGCTGCTGTAAACTTCTCTATGAAGATATGGAGACACTATCTCTATGGTGAAAATTGTGAGATTTATACTAATCACAAGATATTGAAATATAATTTCACACAAAAAGAACTAAACATGAGGCAAAGGAGATGGATTTAACTACTTATGGATTATGATTTCACAATAGAATACCACCTGGGGAAGAAAAATAAGGTGGCAGATTCTTTGAGAAGAAAAGATAATGGAGTTTTGAACAAGATGAGAGTTGAAAGTGATCAAATTTTCTCAGATCTAGAAAATATGGATATGGGAATAACCATGGGGGGTAAAACATCAAATCTTTTTCAAATGGCTACCAAACCATCATTACTAGAAAGGATAAAAATCCTCAGACTAATGATGAGGAGTTTTAAAAGAATATTTAAGCTATAAATGATTGGAGATTAAGTGACTTTGTATATGAAGATTGAATTTTTAAATTTGTGAAGATATGTCGTTTTCCCAATATACCTGATCTAAAAGGGGAATTTTTGGATGATTCTCATATCTCCAATTTCTCTATACATCCTGGGAGCACTAAGATGTTTTATGATTTTAAGGAACATTTTTGGTTAGACAATATGAAAAGGGAGACTGCTGATTTTGTTTCAAGGTGTATGGCTTTCCAACAAGTTAAATCTAAAAGACAACATCCTAGAGGATTCATGCAACCTCTTCCCATACCTGAGTGGAAATAGGTTGATATTACGATGGACTTTGTCATGGCGCTACCAAAGACTCTTAGAAGGAATAATGAAATATGGGTCATTGTTTATTATATTACCATGTCATCACATTTTCTTTCTGTAAGAGAAGATTTACCACTTGAATGTTTAACAAGAATTTATATTAATGAAGTTCTATGACTTCATGGAGTACCCCTATCGATTGTTTCAGATCATGATCCCCATTTTATATCAAGATTCTGGAAATGTTTTCAGAAAGCCTAGAATACTAAATTTCTTTTGAGCACTGCCCACCACCCTCAAATCGATGGACAATCTGAACGGACAATTAAAACCTTAAAAGACATGTGGAGATCTTTCTCACTCGACTATCAAGGTATGTGGGATCTATATTTAACTTTGTTAAAATTTTTGTATAACAATAACTTCCATTCAAATATTCTGATGGCTCCATATAATGCGTTATATGGAAAGAGATGTCGCACACCAACTTTGTAACACCACTAGATTTTATGAAAAAATATTCTTTTAATTTCATTAATGTCTTGTGTTGTATTCTACACCAAGATTACCTTGTGCTATACGCAACACCGTATTAGCTTGCAGTATAGGCAACACTATTCTTGGATCGTGTTACACAATATTTTGATAATAGTTATTCTACGAAACATTGATTATATATATATATATATATATTCAATGTATAAATTAAATATGGTTTTATTCTGTTATACGAAACAACGAAGGATTCTTTCACAACACGCAACCCTGACTTGGCTTGCATTACAGGCAATCGCGACCTTCCTCGATAGCGTGTGTTGTACGCAATACCGGGTTTTAATAAACAATGTTATATTATTATAATATTGTCATGAACTAGCTGTTATGAATAGTATTAAATAATTTTTGAATTTTATAACATTATTATTCATCTTACAAATTTCTAGAACATGGTATAAGAACAAAATAAATTTTTCGGGTAAAATAAGTATTTTTCAGAAAATGCAGTTTTGCCGCCTTTTGATGGCGCACCCACTTTAAATCTAGTTTTTGACATGTTTATAAGTTCAATTTGACAAAATAAAATTCTTCTTTGGAATCAAGAAATAAAAATTTACTTTGGATAAATTTTTCATATTATTCTGGTAACTTTCACATTTTAATGAATAGTAAAAACACGCAATATTTTAATTAAAAACAACTTTTTTCATCGTAATATCTTATGTGGTTAAATTATAATATTGAATGGATTTAAATTATAAATAGAATATATTTTTACTATTTAATATAATGTATGTCATTAGCATTGATTTTATCTTGAATTCGTAGGTTAAATTAATTCAATCTTTTGCAATGTTTTAAACAAAAATCCGTTTTTATTCGACAACGGGATTAATTTTAATTTAATTTCTGCAACTTCTGTGCATTTAATTTTAAAAAATGGATTCCATATTTGGAATCAGTGGGTCCAAATTATGTTAATAGTCTACCTTTTATTTTTGGGAAATTATGAATAGTAATTACGGTAAATTTTATTTACCATAGTTAAAGGTAAATCGTGTAATTAAGGGTAAATATAATATTTTAAAATTACCCTAAAAAATGTCAAAATCCTATTGGATGACTAAAAGTAGACCCATATCACCTAAGGGTCAGATTAGATTCATTTAATTAAATTTGTTCAATGAAAATAATTTAATTATTATTAAAACCAAAGAATGTGACAACATGTCCCTTTCTTAAATCTTATAAATATAATAATTTTAATCTTGTGACAAACTTCATGAAACTTCGAACATAAATAGTGTCCAGAAATCTAATACAATTATCTACATCATAGAAATTTATTTATAATTTTTAGGGATTAAATAATTATCATTTATTATGACACATAGATGATGCAGTAATTGTCTTATTAATGAAATATTGACATAATTGATGTTATAAATGCCCAAATAAATGTAATTTGAGACTTTGTATGACTTACACTAATTTTCTAGACTAATATGACATGTTATTGTTGATTTAAGTAACTAGGTTCGAACTTATCATTCTGTTATGAATTTCATAAAAATCATATATCAAATAGTGTCAAAATTGACATAAAATAGTTTTTAAAACAAATATTATATTATTAATTGTTATTTTATTCCTAAAAATCTAATGTTCGGCCAAATGACTTAGATAAGATTATTTATATTAATAATAAACAACTTGGGGTTCTTTTGTCTTGATATAGTATGTTTATTAACCATATAGTGTAAGAAAACAAAATGTCACGGTAAAAGTTAAATTATTTAACTTAGAGTTAAATCTAATTGATAAGGGTAAAATAATAACCTAAACTTGTCTAAATCCTATTGGATGAGAGTATTTCGACCCATCCCTACCTTAGCCTCTAAATAAATCAATTTTGATCTATTTTAAACCGAACTTGACTTTATAATAAAATAATATTTTTAGTTATTCCAAAGGTGCCCTTCTCCTCCCTTATAAAAGGGCACCTCCTCCCTCTCTTCCTCACACAACTTTGAGCCTTCCAGCTCGGACAAAACCTGCAAAATTCTCTTCTCCACTTCCCTAGAAACATACTAGAGGTTCTTTTCTTCCTCAAAGACCAATTTTAGTGCCCTAAGAGGAGGTCTCAAAGAGGCGCTTCAAAGAAGAGGTAATTTCCGTTACCGATTCTTTCACCTTTCTTTCTTCTTCCACTTCTTCTTCTTAGGTTGTTTCATTATGAAGTAATAACATAAGTATCACTCATATAATGATATGTTATTATAAGTATGAAACAATCCAATTTCACCATCTATCCATCCTACAGAAAACAAAATCACCGCGCGTGCGTACGTACGGAATACCGTCTCCACTCCGTGGTGAAATCTATTTTCCACCACCACCTTACTTGGATGGGTAAAATGGTGTAAATAATGACTATATATGATTATTATAAAGTGATATTGATACTGAAATATTATACATACACTTCAACACAAGTTCACGAACATGAGAACGATATCATCGCTCGTGCGTACGTACGGACTACCGTCTCCACGACGCGATGAGATTCATTCTCCATGTTAAACATTTAAGAATGATTATAAAGTATATATAAGAAATAATAATGAAATATATGACATTATAAAGCTACTGTATTTATGTATATATGTATGTCATCTACTTACTTCCATTTAAGATAATAAGGAAAGGAAAACAACGTTCATGCGGACGTACGGACTACCGTCTCCATGAACGGTGTGTTTCATTTCATTTATCTATCTATTATATATATATATATACTGAATATATATGATATATAAATCATGTTTTATATTATGGAAGTAAGTAAATCATGATATAAGTAATAATAATGTCAAGAACAATAAGTCCAAACACCTACGATAAATGAAACGATTTTACCCAAAACGCTTCTTTAACATGGAATTTACAAAAGAACGGGTAATATAAAGTTATAAGTGAACCATATATGATATCATAATAATGAATATGATTCTTTAATAAGTTAATGACATTATTTAAGTCATTATACAGGAGGTTCAGATACGTACAAAGCATATCGGACATAAGGTAAGGGAAATATCACAATCTCATTTTTTTTATCCGAGATTGTTTATACTTTGGTATTTACTGGGGTGTATTTTATCATCCACATCCATGTTTCCTCAATATTTAATATTATTTTCATCCACCTACAATTGTTTAAATCCAATATTACCCTTTGGTAACCTTTTAGTAAAATATATTAAAGGAATCTTTTGTCGTTTTTCGTACGAGGTACTTTTTGACTTTTCCGACAAAAGTATGAGAAGAATGATTTTTTAACTTATACGGCATGAATGAATTTTAAAAACATTATTTCCAAGAAGATTCCTTTACAAGTTTTAAAGTTTATTTTTAATCAACATTTTTTAGTTTATAATTGTATGACATGTTAAGAAAGGAAAAGTGTTTTTGAAGTAGAAAGGATATTTTCCTCAAGAATGAAGTTCAAGTGTTTTATCAAAATTATTTTCAATCTAAGATAATAAAGGGTTCTGTTTTTGTCCCTATTATTACATTGATTTGATTATGCTGTGATGGAATTATTTTTTTTGAATTCCTTTATATAATATTAATTGTTTTATGATGTAACGATGTTTAAGATTCCCATTTTTATTACATGGGTTATGCTATGATGTATGGTTTAGGATTTTGTAGCACACATAAGAATGGTATCATTATGAGATGGGTGGGACCTATATCTCCCTCCAATGCATTGGGTAAAGATTTTATATCTCATGAGATAGACATGGCTGGAATGGTAGGTTATACCGGTTCAGTGAAACAGGACTGAAACGAGGGTGACTCGGTTTAGAAAGGGACTTTGCCCACTAAGATAGTCTTGGAAATGAGTCTTGAATAACAAGAAATGATTCTCTATGATTATGTGTGTATGACACAATGTTTAATGTTTTATGTTATGATTATTGTGATTACATTTCACTCCCATGAGTTATTCCAGGTTATGAAATTATGATCTCTTTTACAGGTTAAGATTTCCAAAAGTTATGTTCTTATGTATATGATGTGATTGATATTTATTTTGTTTAACCTTACTGAGCATTTGAGCTCACCCTTTCATGTTTTATTTTTCCCAGGATATAAGGAAAGGTTTTAGGTATAAAAAAAGGAAGATCTTTATGGGAGATGTTGAAGATCTTTCACCAGGATTAGAAGATTATATTCCGAGTTTCCAAAGACACTAAACTATTATGATCCTTTTGTGTGTGTTTTTGTTATGTACTAAATATTCCTCAAAAGTAATGTAATGTCCATGTACGTCAGGCTTCGGGTCTCTACAGTTGGTATCAGAGGAAGGGTTTAGTCAACCTTTGGAAACAAGGATGTGAGAACGTTAGTAAGATCCCTAGATATATTTCTAAGGTATGACTAGGGATGTCCCTAAGGATAAGTATACGTATAGGTTATAGTCCTAGAAATGCACTAAGGATATTATAATTTAACAAATATGTTAGATATTGAAGTTACTCCCCGTTTATTATGATTTTTTCCTCTCACACAATTCTTTTTTGGGTTTTAGAAAATGGCTGGAAATAAGATGATTCACTATAATGGAGGATATGAAGGACAATGGAATGATATTCTTCACGAGCAACCAAATGAAATGGGATTTGGAGGTCCAAACATCATTATTATGCCGAATCATAAATCTCATAATATGATCAATAAAGTAAAATTTGGTAAGTTTTCTGACTCGGCTAATAAGAGAAAGATGGAGTTTCATGATGATCATAGAGGAAAAAAAGTTCAATTTCCCCTATGTAAATCATGTGGGAAGAGGCATCAAGGAGAATGTTTCAAAGGAACTGGAAGATTCTTTGGGTGTGGAAGAGAAGGACACAAAGCCAGTAAGTGCAAAGGAAAAGGTTCAGTTAACACCAGGGATGAAGATAATGGTATTTCTATGACATCAACAATGGTTAAATGTTTTAAATGTGGAATGTACGGGCATTATGAAAACCAATACCCTAAGGGAAAGTCTCATGAAGAGAATAAGTTGTTTTACCTCTCGAACCCCTCGTGGTTTAATTTTCATGATCACAATCACCCTCTTATTTATCTAATCTTGTTTTAAGTGTTTTTGGTTGATAGTTATAATTTAAGGTGGCCAAGGAATTGGGCCAAGAAAGCAAGAAGCCAAAGTGGACTGATTTTCAGTCCACCGTCCAACCAATGGAAGAGCACCGGCCAGCCGATGGAGGCATGGACAGAAGGAATCCCTCTGTCCAGACCACCGGCCAACCGGTGTCACACCACCGGCCAGCCGGTGGCACCCAGACAGAAGGGGTAGCTACTGCCTCCTCACCGGCCAACCAGTGGCCTACTCACCGGCCAGCCGGTGGCGCCTGGGCAGAACAAGTCTCCACTTTCCAAAGCAGCGGCCAACCGGTGGCCTAGCACCGGTCAGCCGGTGGAGGCAGTCAAACTAGCTGTTGGGCTTTTGACCAGCCTGTCCACTTGGCCTCCAACGGCTTCGAAAGCCTCTCCAACGGCTCCAAAGGCCTCTAACGGCCATATGAGGGTTCCCCCTCTATAAATAAAGGACTAGGAACCCCCAGAAGTCTAAGGAACATAGACGGAACTATTGTCAAGCCAACGGAAACATTTTCCATCATTTGGCGAACCTCCGGCGGATTGTTCCAAGGGAACCCCAATTGCTCCAACACAATTCCATATCCAAGGAGCACCACCATAGAAGCTTGGGAGAGCACTTCATCAACTTCATCAATTCATTTGGTGCCCAAGGCTTCTCCCATTACGGTTTTTCTTGCTTTATCATTTTGAGCTTCAAATTGGGTTTGTGCCTACAAACCACCTCTTTATCTCATCTCCCTTTCTTTGGGTTCTCACACCACCTTCAAGGTGTGAAGAGGTTAGTCAGGCCTTCCCTTTTAAAAGGCTTGAGTCAAAGGTGAGCTAGCCTTCACCCGTAAAAAGTCTAGTGGGTTTCTTGCTCAAACCATTAAAAAGCAAGCTGTAATAGGTGAGCTAGCCTTCACCTGTAAAAAGGCTAGTGGGTTTCTTGCTACAACCATTGAAAAGAAAGCGGTAGTAAATCTCTCAACGGTTGAGTTGGGAGCGGAGACGTAGGTCGGGTTTTAGGCCGAACTCCGTTATCAATTCTTGTGTCTTGCCTCTTTATTTCCGCTGCACTTTCACTTTGATTTTTAATTTGTTAATTAATTTTTAAAAGGCTATTCACCCCCCCTCTTGCCATCACTTCCTTTATTTCTCCGCCCAACAATTGGTATCAAAGGAAAAATTTGAGTAATACCTTCACCGGTTTCAAATTCAAGATCTTTTTGTGATGGCTTCAACCTCTTTCGCCCCCGAAGGATATTCTTTGGGTCGTGCTCCATTTTTTGATGGAACCGACTATAACTATTGGAAAACCCGCATGACCACTTTTCTTAGAAGCATAGGATACCCTATTTATAAAATTGTCATGCATGGTTATTCTCTTTCTTCTCCCGATAAATCCAAATGTACCCAAGCCGATATTAAAAATTTCGAGCTTGATGGAAAAGCCATGAACGCTCTACATTGCGGCCTTGATCGTAATGAATTCAATCGAGTTTCCACATGCACTACATCTCATGAAATCTGGAAACTTTTGGAGGTTACCCATGAGGGGACCAACAAAGTCAAGGACACTCGATTGGATATGTTTCGTCAAGATTTTGAGTCTTTTACCATGCATCCATCCGAAAATATTACTGATATGTTTACTCGTTTTATTGATGTTTGCAATGGGAGAAAGTCCCTTGGTGATGATGTGTCTGCAGAAACGATGGTCAAGAAGATCCTATGGATCCTTCCAAGCTCATGGGCACCGAAAGTCACGGCAATCCAAGAAGCCAAAGATATCAAGAACATGCCGGTCGAAGAGCTCATCGGATCCCTCATGACCTATGAGATCACCATGAGGAGGCAAGCTGAAAAGGAAGGCAAACCGATCGAAACTCCAAAGAACATCGCCTTCAAGGTACAAAAAGAAGAAAGCTCCTCCTCCTCATCTTCTTCCTCTTCAAACGGCGATTCCGAAATGGAGAATCTTGCCCGCAAGATGCACAACTTCATGAAGAATCACAAGAAGAAGAAATCCCGCAAGGCTCAACACGACGAAAAATCCGAGCCCAAGGTAACATGCTATGGGTGTGGCGAGAAAGGCCATTACAAGCCCGATTGCCCACTCAACAAGAAAAAGGCCAAGAAAAAGGAAAAGAAGAAGGCTTTCAAGGCCACATGGAGTGATAGCTCCACATCCTCCTCCTCCTCCTCCTCAAGCGACAACGGTAACAAATGCATAATGGCATCTAATGAGGTATCATCTTCCGACTCCTCATCCTCTAGTTCTTCAAATTCTTTCAATCACATGTCTTATGAGGATCTCCAACATGCGAGAGATCAATTGGAGGAAGGTTTTCACGAACTTTCTTCCAAATTTGTTTCTTTAAAAAAGAATTTCAAAAAACTCTCTTCCGAAAAAGAACATCTTCTCAAAGAGAAGGAAGAGTTGACCCTCAAAATCCAAAACCTTCCCGATATTGATTCCATGGAATCAACTATCAAAGATTTAAGGGAATCCCTAGCCAAGTTCACCCAAGGGGAACAAAATTTGAACAATTTGCTTGGTTCCCAACATTTATCTAGAACCACCGAAGGTCTTGGCTATTCCAAGAAAGCTTCCTCCTCCCATGCACCCACTATTTTTGTAAGGGGGAGCTCCCAATTTAAATTTTGCAATTATTGTAAAAAACCCGAGCACTTAATTTATGAATGTGATTGCAAAAATGCCCGGTATGGTAGGCCCAAAACTATTTCCTTTAATGATGAATTTTTTAGGAGAAGACCCGCCACTAGACAAGTATGGATTGAAAAATCCCTCTTAGCGAGTCTCTCCGGGCAAAAATTTGTCTCGGTTTCAAAAACCTCTCCCCAGTGAGTTGTTGTTTTTATTTAGGGGGAGTTAGGATCGTTTAAGCCTTTTTGTGTATTCAAATTCTTATTCAATTCTTTCAATTCAAACTTTCAATTTCAACACTTGGTATCAAAATTTTCATTTCAAAATATTCAAATCAAATTTTTTAATTGTAAATTGTTATTCAATTTTTCACTCAAAACTTTCAATTCAAATTGTTATTCAATTTTTCACTCAAAACTTTCAATTCAAACTGTTATTCAATTTTTCATTCAAAACTTACATTTCAAATTTTTGATTCAAAACTTTCAATTCAAATTTAAAAAATTTCAATTGGTTTAATTTTTTTCCCTCAATCAAGTTTTATGCCCCGTGCTATTTTGATAATCACAAAGGGGGAGAAATTCTTGGTTGATTGGGGGAGAAATCCTTAAAGCCTGCTTTTCATTTCATTTTCTACATTACTTGTTTTGGTGATTGTGATCATCAAAATAGGGGGAGATTGTTGTACCTCTCGAACCCCTCGTGGTTTAATTTTCATGATCACAATCACCATCTTATTTATCTAATCTTGTTTTAAGTGTTTTTGGTTGATAGTTATAATTTAAGGTGGCCAAGGAATTGGGCCAAGAAAGCAAGAAGCCAAAGTGGACTAATTTTCAGTCCACCGACCAACCGATGGAAGAGCACCGGCCAGCCGATGGAGGCCTGGACAGAAGGAATCCCTCTGTCCAGACCACCGGCCAACCGGTGTCACACCACCGGCCAGCCGGTGGCACCCAGACAGAAGGGGTAGCTACTGCCTCCTCACCGGCCAACCGGTGGCCTGCTCACCGGCCAGCTGGTGGCGCCTGGGTAGAACTAGTCTCCACTTTCCAAAGCAGCGGCCAACCGGTGGCCTAGCACCGGTCAGCCGGTGGAGGCAGTCAAACTAGTCGTTGGGCTTTTGACCAGCCTGTCCACTTGGCCTCCAACGGCTCCGAAAGCCTCTCCAACGGCTCCAAAGGCCTCTAACGGCCATATGAGGGTTCCCCCTCTATAAATAAAGGACTAGGAACCCCCGGAAGTCTAAGGAACATAGACGGAACTATTGTGAAGCCAACAGACACATTTTCCATCATTTGGCGAACCTCCAGCGGATTGTTCCAAGGGAACCCCAATTGCTCCAACACAATTCCACATCCAAGGAGCACCACCATAGAAGCTTGGGAGAGCACTTCATCAACTTCATCAATTCATTTGGCGCCCAAGGATTCTCCCATTACGGTTTTTCTTGCTTTATCATTTTGAGCTTCAAATTGGGTTTGTGCCTACAAACCCCCTCTTTATCTCATCTCTCTTTCTTTGGGTTCTCACACCACCTTGAAGGTGTGAAGAGGTTAGTCAAGCCTTCCCTTTTAAAAGGCTTGAGTCAAAGGTGAGCTAGCATTCACCCGTAAAAAGGCCAGTGGGTTTCTTGCTCAAACCATTAAAAAGCAAGCTGTAATAGGTGAGCTAGCCTTCACCTGTAAAAAGGCTAGTGGGTTTCTTGCTACAACCATTGAAAATCAAGCGGTAGTAAATCTCCCAACGGTTGAGTTGGGAGCAGAGACGTAGGCCGGGTTTTAGGCCGAACTCCGTTATCAATTCTTGTGTCTTTCCTCTTTATTTCCGCTGCACTTTCACTTTGATTTTTAATTTGTTAATTAATTTTTAAAAGGCTATTCACCCCCCCTCTTGCCATCACTTCCTTTCTTTCTCCGCCCAACATAAGTATGGTCGTATGGGTAGTATTTATGTGGATGATGATTAAGAGACTACAAATGATATGTGAGATGAAAGAATTGTTGAAGCTCAGTCAATGGTTTAAGAATGTAGTGGAATGATTACATGTTTATCATGTGTAATGTTGTATATGTAATCTCATTGTACTATGGAATAAAGAGACATCTAAGGATTGTTACACTGTTGTCTTTCCTTGAGTTTTTAAAGTGTATGATTAATGTTATCAGTATCCATGAAAGGTTATTCAGATATTTTTGGAATGTAGATGATATGCGCATAATGAAGGGAAAATGAGAAAACGAAATGTTTAACAGTATTCATGAGCTCATGATTGATATAAGGACTAAGTGATATAATGGTTTGAGTATAAATAATTTTGAGGATTTCGGTTTATGGAAAGTGTTAACTTTTAACTGCATTTATGTTTTCACTAAGGTTCAATGGGTATTCAAGAGAATACATGATTAAGGCCTTTGAATGTTTGGAATGTGACCAACAAAACATATATTTTGACATATGGGGATCAACGATGGTATTAAATATCTGGTAATCATTTTCACTATATTATGAGAGTGGACTGCAGTATTATGGATAAGCCTAAAGATTGGAATAGATTATGTTGGACATAAGTTAGTATTGTTTAATGATAGAACTTTTGATATTATTTATGTGATGTTATAGTAATGTAGTTTAAGAAAAAGGACAACCTGCAGGACGGACGATAGCCCATCGCGTTGAACAAGACCGTGGGAATCGAACCCACAACCAAAGTGCGACTGGCCTTTATCGCCTACCACTGGCCTACAGGAAGTCCCTGTTTAGTAGAAACTAGTTTTATTTTATTAAGGAGTATGATATATGAAGTATAAGTTAATTTTTTTGAAACCATATACGATTAATCTAACCATAAGATGGACTTATAACTTTTGTTAACCTTTTGTTTGAAAGAGATGGAATGACCCATCATTCTATCACATGATCTGCTAACACATAACGAATAACAAATTCAACTTCATTTCTTTAAGTGATGAAGTGGAAATTGTTCAATTCACGAACAACAGTGAGATTGTACCAAAATCATGCATGTATTTCTTTTAATTCATCAACTTTAGGGAAATGATCTTGAAAACCAAAAATGTTGTCCTAGTTCCCTTATATCCGATTAATCAGATGGTACCTTAGATCATCACAAATCAATAGCTTTGTGATTGTTGGCTTTTTTATAGCCATGTTCTCTACCACTCTCCATCAGAACATGATGGTTAGATTTATCTTCCATATCCATATTTTCACCTATGTGGAAACCCAGTGATTAGTTTATTTGGGTAACCGTTACGTTTCATACTTTTTTTTAAAGATTGGTTTTGGTATTCCTTTTTACGATGTGGGTTTCTATTAAAGGAACTTTCGAATAGTAAACCATTTATAACCCCGACGAATTTCGAGGGCGAAATTAATTTTAAGGGGGGTAGAATGTAACACCCCTAGATTTTATGAAAAATATTCTTTTAATTTCATTAATGTCTTGTGTTGTATTCTACACCAAGATTACCTTGCGCTATACGCAACACCGTATTAGCTTGCAGTATACGCAACACTATTCTTGGATCGTGTTACACGCAATTTTGATAATAGTTATTCTACGCAACATTGAGTATATATATATATATATTCAATGTATAAATGAAATATGGTTGGATTCTGTTATACGAAACAACGAAGGATTATTTCACAACACGCAAACCTGACTTGGCTTGCATTACACGCAATCGCGACCTTCCTTGATAGCGTGTGTTGTACGCAATACCGGGTTTTAATAAACAATGTTATATTATTATAATATTGTCATGAACTAGCCGTTATGAATAGTATTAACTATATTTTTAATTTTATAACATTATTATTCATCTTACACATTTCTAGAACTTGGTATAAGAATAAAATAAATTTTTCGGGTAAAATAAGTATTTTTCAAAAAAATGCAGTTTTGCCGCCTTTTGATGGCGCACCCACTTTAAATCTAGTTTTTGACATGTTTATAAGTTAAATTTGACAAAATAAAATTCTTCTTTGGAATCAGGAAATAAAAATTTACTTTGGATAAATTTATCATATTATTCTGGTAACTTTCACATTTTAATGAATAGTAAAAACACTCTATATTTTAATTAAAAATAACTTTTTTCATCGTAATATCTTATGTGGTTAAATTATAATATTTAATGGTTTTAAAGTATAAATAGAATATATTTTTACCATTTAATATAATTTATGTCATTAGCATTGATTTTACCTTGAATTCGTAGGTTAAATCAATTCAATATTTTTCAATGTTTTAAACAAAAACCCGTTTTTATTCGACAACGAGATTAATTTTAATTTAATTTCTACAACTTCTGTGTATTGAATTTTAAAAAATTGATTCCATATTTGTAATCAATGGGTCCAAATTATGTTAATAGGCTACTTCTAATTTTTGGGAATTATGAATAGTAACTACGGTAAATTTTATTTACCATAGTTAAAGGTAAATCAGGTAATTAAGGGTAAATATAATCTTTTAAAATTACCCTAACAAATGTAAAAATACTATTGGATGACTAAAAGTCGACCCATATCACCTAAGGGTCGGATTTGATTTATTTAATTAAATTTTGTCAATGAAAATAATTTAATTATTATTAAAACCAAAGAATGTGACAACATGTCACTTTCTTAAATCTTATAAGTATAATAATTTCAATCTAGTGATAAACTTCATGAAACTTCGAACATGAATAGTATAAAGAAATCTAATACAATTATCTACATCATAAGAATTTATTTAGAATTTTTAGGGATTAAATAATTATCATTTATCATGACACATAGATGATGCAGTAATTGTCTTATTAATGAAATTTTGACATAATTGATGTTATAAATGCCCAAATAAATGTAATTTGAGACTTTTTATGACATAAACTAATTTTCTAGGTTAATATGACATGTTATTGTTGATTTAAGTAACTTGTTTCGAACTTATCATTCTGTTATGAATTTCATAAAAATCATATACCAAATAGTGTCAAAATTGACATAAAATAGTTTTTAAAACAAATATTATATTATTAATTGTTATTTTATTCCTAGAAATCTAAGGTTCGGCCAAATTACTTATATAAGATTATATATATTAATAAAAAACAACTTTGGGTTCTTTTTTTCTTGATATAGTAAGTTTATTAACCATATAGTGTAAGAAAACAAAATGACACGGTAAAATTTAAATTATTTAACTTAGAGTTAAATCTAATTGATAAGGGTAAAATAATAACCTAAACTTGTCTAAATCCTATTGGATGAGAGGATTATGACCCATCCCCACCTTAGCCTCGAAATAAATCAATTTGGATCTATTTAAAACCGGACTTGAATTTATAATAAAATAATATTTTTAGTTATTCCAAAGGTGCCCCTCTCCTCCCTTATAAAAGGGCACCTCCTCCATCTCTTCCTCACACAACATCGAGCCTTCAAGATCGGCCAAAACCTGCCAAATTCTCTTCTCCACTTCCCTAGAAACATCCTAGAGGTTCTGGTCTTCCTAAAAGACCAATTTTAGTGCCCTAAGAGGAGGTCTCAAATAGGCGCTTCAAAGAAGAGGTAATTTCCATTACCGATTCTTTCACCTTTATTTCTTCTTCCACTTCATCATCTTAGGTTGTTTCATTATGAAGTAATAACATCAGTATCACTCATATACTGATATGTTATTATAAGTATGAAACAATCCTATTTCACCATCTATCCATCCTACGGAAAATGAAATCACCGCGCGTGCGTACGTACGGAATACCGTCTCCACGCCATGGTGAAATCTCTTTTCCACCACCACCTTACTTGGATGGGTACAATGGTGTAAATAATAACTATATATGATTATTATAAAGTGATATTGATACTGAAATAGTATACATACACTTCAACACAAGTTCACGAACATGAGAACGATATCATCGCTCGTGTGTACGTACGGACTACCATCTCCACGACGCGATGAGATTCATTCTCCATGTTAACCCTTTAAGAATCATTATAAAGTATATATAAGAAATAATAATGAAATATATGACATTATAAAGCTACTGGATTTATGTATATATGCATGTCATCTACTTACTTCCATTCAAGATAATAAGGAAAGGAAAACAGCGTTCATGCGTACGTACGGACTACCGTCTCCATGAACGGTGTGTTTCATTTCATTTATCTATCTATTATATATATATATATATTGAATATATATGATATATTAATAATGTTTTATATTCTTTAAGTAAGTAAATCATGATATAAGTAATAATAATGTCAATAACAACAAGTCCAAACACCTACGATAAATGAAACGATTTTACCCAAAACGCTTCTTTAACATGGAATTTACAAAAGAACGGGTAATATAAAGTCATAAGTGAACCATATATGATATAATAACAATGAATATGATTCTGTAATAAGTTAATGACATTATTTAAATCATTATACAGGAGGTTCGGATACGCACAAAGCATATTAGATATAAGGTAATGGAAATATCACAGTCTCATTTTTTTATCCGAGATTATTTATACTTTGGTATTTACTGGGGTGTATTTTATCATCCACATACATGTTTACTCAATATGTAATATTATTTCCATCAACCTACAATTGTTTAAATCCAATTTTACCCTTTGGTAAGTTTTTAGTAAAAGATATTAAAGGAATCTTTTGTCGTTTTTCGTACGAGGTACTTTTTGACTTTTCTGACAAAAGTACGAGAAGAATGTTTTTTTAACTTATACGGCATGAATGGATTTTTAAAACATTATTTACAAGAAGCTTCCTTTACATGTTTTACAGTTTATTTTTAATCAACATCTTTTAGTTTATAATTGTATGACATGTTAAGAAAGGAAAAGTGTTTTTGAAGTAGAAAGGATATTTTCCTCAAGAATGGAGTTCAAGTGTTTTATCAAATTTATTTTCCATCTAAGATAATAAAGGGTTCTGTTTTTATCCCTATTATTACATTGATTTGATTATGTTGTGATGGAATTATTTTTTATGAATTAATTTATATTATATGAATTGTTTTATGATGTCACGATGTTTAAGATTACCATTTTTATTACATGGGTTATGCTATGATGTATGGTTTATGATTTTGTGGCACACATAAGAATGGTATCATTATGAGATGGGTGGGACCTATATCTCCTTCTAATGCATTAGGTAAAGATTTTATATCTCATGAGATAGACATGGCTGGAATGGTAGGTTATACCGGTTCAGTGAAACAGGACTGAAACGAGGGTGACTCGGTTTAGAAAGGGACTTTTTCCACTAAGATATTCTTGGCAATGAGTTTTGACTAACAAGAAATGATTCTCTATGATTATGTGTGTATTCCACAAAGTTTATTGTTTTATGTTATGATTATTGTGATTACATTTCACTGCCATGAGTTATTCCAGGTTATGAAATTATGATCTCTTTTACAGGTTAAGATTTCCAAAAGTTATGTGCTTATGTATATGATGTGATTGATATTTCTTTTTTTTACCCTTACTGAGCATTTGAGCTCACCCATTAATGTTTTCTTTTCCCCAGGATATAAGGAAAGGTTTTAGGTATAAAAAAATTGAATATCATTATGGGAGATGTTGAAGATCTTTCACCAGGATTAGAAGATTATATTCCGAGTTTCCAAAGACATTAAACTATTACGATCCTTGTGTGTGTGTTTTTGTTATGTACTAAATATTCCGAAAAAGTAATGTAATGTCCATGTACGTCAGTCTTCGAGTCTCTACAAACTTGTTGGGATGATATTGGTGAAATAAAATTCATAGGCCCAGAACTTCTTGATAAAATGATAGAAAAGGTGAAGGTTATCCAAACCCACATCAAAGAATCTCAAAGTAGGTAGAAGAGATATGCCGATGACCAAAAAAAGGATTTGTAATTTCATGTAGGATATCATGTTTTCTTGAAGGTATCTCCATAGAAGGGAGTTATAAGATTTGGTAACAAGAGTAAATTATGTGCCAGGTACATCAAATTTTTTGAAATTCTAGAATGAATTGGGTAAAAGATTACCATTTGGAAATGCCGCCATGTCTTTCCAATGTTCACGATGTGTTCCATGTATCAATGTAGAAAAAATACATGACTGACCAAACACATATAATCCCATATGAGGAAATAGAACTGGAACCTGATCTATCTTATTGTGAAGATCCTATCAAGATTCATGATACTAGAGAACTAGTGTTAAGAAACCGAACTACACTTCTAGTAATGGGTTGATGGAGAAACCATAAGATGGAAGAGCTAACATGGGATCTAGAGGAACATATGATTCAGAACCACCCAAATATTTTTGTGCAGTAGTACTATAAAAATTATGAGGACAATTTATTTGAAGGAAGAAAAAATGTAACACCCCAAGATTCCATGGTAAATTTCCATTTGAATAATTAAATATCTTGTATTGTTTGCATCTTCCAGATTCTAACACACCGCGACCAATCAAACTAGTCATTATGAATAGTAATACCCACTTTTTTAAATTTTATAAATTTTATTTTTCAAAATAGACTTCATTTTTGAATTCAGAATATAAAAATTAGCTTAGGGTGAATTTTTGGTATTTTTCAAAAAACATTCAATTTTTTTATTAATAGTGAAAAACACTGCATTATTGGTTAAAACAACTTTTTATTTAAATATTTATTTATTTTATTTAAATTTATTTTAGGTCAAATTAGATACATAATACCTATATAATTTCATTTTAATTAATCGGAATCATTTTATAATAATTTTAGATATATAAAAATTGTATTGAGCTCTTTACCTTCTTTTACCCACCTCCTAGGAACATTTGCAAATTTGCATAAAACATAATTGTACTACTTCTGTGAGTTGAATTTAACAAATCCAAGAGACACTGATAAAATTAGTATGTAAAATGTGGTTCAGTAAGATGAAAATAAATTTTGGTGAATGGTATCTTTTGACTTTTATTTACCATGGTTAAAAGTAAATAGGGCAATTAAGGGTAAAAATTATATCCTAATTACCGTAACACAAGTACTAATTCTAAAAGATAAGTAAAATTCGACCAAAAAAACCTTAGGAATAAAATATGACCCCTTTGGTCCACTTTTATTAGTTTAGGACATTTATTATTATTTTATTTAAAGAAGAGTTAAAATAGTTAAATTCAATGATTAATAACTAAACACTTTTTAATATAGGGTTATACACAATATAAATTCAACTATAAATATTATTTATAAATCTAATAATATTTCCTACATAATTTTATTTCATTTATAATTTATATACATTAAATAATTTAATTTATTTATGATACAATGATTATGTAGTAATTACCATATTAATGAAATATTAAAATAATTGATATTATAAATTTCAAAATGAATGTAAATTAACACATTTGATAAATTAAAATTATTTTATTGGTTAATATGACATGTTAGGGTTTTTTAAAAAGAATTTATCTGAAGTTATAATGTTTTAATGTCTTTCAAAAAAATCAAATACTAAATAGTGTCAAAATTGACATAATTGAGTTATTAAAACAAATACTATATTGTTAATTGATATAATAATCATAATAATCTAAGGGTCAGCTAAATGGATTAGATAAGGTTATAGATATTAATAATAAACCACTTGTGGTTCTCTTTTTCTTGTTATAGTAAGTTGATTATGTATATAATAAAAAAATATATAAAGAGACATGGTAAATGTCAAATTTTAATACTAAGAGTTAAATCTAAAAGATAACATTAACATGGTGACATAAAATAGTCCAAAACCTATTGGTTGATAGTTTTTAGACCCATCCCCACCTTATATTCAAAATAAATAATTTTTGAGCCATTATAAACTGAAGATGACTTCGCTATAAAATAATATTTCATGCTTTCCCTAAAGTGACCGTCACCACTCTTATAAAACGGTACATCCTCTTCTTTTAATTTAACACCTCCATTCCCATTTGGCTCTACCAAACCCAGCCTAAATATCATCCCAAATATCCTCCCTTCATATTATAGGCCTTCCGTTGGTCAGAAATCAAACATATAGATCCTTTTTGGTCAAATCAAAAGGAAGAACCCGAAGATATAGTAAATATTTCATCTCCTCTTTCATGTTCATTTCTTCTTCCACTTCCTCTTTATTAGTTGTCTCCATTATAAAATAATAAGTCCAGTATCTTCTATATACTGTGTTGTTACTATAAAAATTTTACATCCATATTCATTATTCTATCCATCATATGAATGGTAAAGTCACCATAAGTGGGTATATATAGCTTACCATCTCCACGTCGTGGTGTAGTTTGTTATTTAAACACTTCATTTTTTGTATGGGTATAATAATTAGTATAACTGATGAAAATAAAAAAATTTACATGTTAATGATTCTGTATATATGATGTACCATTCAATTACAAATGATTTCATTATCAATATAATGATATTATCGCTCATGTGTACGTACAGATTACCGTCTCCACGAATGCGATGAGATTCATTCCAATCGTAATCATTCCAGAATAATTTTAATTTTAATTTTAAAAATAATTTTCATGAACATAATATCATTCCGTATATGAATAAAATAAATACTATCCATAAAAAAATGACAAAAAAACCAATCGTATAATGGAAAACGAATCATTTAACACCCGAAACTATGACACTACTAAAATACTATTAACAAAGTAATATTATAAGATCATATATGATATCATATTTATGTAAATTATTCTTGTATAATTTAATAACAGTGTTTTAACTATTATACAAGAGGTTAACATACCATCAAATAAGTAAAAGTACAAGGAAAGGGTTAATTTCACAATCTCTTTATTATCCGAGTTTGTTTTTACGTAAGTATCCACAGAGACCTCTTTATAATCCACATCTATGTTTTCTTAAAAAAGTATTTCAAAACATTTTTACCCTTTCCTAGACTATGGGTTAATGTAATTTATACCCTTAATTTTTCTTATATTTTTTGAAAGGAATCTTTCTGTTCTTTTCCAAACAAGGTATATTATGACATTTTTGAAAAAATTAAGGTAAGAATGTTTTTTAACTTATACAGTGGGTGCATCTATTTTCAGAGGATATAACCTCATCAAAGATTCCCTCACAATATTATAAGAATATTTTAAAAATAAATGGTTTATTTTATAATTATGTTACTCTTAAATGGTTTCAAAATAGAAATAGTTATTTCTTTAAAATAGTTTTCCTTTCATCTATGTCAACAACCTTTTATGGATTTAATACTTGTTTGAAGTTGATTTATTATGATAAAAATATTCAATATTGTATTGAAGGTTTTGTAATATGTTCGATAGTAGATGTGTAATTTTTATACCATTAATGATTTACGGTTAATGAATTGACATTTCGTATGCTTTTTTAAATACGAATGTTTATGTTATGTTTCAACCTTTTAATATGAGGAATGAATTGGACATAATATGTTATGGGTGGAGCAAACTATAGCTCCTCAATTCATAGTTAGGTGTCATGAGACAATTAGATTTAGAATTGGACAAGGCCTTTCCCAATTTGACATATGGTTTTTTCTAAGGCCTAAATCATTTTTATACGTCTTGGACGAGGCTTTGAAAAGATGTTTCAAGAATGTTTGACATTATACAATCATTCATTAGGAAAATACTAATGATAGTTCATGTGGTTATTTGACTAGTAGAATACCCTTGACCATGTTTTATTATGGAATTATTTACTCATCTAATATTCATGCCATAATGTTTTCTTGTTTATTATTTGTAAATTCATGTGTTTTAAATCATTCACCATGAATAATGTTTATGTTATCTTCCACAGTATTGCTTACCCTTATTGAGTGTTTAATCTCACCCCTTTCTTTTGTTTCATTTTCCTAGGATATGAAGAAGTTTTTTATGAGTGACTTGAATGAATAATCATGGAGTCTTGGAGATTTATAATGGATTAAATTGGTGTTTTATTTCTTTTCAAGTTGTAATGTTAAACATATGTATGTATCTTGTTTCTAATAATACTATACTATTCGGTCCTTCAGGACATGATTCCTTGTATCATGCCAATGATATGTAATAAAGCACCACTCCAGGTTACTAGGGTTGGGGCATTCCAATTTTTGGGTTACTTTTACCCATGTTCCATTGTGAGCTTTCATGATACAAAAAATTAAAATCTTATAACTCAATATCACCCTTATCCACTTAGTTCCCCGCATCCAAATCCATTCAATTTTGAAAATTAATAACTTATTGATTTTTTTCCTAGCCATGTACATAAAATGAATTTATTGAATTTAAATATGGATTTTATTACTCACACAGCCAAAGCATATCTATCTCAATACATCATGTGATTTTGTAATTTCCCATTTTCTTGCGTTAAAATAAAATTAAACTACTTTTTTTAGTAATCTTTCTAGGGTGATCTTTTTCAAAATGAAATGTTTTCAAGTACTACGTTCAATAATCATGTTCCTTTATGTTATAATTCTGATTAGACTTCAATCTTTTCTATCACACTCATTTTCCATGTTTGATATATTTTTATACGAAATAAGGGGGAAATTGTACTATAATAATCAACTTTTATAAATTTCAAAACCAATGAATCCTTAAAACATAAATAAATTTACCACGGTGTAGGAATGTTTTATATATTAGTTTTAATATCCTAAAACACTTTAAAACTATAATAATAGAAATAATAAAATATATAAAATTCAACTATAGATTCTAAAAATAGATTTATCATTAGTTAATTATTATTATTATTAGGTTATAAATTTATATGATCAAAGAAAAATAAATATAGCTCAAAATATGTACATCCTAAAATATTTTCCCCTCTTCCAATAAATTATCTTATAAATCATTATAGCTATAGTATAGAACATATTTGAGAAGTAATAATAGTTTTAAAAGTGAAAATCTTTTCTAGCATATAGGTATGAGATAACATGGGGTTCTATATTCATAAGATGGAATGAGTTACCAAGACATCACTATTGGTTACTTTAAAAAATATTCATTATACAACTTTATATATTTTCCATTCACTTTAAATTGGTTCTATGATTCAACTACCATGATATAAGTTACACTATATTTGAAGATTTTAGTTACTATAAATTGTTTAGTACACTTGTATTGAAGCTTACAATGAATGAAAAATATTCTAGAGGAAAAATATAGAAATTTATAAAAAATATATATGTCCTATATTTAGATTTATATTTATATATAAATTTTTTCTAATTATTTTTCAAAATTGAAATATCATATGATTCCTTTCTCAACTCCTATAATTAAATCATGTATATAATTAATTTCTCTTTATCCATAAAATTTATTATTTTACCATTGTTATATCCAATTTTTATGTTATTGATATCAACTAGAAGGTAGAAACATCTTACATTAATAATTATATAAGGGGTAATACATAGGTTGGTTTTGAAAGTAGTTATATATTCCCAAAGTTCATCCTTTGAATTCCTACACCAGTCCTTCCATCTTTTCTACACTATTATTTTATAAATTAATCATTTTTTATCATATGGAGACATTGGATGGCATATTCTTCTATTGTTTTTAAGTTTTGAGGTATTTTCTTGTACTATATATTTATTCATTAGGGACTACATGGTAATGTTAGAAAAAATTGTTCCTTGATCACTAATTATTTCTCAAGGTATTATATAAAAAAGAAACAATATTTTATATTAGGAATTCAATAAAAAAATTGTATCATCAGTTCAGGTTTCTTGTCATTCAATCCGCATAGAAACATAATCTACTTCTTATGAAAAATATTAAAAAACCAAATTAAAGAGGAATTGTTTACATGAAATATAATCATGATACATTAAATATTTCATTTGAAATAAATGGTCATTGGGAATAATTTTCTATCTTTTAGATATTCTTCATGTAAATGGACTAATTTTCCATGAGTCCAAAAATTCAATATTGTCTTTTAAAAATACTGGACAAAGAAAAACCCAACCTTTTGAACGGTTTTAGACATTATTTTTGGTCTAATATGGAATCCACATACAATTGTGTGAAAAAAGTACACATTTTAACTCTTCCTCTAGTAAACGCTTAAAAATTAATTTACCACCGTGATTTTTTCACAAAAGGTTATTCCCATAAAAAATACATTGATTCATATATTTTCTTAAGAATATATTTCTTATAATAGAATGTAGGTATCTTTCATGTGACAAAATAATTTACCAAAGAAACATATCAGGGAACATTGGTGACTTTGTACAAATCCTTAACATTTAAAGAATCATCTATGGATATGTCTATGGGTGTATCTACCATGACATTATGGGTAGAAAATAAACTATAATATCTTTATCATGTCTTTTAAATGTAGAACAATTTATTTTATCAATTTTATCTGTCTATCTAATCATTACTTAATGTCTTCATTATTTATAAAATATTTGTAGTCTTTACAATGAGACAAATATTTACTTTTCTTATTAAAAACATGAATGAAATGTATCTAATGAATATATATATATATATATATATATATACAAACTCGTTTTATGTTATTATGTGATTAACATGGTATTTATCAATTTTTTGTGAGGTTTAATATATCATAAGTGAATGTAAAATAATTTTATGGGACAACACATCTTCCTAAACAAGATTAAAGGAATCAAACTATTCATCAAAGGGTTCAATAATGTCTTGTGTATAGATTATAGAGGTTGTCATTAGGATTTACAAGAGATTGTTACAGATTTCTCCCAAGAATCATCAAATACAAAACCAATTTCCTTATTTATTAGTTAAATCAATGAATAATTTTTTATGTTAACATACCCAATAAATAATTAAAAAATCCATCATGGCCTAAAAATAATCAATGTTTTTTCATAGTGGTGGGGTTAGTCAGTAATGAAATTATATAAACACATTCCTTGTCCTTTTAAAGTCCACACATAAAAATTATTTGGGAAAGAAAATTTACCATCACCACTATAAAATTACATATTTCAAAATTTAAATCCAACTACTATTCTATGAATTTATTTAAATATTTATGATATTTTAATTGAAATTAACAAATAATGTTCCATACAGTATAAAATTATCCTGGAATACCTCTAATAATCTCTTAATAATGTTTTAAAGGATACATACCCTATAGTGTTGAATGGAACTTGTGAACTTTAACAAATCAAAAGGTATTCTTTGGTATGAAAATGTTCCAAAGGGATATGTGAATATTATCGGATTTCGGTCTTCTAGATATATTAGAATATGAAAAAAACTAGATAATTCACCTAGGGATGAATAATTAGATTTTATGTCTAGTCTATATAAAATTTGACCCATGAAATATAAATATGAATATTATTTTTCAGTAACATGATTCAATAATAAAAAATCAATGAATAAAATCTTTCAATTATTATTCTAGTAGGAAATGCATACTTAATAAATTTTTTATAATGGTTGATCTTGTAATTTTTAAAACAATTATTTTTGGTAATACCAATTCGGACCCGGATAATAGATAAATGAATCCATCTCATTTAAATTATCAGATTTCTTTTTTTACAAAATCTTTTAAATTCGGGTTGAGCCTTTACTCTAATCATATTATAGCATTAGAATCAAAATCCCAGTTAATGCTATGTACCGTGGTTGTGGGGCTATTCCTTGTGAGATCCCATAATTACAATTCTATAGAACTAATTATTGGTATTATAATATTACATTGTTAGTTCTATTTATGTTGTTTAAATTTGATTATAATTTTGACCAGAATTTTGTTATTTTCTATTATAATGACATATTATATGTTTGAGGTAAGCTACATTAGTTCTAATTCAGTGAGTTCTTTAATGATGGATTCAATTTATAATTTACATTATTGAAACTAGTATAAGAAAATAATATGTTCCAATTACATATTTAATCAGGTATTCAAAATATTCGTCATCTAACTCCTCAAAATATTCATCACAAAAAATTGATTTCAAATTTAACTGATTTCCAAGAACAAAATGTCTAGAAAATTGAGATGCCTCTAAATATTTCTAAAATCTTTTTAAATCATAAAATTTTTCACATTACTAATTATATTAATTAACAATTTTGGATTGAGATACTATAAAAAATATTGTTCATTGGGAGGGTATTTCATGGAATCTTGAGTACTAAAGTTCAAATGTTCCTGTATAAAATCCATGTAATGTGTTCTCCATTAACATTAATTATGGTATTATAAGTAATAATAATGGGACTATCTAAAAAGATATGGTAATAATTCATAACCATTTAATATTCCTTTTGAAAAAAATGTCAGTTTGGAACTATATCCTTTTCAACCTAACCAAAATGTCTTCAAAAATTTACACCAGATTGATTGTGGTTTTATCGGCATGAGATTTTATGAATTTATTTTTTAAAATAAGTTAAATACATTTGGAATTTTTTGTTACATGAATCACTATGTTTATATTTAATTACATGAAAAAATTTGGTTATCTTATGTTACATGTAACATTGAGAGTAACATGTGAAACACACTACATCAATATTAAACAAAACATAAGATACTATTAAAATAATATTGATTTATTATGATATATATCACATATTCCTTGGAATCATGTATATTAATTATATTAAATAAATTAGGAAAATATATTTTCTACACAGTTATATTAAATTTATTCTTTTCTGTCCAATTAATTATAAATGGAAATAATAACTATTTGGAAATAAAGATACTCTTTTTATGAAAGACTATTTTAATGAACACAAACATGTTTTACATTAATAAATTAAAAAAATAATTTTTATTGATTAATTTAAATTAAATCTATATTTTATATATTTAATACATTTTATAACATTAATCTTATGTGTTTTTTAAACAAGAGATCAGAATAAATCTAGTTTTATGAATTAACACCATATTTAAAAAAACAGTTTTGTCACCTTTTTCTTCACATTGATTAAACATAATTCTTGACACAGTTAGATATTTCTTTGAAATAATTAATATACATATTAAAATTATAATGCCAACTTATCATAGTGTAATTTTATTATAATTTTTTGAAAAAAATAATTTTTTGTTGAGTAGTGGAAAATACTGGATTTATATTGAAAAACAACTTTTAGATTAAATTATTTACGAGGATAAATTTTATTCTGAATGGTTTTTAAATTAAAATTATTAAAATTATATATATATTAATACAGTTTTTCAAATTTATGTCATTTTCATATTGAATCTTGATATAAGAACGTTGTAAGTCTTTAAACATTTTCTATTTGAAAACCATCCTTCTGGTTGCATCTCCAAAATTAATTTTAAATATAAATTTAAAAAATTATGTGAAAGTAATTTGAAAAAATGGATTATATATTTTGAATAAAAATATTTTATATTATATAATACATTAAACATATTTTTACCAAAATTAATAGAAAAAATAGTAATAATTATTTACTATACTTAAGGTAAAATATGTTAACTGAGAGTAAACTAAAAATATGAGGTATAAGATAACCTAAAATATTATCTAAAATATATTTTATTGATCAATTTATATCAAATAGTGTATTATTATTGATAATAATACATTTTTGACACTTTATTCATTTGAAAAATATGGTTACAGATTTATCTTTTAAAAAATTTATGTGTGCTACTCACCTCAATATGAATCGTGACACACTCTACTCTTCAAATAACACAAAAACCGATTTTATTTCATAAAATAACTAAAAAATGAATTTATAAACTTAATCATCTAATAATTTAAATATTAATTTGGATATAAATCTAAAAATAAAATGATTTTGGTGCAAACCAATGGAGGCAACCCGAAGAAGAGGTAATGCTTAACAAAGAGTGTTTTTATTTTATTTCATCATTCTCCACTTCAAATTATTATTTAAAAATTAGTTTATGACAACATAATTATATTAAATATACTAGGGTGTTTTAATTTTATGTTAATAAACAACAAACACCCCCACTTATATCAAATGTGTTGTGAAAACATCATTTGTGTGTATAAAAAAGTACTACCCCTCAAACCGATGTAAATTATTTTTCCATTACCATATCTGGTAGTTGAGTATGATAATGTATATAAAGTATATATATGATCTTTTTAGATTAATTATACTAATTTATTAATTATATAATATATAATTTTTTTAATTTATATTCTATAGTGGACACGATTACATCACTCATGTGTTTGTCGGACAACCTTCTCATTAAGTGATGTGATTCGTTTTTAAATAAGGCATTACATGAAAATAATAAAGAAATAATTAATGAATACATGTGAATTAAATGAAATATTAATGATATTAATAAGATATTTTTCTTTCTTAAATGATAATATATAATTTTCATTATTACTTTCTTAGTCACAGAAAGATGTTAATGTTTTTCAGGTTCGTTTGGACTACAACCTTACCAAATCGATGTGACTCTCTATTTTCATCACCAAATAATATGTATAATATGTATAAATATATTTAAATTAATAATATATTATATATGGTATTAATATCATTTTGTAAATATAAATTTTTACTTACCTACATTCAATAATGACTGTTTAAAAATGGGAACGTTGATCATCTGTACGTATGACCTACCATCTCCCTGATCATAACATAATTCATTTATCAAAACCATATTTCATGATTATTATTAAAAGTATAATCGATAAATAAATATTATCATTATACCGTGTTTATTATTCTATATATTATGGAAGAATGATCTATTTAATCAAACAGAAAATAAAAAAATCAAAACATAGTTTAAAACAAATCGATTGTTACATGAATCATGATTTTAACAAGGATTTGATAATAAATGGGTAGTAACTGGTCATAAGTAAATAAAATATGATCTAATATTTAAATAAATATATATATGTAATTAATTTTATATAATATGTTTATAAGAATCTAATATTTATTATATATGAGGATTTAATGTTTATGAAGTAGGTCAATACATAAGGTACAAGATTTCAATTTTCTCTTTTATTTTTAGGAGACATATGAAAATTCCCCACTTTATTATTTTGTGTGTTGTAAATACTACCCATTTTACATGTTATATTATAAATATCTTCATTTTCATATTATTAAAATATTTATTTTATTTTATTCTTTATTTGGTCTTACCATTCAAAATATTACCAATGATGTAAGGGAATTTTATCTCTATTTTTTATTCCATGATACGAGTCACATATTCAGCACATATATTTTTAATGTGTTTTATATACTTACCAAGAATTATTTTTATGATTATTCTTCAGAAAATTTTGGCGATAAATTTTTATTTTATAATCCCTCTTTCATGGATATTATCCTTCTAATTTTACAAAAATAGTAATGGATTTATGTTAAAATCTCATCGTTGATCAGGATTTTTATGATAAAGTCTTCAATATTCAAATATTCTGATCTTACTCGCTTGAATTTTCATAAATTTTATTCTATAAATGTGTTTCATGAAATTTTCAAGTAATATTACCATTTTAAACTCTTTAATAATTAGAATATTTATGAAAATTGTTTTTAAGAAAAATCATCTTTTCAGTTGAATTACATTTTTCTTCCAAACCCGTTTTTTCTAGAAATGTTTACTAAAATGGATTTAAAAATATTAAAAAATTTATAAAATAAAATTTACGGCAGTTTTAATTTTATTTACAATAATTTTTTTAAGTTAATATTCATGTTGTTTTTAAAATATTTCTTTTCACTATTACCAAAAATGTGAGAGAAATATTTTTTTTAACATGTTTATAATAAAATAAATATTCCAATGTCTTATAAATTATTTTATTTGAAGATTAATATGAATGTTTTCATGTTATATTTGAAATAAAATGATTTTAAAAGATTTTATGATTTTTTATTAATTTTCAAAGAAACGTTTTTTTCTTAATGAAATGTTCCATGAGAACTTTCATAATCTTTCAAGATCTAAGATATAATACTTTGATGTAACATATGATTTTTTGGTGATATGAACCAAGTATTACATTCTTATTCTTTATATGAATATTTTATCTAGAAATGATATAAATAAAACTTGTATCTCTTCCATGGGTAATTTATGATAAAATTTTATGATACTTGATTAATTTTTTATAAGTTATTATTTGATGAAATTATGAAATTATTATGAAACCTATAATTTTTCCCTAGGTTATATTAAGATGAAATGCATATAAACCAAATTTCATTTCATGGGTTATGATATAATCAATTTTCTATGATCATGTCGAAGAGGTATATATTATTTTCACTATGTGAAGTGTGAGACCTATATATCTCTCCAATGAATGGGTAAAGATAACTCATGAGTAAATATGTTATGCGTAAACCATATTACATGTTCACAAGGTTATATGTGAAAAAGATTACATGTTAAAAATGAGATGTGTGAATCCTTTTACATGTTCAAAATGTTATGTGGGAACCTGATTAAATGTTCATAGTATTTTAATTGACCTTTATTTTATATTCAAAATGTTATGCGTGGACCTGGGTTCATGTCCATAAGTTTATGAGAGGAAATGATTTCATGTCCTTAAATTAATCAGTGATCTGGTATCTATTTATTCATGATATAGTTTTTTTAATTTTATATTTATGCCAAAATTCAATCTTATTACACTGTTATTTCATCATTTCACATGTTCTGAAATTGAATTATGATTCATGTCTAATGAACTATCAAATTTTATGCTAGGACTCGTGTTTATGATCTATGATATGTAGGGTATGTTTTTAAAATGTTATTCTCATATTTGCATTCCCATATAATCATATTATATGAATATATCTCTTTCTTACCCATACTAAGCATACTTTCTCACCCTTTTTTAAGTTATCTTTCCTAAGGTAATAAAGAATTATTTTATATAGGATATGTTTGTGAAGAATACTAAAGGATAAGATCATTATGGGAAATGTTAATGATCATTCAAAAAAATAGAAAATTTTGTACCTAGTATCCAAATAAAATAAATTACAATGAGCCTTAGGAATGTGTTTGTTTAAGACATTTAATATTAATATAAAAATATGTAACATCCATGAATGAGAAGTATGGGTCTCTGTAGATGGTATCTGAGGGAATGTATAGCTATCCATTGAAAACCTGGATGAGAAAATATTATTTATATCCCAAGTGATATTTCTTAGTTTTTGACTTGGGATATCTCTATGGATAAGTATATGTATGAGTAAAAGTACATGAAAATGTCATGAAATTTTGGTAAAGGATAGAGCAAGTGATTTCCATGAAATTAAATCCATGTCTGGATACTATATGTGGATGTGGCTCAAGAACAAAGGTAATTAAGGGAAATAACAATAAAAATGGTTCATTAAGCTAGACTTGATCCCCATTTGGTGAATAAAAACGGTAATTTCCACAATCTTGGATTGACACTGAAATTATTTGAAAAATTAAAAACTCTTTACAATCCATTTTTAAGGATGTAAACAGATGACAACTATGAATGACATGGGATAAAACTATGGTTTCTTATACTAATTCGTTTTGGATTTATAGATCATATAAGTAAATTTTTATGATAATGAGGCTTTACACTATGATTATCTTTTCTCACACAATAATTTTTTGTTGTATACAATGGATTATAATAAAAAGAAAAATGTAATCATTGAATACGATGGATGAATCAGTGACTATTAAAATGAAAATTGGATGATGGATGGAGAGAATGATATTATGATTATGAATAATCAACTACCATGACATATGATTAAAATCATGAATCTTGATGATATTCATAACACATAAAATAAGAAATATATAGAATTATATAAAATTTCATGTGGTAATGAACATAGTGGAAATAATATTTAGATTCCTACATATAAAAAATGTGGGAAGAAGAACCTTGTGTAATATCTCAAATTGCGGAGAAGATGAAATTTTTGCATAAAATAAGGTTATAGTGTGATGAATTGTGAAGGAGTTTAATAAAAAATGTTTTGGGAACATGGGAATCATCTAATTCAATAGCCTAACCCAACAATTATCTTCCAGACCATGAATGTAACTATTTTATAACAATCATTAAAGTTGAAGGATTGAAATATTTATGTATTTGGATTCAAAAAATATGTTGTAGAAGTATTTTAGAAAAGTAATATCGGTTATAAGAATCAAGAAAAATAAAAGGATTTTTTTAATTTTTGAATAATATATTTTTCAATTTAATACTAACTTGATAGTCATGGATTACATCATGGGTTAATGATTTTAATATTCAAAATAATTTCGAATCCTTAAAACCCCGTTTTGAGATTTTTTTTTTGTATTTGGAGTTTATCAAGAATAATGATATTTTGAGAGAAATTTATACCAATAAAACAATTTGGTTTTTAGGTGGAATGCCTTTTATCAACATATAATTAATGATAGTGGTAAAATTTAGTGTTTATCTTATCATTGAGTTTTTTTAATTATATATTATAAATATTTTGAAATGTTTTTATTAATACGGTTTTAGAAAAATTATAACTTTTAAGCTGGGAGAGAACTTGTTGCATCGAACAAGACTATGGTGCTTGAACTCACAACCGATTGGAGAAAACAATATAACACCTTCCATTAGCCTATATAAAACATTATTCCTGGTGGGACAACACAAATAGACATATTTATAAGTATTAATATTGATTCATAGTATGTAATCTATTTATGGTCAAGAGAAAAAGTTATAAAAGGATTTTACGACCATTATCCTCACTAAGAAGAATTTTAAAGACATCACTATGGGTTTTTTTCATCAGAAATCCCCAAAACCTTCCAAATGGAATAATTATACTTGAGTTATAGTTAATATCCTTATTAAGTGATCACACTTTATCTCAATTAGAGAATAATTATCCTTGGATAAAATTTATAGGATATTCACAAATTACATGTTACGGTATGAATGAAGCAAAGCATTCTATTTTATCAAATCAGGATCAAAAGTTTATTTTCATAATTTTAAAAAGTCTTCTGCAAGATCTTGATATAGAGCTTAGTTTCATCACTGTGTATTCATCTCAGATATATGGTTAGTCTAAAGAATAAGTAAAACTCCATAGGATATGGTAAGATATTGTTCTACGTATATCAAAGGTGGTGAAGATTAACACCATCCATAAGTTCAGTTTCCTTACAATAATAGCTCTCACTCTATAATTAAGATGACTCTTTATGAATATCTTTATAGGATGAAGTATAGAACCCCATCATAATATAATTAAGTTTTAGAATGATTGATATTGGTACATGAGGTAGATAAATAAATTGAATATAATTTTAGATCCATTCTCTAAAACTTATGGGAAAATATGAAAAACAAATTATGAAGATAATTGTCAATATGATATAGAATTTGAAGTTAGTGAGAAGGAATTTCACTAAATTTATTCATGGAATAAATAAGGGAAAAATAATCCCTAGATATACAAGTACCCTACAAATTAATGACCATATTAAGACCATATCCTTTCTCTTGGATCATCCATTGAAACTTTATCAGTTTCAAGATGTCTTCCATGTATATATCTAAAGGAAGTACATACCTAATATATCACATGTACTCAACTTAGATGTCACACCATTAGGGAGTGATGTTTTATATAAGGATCAATCATTGGAGATTCTCGATCGAACAAACAATGTTAAAAAAAACAAGAACGCTAACCTGGTCAATGTTTTTCTGTAAAATCACTAGCTTAAGGAAGATACATGGGAATCTTAGAAGGTAATCACACAGATACATCCTTAGGTTTTGGTACCAAACAAAAAAATTTTAGAGGAAAAATATATTTAAAGGGTCGTAGAATGTAACTACATGAGAATTTCTGAAATATAAAATTTTTCAAATAAATTTAATATTTCTATTTTTTTGTACTATTCTCAATGATTAGTTGAGAATGATTCATTGTCAACATTGAGTGTAACTCGCAATACAAGCTACACTTTGTATAAAAAAATAACATTCTATTAAAATGTTATTATTTAATATGATTGTTTTCCCATCATTATTAAAATATTGAGTAAGAGTAGGATTAACTATATTTTAAAAATATATGGTCTAAACATGTATATAAACTGAATTATTTGGTGACTAATTAATTATAAATAAATTTAAAAACTAAATGTAAATAAAGGAAATAATTTTTTTGACTACTATTTTTATTCCAAAAAACATGTTTACCATAATAAGATTAAAAAATAACTTAGGGTGAGTGATTATAAAAAATTTATATAGTATATATTCAATAAACTTTTTTACATTAATCTTATGTGTCTTATAGATAAGATATAAGAATAAATACAATTTTACAATTACAACCTGTATTTTTGGAAAAACAAATTTGTTCCCCTTTTTATTCACATATAGAAAAAGTAATTTTTTGATGTTTTTGAAAATTAATTTTAAAAAATAATGGTCCGTATATAAATTATCATGTTAAAATTACCATTTGGTAATGTTTGATAACAGTTTCAAATGATTAATTTTCTTGATGAATAGCGAATAATAAGGAATTTTAATAGCAATTTTTTTTAATTTATATATAACTTCTAATTATATTTTGAATAGGGTTTTGAGTAAAATTAGTTCAATAATATATCTATAAATCAAATTTAGTTCATTGTAATCATTGTTCTATTTAATTTTCCAAAATAATATATCAAAAATTTTGATCATTTATCTTTGAAAACCAGATTTCTCGTCCCATCTCTGTGATAAATTTTAAAATAAAATTTCTCACTTATATGGATGTAATTTGATATAGAAGGATTATAAATATTGAATCATCATACAATAAATTATCTGATAAGTTCCATTTAATTTTTTACCATAATTAATATAAAAAGTATAAAATTATATTTACCATAGTTAAGGTAAAAATAGGTTTTCTGAGGGTTTAAATAATAAGATATTGGTTAAAATGACCTAAAAACTTGTATAAAATATATTGGATGAACATATTTCAACCATATAATTTATAATTCTTGATAATACACTATTTTATAACCTTTTAATTATAAAAAAGGTTGGTTCACTATTTTCTTATCGAAACATACAAGTGTGTCAACCACCTAAGTTATAAAAGGCCACTCATATCCTCTCCTGAGGACACCTTAAAACCATTTTTTATCATCCAAAACATGAAAACAACACATAAAAATCCATCTAATCACCCTAAAATCTTATTTTTAGGCCGAAATTCAACCTATAAATACTTATAGGGAAAACCAATGGATGTTACCCAAGGAATAGGTAACATTATCCAATGAGCGTGTTAATATTATTTCTTCCTCACCTATTTAAAGAATTATTTAACTATGAAAATGTAATAACCTCAATAACTTCTATATAATGAGATTTTTTTTATGATAATGTAAATACCAAAAAGACATCGACACTTCCATCAAATCGGTTATAAAAATATCATTCATGTGTATAACGAACTAAATCCTCATGAACCGATGTCCTTTGTTTCTCCCAAACCACCTCACATGATTGGTTAGGATGATGGAAATAAAGTATATATATGATATTTATAATATAATTTTACCTTTTTATTCATTATATAATATATACCTATTTTAAATTCCATTTCTTTGGGGATACGACAACGTCGCTTGTGTGTACAACGGACTACTGCTTCACGAAGTGATGTGTTTTGTTTTTCACAATTTCATTAAATGCTATATAATAAGGATAAATCAAATGAATATCTGTGACATAAACGAAATAATTATTATATTAATGATATATTAATCAATATTAAGAGATAATATATTATTTTATCTCTTACCTTTTATCTCACTGAAAGATGTTAACGTTGTTCGTGTATGTGTGGACTACCACCCCCACGAAGCGATACGAATCTCTCCATTCATCACCACACAAAATGGATGATATTTATCAGTATATTTAAAGAAATAATATGGTATTTATGATGTTATTATAATTACTTAATGATAAAAAATTACATAGTTTCCTTCCATAGTGATCATTGAAAAATGTAAACTTCAATATTGTGTACGCATGGCATACCATATCCATTATTATAACATATTTAATTTATCAAAACTAAAATTCCTTGTTGGTATTAAAATTATAATTTATATATAAATATTATTATTATATCATGATTATTATACTTCAGATGATGGAATCATGATTAATTTTAGAGGACTAAAAATAAAATATAAAAACATATATAAGCGGTTATTACCCGAAATGTGATTTCAATAATGAATTCTTAAATTAAAGGGAAATAAATGGTAATATGTAAATTATATATGATAATATATATATATTTATGGTTATATAATAGTTTTATAAGAAAAATTATTCATAATATAGATGGTATGAATGTGCACGATGGAAGTCGATGCTTAAGGTGAGGGATTTTATTTCTCTATTTTATTTATGGTAGACATATAGAGATTCACCACAAGTTTATTTTGTTTGGTGTATATACTATCAAATTGACATGTAATATCATTAATATAATCCATTTTGTGATATTAAAATTTTATTTAAATTTAATACTTTATGTGGACTTATGATTCAAATTATTACTAAAGCGGTAATGGATTTCTTTATCACCTTTTACTTTTGTGTGACACATGACATGTTGATCAACTATTTCTATCACGAGGTGTATATACTTCCCATGAATGCATTTTATGATAAAATCTTGAATATTATGTGAGTTATATATCCATTTTTGGATATCTATCTCATGGTTATTATGTTTCAAATGTTACTAAAGTGGTAATGGATTTATGTCACAATCAAATCATTTGTTGAGATTTTTTATTATTAAGATTCATATGTTGAAATATTGTGATCTAATTCTCAATATTTATCATTAATTTTATTTTAATATTCCTATTTATGATATTTTAATGTAATTTTTCAATTTATAATATCATTTTTTACTTAAAATAATTATGAAAATGTTTAAAATAAAACTCATATTTTTCTAAATAATCAATTTTCTTCGAAAATAATTTTTTTAAAATGTTCTAAAAAATGTTTAAACGTTATTAAAATGATATAGTAGAGAAACTTTAACCCCATTTTAAATTATTTAATTTTTTAATGGAATATTTATTTAATTATTTAAATAATTATAGTTTGGATTTTTTAAAAATTTTGAAAGGAATATTTATTTTAGCATGTACAACGTCATGACCATTATTTTATTTGGAGGTTAAATTTTTAATTTTCAAGAATATTTTTAAATAAAATTAATTTCAAAAGGTTTTATTACTTTTTATTTGTGAAATTTATTTCAGAAAGAAAATTTATTTTCCTCATGAAATGTTCCAAGTGATATTTCAAAATAATTCTCTATCTAGGATAACACCATTTGATATAACATATGCTTTTATGGGATATAAACCAACGATACCATTATTATTATTTCCCTAAATAGTTTATCATGAAAATATGTCTATGAAACCCATTTCTTATCCATGGTATATAAATGATAAAATTCGTATGAAAGAAGAATTTTTTCATGGGTTATGCTATAATGAAATGATGAAATGATTATGAAATCTATCTTTTTTTTATATGAAAGGAAATGATGAAATTTATATGAAAAAAATTCTATTTCATGGGTATGATATGATAAAAGATTTATGATCAAGTGGAACACATATTTAATATTTTCATTATATAATGGGTGGGACTTATATCACCCTTTAATGCATTGGGTAATGATGGATAACTCATGACTAAATGTGTTATTATTGAACTACATTACTGTTCCAAAATGTTGTGGGTGAACATTATTAGATGTTCAAAATTTAATGTTTGAACCCGATTATATGTTCATAATTCCATCTATAAACCTAAATACATGATCATTGTGTTATGAAGTGACCTATATTTCATTTGGATAACATTTTTAATGATTGTGGTTGCATGTAAATAAGTTAATGAGAGGTTTTTATTTGATTTCATCAACTTAATGAGTTAACTTGTCTCTATTTATATTTTTTTCGTAATATTATAAGTAGATTTTCATGACAAATATCTATGAATAATGAAAATTATAGGTTATTATGCCTCATTTTCATAGATTCTATTATGATTCATGTCATATAAACTACAAATATTTATTTCACGACTCATTTTAATGATCAATTATATATAGGGTATGGGTTTCAAATGTTATTCTCATGTTCCAATACCTATATGATCTTTTTAGTTAGATATAACCTTTTTAACCTAACTGAGCAACTAAGAACTATCATTCTTATGTTTCCTTTCCCCATGTTAAAATGAAAGTATTTAATTATGTTTTTTTTGAAGAGTAGTAATATATAAGATATTTATGTGAAATGTTAAATATATTTCAACATATTATAATTTTTTTCCTATTCCACAAATTCAATAAACGATTAAGGTCCTCAAGTGTTTATCTATTTAATTTATTTAATATTTATCTAAAAAGATGTAATATTCATATATAAAATCCTGAGTCTGTATATTTTGTATTATAGAAAAGGTATATTTTAGATTTGGAAACTAGGATGAGAAAAATTGAGTGAGATCCCTAGTGATATTTATGAAGATATGTATTAGTTTTTTTAAGAATATGTCTATGGATGAGTCAATGTATAAGAAAATGCCCTCGTTTGTTTAGGATAGAATAATTGGTTTCAATGAAATTACATCATTATCTGGATAATACAAGTTGATGTGGCTCTGGAATAGTGTTAGATAGTATCAATAACATTGAAAATGGCTCACTGATCTGGAATCGATAGTCACTGAGTGCACGACAATAAGCCTTTTTTACTCATAGTTTGACACTCCCTGGGGATATTCATTGAAAAATCAAAAAATCTATTTGAACCATTTTGATGTTCTTAATTAGATGATGACTATAAAAGACCGTAGAAAAACCTCTGATGTCATAGAGAGTATGTTGTTAAATTTTTCTGTAGATTTAAATAGTGTTTGGTCTCCACACATTCCTCATACTATGTTTTCTTACAACATTAACATTCAATCAAGTATTCAGGATATTACTTATGAATCAATTTATATAAAATAGTGTTAAAATCCAATGAATTGGAATCAAGATGCATAATGAATGATATTGGGACCTGTGATAGCTAATGGAATTAAAGACAAGGTTCAAAATATTTAACAACACCTATGGGAATATTTCCCAATACTATTATACATATAATCATCAATGTGTTATAAAATTTGAAGTTTTAGAGATGGTATTTCTATGAATTTCTCTATGGACACAAAGCACTTGGTATATATTTTCCGTTGAAATTATTGATCGTGTTATGAAAATAAAATATATCACAGTGATTCTTCCAAAAATTTCTCAGGTTCATGACATGGTCCATGTTTCTATTTTGAGTAAGAACATACCTAATCCACCACAAGTTCTAGACATAGAGGCCAAAACACTAAATCATTATTTCTATTATGATAAAAAATTATTTCATATTATAGATAAAATAGATAATTTTTTATAAAATAATACCAGTCACTTGATTATTGTTTTGGGGTGAAACCACTAGATTTGGGATTGTATGTGGGGACCTGTGGATTTAATGAGGTAGAAGTATCCATAGTTTTTGGTACCAAGGTGTTTAATTTAATGGGAGAAATTCATTTTAATGGGGGTATAATGTAACACTATAAGATTGTGTGAAATATATTTTTGATCAAATAAATTTAATCATAATGATATTTTTAAGCTATATGGAACAATAATTTTATCTTGTGATATAATTAACTCTAAATTTATATTATGTTACATGAAAAGCATGTATCAGAGTACTTTCCCTTGTCCATTAATTAAATCAAATAGTTTCTTTGGGTTCCCAAGGCAACTAGAAAATGGTGTGAGATATATATCCCAATAGAAACCCACCTAAGGTAAAGTTCCATCCATTCATTGAATATACATATATATTTATAAAATGATCTTTCAGAAATAGAATAGATAAAGTATTTACCAAAAGTAAACAATCCATAAAGGTCTAGGTTCCCATGGACTCTCGTCCTTTACTTCCAACTTCGGCCTTTCCAGAAAGTATGTTAATTAGTAGTAATTCTAGCCTCATATGATAAAAATGTGCATCTAATTAATCATTTCCATTTAATAAATATGTCCCAAGATATGGAATGTGGACCATCCTCCCTCATACAAGTATGTGACCAAATATTCAGAAATTATCCATCATTAAGGTATAAGTCACTGAATGAATCAAGGATTGTTCTTTGTATTTTAAATGACATCATATCTATCATTTTAATCACTATTCAATTTAGGATCTATGTCCATACATGGAATTAAAAAATTGGAATATAGGCATCACTCCAGTCTTTTCATGGAACTAACACCATACATTCTAATACAAGGAGATCCTTATAGAAACCCAGGTATCACTCTAGGTTTGGTATAACATCACTCTCCATAGAGACTGTCCTTCGTGGTCACACTAAAAAATGCCCAGTATTACTGATGGAATATATAATAACCTACCATCTGAGTCCTTCCTTGGAAATCCATAAGGAGTTTAAGTATAACTTAGGAATATAATATATAGCCCCTATGTGTCCATCCTTGGCAATTAATATATGGAGTCCAAGTGTCACTCAGGCATATTCATGGTAGAAGCCAAATGATTCTTTCAATGACTTTTTAAGAACCCATGTGTCACCCAATGAATATAGGAATTCAATATCATTTAATTATATAATGGGTAATCACCTTATTCAATTTATTTAAAAACCACCTTATACGGTAACTCATGGAATGGATAAGTATTGAAGGATCACCTCTTAGTTACTCAAATGGGTCATTAATTTAATATGGATATTCATGCTTAAACATTCCTTTCATGGGAATATTTTTGGGACAGGGATTCCATCCTCTTTCATTGTCAATTCAATTGAAAATTCATATCACAATAAAAATTAAAATTCACTTAAACAATTAATTTTTTTTAGAAATTGTTAATAGAATGCATTAAAGGTAATTCATGTTTAATCCAACCATGTTTATCCATGTAATTAATAACACACCCAATGAGGAGGTTTTCATTTGTGGTACATAACCTTCATTAATTATCATTGGTCATCAGTTACACTAGTCTCGAATATTCATTTTGAAAGAGGATTAAAATCCATTTCAGGGGAATAGCTCTGAAAATTGGGTGTGCTATACAAAGTCATATATATAAACACTACTACTTTAAAATAAAATCTGGAGACCACATACTAGTATGTCCGTAGTGGGTGGATCATATAGTATCAACTCATTATTTTACTCAAATTGGGAGAAAAATGAAAAGCAGAGGAAGACCCTGAAAATAGGTCATATTAACATTCACCTAAATAGCACAGTCCATAATTAGAAGAATTAGGATAGAGACCTAACGAATTGAGATCATAGTAGTGATGATCCAATGAGATTGATAATTTTATTATCTAAAATCAGATAGGGGGACTCTTTGATACCTATAATAGTATCTTGAATGGGTTCTCTAAGAGGATTTTTAACAATGGGTGAATAAAATAGGAATTACGTTTTATATAATTATTAATTTAAGGTAAATTTGTTAAATTAAATAAAAAAAATGGGTCACATGGTTTGGCGGCACATATGGTTAATCCATGTTCCAATAATATGCGATTTTCTATAAAAATTGGCACATTTCATGGTTACCTATAACAATTTTACTAAATATTTGAAAACAATCTCTCAAGAAACTATTAAAATTGATTACATTCTTGAATGGACATGTTCCACAAATAACATGATTTATAAAACGGTGTGGCATGTAGCTTCCCACTGTCCAGCCTCACATGGAAAGAAGAAATTATGTGTCCTACTAGGCACGAATTCTATTAAACATGTGACATGCCTTTTCCTGTAAAAAATATGGGTTTTGGGATTCGAACAAGAACCAAACACCCCAGACATCCCCTGGCCTCAAAGGAAATTCATATTATGCCATATTCCATCTCTTACATGAATCTTCTTCTAGATATGTATTAATCTCAATGTGTTACCTTTTAATGATGTTATTTATTTATAAAGAAAGATTTAATCAAATGATTATGGTGTTTTATTGAAATTTAATATGGAATTATATCACACAAGATTCCATTGAAATGATTAACCCTTTTAAATTTAAAAAATCTATTAGTTGGAAATTATCAATATTTTACTAATCAATGATATTGATTTGGTGTTATTCTAATGACATAGCTATTCAATAAGGGAGATATCCAAATCCTATCATATATGAATCTTGTATAGTTAGGAAGAAATCTCTTTATCTAATCCATCATATAAAAAAACCCAAATCTATTCCTCTAATATTCGATCACTTTGGGTTTCCCAGCTAAATGTAACCCAAAAAAACACTAGTAATTAGATATCAAAAGACTATCAAAGATAACCCTTTCATAAATTAATTTGGTTCACCATAAATTAAGTGCATTACCATATTCCTAATGCTAGAATAAATTTCCAAGGAATCAGACACAAGAATCTAGGAATGATTTCTCCCATATAATTAGTGAAAACCTGTAGTTGAATTCTGCTGATATTCTAACATATTTTGTTCATACGTTAGACTGACAGACATAAAAAAATAAGTAGATTAAAATTTAAAAAGCCAAAATTATCCACAACTAGAAAAAACAATATTCATAATGGAAATAATATAATATCATATATAATCCAAAATTAAAAGAAAAGGGTCCAGTAAAACATAATTATGACATAACGAAAACCAAGAATAATAAATCAAATCTCCAAGTGAATCTATGTCACAATTTATTCTCATGAGAAAGAGGAACTCTCAATGAATAATATAAGGTCATACCTTGAACCCATAACAATGAAACATGGTTTAGAAACATCGAGTGTTATAACAAGGGTATGTACATAAACCAAAAAGTAATATTTACCCAAATATCGTATAAATTTGAATTTTCTGAAAAATATTGAAAAACATGTCTGATATATGACATTATAAAATAACATATTCATCATTTTAGAAAATAAAACTCATATTTGATTCCATATCCTTTTTAAAAAACCAAAAATAATATTTAATAATCCATAAACATGACTTTTAATATTACATTTCTAAACCTACATTTAAAAAACCCATTTATAAAAAACATCATTAATGCTACGTAAGAAGAAGCTCAATCAATAGTCAAAATATACATTATCTAATTAAAAAACATGAAATAAATAGGGTAGAATCAAACCAACCTGAAAATTCAGATCGTGAGACTATAATTAAACAATGAAATAATACTATAAAACATAATAATAGATGTATAGATGAATCATAAAAAAAATACGGAACAAAACTAAAATAACTATGTAATAAATTGAAAATAAAAAATGGTATATAAAATCATGGGAAAATCATTATAATCTAATGAGAGGGATCTACACATACATGGGTGGAATTTGATGTTGGCCTATCAATTCATTCTAGTCTACAACCAAGTAGATGATCTCAACGATCCTCACTTGTGGAACTCCCCTAGGATACGATACATCCCACATATGGTGAATCGTGCCAATATTATGAAGACTATATAGTAATGATTACTCTATATATCACAATGCAAATGATGATCCATATGATATTAATAAGATATGATTATTATGTATGAACACCTTTTCTGATATACACTGCTTATAAAACAAATGGAATGTCATTCCCATGAGAAACCTCAACCAAACCATACGTGATATTCTCACTAAGACCCATATTATTTCTCATATAAAGAGACGCATACATTACATTTAATTATGAATAAAATATGTCAAAAATCCATGCGGATTTAACTTATGAGTGAGGATCATAAGGAAAATTAACACATATAAATTACAACACAAGACTTGGATATTAAATCTAATACCACAATTTCAAAAACATCATTGACCATCCATATCAAAAATTATGTAATCTTTTAAGATCCCTTTTTATGTTCTAAATCATCCATTTGATTCCAAAAGAATATTTATATATATATATGTGCATAAATGTAATCACATAGACATAAATATATATACCTCATTTAAGAAAAAATTTTAAAACATGTGACACTTGAAACACATTTGAAACCGTGCTGCAAAACCATTCATTTAAAAACAAAAATATTATAGTTACTATAAAACATTCATAAAAAACATCATTAAAAATTAATGAAACATAAAGAATGTCTAATTAAATTAAAAAAAATAAATTTTTAAAACATATTAAATTATGATAAAATAAATTCCCAAACAACAACCCCTTAACACAGATAACATTATTCAAAGTAATCCATTTGAATGTGAAACATGATTCATTGAAATACCATCTCATTTAATGATTCAACATTTGGTATTTTAATAAATATTTATCTTATATTTATTCTAAGGTAGATCATTTATAAAATCTATGAAAAACAACGATTGTTAAAAAAAATTATAAAATCATGGAAACACCTATATGGGACAATCACAGATAACATGAATCTTTTATAAATAGGGAGACCATGATGTCAGGATGAATCATTACAACCTAGGAACTTATTATATAAGAAATTAATAACACAACCCACCTATATTATAGTCAAAATCCAAACATATAAATAAAATAATAATAGATAACAATGAATGAGTGAGGAAGAGATGATAGATTACACAACATAGAAAAATTTTATAAGATTCAATGGAAAAGGGGGAAAACATAAGGGGGAGTGGGGGTTGTTCATTGGTATCTTTGAAAATATTTCAATATAATGGGGATAATTGGATGGTGATATATTGTTTAATTCAATAAGGGTTTCCCTATATTTCAAAATTATTAAAATTATAGGAAATTTTTATTGCTAAGAAGATTTGTGTGCCAAATCATGTGCCAACCATGATCTATTTACTAAAGAGAACCAAAATAAGAATATTGTTTTTAAAACGATAGTTAAACTATACACATAAAATGAAAAATAATTCCTCAAAAAACATTCGGCCACTCATTCGATTACCGCAAGGTTATTACAAATTGTAAACCAATCATTCATCTTTTGCTGAAACATAAGAGATCAATAAAAAATTAATGTTATACCCAAAATTCATGGTCAAGACTAATCATTAGTAAAAAGATAATATAATGGGGAAGTTAAAGCCCGGGGTGTCAAGATTATTTCAACCATAACACTTTCTACCCCTATAATGTAATTGATTATGAAGTGGATGAAACAAAGTTCAAAACATAGAAGAAGACCAAACATCATTATAGATTAGAAATAATAAAATATTAAAAAATAATATAACATAAAAGAGGGCCCCATCATAAAGGTTATAGAATTAAAACCAAGGGTATCAGTTTCAAATTTGGAGTTAATATTATAAGACCATTGGGAGGTCACCCCACAATATAAGGCTCTCATATAGAATAGTCAGTTAACTGATACCAAAATCTATTAGAAATATACTATAGGAAACAAATTCACTTTCAACAAAGGGAAAAATCTATCGATCACCAAGCCTAACACCACAATCTATAAAAACCTTAAAGTATACAAAATAAATTATTGAGTTGGAAAATTTTTTAAACAACCCAAAAGACTTGAAATAAACCAAAATTATAGAAAGGGTTGAAGAAAAAAATGAAGAAAAGTAATCTTGAATAAAATAATTGAATTCAAAACCATCAGTATCCATGATACTATTGATATTCCTTGTATTATATAAGTTTTATGATTCAGAGAATTTAATGATTGAACACATTACCATAGATACAACTGGTATTTTTTACTTTCTATAAAATTTATCATAGAATGACTGATATGACCATACTAATGGTGTTTGTTTGGCCACCGCTTTATGGGAGGAATGATTCTAGAAAAATAATACCCTTCCATGTCAATATAAATTATTGATTTGGGTACATCCTTGTTTATATTATTGAAGGAATTTTATCCTTCAATAATTCAAAAAGGGATAGGGTCACCATCACAATTAAATTGGGAACTAGAGACAACCTACAAAATCATAGCTTTATTTATCAAAAACTCAAGTGAAGATAGATTGAATTAAGGAATTCTAGAAATCAGTTCTATATAAAGACCCTTATGAATGTTTGTACCTTCAAAGAGTCCCCATGTATCAATTCTTGAGTGAAATGGATCAAACAGTTGAAACAAGTGACATTCTATTCCACTGATTGATCACCTTAGGGAGGTTCATGGTTTTAGTCTCCCACTATACATTAACATTATAATTAAAATTCTATATAATAAATTTAGAAAAAATGAATTCCCAACACATGCCTCATTATAGTTGAGGGGGATGATGATCCTCCAATAATTTATATTAAATCCCTAAATAACGCTTGAAATAGTATTCATTGAAGAGGCGTTTGATGTATTAAATGAAATGATGAGTCCATAAATCATCAATATCGACTCCATAGCCTCTTGGGGTCCCTGCGCACCATTAAATATGAGTATAATATAAGGGTTTGGTTGTTACACTCTACATGGTTTCTAGGTCTGGAAAATGGCGTCAATAACTAAACTTAATCTCTAAGAAGAACTGGGTTAAGAATCATCCTAATAAAAAGAATTACAATAATCTATTAAGACATTTCTTGGATGTTCGATCAAAATGACCAAATAAAATACAAGATAAAATAATGATTATTTTAATTCCAAAATAATCAAATTAGTAAATCCCAAGAAATCAATACATTAAAATGACTTTATAAAGTGAAAATACCTTAGAGATGTAAAGGTCTACAACATGGATCTATTTAAAAATAATATTATTCCACTTAATAATAGGTTTCCAACCAAATGTGTTTTTCAAAATCACTTCACATTTCAGAACATAAAATTTGATTTAAAATCCTCTTAGAAATATACATTATAGATTTTTAATCCCATTCTTTCATTATTTTAAACTAGTTACTCATCATAAAATATAAATAAATTCAACCAAATATTTATGAACTCATTATAAGACCCCCACAATCCATCACAAATAAAAATAACCCATAATTTAAAAAAAACTTAAATAAAGTGAACTCAAAATAGAAATATGAAGGTTTTAGTTAATATACATTTTTCCCACATATTTTGATGGATAATATACCTAATATAAAAAAAACCATTTATATCTTTATAAAACCAAGTTCAAGGGAACTAATTTTTCTCTTATTCAGATGGAAAATAGTTCCCCTCTCATTTCGGTCCCATTTTCTTCACAAATTATGGAAAAACTAAAAGAACATAATAATACACTAAAAATATTCAAAACACCATCAATTAATATCATACATAATTTAGAATAATCCAGAATAAATTACATAACTAATACTTTAATCCTCCCATGCTATATTAATTCATGATTTCATCATGAGTATTGGGTATTAGGCACCTACTCATGACCTACCTCCCAATCTATAATGATACTATCTCATGTCTTTGAGGCTTCCAAAATAGAATTTGTGCCTTAAAACCCCAAAAAATCTTAAGAACATAGGCTTTGATACCATTTATTTATTATCTAACTTGAGTTGGACTAAAACATGGAACCCATTTCTAACATATGACATGACCTAAGGTGTTTTCTCAATCACACTGATCTAGTGATAAACACCACGGTATTTAAAACCGAAGTGTGTGAATGATTTCACTATGATAAGTAGAGATATAAAGTAAGATAAATTCTAGAAAATTATAGAATGGTTGATCCACACATCTCACATCCATACATAAAAAAATCATGCCAACAAAAGTAAACCAAATAAATAATAAGAATTGATAATAATCCCACTCAAAATAAAAAAAAAGAAATAAAATAATATATAATAAAATAATAATCGTAATTGGCCAAACCAAATATGGAATAAAAGGAAAACCAAAATCCATGAACTGATCTCCATGTCACCATCCATCCTCATGACAAACATGAAAGATCCCTAAGAGATCTGTTCCGTGAACCTAAACATGCAATAAATCCACTTATTAGTGTAGTTAGGGTGTGGGAATAACATCACAATATTATTTTACCATAGTTTAGACAGAATTTCATTTTCCAAAATATTTGTAACACTAGTTTTAAATATAATAGTTTAAAATATTACATAAATATTTTTGGTAAGTACTACTCATATATTTTTACATGTATGATTTAAAAAACCCATAATATGTTCTAGGAAACTATAATAATATCTTTTATATATTTTATCAAAATATTTTCCTTTTGAAAATCCATTTTTAAAAACATTTTGTTAGTGAAACTCATGATGATACTAAAAAAATAATCTATAGGAACATTAAATAAATAATTAAATTAGAATATAAGTGTAGAATCAAACCAACCAAATAATCATAATATAAAGATAATAATAAAATAAGGAAACTATACTAGAAGACATAATAACAAAATTATATCAATGTCATAGCATTAAAATGAACTGGAAATGAAATAACCATGTTATAAATAAAACAATTTACTGTATATAAAATCAAGGGAAACTCATAAGAATCCATAGGGATGAACCTGAACATACCCGTGTTGACTCATTTAGAATCCCATCAATTCATTCTTAATCAGTAACCAACTGAATTCTCTCAACTATCATATTTTGTGGAACTCTGCCAAGGTCATGTTTTATACCACATATGGGGGATTTATCTAGTATAATCATGACGGGATATTAACTATCATTCAATTTATCACTATGATATCTAGATTCTCAATGATGTTATTAATAGATGACGAGGAATGATGTATTCCTTATTTTAGAAAAACCAATACGAGAACAAAAGTTAAACTTTACCCATGAGAAACCTCAACCCATATTCACACACAGTTCTCATAGAATCCCATATTCTGTCTCATATAAATATCAACCATCAGTTCCATTTATCAAAACCAGTCTTTATAAATCAATGTGTAAATAACTACTTAATTTGAATCATTTGAACCAATTCACAAATCTAAAGTTGCAATTGGGACATAAAAATTGAAAATTAAAAGAACATTTTGGAATCCTTTTTAAAAAATATATATCCAAAATAGTATCATATTTTGTGTTGCATATTCTAGAGAAAAATTATTCTTCAACTTCCATACTAATAAGTATAAATTTTTACATGTTAATATATATATATATATATATATATATTTATATATTTTATGCATGTAGACCTGTATATATATATAAGTCATTTGAAAACTAATATAAAATTATTTGACACACAAAATTCATTTGAATAAAAGGTGTGAATGTATTATTTAAAAAATAACCATCTTTTACAAAACACAAAATAAAAATTCACAATAATAATAAATAATTTATCATAAATCAGAAACATTTACAGTCAATATATAACATAGGGAAAACTACAAAACACAAAAAACTCTACTAAAGTTAATTTAAAAACAGTATATCATTAGCATGTGGAAATTCAAACATTTCATATAAAAATATTTCATAATATTAGAAAAAAATTCATAACATATAATTAATATCCATGACAAGACTATAATGTTTTAGTTTTTCTGGAAACATGGATCAATAAAAAAATAGTAAACACGATATCTACATTATCTTAGACATAAAACTTCACAGATATCGCCACTCTTGGACTTATCAAACATAAAACCATTCACTATATCAGAGGGAAAATAAAACATATAAAGGGTCCACTCAAATGCATGTAAAAGAAAAATTAAGGTAATATCAATGATTATTTAAGTTCTACATGAGAGTAAGGGTATGAGAACATGATAGTATGATTAAAATATTACACCATAATACTCACAAATCCTAATCACGAATCATATAATAAATCTTTAAATTTCATATGAAATGAAATATAATGAAATCAATGAAATTGAGTAATGAGATCGTAACATTATCATAAGAGCATTTCAGAAAAGTGTGGAATAAAGATTACAATAATCATAATCATAGGAATATTAGGTCAAATATACCCACTAATACATTCACAACATGATAGGATTTTACTAAACTCACATGTACCTACTCGAGTTTGGGATGGCCTCCTATGTAACCTCATTTTGCCTTGGATTAACCTTCTGTATACAATATTTTTGGATTTGGATAACCACATGTGTACCATTTTATCTCATAAAAAATAATCGTAATAAATATATTGGGGGTGGTATAACATTATTACCCATCACATAGTCATTATCCATTCATATGTATGCCACAATATCATCAAAACATTTATCATTCCTTCATTACATAACCCATGGAAAAGAAAATATGTTAATATTTATTCATCATAACTATAAACCATCCAACTATGGAATAATTATGCTATAATAGTATCATATACCAGGTTAATTGTAAGTAATGTCAAAGGATGTTATACTCTTTGAAAAATTACATTTAAATATCATGGGAACATTTCTTGAGGAAGAATAATTAATTGTGAAATTACTAATTTAAAATGACTAAAAAATTATAATATATGAAATAAAACGTTTTATTTTAAACTAACCATGTAATAATAAATATTAATCTTTAAATTAATGATTTTCCATAATGGTATGACATTCTATTCATTTCATTCATGTTAAAATAATTATTTCATTCACAATTTTGATAAAAAGTAGAAAGTGACCCATTCAGATAAAGATTTGATGATTCTATTTAAACATATTTTTATAAATTAAAGTATTCATAAAATTAATTTTAACACTCATAAGTTAATATTATAAAAAATATTTAATTATTTTAAATAAAATATATAAATGGATGAAAATGATTCACAACAGAATCGTAAAACAATGTCAATATTCTTTAAAATCAGTCTATTGATATATTGATTAATGCTTACAAAGAAAATGAATTCAAAACATTTAACATATATAAATTACTACATTATAAGAAAACACATAATATTTTTTATAGAAATATCATATAATTTCATCATTTAAAATTGAATCATAAATAATACTAATAAAATGGGATTTTATCTCAAAACCCCTTCTTGATGTCCTTTGTTCGTCCTAAGAACTATAAAAACATATATAATATTTTAAATTTATTATAATTCTATAAAAAACCAAAATAATTCCTTTTATTTTATATAGGGTTTTTTTATAAATATTCAACACCCATTTATTTATAATTTGTTATTAAAACATTTTTTCTAAGTGTTAACTATTTCCTTTTTGTAAATGATTCAGTTGAGGAGTTGTGGTCATTGTAATTTGGTAATTTTTATATAACATCTATAATTCTAATCAAGTGGTAATTATAATATTTAATCACTTTATAAAAAATTATATCAATATATATTGTGATGATGAAAAATAAACTGCACAACTTCGGGGAGACTATAGTTTGTATGTAAACATGAGTAATTGTTCCACTTTTTGATTGATATAATGAAATAGAGGTAGTTAATAATTCTAAATTTAAAAATAAGTTTTATATTACTAATAATATATATAGATATTAAATCCATCATAAAAAACATATATGAAATACGGTGATGGAAAATGAATCATATAGATTCATGGAGGGAGTATTCTGCACATATACACAAGAGATACTTTCATTTTCCACTTGATGGTAAGATGGAGGATTATATTTATAACATAAAAATAATAAAAAAATTATATGGGATATATTTATTCTATTATACTATATTTTTTTTCATAAAATTTAATGAGGTAAAGGAAATAGTAATATGAAAGAGATCAGTTAAGACGATTACATCTTCTTTGAGAAACCTCCATTGGATCTCCTCTTAGGGACCCGCGAGATGGTATTTTGAGGAGTAAAATAACACCATAATATGAGTAAATTAATTTATAATACAATTTGTTAGTTTTTATTTTTCTATGTTCCTCATATTTTTGTAAGGAAAAGTGGAATGGTTGAATCCTTTTATTGTGAACAGGAGGACACATTTGTAATTACATAAAATATTTAAATATAATAAATACATTATTATTTGAATGTTGAACCAAATGGAACTAATTTTGAATCTAAGAAAGTTTGATGTTGAGATACCTTTAAAAAATTACATTTTGGTGGTTTTATGATACATTTTAAACCGTATCATTCGATTTATCCCCATCAATAACCAATTTTAACCATTACATTGGCCACACAGTTTTCCATACTAAATGACTATAAATTTAAATATAAGATAAAAATTAGCATAAAATTGTAAAAAGATGAAATAGTATACCAGAACCCATATAAGTTTTTTTATTTCATTATTTTTTTATTTTTTAATTACTTAATAATATTTTGTTTTACATAAAATACCACTAAATTCATTTTAAGAAAAAATCTCATATATTTATTTTAAGGACATTAATACTTGTATGAGATTTACATTTAATCTCTTTAAAAGTAAATTATACATTATTTTTAACCATATAATTTTTTTTCAACAATTGTTATTCCAAAAAATATTACATTTTGTTTTAACTCATATACTTTTATTTTCCTACAACTTTCACAAGAATTGTTTCAATGTTGTGGATAATATATGTTAATTACACCATCACTAGAATTAAAAAATATTAATAAAATAAAACTAAATGAATTATTTTAAAACTAAAATTTTATATTTATTAATAACATGTTTCTATCCCTATTTTAACATTTATTAATAATTTAGTCTAATAGAGATATATATTGGAAACTTCGATTATTAAAATTAATATTAAAGTTATTATCAAAATAAAATGGCACCAAGTTTTAAAATAGTCAAATATTGGAAGAGTATCACTGAAATAAACCCCTCTAATGGATATTATTTAGCTATTATATAAATTTTTAATGCCATGTCCTATTATTTTTAATCATAAATACATGATTTAACCTTACAAATGTGAAAAATATTTATAATGATTAACATTCATGCTGACAAAAAATATATTTTCCCAATTTATAAAATTTGTAAATACTAATCCCTTATATTGAATCCATTTCACAAGATTAAATTTTTTTGACTGATTGAAATCCATTTTAAAATAATCTGGAAATATTCAACAAAAATCATTTTAAGACAAATGTGTTTTCAACAATTATTATAGAGTTATTATTATCACATGCTTACTATACACCTTTAGATGCATATTAAAACATTTTCATGAACATGTAATATAAAAATATCATTTAAATAGTTAATAAATATGGATTAGTTTAATTTAAAAAGATAAATACATATTTCATATAAATATGGGTTTTCTAGAGAAAACAACTTTTTTTATTTTTTAAATGATTTTAATAATTTGTAACAAAAAATCATTCTATACATGTTTAAAAATATTTTTTATAATTTATTTAGTTTTATTCATAATCTCAAATCCAATGTATTGGTGATAACACTATCATTAAATATTAATAATTCAATAGTATAATGTGGTTTTTTTAAACTCAGTGTTTCAGGTAAAGAAAAATATTAAATACATCATGTGTATTTAAAATGAAATATACATAAAATCATGGTGGGTTACATTATACCACTATTAAAATTATTTTTCTCTCAAAATCTCATCAATTTTATATAATCAAAATATAATATCTTTGTCTTATTACATCCTAAATATTCTATGTATCTTATTTGAATTTGTGATTCCTCGAGGGAACATTTACCGGGTTAGTAGTCATGTTCTGTAGAACTTTTATTCTGTGATCCATGAATTATATTGGTTTTTTATTTTTATTAAATATCATTCTCCATTACTACTACCTCTAATTTCAATACATTATAGGGATTTTATTAGTATTATCCTAGGCGATATACATTTAGCACATCATGAACTAGATATTAGTTAGGTAGAAGTGTAAAGTGATACAATATAGTCTCAGATCAATCAACAATATCAGTGGGAATAATATGGAGACAGATTGACCTTCCATTAAATATGATTCAAATAATATTATTCAATATACAAATTCATAGGAATTCATTCTCACTAAATTTTAATTCCAGTAATCTTCATCAAATGGAAGAGTAACACTTCTATCAGCTCAGAGATTCCGTGACATCCAACTAGATAGATATTAACATCTATCTCCAGAGGTGGACAGGGGGATGAGTGTCTGGATCCGCCTGCTCCGGATTTGAAGAAACCCTTTACCGCCTTTTCTAACCCTAATATCTTTCCTGATTTCCCGACCATCTCGTTAAGCCCGAAGGTCCCTGATCTCCGATTTGGTGATGCTTAGCTTGAAATTTCTACTTTGGAGTTCTCTAAAGCATCACATCTCCTCAAGTTCACACTTATGGCTCGCTTCAATCACAGAAGGCCATCGGTGGATGAATTGGATCGCTTTGTATTTGACATATGGGGATTGAAAGAGCGCGCGGTCGTGGGTCTTCATGAAAATCATTATTTGATGATTCGCTTTGCATCAGAAGAAGATCTTATTTGTGTGTGGTCTAGGGCTCCTCGCCGATGCACTGGATGAAAATTCCTGCTTTTTTTCTGGTCGTATGATGTGTATATGAACCACGATTCTCCCTTTGTTGCAACATGGGTTAGTTTTCCTCAATTTCATTTACCTTTTCAAAATCTCACAATTTTGTGTATGCTGGGAAACCTTGTGGGTCGATACCTCTGCTCTGATAGAATAACTTCATCTGTGTGCCATCCGGTTAATCCAAGAATCTATGTTGAAGTGGATGTCTCAAAGCCGCCTGTTGAATGGATTTGGATCACGGTTGGTGAAGAGTTAGATGCAGGCAGCCTGTTGCATTTGAGTCTTGGGTTGATTATTGCTCGTCTTGTCGCCGGCTCGGTCATCTGGATGTCCATTGTTATGGTGTCAAGAAAGGGAGGAAGAATAGGGATGATAGGCCCATGAACTCCGGTGAACCAATGCTTCAAATAGATAATGAGGATCACGATAGAGGTGTTTATGGTGTTGATGATTCTGGTAGTGGACTCGTAGGTCCGTTGGATAGAAGAAAGACCGACCCCCCCAATCCTCCTGGTGGTCCTACAGAAGTGCAGCATGTGCATGCTGTTCATACAGCCAATGTGGAGAAGGAAGTTCTGAATTCTGATCCAGGGCCGAATGTAGTGGAGGTCTTTGGTGATTGAAAATGGATCTTGGTGTTCCGGCTGGTCATGAGAAGGTGGGAGCAGGTGACAAGATGATCATTGATGCTGAAGAACTATCTTTCCCTGCCAAGAATGACACCCATCTGCCAGGTATGGAATTGAACATGATGAATACAGGCTTCCAAAATAAAGAAAGAGGTTAAATGTCGAGTGGAGATCTGGAGGAAATGGAAAATTGTAAGTTATTTGAAAATTATGGTAAAAATGGACCTTCTTTGTGCTTAAAAACAACTTTGATATTCTCGAGAATGAGGAATCAATGCAAGTTGAGGTGGATGAGTGTGCATGCCCGATTGGTACTGAATCTCTTGCACTAGTGGTATATGATGGTTCTTCAAAGGACAGTAAGGTAGAGCTGTATTCCTTGAATGACTCTAATATCCTCGAGAAATGGGGAGAAGTTTTGGAAAGTGAAAAAAAAATTGATTCCCAGTTACAGTAATACTGTTCAGTGAGGGAGTATGAAGCCATCAGAAATAGCGATAGATGGGTCTACCAAAATCAAGCGATGACCTCAGAAAGATTACCCTAACTGGCCTAAAACAATAGAAACCAGGTCTGGCATGGGCAGAGCGGCAACGAAGAAAGCTCGTGAAGGGGATTGCCCAACCAAACCCAAGTTATCTCATGAAATGCTACAACGCAAGATGCAATATCTGGAGATGATGAGGAAGCACTAGTCCTCGGAATGGGAGTCAGCTGGACTGGATGATGAGTTTTCAGACTATGGAGGTAAGAATGAATTTGTTTATGATGTGATGTAAGATGACTAGTTCTTTGCTCTACTTTTCTGCCTTTTATTTTTATTAATAAATTTGGGAATCAGGTTTTTCCTGGTTCGAACCTTCTTGCTAAAGTCCAAATTGCTTCTTACCTCTAAATTCTTACTGGAAAGTAAATTTTTCGAACTTCTTTCCATAGAGTGCATCATCAGGATCAATCTGAATGCTCACATGAATGATTTTTTTGTATAAAAACGTGGCTAGAAAAAGGTGCTACTCCCAAACAACATTGAAATTTGATGTACTAGGTCCCAATGTATCCTACATGTATTTAGTTGTTCTCTAAAACAAACAATATTTTTGAGGATGATAGGAATTTTTGAAAGGAAACTCTATATCTAGAGATTGCTGAATACTTCTCCAGATCTATTAGGTAAACATCATATCTTCATTAAATATAATAGAATGGGGTACTACATAAAACCTTAAAAATCATTTATGTATATTTTGGCATAAAAATAAATAGATAATTATTATATGATACCAGTGAGTGTGAAAACATAATAAGTAGATCAAATAAAAAAATTATGGAATTTTGATGTTTTGTGGAGTCCAATAATGAAATTAGTATGTAGTTTTTTTCATTTTTAATATGGTATTTGTAACTTTTGTAACATTTCCTTATACTTAAATGACTCAACTGTAACATTATAAATTACAAATCTATGATATATAGACTCTTATATAACTCTCAACATGTTTTTCCATCAATGAACACTATTTTGGGTTTTTATAAATATTATATATTCAAAGATAAGTAGATAGCGATGATCAATAAGATTCCATGAATATCTCCTTATTCACTTGTAGTATTTATGGAACACATACTGAGTTCGTGAACCTTGTCATTACATCATAGACTTGGTTTATGCAAGAAACAATTGTCACCTTCTTTTATATCTTTTCATCATCCTTTTTTATTTCTTTAATCTTCACAGGAATATATGGTTGAAAAATCATCCGATAAAGATGTGATATCTTTCATTCCATTATGATTTTAAAATCCATACATCTTAAAACTATAAATATTAGATGTTTTTTAATCCTCAACATCGAAAAGATATCATGATTATTTTGACTCAGAGCATCATCGAACATATTCATGTTAATAGGATTGCAATTTTTTGAGTAGTTGCAATCTTTAATAACTATAACCATATTCTCTAATGAATATTCAACTCATTTTACATGACAACAGACATTAAACATTTATATCAATATATATATATATATTTAACCATTCTATAGAAACATAATGGATCCATATCAGTAATGAAAACATTTATTGTAGATAACTCCAAATCCTTCACTGGGTAACTATTCTTATGATCCTTTAATTTACATGATTCATAATCTATCAAAATATCATTCAATATGTTGAAAAATCTCAATCCCTTATTCAATGCATCGCTATAGATCACAAATTCTTCTCTATTGTATGGTAGTGTGAGAACATGTTCACTAACCAATATTTTATTTTTTTCATTTAAATTATCCTAATATTTATTAGTATAATGGTATTTGACACCATTTCAAGTTATCTTTATAGGTGGATTATATAGTTGTCATAAATTCTTTACAAAATCATCGATAATATCAACCCAAAAAATGAAATGTATGGATTTCATTTACTATGGTTAGTTATGGATAATGATAACTAACATCAATTTTTATAGATCCACTGATATTTGCCAACTTTAGATTATATATCCCCCAAACGAAATCTTCAATTTTTGAAATTCACTCTTGTTAAATTTTTCATAAAACATATATTAATTTATGTTCTTAGTACAATTCTCAAGTGATCTTATTTAAATTCATCAATTATAGAACATATAGGAAACTTATTTCTAAATCTAAACAAAATAAAATCATGTTATTCTCTAAGGACCATATTCATTAAATCTATTATGATATCAAGGACATTTGGTATAAAATACGACATCACTATAAATTCATAGAGTACATAACACAATGGATGGTTTTATATTATATATCTCCCCTTTTGATTCTAATTTATATTATCCAAATTGAATATATATATATTGGAAAAAAGTATATAATATAAATTTATATAAAAAATAATAAATACATGATAAAATATATATTATTGACTATAACCTTGATAATTTAAAAATAATTAATGTTCAGTTTCATTGATCGATATTTCTTGTAAAAAAAATAGGTGTATACTTTGGTGAAGAACATGGTTGAATTAATACCTTATAATGATTCTCTATTATTTTTACATTCATTTCTAAAAAATAAATTGGTGTCATTCTATATAGATTTGTTGAAATAGGTGTATCACCAGTATGAATTCAATTGAATACTCAACATTAAGATTAAAATAAAACTATGAAACAAGTCCAAGAAGAAATTAACTCTTTTACAAAAAATATCATCAATGTTGATTTTCACTCCAACCTTTTGAGTTAAAAAACCAATATTAATTTGGCCCAACGCTAAAGTAATGGATAAAATATATATTAGAAGTTAAAATTTTTCTTCCAACCGATTAAGGATTATATTCTGCTTTAGAATACAAAATGTAAATTTCCTTATTCAATTGTTGGTATGGGATTTATATAAATAAATACAATCCATGTAAAAAATAATATAAAATTAAACTATAGGATGAATGAAAATAAATATAAGAAGTAAATTCCAATAAACATTAATTGGACAAGAACCATATACATTACATATGATCATCTTACAATTAGATGTTTTCACTAGTTATTCACCATTAAATTGTTGAGGTGGTAATGTGAGAACCTTAGGTAATTTTTCATATATAAAAGAGTGGGTATAACCAATTTCAAATAAGATATTATAATTTATATAGTGGATAGTAAGTATACATTTCAACACTTTGTTATCAAAACCAATATTAACGATAGTGATCACATGATATTTCTCTTTCTCTATGCTCTTAAGATGTTTCTATACATTATCATCATCATTAAACCTAATATTAAATCATTCGTTATTATAATAACCGTACACCTAGTATTTTAATCACATGCATGTGGATGGTTAATTTTTTATAGATTTTTCTCTATATGCATCATTATTTAGCTTCTTCCAACAAGTAATGTGATGGATTTCATATTAAACATCTTTTTATAACAAGAAAAATTTTCTTGTTCCCTTCTAAAAATTTCCTCCATGATTCTTTCCACACTTATGACATAAAGGATGAATCACCTTCTTCCAACCAAGGGGTTTATTATTAGAATTTCATGTGAATTCAAATGTTTAATTTTTTTAAAACATGATATTTTTTGGTGACTCTATCTCAATTTCCACGTTGATAAATGATCACAAAAATTCCCCAAAAAAATAAAGTCCCTTATGGATAAAAATCTTCATATGAATGGTTTCAAGATACTGAAGAATTGGTAAATCATATTATACAGTTAAATGATAATTCAAAAATAAAACCACAAAATACATGTAAAATTTTCCTCATTTATACTAATGGATTCATTATTATTTTCCTCTATAATAAGGAATTAATTCACTAATTTCATACAAATTATATTAGTAACATATCTACTATCAAATATCCTTAAAAAATCATCCTCCTTCATAAAAAAAATTTCTTCCAATTTTATACTATTCTCGATGAGTGTGGATAATTAATACATTTCACCATACAAATGGTAAAAAAACAAAATTACATTTTCATGCTTCAAACTATGGGAAAAAAATAAATGGTACCTATCAATTTCATAGAATTAATATTATCAGTGGACACACTAAAATGAGGTGTATCAATAGTAATAATCATAGTGAGATTCTATATAATAGGAAAATTTAATAATAAAATATCTGAATAATGACACTATTATTTAAATATATGAATCCTTTGGTTTTAATTAGGTCAACCATGATCATAATATATTATAATCCATTATATTAGTTTTTATATAAAATGTGAGTTAACTCCTGCATATCCCATCATTCTATCTATACAACGGTACAATTTCTGGCCCACTCATCAAGAACCAGTGATGTGTGAGTTAATACCAAATCCCCCATTCATATTTTCTACCCCATGTAGTTCTCTGAAATAGATATATCTCCATGATAGTATCAAGAATGAAATATATTTTTTATGAAAACACAATCTATTAAATATTAAAACAATTTATGTTCTCTTATAAACAATATTAACATATGGGTCTCATAAAATATTTCTCATCTCAGTTTCCAAAATCAACAAAACCACACTTTGATAAGTACTGATCCAAATAAAATATTTCATACATATAAATTACATATTATTATATTAATATTTATTATATTTCATTGTAATCCATTCCATAAGATTAATGGTTTTGTCTAATTGGAATCATGGAATCATAAAAATAAAATTAAAATGATCTATATCATCTCCCACTTAGACTTTCACAACTAGAAGACTTGTTAGACATTTGTAACATAATATCATTATTTATATCCTAGGGAAAGGTTAACTGAATAATGGATGATCATAGATTTTAATTAAGGGAAAACAAGTAATATATCAATGATTATTTAATAAGAATAAGAACATCAGGGTGTTATACCAAGATTATAACAGTAGAAAATTATTCCTACAAAATTGTAGATCATAAACATGTTTAATAGAATTATGCATGAATGTCATAATATTTGAATCAAGTGGAAATGAAACAACATTCACCTTGAGGCCATAACATTAGCTTAATATCATGTCATAAAATGTGGAATAACGTGTGGTATACCCATAATTATAAAAATATTATATCTACGATACCCATCAAGTCATTCATAACATGTTATTCTTGGTATGACCTATTATGTGCATATTTCAAGTAGGTATAACCTCTCATGTTCCATTTTTTGGTATTGGGGTAACCTCATATGTACCATCCTTTTGGATTTGGATCAACTAATGTATACCATTTGAGATCATAAATCATTAATATTTACCCAATGCATTGGAGGTCTATAAAGTATCCACCCATCACTAATCATGATCAATTCATTTGTATACCATGTTATTATGAAAACATTTATCATTATATCATAACATAACCTATGGAAAAGAAAATTAGTTTAATATATATTTCATCTCCATAACAATAAAGCATCTAGAAAAAGAATAAGGATCTTATCGCAACATTATATCCCAAGTGATTCATAAGTAAAATAAAAGGATGTTATAAAATATAGAAAATAATTTTTCAATGTTCTAGAAACCATTTATATGGGAAAATACCTTTTTCATTTTGATATTAATTATTTATAAACATAAAAATCCAAAATATTATGGAAACCATTTTATATAAAAATAAAAATGACAATATGAAATATAATAAATAAATAAATGGTTTTTTGTAAATGTATAAAATTTTATTCATGTCATTTATGTTAAAAAAATATTTCTTTCACGATTTTTCTAAAAAGAAAAAAGTGACCCAATCAAAAATTGAAATGATGATTCATTTAAAAGAAATAAAAAAACTAAAAAATAGGTAAAAATGATTTTAAAAAATCATATTTGAGTATTATAAAAATTAATTTAAATATTTTAAACAAAATATGGACATGGAAAAAAAATATTCTTGACCAAATAGTAAAACAATGCATGTTTTCTGAAGAAAAAAATTGTTTTTTATAAATTTATTAATTAAACATTGGAAAATGAAAGGAGAAAATGTAATTTTAATGAATAAATAATGTATTATAAAATAAATTAATTTTTATATGGAACTATCATATAATTTTATCATTTATAATTTAAGAATAAACAATCCCAACTAAAAATAAATTATATTGTAAAACTCATACCTCATGTACATTTGGATTCATAAGTGATATTAACTATAATATAACGAAATTAGATTTATAAAAATTACATAACTGAACCATATTCATACAAAAAAGTCCATATATATTTCAATTTAAAAAACTTCAATAGCTATTTATTAATAATTATTTATTGAAAAAAAATTTCTTGAGTTTCAACTGTTTATTCTTTCATGAAATTTTTATTTTTTAAGTCATGATACTTACACATTGATAAATATTACTTAATATCTATAATACTAATCATGTAATAATTATATGCATTTTTTTGACTATATAAAAAATTGAGAAATGAAAAATGAATTTCAACACTTCATAGATAGATTTGTCTGTATGTACACATGAGTGATGTTTCCACTATTTTATATATACAAAAAAATGATAAAGACTAATTAAACTTCGCAAAATAATTATAATATCATAAAAATAATATATAAAAATTAAATCCATCATAATAACCATCAATGAATTATTGGTATAGATAAGAAATCATTCGATTCGTGGAGGTGGTAGTCTATAAAAACATGTGAAAAATAATTTATTAACACTTAAGGGAAAGGAGAAGTGTTAAATTTGTCAAATAAAAATAATAAAATTCTAGGATATGGTACATAACAATTTTATTATATTGTAATTTATAGCCAAAAATTAAATTAGGTAGAATAATATGTAAAATGAAATACATGAATTAAGATGATTGCTACCTCTTTGAGAAACCCCCTTTAGATCTCATCCCATGGCCCCTAGAGAATGTATTTTGAGAAGACTAAATCCTTAAAAAATATATAATGATGTTTAAATATTGTTATTTCAGAGTTTTTTAGGGCTTCATGTCTCTACATGGTGGGAATAATATAGGATTTTTGGTATCTTTTTATTGTTGAGGAAAGAGATGATTTGAAATTACTTCATATATATAAATATAATAAATTATTTTTCCAATGAAAGTGGAAAAAAGTGAAAAGTATTTTGATTATAATATATGGATATGATAAAATAGGACCATCCAATAATATTTTTATATTTTTATTTGAAATTTTAAACCATATATTTTTGTTTAAGACATTAATGAACCAATTAATACTTAATCATAGTAAAAATGTTTTCAATAATATGGGGTTTTAAATTTAATTATATGCTAATAATTGGATCAAAAATGGTAAATACATGTTATCTTTTACCATATAATAAACCATTTTCCCTCCAACATGATTTTTATAATCAATAAATCATTTAATAATATATTATTTAACATAATATACCATTAATGTAATTGTAAGATATATTCATATATTATTTTGTTAATGAAATTAATAAAGTGATAGAATTATAATAACAACATTTTCCAAAAAAATATACATTATTATTATCCAAATAATTTATGTTACATAATAATCAATCCCAAAAAATATTAATTTTTAGGTCGTTAAAATCATTTAAGTTTATTTTTCATCTTCTTTCACAAAATATATGCCATCATTGTCTAACAATTTAATGTAATCATACTATTATTAAAATGTAAAAGTAAATTAATTTCATATAAATAAATTACTTTTCTCAAAATAAAATATTATATTCATTTATAACAACTTATTATCCCATTTGGAACTTATATAAGAAATTAGAAGCTAGAGAATGAGATTTAGTAATTTTCCTCTACATAATCTAATAGTAATGTCAATAAGAATGAAATATTGAACAAAAAATTAATATAATTTAATATTGGATATTAATTTTTTAATAAAATCATTCAATATAAATAAGATAGTTGTTATATGTATTTTTTATCCTTGTCAATTTATTTTTAACAATAATTACCTGAATTATTGTTACTGAGGTGACTATAATTTTCCTTAATTACTATTCACAATGACAAGAAATAATGTTAGCTTATTTACCAAATACTTACTTAGGGATTTAGAATATGGTATGAATTTTCCAAAATTAAATGTATATATGTGGTATAAATCCATATTAAAATATACGTGTGAAACAAAACATTTTTTTAACAAAAATAAATTATAAGCATAATACTAAAAATATTCTTATCAAAAGAAAAATAAAAAACATTATATAAATGTTAAAAACAATTATTGAATATATAATCTATAAATTTCATTAAAATCAGTAATAAATAATGATTAATTTAATTTATTAATATAAAAAATATTTTATAAAAAAATATTTTTTTATAAAAAAACGTTTCCTTTTGACTGTCAGTTCATTTTATCAATTAATAAAAAATGTATTCATTTTAAAATTGTAAAAAAAATTATAATTCAAATACTTCAATTAGCACCAACCAATCAAAACATTCAGCTATAAATATCGTATCAAATCATAATAATTCAATAGTATAATGTTGTTCATTTAAAGTCACTATTGTTTGTAAAGCGCAATATCAAAAACATCAATTTAATTAGAAAATAAATATGAATAATATATTAGGGTGTTACATAAGACCAGTTAACTTCTTCAATGTGAACCATTATAAACTGAAAACCCACCAATTTAATGTTTTTAGTATTTTAAGAAACCATATTGATCATTCGAACAAATAAATAGAATACATAATTTCTATGCGAGAGAATTTAGAAAACCATAGCTTAACATTTCCAATAATGAAAAATAAAAATTCTGGGGAATTCCTACATGAAATATGTGAAGATTATTTTAATCCATCTTGAATAGGGAGAAAAGGATTGTGAATAAATTTGCACACCCTTGGAACCCAGTCTATATGAAATCTAGACCACCAGAAACCATGGGTTCATTAAACACCCCTATGACGTAAAATAAGAGAATATATAAAGAATGAAACTTGAAATAAGTGAAAAATGAGGCAAAACCATTTTAAAACATACCAATATTTGATGTAAAGTGGAAAATATATAATGAGTAGGGAGTAGAGGTTACGCATTGGGATTCTATGACCAATTTTGGTAGAATGGGAGGAGTGGGGGTGAGGGAGAGTTTAATTTTTGAGATATAGAATAAGAGTTTATAATTATTTTATCCATGTCCAAGATGCAATGTTGTGTTGCACTATTTTCCAAAAAATGAGATAACCATATTTAATTTACTAGATATCATGAGGATAACCTCACAGTTTGGGCACACAATTAGGAAAACTATTTTCAAACCATTAAAATTGGGTCTATAAATAACTAAATGTCTCCCATAGATTTAACACAAGGTCAGTACTAAAGATATACCAACCATGTTCCATGATCTAAAAATCGAAAACTCTAAAATTTTGAATATATTGTTTCATAGAATACCATAAAAATAAAATTAGTCATTTAATAGGAAAAATATTGAGGAATATGAAGACTTTAAAATGGGAGAATCTGAATCTGTTGGGGATTTCTTTAGTAGGATAAATGATATTGTAAGTACAATTAGATGTATTGGTGAAATGTTTGAGGTCTCTATAGTGGTCGAGAAGATCTTGAGAAATTTTCTTAACAAGTTTGAAGCTAAATTGTCTTCATTAGAATACAGAGACCCTAGAACATTATCTATGGATGATTTTCATAGCACTCTCATTACTTATGAGATGAGAAGAGAGAATACTATGAAGGAAAAAACAAAAGTTGATAGAGAAATGTCATTCAAGGCTGCAAAGAGAGAGATGTCAAATAAGACTCTTATTGAAGATGATGATAGTGAATCTGATTCTGAATATGAGGTATGTAAACGTTTTGAGGAAATTTTATCCTTGTTTTCTAAAAATGTGTAAAGAGGTACAGGGAAATACAAGGGTAATATTCCCTTGAAATGTTTTGACTGTGGATCCATTGGTCACTTTGCGGCTAATTGTCCTCAAATGAATAAATAATATGATAGCGATGATGATAATAGAAGGACAAAAAGGTTTTGGAATAAACAAGCTAAAAAAGATAAATATTTTTCAAAGGGAAAGGATAAAAATTTCTTCAAATCAAAATGAAGAAGATTTTTATCTAAAGATGAAGATAAATAAGACAACAAAGATGAATCCGAGAAACTATTTACTGAAAAAACTAGAGCGAATACCTTTATTGCTACAGTGAATAATGAAGGTTATGAGAGAAACAGTTCAGAAGAAGGGGAAAATCAACTTGAATGTCATTTGAAAGAAGAGTTGAAAGAATTATTGAGAAAGATCAGAAGGTTTGAGAAGGAAAACAACAAGATGATAAATGAAAATTACTCATTAAAAAATCAAGAAGGTTTTTCTGATGAGAAAATAAAGATGGAAAAGGAGATTGATGATCTGAAAATTTCTCTTGAAAATACAATAAATCGTAATGTTCATCTAGAATTAAAGCCGAACAAAAAATAAGAAGAGTTGGAACTTGTCCAAAAGAATCGTTATAAAGACAAAGAAATGAATATTAGTTTCAAAAAATCTATCTCAGAAGTTGATGAATGTTCTATTAAGAATGAACCAAAAAAAGATCCAAAAAAGTTACCTTCAAAGGTTGAAATGAAAGACAGAACTAGTTCTGACAAGAACAAGGCTAGAAAGACCATATATGTGGTCAACGTCAGCAATGAAGAAAAATCAGAAGTGCATAACAATAACGAGTCAAGAAAGACTTCTAATACTTCTGGTGCTGTTAAATCTAAAATGAGAAAGGGAGTCATAAATGGAAACATGAAAGTTGATGGTCAACATAATTATTTTAAGAAGGTTATTGAGAAGCGTGTTCACAAATCTAGTCATTATAGATGTTTCAGAGGCAAATATTCTTTCTATGGTTACTGTTGGTATTGTGGTGGATTTGGACTCATGGAAAATATTTCTTGGTTCAACCAACAACATTACAACTATTCCACATGTTTTGGAAGAAAAACATTGAGGAGGAGTCAATCCATTCAAAATAGAATGTCTCCAAATAAATTTCAGAAGATATATGAGAAGACTGGTGTGAAAGTTGAGAATAGATTCAAACCACTAGTTACTATTTGTGATAGATGTGATCGACCTGAACATCTTTCCAAGGTCAGACTTAGTGTGCTACCAGAGCAACAAAATATTCTTAAGAAATCTCAAAAGACAGAGTTTATTAAAGCTAAAAGGGATAGGTCTAATGTTTCCTGAAAAAAGGAGTGCATGGTTGTCTGGGCAGAACACATTGACATGTCTAGGAAATTGGAGGAAGGACAACATAAAGTGAAGGAAAAGGAAGAACAAAAATCTCTTGTTGTCGAAACTTCTTTGAAAGCCACAAAAGATGAACATCCATTGATTCTTGATACTGGATGTTCCTCTCATATGACATGAGACATAATGGTGCTGGAGAATGAGAATTACTCCAAATAAGGAACCTTGACATTTGGAAATGATGGATCTCTAAGGATTAAAGGTGTTGGATCAGCCATCATTGGAAACGAAAAGATGAAATCCAAGAAAACACTATTTGTTGATGGGCTGAAACATAACCTGCATAGTGTGTCACAACTCTATTATGAGGGAAACAATGTTATCTTTAGAAAATATGGATTTGTTGTGAAAAGTGAAAATGATGGAATTATAGTTACAAGGGGCCAATGTACAAGAGGGAATTTGTTCCAAATTGGTGATTTGCAGAACTCTTATTACATGGGTGTAGTGGATGAAAATCAGTTATGGCATAAAAGGATAGGACATATGTGTCAGAGAAATATGTTCAAGTGGTCAACGCGAGACAGTGTCCGAGATATGCCTGATTTATCAAGAAGAAGATATAGGTGTTTCACTATTTGTGAAAAAGGGAAGATTACAAACTCTTTTCATAAGAGAGTAGAAATTCGTTCAAAACAACCATATGAACTTATAATTTCTGATATATGTGGACCAATGAGAATGCAATCAAAAAATTAAGATATGTACTTCATTACTTTCATTGATGACTTTAATCACATTACTTGTGTTATGTACATGGGACAAAAGTCAGATCCTCTGAAAATGTGTAAGAGTATCAGGAGGAAAGTAAAAAATGGATGTCAGTATTCAGTGAATAAGTTGAGAACTCATAATGGTGGTGAGTATAAGAATGAATATTTTGAATGTTATCATGAGAATCATAGAATTCGGCATGAGTTCAGTTCACCATACACACCTAAAAAAATGGGGTTTCTGGAAGATAGAATTGAAATTTGGTGGAAATGGGGAGAACTATGTTGCTTGAACACAGTCTTTCTCATTTTTATTGGAGGAAATCCATGAGCACTACTGTGTATATTCAAAACCAATGTTTCTTTAGAAAAAACTCAGATATGAATCCATATGAAATGATCTATGAAAAAACTGCAAGTCTGAAACACTTAAGAGTTTTTTGGAGTCCATGCATTATTAAGAAGAAAGGCGGAAACCTTGGAAATTTTGAGAAAAGAGGAGATGATGGAATTTTTCATGGCTATGCTTTAGAAAGAAGTGGATATAGATTTATCAACAAAGAAACAAGAAGAACTATTGAATCATCAGACGTAAAATTTGTTGAATTTTTTGTGAAATAAAAAGAGTCATACGTTGATGTGGAAGTTGATCGGGGTAGAGAAGATTTTGTTAATGATTCTTATAATGCTACAGACTGTATTAATCTTACTGGTGAAAAGGAATCTGACTCAAAAATATCAAGTGATGAGAATGATGTTCGAACAAATCATCCTAGGATGAGGAAACTTGTGGAGGCTCAAAATATTATTGGAGATAAACATCATAGGGTTCAATCAATAAGAACAATGAATGCTATATCACATACTACTCTTTATTTTAATGTTGAACCAAATGATGTAAATATAGAATTTGAGCATCCAGAATGGGTTCATTCAATGAATGAAGAGCTTTATCAGATAGAGAAGAATGATACTTGGGAACTTGTACCCAAGACAGACAATAAGTACATTATTGGTACAATGTGGGTTTTCCAGAACAAGATGAATGATGAATCTAAGGTAATAAGAAACAAATAAAGATTAGTTTTCAACGGGTATTCACAAATTGAAGGCATTGATTTTGATAAAACCTTTTCTCCAGTGGCAAGATTAGAAACAATCATAATCTTTCTTGCAATTGCTGCACAATGAAATTACAAAATCATTCAAATGGATGTAAAATCCGCATTCTTGAATGGTGACCATGATGAGGAAGTCTACATTGATCAACCATGTGGATTTGTTATTAGAAAAGATGAAATTTATGTGTGATGGTTGAATATGGATTTGTATGTACTGAAACAGGATTCGAGATCTTGGTATTCTAAATTAGATACTTTTTTAAAAAAGTTAAACTTTAAGAAAGGGAAGGTTGACAGTAATCTCTACATCATGAAATGTCAGGTGTTTTCACTGATCGTTATTGTTTTTGTCGATGATATTATATTTGATGGAAATGATTAAAGTTCATGTGAATTTTTTTTTGAGGAGATGAAGAAGTTATTTGAGATGTCCATGTTCTAAGAAATGAATTACTTTCTTGGACTACAAATTTCACAGAAAAGGAGTCACATTTTTCTCTCTCCAGAAAAGTATACTACGGAACTTCTGAAGAAGTTTGGCATAGAAAATTAAAAACCAGTTTCCACACCAATTTCAGTAGGAACCATGTTGTCTAAAGATGTATAAGGCACATAAGTTGATCAGAAAGAGTTTTAAAATGTGATTGGAAGTCTGTTGTATTTGACTGCCTCAAGACCCGACATCATCTATGCTGTTACTTTATGTGCAAGATTTCAGAGTGCTCCTAAAGAATAACATTTTATTGCTGGAAAAATAATTATAAGATATATCAAAGGAACAAAATTTTTTGGAATCAGGTATGATGGATCAGGAAATATTGATCTATTCAGGTATTCTGATGCTGATTGTGTAGGAAATGTTGATGATCGAATATCCACATCAGGTGGAGTTTTCATTCTGGGGAAAAGTTGTCTTAGTTGGTATACCAAGAAATAAAATTCAGTAACTCTTAGCATAGATGAATCTGAGTATGTTTCTGCGACTCAAGATGCAACTCAACTAATGTAGATGAAGACTAAGCTGGAAGATCTACTTATTGAAGTAAAGCTACCATTTCTCTTGGGTTATGATAATCAGAGTGAAAAAAATCATACAAGAAATCTTGTACAACATTATCGTTCAAAAAACATTGATATAAAGTATCAATTCATCAAAGGGAAAGTGTAGAATAATGAATTGAGGCTGGAGTATGTTCCTACATCTGAACAAGTTGCTGATATATTGACAAAACCCTTACCGAATCAACAATATGAAAAATTGAGGTTGCACATGGGTGTCCAACCTCCTTATCATCAAGGTTAAGGTATGTGTTTATTTCCCCACTCTCATCTTACCTTTTTATTGTGTTTTCAAGGGGGGGAATTGTTTCATTAATCTATACTTATAGATGCATGAATAAAGGGGGAGTTATGGGACAGCTGTGAATCAGGCATGTATGTGTGTGACCTATTCTTACTTTTTTTTGGAGTGGTTGTAGGAAAAAAAATTTTTGTCCAAGAATGTTGAAGAAGTGATGAATGCTGAAGTAAAATATTGAAAGATTTTTTGAAGAATGCTGAGGAGATACGATCATTCAATTTTCGTAGTCACTACTTTTTGGATAGCATGGTTTTTGCAGTTAATAATTCTTGTTTCCTACAATGAGTTAGCTCACGTAGGCTTAGAATTTTTGATAAGTAATCCATTGCATAAGGTTACAATGTTTAGTGATTTATGAATCTTGTTTGACAACAAAATCCAAAAGGGGAGATTGTTAGGACAATGTTGGATGGAGAAATAAGTTTGATGAATTAGCCTTTGTAGAGTGTTGTATTTTGTTATCAAAAAAGATAAATCAATTCATTTTTTAAAAGGTCCAGAAACCCAACGATGCTTTTATGATTTTTATTTCACAAATATCATAATTTTAGAGAACTTGTGATGCAAGCCTTATGAAGAGTATAGATATTAAAGAAGTGTTTTTGGCAAAGGAATGAAAGTGGCATGCAAGTCAAAAGTGGTGATCAAGTCCAGAGTGGCGCGCATGTATTGGTTCACAAGTATTGGCGCGTAAGTGTATGTGGCACCAAAGTCATATTTCAAGATCATCACATCAAAATTTGACAAAGGAAATAAAATGGAGGGCAAGTTAAAGATTGGTGTGAAAGTCAAAAAGTGGAGTGTAAGTATAAGTGGCGCGCAACTGTGGCGCACAAGTATAAGTGGAGCGCAAGTGTATGTTGTGCGCAAGTCATATTCCAACATTATCATATTAAAATATGAAAATGGAAAGAAAGTGTCGTGCTAGTGATGGAAGCGAGCGCAAGTGATGAAGAGGCGGCCAAGTAATGGATCGGAAAACAAGTATTGGCATAGAAGTCACCAAAATTCCAATAAATAGATGAATTGACTCTTTATTTTTAAGGAGTTCAAAACATAAGAGAAAATTCGAGCTCTGATCATGCAAGTAGCAGAGGACGGTGCACAAGCTAACGCAGTGCACAAGCCGAGGGATATTTATAAGGCACGCATGTTTTTTCCACCCAAGTGTGGCCGCACATGTGTTTCCGTGCAAGGGTTGCCGCACAAGTTTTGGCGTACAAGTTTTGGCATGCAAGTATCCAGAGGCGCACAAGAAGGGAGGTTCTTTCAAGAAGTGGCATGTGTATAAACAATGGTGGAACACAAGTTGTGAGTTGTGTTCAATGGTGGAGTGCAAGTATTGAGTAGGCGCGCAAGCAGGTGGTGTGCAAGCAGGAAGGCGCGCAAGTAGGGAGTGGCACACAAGTTGTCTACTCTAGGAGGTTCTTACCAGCTTCTGGGTTGGAAAGTGAAGCATTGTTTTGAAAGATTTTATTTGTGAAAGTTCATTAAGAAGCACAGAATCATTACATTACCCTATTTGTGCTATGAGGGAGCACACACACTATTGGAATGTTTTCAAAGTTCTACACATGTGTTACGGTATATCCTACTCGTTGTATTCTACATCAAATGATTTTTTTAGTGGATTGTGTGGTACTGGATTGTTTCGGTACCATACCAAGGACATAGCTACTCTTGTTGAATAGAGAACCTTGTAAATCTTGTGTTTTTGTGGTTGTGTGTGTTCAGCAGTGAAAAAACTCTTTAGCAGGAGGCGAAGGTTTTTTCAAAATGAAGGAAACATAAAAAGAAAAAGATATCACTGATTCACCCCCTCCCCCTCTATGTGAAACTTGGATCATGACGGGGAACTTCAAAAAGTTGAAAACCCCAATTTGAAACAATATATCCTTTGAGTTAACCCTCTTTAGCATATGATCAAATCCATAACATATATAAATACTATTGGAGTGAATTTATAAAATCCTTACATAACTTATCTTATTAAGAAAAATGAAAAATCTTGGAAACAACTACTTGGAACATTATTAGATAATGTGAATCCATTATGAGGGGGGAGAATGAGGATCGAAGATGAATCATCAAACCATTTGATCAAAATACATATGAAATTAGGACCAAACCCCACCTATGGTTCATCCAACACCCACGAACAATAATAATATAATAATAAACTAGATAGAAAGAAGATGGAAGAGATAAAGTATGCCAAATCACTGAAAAAATAGAATGAATCTTTATTAAAGGGGAAGAAATACATGTTAGAGGGGGTGACAATCACTCCTTGGGTTCCATGGGATGGTTTCATGTTAATGGAGAGTAATGGAGGTTGAAGGAACATTCTATTTGTGAGGGATATAATAGGATTTTAAAAACGTTCAAATTATGGTCAAGAAGCCCAATTAGGAAATATCGTATTCCAACCCATATACTAACCATATTCTATTCACAAGAGAGATCCTACAGACCCAAAAAGATTGGCTACGTGGTTAGGTAAGCCATGAAAAATGGTTCTTCTAAAAATTATAGGTAACTCACATTGTTACCATATGGTTAGTTCAAACTATGAAATAACCATGACCCCTGCACTGAAACATGAAAACATCTAAAATTTGTGAATTATTATAACTAAATCTCAAGGAAATGAATAATCATAAATAAAGTGAAAAAACAATTAAAAAGAGAAGGATGGGTATGAAACACCATACATTAGGAAAACCGACCCAAGGATGATCCAAGAGAACCCATAAAATTATTGTCCGACACATGTAATCCATGGTACTATTCATATATAGTGCCCACAATGTTTTTTGGATTGAGGAACAAAAAAGTGGCACTTTGTAAGAAATTTTACACATTATATTTTAAGTATATTTAATCTCACCATATTTTATCTTGATATTCCCTTTATGTTTACATGATTTTAATGATTTTGTTTGGAATCCAATTCCTACCACCAAACCACATTAATGTATAACTATTTACACAACCTACAATATTTTTTACTAATAAAAAAATAGATACTAAACATATTTAAAAATATCCATCGGCATCCCATTTATAAGGTATATGAAATCAACATGTAATGTTTTTCAATTATTTTCGATTTACATTCTCCAATGGAATAATCCTAGAGCCTCTAGTAGCTGATACCGACCTTTTTTGAATAAGGAATAACCTTCCAGCTAGTATGAAGTATATCCAATTGTTTTTATACTAGGATATTCTTTTGTCAAGAGAGAACTAAATTGTTCAAAACATTAAAAACTAATTTTAATTATTTATATTCTACAACTAAACTAATGAAAATAATTTCAACTACAAATAAAGGTCAAGTTAGATGAAAACTAAATCTCATATTGATGCACCTAACATTTAATGAAGGTTTGGAAATATTTAAGAAGAAGTTTAATAAATTTAAACTAAATAATACACATATTTATAACTTAAAATAAATTTATAATCATCCACAATGTACAGGGTTACCTTTAAATAAATGAACATTATAAATATTTTAAATTGAGATAAATTCCATTGAACAATTCATAAATCTGCATTTTAACTTTTAACATTTTATAATTTTAGATTTATTTATTAAGGGATTTCCATAATATTGATTATAAAACTTATATATTAAATTTATAGTATTAAGATTTCAAATTATCTATTATATGGGATTTTATATTAAGTATATCATCTCTCAGGAATTATAAAAATTTTATAATATAATCATTATGATGTAAACTATTTTACATAAAATCTATATCATATGATTAATAATATTTCAACTATGATCTAATCAATCACAAAAACTCTTTTAATGAATATTAAATAATAACCCAAAAAGTCCCATTAATTAAAATTAATATTTAAGAAATTTTCATATTTTCATAAAAATGCACATTTTATATTTAGACATTTTTTTGTAATTTTAATATCATTAAAAAAATATTATAATGTATTTTTTAAAAACTTTATATTTAAGTTATCATATAATCCATATGAATTTGAATAATATATTTTTATAATAACCCTTGACATTAATGTAATATCTATAGTAAAATTTCTGCAACATTTAATTAATAAATCATAATAATTTCATTATTATTTAATATATAAAATACTTTTATTAACTAAAAAAATTATGTTTTATGAATTTAAATTATTTTTTGAGATAATTATCTATAATTAAACTGTAGAGACTCATATTGTGACGTACATAGAAATTACATTACTTTTGCGGAATACATAAAAAATTACAAAAACAAATGCCCAAATACAATATTTGTTTAGTGTCTTTGGAAACTCAGAACATGATATTCTTATCATGGTGAAATATCTTCAACATCTCCCATAATGATCTTCCCTTTTTTCTTACCTAAAAAAATTCTTTATATCTTGGGGAAAAACATAAAAACGGTGAGCTCAAATGCTCAGTAAGGGTAAGAATGGTGAAAATAAAACAAACCATATACATTTGAATATAAAATCACGAACATAAAGTTTAAATAATAAAGATCTTCAGTTTTGAAATAAATATTGGCAGTACATAAGGAATAGATCATAAAGGAACATTAATCATGATGGAATAGCATGGGAATAAAACATGTAATTTTGGAAACCATTATGCACATGATATTATTTCTATATTAGCCAAGGCATTTCTTCCAAGACAATCATAATGGGAAAAGTCCCTTACCGATTCAAGTTCACTCCTCATTCCACTCCTGTATCACTGAACTGGATTAACTTTCCGTTCCAGCCATGTATATCTCATGAGATATAAATATTTACCCAATTCATTGAAGGAAGGTATAGGTCCCACCCATCTCATAATGAAATCATTATTACTTGTGCCACAAGATAAACATAAATCATTCATCACATCCCAAACAATAAAATGGGTTTCATAAACATAATCCCATATTAACATAATCCATATAAAAAAATGGATATAATTTAATCAAAAGAAAAATCACACCATGTAAATAATAGATACATTATAATTGATACATAAACATATTAAATACTGTCATTTTAGATGGAAAATAGTTTTGATAAAACACTTAAAATGAGTTCTTGAGGAAAATATGTGTTCTTCTTCAAAATCATTTTCTTTTCACAAAATTCCATGAAATTTTAAAAGAAAAGGATTCTGTTGAAAATAACCAGGAAATCATGTAGAGGAAGCTTCATGAAAATAGGAGTTATGAAACTGTAAAAATCCCCTCATGTCATATAAGATAAAAAAACATTATCCTCGTACTTTTTCCAGAAATGTATGAAAGTTCCTCGTGTGGTAAAAAAGAAATATTTCTTCCTTAACACAATGTAAAAGTCAAAGAGGGTTAACCATGACATTAAAAATACATGGAAGAATATTTAACAATTTATGAAAAACATTTTTATGGACATGGATGAAAAATATAACCCCAGTAAATACTTATATATAAGGAATCTCAGATAAAAATGAGATTTGAAAAATTATCCCTTGCCATTTATGATCGGTGGAATCATATGTGTGATAAAATAAAAAAATATTACATACTTAAAAATCATAAAATATTCCTAGGAAGCATAAACACCATACAAATGAAATAGATGGTGATTAATGCATATGTCTCATAGAAATTAATGTGAGATGAAATAATCCCTTACTGAAGGGCTAATTTCTTCTCAACGTGTCTGAAACTCCTCTTCTTCGGGTTCTTCCTTTTAATTTGATCAAAAGAGTTCTATAGGATGGCTTTATGAATAAAAGAAAGCCTCTAGGATAAATGGAGGATAGTTGAGAGGTTATTTTTCTAGGGGTTGTCCGAGACAAATGGCTATGGATGTTTGAATTAGAGAGAAGGGGGAGTGCCCTTTTATAAGAGGGCTGAGGGGCACCTTAGGATAAACATAAAATATTATTTTATATAAATTCATATTCGCTGTATAATGGCTACAAAGTGATTTATTTCTTGGATAAGGTGGGAATTGGTCGAAATCCTCTCAACCAATAGGTTTTCGACAAGTTTAGGTTACCATTTTAGCATTATCATTAAGATTTAACTCTAAGTTAAATAATTTAGCTTTTACCGTGTCTTCTTGTATTCTTACACTATATGGTTAATAAACTTACTATAAACTGCCAATAAAACCCAAACTGGTCCATTAATGTCATATATATTATTATATAAGATTTTTGTCCGAACCTTATATTTTTAAGACCATTATATCAATTAATAATATAATATTTGTTTTTAAAACTCTTTTATGACAATTTTGAGACTATTTGGTATTTTGTTTTTTCTAAATTCATAACAGCTTTATTACTTCGAAATAAATAACTTCTAACCAACCCTAATATGTTATATTACCCTATAAATTTAGTGTAATTCATAAAAAGTCTCAAATTATATTTATTATGGTATTTATAATATAAATATGTTAATATTTCATAAATAAGGTAATTACTGCATCGTCATTGTGTCATAAATAAATTAAATTACTTAATTTTTAAAAATCATAAATAAAATAACATTATGTATAAAATATTTTTATCTTTATAATTAATATTTATAGTCGAATTTATCTTATGTATAACCCAATATTAAAAATGTTTTAGTTAATAAACATTGATTTTACCTATTTTAACTCTTATTTAAATTAAATAATAATAATTGTCCTAATCTAATCCAAGTAGAACTAAAGGGTAATATTTTAATCCTAAGGTTGTTTTTGGTCAAATTACACTTATCCAGTAGCATTAGGTCATGTGTTAGGGTAATTATAATATCATTTTACACTTAATTACCCTATTTTATTTTAACCGTGGTAAATAAAAGTTAAAAGTTACTGTTCACCAAATATTATTTTCATCTCAATGACCCAAATATTACTTACTGATATCGACGGTGTCACTCATATTTTTGAAATTAAACTCACGAAAGCGATAAAATTATGTTTTATGTAAATTTTTAAATTCTCCTAGGAGGTGGGTAAAAGACTGTAAAAAGATCAATAAAATTTTTATATATCTAAAATTATTATAAAATGAATCCAATGAATTAAATTGAACTTATATTGGTATTATGTATCTATTTTGACCTAAAATAAATTTAAATAAATAAATGATTATTTAAATAAAAAGTCGGTTTTAACCAATAACTCAGTGTTTTCACTATTCATCAAAAATGGAAAGTTTTTAGAAAAATACAAAAAGTTAAACCTATGATAATTTCAATATTTCGAATCCAAAAATGAAGTCCGTTTTGAAAGATAAAATTAAAAAAAATTCAAAATGTGGATATTACTATTCATAAGGGCTATAATATTTTAATAACATATATTTGTTTAGTGAAACTCGGTATTGCGTACAACGCAAGATATCGAGGAAGGTTACTTTTGCGTGTAACACAAGCCAAGAATAGTTTTTCATATACTATAATATAATGCGGTGTTGTGTATAGCGCAAGATAATCTTGGTGTAGCGTTCAACACAAAAAATCAATTAAATTAAAAATAATATTTCTCATAAAATTTGGGGTGTTACATAAACTCAATTTGATAGTTTATTTTAATAAATATGAAATTTTATTTTTCCAATCACATTCTACACCTAATAGGGTATTGTTTGAGAAAACATAAATCGGACATGAGTGGATGAGTCTACTATGATTAATAGAAATGGTGCATATCACAATCAATCATATTTTTCAACTAATAGTACAATCTCCCAATATGATATCACATATCATAGATAGTTATATATATATATATATAATCTATGATATAGTACTCGGTTTTATGAATCCTGGTGCAAGGAATTGAATTTTATTATTGGGTGAAGTTGTATTATATGAATACACTATATAATCAAATTTTAATTAAGTCATAGAATACAATATCATATAAAAAATTACATGATATAAAACCCAATGTTTATTATATTATACTATAATTAATTACTTACCTATGACATGTAATTTAATACAGAATTTCCATATTTAAAATATGATTTCTAAATATATTTGTATGAAATGTTCTAATACCACGACTTGGTATTATTGGTGATTAAAATACAGTTTTTTAGATGGTATAATTTAACAAAAACACAATCCAAATTTAATTAGGCATAGATTAAAGAATCCTATGTAAACTAGAAATTAAAAATATTTATAAAACATTTTACTTTCACCATCAATGCACTACATTATTACAAACATCATTGAATGTGTTTAATGGTGATGAAAATTTGTAGCCTAATTATATCTCACAGTTTTGATGTATCATTGGGCTACCAAATTATCCAATTTTTTAATTTAACTTCATTGTTTTTCATGATTTTATATTCTCACACATGAATGAAGGATGTATAGAGATTTTGGGGTATTGGGTAGTCTCATCCAAGATTTAGTGATCATCAGAAACCCAAATTATTCCACATATAAGTCTTATAAATATTTTTTTTATAATGATCATCAATCAATGAAAGTATTAACTCCTGTGTTATAATTAACGAGTTAATTATTTATCCCTTAATAACATGATTTTTATAGATAACTTGCATTATGACTCTGGAAATGCACCTTAAAAAATCTCTCTTGTGGGATTTTAATGTTAAGTATTAATGTATCTAACTGTTTAGTGAATGTTGTAACCATGTCCAAATGAATCATAGTTTATGATTCATAGAAATTTTAGTGACTTATGATCACATTAAATGATCTATATATCATAACCATCCATATAATGTGATTTTAATGGTGTTGTATAAATATTTTTTCATGAAATTTCATTGTTTTACTAACTTATGAATCCCCAAAAATAAAATATGATTGTGTGTGAGGTGGGAATGAAATAACATTTCCTACCCCCATTACGATACCCACTATATCGTTAAATATGATACCCAATTATATATGAACTTACCATAGTGGATGAAAGTCCAATTGTATGACTATATTTTTCATTAGCTATAATATAACATAAAAATCATATGTTAATGGATTAAAAACATATATCTTATTAATGATTTGGGTTCAAAAAGGGATTATTACTAATGTGTAAATAATATTTTATGTAATTTCATGTACATAAGTAAATTATATTGCAAATATTCAAAAACAATAACAGTGTGAGTTTCCGTTGTAGGTTTTAATTAAGTTATTTTCTGATTTTATGATGTAGCGAGATAAAAATTATTCATATGATTTATGGATCACCATAGTTGGTATCAGATAATGATTTAGTTATTTTGGGGTTTTAAATTACAAAATATTAAAGTAAATGAATATAAAAAACAAGTGCTTTAATATAATTCTCATATGTTTAGATATATTAGTTATTTGAAAATTTATTTTTTACTCATATATTATTAAATGGAATTATTTTCATCACTATAGATGTCAATTTTTAGTGATTGAAATCAAATATAAGCAACTAATTAAATAAATAATTTTATTAAAAATTAAATTATTATCTTAATCAGATGAGTATCATGATTGGTGGTAGGTTCAAATATATTTTATTGATGTTAATGATATTTATATATGAAATAAACTAATACTTAAATCATGGGATGTTTCTAACATTCCTAAATAAATAAAATAAATTATAGTGTTCATTATACAATAAAGAGTAATTTTATTTAATAGATCATCAATTTTATTAGTAGGGGATTAATAGACACATTCCACAATAAAATCATATACTATAGTTTTCTATGTTATTAATGGTTATCCTATCAACATATATTTTTGAAAAAGGATAAGTTATCCAATGGTGGAAACTAATAAAGAATATTAATTAAAATGAAATAATATAATCACTATAAGGAGATGGATTAAATAAATTATTTTTATTTTACTCCCACTCATCATAATAAATTGAATATTTTTTTTAAAATCATGGAAGTGAAGGATAAATATATTATTTTCTAATAGCATTATATTCACAAAACATGTTTGTTATTTCTAAAGATTTATTATTATTCCTTTAAAAAGTAAATTTAATAATAAAATTCATAAATAAATTCATTGAATTACTTTAAATTTTTTGATCTTTGACAGAACTGATAAAATAGTATGATGTTATCTCTAGGTTGAAATTAATATTGGATAATATTAATGGTATCAAGAATATAATGAAAATAAATGAATAATGTACTTTTTGAGGGTTAAATGAGAAGGGTCAAGGTGTGAAGTTGATTTAATAACCGATATTACAAAAAATATGCAATTATGCATCTAAAAAAAGATTCAATGGAACTAAATAATTCAAGTGTGGGAGTGGAGGAAAAAAAGCTCAGGGTTTCCAATGTCTCGTGAGGAGATCACATAATATGAATGAAGAACGAAATGTCCTACCAAATACACCAACCATAGTGGATCTTTAAACTATAAATAATATTGTTATGGTGTGACTCAATGTACTAAAACATTTCATAGATGATCTTTGATGTATTTATCCTTCAAAGATAAAATATTACGAAATATATTTTTTCATCACCGCCACAAATTTGAATCAACAAAATTGTTGGATAATAAGAGTATATGAATTCTATAAGAGGGGGCTGAATTGTATCTTAAAATTTTAAATTGACACAAAAAAAAAACAACCTCTTTGGTCAGTATAATAAGAATAAAAATTCATCTAGTTATTATTGTATGTAACAGATTTAGAAATTGTCTAATAAAATAGATTTTATATTCTTCTATGAGACATTTTTATAAAATAGTTTCTTAGAATGATTTTAAAAAACATCATTCTAATGTAAATGCACAATAGAATATTAAACTTGTATAAACAAGTAATAAAAAATGTTATAATGAAGTTAGAATGACATACAAGATTTATAAAAGTAATTCTACACTTTAACCTTAAGAGTTAAAGAATTCAAAAACCATGACTTATGATATCCACCATTTTAGACATAACTATAATGATAGGTGTTTACTTACCCAAAAATACATAGATACCAGGATTAGAATATCTTTTTCTTCAAAAACCATGGATGTCCATGATCAAATAGATTGATTTCAACTCTATTCGAATACTCATAATCCCTGAATATGATGGATCATATTCACCTGTATTACTATCCCAATAATCCCCTGATCTAGACCACAATATGGAAATTGGATACAAAAAAATGTTATAAGTATTTTACAATTCCTCACTCAGGATCCTTATAAAATAAATCTATGAAAAAATTTCAAAGCATTAGAATAATATTTTTCATGTAGTAAATAATCTCAGATGTGTTGTGTTTCAAAATCATCGACTCTAATATCCTAAAATTCTCTCTTATTTATATGCATCCCTCCAACAACTATATTTCCATGAATACTGGAGTTGGTTTTGATACCCTTAAATTATCTTTACTTGAGATATCAAAAAATGATTCTATCTGATGTCATTATGAATAGAGCCACTACAATTTGACAAAGAATTATATTTGATATAAATATTTCATGTTACATTGATGATTAATTTTGGATTCTCTGATGGACTATGTAGTAGTCTATCGATCGAATAAAATGGTCTATGGTTAGTCAAATGGATTAGAACCATTTTTAGTCTGATGGATATGAATTTGGTTTGTTTCATATATATAACACTAGTCTATCCAATGGATAGTAAATTATTAATTTCGATGGAGCATACACATGTTTAGTCTTATGAATCAGATTCAATAATAGCAGTTTTATATAAGTATTAAATTATATCCATTTTTTATTCTGTAAAAAATGTTTTCTACAAAAGGAATAAAAATTATTGTGCTTTAAAAGTTAGAAAAGTAAAATTTTATGAAAGTGTAAAATTGTTTATGATTTTAAACATTAAGGAAAGGATATGTATAAAGTATAAAAAATGACTAAAAATCTACCCCTTATTGGGAAGTATGAAACACAATACTTAAAATGAAAAAATAATAATATTGAAAGAACATAGAACCCTTTGTTAATTTATGAACGTCAAAGAGAATATTTATAGAAATATTTTTAAATTATGATATATTAACCCCACAAGAGCTTATAAAATCTTTGTACTTATGATAGAATGTATTAATTCATATTCTCCCCTTAATAAATTTCCTTCTTTATATAGATTTATGTCCTTAGATAATATATCTTCTTAAACAGATTCCCTAAAAATTCTACCCCACTGTGATTTTTTAAAAAAAAGGGAAAGTAATATAATCTCTTGAAATATTATAAAAACATAATATGAAATACTTTTATTGGAATCTCTATTCATCCATAATAGTTAGAAAGAAAATCCATCCAAATGAAATTCATAAACATTAAAAAGGACATATTTATATAGATAGTCATTCATATAAACATTCATTAAAAATATTGATTGATAAATACAATAACAGTCTAGTAAATAATATTATATATTTTTTAAAAATATTATTAAAAAATGGCCTTTATCTTCTTGAAAAATTCCCTTTCCTTCTCAAAAATAGTAGTGGTAGATTCATTATTTTATAATCTCTCCTCTATTACTGAATTACTTTTTCAAACTCTTCACTAATATTTATATTTACTTTGTTTATCTATGGAAACTCATCATAAAAAGATCATAATATGAATTTCCTTTATTCGATCATTGTATTATTTTCAATAAATACTAATACTAATTCATTATGATTATATTTAAAATCTTTGAACATTTCATCAAACTTCACTCTATTAGAAACATTAGTAAATAACTTTTCAAAAAAATCAGAAATATCACGAGAAAATTTCAACACATCCACCATCTGATCATCAAGATTTGTAAAATCATATTTGACTGTCCTTTTCCACATTATTATTGGATATAATATTCTCCCTTTTTCTATGAAATAACCATTAAATGTTTCGATATTCACATCATTTTGAATTACTAATTATGTCAACAATTTAAATGATTTTGAATTTTCAATCTAACTATTCTGAATCTATTTACATTTTTCTTCTATATTATGAAGATAAATTATCAGGTCACTTAATTCTTTTAGTGTCTGAAATATGTAATTATTATAATTTTTTATTTTAGGTCCAAAGTATCTGAAAACATTGATGAAGCCTTTGAAATGTGAGGGTGAGTAGTTCCAACATTTTATTCCATTTCTTCTTTATATTTGTTTTTATTTTGAAAATTTACAATGTCAATATCTTTATATATTTTAACATTTTATAATAAATTTTTTGTGAAGAATGAGATTAAAATTATTTTTTTGATGATTTCAATTCAAACAAAACATTTAACTCAATATTATTATATTAATGGAATGATATTTAAGTTAATGTTGAGGATTAATCCGATGAAACTTATAATTTATTTTTTAGAACTTTCTTTAATTATTTTTCTTCTTTTTTTCATTGACTTTATAACTGATAAAGGTACTTAATATATAAATTAGTTTTGAAGTTTTAATACATCAATAACTGGATTACCCTTACTTTTATCAATATTCACTCAAACTATAGATGTTTCAATAAACACTAAATGTTTGAAGGATGTTCATGATTAGAATACAGTTGATATATGAGAAACTGAAATTTATTGATTTGTTGATTCTTGTTCAAATCCTTTCAAACCAATTTTCATCTCAGTCTTTTTTGTTAATAAATTATTTTTCATTTTATTTTTATTTTCCTCATTCAACTCATCAATGTTTTTTATAGTTAATGATAAATTATTGGCCTTCTAAAGACCTAAATAAGGATCCACATTTTCATTTAGGATTCTTAATCCCTTACATTTATAAACTCATCATTAGACATTGTTTTATCTTTCTTTTGAACATTTTTTGGAGAATATTTTGGATCCATTTTTTCTTTTTCTACTACTTTTTACAAGTTAACCATAGATCAATGCATTTTATGATTTTTTCACAAATGTCATTAACTTAGGATTGAAAACCAATTTCTTTTGGGCCATTAATCGTCCACAAATATATAAAATAATTTCCTTATGTGTGTATATTTTATTTATTATTTCAAAAAAATCCCTAAAATTGACTAATATATTTTTTTAAACTAGGAAACATAAAAATCATGGATTTCATTGATTTCATATTTATTTCTTCAATAGAAATAAAAACAAAATTTATCAAATTGATATTCCTCAAATTAATAATAATCTTCAAAATCATGATATTGACTAACTTTAAAATATCTCTATCTCCCTTCTTTAGTATTAAGTACCCTTGCATCCTAAGTGTTACCACTATAACATCCAGAGTCATATAAAACACTTTCCTAACCATCATAGAATATGTAACGAAGGATGATTCTTAATTTCTACTTATCAATCTCCGAAAATTATCAAGAATATTATAGTATATAAGATACATATTTTCTTCTATGGAGACTTCTACCCAGTATGAAAATTACTAATAAGATAATTTAAAACATTCCCCAAATTAAGAAAAGACAACTACTTCTATATCTTATTTTATATTAAATTATACTATAGTGAAAAAATATCCTACAATTTGTAAATAATTTTAATAAAAAACCAATTATTAAACACATATTTTATCCAAACATTGAAAATAAATATTCATTTTTAGAGGAGAATAATACTATTCATACATAGTTCATTAAATCAATCTTTCCCTTATGAATTCTTTTTTATATAAATACTTAACTGTTGTCATATGAATCCAATAGATGTTAGAACCCAGATTGAAAAATATGATCAAATGAAAGTAATATTATTAGAGTGATAAATAAGTGTGTTACTGAGAGTAGAGAGTGGAAAACCAAAAAACTGATGTGGGAAATAGATACCCCAAACTTTTATATAGTCACTGGGGTGACAGTTAAAATTCTAGAAAATTAATGGCTCATAATTAAATCAAAATTAATATATTATCATGGACACTAAACCTTGAATTATTTTATAAATATATTCTAAAATCATAAGGCTATTAAGAAAAATTACTCACTATACAATTTTATTTTTAAAGTATATATAAATCAAAATGATTTAAAAAAATGAATATTTATTAAAATAAACATAAACAATAAGTACTCAAACAAGGAAAAACTAATAATAATGGATAAATAAAAAAATAAAATATTAATGGAATACCTTTCAAATTATAAATGTAATTTTGGTATGAATAACATATTCTTCTTAGTTTTTTTTAATATTAGTTTAATTATATTTACTTTTAAACAAATACTTTGATCAGAATAGATTTGTAAAAATATTTTAGTTATGAAAATAGAAAAATAAATTCAACATCAAAAAAATAAATTTTTAATTTTATTTTATAAGTATTTATAGGAATTTTTAATCGAAAAAAACTTTTTAGGAAAACTATGAATATGGGAAATAATTGATTTTTTTTTAGAAAAAAAAGGTCTTCACAAGACCAAAGCATACATACTCCTCATTTGAAAAGGAATACATTACTGTATGGAAATTGGTAAACATTAAGTAAATATTAATAATAATTTGATGTTTAAAACTTTTGATTCTGTTTAATATATAAAAATCTATCAGATTTAAGGAATTTAGTACAAAAATTACCAAAATGTTTCTAGAGTTATTATGAACTATAAAATAATATATACTTTTAGTGTGTGATATCAAAGTAAATGGTGTCTGATAACTTTGTTCTTATCTCGTGAGTGATTTACAGTGTTTCACATAAAAAAATTAAACTTATGTTATGAAAAAATATTTTATTTTTAGAAAAAATTATCTCTTATTAAATGAGTGTGTGTTGAATCCAAAAAAATTGAGCACAACAAATTCTAGCTTCTACATATTCAGATTCAATAGTAGAAAGTTTTACAAAGTGTTTTTTGTTACATGGAGATGAAAAAAAATCATCTCCTTAGAAATGAAATGTTCAAAAATTACTTTTTCTTTCCATTCTTCATCCACCAATGACAACATTGGAAAAAAATTAACCAAAAATCATTTCTAGGAGAATAATTAATGAATAAATCCAAATGTTTCAAAATTCAATGATAGATTCATTTTATAGATTTTATTTTGGAATATTGTGGATTTACTAGATATTTAAAACATAGGAAAACTGAAAAAAAAATTAGATGACATGTTTTTATATAAATTATATTTCTAATCATTCCTCCATAGGTAGATTGGTCAAGTTTTTTCCCAGAATCATCAATATATAGATTATTTGAGGTTATAATTTAAGTAATATTACTTTTAGAATTTTTGTACCCAAATTTATTTAGATGATATTTTATGGTCTTACGTTTGGATTTAAAATTTCCTTATCATTTTCCTAATATTTGGAAATCTTGATAATAAGTTAACTCACTCATCATACTTTATAAGATAGAAAAATTATTTTTTTAAATACTTTTGAGTTGAACAAAATATAACATCATCATCCAACATTTTTAAAATTAAAATATTTTTAGAAAGATAACTTATAAATAGATTTTTATTTTCATCAACCTTAACAATGATTTTTTGTTACAAAAATCTAGTTAACCTATCATACTAGAATCTAGGGGTTTGTTTAAGAGAAAAAAAAGCCTTAGTACTTTCATTTCCATATTCTAGATGTTGTGAATTTTCAAAACTATTGGGTTTGATATACATAAACATCATCGAGTAAATATCTGTTATGAAAAAAAAACATTACTTCCGTTTCAAATAATTTGAAATTTAAGAAATCTACATAATCTAAAATTATATTAACAGATTAAAGGAAAGTTACCAGTGAATAAGTTTATTCATAGTTTATACCCTCTTATTGATTATATCATTATACCACTAGTCTTGTTTTATTTCAAACTAATTCTCCAATTTCATTACATTTATTCTGAAAACCCCATTTTACTCCAATTAAAGAAGTATCCTTAGTTTTTTCAACGAAATTCCAAACATGAATATATCTAAATTAACTGTGATAATCTTAAATTAATTTTCTGGGATCCTCATCACCTAAATCCTCATACAGAGTCTTAGGATAGAGATGTGATAAAAATGAAAAATGCTCAATTACATTTCCAAAGGAACTCCCTACTCTAAGGGGTTGATCTATATTACCAATGATATTATCACTATGTTGATTACAAATAAACAAATAATTTCTGGTATTTTGAAACCCAGTTCTCCAGTAATAGGTTTAAAATCATATTTATTTATAGCATAATGATTATATTATTCATTTGTAATATCATGATGAAAAATATCGAACATCTGTTTAAAAGTAGTTTTGGAAATAACTTTAGAAGGGGTAGGTTGAAGATGTTTAAAAAAAGGATCCATTTCATCAAATATAACACATACTATTTCATTAATAATGCATTTGTTTTTATTAAATACTATATATACCTTACTAGATGAAGAATACCTTGAGAATATTTATTCACATTATTTTGGTGAAAATTGATGTAAATCATCATCCGTATACAAAAATGAAAACATTTAATCTAAAAAATTATAGAAATACATTTTTGGTTTACATAAATTATAATCTCATAAAATTTTTTATTAATAAAAGTTCAAATGAAAACATGATTTACAGTATAATGTGTAGAACACACTACTTCCTCTCAAATATGTTTAGTGTCTAATCATTCACACAGCATGGTTCTAGTAATCTTCTGAGGAATTATAATTAATCCTTAAACTATACCATTTTTTATGTAATTCAAGGTGATAAAAATTTTTTATATTATCTTTTTTACTAAAAAAATCTTCAAAATAATATTTTAGAAATTATCCACCATGAATACTAATAATATTTATCAAGGGGTAATTTTTCCCAAAAACCAATGATTTAAACCAAGAAAAACATTTGACCTTGTTTTCTTGAAAATAATCCCAGGTATATTTAGTGTAATAAACAAATAAAACATATACATAGTATTTTCACTTATAATTATAGTAAGTGTAGGATCAAATATGTCCATGTGAACTTATAGTAAATCACCCAGAGTTGATACATCACTAATTGATTTAAAACATGACTATTGTTTCATTCTGAATTTCCATGGATCACAAAATTTTGAAATATCAAACCTATGTTGTAACACCCCATCCCCAGTTACCCAGAGTCGGTGCATTATTACAAAACATTGGCATGATCACAAGAAAGATCAAATCTCGAAAGACTGATTAGTTTAGTATCCTTGGAAACACTAGATATATTCATAAGTCTTACATTACATCATAAAAATGAAAACTACAAAAACATCTTTTCTTCATAGTCCACACTAATATCCCCACATACTATCCCTACATGTCATTCATAAATTTCTTCTTCACATCCTGGAAAAAATAAAACATTGAAAGGGGTGAGCTCAAATGCCCAGTAAGGATAACAATATAGCGGAAACATTCATAAATAAGAATAAACATTTAAGGCAATGTATAACTAAAACAAAAGCCTTTTAAACTTGAACTTAAACATAGTATGGAAAAAATAAAATGAAATAATTCCATTTACTTATTCACGTGGATATTCTTCTAATCAAATAATCACATGAAATATCAATAACCACTTTCATAATGATGGAATGCATAATGCCAGACTATCATAACCACATAGCCAAGGCCTCGTGACAAGACTACAAATAAGATTTTGTCAATTCCTTGTGCCAAGACACTAGTTTGTCTCATTAGACCTACCGATGCATTGATGAGCTATAACAGGCTCCACCCGTCACATATTAAGTCCAATACATTCCCATATGAAAAGGTTTAAACATAACATAAACATTCGTATTAAAACTAGCATACGAAATGTCAATACTTTCACCATAAACCATGAAGGGTATAAAAATAACATATCCATTGTCAAGCATAACATAAAACCTTCAATACAATATTTACATTTTGTTTCATAATAAATCAGCTTCAAATAAGCTTAAAATCAATCAAAGGATGTTGACATAGATGAAATCAAAACTCGTTTTAGAGAAATATCTCTTTTGATTTTGAAATCATTTAAGAGTCATATAAAATAAAACATTATATTTGAAAATATTTTTATAAGCTTTTAAGGGAAGCTTAGACAATTTTATAATGGCGGAAAATAGCCGTACCCACCATATAAGTTAAAAAAACATTCTTACCTTAATTCTGTCGAAAAGGTTAAAAAGCACCTTGTTTGGAAAATGACGGAAATATTATTTTATAAACCTCTTATTAAAAGTAAAACAAGGGTATAAATGACTTTAACCCATATTATAGTAAATATTAAAAATGTTTTGAAATACATTTTTAAGAACCATGGATGTGGATGATAAAGAAGACCCAGTAGATTATTACGTATAAACAACCTTGGATAATGAAGAGATTGCGAAATAAACCCTTACCTTGTACTTTTCCTTGGATGGGGGTAGGTTAACCTCATGTTTAATGGTGAAATAATTGTTATCAAATTATACAAGAATCATATATATTAATATGATATCATATATGATCTTTTAACATTTATTTGTTAATAATATCTTAGTATTATCGTTGTTTTAGGTGTTAACTTACTCATTTTCTTTTATATGTTTTGTTACATAAGCCATGTTTTTCATGGATAGGTTGTATATTATTCATATCCAGAATTATATAAAGTCCTCAAAAATTATTTTTAAATCATAAAATGATAATTATACTTGAATGGATACGATGGAGAATGAATCTCATCGCGTTCGTGGAGACGGTAGTCCGTACGTACGCACAAGCGACAATATCATTTTTTTGATATTAAAATAATATATAATTGGATGGTATATCATATATAAAGAATCATTATCATGTTATATTTATTATTTACATGAATTACACATCATTATTATACCCATCCAAATAATAATTTATTTAATAACAATTACACCACGACGTGGAGACGGTAAGCCATGCGTACGCATGTATGGTGACATGTTATTTAAAGGATAGATAGAATACTGAAATATGGTTGTAAAATGTTTATAATAACATAAAAATATATATAATATTCTAGAGTTATTATTTTATAATGGTAATAACAATGAAATAAGAAGTGGAAGAAGAAAGGAACTTGAAAAAGTGTGGTGAAATCATTACCTCTTCTTCGGGTTCTTTCTTTGGATTTGATCAAAAGGGCTCCTTATGTTGGCTTTATGACTAAAATAAGGCCTCTAGGATGAATTTAGGGAAGTTGAGAGAGTATTTGGGTAGATTTTTTCCGAACCAAAAGGCTTTGAAGGTGTGAGTTAATGAAAAGGGAGAGTGCCCTTTTATAAGAGGGGTGAGGGCACCTTTGGAAAAGCTAGAAATATTATTTTATAACAAATTCATATTCGGTTTCTAATGGATCCAAAGTGGATTATTTAATTTTCATGGTGGGTATGGGTCGAAAACCACTCAACAAATAGAATTTAGACAGGTTTAAGTTACTATATTAACCATATCTTTATGTATTAACTATTAGTTAATTAGTTTCACTTTTACTATGTCTCTTTTTATTTTTATATTATATGGTTAATAAATTTAATATATACATCTAAGAGACTCCCAAGTGGTCCATTAATGATACATCTATCATGATATAAGTCTATTGGCTGAACCTTAGATTTTTAAGAATTTAATATCAATTAATAATATAATATTTGTTTTAAAAACTCTTTTATGTCAATTTTGACACTATTCAATAATTGATTTTTGTAAAAATCTTAACAGAATGATTACTTTGAAAAATGTTAGTTACGTCAATCCTAACATGTCATATTAACCTATAAAATTAGTTTAATTCATAAAAAGTCTCAAATTATATTTATTTGGGTATTTATAATATCAATTATTATAATGTTTCATTAATTAGGTAATTACTGCATCATCATTGTGTCATAACTAAATTAAATAATTTAATGTCTAAAAATTATAAATAAAATATTATTATATATTAATACTTTTTAGATTTCTAATGAATATTTATAGTCCAAATAAAACATATATAACCCTATCTAAAAATTGTTTTCTAAAAGATATATGCTTATGTCTTTTTTGTATTTATTTTAACTTAATTAAAATAAAGTGTCCCTATCACCTACAAGTGGCTCCATGGGGTCCCAAAATCGACTAAAAGGTGCCCATGGTCGCAAATGTATCCACCAATAAGGTTAGGACACTTTTTAGGGTAATTCGGTATTATTATAATATTATTTTTTAACCCTTATTTACCGGATTTACCCTTAACAATGGTAAATAAAATATTTACCGAAGTAATTATTCAAAATTTCTAAAAATTAAAGTTTCTTATTTAAACAATGTGAACATCCTGATTCCAAATATGGAATCCATTTTTCCAAATTCAAAACAAAGAATTGGCATAAATTATTTTAAAATTAATTCCCGTTGTTAAAATAAAAAACTTGTCTTTAAGAGATAATAACTATCAAAAGATTGACACTTGTTTATGACCGGTGTAATTGTAAAATTATGTACAATGACCAAAATTATATTAAATGGTAAAAATATATTCTAAATATTCTATAAAACCACTCAAATTACTAATTTATCAATATAAATTATTTCGATTATAAAAGTTGTTTAAAATTTAGTTATTTTCACTATTCATCAAAATATAAATGTTATCCGAAAAGTTCCAAAATTTCACCCTAGGCTAAATTTGATATTCCGAATCCAAAAATTAAGTTCATTTTGAGAAATAAAATTTATAAAATTTCAAAAATTAGGTATTAATATTCATAACAGCTAGTTTGATTGGATGTGGTGTGTTAGAAGTCAATTTTGCGTACAATGCACGCTATCACATTATTCAAAGAGAAGCATACCATAGAAGATTGGAGTGTTACATATGTTAAAGGTATATACTTAATAGGTCCATTCGTAGTCAACAATGATAGATTAATATTTCTAAAGTTTCATAATATTCTATTTCATAACCTATATTGATCTTCCATTGCATAAGTTATGTTAGATATTAGATCATAAGTTATTATGAGTATAAAGTGTTAAGATTATCATACCAATTGAAAGAAATAATAAACTCATATTTAGATATAAATATAACAAAATTATCATTCCTAAAGTTCAAAATATAATCCTCATCACATAATTGTATTTTTATAACAAGGTTATGCTTAAGTCATACAATAAAAAATATTTTATATTAAATATTTTTTAAGAAGAAAAATGATACATATACCAATAATTTCCCCATGTGAATTTTCTATGAAACTTACTCTACCACCTTTATTGTTTATTATCTTCTTAAATAAATAATTTTTACAGTCAGGTCTAGAACATTCACAATACATGTACCATATATTCTTATTAATTATGCATTCTTTATTTCCATAAAAACTAAAATATTATCATTTTGAGAGCCCAACACTTCTTTGGTTTAGTTTTATTAGATATTAAAAGGTTATTTATCGACATTCCACCTAAATTATTGTAATGAGTTAATATTATATCATTTGAAAAAAGGATTTGTGAAATCCTAAAAAATAAAATATTTTTATAAAACATTAGTTCTTCAAGTTTCCACGACCTTTACATTTATTGAAAACCATATGAATTTTTAGATAAAAGTAGTTATTACTAAATAGATGATATTTACTAGTAAAACCCATTTTGGATATATAACTAAGATATCTAACTTTTTTATACAGTTTAATGATGTTTTCATTTCCAATGGTAAATTTGGTAAAAAATTTCTTCAAACTATATATTTCATAGTTTAGGATTATAACTACGATTCTATCCTTAAAAGTATTTGTAATAAAATATTGTTTTAAAAACTGAATTTGTAAAATAGTTTTCTCAAAAATATATTTTTCATGGTCTTATGAAGGAATAATTTTTTTAAAATTATATTTTTAAAAATTATATATTTTATTTTCTTTAGAATGATCAAATATTTCAGTAGTAGGAGAAGAACTTATTGTATTTTCCATCACATGTTTTTCTAGGGAATTATTATTTTTTATAGAAATTTTATAGTTTTAATTTTCAAATAGTTATTAAAATCATGAAAATTTATCAAAACATGTTGAAATATAATTTTCATCTAATGAAGAATATTCATCAATAGAAGATAAAGAACTATTATTTTGAGTACCATCGTGATAGTTTCATTAAAGTTAATATTAGTATGTGTTTTAGTAGTTAGCTCAGTCATAAGACATTTGATAACCTTTGGTATTTCTTCGTAGAATTCCATTTTCTAATGTATCCTTAGAATAACTATCTCTTTGAATTTCACTCCATGTGTCAAAATATTTCAGACTCTTATTGTTCTTGTACATATAATACTTTTTATAATTATTATTATAATTTGATTTCTCCTTATTCATTATCTTAAGAATAAGACAATATTGTTTGATATTTTATGATTTATTACAATCATAACATATCAATCCAAAATGTTCCTCATTATAACATTTTTCCTTCTTGACCATTCTTATATCTGTACTTAAAAAATTTATTCCCACTATCATTTTCGTCCTTCAATCTATATTAGCTAATGATTTGGGATGAATTCGAATCTTATTCTATAATAAATTTATTCTCTTTATAATTTTTCACAATATTCTCATTAGTTTTAAAATTAATTTGAATAATATCTTTTTTTTCAAAAGAATCTCATTTATTATTGTTTTTCATTTTATCTACATCTTTCTTTATTTTACCTTTATATTATATAACGTTTCTAATAAGATCATCATGATTAATATTAGTGATCCTCCTTATATAAACAATAACTGTTGTTTTAGATAAACATTTATTTAGAATGTTCTCAATTTTTTTCTTAGCTATATTTTTACCTCCAAGATATTTCTCTCAAAGTTATTTTAAACTATTTATTTAGTTATAAATCATTGGTGAATCTTAAAATATATTTATGAAGGTGGAAAATAAAATTCCTAATAATTATAAAAAAGAGTACTACTTATTTTTTAAATAAATTTAGTATGTTAAAAAATATGTAACTTATAATTTCTTTCAAATACTTTTTGTTGATTCATGTGAAGAAATATGACTATATATATTTTTATTCATTGATTATAATATAGTTTTACTTAATATATAATTCATCTAATGTTCTAACTTTCTATAATTAGTAAAAGTTTTCAGGTCCTTCCCTAGAATATTATAACGACAGGTTAGCATAAAAAATATCAAATCTTGGGTTTATCGAAAAATTATTCATTCAGACTCTCCAGTATTGATAGTCATTCCAATCAAATATAGGTGGTCTACCTAGATTCAAATTTTCAAATGTTCCTAAATTTAACATATCCATCATCTAAAATAAAAATATTTTCAACAATACATGTTACTTTAAATTTTTTATAAAAATAATTGTATAAAAACAATAGATAATTTCTTCATATAAAAAAAGTGAAAACTCTGCATGTTCAACTGTATAACTTAGATCTGATAGCAATTATTTGATATTAAATGTTTATAATGGCTACAAGAGGGGCTGAATTATATCTCAAAAATTTAAACACACACAAAACTAAAAACCTATCAGTTAAAATGAAAGGACTCAGAAGTCATATAGTTTTTAGAGTATACATTAGATTTAGAAATTATCTAGATTTTTTTATCAGACTCACAAACTTACAAATAAAATAATTCAGTAGAAATATTTTTAAAGTAATACTTCCACTGTCTATTCATAATACTATATTATACTTGTGAAAAATGTAATTAAAAAGTTAATAATGAGGTAATAATGACTTACATGATTAATAATGATAATTATACTATTTATCGGTTATATTTAATGATGTCCGAAATCTTAACATGAGATATCCAATATTTTAAACATAACTGGAATGGTGTTACTTTAATTAACAGGAAGGACCTATATGTGATTATTCAATATTATATATCATCCAAATCCATATATGTTATCGATATGATAGATTGGTTTTAGTTATTGTCCTACCATTGGAATCCTTGGATATGAGGGATCAGATTCACCTGTCATCCTATCAGAGGAATCCATTGATAAAAACAATGACCAGACAAATGAATAGAAAATCAAAACACTCTAAATATTTTACAATTCCTCACATAGAATACATAAATTTTAAAAAAATTAAAAATTTACAAACTGCCGGAACGAGATGTTCATGAAGGGAAAAGTCACAAACATTTTATCTTTAAAAATCATCAATTTGAATCTCCTTTAATACACTTTTATTTATAGACATCACCCAATTACTACATTTCCTCGAATGTTGGATTTGGATGCAATGACCCCGAATGATATTCACTTGACATCTCATAAAAATGATTCAATTTTATGTCCTTTTGATTACCATCATTACAATGTTGTAAAGGATTACATTAGGTATAAATAATTGTAGTTTTTCTGTTTATAATCATTTGAAAGCCGGATGGAATATAGTAAATTTTATCAATCTGATGAATTGAAATATGGTCAATATGATAGATCATGAATATTTTTATTCTAAGTGATATGACATTAGTAACCCTGATAGATTAAACACAAGCATATCCAATAGATATTAAATTAATCAGTTTGATGGAAAAGACACATGTTTAATTTGATGGATCAGATTGAATAATAAAATGTTCATATTTGTTTTAATTTATAAATATGTCTATATATTTTAAAAATATGTTTTACACAATGAAAATTTAAAAAATATTGGATTCATAAGGTTAGTAAATTGAATTTTAATAATGTGTTAAAGTGTGTGGTTTTCAAAATTAAGGAAAGAAAACGTTAAAATTATAATATTTGACTCAAAAATAATGATCTGGCCACATGTAAAATGAGTATCCCATCATTAATAGATAATCATTTACATCACTTAAGTTCAATGAATTATTTTATATCATGATTGTTTTATAGGGATATTCAAGATTCATTAACTTTTATTGGAATATTATTCATTAATATCTCATAATTCCCCCTTCATTATAATATTATTTCATAAATTAAATTGATTGGAACTTCTTAAATACATCAAATATAAATTTTTATGATACCAAACTACTATTCTATATTTTAATCCATCCCATACTATATACTAATTCATAGAAAATTTTAAATTTCCCCTGTAATCTCCTATAGAATTATAGTTCTTATTTCATAATTTATATACATTAATTTCTCTAATATTTTTTATAATTTTAGAAATTTTTTTAATTAGTTAACTAGTATTTTATTATTTAAATTTTTTTGTGGTAGTGTTGTAGTTTTTAAGATATTTTGATAATTTTTAGTAACTTATATACTTATATAGGTAATTTAGTATTTTTTATATGTTATATTAATTTAATATATTGTATTTTATACTATATTGTTTTTTTATTAGTTTCCCAAATATTTATTAATGAATATTTAATTAATAGTTATTAGTATTTATCTTAATTATTTATATTAGTATTTTATTTTATTATATTATATATTTCTTTATAATTAATAAAATCATATATTTATTATTATGTTTATTTTCTATAAATGGTATTGTTATTTTTATATTTTTGTTACAACTAAAAAATATTTTTATATATATGAATTTAACTATTAAAATATTTTATTTTAATTATTTATAATTCATAGTTAGTTGGTATTTTATTTATTTAATTCTATTTTACTGATGAAATTATTGTTATTATTATGTTTATTTAACATTTAGATAACTATTTTTTAAAAATAAATTTAATTTTGAAAATGTATTTTGAATTATAAATTTTAGTTTTTAGTATTACTTCATTCCACCATCCCCTTATCTACCCACCCCTCCACCTTGACCCACCCCTACCCTTTTTCTCACCTACCACCCCACTTGACCACGCTGCCCCCTCACCCTCCTAATCCCCTTGCCACTGAAACCCCTTTTGTCTCCCTACCTCCTCTACCCCTCGCTCACCCCACTTGTCGTCCACCCTCCCCTCCTACTACCCTACCGCCCATCACCCTACAACCCCCCTCATCTCACCATCCCCCTTCACCCATTTACATAGAATCCCACTATACCCCACTATTCCTAAATACCCTCACCTTTCCAGACCCATCATCATATCACCAACCCTCTTCTCCCTCCAATACAGACACAACACCCCCAAGGAGTCTCGTGCTCTGCTACACTACTGGACCGCACTTCTAGAAAGAAAAAAAGGAACATTATTCACCTTTAGCAGCAGGCCCCCACATATTCTATGGTACACTGAACCATCCATGAACTTATATTTTCTCTATGACACTAGGCCATTATGATATTTTTGGTGGTCTGTTGTGATCACACGACGTCGACCTACATGGGGGGTGCACTTGCATTCAGTGATCGACAAAAGATGAGTGTGCTACATAGTGAGAGTGTCGTCCAACACACTCATTTTTTTAGATAGCGTGAGTATAATTTTAATGATTCATCATTTTATTACCATGTGTTTTTTTTCAGTCAGAATGTCAGGTAAATTTTTCTATTTTTGGATGTATACTAGATAATTTATTTTGTTACACATTCCATGTTGATGATTTATTTTGTGATTAATTACTATTTGAATTTAACTTAATAGTATGCTTTTCTACATAATTTATTATATCCTGAAATTTAAATTTAAAAATAAAAACAAGTCATTTTAATTTATTGTCATTTTAGTGATAATATAAAATTTAATTTAATTGACCGACTGTAGTGAAAATATGTGGCATTGATTTCTGAGAAATGGTTTGTGACATTTGGGTAATTTATTCAGTACTCGAACGTGTCTCCTAATTTATTTATAACACTAGAATGTGAATTTATAAACTAATTATTAGATAAAAAAATCACCTAAAAATGGATTTTTAATTTCGAACCATTGATAATTGAATTGGAGAAATATTTAAACATGGAACTATTTTTTTAGTATTGTTGTGTAGAAATTTAATTTCAATATCATTATCTGAAATGCAATTTTCTAAAAATGAGGTCATCATAATTTCCCACTTCTTTTTTTACATTATTTATTTCTTTTCCTAAAATTTATGTTCTATGAATTTAATAATGTTACAAAGGATTTCCCTCAACTGTTTTCCCATCTGAACATTTCCCATGATATTTTTTTAGTGAAATAGATCTCATGTTATCTTTGGTTTGACCCTGCACTCTACTTTTACAATAGCTAATGGTTTTTTAAAATATTCCAAATGGAAACTATGTGACGTATTTACCAAATTTATGTCTCCCTTTACATGGATCATGTGCACATCTGGTGTTATAAAAATTTCAAAGAGACCATGCCTTATGATTTTTTTTCCTAAATGGTGAACACTCATAATCTGGATTTGATGAAGATGGACTAACCTATTGATCCATAGCACGAACCTCATAGAAAAGGGAGATATCGAATCAGTAGTTCAACCCACTATTACAAAAATGGGATTTATTATCACTCAAAATGGGATTTAACAACGCTAAAAATAATTGTAAATCTCAGTGTTGTTAAAGGGTGTCCCCTTTATCAGCGCTAAAAATACTCTAATAAGGGATCTTTTATCAGTGATTTTTTAGTTCTAAAAAAGGATACCATTATCAATGTGTTTTTAGAACTGATCAATGCCCTGCTAGCTATATCATGAAATAATGAAGTAGCACACCAAAACAAGACCTACAAAAAATCATCATATTAATCAAGCAGTTGACAGAGATAAAATATGCAATGGTATTCAACTTAGGATCAAATGATGGGAAAAAATCTATACCTAATGTGATTTATTAATCATTCATTATGATTATCAAAAGGTTCCATTAAATATTATATCTTTCAAATGATATATTAAATTTCCCCAGATAAAATATATTGAGAGTTTTCAATGTCATAACCTTATGAAATATTTGATTAAGGCATGAATTTGAGTTATTCTTCATGTTTTTTGTGGTTAAGATTCATGTCAAACTTAGATATAAAATTTGTTTGTAGATTTTGATTTCCTTTTGGGATATGTTCACTTAGGACATAGAGAGTTTACCCTGTAGATTCCCAATGGGAGATAGATTTGGGTGATTCTTGAGACACATAAGGCAATGTTTCTTGTGGTTGATGGCTTTATCTTATGGTGTGTTTTCTTCTTTTCATGTCATTTATAGAATTTATAAATGGTGGGGAGATATATTATTGTGATTTTTCCATCCTAGACTCTTGATTTGTAATCATGTAGTTATTTTATTGGGGGACACAATTTAGAAGAACCCATGTGGGTACACTTTCATGGGGATGTTTCATATTCATTTTGAAATTTTACTATTTTATAGACATAATTAAAGGATGGGTTGTATGAATCCATATAAAAACCATGAAACGTACCTTTCTGAGGGACTTGTTCGGAACACCTTTTGTTTATGGTTAGGAAAAACCATGTGGTATAGATCTATATTTTAATTATTTCATTTTGAATGATTGGAACACATTTAGCTAATTGTTGTCCAAACTATTTAGAACATGGTTTCTTATTCAATGGCTCCCAAAAAGTGGGGGAAGAGTATGGAAAACTACCCCACCAGACCATGAATGTTGCCTATGATATGGAATAATTTAAGGGATTTAAACCTTTTTCTTCTTGTACCCTTCCCGAATCCTTGTACAAGAGCCCTTTATCTTGAAAATTTATCGAATTTAATTCCTCTATTATTTTTTCTTTCCCTGTCATTCTTCTCCCTCTCCATTTCTTCTTTGTTTTCATCCTTCACCATGAACTCTAGGACTAATGGATTAGATTTCAGGTGTGTGATGATTTATTAAATGGGGTTTTATTTTCTAAGGACTAATTAAGACCTTATGAGGCTTTTATAAGTGTCTTATTTCATATGAAATGACTTTGGGATTGTTTTTCATACATCAGTTGTTTTTTCAGTTAAAATGCGTTCCATTTTAAACAAATGTGAGACACTTTGAGTGATACCGGCCATAATATGACTCAGATTGAGGTGGGGATTCCTAATACATGTCACAAATAACACATGGATCATTCTAATAATGCATAAGCACAATCCAATTGCATTGTTTGGTTTTCCGTATGTCATTTATTGTTTTCACTAAAAATTATGTCCACTTTATACAAAAGACAAACACTTTGTGTGATACTGGGCACAATGTCCCTCGGATTGCAGTAGGGTTGACTCGTACACATCAAAAATGACCCTCGGATCATTCTCATAAATTATCAACACAATCCAAAAGCATTTGGTTGGTTTTCGTATGGTAGTTGTAGTTTTGACTTTAAATTCTGACCATTTTAAACAAAAGAGAGATACTTTGAGTGATACCGGTCGCACAGTTCCTCAGATTGTGGTGGTATTTACTCTTACAAATCAAAAATGACCCATGTATCATTCTCATAATGTACCAACACAAGCTGAATCTGAATGTGTTTGGTTGGTTTTATTTATGTCAGAGGTTGTTTTCACTTAAAATTAAGTCCATTTTAAACCGAAGGAAGACACATTGAGTGATAGTGGCCACATCGTGCCTTAGATTGAGGTGAGGTTGACTGTAACACATCAAAAATAACCGATGGATCGTTCTCCTAAATTATCAACACAATCCAAGTGTGTTTGGTCAGCTTTAGGAATGTTATTTGTTGTCTTAACATTAAATTATGTCCATTTTAAACAAAAGAGAGACACATTGAATGATACCTACCAAAAAGTGCCTCGTATTGAAGCGGGGATGACTCATAAATGTCAAAAATGACCCATTGATCGTTATTCGAAAGTATCATCCCATTATTAATGAATTTGGTTAGTTTTCTGTAGGTCAGTTGTTGTTTTCACTTAAGATTCTGTCCATTTTAAACAGAAGAGAGACACTATTAGTGATACCAGTCACACTATGTCTCAGATTAAGGCTTTGTTGAATCGTACATGTTAAAAATGACCCATGGGTCGTTATCCTAAAGAATCAACACATTATAAAATGCATTTGGTCAGATATATGTATGTCAGTTATTGTTTTATACTAAAATTCTGTCAATTTTAAACAAAAGAGACATTTTGAGTGATACCGGCGACACCATGACCTGAATTAAGGTAGGGTAGACTTGTACACATAAAAAATGAAACATGGATAGTTCTACTAATGTATCAACACAATCTTAATGCATTTGACTGATTTTCTGTACGTCAATTGTTGTTTTCACTTAATATTTGGTTCACTTTAAACAAAAGATAGATAATTTGATGGATACCGGCCACACAGTTCCTTGGATAGAGGTGATATTGAATAATAAACATAAAAAATGACCCATGGATCGTCCTCCTAGTGTATGAACAAAATACTAATGCAATTGTTCATTTTTCCATAAGTCAGTTGTTGTTTTAACATAAAATTCTCCCCTTTTTAAACAAAAGAGAGACACTTTGAGTGATAACAACCACCCCATGCCTTGGATTGAGGTGAGGTAGACTCGTACACATAATAAATGACCCATGGATCGTTCTAACAATGTATCAACACAATAAAAAAGCATTTGGTCAGTTTTATGTATATCAGTTGTTGTTTTCACTTAAAATTCAGTCCATTTTAAACAAAAGAGAGAAACTTTGAGTGATAACAGTCACAATGTGCCATGTATTGATGCGGGGTTGACTATTACACATCATAATGGACCAATGGATTGTTATAATATATTATCAATATAATCAAGTGCATTTTTTTAGTTTTCTGTATGTTAGTTTTGTTTTCACATAAAATTCAGTCCATTTTAAAAAAAAGAGAGACACTTTGAGTGATATCGGATAAAATATGCGACGTTTTGAGGCAGGGATAACTCTTACACATCAAAAATGACCCATGAATCATTTTAATAAATTATCAACACAATAAGAATGCATTTGGTTAGTTTTCTATACATTATTTGTTGTTTTCACTTAAAATTTTATCCATTTTAAACAAAAGAGAGACACATTGAGTGATACCGGTCACTCCTTTACTATGATTGCGGTGGGGTTGACTCATACTCATTAAAAATTCCCCATGAATCTTTATACTAATGTATAAAAATAATCTGATTGTGGTTGGTCAGTTTTATGTATGTCAGTTGTTGTTTCACTTAATATTCTGTCCATTTTAATCAAAAGAGAGACACATTGAGTGATTCCAGCCACACCATGCCTCGGATTGAGGCAAATTTGACTCTTACACTTCAAAAATGACCCTTGTACCGTTCTCAATATGTATCAACACAATACCAATGCGTTTGGTTGGTTTTCTATACAGTACTTGTTGTTTTCAATTAAAATTCTGTCCATTTTAAACAAAAGAGAGACACTTTTAGTGATACCCGCCATACCATACCTCATATTGAAACGGGATTGACTCATACACGTCAAAATTTACCATTTATCTATATCCTAATGTATCAACACAATTTGAAATCTATTGGCTAGTTTTCCGTAACTCAGTTGTTGTTTTCACTTAAAATTCTGTCCATTTTAAACAAAAGAGAGACACATTGAGTGATACGGGCCACATTGTGCCTCATATTGAAGCAAGGTTGACTCGTTCACTTTAAAAATGACTTAATAATCAATCTACTAATGTATAAACAAAATACAAATGATTTTGGTCAGTTTTTTTATGTCTGTTGTTGTTTTCACTTAAAATTCTGTCCATTTTAAACAAAAGAGAGACACATTGAATGATACCAGTCACACCGTGCCTCTTATTGATGAAGGGTTGACTTTTACATGTCAAAAATTACCCATGGACTATTATCCTAATGTATCAACACAATATGAATCCGTTTGGTTTGTTTTTTGTATGTTACTTGTTGTTTTCACTTAAAATTTTGTCCATTTTAAACAAAAGAGAGACATGTTTAGTGATACCAGCCACACTGTGCCTCATATTGAAGTAGGGTTGAATCGTATATTTCAAAAATAACCAATGAATTATTCTACTAAATTATCCACACACTCCTGATGTTTTTTATCGGTTTCCTATTTGTCAGTTTAAGTTTTCACTTAAAATTCTGTCCGTTGTAAACAAAAGAGACACACTTTGAGTGATATCAGTCACACCATGCCTCATATTGAGACAGGTTTGACTTTTACCCATCATAAATGATACATTTAATATTATTCTAAAGTATCAAGACAATCCAAATGTGTTTGGGTTGTTCTCCATACGTTAGTTGTTGTTTTCACTTAAAATTCTGTCTATTTTAAACAAAAGAGAGGCACTTTGAGTGATATCGGTCACACTGTGCCTTGGATTGAAGTAGGGTAGACTCAAACACATCAAAAATAACCCATGGATCATTTTTCTAAATGACAAACACAATCTGAATGCATTTTGTAAGTTTTTTTTGTCTTCCAGTTGTTGTTTTTAGTTAAAATTATGTTCATTTTAAACAAAAGAGAGACACTCTAAGGGATACTGACCCCACCATGCCTCTTATTGAGTAGGTGTTGACTCATACATTACACAAATGTCCCATGGATCATTCTACTAAGGTATCAACACAATTAGATAGTGTTTGGTCAGTTTTTCATATGTTAGTTGTTGTTTTCACTTAAAATTATGTCTATTTCAATCAAAAGAGAGACACTTTGAGTGATACCAGCAACATTGTGCCTCATATTGAGGTGGGGTTGACTCATAAACATCACACATATCTTATGGGTCGTTTCCCAAATGTATAAACACAATCCAAATTCTTTTGGTCGGTTTTTTGTATGTCAATTGTATTTTTCACTTAATATTTTGTCCATTTTAATCAAAAGAGAGACACTTTGAGCGATACCGGTCTCACTGTACCTCGGATTGAGGCCAGGTTGACTTGTAAAAATTACAAATTACCCATGTATCATTATTTTAAATTAAAAACATGGATGTGTGGGTAGAGACCCTATGGAGGAAGGAGGTCCCAAAAATGTTCATTTTCTTTTTATGGATAATCAGAAGACATACAATTTCTAACAATAAAAATGTTCAATGCATGGGAATCCATTTAGAATCTCGATGCTCATAATAAAATTAATTTAGGGAAGAGAAGTTTAATCATATTTTTTTTAATGTGAGTGGGAATTCATTATATGAATGCATTTTTGAGATTTTACTAGTTTTCATTATCCAAATCCCAAAGAAAAGTGGTTCATCATTCTTGCATCTAGCTAGTGCATTTCATCTGTTAAAATTTACAAATGACCAATTGGAAAAAATTTGTTTTATTTAATAACAATTAAAAATTTCATATGAACATTTATATACAATAGTGTTTCATCTTTTGATCTCTATGAACCCCTCTCAAAAAATGTCCTCTAATTGTACACGTCCCCAAGTCAGATCTTTAAACTATTTGTGTACAATCATCCATCCGGTATGCAGACCACTCATTTTTTAACATATCTAAATCATTTTATGAATATTAGGCCTTTCAAAAGTTAGAGTAGTTTCGAAAAATATATAAATAAGGAATTAATAAATTATTTAAATGAAATAGTAGTTTCTTTTGAAAATTACTCTTTAGGGATGCTAGTTTGTTGATGGAAAATTATCACTCTTAAAAATTTAAAAACATAATAACCAAAATATTTATTGTTCATTTGTTTTGGACACTGAAAAAACTTTGATCATTATGAGAATAAGTAACTTGTTTTGATATGTGTTAGGATAGTGAAATTTTATTATATATACCCCAATACATGTCCTGATGTAGTACTTGCTCTCCTCCTTATCTATAGGCCCTGTCCTATTTCCTTTTTTAGATGATATTGATACACTAACCTATCATAATATAATCGTCAGTAAATGATTATTTAGATTATATAAATCAACGTTTATACCTAAAATGTAGGATGTAGTGTCTTACAGATTCAAAAACTCCATCACGTGTAGTATGTTTGTTGGATATCATTGCATTGAATCCAAAAGATAAATCTTTGGAGTATCAAAGTTCACTGCAATTAGCATCCAATGTGGTCTGAAAACAAAAAAAGGAATAAGTAATGATAGAAGTGAAAATATAATAGATATGATTTAACCATATAATTTTTCCCCTACATGGTTGGAATTAAGAAGAGTTTGGAATCCATATTCTTGATTTTAAATGTTTTTAGCAAGAATTTCACTATTTCATCCGTTTTTTATTGCTCTAATTTCATTAGTTGTATTGATGTGGTATGAGGACTAACGAGTCTGAATTTTGGATCATGGGAAAATTCCTTCACTTATTTTACATATATACACCCACCAATAATATAAACTGAATTTATACATAATTAACACATTATATTAGATTTTAGAAAATCAATTCATGAAAACATACATCATATATAAATTTACAACTGTGATTCCTAGCCAACCATATTCAAGGATGCCATTTACAATTTCAGCAGTAACAAAATCATGAATTTCCTCTCATTATATATTACTTAAAAAAACTATATGACTACTACCACTTTTTAGCTTCGTATCCACACGAGTATTTAATGCTTGTAAATGTGGATAGAGAACAGGTGGGGTAATTGTGATTTTAGTAGTCCTTTTTTATCATTTGTTTGATCCATTAGATGCATTTGGGCCCACATTTTTTATTACTTATTCCATTTATCAATCCATAATAACATTCATTATTTAAGACCTTTTTTTAATTAATTGTTAAAGGTTTATCTTGAAATAAATAGAAATGAATACCTTTTTATGCACATGTACTCTTGCAAGTTGTGAAGGCCATGGAATGAATGTCCCAATAACCTTTTTGACCATATGACTATCATTGTCATCAAGTGGAATATGTAGCACTATTATTGGCTCATGAGATACAATAATCATCACTTTCTAATGATCTGTTGGAAGTGGCCTATTATGCAGCTTGTCCTCTGGGATGTTAAAAATCGTAGCCGTCGCTACAAGGTGAATGGTGGGTGTTGACAGATAAAAAACACATTCATAATCACCCTATAGAATATCAGAACAAGAAAAATTTCAGTTTTTGTCTGATTCACATTTCTTGGGAATAGTTACTTGAAAATTGATTACCATGGCTAAGACAACTCTTTGAGGGGAATGGCTCACCTCAAAGCTGGTGGGGGTGGGGTGGGATCTTCATGCACTGGTTGTTCCTGAGTTGTGTCTTCTCCTTACTTCCCACCCATAAAAGTTACTAGGAACTAACCCTGCCATTGAAATTGTTCTTCAAGAGTATCTAGTCTTTCACTCATTTTTTCATTTCATCATTTCTATTATCCATTTGTTTTTTCTCAAATTATAATTGGGGTGTCACCCCAAACCCCGCACCTCTGACACTACCGTATTATTCTAGCCTCTTCAAAGCTGTCGGTGATAGGTCTGCTTCCACTACAAGAGTTTCTTATTCCTGTGAATTTTGGGTATAAGAAAATAAGTAATTTTTATTATTTAATAGAAATTTAAAACAAAACTTTTTATTTTGTCATACGTACACATATTTCCAACACATTTTGATTGTTTTCATCTACTAGATTTCCTTATTTATTTTCACGTTCCTCCTTTTATATGAACATGATGCGAGATGGAGGTTTCTTTGGCTTTATATTCATAAATCTACATATAAATTTAGAAATATAATTATGATGTTTTTTCTTGGAACATAACAATATTACTATAAATTTAAAATAAGTACCATTTTTTTCTAGTTAAGCGTACTCAATCCTTGCTTTACGATAGAGGTATGTTAGTTATGATGCACGTTCCTTATTTTCAATACTCTGTTGTTGTTTCATAAATGAAATATTGACAATAAAAGTGATGAATACACATATCCTCAAACAATGTATTATCAGCCACAATTTTCCTGAAACTTCTCATCCCCACGATGGCCAATGAATGCATCCCATTCTTCTTGGGATATCAGGTGATCATAGATAAGGGGTGGGTGCAGATTTAATTTACCTTTCAATTCTTTCTGGTGACATTTTGTTATTATAGTGTAATAACCTTGATGAATCCTTCCTAGAAGACTTAGTATATAATTCTTATAGGAATCATCTACTATAAATGTACAATTCAAGGGATTTATAAGATTAAGACAATATTTCATTATTTTATTTGTTATTAAATTAATGAAATAATATTATAATGTTATCGTAATTTCTTCCCAGATCATGGCCTTCACCCCAGACACAAGATGGTCCCATGAATCTATGTTAATTGGAACATGTTGTCGTGTTTTAATTCCAATGTATCTAATAAATATAGCCTTGTTGGGATTCACATGTTGGCCTCGTGCATTCCATCCGACATTAGATTTTATGCCTTTACTTTTCGCCTTGATAACATTGGATAACATCGTCAAACTAGGATGCACCTGTGTTTTCGGCGATGTCGGTCCTTCATCCCCGACCATTTCATTGATATCAACATTATCAATCTGATTATCTAAAATGGTAGCATCGACATGTGTTGATGGTTGTTAGACCTCAACACTAAGAGCAGCAACAAGTTTAGAAACTTGTTGTTAGTCTACACTGTGAGCAACAACAACATCAAGAGCTTGAGAGATTTGTTCGGCCTCGAGTTTAAGAGAACCAGAATGTGTAAAAGTCATTATCTACAAATGTGTATGAACAGTTAATTTAGATTACATAAATTCAGTAATGATATGATAATAAAATGAGATAACAATATCTATATTACAAACAAAATTTAACATGTTTATTGAACTCTCCGTATTCTTTTCAAAGGATGAAGTCATTTGACACCTTTATCAATTATCGAAATCCCTTTAATATGAACTTTTTTAACATAAAAAACGTCATCTACAATGGTACCGCTATGAAACGAATGTGATGTACCTTTGAAAATATCATCCTCAATGAAAATTTCATCAGAACCTTTAGTAGTTTTGAAAGATAACAGGACAATTTACCACTTTCTATTTACAGTTTCTAGAACATAAAATACTCTTACCACTTGTGATTCCATTATAAATTGTTCCTCATTATTCCCTTTATTACTAAAAATAACTTTTATAAATCCCAATTCATCTATTTTTACACCACTGTTGTTATGAAGACATTCGCATTGAAAAATTTGCAATTGAAATGTCATATATTCCGACTTTCATATTTATTTGATTATTACAAAGTATGACATATTTGCATAAATTAGATTTCAGTCCTTACTACCAGAAACAGGAATCAAATTAATCAAAAGTGTAACTCCACTATTTTTCATGGTACTATCCTTATCATGTCCATCATTATAGAACGTATAACCATTAATTACATAACTATTGTATGATAATACAGACACAGTTGTTCTAGTGGCTAGTCATCGAAGTCGTTCTGAAATGGAATTCATATTTTGATCTAACTACTTAAAAATATGGTCTCAAAACCATCCTATAAACTGGTGATTATGTGTATTTGATATCCATTTTTCATCCTTTGATGGATTCAACTACGTAATAATTTTTTTTGGGTTTTAATATATTAGGAAAACTCCCAACTGTTATGAAAAATATAAAGATGGGACTTCTCCCAATCTGTAATATTGATTGTCACAACTTCTCTTCCAGAAATTTTCTCACCCTTAATGCTTCCAGTGGGACGATATTTCGGGAAACCAATGCTTTCCACATCAAATAAGTATTTGGTACAGAATTCAATCGATTCGTCAATAAAATATCAATCCATAATACAACCCTCTGTCTGACATTGATTTTTGACACACCCTTTCAAAATCCTCATATATCGTTCAATGGGGTACATCTATCTATAGTTTATAGGACCACAAAGTCGAATCTACCTCACCAAGTGAACAATCAAATGCACTGTCAAATAAAAGAATGATGGAAAGAAGAACATTTCTAAATCACATAATACGATGAAAACTTTTCTCCCCATAACTGGAAATTCCACAGGGTATAAAAATTTGATACATATAGCTTTGAAAAATAAATAATGTTTGGTTAATTTATGGTGAATATTAATGAAAAAAATTCAACGTAAAGATATAATAATTTAATCTTGCATAAAAACATGGAAGTCATGTGATTTCAAACCTTTTAAATACAAATAATTTTTTGACCCAATGTTCTTGATATTGGATGAATTCAACTCTAGAACCTTTACATCACTGAAGAAGTGGAAAGACTGATATATCTCCTCCTTGGAAAGAGTGTAAGAAGACAGAGGAAGAATCATTTGATTTTCACCCTTCACGGGATCCAACTCTTATCGTATTCCCATGTCAACCATGTCCAACCTTGCCTTAATTCTATCTTTTGTTTTTTCAGGGGAATTTTGTAATGTTCTAATAACAATATCACATTCATTTTATCCCCATGCATCACATCAAGAAAATGTATGATATATAGAAAATTTTAGTATGGTAATTAAAAAATAACTAATCTCTTTTTCCTTCTGATTTTTGTAAGGTTTTTTGAAAAAGGTTTACTAAAAATAGTGTTCACATAATTTACTTTCTCAAACAGTTGATCACCTATTAGTGGAGATGGTGTTGTGTATTGTTCTGAAAAACCATTGAATGTTGTCATCCAAGATCGGTACATATACTGATGGGGTAGAAATCAACGATGTCTTAGAAACAATGAATTCGATGAATGTATCAACCTAATTTTTTCTGTATCTTCTTTACACAAGGGACACCCTTGTCTTCCTTTAAAGATATAGCCTAAACAATTTCCATAAGTAGGGAAATCATTTATTTTCCCATGAAACATCACTATTAAAGTGAATTATTCACTTTTATTAGCATCATACATCAAAACACTTGAATACCACAATAACATCAAATCCTCGATAAATGGAGCCAAATAAACATCAATATCATTTCTTGGTTTTTTTGGTCCTGATATAAGCATAGATAACATGATGAATTTCCATTTCAGGAAAAACTAGTGTGGAAAGTTATAATTTACCATCAGAATAGGCCATGTACTGTGAGTGTTGGTTTGAAATCCAAAAGGATTCACTCCATTAGTAGATAACGCAAGATGAAAATTTATCAGCTCATTTTCAAATTCAGGATACTCATGATCAATTCTCTTCTATTGAGGAGTGTTGGCCAGGTGACGTAATTTCTCACCTATATTTCTTTTATCTAAATGTCTTGACAATTGTATTGCAGTTTCTTCACTTCCATATAGATGCCAAAACATTGGGATGATTTGAAAGTACCCTAAAAATTTCATAGGACGGGATTCATCATTCTCGTATCAAGAAGCACCACACTATGGGAATTCTGTAAGTGATTTGTTATCCTTGTGAGCCAATATATTGGTTTTTGGGAATCCATTTATTCTTTAAGAAATCATACCCATCAAGTGTGGCATTCGGTTATCTTTATAGGTTCATCTTGTGCGCTCATTTTCTTCTGGGAGCATGTCATTCAAGAGATCAAATAGTTTCTTAAAACTGATATCACTTCATTCATTGTCTTCTTTCAATTTATACAACTTCAGTACAGCTGACAGTGCTGTACATTTAGTGAAACCAGCATACAATGGCATCTTTTCACAACTCTTTAACTTCTCAAACAATTTTGGGAAATCATGGATTTCATCTTTGAATTTCCTTGTCATTTCCTCAATACAATCTTCATCATCAATGACATCTATAATCACACCCTCCATATGGTCTTCTTCATTATCTATATTTTTAATCATATCTAATGATCCATAAAATGTAGTTTTACCCCAGCTAGTAGCTACATTCACATTTTCTCCGTGTTTATTCTGACATTTATAACTCTAGACTATTTCGTGAATATCAAATTTTCTTCCCACTCCTATGGAGTAATTATTCTAGAATAACCCCAATGTAAACACAAACAAAGGATTTGAGGCGGATCCTTTGTGTGATCCTTTGAAAAATTGATGGACTCTTTCACTCCATTCTTATACTCTATTGTCAAACAATTAGCATCCATCCAATCTTTATTCACCACCATCCTATTTTAATATTAAATATTATTATTTATTATTAAAATACACGAAAAAATTCATCCAAACAAATTATAATAGAATCGTTTCCATATAAAAATAATGATTAATAGAGCCTAACCATTTCAAAAAAAATTCTAAGACATGATTTAAATAATCATCCTTTCTCATTGAAATATGAAACAATCCAATGAAGGCCCTATGAACCGTACTCCTCCACAAATCAATGCCTATAATTTCATGTAAATCACCATTTTCCATAAAACAAACCATTTTCTAGTTTTAATCACACCAAAATACCTTTCAAATACATTTTCCATTACCCACACATTTGAAAAATTCCATTTTTATGAAACAAAATAAGAGAACATAGTTAATAGACCAACTTCATGGGTCGATACTCCTTTTCAAAATCAAACATAAATGAATAATAATTTCAAAACATGCCTTTCATAATTTGGGAAACATACAATTCATATTTAAAAATTTACAACAAGCCAAACATGCTTAAATATTATGTTTTCATTTTGAAAACCTACACCCAAACTCATTTACACCTCTAGTGCAATTGAAAATATATTCCACACCTTTAAAACAACCCATAATATGCTTTCAAAGAGTATAAAATTACAACACACACAAATCATAACCATTTACATTATTAAAATTCATTTCAAACAAATAGGCATGCCAAATAATTGAACCAACAATGCAGAAATAGGTCAAATAACCACCCCAAAACTCACCAACTCACATTCACAAAATAATTCATATCAAGTAATAATATATGAATAGAATAATATCTATAAATGGTACCCCAAAACACTTTCCTACTAGTATGAAAATCTCACACCCAAACATCAAACATCATGTTGCTCTCATCTCTTTCATATACCACATCGACCCAAAAACATGTTAACATTGCATCTCGCTCGTAGACCCCAGGGCAATCATATCATAATCACTATCATAACCAAAGTAGAAGGGTATTGTGAACATGTATGACATACACTTTTTTACCTCCTTCTACCATGCATAGACCCCACATAAAGCCTCCCCAAATGAATGATCATATCACTCCTTGACCAAAAACACTTGGGACACCGCCCCACAATCATGGTCACATCTCAGTAAAAAACACATGGGCCACCACCAAAAAATCATGGTCAGATGTCCCCCAAAAAACCATGGGCAACCACAACCACCATCAAGTGAACTAAAAAACCTTCATCCATCACAGGCTATAAAATACCTACCTCGCCTGGAAGAGAGAGTGAGAAAGAGAGGGTACCCAAAAATCTGTCCTCCTCACTGGATGTTAGGAAAAACATTGGTCATGTGACTATTTGGGTTTCAAAAACATAGTTCTTGATGTGGGTAGGGGAATACATAAATCATGAATAATATACCAGTATATACATATAACCACACACACAATCCCAACCTATGGGTTTACAACCATACACTAACCAACTCACACCATTGACACTATTGTTTCCTCCTATAAATGAACAACACTACACAATAATCCTCAATCCTCAATTCACATTTCCAAAAAAATCACATTATCTAACCAATTCATTTTGTTATTTAGCAGTAACCCCATTTAACCACACAACCCACCATTTAATTAATTAAAAGTTGACTACATCCCATTAACCAAACCATACAATTAAATTTAAATCATTGTTAAAAAGTTATTAATTCCATCACCACCCATTCAACTAGTACAAAGAAACCCTGACCTCACCACCTCAAAAATAATGACCAAAAAAACCACCTCACTACCCAAAAATAACACCAAAAAAGCCATCTTGTTGCCTCAAAATCACAGCCACAACCATCATCTACACATTTTCAAACCACACATTATGACCCCATAAGAATGGCCACACATCACAACAAATCAATATCATTTTACATATTTAACAAGGGTCTTTGATCACATTCCACTTCATTTTTAACAGGAATTATATAACAAACCACAATCCAAGGGAAACTATTTTATTATCCAAGTGTAATTTTTAGCTAATTTTCATATTAGGGTGATATCACAATAATCACAACAAAAGCAGAAATCACATAAAATATAATTGAGTTTAAATAAAGACCCCAATGGCCATAATTTTCAGTGGATCATCTATCTTGGGAAATCATAATATCATAAATAATAATAAGGCTATAAAAAATTGAAAATAAAACCTCTTTACCCTTTAATTTCAATTTGTAAATTCCTTATCTTTTATTAATCCATCTCAACCATAATTTATAGATTAACATATGAAATGATGGATTCCATACCTCAATGACGAGTTAGAACCCATTGCACATTTCATGTTTAAGAAGAAATGTCCAATAACCACAACCGCACCATGAGAAAACTCAAAAAATCCTACGGAACCAAACAATCATCAAAATGTAGCCCAAACACCCAACACAAACCAAAGCAAACAAAACCACCATAGAGAATATTAGAATAAGAACAATAATTAATAGGTGAGGATGTGCAGAGAAATCACTAAAGATCAAATATGGGAAGCTGAGAATCAAACATCATTGAATGGAATCCGATACACTTTAAGTAGGGTTCAGGGGGAGTACTATCTAGTAGGGAGGAGGAGAAGTTTGGTTCATGGGGAGGAGGATCTGGAGAAGGGGTTCAAGAGAGAGGATAAGGAGTAGGATTCTTTATAGAGTAGGGCCATCGGCAGAGGTCCAACAAAGATAAGATCATGGGTGGGGGGAGTTGTCGTAGGGGTACAGTGCTGCAAGATCTTGAGGGCATGATTAACAGATAGAACTGTTGACAACATTTAATAAAATGGGACTATGGTTTTGTCATTGCTTTTTTAGCACTGATAATGGAACCCTTTATCAGCTCTTTTAATTATCACTGATAGAGAATTACCTTTATTAGCACTTTTCTGCTTAGCACTGATAAAAGGTGGCGCTTCCATTTCCCATTTTTGTTGTAGTGACAAAAATCAAATGAATCCAAGAGATTAATGCATTGAAACTCACATTCCAACACTTCCTAGTGGATAATTCAACCACTTTTCCAAAACTAACTGGATACTCAAATACCTCAGATTACTCTGAGACATGAGTTGTATCTAAACATAGTCATCTTCATTTTAGGCATAACAATACCCAGAATTCAAGAAACAAAACTTTAATTTTTGTTTTCCATTATCAACATTCAAAATAAACTTGCATAATTTCCTTGATTGTGTAGCATAGAACTATATATTTATTGGAATAAAATTCTCGAAGTTTGTGACACATTTTATTATAATCGGGTGGATAACAATGAATTGATCATGAGACTGTTTGCATTCTCATTGAAAGGGAAATCTATGGACTGGTTGGAAATTTATGGCACAAAAATATCTTTCACCTACAAAGTGCTGAGAGGAAAATATCTTGATCAATATAACAGAAAAACACAATCTATAAAAAATGTGATAGAACTCGAATCCCTTTTTTATAATGAATAAAAATCATTAGAAGAATATTTGGAAAAAATAATGTCCCTTTTATGGTGTTTTCTTCATCATTGGATGATGTTAGAGAACTAGTTTCAAACATTTTACTATGTACATCAACCCAAGAGTATTTCTATAATCAACATAGCTACCAGAAATGTCTTTACTGCGATGGATCCTAAAGATTTATTCACATTAATTCAAAACAAGGAAGAACAATGTTTTTAGTGGGAAGAATATTTCTCAAGAAGAATAAAAGGAGTTAATCATGTTCATTCTCACACATTCATGGCTTCACAATTTGAATATCATAACAAGAGGACTGAAATTTTTCCTTGAGTCTTCCTCAGTCAGTTCTAGTCTGTATCATTAATGATGAACACATCCATCCCTATGGTGGTCATCATGGTTATCCCATTTTTCTATATATCATATACAAGAAAAATATTTATAAATATAAAATATTCATCTTCAATAGGGAAAATTATAGATACAATTACATCACAAACTATGAAAGAAATAACTGAATCAAGGTTGGATGTAACTATTGGCTACTCATCCAGAAACCCGAACATGGGACCACCTAGGTTCCCTTCCCAACCATACTTCATAACCTCCATGAAATCATAAGATCAAGGATCACAATAAAAATACCATCAACCATTTCCTCAACAACAATTGTACAAGGAGAAATAGGAAACAACCCATTATGCCCCTTCTGTAATGCACACGAAAAAATATTTGGGATAAACAATAGAAAAATTTATGGTGTCTAATCAATCCAGGATTGAGTCACAAAAGAAAGAAACCCAAAACATACATTCATTTATGCACAACATTTAAAATCAATTCAATCAGTTAGCCACAATAATGAAAAACAAATATCATGGAACTCTACCAAGTAACAAAAGAGTAAACCCAAGAGGAGTGGAAAGGGATATGCCATGGTGAAGTGGAACAAAATTTCCAGAGCACCAATTTCCTACTGGTCCACCAATAGATGAGGCACCAACACATACAAATACCAATGATGAATCATTAGATAAATCAATTCAATATGAAGATAAGGAAGAAGAAAATATAAAAACTTGAAAAATTGAAAAATAATGGAATGAAAAGAATAATGTGGCACTTAATGAAAGAGTTAAATCACACAAACCACCTCTTTCACTTCCAAAAATAATGAGGGAATGAAATTTGGATGCACAAATTTTGAAACTCATGGATATGATCAAGAAGAGTCACATAAATATTCTTTTTGTGGAAGCCATTACCGAAAATTCCCCACTATGATAAAATTCTCAAAGAGATTATGTCAAAAAAGAGAAAACAAGATGATTTGGGAATAGTCATAAGGCATGGTGAATTTGCAGAAGTCATACCCAAATCTATAAATCCTAATATAATAGACTATATAAGATTAACTATTCCTCTTAGTATTTAATTATGTCAATTTGGAAGAGCATTGTGTAACCTCAGAGCTAGTGTAAAACTCATGCCATCAAGTGTCATTGAAGAACTAGGCATCACAAAATTAAAGTGAGAAAGAGGCTCCATGAAAATGGAATACCATTTAGTGATGCATCCTCATGGATTTATTCATAATGTACTCATTAATGTTTATAAATATTACATCTCTGTCCATTTTATAGTCCATTAAATGAAAGAAGATATGGAGGTCCCACTTATTCTTAGGATACCTTTCTTAGAAACTTGTAGAGTTGTAGTTGATGTCTAAGAGAGAAAATTAATTTTTGAAATGGGGATGAAAATATGACATTTAATGTCCTGAAGGATAAGGAAAAACCCTTTTTAAATAAATATATTACCTTAGATATAATTGATGAATAGGAAAAGTAAGCAAGGAATTCTCCAATTATCAATGATTTACACAATGATGATGAGGAGTTAACTGAATCAATCAATGAAGTTGAATTCATCAAAGACATAGTCGAGCCTTTGGATTGACAAGAGTTCACCTCATATACTCCATAACTTGAAAAACTTCAAATGCATGAGCATAAACCACTTCCACCAATTCCAAGATAGATCAACCTGGGATATTTAAAGACCTTTTTAGTCATCATAAATGATATTATTTCAAAAGAACAAGAAATCAAATTTATCAATGTCCTCTCAGAAAATAATCCCACAATAGTTTATACTATTAATAATTTATAAGTTATAAGTTCTTCCATATGTTGTCTTAGAATACATATGAAAGATAATTTCAAAAGTTTTAGGTAACCAAAAATATGCTTAAAACATCCAATGAAAGAAGTAGTCCTGAATTAGGTTATTAAAATTCTCCATCCTGGTTTAATATTTAATGCCTTTTGTAGTTTTTGGGTCAACACATTCCAAATGGTACCTAAAAAGTGTGATACCATTGTAGTTGAGAGTGGTAAACGAGAATTGATAACGACCAAAACAATGACTAGATGGAGAGATTGAATTTATTATCCAAAATTGAATGATGCTTCTATAAAGGATCACATTCCATTACCCTTTATTTACCATATTCATGAATGACTGGATGGAAGAGAATATTATTGTTTTGAAATAGATACATAGTCTATATTAAAATAGTGGTTAGACCATAAGATCAAAAGAAAATAATTCTCACTTTTCCATATGGTACATTTTCTTATTGGAAAATTCCCTTTGGGATATCTAATACACCTACCACATTTCAATGATAACTGATTGTAGTATTTTATGGCTTGATTGAAGTGTTCTTAGAAATATTCATTGATTAATTATCTATATATGAGGATTATTTTTATTAATTTATAGAACATCTTTATAAGGTTTTGGTGAGATGTGAAGAAAAAATGTTCTGTTAAATTGGGAAAAATCACTGTTCATGGAAAAAAGTTGAATAAGATTATGTCATCAAATTATCCCATCATGACCATATTTTTAATTTCGCATTCCACAATTGGACTTAATTTTAGGAAGAATTAAAATTTAAAAGGAAATGTTTTATTGAACCATTGATAATGATTTAAAAATATTGGGATTAGAATTTGAAGATAATGTGTTATGATAGTTATTGGGCAGTGGGTGAAACCATGGGAAAAAAGAAAGAAATGAGATTTTGAACAATGTATTATTCTAGCTGCACGTTGAATGTGGTTCGACATAATTTCAAATCAACATAAAAAGTGTTTCTATATTTTTTCTACTCTTTTGATAAATTATGATATCACCTCTTGTTCTCCGAAGTCATTGTCTTTACATATCACTCTCCCCTATGTTATTTCATGACCATGAAATATGTGAACCTTGAATCATTTAATGGATATTATTAAATCATGAATTTAAAATTTATGTGAAGGTCCTAAAGGGAATTAAGAATGTCACTGATGGTCATTTATCACACATTGTCCATGAAAAGGTGAAATCAACGTGGAATTATTCAATGAAAAATCTCATGGTGAAAAAATCTATTCCAATGATCTAATCAAACCATGGTATACCAGTTTGACCAATTATATAGAAATAAGTGTGGCACACCAAGATTTATCAAAGTATTAGAGGAAAAAAATTTGAATGAAGCACACCATTACAATTGGGATGATCCTATACATTTAGAAGAATGTGTAGATAGACTAATTAGAAAATGTATCCCAAAAGAAGAATTTGACGGTCTGATTAAATTGTTCCAGGCTTGAGAAGTTGTAGGACATGATGTAATTCATCACACAATTTAAAAATTTTTAATATGTTGTCTGTATTATCCTACCATATATCATGATATTCATGAGTTCATCCTGAATTTTGAAAAATTCTAATAAACTACGGGTATAAGATGGAATCATGAAATTCCACAATATTCAATAATGGGCGTTTATTTTTTTTTTCATATGAGGTGTCGACTTCATGTGTCCTTTTACTTTTTTTTTGAAAAATCATACATCCTTTTTTGTGTGTAAAATGTGTCATAATGGGTGGTAGTTTTAGCATTTTCCAAAAGCACTGCTTGATTTGTTATTAAATTATTGAAGCAACACATTTTTACCTGGTTAGGAATTGCTAGGCTCGTCACCGACGACCATGGTTCGCACATCAATAATGAACTATTTTAGAAAATATTTAATTTTCAGGGATGTCACCACTACATGATCACCCCATACCATTAGTATAACAATGAGCAATACAAGGTTTCAAACAAGGTGATTAATGGAATTTTAGAGAAAATTGTGAGTACATATTAGAAATATTGGGCCTCCAAACATGATGATTCACTTTGGTATTAGAATGCTACAATCATGACACCTATTATAATTTCCTTGTATCACTTGGTCTTTCGAAAAACCATATGCCTTAATGTATAATTGGAAAAAAAATTATTGTGCAGTGAAGAAGCTGAAATTTTGATTTCCAAACATCCTAAGAAAATAATTTTATACACAAGAATGAATTAGATGAGATGAAGATGGAGACATATGACAAATCATTGATCTATAATGAGGAAACTCAAACCAATAATGATAATTGGATCCAACATTGAAATTTCTCCATAGAAAATAATGTTATCCTCTAAAAATCAAGATATGAAATCATGATAGGACTAAATAAATCAATTTGGTCGAGTCCTTACACTATCACTATTGTTTATCTACATGGTATCGTTGAAATATCTTATGGAAATATGGTTCCTTTTATGTTTAATGATCAACTCCTCAAACATTATCACAATTCTGATACAATATGTGTAATAAAAAAATTTAAATTATAATGAGATGTTATCCTTCTAGATAAAGATAATAAAAATATAACTAACAAGGATGAAACTCGTCTACATCTACCTTCCTTAGTCTCAGTTTTCTTACTCCCCCTTCCCTATGGACATAGTTAAAATAAAATTTTAAAATCTTATGCCACATTTATGGTCATAAATGAACATGTTCTATCACCATATGACCACATACGATAGTTAACTCAGTATTTTGATGATGTCTAGAATAATAATAATGTGTTTTCATTAGGATTCCATGCTCAGTGTCCACCTCCATGATGAAGAGCACTTATACTTTTTTCCAACTAGATTAACTCTTAGTATGATCATGGGGATATTAGTTTTTCCAGACATCCACATGATCTCGCTGACATAGCCACTAATTATTGTAAGACTCTGATTAATTATATGTTGATGAAATATGTTGATTGGCCTTTGTCTATCCATTTGGATTATGATATAAAACATAACACTTCCTAGGAGGCAACCCCTGTTTCTCCCTTTTTATTATTTTCCATTTATTTTTCCTTGTTTCTTTTAGGAAATAAACCTCGAATGTTTGAAACATTTTCACATACACCCTATAATATTTTTCACTAGTTATTCTACCATGTATCTACATTCATTTGTATAATGTTTTGTGTAAACTTTATGGTATGATGTGGGTAAATACTATACATGTTTTGATTTTATGGGAATATCATTTTTTTAGCATCATCGGATACATGAATATGTTCTACGTATATCTTCCTTTAAATAGGGAGGTTTTATATTTTATGTTATTTTATTGGTTTTGAAAACACCATTTAAAAAATAAAAAAAATAAAAAACAGTGATGAAAATAAAAAAAAAGTGAAAATACCATTACTGTCATTTATTGAACCCACATGAAATCATTTGTAATTTTTTTCTAATCCGATCAAACAAATATCACTTGTCTATCTTGGAAGTTAAATCACAAGATTCATGTTTTACATTATTTGATTCTTGATACCCAAATTTAATTGATTACTAATACCAATCCATGATTTGAATATTTTCCCCTAAATGTAATTAATTTTTTATAAATCTATTGGAAATGATTGTCATTTGTGTTTTCCAACATTTTATTTCTATTCCCGTGAGGTCTCTAGAACATTTTATCATCATCTAGTATTTACATATTTGTTTAGGGAATATCTTCCATGTTATTTATTCTATAACATGAAATGTATTTTCATCAATGTGGAAGGAATTATGAAAGGTTCAATAAAATTACTGAAGCATCAGTTTGATTTTTAGCCCCTATGACCCACTAATACACCAATTAATTTTCTAACTATTGTAGCCCTTATAAGTCATGAAGAATCCTTTTAGGATGATCCTAGATCTGATTCCCTTCGCCAACCATTTGTTGAATAATATCCTGATAATTTTTAATCTCTGTACAGGGGAGAGATTTTTTCTTGGATAGGGTACTTTGATAGACAATCGGTAATTTGTTTTCCATGGATCGAAATTATCCCATCAGAACCATATTTTTTGTATTTCACAGTATTCAAATTATTATATGTAATTTTCTATAGGAATATATAATAATTTTGGTTCCACGAATTACTACCTTTGTGGTCAATACATTTTAACACTTTCCTTTAGGGATTCCTATAAAATTGATGAATTGTTACTCCGTTAGCTAAAATGTATTTTATATGACCTACTTTCACTAAGATCCTATAGTATATGTGATACTTGTGTAGCTTTCATTGGGATTTTTTTCGATTTATTTCAGGGGTTTTTAGAGTTGATACTCACCCATTTTTCCTAACAATCTTTTTTGAGCAAGTTCTTCCAAAAATAACAATATATATATATATTTAGAAACATTATATTATCATATTCATGGGTATAATAAAGTTTTTAAGTATAGGGGAGCGATATTTTGATGAAGACATTTAGATTGACACTAATTTTGAATTTAATTCATGTTTCAACCGTTGTTTTTTCCAAAAAACCATCACAATTTTTTATGACAAACTGTCCTACAACCTCAGAGACATTAGAACCTAATGTAAATACATTACTATTAATTTATTTATTTTTGAATTCCACTAGTGGTGATGTGGAATTCATGTCATGACTATGGTAAGGACACATATATTCGATAATTGAGAAATGCCTTGATGAAATTGTTTGACTGATGAGAGTGATATCGATGTTGGTCACATGACACATGAGTGTAAGTTATTATTTTGGATGATAGTAAGGGGAATGAAAATTATTTTTGGAAATTGGAATTTTAAATAAGACATGATAATTATTGGGTAAAAGATACGGAAAATTATTGAACTTTTACTTTTGATGTTTTGATTTGTCTATAGTTCCCCTTTTTCATTTTTTCTAATTGTTTTTCTCGGGAGTGAAAATTACTATGTGTGGGGGATTTGATGTACATGTATTTCCGTAATACATTTATAATTTTTTAACATATTTTTTATTAATTAGTTAACCATTTTTTAGTTTTTTTTATTTATATATGTGGTTTTGAAATATTTTAGATATTTTGATAATTTTATGTAATTTATATACTTATATTAATAATTTAGTATTTTAATTTTTTATATTTATTTTTTATATTATATTTAATAGTATCTTATTATTTTTATTATTTTTTATAACATTAGGTTATTAAAATTTTAATAATATTTTTTAATATTATTTTAATTATTAACATTAATATTTTATTTTATTTTATTTTAATTTTTTTAGTATTAATAATATAGTATCTTTTTTATTAATTTAATTTTCTAAAACTACTAATATTATTTTCATATTTTTTTCACTTTTTCATAAATATATATTTAAATATATATGTATTTTAACTACAATATCTTTTTATTTTAATTATTATTATTATTTAGTGAATCGGTATTTTTTATTTATTTATATTATTTATTAAAATTAAAATTAAAAATATTTATTTTATTCACTTTTAGATAAGTATATTTTTTATTTTTAAATTTTAAATTCAATTTCATTTATTTTTTATTTTTAAGATTTCATTCTTTTCATTTCACTCTTCCCTTATCTATCCACCCCTCCCCTTTTTTCTAACCCATCACCACACCTAATCCCACCTCTCCCCTTCCCCTCTTTATCCCCCACCCACCCAAATCCCCTCCCTCTCTCAATATCCCTCCTCGCTTTCCCAACCTACCCTCCCCCTCCACCACTGCTTCCCTCACCCCCTCTCCACTACTACCCCTATTCTCACTAACCCCTACACCATTTACCTAGTTGCACACCCCTACCCCCTTTTCCCATCTTCCCTAACCTTTCCAACCCCCTCATCCCATCTCCCAACCTGTTATCCCTCCGGTGCATGCACCATACCAGAAGGCAACCCCTACTCTCATCCTTTACTGAACTGCAAGACCATAAAGGCAGCAAGGAACCTTCTCCGCCATCAACTGTATTCCCATACACATTCTCTGGTGCAGCGTATCACTTATAAACTCAACTTGTTTTCTATAAATCTGGATAGGCGAGATATTTTGGTCATTATGTTGTGAGAAAAAAACATCGACATACAAGGATAATGCACTTGCATTCTGAGATTGAAGGATGATGAGAGAGCTATGGAACGATAGTGAATACCAGTAGAAACATTTTATTAATTAATCTTAGTAAAATTTTAATGATTTTTCATTTTATTACCATGGTTTTTTTTACAGTGAGGGTGTTGAAGTAAATTTCAATGTGTCAAGATGTTGACTAAATAATTTAAATTACTTTTCATCCTTAGTTGAAATTTTCTTTTTTTATTAACGTATATTTGAATTTCTTTTAATGGTATATTTGATTCCTCAGTTTAAATTTTCACTGAATATAATTTTGAAAATTTATATTGGCCAATTTAATTCATAGTCGATTAAGTGATGTGGATAAATTTATTTTTTTTCTGAACATATATAAAATAGGTGGTGCAACATTGTGAGAAATGGGTTGTGCAATTTTTCTAATTGGTTCATGACTCAAACGAACCTCCCAATTTAAAAAAAAAACATTGAATAAGACATTAAATACATTATGATGTAAAAATAGCCCTCAATAAATCCTTTTTAAATGTTGAACCATCTAAAATTGAATTAGATAAATATTTAGTCAATGAAAATAATTTTTAGCATGGTTGTGTATTAATTTAATTGCAATGTTACCATCCAAGACATAATTTCCTGACTCGGTGTTCATTATCATTTTTTCCACTACACTTTATTTTTTCCACTATATCAATTTTTCATTTTATAAAATTATTATATTAATAAAATGTTCTCTCGATCATTTTATCGTATGAATATTGTCTAGAGATATTTTTTTAGTGAACTATATCTCCTTTTCTCTATGGTTAAAACTTTTTCTCCACTTTTACAATAGCCCGTGGGTTATAATTTCTTGAAATTGGATGTACTACAACCCATGTACCACTAATAAATAAATAACACATAGTAATAATTATTGAAAAATTTGATAAGATAAACCTTGGACACATTCCTATTATTAGGGAATATATTGATATATTCAAATGTGTGTTTACAAGTCTTCTCCATAATCCCATGTCAGAGTATTGAATATAAAATTTATCAATGTAATGAAAATATATACTCAAGATAGCACAATCAATGATTTGGAAACCAATCCCATGTCCCATATTTATTAATAAAATTAAAAATTACAGTTAATGATATTGGTCAAACAATAAATAAAATACCCACAATAGAAGAAAATAACTAATAAAAGATTTCAACCCATTGAGGTCACACTAGATCCTAAATTACATGTATATTTCACTCATCCCATTGGATACTGACCTCTCCATTATGTCATGTCCCTTTGCGGAGCACCATATTCTTTATGTGATGGCAATTCAAAGATATTCTCCAATGTGGAGAAAATCGTGAATTTCATTGACAGAACGGGAAATTACACCTTTAGATTGGATCAAAATCCATTTTCAATGTTTATTGACAACAACAGTTGAACTTTTTTATAGTCAGTGTATCAAAATACATATGTCACCATCATAATCAAAATGACTTCAAGTTATGAAAAAAACCATTATGTTTCTTCCTTTCTGAAGCCTTTAATTGGGCTTTCCCCTCCATGAACTTTTATAGGCATGATACCCGAGTTTTCATCCTAATAAATATCTCATTATTAATCTAATTTCATTCCAAAAAAAGGCATATAAATCTTTTCCGTTGGTTAGTGATATGGGGTGGATAAGACTAATTTATGTTCATCGGAATCTAATACTGTTTCTCCATCAATATCGTTTTTACGTCCAAATTAACGATCCTAGAAAAACTCATTCAAGTTTACATTGTTTAGTAATACTTCTGAATGTCATTGAAAATATTAATAACAATCCCTTGCGATTATTCCATTTACGAGTAATTCTTTTAGGTGACCAATTATATGCCTTCTTCATCTATAGTGAGGGTTTAATATATAGTAGAAGAGCCTTTGTTAATGCCCATTTCAAGGGCCAACATATGAATAGATTTGGTAAAAATATTCCATGTTCCTACTATATGACTTAGTGAAGACCCTTTATTATAAGATAAAAAATATATAGAGAAAAAATCTACCTACATCATGCCCTTATTATCTGTTGAGATGAGTGGATTCATCTGAAGATGAAATTTGTCATCAAATTCTTCTTGAGCTTCCCTTTCCTTTTCCATTTGACCATCCTCCTAGGAATTAATATCACCAACACCATTTTTTCAATTAAATCTTATTTAGTGGAAAGATAATAATCTGCTAAAATATCCCACAGCTGTATCCTTGTTGATGGATTCCATTCATGACATTTGGAAGCATTTGTATTCCAAATAGCTTCTTGGGAAGCATTCTTCTCGATAGGGAAATTTTGAATGTTACCATCAAACTACCCCCTAACTCTTCTCATAGAAGGGTCAAATTTAATATATGAATTCTTAGACACTGTAGTAAAATATATCAGGAATTACATAGTTAGTTGATGCCCTTTATCATTTCCACCACTAGAAAAAAAAGACACCTACAAGAATCCGGATGATTCCCTTTTTGGAATAGTTTCCACAAACCACATCCGAACAACATTTATTTTTAACAAGGACAATAAAATGGAAATCAAAACAAATTTTAGATAGTTTCTCATATTTATTTGAGAAAATATCACATCAACCTTCCTGGAAAGCATGAACTTATCAATCATTGTGTTTCTATGGTCATCCTCGACCAAAATACAAGAAAAGTACCCAAAACAAATTACCTTAGCACCTTTGTCCATTTTTATGGTGATGAAAACAACTAATGCAACATAAAATTGTCTATGTGGGTGAGACAAAATCCAATTAAGAATAAGAGTTTTCTACCAAACAAGAACATGGGTTTTCTTGAGGGAAAATGATTAAAATTGCAATATCATTATTGAATAGAGAATGTACCTAGTTTCAAAGAGACCACTCTGAATCCCCATGATTATCTATAAAATTCATCTTAAGGATAAAAAAAAGTGGAAAACCCCTTCTTCATCAGTATAAAATTCCAATCCAAAAAACTGAATACCACAGAAAATTTCATAACTAAATCTTCAACCTTGAACGGTCTTTCGCACACAAGAAGGGATAAGAGACTAATGAGTGAATGTTAGTACAACATGAAATGATTTATAATGGATTCATGATTTTATTTTCATACTCCATCGACCCTTTGTGGATGATCCACTTCAGTGAAGCATCCGTTACTGATTCAAAATGACTTCTCACATCTATATTAATCAGATCATCGACTTGTTTCTTCCAAGGTTCATCATCCCTCAAAACCATTAATAGTGGATTTGAGAAATTCTTCTAAATTTCCAATTTCAATTTACTATATATAGATTTTATTAAACCATCACAATCCTGTACTGCATTATTCCAAAAGACACTAACAATTAACGATTGTTAAAACCATCAATAAAAAAATAATTCTATTTATTTATTTAATTTTAGCAGTTATTTTTTAAAAACCACCAGTAAACTTATTAAAATTAATAAAATAGATAATTTAAACATTTAATATAGAAAAATAAAAATTATTAATCATTTATTCATAATTAATATTGAATAATTAATAAATAATAAAAAATAAAAAATTTATTATTTTTTTAATTTGTAATTTTTTTATTATTAGATATTGAATATATATCATTAATTTTGAGTTACATAAAACTAGAATTGATTTCTAATTATTAATTAACAATATAGTAAATACTATTTATCCATTAATCTTAATAATATGTAATGTAAAATAAAAATATAATTATAAACGTATAAATATATAATTTAACATAAAATATATGCATGTATAGATATATACATATTAATAGATAAATATATATATTACTAAAAAATATACAAATTGATATAAATATACAAGATTATCTAATTACATAAATGAGTGTGTGTGTGTTTATGTTCTTATATATTAAGATATATAGATATACATTTAAATATATAAATATATATAATTTTTTAATTTTATAATTACATAAAATTAAATAAACATAATTTTATATATAACTATATATAAGTAAATATTTATAAATATAAATATATAGAATTATAAAAAATATAATTATATATATGTAAGTATATTTATCAATATTTATCTATAATTTTACATAATGACATACATACTTATATTTTTATATAATTAAATGTAATTATATATGTTTATATATAATTATGTTTAGATTTATATAATTAAATATATATTTCTAGATTTTATATATTTATACATATTTCTATATTTATGTATATATTTACAAATATTTATATAAGATTATATGTATTTATATATGTTTATAAATATATATACATATATATACATGAAAACATTCCTACTTATATATATATAGATCAATATATATATAATAGATTAATTACATCCCCCACCATGGAACACTAATATAAATATATAAATATACATAAATATGTATGAATTCATATAAATAAAATTATATTTCTATATATTTAAAAATATATTTCTATAATTAAATGTATTTATATATATTCATGTGTATTTATATGTATAACTAAATTTGTATATAATTATATTTATTTATATACATTATTAGTAATATTTATTTAAATATATATTTATATATACATAAATTTAATTTTAATTATTTGTAAGCATGTATATTTGTTCATATGTATTTAACTGTATATATTAATGAATGTTGAAGACTTTAATTAAAATACAGAGGATGTGGGGATGTAGTAAATGTTTTCCCTAATAACCTCGATGTAATGAGTTTAAATCCATCCCCAATATTATATATATATATATATATCATCTTAAGGTGCGTCAAGCCATTTGAGTTGGGCGGGCCCAGTAAAGAGGGCGTGGACGGTTGTGCTGGGTGAGTAGGGTCTGCCAGCCGGTGTGGTGGCAGGAGTTGAGAAATACATTCCAAGGGGAACGTCTAATCAGTAGGATTGGGGTGAGTCAAGTTGGATGGGTCGTGGTGGAGGGTGGACTAGGTTGTGTCATGTGGGTGTTTGGGTCTTGTTGGGGGACCATGTTGAGTTGTGGGGTGGATAGGACATGTAAAAACATATTTAAAAATTTGTTAATCAAATAAAAAAAGTATTTATATTATAACATCCCTAATTAATGGGGTGGGGGTCTTATTAGAAACATACACTTCATAGAAACACAGTCTGGGGACTCGACCACATGACCTGCACCCCACACCCCACCCCCAACCACCCCCACAACCTACGAGGGTATAAAAACCATCCTGAATTGATTAGTGTTAATTTAAATCTCAAAAAAATAAACAATCTTGATTAGAAAACCACTTAAAAAGAATATTGATAATGTTATCCATGACCATTTCATGAAAAAATATTGTATCATTTAATAATGATTTGATTCATCACTAATTTATCTTCTTCTTATAGTGGTCTAGACAACACAACAATGACCTAATATAAGGTATTAATATGAATATAAATGAACATCATTATTAAGTTTTTTCATAAGAAAATTGTTCTCCTGTGCTTTTACATGTTCTAATTTTGATGAAAATAATGCGGTAGCACCACTATTCATTAATAAATTTGAACATAAAAATATCAAAATAATGAATGGGTGTCATATAAATCACACCAGTTACTTGTTTGATAAAATTCATGGGGATAATTACTTCTAAAAATATTGTAATAAATCGTTATATCACTAACTCAGGGTAAAATAATAGAAGATATTAGAAAAAAACCTTCCCTAAAATATATGAGTACTTTGAGTTAAACATGATTCCGTTTATATGAACTATTTTTTTAGAAAATACCTATAGATATGATTAATATACTCATTGGAAATTACCTTCTTAAATTGATGTTCTCCATTATAGATTATGATATTATATATTTTAAAAAATTAATATGAAATACATTTATATATTTTATACTAATTATGAAAATAAGGAATTGAAATTAAAATAAATAAAAATATGAATTATAGATGTAATATGGGACATTTATAGGGAACGTTATCATGTGAATGTGGATTTTTCTAGACCTCTTAAATACATGGTTTGATAAAGAATGTACTAGACAAACAATTATGAAAATAATTTGTGGAATTCTCAAATTTTCTATGTATTATTATTTTTTATTGAGACATTTAACACCATTTTACAGCCAATTAATAAAATGTAACTAAATGGGACTGTTGTTTCCCTATAAAGGAATTTAATGAGTTCATTAAGGATATTGTGAAGTGATTAATTATTATACATATACCCACATTACACACATGTGGATAAGGATTTTTTTAAATATAGTGATACCTAAAATAGGGGATGTCATTTTAATCTTATAAAAAATTATAATATCATAGATCAACTATCCTGACTATTAAATATACTGGGGAAATGTTAACTAACACATGATTTGGAGAAAGGATCAATACTGTTACTAATAATAAATTTTAAGAATTATTTATATTGCATGAATTGTGATATATATAGTAATTCAAAGTTATACTGTATATATTCATATATAATAATATTAATATATTTTATTGGAGTGAGTTAATGTTAATCAATGATTATGAATGTTCTATAGTCTATAATCCTATGAAGGTAAGAACAGTCAATAATTATCCCTTAATAAAGTATATTTTTCCCACATACATGATGAGTATATATAATGATAAAATAATTAGGGATATGAAAAGGAAGGACACATAGATCATAATAGAAGTGTTATGGTACCTTGTTTCTTAAGTGACTACACAACTATATATTAATGTGAACATTATGGAGGAATAAAAGGATAATTTAGATCAATAAAATATGTAATCATATATTCTAGAGTTAAACATCAATAATTATGATTTTTTTATGATTTCATATGTAAAAAATCATTCCATCCATTCCATAACTAATAATGTACTTTTTGGTGGACACACATACATTGTCCTTCTTTATTCAGACAGAAAGTATCATAATTTATAGATAAATTAATGACAATTTTTTTCAATTGAAATTAACTAAGATATTTAAATTAATAAATCATGATGATTAGTTCACTTTTTTGTTAAGGTAGAAGTTTAGAGGTCTAATATGATGATTCAACCATTACATATACCAATATTGTATTGAGAGAACATATTCATATATTTACTAAAAATACACCATAATACCTCTTAATATAATAATTTTAATTGGTTTATAATATATTGAATATAAATATTAAGTAATATAAATATTATTCAAGATTATTTTTCACTCAATAAATTTTCTTAAAAATTTAAATCAAGTGATATTTATACCCAATGAAACAAATTAAAATAAATCTAATAGAGAGTTTTGTCTCACCTCAATATTTTAGAGATGTATTCCTTAATAATTTAATATAAAAATTATCTTAATAACTTATGATTATTATAAAATTATTATATTTTATGAAATGAACATCTAGACTTGTTATATTATATGTAAATATATCTTTATTGATTTCAAGTGATGGTTTTATCAATATAAATTTCTTATTGGGTTCACATGTAACCATGAAAACCACTAATTTATGATACCTACAATTCTAGAGTTTTACCATGCTCATTTTAGGCATTATATTAATCGTGTTTGGATCATACGTTGATTGGGTTTTTTGTGGGATGTTTTGGGTGAATTTGGGAAAATTTGGAAGCTCGTGGGACTGTGCATGGTTAGAGAATGGTAAGGGAAAACTTATATTTTTTTTCTAGGAAACCATTTTCCCCTTTTGAGACAAGGTAAGGGGATGTATGGTTTGTCCAAACCATGAAGCCTCCCTCCCCCTAACCCTAAAACGTCAGACATAAGATATTTTCATGGTTGGCATACAATTTGTCAAACCTTGTTCCCAACTAGTAGGAATCGTGCACACTAGAAACAAGGATTATGTGGTTAAGGTGCATGGAATAACAAACCATGCACCCCATATAGTACACCATGTACACATGAATTTAAACCCTTGATAATTAAATAAAAAGTTCTCAAATCCTACGTTATTGTCCATAATCACCCTTATTTGGCCTAACCTAATTTCTGTTGTATTTATGCACCATATAGGGTAACATGCCTCCTTGAAACCCTTTCATTGTTAGTATATGATCTAGTGGATGAGATCAAACCCTATACATTATGTAACCTATTCCTCATTTAGATACTCCTATCCACTATCATTCTCTCCTCATTTGAGATGGGTAAATTTCCTCTAATTTATATGGTCTCTGTATAGGTTTTGAAAGATTTTGTTTTTCTATATCTTGGTTCTAGGTTTTTATCTTATATCTCTTCTATCGTTTTGAATTCAACCATTGTACATTGAATTTAGGGTTTATATTTTTTTATATTTCCTCCCCGATCGTGAGGTTAGTGGTCTAAATTCTATTTACTATATTTTTTATTATGATTACTAGTATATAATGGTGTTGTTGCATTTCCACAGTATTATATTTATTTTAAATTAAAATGGTGAATTTAATTCCATGAAATTGGGAAACCCATCATGGATTTCATTGGACCCATTGGAGTTTTGTAATTGAATAGATTGAAACCCATGGGGTCTACAAATAAAATTGAATTTATGATTTTTGAATTTTAAAAAGGGTAATAATGGGTTAATGGAAAATAAAATAAGCCCTTATTTCATGGTTGAAAATATAATTTAAGGAAATATTTAACTTATTGTAGACATTTTAATAACATGTCTTCTTAATTTTTGATAATTGGATTACCGGCGAATATTTTATGCTATTCCATGTGATTAATGTAAAGAAACATGGTTATGATTGATACGCGAAATAGGGAACAATGATGAGAATGATGGATAATAAGGGTGATAATGTTGAAACTTGATATAAATGTGATATATGTGATAATTGTGATTGATTTATAATTATGATGTGGATCAGGGACTGGTGCTCCAAACACCCATGGGGTGTTGGACTGATGCTCTAGGCCCCAGATCCATGCAAGTGAACAATTATGTGTGGGACATAAAATGATGCTCGAAATACCCATGGGGTTCCAGAGTAGTACTAAAGGCCCCTAATATATATATGTGTGTGTGTGTGTGTTTGTGTGTGTGTGTGTGTGTGTCTGTGTATGTTTGCTTGTGTGAGTGTTTGTGTGCGTGTGCATATGAATAATGAGGTGTTGGTCAGGAAGCCATGCTCCAAATACCCATGGCATGCCAGACTGCTACCATATGATCCCAATTCATGAATGTAAACTAGAATCAAAGTTAATAATTAAATACCAAGAATGAATGTCTTCTGAAATCCCTAAGGTACATGGTTAAGACTAAGGAATGTTCCAAAGCAGGTATGATGTGGTTGATTAAATAATAATAAATGTATAATTTATTTTATTTTGTCACATATTATTTATTATTTGTGTAATTTCATACACACTTATCGACATGCTTTTTCCTTATACTCTATTGGTGGTGTCCTATGGGGTTTTACTCACACTCTACTCGGTCAACATGATTGGTACCTGAGTTGACATCATATGTGAGGGATAAAATTAAGGATATATCCTTATGTTAGATGGTTGAGTTGGGATTTAGAGGAGTGAATGGATGATGAAAATCAACATGATATCAATCCCTTCATGGGATATTTCTTTTTTTATTTATTTAATGTTTTCATTAGACAGTTGAAACATTTATGGAATGATATATTTACAGCTTTGATTTTGGTCATTTCACATTTTTGGGATTCATTCAAGTGATGTTGTCCATTAATGGTATTTTTTATTATCATTAGGTATTTTAATATATATTTATGAAATTTTAATTCTTTGATAATTATAGTATAGTCACCCCATATTATATATTAGACCCTCACTGCTATTCGGCGTACTTTAGGATAGTGGGAGGAACTCTGAATGTCACATAATGAATCAGATTGCAGAACCAGCATGTGGTACTCATGTTGGGATGTTATGAATTAGTATCAAAGGGATTTTTATTTTATATTTAGTTTTCTTATTATTTATGAATTCTATAAATGTGACTAAAATAATTCAGGTCGTGGTCATGAGCTCATGCATGGGATTTTCTGAACAATGTGTTGGGAAAACCCCACTTACCCAAGTTTGTAATATTGTTCAAAAGTTTTTTGGTTACAGTTGAATTTTAGTTCACCATGGGTGATTCAATATATATGTAATGTTATTATTTTTATAATATTTTATTCAGGTCCTAGTATGGAACAATAGTTTAGTTGAAATACATCATTTTAGTCACTCATGAATTTCTATGGCTTTTGTCATTTAAGGCACAAAAAAACATGTTATGAATATTTTTTGGGAAAATAAAATGTTTTTTTATTATTTAATAAATTTAAAATGAAATGGTGGCTAATATAGAATGGATAAATTTAAAAAACACTGAATTTGGTAATTGTAAATGGTTAAATATGTGTTTCAATGAGAAAGCATTTAAATATGAATGTTTGTTTCCTTATGCTGGACATAACACATGTAGAGGGTGGTTGAGGGATATGATAATAATGAAAATTTGAATGAATATTAGTGTTTGAGAAATTAATTGTTCAGGATTTATGTAAACCTCACTTATAATTCTGTAAATGATCTGTTATGGGTCATAAAACATTTATTTTCTTTGTATAGACATACCCCCATTGTGATTTTTTTGACAAGAAGATTAGATGGCATGGGTGGAAAAGATTCTCCAGCAGTGGGATAAGAGGCCAGGATTGTTTTAGGGGGAGATCCGAGAGATTAGTATCATGGGATCATTTATCTCATTATAATGTTTATATAAAGACACTTAGGGAATTCTTTAAATAATATGTCTAATATACCTGATGCATTACATTTATAGTACCCTCTAAACTTCACTATAGTGGGTGGACCATAGGTAGCTATTTTCTTTATTGAGTCTATCAAAACAATTCATCACCATTTTGAGGCTACCTCTGAGAATAATTTCATGTGGCATACCATCATGTTATAAGGACCAGTCAAGAATCGGTGGGATATCATGGAATAGGATGCGTAGTTGTAGGGAATTGTTTGGAAGGAATTATAGGAGAATTTACTTGGATATTTTTATCCAGAGTATCCAAAAAAATGAGAGAGAGGAACATTTTATGCAGTTGACCCAAGGAAGCATGTCAGTGATGGACTCTGTTGGAAACTTCACAGATTTGTAATAATTTTTCCAAAGCTATTATGGGATGACACAATTATGATGAGACACATTCAAGAGGAAAATAATTGTGAGATTATTTCCAAAGTTCATATATTTCAGTTGAACTTTTTTACTAAGATAGTGATTCTGTATCTCATTTATAAAGGGAACCTAAAGGAGGTATTTAGTAGAGTACACGTGTTTTATTCTATATAACCAGGAGGTATGTATTTCTATAGTAGGAAGAGTCTCTATGAGAATGTTATCCATATTATTTGAAAGTATAGTGTTAAGGTAGAAGGATTAGATACCCAATGAAACATTCATGTGCTTTGTAATTAGTTCAGTAAGTAAGGTCATTAAAGTTATTAGTATCCTCGACCACCAGTTGAGTGCTGATCTTGGGGAATGAGGGGAAATCTACAATAGTTCTTCAAAAATACATGGTAGTTGGGTATTGATAGAAGATATAGTCAGAACTAGTTTATGGGAAGGGGTCCTCTATCCAGTACCAATCATGTGGTTGGAGTTATATTTGTCGTAGTGGTAGAGGTGGTGGATGTGGTACATCATGGAAAGAGCACATGTATCGGCATAGTAATGTGACATAAGGGACCCTGACTGAATAATGTGGAAAATGGACTTGTAAGATACAATATATTCAACATTCACTTGTGGATAGTGAGGATATACCATCAATAATAAGAGGTACTATTCTTATAGATTTAACTCTTTGTAGATTATTATTTGATATAGGTTCATATAATGCATTAATATCTACTACACATTTGAATAATTTGAGTCTAAAGTTGATTATTTTTGTGGGGATGTGATGGTAGAAAAACCATTGGGAGTGCGGTAGATCTACATATGCATATGAAAGTGTTTTTTTCCTCGAGGTTTGTGAGTATTGTTTCCTTTAGGATCTTTATGTACTCAACATTTATGGTTTTGACTTGATATTTGGTATGTACTTAACAGTATGATACCAATCCCATATCAATTTTTATATTATATAGTAACCTTTAGGTCTCCTGAGGGTTAAAAATATATTTGTCATGGGCAATGGGATATTGAGGAAGGATATGTAGGGCCAGTACAAAAAAACATAGGGAGATAACCACCAAGGATTCAAGTCTTTTTTGGGATGAATATATTGTATAACATTGCATCATTCCACAAGTAGTGAAACTATTTCCATACATGTTTTCAGAGTACTTCTTAGGGATGCCACCTAAGAGGGATATTTTCTTTACAATTGAGTGCATGTCGTGAGGTGAACAATTTTTCATTACACATTACCTAATAAAAACAATATAGTTTAAAAAACATAATAATTATGTCGAAGAGTTGATGGTTAATGGATTTATCCATCCCAATAGATTACCTTTGGATTTTATTGTTCTTTTTCTAATAAGGGTGACCAAACATGGTGTTTATGTGTCAATTATGGGAACATGAACAAGATGATAGTTATGAAATGATATATATTTTCATGCATCAACGATCTTCTTGACAAGTTGAGAGAAGGTTGTGTATTCTCCATGATTGAATTGAGATCTGGGTATCATCAGTTGAGAGTTAAACCTTCTAATATACTATAGAATTCTTTCAAAATAAGGTATGGCCTATACGAGTTCGTCGTAATTTAATTTGGACTGATAAACACACAACCTATCTTTAAGGACATCATGAAATGAATATTTCACCCATTCCTAGATCTGTTTTTGGTTGTTTTGTGGATAAAAACATGGTGTAGTCTAAGAATCTTGGGGATTATTCCCATCATCTTGACATAATTCTATGTAACCTGAGAGATAATATGTTATACATCATGTTATCTATGTGTAAATTTGATATTTTCATGGATTATTTCATGGTACATATCATCTTTTAGGAATGTGTGATAGTGGAACTTGAGAAAGTGTATGTAATTGTTTCTTGGGGGAAGCTTAAAATGTTTTTATTATATGACACTTTCTCTATTAAGAAGGATATTATTGGAGGTTTATACATGAATTTTCACATTTGGAATAACCTTTTAAAGACTTTAACATGTATGGGATATAGTTTGAATGTTATGGAGCATCTGATGATGCCTTCTATGACTTAAAAAAGAATTTGACTAGAACACTAATTTTGATCCCACCTAATTTGGGTGGGGAGAATTATTTTTTTGATCCATCCATGATTGGACATGAAGTAGTTTTAATGTAGAGTGATTGAGTCATGGAATATGTATCAATAAATTTTAGTTTACAAGAATGAAATAATCATACATATGAACTCAAGTTGGATATAGTGGTCTATGTCTTAATTGATGGCAGCATTACATATTGGTATAAAATTTTACATTTTTTACTATCCAATTTTTTTAAATTATATCCTTTCGTAGTAAAATATTATTCTACACATGTGGATACGTTTTGAGTATATGAAACCATTTTATTTTGATCTAGAGTATACACCGAGGAAGGGGAACATTGTTGCTCAGTATTTGAGTAGGAAGACATAGACTCTGCCAGTCTAGGAGTCTAATTCTGAATGGAATATAATGACCTTGCTAGATGATATGCATAATGATATTCAGGATTTCCAAGAGTAGATGACTCTTGTATCAATATTTTTGGATTTCACACACCTATACCAGGTCAAGGATAGGTACTATGAGGATACAAAGTGTTTGGACTTGAGGGAAATCCTTGGTGGTGGTGAGTCACATTCTAATATTTCTATAGATGTGGATGAGATAAACTATTTGTAGAACCATTTTATTGTGCCCAAATGTATTCACAAGTATATGATATACGAGTTTCATTCTTCAACGTGGGAAGTGCATATGATTTTGAAAAAAAAAGTCATGACCTCTGTCAGTAGTATTGGCGGTTAAGCATGAAAAGGGAGATTCTAGGTTTCATGACACAATTCTAAACTTATCTATAGGTGAAGGATGGAAATAAATAACATATAGGTTTTCCAAAACTTTTTCCCATTCTGAAATGGAATTAGGATGATTTTTCCATTGAATTTGTGGTGACTCATTCAAGGGATCCCCAAAATAATGAATTTATAGGGATTATTTTGGACCGATTGAAACAATTATACCATTTCATGATGATTTGGGAAAAATTCACATTCGATTAGTTGGGGGACAAGTATGTTATGGATATATTCCCATTCTATGGGGTGTTATAGAGTATAGTTTTAGATCATGATTCATGATTTCCATCGCTCTTCTTGAAAGTATTTCATAGTGAACATTGTACAATTTTTTTTTGGAGTATAGATTTTCACCCATATAAAAATTAGAAAACTGAGTTTACTATTCAAATATTGGAGGACATACATTGGGTGTGTGTTTTTAATTTTTGTAGGTCTTGTGATAAGAACTTAGTAATCATTTGGTTCACCTACTACAATAGTTAATGGGAACAATTCATATCACACCATTTGAGGCACATTATGGTAGGACATGAATAAACCCTCTATGTTGGATAGAGGTGGGTGAGTCACAGATATTAGGACCAAGTTTTATGTAGGAGGTATTATAGAAGGTTCCACTTTTCTGGAAATTTATTACTAAATCTAAGAGGTAGTAGGATTAGTACGTTGATTGATGTCATTGACCACATGAGTTTACACTGGGCGATTTTTTATTCCTTAGGGTGTCACCAAGGTTGTGTCCTGTTAGGATTTTTAGGTAGAGAATGTTGGCACCCTAGGTTTGTCAGTCAGTTTGTGGTTGTGGGTAGGATCAAACTGGTGGGATATCAATTACCTCTTCAACATAGTTATAATGCTACAAAAGATGTATTCCAAGTGTTATAACTTCAGCAGTATCACCCCAAACCTTCTCGTGTGATCTATGTTAATGATTTTCATCATAAGGATGATATAGCATTTTAGGAGCATCCAATTTATATTTAGGATCATAGTGAGAATGTTTTTCAAGAAAATAATGATTTGTTGGACTGAGTGTTATAATAGCTTGGAATTTTTTAGGAGGAAATATGGGATAAGGAAAACGATATACACGCCTAGTGTCCAAAACTTTTTCCCTTATAGGCTTAGCGATGCTTGGGCGTACAACTCAAGGAAGAGTAGTTTTAAGGTTGGATGATAGAAAGATATCAACCATTCTAGAGATGTGTCATACTATTTTTATGTTTTTCTTTTACCATTATTTGATAATCCCTTGATTGTGTTTTTATTTGTGGTTATTTAAGGTTAATTTGGAGAAATGTTTAAGCTTATGGGGTTTTACATAACTAGTTTATGGTCAGGGAAAAATAAATTATTCAATCCAGGAAACTATTTTCCCCTTCTATAGCTATATGAAGGAATACACTATTTGAACAAACTGTGTAGACTCCCTCCCCCAAACTGTGAAACCTCAAATATTAGGGAATTTCATGGTTTGTGCATGATTTTTCCATCCATGATCATACCTATGAGTTAATATAAAACCTAGATAATTTTTTTGAATAATTAATGAGTGGGATTTGAGATTTCATGTATCCCTCCCAGGAAACCATGTGTTTGTGAATCTAAACCCCATAAAATTTTAGATAAAATTAAAAGACCATTGTTATTATTCCTGACCACACATATTAATCTTATCATTATTTTAGAAACATTTTAAGGCTTTTGATATGGTTAAAAATCTCCAAAAACACCATACATTGAGCATTAACTTTTAGTGGATGAGATCAAACTGTCTATAGAGAGTAATCTATTCCTCGTTTATATTCATCTCCTTCCATTGTCTATTTCCCCTTTGAGAGGGATGATTTTACTCTATTGTTGGTAGTTTAGTATTGGTTTTGATGGATCATCTATCATTGGATCCAGGTCCAATGTTTTTACCATAGATCTCAACCTCTACTGTGAATTGGACAATACTACATCAAATTGATGGTTTTGATTTGTCATGTATTCTTCAATGGTCTTGAGGTAGGTAGTACAATTCCTAATTCAAATATTATTTATTATCATTGTGTGTATGTAATAGTGTTGTTCCATTGACACATTGTGAAAGTTATTTTTAATTAGAAGGGTGAAATTAATCCCATGAATTTGGGAAACCGTTTAAAATCCCATTGGACCTATCAAAATTTTGAGACCGAACATAATGGCCACCGATGAGGTGTTCTAATAGAAATGAATTTATGATCTGTCAATAGTAAAAAGGTGAATAATGGGTTAATGAAATTAAACTAAATCCTTTTTTTGTGGTTGATAATGGGATTTAATTGTATGTTCTGTTTAGCATTGATGAGTTAATGAATTGTGTGATTAGATGTTGATAATTGGATTAATGATGAATTGATAATGTTATTCCATGTGATTAAGGTAATAATCCATGGCTGTGATTAATAATTGAAATTGATAATTTTTAAGAGAATGACTAATAAGAAGGTTGATAATGTTGATCCTTGATATGAATTTCATATATGTGATAACTATGACTGATTGATAAATGATGTTTTGGTTAGGGACTGATGCTTAAAATACCCATGGGGTGCCAAAATATTTCTATAGGTTCCCAATTCATACATGTGATCAATGAGGGGTGAGAGAATGAATGATGCTACAAATACCCATGGGGTTCTAGTATGATTCTCTAGGACCCCGATATATATATATATGTGTGTGTGTGTGTGTGTGTGTGTGTGTGTTTCTGTGTGTGTGTTTTTGAATATATGTATTGATGTGTGGGTATGGGGGTGATTCTCCAAATAACCACTGGGGTCCAGACTGCTACTATTGACCTAGTATTCTTTAATGTGAATTAGAATCAAATTGATCAATGAAATAACATGAATGAAGGACTAAAGTAACACATACGGTACATGGTTTAGACTATGACTATGTGTATGATGTGGTTGATTAAAGAATAATAAAACTATAACTTCTTTAGTTTTCTTACTTGTTATATAATCTATATACAACTACATAAACTTTTATACACTATATTTTTCTTTAGATTCTATTAGTGGTGGACATGTAACGACCAAATCTTCCATGGCACGTTTCCCATTGAATAATGCAATAGCTTGCATTGTGCGCAACATCAATATTCTAATATACTGAGAGCAATCAAATTAGCTGTTATGAATAGTAATACCCAAATTTTGAAATTTTATTTATTTTATTTTTCAAAATTTACTTCATTTTTGAATCTGGAATATCAAAATTCCTTTAGGATGAGTTTTTTGTATTTTTCTAAGAACTTTCTATTTTTGATGAATAGTAAAAAACACTCCACTGTAGTTTAAAACCAAATTTTTATTTAAATAATAAAATAAATTCTTTATATTTTTATTAGTTTAAAATAGATACATAATACCTATATATGCACAATGTAATTCATTGGACTCATTTTTTATTAATATTAGATATATAAAATTTTGTAGAACTTTTCACCGTCTTCTAACCACCTCCAACGAGAATTTTCAAATTCACATAAAACGTAATTTTACTGCTTCTATGAGTAGAATTTCAAATATCCGAGAGACATAGTTGATATCAAAAATAAAAATGTGTTTGAATAAGATGAAAATAATTTTTGGTGAATAGTAACTGATTACCTTTATTTTCCACATTTAAAAAAAATAGGGAAATTAATGGTAAAAATGATATTATTATTGCCCAAACATATGTCCTAATTCTATTGGATAAGTTTAATTCGACCAAAAACAAACTTAGGTAAAAAATATAATCATTTAGGTCAACATGGATTAGATTAGGACATTTATTATTATTTTATTTAATAAAGAGTTATAAGAGTTAAAATAAAAGTTTAATATCTAAACCATTTTTAATAAAGGGTTAGACAAAATATAAATTAGACTATAAATATTAATTATAAAGATAAACATATTTTTTAAATAATTATATTTTATTTATAATTTTTAGACATTAAAAAAATATTTTATTTATGACACAATGATGACCCAGTAATTACCTTAATAATGAAATATTAAAATAATTGATATTATAAATATAAAAATAAATGTAATTTCAGACTTTTGATGAGTTAAACTAATCCTCCAGGTTAATATTACATGTTATGGTTGAAAATTTGAATTTATTTAGAAGAAAATGTGTTTTTATGACTTTAACACAAAACTATTATTAAATAATGTAAAAATTGACATGTTTGAGTTTTTAAAACAAATATTATATTATTGGTTGATATAATATTCCTAAAAATATTTTTTTCAGCCAAAGGGCCTTAATAATATTATATATGTCATTACTGAACCTATTGGAATTCTCTTGGCAGTTTATAGTATGTTTATTAACCATATAATAGAAAAACAAAAAAAAACATGGTAAATGTCAAACTATTTAACTAAGAGTTAAATAAAAAAGATAAGGTCAAAATGGTGACCCAAACCTGTCTAAAACATATTGGTTGAGTGGTTTTAGAAATATACAAACCTTATGCTCTAAATAAATCCTTTTGGATCCATTATAAACCTAAAATGAGTTTATTATAAAATAATATTTCATTCTTTTCCTAAGGTGCTCCTCACCCCTCTTATAAAAGTGACCTCACATTCTCTTAATTTCACACCTACAAAGATTTTTGGCTAGGAAAAACCCTGACCAAATATCCTCCCGACCTTCCTACCTTCATCCCAGAGGCCTTCATTTAGTTAGAAAGCCAACTTAAGGAGCCTTTTTGATCAAATCAAAAGAGAGAACACGAAGAAGTGGTAAATATTTCATCACCCCTTTTAAGTTCTTTTCATCTTCCACTTCCTCTTTATCTGTTGTTTCCATTATAAAATAATAAATATAGTATATTATATATAATGTGATGTTATTATCAAAATTTTACAACCATATTCATTATTATATCCATTGTATAAATGAAAAAGTCCCCATACATGCGTACGTACGAATTACCGTCTCCACGTCATGGTGTAGTTTGTTATTCAAACACTTCATCATTTTTATGGGTATAATAATGATTATAAATGATTTAAATAATAAATATAACAAGATAATGATTCAGTATATATGGTAGACCATCCAATTATATATTATTTTAATATCAAAATAATGATATTGTCGCTCCTGCGTACGTACAGATTACTGCCTCCAAAAACGCGATGAGATTCATTCCCCATCGCAATAATTTAAAACTAATTTTCATTTTATGATTAAAAAAATGTTTATAAACATAATATCATTCTTTATATGAATCAAATACATTCTATACATTACAAAAATGGCTTACATAACCATGCATATAAATGAAAACGAATCAGTTAACACCCGAAATGATGATACTACTAAAATATCATTAACAAATCAATATTTGAAGATCATGCATGATATCATATTAATGTATATGGTTTTTGTATAATTTAATAACAATTATTTCACCATTAGACAGTATTTTAACCTACCCTCAACGATTGAAAATTACATGGTAATGGTTAATTTTATAATCTCTTTATTATCCGAGGTTGTTTTTACATAATTATCTACTGGGAATTATTTATCATCCACATTGATGTTTCATAAAAATGTATTTCAAAACATTTTTACTATTTTTTAGAATATGGGTTAAAGTTATTTATATAGTTTTTTGGCTTTTTATAAATTTGTTTGAAAGGAAAATTTTTGTCATTTTTCAAACAAGGTACTTTATGACCTTTTCCACAAAATTATGGTAAGAATGTATTTTTTTAACTTATCCGATGAGTGTGGCTATTGTATACCGTTATATCATCGTTTAAGATTATGACACAAAATTATAAGAATATTTTCTAAATAAATGCTTTCTTTTATAATTATGTGACTTTTAAAAGATTTTAAAATTGAAAGTGGTATTTTTTTCAAATATTTTTTATTTCATCTATGTCAACATCCATTGATAAATTTTAAAATTGTTTGAAGTTGACTTATTATGATACAAATTTTCAAAATTTTAATGAAGGTTTTGTGATATGTTTGACTATTGATGTGTTATTTATACAAAAGTCATGTTTTTTGGAAAATGTATTGACCTTTCGTGTTCTAGTTTTAATACGAATGTTTGTGTTATGTTTAAATATTTTCTTATGAGGAATGCATTGGATGTAGTAAGTGAATGGTGGAGCCCACTATTGCTCCTCAATGCATCTGTAGGTCTCATGAGACAAACTAGTGTATTAGAAAAAGTCCTTAAAAAATTCTTATTGGTAGTCTTGGCACAGGACCTTGACTATGTGGTTCTGAAGTCTGGGATTATGCATTCCATCATTATGAAAGTTACTATTGATATTTCATGTGATTATTTTACTAGTAGAATCTCCATGGGAATAATTAAATGGAATTATTAGATTTTATCTTTTCTATATTATTTTGAAATTCTTTTTTAAAAGGCTTTTGTTTTAGTCTTACATTGACTTAAATTTTCATGCTTATTTATTAAAGTTTCTACTATATTGTTATCTTTAGTGAGCATCTGATCTCAACCCTTTCTTTGTTTTATTTTTTTTCCTTAGGATGCAAAGATGTATATTATGACTGACCTATAGGGATAGTCTAAGGGATATGAGTGTGGTCTATGGAGACTAAGTTGTTGTAGATTATCATTTTATAATGTAATTTAAACCTTATGAATGTATCTAGTATTTCCAATGCTACTAAACTAACAATTCATTCAAGACATGATCTTTTATGATCATGAAAATGTTATCTAATAGGGCACCGAATCTTGGTAACTAGGGTTGGGGCATTTCATTTGGTATGAGAGGAATTTTAGTACAAAACATAGAAGTTATATTTCAAAAAAAATCTTATTAGAGAACATTACCCTAAGGTAAACATTGAAGATTAGTATAGAATAATTTTCTATAATTCTTGTACTGTAGATATTTTGTGAGTTTTCCAGTAAAAACATCTCTGTCTAGGTACGATAAGGTAGAGGCGGCTCTGGCACAGATATACCTAGGGGTAAAACCCAAAAAAACCCCATTGAGCTAGACCCGAATGGGAACTGGTGCATGAAAACATGTTTTGTTGCACTCTTTGTTATGACACTCCCAGTGGATATGGATAGGATAATTATCATTTTCGTTACAAATAATTATGATCAGTTTATGATTATATACTTCCACATATAATTTTTTATGACTATGTATTATATCCATTAACTGTTAAATTTATGTTATGTGTTTCACAAGATTAGATTTATGTATTGTGATTCATATACTAATCTAGTGTATGCCAATGTTTAGAAATGAAACCTAGTAGAAGGAATGGAAACTATATCAAAGCATGTAATACATGTAAGGATTTCCCTCCTACTCTATATAATTATAGAGGAGCTGGTGAAGCAAATGGTACTGATAAACTTATCACCATACTGTGACAACTCACTCAGGTTATGAATAATAACTTTACCTGTTTGGAGCACCCTGATCCACAACGTGGAGGATCAATGTTAGAATTCTTAATGTTGAAACATCCACCAACATTAAATGGGATTACAAATCCATTATTAGCGGAGCAATGAATAAATTCCTTAGATAAAATATTACATGCTTTGGGAGTAGCGAAAGGGAAAACGTTTTCGTTGCAGTTTATCGCCACATGGGAGATGCAGATAAATGGTGATCATTGATTAAAAAAAAGGAAGATGATGAAGTATCAAATATAGAATTAAGGGAGTTTAAAGAGCATTTCTTTGATAAATTCATTCCTCGTGACCATCGAGCGGATATGGAAAGACATTTTTTGAGTCTGAGGCAAAAATAGGATGAGAATGTCGAAAAATATGAGGCTAACTTTACAAAGTTAGAATGGAATGCAGTTGATTATATATGTAACCCAATGAGTAATAATAATTGATTATTTGATAGGTTGAAAAAAAAATTCTTTGTCAGGAATTAGTCTCACAATTTTTTTCATCAAACAAATATATTGCCTCATGTGTAATGAAGATATAAAAAGAATTATTTATGTCTTATTACTTTAATGAAAATAAGGAGAAGAAGAGATCTGCTGAAAACTCTGGAAATGGAAATAACGGGATGAAGGGAAAATTTGAATATCCGTCCTATAGTAAATGTGGGAATAAACACCCCGAAACATGCATGAAGGGAATGAGAGACTATTACAAGTGTGGGGAAAAAGGCCACCGAGCTCATTATTGCAAGGGGAAGAAAGAGGATATCAATGATGAATGATAAAATTATTGATAAAAGGGTAATTATAAAAATTAATATCTCAAGTTCCAAGGGATCTTACCTTAGAAAAGGTCAAGGGAGAAAGGCCAAGCTTATGCTATCACTACAGCTGAGGTTGAAGCTCTGAAAGACATGGTGGAAGGTAATTTAATGGTTTCCACAAGTTTATAAAATGCTTTTTTTAAATCTAGATCATCGCATTGTTTCATATCATCTAAATTTGATATTTTAAATTTGAATTAACAAGGTATTTGTCAGTCAAAACTCCTAAGGGAAGTATCATCACAATAATGTTTTGTGAATCATTTCCCATTACCGCATATAAATGTTTTTTATCTGCTGGTCTCATCATCATACCCATGATTGAATTTGATATAATACTAGGAATGTATTGGATTACGGACGATGATGCAAAAATTTATTGTAAGAAGATGGAGGTTACAATTTTTTATGATGATAAGGAGTGCCTTATCTTTAGAGAAGAAACATCACCGCTTGATTCTTATATAGATCCACCCCCAGCAGCACTACTAAGATCAGTTATTGGGGAACATGAGAATGAAATAAATATGGGTGAGGAAAATAATGATAGAATAGAGGATATACCTATTATGCAAGAATATTTTGTTTTGTGTCTAGAGGATTTATATGGACAACCTACAGAACAAGATATTGTGTTTTCCATTGATTTATTTCTCGGTTCGAATCCCATATTGAATACCCCTTAAGGAATGTACACTGTGGAATTAGTGGAACTAAAGAAACAACTAGAAGAATTGTGTAATAAGGAATTTATTAGCCCTATTTTTTCTCCATGGGGATCCCCTATCCTTTTTGTTAAGAAGAAAGAACGATCTATGAGGTTGTGCATTGACTACATGAGATCAATACTATAATAATAAATAACAAGTATCCCCAACCTCACATTTAGGATTTAGTCGAACATCTTCATAGAGCTAAATATTTTTCAATGATTGACCTTCGATCTAGATATCATTAGTTGTTTTTGAAAAATGAAGACGTTCTGAAAATAGCATTATAAACCAGGTATAGGCATTACGAGTTTGTGGTAATTCATTTTGGACTGACTAATGAACCCTATGTTTTCATGAATCTAAAGAATAGAGTTTTCAAGGAATATCTTGATGAATTTTTAGTGGTATTTATTAATGATATCTTGGTATATACCGAAATCTATGAAGATCATGAAATTTTTTTGCGTACTATTTTGAAAACCCTTAGAATAAATGAATTATACGAGATTTTTAGCATGTGTGAATTCTGGCTTCAAGAGATTTCGTTTCTTGTCCATATTGCATATATGGATGGAATATCTATTGATTCTTCAAAGACCAAGGCCATCCAAGAATGGATAACACCGATTTGTATAGATGAGGTATATAGTTTTATCAGTTTAGCTGGGTAATATCGGCGTTTTGTCCAGAATTTTTCCCAATTGGATAACCCATTAACCAAGCTCACACGTAAAGGGGTTAAATTAGTTTGGACAAAAGTGTTGGAAGAATGTTTTGAATAAATAAAGAGACGATTATTAAATTCTATTGTCATGACTCTAATATCAGGGAAAGATGGGTTCATTATTTATAGTGATTCTTCAAAGAAAAGAAATGCTTGTGTCCTTATGCAGAATGATAGAGTTATTGACTATGCATCACGACAACTAAAAATTCATGAGAAAAACTATACTACTGACAATATTGATTTAGTAGCTGTAATATTAGATTTGAAAATATAGAGACACTATATCTATGGTAAAAAATGTGAGATTTATACACATCACAAGAGTTTGATGTATATTTTCTCCCAAAAAGAACTCAACATGAGACAAAGGAGATGGATGGAACTACTCTAGGATTATGATTTCACAACACACTACCACCCGGGGAAGGCAAATAAGGTAGAAGATGATTTGAGCAGAAATGATCATGGAGTATTGAACAAGATGAGATTGGAAGGGGATCCTATTTTCATGGAAATAGTGAAAATAAATATGGGAATAATCATGGAAGGTGAAACATCAATAATTTATCAAATGGTTGCCAAACCATCTTTAAAGAAAGGATAAAAAGTTCTTAGGATGATGATGAGGAGTTTCAAAATAAGATTGATGTTGCGAATTATGGGAGATTGAGTGAGTTCATATTTGAAGATGGGATTTTGAAATTTGGATGAGATTTTTTTTTTTTGATATACTAGATCTAAAAAGGGAATTGTTAGATGATGCTCATAGCTCCAATTTCCCTATACACCCTGGTAGCACCAATATGTATATTGATTTGAAAGATAATTTTTGGTGGGAAAACATAAAGAGGGGGATTTCTGATTTTGTGTCAAGATGTATGGTTTTTCAATAACTGAAAGTTGGAAGGGAACATCCTGGAGGAGTCATGAAACCTCTTCCCATACCTGAGTGGAAGTTGGATAATATTATGATGGACTTTGTCATGGGGATACCAAATACTCCTTGAAGGAATTTTGAAATGTTGTTCATTGTTGATCGTCTTTCCAAGTCAGCACATTATCAATATATACGAGATGATTTACTGCTTGAAGGTCTAGAAATTTTTTTTATTAATGATGTTGTAAGACATCATGGAGTACCCTTATCGATTGTTTCTGATCGTGATCCCCATTTTACATCAAGATTATAGAAATGTCTTCAGAAATCCATGGATACTGAACTTCGTTTGTGCAAGGCCTACCACCCTCAACTGATGGAAAATAAGAATATACTATTCAAACCTTAGATGACATGTTGAGATCTTTCTCACTTGACTTTCAAGGTAGGGGGGATCAATATTTACCTCTATTAGAATTTTCTTATAACAATAGCTTTTATTCATGTATTTTGATGGAACCATATGAAGCGTTAAATGGAAAGTGATGTTGCACACCAACTATTTGGGATGATGTTGGTGAAAGAAATCTCATAAGACAATAACTTGTTGAGGAAACAATGGAAAATGTGAAGTTTATCCAAACCCACATCAAAGCAGCACAAAGTAAGAAAAAGATTTATGCCAGTAACTAAAGGAAGGATTTGGAATTTTAGCTAGGAGATCATGTTTTCTTAAAGGTATCTCCACGGAAGGGTGTTATATGTTTCGATAAGAAGGGTAAATTGAGTCCCAGGTAAATCAGAACTTTTGAAATTCTAGAACTAATTGGAGTTGTAGTTTATCATTTGGAAATGCCTTTAAGTCTCTCCAAAGTTCATGATGTGTTCCAAGTATCACTATTGAAAAATACATGCATGACCCAACACATGTACTCACCTATGAAGAAATTGAACTGAAACCTGATCGTTCTTATTGTGAAGAGCCTATCAAAATTCATGATACTAGAGAACAAGTGCTGAGAAACCGGACAAATGGTCTGGTAGAAGTTCTATGGAGAAACCATAAAATGGAAGAGGCAACATGAGAACCAGAAAAATTTATGATGAAGAACCACCAGAATATTTTTGTGTAGTAGTATTATAGAAATTTTAAGGATGAAATTAGTTGAAAGAGGGAATAATGTAACAACCCAAACTTCCACAGTATGTATCCCTTTGAATAATTCAATAGCTTGCATTGTACGCAATTTCGAGATTCTAACACACAACGACCAATCAAACAAGCCATTATGAATAGTAATACCAATTTTTTTAAATTCTATAAATTTTACTTTTCAAAATGGACTTTATTTTTGATTTTAGAATATCGAAATTAGCTTAGGGTGAATTTTTGTTATTTTTCTGAAAACTATCAATTTTTGATGAATAGTTAAAAACAATGCATTATTGTTTAAAGTCAATTTTTTTTTAAATAATTATTTATATTATTTAAATTTATTTTTGGTCAAAATAGATACACAATACCTGTATATGTTCTATGTAATTAATTGGAGTCATTTTCTAATAATATTAGATATATAAAATTTTATTGACCTTTTCACCGTCTTTTACCCACCTCATAGGAGAATTTGAAAATTCGCATTAAAAATAATTTTACCTCTTCTGTGAGTGTAGTTTCAAAAATCCAAGGTTCATGGGTGATATCATTAAGAAAAATGTGGTTCAATATGATGAAAATAAATTTTGGTGAATCGTAACTTTTTACTTTTATTTACCATGGTTAAAAGTAAATAGGGTAATTAAAGGTAAAAATGATATTATTATTACCCTAACACATGTCCTAACTATATTGGATAAGTTTAATTCGACCAGAAACAACTTTAGGAAAAAACAAATGATTATTTAGGTACACAAAGATTATATTAGGATATTTACTATTATTTTATTTAAAGAAGAGTTAAAAGAGATAAAATAAAAGTTTAATAAGTAAAAAAAAATTAATATAGGGTTATACATGACATAAATTAGGCTATAAATATTTATTAGAAACATAATAAGATTTAATACATAGTTATATTTTATTTATAATTTTTATACATTAAATAATTTAATTTATTTATGACACAATGATGACACATAAATTACCTTAACAATGAAATATTAATATAAATGATATTATAAATATCCCAATAAATTTAATTTGAGTCTTTTGATGAAATAAAGTAATTTTCTAGGTCACTATGACTTGTTAGTATTGAAAATATGAATTTATTTCTATGTAATAAAGTATTTAGGACTTTATCAAAAATCAATTATTAAATAATGTCAAAATTGACATAATTGAGTTTTTAAAACAAATATTATATTATTGGTTGATATAAAATTCTTAAAAATATATGGTTTGGCCAAAGGGCCTTAATAATAATATATATGTCACTAATGAACCAATTGGGGTTCTCATGGTAGTTTATAGTAAGTTTATCGACAATATAATATAAAAATTCAAAGATACATGGTAAATGTCAAACTATTTAAATAAGAGTTAAATCTAAAAGATAAGGTTATATGGTGACCCCAACCTATCTAAAACCTATTGGATGAGTGGTTTCCGACCTATGCCAACCTTATCCTAGAAATAAATCATTTTTGATCCATTAGAAACCTAAAATGAGTTTATTATAAAATAATATTTCAATCTTTTCCTAAAGATCCCTTCACCCCTCTTATAAAATGTAACTTCCCATTTTCTTAATTACCCACTTCCAAAGGATTTTGGCTGGGCCAAACCCAACCGAAATATCCTCCCATACTTCTCCTTTAATCTTAGAGGCCTTCCTTTAGCCATAAATTCAACATAAGGATCCATTTTGATCAAATCAAATGGAAGAACCCAGAGAAGAGGTAAATATTTAATAACCTCTTTCATGTTCTTTTCTTCTTCCACTTCTTCTTTCACTGTGGTTTCTATTATAAAATAATAACTGTAGTATCTTCTATATACAGTGATGTTATTATAAAAATTTTACGACCATTTTCATTATTCTATTTATCCTATAAATGACAAAGTCACCATACGTGCGTACGTACGGATTACCGCCTCGACGTCGTGGTGTAGTTTGTTATTATAACACTTCATCATTTGAATTGGTATAATAATGAGTATAAATAATCTAAATAATAAATAAAACATGATAATTATTCTGTATATATGATATAAAATCCAATTATTTATGATTTTAATATCAAAAGAATGATATTGTACCTCATTCGTACGTACATATTACTATCTCCACGAACACGATGAGATTCATTTATCATCATAATCATTCAAGAATAATTTTCATTTTATGATTAAAAATAATTTTTATGAACATAAAATCATTCCTTATATGATTAAAATGCATCCTATCCATAACAAACAAGGCCTACGTAACCAATCATATAATGAAAAACGAATCTATTAACACCCGAAACGACGATACTAAAAAATATCATTAACAAATCAATATTAGATGATTATATATGATATAATACTAAAATATATGGATATTTTATAATTTAGTAACAATTATTTCACCATTATACATGAGGATAACCAACCCTCAACCAAGGAAAAGTAGAAGGTAGGGGTTAATTCCACAATCTCTTTTTTATCAGAGGTTATTTTTACACAAGTATCTACTGGGAATTCTTTATCATCCACATCCATGTTTCTTAAAAATGTATTTTAAAACATTTTTACAATTTACTAAACTATGGGTTAAATTAATTTATACCCTTGTTTGAATTTTTATAAATTTTTTTGAAAGGAATCCTTCCATCATTTTCACAATAAGGTAATTTATGACCTTTTAGACAAAATTAATGTAAGAATGTGTTTTTTAACATAAATTGCTAGTGTGGCTATTTTCAACTTTTATATCATAGTATAAGCTTCCCAAAAAAGCTTATAAGAATATTTTCAAAATAAATTTCTTCTTTTATAATTTTGTGACTTTGAAATGATTTTAAAATATAATGAGGTATTTTTTTCAAATAGTTTTCATTTCTTCTATGTCAACATCCTTTGATGGATTTTAAACTTGTTTGAAGCTGATTTATTATGATACAAATCGTCCATATTGTATAGAACGTTTTGTGATATTTTTTAGTGTGGATGTATTATTTTTACATCATTCATGTTTTATGGATAAAGTATTGACAATTCATATTCTAGTTTTAATAGAAATAATTATGTTATGTTTAAACCTTTTCATATAAGGAATGAATTGGACTTAGTAAGTGACGGGTGGATCCGGCTATAGCTCCTCGATGCATTTGTTGGTCTCAAGAGAAAAACTAGTGTCTTGGCATAAGACCTTGACAGAATATTATTTGTACTCTTCACATAAGGCTTTGACTATGTGGTTATGAAGTCTGTAATTATGCATTCTATCATTATAAAAGTGTTTATTGATATTTCATGTGATTATTCGACTAGTTATATATTGTTGTAAATAATTAAATAGAATTATTTGATTTTATCTTTTCAATATTATTCTGAAATTCATGTTTAAAAGGCTTTTGTTTTAGTCTTACATTGCCTTAAAAGTTTATGCTTATTTATGAAAATTTACACTATATTTTTATCCTTACTGAGCATCAGTTATCACCCCTTTCTACGTTTCATTTATTTTCTAGGATACGAAGAAGTATTTTATGACTGACCTGCAGGGATATTATAAGGGATATGTGTGTGGCGTATGGAGATTATTTTATTGTAGTTTTTCATTTTATAATGTAATGTAAAAATTATGAATGTATCTCATATTTACACGACTACTAAACTAATAGGTCTTTCGAGACATGATCTTTTAGGATCATGCTAATGTTATGTAATAATGCACCGAATATGGGTAACTAGGGTCGGGGAATTAATGGACAACTATGTTTTACTTACAACATACCAAGGATGACTGGTCGGTACATGACTAGACTACATTTTGGACATGATACAAGATATCACCCTATGATAGACGAATAAGTTGGGATTAGAGATGGAGCCTAGATGAGGGAAGAAAAAATAATTTTTAAACCCACATGGGAGATGTAATTTTGTCTTTATTTAGTGCTATCATTAGACACTTGACCCTTGAATGGAATTAAAGATTTATTTCATTGGTTTATTTTTATTTCTCATATATTAGATTTATTCATGTGATGTGTTTATTTAGTGGTCAATTTTATTATCATTTTGTATTTGAGTATCTATTTCAAATGTGTTGTTCATTTGTTAAAGATGGTATAGACTCCCCATGTTACAATATAGACCCTCTATACTAGTCGAAATCCTCTAGAGTATGGGGAGATTCCCCTGAGATCACATAACAAACTGGAATGGGGAACTAGCTTATGGCACTTAGTTCAGGGTGTCAGAACTCAAGCATAAAAAATAAATCAATATGAAGCTCTTTATTTGACGATAAACACAAATTTTACACACTAGGATGAAGATATATAGAGAAATGTGTTGGTGACCAATATTTTTTATGAAATTATTAGGTTTATTGAATTCATTAAGGAAGATATTTAAGTGACGTATATTCAATAAAACTGCTATGTAGATAATAGAAATCATGAAATTGATATGGAAATAATTTTTTAATATATTCATATTGTTATATTATTATGTTTGAAAATAAGGGAAATTAAATCAATATATGCCGATAAATTAAATATTATTTAGTGCATAGGATCAAAATATTGTCTATTAACACCTCCACACAACTTATAATTACTATATAATGTGTTACATGTATCAATTTTAATAAATTCCTTGTTAGACCCATCATATGTAATGAGCTTAAATAGTAATGATATGTATAAGGAAAGATCATATTAACCAAGACAATTGATATATTTGATTATATAAAAATATAACTATGAAAAATCACCATTAAATATTTCAATGAACTCTTGAAAAATAATAAGAATAATAAGGGGAAAAGAGAACTTTTGGAATATAAAAATACAAGGGGCCTTTTTTTATAATTTATGGGATCAAAATAAAATTTTAAAGATAAAATTTAAAAATGGGGAATGAATATATGTAATAAAAAGTTTATTATTATTTAATAAATAAATATGACTATTATAAATTGGGTATTTGAATAAAAATGTTGAAACAAAAGAAATTATGGTATTACTACATTATAAGAATTATAAAAATGAAAGGTGTATATTCCCAAAATATATATATTAATAGAATTATATGATAGATACAAATAAATTTCCTGGAAAATTATATATAACTAGTTGTTCGTAATCCCATATATATATATGACACATATTAAAATCATGATTCAAAAAAAAAATGAAATATGATATAAATTTGGAATTAAGAAATTATGGGATGAGATGATTTATTTTTATTTAAGTATATAGTGTTATATAAAGGAAGGTAAGGGTATAAAGTAATTGTTATATTTTTATTAGGAAAAAAGTCATCAAGTATATAAATAGCACATGAATATATAAATATTTATGTAAAAGAAATTTATTTTATATGTATAAGTTTCAAGTATATATTAATAATTATAGACAATATTTTAAAAATATATAAATAAATAATTATCAACAATGTGATAACCATGGAAATAAGATTCAATTCTATAATTGGTAAGGAAATTGTTTTCTTTTAAACATTTTTTAAAGAGTTGTGAGATTTTTTATTTTTTTTTAATTTTCATAAATGATAGTTTTTTCTAAAATTAATTGAAAAAATAATATTTGAGAATAGAATTTAGGTAATATAGTAAAAAAAATTAAAATAATAATTACAATACATTTCAAAAAAGTGAAATATATCACTGAATAGTAAATATGGTATATACAAAATATAATATCTTTGAAATGTAAACTTACGAAAATCAATACACATCATTATAATTGATCAAGAATAAACCCATTTTTAACAATTCCTTTTTTGGACACTATCCAAACAGAATGAAAATGGGTTAAAATTATTTAATGGTTATTCAAAAAAAGTGACCCATTTTAACCAAACAAATGATCCATGAAACACCATTTGTAGACCACTCCTAAAAATTTTCCTCCTCTATAAACCTTCTAAAACACTATCTAAATATCATCAATCATGTTGGTGAGGTACTAATTTCAAAAAATGCATGTCAAATATTGGCTTTAATGTTTCATGTGAATGGTAATCTTTTGAAAAGTGTTAATTAATCCAACCCAAGATTTTACCTTTATTTTTCAATATATATAAAAATCTTACGAGAGTGAATTATTTTTTCGAAAAAAATATTAATATAAAAATGATTATATAATATATATATATATTATAAAATAATGAATTTTCTTATTAATTTCTTTATTATGATTTCATTTTTTTTGATTATCCACCTATATGGGTGATGTATTATCCATGTGTTTTAATATAATATTTAGTTAGACAATGTACAATACACGCAATACAAAGCATTAAAACCCACAAAACATTATATGACCTTTATAACCTAGCCATTAAATTGTTGTGTCTAAATAGGATTAATCATATCATGTAATATATACATATATATAGTTCGTACTCATGAATATCTCATGAACAATTCTCAGGAAATAAGCACCAAGTTTTCAATAAAATCATTTCATGCTACAAAAATATGTTTTATTCAAAAATAATTTTTTTTCTTTCTATGATAAAATTTTATAATTAATTTCCTCCCCCATTAAAATAATTTTTATTAAAAAATGTTATAATTTTTTAAATAAAATTTATCAAAATTTTTTTATGGTGAAATTTTAGGATTATTTTTAAAAGTTTGATTTTTATTAAATAGTGAAAAATAACAATTTTGGTGATGATTTCATTTCTTTTAATTTAATGTTTCTATTATTCATTGTAGTTTATCATAAATTTATATAAATATACTTTAATTATAAGTAATCTAATTTATTAAATTAGAATCACCATTTTACATTATTTATTTAAAATATCATTTTTTTCATGAAATCCTTTAAAAAGATATATCAATAGATTTTTTTTCATAAATTAATATCTTCCAGTTATATAAATTGAATCATTTAAAATTGATACGTTATTTAGAATCAATATGAAATCATATAGTAAATTGGGCCTTTTTATTTTTTTCATTATGAATAGTAATTGTGGTAAATATATATATATATTGTTACTAAATAGAAATTTTGCAAATTAATGTTAAAAATATTATGATAAAGACAAAAAATCACTCTATAACTTACCTTTAATAATTTTTTTGTGTTTTTTAGACCATACTCAGACATTATTTAATATTATGAAATACTCTACCATTTTTTTAAAAAAATATATTATATATTATTTTAAGTAACTAATAACACAAAATGTGACTCTATTTCTTTGAAATTTATTATATTTGTTCAAATAGGGATTTAAGTTTTTCTATTGGTTATGAAGGTTTATTTTCAAAATTATGAGATTATTTGAATTACAGAAACTTATTTCTAATTTGTACTGTATACAAACTTTTCTTAAATTCTTATTGAACGTTGATAGAGTGTTTATGAAATATGTAGAAAATTAAACTAAATTATTTTAATATTTATAAAAGTATTTTTTGGTTGAAATATGACATCACTAAAATTAAATGATTAATAATAAATAATAGTTTTTGTTTATATAGTTTATATAAAATTTTCAATATTTTTTCATGTCATAAAAATGTGCTATGTTCTTAAAATAACAGTATTTATATTTTATAAAAACAAAATATTTAGTTTAATGATTTATAGTTTATAAAAATATTATGTTAGGCAAATGGAATGATATGTGGTTTATAATATCAACCATTGTCCATTTATGTATAATTTTTTCAGTTATTTTAAATTTCTTGACCCCAATATTAGAAAAATGGTTGATAATATGGTAAACATAAAAAGGGTTGACCTGTGTTAAAATAAAGATATATGATTGAAAACATTGCCGAAAATTATTCATTGTTCAATTGATGTGAGTAATTATATTAATACTAATATTATATATAAATTATATCCATTTTTATCAACTTGGAAATGAAAAGTAATTTATATTAGTATAATATTTTAAGTAATTTCAAGAGTGACCCTCCCCTCACTTATAAAAGGGAACAACCTATCCTATCTTCCTTAGAAATTTTTAACACTATATTTCATCAAATACCTGAATAAGTACCTTCCTAACAACACTAATCATATAAAATATTTCATAGTTGCAGAATAATACAAAACCTAGAGGGGTTAATGTATAAATTAAATGTGGCTTTCTATAGAATATGTACAATTTTTAATTGAATGTTTTAGATTTATTTATTCCTCTACCACCCGTAAAACTTTTCTAATCATTGGGATATAATAAAACCATTATATCAAATATAGTTATATATTATTATTATTTCTTAAACTTAATCCACATATTCCTTCCATTAAATGGATAATTAAACCATCATTCGATGTATGATGGGTTGTCTCCTCACGAACCAATATAATTTATTTTCCATCACCTCCCTGACAACTATTTCTAATGATGGATTATATATATATATATATCATTCTATTATTATTTTTTTAATATATTATATCCTCTCATTTTTAAAAATTCCATCCATGGGAAAATGATAATTTCATTCTTGTATAAGTGTGGATGACCACCTATATCAAGAAATTAGATTTTTTTCTCCTATATTAAGTTCATAGATGGTAATAATATCATTTTTACTATATAGAAATTATTATTATTAATACATTAATGTTACTCTATAAAATATGGAATAACTACCTCTTTGACAAGAGTCACATATGGAATTCATTTTTTACATATGAGCTGAATGTGGTTAAATACTCCCACATGAACTGAAATGATTAAATAATTGATTATAAAATTGTATGATATAAAATAAAAGGATTAATAAACATGAAATATTCTTTTATCAAGTGAATAAGTATCATAATCTCATTAATAAATATTCTAAATAACATACACATAGTTTCAGACTTGTGGTAAGAGACACTTTAACTTAAACCCTTATTTTTAATTTGTTAATGATTTATTTAATAAATCTTTTTTACTCTGTCCATATTGGTAAAATTAATTTTTGATTAATTAACACACATATATATGTATTATAAAGGAAATTTTATTAATATTTTTAATTTCTAATGTTTTTTCTAAAAGTAGTCCATTTATATATTTTTTATAGATCATTTTGAATTGATTTAATAAAAGGAAAAAATGAATGTTCTATTTTAACATATACATAATTAATGGATTTTCCTACCACTGTAACTATTATTTTATGGTTTAATTCATTAATACCTTATATTTAATCTTTATGTAAAACCCTTATTCCTATTTTAATTGGAATTTGAATTTTAAATTTTTTTTTGAAAGGAAAAGGTATTTTGATAATTTAATGTTTTTTTCATATGGATTCAAAAAAGTTTTTAAGGGTTTTATGCTGAATTAGAGAATGTACAATGTGTTTTTCCCTGATATAGTACTTGATGATTAAATATGATAAAAGGTGATCCCGATTAAAATTATATAAATATATGAGATCAATTCAAATTATACGAATTGGTGGGCTTGATATATATTTTATGAGCAGGTCAGCCTGATATAGATGATAATAAGAGGGTTATCCGAATACAAATTTAATGAATGGTTGAGACTAAAAAATATTATCTGAACAGTGATACAAATATATATCTCAAATGAATTTGGTATTATTGTCTGTATTCAAATGTATTAAAGTGGGAGTTAACTAGGTTGATTTCTTATATGGATTTAAATATAATCCAATTATTTATTAAAAAAGAGAAAATTGTTTATAAATATGATAATCTAAATTTCCTAAATGTATTTTTAATTTTATGTAATAGTTTTTAAAATTTTTCATTGAGAAAAAATTTTATTTTCTATGTGGATATGATTTATTTTATACACTCTAAGAATAAAATTTAACATGTAAATATTTTAGGGGTTTTCATGTTTGACACTGGATTAATAGATTCATTAATTATATATTCCATACTGATTATATTTTTATCTTAAAAAATTTTCAAATGAATTTTTATAGAGCTTAAGGATGAGTAAAAATGATAATAAAGTTGTAGTTCTTTATATGGAAGTTATCTTGATAAAACCAAGTATGTCTTTATAAAGAAATGATTTTGTGGGTAAAATGGATAAAATATAGAGATGTCAACATTGAAAGACTTTTCAAAATTATCTAAATCACAAAACAAAAAATTTATAATGATGGGAATGTGATAAAATCATTAAATTTGATGTTATATGTTTTAATTGGATGAAGTTGGTCACTTTTATTGGTATTAAATCAATAAATATAAATATTATGTTTTTGAATCCATATTATGGTGTGTGGGTTTAGGGATATTATTGTTTGTATCAAATGAGGTTTTAGATAGCTTCAGCGACTTTGATTTTTTCATGTGAGTTCTAATAATGAGTTATTTATACCATTATGGATTTATAGGTTGAGGTTTGATGATAAGATAGATTGAATATACACCCCCATTAAGGTTTTATGTGATGGAGTTCATGATGAATAGTTGTATTTTCAGAGAAAATTATGTTAATAAAAACTTTTAAGTTAGTATGTTATCTATTGAATATGTTTTTTGATGAATAATGCTTTTATATTAAATGGACATAAGTTGAATGGTCATGATAACCATCAAGGTAAATATGATATTTGATGTTAAGGTAATTATGTTCAATCATCATTATAAGGTTAATACAAAATATGAATATGTGATTTATCATATATATAACAATGGTATTACAAAGTGATTTAGTGTCTTTTCATTAACATTATTTTTTAAGAGGTTTCCTATTTTAGTAAAATCATACGATTAGTGAATATAGAAATTATTCAAGATTATAATGGTCTTTTACATTTAGTATAAAGGTTACACTGTGTTTTTAAGTATATATGATTTCATTTTGTATTTTAAGGGATTTAAGAAATTTATGGAAATGAATTTAATATTATAGAGATTATATAATTATTTTTTAAACATTTTCAGGTATATGACACTATGAGAGACTAATGTTGTATGGAGATAAATGTGAAATTGATCTCAGAAGAATATTTGAAAAAATACGTATGATTTTCAATATTTTTAACATAGTTAAAGAATATTTCGAAAAATTTTAAGTGTAGTTATTTATGGAAGGATATAAGTAAATAATTTTGTGTTATTTTGGAGAATTTAGCTAATAATTTTTCATTTATTCATACAAAATATTTATTCATATGGAATAATATCCTAACATTCTTTATCAATATCTTTTTCTTATTACTATATAATTATTGGATGAGTAAGATTTTATCCTTTTATAGGTCTTTTAATACATTAAATTTTAATTTTATTGCATTAGGAATTAAAAATTAATCACTAATATTCATATATTAGAGTTAATGATGAGATAAAAGAGGAAGATTTTTAAATCATGTAACAAAAAGATGAAATTGTCTTTATAGATTTTAGAAAATTTTTATATTTATATTTCATTATGTTCGTAGTAAATATGGTAAAAGAATTCCTAGACTCTAGGAAAAGTATATTAATACAAAAATTATATATTATTTTCTTCTTTTCTGATAAATTGATGGTCTTATTTCACAGTATATGGATTTATGTCTTTATGGCCATTTAATTTCTCATATTCATTAAATTTATTGTGATCAATGTCCTATATCACTCTCTATCATATTTACACATAATAGTTTCATTTCATTTTCATATTTTCAGTTCACACTAAAATTATACTATTTGGAAACCATGTTATGTGTTATTATAAATGACCAACATATTTGAAATTATCTCTTTTCATTTGGATGATTTATTAATTCTTTTTATTATATTGGTTTTTAGAAAAAGTATTTTATAATGTCAAACCCTTGATTAATGACCTGAGGATAAAATTTTTGGGGCATCATTTATTAATGGGGGAGAATTTCATATCCCAAAATTTTAAAATAATATTGTGTTTGATTGAATATGAGGCAGACAACATGAAATATTAAATAAAAAATGAAATCTTATATGATGATTATAAACTATCCCTTATATTTGTGAGAAAAAATAGTATTAAAAAATTATAATACATATATATAGTTCAGACATAAAAAAAATATTAATAATTAGGAAACAAGCACTCAATTTTTAGTAATGTAATTTTATGCATTAAATGTAAATTCCCTTCAAAATGTATTTTATTTCATTTTGTGAGAAAAGATTTAAATTAATTTCAAACAATTTTATAATTACTTTTTGATAAAAATGATATCATTTTTTAAATCATCATATCAAAGTTCTTTTAGGATGAAATTTTTTAGTACTTCTAAAATGATTTTTTTCAGTGAATATTTAAAAATAGTTTTTTGGTAAAACATTCATTTATTATCATTTATATTTCCCAAAATTCTTTTATTTTTATCTTATATTTACATAAGTGTCTATTAATTAGAAATAATCAAATTAATGATATATGAATAATCATTATAGTTGATTTTGGTATAAGTTCATTTTTATACTTATGAACACATTGTTCTATTTTTTTGTATTTTTTTATTTTAACATAAATTAAATTCATATACTAATATAAGTATAATCATGGAAAATTTAATCCATATTTTTAATTATGAGGTCCATATTTTCATCCATGGTATATAATCATCACCTCAATAAGGTTACATTAGGTAATTATTGTTAAACATAATATGACAAGGATTAAAAATAAATATAAAACATGCCATTAATATTTTGGGTTAGTGGGGTTCTACGATCCTTAGAAAATATTATTATTTAAATGGAATTTTGATACATTATTCTTTGAAAATGACTTATATATTCTATAATTAAAATAAAAATAAAAAATATAAGTCACTATCATTGAAATTTCCTTATTATGTTCATATAGGGATAATTATATTTAAATGAATATAATTTTTTTAGGTAATGACTATTTTGATTATTATAATTTTTTTAATAATTTTTAGTTATTATATAATTTTATAAAACACTTATACAATTCCGATATAGTGTTTTCATAAGTATTAGAAGATTAATATAAATGATTAAAAAAATATTATTATTATTTGGATTACATATAGTATCACACTAGTTTTATTGTAAATAATAATTTATATTTAATGGATAATTTTTTTATATTTTAATTCTATAGAAATATTTTGTTTTCTAATTTCATAATATTTGATTAGTTCATAAAATGACATTAATAATATTTTTTAATAAAAAATATTGTATTAAATTTTTTAAAATTCATAAAAGTTCCATATTTGTCCTATAGAATTATATAGGGTTTTTAAATATCACTGATAGTCCAATTATGGGTCAGTTTTCCTTTAATATTAACTTTTCTGACTACTATAATGTAAAAATGTTCGTACCACATTAACCATCAGAAGCATAAATGACGTGTTAATACAAATAGATAAGGGTGAAAACATCACCTAAGATTTTCCATGTATAATTGAATTAGAGGATTTAAACTCATAATAATATGTTATTATAATTATACCCATTTTGATCCACATTAACCAGAAATTTAATTTATATTAATTAAATACATTATATAATTACAATAGTTATTCTACCTTCACTTAATAAATTGATTATCCTCTCCTATATTCCTCAAACCATTTGATAAGTCTACCAAAGCCAAATAAATATCAAAATTCTTTTCCAATATCCCTACCCACTTAATTGTTCTTTATATTTGGATGAATACCAACCTTTTATAGATTATGTTCTAAGTAAAATTAGTTTTTCTAAAGAACAGATATAACTTTTTTACCACATGTTCTAGTTTTGTTTATTCTTCTACCTACTTAAATATTCATATAAAAAATACTGGATAATAAATATAATATCTCACAAATAATTATTTATAATTATTTTAATTTATTAACCTTAATCAATCATCTAATTCTATCAAATTTTTAATGAAACCATCATTCATATATATGATGGTTAGCTGCATTACGAGCCGATGTAATTTGTTTTCAATCATCACCTCCCATGGTAGTATATAATAACTACATTAATATATATATATATATATTAAATTAATGACATCATTTTCCTTATAAAAATATAATTTATTATATAATTTCATTCCTTTCCATCTATTAGATAATGAAAAAATCGTCTGTATATACATTTAGATTATCACCTCCACAAGGAGATGTGTTTTGTTTCCCCTATATACAATTCATAAATGGATATAAAATTGATATTAGTTTATAAAATGTGTTATTATGTAATCAGTAATATTATTTAAATGATTAAATACCGACCACTTTAACCAAATTCATCCTACTAAAGTCATTCTGGACATATAAGCTGAATATCATCAAAACACACTATATGAACATAAAGGGTTATTTAATTGAATATAAAATTGTAATATATAATATAAAAGGGATAATAATCATGAAAATAGTTTTTAATAAATTAAATAATTAACAAAATTTAATTATTTTGGAATACAAAAATTTTACATGACAAGTTGTACTAAAGGGAAGTGACTCTAACATAACACATTATTTTAAATTTTATTAAGATTCATATTATAAATAATTTTTTTCCAGGTATATATTATTAAATTTTTCTTATGGATATATTTTTATGTTCATAAATTAATTATATAGGTAATTTTATGTATATTATTAATTTCGTACAAATGTTTTCAAAATGAGTCTTTCTAAAGAATTTAGTCAAAATATTTGATTTTGTTAAAAATGAAAAACTGAAGGCTCAATTTTAATGTGTACATCATCAATAGATTTACCACATAGAATATTATAATTATAATTTTTTATCATATTATAATGTTATATTTTTTATTCAAATAAAAACCCTTCTTTTGTGTGTTCTATGTATTATGTTTTTGAAAATGGGGTTTTATAAGGAAATGATATTTCAATACATGAATGTATTTAAAATATGGATTAAAAAGAGTTCATAAAGATATTTTATGATTAAAAGGTAAACCTATTATTATATTTATTAATTATATAGGAATTTAGAATTATATGTAATGATGGGTGATCCGGATATATCTTATAAAAAAGGGTGAGTCTGATTAATATTATACAAACAGGTGAGATCAATATAGTTGACATGAATGGGTAAGACTAACACAAAGTATATTAATGGGTGATACTAATATAGCTTATTATAACGGGTGATCCTAATATAAATTTTATGATGGGTGATCCTGATATATCTCTCTAATGCACTAGGTAATGTTCGTTTTTGTCAAATACATGAAATTTGGAATTAATTAAATTGATTTCACTTACGAATTTAACAAGGATTTGGTTATTTTTAAATGATAGAACACAAGTTATAAAAATGATATTATACATTTCTTTAAAGGGAATATATTTCATTTCTATGGTTTTAAAGGGTTTTCTTTGAGTGTATTGTTTTTTCTTATGGATATGATTTAATTTTTAGACTTAAATAATAACATGAAAAGGTAATAATTATATTTTTTTATATTTTCTAATAGATTAATAGATTTATTACATTAATTTACACAATTATGTTTTTTATTTTTATTATTCAATGTTATAAATTAATTTTACATATTGGTATGTATGATTATAAATTTTAATAATGTTATTGTTTTAAATATGATATTTACCTTGAACAAAAAAAGAATGTCTTTGTAAAGAAGTTATTTTGTGATGAAAATGGAAAATATATAGAAGTGTACAATTTAAATGAGTTTTTCTTAATTATATGTAATTCTAAAACTAAAATTACCTTTAGTATTTCAGTGATCCAATATTTCAGTTTAATGATACATGATCTGGATTGGTAAATTTTTTTCTAGTTTATTTATATCAAACCTAGAAATGTAATGATTATTTTTTGTACCAGATCTAGGAGTTTAGGTTCCACGTTTCAAAGGTGATGAAGATAAATAATTATCATTACAACAATTTGTGAAAATAATTTAATATATAATATATAAAATTAATTTAGAATTTATTTTTTATTTAATTTTCTAGTGTGGTAAATTGAAAATTAAAATAATTATTAATATAAATCATAATTATTGAATAAAAATTCTCAAGCAAACAAATTGTAATAAAATAATACCGTTAATTGGAAATATAGCTCTTTAATTAGTAAATTTTGTACTCATGAAACAATTATTAACCCTTTAACGTTGAATTTATTGGCACTTTTAACTCCGGAAATATGAAAGATGACCAATACTAACATAACAATGGTTATCTAGGAATAATTGGAATAATAAAATTCAATATATCTTGTAAAATATTAATATTAATCAATACTAAAAAAATATTATTATTTATTTATATTTTAAATATATTTTTGGATAACATATATCAATAATATTTTCGATTTTGGTCATCTGATAACTGATTTTGATGATTATCAATGTTATGTTTGATAGAGTAAATGAAAATTCCATAGATTGAAAATTAGTATTCATTAAATTCTTTTGAAATAAATTATATTAAATATGAAACTACCAATTAATGATTTTTGTTATTTAATTCATTAAACCAACCTCTATATTTTCACTATCTGTTATTGGTTCTATATGTTTCCTTATATCCCCATTATGGTTTTGGGGATCTATGGTGTCACCCCACCCCCTTGATAATAATTTTCTCTCACGTCCACCACAACCACCCATTCTCCACTTTCCTCACCCAATGAACTCACATAGGGTTTCCTACATCATTTCTTTTGACTATATTATATCTTATTAACCCTATTAGATAACCATTAATGAAAACCCCTTCAATCATTGATCTCATCCCACTAATCCATTAGTAAACCTCTTCTATCATTATTCATTATTCTATTTTGTTTAATATGGTTATTTTTTTAGTAAGTGTATAATTTTTTTAAAATTTATTATCTTATATATTTATTTTAGTATTTTAAAATAATATATATAATTTTACTCTTATTAATGAGTACAGAAGAAGAGATAAATGTGAGAATCAAATCAATGAATTCAATTAATTTTATAAACAAAATGTTGGTGTTCCTCTTTCAAATCGATCGTTGAATTTATCAAATAATATATTCCAAAATTATAACTTTATCATTAAATTTTAATTTTCCAATTAAACTTTTTTATTTTTTACTTTATATGACCACTTCATCGTTAAGTGATTCAATAAAATTTTTCTGGTCTTTAATGTAATCATTTTGATCATTTATTATCATAAGTTGTTCGTCGATTTTTTTTATCAATTCATCAAAATCAATAACAAAAATTTAAATAATATTTCTTCAAAAATAGTGTTCTAAAACTAAGTGGTTCTTTCATTTATTTGGTGAGGGTGCTCCAAATATTATCTATATTATCGTCCAGCCTATCTATATTTATTTTGTTAATGGAATAACTCCTCTAGTCATCCTTCAAGTTCAACTAATGAATTTATTCAATAATATTATATGTAATTATATTATTCATTTTACAAACCAACCATCATAGAATCATCTTAATCTAATTTAAATTTTATTTTTTTATTCATGAAAAAAATCTTTGTTGGTGTCATCTTTAATCATAATTTTCTTCTACCGAATCTTCTTTTTAGATTAATATAAATATTTTAAATTCATTCTATTATAATTATTTTGAAAATTTTGTTAGAATTGATATTCAACATAATATTTTTCAACACTTATTAAAAAACTCACTCCCAAGTGGTCAAATTGAATATTGTTTAATAAAGTAAATTTTAGTTTTCCTAATCATCCCCCATTTCATTCCATGAAATTACTTTCCACTAGTGATAAAAATTCATAACGACTATCCTAAAAAATTTCTTTATAATTAATATCATGATTCTTTATAAACTTTATATAAAAATACTTATATTAATGTCATGAAAATTCTTCTAGTTTCACCCTCTTCATATTTTCCACCATGATACGTTGTATATGTGAAAAAGATAGCCCCTCAATGTTCTATTCCTCATGTGTAGAGTATTTTTATTATATAAAGGTAGGAAACTTTTAAATCTCATCTTTACATTATCTATATCCTATATTTCATAACCAACACCACATATAGATCAATAAAAATCAATAATGTTGTTTAATAATCCATTTTTTCAATATACTTATTTAAAATATATAAATAATAGTACAAACTTGAATCTTTTCCATCTTAACTTTTTACTACATTAAAATTTTTAGGTAATTTTTTATATTTCTCATCATCCTAATTAATATATTCATTTAGAGTTCCCTTGATAAGTATTTTATTGTCATTAAATTATCATTATGTATATTTCATTTATGTTTAATTATATGGATTCTCTATAGTTTCAATTACATGGATTCCTTGAATAGTGAAAGACTATTTATCTAACTTAAAATGTTAAAGAAGTTATCTCTTAATAATTTTCAATTTATAGTAATTTCTTTAGTAAAAAAATGTAACCCTGTATTTATTCATTTCACCCACTATGTCAAATACATCATTGAAGTGGAATCAATAATTGTTATCCATTAAATTATAATACCACTTAGTGAAACCACAACACACCTACCATAATAATAGAAGGATCCAAAATGGGGGGGGGGATAATTACTCACATCAAATATCTTTTTAACTTGTTATAAATAAATATCAGATATATTATGCAATGTAGACGAGGAAAGATATCCATTAAATTAATTTAAAGTGAAATAAAACAAAAAATTTACTTGGTATACCTAAAAGTTCTACATCTAAGGATCACACACTAGTTTTGTGTTAGTGTAAAAATAAGTCAACCAATAAATTGTTTGTAGAATATAATGTATATGGATAGATAACTACGAATCTAGTGTTTACATCCTCCACTTGTCTTTTTACTCGCTACATCATCACAAAGACATGAAGAAATGGAATATATATCATATAAATAAATATTTCTGGGAAAATAAATATCATAATATATTATTTGTATTCATATTCATATTCAACTTAATTAATAAGAAATGTATACCAATAAAGTATTAGTTCTCTAACCATCACATAAAAAACTACTCCAAATTATAGTTTTACAAAATTTCATAATACATTTCTATACTCCAATATAATTTATAACATCAAAAGAAGCCCATTTTTATCCCTTAAATAAAAAAGGAAAAAATTTAATGCCATAATAAACATCATTATTTCACTTAAAAAACTATAATTTTAAAGATAAATCTCTCATTAATTGATAAATTTATTCCATATATCTAAAAATATCAAATTTTAAAAAAAATATGTAGTTAGTAAAAAAATAATCGCCTAATGAAGGCAGTTATGGTGAACTATATATCAATTACTATTACTCTTAAAGAATTTAATCATGATATTTTATTTCATATCTTTAGAATAGTTTCATTTTTATTTCATGTAAATATATTAAATATAAATATTAATAACTAATATATAACATTATGGAAAAGTTCTATGCATCATCTAAAATTAGGACATTTAATTTGGGCCAAACCACCTGGAAAATAATAAAAAACATTTCACACTTTTTTTTAAAAATCCCATTCAAACCAAATCACATCCTATCATTTAATATTATTGAAAATAATTTTTTTTAAACCCAATATCATTTCATATTATGTCTTAACAGTCTTAAATGAATGCCATTGTCATAATGTAAAGCATTATACCTCTAAATCTACTTTCTGTTATACTATAATTAATTAAGAAACAATAATTTATTATCATGGGGTCATATTTCATTTATTAGCTAACTAATAGAATTCATTAAAAACCACATAATGTAACCATGTTCAATTAACAATTAAATAAAATTTTATTTTTTATTCTTCACAAAATTGGAATCAAAACTTATTAAAAAAATCCATATCATTATTCATTATTTTTAAATAACCTTAAATAATTTAATAATACCAACCAAAATCATAACCACCATTGAACACATTACATTATTCTCCCATTATGATAAAAATATTTTACAACACATTGAATATATATTTATTGAATTAATTATATATAATTTTAATTAAAAAATATAGATTCATATTAAAAAATAAATATATTGTTTAAAAATATATGTGTGTGTTCTCAGTTGAGTTCTGTATGATATACTAATCTATGTTGAAGAATAGTATAATATGTACCTCTCTCCAAATGGGATTAAACATTTAAGGGTAATTGGTTCATTGATAAAATTTATATTTGGTAGTAAATGATAGAAAATTTATCAAATATATACATATTTCATATCAATGAATGAGTAAATTGTATATAACCACCAATATATTGTAATCTATAAATATCATTGTTAAATCAAGTACATGTAATATCAATATTCTCTAATCAATATAATAACTTAATTTTTAAAATTCCTTCAATTAACATTTTATAAAAAAAATATTGTCATGACATTATATAGTGGATATTTCAAATATCCATGGTAATAGTTAAGATGGAAAAGTTGGAGAAAAATAAAGTCAAAAGAGTTAATATGAGTAACAGAGAACATAACATCATGGATGTGAATAAACAAAGACCAGCCTTGTTAAAAAATAATTTATAAATCCTAAATCAAGATTTGATGAAATAGAACATTAATTCATTTTAAATGATGGGTTTGACGTAAAATCAAGTATTTTCAAAGTATATAGAAAATTGGAAATGCAAAATTAAAAATAATTTTCATTAATTATTTGGTAACATTTTTGAAAAGAAGGTGCTGAAGTACACTTATGAAACACTTTTAACAATATATCAATAATACATTTAAATTTTTATATTTAAAATATATTTCCATATTAGAATAAAGAAAATAAAAGATAATTATGTAGGAAAATATAGGGGAGAAATAAAAATATTCATAAGAGTAATGATATCTATTTTTAGTACACATTAAAAATAATTTATTTTTTATTTGGAAATATTTATTGGATAATAGGAAAAAAATATTATTTTCAAAAATTATACATCCTTATAAAAAAATATGACACCTGAAAAATACTGATTATAGAGCGAAAAAATGTTCATTTGGAAAAAATTTTATATAGTGATTACTTTTCAATGTTTATAAAGAAATTCCCAAAATATTATTGTGCAGAAATACATTAAAAAATATTTTTAATATTATAAATTGAAATTACATTTTCAAAAAATATAACCTCAAGAAATCATTTATTTATGAAAGATAACCTCCTTAAATCAAAATAATTTATATGGATATAAAAGAGAATTATTCTTGAATAAAATGTGAAATATGTCAACTTCTATAATTATAATTCTAACTTTGTATTTAATTACCAAAGGGAGGGAAAGTTGCATGAATATTTGAAAATCCAAAAATTAACTAGGTAAAGAATAAAATAAATGGGGAATGTAAAATAAATAAGATACAACTCCCATAATAAACCTTAAAACCTAAAAAATGAAGTGGAATTGTAAATTTTACCATTATAGTTTTTATAATACTGGAGTCAATACCGATTGAAAGATAAAAAATTGAAATGGATATTTGATTTCCATTATTAATGACTGATTCATTATATAATATTTGAAATTGTTTTCATACACACTATATAATTGAAATATGCCAATAATTAAAAAAATATTTCTTAGTGGAATTTTTCTTGTTCAAAACCTTTTAAAATATTATAATTTTTTATTTAATTTTAATTAAATGAATCTTTACTATAAATTAAAATTAAATCCAAATTAAAAAATTATAAATAAAAATACAATATAGGTTATAAAAAACAATATTATTCCATAATATAGTCAATAGAGAAGTAATATTTCTAAATAAAAGATTATTGATTTAAGAATCTCCTTACATCAATTACCCAACGATATCATACGTACATATTCACAACTTTTTAATTAAATTATGTTAATTGAATAATTTATTCAAAACAAATATCACTTAAATTACTTTATTTTATTAATTTAATAAAATTTAATATCATGTTTCATTTAGTTACTAAATCAGTGTAGTTTAAATTAGTCATTTTAGGGTCAATTTGTATTTTAATATAAAAAAAAATTGATATACATATAAATGTAATATCTAATGGTATAATGGTTCTAAAAAAAATAGTATTTTATATTATAAGAATAATATAATTCCCATACAAAATTACATCAATAAATCAAAAAATTATTTCATTTTCCACAATCTTCTTGGATTATATTGTTTTTTATGTTTTAAAATAACAATAATTATTCAAATTTAATTCCATTAATGTTAGAGGTATTTCATCTTAATAAAAATTATAATCATAAAAAATAATATTTTTTACATAATTTTACTATTTTTTATGTTTCATAAATCATTTATGAAATATTTTAAATTCTCGAGACCAGATAAACCACAAAGAGGTTGGTGAATTAGTGGATTCATTTTAATAATTGTCTTTTTTAATTCAATATATGTGACATATTAAAGTCTTGATCACATATTCAATGAATTCCAACCTATAATTTTAGAAAAAAATGAAATAACTGGAAATACTATGAGGATTTTACAAGGATCATCGACTATGTGAAAGCATATTCCTTTCTGTGATGAACATGTGGTTATTTATAGATTTTATTATCACTATTAATTATAATGATCATATGTGTAGAAAAATATAAAATCAAGATTACAAAGGTAATATCTATTTTTTATAAAAGATATTTGGAATTGTTTGTACATTAACCCCAAGTTATTTATATTATCTTCAGCAACCATGTTGTCAACATTTCATCAACTTACATTGTCTTCAGATGTAGTGATCTGTTGGATTTGTTCTACTTCAATTATGAGCTCACTAATCTTCTATAATATTATTATATTAAGTATTTCATACCATTAATTATCATAAATTTTCATCTTTTGATATTTGAATAATATTTCAAGTATGCTAAACAACCAGTCTCACTAAAAGCCTTTAACCACCACTCAATATAATCAAAATGATTATATGAATGTTTTCAAAGTACTCTTCAAAATATATAGGTGATATTACAACTAATACATGCCATTAGAATATCAAATTTTTCAATTGAAAGGTATTCAATACATGATATTTTGTTATCTTCCCCACATCACTATAATATATCAGCACAAATCAATAAAATACTAAAAATAGTATAAAAATGAATATCGTGTGTTCGTTATGTATGTAAATGTGTAAGTATTTCTTCGTGAATAAAATTATAAATATAATTCATTATAATAACTATTTTTTGTGAATCACATGTGAGTGGTCAATATATAGCATTCATCCAGGCATATTTCATGAATTTTATTCATGTAGAACAACTTCACCTACATTCACAAAATATTTATCATGCAGTAATATCACTTCATCATTTTGGTAAGAATATGGAGTAATTTTTTTCTTCATTTTGGGGTTTTTTATGTAGACCACATTATTTTCCCAACAAAATACACAAATACTATATTATATGATCATACTTAATCGATCAAACTAATATGGCTTTATAGATAAATTTTTCATGCGACAGTATGTGTGGGATATATTATCTTCGCTCACTCTTGTAACATAGTGAGGTTATATAAACTAGTTTTATGAATTGATTAAAAAATATGACATTAAAGTTATTTTCAAGAACAACATGATTGTATATAATTGTATTCATAAAATCATGATGTTTCATGTAAAATTTATTCACGAAAATGTTGTGTATGTTATAAACTCAGGTGCATGGTATTAAAAATAATTCACCGATGATTGAAAAGATTCATAAAATATCCTCTCCATCATGTAGTCAAATTATCTTCACAAGAGGCCTTGTTCTTATTCATGAAACAAAGGAGGCTTGAGAAAAACATTTCACTTCACCCAAGTGGATGCACAAGAATTATTTTTTTTTCTTCAATGAAAATGAGATATCTTCTAAATCATAAGAAGTATTAATATTTACAATCAACATTGAATCAATATATATAGATAATAAAAACCAAATATTTTCCAACAAACATTTCATATCAAGGACCAACTCTAATCCTGAAAATAATTCATGCCCATAAATAGATTTGAATGCTAAAAAATTTAGGCATTATTCAAACATGGGTTTATTTCTTATGATGCAAAAAATATAGTGTCTTCATGTGGATGACTAATTAAATCACAAATTAATTCCCAATGGAAATTTTTTATTATAAAATATCTCATCTTGAACTCCCTCATCCTTTAATATTCAAGAATATTGTAATGTAACCATCATTTTTACCCCAATAGAAACATATTATTCAAAATAAATACTAGCATGTATGATTGTGATTTCATGCATGTATACCTTTGATCGATCAGTTATTCTTCTTTTGTGATATATCACTAGAGAGAGTTTTTGGATTTCATGAGATTAATCAGTGCTCACTTCCACCAAAAGAAACCATGCTTAGTATCTCGTGATAAAGCAAGGAGTAAGATTTTGGAAATGAAGATGATGGATAATCATATCAATGATCATATAATGGTAGCAGTATGTTCATATGTTATTTTGATGGATTAAGGGTTGAACATGATCTGACACCACATAAAACATTAAAATTGGTTCCCTCAACATAATAATACTCACTATTTCTTCCCACATTTGAGCTGACACTGGGGTTCAGCACAGAGAACACATAAGCACACACACCCTCATCAGGTCACCCCACAACTACATGTTTCTCTTGGAACCCTATATTCCCTATGTATATACCTTGGACCCCATCGTACATACTTCCAATGGGTTCAATATATGGAAAATTCATCACCCTTCACAACAATCTTGGTTGATCTTCTTCCATATGGTTGATCCCTAGGTCCCAAATGTGTGGTTTAATGGGTCCTCAGTTGACCATCAGTTGAACCATTTATTATTAACACACTAGAAACTAAGTATAAAACTATGAAGTATTAAATTTCCAATCCTTCTTCAAAAAAATTCATAATTAAAAATATAAATGGGTATACTCTTTTTTCTGCATGGATTTTATATATCTTCTTGAAAATGAAAATTTTCATGAAATTCCATCATATTCATCGGCTTAGACAATATTTCACCCACAATCACATGTTATTGAAACATTAAGACATGTTAATAATATTACATGCTTTATTACTATTTTAAATAGATATTTTCACGAGAATATTTTAAAAAATACATTATAAGCTTCCAAAAAATATTTTATTGTCATGGAAAAAATCTTGGGATCTCTCCATCTTCATAAGAAGTCTTCTGCACATTATATTGAAACCTTTTTACTATAAATAAAACATCTAAAAAGTATACTCAATAATCTCTACATTTTTATTTTTTTCGTCGATACCGATATAGTAGTGTTCTTTCAATATGTTTCATGTATTCTCTCACAATTTATTATTAAACGTTAATTTCATTTTTCAACCCCTTAATGACAGTAATTAAAAGGTTCATGTTAATTTTTTTTATCAATTCATACTTATAATTATTCTATTAACCACAACACTATATTTCAGCATGATCCATGCATATGGTATAATGAAAATGAGGTATTGATGAGGAAAATAAATTTGGTTCTTGTAAAATTGAATCATACAAACTGAAATAAGAACTCAAGATCTTCCTTATTTATTTTACAACATTATTCACGAATAATGAAAATGATACATACATATTGAAATGAAAAATATCAAACCAAAACATCTAAATACAGATAAAAAAACATATGAAAACAATTAAGTACAAATTGAATGATTTTTTAATAGACATGGGAATTTTTTATCCTTTCATTTATCTGGTCATTATTAAAAATAATTTTATCCACAATTTATTCAGAATCAAATTTTGTTTATATAGGATGATAGATAAAGATTACAAACCTCGTTAATGAAATTTTCAATAAGGAACCAACTAGAACGTTTATATTTTCATGAGAAAAATAATTATGGCATCTTTAAACATTCATTTGTCTCCCACTCAAGGGAAAAATCAGTCAACACCATCACAATGGAGAATCTCATTCATAATTATTTTCAATAAATAGAAAATATGGAGAATAAACCAAAATATATCAACAACCTATGGTTGTCTAGATTTTACATCTTTAATAACTTCACCAAGGATGATATTATTCATTACTTAATCTTAAATTATCTAAATATAATATCTAAACATGATGGTGTCATCTTGATCATTGTTTCCTATGTTATATGGAACATTATCAACTTCATAAAATGTGATCCTCTATCATATTTATATTTGAATTATAATTGAGAAATCATTCATGTATGGTGACTTATTTATCTTTTCTATCATTAATTTACAGTTATTACTTCATCTCAGGTTATTCCCAGGAAAAAATTATTCAGATTCAATGCCCTATATTATAACCATAAATCCAATAAACAAAGATTAAATGGTTTTTTTGGTCTTATAGACCCTCAATGTGAACATGAATGTTGAGATTGTTTCTGAACATGGTTCATTCTTTTTCTCTATTCTTCATTATTGAAAATCTAATCTTATGTTTTTAGTTTTCATGAGGATAAATGGATCTCATAAAATCTTTAATTTATTGTGTGTGATTTTATATTTAAAAAATATTAAAATGTAATTTTATTCAATGGTGTAACATTTATCTTTTTTAATAAGTCTAATTTTCCAAAAATATTATAAAAATATATATAACATTGTGTCCATCCATGTTACACCCACCAAAAAACATATCTTTGACAATAATTTCTATTTATTGACTGCTACTCATGAAATTAATTTTATTTATGTAGAATATTTTTTTACCTTTTCATAGATCCTTTACTTGTGATTATTCTAGATTTTATTCTTTATCTATATTTTCTCTCTAAATTGCTAGTATATATATCAGGTTATTTACAGTCATATTGGATTTTTTTTCACAGAGTGTCACTTTGGTTTCTTAATTCATTTCATTTTTATGATATCTATCACTCTTCTTAAGAAACATATTGGGCCTATTTTTAATCAAATTTTTATTCATCATATTGTAATTGGATGACTAATTCTAAAACCTAATTTGAGTAATCTATTTTGAAGTATTCATTAAATTTATACCCAAATATGACTCTTTGTTTTTATATGGTTTTATGTTCCCATTGAATCTTGATAGATGTTGATATGTACATGAAAATTTATGCGACCACCACCTCTACCAATATCATATAAATATTTGACATAACCAAATATATTTGATGTAAAAATAATAATATTATTATCATTTCATTCTTTATTCACTCTCTTACACCCCCTTTGAATAGGAATGATTTGGGATTTAAAATTTAAGGGATTATAAAAAAATATATTTTTTAATTCCTTAAATTATTAAAACACCAATATAGACCCATAAATCAGGATCATTTTTTATTTTTTTATGTCTTTTAGAATTTATAACATAATAAACCTGCTACTTTTGGGACATCTTTTCTACACATAACGATTTTATTGGGTAGCCAACATCCACAGACCATTTTTTTCAAAATAGTAATTTTGATAAAATATAATTCATTTATCCTCATATATATATATAACAAATTTTAATTTATAACTGAACCGTTTTTAGGGAAATATTTAATGAATGTTTTAAATTGAGGTATGTATGGTACCTCTTTCTTCACAGTTACATGAGAGAAATAATTGTGTGATGTAATAATTTTTTGGGGTAAATTATGTGGGTCTCCTTTCAATATAATCTTCCAAAGTACAATGTGTGGTACCAGCTTCACAACTTTTTGATTTTGAATTCTCAATATGAGCCTTTTATATATTTTCTTATTTGATTTCCAATTCAAGTCATTTCACAATGAGAGAATTCATTTGACCTTCAGTAATTTAAATTTTGTTATTTAAAATCCTTCCACATCTTCTCAATAAACTATTCATGTATAACATCATTTTCTTGAAACAAAGAGTCAATCACCTCAATTCTCATGGATTTAATATGAAATTGTTCATTATAGACATCAATATTGTTTTTAATATTTTATCCCGATGAATAGATATACATATAAGATTATTTAATGACCTAAATTTATCTAAAAAATTTATAATACACTCTTCTTATTTTGTGGGGTATCATACATTAATTTCTTCATATTCTAATTTAGTTACAACAACTATTCTGGAGGTATTTTTCCATGTGTTGAACTTATTCATTAAGATCATCCCCATTTTATGATACTCGATATCATGTAATGTTATTTTATATTTATTATTTTAGAAAATCCCATAGATGATAAAAAAGAATATGTGGAAGAAAAATCAATCAATACATTTTATTCATTAACTAAAAAGTCATTTTTCATGTTATAACTTCCACTAGATCATAGATCATATTTCGGAATGTTTAAACAGAATTTAACACATATCATGAACTATCCTGAATTCCTTTATCCCAATGAGGTAGTAAATTTTTTAATATCCTTAGATTTTGAAAAAATAATTTTTACTTCTTGAAAAATTTCAGATCTGACATCGTCATTGTTTAGAGATATTGAAAATTATTCTTCCTCTCTTGACAAGAAGGAAATATTACTCAAATTAAAATTCTTATCATTCTTATTATTAATTAAATTTTTACTTGAAAGTGAGATATTATTTTAAAAAAATAACTTCTAGAAAACTATAATTTGTCCTAATTATAGGAAATAAATTTAAATATTCAAGAATAAAAACTTTATTAAAGATTATCCAACAAAGGGAACATAGTGCTAATAACACTTATAGATCCCCATATGGGATGAAAAACTAAGAGGGCCATAAAATAGTGGTTTATTTTTATGAATTGTCAATTAAATTCAACCTCTGTGAACTATTAAATCTTGATCTCCCATTTTATTAATTCTCACCACTCTTGTATGGAATAAAATGAAAGCATTGAAAAGTACATGGTGACTTTTTTAAGGTCTATCCTCAATGATAATTCCAAATACATATCGTGATCCACCAATAGTTCTTTTATGAATATTCTTTTCCCTATTAATTTTAGTGGTCACATGTGCATTAAAATTTAAACAAAAGTTTAGATTGTAAATATCCATATCATGTACATGAAAAATGGGTTTTTTTAATATCACAACTAGTTTTTTGAAAATATTCAAATCAAATTACTATGAACATGTATTCATATTCTATTTTCATCTGTTGTAGTATCTAATCAACCTTATTATTTTTCAAGTCGGGACCCAATAACATTTTTCTAATATCAAAATAGTCAGTCATTCTCATCAGAATTTATAAATTGTAGAAAACATCTGATATCTCACTGGTATTTACAGTATGTTAAATGATTGTTCTCCCTGAATTTATTCAACTACCATTGAATATAATTTATACCAATATATGAATATTTTCCCAATAATTATTTAAATAAGTAAATCATATTAATACTTCTATATATCCCTGAATTATTAGAATGATCAATTTAAATGTCTTTAACACACTAAATGTAGTATTCTCTATTTATTCACTTAAAGATATTAGTATACCTAAAAACAAAATTAATAGTAAATACATAAAAATTATGTGTTCTTCATGCATGTAAATTCAAAATTATATGTTCATGAATTAAATTAAAGAGATAGTTTATTATACCACCTCCCCTACAAGAAACAAGTATAGGATCTCATTATATATCATTCATAAAACTATATTGTATGTTTAAGCTTCATATTTAAGAATATCATCTCCCGTTGCACAAATTTATCACATGATAATAATACATATTCCATCACATATTTACTCAGAGTTATTTACTATAAGTGATAGGTTTTATATATGAAAGACCCTTTTTTTTGATTTATTAATTGGATACTATCCTATAAGATCACACTTCTTCATGACAAGAAAAATTGTATTGCTTAAAAATTCATGAAAAAAATATACTAGGGTGCTACTCCCTTTTCCCATTCTTGTAAAAAATTGAGGATATATACACTGGTTCATTTAATCAATTAAACTTCATGTATTTATAAAGGAATTGGTATGTATAACAACAGTTCATGAAACTCTTTCAATGGTATTGGATTTAATAGAATACAATTTTTTCTTTTAGGAAAATGAGATCTCTCAGAAATCATAATTGGAAATAGTGCCAACTCTTGACCTTACCTTAATATTTATAGAAGATATGAAATAGGTAATTAGGTTATTATAATTTCAAGTTAATGACCAATAATATTCCACTAAAAATATGTTATGTCTATCAATATATCCAAATTCACTAAAAAAAATTATTAGAACATGTGTTTCTATCAGAGGTTTTAGAAATTCATAGTGTCTTTATGTATCTAACTACTTCTCTCATAAAAATATGCTCAAATTAAAGTGATGAGAATCAATTATTTTACCTTGAACACCATATGGATTCATGATTCATGAATATTTCACAACAATGTTCATTTATTATCTTAGTAGAAACATATTCATTGAATAGATGATTTCATGCATGATCAAGGTTTCATGCATGGATTCATATAATCGATCATGTTTTATTATTCGGGGTTCTATTTATAGAGTTTTTCATTTGTTATCATGAGCTTAATTAGTGCATGTTACCGCCAAATAAAATATATTGATCAGCAACTCATGGTAACCAGAGGAGGAAGATGATGGATTGGAAGTTGACAGATCATCATGTCTATGATGATAAAATTAAAGGGATATGTCGTTATTTTTTTTAAATTGATGAATAATAGTATGCACTCCCACCCCACACTACACATCTGAATGTCTTCTCTCAAGTTATTAATTATCATCATTACATCACACATTTTATTTAGAATTGGGGTTCATCTCCTAGAACACTTATTCACACATTCCCTCATCTATTCATGCCAAAAATTTATGGTCCCTTGGTTATATATATTAACCTTATATTGATAACATACACACCTTCTTGAATTATTCCTATGTTCACTATGAAATCTCAATTCCTTCTTCCTCCATGTCTAGGTGGGAAGTCTGTCTCCCATGTGGTTAAGCCTTGGGTCCCACATGTGTTCTTGGGGGGGTCCTTAGTTTTCCATTGAATGGAACATTTTTTAATAAAACCACATAAAATTAATATAATATTACAATGTATTAAATTTTGAAGCCTTATTCATCAAAATTTATCATTAAATATATGAATATGTTCCCCATTTTATAGGCATGGTTATCAACTGTCTTCACCAAAATAAATATTTTCTTGTGATTCAATCATTGTCATTGGTGTAGAAAATATTCTACCCACTAGCACATGTTCGTTATCAATTAATACTACTTCATCCATTTTCATACCTAATTTCTCATGAAAATTGATAATTTCATAGACATTATTTGAAAACAACATTATAAATATCTACTAATATCTGTTCGGCATAGAAAACATACATGGGATCTGTTCATTGTCACTAATATTATTATTCACATCATATTGAAATATTTTTGACAAAAAATAAAACTTAAATTAAGTGGACTCAACATTATTATAACAGTTTTCATTTTTGTGATAAAACTAACCAAAACTATGACCTATTACAATTGTTGAATGAGTGATAAATTATAATTTTATATTGAAAATATTACCTTAAGAGAAGTTTAATTATTTTAAAATCATCTTACTAACATGATAAAGAATATTCAAGATGTTGTAGATGAATTTTAGAAGTGAAAAATAATTATAAAAATATTCTCATAAAGTCTCTCAGTATTCCCATTTTATGTAGTTTGATTTTATGCTAATTTTTTTATTAAAATTAGTAATTTATTGGGAAAAAAATTTGCAAAAAAATAATTATTTTTTAAATATCATAAATATTTGTTAAATATATTTTTACTACCAATAATGCAAGTTTGTGATGAAAAAATATATATATCATTCATGGAGGTGGTGGTCTGCATATACACATGACAATGTTTCTATTTTAAAAAGGATAAAAGGTATGGAAATTAAAAAATATTCTTACTTTAGAAATTGTGATTCTATTATAAATAATATATATATATATATATATTTAATTCATCAATATAACTTTCTATGTGAGTTTTTTGGGAAAATTGGAATTTTTTTTTCGTGGAGGTATTAGTATAGACGCACGTATAAGAGATGTTTTCATTTACCCTTGGATAAAATTGTGGTGGATAATTTTTTTTCAAAAAACATAGTAAAATTTTATTATTATAATTATACCTATTATATAATATATATTTTTTATATAATATTTTGGGGATTTATAAGAATTATAAACCAAAAACTCAATTATGTTTAGTACCTATTTCTTGGTTATCCTCATTTTGATCCTTTCTTAATCCATCATAGGTTATTATTTTTAGAAGAACATAGATTATATGTAGTTGATAAGGGTTTTGGGGAGTGATTTTGGTAGCTAATGGTTATGAAAATATGCTCAATGTGGGTGTATAAGTGAGGGGAGGAGTGGTCCTTTTATAAGTGAGGGGAGTGACACTCTTTTAAACATTCTTGATGTTAAAATAATATAATATATTTTTCATTGCAATATGGAAAAAAATGCTCATAATTTCAATGATAGTATAATATTGGGTTTAAATACCTTAATTTAATTAGATTTATATAATTTGTAGGGATATTTTAGTTTTAATCTCTTAGTTTTACCACCTTGTTAATCCTTTTTAATCCTTACCATGATGAAGATCTTTTTATATGATGAATATTCATTATGAATAAAATTAAATTCACAATATTAAATTATTTAAATATTATAATTCCAAAAATGGTAACCATTTTAAATGTCTCTACTTTTAGAGTTACAAGAATTTATTTTTAATATAAGTATATAAAATGACTTGAAAGACATTTTTAAAAAAATTAATTTTATAAATAAAAATATATTTACACTAATATCATGAATAGAATTGATTATCATGAAATTATTTAAATTATGATTGAAGAATGTATATTTATTTTACCATGTATAAATTAAATGTATCCATTTAGATACATAATTAATGAAACATATGAAAAGTAGTTCTTATTTTAGTGTATAAAATTCATTGGGCTTTTAAAATGTAAAAATTTTGTTTCTAAATTAAATATAATATTTCTAAATGAATTATTTTACTTATTGAATATATATTTAAACTTCTATTCAAATAAGTATCCATACTAGATCATGTTAAGGGAGAACTGTGTAATGTTTGTGAACCTCAATGTGTACTCACTCACTGTCATCCCTCTTATGTTGAATCTCCAGTATCTCTTGAATACATTTGAAAAATTAATTAAACTGGTACGTATGTTCGTTGCAAGGTTTATTAATGGAGATAAAGGGGTAATAATAGATAATTCTAAAAAAACATAATCAATTGGTGTATGGGCCTTGAATTTATAATTCCTATCCAGTTTTGGATCATTCATCAATGAAGAACATGCTTCCTAACAAATAAGAGACTCGTTGCTTTCGATTTACCTCAATCTACAATGATTCATTGTTCTATTGTTTTCATTTTGTATTCAAAAATCGTATAGAAGAATAATGCCTCAAAATGGTCATATGGTTCTATTCTAACCCTATTAAAATTTATATAATGGTTTATTTATATAAAATTAGTATTTGGTTAATTCAATTTAATAAATAAATTTAATTATTTATTTAACTCAACTCACTCTACCAAAACCACTTTTATCTTAACACCCTATGCCAAACTAATTTAGGTTTCACTTTGGGAAAACACCCTATTCCAGACTCAAATGTTTTATCAGATTTTTGATATCTTTTTTTATTTAAGTGTTATTACATTTTCATTACTAAATAGTGTGTGTGTATTATAAAATATATTTGATAATTTAATTAATTCAATACAGGAACACCGGGCCTCAGAATCACACACTACCTCTACTCCTAACTCCAAAAATAAATATAGAAATCTTCCAAGTTACTAAAAAGAAAAATTTAGGCCTCTTTAATAAAATAACCTTTAATGACAAAATTAAGCTGGGAGATTCTTCAGAATCATTGAACCTATTTTATGAATCAATTTTCGATAATGATTTTAATTGGAAAATAGTTTTGAGTTTCAGAAAATTTGAATAAAATAATGAAAGTTATTTTGATGAGTTACTCAAATTTTCAACAAAAATTTATTTCTTTCATGTGTAGGATTCCAACATGGATAATTTTGAACAAAAATCGTCAGTAAAAAACCCCTATGATAGGATTGAAACAAGTACGATGAAATTTGAAATATGATTATTCAATTGAAAATGAGAAACTGTGGGGTATCATTTCTAATAATTTAAAACCCAAACAATAATATCATTATTAAGATATTTGTAATAAAATATTAGTTTAACAAGCTGAAAACTATGACACATTCAAAATATTATCCCTACCACATATATGTATTGAATTTTATGGGATAGTGATTCCAAACAAGTGAGATAGCCACAAATAAGGCATAACTGTACCCTTATGGAAGCTGTTAATATAGTAATAAAAAAGCTATTAAGAGCATGAATAATTTAACCAATATTGGACTCATAATGGGTGAGTCCCATTTAGATAGTGTTAATGAAAACATTTTAAATTATTCTAATAAATTAAACAACAAACTAGCTCCCACAAGAATCCAAAATAAATCGATAGTTTTCATTTATTATAGGTGATTAAACCATGTGACCCACAAATAACACATCCCTATACCCTTTATAGAAAACATTTAGAAAGGATAAATGGGTAGTGTCACTAGTGTTTCAAAAATCAATTTTATGGGAACTTTTTGGATCTAATTGCCTCAAAGGACTAAGACATTACCATATTCACCTGTCCATTGAACATATCTTCCTATCAAAAAATACTTTTTTTCACTTTTAAATTCCCCTAGTAACATATAGAGATACATGGTTATTACCTTATCAGAACCAATTGAGAGCTATTTAGAGGTATTCCATGATGATTTTACTTTTAGTTGAACTTTTTTAATGTTTTTTGGAAATTATGACAAAAACATTAAATAGATGCATTGAGATAAACTTAGTGTTAAATTTTTAAAAGTTCCACATCATATTACAAAAAAAGAAATTTCCCTAGAAACATAATTTCTAATGATATAATTAAAGTTGATAAAGAAAAAAAATTGATATTATATCCATATGCCATTACCCCACTACTGAGAGAAACATTATGTAACATCCTAACCCAGGATCAAAATGAAAATTCCTTGAGTAGGCGGGTCACATGGCCTCAAGCATACTTCCCCATATGCCAAAGGCATTCGACTAGTAGCTAGGGCCTAGGGTGTGTCTATGGGGAGACTATTTCCTCATTTCAGAGTGTAACAGAGTGGTCTAAATATACAGTCATTAGTAGAAGTATAATATAAATCACTGACATATGATAAATATCTCTAAGATGATAACATAAATAAATCTAGAAGAATTCATATACCACAAAACCAAAAAACTAGGTTTTCATAGCACAACCCTTTTTCAGCGTCAAAAAGATCACTGATAAAGGGGGGGAGGGTTTATCAGTGATAAAAAGCAGTAATAAATGGTAATTTTACCAGAGTTTAAAAAATCACTGATAAAAGTGACCCTTTATCAGCATTTTTTACACTGATAATGGCCCCACCTTTACCAATAATTTTTTTAGAACTATTAAAGGCGACCCCTTTAAGTATAACTGATAAAGGGAGGGCTTTATCAAGGACTTTATCTAGTGCTGATAAAGTTAATATTTCAAAAAATTATTTTATAAATAATGATATATTGTTATATAAGTATATTTATTTTGATATAAATATAATATATATTTTTTAAATATATTTTAGATATGTATAAATAGAATAAAACATTATATATATATATATATAATTTAGTAAAAATTTCTTTAGAATATTTAAAAATATTTATTAATTAATAATTTCTATATTATCATCAAATAATAATCATTTAAAAACAATTTGAAGGCATGAAAAATAAAAATAACATAAAAAAATATCTAAAATTAGTTTAAAATGTAACTCAAACATCCAACGACCATAACTTTAGATTCTGGGGTCCGTTGGAGCTCAACAACATATAAAATCAAATCTATAAAAGACCTCTACGTTCTAATGACTGAAGAGAACCTTTGGTCCAATTTTTAAAGGCCAAAAAGGCCTAGAAGGCCCCTAAAATTGAGTTTTTTGATGGGATACATTATTGTATTAACATTCAAACAGGTATAACATCTAATTTGGATGCCCGCAAGGCCTGTACCACATATCATATTGATGATTTTTTCATTTTCATTGATTTGGCTATTTTTGGAGTTTAAACGAACATCTAGATTATAAGTTATGGTCGTTTTAACATTCCATGGATTTTCAAATACACATATATATATATATGTATTTATTCGTATATATATATGTATATATATATATATATCTTGTGTGTGTGTGGTTGTTGTACATATGTATGTCTGTATTTAATTTTTTTTAAGCACGGATAAAAATAATATTTTATAAATGTATTTCAAACTAATCTTATAAATATATATTAATATGCAAATAAATATACATATAAAAAATTATAACAATATATACACATAAATATATATAAATATAAATTAATATATGAATAACAAATATATATACTAATATATTAATAAATATAAATTTATTAATATAACTAAATGCATTTATATTAATATGAATCTATATTAATATATGAATAAATATAAATATATATATATAAATAAAAATTAAAATATATTAATATTTCAAAAAATATATATATATATATATATTAATATACGAATAAGTATATATGTATTTATATAAATATATATATATATATATATATATTAATATGAATATATATATGAATAAATATATATCTATTAATATAACTAAATATATTTATATTAATATGAATCTATATTAATATACGAATCAATAAAACTATATATATATATATATCAATTAATAGAGAAAAAACATAATAGATTAGTGGTAAAGGTGTCAGCGCGTAAGGGGGAGGTCTAGAGATTGAGTTCCGGTGGAATCAGGGTGGGGCGTATGAACATGTGGGCAATGCATAGGCAAGGGAAGAATGCATGAGAGTTGGGGGGGGGGTCCACCTTTCTCTGATGGGGGGGGGGGGGTCAAGCACTATTAAAATCCTCACCCCACATTATTTTTTCTAATTTTTTTTAATTTTTATTGACTTTTATCTATGCTAAAAAAACACTGATAAATGGTGTCTTTTATGAGCACTAATAAAAGCACTGATAAAAGACCATTTTATTACCTCTTTTTTTCGGCACTGATAAAATACCTCTTTTATCAGTGTTTTTTATCGCTGATAAAAGGTGCCTTATTCAGATCTTTTTTTAGCACTGTTGAAAAAATAAGGAATCCACTACCATTAAAAGTCCCCAGAGAGTAGAAATTTCCTTAGCATTATATTTAATTTGGATCCGAGGATCTCATCAAAGGAATATAATATGATAAAAAATTCATCATCACAAATAATTCCTCATTTTATAAAAGTTAACATTTAATGAGTTAATCCAAATGATTTAAAATTTTCATTTAATCCATTAATACAATAGAAATCATGTAATCACTTGAAAAAGAGGCATAACCTTCTCATAATATTTCATTCATGTCAAATTTATCAAGGATCCCAAAATATGTGGCAAGATCACATGCACCCAACAAGGTTGTATAAAAAAGGATAAATATAAGGGGAGACCCCATGGGTGGCCTATGTAAGGTCTAAAAACCTCAAAAAGTATCAAAGTTACAAGGTGGAAAACATAACATGATCCATATAATGTATTCATGAAATTTAATCAATTTTAGGTGAAATTCCAAAAACTTTGGTGTGAAGTATACTGAAAACAATGATTATAAAACACAAAACCATGAGGTAAAGGAATAGAATTCTTATCATAGGTCCATAGTAGAGCTTTCATCTAGTATCATCCTTTGATTAGTTATATATTAGAAAAAAAATTAACTATGGATGTAAATCCATGAAATACGATAGATTAGCTTTCACCAAAATAACTTTATTGATATGGAGAAAAAAAATAATGACATATGTAGAATGAAGAACATAACATTGAAGATCAAATGATGAAAATAATGTTCAAATCATTGTCTGGATAATGAAATGGTTTCTGAACATATGATTCGGCTTCAAAAGTGTGATCTCTATATGAGGCCATCCATTAGAATGAATATAGTAATATGGGTTTAAATGTAAAATGAAACAATGAAAAATAGTGTTTTTCATTTAAAATATCGGTCACATATTATGGAGGCATGGATGAAAAATCAATGTGCAAACCATGAACCATTTTCTATCCAATGGGAAAACCTCATATGTTTTGAGTGTTTGTTTAACTATCCAAATGCAAACCATGCTATATGGATCTGCTAAAATTCTAGATCCCCGAAAACGGCATGCACCCCAAGATGCATGGTAACCTCAAATTGTGCATCCTTATATAGCCTATTTAACATCCCTATAGGGTTACCCCATACCATGAATCTTTGTTTATATAATTTATCCTAATAATTAAGACTATCTATTTCTCCCAAAAGGTTTGGCTCTTGGATCTGAACAGGCCCTTGACACCCCCAAAGCTCTCTTCATCTCATTACCATGATAAATATAACTAATGATAGTTTATAAATATTGATTTGAAATATAAATTATTTCTTATCACGTAAATTTATATCAAACTATTATTAATTATATAATTAAATTAAATTCATACACAATGCCGACATGGTAATTATTTAATTAAAAGGAAAATTAAATAAATGATTTTAAAAATATGAACGTAAAATAAAATGATTGAATTATATTTTTAAATAAAAATTATTAAAAATTAAAACATTTTAGTGAATTCTGGAGTGGAATATATTTCTATTCCATCTTTATATTAATTTTTTCAAAGTCAAATTAAATGAATAGTTTCATTATTTACATTAGTAATATTTTATAATAAATTATGTTTTATAAAATAATGAAAAAAGTACCAAAAAATGATATTTGACCTTGTTATAGGTATGTATTTATAAATATCATATATCATCCATTTATGTACCAAACATTCTTTTTATACAAAATATACTGACCCTTAATGAGTGAAAACCTCACTACCACAGTAATTGTCAAAAAGGGTTAACATGGGGTAAACCAAAAAAATAATTGTGCAATCATCACCTAAAATACTCAAATTTTTAATGGATTAGAGTATTTGGACTCTTAATTATCTTATATTCTAATCTTATCAATATGGAGCCATTTGAATATAATAATTTATATATATTAACTTAAAATGTGGTTAAATTCCAAGAGTGACACTTCCCTCTCCTGTAAAAGGACTCATTATCCCTCTTGACATCACACATAAATAAATATTTTGTTCATCCAATATCTACTAAAATCCATTAATAACATCCATTTCCTTTTCCTAGAATCCTTGGTTTTATTTTAAAACCCTTCTAGGTATTCTATCAATGTAAACATTACGTAGTTTTCCGAAGAAGATGTATTGACTTTAATCAATAATTTTAATTTTATTTCTTCGTCTGCCTCCATAAAATATTATTAAACCATGATGAAATAAAATAATGATTTTATTACTTATAATTAGAAGTTATTTTGTTAATTTAATAACCTATATTAATATCCACTTACATCAAATTGGAAACAGAACGATCTTTCATGTGTACGACAGACCACCGCATCGGGAACCAAAGAAATTTGTTTTCAATCACCTCCTCCAACGGCAGGTTTTAATGATGTATTAAATATATATATATATATATATATATATATTATATTAATTAAAAATTAATAATTATGAAAAAATAATATTCCATCCACTTTATTAGTTTTTCCATTCACTGAAAAATTATAACATCGTTTCTGTGTACGTGTGGACTACCACCACCATAAAGCTATGTGATTCATTATTCATCACCACATCACATGGATGATATATATAAATATATTTAAAGAAACAAATATTGAAATTATCATATTATTATAATTATTTAAATATAAAATTATACTTACCTTCTATTTTTAATGATCGTTGAAAAATGGAAATTTTAGTATTTCATACACATGAACTACCATCTCCATGATAGTAACATAGTTCATTTTTCATAATAATAATTCATTATTGCCTTTTAATTTTTAATTAATGTATTAGATTGATAATTTTATTATTATTATTTTTCTAGATATTTGGTAATAATTAGAACTTTGGCCATAGTCAACCTACAGAAATCATTTTTGACAGACGAGTCAAATATTGTCAAAACGACAGAAGTGTACAAAATTGATTAAATAATTGATTATAACATGGAATAAATGAATAATATAAACGAATATTGTTCTTAATAAATTATTTAATTAACTAAATTAAATTTTTCAAAGAGATAAATAACACATCTTACGATTCAAACTCAAGTAAAAGTAATTTACTTTCAAAATAATCTTTTTAAGTTTCCCTTTGAAATCATTATCCTCCCTATCAATGTTCTTATAAATGACTCAAAAAATTTATTATTTATGATTAAATTTATGATAATGGTTAATTTTAACACTTTTTTAATTCTATTAAATGTTTTTAAAACTTAATCTTGTTAAGGATTTCTTAAGGGACACTTTACATTAAAAACATCATCTTGAAGGTTTCAAAGATTTATTTTAAAAATAATTATCTTCCATGCCAATATTATTAAAATTATTTTTTTAATATATTTATATTTAAATAAATTATTTATAAAAAAATAAATATCTTTAGAATTTATTTCACTATTTTTGAATGGAATCTTTCTATGTGTTTTAAACAGTACATTTTAACATTCTTTATTAAAGAAAAAAAAGAATGTTTTATATTAATGTTTACGAAATCAATGAATTTTCCAACCACAATAACCATTATTTAATGTTTGGATTTCATTATAATATTACTTTTTTTTATCAAATAAAAACTATCTTTTCCTTAATTTTAAATATTTTCCAAAATGGGTTTAATTGTTATTGATATTTTGATATTTAGAAGTATTTTTCTTATTGGTGTAAGGGATCCCTCTAAACCACCCTTTCCATCAAGTTATGAACATAATATATCTAACTCAATATCTCTATTTATTATGTTTTATTTAATTATTCTAAATTATGCATATAAGTTTGTCACATATTTACCAATATTATTATCCTTTGCTTTGATGTGATAATGCATGCCAAAAGTTATTTTCTCAAATGCAACCAATTTATTTCAGTTGTTACTTTTTTTGTTTATTACATATGATTGATTTACTTTTTTGGAAAACATGATCATTCCCATTTTATGATCGGTTAACCTAGATAAATACTTTTTCTCTTGCTACATTATATATTGGATTTGGGAGTAAACATATTCCAGTATGTGAATTTTTCAACCATGTGATATTTTCTTAAAGGTTATCCTTTACAAAAAAAATCACATTATTTGTTGCTTCCAAATTTAATATGTTGATATTATATTATAAATCAATGTTTTTAAGTTATTATTCCATGTGATTACTTTGGAACGTTTTTCTAAAGAAATTAATATGTCTTGTCATAAGGGTAAAATGTATAATTTTTCTAAAAATGGATTCATTAGTTTTTCGAGATTTAAAAAGAACATTTAATATATTTTTTTCCTTTAAGATTTCTTATGAAAATTTTTATGAATATATTGGGGCATAAAAGTTTATTTCTTCAGTAATAATATGTTTTTTAAAACCCAAGGTTAAAGTTTCAAAATGATTCATCTTTTGTATGTTTTCAAGAAATAACAGGTTTCTTGGTTTTTTATACATCCCTTACTAATATTTTTATGCTCATACCACATTTAAAAATTTTATTCCTAATATATTAAGTATGATTAGGGATAATGATGAGTTGAAGAAAAATTATGATGAGGTCTCAAGAAAATAAAACAATTTATAACATAAAAGTTTAGTTTTATTGAAAAATGGATACTAAATAGAATTGTCCCCTTTGGGGTGTAATATTTATTTACAGAAGGGTGGTACCCTGATTATATATAAATAAAAAACAAAAATATATTTGGTAATGAAATAATGTGTATTATTACCTAGAGACACTAGAATCCGTATTGTTTAGGGAAAATTCCTTATAGTTGGTATCGTAGAAAATGTTTAAATAGATTTGGATATAATAATAATTTCATTTGAGGTTAACATACGAGTTATGTATACTGTCATGGGCTTATGATTTTATGTTTGATCATTAATTTTATGTCTTATATACACCTTTTGAGATTTTAATAAATAGGATTTCAATGTGTCTAATAAAATTTAGGGATACATTATGTTGAGTCCAATATGATGTATTTGTTAAGGAAGGAATCTCTTTTCATAAGACAAATGGTATTGATACCATTCATGGTTTATATAATCATTTATGATTATTTTTATCATTCAAGGGATGTAATAAAAATTATATTAATATGGTTTTAGAAAAAAGGTTATGTTATCACATTACAAAAGGCCAAAGGGTATGAACCCACAACCGAAGGGTAACATGGGTGGTTTCATGACCCAACCTACCAGGGCCATCCTGGCTAGTGATAATCTGATTGTGACACCATAAACCTATCTCTAATAGTTAATGGTATAGTGAAATGAACTATGAATGAATAAAATAAAGTTGTATAATTTTTCCTTATGTACCTGCACACATGAACACAACTATATCCATGAAAATAAATAAATGAATACTAAAAATCTGTAAAATCTAGAGTATAATCATGAAAGAAATTACCTCTTGGGAATGAATTTGAGAAAACTAGTATAAAACCAAACCTTAAATTGGAGAAATACATGCCTAACCAAAAATATTGTAGTCACCTAAAACCAAATGGGAAATTTGAAAGCTCTATATATCCATATTTAAAATATCCAATACCTATAACCAAACCTGATCAACAAATCCATGTATCACTATGATTCACCTATTTCATTATTGATCTTTTTTTCATCATCATAATAGATGACATCTGTCTGAGGAGAGTATAAATAGACCCATTAGGGTAACATGAATCATTAAGAGAGAGTAGTTATATCATCACTATGAGGAAATGTCAATATTAATATGATAAAATAACCATATAAATAATCCAGATATGCTAAAAATTATTCCAAAATGATGAGAGAAAGGGGATCTCCATCTCTATAACCTAGCATAGAACAATGTGGTTGCCTATAAATCTATGGTCCATTTATGATTCCTAGAATTAGGTGCAATTTTATATGGACCAGTTTGAAGGGGCTTGATCCTCACTATTAAACTCCATATCCATGGGAAACCTCACTCTTGTAGAGGATAGGATCACCATAGAAGCTCTATGATAGGGGAGATTCTCCCAATAGATAAAGGTACCACACCCCTTACATAGTATAGGGAGTACCAACTCTACCTATTTATATAGTGTGGGAGACCCATGACCTTCTATGATATTAGGGCCACCAACCCCAAAATCTTTCATACCTTTTAGAAAGTCTGTGTGGAGAGACCAAATCTCACCACTACACTCCACTGCCAAGGGATCACTTTCTCAAGTGGAGGATCTATGCCTTCAGGAGTTTGAATATAGTGTGAGCCACTCTGTAGATAGAGGACATGTGCCCTAATGTGTTTGGGGGGTTCCACTCAAGAGGTATAGGACCCACACCTTGGTTCGATATTAGGTGACACTCAACTCAGTAATGATCATGGGGGTACCCAACGTGGTACAATAGGGGGTTTCCAACCCCGACATCTCTCTGATGATCAGGCCCAATCACTATTATTAGTCAATTATTTCCAAAAAAAGGGTTCCAAATTGAGACAAGGAATTTCATATCTGAAAATAATATATAAGGGATTCCATAACATTAGATATAGAAAACTAACCAAGATAGGTGGATTTCATGACATAATTAGAGTTCTAAATTAGGATATATTGAAGGTACAAGTTCCTAGGAGAAGTCCATGGTGTGTACGTGGGGTCACGCGACAGGTGACCCTGCTTATTGTCTTGAATGGGTTTCTCCTTGTAAGTGGAATGGGATTCCATTTCATATTACATGGTGTGTAAAGGTGGTACAAAACATGTCTCGACCACAAAGGGCATGTCTGTGTTCTCTCAGCCCATTCTCTTGTACAACAATCATCCCATAATACCTTGGTTGTGTCCGAGTACAAGTTTTTGCATGTGTAAAATGGCCCTACCTATTTTATTTGTTGTATTTGTATCCTATTACTCACATAGTACACATTGAGACACCAAATCTTGGTCTAATGATGTTTATAATTCCATTCATGACCTGTTTTATTTATCACCACCCAAAACCCAAGTTGTAACAGGTAGGGGATTACAGGGTGTATGTTCCACCATGAAAAATGGTGCATAATCGATAAATTTGTAGAAAACAAATTTCATAATGTGATCCCAGATCAACCTTTTTCCTATTTAAAAACCTATTATAACTTCTAATTTCCCCTAAATCAATGGACACATCACTCACTACTGATTCTCAGCATCATGTCATCGGGAATCAAATGTTTGATCAACAATGCTAAGCTACCACACCTACCTTACCACCTCATGTCATCACTCGAAATACCAAATCCAGGGATCCATAACCTGAATCCAACATCAAACCTTGATTAATCAAAAACCCATCTATTTATACAATATACACATAACGTCAATGAATCTGAGGATTTAATAGATATCAAATCCACCCCAACAATGATAAGTTGGGACCCCATAATCCAATGGTGAAGAACGTGATGAATTGAGGGGGAAACCTTAATAAATATGTAAATCCATATTTGTTGGATTAAATTTTGCAAAATGATCATAAAACAGATAAATTAGGGGTGAATTATTTCACAATGAATAAAATTGTTAATCGTTCTTCAACATGATTTATCCTTTTTTGTGAAATTCACATGGTCGAAGGAAAAATAAATAGATAATCCAAAATACATGATCAATAATCAATAATAGAGGAAAATATAGACCTATATTTTATACCTGGTTTAGGGATCAATCATTGGGGAATAATGAATTCTCCATCAATTAATATGATAATTTCACAACATTAGTGTTTCAATCGTAATCCTGTAATTTCTTATCACTGATCCATGCTCAAGGTTTCCAATGATGCTCTCCTAATATCGATCTTTAATCCCCCAAGTGTATGTGGATAACCCACTATATTTCACATAACATGGTATTTATATAAAGATGATAATTTTTTCATTTAAAATAAATAAAAAAATTGATTTATTTATATTACGAAATATACTACCAATGGATGCCTTACACAAGAAGTTTGACAATGATGAAACATAGGTCACATATAGTGTAAACCCAACATTTTGGAATCAACCATGGTCTCAAATTTCTTATATGAGGATCTACATGGGATTTAATACATTTTTCCCAAAAAGATATCGGGTGAGATATAATATATTTAACATTTTTGTTATATCAATATCAGGCCTCTCTATGTCCAAAAATTACACATAAACTCATTGTATAAATTTAAAAATTTTCATAAAATATTAAAAGGTATAAAAGTATGAAAATTAATTATATTCTCTCCAACATAAATAATTTTCATTATAGAAATAAAAAACTCACTCACAATTAAGGATACTAATCTCTCATCATGGTCTCCCACTCCTATTTTCTCTCCTAAGTGTGCAACTAAGGGAAAAAAATTCCAACAGAGGGTCTTATCCTTCCAATTATCCAGTTACACTAGGAAACTAGAAAAGGAAACTCCACCCATGATGTTAAGATCACCCTAGTCTCCATAGTGCAACCAAACATGCACATGTTTCCTCAGCTATGACATGTGGAATACATTGCGTGCCCAATCATCATATTTTCATAGGTTCAAGTTGTATAATGCCTCACTAACCCATAACAGTTACAGAAATAAGGTATAATGTTCCATTGATAAATATTTTTATCCCATCCAAATCCTCAAAAACATTATTGACGGTACATCTCTCTAAACACACGATCTCCTCATCAAACTAAAAATGGAACTATCCAGAATCCACAAAACTCCTAACAGTAATGGAAATTCCTAAACTACGTCTGGATGAACTGAAGCTTGTTCAATCATCTTGATCACTAAATCTAAGACCACATGAATTTTCACCAACCAGCTCTGACTTCTACAGTTGTGACCTAGAGGGTCTTATGTACATGACCTCAAATGGTGTTATACAAATGGTGGAGTGGTAGATAGTATGATAAGAATACTCTATCAATGTTAGGTTGACCTCCTTTATTTGGATCATGGATATCATGAAATCTTGAAATTGTTTCTCTAAAATATGAATGTACTACTTCATATGGTCATTGTTTCTAGGGTAAAACATTTAGTCTCCACCACCATTAAGTCTCATGGTCCTCTAACAACCTCTCAATAATCATGACATGATGCATGCATCACAGTACAAAATAATTATTGAGGGAACAAAATAAAATATTAATAACTACTACACATAATGTCTTTAAAATTCTTCACTATGCTTTTCCCTCTGATGGTTATGATGTGGGCCAACTTGGTGAGTCATTTTACGATCACTCTGATAGTGTCAAGACATTTATCCAATCATGGAATCCCCTTCATGAGAACTACAATGGCTCCATTCTATTCCCACTTCCATTTGCACACCTCAGCCTTCCCCTACAGATGGGAGAGACATCCAGTGATAAAATCAGAAATGTATAACAACATCCTTGGTTACTAAATCCAATTCTAGATGATCATTTTATATCTTTACCTCTAATGTATGTACTACTAAAGGAAAAAACTTCTTCATAACCTTTTTCATATAATGAATAGTACTATCATCCATCATTGAATAAGGGTGATTTTCTCCCCATCTTCAGAAAATTTATTAGGACCACATTTAGTGGATATTTGATAATGAAATTTCTCACACTCAATATCGGCATTTCAAGCATCCCTAATACACTATAGAAGTAGTGGGGTAATATAAATCGACTAGAGGTACAATGTGATATCCTCACCATGAATTTTCAATAATAAATAGATATACTACTACATAACCTCACTCAATAACAACAAATAGATAAAATCACTGTGAGAATATGCTACCACGATTATGCCTTTTGGTGGCCCTCAAACTAGGAAAACCACATTCGTTGTTGGTTACACCATCACTACCATGTATGACGGTGTATATCATAGGGACGTAGACCTATTGAATCCATAATTGAATCTACATGAGATATGTCAAAGAAAATACCCTCATAGAACATCCTAAACCATACTCAATAATTTCACATGCTCCACTACAAATGTCGAGTACATAAGGATGTAACTAGAGAATAATTTCATGAACCATTCGATGGGAGGTTAAGGATACGATTCATAATTCCCAAATAATTTCTTTAGGAATCCATCATGCTGGATGTTATCTCTATAAACTCAAATAAACTATATAATCCCTTGGAATAGTTGCTTAGTACATCCTCCTATTTTACTAGGGGCTTGTGATAACTTTTCCTAACTACAATCTTTTATAACCCCATTACCCCAAACTACTATTCAAATAATTCATCAATTATGGGGGGGAGTCACACCTTCTCGAGTTACCTAGTTTTTTAAATGTCAGTTCATGCCTAGCCTCAAGATCTCATATGCATCCCAGATGAAAAACACTGGCATACCCAAGAGAACACACTCAGCCAAACAAGCTGATACTCCAAAGATTCCACCGACCACACCTTTAGGTCACACAACTACACGAGATCATCAGTTATTCTACACTTGATATTGGGCCATCCCTAGTAAAATTACATATATAAAAAAAATATTGATGGGTAGGTAAACATGGAATATCTTAGGGGAAGAAATGATTATACATGTCTTGCATCATAAGAACTAAAAGCTCATAGTATCTATTGGTCTAAGGTTCATACTGGACAACTAATAAAAAATCATTTTTAACCTCCAACACATGAGAAAATCCAACTCTGAAAGGGATTCCAACATACTAAATAAGGTTAAAACATACCCCACTAACCTGGATACACAGTAACTTTCACTGGTAATATGCAACTAATCATTTATGGTACGTAACTGGTTCATACTAAGAAAATCATCTTAGAACCTAATAGTATCCTATTAAAATCTTCCACACACGTATCCCTATCTTCATAGAGTCTAGTCACACTATTGGTAGAAGTGAGATCAATGATCCTCCTATACTAGTGTCTCAAAATAAAAAACCTAATATAAATGGATTCTCTAGTACTACTAGGCCACAAATAGAGGCTATGTCCAGGGAATAGTGTCTTACGATGATGTTCCAAAAATATAACTAGATAAGAGAAGTAAATGGTCATAACTTGATCACATGTGGATCCATATGGTCACAATATTTCACTTTATGAAGCCATGTTTCCCCTTTTTCATCTATCCTCCATAACAATGGCCCAATCTAACACATTATCACATTAAAAGGACCCCAATATATAGGTAAAAAAAACTCATCCACCACAGATTGACACTATCCACTTTAGGATGTGATAACTCACTCGCATTGTATTTGATCATGTCACAAGAATATATCTTAGTTGAGGATGTTTCCCTCTCATATAAATGTCTAATTACATGAAATGAGTTACCAATGCATGGTTCTACTGATGCCCCACATCACCAAGGAGAAGTCTCCCAACCAGGATCACCATAAAGAAGAGAGTTTGTCTCGCCATACATCATGGGAAATATCTTTCTTTTTGACTCATATTGTGAACTCAGTATAGGTGTTTCCTCTGCTAGTTCTATCAGATCAAGATGACGCTCTAGGAAGATGACTATTTGATTCAAGAAACATCTAATTGATCATGTTCTGCACAAGCTAGAAAACCATGACCACATCCTTGACCAAATCCTTTAATTATTAAGAGTATAGATCTCCACATAACCTAAGTGGTCTATTACATTAAGAAATTGCACAACATTCCTAGACCACTTGTCTTGTCATCTTATCATATTGGAGCCATCGACTTCCTAACATGTGGATGAAAAACCCATAGAAAAACTAGTGCTGGGTCCATGCACTGATTAATAGGTGGTAAAACTAATTGGTGCCCACTTAGAGGAATCACCTCATAAGTGCGTCCCTGAATGGAGGCATCATTGTACAATTATTCGCCATTATGAAACTATATGAAATCCGTATTGGATATCATAATAGAGGAATCATGATAACTATTAAGATATACCATCTACAAAGAGCACAAATGAGTGTTTGAATAAATAAAAATAGTTAAAGGACTCAATACTAAATGATTCTTGTAACATTCATTCCCTGCAAGTAATGTCTGGATGTGCCATGTCAAAAAATTGGTATTCAGAGGCCTGGTTAATGGATATGTCTTCCATTGCACTGAAACTAGATTCCTTGGTCATAAAGCCTCACTCAAAAAATAGAAAAACCATTTCCCTATGTCATAATCCAATCAACACCATGGGTCCAACTCCAACACTAACCTGAGGAAGAACCAGCTTGTATACTAATCAATCATAACCTGACCTACCATGGTCCACTTAGCCGATAATAATATGAGTGTCACCCACAAAGTCTTCCACCAATAGGTTATGGGTTGAATTAAAGCACTATGATTGCATAAAATAATATTGAAGGCCATTTCCTTATGTACATTTACCCACACACATATCCATATCTATGTAGAGGTTTGTAAGAATGGAAAAAGACTACAACATCCAGTAAATAACCATGACTGCAATAACCTCTAGGGAATACATCATAGTATGAAATTATAAAATCCAAGAATAATGGGGAAAATTAAATATAAAAATATAAATAATGACCGAAACATACAATAACTAGAAAAAAGGAAAGATAGAGAGATCCCATATCCTGATTTCTATGTCCTAACACTGAAAAAGTTGTCACACCACCCATAACACCTCACATCACCGCTCTGAATCCCAAATACATAGATCAATCACCCACAAACCTCTTTTGACCTTGATAAATCTGCAAACCTCTTTTGAACTTGATAAATCAACAGCCCATCGATCCATACATTGTTTGTGAAACTTCCATAAATCCAAGGGCTTTATCATTCTAAAACCCATCTTGGAAATGTCAAACCATGACCTCATGGTCCAATAACAAAGAATCTAATCAATGATGTGGTAAATACACAAGAAAAGGGTAAATCCATTTTTGGTTGATGAAATCATTTCCAATGATAATAATACGGGTAAATAAGATTTGAAATAGGGAACAAGGAATAAAATTGAATACCGGTACTCAGTATGATTAATCTGGATACTACAATTCATTGAATTGAAGATGAATTTAGAAGATAATCCAAAATCCTTGAACAATTATAAAAAATGTAGGACACCAAAATATAATGGGTACAACCATGATGATATATTGATCATTGCTAAAGAACATATTCACCTACAATGATGAATATAATCATAATGTGCTCGTCGTCTACCTCAAAAATCGGCAATCGTTCATCGTCTATCCATGATCTCAATTTCCAACAGATATCTTCTCATATCAATCCCTAATCACCCAAGGATATCTAGATAACCATAGGGATTTTACATAACATGGTATTTAGAGAAAGTGGTTTTGTATTTTTGATTTAAATTAAATAAATAAGTAAATAATTTATTTTACTAAACGCACGACCAATGACTACCATCCATAAAACGTATGATGCTAATTAAACTTAAGTCACACATAGTGAAAACCCCACATTTTTTAGTTAACAACAAAATAATATTTACAAATCTGAGACTCGATTTGGTATTTTTTCAATTAATTAAAAAAACTTTCTCATGAATGATCTAATATGTTTAATATTTTTATTATATCAATATCAGGCCCTTTTGAGTCTTGGGAATCTATAACATGTTAGAACCTTAATCCAAAAATAATCCATAAAATATATCAATGTATTAATGTGAAAAATCTGAGTTGTTACATTCTCCACACCTTATAGTCTTTTCATCCTAAAAAGAAAAAAAGTCCACTCACAAATGTGGATACTGAGTCCTAATCAGGGTCTCCCACTCCAATGAAAACTCCCGAGGGTTCCATTACATTTAAATACCATGTATTCATAGTAAACACTTTAAAGAAATGATTTTTCTCCTATCAATTGACTAATTCTACCGAGATTGTTGAAAAAGTAAGTCACCCCACGATGTCCAGTCCACCCTAGTTGACATTGTGCAATGAGTCACGCACATGTGTCCTCAACTACAACATGTGGAATAAATCATGATGCATGATCTATTTGTTTTCATATCCCAAGTATTATTACACATCATTAACCCTGTGTATTAATTGGAAGAGGGGAATATGAAACTAAAAGATAGCCAATTATCCTGACCAAATCCCTACAATCTATGATGAGGGCATATCTCTCAAAAACTATGATCTCTTTATTAATCCTTGAAGGACATTATCATTAGTCCACAAGGAACTCTTGAAATTACTTAGTAGTCATCATCTACCTCTAGACGAACATCACCCATTACAACCATCACCAAAAAGAAATATAGATCCACAAGTGTTATCTCCCATTTGCTCTGACAAGTAAAATAATGATCAATAGGTTCTCCCATACATAGCCTCAAATAGTACAACACCGATGGTGGAGTGGTAGTTATTCTGATATGAAAAATCCAACAATGGTAGATGATCCTCACAAATATGGTCCAAATCTAACATGCAATCCTGATGAATTTTTTACAAGCCAAAATGGTTTTCTTTTTCAATACATCTACATGGGGTTTAAAAGTCATACTCGAACACAATTGAGTCTCTCCAACCTCTTATATCGTCTCCATAATCACAACATGAATCATCCATCCTGATATGAAATAATCATTGAGGTAACACCATGAATAAAAGCTAACTCAAATAGAAATAGACATCCAAAACTCTAAAATACAGTTTTCTCTTGGATGGTTATGATGTGATCCAAGAAGGTGAGTCAGTCTATAATCACATTGATAGTGGCATGACCTCTCACTAATCATGGAAACCCTATCATAATAACTAAAACAATACCATACCATTTCAAATTCTATCCTATAACCTCAAACATCCCCTAAAGATGGGTGATGCATCATGAGATAAACTTTCCAATTAGCAATAACATCCATGGATTTGCAATCTGGTGCCATAAGATACTTGTACATAATTATATCTACAGGATGTATAACCAAGGGGAAACAACGATCTCATCATCCCATCTCACAATATGAATTGTGTCATTATCCATACTGAAAAAAATATGTTTTCCTCCCCACCGTCAAAGAAAACCCCAATAAAACATCCAATGTATATGTTATCATGAAAGATATCAATGTTGGTATCTACAAGATAAGCCTCCATAACTATCTATAAATGTAGTGGGGTAATAACCATCAATTGGAGGTATGGTGCACCATACTCACCATAAAGGGTCAAATTTAAAGAGGTAAACTACTCTATTTCACTACTCAAAAAGAGTTAACAACAAAATTCACTTTGAGAATATTCTCTTATGAACACTCCTTCAGTAGTCCTTCACTGCGAGAACAACTACAACCGTGGTTGGGTCCATTATCACACCATTGTATGAGAAGACATGTCCTATAGAAGTAGACCATCGAATCGAAGACTAACTCTATGCGAGATCACTATAGAGATACTAACCTCAATGTATGTATCAAACCACCCTTAAGTTTCTCACAAACTCCACCACTAATGTATAGTACACAAGGATGTCACCACAACATACTATGAAGAACTGACCCAAGAGGAGATAAGGATCCAGCTCCTTTGTCCTCAAAACATTGATAGGATGTCTAACACACTGAAGTCTATCGCCAAGAACTCAAAAGAACCATAGTGACTCTATGAAACCATTCCTTGTAAATCCTCTTATCAATCCATTAGATGGTGATAACCTATCCAAAGTTCAAATTCTACGAACCCAATCACCCCTAACCATTGGTCAAAGATGCCATCAATTCATAGGGGATGACACTCCTTCCCATGTTACATGGTTTAGCTTACATTAGCCCATGACTAACCACAGATTTTTATCTACCTCACAGGTGAACACCATTGGCCTTTCTAGGATAACACTCTAGGTTTAACAATCCCATACTCTTTAGATTCTCCCAATCATACCTGCAACAGTCATAGTTAAAAAATGTCATATGATATACTAGTGCAGGTATTGGGTTATCCATGGTGCAAGTCCATGTAGAAAGAAAACTCTTTACAAAGAGGTAAACATGAAAAATAATTAAAAATATATCCTAATAGCTATCTCATATGATAGGAACTAAAACATCATAACATCCATTTCACCATGGTTTATACTGGACAATTGAGAAAGAATCAGTTGTATCCTCCCACATAAGAGCACATCCTACACTTCATTGGATTATGTCTTTCTAGTGAATGGTCAAAATTATCCCACTAATGTGAGAATATTGTTACCCCATCAAAAAATGAAATTGAAAACTGATTTTAGTAAAATAGTTCATTATAAGGAAAACATCTTCGAGCCTCACTACATTATAGGGTATGTCTCTACGTGATGCTCTATCTCCTAAAAAATTTAGGACATATTATTAGTAAAATAATGATAAAAAAATTGCTCTAAATGAAGATATAAACATAATGGTCATGTAAAATGTCTCTAATAGTATCAATGGTCCTAGAATAGGGTCTATATCCATGGAAAAGAGGCTCCAAATCATGTACCGAAACTATAACTAGAGTAGAAAATGAACAAGTCATACCACGATCACACCTAGCGCCTCAAGGTCATAAGACTCTACTTATTGAATCATTCTTTCCCTTTTCTATCCTATCCTCCTTAACTAATCCTTGATATTATTCTTTCGAACAACAAAAAAAACTAAAACATGCAAGTTAAAGGAATTTATCAACCAAACCAAAACACTATCCCAATTTGGTAAAACTGACTCATCCACGGGATTTTGGATCACATCAGAAGAATGTGTCATGGTGGTGGATTTTTTCCCTTCCATGTATGTAAAAATACATTTCAAGAATGACCAACACATTTCCCTACTATTTCATTATTCCACATTATATATTTTATATTTTTAGGATCACTGAAAAGAAGGGTCTTATCCATGTGGGACATTCACATTATAGGTTTCTGTCAGTACTCTAACATCTAATAAGGGGTTCTATCTCACCATAAATCCTTGGTGATATCTATATATAAAACTCATGAGTACACACAACATAAGTGATTCATCAACTAGTACTACCAAAACCACTTACTTCTCCATGAATAATATTCGCTTTAAGAACAACCATTCGATCGACCATGGTTGAAAAAAGCCAAAAAACCTATACCATTACCTCGATCTAGTCTTATATTTTATGATTTTCTAGATAAAAAAAACCATAGTGGAGACTATTTCAATAGCTCAGAAAATATTCCTAATATGTACTCACTTTCATCTTAAAATTTTGGAGCCATCTACTACTCAAATTGAAGATGATGATCCTCTTGGAGTATTAGGGCTGGGTCCATGAACTTCTAATTAGGTGGTAGCACTACTAGGCTCCCACATAGAGAAACCACACAATGAATGGGACCTGGAACTAATGCCCCATCACTCAAATTGTTGTCATCATGACACCATCTTAAAATGTTAACTTTCTATTATCATGGAGGAATATTTAGAATTATATAATCGCAACATGATTATAGAGAATAAATGAGGAGTTGAATCAAGAAAGACAATTAAAGTACTCAATACTATATGATAAATGTACCATTTGTTCCCTATAATTTATGTCTCAATTTACCAAGTTGATAAGTAGGTAGTCAGAGTCTTGGATAATTGACACGTCATCCATCACCCTAAAATTGGATTTCCTTGCTTAAATCAGCAAATGAAACACTACAAAACTGTTTCTATAAGTCAAAAACCAATCCACACCATGGGTCCAAATACAACACCAACCCATGGAAGGTACCTATATGAAAACACTCTTTCATAACCCATCATACTGGGGGCCACCTGGTTAGTGATAAGATTAGTTTGGCACCCTAGGATTGCCTCCAATAGGCCAGTGGTTGGATAAATGTTCTATGAAATAATAAACTAAAATGAGAGGCCATTGCATTAATTACATGTATGCACACACACAATTAAGTACATACAAAAGAGTAGTGGAGCAATAAAATATTGCAAAATCTAATTTATAAATATATATTCAATAACCTATATGAAATACAACTGAGTATGAAATTATAAAACTAATGAAAAAACGGAAGAAATAAACATGCAAATAGAAATGAAGTCCCAACATGACAAAAAATAGAAAAAGGGAAACATATACAGAGTCTGGATCTTGATCTCTATGTCCAACCACCAAATGCAGTCAATGAATCCATGTACCATTATTCTCATCTAATTTGACCACTAATTTTCCTTTCATTTCATAAGGCATGGCACATGTGGGAAAATCCCATGCATGGGTAAGTATATACATACCCAATAGGACACCCCAAAATCACCAAACACAAAGCATCAATAGAAAGTACTCCACTCTTAAACTCAAGAAAATTTCAATTATAATATTATAAATAAAACGTAATAATAACCCCCCATATGAACAATAAGATTCATATATGATTATAGAAAGGGGATCTCATACTCCCCATCCTGTATAAGAATAAAGAGCCTACATCTAGATCTAATTCATATCTAAAATTCCTAGAATCTAATGTAACCACAAAATAATTTGACTGTTGGAAACCACTCATTGCTATTGTGCTCCATATCCAAGGGATAACTCACTCCCATAGAGGACCCACTCATCATAATAGCTCAATTATGAGGGATTCCCACTTGGTATATAGAGTACCTATACCCTACTCTAGTATGGGTAATATTGAAAATACCTATGAAACAATTATGGTGGAATTGAGCTCTATTTTGATAGAGGTTTTACAACTCCCACATCTCACATAACATCCTAATATTATTTGTGGAAATCCCATAACTCACCAATGTTCTCTAATGTCGAGGGATTGATTACAGAAATTGAGTACTCAAACTTGTTGAAGCATGAAGGTGGGGGATCTACTCAATCGATAGAGGAATCACACACTAGTTAATTAGAGGGGTTACACATAGAAGATATAGGACCCACACCATGATGTGATACCAGATACCAATAATCCTTATTGTAGAGCATGGGGGACCCACACCCAAATGTGGTAGGGGTATTTTTACCCCAAAATCTATATGGTGATCCTACATTACGAATGTTATCGGTAATGTTTTTCCAGAAGAAGAATCGTGATCAAACCCCTAATTTTCATATATCAAATGAAATTTGAAGGGATTCCATTGTGTTACACAAGTAAAAATACTTTAGATAAGCTACTCATGGTCCAACACATAGGGTACAAAGGAGAAGATACATAAGGTAGAACTTCCAGTGTGAAGTGATCATTGTGTATGTGGGGTCGCATGAAATGTGGCCTTGTTATGTATCATGTGGGTGTTATACCCTAGAAATGGATGGTTAAGTCATTTAATTCTACAAATTATGTATAGGTGTTACATGAAATGTCTCATCCACCCTAGGACTACCCATATTCTTCCCCCCCCCCTTTCCTGTGTATACTCGTCCTGCATGTGTACCTTGGTTGTGCTCGTGTACAAGACAATACTTTTGTAATCTATTTGTGACCTTGTGCTTGGATGTTTCCATGCCTGTGTAATCCTGGATTACATTCCAATCCACTAAAATTGGTAAAATGGTTTCAATAATTCCATAAATGTCATGTGATATTTATTTACACCCAAAACCATAGCCTACACCAACAGAGGACTACGCAGTGTCTGACTATCTTGGATACATGGTGTGTAGTTGAGAAATTTTTAGAAACCCAATATCATAACATAAATCCCAGATCCAATTTTTTATCAACATTCATTAATTTTTGTGTACACTATTTCCCTTAAATCAAATGGATCTTCATCGAACATCGATTCCCAGCATCTGGTGCCCAGAAATAGGTTGTTGGATAACCCAAGTGAAGCCACCACACCTCTGGTAAAGCCTCCCATCCCTGATCTAGATACCAAATCTACATTGAAATAATCCACATATAACTTGATACCTCAATCTAACAACAACCCAACAGTCCATATGTCATTCATGTAAACACCATGAATCTAAGTGTTTGCCTATGCTAAAACTCACCCCGACAATTTGAAACTATGACCTCATGAGTAAACGAGGATGAACATGATGAAAAGTTGGGGAAAGGAAAAATAATAAGGTAAACATTTCATTTCATGGTGAAATAATGTTAAAAAAATTATAATATGGGTAACTAAGGGTGAGTTATAGTATAATGGATAAAATTGATAATCAGGCTTTTGTGGGATTTATTTTTGTTCATGCAATTCATGGGATCAAAGGTAATTTAATCAGGCAATCCAAAATGAAATCCCAATAATCCAAAATGGAGGAAACCATATAAAATTAGTCATAGATCGATGATGGACATATCATTAGCGAAGAACATGTTCTCCAATATTAAAGAAGATAATTTCCAGCGATCAACATCTACATCAGAACCACGCATTCATTCATCAGCAATACATAATCCAGGTTGCCAATAGATATATCCTCCCATCAATATTTTATATCCCAAGGTTATGAATCTAACCATATGAATTTTTCAAAAAATAGTATTTATAAAAAGTGGGTTAGGTTATAGAATTTCAATTAAAAGAAATGAATATATAAATTATTTTACTAAAAGAACCTCCAATGGATTCCATCCTCGAATCATCAAATACATAAGAACCTTAGGTCACGATTAGAGTAAAACCAGAATTACACAATAAACTGTAGAATTATATTTACCATTTGATGATACATTTGGGAGTAATTTTATTATTTATAATAATATTTTCAAATATGATATAATATATTTTATATTTTTATTATATCAATATTAGGCTTCTCTATGTCATTTAATTCCTTTACCACTTTGTTCCTGACATTGAAAATATTCCTTAAAATATTCCAAATTATTATATGAAAAAAAGATTCAATACTAGTGTAATGCCTACCAATGTCCTATGTGATATATTGGTTAGTATGTCATTTTTTAAATACATGTTAGATAACGATTAATTTGATTTTGGAAGAATATGTTTTATCATAGAGATAACCAAGGGATTGAAATGTGATTTGGTGATTAGGATATTAATATTATTTCTATAAAATTTCACTATTTTTGGAACCTATCTAATTAAGGTAAATAGAACATTATGGTATTTTATTTGAGTAATAATGGTTGAATTATCATTAGGACGAATATATAATGTTAATGTGTCTTTATGGGGATTCAATTCATTTTTAGAAATTAATATTATATCATAAATATTATATAACAACAGAATATTCATTTTATATGAAAATTTAATAGTGATTGATGTTATTTTGAGACTAATGTAAAATTTATCATGGAAGAATATGTTTTGAAAATATAATAATTTTTAGGTTTCAATCTTATCCGTTAATATTTTGAAAATTATTTTTTCTTGTTAATTATAAAATGGCCTATGTTTAAACTTCGGTGTTTTTGTTGGGGTTTTGGTGACTAATGTTTCATTTATTCATGTGAAGGTTTATTCATTTTAGGAATTTTTTACATTGTTCTGGCGACTTTGGTTTAGTTTAATGTATAAATACAAGATTAATATCTTGTTATACTTTTTTGGAATTATTAGATCCATTAGAAGTTTATTTTAATGCTTCATTCATACAAAAAGTCATATTGAATACTCACCTTTTAGAGAAATAGATTATGTTATTGTTAAAATTGATTATAGGATGAATGCTTACTCATATTGTAAGTATATTTTCCATATGTACTTATTCTAAATGGTAAAGGATACCCTCACTCTAGGAAAAAAGATATTGAAATTAAATGTTTGTCATATTACATTCATTTATGATGAATCTATGGTATTTTTCACAACTCATTGGTTTTTGGTTTTGTGGTCTTTATCATTATCATTATCATTCAAATTCTTGTGATCAATTATATCAGTAACTCTCCATCATTATTTGTGAATTGTGCTTTTATTAAATTTCCATACTTTTAATTCCCTCTAATTTTCTCCTATTTGGAAATCTAGATGAGTGTTATTATAGAAAACCTTTATATTTTCAATTATCTTTTATTAAGAGGAAGTTTTATTGACCCTTTTTATGATGTGGGACATCAAAAAAGTTATTTTAAAATCTCAAACCAATATTTATTAAGATCATGTTCTAATTGTGATGATGATGTTTATTATGGTTTTGGGTAATATAGCATCCTGATATTTAAAAAATAAATTTTTTTCGATAGAGTATAAGACATGTAACCCGAGCCTAAAAAAGACATGAAATATTATTATTTAAATATAACTATTATAACTTAAATTTTAATTATAAGGTATATATAAGATTAAATTATTTATGAAATATATTTAAAGGCCCTAATAAATGTAAATGTATTGAAAAATTCATGGTAAGTAATAACTTAGTTTTTAGTAATGTCATCTTATTATTAAAAAATATGGTTACTTCAAAAAAAAAGTTTTATTTATTTTTGTGAGAAAATATTATAATAAATTTTTGAACATATTATAAATGTTGTAAACATAATTTCTGAAATCATCAAATTAAAATTAACTTATCATGTAATTTTGGGATTTTTCTACAATGAATGTATTTAGTGAATATTGAAAATTAACTATTTTTCAGTTGCATTCATTTATTACATTAAATAATGTAATTAAAAACCAATTATAAATTATATTTACAATTAATGTAAAATTTAAACCATTTTATTTATAATAATCTAATTATTTTCTTTTTAATCAGTAATTTCCATGATTTTTTATAAGATTATTTTTATGCTAAGAAAGAGGTTTTCTAAAAATTATGTTAAATTTCATAAAGTTTATCTACTTTAATTAACTAAAATAACCTATAATAAGTTAATATTTAAATTAATTGTATATATTATATTTCTATGTCTATTAAATGAAATTAATCTAATGATTATTACTAGTAATATATTTAATATAAAATTATATATTTCTTGAAAATTTCATTTTTTATGATAATATATTTATTATCGCATTTTCTAGTGTAATTTTAAATTAAACCCAAAAACTTATGTACTTTTAATATTTCTAAATGGATTAAATATTTTAAATTAGGATTTATAATGTTTATAAATATATCTCTTTTATTTTTGGTCATTATGAATACTAACTCTTGTAAATATTTGTAACCACAGTAAAGGTAAAATGATTTAATTAAAGGTAAAAATAAATTGATTAGTACAAATTCACTACCCTGACAAATTAATTTTTTAATAGATGAGTTTATTTCATCCATAATCTACCAAAATTTTAATATATGGCCTTTTTTAATAATATTTCAATGATTGTGAACTTTATAATACATTATATAATGAAAAGGTAAAAATATTACTTTCTTTCTGTTAATAAATATAATATTTTATGATTGTGATAAAAATAACCTATGTTTGTATATAAAAAGTAATTTTGAATATAAATCATTTTTAGAAGGGTAATCTACTGATAAGTTTTAGATATGAAATAATTACCTTAAATTCTTTTGTGACACCACAGAAATAATTATTTAATTAACAGGAATACTAAAAAAATTATTTTAAAAATATGAAATGTAATATAAATATTTCATTGGTGAATGGTGGTAGTATGGGCGTGATCAAGAACCTTTTTTATTATTGTCTTGTTTGACCTGACGGTTGATTGTGGGGGGTTTATTTCCTGAACAATCAACAACATCAGGTTGTCATTGTCTCCATTTAATAGAAACTCCAATTAGTACGCCAATCTATAACTAGGTATAGAAATTCTTCCAAATGGTAGGAAGTCACCAAGTTTTTCAATCCTAATGGAAAATAGGGACTCGCATTGGTGGAGAGGATGAGAGGTCCGGATCATCACACCCTTTTGGGGGGAATTGTTTCCAACATCGGGACTCTATTATATATTTAAGCTATGTTCATTAATCTCTTCATTATGCTGATACGGGATGAGTTAACCTAAAAATGATTATGGGATATGTCTATTTCAAATTCAGAAGATAATTATCTCAATTTTTTAATCCATATATATGTATCTGAGGTTTTACATTCATTTCCTAGTAATGAGTATATGTTTATTTTCTAAAGACATATAACCAAGAGCTTCATAATTTTCTACCATGTATGGAGGTGATTAATATTATGAGGATGGTATTGATCCATTGTGAGTCATCCTACGTATCATTATTATTGAATTAATAAAACCCCACATATTTTTTTAAAACTATGTAGTTTAACATCAAGTTTAAGGGACATATATTAGTTTTCTATGGCACCAAGTATTCTAGCTCGAGTCCTGGGGAGACGTTCTATATATCCCGATTATATCTAGAATTAGGGTTATTATAGGGAATTTGGTTTTTCAGAAAACTATAAGATGAGGTATAATGATCATCCAATATGAATGATTAGATTTATATGGTGAACATATCTAAGAGATAGTGGGATATACAACCAAGTGGTTTCATTATTTGATATCGGTCCTTATAATGGTGTATTATGTATCCTGGTTATGTTATGAATTAGAGTTCTCATAGTTTATTCTGGCCATTGGGAGTAACCCCAATGTGGGTGTACTCAGACGGGGGAGGTTCATATCATGCCATCCATCAGGTATTACATACTGGCATTGCCCTGGCAGGTGGAGATTAATGATGGGAATGATATGACTATTTAAATTCCCGAAGTGCATTAATTCTATGCTCGGTGTCAGAAACAAGGGATACAATTAATCATTTTCACAATATATGAATATGGGTATTATGTAGGAGGAAAACACATGGGATGTTTTATATGGAGCTCAGGACATAGTGAGGCATTATACATATCATGGTTATGGAAGGAATCAATGCAACCATAGTTCTATTGATTTCTCTATCTAGTAAAGTGATGATGTAAAGTGATCATCCCATGGGAATGATTGGGTCCACATGGTTGAAATTTCAGATACATGTAGGGACTCAAATTGAGATGGATACTTGTTTTAGTTTGGGATTACACCTTAGGAAGGAATCATATGTATCCTAGTTATAGCATAAATTAGTTTCATCATAGTTTAAATGAGTAGGGATTAGATGCTAAGATTACATTTATAGTTAGGTCATACACATCTACAATGAAAAAGGCCATTAAATCCTAAAATTCCATCACATTATGGTGGGATAGGATGAAAGTTATATGATTATTTCAACTCTCTATGACAATGTGAGATATGATCGTTGTGAGAAACAAAGTGTTTAAAATAATCAGTGTCATTTATTATGGATGCAAGACATAAGTAATGGTACAAGATATGAGATGTTAATATATTTATCATGAATTTGGGAGGCATCATACACATCTTTATTATGGTAGTATTTAGATACATTATAGTTTGGATGGACAAGGATTACAAACTGAAATTTCCCTTACATTGAGGGCATACACATCGAGGATGGATATGGCCATCAAATCCTTGTACTCCCTCGCTAACATGACCTTTTTTTTTCTTCCGAGAATGCACTACTGATTCTCTTGACATGCCTTGATTGCTTTTTTATGTGTTAAAGATTGTCTGTATGACATTTCCAAAGACTATTGTATGATCCAATTCACTTGTATGGAGGAATTCTCATGTTCTATATAGAATTTCTGAAGGTAGTTTTATTATCAAGGGGGTTTTGTTCGTAGGGTATCACAAGACCCGGACGATTGATTCTGGAATCCATCACACGATGTCGCTGGTTTGTCCTGATGGAATCGCATGATCTAACTGACTTTCCCTGGTGTCATCACAAGAGTTAGATGCCACATATGATGACATCATGAGAGTTAGTGTGTCATTTCTCAAAGGATGACACATTTCATGACTAAAATGTATGAAGGGAATCACGCGACCTAACTGGAATGTACAGAGGGTCTCACGAGAGTATGTTGACATACCCATGAGTTACCATGAGAATCATCTAACATGAAGTGCTACCGCCATATTAGTTTTTTGGAATGTTTGAAGGATATTGAGATGCTTGAATAGAGAGCCAACCGGGTATTGTGAGACTTGAGTGACATTACCATAGGGGACCTTATGACATATTTCCATGTACATAGGGCTTTTCCTGGCATAATAGTATACTGAAAGAACATAATGAGATATGGGTCACCTGTTATGGTGATGTCATGTGTCTTGGGTTGTTCATGTGAAGCATATAAGTGTAAGTTTGTATGATCTTCGCATATTTCCACGACCCATAGTTTCAATTTAGAATTTTTTATATTAATTCTTTATATTTTATATTTGTTATCATATGTTATGTCTGGCATGGTCTAGAAGGTGGATGGTAGGTTCATCATGTCTTTCTATAGAATAACATTACCTGATCTGTGAGTGATAAGGTGAAGTTCTTATGCATGACGCATGGTTTCTCAGGTTATTCACCAATATCTTACCTTATGGGAATATTTATTTGTCGTGAGAACCGTCCCTCCTTGAAATTTTATTTGGAACATGGATAGAGAGTCTTGGAGCTCTTAGTTGTCTCTATGTGTGGGGATAGTGGTTTATTTTTCTTGATAGGCTGGAAGATTTATAGTAGTCTTCACTAGTTGTTCTATACTTTCCATGGTGCATATCTTGTGAGTCTAAGATAGAGTTAGAGAAGGGATTCACCATCATTCATATTCGATAGTCTCTATTATGGATCAATTTGATGTCATCAACTGATTTTCAGCAACCACAAACCCATCCCATAAATTCATCATTTAACATATTTTCTCAAATTACTAGGATCATTTTGAATCATGAGGTCACACCGAAGGACTTATACATTATAATTTTGACATTTCCAAGGTCCATCAAGAGATCATGGTTCCTGTTGGAGGGACCTTGTGAGATATTTTCTGACTTGTTTGGGACTCTGTGATACAAGAATTGATTGTCCAAGGGCAATTGTGGAATCATACCAACTTTTTAAAGTGTATTACTAGAATGTGATGCATGAATTATTATCACGCTCCAAGGGTTCTACAACTGTTATTGGCTCTCTCCTCCTCTTATGTTACTTTCTTTTATGTTTTTACATTGGTGGAGATTAATGTGAGATTTAATGATTATTTTTTATGATAAATACTCCACATCTTGGTGATGCATCATGTGAACAAAAAATTTCCTTTGAAAAATTCAATCTTTTTTACCAATAGGGGAGTGTGAGGTCACCTGAACATACCCAAGGCACTTTTCCTGATGAGGATGACTTTTTGGTGGTCTTTAAAATTATGAAGAATACATGTCTCTAGGGTCTCAGAGTGTCTTTCATATTCATAAGGTCACATCACATGATGTTTATGACTGTGAGGGGCTTTTCCTCTTTCCCTTTCAATACTTATTTTATTTTACAACATCTTGGGGTGGTTTCAAGTATACTTTAATGATTTCAAGGAAAATTATTTCCCCTACCATTGATCCATCATATGATTCTTTCAACCATAATAGGCCTCTGCCTTCTATACATTTCATTATATTTTCAAAGTATTTTTGGATGGGTTATTAGGTGACCACCAGTTTGCAATCTGCATGACCTAGGGGAGCTTATTTGGCTGACATCATGTGACCAATGCTTTTATGGAGTGCCTTATCATGTTTATAAATACTTTTCAATAGAGTCTCCATAAGATATTTTACAGATTATGCGCTGAAATTGGTTCCTTTTCTTGAAAAACGATACTCATTTAAAGGGAATCAACAAATTCCCCCCTTAAGAATGAGGTATATAGGGACAAGGACACAGTTATGATGATTGTAAATTCCCTCTTGATCCTTTTTCCCTATCATAAATTATTATCATGGGAGATTCCTCTTCATCTATGTAATTATTGGTATTCTGTGATATTCCCTATAAATAGGGGGAGAATATAATTCACTAACATCCTATTTTTCAAGAGATATCTCTCATTTTTTTCATATTATAATTTTATTAAATGTCTATTTCACAAAACCAGATCGTGAGACCTCTCCATGAGATTGATTTCATGTAGACCATTCAAAATGAAATATTTTTATCAGGCGCCCATTAAAACCCATCCCATGCCACATTTCTTTATCTATTTGAATATCATCCCTTAGGATTTTGATTTTCATGATTGTTTCAGGGAGTTTTCTATCTAGATCACATGATATTTTTTAAATCAGGTAGCCTATGTTACCATGTCTATGTCATTAAAACTCATCCCAATCCATATATCATTAACTATATAAATATCATCCGTAAGGATTTTGTTTTTCATTAGAGTTTCATGGAGTTTTTTATCCTGATAACATGATATTTTTTATATCATGTGGCATATGTGACCATGTCTAGGTCATGAATCCATGAATATTATGGGGTTTTTTTGTGACTATGTGAATACCAATGTGGTTATAAGACTTGTGATACCATTATGAGTTAGTCGCTCCACAATATCCATATGTGATTCATATATCCCTTGTTGATTCAAGTGATGCACATGAGAAATCCTGTATATTATGTATTTTCTGTTAGTATGATTTTATATTTATCTGTCTAACATGATAGATAGTTTTATCTAGATTGATTGTGGTTCTCGAGAAGGTTCCTCTACTATAGCTAATTATTGTTCTATGATTTATAGAAAATGAAATGATGACCCCCAATGACACATGTATTCCAATTACAGGATTTTGATGATGTTACAATCATTCGAGCATTAAGATTATCCCATATCTCATTGGATTCTTATATATATGTTTGGTTTGATGGATGATGTTGTAATAAATCTTTCCGACTTCAATCTAGCATATCATTAGGTGTAAACGTATTATCACTACATTTATATGGTAATTATCAAATAATTCCTATTGGACACAGTTTAACCATAGGGGTTGTCTCACATGTTTTCAAACTCCCCCTTGGGTACATATAGAAGAAATTTTTATCATCAGCCTATTATATAGAACAATGCAAGTATCATTTCCACTTATCTGGAAAATCTAGGGGGATGATGGAACTTGTAATGGGATATTCATCTTGATTGTAATTTCTATGACGAGTGGGCATGAAACTTTCTGGGTCAAGAAAAGATACATGGAGTTTTTTTGAAAAGTTATACATGGTCCATCTTTATGATTCTGTGTGGATTTTTCAATTCATTATTTAACATTACCCAAATATTCATCGAGAAATGATCAGTAATTTGTTCCCAGGAACTAACACATTTCATTGGTCCCGCAGTGAAGTGTGTATCATTTTATAGGACACTTATAAATAAGGTGGGATCCCTTCTCTCAAAGATATGTATAATGAGTTTTTCCCTGCTATGAATGTTTTAGATGATCCCTTATAGAATATAGTTTTTGTTAAAGATATTATTTTCATTATGATGATTAAATTGAATAAGGATATAAAAATAAAATCACTCATTTTATTCAAGGAATGGATCAATATTTTGCTTTTTTATAGTGGGGTCATGCCAAATGACTTATTGCCCCATCGGTTCCCTTCTGAAGAAGTATGTGATAGTGCGGCCTGGTATTGTTCCATCTTGGAAGCTGGGGACAATATTTCATGGGTATAATGATTGGATTATAAGATATATCCACATCATATTATAGAGGGTTTTATGGCCATGATTCTTAATAGATGTATTTTCTCATTTGGGGATGCACATTTACGGATCCACGCCAGCATTTTAAAGATAGCGGTGTGACTCACAGAAGGACAACACAACAATTTAGAAGTGTCTATCCTTGCATGAAATTACTAACTAATAGTCCATTTTCAACAAGGATGAACTTCTTATCATATTATTGTTCCTCTCTAGTATTCGTTCATTGTATAGGGGAGATTAATCATTGTTATAAATACTAAAATTCCACTAGTCTCCCAAACACTTCATCTCACCCTAGACGGCTGAACATATTTTGTGTTGGAACCATTTCAATAATCCTTCAAAAGATATGGTTACATTGAGCTGATCTGATAGATTTTATTTTACCCCTTTCCATGCATCGGTTGGGCCAACTATTGATAATTATCGTAGTTCCTTTAACGAAATGTCATATATGATCACTTTTCAAGGTGAGTTCCTTATAGATAGGGTAGATGGTATGATTATCTATGGGATATACACACCTTATCTACTTTCTCATCAGTTTATACACACCCAAAGTGTATCCCCTCATTCTTTGGTTGGTGTATGAGGAGCATGGCATACTGGTGTCATCCGGTAGTTATGGATGATTATGGATTATGAAGATACTGGATATAGGATTATACTTTCTCCAACTAAGGCTCCCACCTTTATTACATCGTATTATACACATGCTTGCGTAATGTCTTATCTAAATGGATTGCTATGTCATCAGGTTTATTATATAGATAATCCTTTTTCCTTACCAACCCATCTATCTATGGAAATTTCTGGGATTATTGAATATTTGGTTTAGACTTTGTGGAATCAGCCTCATCCTAGTGATGAAAATATTGATTGTGAGATAGAATATATTGATGAAATAAATCCTCTAGTGTAAGCTAAAGATGATATGAATGTCGAGAGAAGATCATATGATGCCACCACTTCTGATTATTTATAATCTCAACTAGTTATTCCTCTTATGTCCACACATGTTCCATCTATCATGGAGGCTCAGAAACAATATAGACATATCTGGAAAAAAATTCATGCATTGCTTATTGAGACTTTTTTTGATGTATTCAATGACCAAGGGGAGTTCCATCATCACTTACTTCAGGATTTGGGGGTAGGTTACTTTTATTGAAATCCATTATACGAAATCCTGAAAAATATTGTTCTAACTCCGAATGATATGGAATCCCAAGAGGGGGACTTGCATGATTTTACCGATGAGGATCCCCTTTCATGAAAGATGGTTGAGACGTAAGAGGATATAGAGTAGGGTGCCCATTTGACATCTAGACTGCAAGATTAGATGTATTCCTAGACCACAAATATTTGGAGATATGAGGTGATCCAAGAGAATCTATTCTATGACACTTCATCATAATCATCTCTATTGGAAACTGCTCCAAATTAGGTCGAGTAGATGATGTCTTCGGTCGAGACTCTCCATCTTGTAGTAAAATATAAAGGGTTGGGGAATGTGGAACATCAAAATTCAATCAATGATTCCCTCTAAGCTCTTCATTACAAGGAAATCAGAGTAGACTTAATATTATTGATGTTCGATCGATGTCTTGTTTTCTTATTTTGAGGAGATAATAAAAGAGACTCTAAAATGGGGATATTACTATGTTTTGTTTCCCAGTATTAATGAATTACTTTTTCTAACATTCCAAATTGCTATCCAGTTTAATTTAATCCATGATATGCATGACATCTCATTCACAAAATTTTATATGAATCAAAAATTATACACATCCCTTTCATAATATCATGTAATCAGGAATTCTTAGAATTTAATGCTGACATTATAATAGACTCTTCTTGAGAAATGATCGTGAATAACCTCAAACATGATATTATAAATTGATATATTTGTTCCAACTACATTATGTTAACTTGACATGTAGAAGGATAATTGGGTAGAATACATATCCCATAGGGTTACTACATTATCCTTTACCAAAGCCAATAATATTGGATAGAGAATCATTATTTTTTCTACAACCATATGGGGATCCATAAAAACATTTTCAGGCTAAATTATTATCAGATTTTAGTTTAAGTTATTTTATCTTAGACCATTTATCACTTTAGTTTTGGTTATTTTAGCTCGACCCTTTTATTGCTTTAGTTTTGGTTCTTTTAGATTAGACCTTCTATCACTTTTGTATAAGGTATTTTAGATCATTCCATTTATCTCTTATGTTTCAGGTATTTTCTCACATACATTTAATCTATTAAGTTTAGGTTCTTTTAGCTCAGACCTTCTATTTTTTAGTTTTGGGTAATTTAACTCAGACATGTTATCTCTATTATTTAGAGTCTTTTAACAAAAACGTTCTATTTGTTAGGTTTGTGGGTTTTTAGCTTGGACCTGATCAATGACAATGGAATATGGTGCAAACATGGAATGAATGACCCAAAACACACTGTGCTGCTGGGTTTTTCTATGGAACATTTTAGGATCATGGGGATCAAAAATCAATTTTTGCAGAGTTACACATTTGTTTTACATCCATAGGTGAATTTGAAGGAGCTAATACAAGCATAGTCAAAAAAAGTGTCCATTAAATCAAGGCATCTTTTCTAGGGGATATGGTATAATTATAAAGGTAATAATTGTTAAGAGTGAAAACTAGGGATTCCTAGTACACCTAGATATTTTGAGTATGTATGTTATAAATCATAACTGAAATGGTTGAGCCTATGAATGTAGGATGGGGAAGATATGATGAAGATAAACCATAACACTATGAGGTGTCAAGTAATGCAGTCGTGTTTTTAGGGATCACAAAGATTGAATCTACTCTATTTAAAAGAGGATATAACTTTGGATGGTTTGTCAAGGACCTTATAAATTAGTAAAATGGTCAAGATAAACATGATATACACTTATTTTTTACATCATTGAAATATTTGTGAAGAGTAAAAATTATAGATGATGAGGACAAGTATAGAGAAAAGATATACTGGAAGGGTTCTGGCACACAAATTCATTCTAGATCTTCAATTATAATGTTTGATTCCTATGAACTATAGTATTTAATCACAAGGTCTGGTCCATCAAATGTTTTGTAATGGAGCTCATAATTCTACATTTTAGATTGGGTAAAAACCCCAGTGATGTAGTATCGAGAATGTAAAATCCACTTAGATATTTTGGTATAGTGATTTTCAATAATGGCGTAGAGTTGTCAGATTCAGAGAATGACATGCGACAAACATATAAGAAATGGTCCAAAACATGTTGGGGTGTTGTTTTCTCTACAGTGATGTTCGGGATCCTCAGGATAGTAAATCTCTTTTTTCATTGTGACTCATTTGGTTGATGAGCATTGGAATATTTTCATGATCCATAAGAATACATTCATGGTCAATAAAAAAGTACCTTGAAGACATGTAAACCATCTAGAGGGATTTCAATGTTATGGTGATATGAGGCACTTAAATCATGAAGTGTGATTTTTGATAGTATAATATACATGAAGGGTTTGAGCGCCCTAATTGTTGTGTCTCCACACAGTGAACATATTCTCATGGAGAGGATATTTGAAAAGTCCTTACTATATATTTTCCCTAAACTAGGGGGTTCAATGAGCATAGATTGGATTTTAGTAGGACTAAAAACTAGACCTTACGATATTTATTCCATTTTCAATTTCACCCTAATTATTTACTAAACTCTAGGGAAGAATAATTTAGTGATAGAAGACATGAATTTTTCACAATCCTCCCTTTTTGAGTTTCAACCTGATATGTTTTTTGTCCCTTTCACTGGTAGTTTAATGTCATGAACATTGGACCATCATGGTTCAATGTTTAAGTTTGTATTTTTTTTACTAAATTATACAGAGAATATGGTCATGAAACACAATGGAATAATATTGGTAATGATACATAAGATCCGCATTAGGACACATAGGGTCAAGAGTACCCTCAATACCCTCATGATAATGTGGTGAAATTGTTGTCAATCATGGGTCATGGTTATCGGGTCATGATTAACGATATTGGACAATCATACTACCTGAAGTTTAGATTACATTGAGCTATTGAGTTTCCTATAGTAATGTCATGACTTACGAGGATTGGAATGACCTTTTTTTATAGTGACACATTTGGTTGATGATCTTAGGAATAAATGGATGATCCATAGGCATCCATTCATAGTCATGAAAATGGTCCCTTGATGTTTGGAAACCTTTCTAATCACCATGTATGGTTTTCTGCAACCCAAATAACATGAGGCATGAAGTGTGGATTATAGATTGAGGATATTTAAAAGATGATGGATTAACATCATTATATGGCTTACCAGGGTAATTCTCTTTTGATCCCTGGACAGGTGATGAAAAATTGGATATCGCTTTCATAGTCTGTTATTAGATAGTGGGGATGTTTTTTTACTGTTAAACATCAAGCGGTAAGGAAATATTCCATTCCATTTATAGTCATGTGGTGAGGAAATTATTTCCGTATAGTTTTAATGCCATGAAACCAATGTGTTTTCATTGTAGTTTAACATCATGTGGTGAGGACATGGGAACCAACATGGAAAATTTGTGCATGATATTTTATATAGAAAAGAAAGACATATGTAGATCTGTCTTGTATGTAGAAAAACTAATATTGTGTTACACAGTTCTTACGTAGTTGGGGTGTATTTCTTAATGTTTTGTATCCAGTCCCATGATTGGGGATCTGAACATTAATATGTATCCAGTGATGATAGGAATCAATCCTCATGTAGTTCTTGGGGAACTGGGTAATTTAGCAACATGAGAAAATGTTGTGGGATTCCTAACATGAAAATGGAATTTTGGTTGGACCCATGGATGAAAATATGGGTGTCACTAATTATCCTATTTAAATATGAATCATTCCATATTTAACAAAATCTCATGCAGTTTAACATCATTCATTTAGGACGAATATGAACTATTGTGAAAGAATGAAAATGTTGTTGTTGGGAAGTAGGGTGGATGTTTGGTCATTAATAAAAATATCACGAGTATGATAATCAATCCATTCATAGTTATTGAAGGGATGTGTAGTTTAACATCATGCGGTAAGGATGAGGATCCCTTGATTTGAAATTGTAATATTGTAGCTAGACCCATGAATGAAATTCATTATATCACTACATATTTTATGGGGATTGCAATCAAGAAACATATAGTTCTGAATGGATTTCCTTATGAAGGTTAAACCCATAAGAAAAGAGGGGTCATTTTAATAATTATCTATTATGACCGGTCCGGATGTTGGAAATCTAGATATCACTACATATCATTCGTGGAAAAGAATCAAGTCACACACAATTCCTGAATAGGAAAGGCTCTATATGGGTTTGACACATAATGAGGGGTTGGAATTGTCTCAATTGATTATTGTAGTTTTACCCAAGATTGGATATCCTAGTATCACTACATAGCCTATGATGATAGAGATAAATAAACATGTAGTTCTTAAAGAACCATCCACTTTTATATTATGCAGTAAGGACATCAATCGTGCAGTTTAATGGCATATTGAAAATATTCCTTGTATAAATTTTATAGTCATTCATTTAGGACCCCGATGGAACTTTCAGGCGCTTTAATGCCTTTGGGGGGGGGGGAACTTGATAATATTATTATTCTCATGTGAAATCTACTTGGATTGAGGTAACAAGAATGGAAATGATTCATCCTACCACACAATGGAAATTAAGAAACAATAGGGAAATTCTGTCTCATTGGGTGACTAGGCCAACATATAGGATCGAGGTGTCCCTATGTATCCCATTTAAAATGAGAATCATGTCGTACATAGTTCTAGAAAACTTGTATAGTTTTACATATTGTAAAAATGACATTAGTCGTTCTATTTAACATCATGTGTTAATGATGCGCGTCACCTGATGTGAATTAAAATTTACCATTTGGGGGATCTGTGTAGTTTAACATCATGTGGTAAGGAAATATTCTGGGAAATATAACTACATACGGTAAGGACATGGATCACTCAAGATAGACATTTATTCATGATATATTTCATGCAAAATCATCTCTTTTTTATCGGTTGTTATAGTTGGAACTATGATTGGGGATTCTGGCATCACTATGTGTCCTTTAATGGCATGAATCACGTCCCATGTATTTATTGAGAGACGTTCAGTTTAACATTATACGATGAAGATGTTGTTTATGTTGTGTTTTAAATTCTCACTTTTAGGAATTTTTCCATTAATATTAAGCATCATACAGTATGAAAAGGATTGTACTGTTTAATGTCATGTTTATATGACAACTCTATATAGTTTATCGTCTTATGGCCAGGACGAGCTTATATAGTGTAACATAATGTACCTAAGAGAAGATTTGTTTGATGATATCTATGTGATTTATTTCATAGGAAATCTCAATTTGCGTGGGGGTGAGACATGCTCCCCATCCCGATTTTCCAATGAGTAGGCACCATTATGATAAACATTATGTATGATGTAAGGCCCTTCGCATTTGGGTTACAAATTTGGATGTTTCATTCCTGGCATGATTGGGGTTTTGAGGTCATACCTAATAATCCTTTTAGTAATTAATGGATGTAAAAAGTCTTATTAAATTATTGTGTGATCAAATTCTGATAGACATACATGTTGTTTAGTTTGTGCATCCTATTCTCACTGAGTCACTCAAAATCATTTGGATACTTTTCCAATTTCTCATCATCTGAGAGATGTTCAAAAATGTCTATTATGATTGAAGTAAATTGGACCACTGTTGGTAGCACTACCTCGGTCACATACACTAATTAGTATGGTTTCTCATGTTTTGTAATATGTGAGGTGGTACCGTAGGCCCATAAAGCATAGAGGATCTTCTCAGGCCACAAAGTTTTGTCCTTTTTCACTATCTTCTTGAGTATATCTGATAAAATCTTATTTGAGGACTCTATTTGTTCATTTTACACTACATGATAGAAGGATGAGTGATTAGACTCGACATTGTTCACATGGTATAGTTTCATCAACTTTGAAGAATAGATGTTTGTGCTGTTTTCTGTCAATATTGTGTGAGGGACCCCTAATTCGTTTATGATATGTGATTTTAAAATGATAATTATATTCTTCACCTCAAATTCTTCGAGGGGTATTTCCTCTTACAATTTATAGAATAAGTTGTTAGTAGTAAATATGCACATGATCAGTTTAGATGTGGCTAGGATATATGGCCCCAAAACATCCATCCTCTAAATGAAAAACCACCAGGAATATTTTTCTATATATTATACTTCTGAGGGACAATATATGATGTTTGAATGAGTAATATTCGTTGTTGAAATCTATGAAATCCATTATCATGGCCTTCTAACAATATCATAACCTCTTAATTGGGTTGGAGATCTTATTCTGAGATTTATGGGAACTGCATGAGCCTACATGGACTTCATCCTTGATGGAAAAAATAAATCCTTTTTCTATTAATCTGAGGAGGATTTTGTCAAATCCTCACTTGAAGAGGATCCTTTTTCTCATTTGAACCATTATATGGGTAAATTTAACTTCACGATTCTGAATCTATTCCCATTAGGCTCAGTCCTTCCAGAGAGTCTTGTTTTTGAGATAACTGATTATTGGCTTCGTCCATCCAGGGGTGGTATTTTGTTCATCATGCTCTGGGAAGGTTTTGACCTGATTGATTTCTTTTATATCACATAAAACTATAAATGTTACCATTATTCAATGTTTGATGTATAATATTTCATTATCTTGATCAGGGTAGGCCAGGATGGTGGTTGAATTAGCCAATGTGTTGGTGTGAGCATTATGTGATTGGGGAACAAAAAAATGTTGGTTCGAAAGTAATATCTTCTATCAGTCACTTTACATAGAAAAGAATAGTATTCGGTTCTTAATTTTTATGACATATTCTCCATTAATATTCATTACACCTAGTTCCAAATCCCTATTGGTATTCATGTAGGCTATGTACAGTTGTTAGGCTAGTTCGAACACAATGATGGGGGCTTGGTATTCAACCTCATTGTTTGTGAAACCTTCATATAGTGATAAAGAATAGGTAAGGAGTTTTTTTATGGAGAGACAAATATAATCCTTCAACCAACTTGACTGAGCCTTAGGGTTTCCATTATTTTACCTACATGACTCTGGGAGGCACCATCAATGTACATGTTACATTTCATGGGACTATCATGGGAATTGAAGAAATCCACATGTGGATGATAATTTACATCCAATTAATTTTCTAGGTCAGGATGTGTTGTTATGAAATTAGATAGTTATTTCCCTTTCACAAGAATTTTGTAATACAAATTGAATGTCATATTGTGGTAGAATGACCACCCATTAGTCCAACTACCCATTAAACACAGGGAAGATAAGGATACACCTATGTAGATTGATACGAGCGACCACATAGAATTCATGGTGTTGAATGTAATGCCTCATCTTTTACAATTTGAAGATGATTTCAAGGAATTTCTTCTCAAAATCAAAGTATCTGGTCTTAGTATCTAGAATTCTTCAGTTGAGGTAGTAGAGACCATTATCTCTCCCTGCATCTTTCTATTTTTTCATAGAGGGTTTGCAGCGCGGATTCCATGGAGACAACATACAAGATGAGAGGCCTTCCTTCTATCATAGGAATTTTAAACAGTGGGTGAAGTAGGTACTACACTATGATTTTTAATGTTTCTCGGAAGTCATCATCCCATTGATAGGGGATTCCCTTCTTCATTATCCAAGTGAAGGGGATAGCATTGTTGGACAAGTTGTCTATGAATTTTTTAATGTAGGTGATGTTATATTGGATACCCCTTAGTTATTTGAGATTTATGGGGGGTGAAATTGAAAATTTGTCACTAGTATTATTTTGATTGACCTAGATGATGTATTGGCATACCACAAAGCCATAGAAATTTTAAAATGTTACCTCAAATGCACATTTCTGTAGAGTCATCTTTAGATTGTGTTGCAATAGCTTTCTGAAGACTGTAGAAGATAACATGAAGTGATCACATCAATTTTGGGATTTAATATTTTTTTCATCGATATAACATTCAGATATCCTTCCTAGGAATGGGTTAAATATTTTTTCCCTACCATGTTTGTATGTGGTTCTATTGTTATTAACCCAAAGAGAATAACCTGATAGAAAAAGATCCCCTGAGGTTCTCTAATAGAAATGGTTTTCCCATTTTTAGGGGCCATGTTAATTTGAATGTTCCCTGAGTACCCATCCATAATGTGAAGATCATGGATTCTAGAGGTGGAATCATTCAAGAGCTTTGTGATCGTCAATGGGAAATCATCCTTTGGGTGGTTTCGATTAAGGTCTCCAAAATCAATGTAAAACCAAAATTTTCCATTCTTTTCCATAAGGGTAAGATTTTAGAATGTCATATTAGGTATTTAACTACTCGGATAAAGTTATATTAAATTAACCTGTCAATGTATGTGTCTAAATTGGTGGTAGGAGAGGGATGAATCCTCCAAGCTATCTGTATGAAGCCTCGATTCTCATCAGGTTGGCTGAGATGGTAGATAACGTCATTAAGATTCATCCTAGGAAATTATGTATCATTTCAAGTGAAAATATATCTATGATTATTTATAAATAAAATTTACATATATTATAATTTGTGAGTAATGGTATAACTAATCAATATAGGCCATAAGCCATATTTTTTTCAAATATTTTATCTAGACTCATCTATGGTGTTGGGGACACCCTCCTCGAATGTAAGAGGAGAATTATTGAATTTATTATCATCATCTTTCATCTATGATTTCATGGAAACGTTCCCAATAGTATTTGGATACATGGGGGAATCTCTATCGCTATCAATGTGAGATAGTCCATGAGAAGAGACATTATTATTCCCCAAAATCATTATTCTCTATAGAGAGATTCCATAACTGATTTTTGTTTACACTTTAACTATAAACAGAAGCAGCTTGGACCTTGGGGAATAGGTCTATCACATCAAATATAATTATGGGGAGAATATAGTTAAAAATGAGCATACTCAAAGGATTTCCATATGAATTACCCAATCCATTTTTGTCTAAATCATAAATATCACCATTAGTAATTAGTTTATTTCCTCCCATTTTGTTAAAATTTTCATTAGCACATATAGATCATAATTTTTTAATGGCGGTGATATCACTATGTAGTATGCATACCTTTCCCTTGATGGGGTGTTTTAGAGACTAATAGAATGCCAATTGTACCAAAAATTGATTATAGTTCTAGGGACTTCCGAGAAGGACCTTATGTATAGTGTCTTGCTGGATAACCATAAACTAAATTTTTTGTGTGAGTTCCCAAAATAGATCATTGAGATTTATATTTTTTATATTAATTTACTTTCACTTATCATTCCATTGAATAACCATCTTTGTAAGAGATATGGCCCTTTCACTATATCCCAAACGTTGGAGGGTTTGAATTGGGTTGAGGTTTATCATGGGACTGTTATTAATTTAATCCATATAGACATTGACATTATTGAGTCTAATGAAAACATATAGGAGAATGATGTTCCCTTGAATAAATTATTTACGATCCTAGTCAAGGAATGAGATAGGGACAAGGTATTCTGATGGCATGGTTTCCAGTTTAGAAACTTCAACTATAATGACTTTTATCTTGAACTCATGTTGGATATAATGGGAATCAAAAAGTTCCTCACTATGTTCTCTTCAATTTTGGATTGCATCAAGTATTGAGATATTACATGGGATTACTTCCAACAACATTATAATTTCATACTTTTTTCTAGAGGTATGGGATTTATGAGTTGGTATTTCTCCTAGAAATTTGGTTTAGGAACTGTTGAATTTGAGGTAGACGAGCCTGGTTCTTATGAAGAGGTCATTAGATTTTATTATTATAGTGGTGTGGGTTATTCCAACAATCTTTTTTGTATGGGATAATCAGATAATAAAACCCATGTTAGGTGGTTGGGAAAGACAATGGTTTGTGGATGACTATCGGAGGGTTATGGAACACATCCATGCCTCTTTTGAGCTTGATGGAGTGACTTCCCATGGGGATCCGATAAATAAATATCCTTTTTAGGTATGTGATAAAAATATTGGGTCTAACCACACGCATTATGTCCCCTATATCCATAGATTCTGTGCATGCAACCTCCATTTCCTTAGTTACATGTGGTAAAATTGAATTTTGTGGCATGTTCACCATCATAGAAGGGGTTTGACAAGTGTAACACATTTATGAAATCAATGATGTTCTCTTCTTATGACAAGTATTCTATTTTTTGTGGTGGTTCCCATTCTATGGATGTCATTGGGAAGAAATCCTCAAGAGTTATAGCATACAATAAATAAGAATATATTTCTTCCTCTTCTATTTAATCAGGACTATTTTGGTCACATCGACCTTTGGGAGGTATATATAATGTCTCATTATTAGGTGGTAGAATTATTATGGGTCTATGAAACTATTCTATACAAGTGTCATGTGTTGATCAGCCAGTTTCTGAGTCATCCAATTATTATACTTTCACACATGCCTAGATGAAAGTTTTTGGTAACCCTTTTTTCCTCTCAATGAGAAATGGTAATGTAGGCCACCTGCTATGAGGATTTTTCTCGCACCACCAATCCAGAATAGACCATGCCTTGAAGGTTGAATTTGATGATGACGAAGACCTAGATATTATGATCTAGCCTCCAATGGTATAGTTAATATTCAGGATGGTCAGTAAGGTCAACCTCATCAAGATTCCTAGACTATGGAAGGAAGAGAAAGTTATTTTCTCTGAAAAATGAGAAATAACCTAAGACATACACATTTCATAAGCACTATTCATTTTTCATCTATTCATAAAATCCAATGTGACCCTGATTTCTCTATGTGTCTGGTCGAGGGTGATTTATTGGTTTTCACCACTCAATAGTATATCTGGTTCTATTTAAGACCTTTCTAAGGTATTATATGGGTACAATTTTAGGATTGAGTGTAAATATTATATATTATACCTTGAAAATCCATTTTCTCCATGCTGGGGGAACGAGTTGAAGTTTTGAATTATTTTCCTAAATGGATTATTCCAAATGTTGGTCAAATTGTGCAAACTCATTGAATCTATCAGGATATTTCATTTGAATCAATGGTGTTTGTATTCCATCCCAAATATTTTCAGCACACATTTCTAGTAGTTTCTCCTAAAAAGGAGGGTTAATGAGTGAATAGGTTAATCTCTTCCACCTTTCTATGAATCCATACAACCTATCCTTTTTTCATTTCATATAGTTATTTAGGTATATGACTACCATTTTATTAGTGTGATGTTAAGATGATAAATAAATTGTTAAATAAATTCTTCCCGTACTAAAATATTTCCTACTACAAAACTATTATACCAAACAATGTTTTTCACTATTAGAGTTATGAAAAATCACATCATATTTGTTTCCTCTTATTGATATCGAAGGCTCATCATTGGGATTCAAAGTGTGTGAGATGTTCTTTGGGATTTCATGCACTATCTAAATTAGAGAAGGTATTATTGCTGAAATTGGATAGAGGGAGAGTGTCATCCACCCATTTGGGATATGGATTCCTCTTAGGTTACATATGTGAACATCATCCTTCTATAAATTTTATTTGGGTATCTAGGGACTTGATGGAATTAAGAAACTATATAGGGGCTATTGTCCAATCCATCTCCCACCCACAGTGAGTGGGTGGGGCTGATGAGGCGGCCCTGCTATAATCTGCCACTGATTCACGATTTATTCTATAATTGAATTATTTCCTTGGCGATGGATAGGTTGTCACCACAATGGAGGGAGGGCATGATCATTTTCTACATCATCATCTATGTAGACCTGCTACCTATAGCCATATCCAGTCTGACACATAGATGCCTCGTTTTTAGTGGATCATCTCTTATGGAAGGATGGATATTCACCTAATCCAGAAGATGATACCCAGAAGGGATATTTCCCCAGAGTAGATCCTTGTTGATTTGTTAGATATTTAGTATTTTTCTCTAATATTGTGACATTTGTTCCTTTGTGAAGGTAAACTTAACAATTTTGGTCTATGAATGTGATGTGGACACACCTTTCAATTTTCTATATTATTGTTCTAACATGGAGGTGCCGACTCATTTTTCTGCGGTTCTAGATTTTTGGCCATTTTTGGTTTTCGGGTGCATACAACCACATTTGATACACCCATATCACCCTATTGTTAGAGAAAATGTTCTATATTGTGGCACAACTAATTTTTATCTTTATCCACAATGTATTTTATAATATTATTGATGAAATTTACAAAGGTATGTTGGGAAATGATGGTTTTTCCATTACTCTTTATGTAATAGGATGATTCTGTACTGCTTTCATCAGGCTCTTTTTTCAAACCCTTAGTGATATTGGGCCATTTTGGATTGCAAACCCAGTGTTTCTGACCACATTTTTGATATGTTCCTTAGTTATTGGACTAATATCTTTGAGGTGGTTTCCATTCATGATTGATCAACACACCCAAAATGGTAGATTTTTTTTCTTACGGAGGGAGGAATGTGTGGGTTGTCGACCATTGATCTTGTCCACCCAACCCAAAGAAGAATAAGTTTCTATATGGTGGTTATAATGAAGAAAATTTCCCTATCACTAACAATTGATGGTTATTTAGAGTTTTAATTGGAATTGACTGATCTTATTGTTGAGGATCTAATTATTGCAGTTCGGGATTTGATGATTACTAGTATAGACAATGGGATATAAATGGCTTCATCCTAGTAGGATGGGGGTAATATAGAACCACCAATAATTTTCCTAGGACCATCTTAGGGGATGATGAACATGGTTGTGGTGATTGGGATCTATATTCCCCCATCATAGCAAGCTGGAGTTTATTTAAAAATAAATATGATATGTCCAGAATTGTCTAAGGAATTGATGGTTCGAGGGGTGGAGTAGGTGGTAGATATTCCCTTGGTTTAGTTGTCTGTGTCTACTCTTAGATGACTACAATGGATCCTAATAGTAAATCATATTTTATGTAGAATATAGGAGATCTTGTAGAATATTTCTGAGATGAAAAACCCTGATGAGAACTATTATTTACTGGTAGTTTTCAGGGTGAAGCCAAATTGGGTATCCTTGTCTGAAATGTATTCACATTACTTTGAAGGGACCAGTTCAAAAACTTTTTTTCTATCCTCGCCATCTATTTTTTATTTTTGGGAATCATGGAGGTGATGGAATTCCTTTTTAGGGACCAACCAACTTTAGTATTACTCGGTCCACTGATTCCACTAGAGGTTATCACATTAGAGGACACAAAATTTGAGTGGATCTATTTTTTTAGGGGTGAGGAATAGTGTAAGGATATATTCATTATCCATTCTCGAATAAATATGCATTATGTTTCAATGATGATTGGATACTTAATGGTTATGATGCATTGGAAGCAATCATATTGAATATTTTCACTATACTTTTCTGGTTTTAGATCCAAGGATATAGATATAGAATCTTGGTATAGGTGACAATAGAATATCATGATTTTCTGAAGGTGACACCTTTATCATGGGTAAGGGAGATTTGGTGTATTTACGGCATGAAACATTTTTCTAGTTCATCTTGGATTTCATACACTGAAGTGCCAGGGGGACAGAAGATATTGGGGAGGTTGTTTCTGTCTAACTCTCTATATATATAAATGTCAACCTCATCCTCATCCTACTTACACAACTCCATTGGGAAAGGAAATAGAAGATACTTCTAAGGTTCATCTAATTACTGGATTTGAGTGCTGCTAAATGTTTATAGGGAACCATATGCATTTGATAATGATGATTCGAGTACCACTTTATACAAAGGTTTCTAGATTTTAAACACCTCTCTATAAAGAAGTGTCTGGGAATGGGGAGTATTTACATCTTCCTGTTAGATATTATTGTGTGGATATTGACCACGATGTATGCCGGTAGTAGAGTCCCTAAGATCCATCTCCACAATACCACAAGGAAGAAAATCAGAGTAATGATCTTCTTCTAAATTTTGTGGTTATTTTAACGGGCATTGTGGTGTTAAGAATGAGTCTTGAATTACCTTAAGTACACTAACATTAATAAGATTATGAATATGGGTCTCAATCTATATCTTGGGTGGAATATTTCGACCTACCTATTTGAATTGTGCAGGGATATGAGACTATTGAATGATGGTTTTTAGATCATTATTATAACTATATGAGTGTGTGAAAATATGATCCCACTACTGAGTATCTTCTGAAATATGCCAACAAGATATCAAATTATTTACAACAATATGATCCTAACCCAAGGAAAGTTCCACACCAAATTAGAGGGACTCAGTAAAGATAGAAATATGAGACCGTTCAAGAACCTTTTGGATAGGTTGTTTGAATTTTATTGTAGGGTTATTAGCCTACCCTGATTCATGTTCCACTCTCACCTGGTGAGCCTTGATTTTAATAGAAATATTATCCTGGTTTGAGTATGCATTCCCCACTAGATTATACCAATGGACTTATCAAATGGGATAATGGATATAAGCCTCATCATGTATCACCAGAAAATGATACGTGCATAGTCGTTCATTGGAAGATGTGGGAACATCTGTTTGACGTCCCTGAACTGTTGGAATGTGTGAGACAGATTCCCTGATAGGAAAATGAGCCTCTCTCAATGCTTTTTACACTCTCACATATTTACCCATGTTAGAATAGGGATATATTCTAGATCATGGTCCTGTAGATTATGATTTTATACCTTTTAAATAGGAATATGAGCCTATCTCATGGCTTGTGACCCGATAACATAGTGATCCCCAGCAAGAATGAGGACATATTTTTGATCTGTTGCCATTAAAGTATGTTACTATACTTCTTTGATATGAAAATGATCATTTAATTATGCTTGTATCTATCTCACATAGAAATCCTTAGGAAGAACAGGGATATGATCCAGATCTTAGACCTTTAGACTATGCCACAAGACATCATTGACATGCATATTCCCCAGACCCAAGGTATATTCATCTCTCACATGGTGATCCCCAATTGGAATAGGGATATGAGGCTGGTCCAATGCCTCTTCCTTTACCAAAATATACTAATAATTATCTTATAAGGGAGAGTTAATTTGTGATTTCACTAGTATAACCACATTTTCATAATGATCAGAGTGTTGATCTAACCTGGATATATGGATAAGAATATTCCCCTATAACTTTATCAATAACAACCCTAAAATATGTTGATATATTTCTTTATCTATTGTAAAAAATATATTGGCATTTTAGAAATGGGTGTTCTAGGATATAAGCATGTATATTTTGAACTGCCAATATATAATAAAAGATATTATCGATTGAAGAGAGGATATGCACCCTCTTCGGTACTCCTTATTCCGTGAGAAAATGGTTGTAGGCTTCATGAATAGGAGTAGGGATCTGTGCATCCCCCATTCATTCTATGTTAATAATCCCAAAAACATGTTCTGAGTGAGTAGTAATATGAGCATGACCACTTGTTACTGATGGAATGTGCGAGAGGACTTATTTAGTGGGTGGTTGGATGTGATCTTAGTACAGGATATCGTGTTCCTTCCTCACCCAATTTGGATTCCTTATTGCTCATGTGTGGGCTTCAGAGGTGGTAGTGTGTATCGAGGTAACCTCAGAAGGAAATTGGTGGGTACCAGCAGAATTTTGTTGTCAAAAACAATTGAAAGGTTCCCTAATCAACAACACCTAAACCAGAAGGGATATATATTTGACTCCATGGTACATGTTCCTCTAATATTGAATGTGGCAGTTTTCATTCTCAATGAATATTCTCTCAAAGAAGTTGTTTGTGGAAATGAGGTCCATCAGTTTAGCTATAGCTTTCCATGAGTGATGTGGATAGACCAGATTCCATAATTACAGACCGTTATGGGAAGCCTCTAAGGTTGTATTGTACCATGCAGCTTTTAATCCCATACCATCATGTTCTCGACCAGATATTGATGTTTTTCGGTTGGTGATATCATTTTAATACCCATGGGAGTTTCAGAAAAAGGTGATTTACTAGAATAGTAACTTGATGATGATGAAATTATCTCAGATCAAGATGCTGTTGATGAGAGTATTATCTGCAGTCAAGAAGGCAACAAGGCACTAGGTTACTATTTATTTCATTATTTTAGGCTTGATGTGCTCAATAAAATATACATGGTTCACACAATTTCTATTTTATTCTCGATCTGATCATTTTTCGTACATAGAATTTTCATGGAAAATATGAACATCCTTTTTGAGAACCCATTTTATCACAGATCAACTATATCAGTATTCTAATTTAGTACATTTTTTATATAGGATATATAAAACAAAGTGGTATGGAACATGATAGACTGATCATTCTTTAATTTGAGAGTTTCATGTCATGATTTCCAATTTTGTTTTCATATAATGTGATAAAATAGCCATACAGATAATAAACCAATAGTTTATTTATTTGAGTGACTCAATTTAGGTTCACAATTTTTGTTTGCATATATTGTAATGATAAAATTTTCCAATCTATAATAACCTAATCCTTCTATTATTTGAGAGATTCACATCCAGTTCACCATTTTTTTATCAGGATAGGAGGTGGTTTTAGTGCTACTAGGAACCTTTGTTCAAGTGAGTTTGGTTTTTTCAGATGGTTGATTGTGGGGGGTTTATTTCATGAAAAATAATTTAAATTAGGTTAAAATTTTCATACGTTAATGGAAACTCCCAATATTCCCCCCATTTATAATTGGATGTAGAGATGATTTATAAATGCAGGTGATCACAATGGTTTTATGAACCAATGGAACTTATGGTCTCTCATTGGTTGAGATGATGGGAGGTTGGGCTCATTGAACCATTGTTTGGAGCATTTTTCCTACTATGGGACTCTCTTATAGATTTAAGATATGTTTTTTAATCTATTCTAAATCCTAATACGGGATCGATTATACCAAAATATGATTATGGGTTAAATCTATTTGAAATGTAGAATATAGGGATCTCATTTGTGAATCCTTCTATACATATCCATGCTTCTCGATCCATTTACCAATAATATGTAGTTAATTATATGTTAGATTTATATAACCAAGAGCTTCTAATTTTTTTCCAAGGGAGGTAGTTAATATTTTGGGGAGGGGATTGAGCCATTATGTGGCATCCTACACATCCTAGTTATTACATGAATTAAAACCCATATAGTTCATTAAAATCATTCAATTTAATATCCTGTGTAAATAACATATATGATTGCTCTAAGGCACCGAGTATTCATGCTTGATTCCTAGGGTGACATCCAACGTACCTTGATTTCAGTGAGAATAAAACATTTCCTAGTTTATTTGGTTTCTTATCCCATTGAAAAATGAGGTAGAATTATCAGACCATGGGAATGATTAGTTATTAATAGTTTAGATATAAGATATATGTGGGTACTTACAGAAAATGAGATTCTTATTTTTTCTTGGGCCTTAGAAAGGCATCCTAGGTATCCTGGTCATGGAAGGAATTAGAGTTCTTATTGTTCATTCTGGCCCTTAAGACCAGACCCATGGTGAGTGTCCTCATATGGGGGATGTTCATATCATGCGACTCATAAGGCTTACATACATGAATTTCCCCAGTCGTTGGAGATTCCTAATGTTAATGATATCATTATTTCCATTCCCTATTCACACATGAGATATGCTCGATGTGAGAAATAAGGGGATACTATTAATTAGTCTAATAAATTATGGATGCATGGATTATATATTAGGAAAACCCTTAGGAATCATGATATAGAGCTCGGGCCTAAGGTAGTCACCCTACATATCCTGGTTATGGAAAGAATTAGATTCATCAAAGTTCAATTGATTTCATGGTCCACTGAGGGATGATGTAAAGTGATCATCCCATGGGAATGATTCGGTCCCAATGGTTGAAATTTTAGTGACATGGATGGACTCACATTGATGTTGGTACACATTTGAGTTCAGGATCAGGGCTTAGGATGGTTTCCTATGTATCCTAGTAACTAAAGGAATCGTAGTCCACTTAGTTCAATGGTGGTACGGATCCCAGTGGTAGTGGTTCTCAGACCTATGATGCACTCTTACACTACTCTAGAGGCATTTGTGATGCATTTCTCTGGTTGCAATAGTTACCACCATGATTCTCTCTTTAGATTATCCAGTCTCCACTAATATGAACATTTCAATTATCATGTATGCCTCTGTGATGCACTTCACGCAGCTGTTGTGCCATTTGACTCTCCCTCTCATAGATCATCTTTGTTGTTTATGTTTTCTTGCTAGTTTTTATAATGGTTTCTGGGTTTTTTATGGAGTTTTTATAAGATGATCATGGTTTATTATTATGTGGTTCAAGGCATTGTGATGCACTCTTTCATTTCATCATAGGCCTCTGTGATTCCCATATCTAGTTTCACCAGTTGCCTTTGTGGTGTACTTTTCAACTACTCCAGTCACCTCTACATTGCATGTTTCATTTTCTCTAGTTTTCTTTGTGATTTAAATTGAGTTTCTTTAATTTTTTCCTATGCTAGTTTTATTGATATCTCAGGATGGAAATTCTTGAGTTTATGAGATGATGGAGAAAGTAATGTGATGGTGCCAAACTAATGTATCATTAGAAATTTTTTCATTCATATGTTTTATTGGTTCTATAATATGGTTCTAGGGTTCTTCTAGTCTCTCAGAGGAGGATACATGTAGTGATATTGTTTTTCCATTAAGATGTGAGTATTTCTATCCAATTTTGGGAGATCGACAATTATTTATATGGCATCTCGGTGGTTTAGTGGATTTGATATTTTAAATTTCTCAGTGGTTTTTTATATCATGATTGGGCGGGATTTGAGAGAGTTTTTGGAATTTGGTTTTTATTCATAATTTTTATTATAAAATAAACAGTCTCTATAAAAGTATCATCTATAGGTGTGGATTCAGAGTAGTAATCTTTCATCTATACATTACCATTCAAATTTGTATTAAGTAGAGGTTATGGATTTTCCATCGATACCAGGACCGTACAACCCTACGTTGCACCACTAATCGAGTTTTCATGTAACGGTGAGGCTTGACCTAAAATTGTAGTTTCAGGGGAGGAGAAGTTCCTAGTAATGATGTTCAGGGTTATTTATTGTATGGTTTTATTTTGGGTTTCCCACATTATCCTCAAAATATATTTTTAAATAAGAATTTAATTTTCATTCATTAGTTTGGTTGGTTAGGGATTGCAAATTGACGTTCCCCATAAATTCATGTCTTTCACATTGATGATGGATAGGGTCATTATATATTGATATTCCATATCTACGTTATTATTCATACCTTCACGACATGAACTAATTATCCACTCAACATGCATTGATTTCATACTTGACATGTCAAAGAGTATCCTCCAAACATGTCCACATACAATTGTATGATCAAATTTAGTTTTCTGGAGTACATCACCTGATCTTGATGGATTGTACAAAAGTTGATGAATGATTAAGGATGAATTGTCTATAGTGAACCAAAAGATCTATGTGATTGATTTTGTTAACCATCGTATGACCTAGTTGGCTTATCTAGAGGATGCTTCATGATCTATATGACATGCACTGGTGTCATCCGAAAAGTTGATTGACACAAATAGAAGGCGACACAAGAGTGAGTGGGACAGGTCCCGAAGGGTGCTTCATTTCTTATATGAAATATATAGAGGGAATGAAAATACCTATATTTCTTGTCCAGAGGGAATTGTGGGAGCCAGTTGAATAACCAGGGAGAAACTTCCAAACTCAGCTGATTGGAATTGGTACCACATATGGTTCTAGTGGTACATTTGAAGAACATAATGATGCTTGAATGGCAATCATGGAGGGTCTTAGGAGACTTGGGTGGCATTCACTTATGGAATCTTGTGATTTTTTTGATATTTCTAGAGGAATTTTTCTTAACCAACTGGCATACAGAAGGAACATCACAAGATCTGGGTGGCAAGTCATTACGTTAAAATGTGTTGAGTGTTTTATGCAAAGTTCAAGAGGGTTGGTGTGTATGATCTTCATGTATGTATTTCACATTAAGTATTTTCCCCATCCTTTATATTTCCAATTCCATATATTTATTTACAGTTATCTTATATTATGTCTCAAGTGATCATGTAGGTGTGTTGGATGTTCTTCGTGTATCAATCTAGAATTCATTCACATCTTCAATGTGAGATCATGTGATGTGATTATTCATGCTTAAAGGTTGCTCTGGTTTTCTCAATTTATTTACTAGACTGAGAGCATTTCTAATCATGAGAACAACCACTCTAAAAAATCATATATTAATCATGGATAGAGATTCATGGTTCTCAATGTGGTCTCAACGAGTCATTATAGTGGTGCATTTTTCTTGTTGTGGTGGGGGATTTAAAGGCCTCACCACCCCAGTTGTTCACCTCTTTGTGCAGCGCATAGCCTGTTTGTCTAGGACTGATTTGGCGAAGAAATTTGATGCCAATTGTATTTGTTGGAATATTTCATTCATCACTCAGAGGTCATCAACTAATTTTCAATGACAATACACTCATCCCATAAATAACTCGTTTACGAAATTATCACAAATTAATGGGGAATTTTTTAATCATGCAAGCATTCCTAAGTACTTTGACATTGTTATATTGACATGTCCATGGTCCACCGTATGATAAGGGAACCTGTTTAAGGGCTATTGTGTGATCTTGTTTGATTTTTTCTGTACTATCTGTGAGATAAGGTTGACATTTATGAGGTCTTTTGTGAGATAATGCCAAATTTTAAGGTGTCCTGTGAGACCATGTTGCCGACAACCTTAGCACGACATATGGGTATAATGACCGCGAGAGGCTCCCACCTCTTCTTCTTTTTATTACCATTGTTTATTTTACAAATTCCGGGAGTCATGAGATATATCATGAGTATTTTAGAAGAAAATACAATACATTTTGGGAGTTCATACCATGAAAAATAAAGGTCTATTGGAAAATTACATCTATTGTACAAAGGGGTAGTGTGAGGTAAAATGGACAAACCTAAGGCTCTTTGTGTAATGATGATCACATGTCTATAGTCTTTCATGAGATGAGGTAGACATGTCATTGGGTTATACCGGTGTCTTTTAGATCTCTAGGTGTGAATGAAATGATGTTTATGATAGCGAGTGTCTCGTACCTACCCTCTTATATTTCCTTTCCTTTATTTTACAAATGCATGGTGGTCTCATGAGTTTTCTCAGATGTTATCACAGACAATCAGTCTCTCCATTGGTGATCCTTCACGTGAGTTTAATGACCACAAGTTTCCTCCACCATTGGTATATTTCCACCTATTTTGAATGATTTTTGGATGGGTTGTCATGTGTCTATCAGTTGGAAGGATGCATGACCCAATGAAGATTATTTGGCTGCCTCTGTGTGACCACATGTTTTTAGGGCACCTTCGCAATGGTAGTACTTGTCAAGAGTGGCTTCATGGGACCCAATGTAGGTTATGTGCCACATAAGGTTCCTTAGCATTATTTTATAATGGTCATCTGACTGTGTTTCTCTTAGAGGATTACGTGATCCACAAGTCTTGGCCACCTTCTCCTTCGTTTTTCTTTTTGGGGAAAATAATACCCATATCCATTTATTTCTTCCCCTATGATTTTTTTGATTCTCAAATGGTGGGAATAAATAGTAATATTAATGAATTATTATGATTCAAATTTACATAGATAAATATAAAATTATATGTATGCGTGAAATTTATATATTTTAATTCTATCTTTATCATGATTTTTATTGTCAAATTAAACGAATACTATCAAAATTTACATTAATGATACTATGTAATAAATAATTCATCATTCAATTATTAAAAATTCTTTAATAAAAAATATTATATCAATTTAATGGTATTTATTTATAATTAAAATATATGGTCCACTAATAGACGAATTTTACTTTTCTAGAAACTAAATTGACTCCCCAAAGAGTAAAAACTCTGTTGGGGCAGTAATTGTCCAAAGAGGGTAACACATGTTAAAACATGATAAGGGTTAAAAAATCACATAAAATTGACTAATTTTTTCTAATGAGATTATTTATACACTTATACATCATATATTCAAATGATATAAATTTGTAGTCACATGGACATGAAAATTTATTTATATTAATTTAATACATTATTAAATCCTAAGAGTAACCTCTCCTCTCAGTCTAAAGGGATCCTCTACTCTTATTTTCGTCACACATAAAGAATCATTGTTTAGAAAATACCAGACCAAATACATTCCTAAAATACCCCAATTACCTAGGGTCCTTTTTTATCAAAAAATCAACCTTTTAATGCTTTGGTGTAATCCTTAAGATGTTATCTGATGAAGAGGTATAATTCTTTTCCATGTATTTTCCTTATATTTTTTATTCTAACTCCCAAAAATGAAATTTAACCATATTGAAATAATAACAAAAATATCTTAAAAATAGTTAATTTTAATTATGTTAATGTAATAAACCATATTAATATCATCTTCCATCAAATGGGACACAAACCCATCATTCGAGTGTATGGTGGACTACCACCTCACGAACCGATTAAATTTTTTTCCCATCACCTCCTCATAAAAAAATATTTATTAATGGATTAAATTTATATATATTATATCAATGAAATATTTATCATTATAAAATGATAATATGTCATTTATCTTTTTACATTTTCATTCATTGAAAAAAGATAGCATCATTCATGCAAACGTGTGGATTACCACATCCACAAAGAGATGTGATTCAATTTTCATAACCACATATCCTATATGATATATATAAAATTATTTTAACAAATATTATGTTATTATTTATATTATCATCATTATGGAGATATAAAATAATACTTACCTTTTTCCCATAATGATCCTTGAAAAAAACTTTACTCATGCGTACGTATGACCTACTGTCTCCGTGATTTTAAAGTGTCCATTTTTCATAACCCTATTTCATGATTGTTTTTAAAATTATAATTTATATATTAATATTATAAATATATCATGATTATTATTATGGATATTTTCTAATAATTACCTCTTGGACCATAGTCAAGGTACCAAATTCATTTTGGACAAATGAGCCTAATATCATCAAAACAACCGATTTGAACATAATCTATTAAGTAATTGATTATAACATGGAAATAAAAGGAATAATAGATATGAAAAAGGAATCTAATAATGGTTATAATAAGATTAATATTATTATTCTAGAATATAATGACTGTACATGATATGTCAAAATCAAGTCACATGACTTTCTTTTAAAAATCCTCTTTTAATGTTTCAGTTCCAGAAACATGTCTTCTATGTTCTTGTTCTGTAAGCTATGTTGAGAAAATTTTAATTTATTAATAAATGGGTCCTAAAGGTCATTTTTATCATTATTTAATTGTTTCATTTTTTAAAAAATTAATCATTATAAGGTCTTCATAAAGAGCACCTTACTTCAAGAAATTGGTTCTATGGTTTAAAAAACATATTTTAAAAATCATTCTCATCCAAGTAAAAAATCTTAAATTAATGTTATTAATATATTTGTATAAAAATAAATTAATTTTAATGTATATATTATATCTATTTATAATTTATTTTGAAGGTTTTTAAAGGAATATTTTTACATATTTTTTTGATAATGTTTTTAATTTCATTAAAAAATTCTAAAGGACTGTTTTATTTTAATATAAATGGCTATAAAGGATTTTAAATAATTTGAAAAAATAATTTGATATTTGGATTTATTTATAAGATACCTAGTTTTATTCATTGAAAAATCACTTTCTATTTTTTCTAAGAAATTTTGAAAATGTTTTTACATGGAATAGATATTTTGATATTTTTAAATGTTTTTCTTATGGGTGTAAAGAATATTTCCAAACCACCCTTTTTTTATTTTTATGAAAATTATCTATCTATCTTTCAATATTTATCTGAAATGTTAAGAGATTATTCTATTGTTTTAATATTTTTCTCTAAAATATATATCTTGCTTATTCAACCTTCCTTTGATGGGGTAATATATTCCATAAGTTCTTTTCTCAAATGAAAAATTGTTATTTCAATGGGTAAATTTTATGTTTATTCACTAATGTTGAATCAAATTTATGAAAAAAATAATTTTTAAAATGTTATTGATGGGTTTTTTTAGATAGTGATCTAATTAATTGGGTGGTGATTTTGTCTTATGAGACATTATATATTGAATTAAGGGGTGAACCTATACTATACGGGAATACTTCCACCATGTTATGTGGTCCAGGAAGCAAGTCTTGACTCATGTTCATGCAATGGTAAATATTTATGCCAAATACACATTAATGTTATGTTCATATAAAACCATGTTCTTTATGATATTAATCCATGTGAATAGTCATGATATTATGGTTAAAAGAATTTTTATGCAACATCATAAGGGTGAAATGTATTAAATTTTTTTTGAAAAATATTTCATATGTTTTTCATGATTGTAAAGGAAGCTTTTAGAGGTTTATTTTAACATTAGGGTATATTATGAATTTATTTTGGAATATTTTTTGATAGAAAATCTTATTTAATGGGTAAAAAAATTATTGGAAGGCCATATATATATTTTTAAAAATACACTATATGTAATCAAGAGCTAAAATGTTTCTTTCATTATTTCTATATGTCCCTTAGTAGGATTTTTGTTCTCATCCCATGCTTTAAAATTTTTTTCAATGGGTTTTAATGTTACGTAGGGATAAGGATGTTTTCAAGATGAAAATTATGAATATGTTCCAAGAAAAAATAACTATTTTTATCTTAAAAGTTTTGTTTTAGGTGAAAAATAGACACAAGGTGAATATTTTCACTTTGTGATATAATATTTATTTATGTAAGGATGATGTAATAATACTATTTAAATGTAATACTAAAATATATTTGGGAATTAAAAAATTTAATTCTTGTGTTAATACACATGAATATGTACTATTTGATTCTGGTTCCTTATATTCATAATGTTTTTTAACACTTCAGATAAATAAAGACTTAAATAATAAATTAATTCATGTTCTTGAAACAAAATTAATATTTACTATCTCATACTATCATTGTATAGTACCATTATATGTTGTTCCCAAGAATGGTAGGGCCACAATGGTATAAAATGATAAATTAGAAATTTTTTCCAGTAGAACAGTGACTTGGTGGAGAGTGTTTGTTGACTACAATAAATTGAATGATGCGTCAAGAAAGTATCCCATCCCACTACCCTTCATTGATAAAATTATAAAATTAATATAATAATAAATTATTACTTCTTTTTTGTTGGACCATCGAAAATAATAGAATCATGGTCACACTATAAGATCAAGATAAAATCATGTTCAATTATCCAAATGGTGTATTCTCATATTGGTGATTTCCCATTGCAATGTGAAATTCACCATCCATGTTTAAATACTTCATGGGAGAAATATTCTAGTTCATTCTAAAATATTTCATAAAAATATTCATAGATGAATTCCGAGTTGATGAAAATTCATGTTATGGATATTTATATTATTTAGAAATTCTTTTGGTAAGATGCGAAGAAAATAATTTAGTAATTAATTTGGAAAAGTTTCACTTAATGGTATATAGTAAAATTATTTTATTATATTATATTTTATTGAAAGGTATTAATGTGGACTAATGCCAGATTGGTAAAAATTATTAATAACAAATTCCTATATCAATCCTTGTTATCAAATGTTTTCTTGGGAACAATGGATTCTATAGATGATTTATTAAGGATTTATCTAATGTTTTATACCATGGAATACCTTATTAGAAAAAGATTCCACATTCTATTTTGGGATAAAATGTCAAAATTCATTTCAATTGTTATGGGAAAATCCATAAAAATATCTAATTATGATTTCACTACATTGGGAGAAATCTTTTGAACTAATGTGATATGAATGTGACTGATTAGTTGGTGCTTACATGGAATAAAGGAACGAAAGGATCTTTAAAATCATCTACTAATCTATTTGTAAATATATTATGCTCATTAACACTAAAAAACAATGGGATTTTATCATCTACTAGTTGTATATAATTTAAATTTTTTTTCTTACTTATTGTTCTCAAATATCATTGTGCAAAAGGATCACTCCACACTGTGGTATTTAATGGCGAAGATGGATATCAAGATTAGACTCATTTGGTGGATAATACTAAAATAATATTTTCTTGTAAAAGATAATAATAAAAAGGACACAAATAATATCATCTCTTATCAATTATCATTCATAGAAATAGTTATTAGTGACATCAATGAAAAAAATATCATTTAAACATTTCTAGATGAATAACTCTATACCATCATGATTATCACAGCATAGTATGTCGATGTTGTGAATTAAATAGGCTATGGTGTGGTGTATCAAGATTTATCAAAGGAGAAAAAGATACTATTTATAAATATAGTCTTCCATTAATACTAGGATGATCTGTTATGCCTTATGTGTTGTGCAGATATAATGAAATAAAGATAACCTATAAGAAGATGTTGATAGTTCATTTCTTATAATATTATATGCATATTTATCTTATAATATCATGTAATTTTTTTAATATTATTATATCTTATTATTGTTATAATTATATAACAATTATTTTTATCTATGTTACACAAGGTAGTGGCAGCGTTCTATGGGGACTCAAGGAGGCCTCTTGTTCAAACTTCTCTTGGTACATGTGTGTGTGCATGTGGGATTTTATTTTTATTTGTATTCCATTATCATTATAAGGTATTATTATTATTATTATTATTATTATTACTATTCTTACGAATACAACTTCTAATACTACTACTTTAACTATTATTAATATTATCATTAAATGATAACTGTTTTTTTGAAAAACTAGTTTTTTTCAGGTTTGCGCATGAGATGAGAGATATTTATTAGGGATTAAACCTTGTTATCCATATCTATCTTCATATTTCAAGTAATCTCCATCTTTAACTTCCCAGACATCCTTCATTCATCTTCATTAGAGATAATGATGAATGGGGTACCCTACATGAATGAGAATAGACACACATGCATGTTAGGGAAAAGGAAAAAATGATACCTTGAATACATTTCATGCCATGAAGAAAAGAAAAATAAATAATAATAGAGGTATATCCTCTAATATAGAATTATTAATTGGGTTACACCTTTGTGGTAGCCCAAATGTTAATGACAGTTAGTAGAGAGTTTTTATGCCACATCATTTTTTGGTATTGTAGTGACTATTTTTTGCTGCAAGGACAATCTATTCCCTAGAACACCAATATAGCATGGAGGTCACCAGCATGTTCCCCCAACATTGAATGTCAAACAAATAGCCTCCACAAAACCCACCTTCTACCAGTATGACTTTGTGCATATAATATACTCATTTACCCATTATGCTCCCATTACTAGCCCGTATCAGGCCCTGCGAACCATATCACAACCAAAATTTATTCCTAAAATCCCTAACATGAACCCTCCACCATTCTCCTAGAATCCTCTAGTTATATTATGTCATCAATGTCTCCTGATAACTATATGAAATTCAATTTTTTCATTGAATCTAGTCCATGTGTATTGTAATATTTGACTAGAATTGGTGATTTTCCTTGGCATAATTTATGTCGTGTTCCAGGTTAATGATAATTCACGAGTCTGACTGAAGTTAGTGGTATTCCTTGTGTGATGGTTTTTATTTAATCAATTATTATTGGTGGTTCATTTGTGTGGGTGACATGAACAATGTTCAAATGGAATTTCAAATATTGATGTTCTGAGTTCTCTTCATGTTGTGGAATTTCATATTGGAACAACATTATTTTGGAAATGAAATTACATTTTTTAGCCTATATTATTATTTTTACTACAATTAACATGTTTTTATATGAATTCCAGATAATTATTTCATATCGGGATGTTATATTTTTAATTAAATTCTTTCCCATGTCATTTTAGTATTTTAATTTTTGTGATCAAATTTTCTAATTAAAATTTTTTAAATAAGATTTTTTTGTTTGTGTAGAAATGAAATTTTAAAAATAAAATATGGCTAGTTTAATTCAAATTTTGTTAAGTGACATTGAATAAGTTAACTTTATTAAATGACTGGTGTACAAATAGTTGTCTTAGACTTGAGAAAAATGAGACTCATAAATTTAGCATTTAAATAAGTGTTTTAATATATTTATAACACCATATTAGGAGTAAAATGATGTAAGAGAAAAAATATGCTAATTATTAGTTGTTTCATTCAAATATAAGTTTACTAAAATTCATAGGATTATAGAAAAACGTTCATTATTATTTTATTTATCTGATTTCTCTCACATGATCCATATTGGTATGATTGATGAGTTTGATCCATAAATATTTTCCTTAAAAATAAAAAAATTATGTAGTATATGGATGATGAATTACATAAATATTGGAGTGTCATTATACACATACAACAAAGAGACTTATAGGATACTGGTAATGAACCTAAGTGGTATTTTTTTTAGTGAACCTCATTAATAACAAAACATTCAACACATTTTCATTGAAAATATTAAAAAATAATTGTAATGGTCCCATATAACAAATTATGAATTGGACTAAAATTTCCTTAAACACTACTAGTTTTAAAATTATTTGGCTCTTGGAGGAGTTGGGGGAGGCTGAGTATCAAATATTTAGGTTGATATATAGGCGGAGAAAGTCTGAACAATATTAAAATTCCCATCACAATGAATATTGAAGGTCACTTAACCTACCATCAAGGGTTCAATGTGTTGGATATGAATTCATCGATCATGTAGAAAAAAACTATAACATCAATAGAAGAATGAATTCAAGAACTTTTAATAATCAGATGAACCCTAAAAATTTGCTGTACCAAAATTTAGAAGGCAAATTCACCCAAGCCATAACACCATCTTAATCTCCATAACACACTCAAAAAAACAATTTCCAATCAAGGAATCAAAGTGAAGCACAGACACACTTTTATAACAATAAGAAGATAATAAATGGTTCAAACTTAGTCCTAGACAATGATATAACATTAATTCTATATTTATATTAACATAAGAATAAATATTTACTACAAGTAAATGTCAAAGGTTACCCCATCCCACCAATCTATAATTAGGTCTATCTAGTGAAACTAGTTCAACTACCTTTTGATGTTCTTAGGGTGTTAATCAATGATCATGGAAACATTTATTTTCCTATATAATTCACTAAATTAAATAATATATTTTTGTGGAAAGTTTAATCTATAAATATGTAGAATATGGAAACATCAAAGAACACCAACTGTAACAACCCATGAAAATAATGATTATGAAATTTTAATATTTATTTATATTTTTTAATTAAATATTAATTTTACTTTAAAGAGGTTTCTATGTTTGATGGTATACCAAATATGAAATAATTTGGTTCTTTGAAATCGTACGTTGCATACAACATTGATTTATACCGAAAAATAATATAATAATATTATTATTTTTAATAGTAGTTAATGCATAGTTGTTGTATTGGAGAGAATGAATAAAAATAACTATAATATTATCACACATGTGGGTAAAATGTTTTTACATATATCCAATAAAATATACAGGCTTAAAATGTTAATGAATGTAATCTTAAGCACAAATACACTTACATTCTTTAAAATGTCGATTTACCGCTTTTTAATGGCGAAACCTTTTTAAATCTAGTTTTTTCACTTTTATATCTTATATTTGAAACAATAAATTTTTTAATTAGAATCATGGAATCAATATATACTTTGGATGAATGTTTTTTATTATTCTGATAATTTTAATTTTTTTAATGAATAGTGTAAAATACTGCATTTTAATTCCAAACTGCCTTTTAATCATATTTATTTATATAGTTATATTATCTTCTTAATATGTTTTAAAGTTTTATTGGATTATATTTTTTCATATATTCCAATTTTGGTCATTGGAAGTAATTTCATTTTGAAATTGGATATAAACAAATGTTAATATTTTGATAGTTATTATTTCTTAAAAACACCCTTTTCAGTTTTGAAAACAGGAATTAATTTTAAATTAATATCTAATAATTCTATGTTTTTAATATGGAAAATGGATTCCATATTTATAATAAAGAGGTAAAAATTTTGTAAATAGGTATCATTTACTTTTAGACATTATGAATAGTAACATCCGTAAATATTTTATTTACCATGGTTAAAAGGTATATCTGGAAAATATGAGTAAAAAATATTATAATAAATTTTTTTGATTATACTAATTTGTGTCCTAAAAGCATTGGATGATACATGCCTGACCATGTGAATCCTTGGGTTGATTTTGGGACCCCATAGAGCCACATTGGTGTGATCAAGACATTTTACAATAATTAACTTAATGTAAGGACCAAAATGACACTAACATATATATTTTATTAAAATAATTGTATATGGGGTTATATAAGTGATATATTAAACTAAAAATATTAATTGTAAATTTATGAATATTTTCTATATCATGTTATTTTATTTATAATTTTTTTCCTTATATAAATTAATTTAATTTTGACACAATGGTGGTGAGGTAATTGCTTCATTAATAAAGGATTCAAATAAATAATTTCTTTAATTATTCGAATAAATTTATTTTGAAACTTTTTTAACCATCCACGAATTTTATAGATAATAATGTCATTTTATTAATTAATTAATTATGTTTTTTCTAATGAATCTAGTTTTTATAGATTTTTTTTAATTCTTGATTCAAATAATTTATAAATTGGCATAAATGAGTTTTTAAAACAATTTATATTTTATTAAATTATAAAATAATATTAAAAATATAATATTCAACAAAATTAATTAAATAATGTAACGAATGTTGTAAATGGTTTTTTTCAGTCTCTTGACATTTTATTGTAAATATATTAACCATATAGTATGAATATATAAGAGGACATGGTTAGAGTTAAATAAGTTCACAAAGGGTTAAATAAAATTGATAAGGATTAAAAAATATATAAAACATATCCAATTATTATTGGATGATTTTAATCAGAATTATATGTACCTTATCTTAGAATTAAATTTGTATTTGGCCTTCTGAAACAAAAATTAATTTTATAAAAAAATAATACTTTCAAACTTTCTTAAAGAGCCACTCCTCCCCTTATTAAAGGAAACCACCTCTAAATCATTACTGACACCCCTCAAGACTTTTGGATAGTCCATAATATTCTAAAATTATCTCCCCACATATTTATATTCCTTCTAAAAGCATTGACTTAGGCTGAAGGAACTTCAAGAAAGCCTTTTGGTTCAATCCAAAGGGAATTACCCAGTTTAAAGGCAATGTCTTCTCTCAAGTTATTAATTTTTTCTTTTCCTTATCTAACCCCCTAAAAACCCTTAATTCCATTATTTTATGACAATAAAAATTATACTCAATATACTAGTATGTTTTTCTGTGATTTATTGTAACGCCCCGACCCCAGCTACCCAGAGTTGGTGCATTACTTCATAACATTGGCATGATCACAAGAAAGATCAAATCTCGAAAGACCGATTGGTTTAGTAGCCTTGGAAACACTAGATATATTCATAAGTTTTACATTACATCATAAAATGAAAAACTACTACAACAACATAATGTTTCCAACGTCCACACTATAATCCCCTCATAATATCCCTTCAAGTCAATCATAATTTACTTCTTCACTACCTGGGAAAAATAAAACATAGAAAAGGGGTGAGCTCAAATGCCCAGTAAGGATAACAATATAGCGAAAACTTTTATAAATAAGAATAAACATTTAAGGCAATGTATAACTAAAACAAAAGCCTTTTAAATATTAACTTTCAACGTGGTATGGCATAAATAAAATGAAATAATGCCATTTACTTATTCACATGGATATTCTACTAATCGAATAATCACATGCAAAAATCAATAACCACTTTCATAATGTTGGAATGCATAATGCCAGACTATCATAACCACAAAGCCAAGGCCTCGTGCGAAGACTACAAATAAGATTTTGTCAAGGCCTTGTGCGAAGACACTAGTTTGTCTCATGAGACCTACCGATGTATCGAGGAGCTATAGCGGGCTCCACCCGTCTCTTACTAAGTCCAATGCATTCCCATATGAAAAGGTTTAAACATAACATAAACATTCGTATTAAAACTAGCATACGAAATGTCAATACTTTCACAATGAACTATGAATGGTATAAAAATAGCACATCCACAGTCAAACATATCACAAAACCTTCAATACAATATAGAAGTTTTGTATCATAATAAATCAACTTCAAATAATCTTAAAATCCATCAAAGGATGTTGACATAGATGAAATCAAAATTCTTTTAAAAGAAATATCTCCTTTTATTTTGAAATCATTTAAGATCCATATAAAATAAAACATTTTCTTTGAAAATATTCTTATATGATTGTATGGGAAGCTTCGACGATTTTATAACGGCGGAAAATAACCGCACCCGCCGTATAAGTTAAAAAAAACATTCTTACCTCAATTCTGTCGAAAAGGTTAAAAGGACCTTGTTTTGAAAACGACGGAAAGATTCCTTTATAAACCTCTTATAAAAAGTCAAACAAGGGTATAAATGACTTTAACCCATATTCTTGTAAATAGTAAAAATGTTTTGAAATACATTTCGAAGAAACATGGATGTGGATGATAAAGAGATCCCAGTAGATTATTACGTATAAACAACCTCGGATAATGAAGAGATTGTGAAATAACCCTTACCTTGTACTTTTCCTTGGTTGGGGTAGGTTAACCTCCTGTATAATAGTGAAATAATTGTTACTAAATTATACAAGAATCATATACATTAATATGATATCATATATGATCTTTTAATATTGATTTGATAATAATATCTTAGTATTATCGCCGCTTTGGGTGTTAACTTACTCATTTTCTTTATATGTTTTGTTACATAAGTCATGTTTGTTGTATCTTATTCATATCCAGAATGATATCAAGTCTTTAAACATCATTTTTAAATCATTAAATGATAATTATACTTGAATTGATACGATGGAGGATGGATCTCACCGCGTTTGTGGAGACGGTAGTTCGTACGTACGCACGAACGCTACTTCCATTTAATTTTTATTTTGAAAGAATTGAATCCAAATGATACATAGGTATATTACTATTCCAGTATAATATAATATTTTATATATGTTACTTATGTTCATTAACACCATCCTTTATACGTTCCATGTGTGGTATGAACGAGTCATATCATTTTAAGGGGGCGGTAGTCCGCACTTCCTCAAATGAAATTATCGTATGTATATACAACATGAAACGAATAATGGTATGAAATAAAATGGAATTACAGAAGCTTATATATAAAATATATATCATTAATCTCATATTTAATTACAGTGCCATCATAATGGCCACCATGAGAGGCGGTAAGATGTATTTGAACAATCATCGTTTCGTGAGGCGTTAGTTTGCCATCCACAGAAACATTATGTTCATCATCCATTAGATGGAGTTGTGTGTATGTGTAGTTTTAATCCTTCTTATAAAAACATCCTAGTATATTGTGGATACTGGTGTTGTTACAAAAGAAAGGAAATAAAAAGAGTTTGGGGGTTGGAGAAGCAAAATAAATGAAAATAATTTAAGAGAAATCGTTACCTTTAATCTAGGTAACTCACTTTGGTTGGAACCAAAGGACTTCTTGAAATGCTTTCTGCCTAAGGGGAAGCTTCAAGGAGGAGGAGAGGGATTTGGGGAGCTTATTTGGGCAGAGTTTGGACGAGCCAAGTGGCTTGATAGGTGTGAGGAAAAGAGAAGGAGGAGTGCCCTTTTATAAGAGGGGTGAGGGGCACTTTTGGAAAAGCTAGAAATATTAATTTATAATAAATTCATATTCGGTTTCCAAAGGCTCCAAAGTTGACTATTCAAAGGATGAGGTGGGTATAGGTCGAAAACAACTCATCCAATAGAATTTAGACAGGTTTGGGTACTTATATTAACCTTATCTTTAAGTATTAACTCTAAGTTAATTAGTTTCACTTTTACAATGTCTCTTTTTATTTTTATATAATATGGTTAATAAACTTACTATATACATCCAAGCGACCCCCAAGTGGTCCATTAATGATTAACCTATCATAATATAAGTCTCTTGGCCGAACCTTAGATTTTTAGGAATTTAATATCAATTAATAATATAATATTTGATTTAAGAACTCTTTTATGTCAATTTTGACACTATTCAATAGTTGATTTTTGTGAAACTCATAACAGATTGATTACTTCGAACAAAGTCAATTAAATCAATCCTAATATATCATATTATCCTAGAAAATTAGTTTAATTCATTAAAAGTTTCATATTATATTTATTTGGGTATTTATAATATCAATTATGTTAATTTTTTACTATTTTAGTAATTACTGCATCATCATTGTGTCATAAATAAAATAAATTATTTAATGTCTAAAAATTATAAATAAAACATCATTATGTAGGAAATCTTTTTAGCTTTCTAATGAATATTTATAATCGAAAATCCAACATGTATAACCCTATGTAAAAATTGTTCTTCTAAAAGATGTAAGCTTATGCCATTTTTATTTTTATTTTAACTTTATTAATATAATGTGTCATTATCACTTACAAGTGGCTCCAAGGGGTCCCCAAATTGACCCAAGGATGCCCATGGTCGGGTATGTGTCCACCAATAAGGTTAGGACACGTTTTAGGGTAATTTTGTATTATTATAATATTATTTTTTTAACCCTTATTTACCGGATTTACCCTTTAACCATGATAAATAAAATATTTACCACAGTAACTATTCAAAATGTCTAAAAACAAAAGTTACCTATTTACACAATTTGAACATCCTGATTCCAAATATAGAATCCATTTTCCTAAATTCAAAACACAGAAGTGGCAGAAATTAATTTAAAATTAATTCCCGCTGTCAAAACAAGAAGCGTGTTTTTAAGAAGTAATAACTATCAAAAGATTGACACTTGTTTATGTTTGGTTTAATTGTAAAATTATGTCCAATGACCAACATTATATTAAATGGTAAAAATATATTCTAAATATACTTTAAAACCACTCAAATTCACAATTTATCACTATTAATTATTTTGATTAAAAAAGTTGTTTTTAATTAAAATTTAGTAATTTTCACTATTCATCAAAATATGAAAGTTATCCGAAAAGTACCAAAATTTCACCTTAGGCTAAATTCGATATTACGAATCCAAAAATGAAGTCCATTTTAAAATATAAAATATATATAATTTCAAAAAGTAGGTATTACTATTCATAACGGCTAGTTTGATTGGTTACGGTGTGTTAGAACTCGGTGTTGCGTACAACACACGCTAGCGTACCGTGGAAGCTTGGGATGTTTCATTTTAAATTTTTGATGTCCCCATTTAGTCAAAAAGTTTAAAATATAGTATCTAAAAAGGGTTCACTATTAAAATTTGGTAAAAGTCAAATACTGAAAATGAATTTGTTCTTACATTATGTCTAAGAAACTCATAATATGGATTCTAAAATTATAAGGATTATATAAAGTTTAAAATTTAGTTAACACTATTCATAACCTCTTTTGAACAGCTTGTTTGGTAAGTCATGGTGCGATTGAACTTGGTGTTTCATGTAGTGAAAGTTATTGAATTATTTTGAAGAAATAACACACTATAAAATCTTGGGGTGTTACATTCTCCCCTCCTTCAATAAATTGCGTCCTCGCAATTTGAAATTGTTCTTCAAAAATAAAAGGTTGAAAATAGAAAATATATTTGTGGGAAAACCCACATCGGAAATTGGGTTACTAAAATTTAGTCTTAATATGAGGAAAAGAGAAATCAAAGGGTCACCACCAAATTATGATCTCGATTGGGAGAACATTGGTGGCAATTAGAGACATTTAATTGGAGGAAAAACGTAAATATTTATAGGTGGTGATTGAGGTCGTCAATCACAAACAAGTGTAAAATTGAGGTCCTTAAATTCATCAATCTATGATGATTCAAAATACCATCGGTTCAACAAAACATAGGGTATTAGGATAACACATTTTTGACGTTTCAAAATATCTTAGTTGAAATCCCACATCGAAAAATGAATTAATGAGGCCTCTATTTAAAATAAAGAGTCGAAAGTATGAAGATTACCGAAAATAACACATACTAGGGTTCCATGTAGTAAAATATGGATATGGAAGAAAAATATAACCATCAATTATCTGATGGAGAGTGGTAGAGAACATGGCTATGAAAAGGCCAACAATCCCAAAGCCATAAATTAGTGATGATTTAAGGTACCATCTAGGACAACATTTTTGTTCTAAGTTGCTTTTCTTAATATTGAGGAATTTATTTATGAGATTGTCTAAGATCATAAGGAGATATACTTACATTATAATTAGTGTTTTATCCATTAATAAATTTCTACCACATACTCATCTTTCACTCTAAAAGATTATAGAATGTAAAAAAAATTCTATTTACACTATTCGTATAGGGTTCCAAAACAAACGAATTTATAATTCATCTAAAAGATCTTTTAATAAAAACTACATTATTTAATCCAGGACATCTCTTGGGCCAGTGGTAGGTGATACACCCTTGTCTCCCTTCGGTTGCGGGTTAAAGTCTCGCAGCCTTGCGACGGGTTGCCGCCCGACCTCCGGGTTGTCCTTTTATGGAAATCCAAAATAATCCAAACTAGAACTATCCAAAATACTTCTGTCCAAACTCACAGTCCAACATTTATAAGGAAGGTAAACATAATATAGATCCTTTTTACCCCGTAATAGCATATGAATACCTTCATCATGTATTACCATATTCCTTATTTATTACATTCATTCTCCCTTATTCCATATAGAATGCTGGATATACTTCATTAATCCAAAAATGGTTTAAACCCCAACAACGATGGAATATACAAATCATTAATCAGTTCCAAGGTAGTCAAGAATATCCAATATAATTTATCCAAAAAAATCACATATTATTCCAAAATCACTACCTCAGTATCAGAACTATATTATGATTTATCATTCTCTCAACCATATATTTTCCAAAAATTTATCCTGCTATTGAGTCACTTTTCTTTGTTCCACACAATCTCAAGTCCTTAATGAAATAGTACTACAGTACAATCCTTATATACTCCATGATTATTGTAACAAGTACATTGTTGATACAACACTCAATTGACATAATCAACATAAGAACTCTAATCATTCCTCTTCATCTGTGGTAGTATCATAACTTGATTATTATCCAATAGCATCATTTGCGGCATAGTCTGATGACTGGGACATAGGTTCGCGTAGTGTCCAAACTCCTTGCAAATGAAGCATTGTACATTTGAAACCATTTTCTTACCCTTGCAGTCACGTACTTTGTGCCCTTTTCCTCCACACATATAACAAAATCCCATTCCTTTCAGGAAAGTTCCAGGGTGTTTCTTTTTACAGTTACCACATATGGGAAAATTCTTCTTTTCCCTCTTCCGTTTATCCATATTTCTCTCTTCCATCCTTTTCTTCTCTTGCTTCCCTTCAAATCCATAGGACTCAGTAAACTCTTTACTTATCTTATCAACACATGATATTATTTCTTCATATGATGATAATACATGCGAGACTATTTCTCTTGTAAATTCTGGCTTAAGACCATAAAATATATGATCCTTCTTTCTCTTTGTATCATGTGGATTGCTAGAGTTCTCATTCCTTCTACTGGGCGCCATTTCTAAATAATGGAATACACTAGATCAGTTTATGAATCAAAATACATAATCTCATACTTATAAAACACTTAACATAAATTTAACTATTTATGGATATAATCCATATTCATAAAAATGATTTCTTTGAGGAATTATATACTCATAAACCCTTCATAATGATTTGTAAAGAAAATGAGAGTTATCCTAAGCATATCCCCCGGGAGTGTCGTAACCAAGAGTGCAGCAAGGCCCGTTGTCGTGCACCAGTTCCCGTTCGAGTCTAGCTCAAAGCGGTGTTTTCGGGTTTTACCCCTAGGTACATCTGTGCCAGAGCCGCCTCTACCTGCTCGTATCCAGACAGGGATGTATTGCTCGAAAAACTCACAAAATCTCTACAATACCAAAATTCTATGAAGTTATTCTATACTAATCCTCAAAGTTCATCTTAGGTCTACGTGCTCTAATCAGAGTTTATCTAAATCTAGCTTCCAAGGTTTGTACTAAACTTCCTCTGATACCAACTGTAACGCCCCGACCCCAGCTACCCAGAGTCGGTGCATTACTTCATAACATTGGCATGATCACAAGAAAGATCAAATCTCGAAAGACCGATTGGTTTAGTAGCCTTGGAAACACTAGATATATTCATAAGTTTTACATTACATCATAAAATGAAAAACTACTACAACAACATAATGTTTCCAACGTCCACACTATAATCCCCTCATAATATCCCTTCAAGTCAATCATAATTTACTTCTTCACTACCTGGGAAAAATAAAACATAGAAAAGGGGTGAGCTCAAATGCCCAGTAAGGATAACAATATAGCGGAAACTTTTATAAATAAGAATAAACATTTAAGGCAATGTATAACTAAAACAAAAGCCTTTTAAATATTAACTTTCAACATGGTATGGAATAAATAAAATGAAATAATGCCATTTACTTATTCACATGGATATTCTACTAATCGAATAATCACATGCAAAAATCAATAACCACTTTCATAATGTTGGAATGCATAATGCCAGACTATCATAACCACATAGCCAAGGCCTCGTGCCAAGACTACAAATAAGATTTTGTCAAGGCCTTGTGCCAAGACACTAGTTTGTCTCATGAGACCTACCGATGCATCGAGGAGCTATAGCGGGCTCCACCCGTCTCTTACTAAGCCCAATGCATTCCCATATGAAAAGGTTTAAACATAACATAAACATTCGTATTAAAATTAGCATACGAAATGTCAATACTTTCACAATGAACTATGAATGGTATAAAAATAGCACATCCACAGTCAAACATATCACAAAACCTTCAATACAATATAGAAGTTTTGTATCATAATAAATCAACTTCAAATAATCTTAAAATCCATCAAAGGATGTTGACATAGATGAAATCAAAATTCTTTTAAAAGAAATATCTCCTTTTATTTTGAAATCATTTAAGATCCATATAAAATAAAACATTTTCTTTGAAAATATTCTTATAAGCTTGTATGGGAAGCTTCGACGATTTTATAACGGCGGAAAATAACCGCACCCGCCGTATAAGTTAAAAAAAACATTCTTACCTCAATTCTGTCGAAAAGGTTAAAAAGGACCTTGTTTTGAAAACGACGGAAAGATTCCTTTATAAACCTCTTATAAAAAGTCAAACAAGGGTATAAATGACTTTAACCCATATTCTTGTAAATAGTAAAAATGTTTTGAAATACATTTCGAAGAAACATGGATGTGGATGATAAAGAGATCCCAGTAGATTATTACGTATAAACAACCTCGGATAATGAAGAGATTGTGAAATAACCCTTACCTTGTACTTTTCCTTGGTTGGGGTAGGTTAACCTCCTGTATAATAGTGAAATAATTGTTACTAAATTATACAAGAATCATATACATTAATATGATATCATATATGATCTTTTAATATTGATTTGATAATAATATCTTAGTATTATCGCCGCTTCGGGTGTTAACTTACTCATTTTCTTTATATGTTTTGTTACATAAGTCATGTTTGTTGTATCTTATTCATATCCAGAATGATATCAAGTCTTTAAAAATCATTTTTAAATCATTAAATGATAATTATACTTGAATTGATACGATGGAGGATGGATCTCACCGCGTTTGTGGAGACGGTAGTTCGTACGTATGCACGAACGCTACTTCCATTTAATTTTTATTTTGAAAGAATTGAATCCAAATGATACATAGGTATATTACTATTCCAGTATAATATAATATTTTATATATGTTACTTATGTTCATTAACACCATCCTTTATACGTTCCATGTGTGGTATGAACGAGTCATATCATTTTAAGGGGGCGGTAGTCCGCACTTCCTCAAATGAAATTATCGTATGTATATACAACATGAAACGAATAATGGTATGAAAGAAAATGGAATTACAGAAGCTTATATATAAAATATATATCATTAATCTCATATTTAATTACAGTGCCATCATAATGGCCACCATGAGAGGCGGTAAGATGTATTTGAACAATCATCGTTTCGTGAGGCGTTAGTTTGCCATCCACAGAAACATTATGTTCATCATCCATTAGATGGAGTTGTGTGTATGTGTAGTTTGAATCCTTCTTATAACAACATCCTAGTATATTGTGGATACTGGTGTTGTTACAAAAGAAAGGAAATAAAAAGAGTTTGGGGGTTGGAGAAGCAAAATAAATGAAAATAATTTAAGAGAAATCGTTACCTTTAATCTAGGTAACTCACTTTGGTTGGAACCAAAGGACTTCTTGAAATGCTTTCTGCCTAAGGGGAAGCTTCAAGGAGGAGGAGAGGGATTTGGGGAGCTTATTTGGGCAGAGTTTGGACGAGCCAAGTGTCTTGATAGGTGTGAAGAAAAGAGAAGGAGGAGTGCCCTTTTATAAGAGGGGTGAGGGGCACTTTTGGAAAAGCTAGAAATATTAATTTATAATAAATTCATATTCGGTTTCCAAAGGCTCCAAAGTTGACTATTCAAAGGATGAGGTGGGTATAGGTCGAAAACAACTCATCCAATAGAATTTAGACAGGTTTGGGTACTTATATTAACCTTATCTTTAAGTATTAACTCTAAGTTAATTAGTTTCACTTTTACAATGTCTCTTTTTATTTTTATATAATATGGTTAATAAACTTACTATATACATCCAAGAGACCCCCAAGTGGTCCATTAATGATTAACCTATCATAATATAAGTCTCTTGGCCGAACCTTAGATTTTTAGGAATTTAATATCAATTAATAATATAATATTTGATTTAAGAACTCTTTTATGTCAATTTTGACACTATTCAATAGTTGATTTTTGTGAAACTCATAACAGATTGATTACTTCGAAAAAAGTCAATTAAATCAATCCTAATATATCATATTATCCTAGAAAATTAGTTTAATTCATTAAAAGTTTCATATTATATTTATTTGGGTATTTATAATATCAATTATGTTAATTTTTTACTATTTTAGTAATTACTGCATCATCATTGTGTCATAAATAAAATAAATTATTTAATGTCTAAAAATTATAAATAAAACATCATTATGTAGGAAATCTTTTTATCTTTCTAATGAATATTTATAATCGAAAATCCAACATGTATAACCCTATGTAAAAATTGTTCTTCTAAAAGATGTAAGCTTATGCCATTTTTATTTTTATTTTAACTTTATTAATATAATGTGTCATTATCACTTACAAGTGGCTCCAAGGGGTCCCCAAATTGACCCAAGGATGCCCATGGTCGGGTATGTGTCCACCAATAAGGTTAGGACACGTTTTAGGGTAATTTTTTATTATTATAATATTATTTTTTTAACCCTTATTTACCGGATTTACCCTTTAACCATGATAAATAAAATATTTACCACAATAACTATTCAAAATGTCTAAAAATAAAAGTTACCTATTTACACAATTTGAAAATCCTGATTACAAATATGGAATCCATTTTCCTAAATTCAAAACACAGAAGTGGCAGAAATTAATTTAAAATTAATTCCCGCTGTCAAAACAAGAAGCGTGTTTTTAAGAAGTAATAACTATCAAAAGATTGACACTTGTTTATGTTTGGTTTAACTGTAAAATTATGTCCAATGACCAACATTATATTAAATGGTAAAAATATATTCTAAATATACTTTAAAACCACTCAAATTCACAATTTATCACTATTAATTATTTTGATTAAAAAAGTTGTTTTTAATTAAAATTTAGTAATTTTCACTATTCATCAAAATATGAAAGTTATCCGAAAAGTACCAAAATTTCACCTTAGGCTAAATTCGATATTACGAATCCAAAAATGAAGTCCATTTTAAAATATAAAATATATATAATTTCAAAAAGTAGGTATTACTATTCATAACGGCTAGTTTGATTGGTTACGGTGTGTTAGAACTCGGTGTTGCGTACAACACACGCTAGCGTACCGTGGAAGCTTGGGATGTTTCATTTTAAATTTTTGATGTCCCCATTTAGTCAAAAAGTTTAAAATATAGTATCTAAAAAGGGTTCACTATTAAAATTTGGTAAAAGTCAAATATTGAAAATGAATTTGTTCTTACATTATGTCTAAGAAACTCATAATATGGATTCTAAAATTATAAGGATTATATAAAGTTTAAAATTTAGTTAACACTATTCATAACCTCTTTTGAACAGCTTGTTTGGTAAGTCATGGTGCGATTGAACTTGGTGTTTCATGTAGTGAAAGTTATTGAATTATTTTGAAGAAATAACACACTATAAAATCTTGGGGTGTTACATTCTCCCCTCCTTCAATAAATTGCGTCCTCGCAATTTGAAATTGTTCTTCAAAAATAAAAGGTTGAAAATAGAAAATATATTTGTGGGAAAACCCACATCGGAAATTGGGTTACTAAAATTTAGTCTTAATATGAGGAAAAGAGAAATCAAAGGGTCACCACCAAATTATGATCTCGATTGGGAGAACATTGGTGGCAATTAGAGACATTTAATTGGAGGAAAAACGTAAATATTTATAGGTGGTGATTGAGGTCGTCAATCAAAAACAAGTGTAAAATTGAGGTCCTTAAATTCATCAATCTATGATGATTCGAAATACCATCGGTTCAACAAAACATAGGGTATTAGGATAACACATTTTTGACGTTTCAAAATATCTTAGTTGAAATCCCACATCGAAAAATGAATTAATGAGGCCTCTATTTAAAATAAAGAGTCGAAAGTATGAAGATTACCGAAAATAACACATACTAGGGTTCCATGTAGTAAAATATGGATATGGAAGAAAAATATAACCATCAATTATCTGATGGAGAGTGGTAGAGAACATGGCTATGAAAAGGCCAACAATCCCAAAGCCATAAATTAGTGATGATTTAAGGTACCATCTAGGACAACATTTTTGTTCTAAGTTGCTTTTCTTAATATTGAGGAATTTATTTATGAGATTGTCTAAGATCATAAGGAGATATACTTACATTATAATTAGTGTTTTATCCATTAATAAATTTCTACCACATACTCATCTTTCACTCTAAAAGATTATAGAATGTAAAAAAAATTCTATTTACACTATTCGTATAGGGTTCCAAAACAAACGAATTTATAATTCATCTAAAAGATCTTTTAATAAAAACTACATTATTTAATCCAGGACATCTCTTGGGCCAGTGGTAGGTGATACACCCTTGTCGCCCTTCGGTTGCGGGTTCAAGTCTCGCAGCCTTGCGACGGGTTGCCGCCCGACCTCCGGGTTGTCCTTTTATGGAAATCCAAAATAATCCAAACTAGAACTATCCAAAATACTTCTGTCCAAACTCACAGTCCAACATTTATAAGGAAGGTAAACATAATATAGATCCTTTTTACCCCGTAATAGCATATGAATACCTTCATCATGTATTACCATATTCCTTATTTATTACATTCATTCTCCCTTATTCCATATAGAATGCTGGATATACTTCATTAATCCAAAAATGGTTTAAACCCCAACAACGATGGAATATACAAATCATTAATCAGTTCCAAGGTAGTCAAGAATATCCAATATAATTTATCCAAAAAAATCACATATTATTCCAAAATCACTACCTCAGTATCAGAACTATATTATGATTTATCATTCTCTCAACCATATATTTTCCAAAAATTTATCCTGCTATTGAGTCACTTTTCTTTGTTCCACACAATCTCAAGTCCTTAATGAAATAGTACTACAGTACAATCCTTATATACTCCATGATTATTGTAACAAGTACATTGTTGATACAACACTCAATTGACATAATCAACATAAGAACTCTAATCATTCCTCTTCATCTGTGGTAGTATCATAACTTGATTATTATCCAATAGCATCATTTGCGGCATAGTCTGATGACTGGGACATAGGTTCGCGTAGTGTCCAAACTCCTTGCAAATGAAGCATTGTACATTTGAAACCATTTTCTTACCCTTGCAGTCACGTACTTTGTGCCCTTTTCCTCCACACATATAACAAAATCCCATTCCTTTCAGGAAAGTTCCAGGGTGTTTCTTTTTACAGTTACCACATATGGGAAAATTCTTCTTTTCCCTCTTCCGTTTATCCATATTTCTCTCTTCCATCCTTTTCTTCTCTTGCTTCCCTTCAAATCCATAGGACTCAGTAAACTCTTTACTTATCTTATCAACACATGATATTATTTCTTCATATGATGATAATACATGCGAGACTATTTCTCTTGTAAATTCTGGCTTAAGACCATAAAATATATGATCCTTCTTTCTCTTTGTATCATGTGGATTGCTAGAGTTCTCATTCCTTCTACTGGGTGCCATTTCTAAATAATGGCATACACTAGATCAGTTTATGAATCAAAATACATAATCTCATACTTATAAAACACTTAACATAAATTTAACTATTTATGGATATAATCCATATTCATAAAAATGATTTCTTTGAGGAATTATATACTCATAAACCCTTCATAATGATTTGTAAAGAAAATGAGAGTTATCCTAAGCATATCCCCCGGGAGTGTCGTAACCAAGAGTGCAGCAAGGCCCGTTGTCGTGCACCAGTTCCCGTTCGAGTCTAGCTCAAAGCGGTGTTTTCGGGTTTTACCCCTAGGTACATCTGTGCCAGAGCCGCCTCTACCTGCTCGTATCCAGACAGGGATGTATTGCTCGAAAAACTCACAAAATCTCTACAATACCAAAATTCTAGGAAGTTATTCTATACTAATCCTCAAAGTTCATCTTAGGTCTACGTGCTCTAATCAGAGTTTATCTAAATCTAGCTTCCAAGGTTTGTACTAAACTTCCTCTGATACCAACTGTAACGCCCCGACCCCAGCTACCCAGAGTCGGTGCATTACTTCATAACATTGGCATGATCACAAGAAAGATCAAATCTCGAAAGACCGATTGGTTTAGTAGCCTTGGAAACACTAGATATATTCATAAGTTTTACATTACATCATAAAATGAAAAACTACTACAACAACATAATGTTTCCAACGTCCACACTATAATCCCCTCATAATATCCCTTCAAGTCAATCATAATTTACTTCTTCACTACCTGGGAAAAATAAAACATAGAAAAGGGGTGAGCTCAAATGCCCAGTAAGGATAACAATATAGCGGAAACTTTTATAAATAAGAATAAACATTTAAGGCAATGTATAACTAAAACAAAAGCCTTTTAAATATTAACTTTCAACATGGTATGGCATAAATAAAATGAAATAATGCCATTTACTTATTCACATGGATATTCTACTAATCGAATAATCACATGCAAAAATCAATAACCACTTTCATAATGTTGGAATGCATAATGCCAGACTATCATAACCACATAGCCAAGGCCTCGTGCCAAGACTACAAATAAGATTTTGTCAAGGCCTTGTGCCAAGACACTAGTTTGTCTCATGAGATCTACCGATGCATCGAGGAGCTATAGCGGGCTCCACCCGTCTCTTACTAAGTCCAATGCATTCCCATATGAAAAGGTTTAAACATAACATAAACATTCGTATTAAAATTAGCATACGAAATGTCAATACTTTCACAATGAACTATGAATGGTATAAAAATAGCACATCCACAGTCAAACATATCACAAAACCTTCAATACAATATAGAAGTTTTGTATCATAATAAATCAACTTCAAATAATCTTAAAATCCATCAAAGGATGTTGACATAGATGAAATCAAAATTCTTTTAAAAGAAATATCTCCTTTTATTTTGAAATCATTTAAGATCCATATAAAATAAAACATTTTCTTTGAAAATATTCTTATAAGCTTGTATGGGAAGCTTCGACGATTTTATAACGGCGGAAAATAACCGCACCCGCCGTATAAGTTAAAAAAAACATTCTTACCTCAATTCTGTCGAAAAGGTTAAAAAGGACCTTGTTTTGAAAACGACGGAAAGATTCCTTTATAAACCTCTTATAAAAAGTCAAACAAGGGTATAAATGACTTTAACCCATATTCTTGTAAATATTAAAAATGTTTTGAAATACATTTCGAAGAAACATGGATGTGGATGATAAAGAGATCCCAGTAGATTATTACGTATAAACAACCTCGGATAATGAAGAGATTGTGAAATAACCCTTACCTTGTACTTTTCCTTGGTTGGGGTAGGTTAACCTCCTGTATAATAGTGAAATAATTGTTACTAAATTATACAAGAATCATATACATTAATATGATATCATATATGATCTTTTAATATTGATTTGATAATAATATCTTAGTATTATCGCCGCTTCGGGTGTTAACTTACTCATTTTCTTTATATGTTTTGTTACATAAGTCATGTTTGTTGTATCTTATTCATATCCAGAATGATATCAAGTCTTTAAACATCATTTTTAAATCATTAAATGATAATTATACTTGAATTGATACGATGGAGGATGGATCTCACCGCGTTTGTGGAGACGGTAGTTCGTACGTACGCACGAACGCTACTTCCATTTAATTTTTATTTTGAAAGAATTGAATCCAAATGATACATAGGTATATTACTATTCCAGTATAATATAATATTTTATATATGTTACTTATGTTCATTAACACCATCCTTTATACGTTCCATGTGTGGTATGAACGAGTCATATCATTTTAAGGGGGCGGTAGTCCGCACTTCCTCAAATGAAATTATCGTATGTATATACAACATGAAACGAATAATGGTATGAAATAAAATGGAATTACAGAAGCTTATATATAAAATATATATCATTAATCTCATATTTAATTACAGTGCCATCATAATGGCCACCATGAGAGGCGGTAAGATGTATTTGAACAATCATCGTTTCGTGAGGCGTTAGTTTGCCATCCACAGAAACATTATGTTCATCATCCATTAGATGAAGTTGTGTGTATGTGTAGTTTGAATCCTTCTTATAACAACATCCTAGTATATTGTGGATACTGGTGTTGTTACAAAAGAAAGGAAATAAAAAGAGTTTGGGGGTTGGAGAAGCAAAATAAATGAAAATAATTTAAGAGAAATCGTTACCTTTAATCTAGGTAACTCACTTTGGTTGGAACCAAAGGACTTCTTGAAATGCTTTCTGCCTAAGGGGAAGCTTCAAGGAGGAGGAGAGGGATTTGGGGAGCTTATTTGGGCAGAGTTTGGACGAGCCAAGTGGCTTGATAGGTGTGAAGAAAAGAGAAGGAGGAGTGCCCTTTTATAAGAGGGGTGAGGGGCACTTTTGGAAAAGCTAGAAATATTAATTTATAATAAATTCATATTCGGTTTCCAAAGGCTCCAAAGTTGACTATTCAAAGGATGAGGTGGGTATAGGTCGAAAACAACTCATCCAATAGAATTTAGACAGGTTTGGGTACTTATATTAACCTTATCTTTAAGTATTAACTCTAAGTTAATTAGTTTCACTTTTACAATGTCTCTTTTTATTTTTATATAATATGGTTAATAAACTTACTATATACATCCAAGCGACCCCCAAGTGGTCCATTAATGATTAACCTATCATAATATAAGTCTCTTGGCCGAACCTTAGATTTTTAGGAATTTAATATCAATTAATAATATAATATTTGATTTAAGAACTCTTTTATGTCAATTTTGACACTATTCAATAGTTGATTTTTGTGAAACTCATAACAGATTGATTACTTCGAAAAAAGTCAATTAAATCAATCCTAATATATCATATTATCCTAGAAAATTAGTTTAATTCATTAAAAGTTTCATATTATATTTATTTGGGTATTTATAATATCAATTATGTTAATTTTTTACTATTTTAGTAATTACTGCATCATCATTGTGTCATAAATAAAATAAATTATTTAATGTCTAAAAATTATAAATAAACCATAATTATGTAGGAAATCTTTTTATCTTTCTAATGAATATTTATAATCGAAAATCCAACATGTATAACCCTATGTAAAAATTGTTCTTCTAAAAGATGTAAGCTTATGCCATTTTTATTTTTATTTTAACTTTATTAATATAATGTGTCATTATCACTTACAAGTGGCTCCAAGGGGTCCCCAAATTGACCCAAGGATGCCCATGGTAGGGTATGTGTCCACCAATAAGGTTAGGACACGTTTTAGGGTAATTTTTTATTATTATAATATTATTTTTTTAACCCTTATTTACCGGATTTACCCTTTAACCATGATAAATAAAATATTTACCACAGTAACTATTCAAAATGTCTAAAAATAAAAGTTACCTATTTACACAATTTGAAAATCCTGATTACAAATATGGAATCCATTTTCCTAAATTCAAAACACAGAAGTGGCAGAAATTAATTTAAAATTAATTCCCGCTGTCAAAACAAGAAGCGTGTTTTTAAGAAGTAATAACTATCAAAAGATTGACACTTGTTTATGTTTGGTTTAACTGTAAAATTATGTCCAAGGACCAACATTATATTAAATGGTAAAAATATATTCTAAATATACTTTAAAACCACTCAAATTCACAATTTATCACTATTAATTATTTTGATTAAAAAAGTTGTTTTTAATTAAAATTTAGTAATTTTCACTATTCATCAAAATATGAAAGTTATCCGAAAAGTACCAAAATTTCACCTTAGGCTAAATTCGATATTACGAATCCAAAAATGAAGTCCATTTTAAAATATAAAATATATATAATTTCAAAAAGTAGGTATTACTATTCATAACGGCTAGTTTGATTGGTTACGGTGTGTTAGAACTCGGTGTTGCGTACAACACACGCTAGCGTACCGTGGAAGCTTGGGATGTTTCATTTTAAATTTTTGATGTCCCCATTTAGTCAAAAAGTTTAAAATATAGTATCTAAAAAGGGTTCACTATTAAAATTTGGTAAAAGTCAAATACTGAAAATGAATTTGTTCTTACATTATGTCTAAGAAACTCATAATATGGATTCTAAAATTATAAGGATTATATAAAGTTTAAAATTTAGTTAACACTATTCATAACCTCTTTTGAACAGCTTGTTTGGTAAGTCATGGTGCGATTGAACTTGGTGTTTCATGTAGTGAAAGTTATTGAATTATTTTGAAGAAATAACACACTATAAAATCTTGGGGTGTTACATTTATTCTAAATACACTTCCACACACCTCCACCTAATGGATACGAACATATTGTTTCTATCGACGGTGAACTACTGCGTCACGAAACGATGATTGTTCAATTATCTCTTACCGCCTCATATGGTATCCATTAAGATGTAACTATATTTATATGTGATATATATTATATTTATATTGTCTCTATGCTTATGTATTTTTCATTTATATAATACCTTTATAGTTTCCATAATGGGTAAATATGATAATTTTATTTGAGGAAGTGCAGACTACTGCCCTCTCAAAGTGATATGACGTGTTCACGCCATACGTGAAATGTATAAAGGATAGAGTTAAAGAAAGTATAAATGATTTTATACTGTAATTGTATTATAACTATTTAATAATTATGTTTTAATTCCCTTAAATACGAAATATGAATGAAATTTGTGCTCATACGTATGTATGACTTACCATCTCCATGAATGGTACATTTCATTTCTTGTCTTCAAACGTTGTGTAATATTATAAATAAATAAATATAATGGATATATATGATATTAAATCATGAAAGTAATTATATTGATAATGTAATTTTTAGCACATAGACAACTTTTAATTTTAAGATGTTCATTTTTTACTCAAGTACCAAATATCGACAAAACGATTGTTATTAAATTAAATGATTATGTAATATTTATAACATGATAAGAAGTATTTTAAAAGGTATAATATACTTGAAATATTTTACTATGAAGGTATAAATTAACTTTAGTTTATTATTCGAGAGGTTAAAGAACGAATGACTCATGTCAGACATGAGGCAAGGGACTTCATCATAATCTCTTTTAATTAAGGCATACATGGATTTATACACAAATTTCCTTCATATGGTGTTTAACCCCCTTTGAATTTTAATTTAATTCAAAGAGAATATTTTATCTATGAATTGTTTTTCTAAATGAAATAAAGAATGATTCTTTTTAATCTATGTGGGGATAATGACCTTTCCGCTGCCGCGAGTATTATTTGATATTTGTATTTTTTAACAAGATGTAATGTTTTTAAAAGGAAACTAAATACTATATACTCTGTTTACATATTTTGTTATTGAAAATGATTTTAGAATGGATTTATTATGGCCTTATACTGAATTTTTTTATTGTGATTGTAATGTGGAAATGTAATCTTTCCTTTATGCTTCTTCATGTGTTGTGATTAAGTTATAGTTATTGGGAGTTGTTTATGTATATAGGTGGTTCCGTGATAAAACATGGGCGGGTGAGCCAGAGATAGACCCCCAATTTTATGTGTAACATGATAGAGATAAAAATTAATGTTTCTATAAAGAGATTTAGAGAATATACTGTGATAGTTATTCCAAACATAACTTTCTGCATTGCTGACAGAGCTAGAATGTAAGTATGTTATAGATTCCACTAGTTATCATTATGATTTATGATATATATGTGTTATATAGTAATCTTATTATTTCATGGGGTGTGTTAAAGAACAAAACTTTTGTATTTATTGATGGGATATTGATTTAGTTAATTATTTTATTAACCTTACTAAGATTTTTATGTGCATCCCATGTTTTTGAAAGGTTTTCCCCAGGATATAAGGTAGGGTAACAGAAAGGAAGAATTCAAGAAGATTTATATCCAGATATTAATTCATATTTTCTTTTAAGAGTTTTTATTATATGAAAAAATAGATACTGAGTAAAAGTGTCTACTTTTTACTATATGAGATGGAATGTAATAGTAAAGTTTTAATTCTCTAAAACTATAAATTTTAAAAATCCTCAATGTGAATTTTTAACTTAATTCATGATTATGTATTGTATATGTCTGAGTCCTTATATTGGTACTTAGAGGTTGATTTAGATAACATTAGGAGTTAGGATTTTGTTAAATTAATATCCATAAATAAATTTATGGTCATATTTATATTATACATAATTTACAGATTACCATGTTGTTTCACCTAAGAAATTTTGGTGTTTGGAATGGTTTTTCGCAGAGGAAATAGGAAAACTATGATGGGATGAAATCAGGATGAAGAAAACATTCCAAATCAGCCACCTGAGATGGTATCAATTGGAACTGAACAGTTTGATGTAGTGATGGAATAGGTGAATAAGGCTATAAATCGTGGTTGTATCCATGCATGTGATCAACCAGATAAACCAATGATGAACATGTCACTAGTGGAGCATTTCATGAGGAAACATCCCCTATCATTCCGTGGATCATCTGATCATGTGCAATCTAAATGGTGGATTAAAGCACTGTAAAAGACTTTTTTGATTTCATGGGGTACTCAGAACATCAAAAGGGTAGTCCCTTTGTGTACCCTTTGGAAGGTAAAGCCGATCAGTGGTGGTCAAGGGTGAAAATTTTCATGAATAGTGATGAGAATGATGCTCTTGATTGGGATAAATTTAAAGGTATATTTCTGGAGAAATATTTTCCTAAGGTGGTTTGTCTTAGGATGGAAAAATAATTCGTGGAATTAAGGTAGAAGGATGACTCAAAGGCTACATATGAAGAAAAATTCACTCGACTGGAAAGGTATGCTCCAAATTTCTTACAAGATCTTGATAGGAAAATCAATTTCTTTTACTCGGGATTTAAGAAATTGTTTCAAAGGGATATATATTTTTATGAGTTCAACAGTTATGAAAAACTTTTTTGATGTGGGGTGAAAGTGGAAATGGAGTTCTCCAATGATCAGTTGTTCTTTGACAAGCAAAAAAATAAGAGCTCGAGGTGGAAAACGAATGGGATGAACTCTTCAAAAATGATTGATGGTAATAAACTGATGTTTACATTTTGTGAAAATTGTTGTAAAAATCCATTTGGGGAATGTCTCTTAAATTATGGTAAGTGTTATCAATATGATAAAATATGACATATGGCTCGTAATTTCATAGAAAAATATCAGGGTAATGGTAAGAAAAAATCAGATTTACATTTATTAAATAATTTTAAGATAATTAAAATGGGTTATTATCCAAATGATTGTCCAATAAAGAACCCAACAGAAAGAAAGAAGTTAGACTACAAGAAAAAATGGGTGTTGAAATCTTTTCCAACTACTTCAGCAAATGTTGGGCCATAGAAAGATGTATTATCAAGTACACTGTTCATTTATTGATATTAGGCTAATGTGTTGTTTTATTCAGGGTCTACACATTTTTTTATTTTTGAGAAGTTTTCTAGAAAATTTGGAATTCCATATCAAAATATTAATCCTGAACATATGGTAAAAACTCCAGGAGGAAATTTTGAAACAAAGATAAATTAAAAGAACCTTTGTATCCTTGTGTGCAGAAATAATTTACTTGCCAACATTATTTTTTTTGCCTCTAGTAGAATTTGATGTTATTTATGGTATAGATTGGATTTCAGTTTATCATTATATGATTGACTATAGAGCTAGGGAGGTTTATTTTAAGAATGATTTTTAGTTTGTGTACAGACATGAACCCTTAATTTTGATAACATATTAGGAAGATGAGAAACTGGTAAAAGATGGAAATTAATGTTACTTTGCCCATATTGTTGAAAACAATGGAACTGCTCAGAATAATGTTGTGTAAGTTGTAAATGAGCATCTTGATGTTTTTCCTAATGATTTTCCTAGAATAATACATAATTTAGAAGTTGAATTTACTATTAACTTAGTTCCAAAATCTAATTAAATTTCCAAACCCCCTTATATATATTCTTAAATTGAACTATTTGAGTTAAGGAAACAACTTTATGAATTATTAGATAAAGGTTTTATTCGACCTAGAACATCACCATGGGGTTCTCCTGTCTTGTTTGATAAAACGATAGAGAGTTAAATGAGACTTTTCATTGATTATAGAGCCTTGAATAACATCACTATTAAGAACTTGCATCATTTTCCTCATATCAATTATTTGTTTTATCAGCTCTTGGGAGCTCAGTATTTTTCGAAGTGTGACTTGAGGTCGGGGTAATATCAGCTGAATGTAAAGGAAGCAGACATTCTGTAGACCATGTTTCGTACTATTTATGGCCATTATGAATTTTTATGCCTTTTGGGTTCACCAATACACCTACTGTATTCCTGGATCTAATGAATAATATTTTCTGTGAGTTCTTGGATAAGGTTGTTGTTTTGTCTATTGATGATATTTTGGTTTTTTCCAAAATTAAAAAGGAACAAGAAAGTCATTTAAGGGTTGTATTTCGAACCATAAAAGAAAATAAATTGTACGGAAAATTCAGAAAGTGTGAGTTTGGGTTACAAAAAATTTCATTCCTTGGTCACATTGTATAAAAAATGGAATAACTATTGATCATTCGAAAACAAAAGTTGTTGATTAATGGACATGTCCCACAAATATAACCTAGATCCATAGTTTTCGAGGTTTGTCAAGTTTTTATCAAAGGTTTGCGGAAATGTTTTCCTGGTTATTTAACCCAATGACTATGTTAACTTGAAAAGGTGTTAAGTTCATTTGGAAAAAAGAATTTAATGATTGTTTTCAAGAATTGTGAAGAAGATTGGTGAATGATCCACTTTTGGCACTACCTTTTAGAAATGGCGAGTTTGTTATCTACAATGATGATTAATTGAATGGACATTCATGCGCCCTTATGCATAATAATCAGGTAATTTCTTATGCTTCACATCATTTGAAACCTCATGATATAAATTACCCAACACATGATATAGAATTAGATGCTATTATTTTTGCTTTAAAAATTTGGAGGCATCATCTGTATAGATTAAAATGTAAAATATATAATAAGCACAAATTTTTGAAGTATATATTCACTCATAATGAATTGATCATGAGATAGAGGATACGGCTGGAATAAATCAAGGATTATGATTGCATGATTCATTGTTATCCAAGAAAGGGAAAAAAAGTGGCTGACACTTTGATTCAAAAAAGAATATCTACATGAACCATGATATATTTGGAACATGATACATTGATTAATGATTTGATAATCTTTGAATAAATTTTTTTGGGGTAGAATATTTCTCTGTTTTGTTTTAGGTTTCAGGGAAATCATCCCTAGAATACATAATTAAGGAAGCACAGAAAGAGCATAGTGTGTTTTAGAAAAATGTAGAGTTTGTTCAGAAGTGTAAGTTACCAGAATTTAACATTTATAATGATTATGTTTTGAGGGTTGGGAAGAGATTATTTTTTCCTTATGATTCATAGTTTAAGAATGAATTTTTAACGTGAAGCTCAATTTTCCCAGTTTCTAGTTCATCCCAGTAGTACTATGATGTACAGAGATCATTGGTAGTATTACTGGTGGGATCAAATGAAAAGAGATATTTATGAATTTACTATGAAGTGGTTGATTTGTCAATAGGTTAAAGTAGAGTAACAGTTACCAATTGGGATGATTCACACTTTATGAGTACTTGAGTGGAAATGGAAAAATATATCCATGGACTTCATTGTGGGATTACAAAAGGTATCTTGAGATAATAATGAAATCTTGGTTATTGTTGATTGATTGACTAAATCTGCACATTTCTTTCCTATTTGAGATACGTTGTCTATAGATCAATCTTCTCAGTTGTATATTAAAGAGATAGTTATGTTGGATGGAGTTCCCCACTCCATTATTTCTGATCATGATCCCAAGATTACTTCTAACTTTTGGAAAGTCCTTCAAAATTCGTTGGGTATTGAATTAAATTTTAGTGCATCTTTTTGCCCTCAATTAGATGGGCAGTCATAATTAACAATTCAGACATTGGATAACATGTTACGTGCTTTCTCAGTGGATTACTAGATATGTTGGGACCAACATCTTTCTTTGGAAGAATTTTTTTATAATAAAAGTTTTCCTTACATTATGCAGAAGTCATAATTTGACGAATTATATGAAAATTGGTGTGGAACTCTAGATTTTTGGGATGAAGTAGGTGAAAGGAAGTTGATGGGACCAGAATTGTTAGAAACAATGGCAGTGAATGTTCAGTTGATTCAGATGTACATGAGAACAGCTCAGAGCAGGCATAAAAAGTTATGCGGATAATTGGGGTAAAGATCTTTATTTTTGGGTAGGTGATCATGTCTTTCTCAGTGGTTCTCCATCGAAGAGTGTGATGTGTTTTGGATAGAAGGGAATGTTGAGTCCGAAGTTAATTGGACCTTATGAAATCCTAGAAAATGTTAGATCAGTTTCTTGTAGAGTAGATTTACCTCAACAATTATCCCAGGTACATAATGTTTTTCATGTTCCAAGGTTGAGAAAGTATGTGCTGGATCCATATCATGATTTGAGATTAGAGGTAGTTCAGTTGGAAGACAATTTTTCTTATGACAAAAAAAACAATCCAGATTTATGACCGCAGAGAGTAATTTTTGCAGAATAAGGTAATAATCAGGTAACACTTTTGTGAAAAAAACTTTATGGTTTAGGAGGAAACATTGGAATCTGAAAATATTATGAGGGATAAATACCCCCATTTATTTTATATGTGAATAAAATCGCGAGGACATAATTTCCCAAATGAAGGAAGGATGTGACATCCTAGGTTAATAATGTATATGAAATTGTTATATTTATTAATATTTTTGAATTAAATATTAATTTAACTTTAAATGGGATACTATGCTCTATGTATTTCCCAATACACAACAAAGAAGTTCTTTGAAATATTACATTGCATAGAAGGTTGATTTATACCGAAAATAATATAATATTTTTATTATTTTAAATGGGTTTTAACACCTATACACTTTATTGGTGTGAATGAACAGAAATAAATAAAATATGATTACAAATTTTTGTTAAATGTTTTTACATTAATCTAATAATATTTAGATGCATAAAATGTGAATGAATACAATTTTAAGCACAAATATACTAATATTCTTTAAAAGGTCATTATATCGCCTTATGATGGAGAACCCTTTTTTAAATCTATTTTTTGTCACTTTTATATGTTATATTTGTCAAAATAAAATTATTATTTGGAATCAGGACATCAAAATTTACTTTGGATGAAATTTTGTTATTTTTCTGATAATGTTAATTTTTTAATGAATCGTGCAAAATATTTCATTTTAATTCAAAACTACATTTTAATCTAATTTATTAATATGGTTAGATTATCTTTTTTCATGGTTTTTAAAGTTTAATTGGATTATATTATTATCATTATTCCAGTGTTAGTCATTTGTGTAATTTCATTTTGCAATTGGATATAAAAAAATGTCAATCTTTTGATAGTTATTATATCATAAAAATTTGCATTTTGGTTTTTTACAATGAGAATTATTTTTAAATTAATTTCTAAAACTTTTTTGTTTTGAATTTAGAAAAAATGATTCCATATTTGGAGTCAGGAAGTAAAAATTGTGTAAAGAGGTAAATTTTATTTTTATAATTATGAATAGTATCTTCATTAATTATTTTATTTACCATGGATAAAAGGAAAATCTAGTAAATAACGGTAAAAATATTATTATAATAATATTAAATTATATTAACACTTGTCCAAATATTATTTTTTGATACATTTCTAACCATGGGCATCCTTGGGTCGATTTGGTGACCCAATAGAGCCACTTGGGAGTGATAATGACATTTTAAATTTATTAATTTAATGCAAGGATAAAAATATCATAAACATATATCTTTTAGTGTAACAATTATATATGGGGTTATATAAGTGATCTATTCCACAACATATATTAATGGGAAATCTAAAAGTATTTCCTACATCAGGGTATTTTATTTATATTTTTGAAACATTAAATAAATAAATTTAATTTTAACAAAAAAGTGATTCAGTAATTGCTTCATTAATAAAGGATTCACATAAATGTAATAATATTTATTAAAATAAATTTATATGGAAAATTTTTATTCCATCCAAAAATTTTAGAGATAATAAAGACATGTTATATTTGAATTAATGAAGTTTTTTGGAAAGAACCAAGTTTTTATAGATTTTATTAAAATTCTTGATATGAATAATTTTTAAATTGAAATAAGTGAATTTTTAAAAACAATTAATATTTTATGAAATGATAAAATAACCCAAAAAATAAAATATTCGGCCAAATGACTTAATTAATATTATAAATTTCATAAATGATCCATTTTGAGTTACTTGAAATTTTATTGTAAATATATTAACCATATATTATGAATATATAAGAGGACATGGTAAAAGTTAAATAATTTAAAAAAAGGTTGAACAAAAAAGACGAGGATTAAAAAATATCCAAAATAATTACAATTCTTATTTAATGATTTTATTTAGACATATATTTACCTTATCTTAGAATTAAATATGTTTTGTACCTTTTGAAACCAAAAATCATATTATAATAAAATAAAACATTCAATCATTCTTAATGAGTTCACCCTCTCTCTTTTAAATAGAAACCACCAAAATCCCATTACTCACTCCTCTCAAGACTCTTATCTCATCCAGAATCTACACCAATAAGCCCCCAAAATCCCTATCTTCCACATAGAATCCTTAATGTAGATTGAAGTCACTTCAAGAACACCTTTTAGTTCAAACCAAAGGGAGTTACTCAATTTAATGTTAACATCTTGTCTCATGTTCTTTTCTTTTATTTTCCTTCTCTATCCCCTAAAATCTCTTTATTACATTATATTATAAAAAATATATTATTAATTCAGATTTTTTTCTTATAAGTATTAAAAGTAAACATTAACAAACCTTCATCTAATGGATATGAAAATACTGTATCTCTGGATGGAGAACTACTACCTCACGAAATGATAATTATTCAATTATCTCCAACTGCCTCTAATGGTTGACATTAAGATGGCACTATATTTATATGCGATATATATTATGTTTACATTGTCTTTATTCTTCTGTATTTTTCATTTATATCACACCATTATGGTTTCCATAATAGGTAAATATGATAATTTTAATTGAAAACGTGCGGACTACCGCCCCCTAAAAGTGATATGACTCATTACTGCCATGTGTGGATCATATAATGGTTAGTATAACTGAAATTATATATGATATTATAAAAGTAGCGTTCAAGCATACATATGACTTACTGTCTCCATGAACGGGGCGTTTCATTTCTTATCTCCAAATGTTGTGAACTATTATTAATACATATATATACATGATATATATGATATCTAAATCATGATTATAATTCTATAGATAATGGTCGTTTGACAAACATGACAACTCGTAATTATAAGAAGATCAATTTTTGACTCAATTACAAAATATCAACAAAACAACTGTTATAAAAAAATGATTATGAAATGTTTATAACATGGTAATAAGTAATATAAAAGGAATAATATACTTGAAAAAGGTTCATTAAGCCAGTATAAATTAACATTAGTTTATTATTCAGAAGATTTAAGAACGAATGAGTCAATTCATACATATGGTAAGGGACTTCATCTCAGTATCTTTTCTTTGAGGCATACATTGATTTATACATGAATTTTCTTTATACTCTGTATAAAAAAAATTGAATTTTAATTTCATTACAAGGGATTATTTTATCTATGAATCATTTTACTAAATGAATAAAATAGTTTCTTTCTAATGTACATAGTGACAATGACCTTTCCGCCGTTGTGAGCATTATTTGATATATGGATTCCTTAACAAGATGTAATGTTTTTATATGTAAAATAAATCCCATAAAATTCTTTTATGTATTTTGGTATTGAAAATGGGGTTGATAATGGATTTATTATGTCAATATATTAAAATCTTATATTGTGATTGCAATGTAGAAATGTTATCTTTGAGTATTCATGTTCATGTGTTATGCTTATGTTATGGTTCATGGGAATTCTTTACATATACAAGTTGTTCAATGATAAACCTAGGGCGGGTGGGACCGAGATATCTCTCCAATGAATTGGGTAATGTGAAGGAGGTAAACATTATTGTTTCTCCTAATATATTTAAGGAATATACTATGATAGGTATTCCAAACATAACTCCCTATATATATGTGAGATCTAAAAGTTAATTATGTTATGTATTCCACAAGTTAACATTAATAATTATTATTTCTATGTTCTATTCATTTATCTTATGATTTCATAATGTGTGTTAATGATCTTATGTTTTGTATTTATTAGCGGGGTAATGATATCTTTCTTTATTTTATCACCCTTACTGGGCTTTTAATGCTCATCCCAAGTTTTTGAAATGTTTTTCATAGGGTATAAGGCAGGGTAAGAGAAAATAACAATTCAAGATATTTTATATTACGAAAAGAATTCATGTTTTATTTTATGTGTTTTTATTTTATGAATAAAATGGATACTAAGTAGAAGTGTCTACATTTTAATATTTGATATGTAATGTAATATTTATTTCCTATTTATCTAAAAATATAAACTATAAAATACTCTAATGTGAATTATTAACTTATTAAAATATTATGTAATGTTTGAGGCTTGGTCCTTATACCTATAAAAAGTCTTTCTCTAAACTTCTATCATCAACAATTTCTCACTTGACATGTCCCTAAATAAATATCATATATCCTTTTCCAATGGGGATTTATTTTGATGTAAAACTATGGTTAAGCTTCCAAAGGTCCATATTTCACTATTTTCCTACACTGGATTCAAAAATAATTCCTTCATCGACCTTTTTTGTTCCAAGACTCCATATGATCTAAAATGTACGTTCAATAGTCACTCTTTTCGAACTCAAGGGACCAGAATCATGGGAGGATTCTTAATATTCCAAAAAATCAATAACTTGAATAATTATTTCAAGGATTCATACTTCCTTTGAAATTATGAAATTTTCAATTCACTTCCATTCCAAAAAATATGTTTTTCTCATTGTTTTCACTTTTGGACACCGAAGTCCCACTAAGACACAATATTTCTGCTAACTTTCCCAAACCATGTCCTTAGAAAACATGTTAGCAAGATTTTTAAATCATCCAATTTTACATAGTACTAACACCAAATAATCTGTAATATTTCATTCAAAATAATACTTCATCTTGTTATTCTATATTCTTGAGTTAAATAGATGATTTTTAGCTAAGTGGACTACACTTTTTCAGTCAAAAAAGAACACAATGTTTTAATATCTCTTTTCAAGTTCCTCTGAAAATAAATTAAACCAGATCATTTTTTTCCTTTCTTATACACCAAAAAAATATTTTGCCCACCTTATAGACAATGAAACTGTCGGATGTAATCTTAGCAACAAACTTTGGGTTGTTCCTCTGAAGAAAAACAACAATCATGTTGAAATATTTCCTGCATACATATCAGATAATGTCTAAATATATATAGCACTATAATAGGTAATCCATTGTGAAATATGTTAATATTTATTCAAATCCTTTAAGATATTATAATATCCACTTCACCACATCCCAGTGCCCCTTTCATAGACTCACCATGAATCAACTGACAACTCTCACTGACTGAGAATTTTTTTGATTCTTATAAACTATAATGTAAATAAAACTCATAAGAAATATTGAATGTGTATCATTTACCATTTACATAAATTTATATTAAATTTTCAATGCATTATATTTTGATAACATGAAGAGTTAAACCAATGTCATAGACTCATGTTTACATCCTCTCATTTGGAACCTCTCTAGAATCATTTAGAAGTAATTCATTTGAGATGGAACCAATTTGGTGGTATTATTATATCTTTCAGTCTACCTAAAATATACAAATGATGTCACGTAAGCAGAATAATGACCTAAATTCTTATATATTTATTAATATATGATACACTTTCTTTTATGAAAATTGTGATTTTCCTTCATAATGTGGAAATTTATTCTATATTACCTTTGCTGGATATATTGACCAAATTTCCAATCCATCTTCCACAAAAGGTATAATTCATTCAAAAACCATTTCATAAGATGAAATGTATTGGAGGTTATTCATTTATATTATGAATTTATATTTAATCCATAACATTTTTTCATATGTTTTAATGTATTAATTAATGAGACTACAAGTATTGAGCATCCTTGATTTCCATTATAAATCGATCCAATTAAATGATAGTGGTTGTGTGTGTTAGTTTTATATTTTACCATAACTCCTTCTACCAAAATATATTTTTTTACATGCTTTATTCATGAGATGGTGGAACACAAATGATGATGTAGAATCTGACACATATGATGTGCAATTATGCTCAACCTATATATACATTTAGAGAGAGGATGTATTTTGGATACTCTCAATTATCTATATCAGACCCATACAATGGAGATTGATATAATTTATATTCATTAAATGTATAGTACACCATATATATACTATTTCCTAATTTCAATTTTTCTTAATGTTTCATATATCATGTATGGAAGACCATTAGAATAGGGATTAAATTTCTAATGCACGATTTGATATTTGTTACTAGTTTTTTTGAAACCCTTTTATAGTAAAAAAGGATACCATTCTTTGGATCTATGAAAATTTTAATTGACATGAAGAAGAAATGAACACAAAGCATCATTTTTTAGGTTTCATAAAAACTAGGAAATATGGTTTACCATTACATAGAAGGGAAACGTAAAGCTAACTGAGGTGATTCCTTTATGAAGATGGGTTTCAAAAATGTTACCAAAATGTTAACAATGCAATAGATGTTATGTTAAAGTTTCTTAGATTTCCATAAGGTGACACAATGGTATCCAAGGAATTACTTTGATCTGAAATAGTTCACATAATTGAAATGCCAAGTTATAAAGGTCTTTAAAGGAGTCAATAAGACACTATAAAAAGGTCTTTAATGTTTTCTTCTACATAAAAAAATAATTATTATGGTTACCCTTATGTAAGAGTGTTTTATGTATGTTTCCCAAAATTTACCTTCTGAGAGTTTCAATAGCATTTCACAATTGTAGTACTATGTTTCTAAGGATGGTATAAATGTAACTGACACATTAACTTAAAGAAAATAATGGTCAACCATAACACAACATTAACAAATATTCTTCTACATGAACATGAGGGTTATAAAATATGATCAACCATACAGATGGTGCGTGTATAGGGGTAGAACGCGGTAATCAATAAAAAATTATGATTCTGCATAAGGGTAAAAAAATTGTTTTAAAATTTATAAAAGTGTTTTTAGCATATAAAATGATTTCAATTTCGTATAAAATTTTTATAAATCATTGTAAAAGCTATTTTGAGGATATATCTTAATTAATAAAGGGTTAATTAACTACCTAATCATAAAGGGTAGTAAATTAATTAATAAATGTTTATGAAACTAATATTATAAAATATTACATTATTATTAAAAATAAATATAACATTTAAAAAATTATATTCCTTCAATTATGATCTAGAAAAAAAGTGTTTATTTAAAATAACAATAGAAAATTTATAAAGGGTTATAAATTATGAAACCTTGTCAAATATAAACTAGTTTATATTTACAATTTTTTCATAATTAATTATTTTTAATTTTTTAAAATAAGTGGGGAATTTATTAGGATTTTATTTAATCCACATAAAAAGTGTCTTAATGAATGATATGTTAATGTTTTAAACAATGATTAAGTATATGATATTCAGATTATTTCACATGATTACATAAAAAAATTTAATTATAATAAATTATAAGATATTATATATTTAAAATAAAATGACATATAATGGATTATATAAAAATTAATATTATCTTGATTATGATCTTTTTATATTCAAAATTATGGAATTTATATAAGGTTAAATTTGAAATTATAAATGTGTTATAGTTTTCTTTTACTTAGGAATTATTTATGAATGGTTATGTTATATTTAAATATATGAGTTGTTTATCAAATTAAAAGGTTATTTTATGTGATAATAAAGATTATTTTTTTTTTAACAATTGTAATTATTTTGTCTGATTCAGTTCAATTGTTAAGACGCTTCTAGATAGAACAACTCATTTCATACTAGAAAATAATCAATAATGAATTTATTTTTTCATCTACCATGACCTCAATTTTTAATGGATGTTTTTTAATGAATTTAGCTATCTGCCATATTTTATTAATTGTAGACGTTAGTGTTAAGGAGACTTAAATTCTCATATATGGAAAGTTCCTTTTTGTATAGGGACATTGGTTCAGAGAACCATCTATCCCAGATTCTTAAACTTAGTCAATGAAATTTAAAGGGGTTACCTATCTATTTCTCCAGGCATACTCATTTTGGATATTGTCATAATTATATAATTATACACTTTTCCATGAAGATTTCATATACCCTATGCATATAATGCATTAAAATATGTATGAATATAATTAACATCTATTTTATGGTGAGTAATACAAAATTGTGGGTTGTGTAATGATTTATGCATCTATATGGTTTGAACATATTGGTTTTGTGGGGGGGAATAAGATTACAAACAAATTTACTAATTTATTACATACATAAAAGGTAATACTATGAGAAAGATGGTAATATTAAAATCCACATAAAATATCAAGTGTAATATTCCTTCTAAATAATCACTTATCAAGAATTGATCATCAAATAGGGTAGGTCATGTTATATCCAGGTGCCTCTATATGATATTATTTAAGGTAAATAAGGATTAGTGACACCTAATCATTTGAGGGATGGTCATGCTGATGCTTGGGGCACATAGATTGTTCTGTGTAAGTCTATTTTAGAATTTTCATTTAGTTTTACTAGTTGGGAGACACTAATATGATTACATTACTTGAGTAATATATTTGAGTTTATCCGTATGTGGTATTGGAAAAATATTAGTCTTCTTAAAGGTTCAAGATTAACAAATAACATGATTAGGATGATTCCCTAACTAAATTGTTAAGTGGTGAGAGGAACTATAAATATGATTCATTAGAAACTAAAAAATAGATCCAGTCCCACTAATAGTTATAATTAATATTAATATGGGACACTATTATATGGGGATCCAATTATACAATATTACTTATTAAAAGGATAATAAAATATGATATTCATATTATAAAAGTGTTTTTTTGTAAATGAATAAAATAATTATCATTAAACCAACATTTAGATAAATAATTGAAATAAGAATTTAAATTTAATTCATTCATAATACTAGTAAGTTATGAAAATTTCATGAGCAAGATTAGCGTTTTAAAAAAATTTCATTAGGAAACTTTTATGTGTTTGAACAGTTCCATACTCTATACCCAAGTGTTGAAATTATTCCAAAAGTTAATCTAGATGCTTATGTAATAATAAAGTGATTTATTTAAGGTTTCAAAATAATTAGATGAATAATTAACAAAAGGATTCTTATTATTCACCCATGTACTAAATATGATTGGGAACATCAATGATTGAAGGGATTATTTTCTCATATACTAAATATCAAGAGGTATAACAAATGATATTCAAAATTATTGAATATATTTGATGAGAAAATTGGTTTCCCTAATGTTTTTTTCATTATATAAATAAATTATATATTTTTTATTAATATATGACATCATATATATTTTTTAAAATTTTTAAAATATACATAAAGGTTAGTAGGTGAGAAATAATTAAGCATTATAGTTTGAAGGTATATATTTTAGTAACAGAGTAAAAGAGTTGGTTCATTGATAAATATAATTCTTATATTTTGGATAACCTTTTCCTAAGATGTGTATTTTAATATCATTTATCTCATGAGAATAGTATACAAATAATTGTTTTTTAAATGAAATGAGATGGTTGTTTTTCACACACATGAATTATGATTTGTTTAATTCTATGACATTATAAAAGAAGAAACACAAAATAAATGCTCAATGGATTTGTCTTATTGTAATTTTGGAATTTTTTTTCTACAAATTATATAATTAAAACAAATTATATATATATATATGAACAAGTCATATGATTTCATGGTTCTAATGTACTATATAGGCAGTGAAAGTAGGTAAATGTTAAAATTAAATGAAGAAAAATTGGTTGAAAAGTTCAACAATTTTTCAGGAAGAAGTTAATAAAGGTCATTTAAAAATAGTGTTTTTAGGTAGGAGGAGAAATAAATATATATAAATGGATTATCGAATATATACATTAAGGTAATTATGTAACTACATGGAATGTCCACGTCTTGTATAAAATTTAAAGAAATTAATTACTTGATTTTGAATGGAATGTGATATAAAAGTTGTATTTTTAAAAGTTCTGTAAATATATAGGAGTACAATTGAAAAAGTTTAATTTATTATCATGTAGTTTATATTGATGTGATTAATTAATTGTCCATTACATCTTGTATTTGAATTTTAAGGATTTTATCAATATAAAATGAATATATGTAAAGGTACTGTATTTTTATTTCATTTCTCTTATATGATAAAAAAAGTAGTTCTATAACAAACTTTTTTGTGAACCAGTTTAAGATGATTGAATATATGCATATGTTTGATGATTCATTAATTTTTATAATATGTTTTTATAAAACATATAGACAATGTGTTTTACCCTAGAAATTTTTTTTAACTAAATGTTTTTTAATATTTTAGGGAATGTTTTCTCACCTCCTACAAATGGTATATTTAAATAATGTATTATTTTAAAAATTATTATTTCTAAAATCATAGAATATAATATGTTATATATAAACCATATTTATTTTTTGAAATATTCTTACTAAAATGGGACTAAATTCTATTTAATAAAAATAATAATTTTTGTAGAATATTTTTAAGATATCTTGAATGAAATATAGTTTGTAAGAGGCATGTGGGAGAATGTTTGGACATAGATAATTTCATTGTTAAAATAAAATTAATTAAACCAACATTAAGTTAACATTTTTTCCACTTGATATTCTAATGTTATTTAGAATGGGATTATATATTTAAGAGTTATATTTTGGTTATTATATTAAACCATTTTAACTATATCCTAATAGTGTTCAAGAGGAGTGATAATTAATAATGTATTTGGTTACATTAATTCAAGGAATAAATACTTATGGAATAGTGTTCAAAAGACCAGGTTGATGAACTTAGAATGGGTTTTAAGTTGAAATCAAATGACATCATAACATTTTATAATTTGATGTTTAGAAGTTTCAAAATGTTCAAAGAGTTGAACACTTAAGAATATGATCCCAATATCTCACTATTATTCAAAATATATTTCTTCATAAATGTTTATCAACATGTAAATAATTGGGACGCTTTATCACATAGTCACATAGATATGTGACTGTAATTACATATGATGTAAGGATTTAACACAGCTCAAAATGTGTAACAATCATAAAGCTGGTTTGTTAGTTTTTCAAATATGATATTATAAAATGGTGCTTGTGATGGATTTTTTTAAACATTATTACTTTTTTATAAGGAAATGTATCATATTAAAAATAAATATCCAATTTATCACTAGTTCTCATGAGGAGAGTATATATGTATGTAGATATACATTTTGTGAGGTGAAATGATAATTGACCACTCAACGCATAACTATGAGTTATCCTTAACAAATTTGTGTCATGAACAATTATATCTTATGATGAAATATTAAGTTTATCATGAGAATTATTATTGTATAGTGAGGCATAATATGATAAAGAGTGAAAAAACAAAGAATAAGATTCTTTCTATGCCCGGGATGACCTTTTTGGTATTCCACATATAGTATCATATAGATGTCTATGTTATAATATGGTTTCTTAGATCATATTTGAGTTCCCACTACCTAATTTCAGTGAGGTTCAATGAATTGAAAATATTATACATTGATACGCTACTTACATAGGTAAACATATTTACATAGCTAATAAAAGGGTGGTTGGGTGTGTTGTTGATCATGTTGTTGGTTGTAGCTTAACCATGATGGGATTTATTCTCTCCTATAATGAGTAATACATTTAAAACCTTGAATGATTTTAAATGTTAGATTGTTTTTTCACACTATTATATCATATATTTATCCATTTAAGGAATATGTTCTATTATTATCCATGAGAATGAATATGTGATATATATATATATATCAATTTTTTCAACATAAACTCTAAAAATCGAGAAAATATGGGTTGGATATATGGTTTTGGTGTACTTCATGCCCCATATGTCTTGGACATTGTTAAAATATGAGAATACAAATTTTCATTTGACATAAATAGGTGGGAAAATGTACATACTTAAATTTGTTTGATGTAGATCACTCCAGGACCCTTCATACGCTGAGTAGAATTAAAACATTCCTATATGACTTTCATTGATAAAATATATGGATCCATGGATTTTTATTTGTTTGAAATTCAATATAGAACCATGTGGATATATATTATAGTTGACTAAATGGGGATTAATCTTGGATTAAATGGATAATATTTAAGTGTTTTAGAGTTAATCAAAAATCGTTTTTTATGGGTATTCACAAATTATAAAATATTATGTGACACAAGGTGAAGTTAATGATTGATTGAAAAATGTTTTTTGGAAGTTATCCAAAAGAGATTTTTGGGTATGGTTTGACCAGTTATCATATAAAATACAATATATGGTGAAATAAAAAAGTATATTTGTCTTTAGTGAAAGTGGTATGTTAAAGGAGATATATTCCTAATGCCTTATATGTATATATATATATGAAATTGGGGATTGCATGAAAATTACAATTTTCATGTATAATAATTTATATTATTCTATACATCCTATGAAGGATATATTGGTTGGATACCTAACCTTTCTTCCACACATGTTATCTTTTATTTAGAAACCATTTCATAATATGAAAGATATATGATGTTATGAATTCATACGATGAAAAAATATAATTCTTATAACATCTATTACTATGTAGTATCATATAAATAAGTGAGATAGTAATAAAAGAGAATCCTAGATTTCCTATATAAAAAACTTCCATGAAATAGAAGTGGTTGCACATGATTGTTGATTGTTTAGACAAAACTCACTATATCCAATGATCTCTTATTCTACCTCCATTTCTAATAAAAATATTGTACATCATAGAGGATGAATAATCCTATAGATGTTATGTGAGATTCTACTCGACCCATGGATTCCTTAAGAGATAGGATGTATTTTGGTCTCTTTTAGTGATCTCTCTCAAACCCATGTCATGTTGATCGACATGATTCTAAATATTTTGGTGTATGGTACACCATATTTATAGTATTTACTCATTTTAATTCTTATATAAGCTTCACATTTCATGCATGGAAGATCCTCAAACATGGGTATAGATTTCAACCACATGATCTGATAAGTTTTATTATATTCATTCAAAACCCTTCAGTAACCTCTATCATGGAACACCATCTAGTTGTAACAATGGTCCATGATTCTCCCGACTATCCCCTTCACATCCATAAAGGCAGTGAACTTGTTATTCCACCACCGTAGAACTTACTCCAACCCATAAAGGCTTAATTTAACTTGCACTCGAATCACTCGTTTTGTCTATCTATGAAATCCTCCAGCCTCTTTATATAGATTTCCCCAACAAAAAAACACCATTATCACATCTACCAATCATGGATTTTTACTTTCTGATGAAACTAAACATAACAATCTTTGGATGGTTATTTCTCTAATAGTGTGAGAAGTGATTTTAAAAAAATCTATCATTTACTTTGATTGAAACTCTTTTATATATAACATCTCATGGAACCTTTTAATGTCATATAATTTCTCTATCATGTGGATAAATTATTTTTTTGTTGTATACTTCTTCCAATGGGGTGGTTCTATTAGCCCCAAATTTATCATCGTATACAATGAATCAATTTTATATTTTATAGATAAATCCAAATTTCTAAAATTTATAAGACTCGTCGCTTATACCATGATCTTGGGATCTCCTCAGGCTATATGAAACTAGTGGTGAATATTATTTCAAAATCATATAACCAGACATTTGATCCTATTATACCTCTATAACTCAACCGATGGTTATGCCCATTATTAAATTTCATCTTCTAAAATTATTCCCTAGGATTCTACAATCCTTGAGAATTATATTACTTCTAGAACTAACTGTTATTAAATACATTCCATTATTCTATAAAATTTTGTATTTTTTGAACATTTGGAACATCTATTTAGATAAACATGGATATGGTTAGTTTATTCTTATCTCTTTACTTCATTTTCCACCAATTCTTGATCTTTCCACAATGTGTTCACATTGAAGAGAATGTATGTATTTTTATGATCTTCTAATTAAAATTTTCCACAATATAATTCCATATTTTTTCATCACCATACCCAATAATGAATATTCTCAAAAATATTATTCATGATTTTCATTACCTTTAGAATCAAAATTGATGTAAGAGACGCATTAAAAAATGTTTATGTGTGAAACATCTATTGGTTTTGTGAACCATAATTTCTCGAAAATTATCATTTCCAATAGTGGATATAGAATTATGATCTTCATATAAGTGAAAAAGTCAAAAATTTATTCCCATAAATCCCTTATAAATGTAACATTAAACCTCATACATTAATTAGTCTCAGCCAATATATGATTCATCGACTCCACTAAAAAATTCTATTCTAATGTTTCTATAATAGTGGTATCAATATTAATTAACTATCTTTATAATAACCAATAAAAATCTCTACTACCTTATTCTCTATCATTATTGAACATTAATATTTTCAAATTATTTTTAGTGTCTTTTAAAACCAGTGATATCCATTGAAAAAACACTCTAAAGGCCTCAAATTTGTTATTTAGTAAGTGGACCCATACATTCATCATTGAATCATCGATGAATGAAAAAAATTATAATGGACCACCATGAGAGCATACTAGATTAGTCCTCTATACATTCATACGCATGATCTTAAAGTTCTAAAACATAAGTGTCCTTTTGTTTCTGATAAATTATACATTTATATTTATTCCATGTAGAAAAATATCTCAAGTTTCAAAGACCACATGATTGTGATTTAGTGTACCCCTATCCACTAAAACAAACTATTTCTTATCACTTAGGTTCCCAAAATAAATATTCCATAACATTGAAAGTATGAAAGTTATATCTCCATAAATCATTGTTCTATATAATATTCCTTTTAGATATGATGTTCATTTTTAAACCATTTTCCACTATGATAGAAATGCACAGGATATACTATGGTCTTTAAACAAAGCCTATGATGAAACATTATTTCTATAGATGAATTAAATAAAATATATTATTCCATTTCCCAGATATTTATTGAACTCCCAATTACTCTATAAATACTCAATTCAATATTTTAACATTAACATCAAATTTTTCCATATTATAGAGAGATTAATCAACAGAAATATGGAACATGAATAACCATTCAAATACATAATTCAAAATGCAACCCATATAAATTTTATATAATAACAAATCTCTACAATCAATGATCAATGATTCCACCGAAACATTAACACTTATTAGTAAACATACAATGTCCTTATTCGTGGTATTTGTTGAATATCTAGAATATCCCCTTCCAAAATTAAAATTTTAAATCTTCTTATAATTCCATTTATTCTTGTAATTTTAACATATATGTCCATTCCTGTCTGACTTACTTCATCACATTTCTATATTTCACTCATTCTTTTTCCAAACATTCCATGAAACAAAATGTCCTATTCCATAAAAATTGAGAATGGTTTTAGAATTTTTTGGACTTCCCTCTATCTAATGCATTCACTCAATATATGATCAAAAGTATCTTAGACCAATAAATCAATCATTAAAACGTAATTTCTTATGAATCTGACCTTCATATATCTTTATTACAAAATAGATGAGATCCACAATAAATCCATCACAAGATCCAAAAACATTACCGCTACAAATTCCAAATGACTCTAGATCATATTATTGTTATTAAAATGATCATTCAATTATCTTCCATCTATCAAAATAATACAGAATAACCTTTTAACCATAATTATATTTTTATTTTTTTGGTTTCTCATAATGTATCAAGATAATTCATTAGTTCATTAGTGGTCTTAATATTATAGATGTTATAATCAACATTTCATTCGAATAACATCTGTATCACACCAATTTCCCTCTAATCAGACTATTCCAATATCATTTTATACATTTATTCATTTTTTGAATCACTTAAATAGAATCTTGAGTTCTTTATATATTAGATAATCATCTATCCACATCCTCTATAATCTATAGTGTCTCTCTCATTGTAATATTCTATATGGACATGTCCTTCTATTAAAACCATTCCTTCTGAAAAGGAAAACTCACACAGAAGAGTGAAATATTAAAGACATGAATGTACTAAAGATTTATGACTCCATGTTAATTGATATTTTATTAAAAAAACATTGATATAGGTTTTTTGGACTAGAATCACTTATCCTAAAGAAAAAATACCATATATTTAACTTAGGAACAAAGAACATAACTTTTTATAATATGATAAACCATGTGAACATGATTCACTAGACATCAGTGTTAATCCATGGGAGAACACTACTTATTTATTTATATTAATATAGGAAGAACGAGTTATTACTAGTAAAATCCACATGTCACACCAGCCAATATATTTATACTGGGGCCTATAAAGTGAAACTAGTTCCACATAATTATAATTTTAATAGGGACCCCACCATTGGTCTAGGAAAAATATAGTTTCACATTGAATTCAATGTCTCAAATTTTTTCATTTGGTGGAAATTTTAATATCTTATTATATTTCCTTTAAAAAATTCCATGTACAACATTGAAAAGTCTACCATTAGAACTCCATCCACTATAATTTATCACCAAATACTAACCCAATGAATCTCATTTATACATAACCAATAACAAGTTATTCTAACATACCACTCAAGTTATTCTTCCAAATGTTCAACGTTTGATGCCTACCTATAATGATTCTAGACATACCGCACCTGAAAATATTTTTGTAATAATCCTCCCACTTCTAATTAGTTTTATCAGATTTCATGATTTATCTTGATACAAAATCCCTAAATTTGGGGTTATCAATAATAGGCATTTGTTTAATTTTAGGATTAATCATTGAAGGATATTTGATAATAATTCCTTTATGAGTATTAGGTTGGATTTCCTTCTTAATTCCTTGATTTAATATATGTTTCATGTGAGGCATAATATGTGGGGGTTGATGGCATTATCTGAATGACGTGATATTGAAATAAATGTGAGTTCCATGGTACATAAGGCATGATTATGTGATATTTAATTTATAAGAGAATCTTCTAACCTAGTACCTTATATTGATGGTTGTCTATTGTTATTATTCTATGTGAAATATGTGGGTGACATGGTAATTGAAAACCATTATAGGCGTTCATGTATAAGATTTAATTTAGTTTTCCTTGAAAATAATATTTAAGAGACTCTTATTAATTAGAATTTAATATTAGGGTAACCGAATTTATTGTATTATCCTTTTCATAGGGCTTTGATAGAGGATGTTCCAACTTTAGTGTGACCCTTGAGATATCAACGTTTACATAGGATATAAATTCATGATAATGAGAGGCTACAATTGTAAAAAATGATTTATCCATTTAATGCTAATGTCGTGAGTATCCAAATAAGGAATTTAAATTAGTGATACTAGTTCCTTGGGTGATATATTATTAAGCATACTCATGATTAATCTTTGTTTTGTTTTGTTTATTGGTTTTTATCAATTAACCATTAATTTTTTATGATCGAGTGGTGATTATTAGTACACATTTTCATATATTTAGTATTTTTATTATTATTCTTTCTTCTATGATAATTTTGATGTTAATTATGATTAACTATTCACTAGTATTGTTGATTATGTAAATAGTGACAAATAGTTCACTATGTTTATGTTTAATGTTCATAATTTTTACATGTTCATGAGTTTAGTTATTGTGTTATACTGATAATTAGTTCACTCTCATTGTAACATGATATAAATGATATCCCCTTCATCCTATTTATTATTATGTTGTTGGTGATGTTCTATTCACCTCTATTATTATGTTATGATGGTTGTACATTCACCTTGGTTATGTGTGAGTGTTGATGTCCCAAATATCCACACCCACATAGATTATGGTATTAATCCGTTAAAATATTTTCCTGAGAATGGTGACAACCATATAGCCCATACTTATTTGATAGTGGTGATAACTCCTTCACCTTATGTTTAATTATGATAATAATTCATTCACCTATTCTGTGACTATGGTTATAGACCATTAACTGATTCGTATGAGAGCAGTGATAACTCATTCACCCATTTTTTGTGATAGTGTTGGTAAAAATTTAACCATATGCTTAATTATGGTGATACCTTTCACAATATATTTGATTATAGGGATATATTTTTCACCTATTATTTTGATAGTTTCAACGATCCATTCACCCATACACATGTGATATAAATTATATCTCACACACCATATGTTTAATTAAGGTGTTATCCCATTCACAATATGAGTTATTATAGTGATGGAATATTCACCCTTACTAATTGGAATATAGTGAATACCCACCCACCAATTTGTATGCTAAGATTGGTGACAAATAATTAATCATAAACAATGTTTATTGTGATATCCCATTCACCTATTATATTATTTCTATAGATATTAACCTATAAATCCTCATTATTAACATCAGTCTATGGGAATACCATTTTATTTTGCAACAAGTAAAGGAATGTATGATATTTCATGTGGGAGGATGATTATTAACCTATGTCATGAAAATTTATATGTTTATTTATAATATATTATACATGAACGCATATAGTTTTATAGTAATTTAAGGTATCTAGCAGTGGTGGACTGTATAGTGTAGTGTTTACACCATGCATGTTCACCTTCTTGGAAATGGTGAATTCATAATTGAAGAAAATGGAATGTGAAAGGGATCTACTACTGATTTGTGAGATAGGATTCATTGTGGGATTGAGATATGTGATTTGGAAGATACCTATGTCCTGATTTATACATATTTTTTATATTAATTATTATATGTAGTAACATTTTTATATATGATCAACCCATTAGGTGATCTTAATCTTAATGTATACCTTTCATTACATTACAGGGGAACAAGTTTATTATACTATGTGACTGTATCTTAATATAATGATGGATTATTATTGAATGTCTATATTATAATTTTCATTATGGATGATGATTTATATTAATTACTTGTATTATTTTAGGTTATCTGATTGAGGGGATAATTTCTCCAAGGTATCAACAATCTCCCACTTTTAATTAATAACCTCTAGTGTATATAGAGGTGAACAATAGAGCTTTTGGACCTTTGGTTTATATATTTTTAGACAGACTGAGTTGGAGTTCCTATTAGTGTAACTTATATGTGACTGTGAGAATGAAGATGTAATGATAGAAATGAATATTGATAACAGTATGAAAAATAATGATTAATATAATTTGATGAATATATTATTAATGTTACTATATTAAACTTTTTCAACATTATGAGTTTTTTGAACTGATATTTAAATATTTAAACAATCAGATTATGTAAGTCATCTACCTATATTTTATAGTATACATGTTAAAGATACAACTTTTTTATCATAATTAAACATTAACTATGTTATTAATATATATATATAATGATTTAATTTTTTTAAAATTTTATCATTATAATTCTCTTAATTATACATAATTATATTATACAACTAATCTATTAACTATTTTGTATAATTAAAATTTAGAGAATTAAAAAATTACTAGACCTTTGAAGATATGAATTTTAGAGAACTTCATCACTACTATCACAAATGATATAAATAAATAATTAAATTATTTTGGAGATCATTACGAAATTAATTAGTTTCCTTAGATGGTGTCTGAAGCCCATCATCTGTTTCATCTCTGAAGGGTGAGCATCTAAACACCCCACTATATATGGGACACCGTCGGTCTACAATCATTGGTAATTATATCACTTTTAAATAATATATTTTTTTAAATTATTTCTTTCATTTGTTTAATAACATGAAATACTAATAATAAAGATAAAAATATAAATACAATAGATGCATCAGATGTTAGGGACTTTAAAATTGATATCCTATATGATGATTTTGGGGGGTGTGTGGGTGATGTCTTTGAAATTTATAGAAAAATATTAGGGAAAAAAATTTGTGAGATTGTGATCCTTTTCATTAATTATAAATATTTTAGGAATATTCTCATAACATGGATGAATTAAATGATCAATATTCATATAATATAAATACTAGCTTATTATTCCATGTTTATTAATTTAAAAAATTTTGTAATATTATTAATATTCTTATAATTTTTCATATTTTTTATTTCTAGATGTCATTTCATTTCAATGTGCCCAATTTTATTTTACACCCACAGACCATGAAGAATTTACACTAGAACATTGGAGACATAAAATAGACATTAAAAATATAATTTGTGACACATCTTTAAGAAGACATCGAATAACTGAAAAGGGGACAACAAGCCTATAATATAGAATGATTTTTAACCCATTAAAATATTCAATATAATTTTAGTATATCCATTTTGTGGATAGTCTAGATTTCAAATTGAGTTTTAGAATGTGTTTTCAATTTCTAAAAAATAGAGAAGTTCTTTTTTGTTGAGTTTTATGGCTTGATATTTATCTCAAAATCCTGGTTGAGTGTGAAGAGTGTTGGTATCTGGAAAATATATTTTCATGAGAAACTGATGTTGGTGCATGATTTTTAAAACCGTGATATCCTCTTGGAGACACTATGAGGCCATAAAAGGGGATGTCTCATGGTTAGTTCAACTAAACAAGTAGCACCACAGGATTGGCACACAGTTTTCCCAAACCGTGTGGGGCAGGCATATGGGATGTAATAGATGACCATTTGGTGAATGATTTGTCAATTACTATGACCGAAATATGTACCTATTTGAAAGGGAAATAATTACTAATTTTCCCCTATGATATTAAATAGAGATTAACCCATTTTCCTCAACTATTTAGCTAGGTGCTTCCCACATGCGCATCTCATTCCTATCCTCCTTCTTAGTTGAATAACCCTTGATTGATCTTGTATTCAATCATCCCCAGTATCATTGGGTCCCCATTAAAAGGTCCAATGAAATTCATTATTTTTATCTCATTTTTTCATTCATTGTCAGATGTTAAAATCATGTGATATATGTTTCCCTATTTTTAGGCTGTTTGTCAAATGTTCTAATTTCTCTCAAACCGGGTCGAATTAAAGATTTTGAGTTTATAAGTGAAGTTTTAAAATAATGAGATATTTTTTCTAGTAATTTTTACCTAAATATGAGTTATTCTAAATTATGAGTGTCATTCTACAGTACGAACTTTGTAAATATTTACACAATTCTATTATTTTATTTAAAATATTTTTCTAATTATTTGTAATTGCCTCATATACCCTTATTTATATTCATATGTCACTAACCATGAAAATAGCCACTACATTGGGTGTTCTCATTAAATACCCTAGGTATATTTAGTATTAACATGGCCAACCCATCATCTATGTGGTGTTGGTTTACATCCAATTTAATTAATTATGAAAATTAATGGAATGTTAGTGGAACGACTACTTCTCTAGACACTCATATGAACATTAGTCGTTACCTTTATTAAATATAATGATTTTGATTTGTGAATTATACCTTATATTGTATTAAATAATGACCATCCTGTAATATATTTTTAATACATGGGTACAGAGCACTATATGTTTGTGATAATCAGGAAAGGTTCTAATCTACTTGGGATAATCGGGCATGGGGACTAACACATAGGTCATACTCGAGCAAGGATACCCACATACATGTGATACCTGGCCATGGAGTCATATATTCAGGTTATATATGGGAATCAAATCCCATATACAAGTGATTATTTGCCATTTTTTCCTATATACAAGTCATATACATGCATTGAGTCCTACGCACTTGTGATTTATAGGTATGGATTCCCATATACATTGGATATACGGGCATTTAATCCTATAGAATTACATTTATATGGCATGGTTACCCATAAAAAAGGATACCCAAGTGTGGAATACCATACACTATTGGTACTCAGGTATGAAAACCCATATGATTCTTGATACCATAAAATGGAAACTCAAATCAGTCTATGACACTCTCATGACTATTCGTGGATGCCTTTGTTATGACTTGGGTCATGGCTAATATTGGTATCATCATATATAGCTATACATGTCCCTATATATATGTAGAACATATTCATATATACAAATATATATATATATACACACACATATATAAAAATGGGTTTATTTTCAGATATATGAAGCCTTAGGACGATGTAAGTAGTGTTAGCCTGGTGTCCCCATGAACTAGAGATAACCTATTTATAGTTTATATTTTTTATGGTATTTTTAAACCTACACACTGATAATTTCATATGAACCCGATAGATTATAGTAGAATCCATTAGTGGTGGACTACTATGTATATCTGTCATGCTTGTTTAAAGATTCCATTACACTGAGATACCCCAATAGAATTCAGGGTATTTGGTTTAGGATCATGGTATTTGATACATGTAGTTTCTCTTTTTAATGGGATATTGGGATCCCATGAGTGATCTGAATCACAGAATTCTCAAAAATAAATTTATTGGTTCTTTTTTCTTCTCTTTTTTATTGTATCACTTGTTGTATGTTAATTTCTTGTACATTATATCATTCTAATGCATGGTTTGTTATTCATTTTTTTATTTATTATTAGTGGTTATTATCTAACACTATTATAAAATTCTTCTCTTCCTAATTTTATTTTTATATTCTTCAACATAATATCATTACTATAGAAGGTATAATATCCACACTATACAAAATCCACGCCCTCTCTTCTAGTTGGATGTCTCCAGAATAAAAGTAACCACACTTGAGGCTATTCCACTAACTGACTAGAAGCACCGTTATAGTGGATCTTGGGTTCGGACACTACATGTACTTTATTTCATATAGTAGAAGGTGTCTGCTAATAGAAACATGGTTGTACCTGTTGAGGTGTTATAATACGTATTACAATATAATAACATAAACACATCAACATTTAATTTTTATATTTAATTACTTCTCTATGATATCTTTAGAAAAAAATACTTGATTTCATGAAAAAATAATTATTTATACAGTTTGTTTATAGAGTTTTTTCTAGAAAATAATTATTATGTATATCATTTATTCATTATTATTTATATTTTGTTATTAATAATTTATATGTAATTTTCTAACATGATATTTATATACTATTTTTTATAAAAGTACATGAATTATTTCAGATGGTTGTAAAAATATAGAAATTCCCTAAAAATCAATTAATTTTATTCATATTGTTTACATTCAATTCATTTTATTTCAACATATCCTTATTTTATTTATTTATATGGAACTTTGTAATTAAATTGTAGTATAATTCTATTTTTTGGATGTTTTTTTAAATTGAAAATCAGGAATTTTATTAATTTATTTTAATTTTAGAATAAAATTTATTGATTTAAGTAAATTCTCATTTGTTTTAATATTATAGTAATATGGATTCATCTCAGTGAAATCTAGCAATGTTTTGGTTAGATAAGTCATTGGAAACTTCAAATGAGTTAGGGGAGACTTAATAAGAGTGAGTTACTAAATCCGGAGAGTCCATGGATATTTTATAAGGATGAAACATAACTTATAACTATTCAAATGTAATTTTGGATTAGTAATACATAACCTCATATGATTCCTGGGATAGATGAGATAATTAAATCTTTTGCTAAATTAAACTATCAGGAGAAGGAAATGGGTGATTTAATATGAGTATAACAAAAAAAATTAAGTATAATTTATAATATAAAATAAAAATCAAAGAAACACAACCATATTAATTTAATATAATATTGGTAGAGCATATATAATAATGAATAATATCACACATGATATGTGACTGAAAATCCCTTAGAAATCATAGAAAGAAAATTGTGAATTTTTTGGATGATTGAATCATCAATGTGATTGAATAAAATTAAAAATCCAAAATTAGAAAAAATATCTAAATATTTTTCCACAGGCTAAAGTAAGAGGAAAACATTTATTTATAAGAATGGAAAAAGGATTAAGTAGAGGAGGAATTGACTGGATATTTCTATTTCTTTGATATTTCATTGAATTTTATATATATTATACCTTACTTTAATGTATTTTTCTTCTTAATTTTACACTTCTACCTCTCACTTGGAGGGGTATAACCTTGGGTTATTATGGAAGGTAAGTAAATCTTATTTTAATTATTAAGTCACAAACATTAATAAATAATTGTGATTTATCTTTTAAAGTTAATTTTCAATGACATAACATTTAATAACATTAGATGATATTAAAATTTATTTATTTTTATTAATTGACTACTTCCATGGTCGATGATTCATCATATCCCTATACTCATTCAAACATATATATTATATTATTAAATAATCAATGTTTTGTAGTAATTATTGATTATTTTCATGTGTCAAATGAGCAGTGGACACTCTCATATTACATAGAAGTATAAGACCCATTTGGGAATTTCCTAGGTAAAATAGTAGTTATTTATTATATCAATAACACACATAATAAGAATATATCATTCATATATATCTATGAAATTAATCATCAAAAAATACTTTCATCTAAGGGTGAGTAGTGTAGTGATTATAGAACCTCTCAATCATTAATCAAAAATAATAAATGGAAAACCTTTGATAAAAAATGATATAATTATAATTAGACAAATTACCATGACCCAATAACATCTCATAAATTTTATTTCAAATAAATTTTTTTCAAAATACCTTTTAATATTTGTGTTTCCTTTTCATTTAATAGTTTTCAAAATCAATGAAACAAAAATATCCATTTTTAACTATAATTAAAAAAATATTTTTTTGAATAAAATTATAGAAACATCCCTGGGATGAAACCATTATATATTTAACCTAGGATATAAATAAATTTTTTAACTCCCACATTAGTGGTGGTCAAAAAAGATCCCCACACTTAATCTTTGAACTCGTTGAAAATTGAACTTCATAAATATTACCCAAGAAAAATTCAAAACACTATCCAATGTGAGTTTCCTTTTCTAACACAATGATTTTCAATCTCATCATGCCTCCTTAATTTTATTAATTGTATATTATTTATGAAATCATTCAATTCAACTACACTTCTTTTATCCTACTATGAAAATTTAATCCTAAATTTTTAGGTTTATTTCACTAAACAATCAAGTATTAATTTGAATAATATAATTTAATTATATATTCATGAAGGTATTATTGTATTCTTGATGAATTTATCCATCCCCACAAAATAATTACTAAATTTTTTTCGTATTAATATTTTAGTTTTTTTAAGCTTATGTAATGGTTTTTTATATTGGTAAAACTCTAAGGTATTATATGGGGAATTGATCTATTCTGAATCATAATACATGATGTAGTGTTATAAATTCATTTGTGAATGATTCAATAATTTTTATAGATTAAAATAGAATCAAAATAATTAATTAAGTGTCAAAATGAGGTATTACCTGATGGTTCTCATTGATACATATGATAGAGGAGTGTCATCTCATCTACTATTTTTTGGTATCAATTTTAATGTAATTTTTTTATATTAGTCCCATTTATAGTAGTTGGACACTTGTCCCATTATTTTACAGACAACAATGATTAAAAAGGGAACAAATGAGTGATAAAAAATATTTCCCCCCTTAGGGAATTAATTATACCATAAATTAACTTGTGTATAAAATTTTATATTTACTAATGGTCCCCAAGATTGATTTAATTCTATTGGATCATTTTAGCATGGGAAACTATGGTTCATTCAATATAATTATTTGAGTTCTCGATAGTTTTATTATAATTTCATCAGGTTACTTCACTTGTATATTCTTATACTTTATAATTACATTTAGAACTAGATTAATTTCCATCACTTCGTTATATTAATTGTGTTCTATCACCATAAGTAGGTGACAACTCTTCCCATAAATAAAATATATGGACTCATTCCAATGGGTGTTTTTAGGCTATCCTATAATCCCATAATGTTTCTTCTAACCTTTTTCTCTAATATTTTCTTATTAGTTTCATAGTTTTTTCTATTATTACATTGATATACTATTTTGAAACATTATCTTTTCTATTTTTTTGAGGTTGGTAGGGTAATTTTGTCTTGTGATGCACACCATACTTCCTCATATAACCCCATATACAACTATTGAAAAATTGGGTATCTGATCTCGAGTAAGGGCTATGGGTTCTCCAATCCTATAAAAATGATATCTATAAAAGAAAATAGAAAACATTAAAATAAAATGTTTTATTGTCTTTTATACAACCCATTTAAAGATTAAATCAAATACTATAAGAATATAATAATATTAAAAATACATTGGATGGGATCCCATGAATTCTTTTCCCTAAAATTAGTAAATTTAAAACAAATAGTATGGGTATTTGAGGAATTTCTTTTTTTATAGGTTTCTAATAAATTGAAAATTTTAAAATATTTTACAACACTCATGTACGTATTATCCATGATAATTATGTTGGACTCTTGAAGTAGAAAAATAAATTTTAATAGCCTTGGTTTAGATTATTATTTATTTATTAAATAACTTAGTGCTACATGATTTAAAAAATTATTGACTTTAGTCCCTAATAATTAGCATTTGAATTTCTCCAAATAAATAAATGAATATTAAATACGCTTTTTCAATGGTGGTTATCCTTGAAAAATATTCTATATCATGAGGTTTTAATTTAATTATTTGTAATATCAGTGCTCCAATATCATGGTTAGTGGAATAAAGAATCCATTTAAAGGAGGATTTATTACTAGGTATGTGATAATATTTTTCTTAATAAATCAAAATATTCAATTTATTTATCATAAAATATAAATTCAACATATATTAATATTAACATGGATAGGGGAACTGAAATCTCACTAAAATCATCGAGAAATGATTCATAAAATCATGTATGTCTTATAAAAAATTTAACATGTTTCACATAAGTTGGATAGGGTAAGGAGTTCATCACATCCATTTTAGACTTCCCCTAGATTTATTTTAATGAAATAACAAGGTAAATAATAATTCCTCTATCCACCATGAAATGTCACTTTTTATCTAAAAGACTTCTAGATTGTCTCTAATTGGGTTATAAAAAAAATTTCCACGCATGATTTAAATGTAATTGGAGAATTACCTAACAAAAATCGGACACTTCTATAAGAAAATATTCTTAAAGATTAGTAAATGTTGTATTCTCGTGATTCTTAGGTGAAATGATCACATGGAAGTAACCTACAAGTCCATATAAAATATAATAATGGGTTTCTCATTACAACCTTTATGAATTATGGTCAACAAATGGAATAGGTAAATGACCTTTTCAATTGATTTGATTCAACTTCATATAGTCTATGCACACTCTCTAGTTACTATAATTTTTAATAGATATCAATTCATTTTGTTCATTCCTCACTATTTCTACCCAATATTTTAAGGAACAATGTGAATGGGACTAAAATAGTATGCGTTAAAGATTTAGTAAATAATTATATCTTCTAACTACTTATCTAACTCTTTTTTAGTACATTCATTATAGTTGGATTCATCCTTCTTTGGGGCCACCTAACAGGTTTTTAATTTCATTGAAAAAAAATTCCATGCATGTATTTTTCGAGATTGATTCCTAGAATATCCCCCAATCTCTAACCTATAACATGAACAATTTCCCATAAAAATTCAATAAATTTGTGTTCCCAATGTTAGGTTAGGTCATTAGAAATAATTATTGGAATCTTCACACTTTTATGAGGTACTCATTTTTTTACTTTGTAATGGTTTGAGTTCAACATTAGGGGGTGTTCTAATTCTAAAATTTGATGTATACTTTGTTCCTATAGGGTTGTAATTTCAAACATTTAATATAGAGAATAAAATTATTCACCATAAAAAAAATAATTTAAATAATTAAATAATTAATAAGTTTCATCTTCCTCTAAATAAAAATATATTTTCCATATTTCCAAACAAAGTTTTTATGCAGAGAGTTTTTAATCACTGTTTTTTTCCTTAGAACCAACATTCCCTAAAACATACCATGATATTCTCCTTTATTATCCTCTAAAATGTTTTATTTTGTAATAAGGGAATTACATTGATGAATACATATCAGGGAGAAAAATATTGTGAAGATGATTCTTTCATATCAAAACTCTATTTTCATAGGTTCTTTGTTTAAATTGTTGATGGCCTCTGTTATTTTTTGGAATGGTCTATACAATATGTTTGGTATCTATTTTATGGTTCTATCATTAACTTTTTTGAGAACAAAGAATCTTTCTGAATAAATTAGGTTTTTGAAGCATACCATGAAATACTCATAGACTCCCTAAAGAAAAGAAATATATTTGTTTAAATGTTACAAAACCACTTTTATGGTGTTTAATTATTTTATATAAAATCATTAAAACTAAATGAGTAATTTCATTAGTTGAAGTAACTTTGTCACATTAATAATTTAAAAATTAATTGAACCTCTTATACAAGGAGTAAAATATGAGTCTATATCATGATTATTTTGGGAATATTTTGGGACATCAAAGTTGATATACTTATTCATTAATTGACACTTTCATTCCATTAAAAATTCATTTTACTTGTTAAGGGGTCTTTAAAAACATAAAATAATTTGGAATCCATTTGATTCAATTTAAAAGAATTATGATGATCTCAAATTTCTTAAAAGTGTCTAGAATTTACCTTTTATGTTTTTTTCTTGTAACTTCATGGATGAGATAATTCTTAATGGGAATGTAAGTGAGATATATTTTTTCCCCATGTTAATTCATTATGGGTGTAATAATATTTTTCTTATAAAACTATTCATACTCTAATTGACCCTCTTCTATCCCTTATTGGTTTTTAGAAATATTACATGCTTTTTCATTCATATTTTTTTTAATGCCTATTCAATTCATTTTATGTTCAATTTTGGATGTGGAATGAATTTCCTTGTAACCTTTTATGGTCATCATACTCACATTGTCCTTTTTTATTTGGAAACATTTGGGATGATAGTTATAGTAGGTTTTTGGATATAATATCAATAAAAACTATAAGTTTTATTTAAATTTCAATAAAATCTTTCTTAAGGTCCCTAACATCATAACCATGCTGCAATTGTATAGGATTTTTTATAACATTTTATGATTTTTCGAAATATTTTTTTCTATAATGGTGGTTATGTGTAAGATGTTTGATTCTAATTTTATTTATTTAGCTATTGACAAGTAAAGTCATCCTAGAATGGTGTTGTTTATTCGAACTAGTTTTCATAGGGTGGTTTGCCATATTTTTGTAGATTTCCAAATCCATAATGGATATACGAACTGTTTATCCAACCATCAATAGGTTGTTGAAATGAAATTTTCTGGAATGTCGTTTCAAATTTCTCTATCTCCAATATCTCAATATACTGATTAGTATAGATTTGAAGATATTAACACAAACCACTTTCCTTAACTGGCCTTTACTACACATTGGATTTCTTCACTGTCTATTTTCTCACAAGACTGGTTATTTAATTATTTTTAGATAATAGTAATTATTATGATCCATAATCCATCATCTCACATAAAACTCTTATAATTATGCCTCTAAAAGTATACAAAAAGGATTTTTTGAAATCTTCCCAATAAATAATTTTTATTATACTTTTGATTTACCTTTTAGATCATAACTTATGGATTCATCTAATTACTTCCCACCAATTTCATGTAATCCTTGATAGAATAATATAAAAAATAGAGATCCTAAATGGATTGGTGTGGGAAACAAGAACAAAAAACCTCACACCACTTCCAATTTTAATGAATAGTCACTCCAAAATAATTTATGATTTTGTAGATATGCTTCCATGTGGTTGTGATTCTAGAAGTGGTAATGGATATTTGAATATATATTCTATTTAGATCATACAAATCATGTACTCCACATAGTTATCTCTTATATAACCACTCTATAGATAATATTTCTATTGAGAAAGGTATTCTATCAACATGATGTTTTCATCATCCATTACTCATTGTTTGATAGTAATGTAGACCTATATGAAATTAACTATATGATTATTTTATCATTTACTTTAAAAATAATGGAATTTATGATGTAATTAGATTAGAATAATTTTATGTTAAAAATAAATATATAAATTAGGAATGGAAATTTAATTATTAAGATTTACAAAGTGGTGCAGGGTTCAAAAGTCCTTTAATGCTTGATTCGGTTTGGCCACCATATGGGAAAGATCATAGTTAATTGTATAAATCACATTGGTTTATGTGATGGAAAATTCATCAAACTTACATCATAAGTTTTATTTTCTAAGCCTAGTTAGTAGGGTATTATATATAATGGGGTCAAGAGAGATGATTGTCTTATTAATTGACCTGGTCATAAAATTTGAAGTCAGATTTTTTTCACCACCTCCATTGAATTGGATCCCGGGGTTTTACAAACATTATTTCATGTGTTTAAAAGATATATTTATATCCATTGAAAAATATAGTTTATTGGACACTTGGGGTTGTCACCGGAAAGGGTTTCTCCGAATATGTTTTCCACATAATATTAGAAAGGGGTGGAATTGTTGGTTTCTAAAAAAATTAAAATTAATGGAAATAAAAATATTAAAAATTACATTGAATTAATGGGAATACCGGTCAGGTTAATGCAAATTTTTTGGGTTAGGTCCAGTTTCCCATTTATAATGTTATACTAGTATTCAAAAGGTTGGGTTATATTATTAATTGAGGAATGAGAGGATCTAAAATCATTACCCCTCTCACCCTTGATTGAATGTATTTGGTGAGGCTTAACATAATATATATCACTATATAGTGTAACCTTCTGTAAATAAATATGTACGTGATACAACAAATCACTCTAATTTTAGTCAAGAAATCCCCAATCCTGTCTTGTTCTCCCTAAAAAATCCATGAGTGTCTAATACCCCCTCCACATGTTCCAGAAATATCTAAACACTTCACCTCTCATCCAATTCAATTCTATTGTATATAAGATATAATGATTAAAGTAAGAAAATGGATCATTGTATACGAAAATATTTAATAAAAAACCAATCAAAATAAAATAAAATATATAATTTTATATCAAATAATAAAACCATTTAATAGAAGAAAGGAATGTTATTCATTCAATTTTTTAAACAATAATTTCAAATAAAATGACTACCCTTCCCTGATAACCCGAGGATCCCACACACTATGTATGAGGTAAAAGTGATGAAATTTTAAATACATTACATTTGAGTATAACGAATGAAAAAGACAATAAGATCTAAAAATACACATTGTATCCAATATAGTTTAGCTCTCCTTCAAACTAATACTCTTCTTTTATATCCTTAGTTTCCTCACTATTTGGACAACAATCAAATATTCTAATATTTTTCCTTATTTTAAAATTTTAATTGTCTCTATTATAGTCATGATTCAATACTTCTACAATCCACAAAATTTATTATTATTTTTGAATGGATTATCAGTCATGTATCAATATTTTGATTCATAATTATAAATCTTATGGGAGTTTGTTGCTGGTGGGTATGAATTCTTTTTTGGGTCTATGTATTTATGTTTTGGAATAGATGAACCAAATTAAAATAAAAAATTACTCATATAATTTCACCCATTTCCCTCTCCTGATAAAAAAAATAATAATGGAGAAAATCTTATAAAGTGAGTTGGGACTCATCTGGTTTCAATTTTTACTCATATAAAATTCCTTTTGACTCATACTTAGTCATGGACCACCCATAATAAATCAACATAAACTCGTATTAAGATGAAATTCACTATTTTAAATACTTCCCTAACTCATTTGAGGTCACTGATGACTCATCTAAAGTAACACTTTCCTAGAATTCTCTTAGATATATCTAAATGAAAAAATATTAAAATGAAGTAGAATCTAAATAAATCCATCAATATTATTATATTATTAAAATAAATTAGATGAATTCATAATTAATTTTTTTTAAAGAGTATAAAAAAATAAAATAATTTGACACTTTAATTCTAAAACTCTCTAGAACTCAATTAATTAAAGAACATGTGGGAATAAAATAAATAGAAAATAAAAAATATTATGAATTTATTTATTATTTCATGGATTTATATTTAAAAAACAATTATTGAAACATAATTAATGAACCTACTAAATAAACTAAAATCACTTTTATTTATTATAATTTAATATTATTTAATGTTTATAAACAAATAATAATTAATTATTAATTAATTAGGGAATATTTTGATTGTTAGATAATTATTTAAATCATTGAAAATTTTATTTTTTTCAGAGGATATAATTTATGTAGCTTGGGATGTGGACCCTACACAATCATCAACAGTTTCCCAAAATGATACACATTCTCTAGTTTTACGTATGGCACATCTCATGTGTGTATGGAGGATGGGTTTTGTAATAACCCTCATAAAATGTTTTTTATAGGTCATATTCATACTTTTATATTCTTCTAATTACCCAGATATAATAATATAGAAAATTTTATTATGGTTATGGTTATATTACCATGATTGCTTGGACCATGGTCTTAGGATTGTGTATAGACACATGCCATGTTTTCATAATTCTAGAAGACTAGCTGGAATGAAAACCCACTAGGGGTCATGGATCTCATTTCAGTAACCAATACTACGATCATAGGAGATGAGACATGTGGTTGTAGACTGAAACATGAATTATGTGTATAACACCTAATATTTTGGGGAAGGAATTACCACTATGGACCGAATCACATTTGGAAATAAGACCATAAGACAAACCCTACCAACATAAAAAAAACTATCATATTGCAGTATGTCACCTGGGGGATGCCTTTCTACCATAAGAAAACTAGCCCATAGAAATACACCATGCGAAAACTAACCTGTGGAAATAGGACCCCCCTGGGAGAACACCCACTGCTGTTGGAAAGCTATCTTGTGATAATAGGCCCCCGGGGGCCTCTATTTACATGTGCTATGTGTTCAATATAAATAGGCACCCCAATGGACCACCTTCCACCTTAAACCATTTTTCGTTTGGAAATAGCTACTTTAGGGATAACCATAAATCAACAGGCCACCTAAATCATGGAAATAAGTCCTTGGGGATACACTCTATAGCCATAGGCCTGGTATACCATCCTCATATTCCCAGCCACATGGAATTGTAATTATTATAATAATAATAATAATAAATAATTCATATATATATATATATCTGTAAAATGTAGTGTATTTGAGTGGTAGAAGGATTTATGGTATAATGTGATGATTCCAAGATCGAAACTCATTGCATGATATTTTTTATATTTTTTCATATGATATGTCCATATTCGGTGTACATTGTTATAGCCCTATTTACAATGAATTTATTCCTTATGATACAAAATTCTTTCCCAGAGAACCTTCCATGTATTTTAATCAATGAAAATGGGCTATAATTCATATGTAAATATATTGCATACATGTTGTTCACAGAAATATCTATATATCCACAAAAACATACGCTGATATACACTCCCATGGTCTATTTACATTCTAATAGCCCCCATGGACTGAGTAAACATCATTATAGGCTAAAATAGTGTTCATCAATGCTATGTCAATGGATTTTTTCCTTTGGTGATAACATTTTCACAATTAGATATGTGTAGTGTTGTCAATAGAAATAAAAAATCAAGGTTGGAATAAAATGTTAAATAAAAGGACCAATATGGGAAGTAATAGTATCATTGGTGTTTGGTTATATAAAATTAACTAGTTTGTTCATTATATAGGTTGACTGGAACTGTACCTATAGAAAGCTATTGTCTTACAACTCATCCTACATATGTAAATTATTAGATAAATTCATTGAAATAATTATTGAAATGAAAGTATCAAAAAATGTATATTTATTTATTTTCTTCATGCATATTTTTTTAAAATTTTGGTTGAAACGGTGATACTTCAATATGGTTGATTTATTATTGGTATGAATTTATCAAGCCATTATTAAAAAATATATTTTTTTTAGTTAGTTTTTTAAATGAATTTGATTTATTTTTTCTTTGCAAAATAAATGAGATATTGTTTACTATTTTATTTTCTTAGATAATATGGAACGTTTCATTATTTTAATAAGTGTATTGACATTACTAATTAACCAATCATTCAATGAGTAAATATTTACTTATCATTTAATGTTTAATTTTTTCAAAACATTGATAGGACATCATCAATATATTTTATACTACGAATTTAGTATTTTGACAATTAGGATAACATTACAAGGTTAATTGGTGGTATTGTATTTTATTTTCATTGAATCATGAGGTATGATAGGGATATCATAGTTTGAGTTAGATTACTATAATTTCATTCTTAATTGGGATTGGAAATTTATAATTTTATTTAAATATACAATTCATCAAGTCAAAAAGAATAATTTTGGATTATTTTGAAATGTTTTGGTGTAATATATATGTATTTTCACTTATTAATATGTTATTAGAACTTAATGAAATTATATGATTTAAACATTTTGTTAAACATGATTTTAATTTCATGATTTTTTGTCCATTTTATGAATTCATTTTTAAAATTTACTTAATATTTTTATTAGTTTTTTTAATATTTTATTCGTACTGTACGTAAAAAATTTTGGTTGTATATAATAGGTAATGTAACTATGAATTAATACTATTTAGAGGTAAATCATAATGAGTTATAGTTTTTGTTATATATTTCCTAAACATTATCATTAAGTTGATTATAAAGGATTTTTATGTCATTCAGTTGTTCAAATCAATTTCTGTTTTCGTTGATTTGATGGTGATGTGATGAGTTTCATGTATGTTGACACTAGTGATAACAACAAAGCTGGTGGGATTTTGAATGAAATGGTGAAGTGATGGAGATGGAGGGTTGAAGGAGGATTAATATCACACTAATGATTTTGTTTTAATTCTGATGATAAATAAACATCTAACATATGTTTTTTGAATAATTTATATGTATATATTTTTATTATATATAGTTGTTTTGTATATTACATTAAAATACATTGTTGGTGCTTTTTAATTGAATTATGTTTAATTAAATTAAAATTTATTAATTAAAATTACTTGTTTCTAGTTTATTATCTATTTAAGATAACATGGGAAGCTCAAAAAGAACCTACCTAAGTGTAGGGGTGAATCAATGGTCAAAATCCAATATGAACTTTTTTTCACTTTTCCAATTTTTTTGGCTATTTTTACACATTTTAGTTTAGTGCAAGGATCACATGATGATCCAAAAAAAATAAAGGATGTAAATGAGAAGAGGATATAAATTAAACAAACATTCATAGGGGATTATAATGATCACATATTTAAGGATTTGAATATTTATTATGGTAATTCAGGTCAGAACATGGGTTGACCTTTTGAGTTTAAACCCTTTTAATGTTCCATATGTATAATTTTTATTGAAATTATATTTAGGGTTATATTTTAATATATTTGTAGGGTTTTAATGATTTTTGGGTGAGTTTTGTTGAATTTTTTGGGTTGGAGGTATTTTAGGATGATTTTGTGTGTTCTTTGATGTTACAATTGATTTTTGAAAATATGGTTATATCTTGAAAAATATATATATATTATGTTTCATAATAGGGGAAAATACATATTATTGTTTGAAAAAAATATTGTGAAATATTATATTTCTAATTCCTGGTGTGAGAAATATATTTGGGTCACCCTTTTAAGTGATGAAAAAATTGGCTATGTGTTGGATGTGTGAGTTTTTTTATGAATAAGGTTTTAATTGGGTACGATATTATAATGACACTATGGTATAAACTAATGATATTAGAGAATATTTCTTAAAAACATTATTTTATGGATCTCTATAATTTATCTATGTCCTATAAAACAGCCTCTTAGAAATAACACTTATTTATTGGTACCCACATATAAGATTACAACCTATAGAAATTGCTAAGAGTTTGGGACATAATATGAATTAGACTAAATATTTAGAACATTTTTGACATAATAATGAGAAAATATCATGTGTAAGAACATTTGTTTCTACATAAGATTCATGTTATGGGTTTTTGAAAACGTATAATCCATATATAAGGGTAATTATAGAGTCACCCTATATTCGTAAGATCCATTTTTTAGGTAAGTGAATAAATAAGAGTAAAATACTTGAAACATGAGAGGACGTAAATTCAAGAGATATTAACAAAATTGGTGGATAACTCTGAAACATAATGGTCTTTGGGTTGATATGTATGTTTCAATTTTTTTCCTTCCTTATAGTGCATAAGGTTAGTAGTGTTAGTGAAATTTCATGGATAAAACATTAGGGTAAGGACCCTGCATAGAATTAAAACAATTTAGGAAATTTTAATAATATTTTTATTTTTATTAAATTATCAAAACATTTATATATTGATAAGTCAAATGGTAAATATGATGATAAAGTTTATTTTGAGCATTTCTCTATGAGAATATAATGGTATTGACCCAAAAATCTACCCCATTTTTCCTTTATACTCAAAGTTGGGTTCTAGGTGAGTCGTGTTGGTTCTTAATGCATCCAAATTTAGGGAGCATCTATTGATAATTCTAGCACTCTATGTTCATCATATATTTTTATTTTTTGGTATTACCAAATACTTTTCTAAAAACATCAAATTTTTTTAAAAAATAGATTGTTTTTTCAAATTTTATGATTTAACACTGATTAGCTAAATTTTCATGTCTAGTGGAGCTCCTAATATTCTATATAAATAGTTGATAGTTTTTTTCATATATTATATATGTGTTTATGAATTGTGAGATAAATGGGATTGTGTAGGGTAGTGTAAGTGCAACTAGTAATAAAACCAATATAATTTTTCATTTTTTGAAAACTATACTTAGTGATTGTATCATATGAAAAATCATTGATGTGATCTAGTATGGCATAGTTTCCCATTAAGGGAACAGGTTACGACATGCCTAATGTCATGTATAAAAAGGTTACGATTATAGGTTTTCCAGTGTGATGAAGATAATGTAGTCATCCTTCATTATGGTGGGTGAGGTTTTATGATGTTTAGCCTTAGGAATGGTGATAACTGATCCCTATTAAATTTATAGTATGAAAACGTGTTTGAATCCAATTTTTGTATGGTGTGTGTGGTACCTGACCATGACATGGGAAGGTGGAGCTGTGAGGCCGAATTGTATGGTCATTGGTGTGGTAGGGATGTGTTAGGGTAGTGTTTCATGCCACCTATTATACATTTCTCTATTTTCCACATATGTTTGGTTATATCTGTATTGATCATATGTTTAGGGTAATAGTGAAAAAAATACACATATATTTCATCTATGATAGATATTCCAACCATTGTGATTAAAGATGTTTGGGATTTGGTTGAATGATTATCTCAAGGAAATCTTGGTGTGGGTTGTCTAGAGTACTGAACAAAGACCTCAAGGATATGAGTTGTTTATAGAATACTTGGTAATGGAGTTCACCCACTAGGTATAAGGAAACACTTTGGTTGAATAGAGAGGCTTCATAGATAATGAATAACCCATGACAGATGAGTCAAGAGGTTCACTGATTTTATTCAATTTTCACCTATGTTTGTGGGAGACGAGATAAATAAGGTAAAATGATTTTGGGATGGTATATGGAAGGAAATAAATGTTTAGGTAAAAATTTCAAGTTGAATTCTATTTGATATGTAGTAAACTAGGTAATAATAGTAGAGTTGAGCTCGATGGAGGAAAGAACTCCAAGCACAATGGTGGTATATTGAAATATAGTTAGTGGCACTATGGGTGGTCAGAAGTGAGACATGGGGAGTGAAAATATTTAATTTAGTGGAGGGGTTTGGTGATATGACCACTTAGTTGGTCTTCAATGAATTGACCCCAGTGAAGATAGATTGGGTACGTTTAAGAGTAGTGTGCTCATCCACTGAAAGAGGGATGGGAATGTGTCATGGTGAGACATCTGGGGTTGTTTTTTCATATAACCTCTCTGTCGGTTATAAGTTGTGGATTTAGAAAGATTCATGTTTCTAATTTAATACTTGGATTAGTAACACAATAAGATAACATTGATATAATTTAATGTGTGGGGTGAGGTAGGGAGAAATTTAACTAGTAGTGGTGGTAGTGGATGGTAGTGAGCTCAAATCCACATGGAGAAAATATATTGGGTAACCAGGCTTTGGGACAGTTTCTTATGACATATTCAATGTATATAATGTTGTTTTGGGATACATTGATAGTTATTGGAACACAATGAGCTTGACACTATGAATAGTCCCTTTGGGACTCAAGAATAATTTTTTTTGTCTTTTTTCAGGAAGGTTAAATCTTTAATGTCAAGAACCTAGAAGATATATGAGTGTAGTTAGTTCATGTGTCGAATGATATAAAGTTGTGGCTGATTTAGATGATTAATTATTGTAGATAAAGTAGTTATTTTGATTATTTTCTGTACTTTTACATATGTGATTGGAACATGTTCAATTGGTTAGGTTTTATATGACTACCATGTAATGGAAAATGTTTATTATCTTAATCATTTGTATTTTTTCCCTTTTTCCACATGTTATATATGTTTATTTGTTTATTTTATGTTGAAATTATTATTATCTATCATTATAGGGTATAGCCACCCATAATCCCCAAAATGACCGTCATTTATAATCAGTAGTATTTGGAATATGTGGAGTTGTTTGCAAGGTTATTTGACACTCTATTCCAGTTACTATAGAGTGAATTGAGTTATTTTTTTACAATAAAACTCTTTTCATCATGTGTCACATAATTCGTGGATCATCTTATATTATCCCAATAAACACATAATTACTTTTTTATAAAAAATTAATGACATGATGGATGGAGTAAGGGGATATACATAAACTCTTCCAAGACTGCGAAATATTTTTGTAAGTTCAATATATAAAAAATAAGAAATATATTTTAAATTTTAGATCATTCCACACTCTTTATAATGCTTCATTAGAATTTTGACCAGATGTTCATTAATGTTCCTCCCTAAAACAAAACATAATTGAGTATCCCTCTTATAGAATTTTCCATTAAATTAATGTAACAATTTTTTCATCATATTTTCTAAAATCTATTAATATCCTTTTATATAGATATTTTGTAGCACTATATCGTTAAATGAAATACCAAAAAATACATGTGTTTGGATCTTCTCACCTTTCAAAATTAGATGTCATTATTAAATCTCAAATCAATGTAGCATAGTTTTCCATGAATATTTCTTAGTTTGATTCTTTATGCCATACCTAAAATATATGTCATATTTGTTTAGAATTTTTTGAAATTAACAATATTTCAAGATGAATCTACGCACCCTGATGCAACCCTTAGTGTTATAATCTGATAAATTCCATCACGGAGTATGATTTAGTCCAAATGTAGTTCCAAAAATTATCGATGAAATCTCTCATTGAATCTATCACATGATCCACAAAATTTATATTTTTTTGTGGTGTGATCATATAGATTGTGGTAAATCTATATATTTTTATGTTGCCCACCTTTGTCTTTTTTGTAACCTGACCTCCATAGTGCAATGAATCCATAATTTCCATAATAAGGGTTTTTTCAAATGCTATCTGCATAAGGTATCATGGGATGGTTCCTCTAGCTATGGAATAATATGATTAATACTTATAAAACCAACAAAATAGTAAACCATGTAGAGAGACTCATTATTGCGAGGGTTATTCTATTATGATGTGGTATTATTTACTTCACTAGTCCCTATTACATAAACCATTTCATATTAGCATAAGGCCACTTGTATCCCAATCCATAATTACATAAATTTCCCTTGGTTTATCTTACTAGAACAATCGACATCTTTTTATTACCTTTCATGATTGTTAAAGATGTAATCCACATAGTTGTGGTGTGATTATATTCACATCAGATATAATTCTTAATCTCATAAGAAAAACCCAACTGTTCTTCCATATTGGGTTGGAATAACTATACATTTTATCAAAATCATATGGGTGTGACTAGAATGTCCATAGTGCAATCAATCTCATGTCATATAAAACTTATTTATATGGCAGATAAACTAAATCATGTTGTGAAATGGTCTTAATAATTATCTTTTTTATTTAACCATTAAAAAAATACCTAATACTCAATAAATTTATGATATAGGTATTACACCTATGGTATGAGGGATGGAAATATGAATAGAATATTCTTTTAGATCAATTGATCACAACATAACGATCTCCCTTGCAATGTGATACTCTCAAACTCAGATAATTATACAAGTTCAATCTACCAATTATTTTATAATCATTTAAAATATCCATAAGGTTTTCCAATACCCATAACGATGCTACCTGGTCATCTAAATATCATTCGGGCACCTTGTGCCATAAATTCACCATTATTCATATTTATCTATGTGAAATGACATGTGATATATCAAAATTGAATCCAATCAAAAGTATAAATTCAAAAGAATAATTGAAATAAAATCCAAAAACATGTATATAGGAAATATAATATTTCATAATTAACCCATAAATAATTAGGTTGAATAAAAAACTAACATAATTTGATTGTTCACTCCACTACTCTATAGGGTTTGATAGTTTTTTTGAGAGACCTCCATATAAAACCTAAAACTTTTTATGCTATATTTCTCTTAAATAGTTTCAATTCCATAGATAGCCTACATTGCAGGAAGCACTGAGTCCTCATGAAACAACACTTTGTTATTTATATGCGAAAGTTACAACCTAGACATTAAAAATAAAATTTCTACGTTTATGTTTTGAATTTAAAAAAAGGGACGTACACAGTTATGATTAGGGTGATAGTCGGAGTCTAATAAAATCAATATAATTTTTTATTAATATTATCATACCATTAATAATAGAAACATAAAATTATTATTAGTAATATAACCCTTTATAAATTTTATCCTAACCCATGAATGTATAAATAAAAATGTAGTCACCTTTTAAATGAAGATGAATAGAAGTGTTGGTATTTTTTTGATTAATTGACTCCTTTAATTAAAAAAATATCTCAGATTATGAAAATTATTTTTGAAAAATGGAGTTAATTTTTTGGATTCTACATGTTGACAAATGGCTAAGGTGAATTTTTGGTATTTTTTTGGATATACTTGAATTCTTGTTAATAAAAAAATATGATAATTACGTTATAAATAATTTATATGATAAATACACTATTCCTTGCATCATGGATGATATAAGAAACAATTATTAAATAGTAACATGAACATATTACTATTTTTGGTCATAAAATAATCATTATTTCTTTTCCTAGGAAAAAATAATAAACTATGTATTGAAATATTAAGAAAACCATCCTCCCATCCACTATAAATACCACCCCTCACACACTCATTTATTCACACCTATCAAGACTCAATCCTTTCCTAAATAATACACAAATATATCCCTAATATCCTACACCATGTCCCAAATCCCTTGGTATCCACAAAAACCAAATCATCTACTCTATATATACTCTCAAAAAATGATATAATCAATGGAAAAATTCCAATTTTCATTTATTTTTTATTCTTTTCAAGTTCCTTTGTTACCATTTATATTATCACATATTCTCATTCAAATGCTATGAAAATATAGTATCTTATATGTACTAATTTTATTTATAATAATACGATATACTTTCCTTATATCTTCTTTTTCCATCATTTTATACTATAAATGAAAACATAGTCTGAGATGTATTAATTATCACGTTCAAGGAAGACAGGTTTTCAATATTCATTACTATCTTCAATAATAGTAATAAAACCTATATAATAGTTGAACCAGATCAAAAATATGTATTTTTTTTTTCATTCCTTACACACTCAAAATATAAAATAATAGTACAAGACAAGTTCATTATGAACAATACCTCCCACTTAACCCATTCATTTATCATTAGCTTTTAATTCATCCTCATATTATATAAAAATTATCATTATAAAATAACTTATTAAAATTTCATGTCACTAGTAATATATATTAACAATCCTAGAGGTTGAAATATATTTCAAATGAACTTCTATTCACGAATAAAAGTAAACAATTCATGAAAACCAAGGAAGAAAATGCTTCCAAAACAATAAAATTGAACCACTAAAACCCAAGAAAATGACCAAGAATAACCCTAATAAGTTTAAAATACATGTATTTTAGTTAGAGGATTTTATGGAATTATTAATTAATGAATATTGATTTGATTATGCAGGTCATTAAGATCAAATGAAGAACATATTCAGGCATTAGGTAAGGTGTTTCTCATCTCACGTTTATTTCCATGAGATTTTCATTGTTCGACATGTATTTCTTTTATGTGGTGTATGTTTAATTCCATTTGATATATAATATCATGATTTAGTTTTTATTCATGGTATTTAGTGACCCACATGGTGATTATTAACATTATTGATTACATTTTTTAAGGGTCTTTGTTTCAGTTTCCATTTCATTGTGGTTTACTTAGTATCATGCAACTAATTATTCGTGTGTGGTGTACCTACAGCCCCTTTGGGGTAATTTTTCATTTGAAATTGTAAATATATTATATATCAATTTATGGTTTCATTGATATGAATATTTTCAGAAGATGTATACCCTTTTAAATACAGTGTTTATTTGGAATGTTGTTTTAACTATGGAAATATTGATGAATTTGTATCCTCTACTATATATGAATATTATGAAAAAATATTTTACTAGTATTAAATATATTTATAAGGAATTATTATTAATTAAAGTGATGGGTGGGGGCCTCTATATCCCGTTGATGAATCGTTAGGTCTCATGAAGAAAATTATTTGGCAAGACACCCTTCGAGTATGTTTCCAAAATTGAATTAGATGGGTATCTACCTACAAACATATACTGTTTAGATGGTAGTGTGGTATCATGAGAAAAATACATGATGTCAAATTTATAATCATTATCATTATTCACATTCAGTTATTACTATCTGTGAGGTTTTCACTAAAATAAAATCTATGGATGCGGTTTAATTCTTAGTTTATTAATGGCGCATTTTTTAAATTTATTCATCATTCTATATTGACTATACCAATTTGATTATGATTAAATTGTTGTTGATTCATGATTCCACTTTTTATAACCCTTACAGATCGTTTCATCTCACCCCATTCATTTTTCTTCCTTTAATAGGTTTTCGAGAGAATACCATTTATTGAGTTCCCATGGAAGCAATTTATATGTTTTTGTTATATATTGTATTTTGTTTCCTTTACCAATTTAATATGAGTTACATGTGTGTATCTAGTTTATTAAAGATTAATACATTGATTATTCTCTCTATATTTTATTCCTTGTAATAAATCAAATGTAATAAAGTCATGCACTGGCTCTGGGATTCTGGGGTCAAGGTGTTACAGTCCACCCCTCAGCGAACAGGAAATCATAAATCCAATGTAAACATCATTGATCATTACAAGGAGTTATAAGATATATTTTTTCTTTATAATAAATGTGATTCTATAATTATTTATTAGTTATTTATTATCTTGTTAAGGAAATTGATATTTAATGATTTGTAACCAAAAGATCTCAATATACTATTTCACGAATCTCCTCTATGAGTTAACCAAGACAACTAGAACATTAAAACATGTTCATTTAACTTCATAGGTAACATGGGATGTCTGTCACGACCCGCCCTCGGGGTCCGTGCCGTGACTACCCCAAGCCCGCCTTCCATAGGCCAGGGGCTGGCGACTAGCACCAAGGCGTAAATCCCAGTAAAAAGGGAAGGCATTGCCTTTGAAAAGTAACAAACACCACAGAGTAAGCAAGCGGAAAGTAACCACTAAACAAAGCAGAGTACAACTGAAAGTGCGGAAAAGTAAATGGGCCAGAATACAAACCCAAACTAAAAGTAAAGTACAACTCGAAAGGGAAAACAGCAACTGAAAAGTAAAAGCCTCTACACCGAGCTGTCTACTGGAAATCCCACCTGAAGGGTGGGTACAGTTAGCTCCTCTGCTCCACGGGTCCCGCCGTCCGCTCCGTGCACGTCCCGCCCAGTGGTCCACCTCCGGGTACCGTCCCGCTCTACAAGCCTCAGCTAAGGTCAACGCTGTCCGTCGTCTGCAACCAACACAACGTAGTGCGGGCGAAGCCCGTGCAGGGGTGAGTATAAGCTACTCAGTAGGGACCCCGAGACCCCTGAAGGTCTCTCAAATCCACAAAGGATAAACCACGAAGAAAAGTACAATCACGAAGTAACAACCGACACTGCTTAGGTATATGCCCATACATATACCTAAGTCATCAATTAAAATACGCTCCAACCTCCGAGCCCAAGTACAACTCAGTCCACACAGGAAAGTATACGTATTCCACATAGGAAAGCAAAACATAATCCACACAGGATTGCACAACACAATCCACACAGGAAAGCAACAGGATTCAGCTCACACAGGTATACTTCTTCAAGGAAGATAAAGATGATCACTGATCCATCTAAGTCGTCGGACCCACGAAGGATCCATAGGTAACTAACCCCCGCAAAGACCCACACATGATCGGGCCCACACAGGACCTGTAGGCGCTGGTTCACACAGGACCGTTGAGCGCAGAGACCCACACAGGATCGGACCCACACAGGATCGGTAGCACTGATCCACGTAGGATCGCTGAGTGCTGAAGTCGTCGTCGTCGAATCCACACAGGATCTCTGTACTGTCGTCGTCGCAGTCACAGTAGCAGTCGTAGCAGTAGTAGTCACAGTAACAGTCGCAGCAGTAGTAGTCACAGTAACAGTCGCAGCCAGCACTAGGGTTCCCGCACAAAGCAAGCTCGTTCGGAGGGTCCGCTCCACGAGCCGAGAGGCTGATACATCAACTGTCACAAAGACCAGAGTTGATGTATCCAAAAGTTCCATATCGTCAACAGGAACTCAACGCAACAGACGGCGCGTCGATCGGACGCCCGGTCTGAGAGTTATTGGCATTTTCGTCTCCGGGGCCCGGTTGGTTTTTTAAGGCAAAACCAACCCGACCGTACTCCACCTGCGTCCAAACCTCGGGCGGAGTATGCCAAAAGATTCGTCTCACTAAGAGGAACACAACGCGACTGACGGCGCGTCAATCGGACGTTCGTAGCTCAAGATAGGAGCGTTTCCGCTCCGAAAGCCCGGTTGGTTTCGTGAACGAACCAACCCGGCTGAACTCAAAGTAATCCGAAACCTTGAGTGCGATATACCGAAACGACCGTCTCGATCCAAGGATCGCGTTGCCGCTGACGGTTCGTCGATCGGAGGTCCGAGGCTCAAGTTATGGGCCAAAAACCGATTCTGGTTCGAAACGGGGGGGTCCGGGTCCGGGCCGACCCGGCCCGACCCCCCCCCCCCCCCCCTGGGGCGGCGCGGCGGCGCGGCGGCCGGTGGCGGCTCCCGGCGGCGGTGCGGAGGCGCGGCGGCGCGGCGGCTGGTGCCGCACGTGGTCGGCACGCGGGGGGCAAGCCCCCGCTGATTTGGGAAGCGGCGCGGCCTTTGTGCCGCGCCTTTGCAACAAAACGGCCCCCGCACGTGGGGGCCGGCTGGAAACAAACCGGGGGGCCGGCTGCCCCCCCTCTCTTCAAAGAACCGCCCCCCTCATAATGAGGGGGGTTTTGTGTGATGGCCGGGGGAATTAATTCTCCCGGTTTAATGCCTTCCGGCCGGGCAGCTGGCCGGCCGGTTTTCTCCAACGGGACCGGAAATTCCGGTCCCCCCTTCGGCTTCCGACGCCGGCGGCCCGTCCGCCGGTCTTCTCTTCCCGCCGCGGCCCGGAACCGGCCGCGGTCTCCTCGTCCCGCCGCGGCCCGGAACCGGCCGTGGTGTTCGTCATCCGGCGCGGTGCGACGGCACCGCGCCCCTTCCCGTGCCTTGATTCCTTTCAACGTGGCGCGACGGCGTCGCGTTCTTGAAGATTCTTCCTCGGCGTGGCGCGACGGCGCCGCGTAAAAATATTTGCACGATCATCCGCGTGGTGCGACGGCACGACGCCACTTGCTTCCACCCGGATTAATAAACAAGAACGATGGAGGGGGTTCAGCTGTGTTCGTGCGGTCCGGCCCCCTCACGTTAAAATAATAACGCGACTTTAAATAATTCAAAGCCACACGTTAGACTTGCTAAATTCACGATCAAGAATAAAATAGTTAAACCAAAAAGAAAAACAACAACCCCTACCTCGGGTATAAGGTTCGAAGATTTGTCTACGTTCCGCGGAAGAAGACGTCGCGGAGGTCGGGCGTCGCGGTCGTCGTTCGTCAAATCCGTTGACGAAGGGATGCGTCCGATGCGATACGTCGTTGGTGAAACTTCTCAAGTCGACGAAGAAAAACCGAGGAGGAAGCGGTGTCTCCCTTTCTTTGACGTGGAGAGAAGATAGAACGGCGTGTCGGTGTTCTTCGCGTTCTTCAAGGAGGAAGATGAAGTTCTTTAAAGTGTAGAACTCTTCCTCTCTCAAATCTCCACACAACACAGCAACTCCCAAAATAAAATAAGCTACACCTTATTTTATTTTCACTTTGCCAACCTTTCAAAATTCAAAAGTTGAATTCATTACATTAATTAAATCTAGAGTTGGCAAAAATTAAATGATGAGATAAGTTGGCAATAATTAATGTAGGGGAGAGTCACATAATTAAGAGGGGGTTTAGAGGGGTTAGGGAATTTGAAAAGGTGGGGGCTCGTGTGGGCCCCACCTCCCTCATAACCACACATGGGAAGTTGGGTGGTTGTGGGCCCCACCAACAACTTCCCATGAGAGATTCTAACCACCACGAATAAAATAAAATTCAAACATAATTTTATTTTACTTATCTTTTAATCCCCAAAACTAACATTCAACCCGCAACAAACGCAACTCCTGAAAAGGTCTATTTAAGCGAATTTCGGCGCTGCGAGTTCATCGGTGCCCTCAGATTTCAATTCCGAGCACCGGATCAAAAGTTAGGAATTCCCGCTCGTTCGTTCACTGAACGTACCCGAGCCAAACTTCGGAAATTAATTCCGGGCACTCTGGGCCTCGGAATCAGGTGCCGTCTGAAACCGCGCTCTTGTAAAATTCTAAAGAAAATTAAGAAAAAATTTTCCTTGAATTTTACGGGTCTTTACATTACTCCCACCTCAGGGCTTTACGTCCCCGTAAAGATACATCAAAAACTAGGGAAACAAAAGAGGGTACTGAGCACGCATCTGAGCCTCCCGCTCCCATGTGCTCTCCTGGAGATTCCCATGCTACCATCTGATGCGCACAAGAGGAATCGATCGCCCACGCAGGACCCGCTCCTGTCGATCCTCTATCTCCACCGGGACCTCCGTAAAAGTCGCCCCATCGTCAACGTCAAGCTCCCCATGATCAATGATGTGTGTCGGGTCGTGCACGTATATTCTCAACTGGGATACGTGGAAGACGTCGTGCACCCAGTGCAATTGAGGTGGTAGAGCCAGGCGATAAGCCACCTCACCAATCCTTCGGAGAATCTGGAAGGGTCCGATGAAGCGCGGAGATAACTTGCCGCCTCGGCCAAATCTCCGAATACCACATCGAGCTGAGACCCGCAAGAAGACGTGGTCGCCATCCTCGAACTCCAGTGGCCTCCGCCTCCTGTCAGCATATGACTTCTGCCGGCTCTGAGCTGTCCTCATCCGCTCCTGGATGACCTGGACCTTCTTTGTCGTGGCCTGGACCATCTCCGGTCCCACCAGTGCTGACTCCCCAGGGTCTGTCCAGCACAAAGGAGATCTACATGGTCGGCCGTACAACGCCTCGTACGGTGCCATCCCGATGGTGGAGTGGTAGCTGTTGTTGTACGCGAACTCCACTAAGGGTAGGTGGTCCTCCCAGCTACGACCAAAGTCGAGGACACATGCGCGGAGCATGTCCTCGAGAGTCTGAATGGTCCTCTCCGTCTGACCATCCGTCTGAGGGTGAAAGGTTGTGCTCAAACGTAGATGTGTCCTGAACGCTTCCTGTAACCCCTTCCAAAGTCGGGAAGTAAAGCGGGCATCTCGATCGGAGACGATAGATGATGGTATGCCGTGGAGCCGCACAATCTCCTGAACGTAGAGACGTCCCAAGCTCTCTACTGAGCCCTGCTCTCTGATGGGTAAGAAGTGTGCCGACTTGGTGAGTCGGTCAACAATCACCCAGATGGAGTCGTGACCTCTGGAAGTGCATGGAAGTCCAGTCACGAAGTCCATAGATATGCCGTCCCACTTCCACTCCGGAACCTCCAAGGGCAGTACCAAGCCTGCTAGTACCTGATGCTCTGCCTTCACCTGCTGGCAGGTAAGGCATCGAGAAACGAACTCTGCTACTTCCTTATTCATGCCCGGCCACCAGTGTTGTCGTCTGAGGTCCTGGTACATCTTCTCCACTCCAGGATGTACCACTAAAGGAGAAGTGTGAAACTCTCTCAGTACTTCCTCTCGCAATGCGACTGGCACCATGGTACGTCCTCTGAAAAGGATGTCGTGCTCTGCTCCAAGGGAGAAACCATCAGGTACCTGTCCTGAGGATATCTGTGCTCGCCGTGTCTCACAGTCAGTGTCCCCACGCTGTGCCTCCCTGACTCGCTGCAGTAGTGGAGGGGTGACTGTGAGAGACTGGAGGAAGGCTGCTACATCTCTATCCACGAAGGTTATCTGCAAAGAGGCTAGCTGCTCCGTCGCCTCCTCAAGTAGCTGTATGCTCGTCCTCCTGCTGAGGGCATCGGCTACTACTTTCCCCTTCCCAGGAGTATAGACTATCTCAAAGTCATAGTCCGGGAGGAACTCGAGCCATCGCCGCTGTCTCAGGTTCAGGTCCTTCTGCGAGAAGATATACCTGAGACTCTGATGATCGGAAAAAACTGTAAAGCGCTTGCCCATCAGTTAATGTCGCCATGTCTTCAGAGCGAAGACCACTGCTGCTAACTCCAGGTCATGGGTAGCGTAGTTCTGCTCATGCGGCCTCAACTGTCGTGATCCATAGGCGATCACTGCCCGCTCCTGCATCAGAACACATCCGAGTCCGGTCCCTGATGCATCGCAGTAGACTACGTACCCTACTCCCTCCTCAGGCAACCTCAAGATAGGTGCGCTAGTCAATCTCTGTCTCAGCTCCTGGAAGCTCTGCCGACATCTGTCTGTCCATACGAAGGGTTTCCCCTTCTTCGTCAAAGCTGTGAGTGATGCCGCAACTCTAGAGAAGTCTGGTACGAATCTCCGATAGTATCCAGCTAGTCCCAAGAAACTCCGAACCTCAGTCACGCTCCTGGGTGGCTCCCAAGCTAACACAGCCTCAATCTTCGCGGGATCCACTGCAACTCCCGCCTCAGAGATAACGTGTCCCAAAAAGTGGACCTCACGTATCCAGAACTGGCACTTCGAGAGCTTACCATAAAGCTGGTGCTCTCGGAGTGAGTCAAGAACAACTCGCAAGTGATAGGCGTGCTATTTCTCTGTCGTAGAGTAAATCAGAATGTCGTCGATGAAGACCACAACAAACCGATCGAGGTATGGCTGAAAGATCCTGTTCATGAGAGCCATGAATACTGCTGGAGCATTGGTTACACCGAAAGGCATAACCAAGAACTCATAGTGGCCATACCGACATCTGAAGGCTCTCTTCTGCACATCCTCGTCTCTGACTCTGAGCTGATGATAGCCTGACCTGAGGTCTATCTTCGAGAACCACCGTGCTCCCTTGAGATGATCAAAGAGGTCATCAATCCTCGGTAGCGGATACTTGTTCCTCACTGTCACCTGGTTCAGGCGACGATAGTCAACACAAAGTCGCAAGCTCCCGTCCGCCTTCTTGGCGAACAATATCGGAGAAGCCCAGGGTGAAACACTGGGTCGGATGAACCCCTTGCCCTGCAAGTCCTCCAACTGTACCCGTAGCTCTCGAAGTTTGGCGGGGGCCATCCGATATGCTGGAGTAGATATCGGGGCTGTCCCGGGGTACAGGTCAATATAAAAGTCTACCTCTCTGCGAGGAGGTAGCCCTGGGACGTCGTCGGGAAAAACGTCCACAAACTGATCCACCACTGCAGGAAAACCAGGACTCCGCACGTCAACTGCTCCAAGGATGAGGCTAGCCAACTGATGAGTGATGGGCTGTCCTCTCCTCCGTGGAAGTCCATCCTGTGCTGCAAAGGCTCCCTTCTCGCCGGTGAAGGTGAACCTGCTCCCGTCGGTGCGTACACATCGCACCTTGCGCCTAAAACAGTCAATCTGTGCATGGACCGTAGATAGCCAATCCATGCCCAAGATGACGTCGTAAGGCCTCGACGCTGCTACAAGAAGATCCCAGCCGAAGCTCTCGCCTCATAGAGTAAGCTCACACTACCGGCACCAGTGCGTAGTCGTCGAGTCTGCTCCCATAGGAGTCTCTAGACGTAAGGATCGAGCCAACGGCTCTGTCGGAATCTCCGAGCTCCGAACAAGGGCAGCGGCTATGAAAGAGTGACTCGCTCCTGTGTCTATAAGAACTGCAGCAAGGGTGTAATAGACACAGATAGTACCTCGAATCATCTCGGATGCGCCGTGGTCGTAGGCCTCGGCTGCCTGGAGCTGTGCCTGTCGCTGCCCGCCAGCTCCCTGTGGTCGGGGTGGACCTCCTGGTGGTGGTGGTGGCAGAGCCTCAAAGCGTCGCCCACCACCGGCTGCTCGTCCAGCTCCTCTGCCTCGTCCGCCTCCTCCCTGCGGACCGCCACGGTCGACCCTCTGCCTCTGCCTCGGTGGTCCATCAACTGACTGCTGCTCCTCGGCACGGCGGGTCGGGCAGTCGCGAGCCATGTGGCCCTGCCAGCCGCATGAGTAGCACTGTCTGCCTCTCGAAAGACTGGCTCCGCGCTGTGTGCCCCGCACTACTGAGCCAGTGCCCTGAGAACGTCTGCCCGAAGGTTTGGTCTGTCTGGACCCCTGAGTCATCCGTCGACTGCCTGCTGCAGATGACTCTGCCACGTGCCGCCCTGCGGTGGGTCGCTGTGCTGTTGTAGACTCAGCAAGGAAGCTCTCGATCAGAAGGGCCCGCTCCAGTACTCCTGTCTGAGTCGGTATGCTGAGGGAGATCAGCGATGCCCTGATCTCGTGTCTCAAACCCTGCTCGAAGGTCCGGGCCCGGAAGAATGGGTCCCGTACCATGTCGGTCGAGTAGCGCGAGAGATCGGTAAATCTCGCCGAGTACTGAGCGACCATCATGCTGCCCTGCCGCAGATGTAGAAGCTCTTGGATACGCACCGCACGAACGGTGTCTGGGACGAACTCCGAGCGGAAAAGGCTCTCAAAGTCCGTCCAAAGTAGAGATGCTTCATCGTTCACCTGGAGCATCAAGCTCCACCATCGTCCTGCTGCTGCGTGTAGTAGGCTCGCAGCGAGGATCACCATGAGGTCTGCTGGTGTCCTCACTAGCCTAAACACTCGAACCACTGCCTCCAGCCAGTCCTCTGCTGCCTGGGGATCCGTCTCCCCGCGAAACCTGGGCGGTCGCTGGCGCTGAAACTCATGCAGTGCGCTGAGGCGACGTGCATCGTCAGCGGCTGCTGCTGGAAGCATCGGGGGATCGGCGGGTAAAGCTACCGCCAGTGCCACTACTGGAAAAGGGCCCTACACTGAGGCCTCGTCGCTCGGTGGGCTGTCGTCACGCTCGACTCTCGGAACCCTAGCTGGCTGCCGTCGTGGGGCCATCCTGAAAAGGAAACAGGTGCGCCACGGTCAGAACAGTATACCTGGTGAGCTGATATAAGTAATCACAAAGAAAACTTTGAAACACACACGCAATCAATGTTTTCGTGCATTAAGTCGGAAATCAGAAGTCAGGGTCCTGGTGTACGGATACGTCGGCCGCCGCACCAACACTGGACTCCCTGGACTGATATCCACACTCAATACGCTAAACATTATTGCTTCACATAGAAAAAATCAGAGTTCACGGTAGAACCGAACTCCTCTGATACCAATTTGTCACGACCCGCCCTCGGGGTCCGTGCCGTGACTACCCCAAGCCCGCCTTCCATAGGCCAGGGGCTGGCGACTAGCACCAAGGCGGAAATCCCAGTAAAAAGGGAAGGCATTGCCTTTGAAAAGTAACAAACACCACAGAGTAAGCAAGCGGAAAGTAACCACTAAACAAAGCAGAGTACAACTGAAAGTGGGAAAAAGTAAATGGGCCAGAATACAAACCCAAACTAAAAGTAAAGTACAACTCGAAAGGGAAAACAGCAACTGAAAAGTAAAAGCCGCTACACCGAGCTGTCTACTAGAAATCCCACCTGAAGGGTGGGTACAGATAGCTCCTCTGCTCCACGGGTCCCGCCGTCCGCTCCGTGCACGTCCCGCCCAGTGGTCCACCTCCGGGTACCGTCCCGCTCTACAAGCCTCAGCTAAGGTCAACGATGTCCGTCGTCTGCAACCAACACAACGTAGTGCGGGCGAAGCCCGTGCAGGGGTGAGTATAAGCTACTCAGTAGGGACCCCGAGACCCCTGAAGGTCTCTCAAATCCACAAAGGATAAACCACGAAGAAAAGTACAATCACGAAGTAACAACCGACACTGCTTAGGTATATGCCCATACATATACCTAAGTCATCAATTAAAATACGCTCCAACCTCCGAGCCCAAGTACAACTCAGTCCACGCAGGAAAGTATACGTATTCCACATAGGAAAGCAAAACATAATCCACACAGGATTGCACAACACAATCCACACAGGAAAGCAACAGGATTCAGCTCACACAGGTATACTTCTTTAAGGACGATAAAGATGATCACTGATCCATCTAAGTCGTCGGACCCACGAAGGATCGATAGGTAACTAACCCCCGCAAAGACCCACACAGGATCGGGCCCACACAGGACCTGTAGGCGCTGGTTCACACAGGACCGCTGAGCGCAGAGACCCACACAGGATCAGACCCACATAGGATCGGTAGCACTGATCCACGTAGGATCGCTGAGTGCTGAAGTCGTCGTCGTCGAATCCACACAGGATCTCTGTACTGTCGTCGTCGCAGTCACAGTAGCAGTCGTAGCAGTAGTAGTCACAGTAACAGTCGCAGCAGTAGTAGTCACAGTAACAGTCGCAGCCAGCACTAGGGTTCCCGCACAAAGCAAGCTCATTCGGAGGGTCCGCTCCACGAGCCGAGAGGCTGATACATCAACTGTCACAAAGACCAGAGTTGATGTATCCAAAAGTTCCGTATCGTCAACAGGAACTCAACGCAACAGACGGCGCGTCGATCAGACGCCCGGTCTGAGAGTTATTGGCATTTTCGTCTCCGGGGCCCGGTTGGTTTTTTAAGGCAAAACCAACCCGACCGTACTCCACCTGCGTTCAAACCTCGGGCGGAGTATTCCAAAAGATTCGTCTCACTAAGAGGAACACAATGCGACTGACGGCGCGTCAATCGGACGTTCGTAGCTCAAGATATGAGCGTTTCCGCTCCGAAAGCCCGGTTGGTTTCGTGAACGAACCAACCCGGCCGAACTCAAAGTAATCCGAAACCTTGAGTGCGATATACCGAAACGACCGTCTCGATCCAAGGATCGCATTGCCGCTGACGGTTCGTCGATCGGAGGTCCGAGGCTCAAGTTATGGGACAAAAACCGATTCTGGTTCGAAACGGGGGGGTCCGGGTCCGGGCCGACCCGGCCCGACCCCCCCCCCCCCTGGGGCGGCGCGGCGGCTGGCGCCGCACATGGTCGGCACGCGGGGGGCAAGCCCCCGCTGATTTGGGAAGCGGCGCGGCCTTTGTGCCGCGCCTTTGCAACAAAACGGCCCCCGCACGTGGGGGCCGGCTGGAAACAAACCGGGGGGCCGGCTGCCCCCCCTCTCTTCAAAGAACCGCCCCCCTCATAATGAGGGGGGTTTTGTGTGATTGCTGGGGGAATTAATTCCCCCGGTTTAATGCCTTCCGGCCGGCCAGCTGGCCGGCCGGTTTTCTCCAACGGGACCGGAAATTCTGGTCCCCCCTTCGGCTTCCGACGCCGGCGGCCCGGCCGCCGGTCTTCTCTTCCCGCCGCGGCCCGGAACCGGTCGCGGTCTCCTCGTCCCGCCGCGGCCCGGAACCGGCCGCGGTGTTTGTCATCCGGCGCGGTGCAACGGCACCGAGCCCCTTCCCATGCCTTGATTCCTTTCAACGCGGCGCGACGGCGTCACTTTCTTGAAGATTCTTCCTCGGCGTGGCGCGACAGCGCCACGTAAAAATATTTGCACGATCATCAGCGTGGTGCGACGGCACCACGCCACTTGCTTCCACCCGCAAGAATAAACAAGAACGATGGAGGGGGTTCGGCCGTGTTCGTGCGGTCCGGCCCCCTCACGTTAAAATAATAACGCGACTTTAAATAATTCAAAGCCACACGTTAGACTTGCTAAATTCACGATCAAGAATAAAATAGTTATACCAAAAAGAAAAACAACAACCCCTACCTCGGGTATAAGGTTCGAAGATTTGTCTACGTTCCGCGGAAGACGACGTCGCGGAGGTCGGGCGTCGCGGTCGTCGTTCGTCAAATCCGTTGATGAAGGGATGCGTCCGATGCGATACATCATTGGCGAAACTTCTCAAGTCGACGAAGAAAAACCGAGGAGGAAGCGGTGTCTCCCTTTCTTTGACGTGGAGAGAAGATAGAACGGCATGTCGGTGTTCTTCGCATTCTTCAAGGAGGAAGATGAAGTTCTTCAAAGTGTAGAACTCTTCCTCTCTCAAATCTCCACACAACACAGCAACTCCCAAAATAAAATAAGCTACACCTTATTTTATTTTCACTTTGCCAACCTTTCAAAATTCCAAAGTTTAATTCATTACATTAATTAAATATAGAGTTGACAAAAATTAAATGATGAGATAAGTTGGCAATAATTAATGTAGGGGAGAGTCACATAATTAAGAGGGGGTTTAGAGGGGTTAGGGAATTTGAAAAGGTGGGGGCTCGTGTGGGCCCCACCTCCCTCATAACCACACATGGGAAGTTGGGTGGTTGTGGGCCCCACCAACAACTTCCCATGAGAGAGTCTAACCACCACGAATAAAATAAAATTCAAACATAATTTTATTTTACTTATCTTTTAATCCCCAAAACTAACTTTCAACCCGCAACAAACGCAACTCCCGAAAAGGTCTCTTTAAGCGAATTTCGGCGCTGCGAGTTCATCGGTGCCCTCAGATTTCAATTCCGAGCACCGGATCAAAAGTTAGGAATTCCCGCTCGTTCGTTCACTGAACGTACCCGAGCCAAACTTCGGAAATTAATTCCGGGCACTCTGGCCCTCGGAATCAGGTTCCGTCTGAAACCGCGCTCTTGTAAAATTCTAAAGAAAATTAAGAAAAAATTTTCCTTGAATTTTACGGGTCTTTACAATGTCATACTGTAGTCACCCCATACTGTATGATAGAATATTATAATTAAATTATTACAAGGAATAATACATACATAATATATCTTTAAATCATATTATCATGATTGTCTTTTAAATTTATCTTCCTTGAAAATTTCAATGTTTCATAAACATATCAATGTAACCAAAGCATACCACACTACTCAATGTATTATTAAAAATACCATGTTTCAAGTAATCTTCAGTGAATGGTGTCATAAAATATTGATAACACATAAAATAATAAAAAACAATATGAGTCATTAATATGCTCCAACATAATCACATATGTGTGCACATCAATATTACCTTTGCGATTTATTTCCAATACAACAATCATAATTATTATCTAGAAAATCCAGATTTCATTTTTGAAAAATCATGAAATCAAATTAAAAAGTTTTAGTATCCCTAACTAATCAAACCATTTTTTATCCAAAAACCTATTTATAATTTAAAAAAAGTCATTTTGGTTTTATAAGAATCTTGTCCCGCATGGACAATATAATCCAAAAGTAAAAAAGTGGAATTAGGGATTGATAATTTTAATTCAGTCTCCCCCTTGATAAGCTTCATATTAGTCTCCCCTTTTTAGTGAGGGTTAATTCTTTTTCTTCATAGGGATCCAATAATTTATCCCATAAAAATTTACTCACTGTATTATAGATAGTAATCATCAAATTTCTCCTATTTAAATTTATTAGGCACATGAATATCAGATTATATTCCTCCTTTCATCAAACTAACCACTACTTTTGTTATATTAATATCCTTATGGATTTGATTGGTTATAATAGTACTGCCCTATTTGGAATTTTACCACTAATTTTATATATTGAAGATATGAATCCATATTAAACATATCTAAATCTCTTCATTAGATTGGATTAAGTACGTTGAACCATAAAGAATGTATTAACAATTATTTTGGTGACCAAATTATTATTCACATTACGATCAAAAATATTTTTGGAATGTTCTTATTTATATTAATTAACCAATTTTTAAATACCATAATAATGACTCAACTCATATCTGGTAATGGATTCATAATTTAACTATAGTTTCTCTAGATTCCATTTTAGAAATTTTTTGGAGGTGTGTCTCTATATTTTTTACCATCCATAAATCTCATCAGGTATATCCCAATTGGTTTATACACTATCACTCTCATTGAACTATTATTCATAACTCCTAAACTTGAATACACTACTATAATGTTTTATGAGTGGTTTCTCAATTTGCTTCCAATGAAACCACACCATATGGAACAAACTCATATCATTGATTATTATGTGAGAAAAGTTTTTTCATTAAATTTGTACTATTTTTTCCTTCTCTTTGATACTCCTTAGTAGAAAGATTCTTCTCATTTAATTATGTATTAATTTACATCATCTTTACATGGTGGACTATCACCATAGACTCTTTCCAATCATATTATGGTAGGATATATTTCCCAATATTTTTCAACTACTCTTAAAAGAAATCAATTAGTATTTCCAAATATGTTTCCACTTTCTTTAGTACATTCACCCATGGTTTTCTCTTTATTTTGGGGTTTACAATTTGGAATCACTCAAACATGCCTCTTAAAATTTCCCACTATTTTGAATAATGAAATCATTTATAATAGATTACCTTTTAAAATTATTTTCTTTCTCTTTCTTGTGATCATCTTTTTCTATGAGACAATGAAAATGTTATATTATTATTTTTTATTTGTCAACAATCTATTTTTATGAAAAAATATTCACCATTCATAAAATCTAAATGTTTGAGATCGAAATTGTTGGTATCTATAGAATTATAGTGAATACATTCTTCAATTTGTTTTTAATTTTATTAAAATTATATTTTCCTCTATAAGTTCTTCCCATATTACTTTAATGATAGTTTTTTGATTAATCAACATTGATCAATAAGAATCAAATTAAAAATTTATTGCCGAGGCATATATACTTCTGAAATCTTCATATTCTCGATCCAAATTGGTCTGCAACAGAAGAATTAAAATCATATTGTAAAAGTTCTCATTTTTTTCATGAAATTATTAAAAAATTTAGATGTAATTGTATGAGAATATTCAATATTTACTCAGTAATTTTATAAACTTTTTCCCTTTCTTTATAATTTCAATTCATTTATGTGAATATCCTCTACTTCCCTATTCAGATTAATCATTTAAAAACTAGTTGAAACATCCTTGAAATTTCACTTCATGATGTGGGGAAAATAAAACATCTTTAAAACAAATAAATAATGATTTATGAACAATATATCATCAGTAATATATATATGAAAACAAATACTGTAGAGAAAACCATGTTGTAAACATTATATTGGTCCATAAATTCCTCATGTGAATGTATATAATAATGTAAATTTTTTATGGATAGATATCTAACCAAAAAATACAATTACTATTCCAAATCAGGCATATTACAAATCATTAGGTGTGAATGGAGTCATCAAATATTGTCAAAAAATAAAATATGAAATAATAATGTGATTCATACACCAACATTATGGTCATGACATAAATTTTCCCATCAACTACAGCAAGTAAACACCTCTCATAACAAAATTAGGGGTAGTTTCATTAATATTTATTAATTAGAAAATATAACCATCTTTATATTATTTAACAATGTTTTTTTATTTTTTTAATGAATTAATTTAAAATTAAAACTATCCCAAAATTTTAAAAAGAGACTCTTCCATTGAAAAATTTTAAATATAAAAAACTCAATACAAATATATTACTAACAATGATTTATATAGGAATTTATAAAACTATTTTTAAATGGTTCAAATCACTAGAAAATGATTAAAACCCAATAAATATATATTTTTTTTCTATAAAATTAATTTTAGAATGAGAAGTGTATTGAAAATTATATATATCATATTTAATTGCTTATTATATAAAAATTTTATTCATTAGGCCTTTACTAAAAATTTTGACCTACCTCAGTATATATTTAATTATTTATGATTATTGATATGAATTTTTTCCTGAAAATATGTCGAGGATATTTTAATGCTTCTTTGTTCATATTAGGTTTTATGTAATTTAGTTATTTAGATTCATAAATAATTTACTCTCAAATCCATGTAAAATTCATTAAATTGCAATGAAGTGTAGTTTTATATTTCTCTACGTTTCATGATCAATGTCTATGTTTTAACATTTATACACTAATTTATATTCATATTATAAAAATTTTAATAAGGAATAATATTTTTTTATATATAAATATTTCTTCTAAGTATTTATATAATATTACATTGGGATCTATGACATGAAAGTTTAACTTATAGATAAATGTTACATTGGTTACAAGTGATCAAAAATTCATTAAATCATCTGAATATTTTAAAATTTTATTTTTGATAAAAAGAATTATATATGGACATTATTTTGAATAGTAAGTGAATTTAAATTTTTCATGATCGTACTATCATTCCTTTTTTTAATAAACCTATTTTTGTGTTATATTAATGTGAAACATTATTAAAAATTCGATCATATAAAATCTCATATATTACAAAAAAAAAATCAATCATTGAATGAGTAATAATGATGATCATATTTTCAAATTTTAGAATACAATACAAATGAGGTATAAATTTTATTATTGTTATATAATTTCTTATTTTATTATTTTTACCACTTGAGTTGAAGAGAGGGATGAGTAGTGAACCTTGTTATGCAAATGACTACTTTTTTCAAGAAAATGATATTTCTTGGAAACGCAATTGGATTTTAAAATATTCTAAAAACCTCACATCATTATCTCAATGTATGTATATATACATATATATATATATATACATATATATATACATGTGTGTGTGTGTGTGTATTTTTCTATAAAAAAAATATTGAAAAAGATCACATAGTACATCAAGAATATGTCCAACATTTTAACTATATTGATCAATAATACTTATGTTATGATCATGATGATTTCACGATAATTTTTTTTATAAAATTTTTTATTTTCATATCTATATGATCAATTTTTTTATTCCTCATAATTCACTAAATTGAATTTTAAAACATGTGAAAAATATTTTCAGTTTCCATTATTCTACGATTTAACTTAATTCTTACCGACTATATTCTTTGAATATCTTTTTACTTGAGAGTATCTATGTTGAAATTACCAATTTATAATGAAATGTTTTTTATTCAGGTCCCATGATCAACACACCATTTTTAAAACTACTCATGGGACGTTTTATTTAATTATTGCATGTGTTTTTTAAATCCTTTTATAAAAATTCATAGTATAAGAAAACATATTCTTATTGACAAAAATAAATTTTTTGATTTTCTCAAAATTATTTGACTTCTCAATATTAAATAATATGAACATTCATATGAAAAATTTTAATCATTGTCAAAATGTTATGAAATTCATTATCTAATATTTTTTTATTTCTTTTTATCTATCATTTTCTACAAAATTATTTCATCATATTTAAAAAGGATAGTGGAGTTTTAATTCAACAATAAAATCATTTTATTTATAATGATTCTGATCTGTTTTTAATATTATAACATTAGAATTTCATAATAATGCATTTATATATCCATATTATAATCAGTGAGACCATTCAATAATGTATATTCATCAGTCTAGTATATAAAACCCAATATCTAATAATAATATTAAACCCATCGTTTAAAAATAATCATATTTTGAAATCCAACAAAACCATAAAGAATTGTTAAAAATAATATCCTCTAAGGGTCTTATAAAATACTTTATTAACAATCATAAAAAAATTATAGGGAAACAAGCATAAAAATAGAATGTGTTGTCAGGAATTATCAATAAAAAAATATGAAATACAACAAAATATCACATACAAATAAATTTTATGTGTAACAATTAGGGGGTTGGAAATTAATCAAAAATACATTGAAATTTGAGAATAATTGACATGTTTCTAAGTAACACAGTTTTCTTATAATTACAGTACATGAATGTATAATTATTATTCAGACTACAAAATCCCAAAATATGAGACCATAAGAAATTTTCATTTTATTTTAATTATGATATTATTTTCCAACTTTTTATTCATTTTTGGGTCGTTCTGGGTGATGTTTTCAATTTTTTTATGAATTTCATCACAAGTAAAAAATTTATTCACAATTAATATGAACCACAAACTAACTATTTTATTGCATTATAAATTTAATAAATTCAAAACACATGGTTTGAGCAATATTTTTCTAATCGTGCACTATATACATGTGGGGTAATCGAGGGCCTCTATTAAAAGGTATATAGTTAGCACATGATTTAGCCAACTGTGGGTCCAAATCATGCATTGTTCCAAGGATATTATTTTAGGTTCTAGAATCAATAAAGTATTATTTTTTTTCGTAAAACTACGTATATCCCCTATATCCCTCCATCCTTAATTAACGTGCACTAACTAGTAAGCCTTGGTCATGTGTATTACACTCTACCTTCACTATAGATTTAATCCTCCTATTTTTGTAATTTTAACAGAGATTTTCTTGGGAAATATTCTATTATACTTATTTCTCTCCTTCATCTTATTCCTTGGAGAATTTTATCCTCATCCCCTCACATTAATTCATTCTGAATGTACCCCAATGATGTGGTTTTTCTAATATCATTTTTGATTTTATATGGTTAGGTTTGGTTATATAAGGGTAGTTCTTCAATCCCCATTGTGTATTAGAATCCTACTTGGTGAATTCAGCTTGGTTACATTGATTTAAAGCTTATTTAACCCTTTTTTTCTTTTAAACTTTTATAATCATGGATTTTTTTTCTTTTAATTCATTTATTGGATTCCCAATAAATTTATTAAATGTGATTATAATCTTTATTAAATGGGAATCCAAGTTTCACCTGTTTTCAATTATGTGTCATAGACATTCATTTTTAAAACATATAGTATTAAATTTATACAAATAGTAACATTAACACCACGAATTTGAGAAAATTTCTTCATAGAATTTTTTTAATGAACTTCAATTTTTTAAGAGATGTTTTTGTTTTTAAATTTCTTGTTCTATTGTTTTCATATAGCTTTTAAAATCAATTACTTCATCAAAAATATTTTTTCATATGGGTGGTTATATATATGAGAATGAGTACATATCTATATAATTTTAAGTTTTTTTATATTTACACTAGAATATGTGAATATATGTGTCAATATCTGTATATATATATATATATATATATATATATATATATATGTTTTTATAACTCTATAAAAATGAAAAAGAATTCTTAAATTTACCATTAATGTTTTAATTACATTTTCAAAATGAATTGAAAAAGGGGAATTTCAGTATTAGATTATAAAATATAATTCACTAGTGTGAATTGAATTTTTTAATCTATTCTTTTGTTTTAAAAGTAATGTTTTAATTAATTAATGAATTCACTCGATTATTTTTATGATTTAATTATATTAATTATAGTTTCATAAATGTCTTTATATAATTTAATGATAAATTGGTTTAGAAGGTCATGTGTTGATTTTTAAAATTGAAATGTCTTGTAATGGGTTGATAAAAAGTACTTTATTATAAAATGATTATTTTTTATTTTAAATATGAAATTAACATGGGGATATAGGTATCTAATAGTGAAATCTAGATTAATGATCATTTTGAAAGTCCATACTAAATAAATACTTATACATAGAAGCTGTTCGTAGTGTTGTGGATGGGATACACACACCACTAGGAAAAGGAATGAACTATTTATTGGTTTATTAGATGTGGTCCTGTGTAAGGACATCTTCATGACACCAGGTCACAAAATTGTCTCCTTATAAGTTGACAAAAAAATATGATTTTAATGATTATATTATGGGATGATATAAGGATCATGGGTTCCCACCATCCTTTGATGACCCCAGTATTTTCACATGGATAATATTTATAAAATTGATATTTTTAATGTTCTATATCTCTTTTTATTAAAACCATTATATTATAATAATTTTCTATCTTTTATTAATTATTAGGGTTATTTTATTCTTCCTATCTTTTTTAGAGGTTTAGAAATCATTTAGAAATATATGATACTAATGTGGATCATAATTGTTTTTAATATTTTTTCCATAAAAAATACCTAGGATGATAAAATATTATTTAAGTGATCATTTTCATTAACAAAATTAAATTTATGAATGTTGATTTATTGATATTGGATAATATTGTGAAATGTAAAACCTATTTTTAAAAATGTATTTCAAACATGTATGAAATGAATCTTTCATTTAATTAATTTACAATGGATGTGATTATTGGGTATGTTTATAATTATATTTTCTCACACCTATTTATTTCATATCAGTTTAATGTTATGTATAATTTCTTACCACTCATGGAATGTGGATTTTTCAGTATTGAATGGAAACCCATAGAATCTTATGATGGTATGTTAGTTGTTTGATTTAGCGGGATCTCATTATCACATCTAAAAATAGTAAATTATAGATTTTAGGTATGTTTGTTGGTGGAAATAATATATTTTTTGAGGTTTTAGCATAAGGGGGTTGTCTGTTGGAATTGTAAGTTGAGTGGGGGATTGTTTTTTTAATTATTTATACTAAATATTCTATTTTAATCATATTATTTTTTCCTAGAGTGGATCCAAACTTTCTTATTTATCTTATTGATTAATATATTGCTTTGTTACCTTTATTTTATGGGTTATATCGGCACTAGTTTTTTCTTATTATCCCTTTGATGATTTTCATTAGCATGTAGGGATTGGTGACACCCCATGGGTAAGTTGTAGGTTGGATTGGGAGTCCAAAGGATGAACAACTCAAGTTGGTTCGTTTATAGAACCAAACCATATTAACCTATAGAAAATGTTTAATCTATTAAAATGGAAATAGATATTATTAACCACATACCAATTGAAATAATAGTTTATTAGTCTTGGTAAGCTAGATATATATTTGAATTTTACATTTATATTTGAATACATAAAATATAACGTAATATTTTCTTCAATATTATCAACGTACCCTATATAATATCCCTATGTATTAATTATAAAACTCATACTAGTATCCTTTGTGAATGAAACATATGAAATGGGAGATCTTAGATGCTCAATAAGGTTATTCGTTTAATGATTTCTAATTACGGCATAAATAATATGGAAGGAAATAAATGTTAATAAAATAATACCATATAAATAATCACATGTGGTATATTTTATACATGGGTATAAGAAATATTAAAATGATCACATGGAAAACAAAAAATAAATTTATAATGAAATGATTCAAAACTTTGGACATCAAAAAGATATCGTCGAGGCTTAATACTAAGAAATATATACCATCAAGGCCTAGTGATATGTCTTCTTGTATAAATTGTAAAGGCCTCAAAAAAATACCCACTTTATTATCACATAAGACCTATCAATTAATCATGGTGATATTTAATTGAGACCCACAGAAAAAAATTTATATGCCCAATTCATTCCTCATATTATTAAATAACACAAAATAATCAACTTCCATAAAATCAATAAACGTAAATATTGGAAGAAATGGAGTTTGGAATATGAATTCATTCCCCAGTGAAACTGATAATAAAAAATATAAAAAATGGATGGTATTATAAGATAAAAAACATAGAAATTCTTAATATTCATCCTAGGATTTTTACCTAGATGGAAATAATTTAAAAAAAATCATTGTAATATTCTTGATGAAAATATGAATTTCTCTCTAAAATCACTTTTTTAAATATACAAAGAAAATGTTGGAAAAAGTATTCTCTAAAAATAAAAATTAAATTTCATAAATATATCATTAAATGAAAAATTATTCATGATTTATAGAAAATCTGTTCATTCCAAATAAGTCTAAAAAATTCTCTTCATGCTATTATAACAAGAATAAAAATTACCTCATTCAGAAAAATTTTACAATATTCCTTTCAAACCATTTTATAGAAAGTAAAAAATTAATAAAAATTTTATTTATAAATTATTGGGAATTAATTGATTTATTATTTAATATTTTTAAATGAAAATTTGGATATGGAAGAAAAATATTCTCCCAGCGGGTACATAAACATAAACAGTCTACAATAATAACGATATTGTGAAATAAACCCTTATATTGAGTTCAAATGCCATTGTATGCATTTAAAACACCTCTATAATAAATTATAATTTATTATAACTCACTTATAGAACCATAATTATATGAATATAGAAATATATGTTTTAATAAGAAAAATTATCACCTGTTTGTTAAAAATTTATTTTTGAAACAATTGTTTTATGTCAAAATAGCTTTTTTGTCTATTTTTATTGAGTAGTTTATGTCCTCATACATTTTTAATGGTTCCATAAACTCTATAATTTTAATATTGATATAAATATCATATAAATTCATTATATATTAATTTATATTAATCCAAAAAAAATAGTGATAAAAAGTGAGATATACTTTTAATGGAGATGATAGTCCATAAGTATGTATGAACACTAATTTCCTCTTTCGATAGATGGAATGAAGGTAACGTAAAGAATAATTAACCTATAAATATAAAAATTAAATTTTATAAATAACATATTTTTCTAAAAACAATTCTTATTAAAACATAAGAAAAATTGTAGTGAAAAATGAATCACATCGCTATGTGGATATGGTAGTCCACAAATATGCAAGAGCGATGTTATCATTTACCAATGATTTAGAATTTATGAATGTAGATATTAAATTATCATAAAATATGTATAATTATCATATAAATTTCATATCTAAACAATATATCCATCAAAATTACGATACAAAAAAATATGGTAATTAAAAATGAATTGTATAGCAAGTTGGAGACGGTAAATCGTATATACACATGAGTGATACTTTTACTTCCCATTTGATAGGAAAGAGGGTGGATGATGATGATATTATTGTCAGGATAAAATACTATTGTAATTAGGATACTAATTTTATTATTTTATGAAAAACAAAAAATATTTAGAGAATTTATAAGAATAAGTAAAAAAATAATGTGATGGTTTAGATGATTACCATTTCTATGGAAGAACTCATTTTTATATCCTATTAAGGCTCATAGGGTTGGTATTTTGGGATTCCTAGAACCATTATAATTTGTATATTTAATTTTAAAAGTTATTTTTTAGGGTTTTGTTGATCTAGAAGGTTCAATGGGGTGTTTATATGTTAGGGAGGGTGTACCCTTTTATAATTGATATGAGGGACATTTTTGGAATCTCATAAAAAATTAAATTATAATAAAGTAATTCTCAAGATAAATGCATCAAAATAGATAGGGATTTAAACCAATGGAATGATATAGTTTTAATATACTCATATAATAAAATGATCAAAAGTTTTTACAGGTTTTTAATTTTTTTAATACATTAATTAATGTATTTTAACTTTACCCAGGGTAACATATTTGTTACTCATAAAGAGTTATAATTTTACATATAAGGAAACTATTTAATTGTAAATTGAAAAGGGGTGACATGTTAGAACATATAATACCCCATTTATCCTCTTTAAATATTTTAATGAAATTATAATTATTTAATTTAATATTACTTCTCTAAATTATTATTAATGTGAAATTTGACACATTCAATTCAATTGGACTTAAAATACATCCGTAAAAATTTGGATATAGAGAATATAAAAAATTTACACAAGATTAGTATTTAATATTCTTCTAAAATGTCATGTATCAATATAAATAAATAAAATTATATTTCATTCAACATTTTTAATATCATTTATTTTATCATTCTATTAATTACATAAATATTATATTTTCATTGCACAATCATTTAAGGTTAATCACTAAAAATTATAAATAAATAATCATTATGAATATTAAATTTTTTTAAAATAAAATTATATTTATATTAATTCATAACTTGTTTTTTTCCCGATGTGGATACATTATATATAGTTATAACTAAGAGAGTGACATTTTGTAATTTTCTTTGTATTAATGGTTATATTGTTCTTTTTTAGATAAATGTGTCCATTAAACTTATATATTTTGAGAATACTATGATAAAGTTATAATTAAATAAATATAATAATAATTATGATGAAATACTAGGACCTTAACACTTATTTTTAACCTTTATTGGCTCAATTTACCCTTTACTGATGTGATACATTTTACCAAAACTACACCTCATATTAACCCAAAATAAAACAAACCAATTTAAATATTTTGAAAATACTAATCCAAAATGTGTAATATATTTTTTCAAATTAAATTTATATAAGTGGAAGAAGTAAGAAATATAATGAATGTGGAAAACATGATGAAAAATATATTTTTAGAAAAATTCCTTTCATGTATAAAAATGTATTAATACTAAATTAAATCATGAAATTGATTCAAATCATTATAATTTAATTATTTTTTATATAAGAGAATTAATTTTATAACTAACAATTATAAAACAAAACTATTACTTAGTAAATCTTTGAATAAAAAATAAATTTTTCAATAAAAAAATGTTTTGTCACTTTTCAATGAAGAATCAATATTTTCAAAGAAATATAAAAATTTAATCTTATAATAATTTTAATATGAATATTTTAATAAATATATTATTTCTCTAAATTAAACATTATAGAAGATACATATATAGATTATAATATTTTCTCTCCAAAAATCAATAAATTGTTTTTCGACGAATGTAAATTTTTAATTAATAAAACAACCTTACTGAAGATTGAGAACTTATTTTCAGTGAACTATTAAACCCATTTTTATTTGTTAGTTACTTTATATATATTTCATTATTTAGTTTATATTATTTATAAAACTAATTAAATGGATATGTGATAATTAATGCCCTAAATAATAACGTTTTAATAGTATATAGTTGTTCGTTTAGACTCGGTGTAATGTGTTATGTGTGCTATCAAATATAGAGTTTTCTTAATATCTTATGTTGTTAAATTATCCCCATTAAAGAAACCATTACCTCACTATTTTATCTTGTGCTCGATTTTAAGGATTTACATATGAAAATTCCATTTTGTAAAACCTATAGCTCAAAAAGGGTTAATAAAAATTCATATTCAAAATTGGGAAAGTGAAATGTGAAGGCTATATAGAAGAACATATAAATAGGTTTAAAAATATGATTAAATTAGGAGTAAGAAATAATATGGTAATGGAAGAGAATAATAATTACTATGGACCGATTGAGAATGATAGAGAACATGGTCATGAGGAAGTTAACTGTCACAAAACTGAAATGCCTATGATGGGATAAAAGACTATTAATTTCTCAATAAGAAAAGTAAATGGATAAATGTTTTATTTAAAATTAATTTTCCTAATGTCAAGGTATTATTTTTATATGTATAGAAATCACATGATAAAAAAATTACATTATTTCTTTCCATGTCATAATTAAAATAACATTCTTTTCTTGTGTTCGATCAATTTCCACTTCATCTCTTATATTAGGAAATAAAATTCCAAAAGGTTTTTTTATGCTTGATGCATTAAAATAATATTTTAACAAATCAAATGATCCATAAGTCTGGTCTTCATCCTATAAATATTTTCAATATAAAAATGGTTAGAATATGTTATCTAATATGATAAATCATACTTTAAACTCAAAAAATAATATCCAAACTTCATCTTAATCCATTCCATAAGTATTTAACCTTATGGATTGTCCAAAATATGTCTGGTAAAATTCAAAAATCCAATTTTTATTTAATATGATCACTAAATTTTAAATTAAACTTATCAAGAATTCTCCATAATGTGACTATTAATGTCACATGTAAATAACATGATCTCATTTTAATAACTTTAATCACTATAAAACCATAATAAAGAAAGTCATGCTTTCATGAATTAACTCCCTCCTTATAAAATATTATATTATCAAATATAAATACATAAATCCAATAAAATACGTTATAAATCACTTTTATATTGAATAAATAACCATTATAGAAGACACCATTACTATCCCATTTACTTATTCAATGTCAATACTCTATTTTCTAAAATAACCATTGTTAACCCAATATTATGAAAATATTAAATGTTATCCTTTCGTAATTCATATATTCTACCAAAATATCACATTACCACTGAATTACTTTTCTTGGTTATGAGTTATATTCATCATATTATTTTAAATAATTTAACGACAATTAATGTAGAATAATCTATATAAATTTAATTATTCTTGTAACCATTATGTAATTGGTAAAATAATCCTAAAGAATAATTTTTGAAACTAATTACACAATTACGTTATTCAATCATATTTGGTTATAGTAATAGAATTATCTTAAACAAAACCATTTTTCCTCTTATTATTGATAATACCTTAACACTTGGGGTATTTGTTTAATAGTACCTCATCTCCTTATCATTGAAACACTAATCATTAGAGGTTTGTTTCTTACCCTTTTTTTCAGATGACTAGTGGCCTTTCTCCGCACAATTTAATAATACTATTCTTCAATTAATGAAAGAACTTATTCATTCCATATTTATCATATGTGGGAATATCATTATTTATCTTCTTCCCCATACATATTTTTTCTCCTACGTTCAATTCTTCTCTAATATTAATTTAGATCCATATGGAAGAGATAATTCATTATCTATCTTGATAAGACCTGATACTATGTCCTTATATAGTGAGAATTTTTGGGAAACTATATTCCATCAAATTATAGGAATTATACCATCGTCAAAACAATCAATCATTCTCTTTCGATCATGTATATAGTCCATAACATGACTTGATAATTGTGTAATGATAACTTCATACATAGTTACATTTTCCTAATCCTTTTGTATCTTACTCATGAATTTCATTTATATATTAGAACATTTTTCATATGAAAAATATTTTTCCATAAAGATTTTCCGGAAATAATTCCTTTCCATACTCACTATTTCCACATCATCTTTAGTATTTTGAATCAGTGACCACTATTTATCCACATCCCTTGACAGATGAAAAATTTCCATGAAACCTTCCCCATTTCCTTACATTCGAAATCAAGATATATATACTCTAAATAAATTATCCAATTCTCAGTTACAAATGGATTTTTTGTTCCATTAATAAATGGAGGATGATGCTCCATAATGTAGTGTAACATTGTTACACCACATTGTGGATTAGCATCCTGCTCCATATGGGAAAAGATATTGGTCATAAAATTAGTCATTAACCACAATATATTTTTAATTTGTTCATATCTATATTTATATCCATCTCCAAATTCCTTATATTTTCTTTGAGGTAAATCCCTACATGAATTATATGTGTTGATAAATTTTATATTCCTTCCACTTGTCAAAATTTATATATATAGGAATAAACTAGATTAGATATTACCATTATTAATTGTTATGTATAATTAAAAAACTAGTAAAAATGTTAACATAAATTAATAAATATATGCATTGATAATATCATAATTATAATCTTGGTTTCAATGAGAATAATCTCAAAGACATTAAAAGGTTTATGTTTCATAAACTATGTTTTTTAAAATATAGTTCTCAGGGTTTCTACAAAACATTCTATGATATCAACTGTATAGAATCTAATACTAGTGGATCATTGTAGATGGTTACATTATTAAAATGGAATAATATACCTGTAATCACATCCCAATGTATAAAATAGTTTAATAGTCTTGGTGAACTAGATACATAAATAAATTCCACATTTATATTTGAAAACATAAAATAGAACTGTTATTTTATTTGAGAACATCATTATCTCTTTTAGCATATCCCTATTTAATAGTCATAAAATAAATCTTGGTATCCTAATTAAAATAAACATAAAAAATGGGTATTCTCATATTCGTAGTCAGGGTATGTGTATAGAGGAATCCAAATAAGTAATGAATAATTTTCATTGAAATAAATGATAATCAAATAATTCAATATAAATAATAAGATAAGCATGAAATTATACATGCATAAAAAACATTTTAATTAATCACATAGAAATAATTAAATGAGTTCATAATACAATAATTCATAATTATGAACATTTGAAACATTTTGTTGTGGCATCAAGATAAGACATTTATACCATCAAGGTCATGTGCTAAGACATCTTAAATAAATTATTAAGGCATATTCCAAATAACTTATCTAGTTTGTCTCATGACACATACTAATGAATCAAGGGGAAATGTAATTATAGTTCCTACATATCACTTAATAATTCCATTTCATTCCACTTATTTATAAATAGCACCACAAAATCATATTCCTTAAAATCAATTATTGTTCCTATTGGAAGAGCTAGAATACCAAATAGAAATAATTAACAGATTCAAAATGATAATAATACATCAATAAAAATATGTTGTTTGGTATAATAAGATAATAAGATATATAAAAAATAATACTGAAAAAAGATTTTGACATAGATTAAAATAATTTAAAATATTATACAAAAATTCTTGAGAAAAATACCAATTTGACATTGAAATCACTTATTTAAAAACATCGAAAATATGAAAGAAAAAACGTCATTGGAAAAAACATTGTAAAAATGTAAAGAAATATTCAAATAAAATATTATTCTTTATATTTACAAAATTAATTCTTTTTATATATTTTGAAAAACATTCCTTTCAAATTGTTTTAAAAAAGTAAAAAAGCACCTCGTTCGAAAAATTATTGGATTCCTTCCATCCCATTTTTTTGAATTAAAACACATATAAAATTGTAATTAAAATATATATGGAGTAATATAAATATTATTTAAAATATTTTAATGGAAATATTGATATGTAAGAAAAATACTCCCCCAGTTAGGATTTAAATGCCAACAATCCCAAATAATGATGAGGTTGTGAAATAAACCCTTATCACTTTATCAAATACACTCTTATGTGTTTAAACCTCTTATATATTAATGATATATATATTATTACTATATTATATAACCATATAAATATATATATATATATATGTGTGTGTGATTTACTTAAAAAGTTTTATTACGAGCTTATAAAATATTACATATTAAAATTGTTGTTCTAGTTAAGAACAGCTTCGTTTTTCAAGCATATCTTTGTTCATCAGTTTTGGTGCTTATATAATTATCAAGGTTCAATAAAATATATAATGTTAATAATTATATAAATATCATATATATTCATCATATATCAATTTATATTAATACATAATATCTAGATAGAGAAACATGAATTACATCATTCTTGGAGATGGTAGGTGGACGTATGCAAGGATAGTGTATTCATTTTTTGATAAATAGAACAAAGGAAAGGAAAATAATAATTCCCCTTTCAATTATAATAATTAAAACCTAAAAATAATATAATGTTATAAAACCCATCTCTATTACCATCAATTTTAAATTGGAACAATAAAATGAATTGGGTCACATCACGGAGGTGGTAGTCCTTACATAAGCGCAAGCAAAGACATTATTTCCCAACCATTTTGGTGGTAAGAAGGTAGATATGATATTGTAATTAAATAAGTATAATTATGTTATAAATCTGATAGATATTAATTATAACCATCAAAATTACTATCTAGAAAATTTGATAATGAAAAATGAATTGTATTACTATGTGGAGATGGTATGTTGCACGCACACATGAGCTATACTTTCACTTCCCCTTTGTTAGGAAAGAGGGTGTATAATGGTGGTTTAATTTTAATGATAAAATTTTAATATATTAAGGTTAAATATTTTACCATTTAATGAAAAATACCATATAATTAGAAGAGTTTAATGAAGATGTAAAATAAAAGTGACCGGTAATAGAATTTACCTCTTCATTCGATTAAATCCTTTGGATATCCTATTAAGGATCCTAGGTATGGTCGTTTGGGAATATTTAAGACTCTATATAATGTATGTAGATGTCTAGGAAGGGTTTTCTAGGTTTTTTTGAGATAGACTATTCAATGTGGTGTTAAAAGTAAACGAACAGGTTTCCTTTTATTATTGAGGTGGTGGACACTTTCCGAATTTCATTAAATATTAAATTATAATAAATTCCATCTCAAATATAATGAATAAAAATGTCTAGGGATTAAACCATAGTGTGGGGTATGGTTGAAATATCATCAAAAAATAAATTTTGGATGGGGTTTTTTGGTATTTTAAGAATTATATTTTGGTTTAACTCCTTAATTAAGATATTGTTACATTAACCAAGAAAACATTCTATTCACCCTTAAAGGGATATAATTTTATATATAAGGTAACTATTGAATCATAAATGGAAAATAATTTACATTTTTTACCATATATTACCCCTTTTTGTTTAATTATTATAACCATTTTTAAATAATTTCATAAATTTTTATTTGATAAATTTTTATTAACATCAATTTTGTCACTATTCATTTAATTTGAATTCAAATTCATCAAAAAAGAGTTTTATACAAAATTTAATTCATTAAAATGTCACTGATACGTTATATTCAACTAAAAATTATTTTAACACTATAAATCACTCAAATTATTTTATTTTTAATATTTTTTATAACATTAATCTTATTTTTCTATTAATTATATATATATATTGCATAGTTGTTGCCCAATAATATAAGGTAATTATAAAATCACTGAAAATTATAAATTAAAAATAATCATCAATATAATTTCATTATGAAAAAAGTGACATTTAAATTTGTTTAGAAGATATTTTTGTCCATATGTTGAGACATGAAATATATTTAAAACTATATGTGGGACATTCTATAACATTCCTTAATTTAAATATTATATTCATCATTTTCAAGGAAAAGTGTCCCTTAAATGTATTAATTTAATTTATATGTTATATAGGTAGAATTCAATTTATCCAATAAATATTAAGATGAAATATAATGACCATTCTAATTAGTTTCAACCAAGATAAACATGATTTTCCATTAAATGAGGTGATAAAATTTACTATAGTTACTATTCATAAAGACCAACAATTAAATGGATCTATTTACCAAATTTGAATATCATAATCCAAAATATAGAGAAATTTTTTTCAAAATATAATGACCAATTAATTTCAAATACTTTATTATTTTTTAAAAATACAATTTATTGAATACCAAGTAATTAATAACAAAATTTTCTCAAAAAATCAATAAAAATGATTTTTGTACAAAACATATTTCGAATGCATAAAATAACCATAATGAAATTTTAGTACTTATTTTATATAAGTTAATCAATGAATTTTTATTGAGTATGTCCTATATATATATATTAATAATTCATTTTATATTGTTCATACCGACCAATTCAAAGGCTAAGAGATAATTTTTTCATTAAAAAATAATATATTAATAATATATTTTGATTCGTTTAGGATCTATGACAACCAGGCCCTGCCCACCAGTTGCCCCGCAGACACGTCGGCCCCACCCTAGGTCCCACCCACATGCCTGAACGGGTCATATGACTAATGATAGTCCCCACAGGCCAACACATGTATTTTCCAGTGTGCTTTGTCCTCACTCACACACACCCTGGGAAACTTCCCAGAAGGTCACACATCCTAATCACTACTCTAGGCCAAGCACACTTAACTGTGGAGTTATAATCAGATAGGCTCTCGAAAAAGAAGGTTCACCTTGTTGACATGAGTCATATCATTTTTCCATTTAACCCTTTATCATTTGGGGATGTTACAATTACCCCCCCCCCCCTTTAGAGCATAACGCCCTCGTTGTGGGCCCTACATCTCAACCCAGGCAGTGCACCGCACTTAAGGCTGGGTTCCTCCTTTGATACCAAATGTGACAACCGTGTCCCGCCCACCAGTTTCCCCGCAGACACGTGGGCCCCACCCTAGGTCACACCCACATACCCGAACGGGTCATCTGACTAATGATAGTCCCCATAGGCCAACACATGTCCTTTCCAGTGTGCTTTTTCCTCACCCACACACATCCTGGGAAACATTCTACAAGGTCACCCATCCTAATCACTACTCCAGGCCTATCACGCATAACTGTGGAGTTCTAATTAGACAGGCTCCCAAAAAAGAAGGTGCACCTTGTTGACATGAGTCATATCATTTATCTATTTAACCCTTTATCATTTGGGTATGTTACAGGCTCAGTGTTCCATGTAGAGAGAATTGATTTTAATGCTCCCTTTTTTAATTTTTTATATTTTGTAGATTGATATTATGACTTTCAAGACTAGGGAGTTGGGATGGGGGAGACTAGAGTGCTCTTTCATGAATAGAGGCTGGAATTTTCATGAGATGTTATGCTTCATATCATTTTTTTATTTCTGTTTTACTTTACATGTGGTTTATTTTTTCAAATTTTATCTCGAAATGGTAAATTTTTAATGGATATTTTTGTTTTCAGGTTGTCAATAATTTATTACTGCTCATGGGGTATAAAATTTTCAATTTTGAATGGTGACTTGTGGAGTCACATAGAGGTATGTTAGTTTTTTTTTTATTTGTATTTATTATACCATCATAAAAAATAATCATTTTATAACATTTAGTTATGATAATTGGTGGACACAATATATCTATGTGGGTTTTAATGGAATTATGGGTTGTTTCACTTGAGGGAATTTGATGGGGAGAGTGAGAGATTATGTTGTTTATATTTTTTAATATTTTTATACTATTTTATTTTTCTTATTGGTTTCATGTGAGGGACACTGACTTAGGTATGGGTTATTTTATTTGATTCTATTTTTCATTATCTATGATTTTATGGGTGAAATATTTATCAATGGTTTCTTATAATTCCTTTGATGAATTTTGTTATCCCAAGGGGATCCAGAATTACTCTTTGGTATGTTGATTTTAGGCCTAGGCATTGACTATATGGAAGGATCAAGTTGGATCATCAAACAAAATGCCACACCTAATCTTAAGAAATAAATCTTCAGTAAATTGTTTCATGATAGAAAAAACTATTTGGGGAGAGAAAGGGATGTGAAACCACATAGAGATTCCTGAAAAATATTTTTTCTAAAATTTAGTTAAAAATAATAATAGGAAATAGATCTCCAAGAATTTGTGTATGTAATGTTTTTTAAATTAAAATTCCATGTTCATTCATGTAAACAATCCCATAAGTGGAAATTATAAGAAATGGGAGAATAATTCATATTCGATAAGGTGGTAGTCCTTAAAAAAATAGATAATGGTTTTAAAATCTTTTCGAGTTTTAATACCCATGATCATAAAAAATTAATAAATTTTATTTAATTAAATGATAATAAGTGGAAACATAATGTATTTTATAATGAAAAGTTGAAATGTGAGATGATAATATACTAACCATAATTAGCATACCATCTAGAAGGTTTAAAGATGAGGAAATTATGAGATCAGAATTAGCATACCCAGATTAAGTTTTTTAATCCTTATAACACATTGGATAAAGGTGAAGTCAATCTGTTAAATGGAATAAAAATGGTAATAAATATCATTTATAAGATTGTAAGGATTTTTTTTCTTAACTGCACACGTTATTATAAAATTGTTGTGTTTTATTTTAAATTCAGGAAAATACTTTTGGGATTTTTCATATAATAAATTATATTGAAAAAGATGTATATTTCATATCATTTATACTTTGTATAATTTGATTTTATCAAAATTTATATCATTTGATAAAACTACACATTAAGAGGGATGAAATTTTATATTCACATTTCGAACTATAATCCACCGCTCCCATTTAATAGTGAATTATCCAACTTATATAGGGATAACACATTCTATAAATTACTAAATCTATATGGATCTATATATTATTCATATTTTTTTCAGACACAAACACTTGGTATCAAAGAGAAACTCTCTCTAGGTGTAATGATGATTTCTGTTTTTATTTGGTCCTAACTATAGGTATTATGGCATATCTCTATAGTTGGTCTTGTATCATTGCTTTTTACAAATGTTATATATTTTTTGTTTGAATATCTGATATTATGTTTTCATTATATGTCTATTTTATTAGATATTATAAAATTTTTCTTATGCTATATATGTAATAGATGAAAGATCTTTTTTAAGGTATCATAAAAGTAAATCATAACCCTTGATATTTTAAATCCAATAAGGCTACCAACATTGATGATGTAGACTATGAGTATTATAGAGACAACAAAGATAAATATATGATCAATGAGGATATATAACATTTTATAATTAATATTAAAAATTATAAAAATTATAATAAATATATTATTGGACATACATAAGATTAATGTGTAAAAATTATATTAAATTTATATGCGATAAATACTCTACTCTTTTCAACTCCTAAGAATATATACCCTCACATATCCTCATACTTAACTGCTGCTGTATTTTGAAAAAAATGTAATTCACATATTTATAAAATTATAAAATTTTTGAAACTGAACATGATATAATCATGGATAGTTTTCAATTATAAAATATTATACCTTGTGAAACAATGTATTAGATACATCAATAATTTAGGACTAATGTAAATAATCTACAGTCACTTAAATATAAATAAATATTAGATTATTTTCTCATTAATAAAATTATTAATATTATGCCAAAGGAATGGGTATCCATATATATGTAAATAGATGATATGAAACATATCGAAAATCATAGTATTTGTGATTAAAGTAGAACATTAATTTAAAATGAAAATATGTTAAACAGATATTTTATAAAAGAGAAAAAGAAAAATTTTATAGATCTCTGAACCTGAATCCATTAACCAGTACCATGATATGGATGATCGCATAAACTCAAGAGCTCTTCCATGTATTCTAGAGGTTGTTGATTAGAAACGGGGGCGTATGGTATGTCCATGCTAAAATTGTTCCCTCTTTATCATAGGGTAGAATAATTTCAATTAATAATGATTAGTAACATAAATAGTAACAAATGACCAACATTGGAATAATAATAAATCATGCAAACATAACCATTATGAAGAGGATGAATCAATATTTGTTACAAAAATAATGATCATGTCTTGATACTAATGAAAAGCTAAAGTACACAACATACATGGTTATAAGTATATAAAAAATTCTAAACACAAGCACATGATGACAAAAAGACTCTTCCACTCGCACCATGAGAATATGGTCATTACTCAACTCCCATACTCCAATATAGTACATAAAATCAATCATCATAGGTTTTATTCTTTCCACTGTCTACCCATGTTATCATGATGTTCGTTCAAGTACCATAGGCGACACCAACATGGTGTGATATATAATGAGGGGGCACCACCAATAGTGTCTATAACTATCAAGTATGTGCATATAAAATGATAATTTTATAGGTTACACAAAGGGTAAGGTAGTAAAAAATATTACAAATCAGTTTGGGTTCCTCCAGGGATACCCAACCATCACTGCATGCTTCTCCCTAAGCTAGATATATCTAAACCAAGGTCAACCTGTACAAAAATCGTATTAGTGTGAATGTATATATATATATATATATATATATATATATCTGTGTGTGTGTGTGTGTTTTTATCTCTTCATTTCTATGTGTGTGGATATATCATAAGTCAGATGGATTATATGTATGGAAAACACAACTAGGCTTCTAGAAGGGTAAGTGTAAACAAGGACCAAACCCAAGTATGTTATTTAGCTTAGAGAATTAATCATAAAACATAGTACAAATCCTACCTTAGTTCTTAATAAAATGAAATCCTTATTTTATAAAAAAAATACACCATGAGACCATACAAGAAAATCCATAAAAAGGAACCTAAGTATCACTCTAGTAAAAATATTTGTATCCATCACCGTAAGTGTCTATCCATGAAAATTCGAAAATAGAACCTATGTATCACTCTTTTCATGGATTAAATGCATAACCCTCTAATCACATCCATGTTATACCATATAGCGAACCTATAATCAATCATATCATGTTATATAAATACATCACAATGAACCCCATAAGGTTCTTTGTCTCATGGGACATATCCTAAAACTTAATGAAAAGAAATACTTTGTTATCAAAAGAAGGAATCCACATTTCTTAACAAAAAAGAATCAGGAGCCCTTATAATTTGACCCGTAAAGAGGAACTCTTTTATTAGTTTAGGATCATTATAAGTATCTATCTTCCTAATAGTCTATCAAATGTGATATATAAATATAACCAAAGTATCACTCTCAGTAAGGACTAAAGGAAAACCCCTATGATATTTTCAATGGTATACCACATATGGAACAAAGTATTACTCAGATATCTGTATAGAAATACTTCCCACCAATCCCATTCAAGGTAATCCACTAGGTAACCTTGTACCACTCATTGGTAAAGTACATAAGACTTAAAAATGGAGAGATTATCCAATGTATTCTATAAAATAAACCAATTATCACTCATGAAAAATTATGATTTAATTACCAATTATAATTTAAGAATATAAAAATTCTCATCAATGGTATCCATATGTTGGGACCCTTGTATCACCATCATATTTATCAATGGGTTTGTGTTTAGCTAGCATCAAATTCACCCCATTAAAAACATTGTATTAATAATCATCACACATGAAATTTTGACAACTCATTTGGATGTTTAAAACAATTTTTCATGAGTCACTTAGGCCTTTAGAGAAGGAATACACTTTGGGGTGGCTCACATTGAGGTGGTCACCCTAATATGTTAATTTGAATGTTTCTAGGTCAATATAAACCATGATAAAACCATCAAATTTAATTCATTAATCATTTTCAACGTGTCACCAAATATTTTTAGCATGTTAAAGAATGGATATTTGTAAATACAATAGAAAATTTGGGGAAATAACTAGACTATATACCTTATTGTGATAGTGGAGTTATTATATGATATCGACTTCCAAATCTTCCTATAACAATAAAAAACAAAGGAAAACACACAGTAAATTAGGAATATTAGATCACACCAAAATATACAAAGAGATGTAGAGATAAACTAGTAATAGAAGGAATCAGATAGAAGGGCTTACCAACACACTTCAATCATGATGAATGGTGGTCTAATGGGAGTCTAGATGGAGAAGAAACAAAGGATCTAAGCTTAGGCCATGAATAAGAGATTCAGATGCTTGGTCTTCTTTTGTTAATGAAATAAAAAAAGGTTATATCAAATTAATGGGTTCTACAAATTTTAAAAAATCGAGAAATATTCTTGATATGTATATTTTACACATCATGTAAAGCTTGGGGTTTCCCCCCTAGAAAAATATTTGCATCATGATCTTAGTCTTGCTAAACAAATTAACATAATGTATTAAATACATGGTGAGTATTAAATTAACATTGTGAATTAAATACACATCATGAATTTAATACCCATTCTGAATTAATTTCTTTTCATGAATTTAATTCATGTTGTGTATTTGTTTTTCAGTCGACTTATAGCTTCCTACTCCCTTACATCCACAAATGAATAAAACGAATTAATGGAAGAGTTCTTGAGTCTAATAAAAAATGAAAAACTCAATAAGGGTATTACAAAAAAAAATCAAATATAAACTTTTTAGAAAATATAGGATTTTATAACCTCTACTCTTTGAAACAATTCATCCTTGAGTATCCCATATGATGGTGGTAAAAAAAGTATTTGATAGATACTCTGGCCTCTGAGTACATACATTGGACTCTCTCTCTTATGTCTTATCCTATACATGACCATGATTCCATATCACCCATAACATATGAAATGACATTCCTTAGGGAAACAGTGTTCCCTGATCAAGGATACATACTATATTCTTCTCAAAGGATGCATCTGAATCAAGATCTATATCCTCATGATCAAAGGAATGATACATGACATAATGGTGATGGAAAATCATTGATACAAGGGAGAAGTCAGGCATGGACTAGTTCCAATAAGGTAAATCTAACTGATATGATAATATCACAGGTCTCTATAATATCTATAAATGTTCTATGAAACATTATAACATCATTCCATGTCTTTGATTCTGTCAATGACCTAATCTAGATGAAATTCGTAGAAAAGAACTGATATCCCACCTCAAACACCTGATGGATGAGTTGATGATCAGTATAATGCTACAATAATGAATGAGCTATAGTTATATGGTTCTAAATAAGCTTCTAATTCATTGAATTCACCTAAAAAAACAAGTCCCCAATAATTTTACCCAACCATCCTCTAACAAGAATAGGTGCGAGCAGAACAGACTACTATAATGGAAATATAAGTGATTAAACTGAATAATTTCCTAAAAGATATTAGTATTTAAAAACTCAATGAGAGATATATGTTTCTCCTAATAACCTACAAAATCATAATTAAGGACTAGAGAATTTCTTCTACCACCATTATCAAATGCTCAGACTAACTGTTGAGATGAGGGTGATTTATTGTACTTAAAGAAACTTGTGTACTCATTGCATTATACCACCCTTTCCAAAATCATGATGTAAACCGTGAATCCCTATCTAATAAAATAGAATTAATAACACCATGAAGAAATAAAATATCCCATGGATAATGACTACAAAGATCATCCATCAAAAATTTCTCTCTAATATGTAAGAAGTGGGGACCATGGTTAACCTATCAAAGATCTCACATACAGCATCACCTCCAAGAGGGGATAATAGTAAAGCCCTAAAAATCCATGCTTAAGTCATCCCATTTCCAATCAAGAAATAAAATAGGATGTATAACTCCTCATGATAACTAATTCTCTTACTACACTGATTGATAGGTGGAACACCGTGTGATAAAACCTACAATGTGTCTCTTCATTTTCAACAACTAATAGTAATGATGTATGTCTAAGTACATCATGGTAATTTTAGAAAGAATAACACAAATAGAGGAATGGGACTCAGATATAAATTCTTCCCATATGTCGGAAATGACATTAATAAGTACATAGATTTGAAGGATCTCATTCTTATCAATGAACCAACTATGTGGTTGGTCCTCTCCTAAAACACTATCCCATTGGACATAGCCTTCAAAATTTAAAGTCTCTCTCATTATTACCCATTACAAAAAATAAATATTTCATTACTAAATATGATAAAATAGGGTTCCCATGATATTACAAAACCACTAGGTGAAACTAAAAAAATATATCCCCCAAATTTCACTCATTTCTAGCCCCTTAGAGGACAAACATTTAATTTTTTCAGATCATGGTGTTGACTACAATATTTCCATTTTCAAGTGTGTAATTGAGATGAATTTTAAACAAATGAAGGTACTCCACCCATATACACAATCTATGATTTGATTCGTGTTATGTGTAAATGATTATTAGACTCTTGTGGTCTAGGTAAATGAAAAAACACCCTCCAAAAAGTTAATTCCTCCAAAAACATAAATCATGAACCACAAATTCCAACATTAGTTCATGTGTTTGGTAATTCCACTCATGAGGTCTTAGCACCTGTATGATACAACTTGATCTCCCTACATTAGGAAGACTCCAATAATAATTCCTGGCACATCACAATGAAATATATATTTTTGTACCAATCTATAGATAAATCATGATCGATGATTAATTTAAAGTCCATTTTAACTCTTAAAATGGCATCTCACAGGATTCATACCATAAAAACTAAACACCCTTTTTTCAAGCCTATGAGAGGATCATCTAGGCATGGGAAGTCTTGAATATTAGGATTGTAATCTCTATACAATCCTAAGAAACTACATATGTAAATGAAATTATTGATATTTTCCAAAGGAACTACAGTACTCTCCTTCATTGGGTCAACGAATACTCTTTCCTCTAAAAATATGTTACTAATGAATTGAAATTTATCTATAAAAAAGTACAATTTATTGATCATTGAATATTGTAAGAACCCTGGTTTTTAGAACGGGTTGAAATCCCGACCCTGTTTAAATTTTTGACTTGTTTCTGAGGAAACTGGTGAAAATGCGATGTTTCTAGAAATTTCCAAACTACACGCCATGTACTTTTAGTACATGTCGTGTATGTGTAGGCGAGTTATCGGCCGTGTGTTCGCTGAGTACATGCCGTGTGATGACCGTGTAGTAGTTTCTTACTACACGATGTGTAGTTTTGAACATGCAGTATATACCCCCAACCGTGTGAGGCCATACATGGCGTGTCGGCCTGTTGGCCATGTAGAACTGAGGACATGACGTGTTCCCCTTGGACACGCCATGTATTCTAGCTGTGTATAAGGGAAACACATGGTGTGTGAGTATGTTAGTGAGGAAAGGAAGAGGAACCAAGTACACGCCGTGTACCCCTAGGTACATGCCATGTACTCATGTCAGCAGGTTCGGAAAGAAAGTCGGCAGGATCCTGCCGTATTATGAATATTTAAATGAACTATACACTACGTGTATTCCTAAATTACATTCCATGTACTTTATTTTTTCGCTTAAAATGGGCAATAGCTTCGTTTTGAGGTTCTGGATAGAACCTCCTCCCCCAAGTCAGCCGGATTTTCAATCTCCTCCTAGTTCTTCATCCGAAGTCAGGTCTAATCTCGGTTGGATGCATTAGAACCCCCTAGGTAAGGCCTCGATTCCCCTTGACCCATTTTGTTTTATTTTAATTATAGAATGAGTTATAGGCGTTTTAACGGTATTTAATATTTTGTTTATTTACTGTGTCTTAGACCGAATTGGTGGGTGTTACCGAAGGAGTAGCATCGTTCGAGTCATAGGTAGGTGATGCATACCTCATTTTTTGTTTTCGTGGTTGTTTGGGTGACACGGCCTTCGGCACGTTTTGGGGTATTTTGAGTGGGACCCGTTTTATCTGTTGTTTCATATAGTATTTCTTATTGGAACTATGGGATGCCTTTGGGTATGCCCAGTTACCCATTTGCGTGAGCAGGGCCGGGTGAGGGGTCGTTTCTCATCGGGGAATTTTGGTCGGGGAACGCCAAAATGGTTTTAATTGAAATATTAATGTGTTAAACTGTTAGATTAATTTATTAAAGCCTGATATGATTACTAGAGGCATTTAAGAACTCAGTGCTGGTATTGGACAACACCTTGCATAGTTAAACTCAGCTGTTTAGTTTGTTTTTCCTGGTTGTGTTTCTGTTTACACATGTTATATATGCAATTGTTGAATTGCATTTGTTGGACCCTTTGGGTTGTGTTGGGATCGGCCTGGTTACGCTTGAGTGATGTTGAACACAGGTTGGGGATTTTACCGGGTTACTTTGGGTTGTTTTGACCATGGGATTGGGTGTCATGGATGTCGGCTTGAGGTAGTACGACTGTCAGTTTGGGCATGGCCCGAGTTACTAGGATGGCGATGCCATCGGGCATGAGCGACATGGTTGCAGGGACACATGGTGTCAGATGTATTGTTTCTTAGGTACTATTTTTTTGATTACCGCTCACCAGTAACTTTGAGTAGTGTCCACACAGACATACTCTGTGATGAGGTAGTTTTGACCACTCGTGTGGGTAGAGGCTCCCGTAGTTGCGGTTAGGTATTTTGGTTGGGGGTGCTTGCCGTAGAAAGCCATGTTGGAGGTGAGGATCCTTCCGGGGTGGGGCGTGCCTTCGGGACATCGGTACTTGAGACACAAGGTGTTAGGAGGCACGTGGTTTTAGGTTACTACTCTTGGGCGTGCCTTCGGGATGTCGGTACTTGAGACACAGGGTGTCAAGAGGCACGTGGTGCCGGGTTACTATTATTGGGTGTGCCTTCATAACGTCGGTACTTGAGACACGAGGTGTCAGGTGGCACGTGGTGCCGGGTTACACGACAGAGTTTCTGGCGTTGGCCGAAGCAGGTGACCCTCCATGGTGGCTGTTGAGCACCAGTGGAGTTTGTGTTTACTTGTGCACTGTAGTTTTTACTGCTTCCCTTGTAAATGCATGACTGATTAAACAGATATATTTGGTATGCACCGTTGGGTGGTATCCTACTGAGATTCGTCTCACACCCTGCACGGGCCCTTCGGGACGCGTGCAGACTTAATGGATTTACATGCAGGAAAGAGGCCAGCTTCAGGAGCTGGGCTGCGTTAGTTATTGCATGGAGATGGTATGGACCACGAGGTCATGGATAGATTGGTTTACATTGTTTTGTTTAAATTTCTGTATCGGCATGCTTACTTTTTGTAGCAACTTAAAGTTAGCCATTGGCGCCCTTTTTATATTTCGTTTTGTATGACTTGATCTGGATGCATGTTTTACTGTTCAGCTGTAGTTAACTGTTATTAGCAGGTTTTTGTGTTTATTTCTACTGCAGTTGTTATATTTACCACTTTTGATGTTTGTCTATATTGATTATTCTCCCGCTGTGCGGGTCTGGTTCGAGTCTGTTGTGTTTTTCTTTCTGCAGCATCATTACAATATTCTTGGACCAATACCCTTATTATGATCCTCTGAGAGGGTATAGACTCCCCACTATACCTAATAGACCCTCGTTTCTAGTTGGTAGCCTTTGGTGTTCGGGGAGGTGCGCCTAAGGTAGTAACACCCGACACGTTTGGCACTGTTCGAGTGGCTAGCCGGGTCCAGGATGTTAGAAAGTGGTATCAGAGGAGTTCTTGATAGGGATTTAGTAGCCGCGTTTTACTAACTACTAATGAGTTTGAGGATTCTCTAATATTTCTTCTGGTTTTACAATTTGGGATATGGTAGACTGGAGATAGTTTATTACAGAGACCAGTTGTCTAGCTTGTGCTTGGGTGCCTGCAGCCCCAGGTACGAGGGATGGTCCTAGTTGTCGTGGGAGGGAATTGTTGTTTGATTTTTCACAGATTACCGTTTCTATGATTTTTAACTTGAAGGTTAATTTAAGGTGTGATGTTCATGATTGTGATATGTTACCCCTGACCTGGTATAGTAAGGGGGAATTGGACCTTGGCCGGTATGGCAAGGCTTGCTTGCTTGGCTTTTAATAGGCACATTTTATGGTGTTTCAATTTCATAATTGCATGTATGCTTTGTGAAGTGATAATGCCATGTGAATGAAATATCAAATTCCATGATTTATATGGTTTCAAAAGAGAATTGGTGAAATTCATGATATAATTGCTAGTTGTGAAAATGTGTATGCCAAGATTTATATTTTGAAGAATTGAATGTGGCGGGGTATTTGGGTCTGAATCTTATGAGAGCAGGCAGGTACTATGGCTGAGGCAGTGTAACTGTCAGGATTGGGCGACTCTATCGTTGGTTTGAGGAAATGTGAGTTATCAGGACGGGCATGGCATGATGTACATTTGATAGTTGGATCTGTTGAGGGCGAGTAAGGAGGCCATGAGTCCGAGATGCCGTGGGGCATGGGTTGTAGTGAGGGGGAGTAAGGGTAGTTGTTATGCACTTCCTTTTACTGATTTCCTTATCTATGTAGAATATATTGTTATATATATATGGGTTGTCTGACCATTAATGGTATTCATCGGGTTACTCCTTCACGACTCGATGGAGCGTCATTTGGGAGATGAAACAATGCCGCAGGATCAGGGTCAGAATTCAGTACATGCAGAGCATGAGCCGCAGGTACAGGCTTAGGGACAGGAACTGGTTCCGGATCTAGTGCAGTCAGGACAACAGCCGGGTTTGGCATCATTTCGGTCGTGGCTCGACGAGCAGCTCCAAGCTAGCCTAGTACATGTCTTGAAGGGGAATGATGAAGGAACGTAGGGTATAGAGCCTTCTATGGCATATCTGATGTGGGAGTTCCAGTCACAACACCGGCCACTTATTCAGGTTAAGGGTGGCCCGCAGGAGGCTGAGAACTAGATAGAGAGCATGCAAATGATCTATGAGTAGCTCGAGATACCTCTAGGGTTGAGGGTCCAGTTGGCGATGTATATGCTGAGAGGACTGGAAAAGCATTGGTGGGACGTACAGGTATAGGCTTGTAGGCATGAGGTACTGTCTTAGAAGGACATCGAGGACAGGTTCTTTGAGCACTTCTACCCTGAGACACTAAGGGTAGATAAATATCATGAGTTCATGAGCCTTCAGCAGGGAGATATGTCCATTATGGACTATGTATCTACCTTCATAGAGCTGTCTCATTTTGCACCTAGTATGGTTAGCGATGACACAGCTAGGGTGAGGCGCTTCGAGGATGGCTTATGACACGGCATTCGGGACTAGGTGAACATCTTTAGTCTGGGTTTTTTTCTAAGGCTGTGACCCAGGTGCTCATAGTCGAGGGCAATGAGAGAGATAGATGTCTCTCTTGGGAATGATGACAGTTTCGGGTGATGGTTTGGATAGCAGGAAGCGAGGACGAGATGAGTTTAAGTAGGGCAGTCAGGACAAGGATTCAGCTAGACCACCTCGTGGTAGTTCATAGGTGATTTTCTTCCAGTGTGGACAGATGGGGCATGTTCGGGCTCTGTGTGATAGGCCTCCAAAGGAGTGCCAGACATGTAGACATGACAGATATCGGGAGATGTTTTGTAGGCAGCCTTCTCAGATAGCCGGCAGGCAAGGACTAGGACAGAATATAGCGTTTGGAGTTGGTTCAGGTTCGGTACCTAGAGAGGGTAGTCAAGGTTCATCTGTGCACAAAGGTCGTGATAGAGACGGTGGGACCCAACAAAGGGGTTAGTGGCCGGTGACTGGAGCAGCATCACAGGGAGGTCAGGCATCAGGCAGCCATGTTTCAGGCCAGGTGCACGTTGTGGAGCTGCCATAGGCTGAGTAGGTCGGTGAGCCGATGATAGTTAGAGGTACACCGCGGTGTGGTGGTGATCACCATGTCTCCTTTTGGAAATACCTATAGAGGAATGTCTGTTTTGAGTGCACGTGGTGCACATGATCTATGTGGACTGACTAGATGCTAGTCAGTGGGATTGGCACCATATCGGGTGCGCGATATATATATATATATATATATATATATATATATATATGTATGTATGTATGTATGAGGTGTCATGGGAATCAAGGCATCGAGGATGCAGGTTACATAAGGTGCCATGGGCATTGGGGCATCGAGGATGCATGTTACTTGAGATGTCGTGGGTATCGGGGCATCGTGGAAGCGGGTTACGTGAGGTGATAGGCACCATGACCTCATGGAGGCGGACACCGATGTGGTTTGGAATACGTTGGGTGTCGGAAGTCACACAGGAGCACCAATGGGGAGCAAGGGTGACGATGCATCATGGGAAAACAATGTGTCCGGAAAACAGGTTATTAAAACCTTGTTTGTTTTACACTTTGTTGGTTGAGACCGATTAGGCAATTCCTAAGGTGGGGATCCCCTTGAATAAGTTCACCAGAACCTTGGGACAGGGGATGTACATGTTTTTTAACTAGGATGGGCGTGTTCGATTCCATACCTGGATTTTTTTTGGTACCTCGGGGATGAGTTACGTTATGGTGGGGAGTTTGTAAGAACCTAGGTTTTTAGAATGGGTAGAAATCCCGACCCTGGTTAAATTTGGGACTTTTTTCTGAGGAAACTGGAGAAAACACGATGTTTCTATAAATTTCAAGACTACACGCCATGTACATTAAGTACACGCCATGTATGTATAGGCGAGTGACCGGCTTTGTGCTCTCTAAGTACATGTTGTGTGATGACCGTGTAGTAGTTTCTTACTACACGGCGTGTAATTTTGAACACGCCGTGTGTACCCCCGACCGTGTGAGGCCATACATGGCATGTCGGCCTGTTGGCCAGGTAGAACCGAGGACACACCGTGTTCCCCTTGGAAACACCATGTAGTATAGCCGTGTATAAGGGAAACACTTGGCGTGTGAGTACATCGGCGAGGAAAGGAATAGGAACCAAGTACACGCCGTGTACCCCTAGGTACAGGCCGTGTACTCATGTCGGCAGGTTCAGAACGTAAGTCGGTAGGATCCTACCGTCTTATGAAAAGTTAAATAAAGTATACACGGTGTGTAGTCCTAATGTACATGTCGTGTACTTTATTTTTTCACTTAAAACTATCAGTAGCCTCGTTTTGAGGTTCTGGACAGAACCTCCTCCCCTAAGTCGGCCGGATTTTCGATCTCCTCCCGGTTCTTCGTCTGAAGTCAGATCCGATCACAGTTGGATGCGTTCGAACCCCCTTGGTAAGGCCTCGATTCCCCTTGAGCCGTTTGTTTCATTTTCATTCTAGAATTAGTTATATTCATTTGAACGGAATTGAATGTTTTGTAGATTTACCTCGTCTTAAACCGAATTGGCCGGTGTTACCGAATGAGTAGCATCGTGCGAGTCTCAGGTAGGTGATGCATACCTCATTTTGTGTTTTCTTGGTTGTTTGGGTGATGCGGACTTCAATGCATTTTTAGGTATTTTGAGTGAGACCCATTCTATCTGGTGTTTCATATAGTATTTATTGTTGGACCTATGGGATGCCTTTGGGTTTTCCCTATTACCCGTTTGTATGAGCAGGGCCAGGTGAGGGGTCGTTGCTCGTCGGGGAATTTTGGCCGGGGAATGCCAAAATGGTTTTAATTGAAATATTAATGTGTTAAGCTGTTAGTTTAATTTATTAAAGCCGGATATGATTTCTAGAGGCAATTAAGACTTCGATGCTGGTATGGGACAACACCATGCATAGTGCAACTCAATGGTTTAGTTTGTTTTTCCGGGTTGTGTTTCTGTTTACACATATTATATATGAAAATTCTTAATTGCATCTGATAGACCCTTTGGGTTGTGTTGGGATCGGCCAGGTTACGCTTCAGTGATGCTGATCACAGGTTGGGGCTTTGTCTGGGTTACTTTGGGTGGTTTTGACCATGGGATTGGGTGCCATGGACGTCGGCTTGAGGCAGTATGACTGTCAGGTTGGGCATGGCCCGGGTTACTAGGATGACGATGCCATCGGACTTTAGCGACATGGTCGCAGGGGAACGAGGTGTCAGATGTGTGGTGGCTTAGGTACTATTTTCATGATTACCACTCACCCATAACTTCCAGTAGTGTGCACTCAGAGATACTCTATGATGAGGTGGTTTTGACCACTCGTGTGGGTAGAGGGCCCCGTAGTTGCGGTTAGGTATTTTGGTTTGGGGTGCTTCCTGTAGAAAGCGACGTGGGAGGTGAGGAGCCTTCATGGGATGGGCGTGCCTTTGGAACATCGGTACTTGAGACACAAGTTGTCAGAAGGCACGTGGTGTTAGGTGACTACTCTTGGTCGTGCCTTCGGGACGTCGGTACTTGAGACAAAGGGTGTCAGTAGGCACGTGGTTCCAGGTTACTTTTCTTGGGAATTCCTTCGGGACGTCGGTACTTGAAACACGAGGTGTCACATGGAACATGGTGCCGGGTTACACGATAGAGTTTCCAGCGCTGGCCAAAGTAGGTGATGCTCCATGGTGGATGTTGAGCACCAGTGGAGTATGTATTTACTTGTGCATTGTACTGTTTAATGCTTTCCTTGTAAATTCATGACTGCTTAAACACATATATTTGGAACGTACCGTTGGGTGGTATCCTATTGAGATTTGTCTCACACCCTGCATGGGCCCTTCAGGACGCGTGCAGACTTTATGGATTTACGTGCAAGAAAGAGGCCAGCATCATGAGATGGGTTGCGTTAGTTATTGCATGGAGATGGTATGGACCTTGAGGTCATGCCTAGCTGGGTTTACTTTCTTTTGTTTACTTTTCTGTATCGGAATGATTACTTGTTGTACCTACTGTTGGTTATCCATTGGTGCCCTTTTTATATTCAGTTGTGTATGAACTGCTCTGGATGCATGTTTTACTATTCAACTGTAGATACCTGTTATTAGCATGTTGTTGTGTTTAATTCCTCTTTTGTTGTTATATTTACTGCTTCCGCTGTTTGTCTATGTTGATTATGCTTCCGCTCTGCGGGTCTGGTTCGATTATGCTGATTCTTTCTTTCCACTGCATCTTTACTATTATTCTCGGACCAGTACCTGTATTATGATCCTTCGAGAGGGTATATCCTCCACACTATACCTAACAGACCCCCGCTACTAGTTGTAAACCTTTGGCGTTCGGGGAGGTGCGCCTAAGGTTGTAACACCCGACCCGTTCGACACTATTCGGGTGGTTGTCCAGGTCTGGGAAATCACAATTATAGACAGGTCTATATTAGTGTATTTATCATGGTTTTATGTTGTTTTTCAAGGTTATGTTGAGTGTGAGAATACAATTATATATATTCCATCAAGAACACCACAAATGAATACATATATAGTTGTAAAACCCAATTCATGAAATATAAAAAAAAATTATATATTTTTAATGCTGAACAACATGCCCAGATACTCATATAAACAAAATCTACTATAAAACACTATTTTTGTTATGTCTGATAGTCTCAGGAACACCTAATTGAATACAGACCTCAAATATATGATCAATAAAATTGTCAGTCCATGATGCTAATTAAAGCTATTATGTACTAAATCTAGTGGATATCAGTTCTTAATCATAAGATATATCAATCGGTGATAATCAATACATAATTTTAGGTTACTATCTTCCTTCATGGTAAAAAAGATAGGTGGACCCCATGGCAATGTACTATGTCATATAAAACCCTTATCTTCCAAGACCATGAGATGCTTCTTGTGTTTCTGATACTCTATAGGTTCCATCCAATAAGGGGGAATGAAAACATGGTCCATTCATAGAACTATTTCAATGGTGAATTTTACCTCCCTATAAGGTGGTAGTCTAGAGAAATCATCCAAGAATAAAATCTTTATACAATTCACAATATGAGAAAATTCTATAATCCCCTTTTCCTAATCACTCCAAAAGATAATAGTTGGATGGGTTGTTGCCCCACCTATCCTATTATGCATTGTTCCATATTGTTTTTCTTAGACATCCCATTATCTCTTATAAACATAGGAACCTACCATCATGTGATGAAATAGACACCCTCCATCAATATAAATCAATATGGGCATGGTATGGAACCAAACATTTCATACCATGAATGATGTTCAATCCTGTCATATTTAGGAAAAAAAGATTCAAGAGGAAGATATATCCACCCACATCAATATTCAAACCCTTTCAGTAGAATATACTCTCTATCCATTGTCGAAGAGGAGTTTCTAGGGTTATGAAACCACAACCATTCCCTTTTTTCAGCCCATAGATCACCCCCAATTGCTGTAGGCAAAAATGATAATGAAGAGATCGTATAAAACATGTTTGAAACAAAAGTTGATGATACAAGAATAGAACATCTTAATTTATAAAGACCATGAATAATCTCCTCTGAATTATGTTACATAGCATATATATTCCAAGACCTGCAACCTGAAGATGTTATCATGCTAGCATGGGAAGTCCCACACTGTGGTTGTTGTATTTTTGAAGTATTACTACCTCAGCCATGTCAACCTATTTAGACTTATTAGATGGTAGTATACCATATCCTTTATTGATTTGAAACTACTAATATTGTACCCAAATTAACATTCAGTATATATCCTTTCACACAATGCATTGGTCAGAAATATTGGTAGAAATACTAAAGTTGACTCATCCTTCCACAAGACTGTCACTAAATTGTGACCATCGTATATTGGGAATTATTATGGTTTCCCTTTCACATTGGTGAAACACTCATAACTATAAGTGTGTGTCATATGATTTTCACTACATCCACAAGCATTCTTGAAGTGGGGTTCCCTTTTACTAGAGAAACTGCATCCCCACCTCAAATTTGAACCATCATGGCTCACACTGCCATCTTACCTCAGGTTCTACTTAGTGACGAGGGCCTTATTCACTATCTTTTACATGGTGGTCAAACAAAATTTATTCACCTATGTTCATATATAGTACACAATACCATCATAAATTTTTCTTGCAATAAATAACTCATCACTAGGCCATGTTGAAATAAAACATTAATACTTAGTTAAAAAATAAGAATACTCAATCCTAGGAATATAACCTCACTATTGTGGTATAAACCCCCAAGAATAGTCTTATCTCAAAGTCTAATAAATTATTTAATCATATAAGTCTATATTGAAGTCTTCCTAAACCATACCCCTATTATTGATCAACCTTTGTGATGAAATCCCACCAATTATTAGCATAGTCATGTAAAATGTATGTTGAGATATTGACCCTGCACTCCAGAGGAATCTTTAGATGCTTGATTATGGACAATATGTCCTCTAGACAAGATTATATGGTCTGAGAACCACCATACCTCAAGAATATGGGAGGATGATGCTAGTAAAATTCTCACGTAAACTCTTCCATAGTAGGGTCTAATCATAGATCTCCCTGTCATGAATGTATAAAGAGCACAAATATCATTCAAAACTATGGTTCATTTCCCACTAGGGAAAGAACAAGAGTTTCCTCTAGTTGAACATTAGGAGGTAATAGTAGTTGATCAAATCCCACCACCAATAGAAAATGGTATTTTCCACCATCCTAGAAAATGACTCGAGGATTTCATGTTGAAATACCTCTATAATTTCAAAATTCAAAACTGAAATAAGATTTAAAATATAATATCAAGATAAAAATAAATGATATATACAAATCCATATTAAAAACGAGTCACACATCTCTACGTACTCTTAATTTTATGACAAGGTGATAAGAAAGATCACAAATAATCACTAGATACATTGCCTACTTCCATCTACTATGGATGGGTCAGGGTCAATGCCATATATAATGTAGTTCAGTTTTTATTATATGGAGGTTAAATTTCATGGTATAGTGTAATGAACCCTTTAATTTTCAATATTCATCCCTATTAACCATTAACCATTTAATTTATCATTTTGTATTCATTTAGGTTTACACTTATTCAAATGCAGAGAGATATAATAGTCTAGGTAAAAGCATCACCATTCCTAATTTTTCAAGGCCCAAACTCTTCCAAAATTTCAATTGGTACATCATGTAACTTTAACTTGACCCAAAAATTTGGTATCAAGATATATGAGGTCATGTAAAATTATTTTAATGAATGAATAAAAATTTCAAATTTATATAAGTACATACTTCATGAAGTATAGTTGGAATTAGATCAATCTTCATCCCATGGGACCATTGGTTCATTCTCCAACAATGAATAATCGTTTATTTAAGGATACATCATCAATATATATAGAAAGGACCATTTATATTAATTCATACACACTCATTAATCAAATTATTTTATCCCAAAAATATTATTTATAAAAATTACCAATATAATTATCAAGTCACTCAGAACAATTATAGGAGATATTTGTAATGCATGCAGTAGTATAAATATGGTATGTAATAATGTATAACATGTGAAACCTCAGATAACTATAATGATGCATGATATTATACCTCCTTATCATACCTGGAAAAATAAAGGGAAATTGATAAAAATAATATCAATAATAATAATGTCAAAAAACATGTGTGTCACCCAACAGTGAAATATGTAAAATTGTAATAGGTTCTACCCAAAACAACAGTAACCCATGCTAGGTAATTTGGCTTTTCCCTTGTACACGAGATAGCTACTCCAAAGAACAGACTAATTACCAAATTCCTATATGTTTCTAGTCACTTCTCTAATAACCAAACAAAAATTCAAAAGAAATATCCTATATGATATCAATTTTTAGTGTCCCGAATCGGAAGACAATAACTAGTTTCCTGAAACAATTGGCCACATGACCTCAAGTGTTCTTCCATATATAAAGAATCAGCCTTAAACATTACATAATATTGAATTAATATAATAAATCACATTAAGTATCTATTCCAGTTTATAGATTTAGAGAATTGGATGAGCCAAGTGGGTTTGAGAGGTGTGAGTATGGGATAGAGTTGGTCTCCTTTTATAAATGGGAGGATGGGCACATAAATAATATCTTCAATTATTATGTTATTTTAATTTTATTTTGATTATAAATGAGTCCAAAATCATTTAGTTAGAATATAAAATGAACATAAGTCTATATGAAATCTTCCAATAATAATTAGACAGGTTTTGGATACTTTTTCTTCCATATCGTTTTTATATTAAACTTTTTTACTCATACCATTTTATGCCGAATTTAACACTCAAAGAATCAAAATAGTTACCAAAACAAGACAAATATATAATTAAAGATTCAACAAATAAAAATTAATACTATTGATAACCATATGGATGACTCTTCTATTTTTTGGAATTTTATAATATTTAATAAAATATTATATATTTTAAAATATGAATTATATATTTTTTTGACACTATTCATGTCATGAATTTTTTAAAAATATATATCTACTTGTTTCCATCAAAAAAATCATTAATACAAATATAACATGTAAATAGCTTCCAATTTTTTTAATGAAATCAAAATAACCAAATTACATTTATTTTATTATTTATAATATCATTTATTTGAATCCTTTATTAATGAAACAATCACTTCATCATCATTGTTTCATAATAAAATTTACTTATTTAATTTCTAAATTTTTTTAATAAAACATCAGGATATAGAATTTTTTTCCTTTCTAGGAAATATTTATAGTCAAAGATATCAATTATATAACACCATATAAAAATTGTTTTAGTAAAAGTTATATGTTTAGGTAATATTTTCCTTAGCATTAAATTAAAAGAACATAAATGTCATTTTCAAACACAACTGGCTCCATGGGGTCCTAAATTCGACCTAAGGATTCCCATGTTCTAAAATATCCCATTAAATAGGGTTAGTAAATGTGTTAGGGTAATTTAATATTATTATAATATTATTATTTTCCCTTATTTACCATATTTAACCTTTAACCATGGTAAATAAAATATTTACTGAAGTTACTATTCATAATGTCAAATAATATAAGATTCTTCTTTTAACAATTTATACCTCCCGGTTATAAATTTTGAATCCATTTTCCTATATTCAAAACCCATAAGATGCATAAATTAATTTAAAATTAATTCCTGTTGTCAAAAACAAAAAATGTGTTTTTAAGATGTTAAAACTACCAAAATATTGTCATGTGTTTATGTCCAATTTCAATGTGAGAATACTTGAAATGTCCATAATTGGATTAAATGATAAAAATATAACCGATTGAACTATAAAAACAATTAAAAAAATATATAATCATATAAATAAATTATATGAAAATACAGTTTTGACATAAAAATGTAGTATTTTTTCTATTCATTAAAAAAATGACTTTATCAGAAAAAATACCTAAAATTAACACAAAGTAAATTTTGATATCCTAATTCTAAAGAAGAATATTATTTTTTCATATGGAATATATAAAAGTTAAAAAAAATAGATTTGAAAAGTCTTCTCCATCCAAAGGAAGTAAGACTTCCTTTTTAGAAATATTCAATTATTTATGCATAAAATCGGATTCATTCACATTTTAAGCCTCAAAGTTTTATTAGATAAATGTAAAAGCATTTAACAAACATTTTTAATCATAAAATGTATAGTTCTATATATTACTTCCAAATACAACAACTAGTCATTAACTAACCTTTAAAATAATAATATATTATTATTATTATTATTCTCACAATGACTTAGCCTTGTGTGTAACATAAGATTTTGGAGAAATCCATTGTTGCGTGTTGGGTACGAAATCAAACATAGTATCCCTTTTAATAAAACTTAGTATTTAACTCACAAATATTAATAAATATTAAAATTTCATATTCTTTATTTATCTATGATGTCACATCCTTCCACTCTTTTGGAAATTTCATCCTCGCAATTTTATTCACTTATCATATAAGTGCTTGTATTTATCCCTGATATAATTCTCAGATACATATGTTTCCTATACAACCATATGGTTTTTTTACAAAACCATCACCTGATGAATTACCTTATTCTGCCACAAATGCTCCCTTTGGTCAAGAATCTAGACTAGTTGTTTCTCATAAGAATGATTCTCATCCAACTAAACTACCCCTGGACTCAAAAAATGGGATGGATCTTGCACATGCATTCTCAAGATTTTAACATAAAAAACATTGTGAACCCTGGATAAATTTGAAGGTAATAATAGCCTGTGGAAAATATATCCAATTTTCTCTAGAATTTCATGGGGGCCAAGAAACATCAGAATTAGCTTTCCCTTTTTACCAAAATGAATCACTCTTTTTCATAGGGAAACATTGAGAAAGACAAGATTACATACCTCAAAAGAAATATCCTTCCTTTTGTTATCCACATAACTTTCTGCCTTCTCTGAGCTATCCTCACGTGTTTCTATATCAATTGAACATTGTCTACCATTTCTTCTACCAATTCTATTCCCATCAGTTTCCTTTCACATAATTCATCTAAAAAACATGTAATTTTACACCACTTCCCATATATTTCCTCAAATAGAGCTATCTGTATCCTGAAATTAAATTTTTCTATCATAATAAAAATCATCCAAAGAAAGATGACAGTCCCAAGTTCCCTAGTAATCCATTGAGAAAAAACTTATTATATTTTCCAATCTATGAATTGTTCATTATGATTGCCCATATAATTAAGGATGAAAATTTGTTGTGAAATTTAATTTAGTTCCCAAAAACATCTAAAGTCCCTTCCAAAAGTTAGAAGTAAACTTTGGATCATGGTCGGATACAATGGATAGAGGAACTCCATGAAACCTAACAATCTATTTAACACACAACCGAGAAAGTAGATCTAGATACAGAGTATAATGAATTGGAATGAGGTGATAAAATTTAGACAATTAGTCAAAAAGTACCCAGATTTCATGAAGACATGAGATGACTTCGGTAATCCCACAAAAAAATTCCATTGATATATTTTCCTATTTCCACACTAGCACTGTTAAAGTCTAAAGCATCCTTTTTTGTAACATCCACTCCACATAATCCAATGGAAAAGTCAAACACTTCACATTAAAGTCAATAGTATATTTTTTCATTCCATCCCACCATCAATAATCCCAAAAATCTATGTACATCTTAGTACTACAGGGATGAACTAAAAAATTAACTACGAGCTTCACATAACAACACTTTCTTAAACTATAAATTCCAAGGCACAAAAAATATCTTCTAAAATATCAAAATACAATTATTATTGATGTTAAATTCTAGAAACATACCCTTCAGAACTAGCTCTACCATTTTCTGCAATGCACTTTCTTCCTTCTATGCTTGCCTAATTCTGTCTGAAAGATATTATTTCACTTACACCTAAACAAAATAGAAGAATTTTTTTCACCAACAAATTCAATTCCAAATTTCATCAAATCATTAATCAAAGGATCTTGTTCCTAATGTAACATGGATAATGTTGCATTAATTTTTTAAATCAAAGAATCATCCATTTTATTTTCTTCCTTTGAGGGTAATGAATCATGCAATCATTATCCATGATTTATTCCAGCAAACTACTCTATCTCATGTTCAATTATTTTTTATTGAATATATACATCAAACATATTTGGTCAGTATATATTCTAAATTTCACTCCATATAGATGATTTCTCCAAATTTTTAAAGTAAAAAAAATTCAATTAATTCTAAATCATCTGAAGGGTAATTTAACTCATGATATTTCAACTAATGTGAATCATAAACAATTACACGATCATTCTGTATTAGGACATTACCATCTCCTTTCAATGAAGCATCACTTTAGATAAAAAATTTCCAATCTTTGGAAGGTAAATCCAAAACTAAAGCATTGACCAATCATCTTTTCTATTCCTAAAAACAAATGTTAATTTATTTTTTTCTTGATCAACTTAACACCTTTTATAGTTAACATAGTCCTTGGGCCAGATAACGGTGAAAAATTCTCTACACACCTTTTATAATAGCCTACCAAACCAAGAAAACAACGAATCTCAGTTATATTTGTGGGTCTTGACCATTCTATAATAAATGTTTTTTAGAAAGATCAACAGTTTTTCCATTTTTTTTAAACAATGTGACCAGGGAATGAAATTTTTTTAACCAAAACTCACACTTTATAAATTTCCCATAAAATATATTTTCTTTTAAGGATTTTAAGACAACACTTAAATGGCTTTCATGATCCTCTTTAATTTTGGAATATACCAAAATATCATCAATAAACCCAATCAAAAACTTATCCAAGAACTCACGTAAATTATATTCATAAGATCCATGTATACAGTAGGTACATTGGTTAAACCAAAAGTTATAACTACAAATTCATAATAGACATATCTAGTTTGAAACGTGGTCTTTAGAATGTCTTCTTCCATTACTTTCAATTGATGGTACTCTGACAACATGTGAATCTTTGAAAAATATGATCTCCATGGAGCTAATCAAACAAATAATCGATATGAAGCGAATGATACATGTTCTTTATAGTGATATTATTCAAGGCTCTATAATCAATGAAAAGTCTCAGTGAGCCATCTTTATTTTTAACATACATGACTGGAGCACCCCACGATGATGTTCTAGTTCGAATGAAACCATTATCTAAAAACTCATGCAATTGTTTATTTAACTAAAAAAATTTAATTTGAGCTATTAGATATGGTTTTGAAATTGTCTTAGATAAAGGAACTAATTCACCAGTAAATTCAACATCCAGATCAGGTATAATACCATGAAACTCATCAGAGAAAACATTAAGATGCTCATGTACTACAGAAACATCAATAATATGAAAATTTCATTTGGTTTTAACAATAAGTGAAAGGTAACATTAATTTCCATCATTCAGCAGTTTCCCAGCTTCTTGATATGTTACCAAAGATAAGGGTTCATTCATGTACACAAACTCAAATTATTTATGAAAATAAACCTCTTTATCTCTACAGTAAATCTTAGCATGTTAAATAGAAAGGCAATCCATTCCAAAAATAACATCAAACTCTAAAAGAGGAAAAAATACACGGTTTTTAGGTAAATTATTTCCATCAATAAGGATAGGAAGATTCATATAATTTCCTTTTTCATCTACATTTACCCTATATGTTTTTAACATAAGTTCTGGATTCATTTCCTCAGGTGGAATTCCAAATTTACATGAAAATTTCTCATAAATGATATTATGTGTAAACTCTAAATCAAACAATACATTTCAATAATCTAAAAAACAAATTACCTGATTCCACATAATTTGAGGGTCCCACATCAACCATAGTAGTAGAAAAAGATTTTTTCCCCACCCTTTTTCATTTTATCTGTTTAGTTTCCACCCTGGGTAATAATCATTAGACACAAATTGGAATAATATCCATATTCATTGAAACTAAAACATTATAATACTGGCATTTCATTTCCTGCTTGATCATATTCCTTTCAATAATTAGTAATATGATGATTCACACAACACTGGAATCACTTTCCAGATATTGAAATACATTCTACAAGATTCTTTTTACCATACTTCACACAATATGTAGATTTAATTTTCTTTCCTCTTGGATTCTTTGATGAATAATTTTCCTTTTCCTGCCAACTATACCTGTTCTTTTTCTTACACTCATGGAACAAATGATCATCAGAAAACACAATTTATACCTTCTTGCAGCATTTGACAAGTTTCACATATCTTTTGAATTTGTGAGAGGCTAATGATCTTTGATATCGCAACATCAATTATGAGTAAAATAAATGTATCTTACTATCATGGTCTCAGATGAAATTTATAGAATACATTTCCAATCGAGTGAGAATTTCTTCATAATAATCCACTAAGTCATCCTCCTACCTTAATTACAATAATTGTTTTCCAGCCTAAGTCAAATCATAATTGGAAAATATTTCTCTAGAAACATACCTCAGAATTTTTCCCATCCACGATCATCAATCCCCTCATTGTCCCTGATACTATAAACCATCAACCACCATTGATATGCTTCTCCTTAGAAATAATAAACATCAATACTATCCTTTTTATTATCTATACAACCCATGCCATCGAAAATCTTTTCTAGTGCGTTGATCCACCCTTCATCTTGAATAGGGTTAGATGATCTTCTTAATGATGGGGGATGCTGCCTCATGAAATGATTCAGTATTGAAATTTTCTTATGGATTGATATAGTTGATCTCATTCATGTATACCACCACCATTTATAGCCTATGTCAACATTGCAATTATTGTATTAAATTGTTCAGTTCCCATTCCAACCATCTTAGGATGCTGATTTGGAAGGTTATTCTACATTGTATTTCTTCCTAGAACTGCTTCCATGTATCCTTTGTGAAAAATCATTATGAAAAAACATATATGAACCATAGAAACATGTTAATCTTTAAATTGTTCATCATTTCAATTTGACTATAATGTAAAAATAATTTATGGATTTTCTATTAACCAAATTCTAACTCCTAATGATATCAAAATCGACCTCTAAAACAAACTATAAATCCCCATAATTAAACATTACATAATCTTTAATTATCTTAATAATTCACAATAAGGATATTTTCAGGTTTAGAGATTTGGATAACTATGTCATAAATTATTAAAAACCAACTTGAATATTACATGTAGACACTTCTACTCAGTATCTAATTTTTTTTATAAAATTAAAACTCTTTAAAGAAAAGAAACATGTTTAGTTCCATGATTTAATCATCTTGACTATTTATTGATCCCGTAAATGACACTATTCCACTTTATGTGCTGTGAAAAACATTTCAAAAACATTGGATGAGCTAAATAATCATGGAAAAGGATAAAAAAAATAAGGAAAATTGTTAGCTTTTCAAAACAACATGTAAACCATGAATACATTATAATAAGTAATAGTTTTCATCTATATGAAGTATTAAGTACTCTTCACGGAGTAAAATATCATTGATTACCCTTTTGTAAAAAAAATATTAAAATAAAACCCAATAGAAAGCACACATAACGTATAAAATGTAAACATGGGACATAATCATACTTAAATGGAATTACCACATGGTCAACTTCGACAAATCATTCTTAAAAATGGAATAACCATATGGCAGACTTCTATACCCAATGTATTGGAGGTTATAACGTAACCACCCATCCTTGGTTTATCACGGAATCAATCATCATTTGGTTTATCATGTAACCACCCATCAAATTTTCAAGTACCATTATATAATCATCATATATAAAGTATTTCAAATATCAAAATTTCAATCATAAAATTTTATTTGCAATCAAAAGAAATAATTGCAATATATTGATATAGTAAATCCACTTTCAAAACCATTTTCAATACAAAAATAATTAAAAAGCGTATATGGTATTCATTTTCTACATAAAAACATCACGTCATGGTAAGGAAGCCAAATATCAAATAATGCTCGTGGTAGTGGAAATGTCATTTTAAGTGTGTACGTTAAGAAGAAACATTACCATTTTTGTTAAGTAAAACACTATATAGAAAAAATATTCCATTCAAATTAAATTAAAAGTCAAAGGGGTTTATTCACCTTATAAAATCAGGTTGTGTATAAATCAAAATATGTCTCAATGAAAAGTGATTGTGACGAAGTCCCTTACCTCATGTCTGACTTGACTCGATCGTTTTCCAATGTCTTCAATAATAACCATTAGTTAATTTATACATGTTTAAAAACCTTTATCAAGTTTGTTATTATTTTTATATAACTGATTACATTTCTATAACAAATAAGATAATTATTTGAGTTCATATCGTACATTTTATTGATGTATAGAACATGAGTCAAAAATGAACTTGTTATAATTATAAATTGTTAATGTGGTCAAAATTAAATTATCTCTAGAATTATATTAGTTCTTTAGATATCATATATATCATATATATCTAGTATATATGTATTTAGAATTGTCCATAGCATGTGTATATCAGAAATGAAATGCACTATTCATGGAGACGGTAATCAGTACATACTCAATAATGTTACTTTCATTTATTTTTTATATTTAATAAAATGAAAACTAAATGAAAAAAAGGTATATAATTATTAAATTATAATATATATATTATATGTGTTAGATAATTTCATTAATTATAACCTATATAAGATCCATGTATAGCATGTATGATTTATATAACTTTGAGTTGTCGGTATTCCACATTTCCTAAAATGAAATTATTGTATTTATACCAGGAAAGTTCAGAACCGAGCGTACTCGATCCTAAATTTTTTTTTAAAAATAAAAAGGCATAAGATACAATCAGACGCATGGTAAAAAATTACCACCGGAAATAAAAAATGACAAATCATTGGCATCCAAACAAAACATGGTCCAAAGAACCACACAAAGTAAAAGACATAAAATCCCAAATATCTGTCACATAACTTGAATAACCATAAAATCCCATCATTTATGTGCCATTCGGCCCCTGCAAGTCATGGTTGATCGATCACCACACCCACGTACCCATACCTGCAGCCCAGGTCCAGCGCCAGTCATCACCCGCATACCCACAGTCATTGCTATCCGGAATGTGTTGTCCAATTTCAATGCATACCCACATCCCGAGGTCATCATAAACCCACATCCCGAGGTCATCGGACACCGAGGTCTCCTCCCCCCCATCCAACAATCTAGTGTCTATGTCGACCAACCGCCTCGTCGGTCCATCATCATGCGACAGTACCACATCCCTGCTTCCCATTTCAGACTAGGCCGATGCCCCCACGCAACACCCCATCCAACACCAAATCCTATAGGATCCCATGTCTGCCCCATCATGTTACTGGACCAGAGATCATCCAGCCCGAGGCAGGCAGAACCCGCTGTCTGCAATCTCCCGAAAGTCGCCCAGTTTGCTGCATCCCAAGGCCACGTCACTCCCAATATCACCAACACCTGCATCACCATAGGTCTATCCACCACAACCACATCCTTATCCAGCCCTCTTCTTCGGCTTTCACATCGCGGTCGTTGCCGGCCTGAACCCACATCCAATTCTCGTTGCCAACGTACACACCCGCTGAAAGCTCCCAGAAGCTTTAGATCCAAATAGACCTCACCGCCACCAGGATCACAAACTGGAAAAGTGACACCCTTCCCATGCTCCTAAATCTTCCACCTATCATCCTCCACCCAACATCGATGGTGTTCTCGCTTCACCCGGACACCATCACCGCCTTCGCATCGTCGACTTCCTCGAATCTCACTTTCACCGCCATCAATTGGTGAGGCCTCCTGAAATATCTTGAACGACTACACCTTCTCCTTCCTCTTTCCACTAGACTCCAACTTCGTGTATCAATCCCCCTAAAATGGAGATACCTCCCACATAGAACTAGGGATAAACCCATCGCCCTTGCGGCCGGTAAAATCCGTTACCAAAACTCCATCCCTCCTTTCATAAATAGCCCTCAAAATCTCAATCCTCTTATATGGACAACAGAGTGAAAACATGTCGTTGTTCCCAACAACATCACCATAAGATCGATCATCCTTGCAGATGTCAGATCTGAAACAATCATCAAGGTGATCAATCAAAATTGAATGAGAGATAAACTCTCCCCTAGTGAGAGAAGTCATCTCAATAAAATGATATAAAACATTATTGTATTTATACAACATGAAATGAATAATGGTACATTATAAATGAGAATTAAATTATCATAGAGATAAAATAAATATCATAAATATCATATATAATTATATTTCCATCATAATAGCCACCATAAGTGGTGGTAGGAGAAGAATGAATATTCATCATTAATGAGGTAGTAGTTTGTCGTCAACAGAAAGAGTACATTCTATACTATATTAGATGAAGGTGTGGGTAAGTGAAGTTCAAATACTTCTCATAAAAACACCCTAGTAAATTTTGGATACTGTTTTTGTTATATTATCAAATAATAAGAATATTATGGGGTGTGGAGAAGGAAAAATAATGCAATGGAACTTGAGAGAATACGTTACCTCAAATCAGGTAACTTCTTTTGATTTGAGCCAAAGGGATCTCTTGAATTATCATATTTTTAAGAGAAGGATTCTAGGTGGAAGGGAGGGATGTTGGGAGCTTAATTTGGTTGCATTTTGAGAATACAAGAAGGCTTCAGAGGTATGATTATGGGTTAGAGGTGGCGTCATTTTATAAGAGGAAAGAGGAGAACGTAAAAAATATCTTGAATTATTATCTTATTATATTATTTATTTCGATTATAAATGAGTCCCAAATAAGTTAAATAAAATATAAGATTAATATAAGTCTAAATAAAATCATCCCTTAACAATAAGATAGGTTTTTGATACATTTTAAACCTTATATTTTTTATTTAACCCCTTTTCACTCTTACCATTTATCATCCATTTAAAAATATAAGAATGAAAATAGTAACTAATACATGAAAAATATCCAACTAAAGAGTCAATAATAAAATTTTAGACTTATGATTAATTTTTTTACTATTATTATGTTTTCTTTAATTTTATAATATTTAATAAAATAATTTATATTTTAAAATATGAATTATATCAATTTTGAAACTCTTCATATGAGGACTTTTTTAAAAATCCATAAAAACTTGAATCCCTAAAAAAAATTTAATACAAAGATAACATGTTTTTATCTGCAAAAAAAAAATCATTTATAACAAAAAAATTACCAAATTACCTTACTTTTAAAATTTCTAATATCATTTTTAACCCTTTATTAATGAATCAATCAAAGCATCATCATTGTGTCATAATTAAATTTATTTATTTAATGTATAAGAAATATAAATAAAATAACATGATTCATAAAAGATTTTTAGATTTCTAATTAATATTTATAGTTGAAGAGAACACTTATATAACAACATATAAAAAAAATTAGTAAAAGTTACATCTTTAGGTTATATTTTTCATAACTTTAAATTAAAAGTAATTAAAAATCATTTTCACACACAAGTGGCTCCATGGGGTAATAAAATCAACCCTTGAATTCCCATGGTCATACATTTTCCATCCAATAGACTTATGACATGTGTTAGGGTAATTTAATATTATTTTAATATTATTTTTTACCTTTATTTACATATTTACCCTTTTACCATGGTAAAAAATATATATACTAAAGTTACTATTCATAATTTCTATAATTAAAAGTTACATATTTAAAAAACATGAACCTATGGATTCAAAATATGAAATCCATTTTTCCGAATTCAAAACATAGAAGTTGAATAAATTAATTTTATATTAATTTCCATCGTTAAAACCAAAAAGCCTGTTTTTTAAAAGTAAAAACTATAAAAAGTTTGACCTTTGGTTATGTCCAACTTCTTAGTGAATTACAAAAAATTACCATAATTTGATTAAATTACCAAAATATAATCTAATTTTAATTTAAAACCAATTAAAAGGGAAATCTATTCATATTAATAAATTTCATGATAAGACTATTCGACTTAAAATATAGTATTATTCACTATTCATTTAAAAAAAACTTATCAGGAAAAATACTAAAAATTTACCAAATTTACATTTTGATGTCCCACTTATAAATAAGATGATAATTTTTTAGATGAAATATATAAATTTGAGAAAACTATATTTAAAATGGGTTCTCCATAAAAATATGGTAAAAAATACCTTTTAAAAATATTAGAGTATTTATCCTTAAAATTGGATTCATCATCATTTTAAACCACTGAATTTTGTTGGATAAATGTAAAAACATTTAACAAAAACGTTTAATCATAATATGGTTAGTTCTTCTTATTCTCTCTAATACAGCGACTAGGCATTAAATACTATTTAAAATAATTATATAATATTATTATTATCTTTCTCAGTATGACTCAACCTTGTGTGCAACATAATATCTCAGAGAAACCCATTATCATGTGTCGGGTACACAATTGAACATAGAATCCCCTTTAAAGTAAAATTAATATTTAATTCAAAAATATTTATAAATATGAAAATGTTATGTTTTTTATTTACCTAGGATGTTATAACCCATACTCTAGAGGATTAAAAATAGCTTATATGGCCTATGGTCTATCCATGGGGAGACTATTCTATGTTGATCAAAATTTTGAACAATGGTAATAATAATGGTAAGTATCAAAAAAATTGTACGAAAAATTTAGAAAAATAATACTAATAAATCATCCAAATAGAACCAATAAAAGGAAGCTAAATCAATATCAGCTAAAAAAATTATGATCATGTAACTATACTATACAAAAGATTATGTACACAAGATACAGAGGTACATGGATATAAAATATTATAAACAAGAAGAAGATAAAGATGAAAAGATATCTCCACTAGCATCATGATCATATGGTCATTCCTCAGCTTCTATACACCATCATGGTATTGAAAATTGAATATCATAAGCTAGGCACTTCCATTTGTCAATTCCTATAATCATAAATTTTGTTCGGGTACCATAGGTTTCCTGAACAATGTGTAATTTATACATAGTAGGAAACCACCAACGATGTCTATAAAAATCATGTTTCTTTGAATAAAATAATTTTTGGACAGGTACAGCTAAGGGTAAAGTAGTAAATTAATATAGTACATCGGTCTAGGTTCCTCATGGGATACCCGATTGACAATACCAACTTGGGCATACTTTGGATATCTCTAAACCATGGTCTACCTGTACAAATATAGTATATGTGTGAATGTATATATATGTTTGTGTGTGTTTGTTTGTTTTTTTGTGTGTGGATACATCATAAGTCAGTTGGAATATATGTATGGAATACATAACTAGGATTATATAAGGTTAATTGCAAATAAGGACCAAACCCAAGTAGGTTATTTTACATGGATAATTCATCCAAAAACAAAATAAAATTCCCTCCTTTGTAATACAAAAGAAACACTTAATTCTTAATAAAAATGAATCATGACCCCAGACAAGGTGATCACTAAATAGGTTCCCATCTATCTCTCTAAGATCACAATATGTATAAATCACTTTAACAGTCCATCCGAGGAAATTTGAAAATGGAACCAAAGTATCACTCTCTACATGGCCTAAATGCATTAACTCCTAATATATTCCCTGTTATACCACATAAGAGACCAAGAATCACTCGTGGCGTGGTATATAAATACATCCCACAAATACCATCCAAGGAAAACCACTTTAGAACATGGTATCACTCATGGGTAATGTACATAAGAAATATTCTTGGTGAGATCATAAAAGGTATTCCATAAAATAAAACATCTATTTCTCCCATCATATATATGTTTATTTAAAAATTAAAATTTATGAAGCTCAATAAGTATGTCAAAGGCATCCTTATGTGGGGAACCTTTCATCACCATAAACATTATAGAAGGTTATAGGTTCATCTAGCATGAAATATATACAATATAGAGAAATGTAATAATAATCATCACATAGAAAATTCACCAAAACAAAATTGGTGTTTTAATTCAACTCGATATTTGAGGCTCTTAGGCATTTAAGGAAGGCACACCCTTCAGGGTGGATCATGTTTGTGTGATGTCCCTACAATGTAAATTTGAATCTTTCTAGGTCTATATTAACCTTGAAAAAAATATTTAATTTAATTCATTGAACATTTGGGAGGAATAACCTGACAATTATAATGTGTGGAATAATGGTGCATGATAAACACACCAATAATTATAAGGAAAATTACCATATGAACTACTTTATGGTGATAGGGGAGTAATCCTCTTGTCACTACAACAAACTGCGTATTTAGTGGTGGTTTATTAGCGGCGGTTTACTAAACTTCTTGTAACATTTTTTTGATAAATTGTGCTGATATTTTTTATAAATCACCCCTAAATAATTACCTTTTTTTAAATAGTAAACACTCTTCCCCTCCCCTGACACCCCTACCCCCACAACATGACTCTCTGAAGCCCAAGCATCTTTCGCATCGCCGATCTCCACCGACCCTCATTGCCCCAACCTCGTCTCCATCTGTTATCACCAATAGCTGCCCCTCACCTCGCCTTCCCATTCCCCATCGACCCTCACTGCACCTCGACTCGTTGTCCCTCTCCATGCCCCTCTCTTCTAGGTATGATTCGATACACTATATTTCTTCATTTTAAATATTATTTCAAGAATTAGTCTATATGGAATGGCATTGATACATAAGGTGTGTTTCATGGGATAGTTTAACACCTAAACCATGAGTGGAAGTGATTATGAACATCTATTTCTCAGATCACCATGTAATATTTCAACTAAAAGAATGTATAAAATATAATTATGAAAATTATTTTGTAATCCTCACATTGAATAATGCTACTGACACTATATTCATTCAATATGATTAATTATTATATCTAAGAAGAATCTCAATGAAATAACTTTACCATGGTGTATCAATGAGTTGAAGCTGAATCACTCATCTCATGGGAGAGACCCTACCATATATCATGTAATTATAGTGCCTTATAAGGTAATTAGAGAAGGAGGAATATAGCTATAGGAATAGAGAGTATCTGCTGGGAATGCACGCTAATAAGGCTAACTACATCTCATAGAGTTTACATCCTTTATATAGTACTAAATGAAACTCCTTGGGAATTTTGGTAATTTTGTGAATCATTTTGATAAATTAAATTAAAATATTCAGTTATGGACAAATAAAAACCTATTGACTTAAACAAAACTCATCGATTTTTTTAAACAATTAAACTCTATGCCTCGGATTGCGGTCCCTCACCGCGCCTCGCTCAGCATGATATTTGACATGGATATTCAAATTTGGTGTTTTATATTACCCATATTTTGATGTGAAAAAGTACTACTACACCGTCTAAATATATTATCTTGCGTGGGAATACATACGTTTTGATATATTAACATATATTGTATGGAGTCACATGACACGCAATTGACGGTGGTCATGTTTATGAATTTCCATGATGTAGAGAAGTGGATGACTTACTCTTTTATTTCGGTTAAGTTAGTCGGTTATCAATATTAATAATCATTGTTCACATTATTATGTTATTGATAAATATATTAAACGGTTTTTTAGATCATACAGTGTTTAAAAGTATTTCCATGACCGAATCACGTGATCAGTTTCTCACAAGGTTTTCCATGGATCAATAATGCGATCAAAAAATGATCAAAGTCACATGATTAAGGTCAAATATATTGATTCATGTGAAAGGATTTGATGAAATATCTATTATGAAATTTTATATCTAGAGTAGGTATCATTAAGGTGATATAATCTTGGGATTCCATTCACAGGCTCTAGTGGGGATGATTATGCATTATATGTCATGTGCAAGAGTTATATGCTAATTGTTACATTTCAATAGGGTTTTTGAAATTTTATTTCTCAAAAAATAATTCACATATACAAGTACACAAATAGGTCATTATTGGTGAAAAAATGTATTATTGAATGTATATATTCATTTATTTTCAAAATCTTTTAGTGTTCTTGGTCATGGTCTAAGATTTATTTTGGTAAAATTATTTTTTTCAGTTATGTATGCTATTAAATTCATGAATTGGAATTTCATTTTTATTTATGTATATATTTGATTAGTAAAATATATTCTCATCTTTTTTCATATTAATTTACAATAAAGAGTAAAATGACTCCCATTTAAGATTGTATACCCTCAGTCAATGTTCATATCCAATGTTCATATCCCATGGTCATTATCCCTTAATTAAAGGTTGAAAATTTCATTCAAAGGTGAATAAATGTAGTCTAACAGATTCATCTATAGGTATATGGTTGGTGGTATCATACTTTTACATAAATTTTTTTGGGGGGTTTTATATTATTTTTTGTTCCATATTACATAGTTTCCCTAAATTTCACAAAAATATATAACCCCCAAATAAATTTGTTTTAATTCAATTCTAGACATGGTAGGAGACCTTGATATCTGGTTAGAGGTTTATTAACTCAACCAAACTACCAAAAGGGTCATTTTAACTACATTAATTAATGAATTATGTTCCCTTTATGACCTAAGTTACACTATGTCATTTTATGATTCTATTTATATTGTGAACATTGATAATATGTGTAAATAAAATTATGTCGTGGAACAGATTATACACCATGCCCCGTCATATTATTTAGCAACTATTTATATTAAATGATTAAATTAATTGAAAAATTTATTGAGTGTTATATTTTATCCTTAAATGTGGGTTGGAAAGAATTATGATTACATCATTAATAACATCTATAATGCACATGAAATTAATTATTTTTTTATTACTTTATGGACTTGATATTCATTAACATTTAGATTGAATATAGAGACATGATGTTCCTTATTTATAATTATAATTATTGGAAACATTTATTTATATTATTTATTTGGAGTATCTATACATAAATTTACACAAATTGTATACATAATTAATTGTCATGATGTCCCATATTTTAAAAAATTAATTAATGTTCATGATGTGACACATTTTACTTTTCCAAATCAATGGGCATGGCATCCTCTTAAAACAAAACACCATCATTTTGTCATAGAGATACTGTAATTTATATTTAAACTTGTGTTCATAGAAGTATTCTATATAGATTTACATCCATCATGAAATGTGGAAAATATGGTTTCAAAACATCCCCTTATATATGGAATTTGTTTATTTGATTAAATAATAAATACTTATTTAATATATTTATAGTTTTTAAAAAAGTATATGTGAATCATTTTTCTTATTTAGTAATAGTAATGTGTTTTTAATTTTTTTTAATAATCAATAAGTACATTTTGAAATATATGGATAGAATATGGATAAAATTATCTAAGAACATACCTCAGTATACTCAAGGATTTAAAGAGTTTTTAGATTTCTCAATTTCTAATTAATCTATTAATGGGAGAATAATATGTCTATATCCTAAATGTAAATTTAGAATATGGTTGAACAAAGATGAATTTTATGAACACTTGATATTGATGTAATTCGATAGTCAATATTTTTGATGTTTTTGGCCTGGAGAATTGAACATTATTGAAATGTTGAGCACTGATGTTAGTCCAAAAAATGTGATCCCAAGTTCATCAACAATGGAAAATGAAATGAAAAACATTATTAGTGACGAATTAGGAATTTTAAGACAACAACATCAACATAAATTCATATCAAAACAACTGGTTTAGGGTGTTATAAATAGCAATGTGACAAATGAAGTTTTTGAGATAGTAAGCCAATAAGATCAAGATTGTGAAAAATCATAAGATCCTCCTCTTGATTCATTGGAAACTAATGTATTATAAACCATCACTATGAAAAATTTGTTCCCTAGTTTAGTTGATGACGGAAATAAAGAGTTGTATATTAGATGATTGAAATATTCAAAACATTCCTTTCTTCTGAAGTTATACCATATAAAATGCCTATGTGGAATTACAAATAAGGTGATGTCAATGGTATTGAAATTGTTGTGTGATGTATTTTCTAAAGAAAATATCCTCGAGTAATTTTATGATATGATAAAATTTGTTAACATTATTGGTCTGAATTATACAGAAATAGAAGTGTGTCCAAATTATTTTACGCATTATTGGCAAGAGGATTCAAGCAGATAAGATTCTAAAAATTGTTCTTCTTCTAGAAGGAAGTTAATGGGTGATATTGGATGTCTGGATAAACATACTACCATGAATAATTGGAAAATGAACACACTTTCAAAGGTTTTACAATACATTACAATGAAGCATTGATTGAAAAAATTATTGGTGTCATCGAAAAACACCGAACACATGAAGTTAAATTCTATTGATAATAATAATGATGGGGGTAGTGCGACATCCTCAAGGTTCACAATCATGAAACAAAATTGATTAATTACATCCTGATTTCTTATCTGATCCAAGGAATGATTGATTTGTATTGACTAGTGATGGATTTAACACATTTGGGTCTTTGATTACCAGTTATAACATTTGGCCAGTCGTTTTGATCCCCTAAAATCTACATCTGTTTATGTTTATGCAACAAATATCATGTATCATTTTGAAGATGATTCCCAGAAGAAATTCCTAAAAGTGTTATTGAAATAATCATTAAGAATATAATTGAATAATTACCAGATTTTCGAATCAATGTTGTTAAGACATATGATGATTCTTCTAAAACGATGTTCAAAATACAAGAAACTATAATGTGGTCCATTAGTGACTTCCTTAGACAAGGGATTTTATATGGTTGGAAAACATACACGAGGTTGGATTATTCTGTTTGTAAATTTAATTTTGAGCCCAAATGGATACCCTAGAGTTAAAAATTGGTGCTTCATATGACATAAAATATTTCTTGATCTATCTCGTAGATTTCGGCAGAACAATTCAAAATTAATTGGTTTCATTAATCGTAGACCACCTCCATTGTTGTTAACTTATTCTGAAATTTGGGCACAACATGAAAATGTGGAAATAGAATTTGGGAAGGTGAATTATTTTAATGATAGTTGAAAATGAGTTCTAAGTGCATCATCAAGTGAAATCATAATGAAACAATTTAATAAAAAAGAATATTCTTTCAAAATATTTATTTTGAATTTAATTTTTTGTGTCATAATCACAATGTGATTCTTATGGAGAATAGTTTTTGTGGCTATTTAATCTTCACAATTATTAATGATCATGGAATGTTTAAGGATCATCTCAATGATTGGAATTACTTACAAGCAATGAACCTAAAGCGTGATCTATGGAAATATGAAAATGAAAATTATGCCCTACAAATTATTACAATGAAAAATAAGGATGAAGATACATTCCATAAAATTTTAAAACATGTGAAGGTGTCTGATGAGTATTTAATTAACAACTCAAGGTGTGTTGACTTAAAGTATCATAGGTTACATGGATTGAAAAGTCACGATTCACATATTTTTTATAATAGTTACTACATTGGCATTGCATACATTGTTCCCTGAAAAGGTTAATGCTATTGTACTCCAATTCTGCACAATTTTCAGAAAATTATGCGATAAATATATACATTTATTTGAGATTGACATCCCTGAGGAAATAATTATATTGACACTTTTTTTCAATAGAGATGATATTTCATCCATTGTTTTAACTATTATGATGCATTTAACTATCAATTTGGTTGAGTAATCTAAATTTGGAGGCCTCGTACATTATCGATGGATGTATCCAACTGATAGGTACTGTATTTATATCTTTTTCAGTTATGTAAACAATTATTTGAACTTAATTAAATACATAAATATGTTTTTTATTTTATTTTACAGATATCATGGGAATTTGAAATCAATTGTGAGAAATAAATGACAACACGAAGGCTCTATTTCTGAATGAAATTTGGTAGATGAGTGTCTTACCTTTTGTTCTAGATACTTGGATGATATTGAGATAATATTTAATCGAGTTGGTTGTGTTAATGACACCTAACCTTTATTTCAAATACATTTGAAATCAAAAATATATCTTTTTATTGGCTGATCATTTGGGAGGAACAAAAATGTTACACTTACATAAATGTAATAATTATAGGCACATAGATATGTGCCGATAAATAGTCAAATTGTATATCCATTTGTTGAGGAGTTCAGAATAAAAACAAAGAGACTAATGAGAGGTCGAACAAGAAATGAGAAATACATTACAAAGGTTGTTAACAAAGATCTTTTAAAAAGGTTTTCACGAAGTGTATGTTCATAAATATTGTAATTAATATGGATATTAAGTTGAAACATGTATTTTGTAAATATAAAAATGTATATTATTTTTAGGTCATGAATACTAATACCTGGGTATTATTGTCCAATGATTTTATGTGTCTTCCTCAAGATCCTATAACTATGGCTTGAAATATTGATGCTTACAACATGTATAACAGTATATTTCATATAGTTGATCGAGAAGAGGGTTTGAAAACACAGAATAGTGATATATTTACAATTTCTAAAGTGGTATACTATTGATTGTTGATTGATATTATCTAATTAAACTACCATGGTATTTTTTCATTGGTTTTATTCAAATTCAATTGTGTCGATATTATCATAGGTGTTAAAAGAGAATACACACAATTTACTATTGTGAACTTCTCTTGCTTGAAGGATTTTGGTTACCATGAACTACATGATTTGTATATCGTATCATCATAGGTAAAAATTGTATGTTATTTTGAATATGTTGTGGATTAAGGGTTGAGTGTTATTGCTCATGTAAAACAAATAAATTTGTATGATAGTGGTGATGAAGTGGATGATTTGACCTCTGACATTGAATCTCATTAACAACAAGAATCAAACATATTTGACCATCATGATATATAATATATTTGTCTTTAAAGGGTGGATGAAGTGGATGAAGTAATGGAGTAGGAAAAAAACATGATTGAATGGGAAAATGATTGTATTTACAGTTATCCATTCATTTATCAAATACTTATATCATTTGTGTAGTCAATAATAAGCATTTTTAGGTATCTATTGTTCGTTATCATTGTTCATATGTTATCATTTTTAATTTTTTTCCTGCATAAATATTTTGAAATATATGTTATGAACATAATTTTATTTGATCAAATGATTGTAATTCCAAAGAGGAAGCGTCACATTGTTTAATCAACCACACAAGTTGATGGTGATTCATATGTCTCCCTCTCTGCAACATGTGATACACTATCTTTATTCCACCATGAACCGTCTCTCCAACCCTCTATGATCACCTCTTCAGTAGATCAAGAAATGACTTCCCCTTCTGGAGCCTCAACCGTGAGATAGCGGGGTTCCACTCCATGTTCTTCATGGGGATATTGGAGGGTGACCATTTTAGGTTAAAATTTTATATGAATAAATTTATTTCACTTTTTATGGTAAATTATTTCTTATAAAAGATGGAAACAATACAAGTGTAGAGAAAATATAAAAATTTCATATGTGTGGATGCTTACGAGAGAGAAGATAGTTTTCCCATTTGATTCTTATGGGGTCGCTACAGATGATGTCGTAGGTATACTTGGCCAGCTTTTCAGTCATCTAGCCACAGAGCTAGTTTCCCTTATATGTATTTATGATGATTGGAGGCATATGCCTTAAAATTTCATAAAATAACATTTTTGATTCACAAATAAATGTAATTTTAATACATTGTGGTTTAGTTCAATGTCATTATGTTATGAAATTTAAATATTTTCAAAATTATTTTCTGTGTATTTATATTTTTTTACTATACGATTGCTGAATTGAAGCACGAAAGTAGACATTCAAAAATATGGGAAAGAAATAGAAATACATTAATTGGATATTGTTTAGTGATGACAAAGATACATTGTTGAGCTCCCAACATATTTATGGTATGGTACCCAATGGGGTACCCAAAGAGAAATGGAATGTTTTTATTGAAAAATATTGTGATGATAAACAGATGGTATTTAAATTTATATTGTTATATTAATCTCATTTTAGATGTGTACATGTATATTAAAATGAGATGACATTTAATACATTAATATTAAATTACATTTTATTTTTATTAGGATCTTTCAAGGATGAATGCATCGAGTCAGTCTAATGAAATCTTCCCTCACACTCCGGGATCAATGATTTTTTCTAGAAGCTCATCGGCTACGGTAATCATTTAATTAGATTAAATATTTATAATAAAATATTATCTATTTAATATATTATAATTATTGATTTATCTTTGTTTAATGCAGTCATAGTGTTTAGGGCATCCAGAATCCTGAACAGAATTATGGTTGGATGTTCATAAAAAAGCCAATGGAATTTTTCTAAAGAGTCTTCCAAAGAAGTTTTTGATGAAGTAATTTTATATTATAATAAATTATGTTAATTTGTATGAATTTAAATATATATTTCTTATAATATGACTGATATTTTATTTATAGGTAAAAATTAATGAACTATGGGATTCCAATCCTGCACAGTCCAACTCAGTCTCCCAAACGGACCTAATTGGTCAAGTGCATGGGAAGGAGCATCCTGTCCGAGTGCTTGGGATGGGTATGGGACCCATAACATTTGAGGTCATTGGCAAACTATCAAGTATTTATGCCGAATCTACTCCTTGTTTTAGTCACTATCTATCCTAAGATGCTCAGAGAGATTCTATTTCAATGTAAAACAAAAATGAGGATCAGGGGGCTTATATATCCTCTTCGCAGAAATCATTGATTGATTTATATCAAAAGACGAATGAATCTATCCCTTGTGACATTGCATCGATAACGAGTTTTGGTAAGCAACATAATCCTAAAAATTAAAAATTAATTAGTTTGCAAACATTTACTGGTTTTTTATTTCAAAATAAATATAAAAAATTATTTAATATTTAATATAATTTTTTTATATGTGATGGTAACAGGAAGTAGAGATGGAGTTGGATTGTGTGAGGAGTTGTATTCCTCATCAAACAATGATTAGTTGTTTTGCTGATATGTTTGACAAATTTGGAAATAGTTTTTTTGTTTATGTATCATGCATGCAGATAGTAGTCACCAAACATATGTTATTTATGTATCATGTGTGTCATAGACTACCACCATAACATATTTTCATTTTTGTTATGTAATGATGTGTATATTAGTATTTTATATAGTTTATTATGGAATACTATTAGATGTATTAGATTATTCTATTATATAAACTCTACACGTGGTTTTTTAGGGTATTGTTCCTAGGGCTGCAGAACATGAATCAAGTTTTTTTGTAAATATACATTTAGTGGTGGTTTAAACAACTAATAACTAAATGGGGCATGTTTAGAAGAAATTGAAAGCACTGCTAAAATGTGGTATCCTATTTTCAATGGAGGTTTAAACCGCATCTAAATTAAACAATGAATGTATTTTATCGATGGTTTTCGCAGGGAAAATTGGATTCTTTATAGTGGTGATTAAAACCACCGCTAGACTGAAGAAATAAAAATGTATTGGTTGCCGAAACCAAATTTAGCAGTGGTTTTATGAAACTACATAAAAATTATTCGGCGATGGTTTAAAACGCCACTATATGTAAAAAAATAGCCGCTATGTGGTGATTTTCTTGTAGTGAGTATCGACTTTATATTCGGCCTTGAACAAGTCTAAACTAAGAAAAAGACAACTCCCTTTTAAATAAGCAAAATTATCATGAACCAAAATAGCATAATTGATAATGAGATAAACTGGGAATATAAGGAAACTATTTTAATTGCTTAATATATTCCCCCCAAAATGATGAATGATTGTCCGATTGGAGTTTAGATGAAGATGTAAAAAAGAAAACTTATCATAGACAAGAAAGAGCAGCTTCATATGGCTGGGCATGCAATGTGAGAGAAATAAATAATGATACATTCAATATAAGGGGTTATAACCCTTTTAAAAAATCCTAGAATGATCATGACATGAATATTTTACCCATTGTGTAAATCTCATGTTTTCCTCATAAAAGACTAATGCAAATCTTTAACATCATCTAGACTAAAAAAACACAGAATGAGTTAAAAACATGTCATTAATTAAATATTTTTCATGAATTAAATTCACCTAATGAATTCAATTAATATTTTTTTTCTATTACAAACCTCCAACCTTCTACTCCCTTCTTCCCATAAATGAACGAATCTTCCTAAAGACATGGTTTCCTAGTCTAAGGCCAAAATATATCTGTAATGAGGGTTTAATAAAATTTTATAATAATCTATACCTCAATATATATTTATGATAATTCAAATAGAGATACATTTACATAAAATTATGGAGCCTATAATTATATTACATCAATATCTATAATAAAATATAATAATTTTTTCATATAGTTATTGTCCAAAAATTAAAATTGATGAATTTAATTTTATGAAAAAAAACTACTTAGAAGTGGAATTATAAATACAGACAAATGAAATGAAAGAAAAGATAGTAAAGATATAAGAGAAAACAAAGAATAAAAAAAATTTGTTATGTACATAATACATCCAACTACATTTGTCGATATTTTCAATTATTTTAATGTAACAGAAATGAATCTTATTGAATTTTGGAGAACAAATATAGAAAATATTTTAGAATGAAAAATAATACATAGTGTGTATGAATATCTTTTTACTTATAAAAATTCATTGGATGAAAGTAATTAAAACATTAACAATATAGAATTTTATGATAATGTTAACATACACAAAAATGTGAAATGTTTTATTAGAAAATAATTAACACATAGGGTTTATCAAAATATTCCATATACAGTAACATGGATGACTTTTCCAATGATGTGGATGAAAATAATGATGAAATATTATCTTCTGATGCTGAGATGAGAAGGAAATCAAATGAAGTGTATATTTCCATGGTTAAAGAATATTACAAGGAGTTATAATTATGATATACTGATCTCAAAACTGTAGCTACTAAAGAAATAGAGGAGAATTATAATTTATTTTCATATTAAACTAAATTAATTAATAAATTGTCTAATCATTCCTCATAGATTAATAAGAACCATTTTTCATGTTCTATATGTTGGAGTGTGGTTTATAAGTATTATAAAAAATCTTTAAGAAATATGAAAAACATAAATACGATTTTATCAGGAAGGGAGCAGATATTGGTAATAAAAAATATAACCTCTCCATGGGAAGAATGACAATGCTAAAATCATGATAGAATTGGATAAAATTAAATTAAATTATTAAAATAAATCCTTTGAATGTAAAGGGAAGCCTATATATTTTTATTAAGATAATATTAAAGTTTTTAAACTTAAATTGAATGTTTAAAGCAAGAAAAAATTAAAAATTAACTTCACAAAAAGAAGAAAATTCTTTAAGAAATTATATAAGTATTTGAGTCCCAAAAGAACAGTTCAATAATTTTATAGAAAACCACTAGAATCACTCATTACTAGGAAAATTATTTTATTCTATATAGTGCACATTTATATTCAAAATTATAAAATGACTAATATTGGAAAAGTTAGAATTCTTTGAAAAAAACTTAATTCTTTAGAAAAAAATTGGAATGTAATTTCAAGGAACCTGTAGCCCTTGAAAATCATATAATTAGAATTATTTGGGAACTAAATGTAGTCTTTTAGGGTACATATAGACTTAATAAAGAATGTATTCCTTATACATAAATTCTGAATGATGAAGATGAAATGTACAAGTAAATAAAGTATTATATCTAGTACTTTTTGACTTATAGTTTTATCTGAACATTCATTATTTATATATGATGTTTAATTTATGTCTATGCTTCAATCTATATGAGTTTTTTCTTTAAATATTTTTTCTATTTTCTAGGGGTGGTCATTGATTGATTGATTTTTTATTGATTTTATTTGTTATCAACCATTATTTTCAATAGATTATAGAAACATGAATTTTCATATCATTTATAACCAAATTCAAAAAAATGAAATCAGGACGTCAAGTTGAATTATAACTTTTAAATTGTTGATTATTTACTATCCTTATCTTACTTTTTAATTAAACTGGTTGGTTATATTACCTTAATTAACTTTTTAAATTTCCATATGTCAAGTTGTATTTTGATAATTTACATAATCGAAAGATCAAATTATATCATGTATTTGTAACTCCCCGACCCTAGTTACCCAGAGTCGGTGCATTATTACATAACATTGTCATGATCACAAGAAAGATCATGTCTCGAAAGACCAATTAGTTTATTAAACTTGGAAGAACTAGATACATTCATAAAGTTTATATCATATCATAAAGTGAAAACCACTACAACAACATATTGTCTTCATATCCCCTCGTACTATCCCTGTAGGTCATTCAAAAAACACTTCTTCACATCCTGGGAAAAATAAAACAATGAAAGGGGTGAGCTCCGATGCTCAGTAAGGACAATAATATAGCGTAAACTTTCATAAATAAACATAAAAATTTAAGGCAATGTATAACTATAACAAAAGCCTTTTAAACAAGATCTTAATCATAATATGGAAGGGATAAAATGAAATATTTCCATTCACTTACTCACATGGATATTCTATTAGTCGAATAACCACATGAAAATATTAATAACCACTTTCATAATGACGGAATGCATAATGCCAGACTATCATAACCACGTAGCCAAGGGCTCGTGCCCAGACTACAAATAAGATTTTGTCAAGGCCTCGTGCCAAGACACTAGTTTGTCTCATGAGACCTACCGATGTATCGAGGAGCTATAGAGGGCTCCACCCGTCACTTACTAAGTCCAATGAATTCCTCATATGAACTGGTTTAAACATAACATAAACATTCATATTAAAACTAGCATACGAAATGTCAATACTTTAACCACAAACCATGAATGGTATAAAAGTTGCACATCCACCGTCCAACATAACTCATTCGATGCAATATGGAAGATTGTATTGTATCAGATTAACCTCAATCAAGAATAATTAAGGATATTGACATAGATGGAAATAATCATCAAAACTATTAGAGATAAATATGCCCTTTTTTCTTGAAATCATTTAAAATCCACCCTATTTGTCAAGAATCCATTTAAAAATAGATTTTTGAATCAAAGTTTCCCATACAACTTTGAAACTATTAAAAGGAATTTTTATTTGAAAACTTTAATGTCCATATTTATAAATCCTTAAACCATTTTTAAAACATGGAAAATAATCAAAAATATTTAGAATGATAAATTTTTAAAATGTTTTAAAATGATATTTTAGTTAGAGTTACTAACCAAAAGAGAGACACTTGAATACAAATAATTGAGGCATATATAACTTTGTAATATCATGATAATAAAGGGATTCATGATATACTATGTCGAATTACATTATATACACCATATAAAAGTGATTTGGTGTATAACAAAAAAGAAGTCTCAATGGAATGTAAATTGAGATGAATTCTCTTATAAAGACCATATCCTTCGGTTATGGATAAATCAAAGACATAATTATGTGTGAAAAATCTAAATACACTCAATATGATTGGATATTCAGTGTAAATCAATCAGTGGAAATTCACACATATTCTTGTAAAAACAACACCAATGAATTGGATATTTAACTCAACAAATGGAGATTGAGTTAAAATTACACTTATCATGTTCAAATCGATGACTTGAGAATTTATCAATGGAGTGATTATGTGTACCAAAAGTACATCCACAAAAAGGGGAGTGGAAATTATGACATAAACAAATGAATAGTGATTCCACACATAATCTTGGAGTAAAATAATCAATGAAATATGCATAAAGCCAAATGAGTAGAAATTGTAATTTAAAATTCCCTTATCAATTACGTAACTTACGAAACAGACAACAATGAAATAAGGATCATAAAATGATGATGTAAATACCCATAAATTAAATTATATTACACAATGAATACAATTATGGGTAGTACACATACACCACATGAAATAAATATGTGGTGAACAAAGGAATTCTCACGAAATTAAGAGTGAGATAAGAAACACCTTACTTAATATGATATCATATATGATCTTTTAACATTAATATGATATCATATATGATATTTTAACATTGATTTGTTAATAATATCTTAGTATAATCATCATTTCGGGTGTTAACTTACTCGTTTTCCTTTATATTCTTTGTTACGTAAGCCATGTTTATTATGGATAGGTTGTATCTAATTCACATCCAGAATTATATCATGTCATTAAACATTATTTTTAATCATCAAATGAGAATTATACTTGAATGGATATGATGGAGAATGAATCTCATCGCGTTCGTGGAGACGGTAGTCCGTACGTACGCACGAGCGACAATATCATTCTTTTGATGTTAGAATAATATATAATTCGATGGTATAACATATATACAGAATAATTATCATGTTATATTTATTATTTACATTAATTACACATCATAATTTTACCCATCCAAATATTAATTTATTGAATGACAATTACACCACAACGTGGAGACGGTAAGTCGTACGTACGCACGTATGGTGACATGCAATTCAAAGGATGGATAGACTATTGAATATGGTTATACCATATTTATAATAACATATAAGTATATATAAGATACTGGAGTTATTATTTTAGAATATAATTAACAAATAAAGAAGAAGTTGAAGAAGAAAGGAACTTGAAAGAGGGTGGTGAAAACATTACCTCTTATTCGGGTTCTTCCTTTTGATTTGATAAAAAGGGATCCTTAGGTCGGCTTTCTGATCAAAATAAGGCCTCTAAGTTGTATTGAGGGAAGTTTATAGAGTATTTGGGCAGGGTTTGTCCGAGCCAAAAGGCTTTGAATGTGTGAATTAGTGAGAATGTGGAGTGCCCTTTTATAAGAGGGATGAGGGGAACCTTTAGAAAAGCTAAAAAAATTATTTTATAATAAATTCATATTCGGTTTATAATGGCTCCAAAGTGGATTATTTAAAGGTTAAGGTTGGGATGGGTTGAAAAACACTCAACAAATATAAATTAGACAGGTTTGGGTCATTATATTAACCTTATCATTAAGTATTAGCTCTTAGTTAATTTGTTTCACTTTTACAATGTATCTTTGTATTTTTATATTATATGGTCAATAAACATACTATATAAATCCAAGAGACTCCCAAGTGGTCCATCTATGATACAACTATGATTATATAAGTCTTTTGGACTATCCTTATATTATTAGGAATTGAATATAAATTAATAATATAATATTTGTTTTAAAAACTCTTTTATCTCAATTTTGACACTATTGGGTATTTTGTTTTTGATAAATTCATAACGTCATTATTACATCGAAAAAAACTTATATAATCAATCCTAATATGTCATATTAACCTTTAAAATTAGTGGATTTCATAAAAATTATAAAATTACATTTATTTTGATATTTATAATATCAATGATTTTAATATTTCATTAATTAGGTAATTACTGCATCCACATTGTGTCATAAAAAAAATATATTATTTAATGTCTAAAAATTATAAATAAACTAAAATTATGTAGGAAATATATTTATCTTTCTAATTAATATTTACAATCGAATTTATCCTATGAATAACCCTATATTAAAAATGTTTTAGTAAATTAACTTTAATTTTAACTCTTATAGCACTTCTTTGAATTAAATAATAATAAATCTCTTAATCGAATACAAGTGGAACTAAATGATAATATTTTACTCCTAAGGTTTTTTTAGTTCGAGATACACTTGTCCAATAGAATTAGGACATGTGTTAGGGTAATATTAATATCATTTTTACCCTTAAAGACCCTATTTACTTTTAACCGTGGTAAATAAAATTAAAAAGTTTCTATTCACCAAAAATTAATTTCAACTCATTGAACCACATTTTACTACTTGATATTAACCGTGTATCTCAGAGTTTTGAAATTCCACTCACAGAAGCGGTAAAATTAAGTTTTATGAAAAATTCAGTTTTTTAACTACCACTTAGTGGTTTCACTATTCGTCAAAAAATGAAAGTTTCCAGAAAAATACCAAAAAGTTGGCCTATGATATATTTGATATTATGAATTCAAAAATGATGTATATATTACCAAATTCAAAACATATTATTTCAATTAATTAATTTAAAAATTAATTCCTTCCGTCAAAACAAATAGCGTGTTTTTATGTGATAATTACTATCAAATGATTTACACTTGTTTATGTCTGGTTTAAATGTGAAATTACATCCAATGAACAAAATTGTACTAAATGGTAAAAATATATTTTAAATACACTTTAAAACCACTCAAATTAATAATTTATCACTATTAATTATTTCGATCAAAAAAGTTGTTTTTAATTAAAATTTAGTAATTTTCATGATTCATCAAAATATGAAAGTTATCCGAAAAGTACCAAAATTTCACCCTAAGCTAATTTCGATATTACGAATCCAAAAATGAAGTCAATTTCAAAATATAAATTTTATAAAATTTCAAAAATTAGGTATTACTATTCATAACGGCTAGTTTGATTGGTTGTGGTGTGTTAGAATCTCGAAGTTGCGTACAATGCACGCCATTGCATTATTCAAAGGGAAACGTACCATGGAAGCTTGGGGTGTTACATTCTCCCCTCCTTCAATAAGTTGCATCCTCGCAATTTTTTTAAAATTGGGCTTGAGAATATAATGGAAAGTCCCACATCAGAAAAAGAGTCAATAAAGCTATCACTTTAAAAGAAAGGAAGAGAGGTATAAAGGTCACCCAAGATAACCCATACTAGGATTCCAGGTAGAAAAACATGGATATGGATGATAAAATAAGTGTTACATTCTGATGGAGAGGGATAGAAAACATGATCAGGAGAAAGTTAACAATACGAAAATCAGAAACATGTGTTGGGACAAACGGTCATTAGTCTCCTAGTAGGAAAAGTAAACGAAAAACATTTTTTATTTTAAGTTACATTACATAAGGATGAGGAATTAATTTATGATATTGACTAAGAACATAAAGATATATACTTACTTTTTATGTAGAGTTTTGATTCTTCAATAAATTTTTACCACTGAGTCATTTTTTCTGAACAATGAGTATTCAAGAAGACTTGGTCACAAGGGAAGAGATAGAATAAACTTCTATAGAAATACATGTTCCATGTAGGATAAACTATATATTTACCTTGTCTTTAGAGATTAATCAAAACCAAAATGGTTAGTATAATATCTGATGATCCCCCAAATGGATATTCCATTAGAGAAAAAAAACACTAATCTTAATTTCTAAAATTAAACCATCAATACGCCAAAGTTAAATAAATACCATTCAATAATCAATTGTCCTTAGAATCCTTCAATATAATCCAAACTAATATTGAATCCCAAAACTTATAAGAATGTTGTCTTCCACATTAAATTGTATCTCCAAATGACATTAATTACTCTTAAGGCCACATACTTACAAGTAATTAACCTAATCATTTCCATAAATAACCCAAATCAATATAAATCCACAATAAAAATATAGATAAAAGTCCACCATTACACCTCAAATGAAATACCATACTATTCTCTTTTCCTTGGGCAAATAGTGTTCACAACAAAGCGAACAACTTCCAAAATAACATTGATCACTTAATCACGAAATCATTTTTCTATACTCAGGGTATTCATTTGATAAGACATAAGATCCCAAATCAAATTATTATTTATCAATAAATTAATTTAACTAAAAATAATAGTCGCACTAACCAGAGACTTCACGTAGTCCAGTGGTAGGCGATAAATCCCAATCTCACTTTTGTTGTGGGTTTGATTCACACACCTTTGTCTGATGTGACGGGTTGTCACACGGTCTGCGTGTTGTCCTTTTTCAAAAACTATATTTTATAACATTACCAAAATGATATAAATTTCTCAAAATAACCAAAACATAATTTAACCACAAATCTTTTCTCATACCCTGCATTTTCATCCCAAATTATAATAACTTATAATTGCCTCAAACCTAATGATCATATAAAACCAAATGGTTATTTATAACTATATCCACAAGAGAAAAGATAATTCTTCCTCAAATATCATTCTCACATGAAAAACTGCAGGGTTAAAAATACAAGAGGAAATTATTCCAAAGTAAACCCATCAACAAGGATCACTAATACTTTTTAAACATTTATCCAACCATTTATTCCCACATAACTTCTTCTTTGACTAAGAAAATATCCTATAGAATCGGGCATTCACTTGGGTAATGGCTAGGTCCCCTATATTTACGGCAAATGACTGTAAATGGATTCTTGGGACCATTTTTATCTTCCACCATAGTACTCTTCATTTTTCTTCGGCAATTCTTCACTTTATGTCCTTCCTTCCCGCACGTAAAGCATTTCTTTGTCCCATTGAGACACTTTCTTGGGTGTCTCCTTCCACATTTCCTGCATGATGGAAATTGAGGATTATTTTCTCCATGGTCTCCACTGCTGCAGCTCTTATCATTCATCACCTTTCTCTTCTTTGTTGAGTCCATGAGTTGGTTAATATATATATTGTTGATCATATTTTTGGAAAATTGATTTGGCATAAAGACGATATCTTTTACACCTATCTACATTCCATTTTTTTTGCTCATTTACACCATTGTTCCCACCTTGTACATCATTCTCAAAGTCACTATGACTTCCTTGGAATCCAGCCATTGATTAAAACCAGAAAGCATTGTGTGAGTAACAGTAGTCATAAAATCATTTAGATATTAATATGTCACCATATTCTCAATTTGAAACACATTAGGATTAACCGTGGTCATTTACACTCATCTTATATATATAATAATTCAAATCTATTTGTAAAGAAAATGTAAATTATCCTAAGCATAACCCCCGAGAGTGTCGTAACCAAGAGTGCAGCAAGGCCCATTGTCGTGCACCAGTTCCCGTTCGAGTCTAGCTCAAAGCGGTGTTTTCAGGTTTTACCCCTAGGTACATCTGTGCCAGAGCCGCCTCTACCTGCTCGTATCCAGACATGGATGTATTTCTCAGAAAACTCACAAAATATCTACAATACCATAATTCTAGGAAGTTATTCTATACTAATCCCCAAAGTTCATCTTAGGTCTATGTGCTCCAATTAGAGTTTATCTAAATCTAGTTTCCAAGGTTTGTACTAAACTTCCTATGATACCAACTGTAACACCTCGACCCTAGTTACCCAGAGTCGGTGAATTATTACATAACATTGGAATGATCACAAGAAAGATCAAGTCTCGAATAACTGATTAGTTTAGTAGCCTTGGAATAACTAGATACATTCATAAAGTTTACATCACATCTTAAAGTGAAAACTAATACAAAAATATCTTGTCTTCATATCCCCTCATACTATCCCTGTAGGTCATTCATAAAACTCTTTTTCACATCCTGGGAAAATTAAAACATCGAAAGGGGTGATCTTAGATGCTCAGTAAGGATAACAATATAGCAAAAACTTTCATAAATAAACATAAAAATTTAAGGCAATGTATAACTAAAACAAAAGCCTTTTAAACTTGATCTTCAACAAAATATGGCAAGGATAAAATAAAATAATTCCATTTACTTATCACATGGATATTCTACTAGTCTAATAACCACATGAAAATATTAATAACCGCTTTCATAATGACGGAATGCATAATTCCAGACTATCATAACCACGTAGCCAAGGCCTCGTGCCAAGACTACAAATAATATTTTGTCAAGGCCTCAATCCAAGACACTAGTTTGTCTCATGATACCTAACGACGCATCGAGGAGCTATAACAGGCTCCACCCATCACTTACTGTGTCCAATGCATTCCTCATATGAATAGTTTTAAACATAACATAAACATTCATATTAAAACTAGCATACGAAATGTCAATACATTAGCCACAGACAATGAATGGTATAAAAATTGCACATCCATAGTCCAACATAACTCATTCGATACAATATGGGAGATTGTATTGTATAATATTAACCTCAATCAAGAATAATGAAGGATATTGACATAGATGGAAATAATCATCAAAACTATTAGAGAGAAATTTCCCCTTTTTTCTTGAAATCATTTAAAATCCACACTTTTTGTCAAGAAGCCATTTAATAATAGATTTTTGAATCAAAGTGTCCCATACCACTTTGAAACTTTTAAAATGAATTATTATTTGAAAACTTTAATGTCCATATAGATAAATCCTTAAATCATTTTTAAAACATGGAAAATAATCAGAAATATTTAGAATGATAAATTTTTAAAACATTTTAATATGATATTTTAGTTAGAGTTACTAACCAAAAGAGAGACACGTGAATACAAATAATTGAAGCTTATAAAACATTTTAATATCATGAGAATAAATGGATTCATGATATACTATGTCAAAGTACATTATATACACTATATAAAAGTGATTTGGTGTATAACAACAAATAAGTCTCAATGGAATGTAAATTGAGATGAATTCTCTTATAAAGTCCATATCCTTCGGTTAAGAATAAATCAAAGACATAATTACGTGTGAAAAATTTAAATACGCTCAATATGATTGGATATTCCGTGTAAATAAATCAGAGTAAATTCACACATATTTTTGTAAAAACAACACCAATGAATTGGATATTTAACTCAACAAATGAAGATTGAGTTAAAATTACTCTTATCAAGTTCAAATCGATGACTTGAGAATTTATCAATGGAGTGATTATGAGTACCAAAAGTATATCCACATAAAGGGTAGTTGAAATTTTGACATAAACAAATGAATAGTGATTCCACACATAATCTTGGAGTAAAATAATCATTGAAATACGCGAAAGGCCAAATGAGTGGAAATAGAAATTTCAAATTCCCTTATCGATTAGGTAACTTACGAAACATACACCCATGAAAGAAGGATCATAAAATGATGATGTAAATACCCATAAATTAAATTATATTACACAATTAATACAATTATGGGTAATACACATACACCACATGCAATAAATAAGTGGTGAACAATGGAATTCTCACGAAATTAAGAGTGAGATAAGAAACCCCTTACTTTGTAATTTTTCCTTGGTAGACGGTAGGTTAACCTCCATTATAATGGTGAAATAATTTTTATTGAATTATAAAAGAATCATTTACATTAATATGATATCATATATGATCTTTTAACATTGATTTGTTAATAACAACATAGTATTATCGTCATTTCAGGTGTTAACTTACTCGTTTTCCTTTATATTCTTTGTTACATAAGACATGTTTGTTTTGGATAGGTTGTATCTTATTCATATCCAGAATTATATAAAGTCATTAGACTTTATTTTTAATCATCAAATGAGAATTATACTTGAATGGATACGATGGAGAATGAATCTCATCGCATTCGTGGGGATGGTAGTCTGTACGTACGCACAGGCGACAATATCATTCTTTTGATGTAAAAATAATATATAATTGGATGGTATAACATATATACAGAATAGTTATAATGTTATATTTATTATTTACATGAATTACACATCATTATTATACCCATCCAAATAATAATTTATTGAATGACAATTACACCACAACGTGGAGACGGTAAGTCGTACGTATGTACGTATGGTGACATTCCATTCAAAGGATGAATAGAATATTGAATATGGTTGTACCATATTTATAATAACATCACAGTATATATAAGATACTTGAGTTATTATTTTATAATAGAAATAACAAATAAATAATAAGTTGATGAAGAAAGGAACTTGAAAGAGGGTGGTGAAAACATTACCTCTTCTTCGGGTTCTTCCTTTTGATTTGATCAAAAGGGATCCTTAGGATGACTTTCTGATCAAAATAAGGCCTCTAGGTTGTATTGAGGGAAGTTGAGAGAGTATTTGGTCAGGGTTTTGCCGAGCCAAAAGGCTATGAATGTTTGAATTAGTGAGAGGGGGGAGTTCCCTTTTATAAGAGGGGTGAGGGGAACCTTTGGAAAAGCTAAAAATATTATTTAATAATAAATTCATATTCGGTTTATAATGGCTCCAAAGTAGATTATTTAAAGTTTAATATAGCTATGGGTCTAAAACCACTCAACCAATAGAATTTAGACAGGTTTGGGTCATTAAAATTTACCTTATCTTTAAGTATTAACTCTTAGTTAATTAGTTTCACTTTTACAATGTCTCTTTGTATTTTTATATTATATGGTTAATAAACTTACTATATACATCCAAGAGTCCCCCAAGTGGTTTATTAATGATACACCTATAATGATATAGGTCTCTTAGACAAACCTTATATTTTTAGGAATTGAATATAAATTAATAATATAATATTTGTTTTAAAAACTCTTTTATGTCAATTTTGACACTATTGGGTATTTTGTTTTTGATAAATTCATAACATCATTATTACTTCGAACACAACTTATATAATCAATCATAATATGTCATATTAACCTATAAAATTAGTGTAATTCATAAAAAGTCTAAAATTACATTTATTTTCATATTTATAATATCAATTATTTTAATATTTCATTAATTAGGTAATTACTGCATCAACATTGTGTGTCATAAATAAATTATATTATTTAATGTCTAAAATTTATAAATAAAATACCATTATGTAGGAAATATTTTTAGATTTCTAATTAATATTTACAATCGAATTTATCTTATGTATATCTCTATATTAAAAATGTTTTAGTAAATAAACTTTGATTTTAACTCTTTTAACTCTTCTTTGAATTAAATAATAATAAATGTCCGAATCTTATACAAGTGTACCTAAATGATAATATTTTAATCCTAAGGTTGTTTTTTGTCGATATACACTTTTCAAATAGAATTAGAACATGTGTTAGGGTAATATTAATATCATTTTTACTTTTAACCGTGGTAAATAAAAGTAAAAAGTTACTATTCACCATAAATTACTTTCATATCATTGAACCACATTTTACTCCTTGATATTAACTGTGTCTCTTGGATTTTAGAAATTACACTCACAGAAGTGGTAAAATTAAGTTTTATGAAAAATTCATTTTTTTAACTACCACTTAGTGGTTTCACTATTCATCAAAAAATGAAAGTTACCAGAAAAATACCAAAAATTAGGCCTAAGATATAATTGATATTATGAATTACAAAATGATTTCTATTTTACCAAATTGAAAACATATCAGTTGCATTAATTAATTTAAAAATTAATTCCTGTCGTTAAAACAAATAGCGTGTTTTTAAGAGATAATAACTATCAAAAGATTGACACTTGTTTATGTCTGGTTTAAATGTGAAATTACATCCAATGACCAAAATTGTATTTAATGGTAAAAACATATTATAAATATACTTTTAAACCACTCAAATTAATAATTTATCACTATTAATTATTTCGATTAAAAAGTTGTGTTTAATTAAAATTTAGTGATTTTCACTATTCATCAAAATATGAAAGTTATCCTAAAAGTACCAAAATTTCACCCTAAGCTAATTTCGATATTACGAATACAAAAATGAAGTAAATTTCGAAAGTTAAAATTTATAAAATTTCAAAAATTAGGTATCACTATTCATAACAGCTAGTTTGATTGGTTGTGGTGTGTTAGAATCTCGAAGTTGCGTACAATGTTTTCCATTGCATTATTCAAATGGAAACGTACCGTGGAAGCTTGGGGGGTTAGAGTATTACTTTATATAGGGTATATTTTTTCCACTAATAATGTTTGAATATGTTATCTCTCAATGGATGAATTTAATCTGTTAGATAGTCTACATATAGTGTAAATTATTTGGGGATAATTTCTAATCATTATTTGCTGAACTACTTTATTGTATCCCTTATTAAAAATATAGTAGGGATAAATATCGTGGAGGGAGAGTAATGAAAGTTTAGATAGAGTTTTACATTAATTTAGTATTTATTTTATTACCATATATAAAGGGGAAACTTTTCTGGATAATATGTATATCCTTATAAAGAGAAGTTTTTTATTTTACTACAATGCTTGTTGAGATGAATATAAAAGGTTATAAATTTAAATCCTACGGGTAATAGCTTTAAGAAACATTAGGAGAGTTAAATATCTAATGGATGATAAAATTAAAATTTTATTTCAAAAAAAATCCACACCTAGAGATTAAACATAGTTAACTATCTTTATTTTAATTTATATAACAATTTTTTATCATTAACCTAGTTTTTTTGCCTTGTATAATTTAATTGAATCATTTTGTCTATAAGAGGGGAATATTTTTGTGAACTCATAAGGTTTCCATTTTTATAATTCAAGGGTTAGATTCAAAGGAATAGATTAAGAGATTAGATAAAATTATAGAGAGTATTTTTTTTATTCTAGTTGAACATAACTCATTCCATTTGTGTACTTTTACTGTCAAAATAGGGATATAATTGGTTCAAAAACAACTTTTGTAACCCTGTTTTGAAAATAAAAACACACTCATGACGTTTTTTATTTATTATTAGGGAGTTAATCAATGTTTTTGTTTGAGTAGATGGTGTCCCCTGATTACATTCCCTGATGTGATGATATGTCCATCAGATGAAATGCATTTAGTATTTTCATCATATGTTTGTGTATTGTAATGGAACATAAGGGATGAGAATATTGGATGATAGATTTAAATCTCGATCCATTAAATTATGGATTATAGTGTTTGATTTTGATTCAAAAAAACCTTAAGAACTCAAAATCCAAATGCCTGAGTTTGTTACCTAGATGTCTATAAATTAAACCAGGGGCTTATAGGACCAATAATGAATAATAAGTGTTGGAAATTTTATTTCTAATAATGTCATGATTACATATCTTTTCTTATATGTGGTCATCTTTGTAATATGTTTTCAAGTGATCTAAGCGTTGTTGTCTCATGGGTTTTTATTATAACGATCTTATTTTTTTAATAATTATTTGAAATATCCCTTATAATCAAAGCACTCTTGATCTATGGTAGCTATATTTTGTGATCTATTTGTATAAGGGATTCCCCGGATAGGATGGAAAATCCCTTCCAATAGGGTGGCAATAAATGAAGCTTAGTATTCCTGATCTTTGTATGTTCGATTATAACAATCAAGTGCCTTTGAGAATATGAATAATGAGTGTCCCATTATAGGAAATTGATATCATCTTATGAGTTTATAGTCTATGGTGTGCCATGTAGGGAATGTGGATACATAGTTTAGGTTTATATATTCTCCTCCTGCTTTGGATAATAGTGAATTATTCTAATGAATTACATGAAAATTGGTAATAATAATTCATTATAGTAGTGCAGGGATAGTTATCGTCATGTACGCACATTATTTTTACACTGTTGTGTTATCCTTTTAATTTTTATTTTACCTTTTTATGTTTTTATATAGTAGTTTAGCTTATGAAAAATTTATATTCCACAAGAGTTATACTTTGTATACTATGATATAATCAGAATTTATATTTTTTGATTATCCTACACTTTGTGTGGGAAGAAAATATCTACTCACATTTTAGATTACAGTAGACCCCCTATAGTTCAAAATCATCCTTATTTGGGATCAATAGTTTATATAGTTTGTGATACATTTCTGTTATGGTGTATACATATATATAGAAAGTAATGGATCATGGTTATGACATATGTATTCATGCATGATCTATAATGGATTAAGATATACTGTATACATGATTTAGGATTCAATGGGTCTAGGTAATATTATGATGTAATGGGGATGTAGTGATATTCAGGTAGTGTAGTGAGATTGGGGATATGGTATGGATACAATTATATATGGTATTATGTGTCTCAATGTATATAGGGTATAAGAGAACAAGGATGTAAGATCCTATATTTTTCTTGGAATGTCTCTCTTTATGTTTTTCATTAAACTTATTTTAATTTAGTTTTTTCTCATATTTAAACCACAGTGGTTGTTTTTTCATCATGGATGTCTATAATTTGAATAAACCCAATCATTTTTTGTGATGAAAATATAGAAAATCGGAAAAGATTCACATGGAAAACATTTTTCCAGAAAATATCTTAATGTTTAGGGATGCATGTTTGTTTAAATTTATGGAGTCTGAGTTTAAATGTGCCAAGTGTTACTAGGTGTTCGTAGAATGTTAAGAATCCATAAACGAGGGCTAGGTTGTTTAATAGTGTAATGGGAAGAAAACACATCAATAAGACATTTGAACATTGTGTATATGGACTACACGTGGTATAATTTTTGAGGAAATTATAATATTTCTATTTGAGGTGATGGGTTTTTCAGTGTATCCCATTAAACTGAGTAACCTGATAGGTTACTATATTAGATGATATGAAATTCCCTAATCATATATTTTAAAGTGTTCAATACAGATGATTTCTTTTTTGATCTCACAGTAATCTTATCTTATTAACCCAGGGGAATCCTCTAAGGGATTTTGGAGTTCCAACCTACCTTCCATATGTTCCAAGAATGCGGTCAAATCCTGATAAGTTGTTTTTTTAGGATTTCCATTCTCTTCCTTGATTGTCTAACCATTATAGAGAGATTCACTGACCATGTGAGTATTTCGATTTGAGCATGATAATTTTTGATCTAGGATCCTCTAGGCCATCATCTACACCTTCATCCTCATGGTTGTTTTTATTTGGAAGCATTGGGTTCTTCTTTAGTTAAAAGTAGGGTTCTGAATTGTAAAATAATGGTTTGATAAATTTTCTAGTATATAACATATTATTAATAAGAGAACAAAACATGTTCCTAAGTTATTTAAATAATTAATGATATTAGTCAAGGGAGTCTATTAGACTTAATTGGTTACAAAACTTGCTTATGGGTACTCTTTGGATAATTAAACCATGATCATAGTTGAATTGGATAATTTATTAAAGTGTTTTTTAAGACATGATATAATAGGTATTTTCTTGATATATAATTATCTATGTTATGGATTACTACTTATTGATTTGACATTGGATCAATTGTGAGAAAAATGAAATTGGTTATTGTAAGAAAAATGCTAATTTACAAAATTAACCATTGAGGCTTATGATGAGATATTGTGATATCCTTGTTGTTGGTATATGTTTTTTATGCTTTTTGGAATGCTTATATATCATGAAATGTCCTCGCTTATGTACACTTATATGTTATAATGCTTATATTGAGTATGACCGGTAGAGTCTCGGGCTGTAATTCATATATTGAGATGGCTCGGACCTATCCCAAGTTGTAACTATTATAAGTATTAAATCAGAATCTATAATTCTTATATTTAGCTGGCTTGGCCTAACCCTTTGATGTAATGCTTATAGGCATTTGACCAGAATGTTGTAATGCTTATAGGGATTTGACCTGGATTATTATTATCATTCAATGTTTATGGTTATTGTTGGATTTATTGTGATACATTACCAGAGATATTCTATCATGACTTTGAGGCATGTCATTTTACTATGGTTATTTGTTTGTGGTTGCAAAGGTTGTGAGACATGCTCAGAGATATTTTTTCAAAGATACATAATATGTTTTTGTTGAATTTTTTACATTTTTAATTAATTTAAACACCTAATCACTTCTTTATTTCATACACTTACTATTAGACAATTTAGTTCATACGTGGTGGTGTTGACTTATTATGTTATACTTATAATATATTTGGTCATCTTTTGGTTCCTGAGATGATTGTGTGCATTTAAGTTTGGGTAAGGTAAAAGACCTTATTATTGATTGTTTATTTCTAATTGGAGAGAGTTTGAAGATGTGACTAACATGGGGTTCAATACTAGGGACTATTCTGTCCTTATTTGAGTATGATTGTATTTTAATTTTATTGTTTCTAGGATGACATTTTTTTTTCATTCTATAACTTCATTAAATTATTCCTTTAGTTTTCTTTAGATTGTTCTGTTGGATTTCATTATTTGTGTCTTTTATACTATATTGTATCTATTATTTCCAAACTATGATATTTATATATTATTATTGGATATTTCAATGTTTGCTTTTAATCTATGAATCTATGGGGTAGATTCTACCCACTATACATATCACACCCCTAATGATAGTCAGCATCTGCTGGCATATGCTGAATAGGGGGGTGCTCAAGGTCTCGTAACCATACCTTTATAACCACATGAGAATGTTCAAGATTAGGGGAAATTACAGAGTTTCATCATAATATAGTAGGTTTTATTTATATTTCATTACTAATTTTGTAATGGTAAAAAGAGAATAAGATGTTTCAGGGAAGGTTAATGAGCTCATTCATGAGTGTAACTGACCCATGTATATGAAAAATCTGAGTGTGCATTGATGTAATTTTTTATACTTTTTTCTTATTATATTTAATGTTATATCACTTTGGGTGATTCACATGTTGTATTAGTTTATTAATTTTGTTATTAGTTCTTGACATTTATACTCAACGCCCAGTATCACACAAGATGAGTATTCAGGCTTCATAATGGGCAGATAAGGATATCTGGACATGAAATTTTCATGATAGCGACATATTTATTTGCATATGATATATACATTAGTATTGAATTGTGATATTATATATCTATTTTATCTGATAATTTAAATGAATTGACATGTCATTCGAAAACACTTGTAATCCATCTTTAGAAAGACAATGAGTCCGTATTTTTCTGTTGTTGTCACCTATTTAAGTTGACATTGTTGTTACCCAGTGATTTATAGAGTACATTTTTATTGTTCATAAAAATTACATTCATTATATTCAACATCAGAATCAGGTGATTTGTAATTATAACACTCATCACATAGCTGAACTAGATATTTCTAGAGTTCTGGAGGAAAAAATAGATTTGCATCCTTGTGACATATTCTCAAGGGTCATATTATCCATGGAATGATAGACAATAAATACCATTCATTCAATTTCTAAGCTGAAAATAAAGTATCAACTATTGAATCAACCTTCATTCACTTGGTAAGGTGGACCCAAAATGTTTTAGTTATAAATTGAGTCCTCCAATATGATCTTTAAGCATCTTCAGACATCCAATGATAGGAGGGTGAATCGTACTAAATATTTTATTTTTTCACCTTCAAATAATAAGTGGGATATTCTAAAGGAAGATAGAAAATAATATGATCTTCCATGGAATGACTTTGAGAGGATGTTCAAGATCCATTTCAATCCTGAGATTTTGAGGGATGCAAAAGATCAAGAGTTCATTCATCTTACATAGGAAGTCATATCCGTTATGGAATATACTATAAATTTCACCAACAAAAAATGATTTGTACCATTATTCATAGTCAAGGAGATCTCTAGAGAGGGATGTTTCCATAATGGTAATCCTTATGAGATCAGGTCATAGGTGACCATTTTTCCTTTGAGAAAATTTGAAACATGATGAACTTGAAACTCATCACATAAGGGAATATGAGAGTGCACCAAGAAGTAGCATGGATGTTTCAATAGTTGAAAGTATGATCTCTTCTTCTAGTAGATGGAAGATTCATTATAATAGTTTTCATTGGGGAATAAATAGGAACAATAGTCAAGGAAACATACTTCTACATTAGGACTATATCCCATTATAATGTTATTATTCTAGAATGCTTGGTCACAAGTTCCCATAGTGTGATCACTGTACATTTTAGTATCATATCTATGGAATAACAGGTCATATTCAATGTTTTTGTGTGAAATTTTCTTGGTAGACTAGTGTATGGTGATCTAGACAGGTTCTGGAGTTAGAAAGGGGCTCAACTACCCTTCAGTAAGCTCGTAGTTGGAGATCCACTAGTCATTAGGGCTTCATTATACAACATGGTTCTCTAGTAAGGGATAAGTAGTACTAGTAAAGAGAAATAACTCAGGGTAGTCATACTAGATCCTAGGTAATAGGTACAAGTCATCATCACGTTATGAAAAATACATTGGAAATCGTTGATGTAGAAACATCTACAATCAAAGGTAGATTTCTTGTATCATCTATCTTAGATTTTGTTTTTTATATACGATCATCACATTCTTTTTTATATACTCTTTATTGAAACATTTATGGCCTTAATGTGAATTTCATGGATGGTTATTTGACAATCAACACACCATTGAGAGTATGGTCAGATAATATCAATCATTTAAAGGCATGTTCACTAGAGATTTGTCGTTACCATTTATTCTTTAAATGACAAGATTTAACATTATTATTGGTATGGACTGGTTTGTTTTATACTGAGATCATACCAACTATTTCAGATGAGAGTTACCTTATTATCTCCAGAAGGAGGCAGTTATTATCAATAGGGTGAGGGGTATCTTTAGTCTCTTCATGTGGGACTAATTCATCGTAGATTTGATTGAATCACGTGTTAGATAGATGGCCTTTCCCATGATGATGGTGTAATATAGTATGATTATTTTCCACTAATATTATACCATTTTACAGTTGTATCCATGGATTATTACTATGGATTAACACCAGAGCGAGAGATCAAGTACAAGATCAAGTTGGTTATGGGAGTAGAGCATGTTTTTATCATTCCTAATAAAATGAAACTAGTAGAGCTTTATGATTTGAAATTTTAGTTTTATGATAAGAAATATAAATGGTTCATGTGGTGTAAAGACCCGTAAAATTCAAGGTAAATTTTTTTTAATTTTCTTTGGAATTTTACAAGAGTGCGGTTTCTGACGGCACCTAATTCCGAGGCCCGGTGTGCCCGGAATCAATTTCCGATGTTTGGCTCGGGTACGTTCAGTGAATGAACGAGCGGGATTTTCTAACTTTTGAACCGGTTCCTGGAATCGAATTCCGAGGGCACCGATGGAACCGTTGCGCCGGTAAACGCTTAGGAACTCCTGTTCTGGAGTTGCGTTCATGAGAGTGTTGATAATAAAAATTGTGGATGTTTACTTTGTAATTAGACTACAATTTTTATTATTTTACTCTAAGTGATATCTCTTGTTGGAAGTTGGGTAACCACCCAACCTCCCTTGGGAGGTTATGAGGGTGGTGGGGCCCACACGAACCCCACCTCTTCATATCCTCTAAAACCCCTCAACTCCCTCATAAGTTATGATATCTTAAGTTATAACTTTAGATTAAATAAGGTGAGTTGTGTGTGTGTTTTGAATTTCAAACTCTTGAAATTCTAGTGTGTTGTTGTGTTAATAAAATAAGATAGAGTCTTATTTTATAGTTTTGTCTCCTTGAGAGAGTTGGGAAGGTTCTTCTTGTTTCTTCATCTTCTTCAACCTCGACGAAGAACACGAAGAACGCCGTTCTTAAACAAAGAACTTCTTCGCCGAAGAACACGGTTCTTTCGCGACACCATATCCGCGACGTGACGTTCTTCTTCCGCATCATCTCTTCCGCGACGGTTTTCCGCGACGAACGCCATCGACAACGACTCTTCCCCCGACGTCAAAGGAATCGAAACCGATATTCCACGACTACGTCAACGTGCGACTATCGAGGTAGGGGTTGTTGATTCTTGTTTAATTATTTTATTCTTGCTCGTGGTTCGCATGACTAACGTAAGGATTTTGAATTTATTTAAGTTTTGTTATATTTTAACGTGAGGGGGGACCAGACCACATGAACACGGCCGAACCCCCTCCATCGTTCTTGTTGATTTACCTTGCGGGTGGAAACAAGGTGGCGTGGTGCCGTCGCACCACGCGGTTAATCGTGCGATTATTTTACGCGACGCCGTCGCGCGCGCACCTTGGAAGAATCATCATGAACGCGATGCCGTCGCGCCGCGTTGAAAGAAATCAGAGGCACGGAGGAGGGACGCGGTGCCGTTGCACCGCGCCGTACGACAAACACCGCGGCCGGTTCCGGGCCGCGCCGGAACGAGGAGACCGGCGGCCGGGCCGCTGGCGTCGGAAGCCGAAAAGGGGACCGGAATTTCCGTTCCCGTTGGAGAAAACCGGCCGGCAGTTGGCCGACCGGAAGGTCAAAGGCCGGGGGAAATAAATTGCCCCGGCCAGCTCAAAACCCCCCTCATTTAAGAGGGGGGCGGTTTCTTTTGGGGGTGGGGGGGGGGGGGGGGGCAGGCGGCCCCCCGTTTTATTTTAGCTAGCCCCCGCAAGGGGGGGTGGCGTTTTTCGCAAGGCGCGGCATTATGTCGCGCCGCCGCCTCCAAGAAAGCGGGGGCTTTTCCCCCCGCATGCCGCCTCCGTGCGGTGCCAGGCAGCCGCGCCGCCAGGCTGCCGCGCCGCCGCCGCCAGGCCGCCGCGCCGCCGCGCCGTCGCGCCGCCGGCCGGCAGGGCCGGGTTCAGCGGACCGGGTCAGTCCGACCCGGTTCGGTTCGGATCCGGGTCTGGTCGACCCGGTTCGGGTCGACCAGGGGGGGTCGGGCCGGGTCGGCCCGGACCTGGACCCCCCGTTTCGAATCATTTACGGTCTTTTGGCCATAACATGAGCCACGTACCTCCGATGGACGAACCGTCTACGAAAACGCGATCCTTGGATCGAGACGGTCGTTTCGGTATATCTCACTCAAGGTTTCAGATTACTTTGAGTTCGGCCAGGCTAGTTCGTTCACGAAACCAACCGGGCCTTCGGAGCGGAAACACTCATATCTTGAGCTACGGACGTCCGATTGACGTGCCGTCAGCTGTGTTGTGTTCTTCTTAGTGAGACGGATCTTTTGGCATACTCCGCCCGAGGTTTGGACGCAGGTGGAGTACGGTCGGGTTGGTTTTGCCTTAAAAACCAACCGGGCCCCGGGGACGAAAATGTCAATAACTCTCAGACCGGGCGTCCGATCGACGCGCCGTCTGTTGCGTTGAGTTCCTGTTGACGATACGGAACTTTTGGATACATCAACTCTGGACATTGTTTCAGTTGATGTATCAGCCTCAGGCTCGTGGAGCGGACCCTCCGAACGAGCTTGCTATGTGCGGGAACCCTAGTGCTGGCTGCGACTGTTACTGTGACTACTACTGCTACTGTGACTTCGACGACGACAGTACAGAGATCTTGTATGGATTCGACGACGACGACTACAACACTTAGCGATCCTGCGCGGATCAGTGCTACAGGTCCTGTGTGGGCCCGATCTTGTGTGGATTCGACGATGACGACTTCAGCACTCAGCGATCCTACGTGGATCAGTGCTACAGGTCCTGTGTGGGCCCGATCCTGTGTGGGTCCGATCCTGTGTGGGTCCTTGCGCTCAGCGGTCCTGTGTGAACCAGCACCTACAGGTCCTGTGTGGGCCCGATCCTGTGTGGGTATTTTGCGGGGGTTAGTAACCTATCGATCCTTCGTGGGTCCGACGACTTAGATGGATCAGTGATCATCTTTATCGTCTTTTGAAGAAGTATACCTGTGTGAGCTGAAACCTATTACTTTCCTGTGTGGATTGTGTTGTGCAATCCTGTGTGGATTACGTTTTGCTTTCCTGTGTGGATTGTGTTGTGCAATCCTGTGTGGATTACGTTTTGCTTTCCTGTGTGGAATACGATTACTTTCCTGTGTGGACTAAGTTGTACTTGGGCTCGGAGGTTGTAGCGTATTTGAAATTGATGACTTAGGTATATGTATGGGCATATACCTAAGCAGTGTCGGTTGCACTTCGTGATTGTACCTTTCTTCGTGGTTTATCCTTTGTGGATTTGAGAGACCTTCAGGGGTCTCGGGGTCCCTACTGAGTAGCTTATACTCACCCCTGCACGGGCTTTGCCCGCACTACGTTGTGTTGGTTGCAGACGACGGACATCGTTGACCTTAGCTAAGGCTTGCAGAGCGGGACGGTACCCGGAGGTGGACCATTGGGCAGGACGTGCTCGGAGCGGACGGCGGGACCCATGGAGCAGAGGAGCTATCTGTACCCACCCTTCAGGTGGGATTTCCAGTGGACACCTCGGTGTAGCGGCTTTTACCTTTCAGTTGCTGTTTTTCCCTTTCGAGTTGTACTTTACTTTCAGTTTGGGTTTGTATACTGGCCCATTTATTTTTCCTCACTTTCAGTTGTACACTACTTTTGCTCAGTGTTTACTTTCCGCTTGCTGCTCTGTGGTGTTTGTTTACTTTACAAAGTCAATGCCTTCCCTTTTTACGCCTTGGTGCTAGTCGCCAGCCCCTGGCCTATGGAAGGCGGGCTTGGGGTAGTCACGGCACGGACCCCGAGGGCGGGTCGTGACAAATTGGTATCAGAGGAGTTCGGTTCTACCGTGAACCCTGATCTCTTCTATGTGAAGCAATAATGTTTAGCGTATTGAGTGTGGTTATCAGTCCAGGGAGTCCAGTGTTGGTGCGGCGGCCAACGTATCCGTACACCAGGACCCTGACTTCTGATTTCCGACTTAATGCACGAAAACATTGATTGCGTGTATGTTTCAAAGTTTTCTTTGTGATTTTCTTGTGTCAGATCACCAGGTATATTGTTTGACCATGGCGCACCTGTTTCCTATTCAGGATGGCCCCACGACGGCAGCCAGCTAGGGTTCCGAGAGTCGAGTGTGACGACAGCCCACCGAGCGACGAGGCCTCGGTGCAGGGCCCTTTATCAGTAGTGGCACCGGCGGTAGCTCTACCCGCCGAGCCCCCGATGCTTCCAGCACCAGCCGCTGACGATGCACGACGCCTCAGCGCACTGCATGAGTTTCAGCACCAGCGACCACCAAGGTTTCGCGGGGAGACGGATCCCCAGGCAGCAGAGGACTGGCTGGAGGCAGTGGTACGAGTGTTTAGGCTAGTGAGGACACCAACAGACCTCATGGTGATCCTCGCTGCGAGCCTACTACACGCAGCAGCAGGACGATGGTGGAGCTTGATGGTCCAGGTGCACGATGAGGCATCTCTACTATGGACGGACTTTGAGAGCCTCTTCCGCTCGGAGTTCGTCCCAGCCACCCTTCGTGCGGTGCGCATCCAGGAGCTTCTTCAGCTGCGGAAGGGCAGCATGACAGTCGCTCAGTACTCGGCGAGATTCACCGACATTTCTTGGTACTCGACAGACATGGTACGGGACCCCTTCATCCGGGCCCGGACCTTCGAGCAGGGATTGAGACACGAGATCAGGGCATCACTAATCTCCCTCAGCATCCTCACCCAGGCAGGAGTGCTGGAGCGGGCCCTTCTGATCGAGAGCTTCCTTGCTGAGTCTACACCAGCACAGCGACCCACCGCAGGGCGGCACGTGGCAGAGTCATCTGCAGCAGGCAGTCGACGGATGACTCAGGGGTCCATGCAGACCAGATCTTCAGGCAGACGACCTCAGGGCACTGGCTCAGCAGTGCAGGGCACACAACGCGGAGCCAGTCTTTCGAGTGGAAGACAGTGCTATGCATGCGGCGGGCAAGGCCACATGGCTCGTGACTGCCCCGACCTGCCATGCAGAGGAGCAGCAGACGGTTGAGGAACCACCTAGACAGAGGCAGAGGTTCGACCGTGGCGGTCCGCAGGGAGGAGGCGGACGAGGCAGAGGAGCTGGCCGAGCAGCAGGTGGTGGGCGACGTTTTGAGGCTCTACCACCACCACCACCAGGAGGTCCAACCCGACCACAGGGAGTAGGTGAAGATGCGAGAGCTCAACTTCAGGCAACCGATGCCTTTGATCATGGAGCTCTGGGAGCCGATGGACAGGAGCAGAAGTAGTCGATACATCCTTTGTACTTATGGTTCCTTGTTGCTTCTGTGTAGCATCTTGTATTATGAGATGCAATAATAAAAGACGCATACCTTTGTGATATTTCGTTCCTATTCTCTTTCGTGATGTTACTAAGAGGTTCCAGTTTTGGCTGTTGACTTGACCCTCACTTGTTAGACATCTACTGGAGGAGACCAAGTTACCACACACGAATGCCGACAGTGTGACTCAACCCTTGGAGGCGAGAGTAACGGTTGGATCTCTTAGTAGTAGCGTCGAGGCCTTACGACATCATCCTTGGTATGGATTAGTATCATCCATGTTAGGATTGACTGTATTAGGAGAAGAATGTGGTTCATCCAGGGGATGAGACCAGATTTCTCTTATCGGCAAAGAAGAAATCTTGCAGCTCTTGTGGGACCTGAGATGGTCCAGGTCATCCAGGGGCGGATGAGTACAGCTCAGAGCCGGAAGAAGCCTTATGCTGACAGGAGGCGGAGGCCACTGGAGTTCGAGGTTGCTGACCACGTCTTCTTGTGGGTCTCACCTCGACGTGGTATTCGGAGATTTGGCCAAGGCGGCAAGTTATCTCCGCGCTTCATCGGACCCTTCCAGGTCCTCAGCAGGATTAGCGAGGTGGCTTATCGCCTGGCTCTACCACCTCAGATGCACCGGGTGCACGACGTCTTCCACGTATCCCAGCTGAGGAGATACGTGCACGACCTGACGCACATCATTGACCATGGGGAGCTTGACGTTGATGATGGGGCGACTTTTACGGAGGTTCCGGTGGAGATAGAGGATCGACAGGAGCGGGTCCTGCGTGGCGATTGATTCCTCTTGTGCGCATCAGATGGCAGCACGGGAAGCTCCAGGAGAGCACATGGGAGCGGGAGGCTCAGATTCATGCTCAGTACCCTCATTTGTTTCCCTAGTTTTTGATGTATCTTTACGGGGACATAAAGCCCTGAGGTGGGAGTAATGTAAAGACCCGTAAAATTCAAGGGAATATTTTTTTTTATTTTCTTTGGATTTATACAAGAGCGCAGTTTCTGAAGACACCTAATTCCGTGGCCCGGTGTGCCCGGAATCAATTTCCGAAGTTTGGCTCGGGTACGTTCAGTGAATGAACAAGCGGGATTTTCTAAATTTTCAACCGGTGCCCGGAATCGAATTCCGAGGGCACCGATGGAACCGTAGCGCCGGTAAACGCTTAGGAACTCTTGTTCTGGAGTTGCGTTCATGCGAGTGTTGATAATAAAAATTGTGGATGTTTACTTTGTAATTACACTACAATTTTTATTATTTTACTCTAAGTGATATCTCTTGTTGGAAGTTGGGTAACCACCCAACCTCCCTTGGGAGGTTATGAGGGTGGTGGGGCCCACACGAACCCCACCTCTTCATATCCTCTAAAACCCCTCAACTCCCTCATAAGTTATGATATCTTAAGTTATAACTTTAGACTTAAATAAGGTGAGTTGTGTGTGTGTTTTGAATTTCAAACTCTTGAAATTCTAGTGTGTTGTTGTGTTAATAAAATAAGATAGAGTCTTATTTTATAGTTTTGTCTCCTTGAGAGAGTTGGGAAGGTTCTTCTTTTTTCTTCATCTTCTTCAACCTCGACGAAGAACACGAAGAACGCCGTTCTTCAACGATGAAATTCTTCGCCGAAGAACACGGTTCTTCCACGACGCCATATCCGCGACGTGACGTTCTTCTTCCGCATCATCTCTTCCGCGACGGTTTTCCGCGACGAACGCCATCGACAACGACTCTTCCTCCGACGTCAAAGGAATCGACACCGATATTCCACGACTACGTCAACGTGCGACTATCGAGGTTGGGGTTGTTGATTCTTGTTTAATTATTTTATTCTTGCTCGTAGTTCGCATGACTAACGTAAGGATTTTGAATTTATTTATGTTGTGTTATCTTTTAACGTGAGGGGGGGGGGGGGGGGGCGGACCGCATGAACACGGCCGAACCCCCTCCATCGTTCTTGTTGATTTACCTTGCGGGTGGAAACAAGGTGACGTGGTGGCGTCGCACCACGCGGTTAATCGTGCGATTATTTTACGTGACGCCGTCGCGCGCACACCTTGGAAGAATCATCATGAACATGACGCCGTCGCGCTGCATTGAAAGAAATCAGAGGCACAGCGGAGGGAGGCGGTGTCGTCGCACCGCACCGGACGACAAACACCGCGGCCGGTTACGGGCCGCGGCGGAACGAGGAGACCGGCGGCCGGGCCGCCGAAGTCGGAAGCCGAAAAGGGGACCGGAATTTCCGGTCCCGTTGGAGAAAACCGGCCGGTCGGAAGGTCAAAGGCCGGGGGAAATAAATTCCCCCGGCCAGCTCAAAACCCCCCTCATTTAAGAGGGGGGTGGTTTTTTTTTGGGGGGGGGGACAGGCGGCCCCCCGTTTTATTTTAGCTGGCCCCCGCAAGGGGGGGGGGGGCGTTTTCCGCAAGGCGCGGCATTATGTCGCGCCGCCGCCTCCAAGAAAGCGGGGACTTTGCCCCCCGCATGCCGCCTCCGTGCGGTGCCAGGCAGCCGCGCCGCCAGGCAGCTGCGCCGCCGCCACCAGGCCGCCGCGCCGCCGCCGCCAGGCCGCCGCGCCGTCGCGCCGCCGGCCGGCCGGGCCGGGTTCAGCGGACCGGGTCGGTCCGACCCGGTTCGGTTCGGATCCGGGTCTGGTCGACCCGGTTCGGGTCAGACCAGGGGGGGGGGGGTCGGGCTGGGTCGGCCCGGACCCGGACCCCCCGTTTCGAATCATTTACGGTATTTTGGCCATAACTTGAGCCACGGACCTCCGATGGACGAACCGTCTACGGAAACGCGATCCTTGGATCGAGACGGTCGTTTTGGTATATCTCACTCAAGGTTTAAGATTAATTTGTGTTCGGCCGGGTTGGTTCGTTCACGAAACCAACCGGGCCTTCGGAGCGGAAACGCTCATATCTTGAGCTACGGACGTCCGATTGACGTGTCGTCAGCTATGTTGTGTTCCTCTTAGTGAGACGGATCTTTTGGCATACTCTGCCCGAGGTTTGGACGCAGGTGGTGTACGGTCGGGTTGGTTTTGCGTTAAAAACCAACCGGGCCCCGGGGACGAAAATGTCAATAACTCTCAGACCAGGCGTCCGATCGACGTGCCGTCTGTTGCGTTGAGTTCCTGTTGACGATACAGAACTTTTGGATACATCAACTCTGGACATTGTGTCAGTTGATGTATCAGCCTCTCGGCTCGTGGAGCGGACCCTCCGAACGAGCTTGCTATGTGCGGGAACCCTAGTGCTGGCTGCGGCTGTTACTGTGACTACTACTGCTACTGTGACTGCGACGACGACAGTACAGAGATCTTGTGTGGATTCGACGACGACGACTACAGCACTCAGCGATCCTGCGTGGATCAGTGCTACAGGTCCTGTGTGGGCCCAATCCTGTGTGGATTCGACGACGACGACTTCAGCACTCAGCGATCCTACATGGATCAGTGCTACAGGTCCTGTGTGGGCCCGATCCTGTGTGGGTCCGATCCTGTGTGGGTCATTGCGCTCAGCGGTCTTGTGTGAACCAGCGCCTACAGGTCCTGTGTGGGCCCGATCCTATATGGGTCTTTTACGGGGGTTAGTTACCTATCGATCCTTCGTGGGTCCGACGACTTAGATGGATCAGTGATCATCTTTATCGTCTTTTGAAGAAGTATACATGTGTGAGCTGAAACCTATTACTTTCTTGTGTGGATTGTGTTGTGCAATCCTCTGTGGATTACGTTTTGCTTTCCTGTGTGGATTGTGTTGTGCAATCCTGTGTGGATTACGTTTTGCTTTCCTATGTGGATTGTGTTGTGCAATCCTCTGTGGATTACGTTTTGCTTTCCTGTGTGGAATACGTTTACTTTCCTGTGTGGACTAAGTTGTACTTGGGCTCGGAGGTTGGAGCGTATTTGAAATTGATGACTTAGGTATATGTATGGGCATATACCTAAGCAGTGTCGGTTACACTTCGTGATTGTACCTTTCTTCGTGGTTTATCCTTTGTGGATTTGAGAGACCTTCAGGGGTCTCGGGGTCCCTACTGAGTAGCTTATACTCATCCCTGCACGGGCTTTGCCCGCACTACGTTGTGTTGGTTGCAGACGACGGACAGCGTTGACCTTAGCTGAGGCTTGCAGAGCGGGACGGTACCCGGAGGTGGACCACTGGGCGGGACGTGCTCGGAGCGGACGGCGGGACCCGTGGAGCAGAGGAGCTATCTGTACCCACCCTTCAGGTGGGATTTCCAGTGGACAGCTCGGTGTAGCGGCTTTTACCTTTCAGTTGTTGTTTTTCCCTTTCGAGTTGTACTTTACTTTCAGTTTGGGTTTGTATACTGGCCCATTTACTTTTCCGCACTTTCAGTTGTACTCTAATTTTTTTTAGTGTTTACATTCCGCTTGCTGCTCTGTGGTGTTTGTTTACTTTACAAAGGCAATGCCTTCCCTTTTTACGCCTTGGTGCTAGTCGCCAGCCCCTGGCCTATGGAAGGCGGGCTTGGGGTAGTCACGGCACGGACCCCGAGGGCGGGTCGTGACATGTGGACTAGTACATATCCCTGGGGATCACCAGTTCTCATCGCCAAGAATGCTAATGGGTAATTGCACTTATGTTTGTATTATCATAGGTTGAACAAGATGATGATCAGGAACCGATATCCACTTTCATTCATTCATGATATTTTCTTTCACTTTAGAGGATCTAAGATCATATCCAAGATTTATTTTCGATCAGGTTACCACTAATTATGTGTTTCACCAATGTACATTCCCCATTACTCTTTTAGAAGAAGGAATGGTTTTTATGAGTTCATATTTATACAGTTTGGTTTTAACACCATACAAGTGATATTAATGAATATGATAAATTTAAAATTTTATCATTTTCTAGATCATTTTATAGTGGTTATTTTTTATGATATATTATTATACTCCATGTTAGCAGGTTTTCAATCAAAAAATCCTTCCATTTCCTTTAGTACATTCATAGAGAATTGGATTTATGACAAGATAACCAAATTCAATTTCCGGATTAATAATGTTCACTTCATGGACCATGTCATCTTAGAGACAGGAGTTCTAGTGGAACTAGAGAATGTTACAGCCATGGTATCTTGGGAGTAGTCCTAGAAGATCTTTGATATTCAGTACTTTATGGATTTATCACATTATTATTGAATTTTTTTTAGGTATTTTTCTTATTTTGAAGAACCAATGTCTAGTATGACAAATAAAGGGGTGAAGATTGTATGGTGTAATGATTACGAGATAGATTTTAAGGTGCTAAAAATAAGGATAACTTCCACATTTATCCTCTCTTTACATGTTCCACACAAATCATATTCGAAGTACAATGATGCGCCTAGAATGGTACATGGATAATTTCTAATGGAGGAGGATGAAGTGGTTGCTTGCGGATCTATATTGCTAAGGCCACATGGGAGGAATTACACTACGCATGTTCTAGAGATAGTAGTAATGGTAAAATCCCTATGCTGTTTTAGACACTATCTCAATGGTGATAGGTTTGTGGTATACACAGACCATATGATCCTTATGTAAATCCTTTCTTAGAGATACCTAAACCTTTTGTAGAGGAGGTGGGTCATGTATTTGCAGTCCATCAAATTCAAAATGGCTTATACAGCAGGCATGGAAAATGTCGTTGTCGATGAATTGAGCATAATTTTTCATAAAGCAGAAGAATGTGTCTGTAGCAATGATTGGAAGATAATTTATCTCCTTACAGACATACCCCTTGATGATCAAGAGTCTCAGTAGTAAGTATTTATCACTTTGACATCTTTAAACCCATGCTTTTAGACCATATTAAGACCAACCAAGTATCTGATCTGAATGGATTAGATCAGAGAGACAACTTTTATGGTGGGGATACACTACCAGGATATTCTAGGAAGTTGAAGTTATATTAATTTTTAGTTCCATATATGTGTTTTTATGACCTCATGTGAGGAGATAATGAGGGAATTTAATTACTTTAGATTGTTGGAACATCCTAGTTGTAAAAAAATATCATGATCCCCATAAACAGAACTAGATGATAGGAATGAATTTGTAGGTAGAAGAATTCGGGGCTAGAAGCTTCACTTGTCAACTAATCAAATACGAGAAACATAGTCCAGCCATTCTTTTTCATCCCCTTCACAATTAAAAATGAAAATGGGATGATTTTACTAGGGATTTTGTTATAGGATTTCCCAGGAAAACCCATAATAATTATGTTGTATGGTTAATTGTGGATCAACTGACGAAGGTATACATCTTATTACATATTCAAGAGAACTTCATTGTTGATGAGCTAGGTATTATTTTTGTGATCACGTTTTTCCACTTTCATGGTGTTTCTAGGAGCATATTTTTTGATAGATATCCTCATTTTAAAATTTATTTCTGGCATGGTCCTCAAACCACTTTAAGATGATAGGTTATTTTGAGCATAACCTTTCATCCGGAGACTAATGGTCAATTTAAGTGGACTATTAGGGTTATCGATGATATGTTATGAACCTATATTTTGGATTTTCATGGTTCAAGGGAGTGAAATATGGAACTTTGTTATTTTTCATATAATAATATCATCTGTGTATATATCCAAATGTAACCATTTTGGGATTTTTTCACTTTTTTATTCTAGAAGTAGGTTATTCAATGATTTTTTGGCCTAGTCTCATATATGAAATTTATATGAATGTTTAGATGATTATACATTATTTTGTGACAACCTAATATGGTGACCATCATAGATAAAATACATAATTTAACATTGTTCATCAATATTTATTTACGTTTCCACTTAGATTGGGGAAACACCATATTAAGAAATAGTGGCAACTAGCACCCATGATTGTCAGTCCACTTGATATTTTGGAAAGGATCAATCCAGTGGTTTACTGTTTATTCCTTACACCGTGATACAATTTCATGCATGACATATTTAAAATGTAAATGATTTAATGATATCATCCAGACCCTTCCCATGTGACAAACATGGAAAATGTTGAGATTTGTGATGATGCATCCTTTGAGAAGAATCTGATATGGGTTATAAATCATAGCGAGAAATAACATTGATGTAGGAATATATTGTTAGTTAATGTGTTGTGGAATCATGTGATTTTTCTAGAGGATACCAGGGATAGAGAGTTTATATGATAACCTAGAGGCCTGATTGGTTTTTTGAAACCCCATAATGATTTTTGGAGTGGCTCGGAGATGTGATATTTTATGGTGGGGGAGGTTTTAAGATCGCACCATTTTCTAGCACCATCCCTCTCGGAATTTCATGTTAAACATAGTTTTTTTCCGTTTTGACTCATGTATAAAATTACGTGGTTGTGTTTTCACAATGGATGTCTGTTGTTTTAAAAAACATGGCCTGGGGTTGCGAGGAAACAAGGGAAAATAGGAGAGGATCCATGTGAAGGGCCAATTTTGGGGAAATGAATTAATGATCAGTGATGGATGTTTGTTTGAATTAATTGAGTCTATGAATAAATAGGTTATGTGTTACCATGGTTTCATGGTATGTTGAGAATTCTTAAAGGGGTTTATGTGTTTTTTAATAGGGAAATGTGATGAAACCCACTTTTAGAACATTTACACATGATATAAGTGGATTTTACGTCATGTAATGTTTAGGAAAATTCGGATATTTTCATATGAGGCAATTGGTTTTTTCAAGTATCATATTAAAATGAGTTACAAAATGTGTAGGTATATTACATGAAATGTAATTCATTGACCTTATTTTATAATTTATTCCATGTATATGTTTTTTCATTTGATTTCGATGAAGTCTTCTCCACTAAACCCTAGGGCGTCCTCCAGGAATGTTTAGAGATCGTCCTATATTCTAGACATTCCAATAATGCGATCAAACCCTAGTAAGTGGGTTTTTATGTTTTTTCCTTCTATGCCTTGGTTATTTAACTATTGCAATGAAATCCCTTTACCATGGGCTTTTTAGTTTTGATCTAGATCATATTTTATCTAGGATCATCTTGGTGATCATCCACACCTTATTCCTTTTGGGTGTTTTCTATTGGATTCATTTTTTTCTTCTCCAGTTAATGGTATGGAGTCTAAATCATAACCCTATGGATTGATAAATTGGAGAGTATATGAAATATTATGATTGAGCCAATGTAATATTTTTCTAAATCATTTAAATAACGAATGGTGTTATTCCAAGGGGTATATTGGCTTCAATTATTTATTGAATTGGCCAATGTATAATGATTGGATGAGAAAATCAAGAACATAATTGAATTGGATAATGGATTAAAGTGACTTTACCAAGAAATTTTACCATAGGTGTTTTTTATATACATAATCCCTATGTTATGTCATACTACATATTAATTTTATTGTTGATCAATTGTGATAAAAAAAATAAAAGATGCAATTAAATGTTAATGGTAATTCACCTATTTAACCATTGAGTGTTCTGATGTGATATTGTGATATCCATCTTATTGGTACATGTTTTCTAATCATTTCTAAAAGTAATATATATCATTCATGTCCCTATAACATGAACACTTATATGATATAATTCTTCTACTAAGCGGGATGGGACCAGTCCCACGCTCTAATTCTTATAATGACCAAGCTCGTCCCAATCCTATGATGTAATGCATATGGATTTGACCCACATGTTGTAATTCATATATTGCTTCGACATGGATGTGGTAATTCATATATTGAGTGGGATCATCCGAGTCCCATGTTATATTTAAAATAGGGATTTTATCGGGATTGTTGTGGTTATTCATTGTGTATGGTTACAGTTTGTATAATTTTGAGACATGTTGAGAAATATTTTTTCAGGATGTTGAAGATTTTTTTGTTTTATTTTATTAACTTTTGAATTAATTAATATAAATTTCAATCACATTATTTCATACACTTTTTACCAGACTAGCTAGTTTAGGAATAGTGGTTTCACCCTATTGAGTTATACTCACACCCTATTCGAGCCATCGTTTGGTACCTGAGTAGTTTATTTAGATGCGGGTTGGGATAATAGAAAAGGAACTTTATATTGGTTTTCTTTTCTATATGGGCTAGAGTTTAGAGATGGGACTGATGTGGGGTTTGGGACTGTGGACTATTTATTATTCATTTGAGTCTATTGGTCTTTTACATGTATTTTATATTGCATGAAATCTAGTTTCATTCCACCATGAAATTACATTATATTTGATTATTCAATGGACTTTTTTAGTTGGATTTTATTATTGGTTTATTTTGTATCATACTATTTCCATTATTTCTAAACTCAGATATTTATTTATTTTTATTGGATATTTTTCCATTGTGGTGTAAACTCTGAATCATGGGTGTATAGTCTTCCTCCTATACTTATCACACCCCCACATTTAGTTAGAAGCCTCTAGAATATGGGGGCACTTGAGGTCTCATAAACATCACTTTATGACCATGTGGGGGAGTGTCGAATTGGGGTTGTTATAATAGAAATTTGAAATAAAGGGATTTGGTCAATCAATTCATTGGAAATGTGGATGTGGGGTACTTTCATATATATATATATATATATATATATATTCTTTCAATATTATGTTACTTATTTCCAAGTCATATTTTGTCAGTGATCCTTGGTGAGGATGTGAACTTAGTTAATGTGGTTTATGTAATTAGTTTGTTTCATTTTTTATTAATTTTGGTTGTAGTATTATTCTTCCATCTATGAATTAAGAGTCTTTAGGAGGACCCTACCAAGTATACATTATTGCCATCCCATACACACACACACACACATAGATATATATATATATATATATGTATATACATATATATTAGTTTTATAGGAGGGAGTTTGTGAATGAGATATACTTCATTAGATCATGGATTTTGTTACAGATAAATGGATATTGATGTGTTATTATCATACAAGGTCGCATTTGTGTGTTTTTATTTTGTATTTTTTAGTTTTTAATGACATTACCTGAATTTTTATTTGTTTATTTAATATATTTAAGGAAATGAGTATGGAGAACACTTACTATTATAGAGAGAAAAATTTTGTTTCACATGTATTATTTATTTTCCAATGGTTAACAAGAATATTATTGAAGTGGTACATTTCTAGAATGTCATCCATATTCCATAAAAGGGATTTCAATCACATGATTTAGGTTATTGGGAATTTGTTAACAGATGTTGGTCAACTTGACAGACATTCAGCTTTAACAGAATGTCTCTACGTGATAGTGAATTAAATGTATTATCATTTCTTAATATATATTCATGGTGTTCTGGAATATTTAGGGAATATAAGGCTCTAAAATGGAGTCTATGGAAGTGCCCACCCAAGAAAGTGGTCAAGCTCAAAGGGGTTTATAGAGATCACTTGGGACTTACCAATTTGAAAAAAAATCCATGAAATTTCAAAGGCAGTGAAACCTAGATGGAAATACAATTCAATAAAAGGGTGTTAAGGCCATCTATAGAGGGAATCATGATTAAGTACAACGTATTGGAGACTAGAATAGTAAACCAGATTCAGCATAGTGAATTAGACCTAATGTTTTTAGTGAATTACATAAATATGTTCTCTATGATTTTTGTTACTAACTATTTTTGTTGTTGTAATCAATTATTAATCATCATAAAAATATAAAAAAGGGTGTAGTGTGTCTTCCCATAAAGTAGGATAATATTTTGAATCCTTTTAATTCATTTTGTTATTTCAAACTTTATATCCATTTATAGGTTTCATGTATATCAGTTTAACATTACATGTATATTCTTTTGATCTGGCATGTACGTGTGTGCAAGGATAGACATTGGGTGGAGGTTATGGTTCATTGACTTCAGAATTATGGTATAATTAAATGAAAGATGATTATTCATAGGCTCTAATTCAACATTATGTAACCTATGATGTACATACATTAAGTTGATTAAAGGTCCTATATTTGGTGAAATCATGACACCCACCTCCCAAAATATTTTTTTATGTTTGATTAGTGATTTACAGTTCACAGCTACTATATTTGGGATTTTTTTATGTATTCATTATTATTTGATTATTTATTTTAAAAATTGTGAATATGATTATTCATTATACAAATATTGATAAATCATTCAATATTATTTTGGTTTACCAATATTGTGCTTACTCATCACATAGGTTATTGATTATGTCATGGTGATAGTTTGTCTATCATAATTTTATTATAATATTAATGATAACCCATTTTTCCTATTTTTTATTTTTTCATTGGTGAACTTATTTTCCACTCTTTGTTTATGGTATGGTGATTTACCATTCACCAAGGATGAGTGTGAGTATTGATATCCTATTCACCCATGATCGTATGGAATATAGTGATGTCACATTAATATATTCTGTTGAGAATGGTGATTTCCCAATCACCCATTCTTGTTTTATAGTAGTGATAATTGGTTGACCTTATATCTAATTATGGTGAAAACCCATTTACAAAATTTAATATTAAGGTGAAACCATTTTCACCCATTCTTGTTAGAGAAATAATGTCCATTTCATGCATAATCTCATATTCATGATGGTATAAAATTAACTATATTATTACTTATGATGATAAACCATTCACCTTATGCATGATTATGGTGTTCACATATTCGTATAAGGGTGGAAATGACCCATTCAATTGTACTTGTGTGATAGTCGTGATAACCCATTTACTTCACTTTTAATTATGGAGATAACCCATTCACCCTACATGTGATTATGGTGATACACTATAAGATTTTATATCATTTTTAATATTAATTTGTTACATATTCTCATTATAAATTAGTATTTGTGGTTGAATTCCTTCGAAATAACCCATTGTAAAAATTGGAATTTAATTAATTTTATTTTCGATGCTTCCTTGCTAAACAAATATATATATATATATATATATATATATATATTTGTAAATAATAAATTTTTGTGATGGAATAGAATTACATAGTGTAAAAATTGTGAATTTTTAATCGAAATATAAATCTATTTCAAATTGTACATGTGAAAAAATTATGATTTTTTCCAGAAAAACAAATAAAATATTTTAATACAATGGGAGTAACATTCCATCATAAGAAAAAAACATGAAAAAAATTAATATAATTAAATAATAAAAACATTTTATATAAAAAATATCCATTTAACACATTATATATTTATAAAACAAATATCATAATGCCACTATGGTGGGTAACGGATTAGGTAGAGTGTTATATGACAACCCATATCATTAATTGACATTAGTTCATGATTTATTACATAAAAACAAACATAGTAAAACCAATAAGATAAAATTTATTTGTGTCTTTGTGAAATTTGGAAGATAGAAGATAAAATTTATACATTTAGATGACAACATTATTTCAATCAACCTTATCATGATATAAAATTTCATTACTCTTAAAACTATACGTGATAACCTGGGGCATACATATGAAAGAGGTTTGATTTAATGCCAATGATGGGATTAAACAAATAATAACATTATGGAAGTATTACACGTTAGTCAATTGGTTTTATATAGGAAATAAGAGTGGATATAATAATAATCTTTAACAATGAGGAATGATACGACATGACAGCATAAATCCAACTAGAGAATGTGGAAGCCAAATTAAAAATGACATCATAAATATAGGTTATGAAAAAACCTTAAGACATAAAAACATGGAAGATAAATTACCATAATATATTAGGTTTACTCCCTAATATCATACAAGATGTATCATGATACTAAAACATTACCCAATCAATGGAACTCTATATAATTTTGGGAGCACCAATAATTATCATATCATGTAGTTGCATAAGTGTGCCACATATATCATTCATCATAGGATCATATTTCACCACATTTTATCCCAAAATTAAGTATTATGAGACACATACATATAATTACCCAATAAAATAAGGATACATATTTCAAGATGAATTTCCTCAAGTGTAAATGGAAATGGAATTCACAATTCAATGGTTTGGCAGGGAAAAATCATAGGATACTTTTTGTAGAATAATAGTGGTGCATAATGAATCATGTGAGGGATTAATGAGTGTGAATGGGATATATCATCACTTTTAAATAACATGGGAAGTAAGACAAATGTGTAAATAAAATAATTCAACGTGAACAATTGTGAATTAAAAGAGATAAGTCAAAAAGGGTGAATGAAACAAAGTTCTGCATTGAAATAGTCATAGGATAATTTTGGAAGTATAACGAGATAAAATATTGAATAATCGGAGGGAATAATGAAATTTAAAGGTTTATATAATCACTAGTAAATAAAATGGTTATTAATATGTCTTTTAAAAACTTATCCCCTCAATTTTAATTGAAATAAAAAATTCATTACATAAATAATGTGCTTCAATAAAGTAGAGAATGAGAGGATCCCTTACCATGAGAAGATGTTTTAAAAAGATTGGGAAGAGATTATTGAGAGATTGGGGGAACCTTAGTATTACTATGGAGAATAAATGGATGAGTATAGTGATTACAAAATGGGTTTGAGTAATGAATAATGGGTTATTGGGTGGGTTTATATAGAAAAATATAGGGGAGTTATTTAATATTTTTCCAATATTTGGTGTTGGACTCAATACAATAATTTAATCAAAACCACAGACCCTACCATGGTTTTAGCTATTTTTTATGAAAATTAGGACTGTATTTAATATTTAATAATTACATAAACTCATAAAATTAAAATAATACCCTCGGTGATGTGTAATTAAGTCAAGTTTACAATAAATTGATTTTAAAACCATAATATATAATATAGGTTTTGGAAGATTCAAAAAATGGTTTATCAAATTAAAATAAATATCCTCAAAAATACATTAATTTAAATGGTAAATTTATATATGGTCATTTATAACTTTTGTGGAACATATTTCATCACTTTTGGGTCATTTTAATTTCATAATATATACCATATTTTTATATCATATTTAATCTTCACACATACATTTTTCTCTCTTAAAAAATTATGAAAAATTAGCCTTTGGATAATTTCTAAGTGATGATTAAAATTTTAATAGTTATTTTATAAAAATAGTTCTATAAATATTTGAAATTTTATTTTAATTTAAAATCTCCATTTGTTGAAAAATAATGAGTTTTTTACAATAAAAATTTTCTATTCCTTGTGAAAATTATATTCTCACATCGTAAAATTACAGGATTATTTATTTTTGATATATAATATATAATATTTTTTTTAAATATCATTTGATTAATGATTTTATAAAAAGGAATGTCTTATATTAAAAGGAATATTACCAAAAAATACAATTTGAGTTTTTGGAAAATTAAAATCATGTTTTTATCATACTCATTACTTAATTTATAAATTAAAAAGACTATGGAATAAATATAGTAATTATTTAATTGAAAATATAATATGAAAATTGATAATTTTATGGTCTAGATACATAACCCCTTATTAAAATAGAGATTTACCTATGGTTAAGGTTCATGATGGTGATATTCCCATAAGGTGGTTTGATGAACATGTTTTAGGTTTTGATCATGATGAGCTTGGAATTATCATATAAATAGTTTCAATCATTTTGTAGTTGTTGGATATAAACTAGGGATTAATAAAGGAAAAATAATAGGGATTTTATCTCCCTTGGGAGACTCGATAAATGGTCTTAATAGGGTATGATCCTACTGGTTTTGGTTATCGCTCCTTTTTTCTCAGTCAATAGGACTTCATCATAACCCTTAAAATATACTAACCCTATGATCACTGTTAAAAAACTATTTTATCAGTCTATATGATTATTAATTGGATTTTTAATTTGGTATGATTTAACATAAAATGGTTAATATAAACTAATTAGTGCAATTTTTTCTATATTATATTACATAAATAAGGATCATGTTGATTAAAAAGTGGTATTTCATTCATAAAACATTAGGTCACTGCATTATTCTCCCCATCAAAAAAAATTTCCTCAAAATTTTTTTATCAAAAACTAAAATAGTTGAGTGTAAATTTGTTTCATATCCTCTTCCAGTCCTCATACTGTTTCCTCAAAAAAATTTATCCTCCATAATAATTTGACCTAGTGAGTTGTCTTGTTTCATATAACTTTTCTCTATGATATAATATCTTCACTAGATGCTCCTTGTATAAAATCTCATTCTCCAATGGTACAACCTCTGGATCTGGTACAAGTTAGGGGTCTATTTGGTAATTCCTCAATATGTATGGATCACATCATGTACATTACATAGGTTAGGTAGTAGTAGTAGTCAATAGGCCACCACTCTGGTGTGACCAATAATCTAAAAGGTTCCTATATAACTAGGAATTATATTTCCCTTCTTTACAAGCCTCACAACTTTTATTCATGGTGATATACAAAGGAAAAATTTATCAATGACATAAAACTCTATGGCCCATCAATAATTTTCTACCTAGATTTATGTCATCTTTGTGAGCATTTCATGTAACACTGAATGGTTTAAACCTTTTCAAATCTCTCTTGGATAATATTAGGTACCATCAGCTTCTACGATCCAAATTTGTCATGTCAGTTTTGAGTATCACACCTATTCTCATAAATATCCTCATAGGGTTCCATTTTAATGTCATATTAGAAATTTTTATTATATGAAAATTATTCTAGGAGAGGGTGTACATCCGAAAATCCTTGAAAATGAATTGAAAATGATATTAGTTTATTTCCCTATGTTTCAATTATCCTTTCAGACTAACCATTCATCTATCGGAGATATGTATTAATAATGCTAAATTTTGTATAAAATTATTATGGAAGGCTACTCCCAAACCATGAGGTAAACCATAGATCTTGATTAGATACAATATAGTGTGGAACTCCATGTGGTCATACCATTTCCATTCTGGGTCTCATAAAATGTTTTTCGAGTGAGAAATATTCCTTGCTAGCAATGAAATACACTAATATTGTATGGTGATCAACTACCACCCAGACGGTATTTTAATAGTTATGTGTCATGGGGAGTCCTATGATGAAATCCATTGTTATTTTTTCTGATTTACATAATATAAAAGGAATTGTTTTTATACTAACCTAATACTTTTGTTTTGAACCCATAACATAATTTCATACCATGCATCAAGAAACAATATCTAAAAACATTCTATGCATGTTATCCAACAATAAGTTTTTCTTAAAATCAAAATATATCTTAGTGTTTCTCGGATGAACAGAGAATGTTGAGCTATATGCATAATCTATAAAATCCTTCATCATTTACAGTTTTGATGGGATGCTTATAAGGGTATCCAATATTATGAAACCATTTTCAACAATGTTGACGTCTGGAATATTTACTAACATCTTCTATTGAAAATCAACATCTTTCTAATAAAATTTGATTCTATCAAGAATTGATGTTTGATAATTGATTTGATAAAGGTAAGATGAAGATCCATTTATTATTCCCATATCAATCCATTTTATGGGCAATAATATTTTATTCCTTACAATAATGATAAAAGACAGAGTTACATGATCTATTCTACTCAGAGCTTCTGCCACTTTGTTTGCATTCCCCGGATGGTAGTGGATTAAACAATAATAATCCTTGATCATCGTTTACCACATCCATTTGTTCATATTAAGATCATTTTTTGTGAATATATACATTTAGGTTTTATTATTAATATATATTCCACATGTCTCCCACTAGGGATAATGATTCTAAATATTCAATGCGAATATCAGTGGTGCGAATTCCAGAGTATAAGTTTGATAGTTCTAATAATAGATATTTAGTTATTGAGAGGAATAGGTTATGAACATATCATTTTTCAATATTAGACTACCCAATAGCTTTTTACATTCATTATTATAAATCAAAAATCCTTCCTCAATGGTGGGAAATCTGAGTATAGGTGCAATAATTATCCTCTTATTTAGCAATTTAAAATTTTCCCCAAATTCATAATAATAGAAAAAAATGACTTCTTTCTGAGTTAGAAAGGTTATGGGGATTGAAAATCATGATAAATATCTCAAAAATAGAAGATAATACATAGATAATTCAAGAAAACTATGGATTTATTTCATAGAGGATGGTTTCAGCCACCATTTAATCATATCTATTTTTGAATGATAAATAGATATCATTTTTCTAGTGAAAACATTACATAGGAATGTCACTTTGTATATGTATGTGTATGATTGATAACCCAACCATTATTTTATGAGGGAGGCTAGGAAAGTATTCAGGAAAGTCTTTAGTGTATTCCCTCGTGTTGGGAAATTCTTCAAGGATTATCTTTTCCTTAGTCTCAATAATTTTATATAGATAAAATTTCGGAATGGAAAATAATATCCATGCATGAGATGATGATACCAAATAATATTCACCATCCTCCTTTCACTTTTATTGAATCGAAGTTTGATTCATTGTACCTTGGTTGAATACATTTTCCTACTAATTTATGTAGTATTTATAATGGAAAAAATAATCCCTAACTCAGATAACATCACATTCTAGTAAATAGGGATTGACACAATATTTTAGAATAACATTCACCCTAATATTAGCTTCTGATATAATAATCATATAAGATTATCCGGAAGATATCAAATCATTTGGGGTGGGGACATGATTTTATTGAAAATATTGCATGATATTATAATATGGATTTAATTTAAATACAATAATACATACAGAACTATGGTGTAGAGTTTATATGTACATCAATCATCCTAATATATCTCATCATTAGACATTTCGTATTTTATTAATCATGGATATTTTCGACACTCATCATGCTTGTTGGCCCTCAGAATAGTTCACTGGCTTGGATAATTACAAAATTATCCACAACTATGGTATAGAAGTCTATATGGTACCTTAGATTTATCTTTATTTCTATACATCATTTTATTCATTTTCAAATGGAAATTCACTATTTTATTCCATATTTTTTCAAATTTAAAATAATTACCAATTCCTTGGGGACATTCTCCTCATTTCCACATTCCACATTATTCTCACAAAATATATTTATCCTTCTTTCCATTATCACTTTTATCATATGAACATCCTTGATAAAAATTCCTCCTGTTATTTGACATTTTTAGAGTTATGTTTCATTTGTAATTTGTGATTTTTGATACCTGGTTTTATATAATCACAAGATTCATCACATGAGTTCACATCAGATAATGCATCTCATTTGGGTAGACATCAAATTTCCTCTCAACTTTATTATAAACTAAATTCCTCCAATTTATAACCATTGACTCGAATTAATAGAAAATTAGTGGTGAGTATTTATAAACTGTTCTTATAATTAAAGGAAAACTATTAATTCTAATCGGATAACTCATAAATAATTTTTATACCTTAACTTATGAATTTCTAGGCTTCAATATAAGTTATTATTGATCTATTTCCTAATATAAAATATATTTTACATTATATTTTCCACTAAAAATGGTTAGTATTTTTTTTATGTTTACCAAATCATACCCCCTCGAGAGTACCAAAATAGGTTTTCAACAAGGCCTATTTTCGTGTATTGGGTGATGATCGAGTCTATATTAATGAAAAAAAAATTGGATTATTACCCCTATGTACCTCTATGTGAGATCCAAATACACTCTTAGTAAATAAAAAAGGATGTATTTTATTTTAATCCACTTACTAAATAATCTACCAAAATAGAGGGATTCATTAATATTTTTAGTCTTACCTTCATCGCTTTCAATAATGTTTTATAATCTAAATTAGAAAAATAACTAGTCGTTTCTATAATACCATCTATGAAAATCCAAATCTTTACTTTACCTTATTTCAGGATTTATTACCTAATAAAACACTTAGTATAACCAATAAGATCATTTATCCTTTTGTATTTTGGAGATTAGGTGCAGATCACATTAACATGTTACATGGATACAATAACATTATTGAAAATTTCCTTAACATGCTCTAAAATTCAGCTGCTCTTAAAACTGGACAGAGTAACTTGGGAAAATATATAAGAAAGTGGTGAGTTATAAATCCCAATAAGAAAATAAAAATACATAACATGTTGAAAGTATTAAATTTTTGTCATTAGGCATTTAAATGGGGCATAAAAGGGTTTAGAATCATAATATAGAACAATGAGTAATGATATAACATTATAGCATAATGTCAATACGAGAATTTGGAAATCACAATAAACATAAAATTCTATACAGTGATCAATGATAACCACTAAGACATCATATCATGAGCCCTAATCTCACACATGGTTTCTCATAAGACTAAAACTTTACCCAATGAATTAGAGCATTATATATTGTTAGATTCACCAGTTGTTTTCATATCATGTACATTCATAAGAGTGACACATAGATCATTCAACATAGGATCATATTTCATCACATATAAATGTAAAACTTCAGGATTTTTTAATAAATTCATGGAAGTACCCAATAATTTAAGGTTACGTATGGCTATGTGAATATCCTTGAGTGGAAATTAAAATGGTATACACAATACAAATGTTCAACATGGAGAAAACACATGATAATTTCCACAGCATAATATCGGTACATAATGAATTATGAGAGGAGTTAACAAGTGTGAAATGGATCTTTCATAAATTTTAACTCCTAAGTTAAATAAAAGGGGAATTTTACAACATTAACTATTGGTGCTGAAAATACATAATACAAAAGGGGTTCTTGAATAAATTTTTGGCCTGGAAAAATCACAGGATAATTTCGGCAGCATAACATGGGTACATAATGAATCATGGGAGGGATTGATGATATTTATAGGGGACTAAAATAACTTGTAAATAATATGGTATTTCATAGTTATATGTAAAATCATATACCATTAATAGGAATTGAAAGAAAAATGGATTTTCATAAAAAATGTTCTTAAATAAAGAGAAGAAGGACTGGCTCCCTTTCATTGAGAAGGTGTCCAAAAAAGATTCATAGGAGGTTATTAGGATCTTAAAGGAACATTAGAAGGTCAAACTAGTGGATAGGGTATATAATTTATATTCAACAGTGATTTGTAGTGAAGGTAAGTGCGACCTTGTTTGGGATTATATGGGAAAAGTAATTATTTTACAAATGTAGTTTTTGATATCTACACAATATAGTAATAAAAAACTAAAGCTTTAAGATGGGTTTTTCCCATGGATTCTAAAAATTATGACTATAATTCCTTATTTTATAATTTTATGGACTGATTATATTAAAATAATTCTCATAGTAATTTGGAAATGTCTTATATTTACAAATATGGTATTTTAAAACCATAAAATATAAAATTGGTTTTGAAGGATTCATAAATGATTTATATAATTAAAAAATTGGATAAAAATACATTATTATAATGGGGTATATATATTTGGTAATAAATACTTTTTTGGTACATATTACATTACATTTGGGTTGTTCTGATTTCATTATATAGACTATATATTTATACAGTATTTAATTTTTACCCAAAACTTTGACTCTAATTTTTTTAAAAAAATTAACCATTAGATAATTTTGATTTTATTATGCCAAAAAATATTTATTTTTTCTAAATAATTATAAAAATAAGATAAATTACACTTTTAAAATAAAATCCCCCTTTATTGAAAAAATATGGGGATTTTAAAAATTATAGTTTTTTAACCATTATAATAATTACATGTTCACTTCATAAAATTAAATTACAATTTATATAAATTATATATTGTTTCATAAATATATTTTATAAATTATTTTTTAATTCATTAATTTATCAATGGTTATTTTTTAATTGAAATTGAATATCACAAAAAAAATACAATTTGAGTTTTGTCATATGAAAATATAATTGTTTCTCAAACTCACCACTTAATCATTTATAACGTAAAATAAATAATGAATAAATATTTTATTTGGAAGAAAAAATATATATATTCATACTTTTTTCATTAAGATAAGAATACCATTATTACAGTAGTGAATTCTATAAGGGTATAGTGTGCGATGAAGATACTCTCAGGGGATAGTTCATCAAACATGATTTGGGTCATGATATTGATGGGCTAGATCTTCACCCATTAATGGTATCGATATTGATTTAGTTATTGGATTTAATATTTGGATTGATCAAGAGAAAATCTCAAATATTTAATCTCCCTCATACTCTCTGAAAAATGAACTTTTTAGGCTATGACGGTACTGGTAGAGGTCATTGCTTCTTTATTTGTGTTAATATGACTTCCTTATAACCCTAAATATTCAAAAATAATATAATCACTATTCAATGACTATATTGTCAATGGATATGATTATTAATTGTATTTTAAAAATAATAGTATTTAACTTATCATGATCCAATATAACAAAAATATATCATGTTTTTTCAATATTAACATTACAATATTTAAAAGAAGAATTTAATTAACAAATGTTTGGATCTTTGCATCTTAGGTTGAGGGAAATACATCCATAAATCATGTGAAACTCATCATATGTATGACATTAAAAACTCATGTTATCGGAATCATTTATCCAACTAGTTTTGCTACTCTTCCTACTCTCTCTTTTTTCTACTTGTAATATCATATAGGTATCACAACCTCTCATAATACTTTGATGCTGATGAAAACCCTGCTTGAGCTCCCTTTGAGCTAGATTATAACATCATTGTAGTGTCATAATAATTAGAAGAAATTTATCATGAACCAATAACAACCACGCAGACTCTCTCAAGACCATATATGGTCTCTCATATTCAAATAGTATCATCAAAACCAGAATCACATATTTCCTTACCCTCATTATTTGTCTACCTCTATCGTATGTGAGAATCCACAAACTCATTTGATCCCTTCAAATGTAATTTTAAATTTATATATTATAAAATTGATTTATTCTAATTTTAAAACCCAAATTAGTACTAACCTTAATTAGACACTAATAAACACTGGAAATATATACTTTACTAGGATCGATGTACATATTCTTATAAATATCATACTCCAAAATAATAGGACCAACAATGAACCCCATAAATACAACATATAAATTTCACACTAAAAGAATACGTATATTAAAAAAATAATATTACTTATCTTATATTTTATATTAGTACTAAACTTATGACCCCCAAGCCTATGTGTTACGGCCTACCTCCACTACTCTCTTTAAAATATATTTTAAAAAATGGACAAAAAAACTCAAGAAAAAAAATATCTCATGCCTCTCAAATAAAATGTCTCATGATATCACTAATAATAGAATATAAACAATAAAAATAATTATTATTATAATGTTAGTAATTATATACATTTCATGTAAATATTTATTAACATACAATATAGTGAACAAACATTTGATATCAACCATTGATGGGAACCCAATCCCATGACAACCGTGGTGCAGAAAAATAATTCTGCAGAATAGATCAAGCCTATAGAAAATATATATGAAAAATACAATGAAAATAAGAAAAGATAAAAAAAAATAATAAATAAAAAAAATTAATTGAAAATATCACTACATGTATGGATCAAAAGCATGATATGAACACTTCTAAGGAATAGTGTACAGAATCATAAATTCAGCTAGTTCTTAACCCCTCCATGAGTAATGAAAACAACCTTCGAGTTGGATGGTTATTCACTGAGCTGATCATCAATAAGAACATAATCAGTAATGAAATTAACCAGTTAATCATAATCCTCTCCATCCATGTGAAATATAAAAACTGTTTCATGTGAATAACTTATAAAACAGATATCAAATATAAAAAAATAAAAAATATTTTTTAAAATTGAATAATATATATTGATTATGACTCTAACTGGAATTTAGGAAAATACTATTCAACATAATATTCTAATTCATCAATTTCAATGTATTTTTCTTCATCCTCAACATCATTAATTTCCCTATGGTCATAAGATTCATCATCCCAAATTAATTAAATTATTTGGATATATATTCAACATTATTAACACAATTAGCCCTTTAATACATGTTATCATCAATAATATTTTTGTCAACACATCTTAGATCAAAGAAGCCAACATCCCTCCAAGACTAATGGGAAATCATCTTTCAATTATGATGTGAAATTCATGAATCTTTAACCTAGTATTATGATTTTTTCAAATATAGAGTGAATAATAAGATACCTATCAATCAGTTAAAATCAAATATATAATTCATCGATATTATATATTTTTTTCAAGTTATTTATATTATGATTTTAGATTCATTAATGGTTACAATTGGTTAGTTTCAAATTAATCATGATTGGGATGTCTGAAAATTTGGGAAAAAAATTAATCATGCTTTTCCATTAGCTTTGGTCATTTGAGGTGTGTTTATGTTATCCGAAACATTCTTCTCAATATTCATTACATATATCAAGACAAATAAAATCAGACCAATATGGAATTTTCCAAAAAAATATAAGACAGTTAATCCCATTTGTCTCTCTCCCAAAGCTATATATTTTTATTGATTTTTTTTCATCCAAAAGTAATTTCAGGGAATGAAAACAATGTATGATTTTCCTAAATATTAGATGTCATTTTCTAAGGTCTATATCTTCCAATTATACCTTTTTTAAAATTATTTCATGTTCTTTAAAAAGGATGATATTGAGTATTAAATATTTTATGAAAGTAGAAAAAAATGCTTTCCTTCCATTAATAATAATAAAATATTCTTTGTCTCCCATGAATTGAAAAAAATATCATAGACCGTGTTAACAATATAAAAATTATATTCCATAATAATTAAAGCAACTTATTGTCCAAATTAATATAAATTTTATTGTTATTTTTTGTTTAGTAACTATTTAATATATAGTTACAACATCACATCACAATAAAATTAACTCATTAATCAATTGATTCAAATAAAAATAGATATTTTTAATCGGATTCCATAAAATTAGTAACATAAAATAGATATGGGGCTACGAGACTATCATCGAATGAGGTAAGTTTTAAAAAGTTATAATAATATTCCAATAATAATTTTGACTATTGTAAGCACGAAAATGACAAAAAACTATTAGAATATTTATGTATATAGATTTTATGTGGTTGTGATGAAAATTATGGATAAACCTAAAAAAATATTTTCCATGAATCAACACCACAATGATTATTTAATATTATTCTTATAGAGGTATTAGATATAGTCTTATTCATCAATATGATTGTGTTGCGAGACAAAAAAATGACATTGTAGTCTATGTGTTATAAAAAATTCCTCATCTATTTAATGGGAAAAAATATGGACTTTCCTTGGTGTACCTATTTATTCCCCAATTATCCACATACTGAAAAATTAACTAATGAATAATATTCACAATAATATAACATGAATTCAATTTAATTTTCATAGATCTTATGATAAGTATGACCCAAATTATGGACCAAGTATATAATTTTATAGAAATTAACTTGACATATATTTTTCTTGGGATATAATGCTATATCCAAGTAAAATATTTTTTTGAAAAAACTATTTTACCTTCCAATATCTAATTTAATTTCCATTAATTTCATAACATCTTTAATTCGTGATAAAAGGTCTCATCATATCATTTTAATAAATATAAAAATTAATATGTTTGCAAATTGGGGTTAAAATTACCAGTTTGAGTTTTTATTTCTTGAAATTATGGGATAAAGACATTTTATAATAAATTTTGAAACTAATATGGATCTAGAAACTAATTTGTTTTATCTTCGACTGAATTCTGTTCACCTGGTCGATGCCAAAAGGAACATTCTTTCTGAAAATAAAAATGAGCTATATAATCTCCAATGTTATTAAAAGTTTCAAAACTCAAAATATTTCATTTGTTACATGGATATTGTATTAATTCCTTTGAAATAATTTTGAATTTAATGATGTAAATGATATTAATATTTAAATTCCCTCAATATAGACATGACTTGTAATAAAAATGTTTAGATTTCTATAGTTATTTATTCAATAATGATGTAATAAAACTGATATATATTTCCAATGTGTATAGTTTTATAAAAAAATAACAATGATTGGACTATTATATAACTTGTCAGAAAATCATAATGAATTGTATTCCCACTACAAAAACAGTTTTTTGAATTTTATAAGTAGTAATTTTTTTATTACTATATAAGTAATTACTATACATTAAAAAGTATTATTTTTTCTAGTTTATTGGTTATCATTTAATTTTTTTTTGTTTTTCTATATTAATTTTAATGTTCATAAATTCTTAATAATTAATAATTATTTTGTCACTAACATTTCTGTCATAAATCAATTTAATCTATGTAGAAATTTTTTCAGAAAAAACTACATCACAATAAGTAATTTTAATGCTTTCATAAATTCATCAAATATAATATCTATTTGGTGTAGTGAAATGTGTTTTGTGAGTGTCAATTTTTTCAACTTTAAGAATCAAAATTTTGGGACCTTTCTAGAGATATAATAATAAATTTCCCCAATAGATAACCAGAGAAAATATTTTTGATGGTTCCATTGATTCTAGGGTGTAGTGTTTACCCTTGAGCTAACATAACATGAAAATGTTTGTGAAAAATGGTTTCAAGAATAATTTAAAAAGAATGATTTATTTTTCTATCAAGAACACACACCTTTTAAGAAATATTCTTTTCCATCAAAAGTCATTGAAAAAAATTCTAGAATCATTATTATATTACGAATAATGGGGATACCATAAGAGAAGAAATAAACATCGTTTTCATTTGAACCCCCACTAGTAGGATGTCGGGGGTAGAAAATATATGTGATTAAATTAATTAAATAAATTTTTTAATAATATTTAATGATTTTAAATTTTTTTATATTTTTATAATAATATTTTTTCATAACTATACACATTAAAAATACTTTTTAATTTATATTAAATTTATAATCTTATTACTGCATTATATTTCAATATTTTGTGATTTAAATTTTAAGTCATTTTTTAATAATTTATATTAACATTAGAATTTATTAAAAAATTCTCTTAATAATAATTAATAATTATATTCATAGTTTTTTAAATCAGAAGTTTGTATTACGATATTAGATTTTTAATTTTCATTTATTTAAATTAATTTTAACAATTTATTACTAGTTTATAATAATTAATAGTTATTTACTTTTTAATACTAAATAATTCATATTTTTATTTTTTTCACATTATAATACCAAATATTTACTGTTTTAAATTAATTTTAATAATTTATACCCACTAACAATAAATAATAACTATCATTTTTAATTTATGATATATTTATATTAATCAAGTTATAATTTTATTTTTCTTTTCTAAAAAAATACAAAAAAATTTATTTTGTATTAATTTTTTACCTAAATTAAATTTTTTGTACACTATTATAAATTATTTTGATTCATTTTTTAATACTAAGCTATATTTATGGAAATTTTTTGAAATTATTAGTATTATAATTATAGTAATTAACGAATATATTAATTTTAAAATTTACACTACTAATGACTTAAGAAAAAAAATAATAACATTGTTTGCATATTTACCTAAACTCTATTATATTAAATTAAGTAATAAATCATATAATAAAAAACAAAAAATTAGTGAAATAGACAAATACATAAAATGTTTAAAAAAGTACCTTCAAAATGATGTTTTTATCATAATTGAAATCATCAACCTTTAATTGAAGTTTAAAAAAAAACAGTTTGATTGCAATATATAAATCATTAAAAGGTTTTTTAACTAAATTTAATATACTACAATTGATAAACCATAAAAATAGTATATGAATTACTAAAAATACATAAAAAACCCAAATCCTTTAAAAATGAGTCAAAATTAAAATGGTTAATATAGAAATGAGAAAGTTATTTTAGATTAGAAAAATGAGAAGTCACATACCACTATTTATAAGTTTTATTACTTATGATAGACTTTTTATGACTTATATTTATTTTAAAAATAATTCTATTTATCAATGATTCCATCACAAATACATTCCACACAAAAAAAAAATTCTCGCTTATCAAAATAGTATTTTTATAAATATTTCAAACCATTATAAAATATTCCAACCATATATTATTACCTATTGTCGATAAACATATTTTTAAGGATTACCATGTCTATGGTAAGAAAATATTAACCAAAAAATTAAGGTGAGATAATTATTTTGTCTTTGATATTTATTCATGATGGAAAACTTGGTTCATCTAAAATATTCATTGGATGAAAGTTAATTGTGGTAGACATGTAGAATCTATCACAAAAATATTATTAATCACCACCACACATGAAATCCTCCAAAAACATATTCTGATGGAATCCAAATTCTCAATGAAAATAAAATTTTGAAAATAATATTTGTGATGAAATTAAATTATCCATTGTAAAAACTATATTTATGATAAATTTCATGTACCATCCCAGAGGATTCGGTGTCGTGACTCCCTAAGCCCTCCTCTAATAGGCATGGGGCTAGTGAATAGCACCGAGAGGGCATTTCACTAACATTGGAGGCATTTCCAATGTACCTATGCACATGCACACATCCCCAAGCCCCAATTTGATAAATTGTAAACCACTAAGTAATCCATGATTTCCCCTACGAAAATCACAACGATAAACTATACAAAACTGAAAGAAAATGGTGGTAGTATAAAATATCAGCAATAAAGGAGTAGTAAACAAGAAAATAAACAAGTCACTAAAAACTAATTGGTAAAAAAAACTCCAGAAGAGTAGGTGAAGGGTAGCTGCCTGAAGCCATAGGAGTATACCTCATCTATCTGATCTCATTGTTCACTTCTTGGTCCTAGACCACCTCTTTGTCTATCAAAATGTCAGTCATTTGTATAAGACACGACACCTATAGGAAATGAGCAGGAGGGGGTGAGTAAAAAAGTATATAGTAGGACATCCGAAAACAAAAATGTATATACCACAAAGAAAAGAACACATGAAGTATTATTATCACAAACAAGTATAAATATGTGACACTAAATGAAGTATTATCCTATGTAGTTCACAAACAACCAATATCGATGAGACACTTCTTCATGAAGAGACACTATGTCCCAATAAGACACTTAGTCTTGGTGAGACACTGAACCATGAATAGTCGCATAACCTCAAATTCATGTAGTATTCAAGTCACATAGTTTCCAAGTCACATAGTATTCACATCACATCCATCCATAGGATTCATATCATAGCATGATAGATCCAGTTGAACTTACTCCTCAAGCCAATGATCATAAGTCAATTTTTACAAACCAGCTTAGTGTATCTAAAAAGGACCACCTCATCGTGGGGGTCCTGACACCTCAAATGGCCCATCAAACTGACATACTATTTTGCTATGGGAATTTTAATAAAATGGATCCAATTGGGTCGAAGTCTGATCCGACCGGGCCAGACCGACCCAACCCAACCCAGCGTCCGTCGACCCTACTCGGCATGTCCAACCTGACCCACCAGGCATGACACACCCTAGCTGGACCTAGACTGACCTACCTACATCAGCCCGACTCACATGATGTATGCCTGTTCGGTAATCCTAGATGCGGTAGATGCCATGTCCCGCCCCACCAATGCGATTAGCGGATGAGCTGGCCTCTCCTCCCACACATGATCTATGGGACCGCATGAAAGCTGAATGGTACAATTCCCTTCAATGTTTTTGGTCATCATCGTCATGGCCTCTCCTTGTGGTGGCTCCCATCCCCGCCTCTGGCTACCCTGCCTTGTGTTCTTGCCACCACCGACCATCAATTTGGCGGCCTCTTTAACCACCACCTGTGGCTCCCTCTCTCAAGTTACACCACCGTCGCGGTCCTATTGGAATGCAGGTCACCACCACCACCACCGGCATCCATGTCATTCGAACAACTGGGCTGGTGCAGTTTCTACAACCATTCGTTCCGTCGATGACCTCATCTCATGTTGGGCATCCTGTCGCACATCTCTGAAGTTGTTTGACTGTCTGGTTCTCAATTTTAGGTTTTTGTACTTCAAATTTGTAGGTGATAGAACAGTCCACTCCCAATATCATGAAGAACATGATGAATGAGGGATATGGAGTTGCACAAGAACACTTGAATAATGATCTCGACAACTGTTCAAGTAGGACATAGATCACCATTTTTAGCAATACCACAAAGAACTAAAATTACAATCATAACGGTCTTAATCATATTTGATTCCAACAAGATAAATCCCATCTAGTATGGATGATCGACTAGAGGACCAACCTATTAGTGTGAAGATCAGCATTCATTGTTTTGAAAGAAATAATAGAAAATGGTAATTCAAAGAGAAATAAAACCCCTACATCGATGATTGAATTTATCACTGAAGAAGATTGAGTATTGTGTTCATCATTCGTCAATCCACCAATAGCTGCTCTGAATCTGATTGTCAATGCATCTAAATTTTTCATCGCTCTCTAATTATAGGTTTCACAGATGAATTACATCTTCAGAGTCTTCTAAGTAATTTTATCTTGGGTTATGAATCTTACCCCATATCATTGTGAATCTATTAAATGGATAAAACACTTCCAAGAGGGGATCTCATCAAATCCATAAAAAACCATGTTAAGACATCCCATTACAAATCAAGAATGAAAATATGATATAGAACTCCTCTAGGTCACTAGTGATCTTACTACACCGATTCATAGGTGGAACACCTTGGGATAAAACCTAAATTTTTTCCCTTCTTTCTCATCCACCAATACTAATGATGTACTTCTCATTACATCTTCGTAAGCTTAACATGCAATATACAAATAGAGGCATGGGACTCCATTATAAATTCTTATCATATGTTTAAAGGAACCTAGATATGTCCATGGATTTGAAGGATCTAATTCTTATCAATGAACCAACCAGGTGGTATGTCCTCTACTAAAACACTATCCCTTTGGACTTAAACTTATAAATTTGAAATCTCTTTCATTATTACCCATTACAAAAAAGAATATTTCATTACCAAATATGCTAAAATAGGATTACAATGATATTCTTAAACCTCTAGGTGCATCTAATAAAATATAACCATAAATATTCACTCATTTATAGCCTCTTTGATGACATACATTTGAGATTTTTATATCAAGTTGTTGACTACAATATTTCCATTTTCGAGTGTGTAAGTGAGATGAATTTCAAACCAATGAAGGTACTCTACCAATATAAACTATCTAAAATTAGATTCATATTATGTGTAAATGTATTAGAGACTATTTTGGTCTATGTAAATGAAAAACTTATCTCCCAATAGACAAATCCTCCAAAAACATAAATCACGAATTGTAAATGCTAACATTAATTCATGTGTTGGGTAATTCTACTCATGAGGTCTCAACTAGAAGGACCTATATGATACAACTTGATATCCCTATATTAGGACAACTCCAGGAATTATTCCCAACACATCATAATGAAATTTATATTTGTGTACCCATCGATAGATAAATCAGGATCAGTGATATAGTCAATGTCCCTTTTAACTCTTAAAAGGCTGTGTCGCATGCTTCATTCCATTAAAACTAAACACCCTTTTTAGTCAATCCTATGAGAGGACCATCTAGACATTAGATTGAAATTTTGGCATGTCTTTTGATGACACATCATAAAGAATTCAATCGATGCATGAAATAGTTTATGATGGTGTCTCTCATGGGTTCTGTAAGTCGTTTATTAATAGTAATAGGGATTAAATTAATGGAATTTTAAAAGGTTTATAGGAAACTAATAACATAAACACATAAAAATTATTTGTTTTATTAATTCATATATTTTAAGAAGTTGGTAATGAAAATACAGTTAACCATGGAAAATAAATAATTATTTATATAGTCTGTTCCAAAAAAATTTCAATGAAAATATTTATCAAGGTTTCACTTTATTCATTATTAATTATATTTTTTGTCATCCCAAAATATTTTTTTCGTAATTTCATAGTATGTACATTGTTTACAAATTTTCCTGACATTGGTCACCTAGATGGATGAGTGAAGAAGAGGTTTCATGATCTTTGGAAAACTGATTACAATTTTATGAATGAACCTACCAAATGAATTTTTTTAAATGTTTTTCATTATAATTTAATCTTATTTTTTTACTATAAACAAATAATAATTAAATATTATTTATTTATTATAAATTATTTTTTTCATGAAATTTGATAAAAGATTTCCAATATTGTGCTAATTTTTCAAAAATTGGGATCCCATGACTCAACATTAGTAGTGGATTTATTACTATATCATTTATTTAGTGAGTTTTTCATGATGTTATCTTACCATAATAGTGGTGTTACTTGGTCATACACTTTTTACATTGTAATTTACTCAGATCACATATTGTATCAATATGATATAATAGTTCCCAACTATAATGAGAAAATAAAGAATCTATGAATGTAATATTAAATGTATTTCCAATGGTTTAGCTACATCATATTGATAGTTAAAAAATATTTCAGACTATCTGGTGTTGGTGACTCAGAAGAATTGAAAATTATTCTATATAATTTTTCACATGGATATCTCAAGTAGTGGAGATCATTAGGATTGGACCACCTGTAGGAATAAAATATATTTCTGATGTCAATGGATGTTCCTATCTATGAACATCTGTATTGGTCTCATAAATTAATGTCATCATCAGTGTGAATCATTTAGAATAGAACTTATATATATGACAATAACCAAAAGAAATTTTATTTTTGTGATGTGGCATCTTGAATTTGGTGTGTATTTAGTGGTGTGGCTTTGATTGAATGATCAATACAATATTTTTCACTTATATGTAGAGAAAGTGATATATGGGGCCCAATTGATCACGATGATAATGATTTTATTAAAGCCACATCCTTGTTAAAAGAAGCTATGTTTACCCGGAATGGTCATTAAATAAAAAAATAAAGCATGTTAGGATAGTGACTCAAGTGATACATCCTACATTATGTAATAACATGAGTAAAATGATTATATAACCTGATGAAATCTTTTAAAAGGATTTTTTTTTTCTATGAATAACCTTGTCACCTTAGTGTTTATGATGAATTTCTAAATACCACTCATGGATTGTGACTATGATTACTTTGTATCATGAAAGGGGCCTGGAGGGATACACAAAAAGCATGTTCAAAAGATTTCCCATTTCAAATTAATTGGAGTTTATGACATGGTCATCCCCAGGATGTAGGATTGGTTATTTCCTAGTTTAAATTATCATAAAAAAAAGAAAAATCACTATTTTTCATGTTTCTATTAACAAGTGTTGGATTTATTTACACTAGGTATTCAAAAATAATAATTGAATCAAAAAGAGAAATATTTTTTGAATGAGTATTTATTCAAGGATTGATTTATATTTTATGGGAGATGTAGTTAAATTTGATGAATATTTTTATCATGTAACATATTTTAATGTTACAAGTACCTGATAAAATATTTATGATGTATGTGACATGTTCACTGGGTCATAAGTGTCAAATGTTTTTTAATGTTGAAGGGATAACTTAATGAAGGGACAAGGTGTTGTTTTCATAAGTTAAACCAACATATATATGTAAAAATTAAACTCTTATTCGTGGATTTATTCCTCTCATTTTTTTGAGAGAATATCTCTCATTTTCTAGAGAGATATAGTGAGGTTCAAAGAAACAAGTTACAAGAAATCCTTCTTAGATCTAAGTAATGATGCTGATGGGAATGAGTTGACATCAAAATCACCTTAGATTCTCCATACTAGTGAGCATATTTCAATTTCCCCAAATCAAAAATTATTTTGACGCATTTTTGTATTATCTAGATTTTTCAGAATTTAATTCCTATAAGAAATGTTCTCCAACAGTGAGAAGAATTTTTATTCATTCAGTATCAATCAATGTATTGTTTATATTTTTATTTATCATTAAAATTTAATTAAAAAAATATCGTTGAGTTGATAACTGGTTATTTATTTATTAGATTTAGTGTTGCATTATTGATTTGGTGAGAAAATTTCTAATTTCCATAGTTTTATACTATTATTTTGTACCCAATACAAACTAGTAGCTTCATATGGATTCTATAACCTCTTCACATAAATTAAAATAAATCTTTCTTGAGTTTTAGTTGAGGGAATCATAATGGTTCCTAATCTTTCTCATAGTGGATTTAATAATGTCTCAATATAAGGGTATATTGAATTATTAAAAATTCATTCAATTATATAAACCACGCTATTATGGAGATGACTAACTTTTGAACTTCTATTTGACACAAGAATAAGTAGAAATAAATTCTCAGAGTATAGTGATTATACATAGAGATTCACATAGTTTTGGGGGATATATTACCCCTAGGTCACTCCATAAACACTATTATCGACATTTTTAGTGACTGTCACTGGAACAAACCAATTTCTATGGACTAAGAATCATTATTTAAAGCACACTAAAATTGTGTGTAACAAATTGATAAATTGTTCAACAACAATAAATATTTTAGCTAGGATCGAGCAAGGATTTACAAACGAAAACCATCAGGTAATTTTAAAAGGAACCTTTACTATGAAAGAGATTAAAAACATAGTGCTTACAAATGCAGATCATAGTTGTAAAATATAATAAAATATGGAAGAAATCTATAGAAATTAGGATAAATAAGAGAATACTACTTGAGGAGTGTCTTCCAAGATGACAGTAAGGATTACATATTTATCACAAATGAATATCATGAAGCTTATTATTATTCTTGTGTAAAATAGAGAAGCCGGTAAGAGATTCTAGAGAGAGAGTGTGTGTTTTTCATAGAATTTTTCATTTTCTTCTTTTATTTTAAATATATTTATTTTTCACGTCATGGATTTTTTTTATAATTCATGTAAATTTATCTTTTAATATCTTATCCATTCTCCATAAAATTCAAGGATCTTAATTTAAAAACAGACATTCATTTAATATATGTACCCCAAATATAAAAAATTACAATAAATTATCCTTATACTTGTTTAATTTATCAGTATGATTCTATTATTATAATTATTTCTCACCATAAAGAGGTAATACAACATTTTAAAATATCATGGAATAATTAAAATCTGACTGAATCATGTCAACAATAATAAATTCCCAGTTTAAAATCAATCTAATTAGATAATAAAAATCAAGTAGCATAATTCTGTACATTTGAATTAATGTAAGACAATTGATCAATGTTGAAAAATTATCTTCAACACAAATTCACATAGGAATTATTCACATAGATATTGTTCCTATGATAATAATATTTTACAAAAAACTAAATATTCTTCACATAGACAAATTTATTCAAATTGGATTTTTATTCTCATAGAAAAAACTAATACAGCTAATTGGAACTAAATAAGGGATTTCACCCAATATCTAAATATCATAGCTGATTAATCCATGTATCTGATTAATTTTGTCATTTTATCTATATAGTCAATTTCTCACATAGGTGGATTATCGACATATGTGATTTTCACTTAGGTTGTTTCATGAAATAGTGTATTTACATATGTATATCCTTATAGTGGGTGATTTTCATATCTTAATTCTCATATAATCATTTCCCCACATTGGAAAATAATATAAAGAGCAGATTTTTTAAGACTTAGGAAAATATCATCCAAAGTGTCTAGAATTTCTTATTCAAGGAATTTTACTGCAAAAAAACATAAAAGGGACTTTTTTAATAATAATGATAACATTGAATTGTACTATAAAAAGGAATAATGTAACACCAATGTAAATAGGGGATTATAAATTTTAGATTTATTCTAAAACTGTAAAAGATCCAGAGGTATAACATTAGTATGTGTGAAAGTGTCTTTGGCACTTCTTTATTTACAAGAGAATATAAGAGAGTATTGGATTCACAGAAGGAATTTTTTATTATTTAATTTATTGAAGATAGCCTACTCAGTCATTTAAACTCTCTGATAGTGAGTTTCCATGACATATGAATGGTACCAATCCTTACCTATTATAAAATCGCGGTTGAGTCACATTCAAATAAAACCACATTCCAATTCATTTATTTATCAATGTGGATAGTAGTCATTAAAGAGATAGTTTCAATTTTAAGGGTAGTGAAATGTTCACAAGAACCACGTATGTAGTCAATAATATCCCCATTATGATCCCTAGTGACAACCCCAATTCCCACTAGACTAGGATTCAATTTGGAAGTGCCATCTGCATTGAATTTTTCCTTCCAAAGAACAGAGTAATCCAGAAGACTTCAAGTATACCAAATTTGGGTGGATAATTATCCATTATATTGAGTATCCGAAGAACAAAAAAATTTCTTACCAAGTTATTGAAATTCCCATTATGTAGATGGTTGGAATTTCTAATGGCCTATAAAATTTTCAATATGGAAGATTAGAAGTTGAAGGAGGCATTATCATGCCTTGATTTATTTCTCCCCCACTAGATAGTAACCATTGGTTCTATATATGAAACATGAAACAAGATCTTTATCTACATAGATTGATTAAGATTCATCACTTCTTGAAGTAGATTTTCAATATTTTCCTTGTGAATTGTGTGAAGATCGAAAAGGTTGAATAGGGAGTTCTATATGTTTGAAGCTATAGAAAAAGATAAGAATAAGTGGTCCTTTTATTCCCTATGTTTGTGTCATAATGAGAATCTAGAAAATAATTATATATCTCTATTGTTTAGATAGAATTCAACAGGAATGAAGCATTGATATGTTCTGCATAATTGAAAAAATATGGATGGTTTTATCCATAAATTAGCAAAATATATGCATACAACTATGAGAACCCTATATCATATGATTTTAAATGTTTATTGAGTTCATCATTCCTTTTGAATCTAGATCCCAAAGTAGCAATTCCCCTTGGTCCATGAAGACTAGTTCTGAGATAGCATCTTGAAGATCACCGGGTATTTGATCCATGCAACTCAAATGATCTCGGATGGTAATGTTGGGATCAGTTTATTGATGTAAAATTTTATCATGATATAGGATACCATACATTTTTCCTACCATAATCTAATAGATGCATTGGAATTTAGAAACTACTGGGAATATCTATACACCATATTCAACACTGATATCAAGCCATTCCATATTGATGATTCTAAATAATAATTCGAAACTTTTTCCTCTCAATAATTTTGATTTGAAGAATGTTTGCGGATTTGGATTTAATATTGTACAACTTTCATATGAACATTCTTGAAGCTCTTGGATGAACATTTCTAGATTTTGAATTCCAATCCCCCCTGGGCTATATGGGATGCAACATTTTTTCTAATTCATTGTGTCTTTTTTTCTCTGATATACTATCTCTCCATAATAAGTTCATAATTGCTGCATTTATGTTTTTAGTAATAGAGATCAGCTAGATATACAACATAATGAAATAAAAAAATATTTCAAATCATGATGTGTTTAAAAAGAATGATTTTCCATGCTATTGAGAGTGCTTTGACTGTGCATGAGGATAAGGCTTATTTGGTCAGGCTCAAAATTTATCTAAAGTAAGAAGCTCAAGGTTTTCCCCAAAAAGAAAGGACACCTGGGTTTGTAAAGGTGAGATTACCATCCTTTATCCCCTAATTAAGTGAGGATTTTTCCTATTTTGGTAGAATTAATTTTCTTTCCAAAGTAAATAATAGATTTCCCCCTTCATATTTCTTTACCTGAAACACTTTCATAGTGATATAGATAATTCTTGTTATTTTTAATATTATTAATATATCCATGGATAATGAAAATAATGTCAATAGAAAAGAATATGAGAGAGAGTGAGGTACCTCTAAAATATTTAGTACCATAAGGTCACCTTTCTCTCAAATTTGATTGAATATGTGTATATGATAATCTTTATAATTGGAAAATATGATCATAGAGGAATACTTACCTTTCTTATTCCCCTATGATCTGGTGAACTATCCTTACGATTATCCATTTATGATAATAGATAAATGTGCTGAGGCAAGGAGAGCTTTGATCAATATGATAAATTTCATATCAAATCCAAAGTAATGTATATATTTTATAATGAAATGAACATCCATAGTATTGAAGTCTTTTTATTGTTATGTTTGAGGATGACTACACATTATCTAATTAGTTTCCTAAGAAGGTTAATAAATTTTGAATTTGTGAGGAGAGATTCCTCAATAATCAAAATCCTGATAAAGCCAAATTTAAACTAAGATGTGATTTTTTCAAAAACTATAGATAGTATGTTGAACATAATTTTGATGAACACATTATGAATAGTATTTATAGGAGGCACTGTTTTGAATCAGCTAATGTCACTGGAATTATAAACATTAGGAATAATAATAATAAAAAGTGTGTTCGTACCACACACAAAAGAACAACTTTTGAAGAAATATTTAACCATATTACAATCATAGATCAATATGGTTTCCCAATAATTTTTCAATAAGTGATTTGTGAATCTATCTGATTATAGGGACGTTGCTTTGTTTATCCCAAACAAAGACTTTTTAATTTCACCTTCCTTGGGGGAAGTTTTAACCATCAAGTTATTCTATTCAGTGATAATTTTTGGGGAAATTCCTTCCCATAGTGCTGCATTTTTTGGTGGGCATAGAAGATGTTCAATTAGTATAAAATAATTTGTCTTGATGAATATTTCCTTCCTTCGATGATTTTATCTTTATCCTCAAGAAGAGAAAGAATCCCGTTAGCCCTTAAGGTTCTCTAAAGTGCATAAAAATTTATATTTCTTTCCCCTTCAATTAGACATCTAATATTATGAATATTCCCATGTATGTTTTCCTTTAGTGTGAGGTAAATTTTCTACTTAGTAGAAAAATCCATCTTTTCAGAGATATTACCAAGAAAATTGTTTTTAGTGAGGGATTCTTGTAGAGATTGAAAAGGGAACTCAAGTGCTTCAATATTTTCATCCAGAAATATAAATTTCATCATAAATCATTCATTTAGTACCTATTTAAGAAAATTTATCTTTTTGATGCAACTCATGGGGTTTTTATTTCTATTGATATATTCCCATGGCTCATGAACAATCTTACAGCAGTCTTGTCGATCAATATGAGAATTGTAAAATCTGAAAGGAAGATGTTTTTTCAGATCTTTATCAAGACAATTTACAAGAATTGGGTGACGATTTTAATTGTGTTTAACCAATGTAACATAAGATAAGGAACTAAAATTTAAAAGAAATTTATTATTAACAAAATATCTCTAATTTCTACTAGCTTTGACTGCATTGAGGTGTTTCATGTACCAATTAATTTTTTCCAAACAAGTTTTATTTCAGCAAGAGTCACTTCATCAATGAATTACCTGAAATATTAAATTGATATATACTTGGAAACTGATCGTATTTTCTCTTCCAAGTGGAGAATAGAATTTAACTCACCACGTACAATACAAGGACTTGAAATTATGCATGCAAGAGTATTTATGTGTGACTAAAGATGTCACTTGTCATTATTGTAATTAAAAGAATATATCACTAAGGAGAATATATTTTTACATATATCATGGAAGTATAAGTTTAATGATTGATATTCAAACTTGAAAAGAATAGGATCAACTATGTCATTGTGGACTAATAACCATGATTTATCAAAGTTGTTGCTCATTTGAATTTTAAAAATCACGAAATATTCCATTATTTCAAGAGGAGTAACATGATCAGGGATAGTTTTCATGGGATCATAGAGTCAAATGATTTTGGGTATATAACATACAATATTAATAATAGAGTAAATCCTGATTTCAAGGTTGTCTAATCCCTGATAGTTCCAAAAAAGAACACACATATTAAACTAGATTCTAGGTGGAAATCCCCTTTTCTTTGAAGCTTAGCACCGATCCTTTCATATTTCCAAGAGAATTAATCTTTCTTGAGATAGTTATATTCTATGAGTTTTTATTATTAGTAGTAGAAATGTCATGTTTCTTATTCATTTTCTTGAGCATGCTAACTTAACTATGATCATTAGAGATCCATTTGTATTCTGGGTCTGAGCTGCATTGGGTTTCGATTATGGATTGGGTGTGAGCAGAATAACCTTAGTGAAGATGAGTTGTTACTACTTCTCTAGATTCAGTTCCATATCTAGGTATTTTTCAATCATTTCTAACATGTAATGTTCTTGTATTAGCAAGCTACCCAATTAAAATATATCATAGGAAAATTTCTACAAGTCTTAATACTCCTTATGAAAAAAGTTTTCATTCTTACCATTTAAACAGAAGTTCTCAGACTTAGTAGAAGAACCAGGTGTCTTCTTCTTGTTCAACAATATATGCCCATGTCACCCCACTATTGGATATGCCATTTATTTAAATAGGAATCATTCCTATTCTTGAATCAATAACTATTATATGCCTGCCTTGTTGAACTTATTTCCATGCCAGGATAGGTTGTCTTGGCTTGGGTTGTTTGTGCATAAACTAACACTTCTGTATTGAGTGCCCAACCATTTTTCCACACTCATAATACTGAGACAGATGTTTAATTTCTACCCTTATATAAAATTCCTAGTCATTCAAAATGATAGAGATTTTTTATGGTGTAGGAACTTCCATGTTAATTTTTATAAGAACTCGATCGAAGAGACGAATATCATCTTTTAATGTTTGATGATCAATTTTGAGGGGAATTAGAATGCCTTATGTTAGATCATTGATGGTCTTAGGGTGCCAGAAAAACTAAGGAATACCACGGAGGTTTAACCATACATGGATATTCAATTATTTATGATTAAATTGGTTGAAATTCACATCCCATTCTGAAATTCGCAGTAAGCCCAGTTTGTGATTAATATTACCACTTCTCCTAGATGCTCTGAAGTTATCATGGTTTTCAAAATCAATCAAAATTTGACCCATTCCTATTAGTATCAATCATCATTTCAAAAAAAAACATTAGGAATGTTTAATTCAATATTTGAGATCAGAATATGAACAAGGATTTTTACATTTCATATAAGATACCATAACAAGGAGTGTTAATTTTCAAAGATCTGTCCTTTGTTTCAAAACATCTAGATCGATAACCCTGAAGATCACAACATCTTTCAATTTCATGAAATTTATAACCTATTCGGATCCTTTTTAGTGGGAATCAAACCATAAACCACCTCATAAAAGGAGACACCTTATTGAATTCCATTCACTAGTTTTTCATTGTTCAAGTCATTTATATAGACCGTGTTAATGTTGTTGTCATTTATTGATGGAAATAATATCATAATATCTTATTTATTAAGAGTATACGAGTAGAGATTCAGTCCACACTAATTCTTTAGGGAAACCATATGTACAGTTTTAAGAAGAGAAGATCTCTCCCCTTCCTCCATTGTATCTCCTTTAAACACGATTAAACCCAATGAACACACCTAAAAAATTATTTTTAATATATACGATGGTATTCTAGATCCTAAAAACCCAAATTACATTGTATATGTAGGAAAATAATTAGTATTTTAACAATATACCATCTTTTGGTGATAAAAAATCCCATAATTCATAAAAAATAACATTTTAATTAAGTTAATAGAATTTTGAAGTAAACCATATAACATTTATACTTCTCCTAAAATGGAAAATTTTACTTACCCTTATTTAGGTACTTATACCCTTTTTATTCTTTGTAGAATTCTCCCCCTTTGAATAACCTTATGGTAAACGTTTATAACTTCACCATGATTTTCTGTTATTACAAATTAAGGTAAAGCAAACGGAAAACATAATTAATGTAGTGATTAGAGTTATGAACTATTCTATTATATTACAGAAACCTAGTGTGGAATAATGGAAATAATGAATTTTAGTTAACAAAATTAACAGATAAGAAAAAATCATTGAATGTAAATATTCACTAAGAAAACCAGATAAATGAAAAAAAGATTAATTTCAATAATTATAAACATGTACAAAGATATATCAATTAAATACCCAAAATAAAACTATAAATATATTAGAAGATATGATTTTATTGATAGGGTTAAACTAAGAAGGTTTCATGGGTGGAGGTTGTTAGAATATAGGGTCGATTCTAGAGGTATTTGGATGGTCCATTGGAGAAGTTTGTATAACCATTCCATGTTCTACAATAGCTTAAACTTTACTAATAATAGAAGATTTTATATGTTTCATTTAAAAAAGTTTTCGATTACTCCCTTAATATCTGATTCAGATATACTAAAATCATTGGTTTCAACAGCATGAGAAAACCTTTCATTAGAGGTTCATATGATTATCGTATTTCTCTTGATGGCTCATCATCTATAGTTGTACCCACTTTAGCTTTCTCATTTTGATAAATTATATTTGAAACATAAATAACATCCAATTAATTTTCTTACCTCTATCATTATCTGGAGAAGTGGGTTATAGAGTTATTCTCCCTGTAAGATGATGTAGAGCATATACACACACATAGATCTTCTTAGGGATATATATCTTTCAAAACTAAATATTAATCATTGATACATGTCTATGAATTTTTACTTCCGAGAAAATTCCAATTCTTACAATCCTTTTGTTTTAATATAATATGCCTAATGAAAAAATTGTAGGATCATTAATCAAAGGGTAAATATCAGTACCAAATATACCAAATGGAAATTCTACTAGTAGATTATTCATAATCCCTTCCACTAAACCATTCATAATTATAATTCTCTTATTCATAGCTTGTAACTTCTTTTCTATAATTCCACATGGTCTATCAAACTATTAAATATTTACTAAATAGAAATAAAAAAGGGTTGATGAACTATATCACGAATAGTATAAAGTGTTGTAAGAATTATTGTGGGTTCCACAGTAGGAAAATGATCAACTGGAATTGGGAGATAGACCTTTGAGGTTTATAGACAACCAAATCCATTTTTGTAGTAGTAACTATAATGGATAGAGCTTCTATTGATTTTTTACTTGATTCTTCCTATGAATATTCAGAATACAACCCTTTAAATTCTTCATAAAACTTTTGAAGCAAGGTTAACAAATATAGATGGATTCTAGGATCTAGATCAAGAAAAATAATAACATTTCCTTGAGTATATTTTGAAACTACTAGTATATCATTCAAATTCCCACCAATATATTTCTAAATATATCCCATGGAGTTTTTCAGACAAAGATGTTTTCTTACACCATGATTCTTAACTGATTCAATGCTTTCATAGAACTCACCCATAATATCACTCTTTAATACTTTTAGAATAACTGTTGTGAGCATGGAACACTGTAGAGAGTTTATCTATGAGGATACATAATCAATTCTGAGATAAACTGATGAGTTACACTATGAAATTATAGAACACTAAAGGCTCTATGGTTAGAGTATTAGAAGGCAGATACTTCATGATGAATTTGAATTACCTTATTGAAATACTTTTTAATTTTTGTAAGGTTTTCTTCATTTCGTTCATGAAATACTTTATCACATAAATGTAATATTGAGATACTTCTGATTTGACAGTTGGAATATTTTAGAACATATCTCTTTGAGATACAACCATTGCACCAAAAAAAATAAAAAAAAGACTTGGTAAGAAAACTAACCTTAAAACCATTTACTAGATATTTCATCAATTAAAACTATTTTCCCCATAATCCAAAAATAACCTACATTGTTGGTGGGACAAATTGAAGATTCTCAGTCCTCTTATTTTGGGTAGAAATTATCCCAGTAAGTTTCTCAAAATCAATCATTGAAACAATTTACTCTGGAGTTCTCTTATATCATACATATATAAGATTTTGACACATGTTTCATCTCATTATAATATCCTCGAATATTATCAAACTCAACCATTACAATAGAAGATAATATTTAATAATAGATATTGTATAAATTTTACTAATATATGATATGTCATCATGCACAACAGGAGATGGTGATGGTACGGGGGTGTATAAGAATGATCATAATAGTCCATAACAACATAATTATCTATTTATCAATAAAAAGTGATCTATGAAGAATTGGACCCACAATATATGCTTCAATCTCAGTCTCATATCTTCTGTGAGAATCCAAAACAATAAGGAAAATCTAAACTGTCCTCTTTTAAGGAACTAAAATAGTTGTCTTAACCACTGGTTCATCATAAATCCCATCTGTAGAATCAACAACAACTAGGTTTTGAGAATCCTCTTCCACTTGAGGTCTTACTACTATAAACTCATGTTCTAATCTTGAATCCATCGACTCCAGAACATCTCGATAAGATACCATCTTAGTAGGTGTTTCTTCCCTAGGTAATGAGGTTTAGGATGGGTACCCTTGATACATACTATCCTGGCAAAAAATATTTAAGGATATTGAAACAGATTCACCAAAGTAAATAGTTGTCTTTTACAAAACATCAGACAAGGTAATTATTTTATTTCATTTTACTAACTCTCCCACCTTCAAATCAACATACTTAGTATTTAATATCAAGGGGATTCTTCTACAATTAGGATAATAGTTTATATTTCTTTTTTCCTTGAAATAAATGATGTGTAAAGTAGATCATTTACTTTAGAATATTTAGATGCAGGTTATTGATTATGATATATAGACATACATATAACAAAACAATATGATATATAGACATACATATAACAAAACAATACCTTCTCTATCTCTACATCCCTTTGAGAAATTCTGTTATGGATAAAGGTGCACAAAACCATCCATTTAGGTTATCTATATTGCATAGGTTTCTTTATGAAAGTAGTGGTTCCTAATAGAAATTTTAACACATTTGTGCCTCTAAGAAAAAAAAGTAATTGACAATGTCAGATTGAAAAAATACTCCCCCTCTAGGGGATAATGAATGATTTATCTTTTTGAAATAATGAAACCTTCAAAATCGTACCATTTATAATAAATAAGTAATTTTCCCTACCAATGATGTTTATATCAACATTCCTCATTTACTCATTGATCTCTTCAACAAATAGAACACTAGAATTACTTTCATAAATAATGAAATCCCATCATTGACACTAAAAACCCTTCTTCGGATTCATTTCTGTAGACATCAAGCATCTCAATTCGACTAAAATGCATGCAAGAACTCAACGCAGTGAACCTCCCCTTACATTCCTATAAGAAACATAGATTCATTCATCTGTCTTCTTTACTTTTCCCACAACAGATAGTTCGATTAGATGATGAGAGTTGATCAAGAGTTTCAACGAGATGGTGTGGGTTCTAGTAGATTACATGTATCAAAATATAAAAATATTCATAGGATTAAAATAATTTTTCCCACATACCCGAATTCCAGAAAATATAACTTAAGAAAAAGTTTTTGGATCAATTATGAAAAATATTAACTAATAAAAATAAAAATTAAATGAATGAAATCATATTTTAAAAAATAAAACATTTAAATAATGAAATATAATGGAAAAAATTAATTTATTTAAATAATCAAATAATTATTAATAAATAAACCAAAAATTAAAATTCAAATAAGTAAGAAAAATAAATTAATTTAAATTTGAATAAACCCAATTTCATTCTGATAAAAAAATCATCACATGCAATCACTTTAGTAAAAAATCTTCTAACTAATTTTTATTAGAGATAAACTCATGAGTAATATCACCTTATTGAGCACGATCTATTAATAAAAGATACCTTAGATCAAAATTCTTTTTTCTTGAATGGATTTTGGATTATTATTAATATTGATAGAAATTGTGTTATCAAATTAATTGATACTTGATTATAATTAAGTCTTCTCTATATTAATTTGTGATGCATCCTCAATACCTATGCACAACAACTACCAACATCAATATATTCGAAATTAGAAGTAGATAATACACTAGAGTGTTGTTATTTACTAGACCAAGATACTATAGATTACCTATAAAATGGATAGATAATGATTTACTCTTCATATCTAGTCTACAACCACCAAAATTTGAATCATAATATGAACATAGACTAAAATAACGAATTTAATAAAAATTAAGCAAATATACGTTTTTCTTTTTAAATACCTTATCATTATTTTTGGAATATTTTATAAGATATTATTTAGGGTATTCTCAAGATCTATAATACAGAAATATTACAAACATAATATCCATTTTACAAGAATTAAAATACAATTGACTCTCAGATATTCCATTGCATAGATTTTTGTCAACTAGTTTCCCAGATTCATCCAAGTAAATCTTTTCATTACACCACCTAGAAGTTGTATATAAATTAGAGATTTAATTTCCAAAACATTGAAGTAAGTAATGTATGTTTTTTCGTTGATTTAGCACATTTCCAAATACTTTAATAAATATATGAAATCCTCTAAAATATTTTAACACACCCATCATGCCCATTTCAAATTATTTTTGAATGACTTTTCATAATTCATGATTTATTTTATTTGTTGAATAAAAACTCACTTCATGAACATATATCTTATGTAGAAAAATATTCTGAGATTAAGTCTTATTAAATTGTGTTGGGTCTTACTTTCATTCTAAAAAACAATTTTACAAAATCCAAGAATGTAAACCTTCATACCATGCTCTAGGTTCTTATTTAAGTCCATAAAGTTAGTTTGTTAGTTTAAAAACATAATTTGTAAATGGATTATTTTCAAAACAAGGAGGTTGTTCAGAATAAACATCCACCATCATAAACATGTTTAGAAATGAATGATTTTTATCCATATGGTGTAATTTTGAATACATATGTGATACATATGATTGAAGAATTATACTAGATTATAGTTGAGCTATAAGAGTAAAGGCCTTTCCCTAATCAATAAATTCTTCTTGATTATAGCCTTTGGAAACTAGTATACACTTATTCCTAAAAATCACACCATTATATTGATGTTTATTCCTACAAAACCATTTTTTCTTATAATAAGATGTTTAGAGGGTTTTTAATTTAATTCCCAAACCTTGTTTCTATTGAACAGGTTTAATTCATCTAGTTATTTTTGCAACTCAACTCTCATCTACTAAGGTACCTTATACAGTATGAGGTTCATGTTGAGATAGAAAGAAGTTAAAATATACTAGGTTTTCCAAAATACTTCTATTATTAATCCCTTAATCTAAGCATACAATAGCTATTTTTTAGTGATGATTCATAAGGGTCATAGGATTTCAAGATAACACACATTCTCGTTCAGTGGTATCCAACCATTTAGGATTTTTTTGTTGAAACTCAATTTATAACTCTGCATTTTTTTATCTGTAAAAGAGTTTTCGGGTAACATATTATCAAAATAATAACTTATTTCATCAATTACATTCATTTTTTAGATAAAAAAAGATAGAATTCCTAAAAAAATCAAGATTTAACTCTTCAATAATATTTGATCTTTTATTGAACACTATATATTCCTTATAAGTAGTATTATATCAAAGAAATATTCCTTTTCCATTCTTTTGATCAAATATTCCAAGATCATCATTTTTTATAGATTATAAATATTTCATCTAAATGCTTTAAATTATCTATTTGTTGGCATTGAATTATTCCAAATATATTAGGGTATTTTCTTCAAAATAGTTCTCATTAGAACATTTTTTATAACAAAACATGCCATATGCAATGAATAATCACAAAAATGGGTTTGAAATTTATATTCATATAGCATTTTTTTAGAAATTTCAGGAAATGTCCTATTGTTTTTCAACAAAAATATTTTCTTCAGGTGTTCTTTATGGTAGAAAACGTTTGTTTAATACAATGTTTTGAACAATGGGAATTGAACAAATGGTTCTCAAATTCTACGCCATAGTAATTTTTAATGAAATAATTTTGGTATCATTTTATTTTCGAACCAATATAAATAGAATTCTAAAAATAGAATTAGCTTCACTCGTAAGACTCAAAAAGAAATCCCAGTACATCTAAAAAATCCTCAAAAATATATAAGACATATATTTCACTCTTAGGCTTGAAACTATAGATGGAATAAAAAATTCATATGAATTTGTTCTAGGGGTCTAGAAGAATAAACATCATTAATTGGTTTAAAATATGAATTATGCTACATTTTAAATTAGAAGAAATTGCATATCCTCTTTTTATTCTATTTAATTTGACGTAAATCTGAACCTAAGTTAATATTATATATTTTCTCGTATACTAGGCATTAGAGTGTCCCAATAATCTACGATTTGAAAAATATTAATTAGTTTTGCTATTTACATATTTCATTTTTATCAAATCAAATAATTATGATCCAAATTATATAAATTCTCCATTCCAGGTACCTTAAACTTAAGAATTGAATCTTTAAAATCTAAAAATGGTTGTTTTGAAAAATCAACAAAATATATTCTTCCCAAAGATAAGAAAAACATAAGATATTATTCATTAATCCTTTAATATAAAGGACATTGTTGATAAAGACTAGGTTTGGATTACCAACTGATTCAAATACCATAGTTTTTCTTTTTGCATCATCACCAAAAGTGACACAGCCATTATCATGTCTTCAAAAAGAGTGGAAGTTTAATAAATATCTACTAATATTTCTTGAACATAAAATTTCCAGGTGATTTTTTTCATTGATACCATTGGAAATTCGTTCCTAAAAGTACATTTCAAATGATAAATTGTTCTGGTGACCATATTGTATTCGTTCTAGTATTTCTAAATACTAGAGATTTGGGAACCCAAATATATTCATGCTATCTCAAAAATCAAGCACAATGTTATGAATATTTTTTGAATGAAAAGAATGTTGACCTACAAAAAAAATAATTTTTCTAAAACAAAAATTATCTGAATAATGACATAAATATCCACAATAAAGACAAGTAGTTTTAGAGAGGTATTTGTTTATAGAACTAGGCAGAAAATAGTTTTTTAAACAATTATATTCTCCCCATGGATTAAAATTTCACTTTTTTTGAGTTTTTCTATAAGGATTTTATTTTTATTATTTTCACCTTTTTTAAAAAACCATTTCAATAATATTTTATATCTTGAACATATTTTTGAAATTTTCAATATTATTTCCATGTTCAATACATGATGCATGAGAATTTTATACCATGGTTTTTAAATAAAAAATTTGTTTTTAAAAGTCTTATTTTCTCAATTAAAATATCATTATTAAAATTTTCATTTTTTTTTGAAATATTAACACTTCGCTTCTAGCATAGTATAATATTTATTTAATTACTCTTAAGAAAAAAATGTAATTTTCATCATCAAACTCATGATGAAATGAATAATATGAATGAACCTAATTTATTTGTTCCATTAATCACATGATATCGTACTAATTAGAATTTTCATCTTCAAATTTTGGATATCTAACATCACTAGAATCCTATAAATGACTATTGTTGGCCTACATTTCTTTCTTGGATTTTCTTGTTTTCATCATTCTTCAGGTATTTTTTATCTAATTTTTCTATCTTCTAGCAGTAGAAAATTTGGTTTGATACCTCTATTGTTTTTTCATTTATAGAATATTAATTATTTATAATTAACAACAAAATTATTATAATTGTCAAAGGGTTTCTTAAAACCTATTATATTTTTATAAAACATTTTAAACATCCTAAAAAATTGTCCAAGAGGACATTCTAGAGATGAGATATTATAATTTTCAAAATCATAGGAATCAACCACTTTTATTTTTTTATAGTTATATTCATTCTTTTAAGTTGAAACTTTTAATGGAGTGTTATCATTATTAACTATAATATATACTCTTGCTTCAACATCCATCTATTCCTCAAATATCATAATAGTTCAAATTATATATTTTAATTTTAAATTAATGAGCTATATAGATTATCTAAAAAATTCGTGATTCCACTCAATATTGGTGTTATAATTTTGAAAATTTTAAATGGTTGATAATGCTTAGAAATAGTTTCTCCTAAAAACATGTCATTATTTATAACTTTAGTAAGTCTTCCATTCAATTGTGTGATGCTCTCTCCTTCCATAATTCTAAATATATAAATATTTAGTTTTGTAGTATTATATCAATATTCCCTTACATTATATATACCTTCATATGAAATTTATATATTATTCCATGTTTCTGGGGTTATTTTACACTGATAGAATCAATTGAAATAATCTATAACTAGTCTGAAAATAATATATTTCATTCCTTTGGAATTTTAATCATAGTTCTCATCGATTTCAACATCCCATGTTGTAGGTTGTGTAACTAGAGTTTATTAAGACTTCATGTCTTCTAGATAAACCTTCATAATAAGGTTTTTAGATAGATGATAATATATTCCTTCTAGGTACCATAATTTTCACCATTAAAAAAGTAATCTTTTAGCATCAACATTCCATCTCTTTTATTAGTCATTACATCCATTTGAATGAATATATTTATACTTCAACCATTGAAAACTAGGAACTCATGAGTCACAACATATAATACTAATTTTTTAGTAAAAGGACTACACAAAGAGTCAATTGGTGGGGGGTAATTGAATTCATGAAAATATCATTTCTTGAAAAAATCACTCCTTTTAGAGATTACAAGATATAACCTTTAATTGAACCCAAGAAATAGTGGAAATATAAGCACATGAGAAAAAAAATAGAAGATATAGATTTATAGTGGTTTAAATACAAACAAACCCTTGTCCTCTCCACCAAAACTCTTCTATTTGTGATTTTTACTAGGCCAATACTTTTGTAGAAGACTATCATTCCTTTTTAGGGACTTTATGACTGATTTAAATAATCATATACATGTTACAATAATGCAAGACTGGGATTCTTCAAGGATTTACACACAACATCCTTCATGTTCTTTTACCATTATACTTCACAATAAAATAGATGATATAGAAGGTTTTTACATATGTGTCTTGGAGTTTTAAAATACAAATGAACGAAATAAGAAAACTCTAAGAGATATGATAAAAATTGAAAATAGCTCTAGTGGAGTCTTCTGAAATGATTGCAAGGATGGTCGATAAAGATAAACTAAATTTGATGAATTTTACATCATTTTTAAACCATAGAAGCACATAAGAGCTTCCGTAAAGTGATCATTATTCTTTGAATTATGTTGGATTGTTTATTATATTAGATATATTTTGTTTTCTCTGGAAATAATTTTTCAAAATTCTTGTATAGCTTCTCTTGTAGTCTCAAAACCCTTCCCTAAAAAATCAGTGTCGCATAATAAAAAAATACACATCCTTTTATAGGAAATACCATATAAATCGTAAAGACCCTTAAATAACCCATGTTCTTGACTTCTTTCTGAATATGTGTCTCTTGTTTTAATCACTTTTATCAATAAAGAGATAATCCAACATTTAAATATTTTATGGCTGCATTAAAATATTATAGATTTCATTCCATGGTAATAAATACTAGGTTACATATCTATATAGAATATTGTAGATTATCACATATCTTGATTCTACAGATTTAAATTAATATACCAAAATTGATCTTTCTAGTCAATTTTATGAACATCTATGAATTATCTATGTAGTTAAAATCACATAAGTCTTCATCGCATTAGATATTTTCTTCACGTAACAATTTTTTCCACAAAGTTGAATTGTATTCATGTATCCAAATTGATGCACATAGTATTATTACACACACATCCAAAACAAACATATCCTACTGGACCCATGCAGTCAATTTCACCACATATCAGAATCACATTGTCGATTACTCTACCGAACCGATTTGTGTATCTATTTTATCTACCTAGATGATTTCTCATATAGAATGCTTATCAGTGTAGGAAATTTTTCAGGTAGGAAATTTCATGATGTAGCCGATTTACATAGGTGAATCATTTACATAGGTGATTTATGTAGTTAAAATCCCTTGTATTTATTTCTCCATGTAGAAAAAATGCCTCACATAGCAGATTTTTTAAAACATAGTAAAATTTAATCCAAAGTGTCCTTAATTATATATTTGAGGATTTTAATAGAATAAACTCATAAAAAAGACTAGAAAAGATAAAAAATTAAAACAAAATCATCAGTAATATATGAAATCATATTTGTGATAAATAAACCAAAATTACATTGGTTATATTGAAATACAATTAGTAGTGCAACACAAATTCCAATTAAGATGATTTGATCTATAGTAAAATTAAAAAGAAATGTCCATCCGAGGATTGTAATTTTATTTTTTGGGATAAAATTAAAAAAACCATATGTATTACACACATGTGTGCGTGGGTGAACGCACACGAGCGGTGGTTTGGACATTTTCTTATCAATGGGGAGGAACATCTTTGGGGACATTCTGATCATTGATGAGTACAATAAAAATGTGGAGATTCCATGTCAATGAGAATAAAGAAAGAAAACATGGTCCATGGGGGGGGGGGGTTATCCATGGAGTGAAAACCAAAAATTAAAAAATGTAATGTGTTTTAAAAAATCGATTGTCCATCATTGAATGTAAAAAAAAAATGTTTTGGATTGAGTGGAAAATCTCCCTCTTTCCACCTCCCCCATCGATTGTGGAATATTTTTAATCTCGTTCTAGCATAGTAGGCATTGAATATAAGAATAATTTTTTTTTGTATTTTTTAAGTGAGGTGGAGTACATTAGTGTTATACAATTCAGCATACCCCGTGAGGTGAAGTACTCCTATAACCTATCCAACTATATAGGTAATCCTAAACCAGCTAGGTCAAGCTGGGTCCCCCTAACGCAACCAAAACCAACTAGGCTAGAACACCTTCAGGGTATTTTTAAATACCAATAAATCACAACACTTATAAAAAATTCCAAATATATATTAAATATATATATATAAATATATATATATATTTTTTTAAAACTAATTCCATGACCACGTAGTTACAAAATTATGAATTAAAATTTGTTTAATTTATTTTACTTTCTAATTAATTCCCTCAAATAATATTAATTACAAATTTAATTTAAAATTTCAATTTCAATTCATGTAAACTAATCATTAGCATAGACTGACCATTGTTTGTCTGATATTTTTATTTATTTATTTCATTGTATGATGTTTTAAATAGGTTATTAATAAACTCTATTTTTTGGTGTCATTCATTTGGCCCATTATATTTATAAGTTTTTTCAATTCCACAATTGATTTATTCTTGTGTATCTTGCAATTCTGATATCACCTGACCAACATGTGATAATATTTGAATAACTAAGTGAATGGAAGGATACACAATTTTTACTATGATGAGGTAAAGTAACAAACTTGGGCATGAGAAATTGGATGTGGTAAACACATCAACTAGAGTTATATATAACTCATAGAGTTAACCCTAGGGTCTTGGTTAATTCATATTCCACAACTTTTATAGACCATTAAAAATTACAATGATCTAATAGTTTATTTTTTATTTATACATGGTTTGTTCTTTTTTGATTTTTTTAATATAAGTTATCATGTGAAATAATAAACAAGAATGTATAGGTAAAATCTGATTAATGTGAGTTGTATTTTTTCTATTGATAGTAGGGTTAATTTCTGTGGGTGATCACATAGAAGAATCATGTTAAATTGAAAAATAATTTAATTAACTAAGAGTGCATTATAATCCCACAATGTGAATATAAAGTATAAAACACCTTCCATCACATAATTTTGAATAAACCCCATAGTACAAGGTGTTTATTAGCCATAGTTGAGGATTTATTCACATATTGGGGAGTTCTAAAAAGATTTCATAGTTTAACTAATTAAAGTTGGCATCGAAAAAATGAAACAAATATATTAGAAGTATTTTATAGTTGAACAATAAGAGATTCAATGTTCTTATTTATAGAATTTGAGACAAAGCTCTGCAAGTCATGGAGCCACATGTTAACATCGTTGACTAGCCAAAATTTTAAATAGAAAATATTAGAGTAGTTGTGTAATAATTTCTTGGACTATGGTGAGAGGATTAAACAATCATTTCCACTATAATACTCAAAATACAAGGTATTCAACTACCCATATTTCAAAAACATAGTTGGAGACAATTAAGATTAAAAAATATAAAATGTCTCATATTCAATCATCAATATAAGATTAATAATATAAAAATGATTCATTGTTTAGAATTATTATTAGTAATACCACATAAATGATGAGGTAAATACCTATCCAATGATTAAAAACACTTATCATGGAATTATGTGAAACTCCATGTAATAATGGAAGTGAAAAATAGAATACAATACCCTAATTTTTGCAATGTGGAAAACCTTCTAATGTAGAGGATTAAAAACCATGGATAATTTTCAAAACACATGCTAATGACCTTAGTATAAAAAATTCATGTAATTACTCAAACATTAATTTCTAATACATTGTAAAAGGACTTCTGTGAAAAAAACAACTCAATAAACATTCATCACCTCTTTAGAAATCATCATGATGGAGAATGACACCCTTACATGAAAAAAATGTGAACCTAAAATATCCATATATGAAAAACATTACCCCTATATTAAAAATTGCCCTACCAATGAGTTATTTATCCAAACACACATCATCACAGACCCAATATAGATAATATGATGATTCCCTATTACAACTTTAACAAAAAAAATCGACATTACCCACTACAAAATAATTATAAACACCAAATCTTTCATCATACATATATTTTCCATGTCCAATCCAAAAATACCATATCCAATAGCATTTTTCTCCCGCGTAATAGTGATCTCCAAAAATCTTGAGCACTTGTAGAAATTAACTGCACTTTCTAATCCCTCCTAGAACATCACATTGATCGCAAATTTAAAATTCAATATTCACTAGTGGAACTATTTTAAAAAATAGAATTAGTTTGAATACCCGAAACACCTCTCTCAACATTATTTGGATTCAAAACTATTTTTATCCTAATTGATGGTATTTGAATCATGTGTGGTTTACAAAAAATATAATGAATACCACAATGATGTTTTATTCACCATACAGCATTATTTTGTAATCATTATTCATATCAATAATTATACATCACAAATGTTCAAATAACCCCTTTAAAATTTTCCATAAGTTCAATGAAAAATTAAATAAAATAACCATCATCTCTGAAATAACTATTAGGGGAGATTCAAGATCCCCAAAATTAAATAGCTTGTGATTGAATTATCAGAAACTAGCTGAAATATTGGAAGATAATGACTATATAAAATAATTAAGATAATTTAGTGTCCTCTATAATGTATTGGGTTATATATTATGTAGAAAATCCAAAAAATACAACTAATAATCAGCGAGTAAAATATTCAAGTAGATTCTTGAAATTGAATTTTTAAAATAGAATTGAATAACATGTGTGAATACCAGATCATGATATGATTTTTTCACCGAATTGGAAATATTATTAATGAAAAATTATGAAATTTGGTGATAAAAAATCACCCCATGATATTCATTTGTGACAAACATAACCCTTCTTTGATAAAATGGAACAATGTCAAATATATTTATTTGAACATAAGTCTTCATTGACTGACTGTGGTCTTACCCATCTGATGTATTATGATTTATTTATCCATAAATATTCCTAAGCATCTCCTTGATAACCTACCATAACCATGAGTCCAAGATCTCAATGTTCTTCTCCATAGAATGTAACTTTTAAAACATTAGAATTCCATTTTGACATCATAGAAACTTAAATGATTGTTTGACTTTCTTTTTCACCTTGTTGATATTTTTCCATTGTTACCCTATATTTTGAATCCCACCAAATCTGAGATCCTCCATCAATAATCCAATTTTTATAATATATGTTCTATACAAGCTACAATAAATATGGAAACCACATTTCCCCTTTTGGTTCAATACATCATGAGGAACTTCCCCTTACAAAAATTGATCCATTGAATCCTTTTATATACAAACCATATCTATATCTCCAATTAATACAGTCAAAATTCATTTTTTACCACCACTAAAATTACGAAAAACTCACCATTAATGTTGAGAACAATTATTCTATTTATTTTGAGAAAATACCTCTATTTATTGTTTTTTTCACTCTTTGATAAGTGGGATAATCCACATCAGTCTCCCCATTCATGCATTTAATCAAGGAGATAAGTTCTAACCAAACTAGTTGGATATAAAATCAATTAATATCTCACCAACAATAAAACACTACTAAAAGTATGACAACACTGTGTGGTAACTCTAACAGGAAAATGATAGCACTCCGAACCAAAGTACTTACCATACTTTTATCTGTCATGTCCAATTAAAAAAGACCTGAACAAATAATATTTGGATACATAATAATAGTGGTCACCAAAAAATATCAATCACCTATAAAAAAATATCTTCTTGATCCCTCCTGAACCATTAACTGGATCTTCAATTTTTAATGATTTTTTCAATAGTGGAAGTATTTGAAAAAAAATAATTTGTTTTAAGACCTAACGTCATCTCTTAGCCTTATTCAACCTCATAACTATCTTCATCCCAGATGATGATCTTTGACTCTTATAATCTATTCCACAAGTATAATGAATCCTTCTTCACATATGCACACATTTTACACCCTTAACTTATTTATATAAGGAGTTTCAATCATTATGCCTCATGTGTGTTCCATATATCCATTTTTTGTGGTGATTCTTGATTCCAGACATAAATCAATTGTTACAGAATAATGAGAAACAAGATAAAAAAATGGAAGGAAAAATAGAAGAAAATAACTCATATTTTTTAATGGGGATAAACCATATAAATAAAAATGATTAAAAATCATGAGGTATCATTGAAAAATACACTAATAATACGAGATTAAAAAAATTCAATTAAATTCATGAACATGAATTTATAAAACAATGTAAATTATGTTGTGTGAAAACTACACTATGATACTCAATTTTTGCCACTCTAAAAGTCATCTGAATGGAAATTAAACCCTAATATGACAAAACATCAACCTAAAAAAATCCATTTATAGAGAAAATCACCCTTCAATGAAAACATTACACAACCTATATGATCATTATCAAATCATGTTTCAATGTTGAATTGATATTGGGATTCCTCTTCAATATATTCTCCTTAATCTATCAATAAAGGCACCCAAGCCTCACAAAGATGACCTATCATCTCCTTGAACCCTATATATCTATTTCTTCCAAAATTGGATGTAATTTCATGAAACATAGAATATTTTTTTCATCAAAACCACTTAAACGACTATTTGATTTTTTTACTCTTTTTTAAAATACCTCCCTCTTTACCACAAATACAAAATCCCAGCAAATTTTAGATCCATAATCAATTCCATTTTCACCGCCACCAATATGCAACACCTGAAACAAAAAATCAATAAACCTTGTTTCTTCTCTAGAGGGACTATATATTCAGGAACTTGATCATAAAAAGTCTTTTTATCTCTTTATATTAACAGAAACACCATGTCTCCAATTAAAATAAACAAAATCAATTTTTATATCTATTAATGTTTTGTTAAACTAATTATTGATGTTTATAAAATTTTATCAATTGATTACGTGATGATCCCTCCATTAGATAATTTTTCATATACCAATAAACACATTAAACCCCATGAAGAAACTCTATAATAATTATGAACATTGAATTATTGGGGTACTCATCATGAATTTTAATATATTTTAAATCCATTTATCTCTATCTCTCTCTATATATATATATATATGAAAATATGATTAAAAGATACAAAAAAATCTAGATTTTGACGAATATATTGAAAATTTTAATCAATAATTTATATTTTTCAATCCTGAATAATTCATAATAATTTAGCCAACAAATAGAAAATTTCAAATATTTATGATATGATTTTTTATAAAACATTATTTATTGTAATTATTTGACAAACAAACATGAAATATTTTTAAATTTTATTTTTATTTTATATCGCATAATTTTTACTAAGAATATTATTTTCACATATTTTATATATCTAGATTATCTTTTTTTTATTTACCAATTTTAAAAATACTCATGAAAAATATGATTTAATTATTATAAGATTTTTTCTCATCCCCTTCACAATTTTTCATAAGAAAATGATGTTCTCGTCAAAAAATTAAAAAATATCTCCTAATGACAATGATAAAAATATTAAATTATTCACAATTAAACCATTTATTTTGTCTAAATGTTGAAGATCCATTCATCATATATAGTCCATTAATTTATTCTTATAGACCTATATTACACATTTAGTATAAGTTTGGACCAGTTTCATACCAATTAGTTTTTTTGAAAGAGGAAAGGGACTTTGGAGATTTAGTGCAAATGATATATGTGAAAAAGAAAATGATTTTTAATATATTATTCACAAATATTTGATTTTTTAGTGTTAAAAAAATTTGAAAATTCCTTTAAAAAATTTTATCATGCTATTTTTTAAATTCCTTTTCATTTCATTTAACCATTTATTTTCTATATCTCTTTATTTTCATATATCATCAAAATTATTTCATCAAATTAAACACAATATTTTAGATTTAATTGAACATTATCTTTATTATCATTTGAAATATTACTTTTTTTAACATAAATTTATTATTTGATAATATTTTCTTAATGAATTCATATCCTAATTTTCAAGAAAATTATATAAATTTTATGCATCTTTCAATTATGAGAAAATAAATTCTTTTGAAAAAAATTATTGAGGAACACTCATCATAAATTTAATGTTTTATAATAACTTTTGAATAATATATATATAATACAACACGATATCATTAGTTAATGTAATCAATGATAAAGATATTGAGTTCAATAAAATATAGTACTGTTGTCAAGTGACTAATGAGTTGGGATGTTAATTTATTTTTATGATCTTTCGGGTATATTTCAAGATTCAAAAGTAGAAAAATCTAGACTACTTATATTTGTTTTTATAATATATATTTCATGAGATAAATTTTTTTAAGAGAAAGAAAAATAAAAAACATGCTAGGCATTCTACCAGAGACAATGATTGAGGAGAAAAAATGAATTTGAGGATCATGGGGGGAATTCCATGTACAGAAATTTAAGAGAAAAAATTAATGGGATCATAGATCCAAATATTTTATGTGATATTTTATAGATTTAAAAATATTGAAAAATAAAATGTTGATATCCCACATATAAAAATAAATAATACAGGGAAATTATATTGTTATTCTTCTAATGAACATTGACAATACCGAGATGAGAAAAACATGTGAACCATCAAATAAGAACACAAAACAGGATCTAATACTTTTCTAAAGGGAAAATATATTGGTTATAAAAGATAAAGAAATAATATCACATTGAAATAGCCAATGTTGCTGATTTTGAGAAAAATAATAAATTTTTGTGATGTTATGTGTCACATAACTATTAATAAGTAAATTAGATGAATAAGAAGAGGATGAGAAGTCCAGTATGCAAAAAATTTCACTAATTATCTTTTGGAGGTTTAATACCTTGATGTTTTAGTGAGCATATATATTAAAAAAATTATAATAAATATTTTTTATATATACGGTGTGTGATGAGACTGAGATGTATTAATTTTTTTGAAGAACTATTGGCAATAATAGTCATGGTTGATGAGTTGGAAAGAGATAATTGTGTGGAATCTAGAACATGAATGTTATTATCATAAATTTAATTCAAGAATGAGAGAAAGAAAATAAATTAATATTCAAAGAGAGAATCTATATAACCTTTGGAACACTAGATATATAGGGAAATCACAGTGTGACTCTATTAATGCAGTTTGAAGTAGTTTGTAGAGGTCTTGTGATAAGCATACATGTCTATAAATAGTTATATGTTGTAATGGTGTGTAAATAACCAACCATATTAGTCAATATTTTATTATATTGAAGAATCATTGATTAAGTGAATAACCAATCAAGGTTGGGTGTAGTTATTAATAGTATACCTTGTAAATATTTTATGCTCTCGTCATTTTATTTACTTACATTGAATGTGTCACGATTTATTGGTTATCTTTAAAATAGATCAAACTATGTTAATTGAAATTAGAGGTTTATAACCATTAGAAGTAAGAGTTTAAAGAATAATTGATAACTATTAATAAAATAGGACCCACCTAATTCACTCCACCTCCAAGGTTTCTACACAAATCCTAATGGTAGGTTCACCTGACCTTAATTATGAGCATAATTCATATAGTTATAAAGAATCATATTTATGGGATACAAATGATATTTTAATATAAATTTATGAGGGGTTCATAATCATTGATACTTATTCACATTAATTTCTAACTTAGTGATATTTATTAGAGGATATATTGAATATTAACATTCCAATAGGAACCCCACATGTTTTGTTTTAATAGAATGTTTTTATCTATGAAAATGTGTATTGGTCTCAAGACATGAATCCATTATCAATGTATAGTTTTCATAAGTAAAAAAATACTTATATTAGTAAAAATTAAACCCTAAATAGAGACATTATACCAACCATGATTTAGAGAGAGTATATATCATCTCTCCCATGTAATTTAGAGTAAAACATATCTAAGAACATAGATCCATGCATTCCTTCCAAAGTTCAAGAAATAGAACATACACAATGATGTTGATGTCTAAGAGCCTATGATTCTCAATGATATACCCAAATTTCAAAGTTTATCCATCGATAAATATTTTGAATCACAATTGGATGGTCTATATGGTTTCATATTTGGTTCCATTATGAGAAAATATTTACTAGTGATAGAAACAGACATTCAATCAAAATCAAACCAGAAATGGTTTGGATTTTTATTTATTATGTTTATTTATTTCACATGAGTTAATTAGGATCATAACTGATTTTAATTCCTTAGATATGATGTAACAACATTTATCCACTTGTAATTTTTTTAATTTCCATTAGTTTTATGCTCATACTATTCATCTGGTACCATTAGTATCTTGAGGATAAAATCTATGAATATTTCTGTGTAGCCCACAGAAACATCATCAGTTTCCCAAACCAGTTTATTTTCATTATTTATAGGGAAGGATAATCATAGTAATGTATAGAGGTTGAGTTTAGGAATAACGCCATAAAATATTTTACGTAGTTAAAACATATCCTTTACCATTACAAAATATATTAGGGGCTTAGGTTTTGTCATTAAAATGGAAACATTAATGAAATTACATTGTTGAAATAAAAGCTAAATTAATATGAATCGTGAAGGATGATATTGTATGATGGGTAGTTGATAATTTAGAATGTATTAGTTCCAACATTATAGTGGATGATAGTCACTATGTTTGAGGAAATACATATTTTTTTAACTCATCCTACATACATAAATTTAATGAAAAATTCAGGACAGTTGTGTTCCAAATGAATGTATCTACTGTAAAATATAAATTTGTTTTTTTCATTTATATCATTTTATTTAATTTTCTCTAAACATTGATACTTTACTGAATCTTATTTATTTTTTATATCACTTTTTTCACAATGATTAACTACTTTTTTTAGTTGGTTTATTTTCTTTACATTGCTAGATTGTGAGATACTATTTGTTATTTGTTATTTTCAATTAGTAAATTTTCTTTATATATAAAAATATATATATTATTTCTTCATTTAAATATATTTTTATGAAATTGGTTTTTTATTACATTTAAAAGAAATAATATGTTTTTTCAATTTATTGGTTATTGATATAACATCAAATTTCATTATTCTTATAAGTTTTTGTTTTATATTAAAGGATCTTTCTTTCAAAAAGTGATTATTTATTTCTCATTACATATTTTTATAAAACATTTATATGATATCAGGAATATATTTTATACTATAAATTTAGTATATTTAAAATTAATATGAAATTACAAGGTTAATTGGTTATACATATCTTGTATTTTAATTGAAACATGAGGTTTAATTGTATTTCATAGAATGAGTTAGATCAATAAATTTTCATGCTTAATATAGATTGAAAATTAATAATTTGATGGAAATATATATTTAATTTATTCAAAAGGAATTAATTTTTTATACTCTAACATGATATTGGGTAATTTTTCTGTCTTTTAACATTTTAGTATATTACAAGTATTTAAATACATTTCATAATTTAAAAAAATATAATTCAATGTCTTGATTTTCTATTATATTTTGTTGTTTTTTATATTTAGTGCACCTATTGTTTTTTGGGTTACAATTCATAATTTTTTTTTATTATTTGCAATAGATTTTAGGATTAGGTGGGGGGTAATAATTCTGATCCAAAAAGTTCATCATAGGTTATCCAAGATAAATTCTAGTTTTTTTATTTATTTGGTAAAAATTATATTTAATTCAATTGAAAATGTTGCTTATTTCTTTCAATTTTTTTGGATTAAATTGATTTTTTAGTTAAATTAATAGTGATTTCATTAATAACATGTAGGTTTAGCTCAGATATAGTGACGGGGGTGGTTGGATAGTGATGGAATTTGTGGAGTGATAGAGGTGTTGGGTTCAGGGAGGATTCCTAAAGGACTCATGATAATGATAGTATATTGATGATAACCAACTATGTAATAGATAGTTGTTAAATACATATGATATATATATATAGGTCATATATTTTATTTTTTTATTTTCTTCATGAATAGATTTGTTATGTTTTTGAATTAATCTATGTTTAATTAAATTAAATTATATTAATTAATTTTTTTTCTATTTTACCATAAGTATAATACAACCATTGTTAATTAAAACAATAACTAAAAAAGAAGGGTAACTTCATTTTAATTGTTTTTAAATAAAATAATGACTATATTTTTTAATGGGGATGTTGATTGTTTTATTATTTAATAAAATATTTTTCAATTAAAACCATCACCAAATGGAAAAAAATACTCTTCTATAAAAAAATTATAAAGAGAACTAATTTTCTAAAAATATAATATCTATAGTGACATATATATGGTGGTTTTGTATACTATCGCTAAATAGTTTAACTATGTTCTAAAATACCACTATCCTTTTGAAAAAACATAACTATATATTAATTTTTCTATTGTGAAACTATATTAATGAGTATCACGTTGAAAATATGTATATAATGTTAACATGATAATCCAATAAACAGTCCATACATTTAGACTTCATTTACAAGGATTATCATCCTTATTATATTATTAATTCTCTATAATTATTGTTTGTAATTTTTGCATGAACATGTGTGGAAGAGAAATTAATTCTTTTTTGTTTTCATCAGTTTTGATGTATCTTAATAATTTAGAGTCAAAATCCATTTTATCTGACATCCATGAAAAATTAAATAAATAGTTATAAAGTTAAATATTAGATACCTTTTTGATTTAAATTATATGATACATTGTTTTAATTTTGGAAAACTAATGTTTTCTTATTATAGTTATTTTAAATGGAATAATATTTTTATTATTGAAATTATTATTCAAACTATGAAATTATATTTTAATAGGGAGTTATGACTTGAAAATTTAAATTGTATGTAAATGTTGTTTTGGTTAAAATTGTTTTTAAATGCATTTAAGTATTTTTACCATGTAAAAAGTTTATTATGATAAAAAACATTACACATGGACATCGTTTTGATTACGATGTGATTCTTTTCATTTAAGATAATAAAAATTCCAGTCCTCTATAACAATCCTATTTTTTATTTTAGATATATAAATGTCAATTTTCAATAACACTTTATAATAAATTTCATAGATTAAAAAAATGATTTTAAATACATATATTGATAATTATACTTATAATTTTTTGAATAAGATTTAATTAAATTGAAAATATGATAATTTTTAGATAATTGGAAATTTGTTTTTAATTCTGACTCGAGATGAAGGGAGAGTTTTATAGTAAACCTGCAACAGTGGAGGTCATGTTATTAATGGACATGGTATTTTTTGTAAAAAATTGTGAATATTAATATAGTTTAAGTCCCTCTATCTCCATCTCATTATATATATATATATAAATGCAAATTTGATGGCCAAAAACACAAAAAAAACATGTGTTTGACCAATATTTTTATTTTTTGTGTAACATCCTACCCCAATCCACCAAGCCTGAGCCGAAATTCCACATGGCCTAAGGTGTTTCTCCCCAAACACCACAAGGTGTTGACTTGCAATGAGGGTCTCAAGATGAACCATGGGAAGACTATACACTTTTTATCAGTTCATGAGACCAATATATAATAATATCAATACAAAAAATAAATAAAAAATCTGATTACAAGTTTAATCGGAAAGATAACATACAAGATAAAAAAACACAAAAGTGATATAACAACAAGATAAATCCAACAACAAAAGAAGAAGTAAATGTCCAACTTAATCTCCATCTAGTAAGGTTAGTATCATCCTACCCTTACAACTCAGCCATCCACCATCGGTACTTTTCCCTTCACTGGATCTCTATTCATGAATTCTATAAGCAACTCAAAATTCCTGAGTAGGGTGTGAGTACAAGACTCGATAGGACACCAAAAATGAAACATATCATCAGTGCATAAAATATACAATTTTATTCTATTAATGTAAAAAAGGACGGATATAAAAATAATATATTACATAAGTACCAACCATATGTCAGGTACTTAGGGATAAACACTACCTACACCATCTCCATTCTGGGAAAAAAATACCTTCTTTGGAACAATGTTGGTAAGAACATCATCATCCCTATTTGACACATTACACTCCTCGATTGGATAGTTCACAAAACATGTGTGATACATTCTTTGGAATGGATATCCCATGTACGCTCTAACCAATATCTCTCACATCCCTCTCATAATGGGGTATTACCTATTGCATGTAAACATATATACAATATAGAAGATCAATATCATTCCATACAAGTAGTATAATCATCTGAAAAATCCATATACAAGAAAAACCACTAGAAATCATGGTCCCACACATGCCTCATTTGTTCAATAATTAATCATTGGTCTCATGGGATATATAAGCACACCCAAAAAATACATCTAATATTCAATAATATGTTTTTGATAAAAAAACTAGGGCTTCAAAAACGTAGGTTTCAAACTAGGCTACACACAGATGCCAACAATCATGCCAATAACATATCTAATTCATGAAAAAATGTCAAGTAATTCCTATCATAGGAGCAACGATGATTGATTAAAATGGTTGAAATGAAAATTTAATTTCTCTACTGAATACATTCTATTTTCAAAATGAAAATAATTTTTAATAATTTTGTTTTTGTGATGAATCTATTGGTATCGATGGCGGGTCAATCTGATCAATATTGCAAGAGATATCGAGAATTGAATTTAGATGATAATAGAAAGATAGAATAAAAAATGTAGGCTAGAGGAGGAAGATAGCGCTAGGAGGGTGAAGGATGGACTTGTTGGAAGGTGAAATTTAACAAAACCTGCTAGAACCACCCTTAAAAACATAATTAATTAATTCTTCCTCCTAAATAAATTTAATCCATCATTAAATATGTATATTAAAAATAATACATACTTATACACACATATAAACCTGTATATATATATACATCCCGTATATATACACATATTATATATGTATATATATAAAACAAATATATATATATATAATCATCCTACACACACTCACACACACCTGCACATGTATATACATACATATTTATTTGAATGAAATATTAGTTCACCAAATTAATAACTATATTGACAACCAAAATTTTTATTATTACTACTAAATGTCATTAATTAATCCACAATTATCATTTTAAAAAAACAAACCATAAAATATTTAATAAATTAATATTAACCATACATTTTAATTTTATTAGCACAATTAATAAAATCATATTAATTACATTATCCACTCATTATTTCCATCATATCACCATTATTAATCACAAAATAATATTTCAATATTTTTTCATTAACAAAAATAACAAATATAATTAATTAGTTGTTATTATTTATATCATTCAAATAAAAATATTGTTGTGCCAATAATTATTATCCTTATATGCGATGTTACCAAACATCCGATGTACAAAAAAATTAGGTCATGCCAAGTGAAAATAATGTATTATTGACCTAAAGATTGTCAAAAATTATTCATCAAAAACACTGTTTGGGAGATTTTCTATTATTTTTAGAAAAATGTATAATTAAATATTAAATAAGTTATCATAGTGTGTAATGTTTTTAATGTCCTATCACACAAATATTATGTAATTCATAGTGTAAACTCTTCACCCCAAACTTAACGGTGACCTATGATTTTTTATATGATCCACCGTTTTGGAGATATTCAATTTTTTGAAAATAAACACACTTGTTTGAAAAAAAATATGTTTATTACAATATTTCTATCAACATTGAGGCTCTACAAGCCTCAAAATAAAACATTTACATAGCTCCTTACATTGAAAATATTCCATTGAATATTACTAATTCATATAGAGGTATATTATCCTTTCATAAAATTATAATTGACTCCAGTATTGAGAAATTAAATTTTCACACAAAAATACCTATAATTTAGAAGCAGAAAGTGGGTTTATAATATCATTTATAGTTGATAATGTTACAATTAATCCAACCATACTTCTTCTCTTCCTTGTGAAGTGTTTCATATAATGGAATCCCTACTCCCCACTATATGATTTTCCAAATTAAAACATTTTTTCATAAATCATTTTTAATTGTGATATTTTTAATTCCAGTATCTGTGTTTACAATCACTGCAATCTAATTCCATTTCAGCTCATTGAAAGGAACAGAAAAATAATTACCACCCATTTAAGGATTAAGACCATATTACCAACATCTCTATATTATTCACAACCACATATATACACTCAACCATACAATAAAACATGCTCAAAAATATTAAATCTAGAAATAATTCACCAATTCATTATCATAATTTCAATAGACACCTGATTATTTGAGCTCTATATAATGAAATAAATTGGTATACATGGAATGTGGACCTACGTGCCTAACAAGATGAAACAATTCACACAAAATCTCATAAATTAACATATCAATATCTTCTTCTTAACCCCTTTTGTATTTAATAAATGGTAACATCAAATAGTAATAGCATAAATTATCTCTTTATAGAAACTCAGAGGTCCACTATTCAGTGTTGATCTTACATTGACATAGGTCCCCTTCACATGTCCCAAAAATCCTAACTCTTGTATACCATATCTCAAATCATGGAAAAGATAATTGGAATGTTTATGAATCATGATCCATTGATACCATTTTTTCCACTTCCTGACCCAAGCCACCATGTTCGATCTAGAATGTCAAATCACCTCCGATGCACCTCCCCATACACAAATGGATTCTGATTTGAAACGAGGGTCTGGTATGGAACTACGCAAAGTCTATACCCTTTTTATCATGTTATGGTATTGATAAATAATAATATTCATATATTAATTAAATAAATAATCCATGTCACTTCCAAATCAAAAAGATAAGATACATGATAAAAAATGAAACATAATGAGTAACAAACTATAGGATAAAGACAACAATAAAATAAACAGTATAAATCCAACATGAAATCTATCTTGAAACTTTTATATAATCCCACTCCACCAAATCAACCATTTTTCATAGGGCATTTTCCCTTCATTGGGTATCTGGTCATGAAGTCTACAAACACACTGAAATTCTCGATTAGGGTGAGAGTACAAGACTCGGTTAGACACCACCAACTACCCTTAACATCAGTTCATAAAAAAATAGAAATTAATTCATGGATTATAAACAAGGTAAAAATATAAAAAAAATACATCACAAAAGTACCAACCACATTTCGGGTACTCGAGGACTTACTCTACCATCTTCGGTATAATACCGGTATAAAAATACCCTCTTCAACACAATTATAGTATGAAAATTACCATCCACATCTGAAGTGACTCCATTTTTTAGGGTATTTTTCAAAAAACATGTTTCAAACATACCTTGGAAATGATACGCCAAATACATATTGATCAATATCTCAAACTTCTCACTCAGAAGGGAATTTTCCATTTTTCACCACCTGTATTAATTAGAGAGAAAAAACATTACATGAAAACACGTATACAATATAGAAGATTAATATCTGGACAAATGAGCAGTATAACCATATAAACGATCCATATATAAGAAATATAATCATAAATCAATGTTACTCACTCACACGCATCATGTGATCAAGAATAACACATTGGTCACATGGGCTATACCCACATGCCAAACAATCATACCAATAATCCTTAATAAGTATGTGCTAAAAATCATAGGATTCCAACACATGTGTTTCTCAATAGGCTACACACGAACACCAATAATCATTCCAATAACCTATATAATGCTTCTTCTATTGTGACAGAATTTCTGCCATAGGTGAAATGATGATTGATGATAGTAGTTGACTTCCAAATTTAATTGTACCATTGAAACTTTTGTGTTTTACGAAAAAAATATGTTCAGAATCATTCTTATATAGATGAAAATAAATGAAATATATTCAATGCTATGATTATCTTATTTCACATAATTTGTGATGATCATATTTATTTGATAGCATTTATGTCACCAAAGTCTCTATGTACCAATTTCTAATTTTAAAGATACTCAGGATAGATACTATCTAATTATTGAACATGCCTTTCACAACCCATCCACAACTTAGAATAAAGAAATGTTGTGATAAATAAATATTTAAAGAGACACTCTCTAGATCGTAATAGTAAATAAATTAATTAATTATTATTGAACAAATTATATTAATTAAATTTTTAAGTTACATGTTTCTAAAATAGTGTCAAAATATTTTCATACACACCTATATGACATTTTTGGAATCATTTTGGAATGGTTTTACAGTGGTGAGTAGTTCTAAAAATGGTAAGGGATAATAAAAAAGGATTTAGAAGTAGTTTATTAGTAGCAGTTATAATATATACAGTAAAATAAATTGTATTAATAAAATTAAAATATTTCATCAGTTTCATATAACCTACTATATATATTTTAATCATGACATTTAGTGGCTATTTTATTTAAACCACGCATAAATATTTTTAAAAACTATAATTTCACACCATACCCCAATCTTCTTCCCCCTAATGCTACCAATGACTACCAGCCTCAATCCCCCCTTATCATGATGGAGACCTCCTTGACCCTGAGGTCCCCTTCTCCCGATGCTAACTATTATGACCCTGACCCCCTATTAGTGACTGTAACGACCCTAACCCCTGGATGGTTATCGTTGTGACTACAACCCCATACTCCCTGTTTTCAATCATACTGGCCAAAACACCTCAGTTTTAAAGTGATGTGACCTCAACCCCACTTTCAAAAGATTTTCTTTGATCATGATTCTCCATTACAGCTACTGTAATGACCCCAACACCCCCTTACATGTGACCATCATGACCACAACCCCCTACCGGTGACCATAATGACCTCCACAACTAATGAATGTTATCGTGATCCCAAACCCCTATCATACATGTAACTCCCTGACCCTAGTTACCTAGATTCGGTTCATTATTACATAACATTGTCCTAATCACAAGGGATCAAAATCCCGAAAGGCCTATCAGTTTAGTATCTTTGGAAACACTAGATACATTCTTAAGTTTTACATTACATTATAAAATGAAAAAAACAACAACATTGTATTCATTGACCACATTCATTCCTTAGACAATCCCTTTAGGTCAGTCATAATATACTTCTTCGCATCCTTGAAAAAATATAACATAGAAATGGGTGATCTCAAATGCTCAGTAAGGATAACAATATAGAAAAAACTTTTTAAAATAAGAAAAACATTTATATCAATGCATAGACCAAAAAAAGCCTTTTAAACCTGAACTTAATCATAATATGGCAATGATAAATCAAAAAAATCCATTTACTTATTCACATGGATATTCTACTAGTCGAATAATCACACGTAATATCAATAACCAATTTTATAATGTCGGAATGTGTAATAACAGACTTCATAACCACATAGTCAAATAATGGTATAAATGACTATAAGACATATTATATTAAATTGTAAAAATGTTTTAATTTATATTAATAAGAAAACATGAATGCAGATGATAATGAGGTCCTAGTAGATACTTATGTATTTACATCCTCAAATAAGTAAGAGATTGTATAATTTACCCTTACCTTGTACTTTTCAATAGTAGATGTTATATTAACCTCATATATAATAGTTAAAACATTTTTATTAAATTATAAAAGATCTATATACATAAATAATATATCATATATTATCCTGTAATATTTCATTGTTAAAAATATTTCTTTGTTAATAATATTTCAGAAGTATCATCGTTTCAGGTGTTAATTGATTTTTCCCCCTATATTCTTAGTTATATGAGCCATGTTTCTTATGGATAGGATTTATTTTATTCATATAAATAGTGATATTATGATCATAAAAATTCCTTTTAATCATAAAATAAAAATTACTCATGAATGATTACGATGGGGAATGAATCTCATCTCGTTCGTGGAGACGGTAATCTGAATGTACGATTGAGTGAAAATATTATTATATTGATGGTGAAATCATATATAATTGGACATTATATCATATATATTGAATCATTAACATGATATATTTATTATTTACATTAGTTATTCTCATTATTATATCCATCCAAATAATGAAGTGTCTGAATAAAAAAATTCACCATGAAGTGGAGACGGTAAGCCGTACGTACGCATCTATGGTGACATTGTCATTTATAAGATGGATAGAATAACAAATATTATTGTCAAATATTTATAATAACATAATATTATGTAGAAGGTACTGTATTTACTTTTTTGGTATGGAAACAATAAAGAAAGAGGAAGTGGAAGAAGAAAAGAACATGAAAGAGGGTGGCGAAATTATTACCTCTTCTTCGGGTGTTTTCTTTTGAGTTGATTGAAAGGGATCTATTGGTTGGATTTATGATCAAATCATGAACTCTATGTTAAAATGGGGATAGTTTATAGGATATTTTGGCAATATTTGTTCAAGACAAATGGCTTTAGAGGTGTGAAATTAAGATATTGGGAAGTACCCTTTTATAAGAGAGCTGAGAGTCACTTAAGGAAAAGGTTGAAATATTATTTTATAATAAAATACTTTTCAATTTATAATCACTAAAAAGTGATTCTTTTAAATTATAAGGTGGGTATAGGTTGAAATATTATAAAAAAATAGTTTTTATAGAGGTTTAGGTAACTATATTATACTTATTTTTTAGATTTAACTCCTAGTTAAATAGTTTGACATTTAAAAAGTGTCTTTGTATTTTTATATTATACTATCAATAAACAAACTATAACCGGACAAGAGAAACCCATGTGGGTCATTATTAATATATATATCCTTTTCTAAGTCCTTTGGATGAACCAAATATTTTTAGGAATGTTATATCAATTACTGATATTGATTTTTTTTAAACTCTATTATATCTATTTTAACACTATTTAGTATTTGATTTTTTTTGAAAGCCATAAAAACATTATCACATCAAATAAAATTTATTTAATCAACCATATAATATCATATTAACCTATAAAATTAGTATAATTCATCATAATTATCAATTTACATATATTTAGATATTTATAATATCAAATATTTTAATATTTCATTATTAAAGTAAGTATTGCATCATCATTGTATCATAATTATATTAAATTATTTAATTTATAGAAATTATAAATAAAATACCATTATGTAGAATTTCTTTTTAGTTTTCTAATGAATATTTACAGTCGATTTTATATTGTCTGTAACCCTATATTAAAAATTGTCTTGTTATTAAACATTGAATTTAACTCTTTTAACTCTTCTTTAAATAGAATAATAATAAATGTTCCAATCTAATCCATGTGGACCAAAGAGGATTATATTTTATTCCTAAGGTTGTTTTTGGTCGAATTACATTTATCCAATAGAATTATGACATGTTTTAGGGTAATTATAACATCATTTTTACCCTTAATTACCCAATTTACTTTTACCCGTTGTAAATAAAAGTAAAAAGATACTATTCAAAAAAAATTATTTTCATATTGTTGACCCAAATTTTAATTACATATTTAAACCATTTATCTCTAATTTTTTAAATTAAACTCACAAAATTGGTAAAATTATGTTTTATGCAAATTTTCAAATGTTCCTAGAAGGTGGGTAAAAGACGGTAAAAAGTTCAATAAAATTTTATATTTCTAAACTTATTATTAAATGACTCAAATGAATTACATTGAACATATATAGGTATTATGTATTTATTTTGACCTAAAATAAATTAATATAAAATATCTAATTACATAAATAAAAAGTCGGTTTTAAACAATAACGCAGTGTCTTTCACTATTTATCAAAAATTGAAAGGTTTCAAAAAATACCGAAAATTCACCCAAAGATAATTTCGATATACCATATTCAAAAAGGAAGTACATTTTGAAAAATAAAATTTAAATGATTTAAAAAATTGGGTATTATTATTCATAAAAACAATTTTTATTGGTCGTTGTGTGTTATAACTCCAAGTTGCGTACAATGCAAGCTACTCTAATATTCAAAGGGGAACGTACCATGGATGCTTTGGCTGCAACATTATCCCCTCTTTAAAATAATTTCTTACATTAAATTTCTAGAGTATTATTACATAAAAATATTTGGGTGGTTCTTTATCATATATCTGTTGGGTTCCCACGTTTCCTATTCCATCGTATGGTTTCTCTATAGAACATTTACTAGAGGAGTCGTCCGGTTTCTTAGCAATTGTTCTCTGATATCAAGAAACATCGCAGGATCTTCACAATAAGAGAGATTAGATTCTAGTTAAATTTCTTTATAGGTGAGTACAGGTGTTGGGTGAGGCATATATATTCTTAGTAGTGATATGTGCAACACATAATGATCTTTGGAGATACTTTGAGGCATTTCCAAAAGATATGACAGAACTAGAATTCGTTCTAGATTTTTGAACGGTTCGATGTACCTAGGACTCAATTTAGCCTTCTTACTAAATAATATCACACCCTTACAATGAGATACCTTTAATAAAACATAATCTCCTACATGAAATTCAAAATCCATCCTCAGATTATCAGCATAGATCTTTTGCCTACTTTGAGCTCCTTTGATGTGGGTTTGGATAATCTTCACCTTTTTCATTATTTCCTTAACAAGTTCTCGTCCAATGAGTTTTCATTCACCACCATAATCTCAACAAGTTGGTGTGAGACATCTTTTTTAATATAATGATTCATATAGTCCCATCAAAATACTTGAATATAATCTATTGTTATTGGAAAATTCTACCAGAGGTAAATATTGTTCTCACATACATTGAATGTCATGTGAGAAAGATCTCAACATGTCTTCAAAGGTTTGAATAGTCAGCTCTGATTGTCCATCGATTTGAGGGTGGTAGGAAGGGATCAAATGAAGTTCAGTATCCAAGTCCTTCTAAATACGTTTCCAAAATCTTCATGTCAAATGGGGATCTTCATCAGAAAAAATCTATAGGGGTACACCATGGAGTCTTACAATATCATTAATATATTGTATTGCAAGACATTCATGTTCTAAATCTTCTTGTATAGTATGTAAATGTATGGAATTGGTAAAATGATCAACAATGACCCATATTTCATCATTCCTTATAGGAGTCTTTGGTGGCCCCATTAAAAATTCCATCATAATATTATCTGATTTCCAATAAGGTATGGGAGGATGATTCATGAATCCTCCAGGATATTGCCTTCCGGATGTCACTTGTTGACAAACCATACATCTTGACACAAAATCAGCAATCTCCCTCTTCATGTTGTCCCACTAAAAATGTTAATTCAAATCTTTATACATCCTGGTGCTCCCAGGGTGTATAGGGAAATTGGAGCTATGAGAATCATGCAACAATTTCCTTTTTAGATCAGGTATATCGGGAACACAATGTCTCTTCCCAAATTTTAAAATTCCATCTTCATATACGAAGTCTCTCAATCTCCCATCATTTACAGATTTAATCTTCTTTTGAAACTCCTCATCATTAGTCTGATAAATTTTTATCTTTTCTTGTAAAGATGGTTTGGAAACCATTTGAAAAAGTGTTTATATTTCACCTTCTATGGTTATTCCCATATCTATCATTACCAGATCACTGAAAATAGGATCTATTTCAACTCCCATATTGATCAAAACTTCATGATCCTTTCTGATCAAAGCATCTACCACCTTATTTTCCTTCCCTAGGTGGTAGATTATTATGCAATCATAATCCTTGAGTGGTTCAAGCCACCTCTTTTGCATCATATTGAATTTTTTTGTGATAAAATAGACTTCAAACTCTTGTGATCAGTATAAATCTCACATTTTTCACCATAGGGATAGCGTCTCTATATCTTCAAAGAAAATATTATAGCTGCATACTCTAGATCATGAGTGCGATATTTCTGCTCATGTATTTTTTGTTATCGTGATGCCTAGGAAATAACTCTATCATTCTGCATAAGAACACAACCAAGTCATTTCTTTGAAGAATCACTATAAATAACACACCCATTGTTCCCTGATGGTAGAGTCAAGATAGTAGCATTGATTAATATTCTATTTAGTTCTTCAAAGAATTCATCGCACTCTTCTATCCAAAAAAACTTTTCCCCATTACATGTGTTCTTGATTAATGGGTTATCCAGACGAGTAAAATTGTGGATAAAACGTCGATAATAACCAGGTAAACAAATATAACCGCATACATCGGTTATACTCATCAGTACTGGCCATTTTTTGATTTCCTTGGTTGTTGATGGATCAATACAGATTCCATCCTTAGAGACAATATTTCCAAGAAAATATTTATCTTGAAGTTAGAATTCACACTTGAAAAACATCCCAAATATTTCATTTCTTATGAGGGTTTTCAGAATAGTGCGCAAGTGATTTTCATGATCTTTGTATATTTTTGAGTATAACAGGATATAATCAATTAATACCACTAAAAATTCATCAAGTTATTCCTTGAAAACTATATTCATAAAATCCATGAAGACAGAGGGTGAATTAGTCAATCCAAAAGGCATTACTGTAAACTCATAATGCTCGTACCTGGTTCGAAATGTTGTTTCTGGAATGTCTACCTTCTTCACACCCAACAGATGATATAAAAATTGAATCTCAATAATTGAAAAATATTAAGCTCCATGAATTTGGTTAAATAAATCATCAATACAAGGTGCGGGATTCTTATTCTTTATTGTTATAGCATTGATCTCACTGTAGTCAATGCACAACCTTATAGATCTGTCTTTCTTATTAACAAAAAGGATAGTGGTTCCCCATGGAGAAACACTATGGTGAATAAATCTCTTATTACTCAAATCCTCTTGTTGTTTATATTGTTCCACTAATTCTACAGTGGTCATTCTATAAGGGGTCTTCTATATGGGCCTTTAACCAGGAATTAAATCAATGGAAAACTCAATTTCTTGTTCTGGAGGATGTCCATGTAAATCCATTGGAAACAAATAAAAATATTCTTGCACAAAAGGTACATACTCTATTTGAAAATTCGTTACCCCTCCCAGTATTATTTCATTCTCTTCCTCCCTAACAATTGAATTTTGTAGAGCTACGAGGGGTAGATCTTGATAATAATCAGGTTGTGACGTTTCTTCTCTAAATATAAGGTACTCTTTATCATCAGCGAAAATTGTGACCTCCTTATTCTTACTTTAAATATTCACATCATGGATCGAAAGAAGATACATTCCAAGAATTATATCAAATTCAATCATGGTTATGATGATGAGATCAGTATATATAGAACATTTATATTCCCTAATGGGAACTGATGCAAAAAACATTGTTGTGATGATACGTCCCTTAAGAGTTTTGACTGAAAACTCCCTTATTAAGTCAAATTGAAAAAATAAAATTTTATTAGAAAACTGAGAAGATATGAAACAATGCAATGATTCAGAATTAAATAATGCATTGGATAAACTTGAGGAAACCATAAAATTACCTAGCACTATGTCTTTCAGAGCATCAACCTCAGCTATAGTGATTGCATAAGCTTGGCCTTTCTCCCTTGGCCATTCATGAGGGAACATCCCATGGGGAACAGGACATTTATTTACATAATGTCCCTTTTATTTAAAATTATAGCATTCAACATTGATACCCTCTTTCTTTCCCTTGTTATCACGAGTTTGGTTGCCATTTTCACCACACTTGTAAGAGACTCCCATTCCCTTCAGGAATGTATCGGGGTGTTTCTTCACACATTTACTGCAGGATGGATTTCCAACTTTTCTCTTCTTGCCCTTATTTCCATTTCTAGAGTGATCAACTGATCTTTTCTTCTCTTGATTTTCTTTTATGTCAAAATACATAGAGAAATTTTTTTCAGTCTTGATATCACATGAGATAATAACTTTGTGCGATGATATGGATTATGAGATTAGTTATCGACAGATAAATGGTTTTAACCCATCAAAAAATTGATCAATATTACTCCTTGGGTTATATGTATAATTTGATCAATGTCTTGCTAAACATGAAAAGTTATCCTCATACTTTGTGACATTCTGATCCTCCTTTTTCCACAGACATAGAAATTATCATTCAAAATCCGCTCGATGGTCATGAGGAAATTATTTTTCTTAAAAAATCTATTTAAACTCCCTCCATTACACTTTAGATACTTCTTCATATTCCTCTGGGTTTCAAATTAATGACCACTATTGATCTGCATCTCCTGTGAGATGATAAAATACCATGGAAACTTTTTCCCTTTCCTACTAACCAAAGAATGAAATATTTTCTTTAAGGAACTTATCCATTGCTTAGATACTAATGGATTTGTAATTCTATTGAATGTTGGTGGATGTTTCCTCATTAAGAGATCTAACATTGATCCTCTGCATTGTGAATCAGGGTTCTCCATATGGGTAAGGTTATTATTCATATCCTGAGTGAGTTATCCGAGTATGGTGATAAGATGATCAGTACCAATTGCATCAGCTGCTCCACTATAACTATCTTGAGTAGGACGGAAATCCCTACATGGATTACGTGCATTGATATTGTTTACATTCCTTCCACTTGGTTCCATTACTAAACAATGTAATACACTATATTTCTTTATGAATCATAATACATAATTCCAAACATGTAAACCACATAACATAAATTAAACAATTTATGGATATAATCCATAATCATAAAGTAAATTTTTTCATTGAGGAAATATATTCTCATAAATCCTTCATAATGGTATCTAATGAAAATGTCAATTAATCTTAAGCATATCTCATGAGAGTGTCGTAACCAAGAGTGTAGTAAGGCCTACTGTCATGTACTAAGATACCTTAAGACAAGCCCAAAACACCTTTTTGTAGTTTTCACTCTTAGTTACATATGTACCAGAGATGCCTCTACCTATTTGTGTCTAGAAAAGGATGTATTTAGTGGAAAATACACAAATTCTCTACATAACCAAAATTCTAGGAAGTTCTTATTTACCAATCCTCAATGTCTATCATAGGGTAATATGCTCTAATAAGAGTTTATCTAAATATTGTTTCCATGTTTTGTAATAAACCTCCTCTAATACCAAATGTAACACCCCGACCCCAGTTACCCAGAGTTGGTGCATTATTACATAACATTGTCATGATCACAAGGGATCAACATCCTGAAAGACTAACCAGTTTAGTAACCTTGGAAGTACTAGATATATTCATAAGTTTTACATTACATTATAAAATTAAAAACAATAAAAAAATTGTCTCCATTGACAATGTTCAGCCCTTAGAATATCCTTGAAGGTCAGCCATAATATACATCTTCACATCCAGAGAAAAATAAATCAAAGAAATGGGTGAGCTCAGATGCTCAGTAATGATAACAATATAGTAGAAACATTCAATAATAAGAATAAACATTTAAAGAAATTTAAAATACTAAAATAGATTACTTTTAAACATAAAAATAATCATAATATGTGAAAGATAAATCAAATAATACCATTTCCTTAATCACATGGATATTATACAAGTCGAATAATCACATGTAATATCAAAAACCAATTTCATAATGTTGGAATTCATAATGTCATAAATCATAACCACATAGTCAAGGCCTTGTTCCAAGACTACAAATATGATTTTTTCAAGGCCTTGTTCTAAGACACTATTTTGTCTCATGAGACCTACCGATGCATCAAAGAGTTATAGAGGGCTCCATCCATCACTTTTTTAGTCCAATGTAATCCTCATATGAAAAGGTTTAAACAAAACATAAACACTCGTATTCAAAATAGCATACGAAATGTCAATACATTGTCCATAAACCATGAATGGTGTAAAAATAACACATACATAGTCAACATATCACAAAACCTCCAATACAATGTGGAAGATTTGTATCATAATAAATCATCTTAATACAAGCTTAAAATCCATCAAAGGATGTTGACATAGATGAAATCAAAACTTTTTGTAGAGAAATATCTCTTTCAATTTTGAAATCATTTAAAAGTAATATAATTATAAAAAGAAAACATTTATTTGGAAAATATTCTAATAATATTGTACAGGAATCTTAGACATTTTTATAATGACAGAAAGTAGTCGTACCCACCGTATAAGTAAAAGAAGACATTATCACCTTTATTTTCTCGGGACTGTCATAAAGTACCATGTTTGGAAAACGATGGAATGATTTATTTCAAAACATATGTGCTAAAATAAGGGTATAAATGAATTTAACCCATAGTCTAGTAAATAGTATAAATGTTTTGAATTATTTTTTTAGGAAAACATAGATGTGGATGATAAAGAGGTCCCGGTAGATACTTACGTATTAACAACCTCAGAAAAGTGAATAGATTATAGAATTAACCGTTTCCTTGTACTTTTCCTTAGTCGATGGTATGTTAACCTCTAGTATAATAGAAAAAAAATTGTTATTAAAATATTCACAAACAATATACATAAATATGATATCATATATGATCTTATAATATTTCATTGTTAATAATATTTCATTGTTAATAACATTTTAGTAGTATCATCGTTTCGTGTGTTAATAGAATCATTTTCCCCTCTATGCTTTGTTAAGTAAGACACATTTATTATGGATAGGATGTATTTCATTCATATATAAAATTATATTATGTTCATAAACATTTTTCTTAATCCGAAAATAAAAATTATTCCTGAATGATTACGACGGGGAATGAATCTCATCGTGTTCATGGAGACGGTAATCTGTACGTACGCACGAGCGACAATGTCATTATATTGATGGTAAAATCATATGTAATTGGATGTTATATCATATATACATAATCAATAACATGTTATATTTATTATTTATATTATTTATACTCATTATTATACCCATTAAATAATACAGTGTTGGCATAACTGATTACACCACGACATGGAGACGGTGAGTTGTATATACGCACATATGGTGACTTTTTCATTTATAGGATTGATAGAATAACAAATATAGTTGTACCATATTTATAATCAAATCATAGTATGTAAAAGGAACTGGATTTATTATGTTTGGTATGGAAACTGCAAATAATGAGAAAGTTGATGAAGAAAAGAATAGGAAAGAGGGTGGTGAAATTATTACCTCTTTTTCAGGTGTTTCCTGTTGAGTTGATCAAAAGGGATCCTTAGGTTGTATTTTTGACAACTAAAGCCATCTAGGATTATGGGGAGATATTTGAGAGGATATTTGGGAATGGTTTGGACAATCTAAATGTATATGGAGGTGTGAAATTAAGATAAGGGAAAGTACGCTTTTATAATACAGGTGAGGGACACTTTAGAAAATCTTGAAATATTATTTTATAATAAAATCATTTAGGGTTTCTAATGGCTCAAAAATGATTTATTTCTAGGATAAGGTGGGAATGGTTCAGAAAACCATAAACCAATAGGTATTAGATAGTTTTATGTCACAATATTAACTTTATCTTATAGACTTAACTCTTCGTTAAATAGTTTGACATTTACCATGTCTCTTTGTATTTTTATATTATATGGTTAATAATCATACTATAACAGGAAAAAAGAACCCCATGTGGTACATTATTAATATATAAAAACTTATCTAAGTAATTTGGATAAACATTAGATTTATATGAATATTATATCAATTATTAATATTGTATTTGTTTTAAAAACTCAATTATGTCAATTTTTACACTATTTAGTATTTGATATTTTTTAAATCCAAAAAACCTTTATCACAGAAAATAAAATTTATATAATCAACCCCAAAATTACATATTAAGATATAAAATTAGTGGAGTTCATCAGATGTCTCAATTTACATTTTTTCAGATATTTATAATATCAATTATTTTAATATTTCATTATTAAGGTAATTACAACATCATCAATGCGTCATAAATAAATAAACTGATTTAATGTATTTAAATTATAAATAAAATCCCATCATGTAGTAAAATGTTTTATCTTTATAATGAATATTTATAGTCGAATTTATATTGTGTGAAACCCTATTTTATAAATGGTTTAGTTATTAATCTTTAAATTTAACTCTTTTAACTCCTCTTTACATAAAATAATAATAAATATCATAATCTAATCCAACTGAGCCAAATAGGATAATATATTATTCCTAAGGTTTTTTTTGGTATAATTAAACCTATCCCATAGAATTAGGACAAGTGTCACGGTAATTATGATAACATTTTTACCCTTAATTTCCTTATGTACTTTTAACTGTGGTAAATAAAAATCAAAAGTTACTATTCAAAAATAATTATTTTCATCTTATTGAATAACATTTACCTTTATGATGTCAATCGTGTCCCTCATATTTTTTAAATTCAACTCACAGAAGAGGTAAAATTATGTTTTATGCAAATTTGAAAATGCTCTTAGATGGTGGGTAAAAGACGGTTAAAAGATCAGTAAAATTTTATATATCATAACATATTATAAAATTACTACAATGAATTAAATTGAACATATATAGGAAATATGTATCTATTTTTACATAAAATAAATTAAAATAAAATAACTAATTACTTAAATAAAAATTCAGTTTTGAACAATAACGTAGTGTTTTTCAGTAGTCATCAAAAATTGAATGTTTTCTAAAAAATAAAAAAAAATTCAGCATAAGCTAATTCAAATTTTCGAAATAAAAAAATGAAGTCCATTTTAAAAATTAAAATTTATAAAATTTCAAAAAGTGTTTATTACGATTCATAAAGGCTAGTTTGATTGGTCGTGGGGTGTTAAAACACCAAGTTGCATACAACGCAGGCTACATCGTTATTCAAAGGGAAACGTACCGTGGAAGCTTGAGGTGTTATAGTTCACTTTCGTTACCCTGGACTCTCATGCCCATGACCATTGTAACCCCGACCCCATTTTCGGCGAACATCATCACCCAGACTCCTCATTCCCCTTGATAGAAACCGCCAACGAACTTTTTCATATTTTTCAAGTGATTTTGACCCAAAAAATATTTAAAGTTATAATTTATTGAAGTGTTATGAGGTTTTTAATTAAATTATATAATTTTCTAAATAATTGAGTGTTTTTAGGTTTTTAATATTGGGATAAAACATTTTTATTTGGGGTGTCCATGGGTCAAGTTCTGTCTGGTCCAGGGGGATTTTGGACTCAACCCAAGAAAAAAAAATTCGATTGGGTTGGGTCAGGTCACAACCATTTTTCTAGTTGTGACCTTACCCAACATGACCTGTGATGGGGTGGGTTGGTTTGGGTTGGGTCACTCATGTCTGGAAAAAAATATAGTAAATAATAATATAAAAATTAAAAATATAAAATAAATTAAAACTAAAATAATAACTTCAAATTAATATTGTTTAAAAAATATAACGTAATTATAATGTAAATATAAAGATTTATAACATTGTACGACATAACTAAAACATTATATTACCTAACAATAATGTTTTATTTATGTTATATAACATTATATTTTCATAAATCAAATGTTATATATCGTCAATATAACATTATATAATGTGAATACAATATTATATAATGTTGATATTAATTTATATAATATATATAATGTAAATAAAATGTTATATTTTTCTTATATGACCATATTATTTATTGTTAATTAATATTAGTTTTTTATTTAATATTTATGATTTAGTATAAATTAAAATTATTTATTATCAGGCATTATAAATTATTTCTAATTAATTATAAATTATTAATTAATATTTTTAATTATTTATAAATCAATATTAATTTTTATTTATTATTTATTATATACAAAAATGTATTTGGGTTGGTTGGGTCAGGTTAGGTTAATATTTTGTGAACCAATGACCTGACCTGACCTGACTCGACCTCAATCCAACTCGACCCAACCATACCCCACATGTTGCCTGACCCTAACTGGTCGAGTTGGTCATGTCAGGTTGGGTTTGTACACCCCTAATTTTTTTGTTGAATTAGTGTTATGTTGAATCAATACCCTAACCTGGTTAATGATGAAGTTAGGTGATGTTTAATTTTGATAGTACTTGTTTGATTGAAAATTTACATATTTATATCTAAATGTGAAATGAGAAGAGTAGAAATACAATACCTATTGATAATAGTTGGATTGGTTTTCCTTGAATCACACCAGGGCATGCCAATGGTTGGGATGATTTTTTATTTTATGCAAATGAAAACCGATCATTGTATGGTAAAATAAGATGTTTGTGTCCTAATTGTAAATTCATGTGATAGATGTATAGAAACGAATTATAATAGAATTTGATATTGAAATACTTTCCCACTTGTTATTTATGATGGAATTTTCATGGTAAATCCAATGTTAAGGAAATTAAAAACATTGAAAATAATTTCACTGAAAAAAGTGTACACATTGGAGAATTCACTTTAAAATTTGATAAAGGGAACATTTAAATTCTTAGGATACAATTTCTGAGATTTTAATAGATCAACAGAACCTTCATTCTATCTTGGAAAGGTTAATATTGATTATATTTTTAGTGACTAAAAATGAATTTTATGAAGTATTTAAAGATGGAATACAAGATATATTTGACGGGTGTTCCATGTATTATATTTCATCTTTTCTACATTAGTTTTATTATAGAAATTGTATCTTTGGAATTACTTACAATGAAATGTTAATGATTTTAGTGTTTCTTCATGATGCATTTATTTAATCTAATATCCCAACATAATTATATGGGATGAATAAAGTTATTCAGAAACACATACATTGTTATAAAAATATGCATGCATTCCCTAATGATTTTATGACTTTCTATAGATAATATTCTGCTAATGAAAATTTTATAAGATGTCATACAAGAAAATTGAATTCAATGAACAATAATGAGATGACAAATCAATGCAACCCCATGAAAAAATAGAAGAAGAATATTCTCATAGAGTTATTTCATTTCTTTCCTCTAAAACTGTGTTTGGAAATATAATTCATGTTGTCTAATACTCTATATGACATGAAGTGAAGTGCTCAAGATAGTAACAATGGCTTTATGAGACATTTAAAAAATTCAACATCATGGAATATGTTTGTTTCATTATGTCCATATTTTTTACCAGATCCATGGGATATTTGTATTGTGATTGGATTCAGATCATTTAAACCTTTTTGTACATTAAGTTCTAATTATAAAAAATAAAATGTTTATCCTATATAGTGTACCTTCATGGATTGGTATGTTGAGGAATTATTTCATTATTTCGATGGTTATTCCTGGAAATAAAATGCATTGAAATTACATTAAAGTATACCTTCAACCTAGAATCAAATAAATGTGATAATTATTGTGTGATGGTGTGTAAAACTGCGATGCTTCATTGATAAAACTATTCAAAAAGAATTTTTATTTAAAGTGGGAAATTAGTGTATTTTATAGACTATGAAATTTATCTGATTGGAACACTCATACTGGTTTGGATTATCCTGTTTGTAGTTTTGATGATGAACAATAAAAATTACCTCATTGTAGGAAATGGTTTAATATGTTTTATTATTTATATCTTGATACTTCTCATAAATTATAGCATAATAAGGCATAATTAAATGGATATATTCAATTGAAAAATCCAATGGATGTGTTATGTGGTTTCAAAATCATGGGAAAAGTAATGATTTTACTTGAAAATATTTGGAAATTGTAATCAGTTTAAAGAGTAGGAGTATGATGAATTATATCTCATGCATCTAGAACACAACAATGGAATAAATAAAGTATATTTTTTAAACATTTTCTTTGGTGGTTTAATTTGATATGACATATTGTTGACATATATCATATTTAGAAGAACTTCGTTGATAATGTCATTTTCACATTTCATATTGAGTATGATAAGTAAAAAATATCATTAATGATCCTAAGGATTTTGAGTAAATGAATGTAAAGAATGGTTTTTTCATAAAATGAGAATGCATTTTTTTCCTTTATTTACATTTAAATTGAAAAATCACATGAAATAAATATTCTTCTAAAATTTAATGAATGTAAAATTGCCATATGGATATTCAAGTAACATATCTAGGTGTGTTGACTTAAAAAATAAAAATTTACAAGGATTGAAAATTCAAGAATTAAATCTTATATTGGTGAAGTGGTTTCTATTGGAATTTTTTAATAGGTAACCTGAAAAATTAATTGCAGATCTAGTTGATTTTTTTACCATTTTTAAAGATATTTGTGGAAAAAATATAAATCCAATTGAAATTCATAAAATTAAAGAAACAATTATTTTTGAACATTTTCATTTCAATTTGTAACTTCCACCTTCATTATTCAAAGTCATAGTTTATTTGATTGTTCATTTCTTTAAAATGTTAAACATTGTCGAATCGTACACTATCAATGAATGTAACCAATTGAGAGGTATATTGATATGATTTTGTTTTCATAGGTCAACCAAATTTCATCAAATATTTCCATTATTTTTTTAATATGTTTCTTATTCTTTTCATTAGGTACTTAAAATATTTCAAATCATATTGGTGGAATAAATCTCAAATCAAATGATATATTTTTGAGGTTACATATTTGAAGAGTGCTTGGTATTCTGTCCTATGTATTTTGATGGGACTGTCACTACATTCAATTATGTTGTATGTTTTTTAGAAATCTAAGATAATTATCATTCTAAAAACTATCCATCAATATTTCAAACTATTGGATGACCAATTGTAAAGGGGATAAATTTTACACTGACAGAATTGGAGTTTCCCCAGGAACCAAGATATGTTCTAGTCAACAGTCTTATTGTAGATTCATTTATTGAAGAAATGTTTTTACAAACAAAGAGGTGACTAAGTGTTCAAGCTTGAAATATTTTAGAGTTTACAAAATCTATTGAAAAGGACATTATTTAATTCATAAATTGATATGTAAGTATATACTCATGTTCATATTATTGATGTGTATTTATTTAAACTATTTTAAATTTAACACCTTATATAATTTTGTCTGTTTAATAAATGTTTAGAATAAAGATAAAATATTAAATGATTTGATGTATTTAGACAGAGGATTTCTAAAAAAGGCTAAGATATTTGATGTATACATATTCCATGGATTCAGGTTTCATACAATTTATAATCCATAATACTTGAAAAAACAATAAAGTGGTGTATTTACACATGATATGTGGGATATTATGTAAAGATGAATGATTTAATTGAAGTAAATGGTCATTGTTAGTTTTTAGTTTTCTCATTCAAATGAAAATGGGTCAACATTTATAGGGGTATAATGAATTATTAGTTACATTTTTCTTTTGTGAAGGTCTCTTAATTTATCTATACCTGGGAGCGTGTAGAGAATGATTCATTTATCTTGGCTTTATAAGGGAATATGGTATATTATATAGATGGTGAAATACATAATGGTTGGTTTTTTGTTATAAACACAATGTATAGAGAATTATATGATATGGTAGATGATGATAAATTGGTACTTTTTTTAGTTAACCACACGAACCACGAAACATTGAATTTTTTTTCCTACCAATATTGGAACAATAGAACATTATAGAGAGGGTGAGAATGATAAAATCTCTACAATGGAGGTTAATAATAATGAATATAATGAGGATGTATATAGTTTAAGTTCTATATAGGTCATGAAAACATTATATTATATCTCATTTATATGTTTTTCATACATATATATATATATATATTTACTTTATCTTTATATTTTTTAATTTTCTCTATTTTCCATTTTTTATAAATTTTAAATAAATCGACCATTAAAATTTTAAAAATCTCGAGAATAAGAAGCCCATCAAGATCCTATTCGATCAGTATATCAGATCATGCCATAACTACCAGCATCTTCATTTGATCAGAGTGATTCTATTGTACTTGAGACTTCCAGAGATTATGTCTTTTCCCCAGATTTTGTTGGTATCCGACCATATGATTCACCAATGGTAATGTAGTAGTTACTCACCCCTCAATCAGAGAGATATTGATGAATTACCATTACTAGTTTGTATATAATTGTAAAAATATAATATATAAGGACCTAGCCTTAAACCTTACTTAATCTTGAGTTATTACAAGATTACACATTGAGGATCTTTTCGGGTTTAGAGTTTTAGAGAATTAGATCATAAAACATGCATTACATTCCACATATAAACAAAGTGGTTACATAAAGATAGTATTCTTCTTTCCCATCAATGGAAACTTATTTAAAATAAAACCTGGATTCTTTCTTGACACTTCCTTGAAACTATCATCATATCATGTACCTTTCCCTTGACCTGTGAAAAACATTTCAAAAAAAAACTTGGGATGAGCATAAAAAGCTCAGTAAGGGATATAAAAATATGGAAAGGAAACATGGGTACATATATACCTAAGAATGAAATCATACTTTACCCATAAAACATAAGCACTTTAATATACCTCATCAAATCATGAATAAATCATAGATTTCATAATACATACAGGTAACTTGAGGCATTCAAAACATTCTTACGTAGGGAGTAACCCTCTTGGTTACGTTTGGAATACCCATCACAGTATATTGCCTAAATATATTTGGAGAAACCTTAAAGTTTCACTCCTTCACATTACCCAATGCATTGGAGAGCTATACCGGGCTCACCCGCCCTTAGTTTATCACGGAACCACCCATCATCATAATAATGCCCAAGAACCTCAACATAATCGTATCACATAAAACATGCATAAAGGAAACATAACATTTCCACATTTCAATCACAAGATATCAATACAACACATTGATATAAAAACATTATGAAAACCATTCTCAATACCAAAACAAAATAAAAGTAAAACATGGTATTTATTTTTCTTTTAAAAAAAGGTATGGCTTGTAGAGGAAGCTTAAACTCAAATAATGGTCACGGCGGTGGAGAAGTCGTTGTCGCCGCATACATACGACAAAAACATTCCCTTTTGTCGTTTAGTAAAACACTTCGTATAAAAAATATTCCTTTTGGATAAACGTAAAAGTCAAAGGGGTTTATACACCGTATAAAAGAAGGTTGTGTATAAAACAAAATATGCCTCAATGAAAGGAGATTGAGACGAAGTCCCATACCTTGGGTCCGACATGACTTGATCATTATTTAATGTCCTGAATAATAAACTTGAGTTAATTTCTACTTGTTTAAGAATATTTTTTAAGTTCATTATTCCTTTTATATCACTTATTGCCATGTCATTAACACTATGTAATTATTTAAGTTAATAACGGTCATTTTAACGATCATTGGTACTTGAGTCAAAAATAAACCCTTTATAATTACATGTTGTTCATGTATCCATTATATCCAGAATTAAAAAATTATGTATATATCATATATATACAGTATATACATTCATTTATAATATTACATAATCATTTAGAGGTATGAAATGAAATGCACCGTTCATGGAGATGGTAAGCCGTACGTACGCATGAACGCTACTTTCATTTCTATTTCATATTTTATAGAATGGAATCATAGTGATATAAAGGTATATTATAATTCCAGTATAATATCATATATAATATCATAGTTCCATCCTTTATACGTCCCATATATGGTATTTAACGAATCAAATCACTTTGAGGGGACGGTAGTCCACGCTTCCTTAAATGAAGATATCGCGTTTACCAATAATGGAAACCATAAAGGTATGCCCAAAATGAAAAATAAAGAAGATTAAAGAAAACATAAACATATTATATATCATATATAAATATAGTGACATCTTAATGGCCACCTTTGAAGGTGTTAAAAGAATGTTGAACAATCATCGTTTCGGGAGGCATAAATTAACCATCCACGGAAACAGTATGTCCTTTAACCATTAGATGTAGGTGTGTGTAAGTGTCTCTCGAATCCATCTTATAAAAACATCCTAGTATATTTAGGATAATGCAGTTGTTACAAAAGAAAATAATAAAAAGAGTTTAGGTGGTTGGAGAAGAAAAATCAAACAAAAAGACTCAAAAGAACACATTACCTTAAAATTGGGTAACTCTCTTAGATTTGAGCTCAAAGGCTTCTGCCTAAAGTGAGGCTTTAAGGAGTAAGAGAGGGAAGTGGACAGACAAAATGGGCAGGGGTTGGCTGAGCCAAAGGCTTTGGTAGTGTGGGTATGGAGGTAGAGGTGGGGGCCTTTTATAAGAGGAGAGGAGGGGCACTCTTGGAAGGTAAAGAAAAGTCACTTTATTTTAAAATGGTATTCGGATGTAAGAGGTCCCACATTGATGTGTTTTGAGGATAAGGTGATAAGGGTTCGAAATCCACCCATCCAATAGGTATTGGCCTTGTGTAGGTCTTATATTTTACATTATCATTCCATTTTATTTAAATCGTTAAATAATGAGGTCATCACTACATCATCATGATGTCATAAATAATGTTATTTATTTAATGTCTAAAAATTATAAAAAAATAATATGATGTAGGAAATATTTTTATCTTTACAATGACTATTTATAATCAAAAATATGATCTTTATAACCCCATGTAAAAATTTTTTTAGTAAAACATCTCATGTTTGTGTCATTTTTACTTTTACATTAAATAAAAAGTTATTTATGTCATTTCCCAACCAAAGTGGCTCCATGGGGTCCCCATGTTGACCCCTGGATTTTCTTGGTTGTCCATGACACATCCAATGAGGGTAGGACATGTTTCATGCTCATCTCATATTATTGAAACATTATTTTTACCTTAAACTGCACTAATTACCTCTAATCGCGATTAAGAACTTAAGAGTTACTATTCACCAAAAAATTATTTTAATCTCATTGAACCACATTTTACTTCTTAATGACAACCATGTATGTCGGATTTTTGAAAATCAAATCACAGAAGTGGCAAAGTTTCATTTAAACGAAAAATCAGTTTCTTTAACTACCACTTAGTGGTTTCACTATTCATCAAAAATTGAAGTTTTTTAAAAAAATACCAAAACTTCACTCTATGCTATATTTGATATTCTGAATTAAAAAATTATGTATATTTTACAAAATTCCAATAATATAAGTTACATTAATTAATTTAATAATTAATTCCCGCTGTCATGACAAATAGCATGTTTTTATGAAACAATAAGTATCAAAATATTGACACCAATTTAAGTCCAATTTCAAAGTAAAATTAATTCCAATGACCACCATTGGATTAAATGGTAAAAAAATATTCTATTTCCACTTCAAACCCAATTCAAAAGATAATCTATTCATATAAATAAATTATATTAAAAAGCAGTTTTGATGTAAAATGCAGTATTTGTCATTATTCATTAAAAATGACCATTGTCTGAAAAATACCAAAAATTCACACAAAGTACATTTTGATGTCCCAATCATAAAGAATAAGTTTATTTTGACAAAAATAGCTTATAAAAGTGTCAAAAGATATATTTAAAAATGGTTTGCCATCAAAAGGCAGTAAAACAATCTTTTAAAAAAATTAGTGTATTCCATGATTAAGATTGGATTTATTTTCATTTTAAGCCTCTAAAACACTATCTAATTAATTAATAGACATAGATAAAAATATCTATTAATCATTACTTACTTGGGATGTTACATCCTTCCCCCCTTTTGAAAATTGCGTCCCCGCAATTTATTTACTTACTGAATAAATGGGAGTACTTATCCCTCATTGCATTTTCAGATTCCCATGTTGCCTCTTCCATCATGTGGTTTTTCCACAAAACCTTTACCTGATTAATCACCTTATTCCATAACACTTGCTCCCTGTGGTCAAGAATCTGGACCGGTTGTTCCTCATAAGATAGGTTCTCTTCCAGCTGAACTACCTCTGGACTCAAAACATGAGATGGATCTGGCATATACTTTCTCAACATAGAAACGTGAAAAACATTGTGTACCTGAGATAAACTCAGAGGTAAAGCCACCCGGTATGCAACTAATACAACTCTCTCCAGAATTTCATATGGTCCAATAAAACTTGGACTCAGCTTTCCTTTCTTACCAAATCTCATCACACTTTTCCAAGGAGAAACCTTGAGAAAAACCTGATCACCTACCTCGAAAGATAGATCCTTCTTCCGGTTATCCGCATAACTATTCTGCCTGCTCTGATCTGTTCTCATGTGCTTCTGAATCAGATGAACTTTTTCTGCCATCTCTTCTACCAATTCTGTTCCCATCAACTTCTTTTCACCCACTTCATCCTAGAAAGCTAGAGTTCGACATCGCTTCCCATATAACGCCTCAAATGGTGCCATCTGTATACTGGACTTAAAACTGTTATTATATGAAAATTCAACCAAAGAAAGATGTTGGTCCCAAATTCCCTGATAATCCATTGAAAAAGCTCGTAGCATATCCTCCAAGGTCTGAATTGTTCATTCTGACTGCCCATCTGATTGAGGATGAAATGATGTACTAAAATTTAATTCAGTACCCAACGACTTCTGAAGGCCTTTCCAAAAGTTAGAAGTGAACCTGAGATCAAGATCAGATACAATGGAGAGGGGAACTCCATGTAACCTGTCTATCTCTTTAAGATACAAACAGGAAAGTTATTCTAGGGAAAAAGTATCTCATATAGCAAGGAAATGAGCAGATTTAGTCAAGCAATCAACAATAACCCAGATTGCATTATTTTCTCGAGATGTCTTCGGTAATCCCACAACAAAGTCCATGGATATATTCTCCCATTTCCACTCTGGAACTGGTGAAGGCTGAAGCATCTCTTTCAGTAACTACCGCTCTGCTTTAACCTGTTGACATGTCAAACACTTCACAGTAAAATCAGCAATATCTCTTTTCATTCCATCCCACCAGTTATACTCCCGCAGATCTCTGTACATCTTAGTACTACCAGGATGAACTGAAAACGGAGAACTATGAGCTTCACATAACAAATCTATCTTCAACTGTGAATCACAAGGCACACACAATCTCTTCCCAAATCTCAAAACACAATCATTATCAATGTTGAATTCAGGAAACTTACCTTTCGGAACCAGCTCTACCTTTTTCTGCAACTCATTGTCTTGCTTCTGTGCTTGCTTGATTCTATCTGATAGAGATGATCTCACTGATACCTGAAACAAAACAGAAAAACTTCCTACACCAACAACTTCTATGCCAAATTTCATCAAATCATTAACTAAAGGATCACGTTCCAAATGCAACATTGCTAATGAAGCATTACTCTTTCGACTCAAAGCATAATCCACATTATTTTCTTTTCCCGGATGGTAATGAATTGTACAATCACAATCCTTGATTAATTCCAGCCATCTCCTCTGTCTCATGTTTAACTCTTTCTGAGTGAATATATACTTTAAACTTTTGTGATCTGTATATATTTCACACTTTAATCCATACAAATGATGCCTCAAAATTTTTAAAGCGAAAACAACAGCAGCTAATTCCAAATCATGTGTAGGGTAATTTACCTCATGAGTTTTCAACTGTCGTGAACCATAAGCAATTACCTGATCATTCTGCATTAGGACGCAACCAAGTCCTTTCAATGAAGCATTACTATATATAACAAACTCACCATTCCTTGAAGGTAGTTCCCAAACTAGAGCATTCACCAATCTTCTTTTCAATTCCTGAAAACAACCCTCACATTATTTTGTCCAGATAAACTTAACACCCTTCCGAGTTAGCTTAGTCATTGGACTAGATAACCGTGAAAAATTTCTAACAAAACTTCGGTAATAGCCTTCCAAACCAAGGAAGCTAAGAATATCATTTACATTTGTGGGTCTTGTCCATTCTTCCACAACTTTTTTTTGCAGGATCAACGGTTATCCCATATTTAGAAACAATGTGACCAAGGAAAGAAATTTATTGCAACCAAAAATCACACTTGCTGAATTTCCCAAACAATTTCTTTTCTTTTAAGGTTTCTAAGATAACCCTTAAATGTCTTTCATTCTCCTCTTTACTTTTAGAAAACACCAAAATAACATCAATGAAAACCACCACAATCATATCCAAGAACTCATGGAAAATTCTATTCATTAAGTCCATGAATACAACAGGTGCATTGGTTAGCCCAAAAGGCATTTATACAAATTAATAATGGCCATATCTTGTATGGAACGCGGTCTTCAGAACATCTTCTTCCTTTACCTTCAGCTAATGGTACCTCGATCTCAAGTCAATCATTGAAAAATACTGAGCTCCCTGGAGCTGATCAAACAAATCATCGATATGAGGAAAAGGATATTTGTTATTAATAGTGATGTTATTCAAGGCTCTATAATCAATGAAAAGTCTCATTGAACCATATTTCATTTTAACAAATAAAATAGGAGCACCCCATGGTGATGTGCTAGGTCGAATGAAACCTTTCTCTAATAAATCTTGCAATTTCTCCTTCAAATCTAAATGTTTAATTTGAGCCATTCGATAAGGCGGTTTTGAAATTGGCTTAGCACCAGGAACTAAGTCAATAGTAAACTCAACTTCCCAATCTGGTATTATTCTAGGGAAATCATCAGGAAAACATCAGGATAATCATTTACCACTGGCACATCATTAATCTGAACAGTTCCTTTATTTTCAATGATGTGTGCAAGGTAACATTCATTTCCATCTTTTACAAGTTTCTTGGCCTCTTGATAAGTTATCAACAGTAAGGGTTCATTCTTGTACACAAACTGAAAGTCTTTCTGAAATGAAACTGCATTATCTCTACAGTCAATCATAGCATGGTAAATAGAGATCCAATCCATACCCAGGATAACATCAAACTCTACTAGAGGTAGAACAATAAGGTTTCAAAGTAGGTTCTTTCCACAGATAAGGATTGGAAGATTCTTATAAATTCTTTTTTCCTCAACATTTCCCGCATGTGTTTTTACCAAAAGTTCAGGAGTCATTTCTTGAGATGGTATTCCCATTTTACTAGAAAAGGTTTCAGAGATGAAAGAATGTGTAGACCCCGAATCAAACAACACACTGGCATAATCTGAAAAAACAAACAAAGTACCTGATAAAACCTCATTTGATGGCCCGACATCTGCTGAAGTAGTTTCAAAGGATTTTACCACCCCTTTTTTCTTGTATTCTAACAGCTTCCCATCACCCAAGCTCTTTGTCGGACACTCGTTTGCATAGTGACCCATCTCATTGAACTTATAACATTTCACTAGCTGTAAATCAAATTTGGTCTTACCATCACCTTGATCTTTTCCAGTACAATCACGAGCCTTATTTCCCATCTTACCACATCGGTAGCACTTTACAGAATTCATAAGACATTCCCCAGCATGCCTTTTTCCACATTTATAACAAACTAGAAACTTAGTTCTCTTAACATCAGACTTTTTTGAAGAATTCTTCCATCTCTCCTGCCACCTTGGTCTCTTCTTCTGTTGGTTGTTATAGAACACTTGATCATCGGCAAACTCCATTTTCACCTTCTCAGCACATCGAACAAGATTTTCATAACTTTTAAACTCATGAGAAGCTAATGCCCTTTGATATTTTGGCTTTAATCCTGAGTAAAAATGATTGATTTTACTATCAAGGTCTCGGATAAAATTTGGAGCACACCTTGCCAATCGAGTGAACCTTTCTTCATAGGTAGCCACTGAGTCTTCCTCTTGCCTCAATTCCAAGAATTGTTTTTCCATTCTAAGTCGAACAGCCTTAGGAAAATACTTTTCAAGAAACATACCTTTGAATTCATCCAAGTCGAGAACATCAATCTCATCAGCGTCCCTGATATTTTTAACCATCGACCACCACTGATCTGCTTCACCCTCCAAACGGTAAATAGCTAGACTAACCTTTTGATTGTCTGAACACCCCATGACATCCAAAATCTTCTTCAGTGCTTTAATCCACCCTTCAGCTAGCACAGGGTCAGATGATCCTCTGAATGATGAGGGATGTTGCCTCATGAAATGTTCCACCACTGACATATTCCTCTATGGTTGATCTGGCTGAACTCGTGTATGGATACCACCGCCATTTATCGCTTGAGTCAACTGCGCCATTACTGCAACAAACTATTCAGTTCCAATTCCGACCATCTCAGGATGCTGATTCGGAAGGTTATTTCATTCTGCCTGCCTTCCTAGCACTGCTTCCCTATTTCCTATGCGGAAAACCATTCTGAACAAACATGTCTTAGATGAAACAACATGGTAATATTCAAATGATATATCATTTCAATTTGACCATAAAAAATATTTTTTGATAATCATTTAATATAATTCTAACTCCTAAAGTTATCTAAACCAACCTTTGATACCAACTATAAGGCCCTAGACTTAAACCTTACTTAATCTTGAGTTATTACAAGATTACACATTGAGGATCTTTTCGGGTTTAGAGTATTAGAGAATTAGATCATAAAACTTGCATTACATTCCACATATAAACAAAGTGGTTACATAAAGATAGTATTCTTCTTTCCCATCAATGGAAACTTATTTAAAATAAAACATGGATTCTTTCTTGACACTTCCTTGACACTATCATCATATCATGTACCTTTCCCTTGACCTGTGAAAAACATTTCAAAAAAACATGGGATGAGCATAAAAAGCTCAGTATGGGATATAAAAATATGGAAAGGAAACATGGGTACATATATACCTAATAATGAAATAATACTTTACCCATAAAACATAAGCACTTTAACATACCTCATCAAATCATGAATAAATCATAGAAATCATAAGACATAAAGGTAAATTGAGGCATTCATAACATTCTTACATAGGGAGTAACCCTCTTGGTTACATTTGGAATACCCATCACAGTATATTCCCTAAATATCTTCGGACAAACCTTAACGTTTCACTCCTTCGCGTTACCCAATGCATTGGAGAGCTATATCGGGCTCACCCGCCCTTAGTCTATCACGGAACCACCCATCATCATAATAATGCCCATGAACCTCAACATAATCGTAACACTTAAAACATGCATAAAGGAAACATAACATTTCCACCTTTCAATCACAAGATATCAATACAACATATTGATATAAAAACATTATGAAAACCATTTTCAATACCAAAACAAAAGAAAAGTAAAACATGGTATTTATTTTTCTTATAAAAACGGTATGGCTTGTAGAGGAAGCCGAAACTCAAATAATGGTCACGGCGGCGGAGAAATCGTTGTCGCCGCATACGTACGACAAAAACATTCCCTTTTGTCGTTTAGTAAAATTCTTCGTATAAAAAATATTCCTTTTGGATAAATGCAAAAGTCAAAGGGGTTTATACACCGTATAAAAGAAGGTTGTGTATAAAACAAAAATATGCCTCAATGAAAGGAGATTGAGACGAAGTCCCATACCTCAGGTCCGACTTGACTCGATCGTTCTTTAATGTCCTGAATAATAATCTTGAGTTAATTTCTACTAGTTGAAGAACCCTTTTCAAGTTCATTATTCATTTTATATCACTTATTTTTATGTCATGAACACTATGTAATTATTTAAGTTAATAACGGTCGTTTTAACGATCATTGGTACTTGAGTCAAAAATAAACCATTTATAATTACATGTTGTTCATGTATCCATTATATCCAGAATTATAATCATTATGTATATATCATATATATCCAGTATATACATGCATTTATAACATTACATAATTATTTAGAGGTAATAAATGAAATGCACCATTCATGGAGGCGGTAAGTCGTACGTACGCATGAACGCTACTTTCATTTCTATTTCGTATTTTATAGAATGGAATCATAATGATATAAATGTATATTATAATTCCAGTATAATATCATATATAATATCATAGTTACATCCTTTATACGTCCCACATATGGTATTTAACGAATCAAATCACTTTGAGGGGGCAGTAGTCTGTGCTTCCTTAAATAAAGATATCGCATTTACCCATAATGGAAACCATAATGGTATGAACAAAATGAAAAATACAGAAGCTTAAGGAAAACATAAACATATTATATATCATATATAAATATAGTGACATCTTAATGGCCACCTTTTAAGGTGTTAAAAGAATGTTGAACAATCATCGTTTCGGGAGGCATAAATTCACCATCCACGGAAACAGTTTGTCCTTTAACCATTATATGTAGGTGTGTGTAAGTGTAGATCAAATCCTTCTTATAACAACATCCTAGTATATTGAGTATACTTTAGTTATTACAAAAGAAAATAATAAAAATAGTTTAGGGGGTTGTTGAAGAAAAATCAAACAAAAGGACTCAAAAGAAGACATTACCTTAAAATCGGGTAACTCTCTTAGATTTGAGCTCAAAGGCTTCTTTGTGAAGACTTCTGCCCAAAGTTAGGCTTTAAGGAGTAATATAGGGAAGTGGACAGACAAAATGGTCAGGGGTTGGCCGAGCCAAAGGCTTTGGGAGTGTGGGTAAGGAGGTAGAGGTGGGGGCCTTTTATAAGAGGAGAGGAGGGGAACTCTTGGAAGGTAAAGATAAGTCAGTTTATTTTAAAATTTTAATCTGATTTAAGAGGTCCCACATTGATGTGTTTCTAGGATAAGGTGATAAGGGTTCGACATCCACCCATCCAATAGGTTTTGGCCATGTTTAGGTCTTAGATTTTACATTGTCATTCCATTTTATTTAAATCGTTAAATAATGAGGTCATCGCTGCATCATCATGATGTCATAAATAATTTGATTTATTTAAAGTCTAAAAATTATAAACAAAATACTATGATGTAGGAAATCTTTTTATCTTTCCAATGACTATTTATAATCAAATATCTGATCTTTATAACCCCATGTAAAATTTTGTTTAGTAAAACATCTCATGTTTGTGTCATTTTTACTTTTACATTAAATAAAAAGTTATTTATGTCATTTCCCAACAAAAGTTGCTCCATGGGGTCCCCAAGTTGACCCATGGATTTTATTGGTCTGCCATGACACATTAAATGAGGGTAGGACATGTTTCAAGCTCATCTCATATTATTAAAACATTATTTTTACCTTAAACTACATTAATTACCTCTAATCGCGATTAAGAACTTAAGAGTTACTATTCACCAAAAAATTATTTTAATATCATTGAACAACATTTTACTTCTTAATTACAACCATGTATGTAGGATTTCTGAAAATCAAATCACAGAAGTGGCAAAGTTTCATTTAAACGAAAAATCAGTTTCTTTAACTACCACTTAGTGGTTTCACTATTCATCAAAAATTGAAGTTTTTCAGAAAAATACCAAAACTTCACCCTGTTCAATATTTGATATTCAGAATTCAAAAATGTTGTATATTTTACAAAATTCAAATCATATAAGTTACATTAATTATTTTAATAATTAATTCCCGATGTCATGACAAATAGCGTGTTTTTGTGAAACAATAAGTATCAAAAGATTGACACCAATTTAAGTCCAATTTCAAAGTGAAATTGATTCCAATGACCACCATTGGATTAAATGGTAAAAATATATTCTAATTCCACTTCAAAACCAATTCAAAAGATAATCTATTAATATAAATAAATTATATTAAAAAGTAGTTTTGATGTAAAATGCAGTATTTTTCACTGTTCATTAAAAAATGAACATTGTCTGAAAAATACCAAAAATTCACACAAAGTAAATTTTGATGTCCCAATCATAAAGAATAAGTTTATTTTTACAAACATAGATTATAAAATTGTCAAAAGATAGATTTAAAAATGGCTTTCCATCAAAAGGCAGTAAAACAATCTTTTAAAAAAATTAGTGTCTTTCATGCTTAAGATTGGATTTATTTTCATTTTAAGCCTCTAAAACCCTATATAATTCATTTATAGACATATATAAAAATATCTATTTCTCATTACATACTTGGGATGTTACATAATATGTTTTTTGTTTAATTCATATGTCAAATAGATATATTGAACAATATAAGGAATATAATTATGAACCTAGAAGACTTATGAAACATGATGTACTTCCTAACTATCATTCTATTTTATGAGTTAAGGGTGCGACTGGGCTTGTTATAGAATATTTTTGGAAAATTCTTGGACAACTGTCCTATGAGACGGTGTGATTTTCCCATTAATTATAATGATTAGATGCATATTCCTATAACATGTAAAATAGATTTCTTTGATACTCAATTAATTGTAATATTAATTTAATATTCCTTGATAACTAATTTAAAATAAAAGGGAAATTTTTCATTATATAATTGTAAAGTGTTATGTATTTTATTTATTGATGTTTTTTCATTTTGAAGTCACTCATTCTATTTCATCACCAAACAGTCAAAAATTTGGGGCAAGAATTTGAATGATTTTAAATGGTGATTATTTTATGAGATTAAGGAAACATATCTCAGCTCAAGATGGATGTATAAGAATTGGCCTCAATGATTTCTTCAATAGAAATGGAATTTGTCTATAAATATTAAAAAAGATTCATTTTAAGAGAAAGTGGGATAATTTATAGTATCTTTAAAATATAAAATATTATAATTTTTATTAATGTTTCAATGTTTTAGGAATTATCAAAAAAAAGACCACGGATCGTGAGAGATAATGAATTCCTAATATCGTTTGGTATCATAGGTTTTTGAGATAAAGAAAAAAACTCTGTTTTTAATTTATTCATTATTATGTATATCATTTTATTATAAGTTAATAATTTTAAAACATTTTTATATTTTTTATAAAGGCTAATGTATGAGTTAACTCTATTGGATGAAGAAATATATAGTTTAAGGTGTATTGGAATATCGATGATAGTTTTGATAATAACCCTACCAAAGACATTAGAGTATGTAATTATGATTACTATTTCCTGTTATTTCATTAATATAATAACATAATAATGATAAATATATTGTAAAAAAACCATAAACCTAATAAAATGGGTCTTTCTACATGGAACAAAAAAATGAAAATTTTTCATCATTTAATACATCTTGCTGACCCTAATTAATTGGGTTTAAGGATTGTTCATTGTTAAAATATATTTTTTAATGTTTTGTTTATATATTAATGAAATAAAAAAAATATTAATTAATAATTTATTAATTAGATAATAATATGAAATAAATATATTTTAGAAAATAATTATTAATATATTTTTATTAACAAGTTAAAATTCATGAAGCCTGGGAGGATAACCTTTCACAATCATCATATATTCCATAAAATAATTAAGTTTAAAGCATTTTAGGGAAGGATAATATCATACATGTACGGGTGATGTGTTTTGGGCTAATTCCATCAATTTTCTATGGTAGGGAGTTATTATCAACTACTTTTACACCCCATGGGGGTTCAATTAGAGTGGTTGATTATAAATCAAAAATATAAATTTCATGGTGGGAAGAAAAAGTTCAATAACAAGTTTCTTATAGGAAATCGTAGAAGCAGTGGTAGTAATCAATATATAATGCTTTAATTTCTATTTGTTGGTAGATGAGAATCAAATTCCCCAAGGAAATTGAAATCCTTATTGATCATCCATTTGACGTAAATTCTAAATTTCATAGATCCTTCACAAATTTTCAATGAACACATAAAATATCCCGAAATAAAAATAAATTGACACTTTTATATAGAAAACATGCATTTAAAGTCATACCAACCACATTTTGTGATGGATTTACATGTAGTTGATACATACACATCAAAAATAAATAATATATTTTTATTTTTATGTTTGTAAATAATTCAACCAGGCTTTCTCAATTTTTACAAAATAATTTTTTAATGTTTTTAAATCATTTTAATATGTGTTTTGGGGGGTCAAAATAAAGAAAACTTTTTCATGATTTTACATAATTAGAGGAAAAGGACCTCATATTTCATTCTATAATGTAGGAACAAACTACAAATCATTATATGTGACTATTTTTCTTGGATTCCTGTATACATGTTTTGAGTGTTTTAAAATAGTTAAATAGGTGTGTAACAATAGAAACTATAGAAAACAATCTAATATTGAATTTAAATAATTATAAAACTAGTGTAGAAATGTTTTGGATGTATACAGAAAGACAACATGTAATTCTAACTTGATGTGTCATCAGAATTCTATAGTAAATAGTTTTTAAAGGAATCAAAAGAATTAAAAATATTTTCCATAGGGCCAAAACCCATAAAACGATGTAATATTTCCCTGAAATTAGAGGAAATTCACTCTAGATTTATTTTTGATATTTATTAACTACCAACATACGATTCTGCGTAATAGTTTTTTTAGGATGACCGTAAACATATTTTTAGTGTTTAAAAACACACAAACAAGCCGTTAATGGCCAAAACCAAAGAAAATCCCTCATATTGACATGAAATAATGAGAATACCGATTTTAATTTATTTTTTATATGTAAATTCCAAAAACATTTCAATATGATGTTCAGTGTCATCAGAATGACATGGTATATAGTTCTTAAAGTTAACAATGCCTTTTGAAAACATTTTTTTGGGGGAAAAATATTGGAAAACATCATAATATATTTAATAATACATAGAAATATGCTCATAGATTTATTTTTGAAATTTATTATGCAATGATGTGTAATTTTTAGTTACAGTTTTCCCAAGATGACAATAAATGCATTTTTAGTCTCTTAACACACTAAAACATAAATGTAACAATGAAAATTATATAAAAAGACCCCACATTGAGATAAAATCATGGTAAATCCACATTTGAGTACTTTATGTGTACTAATTGAAAATACATCACCCTAACATGCAGTGTCTCTAGAAGGACTCAGTAAACATTTGTTAAAGGTACATAGGCCTTTGAAAACATGTTTTAAGGGGGGGGACCAAGTAAATGACATCATATTAACATAAAATAATAGGAAAAATAACCATGATTGATTTTTCATATGTAGGAATTGATGATACATAATTTCGAGTTACGATTTGTATAGGATGCTCATAAACATATTTTACTATTTTAAAACATAAAAACGTGCATGTAACATTCAAAACGACAGAAAAAACATCACATTAACATGAAATCATGGTAAAAATACTGTTGAGTATTTTTTGAGATGTATAAATTGAAAACACATCAATTCAATGTGTTGTATGGTCAGAATGACTCGGTATATAGTTTTAAAGGTATCTGTGACTTTAAACATGTGTGTTAGGGGTAAAAAAAATAAAATGCCATCATATTTACCTAAAATTAAAGTAAAATTACCATTGATTTAATTTTGAAATGTAGGAACTATTGGAAAATTATTCTGAGTTATAGTTTTCCCGAGAGGCCTATAAATGTTTTTTTGTGGCTTAAAACACTAAAATATGTTTGTAATATTCAAAACCATAGAGAACGACCTCATATTAACATGAAATTTTGGTAAAATCACTATTTAATTACACTTTACTTGTACGTGAAAAATAACACCTCAATATTATATGTGGTGTGGTTGAAATGAATTATTATACTGTTTTTATAGGTACCAATAACTTTAAAAACATGATACAAGGTGTCAAACCCAAGATAACATCATTGTATTTCCATAAAATTAGTGTAAAATGACTGTATATTTATTTTTAAAATGGTAGAACTCATGACACATCATTCCAAGATACAATTTTCACAAGATACTAATAATTTTTTTAACTATTTCAAATTACATAAAAGTGTATGTAATGGTCAAGGACATATAAAATGACTAAATATTGAAGTGAAATCAGTGTAAACCCACCATTGAGTTTCTTTTGATGTGTGTGTGTGTAGAAAATATGTGAATATGACATGAGGTGTGGTAGGAATGACTTAGTAAACATATTGTAATGGTTCTTACACCATTAAAAAAAGTATAGGGTGGTAAAAACCAAGAAAATGATATTATATTTCCATGATATCATATGATAATGGCCACCAATTTATTTTTGAAATGTTGGAATTTAAAACAAGTCATTCCATTTTATGGTTTTCCTAGGATTTATATAAATGAGTTTTTAATGTTTTCAAACACTAAAACTTATGTGTAACGATCAAAACCATATTAGATATCCCTATATTGGAATAAAATCGTAGTACAACAATTTTTTAGTAATTTATGACTCATATGAGAATACAATGTGTCAATACAACATACATTGTGTTGAAAATGACGTGGTAAATAGTTTTTAAATGTGCTAAGGACATTGAAAACATGTTTTGGGGTGGCCAAAACCTAGAAAATGATTTTCTATTGATATGAGAATGGTGTAAAATGAACATATATTGATTTTTCAAATCACTATAGATTAATTTTTTAAGTGGACGAATAAACATTAACTCAATATGACATGTGGTGATGTATGAATGAACTAGTAAGTAGTTTTCATAGGTACCGTAGCCCTTAAAAATGAGTGTCGGTAGTGCGGGTCAAAACCAAGAAAACATTTTTTTATTCCCTAAAATTAGAAGAAAAGAACATTATATTTATTCGGGATATTTATGAACTAATCATAATTCATACTGAGTGGTAGTTTTCTTTGGATTCCTGTAATCATGTTTGTAGTGATTAAAAACACTAAAACATGTATGTAGTAGTCAGAACCAAATAAAATTACCACATGTTGATGTGAAATCTATGGATAAGAATTTTTATATAATTTTTGATATGTATGTCAGGTTGTAATATCATATTATTTAAAAAAATAATTATTTAAATTTCAAGAACACCACATGTCAATTTAAAAAATAATTATAATGTTAAATACGTATCCCATTTTAGTTTCATTTTTTGAATAATTTTTAAAAATGGTATGTATATGTTTTTAAAGGGTTTTATCACGATATTTTATTTCTAAAAAAATTAAAATTTCTTCTATTTAATTAATAAAATTACATATTTTATGTGAAACATTCTAAATATATTCTTTGTTATTATTATGTTTCATTTATTTTCTAAAATGTCTTGTGTTTTAGAAGAAAAGAACTTTATATTTATTCGGGATATTTATGAACTAATCATAATTCATACTGAGTGGTAGTTTTCTTTGGATTCCTGTAATCATGTTTGTAGTGATTAAAAACACTAAAACATGTATGTAGTAATCAGAACCAAATAATTATTATTTTTAAATAATATGATATTACAACCTGACCAACCTATCAAAAATTATATAACAATTCTTATCCATAGATTTCACATCAACATGTGGTAATTTTATTTGGTTCTGACTACTACATACATGTTTTAGTGTTTTTAATCACTACAAACATGATTACAGTAATCCAAAGAAAACTACCACTCAGTATGAATTATTACTGGAAGTAAACTAGAGTTTGACCATTCTAATCCATGATATTTTTTAGAAATAAATATTTATGGTTCTTAGTTTTCATGGTATTGATATATTTTATCGATGATTCTACTGTAATTTTGATTTATTAGGTTTTGTTTTAATTTTGGTATTATTTTTGTTACAATTCATTAGATAATTTGGTCAGATTTAGTTGATGTGATTATGTGGAATGAGACATATAAAATGTTGGTTGGGGGTGGGTGTATATTTTTCATGGGTTATTGTTGGACATATTTTGTATGCTTATATTGATGATAGAGGGTTGGTTTGACTAAGGTTATCGGTTTACTAAGGTTATGGTGACTATGTTTTTTATAACAATGTTTATGAAGATTATGCATGTATGTATATATGACTCTAGATATATGATGTATTATTTATATATTATGGGTTTAGTTTGAAATTATTTTTTTGATTACTACATATCTGATTTTTTATATTTATATTTTTTATTTAACATTTCTAAAAAGTTAAGAGAATTAATTAATAGATCTTTTTAAAAACTACCGCTAAAAAAATTACTAAAAATATTAATTAATAGTTGTTACTATTTACCTCCATTAAAAATAACCACCACTATATATATTATTGGTTGTTAGTTTTATCTTAGCTATTTTATTTTCCGATTTTTTTAAAACAACCGCCAAATAAAATCGAAACCGCTGCTAAATCTCTAAAAACGACACATACAAAAATCAATGCCAAATTAATTCTGAATGTGAAATACATAGTGACTTTATTAACAACCACTAAATTATTATATGAGAGTTTATACAACTTATTGTTGTCGAAAAAGTGACACGAATTCCTTATTTCTTTTTGTGAGGGACTATTACAAACTAGGACCAATGAAATGTGTGGGGAAGAAAATGACATGTGTTCTTTTTAAAAATTATTTTATTTTTCATTATTAAAATTATATGAACATTCCATTAACATGTTTCACCATTCATAACTTGTTTTTAAATTAATTTTTTCATTCCTTTGACAATTTATTTTCCATTTACCATTTCCCATTTACATTAGTCTTCCATCAAAATGATTTCATCATATCAAAAAAACCTTAGAGTTTGAATTGAACCATAACACCATTCTCCATGGAAATATCCATATTTATTTGTTATTATAAAGACATTAGTATTTGAAAATATCTCCTTAATGAATTTATATAATAATCATAAATACCATTTATTAAATTATATTTATTAGTATACTATGAATAAATAAAGAATTCTGGAAACAATGACTCTTTAATAAACAACTCCAACCTTAGGAGCACTGATGATTGATGAAAAGTTTTGACATCCAAATTTAATTTCACTAAAAAACATATTGTTTTTAGAAAAAAAATATGCTTAAAATTCTTCTTGTTGAGATGAATCCAATAGAACTAATAGTGTGTCAATTTGATTAATATTGATGGAGATATCTATAAGAGATATTTGAAAATAATAATAATATTAAATAATGAAATAATGTAGAATATAAGGGGGAAGTGAGTGAGAGGATTGAGTAGGATAGACCGAATGGGAGGAGAAATTCCACGATGCCCTTAAAAGCATAATTGTCACACCCGGACTTTGCACTGCGTCACATTTCTAATTTTTATTTTAATATTATAATTTTATCTTCTTTTAATTATTTTTTTACTTTTTATATGAAATGCGATCGAAGTCTTACTGGGGTTTTTCACTTTTGCGTTGATAAATTAGTGTTTTGGCCTTGACAACATTCAGCGCGCAGCTGTTGAAGTTGCACGGCCTCTCCAGGGTAATAGCGTGGCGTCACTTGGTTCCACGCACCATTTCATGATGTTCAACTCATTAAATGAAATGAATTAATGATGAAGAAATAAAATTAAGTGAACAATAAATTGAAAATAAACATAAAAAAAGAGAAATGTAATTAACTTAATGTATTATCTGAACGGAAAAATAATAATAATATTTGATGATATTATTATAATTATTATCTTAATTGATATAACTTTTTATTTTAGTTTTGTATTAAAAAATGTGTTTTATTATTTTTATCATCATCATTCATATTTTAATTTTTTTTTATTTTTATTAATATTATTATTAATAAAAATATTATTATCATCAGTTTTTTGGGTTTTGAATCGCTGAATGCACGGGCAGGCCATGGTTCTGAAACATCATGGTCTTCCCAAATTTCAAAATGAGTATAAAAAAAACAGTATAATGAAATAATAATGAATTATTAAATATAAATGAAATGAAAATATCATGTTTAACAAACTTTAAAAAAATTGTTTTAATGATAATAATAATATTATCATTTGAGAATAATAATAATTATATTATTATTAATAGTGTTAAAGATATATAAATTTATTAAATTGTTACTAATATTGTGAGGATAAATATTATTGTTAATTTTATGTGTTGTTGTTACATTTTTTTAATTTTATTATTTAACTTATTTTGCTTATTTATCTTATTACTTTTTTTCCTCTCTTTGCTTTGGGTTTGGACTCCCCATTCCTTCCCCCCAAATTTTCATTACGCCCCCTTCCCTGCTTCACCAGGCCACCGCCCGACTCCACCTCCCCCCCTCCCCTTGAGTGCTTCTCCTGGCCAACCTATAGCACCACCAGACCTCCCCTGCTCCCTCTCCATCCTTCTCGCCTGCCTCCATCTCCTCCCACTGTCACGCCGAGGTCTCTCCCCTGGACCAAGAATTCCTCCTCTGCCCTCGACGGACTCCTCAGTAGTCAAACCCACCTTGCGCTACACCTCCTCATGGAAAATGGCCAGACCTCCCTCCTCCCTTCATCGCGCCACCCCACGCTTTGCTCCATCCAGCAACTTGCGCCCCGCACCATGCTCGGCCAGCCCTGCTGTCCACGCCACCCTCTCTCGCCTATGCAGCCACCACCATTCCTCTTTCCTAACCCTCCATGAGAGCCGCGGCCCACCGGCCTCCCTCATCTAGTCGTGACCACCTCCCTCGAACCCTACAACAAACCGGTTCCCCTTCACCACTCCCACCAGACCAATGCTCTCTTCCTCACTGAAATCATACCCTGACGGTCTACCTCAACCTCATCCAGTAGGAACTCTCACACATTCCTCCCTTGTTTCATCCGAAGTTCCCGCGCACACTACCCTATTCAGATAAGTCTCTCCCATTTCTAATTGAGTTTTTTTATTTTTTAGTGGTTATATGTTCTAATATTGGGGTTTTAACTGGATGTTTTTCATTTGAATCAATGTTTTCGGGTTAACCTTAGGTTATTTGTGGTGAAAAAATCAAGAGATTCATGTTTCGCGAAGAGTGTTGGGGTCTTCGACACCCAAGGTAGGTGGTTCAACGTTTAATTATTTTTTTATGAAACAATTTTCATGCTTAATTTGTGTAGCAATAATATTTAATTAATTCTCATAGTGTGAAGTTAATTTTTCTTTTTTTTAAGTATGAATTGCATAGAAATTGTTTATTAAATTGTTTGTTTTATGTGTGTGTTTTCTTCTGAGAACTCTGTAGTTATTTTTAAATTGTGCGGTTAGCTTTTTAATCTGTACAAGTGGTGCGAACTATATTTTTGACATGGCGTTGGGTGATTTTGGTGGTAAAAGAAGATTTTTTCTTGAGTTTAGAGGGTAACACCAAATGATTATTTTAAATTGATTTATAATATTTTACTTTTGTCTTGTTCAATTATGTGGTTTGTAAAAAATGTGTTTTATATATGATGCAAGGTTTTCCATCAAATGATTTGTGTGGTGCAGGTTACCCTTTAAAATTTTATTTGAGTGCGTCTGATGTTGGAATACATTTGAATTTATAACTTGTTATTTTATTGTGTGCAAATCCATGTAACACTCTTTTACTACTGCTTTATTTTTTTTAATTGGTCGATTAAATTATGAAAATGGTTTAAAACATGTTTGAAAAACATTTTAGTGTCTGTCATATTTCAAAATGGAGTTTATGTGTGTAATTGGTGGTTAGATTAATTATAAGCATCTTTTTAAATTGCACAGATGTTTTAACTAAGTACGTAACCTATGAAGATTGAGTTTTGAAAACACTTTTAGTGTGTGTATGGTTTAATAAAAAAAGGTTTGAGTGTGAAAATGGTGATTACGGGTGTGTAAGCACCGTGTTTGGATTTTCTACATAAGTGTAACATGTGACACAAACTTGGAACCTTTTTGAGCACAAAGCGGGAAGCCCGAGTAGCTAGAAGGGTGGACTAGACTAGTGGGTTAGTGTTCAGGAGGTGACTCAACCAAGTTTCACTAGTAGTATTAACAATTACAACAATAACTAAACATATGATTTCTGAGAGTCGTGGTCCCCTAAGCCACGTATTCTGAGGGTCGTGGCCTTCTAAGCCATGTTTTCGGAGGGTCATGGCCTTCTAAGCCATGTTTTACCGAGACACGAAGATCTAGGGACCCAACCTAGCTAACACTTATGAGGATTCTCCCATATTTGGTTCTCATTGGTTACATTACGCTCATAAGTGTGATACATTGGTTATTTTAAAAAGTAAGGGTTTGTGTATTTGTGTTTTAATTTAAATTTTTTCATTTGAAACTATTTTCCTTAATATCATTTTCTTAAAAACTGTTCAAGCATTTATTTATTTCTTTAATTAAAATTCAAAATGTATTTTCATTTAATAATTATTCTTAGAGATTTTATTGGGTGACATCCTACTGGGCATTTGGATCACACCCTACATACACATTTGAGTGTATGTAGTTTTTGTTTCTTTTGTATTCCACGTCGAAGCGTTGAACTCATCAATGGTGGTTTTTGTCGTGAATGGTCTTCTCGTGCAGGTTGGTGTTTGTGTCTTGTGAATGTTGCACCACTCTTGTTTCTTGGAGGTTTGAGTTAGAGTTAGAGTACTTTGTTGTCGGTTATTTTTGGAAGTTGGCTCAAGTTGTAAAGCATTAAATTTGATTTTAGTTTGAGGGTTTGTTTGGTTGTCAGTTCACGATTTTATTTTATTTATCTTGAAATTTGTTTTTCATTTACCATTTTGGGTAAATCATTCCCATGTATTAGTTTTGATACCTGGTCACTTGTGCCAGCCCGTGGGGATCTTGAATACACTTCAGGTGTTATCGCGGACTGGGTCGGGTGACAGGTCGGATGGTGACACAGCTTGGTTCATGAAAAAAATGGTATCAGAGGGAAGATTTTCTCTTTTGGGTCTTGTTCCTTTGGGATAGAGTTAGGGATGACCAATGTAAAGTGTGTCAGAACATGATGTTCTAGCTATGATCAAGGTGCATGGCCAACACACCTCGTGGAGGAACTCGAGTTACCAAATAATTTTCAGAATTGTCAAATCCTTTGGTCTGTGTGGTTAATCTTGTATAAGGGAAATGAAAAGGGAGTAGCGTCGGTGGTCTCGATGATCTCGTTGGGTCTGACATGCCATGAGGATCCGGGGACGTTATCCTAGAATACCCTCTGTGGCGATAGTGTGATTGGCGAATGGTCGCCAACCATATGTTCTAATCACCCACAAACACTAGTATTCTCTTACATCATTCCTTGTTTCTTTGTTTTGGGACTGTGGAAATTTGGTTTTTAAAAAAATGATTTGGTCTTGGAAAATGTTTTGAAATGAAGCACTTTAAAAATGGAATTATATATAAGTTTTGAAAGCTGGGGGGTGAATATTTTGATTTTGAAAAATGGAACGGTTTGGTTTTGATCCTTGGTGTTCTCATGGGCAACCACATGCATGGGTGTATATGGAAAGTGAAATGGTTAATGGAATGAGCAGATGAGTTCCTGGATGTACATGATGTGGGTGCTAGTGTGGCATGGGGACACGCATGTGTGAGGCCCATGGGACACCATTTTTGTTTGTGTAACCCACCATCTTCGTTATTTTTCAAAACCTTTTGTTAAAGGAAAATATTGTTTTTATGTAACTGATGATCATGTGGTGTGTCCTTGTGTTTTGGAAATGGTGTGTGAGAGGCATTTTAAGATGAGGATCCTTTCTGACTGATTTGTGCCCTGAGATTAAATTCTTATTTGTAATATGTTGTGAAAGTGTGTGGTTAGTGGTTTCTTTTGAAAAGGGCTTTGAGAATCCCTTGCAGTGGTTCCATCTCCATGTGTAGTGTTCTCCTGCAGTGTGTCTTGACCATTGGACTAGTTTGATTGGGTCCATAGTTTTATTTCATAACTAGTGTACTCCCCCAAAATGAATTAAGATGTGATTGAAGTGCAGCCATAGACAACTTGTCATTGGCCGGTCCTCCAGTTGATTAATGTAAGGACTCTCTCTTTTTAGTGATAGTGCAAACTATGCCCCTTCTTCTTTTCAACTATGAGAATCCTCTAGCTATGGGATGATAGATGTGGGGGAAATTGATAAGATTTTTGGACTTTTGAGTTGTTTGAGTCTTCAGGTATAAATTTTGACACTATTGCATCAAAAGGACACCCTGGAAACGGTGAAAGGAATTCCAGTAGGGAAGGGTGAAGGTGGTTCAGAGCCATCGGTGCTGAATGACATATTTAAAGGCTTGTATTTCTTTCATCGGTTTCACGAGTCATGATTGGTGACGTCTTGCAGAGTGATTTATCCATGAAGATCAAGGATGGATTTCATAGAATTATTTGAGAATCTATTTTTTCATAGGAGTGTGTCCTCTCGGGGAGTTCCAATTTTTTTTATCAAATGAGAGTGTTTGTCATGCATATTTCCTTCTTATGTTTATTGGTTAAGGTGAATAGTTGATGAATGGGAATCATATAAAACCTTGTTCTGGTGGACGTGTCATGAGAGAGTTGGTGGATTCCAGAGTGTGTAGTTTTTTATGGTGTTATCTAAGTTGTCGTCTGGTTGTGTGGGAAATCAAAAGGAGAAGCTCCGTTCAGGAGTCTTCAATACCTGACAGCAAGGCAGGTTATGCTTCATACATCAGGGCTCCAGCCATAGGCCTCAGAATGAAGCTAGCACGTAGTCAGGAACACCAAGAGTGTATGGGACCCCGACTTTATTTATATCACTGGTCTTGAACGTAAAAGCATTTTAAATGGTATTTTGTGTTTGTTCTGTTCTGATGACCCATCGGGGTGCATGAGATTTATGTGGGTATAATGAAGCGTGGTTTCCTCATACCCTAAATTCCTGACAGATGCATCCGACTAGATGTAATATTTTTTACTAGTCCTTATGAGGTCTTTTTGGGGAACTCGTTCTCAATTTTGAATAGTGCTCATCTAGGGATGTAGTGATGCTAGTTAGTATTAGGATGTGGTCTTGATGTCCGGTGGCTGGGCCCCTCCCTCCCCAACCCTAATAGTTGGGTGTTTGGTCATTGTTAGGTAATTTTCAATGTTTTATATCTTAATTTAGTCTTAATGGTTGGGGGACCCATGCTGGGTCTCAAACAATTGTCTTTGGATTGAAACGGGTTGTCCCTTCTTCATAAGGGTGGGGAGCCTGTCTGGGCCTCCTCGTGTTGGTTTTTCGGTTTTTTCTCGGGCATCAGTAAGTTTCTAATGGTGGGGAGCCCCTTTGGACATTCCCCATGTTGAAATTTTAGTTCTGTTTCTAAAGATGGCGTGGTTATAAGTGATAAGAGTGTTCCTTGGATGTGGTTTGCATTGTTTGTTCATTCTAGCCAAATGGTGTGGTTTTCGTTAAATGGTGTTTGAGATGTTTCATCTTGTGAAGTTGGTTTCCATGGGTGTGAGAGTTCCTTTCCTTGATGAATCAACTTGAGGTGTTCTATCTCTTCGGGTTAGGATACACATATCAGAATGACTTTCTACGGGTTTCTTGAAGTTTCCTTTGACTCACTTTCTCTGAGCACGATGATTTTTCCTCTTTTCACTTGTTGATTGTTGGGATACTACTTGAAGCACAGCAGGTTATTAGTTTCTTACTTGAGTCTCAAAATTAGTTGTGGATTTCTATGGATGGAAAGCATTAGGGTGGGGAGAATTGTCACACCCAAACTTTTCACTACATAACATTTATAATTTTTATTTTAATCTTATAATTTTATCTACTTCTAAATATCATTATTTTTTTTATATGAAATTTGGGCCAAGACCGACTTGGGTTTTATGCTTTTCCACTGATAAATTAGCATTTTGGCCCTGATAGCATTCAGCGCGCCAGTGTTGATGTTGCACAGCCTCACCTTGGTCATCGCACAACCTTGCCCGGTTCCCCGCAAGCTAGCTTGATGTTCCGAAACCGCACGGTCTTCCCAGATTTCAAAATGAGTATAAACAAAATGGTATAATAAAATATTAATGAATTATGAAATATAAATGAAATGAAAATATAATGTTTAATAATCTTTAAGAAATTGTTTTAATGATAATAATAAGATTATCATTTAAGAATAATACTAATATTATTATTATTAATAGTGTTCAAGATATATAAATTTATAATATTGTTACTAATATTGTGAGGATAAATATTATTATTAATGTTATGTTTTGTTATTAAATTTTTTATTGTTATTATTTTACTTATTTTGTCTATTTATCTTATTACTTTTTTTCTTCTCTTTGCTTGGGGTTTGGACTCCCGCTTCCTTCCCCCCTAATTTCTATTGCGCCCCCTTCCCTGCATCACCAGGTCGTCGACCGACTTCACCTCCCCCCTCCCCTTGCATGTTTCTCCTGTCCAGCGTATAGCAGAACCGAACCTCCCCTGATCCCTCTCCATACTACTCGCCCACCTCCATCTCCACCCACTATCACGCTAAGGTCTCTCCCCCCGACCTCAAATGTCTTCTCTACCGTCGTTGGACTCCTCAGTAGCCGAACCCACCTTGCACTGCACCTCCTCATGGACAACCTCTAGACCTCCCTCTTCCCTTTATCGTGCCACCCCACGCCTTGCTCTATCTGGAAACTACCACCCTGCACCCTCCCCATCCAGCCCCACTATCCACCCCACCCTCTCCTACCTTGGTAGCCACCACCTCACCTCTTTCCTGACCCTCCACCATAGTTGTGACCCACCAGCCTCCCTCATCCAGCCGTGATGACCTTCCTATAATCCTACGACAAACTGATTCCCCTTCTCCACTCCAACCAGACCAAAACTCTCTTCCTCACTGAAATCACGTACCAGAGGTCCACCCCAACCTCTTCCTGTAGGAACTCCCAGACGCGCCTCCCTTCGTTCGGCCGAAGTTCCCACGCACACCACCCCATTCGGATATATCTCTCAACATTCTTTTTGGGTTTTTTTGTTTTTTTAGTAGGTATATATTCTGATATTGGGGTTTTAACTAGAAGTTTATCGTTCAAATTCAATTTTTCAGCTTCACCTTAGGTTTTTTGTGGTGAAAATGTAAAGCGATTGAAGTTTCGCACCGAGTGTTGGGGTCTTTGACACCATAGGTAGGTGTTTCCATGTTTAATTATTTTTTGGTGAAACAATTTGCATGCATAATTTTTTATCATATTATTTAATTAATTTGGGTAGTGAGAAGTTGATTTTCCTTTTTTTTGAAGTATTAATTTCATTGAAATGGTTTAGTAAATTGTTTGTTTTATGTGTTTTCTACTGAGAAATCATTAATGATTTTTAAATTTTTTGGTTGGATTATTAATTTGTACAAGTTGTGTGAACTGTATTTTTGACATGGAGTCGGGTGTGTTTGGTCGTAAAAGATGTTTTTCCTTGAGTTTATTGGGTAACTCCAAATGATTATTTTAAATTGTTTTAGAAGATTTTACTTTCGACTTATTGAATTATGTTGTTTGTTAAATATGTGTTTAACACATCGTGCAAGGTTTTCCATCAAATGATTTGTGTTGTTCAGGTCACCCTTTAAAATTTTATTTGAGTGCATGTGATTTTGGAAGGCGTTAAAATTTATAAATAGTAATTTTAGTGTGTGAAAAGCCATGTAACAAGCTTTTACCACTGCTTTATTTTTTTAGTGGTTTATTAAATTATGAAAATGGTGTAAAATGTGTTTGAAAAACGTATTAGTGTGTGTCTTATTTCAAAATGGTGTTTATGTGTGTATGTGGTGGTTAGTTTAATGATAAGAATCGCTTTAAATTGTGAGAATGGTGTAACTGTGTACGTAACCTAGGAAGATTGAGTTTCGAAAACACTTTTGGTGTGTGTATGGTTTTTGGAAAAAATGGTTTGAGTGTGAAAATTGTGATTCTGTGTGTGTAAGTTCCCTGTTTGGATTTTCTACATAAGTGTAACATGTGACAAAAACATAGAACTTGTTTGTGCACAAAGTGGGAATCCCGATTAGTTAGAATGGTGGACTAGACTAGTGGGCTAGTGTTTCGGAGGTGACTCGACCCGATTTCACTAGAAGGACTTACAATTAAAACACTAACTAAAAATTTGTTTATGAGGGTCTTGGTCTTCTAAGAAATGTTTTCTAAGGTTTATGTCTTTCTAATTCATGTTTTCTGAGGGTCATGGCCTTCTGATCCATGTTTCACTGAGACACGAAGATCTAGGGTCCCAAGATAGCTTACACCAATGAGGCCTCTCCCATATTTGGTTCTCATTGGTTACTTTACACTCATCATTGTGACACATGGGTTATTTTATAAAGTAATGGTGTGTGTTTGTGTGTTTTAATTTAACTTGTTTCATTTGAAACTATTTTCCTTAACCTTATTTTCTTAAAAAATGTTCAAGCATTTACTTCTTGCTTTAATTAAAATTCAAAATTTATTGTCATTTAATAATTATGCGTGGAACATTTTATTGGGTGATGTCCTATTGGGTTTTGGCTCACACCCTACATACACCATTAGGTGTATGTAGTTTCTATTTATTTTGTATTCCAGGTCAACGCGTTGAACTCAGCGATGGTGGTTTTATTCGTTGATGGTCTTCTCGTGCAGGGTGGTGTTTGTGGCATGTGAATAATGCACCACTCTTGTTTCTTGGAGGATTGAGTTAGGGTTAGATTTATTTTGTTTTAGGTTATTTTTGGATGTTGGCTCAAGTTGTAAACCATTAAATTTGATTGTAGATTAAGGGTCTGTTTGGTTGTCAGCTCACGGTTTTATTTTAGTTATCTTGTCAGTTTTTTTGAATTTACTATTTCAGTGAAATCGTTCCCATGTGTTAGTTTGGATACCCAGGCACTTGTGTCAGCCCGTGGGGATAGGTAACACACTTCGGGTCTTGTCGTGGATCAGGTCGAGCACCTGGTCGGATAGTGACCCAACCTGGTTCGTGACAATAAAAATTTAATTGTTTCTTTAAAATCAATTTAATCCATCATTAAATATATTCATAAAAAACAATCTACATACATTTTAATGCATATACACTCATATAATATATATATATATTTAACACATATATATTTACAAATCCTATAAATATATACAAAATAACATGTGTATATATATATATATTTATCAGAAATATCATTTCCTCAAATTAGTAATAATAATACCAAAAAAAGTTATTATTAGTTATCTCACATAAATCCAAAATTATCATTTTAAAAAAACAACCATTAAATATTTAACAAAATAATATTAACCTTGTTTTTTATTTAATTAACATAATTAATAATACCATTTTAATTACATTAATCATTCATTATTTCAACGATAACACCAATATTTATCATGAAAGTACATTTTCATTTTTATCTTTGATATTAATAATAATAATAATAATTTTAATAATAAAATTATAATTACAATTTATAACTTCCAAATAAAAAAGTTATATACCAATTATTATTATCATTATGTACGGTGTTAACAATTAGATGACTCACACAAAACATATGTCGAACCTTGGTTAAAACCTATATTCATAACCCAATAATGGTCTGGGATTTTCCAATGAAAAAACAATTTCAGAGATATTTCATTACTTTCATAAAAGTATATATATTAATATTAAATAATTTTTCATTTCATGTAATGTTTTCGGATTTATAGCAAAAAAATTCTTATGTCATCCCTAGGGTTAACAACACATACCATACCTAATGGTGCTCTCTAATTTCCCATATGATTCACCATTTTAGAGATATTCAATTTTTTTAGAAATAAAATAAATTCTCATGAATTAAATATATTTAATATCTTTTTATAACAATGTTGTAGCACTACATGTCTTGTAATCCCATGATGACACAGAACATAACACTGTAAATATTCCATTGAATATTCAAAAGTGTTAGAGAGGGGTTTGACCCTTTTATAGTATCATGATAAACATAAATTTTATAAAACTAATTTTTTAAACCAAAGTACTTGTAATTTATTAAAAAAATGTGGTTTTCAAAATCATTTAAAATTGATGATGTTACAGTTTTGATCAATAATCATTGTACTATGATATTTATGATTTATTAATAATTTTTTGAACAAATATAAAGGTTCAAATCTACATGATATTATTTTTTTGACCCATCATTTATCATATTTCTTTGAAAAAGTCACATGAAATATTTTCAAGGGTTATTAATATCTGATTTCACATAAATTGTATTGATCATATTGTTTTTATATCTTTTATATCTCTAGAGTCTTAATGGTATAATTTCTAATTTAAAATATGCTCATGAAAAGTATGATTTAATTATTCCACATGTTTTTTCATGTCCTCTTCCAAACATGGAATAATAAAACATTGTGCATATTTTAGATTTAGATAATTTCTCTCCATATCACAATGGTGATGACAATAAAAAAAGACAATTAAGCCATGTATATTTTTCAAATGTCGAAGATCTATTTATCTAATATAGTCTATTTTTTTAGGTCACCTATATGTCATGTTTGGTATCATTTTAGACCTGTTTGGTAGTGGTGAGGATTTATGAGAGAAACAAGGGACTATTATGTCCAAGCACAAACAAAATGTGTGAGGAGAAAAAAGAATTTTGATCTTCTTCACAAATATTTTTTTTTTCCATGTTAAAATAATATGAACATTCCATTAATAATTTTTATCATACTAAACAGGTTTTCTAATTATTTTTTTCATTCCTTCAAATATTAGTTTTCCAATTATGACTTATGTTCATCGTCAATAAAAATTATTTCATTATACAAAACATAAACATAGAGTATGAATTGAACCATACAATTATTGAGAAACACTCATCATAAATGGGTGTTGTCACTCTCAAATCACAGAAACAACTATGAAAGTTAAAACATGAACAATGAATCTATTTGAACAAAAACCCTTTATGAATATCAAATCATGATTATAGATTCCAAGATTCTGTAGAACACCATTTCAAGCATCCGCGAAATAAGTGAGTTGAAAAATTGTATATATTGAACATTAAAATTGATCTTTGAGTAGGAATACATCATAATTGGTGAGGTAAATAGAATGAAAATAAGATGATTCATGAAACCATATACCATAGTGAACCATACATGATCTGTATGCTAAAATATTTATAGAATATGAGTAATAAAACAGTGATAACGGAGATGGATACCTATGAAATAGTGTTAAAAATCAGTGTAACTCATAAATTTCTCATTCTTTGGCTAATATAATGTGTATTATATATTATTATCTATTTAATATGTGATACATGGACCAATGAGTCACTTTACATTAAATTAATTTTTTAATCTGGATTCACCTAGTGGCTTTCTGGCATTGTTTATGCATGTTGAACATTCAGTTATAGTTCTCGGGTACTCCTTCCAAACATTAGAAAATAACATGAAAACCCAAAATTAAATAACACACTACATGATATGGGATTAATATGGTTTGGAATTGCGTTGTAAAACCACAAGAATGAAATCACTATTTTTAATTCAGCAATGAGAAAATTCTGTTTACAAGGAAAACATCATAAAAGATTAATATAAGATGTGTCATCCTTATGAAATGTTGCATAATATTCTTCCAATAATTTTGGGTGTCCACATGGTTGGCCAAATTGTGTTCCAATTGATTGAAATATCCCATGCCAAGGGGAAACATCTCATGGTTCATGTTCAAAGATTGACTAATCATGGGAAAACAATGTTTCATGGCTCCGTTAAAAGTATCATTTCCCCACACACAGGTGTCCGCCCAAGGATACGCAGTTTCATAAAACCATGTTTCCTTCTACATCCCATGTATAATCCCCACATGGGTACTCCAAACTATGTGCCATAGGGGATAGGCTCTCTCCTAATAATGTGAACCAGCAGTTTCTCTCCAAAAGTCTGGCTCAAGGATCTAAACAAGCATCGTACACACTCCAAAACTCACGTGATCTCATTAACATGATAAAAATAAACTTTATTATAATGAAAATATTCAGTTGAAAGATGAATTATTATATTTATCATGTAAATTTATTTTATCATTTTTAGTAAGAAAATAATTATCTTAAATGATTATGCAACACTAACATAACTATTTAATTAAATGTAAAATGACATAAACGAGTTTAAAAATATTAAAATAAATATATTATGAATGAATTATTTTGTTCCACTTATTTAATTGATAAATATAACATTTTATGTAAGTTTTAAAGATATATATTCAAATTCCATCTTAATTATTTGTGTTTTTAATTTCAAAATAAATTAAGTGTTTCAAAATTGACATTAATGATATTTAAAAATAAATTTTGTGATTAAATGATAAAAAATTCTTCAAAACAATATATTAGTCCATGTTATTGTTATTTTTCAAAAAATATCATCTATCATCCATTTTTTTCTTATTTTCCTTTCATAATTTATATATTTACTCCTAAAAAGTAAAGAGATCATTACTACGGTAATTGTCAGATAGGTTTAGCATTGGTTAAAACAAAACTGTTAAGGTGAAAAAATAACCTAAAGTTTTTCCAAAATTATTTTCCTTGAGTATTTTTAATCTAAAAAATATTATCATATTATATTATCAATTTGTATCAGTTTGGATATAAAAATTATTTTATATTAATTTAATACATTGAGAAATTCTAAGATTGCTACTCTCATCTCTTATGAAAGGATATGTCTTCTTATATTTTATTAAAGCATAAAAAACAATTTATTTTATACAATATAGGCAAAAATACATTTTTTATATCCCTCCCAAAATCCTAGAGGTATTTTTTGGTCAGAAAAATAAATCTGGGAAATATTTTTCAATAAACCTTAAGATGTTGTCTAAAGAAGGGGTATAATTATTAATCAATAATTTTTCTTTTATTTATTCTTATAAATATATAAAATTATCCTCAACCATATTTAAATAATTAAAATATTATATTACATATTTTTAGATGTTATTATATTTATTTAATAACCTATATCATTCTCATCTTCTATCAAATGGTAAAAAAATCCATCATTCGTGTGTGCGACCGTCCACGACCTCATGAACTGATGTAATTTTGTTCCATCACTATATCTTAAAACTTATTATAATAATGGATTTAATTTATATATATATTATATTAATTAAATATTTATCATTATTAAATGTTAATGAACCATTTAATTTCTTACCTTACAATTACTGAAGAATGACAGTGTCATTTGTGCGTACGTGCAGACTACTACACCGACTAAGTGTTGTGATTTTTTCTTCATCATAAAATTACAAGGATGACATATATAATTATATATAAATAAATAATAAGGTATTTATGATTTTGAGATCATTATTGAACTATATAATTATTCTTACCTTCTTTCCATAATGACCATTGAAAGATTGTAATGTTAGTCTGGTATACATAAAACCTATCGTCTTTATGATTTTAATGTAGTTCTTTTTTAATAATAATAATTCATGATTATTTTCAAAATTATAATTTATGTGGTATAATTATAATTATTTCATGATTATTATTCTATATATGTGGTAATAATGAAAATTTCGACCATATTAATCCCACCGAAGTCATTTTGGACATATAAACCAAATATCGTCAAAACGGTAGACATGAACAAAATTGATTAAGTAATTGATTATAAAATGAAAATAAAAGGAATAATAACAATGAAAAATGATTTTAAGAAATTATATAATTTATATAAATATATTATTTAGGAAGATATAGAACAAACATGATGGGTTAGACTCATGGTAAGGGACATTGTTTTAAAAATTGTCTTTTAAAGTTTCCCTTACAAATACGTTATGTCCATGTCCATGTTATTTAAAATTTATCAAGAAAATAATTATTATTTGATTAAATATATAATATTTTTTTAATTACCATATTTTAATTTATTTATTTTTTAAAAAAATCAAATTTTTAATGTTATCATATGGGGTACTTTATACTAAGAACCTAATTTTAAATGTTCTAAAGATATATTTTCCAAATAATTTGCTTCAAAATTTATATTTATAGATTAACTTATTAACATCAATATATGTATATATATATATAAGTAAATTAATTGTAATGTTATATTTATGTCACTTTGTAATCTCATTCAAAGGTTTTTAAAAGGATAATTTTTACATATTTTAAACAAAACAAATACTATTTATTTAAAAATGTCAAAAGCAATGTTGTATTTTAATATATAGGACATAATGGATTTTCCTATCTACAAAAACATTATTTGATTTGGTTATTATTATCATATTATTTTTTTATTCAAAGAAAAACCATATATCCAATTTTTAAAGGTATTTTGGAAAAAAATTAATTGGAATTGATATTCTGATATATGAAAATGTTTTTCTTATGGGTGCAATGGATATCTGTAAACCTCCAATTTCTTCAAGTTAAGACCATTCTCTCTTTAATATAATTTATATCTCTATTAAATGTTATTGAATACTTCTATGTTCCACATAAAAGTCTGCCACATGTTTACCAATCTTATTATCCTTTCCTTTTATTGGGTAATGCATTCCATATGTTCTTTTCAAAAATTCAAACCATTTAATTCCATTGGTAAACTTTATGTTTATGCATTAAGATTGATTTCCCTTTGTGACACAAACAAGTAAGAACATGATATAATGGGTGCACCTAGATAGAGGTCCAATGCATTGGTAAAGCTTTTGTACCATGAGACATTATATATGGGATTAGGGAGAAAACCTAATCCATTATGAGAATTTTTTCCACCTCATTATATTGTTTAGGAAATTATCCTTGACTAATGTTTTTGTAAAATTATTTTTTTCTACCGCATTCATTATTTTAAATTATATTATAAAACCGTATTATTTATGTTATGATTTATTGTGGTTACTCATGAGATTATATTTGTAGGAAAGTATAAATCACATCATAACCATGGAATGTATAATTTATTTGAAAATGTTTTCGTAAGCTTTTAATGATGGAAAAAAATCTTTAATTTTTTTATTTTACATTTAATATTTCTTATGAATTTTTTTATGATAATATTTTAAAAAAATGTTTATTTTTTGGGTATTAAAATTTTAATTTTAATCCAAAAGACTAATTTTCAAATAGATAAATATTTTATATGTATTAATGGAGTAGAATGTTTCATTATATCTTTTTATATGTCCCTTAATTTGATTTTTGTGATCATCCCACATTTTAAAATGTTTTTCATATGGTTTTTGGGATGAGTGAGGACAATGATAAGGTCATGATGACGATTTTGAGGGTGTTTCATGAAAAGAAAAATTGATATATCATAAATGCTTGGTTTAGGGAATAAATGGATACAAAAGGTATGTTGACACTTTGTGATGTAACATTTATTTTTATAGTGTTTTAGAATTAATAATCTATAAATTAAAACGAAGATGATATTTGCGAATAAATTAAAATGATTTTTTCTAAATACACAAAAATACTTATTTTTTTGTCCTGGTTCCTGGTATTTGGTATTTGAGTACAGGTATAGATAATATAAGGCCCCAGCCTTAAACCTTACTTAATCTTGAGTTATTACAAGATTACACATTGAGGATCTTTTCGGGTTTAGAGTTTTAGAGAATTAGATCATAAAACTTGCATTACAATCCACATATAAACAAAGTGGTTACATAAAGATAGTATTATTCATTCCCATCAATGGAAACACATTTAAAATAAAACATGGACTATTTCTTGACACTTCCTTGACACTATCATCATATCATGTACCTTTCCTGTGACCTGTGAAAAACATTTCAAAAACTTGGGATGAGCATAAAAACTCAGTATGGGTTATAAAAAAAACATGGAAAGGAAACATGATTTCATATATACATAAGAATGAAATCATAATTTACCCATAAAACATAGGCACTTTAACATACCTCATAAAATCATTAAATAAATCATAGAAATCATACGACATAAAGGCAACTTGAGGCATTCATAACATTCTTACGTTGGGAGTAACCCTCTTGGTTACGTTTGGAATACCCATCACAGTATATTCCCTAAATCTCTTCGGATATACCTTAACGTTTCACTCCTTCGCGTTACCCAATGCATTGGAGAGCTATATCGGGCTCACCTGCCCTTAGTTTATCACGGAACCACCCGTCTTTATAATAATGCCCAAGAACCATAACATAATCGTATCATATAAAACATGCATAAAGGAAACACAACATTTCCACATTTCAATCACAAGATATCAATACAACACAAAAAACATTGTGAAAACCATTTTCAATACCAAAATAAAAGAAAAGTAAAACATGATATTTATTTTTCTTTTAAAAAGAAGGTATGGCTTGTAGAGGAATCCGAAACTCAAATAACGGTCACGATGGCGGAGAAGTCGTTGTCGCCGCATACGTACGACAAAAACATTCCCTTTTGTCGTTTAGTAAACGCTTCGTATAAAAATGATTCCTTTTGAATAAACATAAAAGTCAAAGGGGTTTATACACCGTATAAAAGAAATTTGTGTATAAAATAAAATATGCCTCAATGAAAGGAGATTGAGACAAAGTCCCATACCTCGTATCCGACTTGACCCGACCGTTCTTTAATCTCCTGAATAATAAACTTGAGTTAATCTCTAATTGCTTATGAACCTTTTTCAAGTTCATTATTCTTTTTATACCATGTTATGAACATCATGTAATCATTTAAGTTAATAATGTTCATTTTGTCGGTATTTGGTTCTTAAGTCAAAAATAGACTTCTTACACTTACATGTTGTTAATTTGTTCAAAGGTTCATTATATCCAGAATGATATTAATGATTTGGATAACATATATATCATATATATTCATCATATACATGTATTTATAATATTACATCACATTTAGAGTTAGAAATGAAATGCACCGTTCATGGAGACGGTAAGCCGTACGTACGCATGAACGCTACTTCCATTTCTATTTCATATTTTCTGGAATGGAATCATAATGATATAAGAGTATATTATAATTCCAGTATAATAACATATATAATATCATTAACTTTATCCTTTACACATCCCACATATGGTATTAATGAATCAAATCACTTTCAGGGGGCGGTAGTCCGCACTTCCTAAAATGAAGATATCGTGTTTACCCATAATGGGAACCATAAAGGTATGACCAAAATGAAAAAAAAACAGAAGCTTATGGAAAACATAAACATATTATATATCATATATAAAAATAATGACATCATAATGGCCACCTTTGAAGGTGTTAAATGATTATTGAACAATCATCGTTTCGGGAGGCAGAATTTCACCATCCACGGAAACCGTATGTTCTTTAACCATTTGATGTAGTTGTGTAAGATTGTAGCTCAAATAAATCTTATAAGAACATCCTAGTATTTTGAAGATACTGGTGTTGTTACAAAAGAAGTAAATAAAAAGAGTTTAGGGGTTGGCGAAACAAAATAAAACAAATGAACATGAGAGAATGAATTACCTTTAAAAGTGTAGCTCCTTTTGATTTGAGCTTAAAGGCTTCCTTTGAAAGGATTATGCCCAAAGGGAATCCTATAGGCTGAGTAGAGGTATGTGGAGATAGTAAATGGTCAGGGGTTTTCCGAGCCAAAGGCTTGAGGAGTGTGTGAAATGAGGTAGAGGTGGGGGCCTTTTATAAAAGGAGAGGAGGGGTACTTTTGGAAAGTAAAGAAATATTACATTATTTGAAAATGTGTTTCGGTTTTAAAAGGTCCCAAATTGATATAATTAGTGGATAAGGTGATAAGGGTTCTAAATCCACTCATCCAATTGGTTTTGTACATGTGTAGTTCATAGATTTTACATTATCTTTCCATTTTATTTTAATCGTCAAATAATGATGTCATCGCTGCATCATTATTATGTCATAAATAATTTAATTTATTTAAAGTCTAAAAATTATAAAAAAATTACTATGATGTAGGAAATATTTTTATCTTTCCAATGACTATTTATAATAAAAAATATGATCTTTATAACCCCATGTAAAAATTGTTTTCGTAAAACATATTATGTTTGTGTCATTTTTACTTTTACATTAAATAAAAAGTTGTTTATGTCATTTCCCAACCAATGTGGATACATGGGGTCCCGAAGTTGACCCATGGCTTGTCTTGGTCGGCCATGACACAACCAATGAGGGTAGGACATGTGTCAATCTCATATTATTTTATTAAAGCATTATTTTTACCTTAAACTACACTAATTACCACTAATCGCGATTAAGAACTTAATAAGTTACTATTCACCAAAAAATTATTATAATCTCATTGAACCACATTTTACTTATTAATGACAACCATGTATGTCGGATTTTTGAAATTCAAAACACAATGATGGCAAAATTTCATTTAAACGGAAAATCAGTCTTTATAAGTACCACTTAGTGGTTTCACTATTAATCAAAAATTGATGTTTTTCAGAAAATTACCAAAAATTCACCCTAAGCTATATTTGATATTAAGAATTAAAAAATTAAGTCTATTTTACAAAATTCAAAACATATAAGTCACATTAATTAATATAATAATTAATTATTGTTGTCAGAGCAAATAGCGTGTTTTTATGAAATAATAAGTATCAAAAGATTGACACTAGTTTAAGTCCAATTTCAAAGTGAAATTGATTCCAATGACCACCATTGGATTAAATGGTAAAAATATATTCATATTACACATTAATACCAATTCAAAAGATAATCTAATCATATAAATAAATTAGATTAAAAAGCAGTTTTGATGTAAAATGCAGTATTTTTCACTATTCATTAAAAAATGAACATTGTCAGAAAAATACCAAAAATACACCCAGAGTAAATTTTGATGTCCCAATAATAAATAATAAGTTTATTTTGACAAACATAGTTTATAAAATTGTCAAAAGATAGATTTAAAAAGGGTTTTCCATCATAAGGCAGTAAAACAATCTTTTAAGAATATTAATGTATTCCATGCTTAAGATTGGATTTATTTTCATTTTAAGCCTCTAAAACACTATCTTAATCATTAATAGACATAGATAAAAATATCTATTATTCATTACTTACTTGGGATGTTACATCCTTCCCCCCTTTAGAAAATTGTGTCCCCACAATTTATTTACTTATCGAATAAATGGGGGTACTTATCCTTCATTGCATTTTCATATTCCCATGTTGCCTCTTCCATCATGTGGTTTTTCCACAAAACCTTTACCTGGTGAATCACCTTATTCTGTAAAACATGCTCCCTGTGGTCAAGAATATGGACCGGTTGTTCCTCATAAGATAGGTTCTCTTCCAGCTGAACTACCTCTGCACTCAAAACATGAGATGGATCTGGCATATACTTTCTCAACATCGAAACGTGAAAAACATTGTGTACCTGAGATAAAATCGGAGGTAAAGCGACTCAGTATGCAACTGATCCAACTCTCTCCAGAATTTCGTATGGTCCAACGAACCTTGGACTCAACTTTACTTTCTTACCAAATCTCATCACACTTTTCAAGGAGAAACCTTGAGAAAGACATGATCACCTACCTCGAAAGATAAATCCTTCCTCTGGTTATCCGCATAACTCTTCTTCTTACTCTGAGCTGTTCTCATGTGTTTCTGAATCAGTTGAACTTTTTCTGCCATCTCTTCTACCAATTCTGGTCCCATGAACTTCCTTTCACCCAGTTCATCCCAGAAAGCTGGAGTTCGACACTGTTTTCCATATAATGCCTCAAATGGAGCCATCTGTATACTGGAATGAAAACTGTTATTATATGAAAATTCAACCAAAGAAAGATGTTGGTCCCAAATTCCCTGATAATCCATAGAACAAGCTCGTATCATATCCTCCAATGTCTGAATTGTTCGTTCTGACAGCCCATCTGATTGAGGATGAAAAGCTGTACTAAAATTTAATTCAGTACCCAACGACTTCTGAAGGCCTTTTCAAAAGTTAGAAGTAAACCTGGGATCACGATCCGATAAAATGGAGAGAGGAACTCCATGTAACCTGACTATCTCTTTTAGATACAAACGGTAAAGTTGATCTAGGGAAAAAGTATCTCGTATAGCAAGGAAATGAGCAGATTTAGTCATGCGATCAACAATAATCCAGATTGCATTATTACCTCGAGATGTCTTCGGTAATCCCACGACAAAGTCCATGGATATATTCTCCCATTTCCACTCTGGCAGTGGTAAAGGCTGAAGCATCCCTTTCGGTAACTACCGCTCTTCTTTAACCTGCTGACAAGTCAAACACTTCACAGTAAAATCAGCAATGTCTCTTTTCATTCCATCCCACCAGTAATACTCCCGCAGATCTCTATACATCTTAGTACTGCCCGGATGAACTGAAAACGAAGAACTATGAGCTTCACATAACAACTCTCTCTTCAACTGTGAATCACAAGGCACACACAATCTCTTCCCAAATCTCAAAACACAATCATTATCAATGTTGAATTTAGGCAACTTACCTTTCTGAACCAGCTCACCTTTTTCTGCAACTCACTGTCTTGCTTCTGTGCTTGCTTGATTCTATCTGATAGAGATGATATCACTGATACCTGAAACAAAACAGAAGGACTTCCTGCACCAAAAACTTCGATGCCAAAGTTCATCAAATCCTTAACCAATGGATCACGTTCCAAACGCAACATTGTTAATGAAGCATTACTTTTTCGACTCAAAGCATCAGCCACTTTATTTTCTTTTCCCTGATGGTAATGAATTGTACAATCATAATCCTTGATTAATTCTAGCCATCTCCTTTGTCTCATGTTCAATTCTTTCTGAGTGAATATATACTTTAAAATTTTGTGATCGGTATGTATTTCACACTTTACTCCATACAAATGATGCCTCCAAATTTTTAAAGCAAAAACAACATCAGCTAATTCCAAATCATGTGTAGGGTAATTTACCTCATGAGTTTTCAACTGTCGTGAAGCATAAGCAATTACCTGATCATTCTGCATTAGGACACAACCAAGTCCTTTCAATAAAGCATCACTGTATAGAACAAACTCACAATTCCTGGAAGGTAGTGCCAAAACTGGAGCATTCACCAATCTTCTTTTCAATTCCTGAGAACAATCATCACATTCTTTTGTCCAGATAAACTTCACACCCTTACGAGTTAGCTTAGTCATTAGACTAGATAACCGTGAAAAATTTCTAACAAACCTTTGGTCATAGCCTGCCAAACCAAGGAAGCTATGAATCTCGATTACATTTGTGGGTCTTGGCCATTCTTCCAAAACATTTGTTTTTGCAGGATCAACAGTTATTCCATCTTTAGAAACAATGTGACCAAGGAAAGAAATTTGTTGCAACCAAAAATCACACTTACTTAATTTCCCATACAGTTTATTTTCTTTTAAGGTTTTCAAGATAACCCTTAAATGTCTTTCATGCTCCTCTTTACTTTTAGAAAACACCAAAATATCATCAATGAAAACCACCACAAACTTATCCAAGAACTCATGGAAAATTCTATTCAGTAAGTCCATGAATACAGCAGGTGCATTGGTTAGCCCAAAAGGCATTACTAAAAATTCATAATGGCCATATCTCATACGGAACGCGGTCTTCGGAATATCTACCTCCTTTACCTTCAGCTGATGGTACCCCGATCTCAGGTCAATCTTTGAAAAAAACTGAACTCCCTAGAGCTGATCAAACAAATCATCGATATAAGGAAAAGGATATTTTTTCTTAACAGTGATATTATTCAAAGCTCTATAATCAATGCAAAGTCTCATAGAACCATCTTTCTTTTTAAAAAGTAAAACAAGAGCACCCCATGGTGATGTGCTAGGTCTAATGAAACCTTTCTCTAATAAATCTTGCAATTTCTCCTTCAACTCTAAAAGTTCAATTTCTGCCATTCGATAAGGGGGTTTTGAAATTGTCTTACCATCAGGAACTAAGTCAGCAGTAAACTCAACTTCCCGATCTGGTATTATTCCTGGCAACTCATCAGGAAAAACATCAGGATACTCATTTACCACTGGCACATCATTAATCTGAACAGTTCCTTTATTTTCAACGACGTGTGCAAGGTAACATTCATTTGCATATTTTACAAGTTTCTCGGCCTCTTGATATGTTATCAAAAGTAAGGGTTCATTCCTGTAAACAAACTGAAAGTATTTCTGAAAAGAAACTTCTTTAGCTCTACAGTCAATCTTAGCATGGTAAATAGAGAGTCAATCCATACCCAAGATAACATCAAACTCTACTAGAGGTAGAACAATAAGGTTTTCAAGTAGGTTCTTTCCACAGATAAGGATAGGAAGATTCTTATAAATTCTTCTTGCCTCAAAATTTCCCCCAGGTGTTTTTACCAAAAGTTCAGGAGTCATTTCTTGAGATGGTATTCCCATTTTACTAGAAAAGGTTTTAGAGATGAAAGAATGTGTAGACCCCGAATCAAACAACACACTGGCATAATCTGAAAAAACAAACAAAGTACCTGATACAACTTCATTTGATGGCCCGACATCTGCTGAAGTAGTTGCAAAGGCTTTCACCACCCATTTCTGCTTGTAGTCTAACTGCATACCATCACTCAAGCTCCTTGTCAGACACTCGTTTTCATATTGACCCATCTCATTAAACTTATAACATTTCACTAACTGTAAATCAAATTTGTTCTTACCTTCACTTTGATCCTTTTCAGTGCAATCACGAGCCTTATGTCCCATCTTACCACATCGGTAGCACTTTACAGAATTCAGAAGACATTCCCCATCATGCCTTTTGCCACATTTATCACAAACTGGAACCTTAGTTCTCTTACCATCAGACTTTTTTGAATAATTCTTACCTTTCTCCTGCCACCTCGGTCCCTTCTTCTGCTGGTTGTTATAGAACACTTGGTCATCGGCAAACTCCATTTCCAACTTATCATCACATCGAACAAGCTTTTCATAACTTTTAAACTCATGAGAAGCTAATGCCCTTCTATATTTTGGCTTTAATCCTAAGTAAAAACGATTAATTTTACTGTCAAGGTCTCGGATAAAATTTGGAGCATACCTTGCCAATCGAGTGAACCTTTCTTCATAGGCAGCCACTGAGTCTTCCTCTTGCCTCAATTCCAAGAATTTTTTTTCCATCCTAAGTCGAACAGCCTTATGAAAATACTTCTCAAGAAACATACCTTCGAATTCATCCCAGTCAAGAGCATCAATCTCATCGGCGTACCTGATATTTTTAACCATAGACCACCACTGATCTGTTTCACCCTCCAAACGGTAAATAGCAAGACTAACCTTTTGATTGTCTGAACACCCCATGACATCAAAAATCTTCTCCAGTGATTTAATCCACCCTTCAGCTAGAACATGGTCAAATGATCCTCTGAATGATGGTGGATGTTGCCTCATGAAATGTTCCACCACTGACATGTTCCTCTGCGGTTGATCTGGCTGATCTCGTGCATGGATACCACCACCATTTATCACTTGATTCAAATGTGCCATTACTGCAACAAACTGTTCAGTTCAAATTCTGACCATTTCTGGATGCTGATTCGGAAGGTTATTTCCTTCTGTATGCCTTCCTAGCACCGCTTCCCTGTTTCCTCTACGGAAAACCATTCTAAACAAACATGTCTTAGATGAAGCAATATGGTAATCTTCAAATGCTATATCATTTCAAAAATAATTTTTTTGGATAATCATTTAATAGAATTCTAATTCCTAAAGTTATCTAAACCAACCTCTGATACCAACTGTAAGGCCCCAGCCTTAAACCTTACTTAATCTTGAGTTATTACAAGATTACACATTGAGGATCTTTTCGGGTTTAGAGTTTTAGAGAATTAGATCATAAAACATGCATTACATTCCACATATAAACAAAGTGGTTACATAAAGATAGTATTCTTCATTCCCATCAATGGAAACACATTTATAATAAAACATGGATTATTTCTTGACACTTCCTTGACACTATAATCATATAATGTACCTTTCCCGTGACCTGTGAAAAACATTTCAAAAACATGGGATGAGCATAAAAACTCAGTATGGGTTATAAAAAAACATGGAAAGGAAACATGAGTTCATATATACATAAGAATGAAATCATACTTTACCCATAAAACATAGGCACTTTAACATACCTCATAAAATCATGAATAAATCATAGAAATCATACGACATAAAGGTAACTTGAGGCATTCATAACATTCTTACGTAGGGAGTAACCCTCTTGGTTACATTTGGAATACCCATCACAATATATTCCCTAAATCTCTTCGGAGAAACCTTAACGTTTCACTCCTTCGCGTTACCCAATGCTTTGGAGAGCTATATCGGGCTCACCCGCCCTTAGTTTATAACGGAACCACCCGTCTTCATAATAATTCCCAAGAACCATAACATAATCGTATCACATAAAACATGAATAAAGGAAACATAAAATTTCCACATTTCAATCACAAGATATCAATACAACACAAAAAACATTGTGAAAACCATTTTCAATACCAAAATAAAAGAAAAGTAAAACATGGTATTTATTTTTCTTTTGAAAAGAAGGTATGGCTTGTAGAGGAAGCTGAAACTCAAATAACGGTCACGATGGCAGAGAAGTCTTTGTTGCCAAATACGTACGACAAAAACATTCCCTTTTGTCGTTTAGTAAACGCTTCGTATAAAAAATATTCCTTTTGAATAAACGTAAAAGTCAAAGGGGTTTATACACCATATAAAAGAAAGTTGTGTATAAAATAAAATATGCCTCAATGAAAGGAGATTGAGACGAAGTCCCATACCTCGTATCCGACTTGACCCGACCGTTATTTAATCTCCTGAATAATAAACTTGAGTTAATCTCTACTTGCTTATGAACCTTTTTCAAGTTCATTATTCCTTTTATACCATGTTATGAACATCATGTAATCATTTAAGTTAATAATGTTCATTTTGTCGGTATTTGGTTCTTATGTCAAAAATAGACTTCTTACACTTACATGTTGTTAATTTGGTCAAAGGTTCATTATATCCAGAATGATATTAATGATTTGGATAACATATATATCATATATATTAATCATATACATGTATTTATAATATTACATCACATTTAGAGGTAAGAAATGAAATGCACCATTCATGGAGACGGTAAGCCGTACGTACGCATGAACGCTACTTCCATTTCTATTTCGTATTTTCTGGAATGGAATCATAATGATATAAGAGTATATTATAATTCCAGTATAATAACATATATAATATCATTAACTTTATCCTTTACACATCCCACATATGGTATTAACAAATCAAATCACTTTCAGGGGGCGGTAGTCCGCACTTCCTAAAATGAAGATATCGTGTTTACCCATAATGGAAACCATAAAGGTATTCCCAAAATGAAAAAAACAGAATATTAAGGAAAACATAAACATATTATATATCATATATAAAAATAGTGACATCATAATGGCCACCTTTGAAGGTGTTAAATGAGTATTGAACAATCATCGTTTCGGGAGGCAGAATTTCGCCATCCACGGAAACCGTATGTTCTTTAACCATTTGATGTAGTTTTGTGAGAGTGTAGCACAAATAAATCTTATAAAAACATCCTAGTATATTGAATATACTTGTTTTGTTACAAACGATGTAAATAAAAAGAGTTTAGGGGGTTGGAGAAACAAAATAAAACAAATGAACATGAGAGAATGAATTACCTTTAAAAGTGTAACTCCTTTTGATTTGAGCCTAAAGGCTTCCTTTGAAAGGATTATGACCAAAGGGAATCCTCTAGTATGAGGATAGGGATGTGGAGAGAGTAAATGGGCAGGGTTTGGCCAAGCCAAATGCTTGAGTAGTGTGTGAAATGAGGTAGAGGTGGGGGCCTTTTATAAGAGGAGAGGAGGGGCACTTTTGGAAAGTAAAGAAATATTACTTTATTTGAAAATGTGTTTCGGTTTTAAAAGGTCCCACATGGATATAATTCGTGGATAAGGTGATAAGGGTTAGAAATCCACTCATCCAATTGGTTTTCGACTTGTTTAGTTCATTGATTTTACATTATCTTTCCATTTTATTTAAATCGTCAAATAATGATGTCATCGCTGCATCATTATTATGTCATCAATAATTTAATTTATTTAATGTCTAAAAATTATAAAAAAATTCTATGATGTAGGAAATTAAATTATATTTCCAATGACTATTTATAATAAAAAATATGATCTTTATAACCCCATGTAAATTTTTTTTTCGTAAAACATATTATGTTTGTGTCATTTTTTCTTTTACATTAGATAAAAAGTTGTTTATGTCATTTCCCAACCAAAGGGGATACATGGGGTCCCCAAGTTGACCCATGGCTTGTATTGGTCGGCCATGACACAACCAATGTGGGTAGGACATGTTTCAAGCTCATATTATTTTATTAAAGCATTATTTTTACCTTAAACTACACTAATTACCACTAATCGCGATTAAGAACTTAATAAGTTACTATTCACCAAAAAATTATTATAATCTCATTGAACCACATTTTACTTCCTAAAGACAACCATTTATGTCAGATTTTTGAAATTAAAAACACAATGATGGCAAAATTTCATTTAAACGGAAAATCAGTCTTTATAAGTACCACTTAGTGGTTTCACTATTCATCAAAAATTGAAGTTTTTCAGAAAATTACCAAAAATTCACCCTAAGCTACATTTGATATTACGAATTCAAAAATGAACACTATTTTAAAAAATTCAAAACATATAAGTCACATTAATTAATTTAATAATTAATTCCCGCTGTCAGAGCAAATAGCGTGTTTTTATGAAATAATAAGTATCAAAAGATTGACACTAGTTTAAGTCCAATTTCAAAGTGAAATTGATTCCAATGAACACAATTGGATTAAATGGTAAAAATATATTCATATTACACATTAAGACCAATTCAAAAGATAATCTAATCATATAAATAAATTAGATTAAAAATCAGTTTTGATGTAAAATGCAGTATTTTTCACTATTTATTAAAAAATGAACATTGTCAGAAAAATTCCAAAAATTCACACAAAGTAAATTTTGATGTCCCAATCATAAATAATAAGTTTATTTTGACAAACATAGTTTATAAAATTGTCAAAAGATAGATTTAAAAAGGGTTTTCCATCATAAGGCAGTAAAATATTCTTTTAAGAATATTAGTGTATTCCATGCTTAAGATTGGATTTATTTTCATTTTAAGACTCTAAAACACTATATTAATCATTAATAGACATAGATAAAAATGTCTATTATTAATTACTTACTTGGGATGTTACAGATAACATTGTATATTAATATGTTTTCATGTGATGTTAACTGAAGATCCGTGGATACCATCATTGGATTATGAGTTTAAGCTTGATCATATGTTCAAAGTCTTATACACACATTTTTTTTTATTTTAAGTGATGGTATTTTAATGTTATTAATGAAATTTTGGGTGAAATTTTGTTGGAAACAACATGACATATTATTTAAGAAAGAATTTTGTTTTCATAATTTAAATTGAATTGACATCCTTAAATATTTATATTATCTTTTATGATTAAGGTTATCTATTTGGTAATGTTATAAGAATAATATTATTATATTTATACAAAAAAGAAAAACATGTCACTTCCAACAATGCCATGTGGCTTGAACACACAACTAAAGGGTGAAAGGGTGTTGTCATGACCCAACCTACTAGGGCCCACATGGCTAGTGATATGATGAATGTGAATCCCTAAGACCAACTCTAATAATCTAGGGTCTGGAGCCAAGCCCTAAGAATTTATAAAATAATATGGTATGATTATTCCTTAAGTAGCTTCATGAATGAACTCAACTATCTCCATGAAAATAATTATGGGAATAACAACATACCACAAACTCAAGAGTATAATCATGCATGAAATAACATCTAGAGAATAAATTAGAGTATAATAGTATAAAACCAAATCATTAGGGGGGGAAATATTTTCTTATCTAGAAATAGTGTTCCATCTTGAAAACAACTGGAAAAGTGGAAACCTATAGAGATACCAACACTTTTTCTTTAATCCCTAACACCAAACACAACTAATGAATCCATGTACCTCTATACTCCAATGATGTCACCATCGATCTTCCTATAGTCTAAATACGACATAGCATATGCATGAAAATACAATTTAGGAGTGAGTGTAATCATATCCAATATGAAAACATGAAATCAACAAACATGAATCATCAATAGAGAGTACTCATCTCATCACTATGAGGAAATTTCTATCAAAATATGAGAAAAAAACCACACAAATATCCCTGATATTCTCAAAAAATAATCCGAAATTAGGGGATAAAGGGGATATCAATCTTCATAGCCTATATAAGAACTAAGACCATACATATAACTCCAAGGTACATCTATGATTTCTAACATCATTCACATTAACATAAAAATAAGGGTTTTGGTGCCCCCTCCTTTCTACTATTCACCATAATTTAGGGAGAAATCACTCCGATGGAGGACTTTCTCATCATTGAATCTCAAAACTGGGGGATTTTCACACATCAGATAGGGGACCTGCACTCCTGTTGTAGTATAGGGAGAACCAACTTGAAAATTGTAATGAGTATGGGTGACACACACCCCACCACTAAGGGTGTGTTTCCGACCCTAGCATCTAACATTACCTATCAAGAGTATGTATGGAGAGACTTTATATCACCACTTCACTCCAACACAAAGGGATCACTAGCTCTATTGGAGGACCGATGCCCACTGGTTCTCAAATATGGGGTGCTCCACTCAATATATATTGGACATGTTCTCTGATTGTCGAGGAGGATTTGATATCCACATAGAAATTTTGGGACTATAACCTTGGTGTGATAATTTTTTGAAAAGTTACCTATGTATAGAGGATCGGGGGACCCCCACCCTAGTGATACAAGGGGTTTTCAACCATGAAATTTCTTTGATGATCCTGATCGATCATTGCTATTGAGAAACTGTCACCTAAAGAAGCATCATGCTCTAAACAACTATGTTTAAAGTAAAAATACCACTACGAGGGATACCATAGCCTTATATTTAGAAAACTATTTAGTATAGGCTACTTATATTCCAATATCTGAGTTTCCAAAAATGAGATATCGAAAGTAGAATTTCATAGGATAAGTACATGGGGTTTATGTGCGGAAACTCATCATGTGACCTCACACAATATCATGGGTGTGTTCTCCCCTATAAATACCTTGGGAAGACATTCCATACTACATGGTGTTTATAGGTGATTCATGACATATCTCAGCCATCGGGGCCTACCTATGTCCTCTCTTCCTGTTCCCATGTACACTGGTCATCCTATGTACCTTAGTCCTATCCGAGTATGCATCCACACCCATGTATTATGGGACTACCAATGTGTCAGGTCCTATATGTTTCAATGTAACCAAAGATTACATGTTGAACCACCAGTAGCGGGTCACCCAATATGTATAATTCCACACATGACATGTGATATTTATCTCTGTCCAAAACCCAATAATCAGTAAAATGGGCATTACAATGCATGTGTTCCTCCACGCTACATGGCGTGAAATTGAGAAATTTGAAGAAAACTAGTTTCTTGATGTTGATCCTATATACACTGTTTTCATAACATTACATTTCATTTTTATTGCCTAATTTCCCATAAATCAAAGTAATTTCCACCGACCACCTATTTCTAGAGTCCTCTGGTTGGTAATTGGAAGTATGATCACCCATGATAAGTTGTATCACCTTCCTTAGCACATCATATCATTACTCTCAATCCAAAATCCATGGATTCATCACCCGAATCCCACATCATACCTTAATTCATCTACAACCCATTTCTTTCTATAGCATTCACCTATCCTCCTTGAATCTAGGGGGTCAATCTAGATCAGACCCCCCCCCCACAATGTCTAATCTCTGCCTCGTGGTCTGACGATGAAGAACATGATGAATAGAGGTGGAAAAAAATAATTAGAAATAGCCATCCTTGGAATATGATATCTTGGGAAACTATTATAACAAGGGGAAATCAAGGGTGATGAATGGAAAAATGTCAAAAAAATTGATAATTTTTCTTCAACAAGGTTTAATCTGGTTAATGAAATTCACATTATAAATGTTAAATTAAGAAAATAATCCAAAATCCAATATTAGTAATCTACAAGGGACGTACCCATAAAATAGAAATGAGTACCCCAATGATGGATCAATCAATGGTGAATATCTTGTATTCCATTAATGTAGATGAAAATTTCACTACGCTTGACATCTGCATCATAATCCTGTAATCATTTTTCTCTGATCAATGCTCTAGGTTTCTAATGATTCAATCCTACCCTTGGTCTCTAATCTATCAGGGTTATGTGGATAAATATATATGCTTACCATAACAAGGTATTTATAGAGAGAGGTTTAGGCTAGGGAATTTAAAAATACTATTTATTTATTTATTTTATTAATACAACATCAATGGATGTGTTCCCCAAAATATTTGACACTGATGAATCTTAGGTCACACCTTGAGTAAACCCCACATTTTTAAATCAATTGTGGGATCGTATTTCACATCCACGGTTTCATTTGGGAGTTCGTTCATTATTTAAAACAAACATTTCACAAATGATATAATATATTTAATTTTTTTATATCAATATCAAGATTCTATAGGTCCTAAAACTCCATGTAGACTCTGCAACTGACATTGAAAATATTCCATTAAATATTACAATGTATTATAGGGAAAAAAGATTCATTGGTTTTTCAATACCTTTAAAACATTTCATCTCAAAAAGAATAAACTCACTCACAAGTAAAGATACAAAACATTCATCAAGGTCTATCACTCTCATGAGGACTCAGGAGGGTTCCCATAGTGTCATGAATCAAACACAAAAGGGAAAAAAATTCCCAGAAAGGGTATTCTTCTGCCGGTTATCAATGATCACCATGCACCTAAAAATGTAAACTCCACCTAGGTTGTCTAAATCAACCCAGTTGGCATCAAGCAATAATTCATGCCCCTATATCCTTGACTACCACATGTGGAATGGATCAGTTGCCCAGTAAGACAATAGTTATATAGTTAATTAGTATGAACATCTCAAACTCAACACAGTAATTGGAATAAGTTCTTATGATCCTTGTTGGTAGGATAGATTCTCCTCAAAATACACAAAATCCTCGTTGAGTGGAGATATCTCAAAAATCATAATCTCCCTGTAAAAATTAAAATGATGCTATTATCATTCCAATAATAACTCGTAACATTATTGGGGATTCCTCGTCTTCCTTTGGATGTACCACACCCTTTACAAACATCCCTAGCACCAAATCTATCCCCAAATGCATTGTCACCCACTGGCTCTAACCAATACAGTAGTGACCTGCAATGTCTCTCATACATGGCCTCAAGTGGTGCAACAATGAATATAAAGTTGTATCTATTATGATAATAATAATTCATAAATGATCGACGATACTCCTATATTTTTCGCTATGATATCATGCAATCCTAAAACAAGTTCTCTAAAACCAGAATATTATATGTTATGTAGCCCTTTTTTCTAGGATAAAAAAGTCATTCTCTACCACCAATAAGTCCCATGGGCCACATGTATCCTCTCTATAATCATGAAATGATCCATGTATCATGTTATAAAATTATTTTTTAGGGAATATAAAAAATTTAGACTAACTCTTGCATGTGAAGATGCCTCAAACTCACCATTAAACTCTGCTCTCATATGGTTATAAAGTAGGAAAACATGGTGAGTCAGTCTATGAACACTAAGAGAGTGTTATGAACACTCCCTAATCATTGAAACCCCTTCATGAGAATAAAAATGATACCATTCTATTTCCACTTATATTTAGGCACCTTGGCATTCTCTTTAGTATGTGTGAGACATCAAGAGATAAAATAAATAAATATGAAAAAAAAGCATTGGCTATCCAAACTGATGATATAGGATCAGAGTATATATTTACCTCTCTTGGTCTCATTTTCCATCCTTTAATAAGGATTACATGGTCCCCATATTTAGAAAATAAATCAGGAATACATCATGTGGATATATGGTAATGAAAGATCTCACAATCAGTATCTCCATGTTGATCCTCCCATATAAAATATATATACGGTGGGGTAATAACCATCACCTAGAGGTATGTTGCACTATCCTTTACCATGAATTTGAACAACCAAAGTGATCAACTTCTCCATCAAATTTCTCAACAACAGCCAACATAAGGCTTCACTACGGGCATCTTCAACAACAACCATTCCTTTTAGTGGACCTCAATATAGTAAAACCTCAACCATGTCAACGTACACTATCAAAACAATTTCTAAGAAGACATACCCAAGGAATTAGACCACGTGAATCCGTAACTTACTCAGTAGGATCTCCCCAACAGGGTTGTACCCTCGAAGCACATATCGAACCATACTCAAGTGTCCTGTCTGATCCACCACTGATGTTGAGTACACATTGACATAAATTTATAGTAATAACACTAACTGATACAAGTAGGTTTACATATATAGTTCAATATTCCAACAATATTTGATGCGGTGTCCAACATGATGAAGGGAACCACCAAGAACTCAATGAAACTGTAGTATCTATATGAATCCCTACTTGATACATCCTCCTCATGAACCAATATCTAGTGATAACCTATCCTAATATCTCACTATAAGAACCACTTCATCCATATAAGTCCCTGAGATTTTGAGAATTATTTTTGAATCATTTTGATGTTTTTAATTTCACACAACACTAAAAATAGTAAATTTTCTATTAATAAACTATGTTTTTCTTACACAACCCCAAGTTAATCATGAACTGCATGAAAAATAAATTTTAACTCTATCTACCTAGAACATTTATTTTTCCTTATGTTATAAGTAAAAATGAAATTCCTCGATGGCTTGTATAACACGCAATATCATGTTTTACCAAACAATAGTATATTATTTAAAATATTATTATTTAACATAATATGATATAACATAGATGTTAAATTTTTATTATAGGATTATATAAATTATGAAAATATATATTTGATTTCATTGGTTACGTGTTAATACTAAATTAATATAGAACCGAAATTTATATAAAGTGAATTATTTTATAAAAGGATCTTTTAATGAGAAAAAGGTTATTTATCTTAATAGGTTAAATTAATTCATATTATTGAATTATATAAATTAAATTTATAGTAATATATTCTATAAAATATTATTTATATACATCTATATGGTTTTAAAGGCATAATATGATAACAGACCAAATATTACACATAAAAACAAATTTTTTTTGTAAAAGAAGTTTTAATGTATTTTCATGTAGAACCTATTTTAAATATAAATTTTTGAAATTTTGTAAATTTTAAAATGTAAAAATAAATATAAAAATTTGAAATCAAAATATAAAAACTAGGTTAGGGTGTGTTTTTTGGATTTTTTCTTGATGTTTAATTTTTTAATGAATAATGAAAAATAAAAAATTTTAATTCTATACTAATTTTTTGTTAATTTATTAAAATGATAAATTTTATTTTAAATGGTTAAAAATTCTATTTGATAATTTTTTATCAATAAATCCAATTTGAGTGATCAAAAAAAATTTCACATTAAAATTGGATATAATATCTTGGAAAACTTTTGATCATTTTTACATTAACAACCATTTGTATTGTCACACCAATGGGATTAAATATAAATTAATTTATGCGACATCTATGATTTTATTTTTGAGAAATTTATTTCATATATAGAATAATAATAATTTGTAATTTTTAATATGTTCAACATAGTTTTTGATCAAAACTTTTAGTGAAATTAGATAAACGTAATTACAATGTTTGTGTTAAAATTAGGCTTAACAAGGGAATAAACATAAATCTTAATGAACTGAATGACCTGTAAAATAGTAAAAATCAATTTTATAGACATTTATAGACTCTATGATAAATTTTCTAGACATTTTTCTATTATTAGATCTACATTCACTGGAAAAAATGGGGACTCAATTCCCTTTCCCAAAATTCACAACAGTGTCACTCCTCCTCCACTACAAAAAAGCCTCATCATTTCACAGTTCATCACATATCTGAAGAAAATTTGGCACAAAACATCCCTACCCAAATATCTATTCTGCATCCCTAACTCTCTATTGGAATATACCTTTTGGGAAGAAATCCATCGAAGTAATCCCTTTGGTGAAAATCAAAAGGAGGTAAATAAATAAGAGGTAACATCATTCTGCAAATTCTATTCACTAATTTTCGTTCTCCAACACCTAAAATATCATTATTCTAATCATTTATAGTAATATATGTATTCTACATATACAAATATTTTTCTATATAAATTTTTTTGACTTACATATATACATAATTCAATTTAATGTGCATCAAACATATCATTTTTAGGTATGAAGAACTGTCGACACTTTTTAAAAATGTTATCTAATGTTAGTTTCATTTAATTTTAACATTTTTATCCAAATTTGATTTAAAAAACATTAAAAATATAAATTTTTACATATTTTTATAAAATTACTCCAAAAATAATATACACTTATTTTTTTGAAAATGTTTTTTTACAAAACTGATCCCAAAAATACCCATCATCATCATTTTTTGTGAACTGTTTTTAAAGAAACCAATGAAAAATATGTTAAAAAAGTTATAATTAACATTTAACACAAATTAAATACAATTAGTTAAAAAATAATTAATATGTTTTCAATCATTTTATAAACATTTATTTGACTTTTTTTGTATTAATACAGAGTTATAGATCAAAAGTTAAGGCTGTCGAAAGTTGGGCTTCTCAATGTTTTGACTGATACAACTCATTTGAATGATATATTGAGAAACATAAAAAAATTACATATAACAAATGAAATAAAATATAGTTAATGCTTTGAACATATTTCTATTCTTCTAAGAGTTTCCATTAAAATGATATGTTGTTTATCATCATAATTAATAGTTTTATGGTATAATTCATGCATCAATGAATACAGGAATTGATAATGATTTTTTTCCATTGTTGGTAAATATCGTATTGATGTTTTATAATCATAACTAAATAATACGAATAAATCATCATTAAAAAGAATATTATCGATATATTTAACGAATATCGAATAATAAATATAATGAAATTAAATGATTAGAATAGATACTGTGTTTAAATCATTGATTGAAGTTGTATTAAATATTTTAATAAATAGAAGATGTATAATATGATGAATGAAAGATAAAATGGATTTATATATAGTAAAATTAAATAATTTCAACGTAATTTTATAAAATTTTAGGTAGGATTGTAAAAAGGGAAATGTGCATTCTGAAAAAAATGAAATACTAATATTGTTTATTTGTGAAAACTCTATACATAGGTTTTAAAAAATTGATTGAATTAATTTTAAAAAAATATCTTTAGCATCATTTTATTAAAAAATAAATTTCAAAATGGAAAAATATTTTTTTGGCGGTTATTAAAAAACCCCTGAAGCAAAAAGAAAATTTCATGTCAATTTTTTCAAAAAACCTATTCAAAAAATTAAACAAAAATTATTACAATGTTTTGACCATTTCTTAAGATACAATTTGACTGGTTGTAGATCTAAAATGGAGTAGCAAAATAAATGTTATGGCTTTCAAATTTTATATTTCTTTAAGAGTTTTCTTAGAGAAGTTGAACTTTTGACCTCCAAATCATTTTATGCATAACTCCATTTTAGCTCCACGAACAATCAATTAGAAGTGTACAAATGATCTTACAAATTTTATAAATTAATTCTTAATTATTAATATATGTATTTTTAAAAAATAATTCATTTTTGTAAAAAACATATGGCATCAGTTTTAAAAAAAACTGAAGTAAAAAAAAATGGTCTTAAACATTATAGCGTTGGTATCTTCAAAATCTATTGACAAAATGATGTTGATGGATATTTTTTGTGTCGGTATTATAAAAAACCAATGCCAAAAAACCAATTAAAATCCTCTTTGGAGTCTATTTTTAACAAAACCAACACCAAAAAGTCGCTTCAAACATATTTTTTGTGAGTTTATAAAGAACCAACATCATATTTTCAACATTAAAGACCATTTTTCTAATAGTGTAACTCACGAAAAGATGATGTTTATTTTTACTTTACCAACGTTAATTTTTGATAATTATTATGGAAACTCTATAAACTATATATATTATATTTATTATGTCTTTATGCTTATGTAATTATTTTATAACACATACATTTATAATTTCTATCTTTTGAAAATATGTTTACATCATTTGTGGATGTGTGGATGACCACCTCCTCAAAGTGATGTGATTCGTTCAAAACTGACATAAAATATATTAAAGATGGTTTTAGTTAAAATATATGATATATATAACATAATAATACTAATTTGATGTTATTGTATACATAAATACATATATTTCATTTACTTTCATTCATTCAATTAAATAAGTAAATGAAAACAACATTAATACTTTTTAATGGCCTATTGTATCCATGAATAGTGTATATAATTTAATATTTTTATATTTTTAATATTATTAAAAATGTTTATATACATAATATATATGATATATATGTCATGTTTTACATTCTTTAAATAATAAAATCATGATCTACGTAAGATTATTAGGAATAATATGTCAAAACATGTACGAAGAAAAAAACGAATATTACCCAAATCATGGAATTGATAACAAGAGGGTAATGAAAACTCATAATAAAATAATATATGGTATTAGTTATAAGAATATGGTCCTTTAAAATTTCTATAATAAACATATATTATTTATATAGGAGTTTTGTATGATTACAATGGGATTTAAGATCCAAGGTAGGGGAATTTCATCTTAGTTTTTTAATCATTGAGATACAGGCCTTGTTCACCACTCTTTTTTTTGGTGTTGTATATACATACAATGAATGTATTATATGATTTTTTTGTTATATATATTTTTATTTACAAATTTATTCTATGACCATTCATTCATGGGGATTATGTTCCAAAATTTTCCAAATCAGCAAGATTGATTTGTCCTAATCTACCTTTATTGAGACACATGATTTGTTATACACCTAAATTATATTTACAATCTATATTTACTTCTATTTGACCTGATTTATGATTAATATCCTAAATTTCATTATATTTTATGCTTCAGGTAATTTAATTTTCTTATATGGAGTGTATGATCCCATGTAACCATGTTGTATGAGTTTATTGAAAAAATACCACCCTTTATCTGTTGTTTATGATAGTGATTCCATTGATGAAATCATGTGATACATACCTCAAGAAATATCATGGATTTATTCTCTTCTGATTAATAATTATATCTTCAATTGTTTTTACCATTTCTCAACTATTTGATAATTATATAATATTTTATAATTTTTTTAAAGAATATCGGACTTTATCTCTCTCTTTGGTCAGAAATTAGGATTCCTTTAAAACCATATTTTCTAAAAATGGTTTTCAAAATATTTTCAAAATTTTGTTACAGGTTTTCAAATTATTTCCAATGAAATCATTTTCAAAACCTCTTCAATAATTTATTATAGGTTTTCAAAAAAAATTTAATGAAATTGTTTTCAAAACTTTTTCAATCATTCTTTTATGTTTTCAATGTATTTTCAATGAAATGTGTTTCAAAACATTTTCAAGATTTCATTATAAGTATTCAATGTGTTTTTTAATATATTTTATAAACAATATAAAGCTTGATTAATTTTTTTTTCAATGAATAGTTTTTCATGTTATTTTTTATGAAAATATTTTGCAAATGATTTTATGTTTTCAAAATAAATTTTCAAGAAATAAACGATATTTAACTCCTAACATGTTTTTTAAAAGATATTTCATAAATATTTTGCTTCTAATATGATATCTGTTGATGTTACTTAATTTTTTTATGAGAAAATATTCATTGGTTTATTTCTGAATTGTTTGCATTTTATAGATTAATGTTTACGAAAACAATTTATCCTTCATAGGATATATGTTTATGAAATACTTTTCTATTTTAGTGGTTATATTATTATGAAAATATACTCTTTTCATGGTTTATTCTTTGATTAAATGATTATGAAACCTATCTATTTTCCAAAGGTTGTGATATGATTACATTATTATGATAACCATTTCATTTCATGGGTTTTGAAACGAATTTTAATAATCTCGAGGTACATGTATATATGATTTTTTATGATTTTAGTGGGACCAATACCCCCCCCCAATGAATTGTGTAATGATTTATATCTCAAGAGATTGACTAAGATGGTAGTGGTAGTAATCCTTGACTATTAAGATAGTCATGGGACTGAACCGTGACTACCAATATGGTATGAGGAGTGAACATATACTACTAACATGGCCATGGTATTGATGAATGTCTTCTAAAATAGTACGATGAGTGAACCCATACTAACAAGATGAACTTGTATGTAATGCCTTGACTACTATGGATATAATTTTATATGATTATGTGTTTTCCACAATTACAAGTGTTATTCCTATATTATGATTTCAGAGAATATGTTCTTTGTTCCTCATGATTTATGTGTTATGATCTATAAATTTTGATTCCATGATTCATTTTTTTTAATATTTGATGTACTATGTATGATATTCTATTTCCATGATCATGTTCTCACACCCTTATTCTCATAATTCTACTTACATATCTCCCTTTCTTACCCTTAATAATCATCTGAGCTCACCACTTTTTGATTCCTTCCCCAGGTTGTGAATATATGTATTATTTTTGATATGTATAAGAAGGGTTATATTATTGAGGAAACTAATTGAAGATAGTGTAGCATGCATATATATCAGTTTTTATGCTTCCATGTTTCCAAACTAACTAAACTATTACAATATTTGGGTGTTTTTTAAAATATGTTTCATGTATTCTGCTGATGTTATGTAATGTAAATTTATGAAATGTGAGGTCATTATAGTTGGAATTAAAGAAAATTTTTAATAAATATTTGAAAAATAGGATGAAAAACTTCGGTCAGATCCCTAGGAATATTTCTAAACATATGTGGGGGATGTCTTTAAGCATAGGTTTTAAGGATAATTAAAAGTATAGGAAAATGTCATGAAACTTTGGTAAAGTATAGAGTGACTAGTTTATTATCAGTACATCCCCTTATGGATATTATAAGATGATATGGTTTTGGCATAGATTTACCTCGGGGTAACAAATTAAATAAGGTGTGTTAGGCATGACTAGGCGTAAACTATTACATAAAAACTAACCTTACTACAGACCTAATTTAACACTATTGGGGGATGTTCTTTATTAATTCAAGAACTCTTCACAAGAAATTATAAATGATTTAAAAATAAGTTGGATACAAATAAAATTGGATAAAACAAATGTTTAATATATTACAAAGAGTGTCATAATTTAGAAATACTATATGTTATATTTATTATGGGGTTCCTTGAAATGATGACTGTTTTATACTAAATGTTTTTTGGATTTAGTCAATGGAGGGAACCAGAAAGTTCTTTATTACTGATGAATTTAAAGGAAATTTTTTTATAAGCAATAAAATGGGATGGTCATTGGAGTGATTTACGTTTTTATCATGCTAAACTCGTTTTCACCAAACATGACTAACTACATATACCTTAATAAACTCTAAGACTCACCAAGGAAGATAAGGAATGAGTACTATAAGAGTTCAGGTAATAGATAACATATTGGAAATAAGATTTAGTTCCCTCTATGGTAATAATGTTTAAATATTCATCCATGTGAATGTATTATAGGAATAAATAGTCATTTGGACTATGGAAAAAAAGGAAAAAACACAAGAAACTATAATGTAAAAATGAAGGGTTTAGTTAACGAAAAAAATGGGAATACTGGATTCCATAAGAAATCATAAAAGGATAAATGATTTAACTGGTGAATGAATTCTCTTTATGAAAATTTATTTCCAAAGTGGAAATCCCATAAAGATAATCAATAAGGTTGAATGATTCATGGATATATTTCTTCTGATGCTGATACTACAAATGGAATTTGAATGAAATGAGGTATTATGTAAAAGGATTAGGTATTATTCTTATATATTATGGATGTATTAAAATAATTGATGTTTCTAGGTATTTTAAATAATGAATTATGAATGGTGAATTATATATTAATTTTCCAATTTATGTTTTCACTAAGCATTTAAAAGATTATGTGGAATGTTTTCAATGGACAGGAAATGTGATTTAATGAAAAGGTGAAATTTTTTACTAGGGTAATATTACCCATAAAATGTTCCTTATGTTAAGATAATGTTTTTTGGATGAAGACATTTTTGATGTGATAACTAAATTGGAAAATACCGATTACCTTGTAACTAATTAAGGACTTGTTGACAAGTAGTTTTTTCATTCATTAACAAATTATACAACCAATTTGGATTTGTGGAATAAATACAATATACATTGGTATAGGGAAAAATCATTTTTTAATAAGTATTTGTAGAAATTCAATTAATTATTATGTTTTAGGGGAATACCTGATGATGGTATGAAATTTTTTTGAATGTGACAACAAGGAGATCTTTTCTTAATATTTGGGGGATCAATGTTATGCTAATTTCATGACAGCGTTTCTAAAGTTTTGGATTTTAATAATTTAGAAGTTTTATATGTTTAATAATTTATTGAATGTTTATGTAAAACTTCTAATGATGTTAATGGGATTAAAGTATTATCTCACCATAGGAGGATTTATTCTTGTTGTATAACCTTTTCTAACAACTTGTGTTAATGGTTTATAATGAAAGATTTGATAGATTGAAATGAATCTCATGATCTGTTAGTGAATTAAGAATAAAAAATTCATATTTATTTCTAGATTAATAGTCAAAGTGGAAATTGATCAAGGCACAATAGAGGGTGATAGTTTACTAAATCGTGTAAGGATATCTTCTCACAAAAATTATTCAAATCTTGGGATTGAATCCTGAAAGAAAAAGTATTATCTTAGCACATTCTTTTCTAGTGAATCAAATGTCCCCATAGATAATATCATATTTATTGATTTATGATGGTTAAATTTCTCCTAACCTTCTTTCTATCACTCTCCATCAGAACATCAGGGTTATATTTCTCTTCCATATATATGTTTTCACTTTTCACCAATGTTATCCTATGTTGGAACCTAGTTATGAGTTACATTGAGAAATATTTATGTTTTATTTTATATTTATTAAAGGATGTTTTTGAACTAATTTTTATGATTTGGGTTCCTATGAAAGGAACATTTGAGAATTAAACATTTGATAACACAGACAATTTTTTTTCAGAAAAAATCATTTTAAGAGGGGTATAATATAACACCTCGAGATTCTGTGAAATATTTTTTTAATTTTTTTATATTTATAATTTCATGAAACATTGAAAATTATTTATTTTATATTAAATCAGGATGTTTGGCTTACATTATATGAAACATAATGTAAATAATGCACTATACTCAACATAAATTTCATATTTCTCTATATGGAAAATTGAGGTTTGCTTATATTACATGCAAGATTGAAATTCATTAATGTCTTGTGTAACATGCAAGAACAATTTTTACCAATAAATAATATATTATTGAAAATATTATAATTTAATATAAAAATATATAAAATTTCCATTAAATTAACGATTATAGGATTAAATAACTTATGAAAATATATATTTGAATTCCTTTTTTACCTATTAATTACAAATCAATTTAAAAACAAATTTAATATTAAGTGAATGATTTTATAAAAGAATATTTGTATGTACAAAATTTTATTTCTCTCAATAAGTTAAATTGATTACTGTTATGGAATGATATTAATTAAATTTAAATGAAATATTTTAAATAAAATATATTTTAAATTCACATGATTGATTTCATAGTAATAATAAGAGAACAAACCTAATATTACACCTAAAAATCAATATTTTTATAAAAGTAGTTTTACCACCTTTTAATGGGGAACCTTTTTTAAAACTGGATTTTGGAACTTTTATAAATTTTAAATTTCAAAATAATTTCATTTGTTAAAAATAAACATAAAAATTAGGTTTGGGGGATTTTTGGTATTTTTTTGAAGTTTAATTTTTTAATCTAGAGAGAAAAATAATGAACTTTAATTCAAAGATGGGTTTTCAATTTTAATTAGGAGGATAATTTATATTTTTAAATGGTTTTAATGTTTAATTAAATTATTTTTTAACCTAATACAATTTAGGTAATTGGAACAAATTTCTATTTGATATTTGATATAAAAATAGAAAACTTTTGATCGTTTTTACTTCAAAACCCCACTCTATCATCCCATATGCGAGATAAAATTTAAATTAATTTCTTCCAATTCTAGGATTGGAATTTAAAAAATTAGATTCAATGCTTTTAATCAGAGTAATTTATAATTTGTAATATGTTCAAAAAAATTTTGTTAAAAAATTATTTGTGAAAGTAATTAAAATTAATTATAACAATTAAGGTAAAATTAATATTAACATGGGACTAAAATATATTCTTAAGGGGCCAAATGATCAAGGCACTTGTCCAAAATCAATTAGATGGCCATATTTTTACCCTATCATCACCTGTATTGACATTGAACCATTATTTTATCCAATTGAAATGGGAAAATAGTATCTATTTTGGATGATTATAAAACATACCATTATACATTCCATCGTCTGTAGATATGATAACATCATTTTTGTATGTATTGACTGCCTCTTCCTCAAAGTGATGTGATTTATTTGAACAATGCAGTTAATGTATTAAGGGTTGTTTTAGTAATAATATATTATATATATTACATAATAACTAAAAAATAATTTTTCTGTATACATATGTAAATATTCTTTATTTATTTTCATTCGTTCAATACGATAAGTAAACAGAAAGAATGTTAATTCTTACGTACGACCTACCATTTCCATGAACATAGTATTTCATTTAATATTAATTTATTATTAATATTATTATAAATTTTTATATACTGAATATATATGATATATGAGTGATGTTTTTAATTCTTTAAATATGTAAATCAAGATCTATATAAGATGATCAAGAATAATAATTCAAGACATGTACGAAGAACGAAGCAGATATTACCCAAAACATGTAATTGTTAATAAGAGGGAAATATAACATCATTATAAAATAATATATTGTATTAGGTATAATAATATGGTTCTATAAATGAATTATAATAAAATTACATTTATAACATTGGAGGTCTGTATGAGTACAGTGAGATTCAAGACATATGGTAAGAAACTTTCACCCCACTTTTTATATCTGTGAGATACATGCCGTGTTCACCAATCATTTATTTTTTGTGGTGTATATATTTCCCAATAATGTATTGTATAATTATTATTCATATATTTATTGGTATTTTCTTATAAATTATATGATCTTATTTTTTGGCATTTTTGTTTCAAAATTTACCAAATCAGTAAGATAGTATTGTCTCAGTTTTTTCTTAGAGACACAAGCATTGTTATTGACCTATATTCAGTTTTCAAGGTATTTTTACTTCCATTTGACATGTTATATAATGAATATAATTATTTTCATGATATTTTATCCTTAATTAAATTATATTTTCTTGCATTGAGAGTAAGATACCATGTTACCATGTTTTATGAGTTTATTGAAACAATCTCATCATTTATCAGTTGTGTATGATTATAATTAAATTAAAGAAGTATTATGATCCATCTCTCAAAAAATATCTTAGATTTCATCTCTTCTGATTATTCTTGATATCTTGAAATATTAGTACCATTTTTACACTCTTTGGTAATTATGATTACTAAGAATGGTTTTTTACAAATATCCAAATTTATCTCTATCTTTGTTTGTAAATCTGGGTTTCTTCAAATACATGTTTTCTAAAAATGGTTTTCTAAATGTTTTCAATAATACCTTATATGTTTTCAATTTATTTTCAAATTAATAGTTTTCAATATTTTTTCACGATTTATTTATATGAATTCAGAGTATTTTCATAAAAATCTTTTCAAAATATTATCTAGATTTATATATGAGTTTTCAAATTTTTATCAAAGAAACTTGTTTCAAAACATTTTTAATATTTCAATATATATTTTTAAAGTGTTTTAAAAGAGTTTTTGTTAAAATATTTTGATGATTATTTTATATGTTTCTAAGGAAAAAGGGTTACATAATGATTTTAATCCCACTTTCTTTGTTTTCAAGGTATTTTATATGAAAATGGTTTTTAATTGGTTTTTTTTTTTAAAAATAAATTTTCAAAGAATAAAGTATATTTTTCTCAAGAAATGTTTTTTGAAAAATATTTCAATTTTATTTTCCATCTAATATAGAATTCATTATTATTACTCATTAATTTATTGTAAATCATCCAAGGGTTCCATTCATATTATTTCCCCAAATAGTTTGTGCTTTATGGCTTAATGTTTACGAAATCCATTTTTTATTAATGGGTTACATGTTTATGAAATATGTTTCTATTTCATGGGTTATATTCTTATGAAAGCCAATTATTTTCATGGGTTATGGTTTGATGTAATGATTATGAAACCTATATTATTTCCATAGGTTACGATATGATTACATGTTTATGATACCCATTTCATTTCATAGGTTATGATAAAATTGTTTATAAAATTATGGAACAGGTATGTATGATTTAATTATGGGATGGGTTGTACCTATATCTCCCTCCAATACATCGGGTAAATATTATGTCTCATGAGATAGACTAAAATGGTATTTAGAGCGAACCTTGATTACTAAGATGTCCATGGGATTGAACTATGACTACCATGATGGTATATGGATTTAACTCATACTCCTAAGATGGAAATGGGTGTGAACCAATACTACCAATATGGTATAGGGAGTGTACCAATATTACTAATATGGCTTTGGAAAAAATTCATTTACTACTATAGAATTAATTTTATATGCTTCAATGTTTTATATAATTACATGTTATATTAACATGTTATTATTTCATGTCATTTTTTCTTATTTCCTTGTGATTCATGTCTTAAAAAAATCATTATTTATGACATGATTCAATTTTATTATATTTGATATGTAGGGTATGATATTCTATAGTAATGATCATGTTCACATACCCTTATACTCATGATTATACTAATATATCTCCCTTTTTATCATTACTGAGAATCTATGCTCACCCCTTTTTTATGATTCCTTCCCCATGTTATTAAGATATGTATTATGTTTGAAGTGTATAAAAGGTTCCTTGTCATGAAGACCCTAGTGAGAGATAGTGTAGCTCACCTCCCTACCTTTTTTTATGTTTCCAAGTTTTCGAATGCACTAAACTTATAAAAAATTTGAGAGCCTATTTTTATAATGTCTTATGTATTCCGCAAAAGTTATGTAATGTTAATGTATGAAAATATTGGTTTAGTATATACCCTAACCACTAGTAAAAGAATTAATTGATTATCTATAAAAGGTACCCCTTCCCACATTACATAGTTCAGTTGAAATCAATCCATGCCTAACCTCATGCTCTTATCTACATCCTAGTTGAAAAAATGGGTCCACTCAGTAGAACATACTAGGTATAACAAGCCATTAATTTACAGATTTTTCTAACCATGATACCATGTCTTACATTAACATGAGATCATACTATATTCTCGTGTAGATAAAGATCAATCCCTAGTGCCGGTCCATGTAAATAAATTCATCATGGGTATATTATCTTTGAACATCTTTAGGGAAGAATTCCTCATACATGCCTCACATTGCAAGAACTAAAAACATGTAACAATTTATACACGAAGGGTCATACTATGAAACTTCTCGGGAATCAGCTGTATCCACCTACACACGATCTCATCATACTCTTCCTAGGAATAATTCTTACCAAAAAAGGGTAAACCTCACACCCAATAACTTCTGTACACTATAATACTAATTATTAATAGTAAATGGAGCATAGATGATAGGCAAACATTCCGTAATAAGAAAAACATCTTAGGTCCTCTCCGTAATCTATGGAAAGATTCTATAAAAGGATCTATGTCCTCTCAGAGTTAGTCACATTGTCATTATAATTGTTATTAGTGATCATACTATAATGGAGCATTAAAACACAAGGGTTAAGCTAAAAGTGCCCACTAGTATCACCAGGTCATGAACAATTCTTATGTCCATTGAAAAGTGGCTTATGAAAACATAACAAAAATACAATAAGAGAAGAGAAAAAACTGGTTAGACCTCAACCACACATGGACCCTTAAGGTGACTAACCTCTACTACATGAAGGCATGTTTCCCCATTCAAACATGTACACCTTGAAATAGGCCTCCTATGACACCTTAACACATTAAAATGACATGGAACATACTTTTCAAATAAAATCATCCACTACACCTCAACACTATAATCTTTAGAAGGCACTAACTTTCTTTCACATTTTTGGATTAGGTTAGAAGAACACGTATCAATGGGGAAAGCTTCCATCTTCCTTTTGTGTTTGAAGCCACATCATGAATCTACAACATAGGGCTCTACCGATTCCCTATATCACACTAGTGAAGACTCTCTATTATGATCATCACAAAGAGGTGTCATATCCAATAGATACTTTTTCATCATTGGTTCATGGTAGTACATTAATTCTTGGGAAGGGGTTTACATTACCATAAATCAAAGGAAATATTTTTCTTTCTACTCACTAAGTGAAATCAGTATAGGTGTTTCCTTCACCGGTAGTATTAAAACCACCTTCAACTCTACAAAGAATATTATCCATGTTCACAACTATCAGATCAGGTAGGGTCCACTTAAGATATTAAAACAATACCACTACCATGATCCAATCATATACTACACTATTGTATGGATCTCCACATAACCTAAAAATTAATTATCAATGAAACTCTCCAAACATGGATAGACCACGTATTCCATTATCTTGTCATATTAAAGACATAAAATTCTCAAAATGTGAATGGTCATCCACCTAGAACACTAGAGGTGGGTCCATGAACTGCCTATCAGGTGGCAACACTACTTGGTACCCGCTTGGAGGACACACCTCATATGTGGGTCCCTAAACTAAAGAATCATTATGGAATAGGTCATTGCTATAACACTATCTTGAAATCATAACTGGATTTCATCATGAAATAATCATAAGAATTATCAAGATTTACCATGAACATAGGGAATCTCTGGGAAGCTAACATAATAAGGGAAATTAAAGGAATCAATCCAATATTATGAATGTACCATTTTAACCCTATAACCGATGTCTCATTATATCGAGTTGAAAATAACATTTTAAAATCTAGTTGATTGGATAAGCGAGTCTTTACACCAAAAATGGGTTCCCTGGTAAGTAATCCTCACTCAAGAAACTACAATGCTATTTCAAAACTTCCTAAACCCACCCTCACTATGGTTCCAACTCCAATACATACATGAGGACAAACCAGCTCTGATACCACCCTATCACGAATAAACAAAATGGTGTCTTCAAGGCCAATAATTATCTGAGTGTGAAACCCCAATCCTACCTCTAATAGGGCAATGGATGGTGAAGATCAAGGAGAATACATAATCTAAAATGGAAGTCCTTTTCTTTATGTACATGTACAAACACACATAATCATCTCTTTTAATAGGTTCAAATGAATTTTAAGTGGCAAAAGCATCCAAATTATATCAATGTATGCAAAAAAATGGAATAAATTATAGTATGAAATTATAAATTTAAATCATAAATGTTTAAAATACATGCAAAACCTGAAATAATTCCCAACCTAAAAAATTGGAAAAATCAATAGACAAAGGTATCATGTATCTTAATCACCATTTCTTATAACTGAATAAGGTTATTACATCCAAGTGTAGCTATACATCACTAATTTCAACTCATATTTACCAACCATCGTCATAAGACCAGACACATGTGGGAAAATCCCATACAGTTTTGAGTATAAACAAACCTATTTAACAACTCTATATCACCAAAAAAAAATGAATGAAGGTAGATTTTTTAACAAATCACTATATGAGATATTAAATTTGAATATGAGAAATCCACCATAAAAATAACCTGAATATGATTAATTAGAATCCCAACTAATTATTGAAATGGTATCTCCATCTCCATAGACTATCTATGAATAAATTACCCTCTTTCATGCCAATAGTATATTTCATATGCCTAGAATCACACACAACATCATAATAATCTATGTGGAGGGGCCAAATCCCCACTATTGGTCTCCATATTTTATTGGTCACTCACTCCAATGGAGGACCCACTCACTGCCAAAGACTGATGATGGGGGAGTATAACTCTATTGATAATGGAAATGCACCCTGTTGTAGTATAATGAGTATGAGTAGTACCTATATAAAGATTATGGGAGACCCATTCTCAAAATTTAAATGGGTGTTTCCAACCATAGGATCTCTCATAACCTCTCAAGAGTCTATTTGGGGAGCCTACACATTGCCACTATGCTCCAAATCTAAGGGATCAAAAACTCCAGTGGAGGACCCAGAACTATTGGATCCTGAAGACGAAGTTTCCCAGTTCTTATATTGAGGAATGTCACCCTAGTGAATCAGGGGAAGGGTGTCTGGTAAAATATAGAGGACCCACGAAATTGTGCAATAAGGGGGTTCTACAAAAACTTAGTAAAGTGAATGGGGGGACCCACACCTTGGTGCGATATGGGGGTTTCTGACCATGACATCTCTATGAGGATCCCACCTGATCACTACTATCTGTCAAGCATCACCTGAAGATGCATCACTCTCGCAGCACCACATGTCAAATATAAAAAGAAACTATAATGGCCACCATCACCTTCTATGTGGAATACTACTCGGGATTGGATACTCATTGCACAAAATTCGTGTTTTTAAGAAGGATTTATATAAGTTAGAAGTTCATTGGAGAAGTACATGGAATGCATGTGGGGTCACACAGTGTGGGACTTCACCTCATCGCTATGGTGTGTTCTCCCTTGGAAACATCTTGGGAAAAAATTTCGTACTAAATTACATTTATATGTGGTACATGTCTTGTATCATCCACCTGAAGCCTACCAATGTTCTCCTGACCCATGCCTATGTACATGGGTCATGCTTTTATACCCTATCTGTGTCATAGTACACAATCATTCCCATGTAATATGATAGTTCTAGTGTGCCTAGTCATGTTTTTCAAGTGTACTCCTAGATTATGCACCATTCCACAAGCATTGAGTCACACAACCTGAATAATTCAATACATTGAATCTGACATTTATCATCACCTGAAACAATAGTTGTCGTAGCTAGTGGTCTACAAGGTGTGTGTTTCTCTGGGATACCTAGCATGTTGTCAATAAATTTTTAGAAACCAATTTTTTTTAATGTTGATCTCTGATCCACCATTTTCAACACCATTCACACCTATTTTAGCACATGATTTCCTTAAAATTGAAGGAAACATTTTTAGTCATCGATTCTCAACATCTAGTGGCCAGAAATTGGAAGCCTAATCTTCCACGCAAAGCTGTCGTGCCTCCCATAGTGCTTCCCACCACTACTACAGATCCCAAATCTATAGATCCACCTCCCATAAATAATTTTATACCTTGAACCATCTATAACCCATCGATCCTTAAAAAATTAATGTAACTGCAATAAATTTTGGGGTTTGTTCGTTGACAAACCATCCCCAGCAATGTTAAACCCCCACCCCTTGGGCCAAAGATAAGGAATGCAATAAACCCTTGTGAGAACACCTAAGATTGACATAAATCCATTTTTTGATGATGATATAATGTCGAAAAATCGTAATATGGTGAAAGAATACGTGAAACTTGTTACAATGAATAAAATTGAAAATCGAGATTCAACAATATTTAATGTGTTTTGTGAAATTCAATGGATCAAAAGTAAAATTTAGAAGAAAATACAAAATCCAAGATCAATAATAAAAAAGGGAGGAAAAAATAAAATAATGTGTCCTACCTTTATAATATATCGATCATTGTTAAATAATGAATTCACCATCATTGAAGAAGATAATTTCACTATAGTCGTTGTCTGCCTAACATTCCTACAATCATTAATTTTTTATCTATGTTCTTGGTTTCTAAAAGAGCTATCCACCTCTAAATCTATAATCTCCCATGATTATTCATCAAACCATGGGTATTATTCATAATATTGTATTTATATATATAGGGTTAGGTTTTTTCATTTAAAATAAAATGAATAAATTATTATTTTATTTTACTAAATGTAATACCAACGACATCCTTCCATAAAACATTTGACACCATTGAACCATAGGTCCCACATAGGGTGAACCCCACAATTTAAAACCCATCATGCAATCATATTTCTCACATGAGACTTCTTTTGGGAGTTATTAGATTATTTAAAAAAAACACTCATACATGATATAATATATTTAATATTTTTATTATATCAATATGGGGCCTCTTTGTGTCCCATAATTCTGTTCCAATTTATCTCCTAGCTTCAAAAATATTTCCTAAAATATAAAAATGTATTATTGAAAAAAATCATTCATAAAATTCACTCTACATTCAAGTATTTCAATCAAAAAAAGTTAAAACCCACCCACAATTGAGAATACAAATCTCCCATCAGGGCCTACAACTCCCACACACTCTTCTAAGGGCCCCGATGTTTTAAATTATAATTTATCAAAGGGAAAAAATTACTAAAAAGGTTCTTATACTATTTTTTCTCAAATGAAACCCTACACCATGAAATGGTAACTCCTCCCTTAATGTCCAACCAACCCCATTAGACATCATGGAATGGTTCTTCCATATATCTACTCAACTAAAACATTTGTAATACATCAGAATGCCTGATCTAAAAATGGTCATAGGTTCAAGTGGGGTGGAGCCTCCCTAAACAAAAGTAGTAACTCGAAGAAAGGCATACGAACCTCTGAGATATCCTTACAAAGTAGCCAAATCCCCACAATCCTTGATGAGGGTATATCTCTCAGAAGACATGATCTCCTCATCAAACTCCAATGTCCATAGTCATTAGTCCACAAATAACACCTAAAATTACTAAGTAGTCCTCAAATACCTCTAGATGATCTAGAACATTTACAACCATTTCAAGTACCAAATCTAGGCCCACAAGTGTTTTCTCCCATTGGATCCGACCATTACAATAATGAACTATAATTTATAATGTACATGTCCTAAAATGGTTCTACAAAAATGGTTGAGAGTTAGAAGTTACGATTTGATAACTCCAATAATGTTAGAAGATCCCCCCAACTATGGCCCAAAGATCTCATGAAATCATAAATTATGTTCTTCAAAACCTGAATGGTTCCCTTTTTCTTCCCATCTATATGGGGAATAAATATTAGGATTAACCATAATTAAGTTCCATGGGCCTCCTACACTATCTCCATTATTAATATGTAAAGTGTGTTTCATAATATGAAATTATCATCAAGGGATCCACATGAAGTAAAACTACCTCTTTCATGCATAGCCATCCTAGTCAATCCACTAAGATTTTCTCTAGGATGGTTATGAGGGGAGGCAACAAGTTGATTCAGTCAATGATCACTTAGATTGTGGTTTGACCTCTAAGTAATCAGGGAAATACTGTAACTAGAACAAAAATAAACCATCCCATTTCTGATCCCATCTAGGAACCTCATCATTCCCCTATGGATGGGTGAGCCTTACTAATGTGCTACATCATCCTTGGATACCCAATATTATTCTATAGGATCCTAGTACATTATAACCTCTCCTGGTTGTACAACAAAGGTAAAAAAACCTCCTCAAAATATCCTACAACAATATGAATTATTTCACAATCCATCCTCAAACAAGGATTATGTGGTCCCCACAATCACAAAATGCATTTCGACCACATTCAATGAACATCTGGTCTTGAAAGATATCATAGTTGATTTCTAAAACGAGAGCCTCACTAACACGTTGAAAGAATATGGGTAATAACCATCAAAGAGAGGTATTATACATAGTACTCACCATCATGGTTCAATTATAAATATGTCAAATACTATCTCACCTCACTCAACAAAATTTAACATAAATATTTTTTGTGATCATATAATTCCAAAACCACACCATTACGATGCCCTCAACTTATTACAGCCCCAACCACGGCATGGTCCATTACCACACCATTTTATAAGAATACCTTTCTTAGTGAAGTGGATTCCCAATTCTTTAACTAACTCTACAAGAGATCCATATAGATCTTGTACCCTCAAAGAATATCCTGAACCATCACCAAGTTTCTCACGCACTCCACCACAAATAACGAGTATGCAATATTTTCACCATGAAGTATGACTAAAATATTATCCAAGAGGTGTTGATAATCTAGTTCTTATGTCAAAAACAAAACAAAAATTTTGTGTACAAGACATAGAAGTGTATCACCACAGACTAAAATAAACTATAGTGACTCTAGGAACAAATGCTCGGTTCATCCACCTCTTTAACTAGGTGTTGATGATAACATATCCCAAATTCATACTCTAAGAACCCCTCACCCATAACAATTAGTTAAAGAATCCATCAATTATAGTAGGACCACTCATCAATATTGAACTCAATATCCAAGGTAAAACTAACTATTGTTGTGTACATTCTTATCATCAGACCTCAATGATTTGGGAGTTCTACTTCATATATTTTGGACCGACACCCTAATATAGTATGAGTATTACTCATTCTACCAATTTAAAGAGTATAAGGGACCCAAGTACTTCTAAAATAGGGGGTTTCCAACCCCAATATTGAATATAACCTCTAAATAGTCTGTTTGGAGATTCCACACCTATCTTATTCAATCAAATGTCAAGGGTGTTCTAATTGAAATGGATGAATCATAGATATTGGATCTCAAATATAGGGGAACCATTCTGTAGATAGAGGATTAACACCTTAGTACGTCAGGCAGTGCCATCTTGAAGATAGAGGACCATGATCTTGGTGTTACAGGGGGGTCCCACTCAATATGAGTGGAGATCATGTGGGAACCTACACCCTGGTGTGACAAGGGTTTTAAAACCTTGATATCTCTGTGATGATCCTACTAGATCGATGTTATTTTTTATTCATCGCCTAAAGAAGCATCATGATCAAAACACCTCATGTTGTTTCCCAAAAATACACTCTAAGTGATACCATCATGTTCAAAATATAATATTTATTAGTATAAGTTACTCATAGTCCAAAATTTGAGATAATAATTAGATAAGAAAGGTAGAGGTTCCTAGGAAATGTACATGGAAAACATGCGGGATCACATGCCTTGTGGCCTTTCCATGTCGTATGGTGTGTTATCCTAGGTAAATGGATTGAAAATTATTATTATACTACATGGAATGTACATGGTGTACATTATGTGTCTCGAACACCTGTGGCATTCCTGTATACTCCCTACCCATGCCCATGAACAATGTTCAGGCCCATATACATTGGAGGGGTTCACATACATGACCATTCTTGTGTACTCTAGTTGTGATAATGATCTTCGGTGTTTCCATTAGCATGTACTCCTAGAATATTTTCCAAGCCACCAGAACCAAGAAACATGGAATGTATATTTCCATACATTGCATGTGATATTTATCTCTACCAGAACCCCTAGATTGAAAAGATAGGGAACTACACATTTAATTATTATCTAGGATACCATTTATGTAGTTGAGAGATTTTAAAAAACCAAGTGTCTTCATTTGGATCATAGATCCATCATTTATATCACTATTTCAACCTATTTTACAACTCTATTTCCCCTTAATAGATGGAAATGTATCTTGCAATAAATTACATACCTCTACTTCCTAGAAATCATAATTATTATCTCCCTATGAAGCAACCATGCCTCTTGTAGAACCTCTTTTCGACACTACAGATCCCAAATCGAATGATCCATCAAAAAATTCTAAATTCATACCTTGACCCATCAACAACCCATAATTATTTACATCATTCTTGTAACAACCATGAATCTATAGGTTTGATCTTTCATGAACTCTCCCCAAAAATATCGAACTAAAACGATGTGGTCCCACTACGACAATCATGATGAATAGTTGTTTAAAAGAAAAAAAATCATAAATGCATCAATGGATGATGTAATTGTGTCCAATGATCATAATATTGTTAAATAAGGGGTTATTATTTGAACAATGATTAATATTTATAATAAATTTTCATGTTGATTTAATTTGATTCAAGCAGTTCATGGGATCGATGGAAAATTATGCTGATAATCCAAAATTGCAGATCAATAATCAATAATGGATTAAACGATAAAAAATCAGTTCTATCTCATTGGTGGATTTATGAATGTGGAATAACATGACCCCTAGTAATGATGAATAGAATTTTACAATGATTGTCATCTACATCAAAATCCTATGATCGTTCATCATTACTACACTCTCATAGTTTCCAAAAAATGTCTCTTCCTTTGGATCTATAATTCCAAGAAGTTATGTGTCTAAATATGGTATTTATAAATAGATGGTTGGGTTTTGGAAATTAAAATAAATAAATATATAAATAATTTTTTTTAATAAACTAACCACCAACAACATCCTTCAACAAAATGAATGATGCCAAAGAACCATTGGTCACACTTAGAGTAAACACAAAATTCCATAATTGACTGTAGTCTTATATTTACCATTTGAGTCTCTATTTTTTAGTTATTTAATTATTTATAAAAAACTTCACATAAGTGATATAATATATTTAATATTTATATTATATTAATATGGATCTATTCTGGTTCCCTTTATTCCATGATATCTCTATTCCTAAAACTAAAAATAGTTTTTAAAATTTTAAAAATCATTCCATGAAAAATTGTTTCATTACAGATGTAACACCTACCACTGACCTTCATGATGTGTTACTTAGTTTTAAATTTTCTTTTTTAAATTATGTAATAGATAAATAAGAAGATTATTTTTTTAATATATGTTTTATTAGAGAGATAACCATGGGTTTGAAAAGTTATTTGGTGATTAATGTTATTTCACAAGAAGTTCAATATTTTGGGATCCTTTTATGATTAAGGTTAAAAGAACATTATTGGATTTTATATGATTAATTAAGGTCCAATTATATCTAAGAATAATATCTAATTGTAATGTCTATTTATTGTGATATATTTTATTTATGTAAATGATTTTCTTATATTTGATATTATATAAAAATGGAATACAAATTCTGTGAATGAAATTTTAAGATTGATTGATGTTATTTTGAGATAAATGTAATATTAATATTGGAAGAATAAGTGATAAATTAATTATAATCTTTATGTTTCAATCTCAATATGGAATATTATAAAATATTCTAATATTAGAAATTTATCTAATGATCTAATTTTAAAATTGTGTTTCATTGTTGAAACCTTGGTGATTAATGTTGTAATTATTCATTTAAATGTATATTTATTTTTGGAATTATCTCAGATTATTAGAACAATTTTTCTATTGGTTAATATATAATGACAAGAGTAATAAGCATTTAACCTTTTTTGGAATTATATGATCCATTAGATTTTTCTTTTAGTGCTCCAGTCATACAAATTTCATCTTTAATACACATTGTTTAGAGAAAAATATGATATTGTTGTGGAAATTGATTATAGGATTAAATTATTCTCATAAAGTTACTATATTTTTCTTATGTACTTAGTCTAGATAGTATGCAATTTCTTAAATCTATGAAAAATATTTTGGAAATAAGAATTTAATCATACTACCTTTAAATAAATTTAGATAAATATAACATGTTATGGGGGTTTTAAAGTTATATGTTCAATTTCAATCTTTTTCTTGAGGTTTTTAAAGTTAAATTAAATAAATAGAGTCAAAAATGTTGTTAATGTTATTTTATAATAAATAATGTTTTATTAAAGGACTAAAAATTCATAAATATTATATCTTTTATAATTTGATTTTTTTATTTAAAAATTTAAAATGTGGTCCATTAATGAATCTATTTTCCTTTTATTGTAAATATATTGATCCTTAAATGGTAAAAACTCTATTACTGTGATAATTATCAAAATGTGGTAACACTGGTTAATAAAGAAGGATAAGGTTCCAACCATCACATAAAATTTTCTAAAATTTATTTAATTAGATTATTTAGACTCTAGATTATTTTTAATCAAATATTATCAATTTGGAGTCAGTGGTATATGAAAATTATTTTATAATAATGAAATACATTAAGAAATTCCAAGAGATCCCCTTCCATCTATTATAAAACATAACCTCTTTTATTATTTTATTCACACATAAGAACTATTTTTTTTAAATTACATGAATATAAAACTTAATAATAACACACATGTCTTAGGGTAATTTATTTATCATAAAAGAAACCAAGAATTTAATCATGGAAGCATTAAAAGGTTTTCTAAATAATATGTCTAATTCGTAATCAAGTGTTTTTTATTGATTTGTTATTCTAACTCTTTAAAATATAATTAAAGCGTAGTAAAATAATAATAAAACTGTATTACATGTATTTTGATGTTATTATGTTTACGTAATAACCTGTATCCATATCCTCTTCTATCAAATGGGACACAAAACCATCTTTTCTGTATACAGCGGACTACTACATCATGAACTCGTGTAAATCATTTTACATAAACACTTCATATGGAATGATTTAATTATTAATTTATTTTATATAAATAATATTCATGACATATTTGACATTATTAAAGGAAAATATGACATTTAATTTATTAATTTTCTGTTCACTAGAAAATGATAATGTCCTTTGTGTCTATGTGTGTACAACCACATCCACAAAGCGATGTGATTATTTTTTCATAACCACATAATAAAGATGATATATATTATTATACTTAAAACGTAATATAATATTTATAATTTTATTTTCATTTATTTTTTATAAAATAATACTTACCTTCATTTCCTAATGATCCCTTAAAAAATGAAATGTTACTCGTAAACACATATGACCGACTGTCTGTATCATTGTAATGTAATCCATTCTTTATAACCATATTTTATGAATGATTTTAAAATTACAATTGAAATGTTAAAATTATAATTATTTCATGAAAATTATTTTTTATATGTTGGAATAATGGAATTTTTGACCCTATTGAACCTACTAGAGTCATTCTGGACATATGATCTGAATATCATCAAAAACAACCAATGTGAACTTAATTGATTATGCAATTGATTATAACATGGACAAAAAATGAATAATAAACTTATATAATGTTATTATTAAATTATATAATTAAGATAATGTTATTATTCTATAAGATAAGTATCATATGTGATTATTTAGAAACAAGGTAACTTTTAACAAATAATTTTTTAATATATTTATTCCCACTCCTTATCTTACATGTACATGTTATTCAAATTTTATTAGAAACAATATTATTTTTTCTTAAATGGAATCTAATGTTTATTTTTTATTATACTATACTTTCATTATAAATTTTATAATGATTAATCTTTTGAATGTTTTTGTAATGGACACTTTACTTTAAAAACCTCATATTGATGGTTCTAAAGATTTATTTTTTTAATTTTTATATTCCATGTCAATATTCTTAAAATTATTAATTAAATTTATTTATATTGAAAATATTAAATCTAATGGTAATTTTATATCTATTTATACTTTCTTTCAAAGGTTTTCATATGAAATACATTAACAAGTTTTATACATAATGTTTTCAATTTCATTATAAAAGCAAAAATGAATTTTTTATTTTAATGTTTACAACATAAATGAATTATACCTCTATTAAATACACTATTAAATATTTGTATTTCTTTATATATTTATTATTTTAATCAACTAAAATTAATATTTCTATTTTTTCAAAAACAATTCAAAAATACTAAATGGAATAAAAATTTTGATATCTAGAAATGTTTTTTATTATGTGTATAAAGGGTATCTCTAAGAAAAACTTTTATTACGGTTATAATCATTATCTCAATTAATCCCTCTATTTATCATAATTTTTAGGTAATGATTATAAATTCTATATATATCTCTATCAAATATATACCTATCTTAATTTATATTTCTTTGATGGGGTAAAACATGACATATATTCTCTGATCAAATGTAACACATTTCTTTCCATCGGTATTTTTAATTTTTATTCTTTAAGATTGGTTTACTTTTATGGTACAAAATAATATTATACATGTTATTATTAATATTCTTAGATAGACATAGAATTAATTGGGTGACGATTTTGTCTCATGAGACAATATATATGGGATTAGAGAGTGAACCATTCCATTATGAAACTTTTTTCACCATGTGATGTTGCCAAGGCAATCAACCCTGGCTCATGTTTATATCCTTTTATATTTTACTTAAAAATTTATTATATTTACATGATCTTAAGAAAAAAATTTCATTATGTTATGATTCCATTTGATTAGTCATTAGTTAATTTTTAAAGGAAATTATATTCTACTTTGTAAGGGTGAAATGTATAATTTTTTTGAAATATTTTTCATATGTTTTTTATGACAGTAATGTAAACCTTAAGAGTTTTATTTCATCCATTACTATTTATTATAAAATGTTTTATTAGATTATTTGGGAAGAAAATTTGATTTCATGGGTAATAAATTTTCAATTTTAATCCTGTTTTTTATTTTAAAAAATAAATATCTTCAGTTAGTATTAATGAACTAACAGGTTTCTTTCTTTCTTTCCATATGTCCTTTAATGAGATTATTTTTCTCGCCACATGTTTTAAAATGTTTTCAATAGGGTTTTAAGGATTATTAGTGACAACGATGTGGTCAATATGAAAATTTTAAAGATGTACCATGAAAATAATCTTCTTAAATTATAAATGTTTGGTTTTATGATAAAAATGGATAATAAGTGGAAGATTTCACATTGTGATATAATATTTAATTATGTAATCATGATGAAATAATTCAATTAAAATATAAACCTAAAATCTATTTACTAATTTAAGAAAGTGAATTCATATCTAAAGGCACTATAATATGTTCTTTTTTAGGATGTGTCCTTACAAGGGAAATATTTCATAAAACCTACAATAAATGATGACTTCAAGAATGATGTGATTGAACTTCTTGAAATTAGACAAATATTTTCTATATTTTACTAATAGTGGGTCTTGAAATTATAAGTGGTTACTAAAAAGGGCAGGTCCACATTGGTTTAAAATAATAAACTGAAATTGATTCCCAATAGAACATTGATTGGATGAAGAGTGTGTGTCGACTACCAGAAATTGAATGATGCAACTAGAAGCGGTCACATCCGATTATCCTTCACTGATAAAAATTTCAAATGAATATAAATAAAAAATTATTATTGTTTTCTATTAGATTATATGGTATAATTGAATAAATATTACAATATAATACCAAGATAAATCCATTTTCACTTATACAAATAGTGTAGCCTCTTATTGGTCAGATCCCATTATAATGTACAATGATCCAACCATGTTTAAATTATTCATGGTTGAAATATTGTTGGGAATGCTTAAATATTCATGGATGACCATTTGGTTTATGAAAATTACTTCTTGGGATATTGTGAATATTTAAAAACAAATTGGCATGATTTTAAGAAAATAATTTGGGTCTTAATTGGGATAAGTATCAATTCATGTTGTAGTGTAGAATAGTTTTAGGAAATTATATTTCCAAGAAAGGTATTCAAGTTGAATTAGTAAATATTGGTACAATTTCAGAGCCACAAATTTCTATATCGGTTTTTATTTTTATAGGTTTTCATCGGAATTTTGGATTCTACTAATACTTTGTTAAGGATTTCCATATTATTTCCATTCACTTCATTAAAATATTTTGAAAAGATACTATATAATATCATGTTACCTTGATCAGGTATGTTTTTTCCTTTCTCTAAGTTCCATCTGGTTCAATATTTTTAGAAGCCATTTTCTATATATTCAGCCTTTAGAGTAGGTTCATGTCATGTACATAAGGTATATTCCATGGTCTAGCTCCTGTGTACAATTTGGGAAATATGATATCATGTTGTGAACCAGTACATATCTTAAATGGTGGGTACACATCATTAATGGTTTAAATAATGTAGTTTTAATCATATTAGATGGTTTTCTCAGAATACTTATCATGTGTGTCTTTCACGACGTGACCATGGGTTACACGTCATGATCCGGCCCATGTCCATGTTTAAATCACATAATCTGTAGTATTTCTCAGTCCTTTTTTTGATACATCATCACTCTTGAATAGTGGATATTCCATATCTATTTTCAGATGTGTCTCTCTTTTCATATCGATCTGGTCGGCTTTGGATCTTCTTTGTGTATGAGGTGTGTCTCTCCGTGTAAGTGTTATTTCTGGTTATTCGTTGTATTTGATCATGATAGCACCTAGATTTTGGGTACTAGATCCATTTATCTATGTTTGATTTTTCTTCTTTGTTTCTTCTACACCCATCATGAGGTCTCATTCCAAAGGAATTTTCGTTCCTTTTTTTGTGGTGTAGTGGGAATTCATCATCAAGTTATGTGGGTTTCCCCTCTTCCACTAAAATTTTTTCTGTAGATTTGGATCAATCCTATGATACAAGGAATTTGTTCTTTGTCCTTCATTGATGGTGTTGGGTTTTGATTCTTCTGTATTATGGTGTGGGAATGTATGACCTAAGCCTTATGGTAGGTAGTTCTATCTCTAGCTAATCATAATAAAACATTAGTTTTTCTTTATAAATCTATTTATATAATTGGAATAATTGTTTGTGTTTTTTTAAAAAGGGTTCTAAAAGATAAATGGGTTATCAATGGTTTTTGATAAATGGATTGCAAAATGGTTTTGAATGGCTTCCAAGGAATTGAAATGGGTTTGTGAAATTGAGCACATTGTCCGCCATGGGGACTTTGGTAGAAGTTTTAGTTTGGGATCATATTCCACTATTTTGTGACTATAAATGAGGTCTGTCTTGGGTATTTCTTCTATTTTCTATTTCCATTGTTCTAGGGGAATTGTATTGACCGTTTACGGGGTTTACTCAGGGTTATTCCAATTCATCCTAGGCCCATTGTTCTAGGATCAAAATTTGTGCACTTGATATATTATTTTTATATGAGTAGTCTACAACCCAGACCTGTAGTATTCCATGGTGTATTGATATATGTGTTTTTATTTTATATTTCATGGGTTTTTGAGTTAACAGTGGTATGAATGTTTATGTTTGTGGAAAATGATTTTGAAAATGGGAATTGAGATCGATATACCTATTTTAATTTAGGATTGTGAGAAAAGGGAAATGTTTACTATTTTTAAATAAAACATCCTTACTATATATCATGCCATGTTTTTTTTATAATGACCATATATGATTTTATATATATATGATTATTATGGAACACTTGGGTGGGATCATACTGAGACCTTTATCTCACACCTCACGCACCTCTTCTGTGGTGTGTAGAACATTGTTTGTCTTCTAGTGAAGGGAAAGGAAAGGTTCCATATTGATGTGGCGAGGTTTGTGTAAGATGGTTTGGTAGCTAGTGGAGAGATAGTGGGATTTAATCCCTACCATTAGTTATAGTATCTGTATGGTTTTTAGACTTTTGGAGTTGGACTTTTCTTGGAGATTTGAGCTACTTTGGTGGTTTTTTGTTTTCATTTGTATTCTTCAATTTATAGAACATTTATTTCATATCCTTCTGAGGTCATTTTATTACTATGTATATTTATATATTCCATGTGGTTGTTCATGTTGGGAGAAATAATTCCCTCCACCTTTTTCATTGATGCCCAGGTGCTTGTCGCCATCCTATGGGGATCAGTAACACCCTTCAAGTATGTGCCAGATCGGGTCGGGTACTTGGTTTGAGCACTACCCGGGTTGATTTTCTATTGTTTGGTATCATATGAACTATCCATTTTATACATTAATGAGGACACTGGGCCCTTTTGGGGTGTGGGTGGATCATGAGAATCCCACATCGATGTGGGATGTGCATGAAGGACCCCTTTATAAGGTGGGGTTGATACTGCTTCCTTCATGCGGCATTTTTCTGGGGGATGCAAAAGGGCTAAGCCAAGGGAAATAAAACCCATGTATGCTAGGACCAAAGAGGATAATATCAAGATTATGGGATGGACTGGGCTGTCACAAATGGTATCAAAGAAGGTCTGTCCTCAAGAATCATTTTCATGGAACATTTGTTATATTGGAGATAAGATTTTCAGGACTTGAGAGGTATGTTCTGATACGTTCATGGCCTAAACATGTCATAAAGTGACTAAGATACCATGGTATGTCGGGATATGTTCCCCTAGTGTTGGGTTTTTGTTTTAAAATATTAGTTTTTAGTAATGGGGTTACAATATTTAACTGAGATTTGGTCCGTGTTTCATCTTTTTTATGTTTTCGGGCCATCATTATGCTTCTGATACATCTTCCACATGTTCTTTATAAAAGTGCATCTGATTCTCCTCAAGGAAATGTATGTATGGATTATAATGTCATTGAAACTGTCATATGGAAATTATATGATATCGATCAGGATGTTCCATGAGGTCATAATGTAGTGGTTGAAGTACAAGCAGGAGATGGAGGAGAGAGAGAGATCGCTAGTGTTCCTGAGTGAGAAGACACCATCCTTTAAAGGAACAAGTAAGCCTCATGAGGTGGAGGATTGTAGGTGTAGGATAGACAAATATTCAAAATCCTATAGAAAAATGTAAATATATTGGTAATGTGTGTGGTGTTCTGACTCCATGGTTTCGGAAAGTGTTGGTGGGAATCTACGGTCCAGGAAGACAGATATGTGGGATTGGATTGGAAGGTTTTAAAAACCATGTTTTTTCAGAAGTTTTTTGCAGAGTCTTTGATATTTTAAATTTCTATAATGTTAATTTCATTGAAAAAGGGAGAGAATTTTTTGTCCAAATACACTTACTCATTTGCTTATTTTGTCCATTTTTCTACATACATGGTATATAATGTCCAAATAATGGTTCAAAAGTACCTACAGGGTCTGTGACTAGATATTTGAACACAAGTGTTTATGTTGATACATTCTATCTATGAAGAGATAGTATAAAGTGTTATGATATTCGGTATGAATATAACACTCAAGGTCAGCTCTTCCACCTCTTCTCTTCCCTTGGTAACAGCTTCAGTGGCATGCATGGGAAGAAGAGGAAGTGGTAGGGCCATTAAGAAGTAGTGGAGGATAGTCTCAGCAGTGAGCCCCCTATGAATTTTATATTATAGAAGGTAATGTTCCTATAAATTTGTATCAATGTGTTAAGGGAAGACACACCAGTTGTTCTTATCTTATTCACATCAAAAGGTGCAATATTTGTGGATGTGTTGGTTATCTAGAGCACTTCTGGAAGGCATTGACTATGCCTCATTATATTCAGGGTTCATCATCTCTAAAGGCTACTATGGTGCAGTCATAATCATAAAATCAATATGTATTTAGATGAAGACATCAAGAGTGAATCATTTTCACATTGTATATGAGTGTCCAGTGAAAGTTGAAGCAGGTTCGGCAACAGTGAGACGTTCTTTCCATATTGCATCTTCCATAGAGATTTAATTATTATATATAGGTGCCTCACATTCATTTATATCACCACATTTGTTTGCAGTTCTAAAACATCCTAAACACCTTATGTCCTTTAAAATGGAGTTAGTGACACATCTTGGTATGATGAAAGTGAAGGGGTTCCAGAGTCCTTCTTTTTCATTAACGATTGTCAATACATAGCTGGTTTAGGATTTTATCATTCTTGATCTAGATATTTTTGACATTATTATTGGTATGGATTTTCTTATAGCTCATCAAGATGAGTTTTATTGTTATCTTTGGTGTGTATTCTTTCTTTATACGGATGGGAGATGTCGTGTGTTCTAGTGATAGTGGGACTCGAGGTCTACTCATGTAGGGGCTTGACACCCAGAGATCAAGATTTTTTTTTGATTTCGTTGTGTTGGAGCCCGGTGATGTCTCTTCTATTTATTATTTTCCCATTGTTGTTCTATATTTTCCTGATGTTTTACCAGATGATTTATTCTGTCTTCTTTCAGAAAGAGGTCTTGAGATTACAATTGATCTAGTTCCAGGTACACAACCGATATTGATTCCATCTTGTCTTATAGAACTAGTATAGATGAAAGAGATCATGATTAATTTGGATGAACTACTATAAAATTGTTTCATTCACCCTATAATTTCTCCTTGGGTACCCCCAGTGCTCTTTTCCCAAAAAGAATATAGTTCAATTTGTTTATATATGGACTATTAGAAGTTGAACAATGTAACAGTTAAGATCGAATATAATTTTCCCCATGTGGATGATTTTTTTGATCAATTGAAGTGAAAAAAGTGGTTCTTGAAGATTGATCTTTGATCAAGTTATAATTTTCTCAATGTTCGGGATTATGATATATGAAAAACATCCTTCAGAAGAAGGTACGATAATTATGAATGTCTTGTGAATCTTTTTGGTCTAACTAATACTCTTACAGTTTTAATGGAATTCTGGAATCTGATATTCCACCAATATATTGACACTTTTGTTGTAGTTTCCATTGATGATATTCTAGTTTATTCTAAATCCTTCTGTGAGAATGGGAACCATCTGATTTTGTTTCTGTAAATTCCATGAAATCGTCTTTTTAATGAAAATATTTCAAAATATTTATATTGTATTCAATAAGTAAAGATTGTTGGACATAAAATATCTATGCATGGTTTATCAGTTGATCCAGAAAAGGTAAAGGATATTTTTCATGGTAGAAACCACATATTTTCATTGAAATATAGAGCCTCCATAGTCTGGATGGATACTATAGATGGTTCATAAAATATATCTCTATGTTGTCATCACATTTGACTTCTCTCTCTAGGAAAGAGGTAAAATTACCATGGGACGAAAATTTTCTAACTTATTTCGATGAACATTAATGGATTCTAACATGATATAATTTTTGGATCTTATATGTTCCAAATAATGTATATGGGATGTTTTGTGATGTTTCGAGTGCTAGTTTGGGATTTATTCTTATACAGGATAACCAAGGGTTAGCTTACATGACTCGTTATCTCCAACTGAAGTAAATGAATTACCTCACTCATAGATCTTGCAGTATTCCTGCATGTGCTTAAGTGTTGGAGGAACTGTCTTTATGGGGAAAGCTTCATGGTCATCTTAGATCATAAGTTTCATAGATATATATTTCCTTAGAAATACATGAATCATAGATTGAGGAAATGGGTTAAATAGCATCAGATGACTGACTTCGACACCACCCACACCCTAGGGAAATGGAATGTTGACACAAACACTCAATGAAGAAAGGTACCATCACAAGATGTTTTGGAATTTAAGGAGGAGTGGGATCTTATGGGGATTTTCAATCAGTTTCACTTGGATGCTCGGGAAGATATTTTATATATTTTTTGGACTAGTTTTCAGCATTCATTATCTCTCCTAGAGTTTATTTTGGATGCTCAAGAATATTTTTTATATATACACTATGTGGATTTTATGTTTGGGATAAAATGTTCCCTCTACATTTTTCATCGATTCTCGTGTGCTTTTCACGAGCCCGTGGGGGTCGGGAACGCCTTTCAGGTATGTGGATGATCAGGTCAGGTGCTAGGATTTAGAGCTACCTGAGTCAATTCATTATATACTATATTCCATTTAGGTCCAAAATAATAGAAATTATTTCAATAGTTTTGAAAATCTGTAACGCCCCGACCCCAGCTACCCAGAGTCGGTGCATTACTTCGTAACATTGGCATGATCACAAGAAAGATCAAATCTCGAAAGACCGATTGGTTTAGTAGCCTTGGAAACACTAGATATAATCATAAAGTTTTACATTACATTTCAAAGTGAAAAACTACTACAACAACAAAGTCTTCATATACACACTATTAACCCCTCATAATATCCCTGCAAGTCATTCATAATTTACTTCTTCACTACCTGGGAAAAATAAAACATAGAAAAGGGGTGAGCTCAAATGCCCAGTAAGGATAACAATATAGCGGAACATTCAAAATAATCATAAACATTTAAGGCAATGAATTACTAAAACAAAAGCCTTTTAAAATTGAACTTCAACATAGTATGGCAAAAGTAAAATGAAATAATGCCATTTACTTATTCACATGGATATTCTACTAATCGAATAATCACATGCAATATCAATAACCACTTTCATAATGTTGGAATGCATAATGCCAGACTATCATAACCACATAGCCAAGGCCTCGTGCCAAGACTACAAATAAGATTTTGTCAAGGCCTTGTGCCAAGACACTAGTTTGTCTCATGAGACCTACCGATGCATCGAGGAGCTATAGCGGGCTCCACCCGTCACTTATTAAGTCCAATGCATTCCCATATGAAAAGGTTTAAACATAACATAAACATTCGTATTAAAACTAGCATACGAAATGTCAATAATTTCACCATAAACTATGAATGGTATAAATATAGAACATCCTTAGTCAAACATATCACAAAACCATCAATTCAATATAGAAGTTTTGTATCATAATAAATCAACTTCAAATAATCTTAAAATCCATCAAAGGATGTTGACATAGATGAAATCAAAATTCTTTTTAAAGAAGTATCTCCTTTTATTTTGAAATCATTTAAGATCCATATAAAATAAAACATTTTCTTTGAAAATATTCTTATAAGCTTGTAAGGAAAGCTTCGACGATTTTATAACGGCAGAAAATAACCGCACCCGCCGTATAAGTTAAAAAAAACATTCTTACCTCAATTCTGTCGAAAAGGTTAAAAAGGACCTTGTTTTGAAAACGACGGAAAGATTCCTTTATAAACCTCTTATAAAAAGTCAAACAAGGGTATAAATGACTTTAACCCATATTCTTGTAAATAGTAAAAATGTTTTGAAATACATTTTTAAGAAACATGGATGTGGATGATAAAGAGATCCCAGCAGGTTATTACGTATAAACAACCTCGAATAATGAAGAGATTGTGAAATAACCCTTACCTTGTACTTTTCCTTGGTTGGGGTAGGTTAACCTCCTGTATAATAGTGAAATAATTGTTACTAAATTATACAAGAATCATATACATTAATATGATATCATATATGATCTTTTAATATTGATTTGATAATAATATCTTAGTATTATCGCCGCTTCGGGTGTTAACTTACTCATTTTCTTTATATGTTTTGTTACATAAGTCATGTTTGTTGTATCTTATTCATATCCAGAATGATATCAAGTCTTTAAACATCATTTTTAAATCATTAAATGATAATTATACTTGAATTGATACGATGGAGGATGGATCTCACCGCGTTTGTGGAGACGGTAGTTCGTACGTACGCACGAACGCTACTTCCATTTAATTTTTATTTTGAAAGAATTGAATCCAAATGATACATAGGTATATTACTATTCCAGTATAATATAATATTTTATATATGTTACTTATGTTCATTAACACCATCCTTTATACGTTCCATGTGTGGTATGAACGAGTCATATCATTTTAAGGGGGCGGTAGTCCGCACTTCCTCAAATGAAATTATCGTATGTATATACAACATGAAACGAATAATGGTATGAAATAAAATGGAATTACAGAAGCTTATATATAAAATATATATCATTAATCTCATATTTAATTACAGTGCCATCATAATGGCCACCATGAGAGGCGGTAAGATGTATTTGAACAATCATCGTTTCGTGAGGCGTTAGTTTGCCATCCACAGAAACATTATGTTCATCATCCATTAGATGGAGTTGTGTGTATGTGTAGTTTGAATCCTTCTTATAACAACATCCTAGTATATTGTGGATACTGGTGTTGTTACAAAAGAAAGGAAATAAAAAGAGTTTGGGGTTGGAGAAGCAAAATAAATGAAAATAATTTAAGAGAAATCGTTACCTTTAATCTAGGTAACTCACTTTGGTTGGAACCAAAGGACTTCTTGAAATGCTTTCTGCCTAAGGGGAAGCTTCAAGGAGGAGGAGAGGGATTTGGGGAGCTTATTTGGGCAGAGTTTGGACGAGCCAAGTGGCTTGATAGGTGTGAGGAAAAGAGAAGGAGGAGTGCCCTTTTATAAGAGGGGTGAGGGGCACTTTTGGAAAAGCTAGAAATATTAATTTATAATAAATTCATATTCGGTTTCCAAAGGCTCCAAAGTTGACTATTCAAAGGATAAGGTGGGTATAGGTCGAAAACAACTCATCCAATAGAATTTAGACAGGTTTGGGTACTTATATTAACCTTATCTTTAAGTATTAACTCTAAGTTAATTAGTTTCACTTTTACAATGTCTCTTTTTATTTTTATATAATATGGTTAATAAACTTACTTTATACATCCAAGCGACCCCCAAGTGGTCCATTAATGATTAACCTATCATAATATAAGTCTCTTGGCCGAACCTTAGATTTTTAGGAATTTAATATCAATTAATAATATAATATTTGATTTAAGAACTCTTTTATGTCAATTTTGACACTATTCAATAGTTGATTTTTGTGAAACTCATAACAGATTGATTACTTCGAACAAAGTCAATTAAATCAATCCTAATATATCATATTATCCTAGAAAATTAGTTTAATTCATTAAAAGTTTCATATTATATTTATTTGGGTATTTATAATATCAATTATGTTAATTTTTTACTATTTTAGTAATTACTGCATCATCATTGTGTCATAAATAAAATAAATTATTTAATGTCTAAAAATTATAAATAAAACCTAATTATGTAGGAAATCTTTTTAGCTTTCTAATGAATATTTATAATCGAAAATCCAACATGTATAACCCTATGTAAAAATTGTTCTTCTAAAAGATGTAAGCTTATGCCATTTTTATTTTTATTTTAACTTTATTAATATAATGTGTCATTATCACTTACAAGTGGCTCCAAGGGGTCCCCAAATTGACCCAAGGATGCCCATGGTCGGGTATGTGTCCACCAATAAGGTTAGGACACGTTTTAGGGTAATTTTTTATTATTATAATATTATTTTTTTAACCCTTATTTACCGGATTTACCCTTTAACCATGATAAATAAAATATTTACCACAGTAACTATTCAAAATGTCTAAAAATAAAAGTTACCTATTTACACAATTTGAACATCCTGATTCCAAATATGGAATCCATTTTCCTAAATTCAAAACACAGAAGTGGAGGAAATTAATTTAAAATTAATTCCCGCTGTCAAAACAAGAAGCGTGTTTTTAAGAAGTAATAACTATCAAAAGATTGACACTTGTTTATGTTTGGTTTAATTGTAAAATTATGTCCAATGACCAACATTATATTAAATGGTAAAAATATATTCTAAATATACTTTAAAACCACTCAAATTCACAATTTATCACTATTAATTATTTTGATTAAAAAAGTTGTTTTTAATTAAAATTTAGTAATTTTCACTATTCATCAAAATATGAAAGTTATCCGAAAAGTACCAAAATTTCACCTTAGGCTAAATTCGATATTACGAATCCAAAAATGAAGTCCATTTTAAAATATAAAATATATATAATTTCAAAAAGTAGGTATTACTATTCATAACGGCTAGTTTGATTGGTTACGGTGTGTTAGAACTCGGTGTTGCGTACAACACACGCTAGCGTACCGTGGAAGCTTGGGATGTTTCATTTTAAATTTTTGATGTCCCCATTTAGTCAAAAAGTTTAAAATATAGTATCTAAAAAGGGTTCACTATTAAAATTTGGTAAAAGTCAAATACTGAAAATGAATTTGTTCTTACATTATGTCTAAGAAACTCATAATATGGATTCTAAAATTATAAGGATTATATAAAGTTTAAAATTTAGTTAACACTATTCATAACCTCTTTTGAACAGCTTGTTTGGTAAGTCATGGTGCGATTGAACTTGGTGTTTCATGTAGTGAATGTTATTGAATTATTTTGAAGAAATAACACACTATAAAATCTTGGGGTGTTACATTCTCCCCTCCTTCAATAAATTGCGTCCTCGCAATTTGAAATTGTTCTTCAAAAATAAAAGGTTGAAAATAGAAAATATATTTGTGGGAAAACCCACATCGGAAATTGGGTTACTAAAATTTAGTCTTAATATGAGGAAAAGAGAAATCAAAGGGTCACCACCAAATTATGATCTCGATTGGGAGAACATTGGTGGCAATTAGAGACATTTAATTGGAGGAAAAACGTAAATATTTATAGGTGGTGATTGAGGTCGTCAATCACAAACAAGTGTAAAATTGAGGTCCTTAAATTCATCAATCTATGATGATTCGAAATACCATCGGTTCAACAAAACATAGGGTATTAGGATAACACATTTTTGACGTTTCAAAATATCTTAGTTGAAATCCCACATCGAAAAATGAATTAATGAGGCCTCTATTTAAAATAAAGAGTCGAAAGTATGAAGATTACCGAAAATAACACATACTAGGGTTCCATGTAGTAAAATATGGATATGGAAGAAAAATATAACCATCAATTATCTGATGGAGAGTGGTAGAGAACATGGCTATGAAAAGGCCAACAATCCCAAAGCCATAAATTAGTGATGATTTAAGGTACCATCTAGGACAACATTTTTGTTCTAAGTTGCTTTTCTTAATATTGAGGAATTTATTTATGAGATTGTCTAAGATCATAAGGAGATATACTTACATTATAATTAGTGTTTTATCCATTAATAAATTTCTACCACATACTCATCTTTCACTCTAAAAGATTATAGAATGTAAAAAAAATTCTATTTACACTATTCGTATAGGGTTCCAAAACAAACGAATTTATAATTCATCTAAAAGATCTTTTAATAAAAACTACATTATTTAATCCAGGACATCTCTTGGGCCAGTGGTAGGTGATACACCCTTGTCGCCCTTCGGTTGCGGGTTCAAGTCTCGCAGCCTTGCGACGGGTTGCCGCCCGACCTCCGGGTTGTCCTTTTATGGAAATCCAAAATAATCCAAACTAGAACTATCCAAAATACTTCTGTCCAAACTCACAGTCCAACATTTATAAGGAAGGTAAACATAATATAGATCCTTTTTACCCCGTAATAGCATATGAATACCTTCATCATGTATTACCATATTCCTTATTTATTACATTCATTCTCCCTTATTCCATATAGAATGCTGGATATACTTCATTAATCCAAAAATGGTTTAAACCCCAACAACGATGGAATATACAAATCATTAATCAGTTCCAAGGTAGTCAAGAATATCCAATATAATTTATCCAAAAAAATCACATATTATTCCAAAATCACTACCTCAGTATCAGAACTATATTATGATTTATCATTCTCTCAACCATATATTTTCCAAAAATTTATCCTGCTATTGAGTCACTTTTCTTTGTTCCACACAATCTCAAGTCCTTAATGAAATAGTACTGCAGTAAAATCCTTATATACTCCATGATTATTGTAACAAGTACATTGTTGATACAACACTCAATTGACATAATCAACATAAGAACTCTAATCATTCCTCTTCATCTGTGGTAGTATCATAACTTGATTATTATCCAATAGCATCATTTGCGGCATAGTCTGATGACTGGGACATAGGTTCGCGTAGTGTCCAAACTCCTTGCAAATGAAGCATTGTACATTTGAAACCATTTTCTTACCCTTGCAGTCACGTACTTTGTGCCCTTTTCCTCCACACTTATAACAAAATCCCATTCCTTTCAGGCAAGTTCCAGGGTGTTTCTTTTTACAGTTACCACATATGGGAAAATTCTTCTTTTCCCTCTTCCGTTTATCCATATTTCTCTCTTCCATCCTTTTCTTCTCTTGCTTCCCTTCAAATCCATAGGACTCAGTAAACTCTTTACTTATCTTATCAACACATGATATTATTTTTTTCATATGATGATAATACGTGCGAGACTATTTCTCTTGTAAATTATGGCTTAAGACCATAAAATATATTATCCTTCTTTCTCTTTGTATCATGTGGATTGCTAGAGTTCTCATTCCTTCTACTGGGCGCCATTTCTAAATAATGGCATACACTAGATCAGTTTATGAATCAAAATACATAATCTCATACTTATAAAACACTTAACATAAATTTAACTATTTATGGATATAATCCATATTCATAAAAATGATTTCTTTGAGGAATTATATACTCATAAACCCTTCATAATGATTTGTAAAGAAAATGAGAGTTATCCTAAGCATATCCCCCGGGAGTGTCGTAACCAAGAGTACAGCAAGGCCCGTTGTCGTGCACCAGTTCCCGTTCGAGTCTAGCTCAAAGCGGTGTTTTCGGGTTTTACCCCTAGGTACATCTGTGCCAGAGCCGCCTCTACCTGCTCGTATCCAGACAGGGATGTATTGCTCGGAAAACTCACAAAATCTTTACAATACCAAAATTCTAGGAAGTTCTTCTATATTAATCCTCAAAGTTCATCTTAGGTCTACGTGCTCTAATCAGAGTTTATCTAAATCTAGCTTCCAAGGTTTGTACTAAACTTCCTCTGATACCAACTGTAACGCCCCGACCCCAGCTACCCAGAGTCGGTGCATTACTTCGTAACATTGGCATGATCACAAGAAAGATCAAATCTCGAAAGACCGATTGGTTTAGTAGCCTTGGAAACACTAGATATAATCATAAAGTTTTACATTACATTTCAAAGTGAAAAACTACTACAACAACAAAGTCTTCATATCCACACTATTAACCCCTCATAATATCCCTGCAAGTCATTCATAATTTACTTCTTCACTACCTGGGAAAAATAAAACATAGAAAAGGGGTGAGCTCAAATGCCCAGTAAGGATAACAATATAGCGGAACATTCAAAATAATCATAAACATTTAAGGCAATGAATTACTAAAACAAAAGCCTTTTAAAATTGAACTTCAACATAGTATGGCAAAAGTAAAATGAAATAATGCCATTTACTTATTCACATGGATATTCTACTAATCGAATAATCACATGCAATATCAATAACCACTTTCATAATGTTGGAATGCATAATGCCAGACTATCATAACCACATAGCCAAGGCCTCGTGCCAAGACTACAAATAAGATTTTGTCAAGGCCTTGTGCCAAGACACTAGTTTTTCTCATGAGACCTACCGATGCATCGAGGAGCTATAGCGGGCTCCACCCGTCACTTATTAAGTCCAATGCATTCCCATATGAAAAGGTTTAAACATAACATAAACATTCGTATTAAAACTAGCATACGAAATGTCAATAATTTCACCATAAACTATGAATGGTATAAATATAGAACATCCTTAGTCAAACATATCACAAAACCATCAATTCAATATAGAAGTTTTGTATCATAATAAATCAACTTCAAATAATCTTAAAATCCATCAAAGGATGTTGACATAGATGAAATCAAAATTCTTTTTAAAGAAGTATCTCCTTTTATTTTGAAATCATTTAAGATCCATATAAAATAAAACATTTTCTTTGAAAATATTCTTATAAGCTTGTAAGGAAAGCTTCGACGATTTTATAACGGCAGAAAATAACCGCACCCGCCGTATAAGTTAAAAAAAACATTCTTACCTCAATTCTGTCGAAAAGGTTAAAAAGGACCTTGTTTTGAAAACGACGGAAAGATTCCTTTATAAACCTCTTATAAAAAGTCAAACAAGGGTATAAATGACTTTAACCCATATTCTTGTAAATAGTAAAAATGTTTTGAAATACATTTTTAAGAAACATGGATGTGGATGATAAAGAGATCCCAGCAGGTTATTACGTATAAACAACCTCGAATAATGAAGAGATTGTGAAATAACCCTTACCTTGTACTTTTCCTTGGTTGGGGTAGGTTAACCTCCTGTATAATAGTGAAATAATTGTTACTAAATTATACAAGAATCATATACATTAATATGATATCATATATGATCTTTTAATATTGATTTGATAATAATATCTTAGTATTATCGCCGCTTCGGGTGTTAACTTACTCATTTTCTTTATATGTTTTGTTACATAAGTCATGTTTGTTGTATCTTATTCATATCCAGAATGATATCAAGTCTTTAAACATCATTTTTAAATCATTAAATGATAATTATACTTGAATTGATACGATGGAGGATGGATCTCACCGCGTTTGTGGAGACGGTAGTTCGTACGTACGCACGAACGCTACTTCCATTTAATTTTTATTTTGAAAGAATTGAATCCAAATGATACATAGGTATATTACTATTCCAGTATAATATAATATTTTATATATGTTACTTATGTTCATTAACACCATCCTTTATACGTTCCATGTGTGGTATGAACGAGTCATATCATTTTAAGGGGGCGGTAGTCCGCACTTCCTCAAATGAAATTATCGTATGTATATACAACATGAAACGAATAATGGTATGAAATAAAATGGAATTACAGAAGCTTATATATAAAATATATATCATTAATCTCATATTTAATTACAGTGCCATCATAATGGCCACCATGAGAGGCGGTAAGATGTATTTGAACAATCATCGTTTCGTGAGGCGTTAGTTTGCCATCCACAGAAACATTATGTTCATCATCCATTAGATGGAGTTGTGTGTATGTGTAGTTTGAATCCTTCTTATAACAACATCCTAGTATATTTTGGATACTGGTGTTGTTACAAAAGAAAGGAAATAAAAAGAGTTTGGGGGTTGGAGAAGCAAAATAAATGAAAATAATTTAAGAGAAATCGTTACCTTTAATCTAGGTAACTCACTTTGGTTGGAACCAAAGGACTTCTTGAAATGCTTTCTGCCTAAGGGGAAGCTTCAAGGAGGAGGAGAGGGATTTGGGGAGCTTATTTGGGCAGAGTTTGGACGAGCCAAGTGGCTTGATAGGTGTGAGGAAAAGAGAAGGAGGAGTGCCCTTTTATAAGAGGGGTGAGGGGCACTTTTGGAAAAACTAGAAATATTAATTTATAATAAATTCATATTCGGTTTCCAAAGGCTCCAAAGTTGACTATTCAAAGGATGAGGTGGGTATAGGTCGAAAACAACTCATCCAATAGAATTTAGACAGGTTTGGGTACTTATATTAACCTTATCTTTAAGTATTAACTCTAAGTTAATTAGTTTCACTTTTACAATGTCTCTTTTTATTTTTATATAATATGGTTAATAAACTTACTATATACATCCAAGCGACCCCCAAGTGGTCCATTAATGATTAAACTATCATAATATAAGTCTCTTGGCCGAACCTTAGATTTTTAGGAATTTAATATCAATTAATAATATAATATTTGATTTAAGAACTCTTTTATTTCAATTTTGACACTATTCAATAGTTGATTTTTGTGAAACTCATAACAGATTGATTACTTCGAACAAAGTCAATTAAATCAATAGTAATATATCATATTATCCAAGAAAATTAGTTTAATTCATTAAAAGTTTCATATTATATTTATTTGGGTATTTATAATATCAATTATGTTAATTTTTTACTATTTTAGTAATTACTGCATCATCATTGTGTCATAAATAAAATAAATTATTTAATGTCTAAAAATTATAAATAAAACATCATTATGTAGGAAATCTTTTTAGTTTTCTAATGAATATTTATAATCGAAAATCCAACATGTATAACCCTATGTAAAAATTGTTCTTCTAAAAGATGTAAGCTTATGCCATTTTTATTTTTATTTTAACTTTATTAATATAATGTGTCATTATCACTTACAAGTGGCTCCAAGGGGTCCCCAAATTGACCCAAGGATGCACATGGTCGGGTATGTGTCCACCAATAAGGTTAGGACACGTTTTAGGGTAATTTTGTATTATTATAATATTATTTTTTTAACCCTTATTTACCGGATTTACCCTTTAACCATGATAAATAAAATATTTACCACAGTAACTATTCAAAATGTCTAAAAATAAAAGTTACCTATTTACACAATTTGAACATCCTGATTCCAAATATGGAATCCATTTTCCTAAATTCAAAACACAGAAGTGGCAGAAATTAATTTAAAATTAATTCCCGCTGTCAAAACAAGAAGCGTGTTTTTAAGAAGTAATAACTATCAAAAGATTGACACTTGTTTATGTTTGGTTTAATTGTAAAATTATGTCCAATGACCAATATTATATTAAATGGTAAAAATATATTCTAAATATACTTTAAAACCACTCAAATTCACAATTTTTCACTATTAATTATTTTGATTAAAAAAGTTGTTTTTAATTAAAATTTAGTAATTTTCACTATTCATCAAAATATGAAAGTTATCCGAAAAGTACCAAAATTTCACCTTAGGCTAAATTAGATATTACGAATCCAAAAATGAAGTCCATTTTAAAATATAAAATATATATAATTTCAAAAAGTAGGTATTACTATTCATAACGGCTAGTTTGATTGGTTACGGTGTGTTAGAACTCGGTGTTGCGTACAACACACGCTAGCGTACCGTGGAAGCTTGGGATGTTTCATTTTAAATTTTTGATGTCCCCATTTAGTCAAAAAGTTTAAAATATAGTATCTAAAAAGGTTTCACTATTAAAATTTGGTAAAAGTCAAATACTGAAAATGAATTTGTTCTTACATTATGTCTAAGAAACTCATAATATGGATTCTAAAATTATAAGGATTATATAAAGTTTAAAATTTAGTTAACACTATTCATAACCTCTTTTGAACAGCTTGTTTGGTAAGTCATGGTGCGATTGAACTTGGTGTTTCATGTAGTGAAAGTTATTGAATTATTTTGAAGAAATAACACACTATAAAATCTTGGGGTGTTACAAAATCCCTAGTAAAATATATCTTCATTATTTCACCACATAATAAGCTATAATTTGAAATGATGTGTTAATCATGTAACTGAGTAGTTGGTGATTTGTTGGTATAAAGGAAAGAAAAGGATCTTAAAAGTCATCTATTACAATATTTATACATAAATGATTCTCATTAAAACTAAACAAATTAAAATTACTCCTCTAGAAGTTTTTTTTTGATAAATTTAATTCACACTTTTTTTCTTAAAAGTCATTGGGAATATGGATCACTCTACTCTATGATATTTTATGACAAATAAGGATTCCAATAATAGACTCATTTGGTTGAAATTACAATAATAATAATTTTATATTGAAATTAAGAATAAAAAAGACACTAATAATGTCATCATTGATCAATTATAATTCCTATAAATAGATATTTGTGATATCAATGTCAAAATGATCAATCAATCATTTATTGATGAATAAAACATTTCGATTGAGATTATCACAACTTAGAATGATTATTTTTTGAATTACATAGGGTCATTTGTGGTGTAACCAGGATTATTAATTGAGTATAGGAAATGGTTTTAAAATATGGTCTTCCATTACTACTAGGATGGTTTTGTTAACCCTTTTGTGTTATGAAGATTAAATTATTAGAATATATATCAAGGAAGAATATGTTGATTGGGTTTTTCTTCTAGTATTATGTACATATTTATCTTATAATATATGTTTATTATTACTAATAAAATATCTTATTTTTGGTATAATTTTATAACAATTATAATTATATATCTCATGAAGCCTAGTGGTGGTGTCCCAATGGGGACTCGGGGAGGCCTCATGTTCAAACCACTTTTAGGGTATGCATCTATTCATGTGGTGTTTTCTTTGTATTTGTATCCCCATACATTAAAATAGTAAAATTACAACTATTAATATAATGATTCTACAACTACATCTTCTTCAACTACTACTACTACTAAAAGTACTGTTATTACTAGTATTAATAAAGGAAAACATTTTTCTATTTTTATTTTTTTCAAACTAGTTTTTTCCATGTAGGTTCATGAGAGGAGATATATTCTGGTGATCGTTTCTCTGCTTCTCGGCATCTAGCTTCTTCAAATGATGTATTCTTTATCAAATTTTATCAAAATTTCATCTTCATCATCCTAAATATTCATCATTCATATTCATAACGGATAGTGGGGAATTAGGGGACCCACATGAATCTGAATAGGAACATGTGAACATGAGAAAAAGGAAAAAATAACACCTCTTCTAAAATATCATGAAATATAGAAGAGAAAAATGAATAGATATATAGCTGCTGAGAGTGAACGTTGAATTGGGTTACATTATTTTTGTATCCCAAATATTGCTGGTAGATTACAAAGATATTTTGAGCAAAATTATTTTGGGAATTCTTTGACTTATTTATACTATGAGGGAAGACTCTCCCCGAACACAAAAATCTTTCTTGGAGGTCATCATCTTGGGATCCCTTTTTTCACTTCAAACTCGCCAACTCCACACAACCCACCATCTTCCAGGATGACTTGGTGTATAGAAACTACCCAACTATCCAATATGATCCCATCACCAACATGTATCCGTAAATTTAGAACATATCTTAGCCAACCAAAATTTCTCCAATCCATACCTTGAACCCTCCACCATTATAAAATAATCCTCTACTAAGAATTACTCATCAATTTCACTCGATAATGGTATCACATTTAATGTTCTCTTGGATGGAAGTCCATGTATGCACTAATATATGATTGGAATTGGTTATGTTCCTTAACATTTTTTATATCATGTTCATGATCAATGATGATTCATGTGTGTGAAATTTTTTAGGTTCATTCCTTGTGATGTGGTTTTTATTACATTCATGTTTTGTGGAATTTCATGTGTTATAATTACATGAACAATGTTCACTTTGAATTTCAAAGATTGATTTTTTTAATTCTCTTCACATGGTGGAAATTCATGTTGGAACAACATTATTATGGTAATTAAATTACATATTTCAGAATATATTACTATGTTTACAATCAAGATAAATTTTTTTATTATGCTGAGATAATTATTTCATATCTAGATGTTAGCTGTGTAATGAAATTTTTTACCATGCCATTTTAGTATTCTATATTTATGGTTTAATTTTATATTTAAAATTATTTTAATTGGGTTTTTGTTTTTCTTGTATATATGAAATTTTAAAATTTATGTTGGATTGTTTAATTCTAATTTTATTATGTTATATTGAATAAGTTAGATTATTCAACTGACTTTAGCACAAATAATTTGCATAACATTGTTGAAATTGATTCTCATTATTTTTCCACATAAATTTTTTATTTAATTTAGAATTTTAATTTATTTATCACCACATATAATATAAATTTTAAAATGTAGGATATAAAATATGAAAATTTTTAGTTTTTTACACAAATACAAGTGGTTTCACATTCATAGGGTTATTAGAAAAAATTCATTATTATTTACTTTATCCAACTTCGCTCAGATGATCCATACTATTGATATTGGGGAGTATGATCCATTTATATTTTCTTTAAAAGAATAAATTGTATATTATATGGATGATAAAGTTCACAAAGTGTAACACACTGGTATTTTGTGAAATATAATATTTAAATTAATTAAATCATTTTCATATTTTTTATTTCATGCCACTTTGAATATAACTTCTGTTATACGATGGAACTAGGATTGGATTGTGTTATATAATACCATGTTGATATTTCACTACACACAACACTTAGATTTTTTTACTATACACATGACATTGTGTATTACACACAATACCGAGTCTCATTGATATCATGTGTTACTTGAATGTCCAACTATTACTGAACTACAATATATTATTAATATTGTTATGGAAATATTATTATGGTCACCACCTAACCGTTGGAATTGAATTTATAATATGGTTGAAAATATGATTTATAAATATTTATAAAATGAATCGTTTGGTTTTTAATTAGTTATAAATTAATTTAAGGACTACATTAGAATAATGAATTTCGGTTTCTAAAAAAACTATTGTTCTATGTTCTAATGAGATTTTCTCTCAATAAATTAAACAAGCCACATTTGATGAATGTTTTGAATTTTATATATATATATATATATATTATCTTAAAATAATATTTTTGAAACTCATACAATATATTTCATAGGCATAATATAAGATTAAATGCAATTATGTGAATGAAAATGGGTATTTTTCTAAAAAGTATTTTTACTTCTATTTAATGGAAAAGTTATTTTAAATAAATTTCTTTGAAACTTTTATAATTTTTATATTAAAAAATAAGATTTATATTTTAAAAAAAATTAAAATTTTACTTTCGATAAATTTTATATGTTTCATTAGATTTTAAATTTTTTTATGAATACTAGAAATCACTGAATTATAATTCAAAACTTCTTTTCCATATAATTTAATTTTATAGTTAAATAAAATTTAAATATAGTGGTAAAGTGTAATTATATAAAATGTACATATATTTATCTAAAAAAATTAAGTGTAACTGATTTTACAATGAAATTGGATTGAAAAATATTTCCAAGTAATGGACTTCTTTGCTTTAAAAATCTTTCATCTTGTCCCTTTCGTGGGATTAATTTTAAATTAATGTTAACCACTTATGTGATTAAAATTTCGAGAAAATAATTTAATATTTGTAATCAGAATAATTTATAATTTATAATAAGGTAAAATAGGTTTTTTGAAAAAAGTGATAATTTAATTTAATTAAAATAATTTATAATGATTTGGGTAAAATGAGTTTACTTAGTGGTTAAACTTCAATCTTAAAGGTCCAAATAACATATAAACTTGTTCAAAAGCCATTTTATGGACATATATAGACCAAGTACGATATATTGTAAAATATGTAATATTATTTGAGGCACATGATGTAATGGATATCTCTCAATAGTGTTTACGTTTTTATTTTAACAAGAATACCACTATTCCTCTATTATATAAGGGTAACCACCCCTTACATTCGTTAGACCTCTCAAGCCACTTTGGCTCATCAAAGAACTAACCAAATATTTTCCCAACTTACCTCCTTCCAAACAATAATACTCACTTTGAGAATAAATTATTCTATGTTATCCCTTTGCGGAAAACCAATCGGAATTACCCAAAGAATAAGTATCATACTTTTTAGAGCTCTTTTCTTTTGTTTTATTTAAACACTACGTAAATTATTCATATTATATGATTATATAATAATGTAATTATTTGAAATATACTAATATAATTTTTTATAATGGTTTTACCTACACCAACACACACTCTCATTAGATGGGTAATGAACATACCGGTCATGTGCACGGCGGACTAGAGCGTCACGAAACGATGTCATTCATTTTATCCTTTACCACCTATCATGATTGAAATTATGATGGGAATAATATTTTCATAGTATAAAAAATATATTTATGATTCATTTATTATTTTTAAATTTTAATATTAAACATATTGTTTTTAATTCAATTTTTTGTAAATACGATAACATCGATTGTGGACGTGTGGACTACTATCTCATCAAAGCGATGTGATTCGTTCACACTTTACCTGGAATTTAAAAATGATAGTGTTGGTAAATATATATGGCATAAATGTAATAAAAAATATAACATTGATTATAATATATATCTACTAATATATTTCATATACATTATTTCTTTTTATACAATAATAAAACAGATGTTGTGTTCATATGTACGTACAACCTTCCATCTCCATGTATAGTGTGTTCCATTTCATATTTAACATGTAATTGTTAATAAAAGTCAATATAAAGTAAAAATTAAATAATATATGGTATTATATAGAATAATATTGCTCTTTTAAAGATTTATAATTAAGGTATATTTATTATACATGAGGTTTGAACATGTATGAAGAAAGTCAATAGTTAAGGTAAGGGTTTTCTATTATCTCTTTTATTTCTGTGAGACTTATGCTTTATTCACCTCATATTTTTTGTCTTCTGTTTTATAAACATCCCCTGACTATATTATATGATTATTATTAATATATTTATTTCTATTTATATATCCCTTTTATTAACTTTCTTTAATATGGTTTATGGTTCAAAATTTTCCAAATAGGTAAGGTAATATTGTCTCAATTTTCTTTCTATGAAACACATTCAATGTTATGAGCCTATATTTTTAAATGATGTTTTTGTAATTAAATTTTACATGACATATCATAACTATAATTATTTTATTTAATTAATAATTTTTATTTAATTTTATTATTTCCACTATATATAGATATAAAATTACTAAAGTGGTAACGATTTATTGCTAAATTCTCATGGTTTATCAAATTGTTTTTTATTATGCTTCCATTGATGAATTATTAAGATCCATATATAAAAAAAATCTTGAATTTTATTATAATATGATTATCCATTATATCTCCATGTATTGGTATAATCTTTCAACTCATTTTTACATAAGATAATTAAGATATTGTTTTTATGAAAATCTTACATAATTTCTTCTCTTGGTAAAAATGTATTTTCTTTCAAAACCGTGATTTCATGAAAGATTTTCAAAATTGATTTAATAATATCCTATGATTTTTTGCAGTTTTTTTGTACCCATATTTTACATTTTTACAATATATTTTTAAAATGAATTTTCTCATCATTTTTTGATCAATGCACTTTTCTAAACATTTTTAAGTGAAAATGAATGTTTAGTAGGTACATAATGACCTATCATCATGAATATCATTTCCTTGAATATTCCTTTATATGTTTACATATTTATTTTTAATGAAAATATTTTCATAATATTATATGAATTTGATTATTTTAATGATGGTTTCAAAAAAATGGTTTTTAAAAATGTTTTATAATTAATATGTTTTATAGATGATTTTTAAAGCTATTTTCAATGAAAATATATTAAAAATGTTTTCAATAATTATTTATAAATTTTAAAATTATTTTAAAATAAAAAAATTTGCATAATTTTTTCAATATTTTTTATGATTGTTCTGTAATTTTTCAACGAAAAAGGTTTTTCGAAATATTTTCAGGATTCCATTAAGAGTTTTCATAGATTTTTTAAAAGATTTTTTTTTCAAAATTCTTTATGTTTTAAATTTTTTTCAATGTAAAAATAGTTATTTTACTCTTGAATTGTTTTAAATTAAATTTTAAAGCCTTCTTTATAAGAATAGTATTTTTTTAAATTGGTTTTATAAGAAAGATTTTCAAAGATAGTCTATTTTCCTTTAGAATTTTTCCATGTGATTATTCAAAATCCATCCCCATATAAGATGACAAATTTTTTCAAATTTAGTTCATTAATGAGGATATTATAAAATAATTAGATTCATAATATTTATATGAATTGCTTATATATTTATTGCATGATGATTATCAAACATGGTTCTCTTTAATGGGTTATATGTTCGTGAATCCCATTTCTATTCCTCGGGTTATCTGATTTTTAACCTAATTCCTTTCATGGGTTATGATGTAATGAAATGATTATGAGAAAAATTTATTTTCCATAGGTAGCTAAATGAATAAATGTTTATGATACCCATTACATTTCATGGGTAATGATATTATGTTTACGAAACCTGTCTCTTTTTATGGGTCTTGATAACTTGAAAGATTTTTTTACTTATTAAACATGTCTCTATGAGTTTATTTTCTAATGTATGGGACATATATATCCATTAAATGAATTTGGTAAATATTTATATCTCATGAAATAATGATGGGAAACATGTTGATAGGTTTTATCAGAAATGGGAAACATATATTTCTTGATCCACTATGGGAATATGGGGAAACCCAATCCACTATGGGAATATGGGGAAACCCAATACACTATGGGAAGAAGGGTAAAACCTATCCCTTATAATGAAATGACATGTAATTGGTATGGTGGTTCTTCCCATCCAATAGGTGTAGTCCGCATGAAGTTCCCTGATAAGTGTTGACAACTAGCCTTGACTTATAGGGAATGTTTTTATATTGCCATGTGTATCTCCATTATTCTATGTCTTAGGCCAATTTTATGCTCTCACCACTCATGTTATTTTATTTACTTATGATTAATGTCTTATGATATTATAAAATTCATTCCACAACTCATGATTATGATATTTTATATTCATGGAATGCTCTTCTATTGTAGTGATCAAATCCGCATACCCTTATTCCCAGGATATGCTTATATATCCCCCATGTTTAACCTTACTAAGAATTTGATCTCACCTATTTAATATGTATCCATTACTCATGTTATGAAATAAGGTTATATTTATGATTATTTAAGGGGAAGATCGTTAATTTATATGATGATGATCATTCACAATGATAGAATATTATTTTTCCATCTTTCCAAATATTCAAAAATGTAATGGTCCTTAGGAATGAATTTTTTTAATGTAGTTAATATTAATCTAATATGATGTGATATCCATGAATTTTAAACCTCAGTATCTATATTTATTTTCAAAATAATGTTATGGAAAACCATTAGAAACTAGTTTGATAAAGCTTTATTGATATTCCAAGGGATATTAATAAGGATATTTCTAGGGATATATCCAAGGATAAGTCTAACGATGAGTTAATGTATGGGAAAATGTCCTAAAATTTTGGTAAATTTTAGAGTGATTAGATTCCATGAAATACATTCAGATATGGATTCCATAAGTGGTTGTGGCACTGGAACAAATATAAATAGGGGTAACAACCCCCAAAACACTTTATTGTGCTAGACATGATTGGGAAATGGTGTTTAATAATGGGCCTTGTTGCACACCTAGTTCGACACTCCTGGGGGATATACATTGGAATTCGCCAACTCTGTACCAACCATATTGAAGGATTTAAATATTATTTTGATATAAATATCCATTAATAATAAAAGGTGTCATATATTAAATATGGTTTCATAATTTTGACATCATATCAGTGGTTTTTCATGAATATATAGTTACTTACTATGATAAATATGTCTTATTATATGCTTTATAGTTTTAGTCCATGGAGGGAACCAAAGTAACAGGGTTAACATTGAATATTATGGAAATTTTTTTGACTATTACAAATAAAATTTGATAATGACTCAGGAGATAGATGTGGTGGTTTTACTGAATCACCTTTCGTGATTTGTGATTAATTGTTTGAACCATGGTGATATTTTCAACACATCAATTAAGAGTATAGTATAAATTTATAAATGTTCACATGGTAAGGAACAATGATGAAAGAAGATTTTTATTCCAATATTTCAAGAATTAGAGAATTATAACCTTTATAAATCCATAAAATAGAGGATAATATGTTATTTTTGTGAGAAAAAATTTCATAGAGTAAAAAAATTTCACGGAGTTCAATGTCATATCTGTCGAGAACATGGGTAATACCCAACTTAATGGCATGTACTAAGAATTTACTTCCAAATTAAGTAATATAATTTTCCATGTCAACCATTAGAGAGTAATTATCGAAGAATTTAATTATTTAGATTCAACAATTATGAATTATATAAGGATTGAGTAGTTTATGTTTTTTTCTAAGGATTTATAAAAATATGTGGAATGGTTCTAGTGGACTAGAAAATTGATTTAATGATAAGTCAATGTTCATTGGAAAGTCATGATTAATGTAATGACAACCCATAATATTTTATTTATGTTAATATAATTATGCTTGGAAAAATACATTTATGAAATGAATGACTGAATTGAAAGGTACTAATTACATTGGAACTCATTAAGGATTTGTAGATAGAGTGCTCTATGTTATCATAGATGATGATTAAAACTATTTTGATTTAATAATTATATACATTAATATTTCAAACAAGGAAAAATGTATTTTTTCAATTAGGATTTATGAAAATTTAGGATACTACCATGTTTCAATAGAATACATGATAAAGGTATTCAAATGTTTGGTATGTGACAATAAGTTCAAGTTTATGATATACAAAGCATCATTGTTTAGATGTTTTCCAAAATTAAGTAATAATATTTATAATGTTTTGGTAATTCATCTTTTTATAGGGTTATAGTTTTAAATATTAATGGAATGGTTAATATTAAACTTTGTATCAGGTTGTTCATATTAAATTATTATCCCACTATATGTGGATTTATGCATATTGAATAACTTGTGCTGAACTTTTTTTTGTGAATAGGATAGATGGAATGTATAAGGACCCAACCTTAAAACATTACATAATATTTAATTAAATTAATAATTCATATTGATGATATTTTTTAAGTTTAGTGTTTTAGATAATTAGGCCATATTTATTACATAACAACGTGAATATTACATGTAGACACTACTACTCAGTATCCATTTCATTCATAAAATAAAAACTCTTAAAAGAAAACATGTCTAGTTCCATGTTTTAGACATCATAACTTTTCCTTGAACCCATACTTGACCATATTCAACTATAATTCTTATGGGAAACATTTAAAAAACATGGGATGAGCATAAAAAGATCAGTAAGGGTTATAAAATAGGGAAGGAAAACATTATCCCATCAATAAATACAAATCAATGAAACCATACTTTTCAATCATAACATACCTTACAAAATTATATGATTTATTAATAACACACACAAATCATAAATCATAAAGGTTACTTATGGAATCCATATGAAACTTACATTGTAGATAACATAGGTACATAGGGAGTTACACTTGGAATACCCATCATAGTATATTCCCTAAATCACTTAGGAGAAAAATAATGTTTACCTCCGTCACGTTACACAATGCATTAGAGAGATATCTCAGGCTCACTCACCCAAGGGTTATCATGGAACCAACCGTATATGTAAAAAATGCTCAATAACCATAACATAATCATAACAGATAACACAAGTATAAAGGAAATATAACATTTTCACTTTCCAATAAATCAAATAAAGATATTGAAATAAACAATGTTTTATCAAATCATTTTCAAAACCATTTAAAAATATATTTTTGAATCAAAGTGTCCCATACCACTTTTAAGATTTTAAATGAATTATCATGTGAATACATTAATTTCCATATAAATAAATCCCAAAACCCATTTTTAAAACATGAACATTAATGATAAATATTTAAAAGAATAAATCATTAAAACATTTAAAACGATATTTTAGTTAAAGAGTTTTTAACAAAAAGAGAGATTCTTGAATTGAAGAATAACTTTTAATCAGAACTTTATAATATCTTGAGAATAATGGAATTCATGATATAATATTTAAAAGAACAGTATATACACTATATAATAGTTAATTGGTGCATAACAACAATCTCAGTGGAAATGTAAATTGGGATGAAATCCCTTATAAAAATGTATCCTTAAATTAAAGATAAATCAATCACATGATTTTGTGTGAAATATATAAATACACACAATATAAGTAGATATTAATTGTAAAAAAATCATATTTCGTTCACACATATTCATAGGATGACATATTCAAGAATTACAAGTTGAACCCAAAGAATTGAAATTGGGTTAAGAAGTGCCCTTGTAAAAATTTGAGAGCCTAACGACGTCACTTTAAAATTCAGAAAATGAGTTGATGAGATAAAAAGGGTAACTAATCACCTGGACATAAATGTTAAATAAATAAGGATATAAAATAACATATCCCAACATAATAATTTTTAAATTAGAATTCATCACAAAAAGAAGTCGTTTAAAAAGAGGAGGGTGAAAGGTTCCCTTACTGATTTGGTAACTTACATAACATATGCCACATGAATGAAGGATCATAAAATGAAGATGTATATACTCATAAATGAAAGTATATTACACAAATAGTACAATCATGGGTAGTATATACACCACACAAAATGAAATCGTGTCAAATCTAGCATGAATCTCATGGGAATAAAAAGTTAGATGAAACCCTTTACCACGTTGTACTCAACTGAGTCGTATGACCAAAAGTTAATAACCAAAAAATTAATCATATAATACCATGAATATAATGAGAATAATTATAATATATATGAAATGAAAGTACACAATACACCACCTGTAATGATTAAGTGGCGAACAATGGAAATCTCACCGAATTAAAAGTGAGATAAGAAAATCTCTTACCTCGTGTCTGACTTGAATTGTTTGTTCCTTGTTGTTCCTGAATAACAAACTAAAGATAATTTATAATTTATTAAGAACCTTTTTCAAGTTTATTATTCCTTGTATATCACTTATTACCATGTTATAAACATTATATAATCATTTAAGTTAATAACGTTCATTTTGTCGATATTTGGCACTGGAGTCAAAAATAAACTTGTTTGAAAAGAATTTCCCCTATAGTTATAACTACATCATATCAAGAATGGTATTAATGATTTAAATATCATTTATATCCAGTATATATTTATTTTATACTATTCCATAACATATGGAGATAAAAAATGAAATCTACCGTTCATGGAGATGGTAGGTCGTACGTACGCATTAACGCTACTTTCATTTTTGTGTCATAATAATGAAATTTAAAACTAAATTACACATAGATATATTTTAATATTAGTATAATATATATTTTATATAGGTAACATATGTTCATTAATTACATTATTTAAAATTCTATATTTGGCATGAACGAGTCACATCACTTGAGGGGGTGGTTGTGCGCACTTCCTCATATGAAATTATGGCATTTGCACCACCTGCAAAGCATAATGGTATGTTTTAAATATAAAATACAGAAGAATATAGGGGACATAAATATAATATATATCATATATAAATATAGTTCCATCATAATGGCGACCATGATAGGTGTTTAAAGAAGATTGAACGATCATCATTTCATGAGGCAGTAATTCGCCACCCACAGAAACAGTATGATATTTAACTATTAGATGGAGGTGTGTGTGAGTGTTGGTAGAATACATTTCATAACAACATTCTAGTATAATGAGGAAAACAATTTTATTATGGTATAAAATAATAAGAATATATTGGTGAGCGAATAATTAAAACAAAAGAATGAAACTCGAGAGAAGACATTACCTCTAAATCGGGTAACTCTTTTTTTGATTTGAGACAATGGCTTCCTTGGAAAGACTTAAGCCCAAAGTGAGGCTTCTAAGAGTAATATAGGTATGTGGAGAGATAATATGAGTGGAGTTTGGATGATCCAGGGGCTTAAGGGGTGTGGGTAAGGGGGTAGAGGTGGGGACTTTTATAAGAGGGAGGAGGGTCACTTTTAGAAAGTCTTGAAATGTTATTTTATTATAAAATGATATTCTGATTTTAAAGGTCCCAGAATAATATATTTTGAGGATAAGGTGATATAGATTTGAAATACACCAATACAATAGTTTTTTGACAAGTTTAAGTCTTAGATTTTACCTTATCTTTTTATTTTATTTAAATCATTCATTAATGATGTAACCATTGCATCATCATGGTGTCATAAATAAATTTATTTATTTAATGTCTAAAAATTATAAATAAAATACCATGATGTAGGAAATCATTTTTTATTTATAATTAAAATTTATAGTCAAAAAGATAATATATATAACCCCATTTAAAAATTGTTTTAGTAAAACAATACATGTTTGTGACATTTCTATTTTTACTTTAAATAAAAAGTTATTAAGGTCATTATCATACCAAGTTGCTCTATGGGGCCCCCAAATTGACCCATGGATTTTATTGGTCGGCCATGAAATATCCAATAAGGTTAGTACATGTTTCAAGGTATTTTTATATTTTTATAATATTATTTTTACCTTAACTTACCCTAATTACCTTTAATCACGGTAAATAAAACTCAAAAGTTATTATTCACCAGAAATAATTTTCATCCCATCAAACCACATTTTACTTAATAATAACAACCATGTATATCAGATTTTTGAAATTAAATTCACATAAGTGGTAGAATTTCATTTAAATGAAAAAATCAGTTTTGAACTACTGCTTAGTGGTTTCACTATTCATAAAAAATTGATGTTTTTCAGAAAAATACCCAAAATTCACCCTAAGATATAATTGATATTCCAAATTCAAAAATTATGTCCTTTTTACCAAATAAAAAACATATAATTTGGATAAATTAATTTTACAATTAATTACCGCTTTCAAAACAAATAGCGTGTTTTTAAGAAATAATATCTATCAAAAGATTGACACTTGTTTATGTCCAATTTCAAATTGAAATTAATTCTAATGGGCACCACTGGATTAAATGGTAAAAATATATTTTAATTAAAATTTACACCCAATTAAAGAGATAATCTCTCTATATAAATAAATTAGATTAACAGGAGGTTTTGAATTAAAATACAACATTTTTTACTATTCATTAAAAAATGAACATTATCGGAAAAATTCAAAAATTTACACAAAGTAAATTTTCATGTCTTGATTATAAAGAAGGATTTTATTTTGTCAAATATAAAATATAAAAGTGAAAAAAGTATATTTAAACAAGGTTCTCCATCAAAAGGTGGTTAATCGACCTTTTAAAGAATATTAGAATATTTATGCTTAAAACTGGATTCATTTGCATTTTAAGCCTCTACCATTTATTGGTTAAATGTAAACAATATTTAAAAAACATATATATTCATTTTGTAGTTACTTCTGTTAGTTGTTTCTATTACAACGGCTAGGCGTTAACTATCATTTAAAATAATATTATTATATTATTAGTGTGCAACGTAAGATTTCAAAGAAACTAGTTGTTGTGTATCGGGTACGCCATTGAACATAGAAACCCTTTTAAAGTAAAATTAATATTTAATTCACAAATATTAATAAATATTAAAATTTCATATTCTGTATTTATTTGGGATGTTACATCCTTTCCCCCTTTTGGGAATTGTGTCCTCGCAATTTTAAAATTGGGATTTGAAACTTCCTTGAAAGTCCCAAATCAGAAAAGGAGTAAATAAAACTATCACATTAAAAAAAGTAATAAAATTAAAATGGTCACCCGACATAACCAACACTTGGATTCCATGAAAACATGGATATGGAAGAGAAACAAATGGGTCATGTTCTGATGGAGAGTGATAGAAAACATGTTTAGGAGAAGGTTAACCACTAGAAAATCACAAACTTGTGATGGGTTAAATGGTATTTGATTCCCCAGTAGGAAAAGTTAACAGACAACATTTTTGTTTTATGTTACACTCCATTGAAGAATTTATTTTTGAGCTTAACTAAATCACAAGGAAACATACTTACTAGTCATGTATTCTTTCATCTCTTACTATATTTCTTACACAAACTCATATTTTCTCCCAAATATGAGTATCTACGATGACTTGTTCGCATTAAGAGCTCTATAATCAGCTTCGAGAGAATCACATAATCCACAAAAGATAAACTATATATTTCCATTTTCTTTACACCTTAACCAAAACAAAAAAATTTATTACAAGATCAGATAATCCCCAAAATGATAATCCTCTATAAAAAGAAATACTGCTCTTAAACTCCAATGTTTGTCCATCAAAATCCAAAGTACATCAAATAACATTTAGTAAATAGTTGTCCATAAAATTATTCAATGTAATACAAACTAATATTTAAACCCAAATCTCTGAAGTATTTAATCACATAGTCTTACAAGATAAATCTTAACATTTATCTCCTAATAACATCAGTTACTCTTAAAGTATCATATTGAAAAGAAATTAACCTAGTCACATATCCTCCATGATAGGTTAATCATTTCCATAGATATCCCAAAATAAACTGATTCTTGATTAATAAAATAATCTAACTAAAATGAATTAGTCATAAAAACCGGGGACTTCACGTAGTCCAATGGTAGGCGATAAATACCTATCCCACTTTCGTTGTGGGTTCGATTCCCACATATTTTTCTGAAGTGAAGAGTTGTCACACAGTCCATGTGTTGTCCTTTTTTCAAAAACTATACAATTTCATAACATTCCAAAAAAAGATACAAATTCTTCAAAAATAACCACAACATAATTTATCCTCAAATATTATCTAATACCTTACATTTTTCACCCCAAAATGCATTAACCTATAATTACCTCAAATTCAAGGATCATATAAACCAAAATGGTTCTTTATAAATATATCCACAAAAGAAAAGATATTTATTCCTTGAATAAAATTTTTATACATCAAACATCAGGGTTACACAAACTATAAAAATTATTCTAGTGTATCCCCGTCATCAAAAGAGCCTTAATATATTTACGAATTTCACCATCCTAAAATCTACCATAACTCTTGAATCCATTTTATGTTGACTTCTTAATCATTCAACATTCTTCATGAACCATAAACCATTCCATTATAACCTATTATGAAATAATTCATTCTTACAAAAAAATCATGAATCATATCCTAATATTTCAATAATAGGAAAACATATGTTAAGAAATAATCCATACCTTTCATTGGTCATTGTCATTTTCTTCATCCTCAATTGGAATGGTTGTAGGTATTGGTAAATGAATATTTTTACGATCCTGGTGATCCTATTCCCGAATCTTCTTCATAGGACATGTATTTTCATAATGAACATGCACACCACATTTAAAACATTCAATTGATCCTTCAGAATGAACTTCTTTCCCTTTCCTAGAGTCAACTAGATGCTTCCTTTTTCCATGGCAGGTTCTTGCTTTATGACCTTCATTTCCACATCTATATAATCTTTCTGTCCCGTTGAAACATTTTCCTAGGTGTTTTTTTCCACATCATTGACACATAGGTTTTTGAACATACTTACCTTTATGATTATCACCTAAACTTCCATAGGGATTTGTTTCTCACATATATTATGACTTATAAAAATTACTAAAGTTTATGTGGTCAATCATGACTCCAGATAGTTGGTTGGGAATAACAAAAAGTGTTCTCACTGCATCTCCCATATCATTCAGTTGCTCGTTCAGAAAACCGTCATAGTTTTCTTCACATCCACTATTACATTGGTTCCTGCTAGATCCAGCCATTTACTAAAACCAAAACGGTTAATGTGAGTATATCTATAATATCATCATATAATACTAAGAAATAATTATTCAAATTCTCTTAAACTCATTCAATTTATCTAAAAAAACTATAACCCTTTGTAAAATCCTAACAATTATGGTAGTTTCACTTATGCTTAAAGAATACCCTAACCTCTAAAGTTAACTAAACTAACATTTGATACCAACTATAAAGACCCAACCTTAAAACATTACATCATATTGAATTAAATGAATAACTCACAGTGAGGATCTTTTTAGGTTTATATTTTTAGAGAATTAGGCCATACCTATTACATAACAACTTGAATATTACATGTAGACACTACTACTCAGTATCCATTTCATTCATAAAATAAAAACTCTTAAAAGAAAACATGTCTAGTTCCATGTTTTAGACAGCCTGAATTTTCCTTGATCCCATCCTTGACCATATTAATCTTTATGTAATGTGGAAAAAATTTCAAAAACTTGGGATGAGCATAAAAATCTCAATAAGGGTTACAAAATAGGGCAGGAAAACATTATACCATCAATAAGTACACATAAATGAAACCATACTTTTAAATCATAACATACCTTACGAAATCATATGATTTATGAATAACACACAAAAATCCTAAATAATAAAGGTTACTTATAGAATCCATATCAAATATATATTTTAGATATCACATCTACATAAGGAGTTACACTTGGAATACCAATCAAAGTATATTCCCTAAATATCTTAGGAGAAACATCACATTTACCTCCATCACGTTACCCAATTCTTTGGAGAGCAATCTCAGGATCACTCACCCTAGGTTTATCATGGAACCACCCATATACGTAAACAATGCCCAATAACCATAAAATAATCATAATTGATAACAAAAGTGTAATGGAAAGATAAAATTTCCACATCCCAATATATCAAATCAAGATATTGAAATAAACAATGTTTTATCAAATCATTTTCAAATCCATTTTAAAAAAAGATTTTTGAATCAAAGTGTCCCATACCACTTTGAAGGTTTTAAATGAATTATCATTTGGAAACATTAATGTCCATATAAATAAATCCTAAAACCCATTTTTAAGAAATGGACATTAATTATAAATATTTATAAGAATAAATCTTTAAAACATTTAAATCAATATTTTAGTTAAAGATTTTTTAACAAAAAGAGAGACGCAAGAATTGAAGAATAACTTTTCATCGGAGCATTATAATATCATGAGAATAAAGGGATTCATGATATAATATTTAAAAGGACATTGTATACACCATATAAGAGTTAATTGGTGTATAACAACAATCTTAGTGGAGATTTAAATTGGGATGAAATCCCTTATAAAGACGATGTCCTTAAATTAAGGAAAAATAAATCACATAATTATGTGTGACAAATATGAATACACCCAATATAAGTATATATTAATTGTAAAACAATCAGATTTAATTCAAACGTATTCATAGGATGACATATTTATGAAGTACAAGTTGAACCCAAAGAATTGAAATTGGGTTAAGAAGTTCCCTAGTAAAAATTCGACAGACTAACGATGCCACTTTAAAATTCATAAAATGATTTGATGAGATAAAAATGGTATCTCATTACTTGGAAATATATATTAAATAAATAAGGATATATAAGAACATATCCCAACATAATAATATGTAAATTAAAAGACATAACAAAAAGACGTCTCTTAAAAAGAGGAGGGTGAAAGGTTCCCTTACCGATTTGGTAACTTGCAGAACATATGCCACATGAAAGAAGGAGAATACAATGAAGATTTAAATACTCATAAATGAAAGTATATTACAAAAATAGTACAATAATGGGTAGTACATACACCACAAAAAAATGAAATAGTGGCTAATATAGCATGAATCTCATGGGAATAAAAATTGAGATGAAACCCTTTACCACGCTGTATTCAACTGAGTCGTATGACTGAAAGTTAATAACCAGAAAATTAATCACAGAATACCATGAATATAATGAGAATAATAATAATATATATTAGATGTTAGAACACAATACACAACATTCAATGATTAAGTGGCGAACAATGGAAATCTCACAGAATTAAAAGTGAGATAGGAAAATCCCTTACCTTGTGTCCGACTTGACTTGTTTGTTCCTTGTTCTTCCTGAATAATAAAATAAAAATAATTTCTAATTTCTTACGAACATTTTTCAACTTTATTATTCCTTTTATATAACTTAATACCATGTTATAAACATTATTTAATCATTTAAGTTAATAACATTCATTTTGTCGATATTTGGTACTTGAGTCAAAAATGAACTTGTTTGAAGATAATTGCCCATGTAGTTATAAGTACATCATCTCCAGGATGGTATTAATGATTTAAATGTCATATATATCCATTATATATTCATTTTATACTATTCCATAACATTTGGAGATAAAAAATTAAATGTACCATTCATGGAGACGATAGGACGTACATACCTGTGAACGCTACTTTCATTTTCTTGTCATATTAATGGAATTTAAAACTAAACTATACATATATATATTATAATTATAGTATTATATATATTTAATATAGGTAACATAAGTTCATTAATTACATTCTTTGTAAATTATATGTTTGGCATGAAAGAGTCACATCACTTGAGGGGGCGGTTGTCCCCACTTCCTCATATGAAATTATCGCATTTCCACAACATGCAATGTATAAAGGTATGTTTTAAATATAAAATAAAAAAGAATAGAGGGGAAATAAATATAATATATATCAAATATAAATATATTTCCATAAAAATGGCCACCATGAGAGGTGTTAAAAAAATATTGAACAGTCATCGTTTCGTGAGGCAGTAATTTGCTACCCACAGAAACAGTATGTTCTTTAACTATTAGATGGAGGTGTGTATAAGTTTAGGTAGAATAATTTTTAGAACAACATGCTTGTATATTTAGGATACTGGTGTTATTATGGGATCAAATAATAATAATATATTGGTGAGTGAATAAGGAAAACAAAATAATGAAACTCGAGAGAAGACATTACCTCTAAATCGGGTAACTCTTTTTTTGATTTGAGCCAAAGGCTTCCTTGGAAAGACTTCTGCCCAAATTGAGGATTCTAAGATTAATATAGGTATTTGGAGAGATAATATGACCAGATTTCGGATGATCCAAGTGCTTGAGAGGTGTGGTTAATGGGGTAGAGGTGGGGGCCTTCTATAAGAGGGATGAGGATCACTTTTGGAAAGTCTTGAAATGTTACTTTATTATAAAATGATTTTCAGATTTTAAAGGTCCCACAATGATATATTTTTAGGCTAAGGTGATAAGGGTTCAAAATCCACCAATACAATAGGTTTTCGACATGTGTATGTCTTAGATTTTACCTTATCATTTCATTTTATTTAAATCGTTCATTAATGAGGTAATCATTGCATCATCATGGTGTCATAAATAAATTTTTTTAGTTGATGTTTAAAAACTGTACAAAAAATACCATGATTTTGGAAATATTTTTATCTTTCTAATTAATATTTATAGTCAAAAATAAAATTTATATAACCCCATGTAAAATGAGTTTAAGTAAAACAATACATGTTTGTGACATTTTTTTTACTTTAAATAAAAAGTTATTAATGTCATTATCATACCCATGTGGCTCAATGGGGCCCCCAAATTGACCTATGGATTGTCTTGGTCGATCATGACTCATCAAATAATGTTAGGACATGATTCACGGTATTTTTAAATTTTTATATTATTATTTTTTTCTTAAATTACCCTAATTACCATTAACTGCGGTTAATAAAACTCAAAAGTTACTATTCACCAAAAATTATCTTCATACCATTTAACCATATTTTACTTACTAATGATAACCATGTATATCGGATTTTTGAAATTAAATTCACAGAAGTTGTAAATTTTCATTTAAACAAAAAAATCCATATTTAACTATTACTTAGTGGTTTCACTATTTATAAAAAATTGATGTCTTTCAGAAAATACCAAATATTCATCCTAAACTATATTTCATATTCCAAATTCATAAATGATGTCCAATTTAAAAAATTCATAACATTGAATTTGAATAAATTAATTTTATAATTAATTCCCGTTGTCAATACAAATTGCGTGTTTTAGGAAACAATATCTATCAAAAGATTGACACTTATTTATGTCCAATTTCCCTGTGAAATTAATTCCAATGACCACCATTGGATTAAATGGTAAAAATCTATTTTAATTACACTTTAAACCCATTTAAAAAGATAATATAACCATATAAATAAATTATATTAAAAGGAGGTTTTGAATAAAAATACATCATTTTCACAATTCATTAAAAAATGATCTTTATCGGAAAAATCCAAAAATTTACACATAGTAAATTTTGATGTCTTGATTATATAGGAGGAATTTATTTTGTCAAATATAACATATAAAATTGAAAAAATGTTGATTTAAAATGGTTCTCCATCAAAAGGCGGGTAATCAGCCTTTTAAAGAATATTAGAATATTAATGCTTAAAATCTGATTCATTCTCATTTTAAGCCTCTAACATTTTTTGGTTAATTGTAAACAATATTTAACAAAATATATAATCATTTTTTAGTTAGTTCTATTAATTCCCACCATTAAAATGGCTATGCATTAACTATCGTTTAAAATAATATTATTATATTATTAGTGTGCAACGTAAGATTTCAAAGAAACTCGTTGTTGCGTATTGGGTACGCCATCGAACATAGAAACCCTTTTAAAGTAAAAAATAATATTTAATTCACAAATATTAATAAATTTGAAAATTAAATATTCTTTATTTACTTCGAATGTTAGGGAATAACCTATCATTCTATTTATAGATCTCTAAATATTCGAATACATTATGAATAAATAATTAATCTTCATTTCTTGAATCTAGGGATGGATTGGAAATTGATCAAAGTGTGATAAAGGGTGAGGTTTTACTGAAATCTTGTAAGTAACTATTTTTATTAAAATCATAAAACATTTGTACAATGAGGTCTTGAAATAATATTTTATCTGATTATAGATATTTTTTATGATATCAATGACCTTTTTCAATACTCTTTGGGATTGGTTTTTGTGATAGTTATATTTATCCTAACAACATTTTGTATCAACCTAAATCCAAACATGATGGTTAGATTTTCCATTTATGTTAATGTTTTTTACTTTACACCTATGATATCATTTTTGGAAACCAAGTTATAATTTTATTTTTTTAACTGTTATGTTTCCAACTAGCCATTGAAAAAGTATGTTTTAGTAATCTTTTTTATGGTGTGGGATTATCTGAAAGGAAATTCCAAGTATTAACCCATATATAACCCAGATAAATTTCTAGGAGGAAATTCATTTTAATAGGGTTATAATAAAACACCTTGATATTTTTTTAAATATATTTTTGAATGAAATTATTCCTTTTGATATTTTTCAATTCACACAACACTGAAGATATCTATTTTTATACGTAAGCACTAACTCTGTATTGAGTTATACACAATACTATGTTAATATTGCACTACATGCAATACTTATATTATCTTTCACTACATGCAGCATTATGTTTGGATTTTGGTGCACACAATATGGAGTCTCTTAGATAGCTTATAATACACACAAGACTAAGTCTTATTGAAATATTATACACTATTAATATTGTAATTAAAATTTTATTATAGTTACAACCTAACCATTAAATGTAATTTAGGAATAAGATTATCCCATTTGTGAAAATTTAATATATACATGTATATAAAATGAATACTTTGGTTATCAATTATTTCTAAATGAATGTAAGAACTATTTGAGAACAAAGACATTATTTTTATATGAAAACAACATTTCTATGTACAAACACCATATCATATACAAAAATTAAAAAAACTAATTTTTATTAAGGTTTAAAAAAAATATTATACATTCAATAAATATTTTTAATACTCATACAATATATTTTATTGTTATATGAAAAGAATAAATCCGATTATATGAAAACAAGATGTATTTTTCTAAAAGGTAACATTACCACATCCTATTATAAATATAATTATTGAAACATTTATAATTATTATTTAAAAAATGGATTTTTTAGTGAAATAGGAATATAAAATTTTACTTTGGGTGAAGTTTTTGTATTTTTGTATGAAGTCTCGTTTTTTATGAATATTGAAAACACAAGATAATAATTAAAATTTTATTTATCCTATAATTTCTTTATAAAGATAACTTATAATTTTTTTAAGTCTAATTATATCATTTTTACATCAATTAATACCATTTAGGTCATTGGAACCAATTTAACATTGAAATTGGATGGAAAAAAATATCAATCTCTTGGAATTATTGTCTTTAGAAACTTATCATCTCATCCTTTCTATGGGATTAATTTTACATTATTTTTATCCATGTACTTGTTTAGAATTTGGAAAAATGGATTTAATATTTTCAATCATCATAATTTATAATTTATAATAATGAAAAAAAATGTGACCAAAGTTAATACTCAAAGTAATTCAAATTAATTACATGATTAAAGTTAAAATGAGTTTATATAGTGGTAAAACAATTTTTTTAGAGGGACAAACGACCTAGAAACATTTAAAAATCCATTATATCGAAAAAAATCGACCAATTCCCCAATTTTCTCAAAAATATAATATTATTTGAGTCAAAAACTGTAAGGAGTAACTCTCAATAGTCTTTACATTTTTATATTTACAAAAAACCACTCCTCCTCTATTATTAAAGGTCACTCACCCCACTCACATCCTAACACCTTGCAATATAATTTTTACAATACAAAACCTGACCAGATAAGCTTCTAAATTTTCTACACTCAAACCACTATCCTTTTGTGGGTCATAAATCAAGCCTTATTAGTCCTTTTCTGCAAACCAAAACGAGTTAGTCGAAGAAGAGGTAACATCATTACACAAGATCTTTTGTATTATTTTCATTATATACCCCCCTAAATTATTATTATTACATGATTATATAATATCATGAGTATTATATATATACTTTAATTTTTATTATATGTCTTCTACCTACACTTATAGAGAATCCCATCTAATGGGCAACGATTATAGTGTTCTTGTGTAAAGTGGACTATCGCCTCACGAAATGATGTCATTCATTTTTACTTTACAACCTATCATGGTGGAAGTTATGATGGAAATACTTTTTTCATATGTTATATAATATATTTATTATTCATTTAAACATCCTTAATTATTACATTTAACATTCCTTCATTGTTTTAATTTTTTTGGTAAATACGATAACATCATTTATGGACTTCCATACTACCGCCTCCCCAAAGAGATGTGATTTTTTCACACATTACATGGAATGTAGTAAGGATGAGTTTTGTAAAGTTATATGATATATATTAAATAATAATTACAATTTAATGATATTATATTTGCATACATTTATTTCATTTAATTTATTTCATTCAATAAGACATTAAAATAGAAACATCCTTCATCTCTACATACGACATACCGTCTCTACGAAGATTTATTCCATTTCATATTTATATCATTTATAGATTACTATAAAAGTTTATATAATTAATATATATGATATTTATATCATGTTTTACGTTATTTAAATAAGTAAAAAATTACCTATGAAAGAGTATCATGAATAACAAGTAAAATATATATGAAAAACATCATGGATAATACAGAAATAAAAACATTAACATGAAATTGTTGATAAAATGGAAATATAAAGTCATAATGAAATAATATATTGTACTAGATATAATAAAATGGATATTCAGTATATTAATAATAAAATTATATTTATTATATAAGAGGTTTGAATGCATATGATTAAGGTTAATACTTAAGGTAAGGGTTTTCTCGTCTCACTTTTAAATCCATGAGACTTTATCTTTATTCACCACTTATTTTTATTGTTTGGTGTATATAATTCCCATGAATGTATTATTTTATTATCTTTATTAAATTAAATGGTATTTACGTATCCCTTTGATGATTTTTCTTTAGTGGGGTTTATGGTTCAAAAGCTACCAAATTGGTAAACAAATTTAATCTCAGTTTTCCTTATTAGAGACACATGCCATGTTATGCACCTATATTGTTTTATTATGTATATAAAATTACATTTGAAATCTTAGGTCATGAATACTCTTTTATAATGATATTTTAAGCTTCATGAAATTTTATTATTTTCTTTTTATTATAATTTAATGTTACCAATCTAGTATTATTTTATTGCTACACTCTCATAATTTATTTATATTGTTTATGATTATGTGTCCATTTATGAAATATTATAATCCATATGTCAATAAATATCATTAATATTTTTACCCTATGGTTATTAATGATATATACATGTATTAGTACCTATTTTAACTCTTTCGAACATAACATAATTAACAAAAGAAATCATTGGAATCCAATATTATTTTTCTTTTTGATTGAAAATATATGTTCTTTCAAAACTAGTATTTTAAAAAATGTTTTGAAAAATGTTTCACTATTATCATATGATTCCTAAAATAATTTTTTACCATATATTTTATTCTATAAAAAATTAAAGGTATATTCTTTTCATTTTTTGATTAAGGTAACTTTGTAATACTTTTAATGTCAGAAAGGAATGTCATTAATGAACGGACTTACCTGCAATCATGCCCAAAATTTCCTTGAAGCATACATTTTAGGTTTACAAGTTTATTTTTAAATAAAAATTTTTCCTAATAATTTTTTTTCATTTATTGTTTTTTTCAAGGAAAATGGTTTTCAAATATTTTTAATGTTTAAATAGTGTTTTAAATAATTTTCAAATCAGTTTTCAATGAATTTTTTTTTTCAAAATACATCAAGAAAATTTTTTATATGTTTTAAATGTTTTTTAATGATAATGTTTTTCATAAATTTTTGAATAATATTTAAGGCTTTTTAATGTGTTTCTAATGAAAATGGGTTTTACAATATTTTTAGACTTCCTTCATGATTTTTCAAATCTATTGTAAAAGAAAAAAGATTTCAAAATGATTTATGTGTAAAAAAAGTGTTTTAAAGTATGGAAATTATATTTTCCTCATAAAACATTTTAAATTAAATTATGAATTCTTTTTTATAAGAAATGGATTTTTAAAATGGTTTTATAAACACTATTTTCAATGAAATTTTATTTTCTTTAAAAAATGTTCCATGTGATCCTTTAAAACCCATCTTAATCTAAGATGACATACATTTTAATAGTTTATTATTTACTAAGGATATAATCCAAATTCCATTCATATTAATTCTATGAATGGTTTATGTATTGATGAAATGATGATTATGAAACATATTTCTATTTAATGGGTAATGTATTTGTGAAACTAGTATCTCTTCTATGTTTAATATTCTTTTGAAACCAACATTTTTTCACGGTTTATTATCTAGTGAAATGATTATGATACCTATCTCTTTTCAATAGTAAATTATATGAAGAAATAATTTTTTATTCCAATTGAATTTCATGGGTTATGAAATTGTATTTATGATACCCATATCTTTATATTTTTAGTGATATGGTGAAGGTTTTATTAACTAGTGGAACATGTTTATATGATTTTATTATGTGGAGAGTGACGCCTATATATACCTTGAATTAATTAGGTAATTATTTATATATCATGATATGGTAATGGGAAAAATATGATGTGTGTGATCCAAAATGGGAAACAGGTGTGTCTTGATCCACTATGGGAATATGGGGAAACCAGGTCCACTATGGGAAGATGGGGAAATCTTATCCACTATGGGAAGAATGAGAAACTAGATCTGTTGTAAGGAAATGATTGAGACTATGGATGGTGGTGTGTTCTTCCTAGTAGGTGTAGTCCCCATTATGTTCCCAGATAATTATTGAAAATGAGACCTGAATTATACTAAATGTTTTTATATTCTCATGTATATTCTATAAGTCTTTGTATTATTCCTATTTTATGCTCTCACGAATCATTTTTATTAATTTCATTATGATTCATGTATTACTAACTACTAATATTTATGACATGAATCATTATTTTGAACATTTTATATAGGGTATGATATTATATTTTTTTATCATGTTCTCATACCCTTTTTACCATGTTATACTTATATATTTCCCTTATTAACCCTTATTGACCATCTGAGCTCACCCCTTCCATGTGTTTACATTCCATAATTAATGAAGATAGGTTTTATGTTTGAGTAAAAAATGAGAAAAATTTTAAGGTAGATGTTGAATATATTTCACCATGTAAGAATATTATGATTCCATGTTTATGAATACACTAAACTATTATAGTCCTCAGGGAGTAATTTTTGTAATGTGCTAAAACATTATCTAATATAATCTAATATCCAAGTATGTTAACCTTTGGTTGATATATAAATATTTTATTTTTATTCTATAATTAAGAAAAGAGACTTATATGATATTGTTAATGAATCTAAAGTAGAATTTTTTTGTAGATAACCATAAAAACAACAAAACATTCAACTATATTTCCTTAAAAATATTAAAATATCACTATAATGGTCCCATATAAGGAATTATGAATTTTATTGAACATTCATAAAACAATGTGTGTTTTAATTGTTTTTTAATATTGGAGGTGTTGGTAAAGGTTGAGTATCAAGTCATTAAGAAGTGAGATAGGTGAAGACATTCGGCCTTATATCAGAATTCCCATGGTTTGTTCAGTTCAAGGACACTTCCCATACCATCGAGGGTTTGGTGTGTTTGATTTGGAACTATCGGTCATGAAGAAAAACACTATAAAATATACTTTATAATGAAGTCCAAAATTTTTAATAATCATATGGACCCTGAAAAATCAATGTACCAAAATTGAGAATAAAAATTCACCCCAAACACCACATCAAATTACAGTCCCCCACACACTCAAAAAAATCCCAACAGAAAATCCAAGTGGGACACACACACACTTTTTGAACCAAAAAAAGATATCAAATGGCTCAAAAAATATTATTAATATGTGGGAGACTAATACTACAAAATTTATATTAATAGTAGAAGAAAGATTTATTACAAGTACATTTCACAAGCGACCTCACACTACCAATTTATAGTGTGGCTTATCTTGTGAATCTAGTTACACAATATTATAATTATCTCAAGAAGTCAACCATTGATCCCCAAAACCTTAAGTTTACAATATAATAAACTAAATTAATCTATATATTTTGGTGAATTATTTAAATATCTCTCTATGTAGCCTTTTGAAACCTCCAAGAACACATATCCAATTTATGATTATGTACTTCCATCATCAAGAATGATTTACTTAACATATCACCCAATGGATCTCATGTAGACTTTTCTAATACTATATTATTTTGATGTACTACTTGGGTTATGATTCCTTAGGACCATCATTCATTGTTTGATTATCCTATTTTGAGACATCCAACTTCTGTCAATCATGGCAGCTACAAGTCTCATTATGACCCCGAAGCCATGTTCTATAGAAACTCCTTCCAAACTCAAGGATTCATAATCATTGGAGGAGAATTTATATTCATTAAACTATCCTACATGAAAAAAAATCAAGGATTCATGAATCCTTTGAAACATAGGAAATTTTTAATCAACCTCCCTCCCACAATAGTAGTTTGTTTATCCATTTCCACTTTTGGTCCCCAAAGCCATACTAAGGAAAAAAATTTCCTATGAATTTCCTGAACTATGTTCTTTAAAAACATTTTATAGGGATTTTAACTTCTTCCAAATATACATCGATCTAAAATCCCATTATCCAGTATATTTTATTTAAAATGACTGTTTAGATAGATGTTCCTTGTTTATTTGTAAAAAGGATATTTTTATCTAAGTGGACTACACTTTTTCAATGAAATAATAACATTGTGTTTATCTATATCATTTTGAGTTCCTATGACAACCAATTAAACAAGAAAATTTCCTTCTATTATTCTATAATTAAAATATATATTTATTAGATTGTGGAAAATGAAATTATCAATTGTAATCCTGATATCCTACTAATTTTTGTTCCTCTGAAGGTAAACACGTATCTTGTGAAACTCTTTCATGCATACATATCATAAATAATGTATAAATATTCAAACCCCTGTAATATGTATTCTATTTTAAAATATAGGGATAGTTATTATAAACGTTTAATATATCAAAATATCCAGTTCAACACTTCCCATTTTCCCATTCCTAGATTCTCCATGAATCTACTCACAACTACCACTACATGATAAATGTCTGGAATTTCACAAACAACGACATACATAAAAAAACTAACCAATAATTAAAATGTAACATTTAACATTTTCTAAAATTCACATTACATTTTCAAGGATTTTTATTTAGATAACAGAAATTGTGAATGTAATGTAGTAGAAATTAGATTATATCCAATCATTCTGAACCTCTCTATGATCTTTTAGATGTACTCATTTTGGGATAAAACAATTGTTCTGGTATTTCTGTCTCATTTAATATATATAAAAATAGATGGGTGATGTATCCAAAGAAGATATATACCCGGAATATATATATATATATATGATATTTTAGATTTCATGAAAAGTTTTATTTGCATGACTAATGAGGAATATTATTCTACACTGCTTAGGTTGGTAGTGTTGGCCAAATACATGATCCTTCCTCTAACTTGTATATCATTTTTTGTAAACCATTTCATAAGATGAAACTAATAATTTTTTATGCATTAATTTTATGAATTTAAATATTGTCCAAAACATTTATTCATATGTAGAAATGTATGAATAATTGAGAAAGGTTATGAGAATCCTTGATTACTTTTATAAAACAATAAAATAGGATAATAGTGGTTGGGAATGATTGTTTTATATTTTACAATAAGTAATTTTACATATATATCTACTCTTTTACCCCATACATGCATGATATTCTAGATCATTATATGGAATAGAGAATCCAAAACATAATATGTTCGATTCTACTCGACCTGTAGAACCTTTAAATAGAGGATATCTTTTGGATTTCCTTAGTGATCTCTCTCAAACCAAAATGATGGTGTTTGAGAAGATGAATATTAGATTTTATGTACAATGATCTATATATATAGTATTTCTTAGTTTCAATTTTTTTGAATGTTTCTTATATCATGCATAAAAGATCCTTAAACTAGGGATTCAATTTTTTATGCATGGGTTGATAACTGTTATTATATTTATTTTAATCCCATTAATGGTACAAAAGGATAAAATTCTTTATACCTATGAAAAAACTCATCGAAATGAAGAAGAAAAGAAATTAGAGAATCATTTTTCAGGATTCTTAATTATATAGAAAAATGGTTTAACCTTACAGGTCAGGGAAACATAAAGGTTACTGAGGTTTTACCTTTATATAGATGTAATTTATAAAAGGTACCCAATGTGTTACCTATTCATGAGAGGTTACATAAAATTTACATATATTTTCTTAACGCTACTGAAAGGTAACCAAGTAATTACCTTCCTATGAAGAATTAAAAATAATGGCAACGTCATGTTTTAATGGATTGTGAAATGGTAAATAAGGTCCTTAGTAAAAGTCTTTAATGGTTACATTTACAAAACATAAGAATAATTAAGTATATCCTTACATGGAATTTTTCCTTATACGTTTCACCTAATTTACCTCTATACATCTGGTTTTCTTTTAATTACATAATGTTTGTACCATGTCTTTATGGTTTATATAAATCTTACTAACAAGTTACCTTAATGATACTAGAGGTATACCCTCACACAACATTAATAAATTTTAAACTACACTAGCCTGAGTGTTCCAGGATCTCATAACCCATACACATAGAACTTACATATTGGTAAAATGTGTTTACCCTAATGCAAAAAAGGAATTATACATAAGGGTAAATAGAATTTTTTTAACATTTATAAAATTGATTTTGACATTTAAAATCATTAAAATTTTATAAAAAATTATTATAAATCACTGTAAAAGGTGTTTTAAGTATATTTATTAATTAATAAAGGGTTAATTAATTAATTAATTTCAATAGGGTTATAATTAATAAATAAATTATTATGAAACATATATTATTTTATATTATATAAAAATTAAATGTTAATATCCCTTTAAAAAAATATATGGAATTAATTATGATCTATAAGATGAAGTGTTTAGTTAGAAATAATAATATATAATCTCTAAAGGTTTATAAATTATAAAATAATGTTAAATATAAACTAGTTTATATTTATGAATTGTTGAAAATTAATTATTTATAATTTTTTAATAAAGAAAGGCCTTTATTTGGATACTATTTAATCCACATCAAAATTACTTTAATGAATAATGTAAAAATATATTAATTTGTAATCCATTATATCCTATTTAGATTATACAAAATTATTACATAATAAAAATTGAATTAATAATTTTTTATAATTCATTAAATATTGAATATATAAACTAAAATGTTCTAAAATGAAAAATATGAAATAGTTAATATTTTCAAGAAATTAAATTCTTTATATTAAACATTATGGAATTTTAATAATGGTAAATACGATAATATAATTTTTTTAATAGTTAAATTTACTTATTAATTGTTTATGAATGGTTATCAAATTTTTTAAATTATTTAATTGATTAGTAACAAAAAATGTTATTCAATGATGTTTCTATTCATAGTATTTTTTTAATAAATGTATACATTTTTTATTCTTTTAATTTATTTTTTAAACTAATTCTATATAGAACCCTTCATTTCATTCTAGGAATAACTCTATATTTATTTTACTTTTTCATCTACCTTGGCCTCATTTTGTAATCAATGTTATTTTCTTGAATTTATTTATTGGTAATATTTTATGAATGTTAGGTGTTATTGTTATGATGAATTAAATTGTCCCATGGGTAAAGTGTCCAATTGTAGAGGGAATTTGGGTCATACAACCAAATATCCTAGAGTCTTTTCCCCAATCTAAGAAATTGAATGGGGTTATCTATTAATTTCTATGAGATTAATCATTTGGATATTGTAAATATTATATAATTCTACACTTTTACATGAATAGTTGATGTACCCTACTCATATGATGCATTCAGATATGTATGACTATTCTAAACTTCTTTTTTATGTTTAGTAATATAAACTTATGGGCTGTGTAAATATTTATGCCTCGATATTGTTTGAACATATTATTTTGGTGGAATTAATAATATCCTGAACTAAATTACTAAAATCATACATATATAAAAGAAAATAATTAGAGATAATATGGTGATATTAAAATCCCCTTTAAATACTAAGTGTTAGATTACATACATATAGAACTTATCAACACTTTGATCATAAAACAAATTAGGTCATGTTATATCTGGGTCCCCTGGATTATCTTTTGAAAGGTTAGTAAGGATTCGTACCCCTAGAACATCCTTGGGTAGCTCATGTAATAGATGGATTCACAAGCCTTTTTTGTTTTTAGCCTATTTTTAGCATTTTCTTTGGGTTACACTAGTAGTGATACCCTAATAGGATTTTGTTACTAGAGGAATATTTTTGATTTTATCCATCTAATGTATTGGATCACGAGTTGTTTTCTTGAATTTTCATGAGTCATGTGTTATATGATTGGTATGATTCCAAAAGTAAAAAAGCTATGTGGTGAGAAGAACTATAAATTGGACTCATTGTTTAGTAAAATATTGATCTTGTCCCACTAATATGTATAAGTAATATAAAAATTGGTCATTGTTTTAGTGGGAAACCATTTAATAAAATTATTTACGAAATTATTAATAAAACTTGGTAATAAAATGATTAATTCCTTAGATGAATAAAATCATCACCATCAAACTAACATTCAGATCAATTGTGAAAGGACTATATGAATTTAATACATTCATAATATTTATAACATAATAAATTTTCTTGACCAATATATGTGATTTAAGAAATGTTATTATGTAAATTTTTATGTGTCAAAAAATTTACTTCCCCAGTAACCAAGTGTTGAAATTATTCAATATCTAAATCTAGATGCTTGTGGAACCATAGAGAGGTTTATTTGAGGTTTAAAAAGATTTAGATGAAAAATGACATTTGGAATCTTAGTATTCACTCATGAACCCCATTTTATTGAGTACATAAATGATTCAACTAATTTTCTTCTTGTATACTAAATATGATTTGGAATTCTAAATGATATTCAATATGATTTAATATTTTCGGTGAGAAAATTGGTTTATTTATCTCATTATTAGGTATAGACTTCAATTCTATTATTTTTATTTATATATGATATCAAATATATGTTTTACAAAATTGAAAATATAAAAAGAATTAAAAGATGAAAATGAATTAATTTTAATACTTTGAAGGTTTTATTTTATGTAATTGAGTAAAGGAATTATTTCATTGATAACGCATATTAATGAATATTGGATAGAATTTTCATATGATGTGAATTTTTATCTCATTAAAATTTTTAGAGGAGTATATAAACAATAGTTTTTTAAATGAAATTAGATGCCTCTTTCTAGTACACATGGATTATGATTTTTTTAATTACATAACATGCTATAATAGGGGAATAAAAATATCCTTTTTTTAGTTTTTGAATTTGTCATATTTTCATTTATGTGAATTTTATGAAAATATTACAGAATTAAATGAACTTATATATATATATATCTCTGTGTGTGTGAACTATGTATATGATTTAATGGTTCTAAAGTACTATAGAGACTGTGCATGTAGTTAAAAAATTAAATTATAAGAAGAGAAGTCGGTTGAAAAGTTTAACAATGTTTCTTTAAGAAGACGATCAGGGCCACTAAATCCTAGGGTTATAGGAGAGAGGAGCAATAATTCAATATAATTGGATTATCCAAGATATACCTAATGGGAATTTTATAAATAAATGGAAATTCCATATCAGGTATGGTTTTTATAGAAACTAATTCTTGGATTTTTAAAGGTTTGTAATATAAAATGTATACTTTATAAAGTGTTTTAAATATATAAGGGTTCAATATAAATAGATGAATTTATTAACATGTATATTATATTCTTCTGATGATTTAAATAATCACTACATTTAGGATTTTAATGTTTGGTATATTTTTCAATAAAAAATGAATCTATGTAAAGAGTGTGTAATTTCATTTCATTTTTATTAAAGGATAATAGAATTTGTTCGATAGCAGATGCTTTCATGAACCAGTATTAGATGATTTAATGTATATATATGGTTTATGATTCATCAATTTCTAAAACATACTTTTAGAAAAATATATAGACAAAAGTGTTATATCCACGATATTTTTTTATCTAAATTTTTATTGAAATATAAGGGAATGTGTTCTTGTCTCCCATTAATGGTATATTTTAATAATTTATTTTTTTTAAAATTAAATTTTATAAATGCATAAAATATAATATATGATACATAAACACTATTTTATTTGGTAAATTTTCTTACTAAATGTAAAATAGTTTTATTTCTGAAAACAAAAGGTAGTTGTTGTTTAATATTAGAAAGATATTCTGAAAAAATATATAGTTTCTAAGAGTCTTGTCGAAGTAAGATTGGACATAAGGATTTAAAAAGATAAAAAATAATTAATTGAACCAATATTATGTTAATTTTATTTCCCTATAATATTCTAATGTGTTTGGAGTATGGAGGTAAATTGAAATGAAAGGGTTATGTTTAGATATTGTATTAAAGTGTTTTTCACATTACCCTAAAATATTTTTAGAGGAATTCTAAATAATAATATAAATATGTACATTAATTAATGGGAAAATCCTCATTAAACAGGGTTCTAATTTTTATTATGAATAACATAGATTGATTATTATGTTGATGACATAGGCCAATATCATAGTATTTAATTATTTGATGTTAAGAAGATTGAATATGTTCAATGAGACGAATAGTTAAGAATATGATTCCAAAACATCACCACAAAAAAACATATTACTTCTTAGATGTTTATCACTATATAATTTATTAGGAAGTCTTATCATATGGTCACATATATACGTTACTGGAATTAACTATGATTTAATGGTTTAACAAAACACAAAAAGAGAAAGAAACATAATGCAGATTTGGCATCATTTCATATGTGATATAATAAAATAAATCATGTGATGCGTTTGTTAAATCTTCATAAATTTTTTTAAGAGTATTAAAATAATAATATTAAATATATATCTCCACTTTATAATTATTTTACATTGGGTGCATAAATGTATATATTTATATATATACATTTTAATAAGAATAATGATAATTGACCTCTCAAAGTAAGAATTTGGGTTATCAGTAACCAATTTTTTTCTTTTAATATCGATGTTTATTATGATATATAATGTTTAGAATGAGTATTAATCCTATATAATGATACAAAATATGCTCATGAGTTAAAAAAAGTTAACAATATTATTGTATGTAATCATAAGATAACCATCTAGGTATACCCCATGGAGTGTCTTGCCGGTGTGTTTTGAATACTATGGGTGTATAGATCATATTTGAGTCCCGACTACCTAATATTTGTGATATAAATCTAATGACAATAATCATACTTTGATACCCTTCTTACTCAAGTCTACATATTTACTTATCTACTATTATGGTGGTAGGGTGTGTTGTTGATCAAGTAGTCGATTAAATCATAACCAAGATGGGATTTGTTCTCTCCTATGATGAGTGAGAAATTTGGACCCCTGTTGGAGATAGAATGAGAGAGTGTGTGTTTCAACTATTATATTATATATTTATCCATTTAAGGGACATGTGATGTTATTAACCATAATGATTAATAACATGTGATAGATTTATCAATCAAATCAGTTTATACTCTAAGAATAGAGAGAAAATGAGTTAGATATATGGGATTGGTATACTAAATGTCTCATGGTCACATGATATAATGTATAAATGGAAAATATGATAATATATGTTTTCATATGATACAAACACGTGAACATATGTACAAAGAAACATGTGTTTTATGTAGATCACTCTAGGACCCTTTATTGGTTGGTCATCATTGAAGATTTTATAGAGGCCTCTCTTTTATTATATATATATATATCCTTATATTTTTATATGTTGGAAATATTATTAAGACCCATGGGGTCATATATTATCATTTACTAATTGGGGAATGAGTTTCACAAAGATAGATACTCTAAAAGTGTTTTAGAGTCTTTCCAAACATGTTTTGGATGGGTATTCACAAGGTATTTAATTTGATGTGATACAAGGTGATGTGAGTGATAGAATTACAAAAGTGTTTTGGATGATATCTAAATATTATTTTTTGATATGGTTTCATAAGTTATTATATACAATACAATATATCATGAAATGGAAAAATATTCTATTAGTATTTTGTGATGGTGGGTGATTAAAGTGAATATGTTCCAAAATCCTTATATTTGAATGTATATGATACTAGGGATTGCATTGAAATTATTATTTGAAAGAATAATAAGTTATATTATTCTATAATACCTACGTTGGAAGTATTGGATGGATGCATGAGCCTTCTCCCACCCATGTTATCATTTATTTGTAAAACATTTCATATGATGAAACATATAAGAGGTCATAAATTCATATGATGAATGCATATTTTTACCATAACATTTATTCAATCATTTTGACATATGAAAAAATTAGATATTAAAAAATAAGAAACCGAGAAAACATATATAAACCACTTATCTTTAATGGTAGTGGTCATACGTGATTGTTATATTCATATCCAAAACTCCCTCTACCCAGAGATCTCTTCTTCAACCTCATTTATCTATATGATTCTAGAACATCATAGAGTATCTAGAATCTCACACATGTGATGTGAGATTTTACCTAACCCATGAATGTCGTCCAAGAAATGATGTATTTTGGTTTCTCTTAGCGATCTCCCTTAAACACATATGATGGTGATCAAGATGATACAAATGATCTTTAGTGTATGGTACACTATTTTTATCGTGTTTATTTTTTATATTTTTATATAGGTTTCATATATCAATCATTAGAGATCCCCATACTAGATTTTAAATTTCTTACACATTATTTGATATGAATTGTTATATTCATTAAGAACCCTTCAGTAACCTCCATCGTTGAAAAAAATATATTCACAAAAATGGTACACGTTTCTGCAAAAAAACCCTTATCATCCATAGACACATTGAACTTATGAATCCACTGATATATAAGTTTATTCAAGCTATAATTGATCTAAATTATAATTCACATCAATACCTAATTAAATATATCTATGAAATCCTCCATCCTATTCATATATATTTCCTATATCAAATCACCATAATGGAACACCATTTTCACCTCTTCCTATCCCAAATGTATTATTTTTGAAGTAAATAATCTCAATACTCTATGGATGGTTGTATGTCTAAGAGTGGAATAAAATATTTTTGAAAAATATAACCTTTGTTTACTGGAACCAAATTATATCTAACTTCTTATTAAATATTTTCTCCATCATATACTTCCTCCATCAAATAGAAAAAACATTTTTCAACATCTCTTTCTTCCCATGGGGTGGTTCTATTATCTCTAAAAAAAATTATATAATGAATAAATTTTATCATTTCTAGACAACTCCGATTTTCTTGGATTATTATGACTCTTCCTTTATTCAAATGTCTTGGGATCTCCTCAATTATTGAGAAAAAAGTATTGAATATTAGTTATAAACCATTGAATTAATCATTTTATCATAGTAAACCTCTGTAACACAACTCATGGTTCTATTATTTCTATGATTTAATCTTCTAGATGTATTCCCAAGTCTTTTATAATTTTTTATAATTCATGTACTTTTAAATCGAATAGGTTTTATATAATTTCCATGATTTTATAAATTTATATATTTTTTATCATTTGTAACATCCTTTTAGATAAACATAGATTTTGTATGTTGATTCATTGATCTCAACTTCATCTTCCCAAAATAAATAAACATTACATAAATATTATCATTGATGATAACAGTTTTCCATCAAATGATATTTTAATTATCATTTTTCAAAATATAATACCCAAAATTTTCCTCCCCATACCGAATAATGAAATATGATCAAAAATTCCATTTAAGAAAGTCTCTATAAATGGATTTAATGTGGATACAATAGGGTCATTCAAAAATGTTTAGCTGGTAACTTCTAATATATTTATGTACCATAGTTATTCTGAAAAAATTCTTCCCCATTATTTGATATGGAATTTTGTTCATGATATAAGTTACATAGTTGAAAACTTCTTCCTTAAAAACATTTAGGAAATTGACATGCGACCTCATAATTTGATCACTCCATGTTATCATATAATTATTCCAATCTACTATAATGTTTTTGGAATAGTATTATAAAACATAAATCATTCTCTCTAGATAAACCTATGAAATTCCAAACCACCATATTGTCCACCATTATTAGACCTTAATCGTTTCATGTTTTTTCATTGTCTTTCAACAACATGGATCTCCATTGAAAAAACACTCCAAAGACCAATATTTTTTAATTAAGTAAGTAAGCCAAAAATTTCACCATTGAATCGTCAATAAATGAAATAAATTATAATTAAACACCATGATAATTGAATATATAATGCATGTACATATTCATATGAATGTTCTTAAACTTCAAAGACATAAGTCTCCTAATGTTTTTTAATAAAGGGAATATTTCTATGATTTATGAGTGTAAAAATCCCACACGGTTCAAATAATACATGATTGAGATTTATTATACATGTATCCACTAATACTTGCATACCCTTCTCACTCATGTTCCCAAGATGAAATTTCCATAAATTCTGAGTATTGAAAGTAATCATTCCAGAAATCACTATTCTATCTAATCTCTCTTTTAGATATGATGTTCCATATTAACACTTTTGACCACAACTATATAATTTCATGTGATATTTAACATCCATTATAAAAATCCTCATGTGAAAAATTATTCATCTATCTGAATTAAAAAATTAGATTCTTCAATTATCCAAATATGTGTCAAAATCCCTATAACTTGAGGAATATTCCATTCAAAATTTAAACATTAACCTCACAATTCTCCATAATCGAGATATATTCATCAATATAAAGATAGATCCTAAATAACCTTTAAAAAATATAATTCATATTGAACCCCATATCAGTTCTAGTATAGAGAAAATCCCCAAAATCAATGATCAATGATTCCAGTGAAATATTAACACTTGGCAGTAAACTGACACCATCCTTAGCTATAGTGTTTTCATAACATCTAGAACCTCCCCTTCCAAAATTAAAATCACAAAATTTCATTAAATTCCCTTTATTTTTGTAATTATAACATACAATTCCATTCCTCTCTAACTAACATTAACTTCTTTATCAATTCTAATCATTCGTTTTCCAAACATTCCATGAAATAAAATATGAAATTATTTCAACATTGAGTAGGGTTTTTTATTTTTTTACATCCCTCAATATCATCTATTCTATAAAAATTAGATCAAAAGTATCATTGAACACAAGATAAATCATTCAAAAAATTATTAATATAGTAACCATCACATCCCATAATTAAAAAAGGGATGGGAGTAGCAATTATGCTAACATGAGATCCAAAAACAATACCCATACAAATTTCAACTATCATAGGAGTGTATTGAATTTATTAACATGATTATCCACTGGTATTAATTCTTAAAATATCATAATAACAAACCCTTTCATCATGAAGTCATTAATAATTATTATTGGTTACTAATATACTGGTATGGTCATTCATCTTTTCACATGTGGCCTTAATCTACTTGATTTTATAAGAAATATTTCATTATTGTAAAATTAGTATAAAATCAAATACCTTATAATAAAGACTTTCCTTTTCCATATTATAAATTTATTATTATTTCAATCTATTTAATATAAGATCTAGGTCTTTATATATTGAATAATCCCCTATCCACACCCTCTAGTATCTAATGTTTGTCTCATCAAATGTTTCAATCCAGGTATTTCCTTATTTAGAAACCACTACTTATAAAATTGGAAACTCACACTAAAAATGGAAATCATAAAGACAAGCATGTACTGAAGAAGTATGATTATAATTACATTGATCGTTTATATACCCAAATCTCTGATACCAATTTTTCGGGACATTAATCACTTATCTTCATGCAAACCACTACAAATTAAACTTAAGAACAAGGTCTGAATATTATGAGATCCGTATGAACCCTTTGAACTCAAAGAAATAAAATTTAATGTTACTCCATGGGGAAACAATAATTCTTTAATTATATTATTAGATGAAGAAATGTTGATTACATGTACAAGAAACAAGTGACCCCACCCTACATATTTATATTAGTGCATGTGTACTGAAACATTTTTAACATCCTTTTAATGTTTAAAGGGATCTCACCATTAGTCAAGGATTCTTATTGTTGCTCATATAATGAACCACCTAAATTAATATACATTGCCTAAATTTATAATATCTCTTTATTATTCCTTTAAAAATATCCATGAACACCTATGAATTTCCTACTTTCAAACTTCTATCGTATTGAATTTTTCACTTAACAAAACCCTAATGAATCTCATGTATAATCAACCAATGTTGAGTTATTCTGATGTGCCACTCGAGTTTTGAATTGACATGTTCTCCTTTCTTTCCAAACTATCTTGATTCTAGAAATAATGACTCAATATATCTTAGTAGTTAGAATCCTCCCACCTATATTTTTTTTATTTCATTCCATCATTTATCTTCGTAAAAAATACAAAAAATTGGAAGGGGTTCTTGGTATTAGGTGTTTGTTTAATTTGATTAAGAGTAATTAAAGGATATATGATATGATTTAATTTATGATTATTAGGTAGTAGTTCTTTATTGTTACCCACTATTTTATATATGTTTAATGATATACATGAGAATATAGTTTTGTGTGAGTGACCCAAAATGAAACTGAATGTGACTTTATCAGTTCTTATGACATGATTGTGAGATATCATACTCACAATAGAAACATAAAAATAGTTAACTTATATCTATATATACTTATAGAAATTCTTTCAAGTGACATATTAGAGTGACATGTGAATTGATCCCCATGAGGGGTGTTCTTTTATATGTTATAATTTAAGGGTCCTTGGGAGGTTTCCATTATAATTACGTAGTAATTTTATGTGCATGTTGGGGTTAAGGCCTATAGGTTATTAGTATTTTTGAGGGAATTTGATATAGGAATTCACCACTTTAGTGTGACCTAAGATAAATTAGTGTTTATTTAGGATCTCAATACATGACAATGTGAGGCTACACTGGTAATGAAATCTTGATTTAGAAAGACAAGGTTGTGGTTATCCTAGTGAGTAATTAGGATTAGTGATACTAGTTTCATGGGTGATATATTATTCACCATACTTATTATTAATCTATGTTATTTTATTTTTATTATTTATTATCCATTCACCCATGATTTTTATATATCGAGTGGTGTTTATTAGTTTACCTTTTCTTGTGCTTAGGATTTTTTTGATTATCCATTCTATTGTGATTATATTGATGTTAATTGTGATACATTGTTCACCACAATGGTTGATTATGTAAATGGTGACAAATAATTCACTAGGTTCATGGTTTATGTTTATAGTGATTACCTATTCACTAGATTATATAATATGTTCTAGTGATAATTAATTCACCCACATTGTATTATGATATCATTAAAACCCCATTATTATTATTTATTAATAGAGTATATGTGGTGTTTTATTCACCTCTATATTTATGTCATGAAAGTATAACATTCACCTTGGTTGGGTGTGAGTTTTGATTGCCAAATTTCCGAAACTCACATAGATTATGTCGTTAAGTCATATTAAAATATTATTGCGACAATGGTTATAATAGTCTCACCCATACTACTGTGATATTGGTGATAACTCCTTAACCATATGTTTATTTATGGTGATAACCCATTCACCTTATGTATCATTATGGTAATCGACCATTAACCCATTATTATGAGAGTGGTGATAACCTACTCACTAATTTTTTTGTGATAGTGCTAGTAACCAGTTGGAATTATGGTTACTAATGGTGATATCACATTAAATTTATGTGTAATTATATAGATATATTGTTCCACTGTTTTTTCAGATTTTAAATAAATCATTCAACCATAATAATGTGATAATGATTATAACTCATGAATCTTATGATTAATTATATTGATAACCCATTCACTTAATGTATGATTATGGTGATAGCTTATTCACCCTTATTAGTGGGATTTAAGTGTTGATAGACTCACCTATTTTTAAGTTGAGTGGTGATAACTAATCTACCTATTCTCTATATTGATGGTCAGATCCCATTAACCTATAATATTATTTCTAGATATTTTAATTTATAAACACTTTTTTGATGAGATCAAACATTGGGAATACCATCCCTTTTTTTTACTATTCAAGGAAGATATGCTCTTTCATGTTAGTGGAATTTTAGGGGAACCATTGGTGGTGGAATATATAGTATGTTTTTTACATCATACATTTGCACCTTTTAAATAATGTTGAGTTCATAATTATAGATATATATAAGGTGAAGTGCTCTGGTGTCGATAGTTAAGATTGGATTCATGGTGGGATTGAGAGATGGGGTTAGGAATATCCCTATGTCATGATTTATATATATTACACAATTAATTATTACATTATGGAACTTATATATTTATGATCAACTCATCAGGTGAGCATAATCTTGGTGTATGTTTTTATGGAATTACAGTGGAACAAATTTTTTATAGCATGTAATGGTAATTTATACACAGTAAGAATCTTAATGTCATTTTCATATTATATAGGTCCTTATAAATGATGATTTAGCTTTATTACCACTATTATTTGAGGTTATATAATTGAGGGTATAATTTCCCCAAGGCATTAATAATCTCTCACTACCAATCTATGGCCTCTCATGTATAGGTAGGTTCATACGTGATCCTACGGTTCCTTAGTTTTGATTTTTTTTAGGCTGAATGAGCTGAGGATTCTATAAGTAAAACGTTCATTTGATTGTGATAAAAATATATATAATGTTATAAATTGATATTGATTACTTTATATAACATAATTGAATATATAAATTAATAATTTTACTATTTACACTTTCACAACATTGAGTTTTTATTATGATATATAAATATTTAAACTATTATATCTTATATATCATCTACCTTGTTTTTTTATGTATACATGTGAAGGATAAGACTTTTTATTACATAATTTACCATTAAATTGGTTATTATAAATTACATATATTATTTTATTTGTTTATTTTTAAAGCATATAGATCTTTTAAATATACTTCTTTATTTTATAAAGTTAATAATTTATCTAGTTTTTAATATAATAATGTCAAGAATAAAAAAATTCAAGACCCTAATGAAAATGTATTTTAGAGAACATAATCATTTACATTGAATTTTATATGCCTAAATGATTCAATTATGTTAGAGATCAATGGAAATCCATCAGCTTCCTCAGATGGTGCATGAGGCCCAACATCTATTGCATCTCTGAAGGATGATCATTTTGCCACTCCACTATCTAGGGGGGCCATATGGTTACCATCATTAGTAAGTATATCGATTTAAAACCTATATAAATTAATGAAACATTTCATGAATTATTCAAATTGATATAAATAGTAATATTATAGATAAAACTATAAATACAATTGATGTATATGACTTGAGGGGAATTAAATTTGGGGTCCTATTGGATGATTTTGGGGTGTGTAGGGGTGATTTGGTTGAAAATTATGGACAAATACAATAGTACACTATGTTTGAGATGGTGATCCTTTCTATAAATTATAAATATTTGAGGAATATTGTCGTAACATATAATAATGACATGTTCAATATGAAAATAATGTTTATACATGTATAATATTCCTTTATGATTAATTTAACAAAATTTAGTAAATATAATAATAATTTTTCATGGTTTTTATTTTTATATTTTTTTCATTTCAATGTTCCATCATTCATTTCACACCCATGCACCATGATAAATTTACTCATGAAATTGAGAGACATAAAATGGAGATTATGACATATGTTTAGTGTAATTTCATTAATCATTCAATTGATACATGAAAAAGTTACTAATGGAATCTAATACCCATGACTTTGGACCCACTAATCTTTTATTAGAATTATATTTTTTCAATTTGGTGGATGAGACATAAATTAAATTGATTTTTAGAATGTATTATTGAGTGCTATAGCACTTAAAAGTGTTGATTTTGGATTATTTTTAATGCATTGTTGCATTATCTGATGCTTGGAAAAGTTTTAGAGTGTTTGGAAATGAAAAAGATCTTTTCTAGAGAAATATATGGAAGTTCATGAATTTTTCAAATTGTGCAGTCCTCTAGGAGAAATCATTAGGCCTTAAAATTTGGGGTCAAATGGTTTTTTAAACAATTAATGGTGGGGCACATATTCTTGAATTATTTATGAAAAAAGTTGTAGAGGTGGATCCATGAGCTGCAAAAGATTTTAAAAATGATGTTCCTAGCCCGCATGGTTAGTTCCACATAACCAATAGCCCTAAATGATTGGCACTAGGCTATCCCAAACTGTGCTTGGTGTGGCTCTTGGATAGTTAGAGGTACATTGTTTTTGAATAGTTTTTCAAAATGTATGACCCTAAACATGGACCTCATTAAAAGAGGAAAAATAATGATTTTCCCCAATGATATTAAATAGGGTTTACCCCATTTTCCTCCCCTATTTTGTGAGGTACTCTAAATGTTCACATCTCCTTCCTATCAAATATCTTGGTGGGTTATCCCTTGTTTGAGCTTGGAATAAATCATCACCAGTCTTTTTATATCACCATCGTTATATATATTAATCCCAATTCTTCTTATCATCTTTTTTTCATTTCGTATAATGTGAAAACTTCATGCAATATATTTTTTCCAATTTTCATGGATTCATTTAATCTTCCAAATTGTCTTGAATGGACTCAAATTAAAGCTTGATAATGTACAGATAAAGAGTCCTAAAAATGATGTATGTGTTCTAGCAATTTTACCTTAAAGGTGAGTCATTATATATCATGTTTCTTCATTCTTCATGTCATACATTCCATATTTTTCCTTAAATTTAAAATTTTCCTTAAAATAATTGTTATTTTTGTTATATTTTCTCGGTATACCCTTTTTTATAGTTATAGGTCGCCGAAATTAACTGTTTCGACCACTTTTAGTGTGATAATTAGATAACCATGGTATATTTAGTGTTAACAAGGTCATCAATCTTCAAAGTGGTGTTGGATTCCACCTAATTGAATGAATTATGGAAATTAATGGTTACTGATTGGTATTACCACTTCACTTAACCCTCAAATAATCATTGGTCCTGCCTTTGATTTAAACAAAGTTTATTGATTTTTAAATCATTCCATATCATGTATCAAATCTTGACCAACCTATAATATATTTGTATTACATGGGCATGGAATCCCATATATTTGTGATACTCAGAAAATGAATCCTATATCGTTGTGATACATAGCCATAGAGAATGGCATTCATGTGATAATCGGGCATGAAGACCCACATATATGTTATATTCAGGCATATCCTCCTATTTCATTTGATATACAGGGAAGGATTTCCACATACATATGATTATTGGGTATGGATTTCCATATAGATGTGATATACAGGAATGGAATCCCATTCACTTGTGATTTCTAGGCATGGCGTCCCATATACATCTATTTTACAGGCATCTAATCCCATGTATATGTGATTTTTGGGAATAGAGCCCCATGGATATGTAACAACCAAGCATGGAATGTCATACACTTTTGATACACAAACATGGGAACCCATATAATTCAAGATACTCAGACATGGAATCCCCAATCACTCTACAACACTGTCACAACTATCCATGGATGCCTAAGTTATACCTCGAGTCTAAGCTAGTATGGGTATCTATATATAAGGATATATATGTCATGAAATATATAAAACATATACATGCATATATATATATATGGCTTAATTCTCAGAGACATCTTGGCATAAGAAAAAGAAGGTAGTTTTATCCTAGTATCATTTAGGAACCAAACCTAACCTATTTATAGATTATATTTTTTCTTACATTTTTATACATCTACTGTTCTCATTTTATATGAACCATTTGTCTTATAATAAAATATATTAGTGATTCATACTGATAATATCTTTCATTCCATTTATAAATATCCATTTCACTGGGTGTACCTAAACAAACCTCATGGTTGCAGTTTTGGGGTCATGGTGTGTGATACACCATGTACATGGGAGATTTGGAAGACATGACTGAGCTGGAGATTAGGATGCTTCCAGAAATTGACCTTGGGGATTTCATATTATCTTTGTGAATTTTATCACTTGTTTTATGTATATTATTTTTATAATATAGCATGATCATGCATGGTTCCTTATTCATTATTTTTTATTGTAAGTTATTATTATCTTCCACTACTCGACTCTTCTTCTGCTTTTCATTTTCATAAAAATTCCTCTTATTTTTATTAGTAATCTATAATCAATAGTCTCTCCACTTTACCACCTTTACATCCTCAATGCTATTAAAAATTCCCAATAATGTGAGGAGTTATTTTAGAGGCCATGTAACTAACTGTCTTGGGGTGCCATTTTAGTGGCTCAAAAATCAGGATGTTATAAGGCATGTCTAACAAGTAGTGGAAGTTGTTTATTAAAACAAAAAAAACGATTTATATCTTCAGGTGTTAACATTTTTATATTGAATTAATTTTCATAAACATATCAAAATTATACATTTTTAATTTATTTATTTTATTTTCAAAGAGATCTTTAGAGAGAAATAATGTCATTCATGAAAAAAATTAATTATTTATATAGTTTTTTATAGAATTTTTTGAGGTAAATTATTATATAGGTTTTATTTTGTTAATTATTATTTAGATACTTATATTATACCATGATATTTTATTTCTAACAAGATATGTATATACTCTTTATTATAAGGGTCCAGGACTTATGTCACCTGGTTGGATAAATATAGATATGTATTGAAAAATTCATTACATTAAGTTTAAATTAAATTCATTTTAAAATAACATTTCAAAAAAATATATTTATTTCTAGGTATATTTGTAATTAAAGTTTAAAATAATTTTATTTTGTGTTTTATTTTCAAATGGACATATCACAAAATACATTAATTTATTTTAATTTTCTAATAAAACATATATTTTTATTTTTATTCTAATTTGTTTTAAAATTTTAGGAATCTAGATTCATCTCAGTGAAATATGGATAAGTTAATGTTTGGATGAGTCATTGGCTACTTCTGATGAGTATGTGGAGTCTTCTAAAGAGTGAATTGCTACTTTAGAATAGTCCATGGTTGTTTTGAAATGGTGAACATTGACTTTGAATTATTCTATGGAAATTTATGATGAGTAAGAATTGACTTTAGATTATTCATTGGCAATATAAAATGATTCAATACTTTTATAAATTCAACAATCAGGAGAAGGAACTAAGTGACTTCATATGAGTAAAATCAAACCTTTATAATGATCATTTACACTATAACCCAAAATCCTAGATCCACATTATCATTAATTCAAACCAATAGTAAGAAACCCCATTGATTGTAATGATGAATATCAATCATGATACATGACTGATAATCCATTAAAAATCCAATAAGAATAATTTTCAATTTATACAAGTATTGAATTGTGATAGTGAAGGAAACAACCTAAAATCCAAAATAAGACAAAATTGTAAAATTCTTGACCACTGGATAAGGAAATTGGAAAACAATTATCTACAAGAAGGGAATATGGATAAATAAGAGGATTACTTGAAAGGATGCTACTATTTATTTCATATTTCCTTGTTTTTTTCTATATTCCACCTTGCAGAAATGTCTTTTTCTTCCTTGTTTTCCTATGATACCTCTCACATATATGGATATAACCTTGTTTTATCGAGTAATGTAAGGATATATTATTTTAATGATTTCATCACACACATTAATGTACATATTATTGTCTTTATTGTTATATAATTTCTATATGGCATAGTGTTTTATAACTTCAAATGTGATTACATTTGATTTTTTTTACATTCATGGTCAATGACCCATCCTATATTTCTACCCATTCGAGATAATATATGGTGGAATTAACTGGTATAACTGTTTATGTTCTTAAAAGTTATTGGCATGTGTCCAATGGGTAGTGTACACTATTGGATTTCTTAGAAGAATAAGAACTCATTTTGAATTTCCTCAGTAACCTAAGAGTTATTTACTATATCCCTTACACACATATTGTGGATCGATCAATTAGAGATATTTATGATGTCAATCCTCAAAAAATTAATTCATCAAAGGTTGAGTGTTGTATCGATTATAGAATCTCTCATTCAATAATTAATAAGTAGAAAAGGAAAAAATTTCATGACAATAATTGAATTATAATTAGACAACTATCCTTGAACTAATCACATATCATCAATTTTATTTTCAATAAATATTTATTATACTATATTTTAATATCTATCTTTAATTTTCTTTTACTAGTTTTAAAAATAAACCAAACTGAAATATCTCTTTTTATAACATTAATTGAAAACATTTTTTTCAATAAAAATATAGATACATCCCTAGTTTAACACAAATATATATTTAACCTAATATGAAAATATATGTTTTGTAACACCCAATATATTGGTGGTAAAAATAATCCCCCTCACTCAATCCTTAAAATAATATATAAGTGAAGTACAAAAATATTACCTAATAATATTTCAAAACACTGGAAAATTTGGATTTCCTTTTCCAACGCTGTGATTCAAAATCTCATAATGTCTCCTTAATTTTCTTAATTCTAGTTTATTTATGAATTAATTCAATTCAAATCCATATATTGCATCCTCCCATGCTCATTTAAACCTACATTTCTTGTTTTATTTTTATCATCATTCATTTATGAATTCATAGAAAATAATATCACATTCAATGTTCTGGAAGGTATCGTTGTATTCCTGAGGAATTTATCCATCTCCACCCAATAAGTCAATCATTTTTTTTAAAATATTGGGGTATTTTCTGAGTTTTTATATACATTAATGGTTGGTGGTTTTTTCTTTTGAAAACTCTAAGGTAAGATAATATGTGTGGCTCTATTTTGAATCAAAATACATGATGTAGTTTCTTTAATATGTTTTGGTAGATTCGATAATTTTAATAGATTTAAATGGAAATTAAAATAATAAATTAATTTTCTAGGAGAATTATTACCTGATGGATCACATTTATTGATATGTTGGAGAATTTTCGTATCCTTTACTAGTGTTAAGTAGATATTTCAATAAAGTTTCTTCAACTTGAACCCATTAATAGAAATTGGGCCCTTATCTACTTATTTTAAAAATTAAATATAACTAAAACGGTGTAAATGTGGTATAAATAAATTTTCATCCCATAAAGAATGAATATTACCTTAAATTATCTCTAGTATATAATTTTAAAGTAACACATGGTCCCTGGTATAGAATTATTTTTATTAGATCAGTTTATCATGGGCTATTATGGGTCATTCTTTATAAAAGTAACTCATCTCAAAATTTCCTATCTTAATTTCATTAGGTTCCTTCACTTTTAATTTAATTTAATTTATAACTATATATTAATCCATATTCATTTCTCTCACTACCCAGCATGCCTTAGGTTATTACTCTACAAGTAGGTGACAACTATACCCATAAATAAGACGTATGGAATCATTACAATGGGTGATTCCTAGGTTGTCCTATAATCCCATTCAGTGCCTTCCGACATTTCTCCCTAATCCAATAAGTTTAGTTTAATTGTTTTTTATATAATTACTTTTAACTACCATTTCACAACATTGTCTTGTCTATTTTTTTGATGGTGGTAGTCTCTTTCCGTCTTATGATGCACTACATACTTCCTAATCAGAACCACTATAATCCTATTACAAAAAAGTGTTATATGATCACTAATGACAAACCTTGTTACTCTAAAGATATAAAACTGCTATCCCTAGAAAATGAATATAAAACATTAGAATAATCTGATTTGGCTGCCTTATATTCATCAAATTTAATGATGTAATCAACTACTAGTAGAATGTAGAAATATCCAAAAGTCATGGGAAAGGTTCCCATGAATTATATTTCCAAAACCTAAAAAATTTAACTATATATTATTATTAATTTTTAAATTCCTTATCTATTATACATGGACCAAATAAATTTAAATTATTCACATCTTTAACAGAATTCATGTGCATATAAAAAATTTAGCCTAATATATTATTGTTTCTATATCATTTACAATTTCCCTTTAAGGTCAAAATTAGCCTCCACAGTATATAATTGACAGAAAATAAACTACAACATGAATCTCACTCTTAGGTAAACATTTTCTTTATCTTTTAATAATTTTAAATTTTCCATAGATAATTATTTTCCCAAATGTAAAATTTTGAATCGTCTTTAGGTCTAAAAACTTAGTTGGTGTTGAAATGATATAGGAATTGATAAGTTACCACAAATTAGGACATATCAGCCTAATAAGGATCCTATCATTCCAAAAAAAAAATTCTCCATAGATTAAGAAAAAATTTGGTTCCTGGTCTAGAATTTACACTTTAGTAGTGTTGGACAACCTACTTTGCTGATTTCCCACTAAGTTATCAACTACTTTCTTATCCTTCATCTCTATGTTGATCTCTTGAAGTAGAAAAATAAATATTACCAGCCCCATTTAGAATTTAAATTATTAATTAAATACCATAGGACCACATGATTGAAAAAAATAAGATGTTATTTCCTAAAAAAATAAGATTTGAAATTTTAGAAGGAAAAAATTACTATTAAAAACCCTTTTTCAGTTGATGAGTATAGGTTCGATGTTGTATCCAATATCCTTGTTGAATATGAAAATAACATGATGTTTTTATTAAATTATTTGGATTATTACCACCCCAATATAAATCTTAAATTAATTAAAAATCATTTCATTGGGGGTTTCTCTATTTTTCGGATACATTACTAGGGATTTGATAAGCTTGGAAATTAGTTCATCAAAATATTTCCTTCAATTGTCTTAAAATATAAATTTATAAAGAGTCAAAAGTTACATGGATAGAGGAAGTTAAATTTTACTAATATCTTTTTTGAATCTTTTAAAGAATCATGTATCTCTCTGAAAAAATATAACATGTTTCACGTAAGTTGGATTCTGTAATTATCATGTTATATCAATTTTAGACTTTTCCACAATTTATTTTGTGAAATATCCTGCCAAGAAACCATTCCCTGGTCCACCGTGAAATGAAACTCTTAAAAATATAAAATTTGATTTATTTGAAGGTATTTTTCTATAACCGTTTATATATTTTTTCATAAAATGAAAAAATAATAACCCAAAATAGTGAAGTCATCTAAAAACCCTTATAGATTGTCTTACATATAGATTTAAAATATTCATACAATGCATTTTTGAAATAGACATGGAAAATTACATAAGATAAATGGAATAATTATATGACAAAAGTTATCATAGATATAGGTAAATGTTTTCTTCCCTTGATTAGAAACTGAAATACACACCTAAAAGTGACTTAGAAATATACCATAAAATAATAATGGGGTTTTTCATCCAAACAATATGATATCTAGAAAAAAATTTAATCAGGAAATGATCCTTTCAAGTGACCTGATTCAATTTCCTATATTCTATACACACTCTCCTGGTATTCTAATTTAAAATAGTTGTAAATTAATTTTTCTCATTCCTCACTATAATTTCCCTATTTATTGGATCTATATAAACAAGATATACCCATTTTGACTTAGATATTTGAAAATCATTCTATCTTCTAACCAAATTTCTATCTCAATTTTGAGTAACTCTATTAGGGTTATATTCATCCTCCTATGGAGTCTCCTCACATGATTTTAATTTTCGTCAAGAAGAATTCGAGGAATGTGGATTTTGGGATATATTCCTAGAATATCCTATAATACAAATACTATTACTTTCAAATTTTCCCATAAGATGTCAATAAATTTGTGTTATGGATGTGGGGATAGGCTAATAGTAATAATAAAATGTATATTTTACCCTTCCTTTAGTATTAAATATTAACTTTTAGTTGGTACTGGTTTTAATTATAGATTAGGGGATGTTTTAAAGATGAAATTTGATTGAGACATCTCACATCCAGAGTTTTAATTTCATAAGTATAAGATATAAACCAAACATATTCATCAAAAAAATTATATTCCTTATATAATTAAAAAGTCACATCTTCTTCTAATGTTGTTATTGATTTTCAATATTTCTAGAAATCTACCTCTTCCATATATTTTATAATTATAAATTGTTTCCCTAAGAAAAAATTATCATGAAACATACCTAGATAATCGCTAACATTATCATCCTTAATGTGTGATAGTGTAAGAAGGTAATGATCGTACTAATGTAATGTGTCATAGTCAATTATTTTGAAGAGGATTGTGTTATCTCCAAACACTATTGTGAGAGTTTATTCATAAACGTTGTTGATTGTGTTTTTTTAATAATGGTCTACCTATCATAATGGATAACTATGTTGGGATTCTATTGTCTGATATGTTGATCACATTAATGTTTGATATAAAGCACACATTTTATCAATCTATGAAGTAAATCCATAAAGAATCCCAAAGGAAAAAGAAAAATACAAATTTGAAATATCCACAACAACTCTTATGGAATTTGATTATTCCATATACATAAATGTGAAAAATCAATTAGGAATTTCATTAGTGGAAGTAACTAAATCAGATGAAGAATCTATGAAGTAAATGGACCTCTTATGAAAGGGATAAATGTTTTTATATCATTTCATTTATAGTGAATTTTTATGGTTATCAAATATGATATACATTTTATTAAATTTATTATTTCTTTCAATTTAAATTTAAATTTCTTCGTGCAAGGTTCTTTACAAAACAAGATATACATTGGAGACCAATTTAGTGCTTCTAAAGAAGGATTTATGATCTTATATTTCTTGAAAGTTTCTATAATTTCTCTTGGATTTTATTCCTCTTAGATGTTCTTTGATGAGATCATTCTTTAAGGGAATGGAAATAGGATATATTTTTTATCACTTTATTAATTATTTATGTGTGTTTTTAGTTTTATTTTGTTTTTAAAATCTACTCCTCTTCTACATCCACCTATTTTATCCCATATTGTTTTTTAGAAATAATTATTGTTTTTTCAATATATTTTCATTAAATCAAAGTAGATTCATTTTGGGTTCTTGTGTGGCCGGGGAATTAGTTTCCTTGTCACTTCTTGTGGTCATCATTCTAACAATACCCTTTTTATTTGGATCATTTTGGGAATGAAGTTACCCTCAATTTTTTGAAATAATATCTACAAGACTAATAAGACAGGTATTTGTTTCCTTGAATTCATTCCTAAGGTACTTAAGTTAATATCATTACTGAAAATATATATTGAATCACACGCAATTGTAGGGTTATTATAAATATTTTTTACTATAACAGTAGATATGGGTAAGCTAGTTGATTTAAAGGTTATTCATTTATCTATTAAAAATTTATGTCTTCTAAGAATGTTGGTGATTATTAGAACTAGTTTTGATATGGTGGTTTGTCCTAATTTTGTGGATTTATAAATTCATAATGTATATGAGAACTTTCTCACATTACATGTTTAGTTTTATGATATGATATTTTATTGAATTTTTTTTAAAGTTCCCTATCCCTAATATATCATTGTTCTGATCATTATAGTTTTTAAAAGATGAACACAAACCACATGCCATAACTAGCCTTTGATACTCATTGGATTTATTTAGAATCATTTGTTTGATAAGAATGGTTAGTTCCTTATGATTAGATTCTATTAATGAAGATGATTCACAATCCCTGGGCTCATGTAAACCACTGTTCCTTATACCTCTAATAGAAAACTGCAAGGAATTTTTGGTAATACTCTAAATAAATATTTTCCCTGCATTTGTGATTAATCATCAATAGATTCTATTGTGGATGTATCTAAAAGGTTACAATAAATTTCTTTTAATAATTGAAAGGATAATATAATTAAATGGTTACCTCATAGGATTTGTGTGTCAAACAAGAACACAAATTCATGAATCACTCCAAATATTAATAAATAGTCCCTCCATAATATTTTATGATTTTCTAGATCTCATTCCTTATAGATGTACATATTGAAGTGGAAAGGAATATCTGAAGATAAATTATTTAAAGATCATTCCAATCATGCACTTCACTTAGTTATAGACTATATAACCAATTCTTAGATCCTCCTTATAGTTATGAAGGTAATTCTATAAACATGACCAGTTATTAATCCATGGATCTTGATTTAATAATTGACAATATTAGTGAAAACTTGTCAATATTATTATTTGATCCTTCAAATTTAAAACCATGGAATTTGAGAATCAATTATATTAGACCTGTTTTATGTTCATAGTAATTCTATAAAGTAGGAATTGAAATTTAATTTATATGATTTAAAAATTTGGGTGGGAGTGAAAAAGTCCCTTAAGGTTTGATCTAGTTTGGCGACAATATGGGTAGTCTCGTAGAAATTTTTGTAATATAAATATAGTCTATGGTGGAAAATTCCCCAAATTAAATTATAAGTATAATTTTTTTATTTATTTTTGGTAGAGTTATATATATTAGGGTCAAGAGAGATGAGTGGCATGTGAATAGACCTCATCATGAAATTTGATGTTAGTATTTTCCATCTCCACCTAATTATAAATTGTTCCATGTATTTTATAACCATTGTTGAATGTTTTTTAAAAATATATTTATATATTGGGTTAAATATAGAATAGTGGAAACCAAGGGTGGTCCCTAGACATGGATTCTCAAAAAATTATTACCACTTAAATTTAGAAAAGGGGTGTTTTGATTTGGTAGGTTTTAAAAAAAGTAATATTATAAGAAATAAATGGATTAAAAAGGAGTGTGATGAAAAGTTTCAACAAAAAAAATTTAATGGGAAATGATTGGGTTCTAATCAATTATTTATCTATAATGTAATTAAAGTCATCAAAAGGTTGTATATTTTTCTCATTAATTAATGAATGATCAGTTCCATAATACATTCACCCCACCATTAACTAAATTTATTTGGTAAATAATATATATCACTACCCAATCTAGACTCTTTTATATATGTGTTAGTGATAAAATAAATCACACATAGTTATCTCATGAAATTCCCAATCATGTCTTCTGCTTCTTATGAAATACATGATTTTCAAGTGCCTCTTCCACGCATTTTAGAAATCTCTAATCCCTACACCAATCATTATAGTTTATTTAATTAAATATACGATTGAATGTGTCAAGGGATATAATTAATCATTTTTAAAAGTAATTATATAATTAAAATAAATAAGTTAAACAAAATCACATTAAATTTATAATTTTTTATGGTACACTAACATCATTTAATATTTGAAATATTTATAATTCCTTCATTTTTGTGAATCAATTAATACAATCATACCTTCATACCTTCCCTGATCTCCAAAGGTTCCTCCCTTGTATTCATTGGGAATAATTGATGAACATTGAAAAATAAGATGTTATAGTAAGGTAGAATTCATGCAAAACAATAAAAACCAAAAATATCATTCATATCCAATTAAGTCCTCTAATTCTTTAGCCTCATTACCTTATTATAGATAATTTGTTTTCTTTTTATTTTTAATACAGTAAAACATCGAGAATTTTTTTTTCTTATTTTGAAATTTGATTTGTTTTCTTTATGTTATTCATCTAATCCTAAAAAATCACATCCTTCCTTGTTTTATTTTGAATGTATTTTCATGGATGTATCAATATTGAGAATATTTATTATAATCTATGAGGAAGCTTGTCATTGGTGTGAATTAATACTAATTTGGATCATTGTTTGTGGGTGGTATATTAAATGATCCTTATAAATTTCAACATTTACTTACTTGAAGTCACCTAATTCCCTTTCCTAATAATTGAATTTAAAAATGAAATGAATCATCTAAAGTGGATTGAGACTCATCAAAAGTTGAGGTTTACTCATATGAAATACCCTTTTACAGATATAAAGTCTTTAATCACCCATAATAAAATCAAAGAGATAGTCTAACATCTCATCCTTCTTAATCAAAATATTTATTCAGTTTTAAAAATGACACTTTATCGCATATTGTTAACCATACATTCCATCAGCATCAAATTTTTTTCAATATTCAATTTCTAAATTCAAATAGAAATCATCCAAAAGTATAAAATTTGAAATGAATCATAATTGGCTCCCTCGAGGTCTAAAAATCCACATTCCCTGACATCTCATCCTATAAAGGAAAATATTTTTCTCAATTCAGGGCCGTTGTTATTAAAATGAAAATATTAAATACCTTATATAAGTTTATTTTCTCCATGAATATCTTTTAATCAAATTTTGGTTATAACAATGATATATCACTATGGTTTCTTTATAATATTTACAGCTTTATCACACCATTAATGAAAAAACATTTTTGAGTATTTTTATTTAAATGTAGTTGTTTTATTTTCCCTTTTTTAAAATTGATTTATTATCTACTATTTTATTATCATCAATATAACAAAATATTTCGTTTTTTTAATTATTTTTTTCGATGATATTTATTAACCATTCTTCTAATATGATAATTTTTAATGAAACAATCCTATTTTAAAATATTGTTAAATTTTATTTTAATGTAATAATTTATTATTTATTTTATTATTTTTTATTTTTATTACAACTATTTGGTTTCCTATTAATATTTTTATATATTCTAATTGTATTTTAGGAGAAATTTGATGGTAGTAGTTATTGGTAAATCCAAATAATACATAAAACTCATTAGAGGAACAACACAATGAATTTTAGTTTTTATGATATATTTCAAAACCATTATCATTGATTCTAATATAAATGATTTTTATTTTAATATATTTTTAAAATTTATAGCTTTTTTTAGTTTATTTTATGGTGATGTAATGGGTTTTTTTAGGATGGTGATAATATCAGAGGTAATGGGAAAATGATGGAAGTGGTGGAGTGATGGAGGTGGTGGGATGAGGGAGAATTCTTATTTGACTTGTGATGTTTTTTTTATAAAAATGATAAATAATTATGTAACATATGGTTGTTGAGTTATTTTGAAGTATATATATTTATTATATATATTAGGTTTGTATATTATTGTAAAATACATTGTTTCTTTGTTTTAATTGACATATGTATAATTAAATTATAATTTACTAAATATTTTTATTATTTGTATTTTTTATTTTTTATTTTTTTCTGTTTAAAATTGGTTTATTATTAATTTGGAATCCCGAGAAGAATTTACCTGACTACCGGGGTGAATCAATTGTCAGAAATAATATTTACTTTTCTTCAATTTTTACTATTTGGATGATAATTTCCCATGTTTCCGGTAAGCTCATGGACCACATTATTATCCCAAAAAAAATAAAGATGTTAATTGAAAGAGAATAGATGTAAAATACACACAAATATATGGAATTACAATTATCCCATCACTAAGGTATTCAGGATTAAATGTTGTAATTTGGGTCAGACAACCAGTACACCTTTTGATTTTATTCCATTTTTTAGGATCCAGAATGATAATTATTCTAGAAATTTTATTATGAGTAAAATTTTAATAGGTTTTTTATTTATTAAATTATTTTTTAGTGAGTTTTGTGTAATATTTAGTTTTGGATTTATTTAGGTTTTATTTGGGTTTTTTTTGGAAGTTACAATAGTTTATTGAAAATATGGTTAAGTCTTGAAAAAAATAATTTTATTATGTTTTAAAATGGGGAAAATATATATTATACCAGGAAATAAATATTATGACTTAAAATATTTAAAAGGAATTCCTTGCAATGTATATTTGGTTCACCCAATGATGTGATGAAAATAATGGCTATGTATTGGATGTGTGTTTTTTTTGTATGCATATGGTTTTTATTGGGAACCCTTCTAAAATTAAACTAAGGTTCCAACCTTAAATTAATATGAAAGATTTCTAAAAATATTACCTATGGGGTATTTATAATTAATAAATGTCCTATAAAAGAGCCTCTATTAAGTTACTCTTATTTATTGGTACATGTATCTAAGAGTCCAACATATAGAAATTGAAAAGTTTTGAGCACCTAGTATGTGTATGAGTAAATATTTTTAAAACATTTCATACTTTAAAGACAACATCCCACATGAGATAATATTTTTTTATTATATGAGATTCATTCTATGGGGGTGGGAAAATTGAAATTTTTTATGTAAGGATAACTATGGAGTCATTATATATTCGTAAGATTCATTTTTCATGAATGAAAATACATGCGAGTAAAATCCTTGATACGTGAGAGTCTTTTACTATGAGAGATTTAAATTATTTGGGGACCACTATGATATATAAGGGTCGTTGTTCTAATATAAAAGGGTCATTTATTTTTCTTCCCTATTGTATGTAAGGGTTCCAGTGTTTGTGAAATGGTATTGATGATGCATAAGGGTAAGGACCATAAATAAGAGTAAAACTATTTATAAGAGTTTAATATGTTTTTAATATTTTAAACATTTTCCAAAAATGTCTAAATTGATAAATTAAATGGGAAATATGATTATAGAAGTGATTTCGAGAATTAATTTACCATATCATAATGGAATTTACCTATAAATATCTTTCGTACTTCTTTTGTTCTCCAGTTGAGGTTCAAGATAGAGCATGTTTGTTCTTCATTCAATATAATATTTGGAGTATCTATGGATAAGGCTGTGAGTCTATATTCTTCAAATATTTATATTTATTGTTTTTACAACATAGTTTTCTAAAAACCTATAGTTTTAGTAATTTTTATAGGTTTTTTGAATCTTATGATTGAAGAATGGTTAGATAAATATTCATTTCTAGTGGATTTCATAATAATCTTGGTATGTGGTGCATAGTAGTTCCCTATGTTATAAATGTGCTTATTTATTGTGAAATAAGTTGGAATGTGTAGGATTTGTCATGTGTTACTAGGAATAGAACTACAGTAATTTTTTATTTTCTATAAATTTTACTTAAGGGTAGTCTCATATGGAAAAAGGTGGATGTGATCTGGTATGGAATTCATACCCACTGTTGTCGGTTTAGGTCATGAAATTCTTGATGTCGTGAATTTAATAATACTAATTTTATGGTTTTTAGTTCTATTTAGATGGTGTTATCCATTTTCATGATGAATATGGGCTTATGAGGTGTAACCATTGGGATTGTTCAAGCCACTCACTATGGGGATAAGTTCGTTGGGGTCTAATGCACATAGAATAGGACTCATAAGGTGATTAAGTCCACCCATCATGATATGAATTCTCTATAGTTTAGTAGCATAGGTACAATGGTGTTTTACATTTATTTTCAGGAGGTATACACCATAAATGGCCATCAATGGTTATGGTGATTATTGGATAAGAGTGGGATCCTTTCTAGATATGTGAGATATGAAGTCGTACAAGTGGTGGATGTTTCATTGGGGTGTTTTGGTCGGTATGGGATGATTATTCTAGGCGAATAGAGAGATTTTTGGGAGGATGATGGAACTTATAGTATGATATACCATGAATCTATTGTTCCATGTTATGAAATTTTGAGGTTGATAAAGGTTCTCTCGAAGTTCATCAAGAACAAATGGGTATACCTGTATAATATTTTTTTATTTTATAATTATGTCTATGTTCATGTCTGGGTAAATGATAGGGACACTAATTATGGACACCATTAGTAATGTCCTATTGATTTCATAATCCAACATAGAATGAGACTTGTGGGATAGGAGTAGACTTTATGTCTCTTGGTTCATGTAAGGGATACTGGTTTTACATCAGGATCCTAGTGGAGATAAGATCATAGGCTGTGCATTAGTTGTAAGGCACAGAATCTGGGATGGGTAATGTTGTTCCTTAGTGTCATTATGGTAGTTATTATTATTATTATTTTTACATATACATATATATTTGTCCTTTGGGAAATTATTTGTGTTGTTTATAGCTTACATGGAATAGTAATTGTTTATTAAATTGACCATATGTATTTTTGGATTGGTGTAACTTATTATTAAATTTTTTTCAAGTTATGTTGATATTGTTATTATCTATCTTCAAATGGTATATTCTCCCCACTATCACATAATTGACCCTCTCCTCTAATTAGTTTCTTTTTTTGTATGAATATTTACACCTAAGAACATGTGACACTATGATCCAATTACTATGGGGAGGACTTGGTCAATGAATTAAATATTGGTACCAGAGTGGGTCTTGGTAAAATGATATCATGTGATCAATATTTTTTTGTTTGGGTTGTGGTAGAATTAAGGTCTTGGAATGTGTTTGAACATAGCATAGATTTCATGAAGTCTCTCTGGAAAGCATAAGTATAGGATTAATTTCATGTTATTAGGGGAATGATGATTGATATATTTGTTTTTTGAGGTTATAGTTTGGTTATTATATTTGGATAAATTAGTATTTCATGTTAATTATTTATGGGTCATACTATTGGCCTTGAGGTGCAAGTTGTAGTACTCATGCATCATTTTAGACAAGGAAATATCTACTAATACGTGTTAGTTTCCTATAATTTATAATTTATTTCTACAATGGAAAAAGGTATTTAATATATAAATTATTACAAATATTCTAAAAAAGGTTTTAATACATGGTATTTTAGTGACATTCTACCCATCTAACCTATGAAGGTTATGAAATTTCTTCTTGGGTTCTAGAATGGGATGTTCATGTCTATATAAAGTGTCATCAACAAACTATATAGAGTTTTACATTATATAATCTTGGTGAGGTTCTAAAAATCCATCCTAAGTATGCGATTCATGGTATGAGAAAGAATTTTAATCCTACATTTGTATCGTGTTTATGGTACTTGACCCGGACATGCATAGGTGGATCTGTTAGGCCAAATGGTTTGGCTATGGATATGGTTGGGAAGTGTAAGGAATGTGGATCATCCAGACTATTGCAGTTTTCACTATTGGAATCGTATGTATGGTTATATATATATATTGAAAGTGAGTTCAGGGGGAGGTGAGAAGAATCCAAAAACAGTGTCTCCATGGTAGGTAAGATATACATTTAAATTATATGAGTTTGGGAAGTGTTTGAAAGTTTATCTCAAGGAGATGTAGGTTTGGTTTATCAAGATAAATGATTTGGGAGCTTATAGAGATTATTTTTATAGAATATTTTATAATGGATTTCATGAACTAGGTTTAGATAAAGACATTGGGTGTACAGAGAGATTTAAGACAAAGGAAATAATCTATGATAGATGAGTTGAGTGGTTAACTGGTTTTCCATAATTTGTGGTTATATTGATGGGATATGAGATTGATATACTGAAATTTTTTTAGGTAGGTTCATGGAATGTGATCAGGGTATAAGAAAATATTCCAAAGTTGACATCTTATTTAAAAGTAGTAAACTAGGTTCAAATAGTAGAGTGGAAACCGGGAAATGAAAGAACACCATACATGATGGTTGTATCAAGAAACTAATGTAGAGAAGATATAGGAGTTTGATAGTGTTGAAATGAGGAGTCCTGAAAGTAAATTTAGTATAGGAGTCTGAGGATACGACCACCATGTTGGTCTTCAATGAATTGTCTTTTGTGCAGGATGACAGGGCTTGTTTTATTCCAATATGATCGGCCAGTGAAAGAGAATGGGAAATGTGTATAAACGAGACATATAATGTCATTAATTCAAATTACCTCACAATATGTTTTGTGTTGTGTATTGTGATAGATTTTTGTGTCAGAGGATGGACTAGGAGAAGTACCAAAAGATGATTGTTGGCATTTGGCTGCATGTGTTTGGTAAGGAAGTGAGAAGGATACCTAGCAGTGGGGGTAGTGGTCGGTAGTGAGTATAACATCATATAGAGAATATAAAATGGTTAATAATTCTTTTTTTAGTTTCTTATGAGGGAGTAACTAAATATAGTTTTGGTTGAGGATACATTGATAGCTAGTAGTACACCTTGAGCATGACATTATGGTTTAGTACAATGGGTACAGATGCCTGAGGTGTATATATGAAGAATAAATTAACCAACTTATAATTAATGTTTCATCATCATATATGATTCATTATTAATGTGTAATTAATTCGAATCATTAGAAAAATTTGGCATTAGAGGTTTTGTGTGATAAAAGTGGACATTGGGAGTGATTTAGGGTAAATGTGGACATCATGGGTGGTGTGGGTTAAAAGTGGGAATTATTATAATGATTGATTGTTTTAATTGATTATTTCTGAAAATGTGTGGATAGCTGTGGTATAAATAATAAAATAGTTTTATGTGATTTTTTAGGTATTTGGTTGATGTTATATTGAGTTGGTTATTCTATGGTGGATAGTTTCCCCGTAAGGGATATTTTTTGTTTCAGTTATATAGTCATGGTGATTGGGAAGGGATGGTTGTGTAAAACATTATCCTAGTGTTTTGATTATTAAGTGAGAAGGATTATCTATTTTTGATAATAATATTTTAGTGTATGGTTTTAATTTCATGGGGATGATCTATAATAAAATTGGGATGTTTTAAGGTCCCATGTATTTAAAGTTTTACTTCATGTGAGACCTTAGTAAAATGTTGTGATTCAAAACACTTTAGAGATTTTAGGGTTAATATTCTTATAAAATCAATATTTTTGGTATTATTATGAAATAATTGGGATTTATCTAATATTTTTGGGTGTGTTTTGTTGAATTTTCATTTGTTGAAGTATTTTCAGATGTTTTGGTTGTTTTATGAACTTGCAACTGATATTTTGAAATATCGGTAAGTCTTGAAAAACAATTATATGACATATTATAGGGGTAATATATATTAAAAATAAAATATGGAAATGGAAATGTGTGCACAATATATTCATGTTAACCTATGAAGTGATGAAAAAATGTCCACATTTTGGATGTGAATGGTTTTTTATATTTTTATGGTTTTCATTATGAACACTACTAGTATCATGATTTGTTAAAAAAATATGAATATACATAATTTATTTAAAATTATTTTGTGAATTATATTTATAATTCTATTATATCTTGTAAGCCACCCTATGAGAAGTTATTCTTATGTATGGGTACCCATATATTATATTATTACTTATGGAAATGGATAATTTTTTATAACCATATATTTGTAAGAGTAAATATTTCGAAATGGTTTGATATGTGAATATAGAAATATCATGGGTAATATTAATTTTTGGTTTGTAATACTCATCCTATGGGATTTATAAAATTTCTAATTAATATGTAATTATAACTTTGGTGTCTCCCTATATACATACACATAATTTTTTGGGTAATAAAATATGTAAGAGTAAAATCCAAGGTATGTGAGTCTTTTCCTTTATAAATTTTAAAGAGTTTGGGTCTATTGTATTGAGTAATGGATTTTATGGTGATACATAAGTGCCATTTTTGGTCTATCCCAATTGAAAATAAGGGTCCATATGTTTGTGAGATTTTTTGGATGATGTGGTTGTGTTAGGACCATGGGTACATGTAGAACCATTTGTAAAAATTTCATGTTTCAATATTTTTCAACATTTTTTTAAAAATTTATAAAATGATATATTAAAAGGGAAATATGATTATAAAGGGGATATTGAGATTTTCTCAATCAGAATGAAATTAATTGAATCTAAAAATATCTATCATTCTTATCTTATTCTCATAATGATATTGTAGAAAAATCTTATTGGTTTGTTTGGTTGCCTAAAGTAAAATAGTATCCATATGAATGGGTTGTAGTCCATATGTTTATGATATTCATATTTATTTCTCATATATGAAATTTTACTAAAAACCCTTATATTAGTGATTTTGTTGGTTTTTAGTGAATCTTATAATCAAAGATAGATCTTTTAGAGTTTACTAGTTATATTATTCTCTTATACTCTTGGTAGAATGTGGCTAATTACTTCTTGTTGTCTACATGTGTTTATGTGGTGTGCGATAAATGGGGTTGGGAAGGTTTGTGTATATGTGACAAGTAAAAGAATCAAATGTAGTTTTTATTATTCTTATGTGATACATAGGGGTAGAATCATATGGAAATGAATAATTTGATCTTGTATATCATTATTTAACAATTTTTTAGCTTTAGGCCATGATGGAATTTATTTATTGTATTGTAAAGTGGTGATTTAAGGTTTTTAAATGTGATGTCAATAAATTTTTCCATTTTCTATGGGGAGAGATAGGTTCACTAAGGTGTGGAATGAGGGATGGTAATAAATGTTCACTATGGGTTTGAGTCCATCGAGGTCATTTTTACATAGGATATAGACCTTGAGGTAATTTAGTACACTCATCGGGGGTGGTATACTCTTTATTTTAATAAAAAAATGTTACTCGTGTTAATAATTGATGTTGATGGGGGATATTCCATATTTGGTCATGGAAGATGATGACGATCTCTAGAATGGAGTGTGTAGTTTACTCGTTTCAAGAGATATAATGAGTTATTGTTTGTGCATGTGTTATTATGGCATTGTAGTTGGGTTGGGATGGTGATGTTAGGTTTTATGATAAATGGTTGGGAGGTCTAGGTAACTTTAATTATGAAATAATTTAGATTTAGAATTGCACTCCATTAATTTTCTATTCTTTTAAAGGATTTATCGGGGTTAATCTAGCATGGTTGGAGTAAGTTCTATAATAAGTTTTGGTTTCTAGTTATTGTTTTTTTCTTACCTTGATATATGGTACGAGTATTAGTTTGGAACACCATTGGTGGTTTCTTACTGTGTTCATACTCAAACCTTGAATAGTCCCTACCGGACCTATGAATACATTTCATCTCTAGAAAAGATTATATTAAATTTTCAATGTAAAAAACCTACATGATATTAGAGGATAGTTAGTGGATGAATAAAATGGAAAAAAGGGGCAGATTATCCAATTGTTTACTCAGTGCCAATCTAATAGTTATTTTGATTATTTCTTTACTTTTACTTCTGTGATTTGACTATGTTTAATCTTTCAGGTTTTATATGAATAAAATTTAATGGTAAGTTTTTATTATGTTCATCATATGTATTTTTGTCTTGTTATCAATTTTTATATAAATGGTGTCCATTAGGTTATATTGTTATCAATACTATCAATCTGTACCAGTTATAGAATCCCTCTATCACCAAATAGACCCCCATTATTAATCATAAACATTTATAATATGGGGAGATGAACCTATGGTTAAGTGACACTGTACTCTAGTTACCGTGGAGTTAATTGAGTAAGGTTTATATGACAATACACCTTTCATCTAGTGTCACATCCTTCATGAATCATCATATATTATCCCAAAAACAACATGATCACATAATTATCAATAATGAATTACATGATGTATATATTAACGTGATATTATTAAACTCCTATAATAATGTAAAATAATGTTATATTTTAAATAGATAAAAAATATAAAATATATTTGAACTTTTTTATCCTTCAACTAGCTCTATCAAGTGTCATTGGAATGTGGTTTAGGTTTTCATGGATGTTCATCCCTCAATCCAAAATTCAATGAGTTTCCATCTAATAAAATTTTCCAATCAATTAATATATTAATTATATCATTGTGGTTTCTATAATCCTAAATAATCCTTTTATATAGATATTTATTATCAATATACCATCAATGAAAATACCAATTAATCCATGTGTTCTATATCTCCTCACCTTTCACTATTAGATATATCTATTAAATATAAAACCAATGTCACCGAGTTTACAACTATTATTTACTATTTTCAGTCCACAATTCATCCCTAAAATATTTTTCTTCTGGATTTAGAATTTTCTACAATTAACATGATTTCGTGATGACTTTACAAATCCTAATGTGATTCATAATGATTAAATGTGATAAATTTATTCACGAAATAGGACTTAGTCAAACACTAGTTCCAGAAATCATGTCTAAAATCTCTTTGTAAATCTCTCACCATCAAAATTTGACTTTTGGTGTGACAATATTTCATGCATGACATCTATATATCCTCTTGTTGGAAACTTTCATCTTTTGAATGCCATGACCTCCATGGTGTAGGAAATCGATAATTTAAAAAATCAAGGTATCTTTAAATTCAATCAAGATAAGTTTTCATGTATATTTCCTTTAACTATGTAATAATAGGTTTTATACATCCAAAAAAACCATCTGAACTCATGTACCAAGTCTTATTATGGTGACGATTCTTCTATTCTGATGTAGTTTTATTTATATTATTATTTCCAAAAAATTTACCATTTCGTTATGGAATTAGACCACTCATCTCCAAAACCATTAAATTATTAATTTCTCTTGGTTAGACTTTATGGAACAATCAATTTATTTTTAATTCCTCATATGATTATTCATGATGCAGTATTCATGACTATGGTGTGATCATCTTCACTCCAGATAAAAATCAATCTCTCATAACAGAAACCAAAAAATGCATCCCTTCTTGGTAGGAATAACTCACCCATTAATCAAAATCATTGTGGTGTGATTGTAATTTCTATAGTGATGTCATTCCACTTTATTATTAAATTCATTCTGAAGGATGATAGAATCAATATTATTGTTGAATAGTCATAATTATTCACATTTGGATTTAATAATTCCTAGAAAATCATTATATCATTCTTAATCAAATAATGGTATAGGAAATAGAACTATGGTATGAGGCATAAACATAAGAATATATTTTTATTTTATATTAACTAATCATAAAATAATAACAACTCTTTCATCATAGCATTCTCTAACTCAGATAATTCTTCAAGTTTAATCCACCACTTCTTCTACAACCTTCTATAATTTCAAAAAAAATTCTCCAATCCCCATAATGATTCTACATTATCATCTCATGCTCCTCCATGCACATTGAGACTTAAACTTCATCTTCATATTTATTTATCTATGTGACAAGAAAAGTGATGTGTCAATATTTAGTTCAATCACAAGGACAACATATCAATAATAATTCCAACAAAACACAAAAAAGCATGTATATGTAAAATACAATACAATGAAATGATCAAATCAATAATCAGTTGGAATGCAAATCTATATTTATTTGAAGTTTCATTTAACAAATCTGCAGGGTTGGATATTGTTTCTGAGAGACCTTTATCCCTTGGTTAATAATAAATCATATGGATAATGGAAACATTCTTTATCAACATAATTCTTTATAATATATATATATATATATTTTTTTCTTCATACTTATGTGATTCTGCATTTATCTATAAGTTCTTTATGGCTAGTTAAGGCATATGATCTTTAATTATTTGTCACAAAAACAACTCAATAAACCCTTGATTAAATCTCCTCCACATGTTTACCTAGACAACAATAAGTCTTAAACATCGATATTTATCTTCATAGGTTACAAGGAATATCATCTGATACTCATCACATAATAGATTCTAGAATCTTGTAATACTGTTATTTAGGGGACGACTCTATACATAATCAATTTTAACTCAGCATAAGATAATCCTCATTAAAATTTGTCATCCTTGAAAAATACAATGTTTCATAAACATATCAATATCTCCAAATCATATCACACTACTCAAAATTTTATTCAGTCTATCAGGTTCAAAATCATCTTGTGTTAATAATGTCATAAACTATTAATAACAAATCCAATGTGAAATTACAATATGATTCATGCATAAACTATATCTTCAGGATATTCATGTTCACATCAAACTACAATTATAGATTAATTGGAAATATGTTAATCCAAAATATTATTTATAAAACCCATCATTGATTTATGTAACCTCATTAAATCACATGAATAAATTTTAGTGTCACAAAGTAATAAGTGTTTTTTATTAATAAAATACCCCTTTATAAATATATAAAAATCATTTTGGATTTATATGTTTCCTACCCCCATTTAAAATATAATACAAATGTAAAATGGATAATTAGTGATTGATATTATAGTTTATTCACTCCCCAATATAGGCCTAATATTCATCTCCTCTATTTAATGAGTGTGTGTTCTTGGGCTTCATACAAATCCAATAATTTATCCCAATAATATTTTACTCTGTATATGAAATAGAAGCATCATTACCTTTACCCCCATTTGATTCCTTGGGCATAAGAATGTCATATTTGGGTCCTCCATTATTCAATACATACACTACTTTTGTTATCTTAATATCGATGGGGTTTTGATGTTTTATAATTGTACACTTCTATGTGTAGTTATACCATTTTTTAGATTTTGAAGATTGAAATTCCCGTGAAACATCCCTCCATTCTTTATTTAAATTGGATCAATCACATTTAACCATAAAATAAGTATTAAACATCTTTTGGATATAAAATCCATATTCTCATTGGGATCAACCATATTTTTCTAAGGATTGTATTTCTATTCCTCAACCACTTTTTCCAGACCATAATTATGACATTACTCATCACAAGGATTTGATCCATCATGTAACAATATTTTCTATGGAATCCATTTAAGAAACGTTTTGGTTGTGTGTCCCTGTAGTTATTATCATCTCCAAGTCTCCCCATGTTTATTGTAATGACCCAAACTGTTATAAGTAAAATTCACCTTCTGATTAAACTAAATACCTTATTATATAATATGGTTATAGAAAATACAAGATATTTTTTTATTATATCCAATTATATTTAATTTAAATTTAATAATCATTACCGTGGATAATATAGTCCTTGAATAGTGATCACATTATTAGTATTAATATTGGGGTTTAATAAATCCAATTGACATAGAAAAAGGAATTGATGGCCTAGACCTGTAGGATTATACCCTATGAGTCCAATTTATCAAATATTACAAGTGACATAGAATCATTTTGATTTTCCCTTGACCAAGCCCTAGAATGGATCCAATAACCTATGTATGACAGAAATCATTTATGGGAGAAGTTCAAGATCATCGACATCACAACCCAAACCATGTTGGTCAAAGAACCCCATGAATGTACCACCATCACGAACCTTATACACAGGGAGTTTCCATTTGTGTTATAGGGGTATGTATCAAGACCATAGAAATATGAATATGTGCATTATTTTTTATATAACAATGAATATATATTCATCCAATTATTGTTACTTTTAAAATGATTTTTATTTTGATATAGTAAATATAAAATTGTATTTTTAGGTAATATTCAAATTTATTTAATGAAATTTTGAATTAATTTATTTTTAAAATAAAGAATATTTTAATAATATTATTAAATAATTTGTATCAAATATAATTGATAATAAAATTTTAGTGAAGTCAAATGTAATTTTTATAATGGTTTAAAAATATTTATTATCCAACAAACAAAACATTTCTTAATAAATTTTGATTTTATTTTAGAAGTTAAAATTCAAATATTCATAAAATTACTTATATAAAATGAATATTATTTTTTAATAATAATATCTAAAATTTCCAATGGTTCATTTTTCATAATTATCAAAGAAAGACAAATTTTTGGGTAAAAATTAAATATCATATAAATATACATTTTGTTTTATAATATCAATATAAACTAAAAGGTATTTAATAATTAATATAAATTGGATCCACAAACAAAAAAAGTCCCTTTAAAAAATATTTTTTTTGTTTAGTTTTATTTATTTTTGAAAGACTCTAGTATTCCTCCAAAACTGATAATATATTTTAAGGGATTGATTCATTTATATAAGAGTGTGACTCCCATGTACATATGAAATAAAATTATTTAATTAATTTAGGACCTTATCCTTATGAAATAAAACAATCCTATTTTGACGAGAATATGGGAAAATAATGGGATGGTTTGTGGTTTTGGATATTTTGTTATGTAGAATCAAAAACCTAAATATTAAATAAATCCCCCTCATTTCCAATATAATCACAACCAACATCCCATTTCCCTCCACTCAATATCCTTGTATTACATACGTAATATTCCTTACACTATCTATAGTCCTCCCAAGGCACCCCCATGATCTCAAAAAAAACCCTCCCAATATTTTAGAGGCACACACTCAAGTAACAGATCCTGACTTTCCTCTCCTAATTTCATTCAAAGAACCTTATTTGAAATTATTCTTTTACTATCCATTCAATTTTATTTTAATGATATTCCATTTATCATCTCTCATTTTTACCCTTATCAGAGTCCTCACTATGATGAATTTTAGTATGGGGTCTTCTAATTTCTTTTTTATTCAAGCACTTATTTTATGTTATGATTCTTAATTTAAACTTCTTTATATTGGGATATGTTTTCATAAATTACACCTATTTTCCTATTGATTTATACATTATTAGATACCCATTACACTCTCATTTATCATTATAATGATGTGTTATGTACACCACTTACCATGACTAAATTTTGTAAGGGAATTCTCTCTATTCATTTACATTCAAGCGCTTATTTTATTTTATGTTTCTTAAATTATGTTTTCTTATATTGGGATATGTTATCTAATATTACTATTAATGTTCATTTAATTTTAAAATGATGGGATTCAACTATCTCTTTCATTAAGCCTCCCATGATTCTTTAGGTTTATCCATTTCTAAGCTAAAATATAGTTAGGATTATATACTTTATTCATGTTTCATCATTAACTTGTGCCTTCTATTTCTAATTTATAATGTTGGGATATTTCTTTACGTATAACTATTACATACCATTTGATTTATATGTCATGAGATACCCATTTCCCTCTTTTCAACCAATTTTATGAATCATCATGTGATGTCATTATGTTTCTGAAATTTCACAACAATATTCCATGTCAATGAAATTGTTTACTGAATACCATACACTTTTAATTTCAAGGGTATTCACATTAATGAACATATATATTTGATTGGGGACATAAATAAATTTATTCCACACAACATAATCACTGTATATATTATTAGGATTAATGAATCCATGTTGTATTTTTTATGTGGCACACATAAGCATGACAATGAAAAGAATGTGATTGGTGTGCCTAGAATTATATAGTACACCAATGCATTAGGTAATGGTTACTATATTGATAAATCTTGTTGGTAATGGGATTGAACTTTATTCTTTTCTGGTACATTCCCCACTTGGATTTCTTGATATTTTATCCTTGACTAATGTTTATCATGCAGTATTTTAAGTTATTTCAACATTTCACATGTTAATATTACCATGATATATCTTATATCATTGTTCATGTTTATTATTATTGAACTTTAAATGACCCATTAACCTTACTAATGTCTAAAATTTATCACCTTATACCATGTTTATTCCATTTCATAGAATTATATCTCAGCCCATTCTTATATTTGTCCCCAGGTTATCCCATACAGTTTTAAATTCCATGGAATATTAGAAGCATGTCATGAAAGTTTTGAATAATATTTTTTTGTATCCTAAGTTAAATAAGTTATGATATGTACCTAATTCACAAATACACTATACATATCTGTCACGACCCGTCCTCGGGGCCCGTGTCGTGACTACCCCAAGCTCGACTTCCCTAGGCCAGGGGCTGGCGACTAGCACCAAGGTGTAATTCCCGATAAAAAGGGAAGGAATTGCATTTGTAGAGTAAATAAACACCACAGAGCAAGAAAGAAGAAGTAAACACTAAGTAAAAACTGGGTACAATAGTAAGTGCAGAAAAAGTTTGTGGGCCAGAATACAAACCCAAACTGAAAGTAAAGTACAACTGGAAAGGGAAAATAGAACTGAAAGTAAAGCCGCAGCCTCGAGCCGTCCACTGGAAGTCCCACCTGAAGGGTGGGTATAGATAGCCTCCACAGCTCCTCGGGTCCAGCCATCTGATCCGTGTACGTCCCGCCCAATGGTCCACCTCCAGGTACTGACCTGCTCCACAAGCCTCAACAACGATCAGCATTGTCCGTCGTCTGCAACCAACTCAACGTAGTGCAGGCATAGCCCGTGCAGGGGTGAGTATAAGCTACTCAGTAGGGACCCCAAGACCCCGAAAGGTCTCCCATAATCCACAAAGGATAATCGACAAAGGAAAGATAAAAACACGAAGTAACATCTTGTACTACTTAGGTATATGCCCATACATATACCTAAGTCATCAATTCTCATTCGGCTCCAACATCCGAGCCCACGTACAACCTAGTCCACACAGGAAAACACAACCCATTCCACACAGGAAAGCAAAACGTAATCCACACAGGGTGTCAAGTCAATCATACTGATGATAAGGATTGAAAGTCAAGATACATCTCACATAGGTATACTTATTTGTATGATGATAGAGATGATCAGATATAGCCACTGATTCATCTAAGTCATCAGACCCAAAAAAGATCGATAGGTACTAACCCCCGCAATGACCCACAAAGGATCTGACCCACACAGGATCTATAGATAACTTACCCCCGCAATGACCCACAAATTATCTGACCCACACAGGATCGATTGGTAACTAACCCCCGCAATTACCCACACAGGATCGGAGCCACACAGGATCTGTCGGCGCTCGCCCACACAGGACCGCTGAGCGCTGACCCACACAGGATCTGACCCACACAGGATCGGTAGCACAGATCCACGTAGGATCGCTAAGTGTTGTAGTCGTCGTCGTCGAATCCACGAAGGATTTCTGTATAGTCATCATCGTCGTCGCAGTCGCAGCCAGCTCAAGGGTTCCCACACACAACAAGCACATTCGGGAGGGTCCGATCCACGAGACGAGGGGCTGATATATCAACTGACACATAGTCTGGAGTTGATGTATCCAAAAGTTCTGTATCGTCAACCGGAACTCAACGTCGCAGACGGCGCGTCAATCGGACGCCCGGTCTGAGAGTTATTGGCTTTTTCGTTCTAGAGGCCCAGTTGGTTTTTAATTCAAAACCAACCCGACCATACTCCAACTGCATCCAAACCTCGAGCGGAGTAAGCCAAAAGGTTCTTCTCACTTAGAGGAATCCAACAAAGTCGACGGCACGTCAATCGGTTGTCTGGAGCTCAAGTTATAAGTGTTTCCGCTCTGAGGGCCCGGTTGGTTTCGTGTATGAACCAAACTGCCCAAACCTAAAGTACTCTGAAACCTTGAGTGTAATATCCTGAAACAGCCATCTCGATTCAAGGATCGCTATGCAACTAAGGGTGCGTCTATTGAAGGTCTGTAGCCCAAGTTATGGGTAACAGACCAAAAAAGTCCAGTATTCGGGGGGTTCGGGCCCGCTCCGACCCATCCCAGTACCCCCTGGGTCGGCCCGAACCGGGTCGACCCGACCCAGGTCCGGGTCCGGCCTGCTTGGGCGCTGCCTGGGCTGGAAGTCCGGTCGGGCGGCTCGGCCGTTTTGGGTGAGCGGTGCGGGGTGGCACGCTGCCCCCCCGCTAGCGAGTAACCGCAGCCCCATGGGGGGCCGCTCCTTGTCAACAGACGTGTTGAGAACCGCATCCCACCTCCTTTGGTCCCGCATGGTTGCAGGACCAGCAGCCTGCCACCGCGGCGGCCCATCCCTGCAACGCGCCGGGCCCCGCTGCCGCCTCCGGCCGCCGGCGGAGTGCTCTGCGGACCACCGGATGATCTATGGTGGTCGGATTTGCCTTCCGTCTTTGCCAACGGCCCTCTTGGGACCTGTCTTTCACTGCGAGGACCTCACAATGCCCAGGCGGCCTGCTTCATCGTCGCCCGCCAATCTGCACTCCAAGAATGAAGGGACGGTGGGTTCGGACTTGTTCGTTGGTCCGCACCCACCGCGTTAGCGGTTTAAAAAGGCTTCCGACAAATTTTAAACATTTTCCGAGGGTAAAAATCACAAAGATATAATTGAATCAAAACCCCTACCTCATTGAATTCTTTGAGCGAGGGTTCGTCGCGGAAAATCACATCGCGGAAGAGGGCGTCGCAGAAGGGGGATCGGCGGGTCGCAGAGAAGGAATGTCGTTGAAGGAGCGTCACAGAAAAAGCGTCTTGGTACACGGCGTCGCGTAGTCGATCTCTGAGGATTTGGCGTTCTTCGTCGGAGATCAGTGCGTTCTTCGCGTTCTTCGCATTCTTCCCGTTCTTCACGTTCTTCACGTTCTTCGTGTTCTTCGTCGAAGAAGAAGGCTTTTCTCCAAATCCTCTCCACGCAACAAGTTCCCACCCAAATAAAATAAGTGTTGTCTTATTTTATTAACACTCAAACCAACTCTTTGAAATTCAAAAAGAAAAGAAACGATCAATTAATTGGGGAGTTTAAAACCGCCCAATTAATGAGACGTTTAATATCCATATTAAACGCAAGAGTTGACTTCATTAAAAAGGGGGGGTGCGGGTGCGTTTCTTAATTAAAGGAGGGGGTTGAAAAAGGTGGGTCTCGTGTGGGCCCCACCCCACATATATCCTACCTAGTGGTGTATGATATTTTGGGTCCCACTTTAACCCCTTAACATAGGTTAAAAAACTTAAAATAAAATAAATGGTGCGACCCATTTATTTTATTCATTTACTTAACCCGAAAATTTAAAAACCACACCCGAGAAAACGCAACTCTGAAAAAGTTGTTTCTAAGCAATTATCGGCACTGCGATTCCATCAGTGCCCTCGGAATTCGATTCTGAGCACCGGTTCAAAAGTTAGAAAAAACTCGCTCGTTCCTTTAGAGAACGTACCCGAGCTAAACTTCGGAAAAAGATTCCGGGCACACCGGGCCTCGGAATTAGGAGCCTTTAGAAATTGTGTTCTTGTAAAATTCCCAAGAAAAATAAGAAAAAACTTCCCTAGAATTTTTTGGGTCTTTACATCACTCCCACCTCAGGGATTTATGTCCCCGTAAAGATACATCAAAAACTAGAGAAACAAAAGTGGGTACCGAGCATGCATCTGAGCCTCCCGCTCCTAAGTGCTCTCCTGGAGGTTTCCGTGCCGCCATCGGATGCGCACTAGAGGAATCGACCGTCCACGTAGGACCCACTCCTGTCGATCCTCAATCTCCACCGGGACCTCAGCAAAAGTCGCCCCATCATCAATGTCCATCTCCCCATGGTCAATGATATTCATTGGGTCGTGCACGTATCTCCTCAGCTGGGATACGTGGAAAACGTCGTGCATCCGGTGCAACTGAGGTGGTAGAGCCAGGCGATAAGACACCTTTCCAATCTTGCTGAGGACCTTGAATGGTCCGATGAAGCATGGAGACAACATGTTGCCTCGGCCAAATCTCTGTAATCCACGTCGAGATGAGACCCGCAAGAAGACGTGGTCGCCATCCTCGAACTCAAGTGGCCTCCGCCTCCTGTCAGCATAAGACTTCTGCCGTCTTTGAGCTATTCTCATCCGCTCCTGGATGACCCGGACCTTCTCTGTCATGGCCTGGACCATCTCTGGTCCCAAAAGTGCTGACTCCCCAGGGTCTGTCCAGCACAGTGGTGATCTGCAAGGTCGGCCGTACAACGCCTCGTATGGGGCCATCCCGATGGTGGAGTGGTAGCTGTTGTTGTACACGAACTCCACCAAGGGTAGGTGGTCCTCCCAACTATGACCAAAGTCGAGGACACATGCACGGAGCATGTTCTCGAGAGTCTGAATGGTCCTCTCCGTCTGACCATCTATATGAGGGTGAAAGGCAGTGCTGAGATGTAGCGGCGTCCCGAACGCCTCCGGCAACCCCTTCCAAAGCTGGGAAGTAAAGAGGGCATCTCGATCGGAGATGATAGATGATGGAACACCATGAAGCCGTACAATCTACCAAATGTAGAGGTGTCCCAAGCTCTCCACTGAGCCATGCTCTCTGATGGGTAAGAAGTGAGCTAACTTGTTGAGTCGGTCGACAATAACCCAAATGAAGTCGTGACCTCTGAAAGTTCAAGGAAGTACAGTAACGAAGTCCATAGATATTCCATCCCACTTTCACTCCAGGACCTCCAAGGGCTGTACAAAGCCTGCTGGTACCTGGTGCTCTGCCTTCACCTGCTGGCAGTGAAGCATCGAGAAACGAACTCTGCCACAGCCTTCTTCATGCCCGGCCACCAGTGCTGTCATCTGAGATCTTGGTACATCTTTGCCACACTAGGATGTACCGCCAAAGGGGAAGTGTGAAACTCTCTCAGCACCTCCTCCTATAAAGAAACTGGTACCAAGGTACGTCCTCTAAAAAGGACGTCGTGCTCTCCTCCTACAGAGAAATCAGCAGGTTCCTGTCTTGAGGATATCTGTGCATGCCGCGTCTCATAGTCAGTGTCCCCACGATGTGCCTCTCTGACCCGCTGCAGTAGTGGAAGAGTTATTGTGAGTGATTGAAGGAAGGTTTCTCCATCTCTATCCATGAAGGATATCTGCAAAGCGGCTAGCTGCTCTGTCGCCTCCCCAAGTAGTTGAATGCCCATCCTCCTGCTGAGTGCATCAGCTACTACGTTCTCCTTTACAGAAGTATAGACTATCTCAAAGTCATAGTCCAGGAGGAACTCGATCCATCGCCGTTGTCTCAGGTTCAGGTCCTTCTGCTAGAACATGTACCTAAGACTCTGATGGTCAGAATAGACTGTATAGCACTCTCCCATCAGATAGTGTCTCCATGTCTTCAGAGCGAAGACCACTACTGCTAACTCTAGGTCATGGGTAGCGTAGTTCTACTCATGTGGACTCAAATGACGTGATCCATAGGCGATCACTGCCCACTCCTGCATCAGGAAACATCCGAGTCCGGTCCGTGATGCATCACAGTAGACTACGTACCCTACTCCCCCCTCCGGGAACCTCAAGATAGGTACACTGGTAAATCTCTATCTCAGCTCCTAGAATCTCTACTGACATCTGTCTGACCACACAATGGGTTTCCTCTTCTTCATCAAAGCAGATAGTGGTTCGCAACTCTGGATAAGTCTGGCACAAATCTCCGGTAGTATCCATCTATTCCCAAGAAACTCTGCACCTCCATCAGGCTCCTGGGTGGCTCCCAAGCTAGCACTGCCTCGATCTTCGTAGGATCCACCGCAACTCCCACCTCAGAGATGACATGTCACAAGAAGTGGACCTCACATATCCAGAACTGACACTTCGAGAGCTTACCATAAAGCTGGTTCTCTCATAGTGTGTCCAGTACAACCCGCAAGTTGTAGGTGTGCTCCTCCCTAGTCGTCGAGTATATCAAAATGTCGTCGAAGAAGACCACGACAAATCGATCGAGGTATGGCTAACAGATCCTGTTCATGAGGCCCATGAACACTGCGGTAGCATTGGTTATGCCGGATGGAATAACCAAGAACTCATAGTGGTTGTACCGACACCTGAAGGCAATCTTCTGCACGTCCTCGTCCCGAACTCTGAGCTTATGATAGACTGACCTAAGGTCTATATTCAAGAACCACCGGGCTCCCTTGAGCTGATCGAAGAGGTCATAAATCCTCGGTAGTGGAAACCTTTTCCTCACTGTCACCTGGTTCAGGCGACGATAGTCAACACAAAGTCGCAAGCTCCCGTCCGCCTTCTTGGCGAACAATATCGGGGAATCCCAGGGTGAAACACTGGGTCGGATGAATCCCTTGCCCTGCAAGTCCTCCAACTGTACTCGTAGATCTCGAAGATCAGATAGGGCCATCTGATATGCTGGAGTGGATATCGGGGCTATCCTGGGGTACAGGTCAATATAATATTCTACCTCTCTCTGAGGAGGTAGTCCTGGAACGTCGTCGGGGAAAACGTCCTCATACTGATCCACCACTGCCGGAAAACTAGGTCTCCGCACGTCAACTGCTCCTAGGATGAGGCTAGACAACTGATGAGTGATGGGTTGTCCTCTCCTCTGCGGGAGTCCATCCTGGGCTGCGAAGGCTCCCTTCTCGCCGGTGAAGGTGAACATGCTCCCGTCGGTGCGTACACATCGCACCATGCGGCTAATACAGTCAATCTGAGAATGGACTGTAGATAACCAATCCATGCCCAAGATGACGTCGTAAGGACTCAACGCCACTACAAGAAGATCCCATCCGAAGCTCTCGCCTCCTAGAGTAATCTCACACCGCCAGAACCAGAGCATAATCGTCGAGTCTGCTTTCGTAGGAGTCTCTAGCCATAAGGATCGATCCAACGGCTCCGTCGGAATCTCCGAACTCCGAACAAGGGCAGCAGCTATGAAAGAATGACTCGTTCCTGTGTCTATAAGAACTGCAGCAAGGGTGGAATAGACACAGATAGTACCTCTAATCATATCAGGGGTGCCATGTTCATAGGCCTCCACTGATACCAATTTGTCACCAGCCGTCCTCGGGGCCCGTGCCGTGACTACCCCAAGCTCGCCTTCCATAGGCTAGGGGCTGGCGACTAGCACCAAGGCATAATTCCTCATAAAAAGGGAAGGCATTGCCTTCGTAATGTAAAAAACACCACATAGCAAGAAAGCAGAAGTAAGCACTAAGTAAAAAATGGGTACAACAGTAAGTGAGGAAAAGTAAGTGGACCAGAATACAAACCCAAACTGAAAGTAAAGTACAACTGGAAAGGGAAAACAACAACTGAATGTAAATCCGCAGCCTCGAGCCATCCACTGGAAGTCTAACCTGAAGGGTGGGTACATATAGCCTCCACAGCTCCTCGGGTCCAGCTGTCCGCTCCGTGTACGTCCCGCCCAATGGTTCACCTCCAGGTACCGACCTGCTCTGCAAGCCTCAACCACGATCAGCGTTGTCCGTCGTCTGCAACCAACACAACGTAGTGCGGGCATAGCCTGTGCAGAGGTGAGTATAAGCTACTCATTAGGGACCCCAAGACCCCCGAAGGTCTCCCATAATCCACAAAGGATAATCCACAAAGGAAATATACAAACACGAAGTAACATCCTGTACTACTTAGGTATATGCCCATACATATATCTAAGTCATCAATTCTCGTTCGGCTCCAACATCCGATCCCAAGTACAACCCAGTCCACACAGGAAAACACAACCCATTCCACACAGGAAAGAAAAACGTAATCCACACAGGATATCAAGTCAATCATATTGAAGATAAGGATTGAAAGTCAAGATACAGCTCACACAGGTATACTTCTTCGTATGACGATAGAGATGATCAGATATAGCCACTGATTCATCTAAGTCGTCGGACCCACAAAGGATCGATAGGTACTAACCCCCGCAATGACCCAAAAAGGAACTAACCCACATAGAATTGATAGGTAACTAACCCCTGCAATGACCCACAATGGATCCGACCCACACAAGATCGATAGGTAACTAACCCGCGCAATGACCCACATAGGATCGGACCCACACAGGATCTGTAGGCGCCGGCCCACGCAGGACCGTTGAGCGTTGACCCACATAGGATGTGACCCACATAGGATCAGTAGCAGTAATCCATGTAGGATTTCTGAGTGCTGTAGTCGTCGTCGTCGAATCCACAGAGGATTTCTGCACTGTCATCATCGTCGTCGCAGTCGCAGCCAGCTCTAGGGTTCCCGAACACATCAAGCTCTTTCCTGAGGGTCCGCTCCATGAGTCGAGGGGCTGATACATCAACTGACACATAGTCCAGATTTGATGTATCCAAAAGTTACGTATCGTCAACAGGAACTGAATTTTGTAGACGGCGCGTGAATCGGATGCCCGGTCTGACAGTTATTGGCTTTTTCGATCCAGGGGCTCTGTTGGTTTTTAAGTCAAAACCAACACGATCGTACTCCAACTGCATCGAAACCTCGAGTGGAGTACGCCAGAAGGTCCGTCTCACTTAGAGGAATCCAAAAAAGTGGATGGCATGTCAATCGGACGTCCGGAGCTCTAGTTATAAGTGTTTCCGCTCCCAGGGCCCGGTTGGTTTCGTGTACGAACGAACCCGGCCGAACCCAAAGTACTCTGAAACCTAAAGTGTAATATAAAAAAATGACCGTATCGATTCAAGGATCGCTACACAACTGACGGTGCGTCGATCGGAGGTCAGTATCCCAAGTTATGGGTAACAGACCGAAAAAGTCCGGTATTAGGGGGTTCAGGCCCAATCCGACCCAGCCCGGTACCCCCTGGGTTGCCCCGAACCGGGTCGACCTGACCCGGGTCTGGGTCCGGCCCACTTCGGCAAGGCCTGGCTCGGCTGGCGCGGCCCGGCCAGGCGGTCCGGTCGGGCGGCTCGGCCGTTTCAGGCGAGCTGTGCGGGGTGGCACGCTACCCCCCGCCAGCGAGTAACCGCGGCCCCGTGGGGGGGCGCTCCTTGTCAACGGACGTAGCTGAGCGCCGCATTCCACCTCCTTCGGTCCCGCGTGGTCGCAGGAGCAGCAGCTTGCCGCCGCGGCGGCACGCCGGGCACCGTCGGCTTCTGGCGGCCGGCTGGTTCCCGCCGCCGCCTCCGGCCGCCGGTGCCGGCGGAGTGCTCCGCGGACCACCGGATGAGCTCCGGTGGTCGGATATGCCTGTTGTCTTCTCCAACAGACCTACCGAGACCCATCCTTCCCTGCGAGGACCTCACAACGCCCATGCGGCCTGCTTCATCGTCGCCCGCCAATCCGCACACCAAGAACGAAGAGACGGTGGGTACGGACTTGTTCGTTGGTCCGCACCCACCGCGTTAGCGGTTTAAAATGACTTCTGAAAAAATTTAAAAATATGCTGAGGGAATAAATCACAAAGATTTAATTGAATCAAAACCCCTACCTCGTTGAATTCTTTGAGCGAGGGTTCGTCGCAGAAAAGCACGGCACGGAGGAAGGCGTCGAAGAAGGGGTATCGTCGCGTCGCGGAGAAGGAACGTCACGGATGAAGTGTCGCAGAAGAAGCAGCGCAGTACATGGCGTCGCGTAGTCGATCTCCGAGGATTTGGAATTCTTCGTCGGAGATCGGTGCGTTCTTCGAGTTCTTCGTGTTCTTCGCGTTCTTCGCGTTCTTTTTCGAAAAAGAAGGCTTTTCTCCAAATCCTCTCCACGCAACAAGTTCTCACCCAAATAAAATAAGTGTTGTATTATTTTATTAACACTCAAACCAAATCGTTGAAATTCTAAAAGAAAAGAAACGATCAATTAATTGAGAAGTTTAAAACCGCTAAATTAATGAGATGTTAAATATCCAGATTAAACGCAAGAGTTGACTTCATTAAAAGGGGGGTGCAGGTGTGTTTCTTAATTAAAGGAGGGGGTTGAAAAAGGTGGGGCTCGTGTGGGCCACACCCCACAAATATCCTACCTAGTGGTGTAAGATATTGTGGGTCCCACTTTAACCCCATAACATAGGATAAACAACTTAAAATAAAATAAATGGTGCGACCCATTTATTTTATTCATTTACTTAACCCGAAAATTTAAAAACAACACCCGAGCAAACGCTACTCTGGAAAAGGTGTTTCTAAGAAATTACCGGAACTACGATTCCATCGGTGCCCTCGGAATTCGATTTCAAGCACCGGTTAAAAAGTTAGAAAAACCTGCTCATTCGTTCACTGAACTTACCCAAGCTGAACTTCGGAAAACGATTCCGGGCAAACCGGGCCTCGGAATTAGGTGCCGTCGGAAACTGCGTTCAAGTAAAATTCCAAAGAAAAATAACAGAAAAAATTCATTGAATTTTTCGGGACTTTACAATATCAATAATCCGAGTTATATAATGTGTACTTTTATTTGATAAATCCTGAATTAACATGTAATAAATAGAAGGGTTGTTATAGTTAGAATCGGAGAAAAATATTGGTTATTGTTTGGATTAGGATTATAAAACTCTAAGGAATGCCTTAAGGCTAATACTAAGTATAATAAATCATCCATAAATTATAAAATTATAGAGTAAGTGGATTATCAATCAAATACATCCATTTCGGTATACTACAAGTGGTTGTGGTTCTGGAATAGATGTACTTGGGGGTTACTACACCAACAAGATGTGTCAGTCCTGACTCAGTGTAACTTGGTACATGACAACATGCCATATTGCAAATTTGGATTGACACACTCAGGGGATATGAGTTATTAAATTCAAAAAAATCATTTTGAACTTTTATTAAGGAAACAATGACCATAAGTGTAATGTTAGGAAATAAATCACTGATAATATAGAATGAATCCTAAAAATTAATAATTTTGTGGAATAAATGTGATTTATTAGTTATCACATTAATGTTTTTGGAGTCCCATTTATGTGTTCAGTAGTTTAAAATTACTTATCCCTGAGTCTCTATTGGATAACGTAGAACCAGAATCAAAAAATGAAAGTTATGGTTATCATCCATAATTAAACACATCCCTTCATGACATGAAAGATTAGTATAACTATTAAAACACCACCACAAATTCATGATGTGGATTTATTATTGAAAATGGAAAATGGGGTAATTAATGAATCCATTGTTTAAAAATCCTCCTGTACTATTTTTTTGAATTTTCAAGTGAGCCTTGTCAATCATTCTTAGGTAGAATTTTACAAAATTCTGGAAATGGATTGGATTTACCTATATAGATCCAAAATAAACATTCTTGATAAGTAAATCTCTATTAGTACATATAATCGGCCCTTAATTCTGTACAAGTGAAAAGTGGAGGATGAATCTTATTTAAAACCAAAAAATTAATCATAGATATAATTTCCATATGAGTAAGTGTATATTGCTCAAATTATTGAGTCTATAAAGATAACCATAATCAAATATATTACTATTATTAGGGAATATGATGATTTTTTCTTGATGAATTTATTAGTCTTCCTCCTAAATGAGAGTTTGAATTTTTATTCAAGATTATTTGCGGATAATAATCGATATCCAATCCACCGTATATAAAATTTGTTTTTGGAATATGAGGTTCCAAAGAAGAATCTGTATGAGAATATGGATAAAGGGTTTATAATCCCAAGTGCTTCAAAATGGGGTTCAAAAACCATTATCATTAAGAATAAAGATGGGACAATATGCATTTTCATAGATTATCATGACATCAAAAAGATCACGATAAAGAATAGGTATCCTCTTTATTGATTGATAACTTGTTTGATTAGCTGCATGAAACACAATACTTCTCCATGGGGGATTTGTGGTCAGGATGTTACCCTATTTGGTTGAATAATGAGGATACCCCAAGGCTGATTTTTGTACAAGGTATGAGCACTATAACATCATTGTGATGCCTTTTGGTTTCACTAATTCTCTATTAATATTAATGTACATGATGAGTAGAGTCTGTAGAGATTACCACAATATTTATTTTGGTATAATTTATAGGAAATATTCTTACACACTCAAAAATAAAGGAGGAGTAAGAGGAGAATCTGAGCACAATGATAAATACCTTACGAAAGAATAATCTTTATAAATATTACAAAAATATGAGTTCTAGTTGAAGGAAGTCCCGTGCATGGGGAAAATCATGACAAACAATAGGATATATGTTGATCCTTCAATGATAAGAGAAATTGAAGGATGTATAAGGCCATCATTTGGAAATGATATCCACCATTTCTGTAAATTAACTGGTTACTATCATTGATTTGTGATAAATTTTTCATGAAAGTCAAACCCTCTAAAAAAGATAACTTAGAACGGAGTCAAGCTTTCCTGGAATGATTAATGTGAAGAGTGGATAAAGGATATGAAAAAGGAGGCTTATCACTACACCTGTACTCACACAACCCAAAAATAGATAAGCTTTCATGGTATTAAATAATGATTCAATGAAGGTCATGGGAAATGTGTTAATGTAGAATATCATATTAGTATCATATGATTCAAGGTATTTTAATGTTCCCGAATGGAACTAGTCAAATCATGATATGAAGTTGGATGTAGTGATCTTCACATTGAAAAAATGGTTGAATTTTCTCTCTGTATATAATTTTGAAATAAATACGGATATAAAATTATCAATTATTTATATATTCTCATATAAATATCTGAATATATGATAATGAATATTGTTATAGCTGATCATGGAATATTATTTCTCAATTCACTTACATCCCATGAAATTTAATAAAGTGGAATATTATCTATGTATAATGGATCTAATAATTCTATCATTAATGAGATTTAAATGGATGTGATATTGTTATAATTAGAAAAAATTGATATGGGAATTGTAAAGGAAGGAACATCATAAAAACTTTATAAATTATTTCTCGACCTTACCATGTAGAGAGGTTTAAATATTCTCAAAGGGATGATGTGGGAATTAAGAATAATGTTGAAACCATAATAAAATTTTAGTACATGGAGTTAAATGTTGTTGAATAAAAAATTCTAAGATTTGGGTCAAGATTACATGTTTTATAAAATCCAAAGTAAAAGTAGGAAATGTTGGATAATGGACATAGTTCAGATTTCACTATTCACCCTCAAAGCACATATACGTATCAAGATCTCTATGGGTACTATTGGTGGGATAATATTATGAAAGAAGATCATTGAATATACATAAAATTTCCTGGTTTGCTGGAAAGTGAAGGATAAAGACAAAAATTATAAGGTGGTGATGCAACCATTACCCATACCAATAATGGAATGGGAGAATATCACCATGGACACTGGACATGTGAATACATCCAAGGGAAACAATTCAATATAGATTATTTTGGATCATCATATAATGAGTTCTTACTCCATCAAAATTCTATAGGAATTCTCACTGAATCAACCTGCATGTATATAGATCAAATAACTTGTAAGGCTATATGGAGTACCAATTTTGATTGTATCATAGTGAGACCTGAAAGTTATCTCAATGTTATAGAAAACATTACATCATGATATAAACACTAGGATAAAATTATTATGATTAATCATTATCAAACTGATTTCTAATTTGACCAGACTATTTAGGCAGTGGAAGACATGTTGAGATCATGTTCTATGGACATCAAATGTGGATTGGACCAACATATTCATGTAGTAGAGTTCTCAAATAATTGTAGTTTCCAATCAAGAATCAATATGGATCCTTTTAAAGCCCTCTATAAGAAGTGGTTCATAATACCAGTATGTTGGGATGAAGTTGGGGAATGAAAAATGTGATGTCCTGAAATAGTAATTGAAATGGTTGAAATTGTTAAGACCATTCAGTATCACATCAAGGATGGTTAGAGTAAGAAAAAGATCTATGAGGATAATCATCAATGACACATAGAATTTATTTTTAGATTCATGTTATTCTATTGAATATCTCCATGGAATAATGTAATGACTTTTAGGAAGATGGGAAAGCTTAGTCCAAGATAAATTGTAACCTTTAATATCATTGATCACATCGGAGAAATAAACTACTAACATTCACACCCACCTAACCTATCTAAAGTAAATGATTAATTCCATGTATCCATCTTGATAAAATTCATACCCTATCCCTCACATGTACTCAATCTAGAGGTCATACCATTGGATAATTATCTCTCGCATGAGGAGTATAAGGTGAAAATCCTAGATCATACATACAAAACACAATGAAATAAGACAGTGAACATTGTTAATGTTTTGTGAAGATACCACACATTTGAATACGAGATGTGCGAACTACAGAATGTTTTTAAATAGAGATTCACTCATCTATTTTAGTGTGGGAAATTAAAATTTCTAGGTAGAAATTTCTTAAGGGGGGAAGATTGTAATGACCCAAACTATTATAAATGAAATTTCCTTTTTGATTTAATTATATTTATTATTATATAATATGGTTATAGAAAAGAAAATAACTTATTTTATTTTATTATATCCTATTGGATTTAATTGACCATTAATAATCATTATTATTATGAATATTGTTGTTGAATAGTGATCTCGTTATTAATATAAATATAGGTGTAGTTTAAATTTGGCTTAGTTGTAAGCACCCCATAATCCTACTTGAAAAATGGGGGTTTAAAACCCATGGGGAAAAAGTTACTGTAGCAGCGGCGGGCACTATAGCGGCGGCTGGTACTGTAGCATCCGGGTTACTATTCACATAATGGGTCTTAGGCCATAAATTTGGGCCTATAGGCTATGTAATGGGCTACATGCCCACCGGGACTTCGGGATATGTAATGGGTATCCCTCTACCTAGTTAAAAGAGGTCTTTGCTTTGCTTTAATAATAAAATGATGCTTTAGACCCAAAAAAATATAAATATAGGGTTTTAACAAATCAATTTTCCATCGAAAAAATATGTGATGACCTCACCTAATAGGATTATTCCTTATGAAACTAATTTATCAGAGCTCCAATATAAATGAACATATTCTATTCATGAATTGTAATGGATCGTGAAATCATACTCTTTGATTAATTAAATCGATCTCATCTATCTCATGTTCAATTCTTTCTGAGTGAATATATACTTATAACTTTTATGATCAGTATATAGTTCACACTATACTTCATTCAAATGATGCATCCAGATATTATAATGAAAAAAATAGCAGCTAATTCCTAATCATGTGTAGTGTAATTTAACTCATGAGGTTTCTACAGACGTGAAGCATAAGCAATTACCAGATCATTCTGCATAAGGACACAACAAAGTCCTTTCAACGAATCATCACTATAGATAACAAACTCAACATTTCTGAAATGCAGTTCCAAAGTGTAGAATTCATCAATCATCTTTTCAATTACTGAAAACAACCATCACATTATTTTTTCCAAATAAACATAACACCTTTTCGAGTTAACATAGTTAGTGGGATAGATAACCACGAAAATTTTTCAAAAAACATCTAGTAATAACCTGTTAAACCAAGAAAACTATAGATCTCAGTTATATTTGTGGGTCTCGGCCATTATTCAACAACTTTTTTTTATAAGGCTCAATAGTTTTCTCTTCTTTAGAACAATGTGACCATGGAACAAAAAATTTCGTAACTACAACTCACACTTGAAAAATTTCCCAAAATTTTTCTTTTCTTTTAAGGTTAGCAAGACAACCCTTAAATGAATTTCACAATCCTATTTAATTTTATAATAAATGAAATTATCATCTATTAAAATACAACCAGCATTTATAGCCTGAGTTAACTTTTCCATCACTATAAAAAATTGTTCAGTTCCGATTCTGATAATCTCAAGTTGCTGATTTGGAAGGTTATTCTCCTCTATTTTCCTTCCAAACATATCTACCATATTTCCTCTATGGAAAACCATTCTAAACATAAAAATATCTTTTGTGAATCAACATGTTAATCTTTAAACTCTATATCATTTCAATCTTTCCATAAATTAATTAATTTAACAATACCCTAACTCCCAAAGATGTCTAAACTGACCTCTAATACCAAATATAAGGACCCTGCCTTAAAACATTACATAATCTTGAATTAAATGAATAATTCACACTGAGTATATTTTTAGTTTTAGAGTTTTATAGAATTATTCCATAACTATTGCATTAAAAATATTACAAATTAGACACTTCTACATAGTTTACATTTTCCATAAAATAAAAACTCTTTAAAAGAATAGTCTTTCCAAGTTCCATGTTTTTTAAAGCATGACTTTTCTTTGATCCCTTCTTTGACCCTATTAATCTTTAATTCGTGTGAAAAAAAATTCAAAACTTGGTATGAGAATTAAAATCTCAGTATGGGTTATAAAATAAAGAATTAAAACATTAGTTCATCAATATATAAAAACATAATATATTAAACAATCCTCATGAAATCACAATATTTATGAATTACACATAGAAATTAGAAATCATAAAGGTAACTTTTGGCATCCATATCATGCTTACATTGTAACTATCACAACTACAAAGGGAGTTATGTTAGAATACTCATCATAGTATATTCTATAAATATCATAGGAGAAAAATTAATGTTTACCTCTATCACGTTACCCAATGCATTGGAGACCTATCTTGGGCTCACCTGCCCTAGGTTTGTCAAGGAACCACCCGTATGCGTAAACAATGCCTAAGAACTATAACATAATCATAACACATAAAACAAACATAAAATAAAGCTAACAGTTCCACATTTAAATCACAATATATCATTTAGATATATTGACATAACAAATCTATTATCAAAAGAATTTTCAATACCAAAATATATAAAATAGTATATGGTATTTAATTTCCTTTTAAAAACATTATGGCTTGTTAAGGAAGCCAGAGATCAAATAACACTCTCGGTGCAGAAAAGGTCATTGTCCGAGCTCACATTAAAAGGAAAAAATCCTTTTGGTCTTTTAGAAAAATGCTTCGTAGAAAAAGATTCCCTTTAAATGAAATGAAAATTCAAATGTGTTTATACACCTTATAAAATAAAATCATGTATAGAACAAAATATTCCTTAATGAAAAGAGATTGAGAAGAAGCCCCTTACAATGATTGTACCATTAGATTAAGGATAAATAAATGACATAATTATGTGTGAAAAATATAAATACACACAATATATGTGGATATTAAGTGTAAAACAATCATAGTTCATTCACACATATTCATAGAATGACATAATCAAGAAGTATATGTTTAACCCAAAGAGTGGAAATTGGGTTAAGAAGTTCCCTTACCTCATGTCTGACATGACTCGTGCGTTCTTTAATCTCCTCAATAATGAACTAAAGTTAATTTATACTTGATTAATATCATTTTTCAAATTTATTTTTACTTTTATGTTACTTATTACCATATTAGAAGCATTACATAATTATTTATGTTAATAACGGTCGTTTTGTCGTTATTTGGTACTTGAGTCAAAAATGAACTACTTATAATTATAAGTGTTCCATTTTGTCAAAAGATAATTATCTTCAGAATGATATTAATGATTTAGATATCATATATATTATTTATATCCATTATATATATATATATGTATTTATAATAGCTCAAAAATTTTAATATAATAAATGAAATGAACCATTCATGGAGTTGGTAAGCCATACGTACGCGTGAACTCTACTTTCATTTATATTTCATATTTAATGGAATGAAAAATAATGATACCTAGTTAAATTATAATTCCTATATAATACCATTTATATTTTCAATAACTCCATCATTTATACATTCCATGTATGGAATGAACGAGTCATATCACTTTCATGGGGCGGTAGTCCGCACTTCCTCAAATGAAATTATCACGTTTACCCATTATGGAAACCATAAAGGTATGATAGAAATTATAAATTCAGAAGTATAGAGACAATATATATATATATATAATATCCCATGTAAATATTGTTCCATCATAATGTCCATCATGTAAGGAGGTTGGAGATATTTGAATAATCATCATTTTGTGAGGCAGTAGTTCACCATCCACAGAAACAGTATGTTCGCATCCATTAGATGGAGGATTATGGAAGTGTAGATCTAATACATCTAATAAAAACAGCATAATATATCTATAATATAGGTGTTGTTATGAAATAATTTAAAAAATATAGTTTATGGTGTTGAGAAGAAAAATAAAAGAAAAGAACTTAAGAGAAGACGTTACCTTTTAATTGGGTATCTTCATTTTTTTGAACCAAAAGGTTTACTTAAATTGCCTTTTTCCTAGGGGAAGGATTCTAAGAGGAAGATAGGGATGTAGGGAGATTAATTTGAATTTGTTGGATGAGCCAAGGGGCTTGAGAGTTGTCATTAATGGTTTAGAGGTGATGGCTTTTTATAAGGGGGGAGGGGCTCTTTAGGAATGTTTGAAAACATTATTTTATTATAAAGTAATTTTCGGTTTCAAAATATCCAAAACACTATAAATTAGAATATAAGATAACTATTGTTGGAAATAAAATCATCCAATATTAATTGGAAGGGTTTTTGATATTTTTTTAAATTTTATAATCTCATTTATTTAAATCATTTATTAATAAGGTAATCACTTCTTCATCAATGTTTCATAAATAATTTTATTTATTTCATGCATAAAAATTATAAATAAAATAAGATCACATAGGAAATATTTTTATATCTCAAATAGATATTTATAGTTTAAGAGATAACTTATATAACACCATGTAAAAATTGATTTACTAAAAGATATATGTTTATGTCATTTTCATCATTACTTTAAATTAATTAATATAAAGTGTCATTATCACTCCTAAGTGGATCCATGGGGTCCCAAAATCAACACAAGGATGCCCATGGTAGGACATGAATTATATAATAGGCTTAGGATAAGTTTAAGGGTAATTTAATTTTATTATAATATTAATATTCACCTTTATTTACCAGATTTACCCTTTAACCACGGTAAATAAAATATTTACTAAATTAAATATTCATAATGTATAAAAATAAAAGTTACATATTTAAAAAATTTGGACTTCATAATTCCAAATATGGAATCCATTTTTCTAAATTCAAAACACATATGTTTCATAAATTAATTTAAAATTTATTCCTGTTGTCAAAATAAAAAACGTGTTTTTATGAAATAAAAACTATAAAACGATTTACAGTTGTTTATATCAAAATTCAATGTAAAATTACATTAAAAGACCAAAATTAGATTAAACTATAAAATTATAATCTAATTAGACTTTAAAATCAATTAAAAAGGTAATCTATCCATAAAAATAAATTAGATTAAAAGGAAGTTTTGAATTAAAATGTAGTTTTTTACTATTGAACATGAGCCTTAGCCGAGTTGGTGTGGACTCTTAAGTTCATCCATGAGACCCGGGATCAAATCCTAGCGGAGGCATAATTTCCAGGCACTGTTGTAGGGACTGTAGCGAGAAATGTAGCAGGCACTGTTTGGCACAGTAGATGCTGGGAATTTGCCTCAGTTTGGACCTTCGGGCCACCAATTTTGTCCCTGAGTCCTTTAAGTTCGTCGATCCACCCATGCCTTCAGGCCAGTAAGCCCTTCAGGAAACCTCAAGGACTTAGGTCCACCTTAAGTGTAGATTCAAACCCAACAACCTATGAGGAATAAGCTCTATACAGAGGATGGGCAAGGAGCTTTCACCACAGCAGAAGCTACATGGATTGCATAAATGACAGGGTATGGCACCTTCCATTGGGACAACCATGTTCATTAATGGGATAGCCAAGAAAAATATCCATGCGATGGTAGAGATATGATTCATGATGAAGATGATGGGGGGGTAGTTCCGTGTAGTTAGTCTGCATTGTATGTAATGTTTGAAGCCTATGGGAAATGAATTCCTCTAAGGCCTACTGACTATGTAATACGTATGCCTACGGGCCTTGTAAGGGTTCCACATCACTCCTTGAAAGGTTTATTATCAAAAATAAATAAAAAATGAAGGCCTTCATTCCATTGGATGGTAGTATTTTTCACTATTCATTAAAAAACGAACATTATCAGAAAAATACCAAAATTTTATCCAAAATAAATTTTTTTTGTCCCGCTTCTAATGAAGAATATTATTTTATCAAATAGAATATATAAAAGTGGAAAAACTATATTTAAAAATGGATCTCCATTAAAAGGTTATAAATCTTACTTTTAAATAATATTACACTATTTGTGCTTACAATTGGATTCATTCACATTTTAAGCCTTTAAATTTTATTGGATAGATGTAAAAACATTTAACAAACATATATAATCATATTTAGTTAGTTATTTTCATTCCCTCATTTATAACATCAAGGTTTTAACTACCATTTGGAATAATAATATTGTTATATTATTTTTCGGTATAACTCAACGTTCTATCTTACATAATATTTTCAATGAAACTCGTTATTGCGTATCAGGTCCATTGAACATATCATCCCCTTTAAATTATAATTAATATTTAATTCACAAATATTAATATATATTAAAATTTCATATTCTTTATTTAACTATGATGTTACATTTTTGTTTTTATTATGTGTACTTTTAATTTGATAAATCATTAATTAATGTGTAATAATGTGAATCATTGTTATATATACCATCATTAGTATACACATGTTGTCTTCTATTAAACTATTTTTCATGGTTTTCAATATTATATTTTACTACTATAAATGTTTATGATTGATTCTACAATTTAAGACCTACAAAGCCACACCCTGAGAAACAACATTATATCATTGATTCCTATAAACCCCAATTTTTTAATTCAAATTTAAAGTGTTAATATTCTTCTCTATGATCCACCTTGTAAATAGTATTCTTCTCTTTTAAATTGGTAGTAATTTTCCTCATATAAATATTGGTGAGTCTCACCCTAGACTCTTTCCTATCCTTTCATGGTAGGAAATGTTTCTGCAAATTATTCCACTACTATTAAAAGAAATCAACTAGTATTATAAAATATGTTGCTTTTTTTCTCAGTAAATTCACCCATGGATTTATTCTTATTTGGGGCTTCCAATTTGGAATCACTCCTACTTTCATGAGAACATTTAAAACTATTTGGAACTATCAATTGTTTTATAGTAGTTATACATTTAGAAGTGTTTTATTTCTTCCTTTGATGATCCTCTTGGATTTAAAATCCAATGAAAAGTTATATTCTTAATTTGAGATTTCTCTAGAAGGTATTTTTGTAAAAAAAAATAAAAATTTCATAGGTTCCCATATCTAAATGTTTTATATCTATAAATTTGGTCTATATAGCATTATAATACACTTATTCTGTAAAATAATTGCATTCTATTTTATATTTTCATTTCCTTAATGGGTTCTTACCATAATCCTTTAATGATAATTTAGTGAATCCTCAATTTATATTAATAGGAGTACAATCCAGATTTATTTCATGGGTGTTATCTACTCATGAAATATGCATCTTATTGATCAAAATAAATCCTCTACTGAATAATTCAGATCGTATTATGAAACTTATTATTTTCTTGCCCAAAATCCATATAACATTTAGATGTAACAACATAAGATTATTGAATAAAAGAAAACAATTTTTATTAACTACTTATCATCCCTTTCCAATTGATTTTCAATTCCTTAATCTGAATATCCTTCACTTCTCCATTAGGATCATTCATTGAAAAACTAGTGGAAAGCTCATTGAAATTTCACTTCATGATGTTTGAAGTAATAAAAAACTGCTTTAAAACATATGAATAAATAATTATGAATAAGATATGTCAAATAATAGATATATCAAAAAAATATTCCAGATAAAATAAGGTTTTATACATAAGCTCGGTCCATAAATTCCTCTATTGAAAGAATATAATATTGAAAATAGGTGATGGATATATCTTTATCGAAATAATATAATTACTATTACAAATCGATCGTGTTCTAAATCACCATGTGTGAATGATGTAATCAACTATTAAAAAAATACATAATGACATCACACTAAGTGTTATGCATAGACGTTATCTACAAGACCATTATATTCAAATCAATTTCAACTAATCAAAACATCCACTAAAAAAATTATGGGTAGTTTAATTTATAATTATTTTTTGAAAAATACAACAATCATTAAACTGTTTAATAGTGATATTAGTTTTTTATTTATCTAATAAAATAATTTTAAAATTAAAACTATAAATAAATTGGAAAAAAATTACTCTTTGATGAGCCGCTAATAAATAAAACTAAATCAATATAAATATGTTAATAATAACGATATATATGGGAATTTAGAAAACTATTTTTGATGGTTTAATGTACCATAAAAACTCAAAAATATATAAATATGAATTGGTTTTTCTGTAGTGTTACTTTTTGAATGAGTAGTGTATTAAAAATTGTGTATATCATATTGAATTGATAATTGAATAATACTTTTATTCATTTGGACATCATTGAAAATTATGATCAACCGCATTATATTATGAAATGTTTATGATGATTATTATTAATTTTTTCTTTAGCAAATTTGGTGGAGGTATCAGGGCATCTTAGTTTGTATTATGTTTAATATAATTCAGGAATTTAGAGTAAAAAATCATTTAATCTCAAATCCAGGTAAAATTCATTACTTAGTATTGAGGTGTAATTTTAGATATCACTATGAATCATGATCCTATACATAGTTTTAGCATTGATAAACCAATTTATTTTTATGATATACTTTTTTTAACATGACATAAAATGTTTATTATAACAATATTGCTTCTAACTATGTATATACCATTATATGGAGAGATGTGGGTAGATGATTAAAATTACAGATATATTTTTCAATGGTTATAAGTGGTGAAAATTATTTAAATCATCTAAACGTTGTCAATTTTTTTGATGAAAAAAAAATTATATATAGACTTTTTTGAGAAGAATTTTTTTTATAATCATAATTTCATTCATCTTTGAAACATTTCACTTTAAATGGATGATTGATGTGGATCAATATTAAATATCCCATGATATGAAATATACTAGATTCCAAAAATATTAATTATTAGAAAGATTTATAATTATTATTATATTTCAAATATGTAGACTGCAATTTAATTAAAATGAAAATATGAGTATTTTTATATAATTGCCAATTTTATTATCGTTACCACTTGAGGTAAATGGAGAGGTTTGTAGTGAAGCTCCTTAATCAAATGTCCAGTTTCTTTAAGGAAATGATATTTTTGGAAACTCAAAATAATTTATATATATATTAAATCCCTCATATCTCAATATATATATATATATATCTACACGTGTGTTTGTGTTTAAAATTGATTGAAAAATATCATGAAATAAATCATGATTTTTTCAATCATTTTGACTATTTTTATCCATAATACTTATGATGTTGGTGATTTAATAGTTCTTTCTTTCATAAAATAGTGTTTTTCAAATAAATCTGATCAAAAAAATTGTGCTACTTTCTATTTACTCTAAAAACATTTAAAAATATTTTCAAATGTTATTCATCTACGGTTTCAATTAATTTTTACCAAGAATATTCTTTTATTACCTTTTACCTTAAGTGCATATATGTTGTAATTACCAATTTATAATGTTTTATATCCAATTGTAATGATCAGAACACTATTTTAAAGTCTACTCATGAAAAATATTATTTAATTATCTAATGTATTCTTTACATCCATTTCCAAAAATTCATTATATAAGAAATTGATATTCTAATTCAATAAAATGATTCTTTTTATTTTTTTTTCACAATTATCTTATTCTTAATTATTAAATAATGTAATCACTCCACTAAATATTTGAATTATTATAAAGATGTAATAAAATTAATTATAAATTTATTTTATATTTCTTATGATTAATCATTAAAAATAAATTTGATTTCATTATTCTAAATGTTACCATTGAGTTTAAATTGAACCATAAAATCCTTTTATTTAGGAAGATTTATATTTGTTTTTATAATTATAACATTATTATATGATTATCCTACACTAAAAGATGATATTACAATCAGTGAGACCATCCAATCAAGTTTATGTATGAGTCCAATATGTGAAAAATAAATATCTAATAACGTTAGTAAACTCATATTTTAAAAATAATCATATTTTAAAATCCAACAAAATCTAGATGAATGCTTAAAAATTTGATCATTAGAGGGTATTATAAAAATACATTTTTTACAAGAATTATTTAAACAATTTTAGTTAAACAATCATGAAAATTGAAAGTTTTTTCATAAAATTTAAATAATAATTGTGAAAAGTAACACATTATCACATAAAAATGGATTTTATGTGGAGGAATTTTTTGATAGAAACCAATCCAAAAAACATTAATGTTTGAGAAACATTGGCAGGTTTATCAATATCATTTAATTCTTATAAATTGAAAAGATGAATATATGATTATTATAAACACAATAAAAACCCATAATATCTCACCCGAACAATTTTTTTCATGTTATTTTAATACTTTATTTATATTTTATCTTTTCATTGAGTTTTGGGTTGATTCGAGTAAAATTTTTAAATTTCTTGGCATTTTATCATGATAACACTTTTGGAAAACAATTAAAAAAACCAAGTTAAAACTATTAAAATGAATATAATATTAAACATAGTCCAAATGTTGGGTTAGTGCATATTTTTTCCAGTTTTGCATCATATCCACGTGGGGTTCTCAGTGATAAATAGTAAGGGGAACATATTTTGAACATAATTTAGACAATCATGTGGTAAAATCATTTATGGTTTCTTGGATTTTAATTTTTTTTTTGATTTAAAAATATCAGAATTTTATTTTATTTCCCAAAAAATCAAGACACATCGTCCCCCCCATCACTCCTTACTCGACATGCACCACCCATGAAGCCCCCTTTCGGTGACATCCACTCCATATTAACCATGGATTGTCTCCTCATCCTTCTTGAAATTTCAATGGATATTTTTTGGGGGAATTATCATATCCTCCTACATATTCTTCTTATACTACTACTAAGAACTTTTTACTCTACCCATCATGACTCTTCACCCAAAAAAGACTCTAGGTATGGGGTTTTTCTAATTTCATTATGTATTTTTATGGTTCACATTAGTCCCTTAAGGGTTGTTCTTCCCACCCCATTATCAATTAGTGTCATGCATGGTGAAGTCTTTTTGGTTCCATTTATTTTAGGGAGGTTAATCCAAATATTTTGTTTTAAAATGGTAGAACCAATGAATAATTTTACTTTTAATTCATGTTTTTGATTCCAAATGAATATATTATATGTGATTATAAGCTTATTTAAAAGTTCATCAAAGTTTCATTTGGTTTCAATTATGTGTGAAGGACTTTCCTTAATAAATCAAATAGTATTAAATCAATCTAAAAATGACCTTCCATAATTATCATTTGATAAAATTACCTAATGGAATTCATTAATGTGATTCAATGTTTTAAGTGATATTTTTGTTTTTAAAGTGGGTTTCCTCTCTTGGTTTCACACATCTTTTAAAATCTATTAATGTTTCAAATTCCTTTTTCTAAGTTAGTGCATATACATATAAGTATGAGTGTGTATATATATATATGTATTCATGTATTCTAATGACAACATAGGAATATATGTGTTGACTTATGTATATATATGTATAAATGTATAATTTTATTAAAAGTAAACTAGAATTTTAAAATGTATTCATGATGTTTGAATTTAGTTTTCAAAATTAATTGAAAAAAATTGAATTTCAATATTTGTGTCTAAAATATAATTCAAAGTTGTGATTTGAATTTTTTAACTCTTTTTTGTGTTTAAAAATATGGTTTTTAATAAAATCAATCCTTTTGTATTTTTATGGTTGAATTTTATTTCTTGTAGTTTCATAAATGGCTTCCCAAAAATTTAATGAGAAATTTTTTAAAGAGTCATGTGTTGATTTTGATATGTGAAATGGATTTTTATGGGTAAATAAAAGTCACATTATTTTAAAATGAATACTCTGACCTTGAAATGTTAAAATCAAATGGGAATAGATTTATATTATATAGAATACTATATCAAGTATCATTTTTTAATTTTCCCCAATAACAAAATACTTATACTTTGAAAATGATCATGGTGTAATGGAAGGATCTAGGATTCCCACTAACCTTAAATGACATGGTCCTTTTCCCACGGTGTATGTTTATGAAATGTTTTTTATTGTTAATTATTTCAAATTCATTAAAACCATTATAGTGGGGAACTTGTTATCTTTTATAAATTTATTAAATATATTTTTTTCCTAGCTTCTTTAGAGATTTAAAAATCATTAAGAAATAGATGTTACTAAAGTGGCTAAAATGTAATTTTTTTAAAAAAAATTAATAACTATAAAATTGGCCAATAATTTCGTTTTCTAATTTATCATTTTTATTAAAAAAAATTAATTTATCATTGATGTTTTTATGATATTTTATTTTCTCGTGACAAGAAAAATCTATTTTTAATCATGTTTTTCAAACAAGAATTAAGCAAATAATTTATTTAAATAATTAACTTGGGGTGTTTTATTCTTTCATGCCCATAAATATCTTTGATCAGGCATATTTATTACATTTATATTTTAGGTTCTAGATCATTTATTACCACTCATGGAGCATAGAGGTTTAAATATTAGATGTTGACTCATAAAATCCAACAAAGGTATGTCAGTTGTTGGATTTATTTTTCATTTTTTATAATAATATAAAAATAGGGGTTTTAAAGATTTTATTTATAGTTATTAGTGGAAAAATTATATTCATTTTAGACATTGTGGAATAAGGGGTTGTTTCATGTGTGGGGATTGGGGGTGAGTGGGGATTGTTTTGTTAAAATTATTTATATTGATTATTCAATTTCTTTCTTATTATGTGTTCCTGGCGAGGACGTATGAACTACAGATGTATCATGATTGTTTTTATATTATTTCTTAACTTTTATTTTATGGGTGAAATCATCCATAATTATTTCATATCATACCATTATCGCTTGTTGTTAGCCTTTAGGGATTGAGGACATCTTTTGGATATGTTGTGGGCTAGATCAGGCATCTATATAATGAACGACTCAGGTAGGTTCATGTAGAGACCACAAACCTAGTAGAGTACAGACAATGGTTACATTATTAAAATGGAACTAGATATTATAAATCACTTCCCAATGGATCGAATAGTTTAGTAGTCTTTGTGAGCTAGATACATACATCATCTTCACATTTACATTTGAAAGCATAAAATACAACATTTTATTTTATTTTAGAACATCATTTTCTACTTTATAATGTCCCTATATATTAATATTAAAAACACATATTAATATCCTAGGTGAAAGAACCATAAAAATGGGGTCATATAATATGATCAGTAATAGTATGTGAACAACAGATGCTAAATGGGGCATGAATAATATTATAGGAAATAAATGATAATAAAATAAGACCATATAAATAATTACATGAGCTTGATTTTGTCCATTTATATGAAAACAATTCAAAAAATCACATGGAAATCAATATATGGGTTTATAATGAAGGATTTCATAATTTAGGAAATATGAAACATACCAAAGAGGTTTTGTGCCAATAAATCTATACCGTCAAGGACTCATGAAAAGGCACCTTACATAATTAGGTAAGGCCTTAGCCAAAAACCCAATATAGTTTGTGTCATGAGGTCTACCATTGAATCAAGGTTCTATGTAATTCATGACCCCAAAAATAACTTAATAAGTCCAATGCATTCCCCATATAAATAATTAACACAACATAATAAACTTTATTAAAAATCAGTAATTATTCATATTCGAAGTACTATAATATTTAATATCAATACTTTCCACATCCAAACTGATCATAACCCATAAAAAGAATATTGTTGATGTATCATAATATAAAAAACCTCTATAAATAATAATATTAAAAATACTATTGGTACATCGATGAATATACTTTTGAAATATCATTTGAAACTTCTTATGGAGAATAATTTTTTCACTTTGCAATCACTTATTTAAAAACATTGAAAATATAAATGAAAAATATTCATTGTAAATAAACTTGTTTAATTTAAAAAAATATATTACATAAAAATTATTCATAATGGATGTAAAATAAATTCATTTCGTATAATTTAAAACATCCCTTTCACACTGTTGTAAAATTCTTACAAATTACATCATTCAGAAACAGAAAAAAGATTCATTTCAATCCATTTAATAAAAAGTAAAAAATATGTGATATATTCATTAATAAATAAATAGATAGTAATAGAAATTTTATTTAAAATATTTTAATTGAAATATTCAAATAGACGAGAAATATTCCCCCATAGTGTACTTAAACAAAGATAATCTCAAATAATGATGAGATTATGAAATAAACCCTTACCTCTGGTCTAACATAATTTTTTTATATATAAATCTTATATATAATTTATATAAGTTTTTTATATATATCATATATAACCATAAAAATATATTTATACCCATATAATATTTACTTAAAATTCTTCATCACACGTTTTTTAACAATTCATTATTAAAATCATTGTTTTGGCTAAGAACTAATTCATTTTTCAAGTATGTTTTTGTTCGGTAGTTTCCTTCCTTGTACGTTGATCAAGGTCCCATAAACTATAAAATGTTAATATTGATATTAATATCATATATATATATATATTAAATATATATTTATTTATACTAATTCGTATTTTTTATAGATAGAAAAAATAATTATATCATTCATTTAGATGATAGGTCGTACATGCACATGTATGATATTTTTATTTTTTGATCAATGAAAGGATGTAAAGGTAAATATAAATTTACCAATAAAAAATAATAATTAATTCATATAAAAAATTTATATTTATAAAACCCATTATTATTACCATCCATGTAAAATATAAATGAAAAATAAATCAAATCACTTTCTAGATTTGGTGGTCCACACGTACACAAAAGTGATGTAATCATTCCACGAGGTTTTGGAATGTAAGAATATATAAATAATATTATAATTAAATAAGTATATTTATTTTATAAATATAACATATAAAAAATAAATCTATCATAATTACCATTCATAAAAAAATTTAATGAAAAATGAATTGTATAACTACGTGTAGACGGTAAGCCGAATATACACACCAGTGATACATTAACTTTACATTTGATGGGAAAGAGGGTGGATAAATATGGTTTAATTATCATTGTAAAATTTTAGTGTATTTATGATACTTATATCTACATTTTATTATAAAAAAATATATTTATTTGAGATAAAATAATATGAAACAAAAAAGTGATCGATTAAGACTATTACATCTTCTTTGGAAGAACCCCTTTAGATCTCCACTTACGGATCCTAGGTTGTGCATTTTGGGATCACAAAAACCTATATTGCGTTTATAAGGAATTTTAAAATGTATTTTTAGGTTTTTTATTTAGAAAGATCATTTTTGATTTAATAAGTGAGGGAGGAGGTGTCCATTTATAATTGAGGTCCGGGGAACTCTTTGAATTTCATAAAAGATTAATTTATAATGAATTTATTTTGAATAAAAATATATCCAAATTGAAAAGGATTCGAACTAAGGGTTAGATATGGTTGAAATTTCACTAAATATGAAAAAATGATATTTTTGTGGTGTTTTAAAACTTTTATTTTGGTTTAACCCCTTAATTAACATATTTTAACATTAACTTTTGTATCAAATTGTTCACTCATAAAAGGGTTTAGTTATTAATATAAGGTAAACATTGAATTAAAATTGGAAAAGTGGTGACATTTTAGATAATATATTACCCCTTTTCCTATTTTGATATTTTGTTTATTTTTAAATAAATTAATAAATTTTTTTTTTTAAATTATCATTAATTTAAATTTGAACACTATTAATTTAATTTGAATTCATATATAACAAAAAAAAAGTTAGCATTATAATATAATTTTTTTAAAAATAATTAATTTTTCATATTAATCTAATAAAAATATGGAATACAATAAATCTATAAAATTATATTACTTTTAATATTTTTAATATAATTTAAATTATTATTCTATTAAATGAATAAATATTGTATTATATTTGCACAAGAAAATATGTTAATGATATAATCACTATTAATTATAAATAAATTCTAATTAGTAATTTAGTTTCACTATGAAAAAAATTGAAATTTATATTCATTAATAACTTCGTTGTGTCCCTGTGTGGACAGATAATATTTATGTAAAACTAAGAATGCGACATTTTGTAACCGTCTTTGATTTAAATATTATATTGACAATTTTCAAGAAATAATATGCATTAAACATATAAATTTTCAGTATATGATAAAAATGGTGGAATTAATTTTATAAAATAAAAATTATGAAAAAATAGTATGACCATATCTCTATTTTTTAAACTATATTAAATAGATTTACCATTTACCGAGGTGATACATTTTACCAAAATTACTACTCATATTGACCTAAAATAAAATGTTCTTATTTAGAACATTTAAAAATCATAATTGAAAATATGGAATAAATATTATCACATTAAATTCATATGAGTGGTATAATTTAAAATCAAAACAAATGTACAAAATACGATGAAAAATATTTTTTTCAGAAAAATGGTTTATGTGTATCAATTTTTTAATACTTGATATAATCATGAAAGTCATTAAAAGTAACAAAATCATATTACTAATAATATTATAGAACAAATTATATCTTTAAATAATTATAAAAACAATAATGTAACTTTAAATAATATTTGAAACATAAATACAGTTTTCAATAAACAGAGTTATTTTTAATATTCTAGGGAAAATCAATAATTTCAAATAAAATGTGAATATTTCACCCCAAAATAATTTTGAAATAATGATTTAAAAAATAATCTTATTTTTATAAAATAAATTTTATATAAGTTCCATTAATTAATTATAATATTTGGCCTAAAAAATAACGATCATTTTTTAAGAAATCATATATTGAAAACATTAAAAAACCATAGTGAAAATTTTGTACTTATTTCTTATGCACTAAAAGATTATCTTTAATAAAGTAAAACTTTATATTGAAAAGAGGTAAAGAGAAATATGAAGGTCGCCTATATTAACATAAAATTAGGTTTCCAAATAGGATAAAATTATGTGGATGTTAAAATATAGACACAGAAGAGAATTTTAATTCTCAAGGACTGAGTGAAAGTGATATATAACATTCTCATGAGAAAGTTAACCATCACATAACCATAAATCTATGAGGGTTAAAAGACCATTGATATCTTAATAAGTAAAGTAAAGGGATAACATCTTTATTTCAAGGTCATTTTACTAAACTCAAGGTATTTTTTTTAGTATGTAGATAAATCAATCATGAAATTAAACTTACATGAATTCATTCCATTTCATAAGAAAAATATCAACCTTTTTTGTGCTTTGATCAATTCCATATTCATATCTTATGCCAATATATGGAAATTTGAGTTGAATGTTTCATACCTGAAGCAATTAAAAAATATTTTAACCAATAATATGATATATAATTAATTATTTTAGAATAAAAACATTTTCCAAACCAGAATTGATAGCACATATTTTCCAATATAATAAATCATACATTAGAATAAAATAATAATATTAAAAGTTCAACATATTTTTTTCCATAAGTTGTTAACCTTAAGGATCCTATAATATATGTCTTAATAAATTCAAAAATACACAAATTTAGAAATTTAGTCAATAAATTTTCAAAATAAAATTATCTTTAATCCCCCATAAGGTTACTCTTAAGGTCACATGTAAATACCATGATCACATGGTAATAACTTGAATCACTAAAAAACCTTAATGAAAAAAATGAATACCCCTAATAATTAACTACCTCCTTATAAAATCTCATATTATTAAATATAAATCCATGAAATTAGTAAACTCTATCATGATTAACTATTCATAAAATCACTATGCATTTTAAAGGCCACCAATACTATGCCATTTACATCCTCAATGCTAGCCTTATCTTTATCCAAATAAAACCTTATTAACTCAATAATAATAAAATATTAAGGGTTATCTATTTCTTATTCCTGTATTCAAAAAATATATCACTTTAAAACTAAATCATCTTTCTTGGTTATTATTTCCATTCAACACATTATTTCATATCCTTAAAGAAATATTATTGTAATATAGTACTTATAAATTTAATTATTCTTATATCTAGAATATCATTGATAAAATAAATTAATAAAAAAACTCTTGAATCCAAATACACAAGTAATTTAATCATTATACTTTTGTAGTAGTAATATAATATTCTTTCCCATTTTACATTATCATCTTTGGAGTTATATTCCCATTATTATAAGGTATTTTTTTCATTTTACCTTATATCCTTACAGTTCGAACACTGATCATTAGAGGTTTCTTTATTTCTCTTTCATTCAAATGCCTAATGGATTTTATCCCCACACAAAAATAAAACTCCCACTACCATAAAAAATAACCAAGGTGTTCCGTTTCAAAATTATAACATGTGATAAAATTCTTTTTTCATTTTTTATCCTCATCCAATTTCCCCCCTCCCCCATCTTCTTTGATCTCATTCCTTTTGATCCATAATAAATGAGGAATTATTTCACTATATTGATATAACATAATAATATAACGTAATTTGATGAGAATTTATGAGAGAGTATTTCCAATAAAAGGAATGGATTTATCCCATAAAATAATTTCCCAATATTTCCCTTTCAATTAAGCATGTATTCCACAACATTCCTTTCTAACTGGGTAAACTCGGCTTCATATTTAGAAATATTTTCATCTTCCATTTTTTCTTGTACTCAAAAATTTTTATTTCCATGTTCTATCATTTTGTATGAGTAAAATATGATTGCAATAATAGTTCCTTAAATTCATACATTTCATACTCATTATTTCCTCTTCATCCATAGAATTTTTAATCAATGACCACCATTGTTCTGCATCACCTGATAAATGAAAAATTTACCTGATATCCTTATCCCATTAATTACTCACCAAAGGGATAAATTTATTCTCTATGGAACTTATCCATTTCTCAAATACAAATGGATTCATAATACCATTGAATTATGGAGTTTGCAAACACATAAAATAGTCTAAAAGTTTCCCATCGTGTGATGGATCATCAAGAAAAGTAACTTGGGATAGGATAATGTTCATAACTTAAGTCAGCTACCTCAATATACATATAATTTATTAATCTCTATATAAAGCTCCAACTACAAATTTATTAGCATTAACAGGAGGTAAATCTTTATAATAATTATGTGTATTGATTTGTTTTATATTATTTCCACTAGGCTCTATTTCAAAATAATGGAATATAATACATTAGAACACAACATTATGAATTATAATTCATATTTCAAAAACTAGTGACTCAATTTACATAAATTAAAATATTTATCCATAGATAATATCACAATAATATAATTTTTTTATTTAGGAATATTTTCAAAGTCAGTAATAGAATTATGTTTTGTAATTATTTTTTTTTGTAAATCCAGTTCTCATTGTTTCTACTAAAATTCATCTAATACCAACTGTAATGTCCATGAACCTAGTATCCTAGAGTTGGTTTTTACTTTATTATAATGGAATAATCTAAAATTATTTTCATTCCAAATGTCTTAATATTTTATTATTCTTGGTGAACTAGATACATACATCAATGTTACATTCATATTTAAAAACTAAAAATGAAATATAGTATTTTTTTCTAGAACATAGTTGTCCCTTATAGAAAATCCATAAGTATTAATGATAAAAATATTTCTATTATACTTGTGAAAAAAATAAAAATGGGGTAATCTCTAAGGATTAGTAAGGGTATGTGTACAGAGGAATCTAAATATTACATGAATAATATTGTATGAAAAAAATGATAATCAAATAATTTCATATAAATAATCATATGAGATAGAACATATACATGGGTATAAAAACAAAAAAATTAATAACATATTCATTATTAAATGAAATTATAGTGAAATAATAAATAATTATAAACATCTGAAACATACCATTTAGGCCTCATGCTGATACTTTTATAACATCATGGCCACTTTCTAGGAAATAATACATGAATTTTAAGGAGTCAAACAAATACCCAATCTAGTTTTTCCAATGAATATTACTGATACATCATGGGGATATTTAATTCTAGGTCCCACAATTCACATAATTATTAAAATTCATTCGGCATATGAATAAATAACACGACATATTCAATTACCTTAAAATCAATAACTAATTATTTTTGATGAAACAGAATATGTAATATCAATACATTCCCTAATTAAATAGATCATAAACAATATATAAAAATATTTTTGATGATATCATAAAATGGTAATATTATTAATCCATAATATTAAACAATGAATGTTGACATAGATGAAAATACAATAAATATATTCTATGAAAATTATTGAAAACAACACCCTTTCACTTTGATATCACTTATTTAGAAAGATTGAAAGTATGAAAGAAAACAGGTCATTTAAAATAAACCTTATAAAATTATAATGTAAGATTCAATTAAAATATTATCTATGATGGATATAAATTTCATTCATTCCATATAAGCTGAAAAATTACTTTTACACTATTGTAAAAAGTATAAAAAGTACCTTGATCGGGGAATGACAAGAAGATTCCTTTCAAAACATTTAAAAAAACATACAAATGTGTAAAAACTTCATTAATAAATCATTGGAGAGTAATAGAAATATTATTAAAAAAATTATGTGTATAATTTATATTGAAATTAAATATTTCCCTAGTGGGGATTTAAGTATAAACAATCTCAAATAATGATGATATTGTGAAATAAATCCTTATAATAAGATTAACTTTCCTCATATATATCCAAACCAACAATACAAAAAATATATTATTCTTTTTAATCACCTAAAAAACTATAAAAATTTGTTTCATTCCATATATTATTTGATTAATATGTTTTATCACTAGATTATTATCAATTCATTGATCAAATCATTATTCCAAGAAAAAATTATTGGTTTTTCATGTATGATTTTTATCATTAGTTTTAGTATGTTAACACTGATCACGATTCCATAAAATAAAGAATGTTAATAATGATATAAAAATAATATATATTCATTATATATGTATATATATTAATCAATAAATTTAAGATATATAAAAATTAATTACATCATTTGTTGAGATGGTAGGACGTATGTATGCATAATTTTTTCAATTTTCAACAGATAGAATGAGAGAAAGATAAATATTAAATAACCTATCCATGATCATAATTAAATAAAATAAATAAAATCTATTTATTTAAATCATTTTTTTACCAACCAAGTAGAATATAAACAAAAATGAATTAAATTTTTTTATGGAGGGGTTCTCTATATGTACGCACGAGCGAAGTTATCGTTTGCCAATGGTTTCTAAGGTAAGAAGGTAGATATGGTATTATAGTTACATAAGTATAATTCTGTTATATATATAATATATAAATAGTATACCATAATATTTCATATTTATAAAACATGATAACTAAAAATTAATGGTATCACTACATGGAGATGGTAAGATGTATGTATGCATGAATAATAATTTAACATCCGATTTAATGGGGAAAAGGGTGAATAATTCCAGTTTCATTATTATGATATCATTAAAATATATTTATTATATTTTTTTATCATTTTATTATGAATATAGTAGATTTATTGGAGGTGGAAGAATAAGTAAATTAAAAGTTACTGGTTATGGGGATTACATCTTTCTTAGAATAACTCATTTGGATCTCCTCATAAGGATCCTAGGTTTGGTATTTTGGGATTATTGGAACCTCTATAAAGTGTTTACAGAATTTTAGAAGTGATTTTTAATTTTATTCATGATGTAAATCCTAATTGGGTTTTAAGAAGGGATTAAAAGGGGCCCCTTTTATAATTGAGGTGAGGGGAAATTTCGAAATTTCATAAAATTTTAAATCATATTAAAGTAATTATCAAGTAAAATTTATAAAAATTGATAGGGATTCGATCATATGGTAGGATATTTTTTAAATATCATCAACCAATAAAATTTTTATAGGTTGTTGTGTAGTTCAAAAACATATCTGTTTGTTTGACCCTTTAATTAACCTATTTTATCATTAATTGTGATAATGTATTTTTCACTCGTAAAGTGTTATAATTTTACATGTAAGATTGCTATTAAATCATAAATGGAAAATTGAGGAAATTTTAGACCATATATTACCCCATTTTCCTCTTTAAATATTTCAATGATTTTTAAAATTTTGATAAAATATTATTTTGATAAATTATCATTAAGGTTAATTTTGACTCTATTTATTTAATTTGACTTCTAGTACATCAAGAAAGGCTTTTATTTACAATAAAATTATTTTAAATATCTCATATGTGAAATATTAGTCATGAATAATTCTTGTAAAACTCTAAATCATTGAAATAATATTATTTTTCAAATTTTTAATATAATTTTGTTTTGTATTGTATTAATGGAATAAATGATTTATTAGTCTTGCTTTGGAATTTAAATTAATTATTAAATAATTTAAAATTATAATATTAATAAAAAATATATTAATAAAAAATAATACATAAAATAATTTCGTTATGGAATAAATTTATTTTTATTTTCATTTATAACTTATTCATGTACCAATGTCGACAAAAAATAGATATTTAAAACTAAGAGAGGGACATTTTGTAACTTTCTTTTATTTAAATATTATATAGGTTATTTTTAGCAAAATATATCCATTAAACATATTAATTTTGTTTATAAGGTGATAAGAGTCAAATTAAATTCATCTAATAAAATATATATGCAATATACTGACCTTACCACATATTATTAACCAAAATTTACCTGATTTACCATTTATTGAGGTGATAAACCTTACCTAGGCTACTATTTATGTAGACCAAAAATAAAGGGAACCAATTTCAATATTTTAATCCCCTAATTCAAAATATGATATAAAATATATCAATTTCAATTTATATTAGTGGAATAAATAAAAAAATAAAATAAATGTTCCAAATGAGATGAAAAACAATTTTTAAGAAAAAAACCTTTTATGAAATTTTTTTACTAAATTAAATCATAAAATTTATTCTAATAAACCTAACTAGACTATTAATAATATGATATAAAAAATTATTATTTTTAAAACATTATAAAACTTTACTTTGTATTTTTAATTTTTTGAAACTAAAATACAGTTTTCAATAAAAATCATTATTTTTTACTATTCACGGGAAAACCAATCATCTCATAATTATCCAAAAAAATAAACATAAGATAATTTTGATATGTTGATTTCAAAAATTATATTATTTTTATAAAATAAAATTTATCTAATTTCAATAAAATAATTATAATATTTTCCCACAATAATCAACAAAAATCATTTTTTAAGAAAATGCATTTTGAAAGCATAATATAATTGTACTCAAAAGTGAGTAATTATTTCCTAATAATTAATCAATGAATTTTTTTTGTAGATACTTTATATATATTTTATAATTCATTGTATATTATTCATATCTTTGTATCGAATTTCTAGGAGATAATTGTAACATTAAAGAATAATATTTTAATAATATATTGTGATTCATTGAGGATTGGTCTTATGTGTTGTGTACGCTATCGAACATAGTGTTATATAAAAAATATTTTTGGATTACAGTTCATGAAAAAAATGTATAAAATTCTATATTATTAAGATTACCTTGGTGTCAAATTTCACTTTTTTATTTTTATATGTATGATATATTTAATATAAGATATTCATGACTTGAGAGGTAGATATGGGGAAGCGTCAAGATATCATTATCAAATAGAGGCTTGAGTTTCCATAAGATGTTAGGTTTCAGGTCATTTTTATTTCTAGTATATTTTACCGTATGCTTATGTTTTTTTAAATTTTATTGATGACGTGTATATTTTTTATAGGATTCATTTTTGTTCGGTTCTCTCTCATTAATTACCATTGATAGAACATAGAGGTTTTAGTATTGGATGGTGACATGGTGAGTCACATAGATTTATGCCCATTGTTTTTTATTTATCTTTCATTGTCACATCGGTCATATATTCATTTTTTATATTTTCTTTATGGTTAATGGTGGATGTATTATATATGTCGATTTTTCAATAGAATAAGTGGTTGATTCATGTGAGATCATTGAAGGGGTGATAGAAGTATTTTTTTTGTTTAAATAATTTAAACTTTTAATTCAGTTATATTTTTCTAATTTGTTTCTAGTGTGGGAATACGACTTAGGTATGGGTCATTCAAGTTTTTCTATTATTTCATAACATTTATTTATGTTTTAATATTACCCTCTAGTTTTTTAGAATACCTTTGGTTCTTTGTTTTCATCAAAAGGAGATCAGATATATTGCTGGTTGTATCAGGGATCTGATGAACAGAAGGAATGAGTTGGTTTACAAAACACAAGGCCACACATAATCTTAAAAAATGATTCTTGAGTAAATAGATTCATGATGAAAAAATATATCATTAGAGACAAAGGAAAACTAAACCACTTATAGTGTCCTAGAAAACATTGTTTCTAAAATCTAAAAAAACACAGGAAATATCTCACCTATATGTGTTATGAGTTATATTTTTCTATATGAATGTAGAATTAATTCGAAAAAACAATCCCATAAGTGGCCATTCCAATAAATGGGATAGGAACATATACAATATAACATGGTAGTTCATAAATATGATGGTTCATGTTTTTAAAATATTTTAAAATTTTAAAACCAATTCACATAAATAATTAATACATAAAAGTGAATGAAATGATATGAAGTGGAAAAATAATGTTTTTTATAATGAAAATTAGAACAGTGGGAAGATAATGTACTAACTAGATGATAGCTGAACAACTATAAGTTATATTATATTCATGGAAACATTTTATGCATTAAAAACTTAACCAAAAATAATCATCCCCTGGCCCTTTATGGAATGACAACCATCGATCACAATGTGAATATTTTATAATAGATAATTCCACTCTAACCCCAAAACTATCAAACCCCAAGAATCATTCCTTGACCTATAATGAAACCCCTAACACCTCAACAAGGTCTGCACCTAACATGGAGATCCTATATTTTACCTATATCTCAATTCCAAATATTTGGGGCCTAATAAACATAAAACTTGAACCCGTATAATAATAACAGCAGATCTATATCTATCAGTAGATGAAGCATATTTTATTATTTTATTTAAAACAAACCCAGATAACTCAGAATCTGTCTATTGGATTTTTTTATACAGATGCCTGTAAATTGAATAAGATTCTTTAAGTATCAATAGTGAATTAAATGTTCTCTAAATATGATTTCTAGTGAATTTTTTCCATCATATAATTTCTTCTGAGTTCTCATATTTTTAATTTCTTTTTGACTGTTCTAATAAGAACCATCGATGAGGCATCAATTCTGGTTCTCTTAGATTTTAAGTTGTAGTAATTCTTTTCCTAGTCCATTGGGATTAAAGAGATTCAATGTTGTTGAAGAGGAATTATATGATCGGGTTGATAGAGAGATTTCAGGTATATGGAGACAAATCCCTTTTTACAGGGTTATACTCAAAATATCTTAGTGTTTTTTAGATTTTTAAGTTTGATACATGTGATCGTGTTATTGTAGGGATAGGAAGACAAAGTTCTTAGTCATGAGATAATAATTCTATCTTATGGTATTAGAGTTGATGAAATTTTGGGATTAGCATTCAGATTCCTATATTAGGTTTATATATCCCTCTATAACTTTGGAAAAAATTAAAGGCTTTCTGTGCATTGGAATAAAATTTGAATTAAATATCTATTATAAGTGTATAGTGATTATTATCATTAACTCCTCACATTTTTGTTACATTCATGTGTTTTATCTTTAATTCCTACTACATATTTTTTTCATACAAAATTTTAGATTCCCAATGATCTATATTTCTCTATATTTATATTTTAGATACTTTTATTTGGTAAAAATTTATATTGTTTGATCAACATACAAATTTACTGGGATGAACATTTCTAGTCATATTTTAAACTATATTTAACCCCTCCCCACTAGTAGTGAAGAATCCACCTTATTTTGTACCAACACGTTGAATCAATGCCTATCTCTTATTGGATTTGTAGATTATTCATATTTATTTATAATAGTAATTCCTGATATTGGATCCAAACTTTACCTTGTTCTAAAGTTGATTTCTATTTTTATCTCATCCCACAAAATGTTATTAATGATTTTCTCTATAGTTGATTTTTTCTCAATACTTTTTATAGAACTTATATTGCATTTGTTTTATTATCATATATTAAATTTTTATTATATTTATATTTTATTATAAATTATAAAATATTCTTATTCTATTTATTTAAGGGATAAAAGTACTTTTTCATATGTTAGGACATCCAATAAAATCCCCTGAGAATATAAATATAATCAGGCTACCAACAATGATGATGTGGTCTATAAGTATTAGAGAAACCCCATTATGACATATGTGATCAATAATGGTTTGTAATATTATATAATGATTATTAGAAATTATATAATTCCTAAAAAAGATATTATTGGACTTACTCAAGATTAATGAGATAAGATTATATTCAATTTAAATGTTATAAATACTCTACTCTATGAAATTATGAATAATACCTACATTCACATACCCTCATAAATTATTACTTATGCAATTTTGGAAAAAACATAGTAGTAAAACATTTAGGAACATCAAAATTTCATGAAAAAATTGAAATAATCAGGGATAATTATAAGAATTTACAACGTTATGCCTGGTGAAAAAATAGATTAAATGAATCAAAAAATTAATTCTAATCATAAATAGTATACAGTTACATAGAGTGAAATAAATATTAGTTTAATTTTTCATTAGAAAAATTATTAATATAATTCCAAAGTAATGGGAATCCATATTAATTAAAATAGATGATATAAATCAAATCACAAAGATATGTCTAGTTTATTTAATTAGAATATTAAATTAACAAGAATATCATTTAAAGAGAGATGTTGAGAATTTGAAAAATAATAGTGGTGTTGTGTCCCAAACATATATCCACTGACCAGTTCCCCAATATGGTTGGCCACATGACCTCAAGGATACCTTCCCATATACCAAGGGATTTTTTCTAGTATCAAGGGCCGAGGGTAGGCCTATTGGTAGACTATTCCCTCTTGATCAGAGTATCGTATAGTGGTAGATAAAAATGATAAGTAGTGAAAGGAAAAATAAACAATAACAAAATGTAATAATAATAAATCATCCAAATGTATCTAAACAGAGGAAGATGAATCAATATTAGATACAAAAATAACAAACATTTTTTGATACTATACAAAAGAATATGTACACTAGATACATGGGTAAATGAATATACTATAAGGTAAAAAAGGACAAGAAGACCAAAATATTTCTCCACCACAATAATTTTCATAGGTTCAATATTCTAATCTCATACTCTTTCTTAGTATTTCAAATCAAACATAAAATGATGGGAAATTTTCTTTTTCTACCACAGTAATCTTGAACTCTTTTCAAGTACAATATGAAGCCCGAATAGGGAGTTAGATATACTTAGTAGTCCCCCACCTAATGTGAATATAACTATCTATTATGTTAATATAAAATTAGTAGTATTTTTATATAATGAGTTTTGTGCAGGTAACACTAAGGATAAAGTAGTAAATAAATAGAACACATAGGTTTAGGTTCCTCATGAGATACCCGGCCAACACTACCTGCTTCAGTTGATGTCAAATATCTCTGAACCAATGTAAACCTATAGAGATATAGAATATGTTTTAAAGTATATAAATAATAATATATATGTATATGTGTATACATCTTAAATAATCTAACAAATAAGTATGGAAAATAAAACTGGGATTCAAGAAGATCAAGTGTAAACAAAGACTAAACACAAGTAGGTTCTTTGGCTTCGTGAAAACATCCTAATACATAGTAAAAAATGAATCCATAGTATTAATAAAAATTATTACTTAGTTTTTAATATAATGAAATCATGATCCCATCAAAGGTGATCAATTAGGGGGAACCCGTGTATCTCTCCAGGAGCATTATAAGTTTCCATTAATGTAAGAGTCTATCCAAGGGGGTCTATAAATTGAAACCATGTATCACTCTATTCATGTCCTAAAGGAATCACCCTCTGATCATGACCATGGTATACCACATACGGGACCAATTCTCGCTCATGGAATGGTATAGAAACACTTCTCAACAATCTCATCCAAGTTAATCCACTAGGGAACCAAGTATCACTCAATGGTAATGTACATAAGTCATCTACCTAGGGAGATCATCCTGTGTATTCTATAAATGAAACCAAGTATCACAATCGATATTGATATTTATTTTCAAATTATAATTTTTGATTCTCAATGATCCCTTCCTATGTGTACTTAAGTCTATACCCTTGTATCACCCTCGTCTTGATGTATGGGTATGGGTTTAGCTTGCATGAAATTCATACCATTGAAAGTAATGCATTAATAATCTTCACATTAGAAATTCATAAACCTAATTAAGTGGTATAAAAAAATTTAAGGCATGAGAATATTATGCCATTAGTGAATGGAAACCCTTTGAGGTGGCTCATGTCATAGGTGTTCCCAATACAACATTAATTTGAATTTTTCTAGGACTATGTTATCCCTAGAAAAGCCATTAAATTTAATTTATTGAAAATTTGATAGGATGATCCCGTAAGGGGCGCCGCCGAGCTAGGGTCCCACTGTCGCTGCCATCCCTCCTCCACCTCGGGTCGGTTTCATCTCATCCTCACCGCTTCTCCATGGAATGGTAGTGGCGTGAGGTTCCTCCTTCAGCGGTGACTCGTGGGCTCAGCCGTCTTTATCCTATTTGTTGCTGCCCTTTCCTCGCCCCATACCCCTCGATCTAGCTATGGCTTCTTTGGCAGCGCGATGCAGGTCCAGTAGCTGAGATCCATCTACAACCTGAGGGTTTGTGCCTTTCCAGTGCCGGCTGCGAGTGTGTTGGGTGGGTTGTCGTCGCACCTGAAGCGGTTTTGACGGCGACGACGGGAATCATATTTCGTTTTTTGTTGTGGATTCTTCTGGAGAGATACGGTTTTCATGAGTTATGAATCAGTGTTTTGGTTTGTGGTGGGTTGGATTTTGTTTTTTGGACTTGTTGTCTTCATGATTTGATGCGATCTCGATGCTGCTGTGTGAACCAATTTGGGGTTCGTTTGATTTGGGATGGCTTGTTCCGGCGTTAAGAAGCAACGGCGTGGTTCGATGCGGTGACGACGGTTGAGTCATATAGACTTCTTGGGCCATTTGATGAGAATGATACCTAAGGTGATGAGTCTCTAGGTGAAGGTGATGGTGTCCCTAATAAACTGGAATCCAAAATGAGAAGCATAGATGTTAACGAGGATGAATGATGATTCTGCCTACCACTATCATTGATTCTATTTTTTTTATTTGTTTTGGGTGATATGAGTGGGAACTTGTTAAAGAGGGATGGGGTGCGGGATCTGGCTCAATCACTATTTTGGTGTTTCTTGTTTTGTGAGTGTGGAAGGAGGGATTTTTTGTAGTGGCACTATAGTCTATGGTCATTGGGGCAAGGAAACCAGTTCACCTACATGACTACATCAGAAGAGGTTCAGAGCAGAGAGATTTTACGGTCCATTGCTATTTGGATTTGGATGTTCGAGATGGTATGGAATTTTTCATTGGTACTAGGCCTGTGCAATACTGCATGGGACATCTTTCTGAATAGTGATGAGATGGTGAAAGCTGGTCTTATTTTGTTTGATGTTGGGGAGGAGTTCTCACTGTATTGAATTTGGTTGTTTTTTTTCCTTGGGATCTAGGATTTTAGGGGCTTGTATTGATGTTTTAAGTCGTTGAAGTCATTTTGGGTTCCTCGAACCCTTAAGAGAGGTTTTATTCTAATAAAAAAATTGATTTTCAGTCAAAGGCCTCAATATAGAAGTCCAGTGCATGACACAATGGAAGATGATAAATACAAGCGGTGTTTTTGGGAAAAGAACTAGACCACCAACCTTTTGGAGGTATCAAAGTAATCATCTAGTACAAACTTATGATTAAGACTAGAATAAGAGGAAACCGAGAAATGGAAAAATACCCTTTAACTAGTGTATATTAGAATGAACCTCATGAAAAAACATGTGATATTTCTCTTTATACCCTACCACTAATACTAATGACACACACCTTGGAATATATTTCTAATATTATGGTGAAATACCTAAATATAGACTTGATATAACTTCATTAAATCATCCCATATGTCGGAAGTAACCCATAAACATCCCTAGAAATGATGGATCTCATCCTTATCAATGACCCAAATAAGTGGCCAGTCGTCACCTGAAACACTATCCCTTAGGACATATCCCTTGGGATAAAAAATTTGTTTCATTATATCCCATTATAGAAGTTAATATGTCACTACAACGTCTTCTAAAATAAGATTACTGTGATTATCATAAACCTCTAGATTCATCCTAGAAAATATAGCAATCACATATCCCTCATTTCTAACCTCATTGATGTCTTGCGTTAGTGATCTTGAGATTAAGGTGTCATAAACTATATTTGTAATTAAGGTTATATAAATGAGCTCAAATTTGAATGAGTGATGGTACTCTTTCTATCTACAATAAATGAGATTCAATTCATTATATTTGGAAATTTATTTGAGTCTCTTGTGGCCCATGTAAATGATACACCCCAATACCAATAGATGATTTATCTAACAGAATAAAGAATGAACCATAGATTCTAGGTTGAGAATTTTATTTGGGTAATTTCACTTGTTATGACACAGTTGGAAGGACTTGTATGCTACAACTCAATATCCCTACTATATTACTACTCCAAGATGGATTCCTAACCCATCAAAATATATTATGTAGCCTCTACCATTATTTAGAAGAATCGATGTTGGTAATGAAATCAATCTCTCTTTAAACTTTTGTAAGGTTATCTCACAGGCTTGAGCCTATAAAAAACTCCATTTTTAGTCAAGCATGTGAGAGGCACTTCTAGGTGTGATAATTCATGAATAAAACACATGTAATAGTTATCCATCCCAAATAAAATGAACATTTAAAATTAATTTTTTATGTTCCCAGGAAACTACAACACTCACATTCTTGAGGTCAACAGATTCTCCTGCCTTTGAGATTTTGTGACCTAGAAATTTAACATTATCAATCCAAAAGTGGAATTTCTTGGGATTATCATATATTTGATTATCTATTAATTTATTTATCATGATCCTAATATGTTTGGCATGGTCATTATGATTGTGATAATACACTAGGATATCATTCATGAAAACCACCACAAAGAAATCCAAATACTAGTGGAAAACCCAATTCACCAAATTCATGAAATCATATGGTAAAATAATAAGAAGAAATAGAATAACTAGAATCATCTATAAACCACATCAACTATAAAACAATTTTTTTGTAATTCTATCAGTCTCTGTCACAAACCGAATCTGGTCGCCGCCAAAACTGGCACCAAACCCATCCTACGACATGGCCCGAAGGGCGTTCTCGATCCCCACGGGCTTGCACAAGTGCTTGGGAGTCATTTATCTTGGTTTGGGAACAATTTAACCAAATATGGTTTGGTAATGTATTAGTTTCATGTGGACCTAATAAGAGTGTTTTTTAATAGGTTTTATGTGTGAAACATTTGTATACTTCTTGAGGGAATTTTTTGAAAATGTGTGTTTTCATTTGGATATTTTGTAGAATTATTCAAGGTGATTTTATAAAACATTAAATTGGTTTTATAAATGTCCCTAGGGCTTAAAATTCTATTTTGTATAGGAATTGGTATGGTTTTTGTTCATAAATAGGGGTTTTGAAATGGGTTTTGTGTGAAAGACATATTTACACCACTTGGGTTCTTTTTATAAAAATTGTAAATGTTTTAGTTGGATAAACACGGTTGGAAAAGTGTGCATATGTACTGTTTTTATGTGTTTTCATCTATTAGGGGGCTTTGAAAGGTGAAGTGATATTTTAATATGTCAAAAATTTTAGAATGATTTGTAAATCTACGAAATGTTTTATTAAATTGTGATGTTGGAGCGAAACTTATTTTCGGGTTGTTTCATGTAAGTTTGATGATAAAATGATTTTGAAGGTAAAAAGGGTATTATGTAACAAGTTAGTGGTATGTTATGAGAGTTGTAATATGTTGTAATTGTTTTATAAAAAAATTTAATGGATTTGAAGAAGTATTAAAGAAATGTGAAAATTATTGTGGGTTGTTTTAGTGTGAGTCAGATTTCAAAATCAATTTGATTGAAAAGTGGACTTTTGTGACTTTTTTTGTATACATGTGGGATGTTTGGTGAATTTGTGATATGGAAATTATATTTTCATGTTAAATGTATATTCATTGACTTGTTTAACATGTTTTAGCACAATGGGAAAACCCGAGTATCTAGGTGGGTGGACGTATACTAGTATGCTAGTGAATCCGTGGGGTTTGGCTCAGTTTCACATAGAAAGATTGACACTTAAAAATCTAATTAACTATGATTATGATGATTGGGGACCACTAGGTTATGGGTATGTTCCCTACTAGTGGCTCGTGCATGAGAACATATATTTATGATGGTTACTCTCACCGAGATACGAGGTACCTGGGACCCACAACTTGTTATTTCCTAGGGGTTATTTCCCATTGCTTGTGCTCACTAGATATTTTATGCTGACCGTCAGAATACATTATGAGTGGATGGAAAATTAAGTAGGTTTTTTGTTTATTTTAAAAAGATTTTATTCTTTAAATTATCCCACTTAAAAATGTTTTTATTTAATGTTTCATCTTTTATAAATTGTGTCTAGCATTTCATGTTATTGAAAAATTGCATGTTTTTCGTCATTAAATGTTTTTGACATGGAATATATTAGTGGTGTTAACCTATTGGGCTTTGTCTCACACCCTACTTACACCATTGGGTGTAAGTAGACTTGGTCATTTTTTCTATTGTAGTTTGGGTACAGTTTTTAGTTACAGTGGTTCGGGTTTCTAGAAGGTCCTTGGTGGTGAAGTCTTGTGGAGATGGCTTGAGGGATATGCCCCTTTCCATGAGGGTTATGGGGCTGTTACATTTTGGTTTTGTACCATTGTTATAGTCTTGTTGATTTTATTTAAAATATGTAATTCAGTTCTAATTTTTTGGAAAAGATTGTTTGGATTGAAAAATCCAGATTCGTTTTATTGAATTCTTTTGTTTTTTTAAGTTTATAAACTCAGGTAAATATTTCCCAATTTTCATTTTATGATACCTAGGCACTTGTGGCAGCCCATGGGGATTGGGAATTCCATTCAGTCCTTGTCATGGGCTGGGTTTGGTGCTGGTATTGGTGGTGACCAGATTCGGTTCATGACAGTCTCACATGCACTTGATGGTATCCTAACCTAAAATCAATTTGGAGAAGACCACCGCTCCATGGAGTAGTTTGAAGAGGTTTTATATTCAAGATAGTGGATATTGGTTCTTAATTATAATCTATCTCAACTGATTATAATCCACAAACAATATTATTCTATTTTTTTATTATTTTGTAAAAGGACAGATGAACCCCATGGAGATGTATTGTTCACTATAAATCCCTTATCTTTTGAGTTTTCTAGCTACTTCTGGAGTTCTTTATGCTCTGTATGGGTCATTCTATAAGGAGTAATGGATACTATTTCATCTTACATCACTATATCAGTGGTTAATTCTACCACTATCTCTCATTGGGTAGTCTATATGAGTCATCACGGAATACATTTCTAAAATGATCCCCCATATGAATAAATTACATAATTCATGTTTCCTAATCACTCATAAAGAGACTAAGAATATGAATTTGTATCCCCAAGTAGTTCATAATGGTTCAATCCACATTGAATTTCCAAGATATCTCATTTGACCTAATTAACATATGAACTTCCCTCAAGTGATATAAACGGCACCCTCCAATGACAGTAATCAACATGGGTGCAGTATTGAACTAACTAGTCCATCTTTATAATCAATATAAATCCAATAATTTGAAGAATAAAAAGATTATAGAGTAATATATATTCAGCCACCTCAATAGATAAATCCTTTCTCTAGAATATACTCTCTAACCATACTCATAGAGGAGTATCTATGGTAATAATGAAAAAAATCCATGATTCCTTTCTAAGGATCTATGAAACGTTCATAGATAAAAATAAAAATGAAGAAACTATATCAAAAAATAAGAAGAAAATAAATTAGGGGATACATGGATAGTTCCTCTAACTATAGAAGGTCCCATCCTCTTCTCCTCATGAGTAGGCTTTACTGCATATATATGTACATATCTACATCTTTGAGATGCAACCTGAATACCCCATAAAGATCCATTCTATTAACATTTTACCTCTAAAGTCTCACTTCTAGATCAATATCAACATCCTCATCCACAAGAGTTGATACTAGAACATATCCCTTCCATGTATGGACCTACTAATTATGTACCCAAATGTGGTGTTGGTATGGATCCCTTATGACTATACAGAGGAGTATAAGTTCGGTAGAAACACTGAAGGTGACCCATCATACCACAAGCCTGACACTCATTCGGGTCCATCGTAAATTGGGGATTATTATGGGATAAACTTCTACACTAGGTTTATACAACATAACTATTAGTGTGTGTAATATGGTTCACATTTCTTCCATTATAAGACTTAAAGTAACGTTGCCTACTACTAGAGAAACGACCTCCCTACCTCGAATCTAAACCTCCCTAACTCACACATCCATCATCACTTAGGTTTTGATCAGTGATGATGTTATGTTTCACTATCTATAATACGGGGGGAAAAAATATATATTCACTTATGGTAGGATGGTGTATACAATCCCATCCTCAATCTTAATCCCAATCATCAACATTCCACTATGCATTGTCAGTGAAAATTGCTGGTATTTGGTGAATTTAGATTAATACTCCATCACAAACATAGAAACCTATTATATGAATATACACTCTCATGTTTTGTTGGATCTCAAATTCTACTGAAAGAAGTAACTGTATAAAACAATCGAGTAGACTTCCCATACTATACCCTGATGGTGTTCATCCTGAGTCATGAAATCTACAACATTTATCATATTCATGTATCATATAGCTAGAAAATTTTAACCACCTTTCTAGAGGATTGTCTCAAATATTGAATATGGATAACATGGTATTTATCAAATATTTTATAGAATGAAGACCATTATCCCCTGATAATGTTAGAGGATAATGCTACTAAAATTCTCACATAAACTCATACATAGGAGGGGCAGTTTGCATAGCTCCATAAATAGACTACATGAAGCGAACAAAGCTCTCTAAAAACTATGAATTGACACCTACTGTAGGAACAAAAATAGATACAGATAGTGTCACTACAAGAGGTAATGCGACTTGCTTAGGTCCCACCACCTCTAAATCATGGTTGTCACCACCCTCTTAAGACACATTTCAAGCATGTGATGGGGGAATATCTTTATAATTTCCAAACAGATGTCTTAGATAATATTTAATATATAATATCAAGATAACATCATTGAATAGGTATACATATTTCCTATAAATGATTTACAACTCTCTTCCTACTCTTACAGCTAGGTCATGGTTATAAGAAAGATCATAACGAATCTCCAGATACACTTCCAACTTCCCACTACTAATTTCAGGTCATGATCAAGGCCTTGCATATGTCCATAGAGGTTCCGGTATATAGAGTTTCAAATTCAAAGTATTGAGTAAAACATCTTATAAATTGAAATTTGAATCCCCATTTACCAATAATAATTTCATTTAATATTTTAAATTCATTTGGTTTTATACATATTCATACAAATATAGATATCACATTCTAGTTAAATTCATCACTATTCATAATTAATAAAGTCGCATACTCTCTAAAATTTTCAATTTCTACATCATTTAACTATGACCTAACCCATGCATCATGTTTTAGGATATAGATGGTCATGTTAAATGGTTTCATTGAATGAATTACCATTAATATTTTGTTGAATTAAATTCTTTATAAATTACTATTATTATTAATGAAATCAAAGAAACTAATTTTTCAACCCATGGAACCAGTAGTTCACGGAACAATCCTGGTCTAATTATTTAGATATGAATATATCATCCATATGTATGGGAAAACTATTATGATTTATAAAGTCAAATTAAATATTCCAATTTTTTTATCCCTTTAAAAATCATTAGTATCATTACATATATTATAATCAAGGAACTCACAATAACTATTGGTAGTATAGGTAATGCACAAAGTAGTATAAATATGGAATTTCATAATTAATGACTTGGTAATCTACATGTACCTATAAATATTCATGTGATGTGAATGAAAAAATCCATCAAGGCATCCTATTAGTGTTTTTGGGCATGATAGTGGTTTTTGCTAAAGCCTGATGACAGGGAATGTGGATGGTTTGTGTTTTTTGAAGCAGGTGTCTAAAGAGATGCATTTTCCCAGTGCTTGAAAAATATTTTGGGGTCCAAAATGTGGAGTTTGGATATCATTTAGAAATATGTATTTATTTTAATATATCTAAAAATAAGTAAAATTCATTTGTTTTGTGAAGATAGGAATCACGAAGATGGTTTTTCAAAGGATTAAAGGATTTTTATGGTGAAATATACGAGTATGACGAGCATCGTGAAATGGAAAAGGTTAAGAACATTGTGAACGGATAAGATTAGCATCACAATTTTTTGATGGAACGCTCTATAATTATGATTAGTATCGTGAATGGGAAGTTTGTATGGAGATTTGGGAAAAGGGAACTTTGTGGTAGAAAATTGGAAACTCTGGGAAATGGTGATAACCTAGCCTGAAAGGTTCTGGAATCTATTTAAATGCCTATAAATAGGATTCTACCCCCATCAATAGAAAAACAATAATTAACCAAAATATTAAGCCTCTCGAATTATGAAGGTGGTTTGTGAAGGTTGTTTGAGAAGGCAGTTCTGGAGAGAAACGCCGTGAAGGATTTTACATCCAACCAAATGTTTTGCGCATCGCAAAAGTGTTAGAATTCGCAAAAGACATAAAAAGATGACTGAAATTTGGGAACATCGTGAAGGATGGTTCCTTCGCAATTTAGAGTTAGAGAATTTTGAAATAAATGCATCATGAAGCCTAGTTTAGCTTTTCAAAAGAATTGATCTTCACAAAAATTAACGATCTTCAGAAAGACTAGTTTATGCTTCACAAAATAAGGAGCTTTACAAAGGAAATGTGCATTACAAAAGTGTTTTAAAATGGATTTCCTAGTGTTTTTTGCAAAAAAAAATTCATCAGTGGATGAAAGTGAGACATTAGTAGAGAATCTAAATGTAGTGTAGGATTCATTCATTAGAGATAATGAAGGGACATAGTAGTCTATAAATTTTGATGGGATATTTGAAAGAACTTGTGAGCACACTTAATTTGATAGAGTAGTGAACTTTAAAAATGTGGTTGGTTGTTAACTAGGAGGGATAGTGAGTCCACTCCAAATAATTTAAACAGCTATTCACTTTTAGTGCATTTGGTACATTGGAACATTGCCATTGTATAGTCCTTGGATGTAGCCCAATGAAGGTGAACCAAGTAAAAATTCATCTGTAACATGAATGATTCAATTTATTTTCATACTTTTCAATAAGAAATAGTTAGAAGAGTGTTTTCTCCAACAATGATACATGATCCAGAGGGGTATTTGTTTCAATCTATAATACCCTGATTCATCCCCCCCTGTAAAGGTATTTGACCAAGTGGACCTATCAAGATGATACATCCTTTTCATATAAGGAATAATAATCGATAAATCCATAATAATAATATCTATAATAAAAAGGTCACAAAACATCTGTGTCATCTAGTGATAAAATCATTACAATTATAATAATATCAACCCAAAAAATAGTAATATATATGAGGTAATTTGGATTTTACCCTGTACATGGGTTAGCTACTCCATGAAACGGGATCATTAAAAAATTATAATACATTCTTAGTGTCATATATAATAACTAAATGGAAATAGAAAAGGAAAAATCCCTTATGATACCAATTTGAAGTGATCAGAACTGGTAGAAACAAACTAGTGCCCTAACATGGTTGGCCACATGACCTCAAGTGCTCCTCCTAGTATGTTAGAGGCTATCGGCAAGAAGAAAAGGCTTAAATTGTGTCTTTGGGGAGACTATTACCTCTTGATTAGATTTTAGAAAAATGTTAAATAATAATTATATATATTGTAATCAGAAAAGTCCTAAAGTGTGTCTGTGGAGAGAATATTACATCTGGATAAGATTGTAGAACAATGGTAAATAATAATTATATTTATTGTAAATCGTAACAAAGAATTTATATCTGAATAATAATAAATCATTCAAATATAAAAAACAGATGGAAGCTAAATCAATATCAGCTACAAAAATTATGAACATTTCATCATAGTATAAAAAAGAGGGAGTACATAAGATACAAGGTTACATGAATATATAACATTCGAAACAAAAATTCAAGAAGACCAAAAGTTTTCTCCAATATAATCATGATCATAAGCAAGTATTATGATCTCGTACTCAATCCTAGTTCTAAAAATATAAGATTAGAAGGTGGAGTCTTTCCATTGTCGATCCCTGTAACCATGAAGTCTATTTAGGTATCATTGTTGGCCCAAATAGGCTGTGATATAATCTCAGTAGTCCACCACAAATGTTTTCTATAACTACCTAATTTTTTGGCATAAAAATGAGTACTATGTTGGTAAAGCTAATTGAAAAGCAGTAAATGAATAAAACGCATTGTTCTAGGTTCCTCATAGGGTTCCCGACTGACACTACCTACTTCCAACTAATCCAGATATCAATGAACAAAGGTCAACCTGTCGAGATATAGTATGTGTGTGAAATTATATAAATAGAGTTATGTTTCGTTGTGTGTGTGTGTGTGTTTATTTATATATCATATGTTTGGTGGCATATTTGTTTTGAAAACATAACTCTTATTCCAAAAGGACAAGTGTAAACAAGAACCAAACATATGAAGGTTGTTTGGATTGTATGATTCATCATAAAACATAGTATAAATGAATAACTAGTTCTTAATAAAAATTTATCCGTAGTTCTTAATAAAAAGGAATATTGAGATCGTTCAACATGATTCGTAAATAGGAACCAAATTATTAATCCATAAGCATTATACTTATCCATAACCATAGGAGTTCATCCAAGTTAATCCATAAATGGAACCCAGGTATCACTAATATCATGGCCTAATAGAATAACCCTCTAAACCCATCAATGGTATACGATATAGGAGGAAAAGTATCACTTGTGGAATGGTATTGAATCACTTCCCACTAAGCCCATCCAATCTAATCTACATGGGAACTAGTTGTCGTGCATGGTTAGAGTATATAAGATATTTTCTTAGTGAGGGCATCCAAGGTGTTCTATAAAATAATCAATGTATCTCTCTTAAAATATTGAGATTTATTTAAAAATTCTAATTTATGAACCATGATGAGTATATCCAATTCCTCCTTAAGATGGGACCCTTGTATTGTCCTCAACATTATATAAAGTTATGAGATTAGTTAGAATGAAATTAGTACCGTTGAAATAAATGTATTACTAATCATCACATGGAATATTGAAACACCAAAATTGGAGGTTTAAATAATTTCAATACATGAGGATCTTAATCCTTTATAGAAGGCACACCCTTTAGAGTGCCTCTTGTAGGGGTGGCCTCCCTATAATATTAATTTTTTAGTCTCTAGAACTATGTTACCCATGGGAAAAAATTAATTTAATTTATTAAAAATTCATAAAGAATCACTATAGAATCCTGATTTAAGTAATAATAGAACATCATAAATGCAACATGACTTTAATGGAAAAGAACTAAACAACCAACCTTATTTTAATAGAAGAGTTATCATCTAGAATTGGATTTTGATTCATCCTGGAATGAGAGAAACCTAAGAAATATGCGGCCTTCATAAAAATAAGGCATATTTACACACAATAAAAAACCATAAGAGACTGTGAGACAAACCATGAAAAAATGAATCGGATTTAACAGTTACAAATTCTCTTCCAATGTGGTGAACGATAGTCTAATCAGAGTTTGGTTGAAGAATAATGAAATGAACCTACCTTAGGTGTGGAAGAGGAGATTTAGATGGCTAGTCCTTTTATGTGAGAGAAACAAATAAGTATTTTTAAAAAAATAAGGGGTTAAATACCCTATAAAAATCATTCCATATTCACCATGTGTATATTTTTTACATTGTGTAAATCTCATGTTTCCCCCAAGAAAACCCCATAAATATGTTGAACATGGTATGGATAGACAAATTCACGTCATGAATTAAATACACATCATGGCCTTAATGTATGTTGTTAATTAAATTCACATCATGAATTTATTTTAGGTCAGATATTTATTTTACAACCATCCTCCAACCTTATGATACCTTCTTCCCACAAACGAATTAATTGCCCTAAAGTCATGGTTTCCAGATCTACGACAAAAAATATAAGTTCAATGAGTTTTTAACCAAAATTTAAAAGAATATTAACCTCTATAAAAATATGGGACATTAAAATTGAGTTTTATTTACTTCAAATTACGGATCATGTATTTCAAGTATGTGTACATTTAGAAAAACATTTAATAGATTTTTAGATAGTATTTGTCTAAAAATTATATAAGTTGAATTTTATAGATATGGAAGAAATACAGTTTAGAAGTAGAAAATTATAGAGTGAATATTGAAATGATTGAAATGATAGGATATGCATAAGAGAAAATAATGAATAAACAAAAAATTATTTGTTATGAATGTAATAAATCCAAACATATTCGACTAGATAGTTATTGATTAAAAATAAAAATAAAAAAAATCTAAGAGAATTTTGATGTGGAATGTTAAAAAACCATTTAGAAATAAAAATATACCTGGTGTGTGAGTTAATGTATATTTACTTCTAAAAATTCAATAAATGAATGTTATGACAAATTGAATAATATTGGATTTTATGATAACGTTGAAGTACCAAAAAAGTTAAATTCTTTATAATAATTTAATTAATATGTTGAATTTATATTAATATTGCTTATACAATAACGTGGAAGATATTTTGGATGATGAGGAAGACAATAATGATGAAATATAATCTTCATAAGGTGAGAAGATATAGAAATAAAATGAAGTGTAAGTTTAAAAATTTGGAAAATCTTATAAGAATTCATATATAAGAGATAAGTAACTAAAAACAATTGTTACTAAATAAATGGAGGAGAATTATAATTTTTTTCATATTTAACTATGTTAATGAAGATATTTTATAAGCTATGCTCTATGATTATTGTGAATATATTTTCATGTTCTAAAGATAAAAGTGAGGTTAATAAGTCTTATAAAAACTTTCCCAGAAATATTTATAACATAAAAAAATATATCACAATGTTTGCTAACTTCCATAAGAGAAGATATGAGTTTTAAAACTTGAATAATCAAAATAAAAAAATCAAGATATAGTTGGAAAGAAATTAAATTTCAATATTTGAATAAATGTTTTGAATAGAAATATAATTATGTATCATTTTCGTAATAAAAGTGTGATGTGGTAAAACATAAATCAAAAATTTAAAGCATAGAAAATTGATAATTAGATTCACCACTAGAAGGGGGTGTTTTAGAATTTATATAAGTTGTTGAAACCCAAAATAACACATCTGGACACTGACATAATACCAAGGGAATCACTCATTAGCAGAAAAAATTTCATATCCCATAGAGTGAAAAAAAACGATCAAAATACCAAAGAGGTGAACATTGGAAAAGTTAGTATTCATTGAAAAAAGTTCAATACTTTGGATAAAAATGATAATATATTAAAAGGAACATATATTCTTAAAAAAATCAAAGAATTAGGTTTATTTGGGTACTAAAGGTACTCTTTGTGAATACTATTAGACTTAGTGTTATATGGATTCCTCATACATAAATTCTGAATGATAAAGTAAAAATTTTTCACAATTGAAAAATTATATCAGGTACCAAGTGACTCTTAGTTTAATAAGAACTTTCATAATTTCTATATGACATTCTATTTATGTGTAACCTACAATCTATCAAAAAAATTTCTTTAAATGCTAATTTTCTTGTATAGGGGGTTTAATCATTATTCAATGAATTTTATTACCGAGTTTATTTGTAATCTATCGTAAATTTCTCTATAAGATAGGAATGTGAATTTATATATCTTCCAAAACCATCTTCAAAAGAATTTTATCAAGCTATCAAGATGAAAGATAAATTCTAAATGGTTCAAACATTCTACTGTTTATCTTTAAAAAAATTTAAAATGGATAACTATATTACCATGCATAATTTTTAAAATTATAATACCTCATGATTTATTATATAAATTTAAAATTTTTTAGTATGAAATTATATATTTAATTAATTTCTAGATGTGTGATTTGTCTCCAAAAAAACAATTTTTATAAGTTGTATCTGAAAGATAAAATTAAATCTGTTAGATGTTATACCCTGATTGTAAATTCTTTAGGAATAATTTTTAAACATTATTTAGGTGGACACATTTAACTTATCCTTTATTAAAAAAATCATTGTGATGAATATCATATAGTGAGTGAATAAAAAGATTAAATTTATATCAACATCTCCTTAGTAACTCTTTTTATACTGTATATTAAGGGAATAAGTTTTTGGATAATAAATTTTGGTTTCCTAAGGGAATAATTTTATTTTACTAATGTGTTTATTGAGATGAATTTTTAGTGTTTATAAATGTTAATCCTCGGTGAATGATTTTCAAGAAACTCTAAGAAAAGTTGAATAAAAAATGGATGCTAAACTCAAAAAAAATTCATAAGATATCACACCATCAGACATTAAATGGATTTGATTATCTTTGTTTTAATTTATTACCCTTTTTACATTGACCAAGATTGGTCCTTAGTAGTAATTTTGTGTTTCCTTTTGAATATAAAAATGATAATATTTTGGAGGATGTCATAAGGATTACATTTTCACCTTTTAAGGGGAATATTTTTGAGGAAGAGATGAATAGAATAAGTTAAAATATAAAAATTATTACTATTTTATTCTAGTAAAACTTACTATGTTCCATTTTTGTGTATTTTGACAGTAAAGAATAGATTTTTGTGTTTAAAACAACATTTATAACCTTGATTTGAATATTAAAAAACACTCACGATTTATTTGATTAAATACTAGGGTTTTTATTAATTATTATATTTGAAAATGTTATTTCACCTGATTACATGTTATGATGTACTAATATATCCTTTAGATGAAATGCACAAAATGTTTCCAGCAGATATTTGTGCATTGAAATTCCATTTAGAAGATGAGAATATCAGATGATATAAGAAAATCTAGACCCATTTTATGATGGACTATATTATTCTATGTTGTTTTGACTAAAAATTTATAACTGAAAATCCAAATTTGGAATTTTATGATGTGGGTGTTTATAAATTAAATCAGACGATTCAAGGAGCAATATGGAATAACCAGGGTCAGAATTTTTATTTATAGTTAATTCATACAAATAATTCAGTGCTTCTAATTGATCGTTTTTTATCATTTTTTTGGGTTCCCTATGGTATTTTCACTATAAATCTCTTAGTGTTTTATTTAATCTTCTTTTGTTAGATTCCTTGTGATCAAAGTAATTTTATGCAATAAAATCTAGATTTTTTCAATCGATTTGATCATTGGATTCCTGAGATACAGAGTAAGATCCCATATGATGGAGTTATAGTAAATTAATAATATGGATCTTTAGTTTTCTGTATCTGATTAAAATAGTCAATTGCTTCTGGGTATAGAGAGATACACTATCCTAGGATAGGAAATGTATACCATCACTTGGGTTTATAGTCGAGGATGTTCCTATCATGGAATGGTGAAATAGAGATTAGATAAATATATTCTCCTTTGGATATGGATCATAGTGAAGGATTCCTATAAATTACATTAAAATTGGTAATAAATATCTTTTACAGGAGTTTAAGGATTATTAACCATTATTCCACACATTATTGTTACAATATTGTTTAATCCTTTTAATTCCAATTATACATTTTTATGTTTTTAGGATAGTATTTTATCTTTTTAAACTTTCATATTCTAGTAATTTCATACTTTTAATGTATTATTTGGTCAAATGTTATATTTTTTAATTAACCTACAATGTTAGTGGGATGAAACTTTCTAGTCACATTTTAGACTAAAATTAACCCCCCCCCCAAATAGTTCTGCATCATCGTTATTTTTTATTAATAGTTTATATGGGTTTTTTCAGTTATAGGTTATGGTGTTTACATATATCGTGAATGTTATGGATTATATTTATGATGTGTGTATTTATGCATGAGCCATAATGGATTACGATATAGTTTATACATGCATTGGATTCAATGCATCATTGTAATATTTTGTTGTGATGTGTAAATGGTGATGCTGATGTTGTGTTATGATATTGTGTCTATGATGTGGATAAAAACAATATGGTGTTTGGTGTCTTTATATGTGAAGGGAATGGGAGAACAAGACATGTGACAATGGGGTTTTTATTAACAAATTATTTGTAAAAGTGTATATGGGTTACATTATTATTAGACACACACACACACATGCACAGATATATATACCATCACATGATTATGTTATTTATTTCAAAGTGATATTTACCGAGTTTAACATGGTGAGGATGAGAACTAGTTAACTTGGTTTATGTAACGAGTTGGATTCATTGTTTGTTCATTTCGGTTGTAGTATAATTCTCCTAGCTTTGTATGAGAGGTTATAAGGAAGATCCTACTGAATATACATGTATGATAACCCATATATATATATATATTCTATATCAGGGTGTTGGTAAATGAGCTAGACTTTATTAGGTCATGGATGTTTTTGAAGTTAAATTTTTTTTTGATGAGTTATTATAAAATAAGGTCACATTTGGGAATTTATTCGTTTGATGTTTTAGTTATGTATGCCATTACATGCATTTATATTGGTTGATTTATTATATTTAAAGATTTAATTTTAGGGTTCATTTATATTATAACATTTATAAGGATAATGGATCTCATGCTTTTATTCATAAACCATCTGTGCTAGTAACCAACACAGGTCTGGTTAGAGGAAGGTCTTGGGTGTCACACTAATCATCACTATTAAACTAAGGGGTTCCAAGTGAGGATGAGTTCTGAAAAAACATCCCATTGAATTATTGGTTGTGGCCATTTCTCAAGATAATAGGGGTTTAGTAAAGGTTAATTAGAACAACAGTGGTCCAATATTGTTTCAATTGGGTCTACTAGTGTTCCAATAGAAACCTAGACCCCCTCCACCAAAATTATGGGATTATAACCCATGATTACTGATGGTCATGTTTCCTTTGGAAAGATTTGAGTGATATGGGAATTATAACCCATTATTAGTGTCGTTGTATATATTTTAATTTAATTATTCTTTTGAGGAATCCTAGGTAATTCCATCATAATTATAATTTAATGCATAGGTTAATTCTTGTAAGTTATTGGCCATTTCCTTAGTCTCTTAAAGTGTAACATTTAATATCGGAATGGGCCATGAGTGATGGGTTTTTATTTAGGATCTAATGTAATGCCAATGACAGGTCATGATTATCATAAATGTTATAGGTGTATGATGTTGAGGGACTAGGTCTCCTAGAAAGGAATTTGTATTAGTGAAACTAATTCTTGTGGTGATATATAATTCACTAACCCTTTTATTAAGCTATATTTTTGTTAGTGATTATCTATCCACCATTGATTTTGAATTAATGTGAATTTTATTTAGGTCACAAAATATAGTTCACAAAAAACATTTCAGTAGAAGTTGGATAGCATAGCTAGTATATAGCGATAAAATAATCTCTCTAAGACGTAATGAATTGATCAATTGATCATTTCTTATTATAGAGTCCAAGAAGTCGAGAATGTTTAGAAAAAATAATTCTTTTGAATAGTCTCTAGAAGTGTTCATTTCAGTTATTATTCATGGTCATCAGAATTAATGGAGATAATAAATAATATACCAAATAAATTCATCTCTTAAATTTTTTATGTAGAAATTCAAGGATGAATGTCTTAGTGTTATTATAAAATGGAGTTGGAACCCTATAAAATAGGAAATTTGAACATGTAAAGTGAATTAGAGACTTGAATAGTAGAGCACATTTGATATAGTGAATTAGACCTGATACTATTTAGTAAATTATAGATGAATATTCAATATAATGTTTCATTACTAACATATTTTTCAATTGTATAGAATTATTTTACTTCCAATAAATATAAATAAGTCAAAATTGTTTATTCCTGAAATACATAAAAAATTATCTGAATCAAATTATTCTTTTTTATTTATTTATTTTTTAATTATTTTCTGTTTATTGTATATCTATTGGAATTACTTTACTAGTTTATTAATATGATTTCCTTTCATGTAGATGGGAGGATCAACTTTGTCTGGTGGGATGGGTGCATTGGCTTCTTACTTATGGTACACTTAATCGAGGGTGGATGTTCTGAAATATCGAATTGATCTATATAAAAACTCATGTGTAAAACCTTTTAATGGATTTAAAGTCTTATTCCTAATAAAAACTAGACTCCTCAACTTTCTATAAGTTGTATTGAAGCGATTGTGTTTTTATGACATTCCTTTGAAGGGTTTTTTTTATTTTAGTAGAAGATAACTATAAAAAAAAGGTATGTCATTATATGAAGGTATTTTATTGGTAGAAAAGATCGATTTAATTGATTATGCATTCTAGAGAATGCATATAAAGGATCATCTGATTCAAACAGACATTGATGCTCTATATAAAGGTGTTTGTTTAGAGAAAATAAATATAGTGGAATGGGAATTGATGAAAAAGAATGTTCTTGGGTTTCTTTTTATGATAGTGAAAATAAAATATTCATTCATAATCAAAAAAGTTAAAAGAATAATGGATCTCATAAAATATATAGAAAATATTTACGAGAAAACATAAAGACATAAAAAAGTGTTCAAGATGGGAAGGTTGTTTAGCCTGTGGTAATCTGAAGGAAGACTAGTGACTTGTCATATTAATGATTTTAATATGATTTGAGGGAACATAGAATCACTAATGGAGAAGTTCACAAATGATTTAGTATAATTTCTTCTACTATATTCATTAACATACAGAGAGGATATGATAATGAATATTCTTAGAAACTCTAATGGAAATATGGAATTGGTATTTTAGGACTTCTAAAATGTTACTCTTAATGAAGAACTTCATTAGAGGGAAGTAAAATCTCTATTTGGTAGTTTTCATAATGGTTAGATATGATCATAGTCACCCTTGAGATGGTATTGGTAGAAATCATCAGAATATATTTCATGGGAGAGAATATTGAAAAGGTTAGTTAGAAGTAGTCATATATGCTAAAATTGTTGTGAATGAGGAAATATCATGGCGAACAAAAAACATTCATAGGTAGAACTTTGAAATTCAATCAATTTCTATAATTTCAAATAGTATTTGTAAACAAAAGGATCAAATAAATTTTTCCTAAGAATCGATTCACTAGTGTAATTATGGATGATTAATTTTATTGTATGTTTCTACTGAATGATAAATTTTTTATGCATGGTAAATTTTGTATATAAAATTTTAAAAAAATTATATAGTGGATAATGATGCCTGGGTTGTTATTAAAAAGATTTATGTGAATATATAGATAAATTAAAATTGAATATTGAGACTCAAAGGAGTCTAGAACACCCAAGAGATATAATAAAAATAGTATTTCCCTTAGATAGATTGAAGAGTAAGTTATTATACTAAAATTTTTAAGGGGAGTCTATAAATTTAATATAGTATTCATGGTGTTTGTGAGGGGATTAAAGGATGGTAACATGTAATTAACTATAATCACAAATTTAATTTCAATAATTATAACTATATCATCAAAATATTTAGAGGTTTTGAATTGTAGTATCGATCAACTTAGTTAGAATAATATTAATGTTATAATTACTAATGGAATATTGAAGATGGATTAAATGGAAATAAAAATGTGTTTATTTTATATGATAAATAAATAAAGATGTGTTTCCTTCAACTTAGATATACATAAGATCAGTTCTATGATGTAGTAACTAGTTCCCTTAGAACTAACCCTATCAAGTCCCATGGAGGTTAAATTTTCTATATTAATTTCATTGATGATTCTAATAGAAAATTATTGGGTCTATATTCTAAAGCCAAAGTTATATATTTTTTGTAATTTATTCAATGGAAATCCATGTAATTAATAGAATTTAGTAGGAAGGTGAAATGTAATTTTTTTAATAAGTGTATTGAATACACCTTATACAACTTCCAGAACTTGTACCAAAATAAAAGGATGACACATGAGAATAAAGTACCTTATAAACTATAACATAATTGATTGGATGAAAAGATGAATTGAACCTCTAATTAGTAGACTTGAATCATGTGATTTCACTCTTAAATACCTGAGGTAATTTGTGGAGAGGCACTCTACACAACCACATACCTTTTCAATAGGTTTCTACCATTGGTAGTTGGGAGTGAACATACAAAGGAGACTTTGTTTCATAAATCAAAATAATTTAACAATATTAAATTATTTCTATGTTTATTTTATGTTTATCATTATTATAATGATGAAGATAATATTTTTGAAAAATATAATCTCTATTTTCTCATTGGGTATAGGGATGATATTTTTTTTATTTTAGTTTTGGGATGAGGAATGTTGAAAAATCTTTTAGAGCCTGGATATTCTCTTCAATAAGAAGGTGCTATAGAATGACTAGGACATGGAAAAAAAAGTAATTTGATGGAAAAAAATCAACTATCAATCACAATGATATCTTTAGTAAGAACATCTTAAAGAAACAAGTTCAAAATAAATCATATGGATGTATTGAAGATAATATTTTTTGAAAAATATAATCTCTATTTTCTCATTGGGTATAGGGATGATATTTTTTTTATTTTAGTTCTAAACCGGTGGCATTTTTGGGAATATGGAAATTAGAACTTAGTCTGTTAAAAAAAATTTTGTATGTCTTGAATCTATCAACATAATAACAGAATTGATATTTTTATGGTTTTATGTTGGATTAGTTATTTGAAAGGTGTAATTCATGTCATTATTATTACCCGAAGTAATGGGATGATGGTACATTCATCATATTTCTTTTGTATATTGATGCCATATTTTTTGTGGGTTAAATGGTTTCCTAAATTTTGGAGACAAGGTTGAATTTATTAAAAATATTTGAAATTTTGTTTCGTTGATATGACAATATAATCATGGGAATGAGAATTTATAGGTAAAATACAGTCACAACATTGGTTTTATCCTTGAAGGACATCATTTTGAATATTTTTTGAAATATTGGAATGGTGGAATTCATGAATCTCTCAACTAAACATTTCAAACACATTTTATTTTCTAATTAACATTCACCAGAAATATAATAAGAGATTAATTACATTTATAAATTGATGTTTTCATAAATTGTTGGTTGTTTTATGGATGTGATGATTTACACAAAACCATACATGGAATTTTAGTGTGTTTTTTGAGTCTTTTTATGTCTAACACACATTGAAAATACTAAAAAGCTATCATGTGTTTTATAAATTACTTGAAGATAAGATAAAGAGTTTCTGTAGGTTTTTTGGATGAATATCCATTTCAATGTTTTTTAGGATTAAATATTTCTAGAGATTCTAGTACTCCAAAGAGTATGATTGGCTTGTGTTTTCATATGGAGGAGTAGTGATCAATTGGATATCATAAATATGAAAGTTTTTTCCATTAAGTAAAATGGAAGAATATTTTTTATGGAAGCAAGGATAAATTTGGTAATTTTCTCTTGTTTACTAAAGGATCTTGAAAGATGTCAGGAAGAGATTTTTTTATTCTGTGATTACCAATCAGTAATTCATTTATCATGGAGTCCCATTTTCATGAAATGATAAAGAACATTGACCTCATGTATCATTTAATTAAAAACATGAATTAGGATAGTGGTTTATATATCCAAAAGAAATATAGAATCCAAAATATACTATACATTTTCACTAAAACATCAGTCCTATATATTATGAAGAAACACCATACCTTTGTGGGATTTGGGTGAATGAATTGAGAATGGAGAACACATTGTGTTAAAAATTTGAATAAAGGAGTTTTTATAAGTGTTTGATATTTTGAAAAGTTTCCAAGGGATAGTACCGAAGTGTGTTATTTTAGGTATTGGAGTTATATTTAGTTTAACATATTTAGTTCACCAAATTCACTTCACGGAAATTTTATAGTGGAATTTGAACAACTCAACATACATTAAGTGACATAAGAATCTCTTTATGTGGGAGTTAATTGATCATATGTTCATTAATTCCTATAGATTCATAGATGTTAATAATATTAAGAAAATAGAACACTATATAATAATGTCTCTATATGTTCTAACCCAAGAAAGTGTTTGAGGTAATAAGAGTTTCAAGAGATCACCAGTCACTTTCCAAATGGAAGCATCTCAATGAATGTTAGTAGGAAAGGAATCCTCTATGAATATACATTCTTATAAATGGGAGTGGGGACCTTCTCTATAGCGAATTTGGATCAAGTATAGTGTATCATAGAATTGAATATTGGACCAGATTCTGTATAATGAAAAAACCTAATGTTGTTTAGTGAATTACATAAGCATGTTCTCTATAATTTTTTTACTAACTTTTATTTAAGTTGTATGAAATTACTATACTCATAATAAATATAAATAATGAATTTTTTTAATCCATACTTGTAGGATAAATTTTATTACACATTTTAATACCTTTTTATCTTTTCTACATTATATAAATCCATAGGTTTTATATCTGTTAGTTATACATTCCTTATATACTCTTATGATCTTGCTTTTATGTTTGTGATAGGATCAACTTTGAGTGGGGTTAGAGTGAATTGAATACCTAATTATGGTATACATATATGTGTGAGGATGCTTCAGTTGATCTGATTATATTGTGAATGACCTCTGATTTGCGCACTTCTAGTGCTTTAAGGGTCTTGGTTTTAGTGAATGCATGACACCCCACCTCCTGAAATATTTTTTATGACTAATTAGTGATTTCTATTTCACCTTTACTTTTTTTTTATGATTTTTATGTGAATTAATTATTCTATGATTATTTATTACAAAAACTAACACTGGTTTTCGATTTTATATATAGTGATAAATTTTTAACCAAGTTTATGGTTTACCTATAATGTGATCACTCATTCACTTGGTTATTAATTATGTTAGGTGATAGTTTGTTTATCCCCAATTTATTGTAATATTTGTGATTACCCATTAACCCTATTTTTGATAATGGTATTGGTGATGTTTTTTCTCCTCTATTATTCTGTTATAGTGATATCACATTCCCCTTGGATATCTATGAGTGTTTATTGCCCTTTCACACACAATCATATGGATTATTATGACTACCCATTTACTTATTCTATTGGGAATGTTGATAACCCCGTACACGAATACATTCATGATAGGGGTTATTATTGGCTTCATATATTATTAATTATGGTGTTAACCCATTTACAATATGTTATATTACAATGAAATCATGTTCACCCCTTCTTTTGAGAGTGATGATTACCCTTTCACGAATATAAATTTAATAGTGCAGGAAACCAGTTTAGAATATGCTTAATTATGGTGATTAACTGTTCACCTTATGTTTTATTATGTTGTTAAACTCTTATTTTGAGGGTGTAAATAACATGTTCACCCATAATTTTTTATAGTTCTGATAACCCATTCAATAAATTTTTAATTATGAATATAAATTGTTCTCTTAACATCTGATTATAGTGATACACTAAAAAATTTCTATCATTTTGATAGGTTATTTGTAAAGGATTTCCATCATAAATTAATACTTATTTGGGATTCTATCAAAAATATACTATTGTAACATTTGGAATCAAAATTAATTTTTTTTTGATGATTTATAGCTAAAAATATTATAAAAATACATTTTTCTCTCTAATAATTTCTTATGATGAAATAGAATTCCATTATGAAAAAATAAATTATTTCTAATGGAAAGAATAATCAATCACAAATACTATTTTTGACAATATTAAGCATATTTCATGGAAGGTATATCACATTTTTTAATAATATCCGAGTAACATTACATTACAATAGGAAAAATAGAAATAAAAACCCATTTATATAAAAAATAATAACCACTTATCACATTATATTATTATAAAACTATCATAAATCTACAATGGGGAGTCAGGTGAAGGGTCATATGGTAACCCATATCATTAATACACTTTATTTTATGATTTATTATATAAATGAACACTTAGTACAAACCAAAATATTATGAATCCTAGTGTATAAGATAAATTAGTTTTATAGGATATCAAATTTATACATGGAAACCACCAAATTATTGAAAAATTATTTAACGTGATCTAAAATTACATTTCTCTTAAAACTGGACTGGATAACCTAGGGACATACAAAAGAAATGGGAGATCTATAAATCCTTGTGATAGAATAATCAATGCATAACATGATGGAAGTATTACATGTTATTAAATGTGATATCAAATGGTAAATAAAATTAGTTATAATCATAATCTTGAATCATGAGTCATGATACAATTTGATATCATAAAGGAAACATTGGAATGTGGAATCAACATTAAACAAGACTATATAATAATAGGTCAAGGATAACCCCAAGACATCATAACATGGAGGTAAATTTACCATTATATATTATGTTTTATCCCTAATACCATACATTATGTATCATTATACTAAAACATTACCCAATTAATTGGACTGTAATATAATTCTGAGTGCACACATCACTCTCATATCATTAACATGAATATGTGTGTCACATAGATCATTCATCATATGATCATATTTCATCAAATTTAATCCCATTATAAAAGAGTGTGATATAAATTCATGTAATTATCCAATAAAATAAGTATTTGTATATCTAGGAGAATACCATTGAATAGATATGGAAATTGTATTCACAATATAAAGGTTTTGTATAGAAAATGGAGGATAATTTTTGTAACATAATGGGGTAAATAATAAATCATGGGAGGGATTATTGAGAGTGAAAGGGGTATATCGTCACATTTAAATTAAAATCTATGTAACAGGGATATGTAATCAAATAATTCAACATGAAATATTGGGAATTAAAAGGCATAAGACAGAAAGTGTGATTGAATAAAAATTTGGAATGGAAAAATTGCAGGATAATTTCGGCAGCATAACGGTGTTCATAATAAATAATGGGTGGTATTAATGAATATGAAATCATTGTCTCATAACATGGAAATAAAAATTTTACTATTTTGAATTTGTAAAAAAAATATCCCATCAATTGAAATTTAAATACAAAATTCATTACATAAATTTGGTTCTTTAATAAAGAAGAGAAGGATAGGGTCCCTTACCATGAAAGGGTGTTTCCAAAATATATAAAAAATCGTATTGAGATATTTCATGCACCATAAGATGGATATAGAGAAGAAATAAAAGATTATAGTGAAGATAAAATTGTTTTTATTGATGATTAATTGGATCATGGGTGGGTTTAAAATAGAAAAGAGGGGGGTTCTTTATTTTTTTCCAATAATTGGATCTAAACTATATAAAATAAAGTAATAAAAACCACACTCTTTAAATGGTTTATGACCATGTTTTTTGACAAAAATGATTTTTTTATTTATTTTATAATTTTATGAACTGAATTATTTAAAATGATACCCTTTGTGATGTGGAAGTGAGTCACAATTACAATGAACTGAATTTGAAACCATAAAATATAATATGGGGTTTGGAGGATTCAAAAGGGGTCATAAAATTACAAAAAAAAACTAAAAATACAATATTTAAAAATTATATATATATATATATAATCTTTTATACCTTTAATGGAACATATTACATCACTTTTGTGTCATTGTTATTTTATAATAAATATAGTATATCTATACCTTATTTAATATTAACTCAAAAAAATGATTATCATAGAAAAATATGAAATATTTACCTTTGGATAATTTTGATGAGTCGATTCCAAAATTTTAATTATTTTATCAAAATATTTCAATTAATATGATAAATTTTAATTTTAAATTAAAATTAGAATTTTATAAAAAAAAAATGGTTTTTTAAATTACAATTTTTCAACCCTTATAAAATTTTCATTTTCATTTCATAAAATTATTTTATCATTTATATTTAACATATTATATTTAAATTTATTATTTTATTAATATATAATTTTATTCATGAATTCCTCAAAAGGAATGACTTTATTTAAATTTAATGTTACCCAAATATACAATTTGAGTTTTGACATATTAAAATCTAATTTTAATCATTCTCATTACTTATATAAGGCCCCAGCCTTAAAACTTACTTAATCATGAGTTATTACAAGATTACACATTGAGGATCTTTTCAGGTTTAGAGTTTTAGAGAATAAGATCATAAAACTTGCATTACATTCCACATTTAACCAAAGTGGTTACATAAAAGATAGTATTCATTTTTCCCATCAGTGGAAACATATTTAATATAAAACATGGATTCTTTATTGACACTTAATTGACACTATCATCATATCATGTACCCTTCCCTTGACCTGTGAAAAACATTTCAAAAACATGGGATGAGCATAAAAAGCTCAGTAAGGGATATAAAAATATGGAAAGGAAATATGAGTACATGTATACACAAGAATCAATGAAATCATACTCTACTCATAAAACATAATCACTTTAACATACCTCATCAAATCATGAATAAATCATATAAATCATAAGATATAACGGTAACTTGAGGTATTCATAACATTCTTTCATAGGGAGTAGCCCTCTTGGTTATGTTTGGAATACCCATCACAGTATATTCCCTAAATCTCTTCGGATAAACCTTAACGTTTAACTCCTTCACGTTACCCAATTCATTGGAGAGCTATATCGGGCTCACCCGCCCTTAGTTTATCACAGAACCTCCCGTCTACATAATAATGCCCAAGAAACATAACATAATCGTATCACATAAAACATGCATAAAAGAAACATAACATTTCCACTTTTCAATCACAAGATATCAATACAACACATTGATATAAAAACATTATGAAAACCATTTTCAATACCAAAATAAAAGAAACGTAAAACAGGGTATTTATTTTTCTTTTAAAAAAAGTATGGCTTGTAGAGGAAGCCGAAAATCAAATAATGGTCACGGCGGCGGAGAATTCGTTGTCGCCGCATACTTACGACAAAAACATTCCCTTTTGTCATTTATTATAACTCTTCATTTATAAAAAATATTCCTTTTGGATAAACGTAAAAGTCCAAGGGGTTTATACATCGTATAAAAGATGGTTTTGTATAAAACAAAATATGCCTCAATGAAAGGAGATTGAGACGAACTCCCATAGCTCGGGTCCGACTTGACTCGACAATTCATTAACCTCCTGAATAATAAACTTGAGTTAATTTATACTTTCTTAAGAACATTTTTAAAGTTCATTATTCCTTTTATATCAATTATTACCATGTCATGAACACTATGTAATTATTTCAGTTAATAACGGTCATTTTATCGATCATTGGTACTTGAGTCAAAAATAAACTCTTTATAATTACAAGTTGTTCATGTATCCATTATATCCAGAGTTATACTCATGATGTAGATATCATATATATCATATATATCCAGTATATACATGAATTTATAATAATACATAACGTTTTGAGGTAAGAAATGAAATGCACCGTTCATGTAGACGGTAAGTCGTACGTACGCATGAACGCTACTATCATTTCTATTTCGTATTTTATGGAATGGAATAATAATGATATAAAGGTATATTATAATTAAATTACAATATAATATATAATATAATTAATTAAATCCTTTATACGTCCCACATATGGCATTAACGAATCAAATCACTTTGAGGGGAATGTAGTCCGCACTTCCTAAAATGAAGATATCGCGTTTACCCATAATGGAAACCATAAAGGTATGCCATAAATGAGAAATACAGAAGCATAATTAAAACATAAAAATATTATATATCATATATAAATATATTGTCATCTTAATGGCCAAATTTTAAGGTGTTAAAAAAATATTGAACAATAATCGTTTCGTGAGGCAGAAATTCCCCATCCACGGAAACAGTGTGTTCGTTAACCATTAGATGTAGGTGTGTGTAACTTTAGCTCGAATACTTATTATAAAAACATATTAGTATATGGAAGATACTGGTTTTGTTACAAATGAAATGAATAAAAAGATTTTAGGGGTCGGAGAAGAAAAATAAAACATAAGAACAGAAGAGAAGACACTACCTTTAAATCGGGTAACTCTTTTTGATTTGAGATCAAAGGCTTCCTTGGGAAGCCTTCTTCCCAATGTGAGGCTTCTAAAAGTTATATAGGGATATGGAGAGACAAAATGGGCAGGGGTTGTCCGAGCCAAAGGCTTTGGAAGTGTGGGTAAGGTGGTAGAGGTGGGGTCCTTTTATAAGAGGAGAGGAGGGGCACTCTTGGACAGTTATAAAAGGATGCTTTATTATAATATGCTTTTCAGATTTTCAAGGTCCAAAAATTTTATATTTCGATTATAAGGTTATAAGAGTTCAAAATACACCCATACAATAGGTTTTTGAAAAGTTTAGGGCTTAGATATTACATTATATTTTCATTTTATTTAAAATGTTAAATAATGAGGTAATCGCTACATCATCATTATGTCATAAATAATTTAATTTATTTAATGTCTAAAAATTTAAAAAAAATATCATGATGTAGAAAATATTTTTATCTTTCTAATGAATACTTATAGTAAAAAATATGACTTGTATAACCCCATTTAAAAATTATTTTAGTAAAACAACTCATGATTGTGACATTTTTACTTTTACTTTAAATAAAGGGCATTAATGTCATTATCTTACCCAAGTGGCTCTGTGGGGTCCCAAAAATCGACCCATGGGTTTTCTTGGTCGGCCATGACACATCCAATAAGGGTAGGACATGTTTCTAGGTCATTTCATATTATTAAAACATTATTTTACCTTAAATTACACTAATTACCTCTAATCGCGATTAAAAACATAAAAGTTACAATTCACCAAAAAAAATTATTTTAATCCCATTGAACCACATTTTACTTCTTAATGACAACCATGTATGTCAGATTTTTGAAATTCAAAACACAGAGGTGGTAAAATTTCATTTAAACGAAAAATCAGTTTTTTAAGTACCACTTAGTGGTTTCACTATTCATCAAAAATTGAAGTTTTTCAGAAAATTACCAAAAAATAACCCTAAGATATATTTGATATTCCAAATTCAAAAATGATGTCTATTTTACAAAATTAGAAACATATATGTTACATTAATTAATTTAATAATTAATTCCTGCTGTCAGCGCAAATAGCGTGTTTTTATGAAACAATAAGTATCAAAAGATTGACACTGGTTTAAGTCGAATTTCAATGTGAAATTAATTCCAATAACCACTATTGTATTAAATGGTAAACATATAATCTATTTGAACTTTAAAAACAATTAAAATGATAATCTAATCATATAAATAAATTATATTAAAAAGATGTTTTGATTTAAAATACAATATTTTTCACTATTCATTAAAAAAATGAACTTTATCGGAAAAATATCAAAAATTTACCCAAAGTAAATTTAAATGTCCCAATCATAAATAATATGTTTATTTATACAAATAGAGCTTATAAAATTGTCAAAATATAGATTTAAAAATGGTTTTCCATCAAAAGGAAGTAAAACAATCTTTTAAAAATATTAGTGTATTCCATGCTTAAGTTTGGATTTATTCTCATTTTATTCTTCTAAAACACTATCTAATTCATTAATAGACATAGATAAAAATATATATTATTCATTACTTACTTTGGATGTTACATCCTTCCCCCCTTTTGAAAATTGTGTCCCCGCAATTTATTTACTTATCAAATAAGTGGGGGTATTTAGCCCTCATTGCATTTTCCGATTCCCATGTTGCCTCTTCAATCGCATGGTTTTTCCACAAAACCTTTACCTGATGAATCACCTTATTCTGTAACACTTGATCCCTGTGGTCAAGAATCTGGACCGGTTGTTCCTCATAGGATAGGTTCCCTTCCAGCTGAACTACCACTGGACTCAAAACATGAGATGGATCTAGCATGTACTTCCTTAACATTGAAACATGAAAAACATTATGTACCTGAGATAAACTCGGAGGTAAAGACACTCGGTAAGAAACTGATCCAACTCTCTACAGAATTTCATATGGTCCAATGAACCTTGGACTCAGCTTTCCTTTCTTACCAAATCGCATCACACTTTTTCATGGTGAGACTTTGAGAAAAACATGATCACCTACCTCAAAAGATAGATCCTTCCTCCGGTTATCCGCATAACACTTCTGCCTACTCTGATCTGTTCTCATGTGTTTCTGTATCAGCTGAACTTTTTCTGCCATCTCTTCTACCAATTATGGTCCTATCATCTTCCTTTCACCCACATCATCCTAGAAAGCTGGAGTTCGAAACCGCTTCCCATATAACGCCTCAAATGGTGCCATCTGTATACTGGAATGAAAGCTGTTATTATATGAAAATTCAACCAAAGAAAGATGTTGGTCCCAACTTCCCTGATAATCCATCCAACAAGAATGTAGCATATCTTATGAAGTCTGAATTGTTCATTCTGACTGACCATCTGATTGAGGATGAAAAGTTTTACTAAAATTTAATTGAGTACCCAACGACTTCTGAAAGCCTTTCCAAAAGTTAGAAGTAAACCTGGGATCACGGTCAGATACAATGGAGAGAGGAACTCCATGTAACCTAATTATCTCTTCATGATACAAACGGGAAAGTTGATCTAGGGAAAAAGTATCTCGTATAGCAAGGAAATGAGAAGATTTAGTCAAGCGATCAACAATAACCCAGATTGCATTATTACCTCGAGGTGTCTTCGGCAATCCCACAACGAAGTCCATGGATATATTTTTCCATTTCCACTCTGGCATTGGTAAAGGCTGAAGCATCCCCTTCGGTAACTTCCACTCTTCTTCAACCTACTGACATGTCAAACACTTCACAATAAAATCAGAAATATTCCTTTTCATTCCATCCCACCAGTAATACTCCCGAATATCTCTATACATCTTAGTACTGCCTTGATGAACTGAAAACGGAGAACTACGAGATTCACATAAAAACTCTTTCTTCAACTTTGAATCACAAGGCACACACAATCTCTTCCCAAATCTCAAAACACAATCATTATCAATGTTGAATTCAGGAAACTTACCCTTCTGAACCAGCTCTACCTTTCTCTACAACTCACTGTCTTGCTTCTATACTTGCTTGATTCTGTCTGATAGAGAAGATTTCACTGATACCTGAAACAAAATAGAAGAACATCATGCACCAAAAAATTCTATGCCAAAGTTCATCAAATCCTAAACCAAAGGATCGCATTCCAAACACAACATTGTTAATGAAGCATGACTTTTTCGACTCAAAGCATTAGCCACTTTATTTGATTTTCCCGTATGGTAATGAATTGTACAATCATAATCCTTGATTAATTATAGCCATCTTCTCTGTCTCATGTTCAATTATTTCTGAGTGAATATATACTTTAAGCTTTTGTGATCGGTATATATTTTACACTTTACTCCATAAAAATGATACCTCCAAATTTTTAAAGCAAAAACAACAGCAGCTAATTCTAAATCATGTGTAGGGTAATTTACCTCATGAGTTTTCAACTGTCGTGAAGCATAAGAGATTACCTGATCATTCTGCATTAGGACACAACCAAGTCCTTTCAATGAAGCATTATTGTAGATAACAAACTCGCCATTCCTGGAAGGTAGTGCCAAAACTGAATCATTCACCAATCTTCTTTTCAATTCCTGAAAACAATCATCACATTATTTTGTCCAGATAAACTTAACACCCTTCCGAGATAGCTTAGTCATTGTACTAGATACCCATGAAAAATTTCTAACAAACCTTCAGTAATATCCTTCCAAACCAAGGAAAGTAAAAATCTTAGTTAAATTTGTGGGTCTTGGGCATTCTTCAACAACCTTTGTTTTTACAGGATCAAAAGTTATCCCATCTTTAGAAACAATGTGACCAAGGAAAGAAAATTGTTGCAACCAAAACTCACACTTTCTGAATTTCCAATACAATATCCTTTCATTTAAGGTTTGAAAAATAACCCTTAAATCTCTTTCAAGCTCATCTTTACTTTTAGAAAACACCAAAATATCATCAATTAAAACCACCACAAACTTATCCAAGAACTCATGGAAAATTCTATTCATTAATTCCATGAATACAGCAGGTGAATTGGTTATCCCCAAAGGCATTACTACAAATTCATAATGGCCATATCTTGTACGAAACGTAGTCTTTAGAACGTCTGCTTCCCTTACCTTCAGCTAATGGTTCCCCGATCTCAAGTCAATCTTTGAAAAATACTGAGCTCCCTAGAGCTGATCAAACAAGTCATCGATATGAGGCAAAGGATATTTGTTTGTAATAGTGATGTTATTCAAGGCACTATAATCAATGAAAAGTCTCATTGAACCATATTTCTTTTAAAAAAATAAAATAGGAGCACCCCATGGTGATGTGCTTCGTCAAATGAAACCTTTCTCTAATAAATCTTGCAATTGCTCCTTCAACTCTAAAAGTTCAATTTCTACCATTCGATAAGGGGGTATTGAAATTGGATTAGCATCAGGAACTAAGTCAATAATAAATTCAACTTCCCGATCTGGTATTATTCCAGGTAACTCATCAGGAAAAACATCAGGATACTCAATTACCACTTGCACATCATTAATCTAAACAGTTCCTTTGTTTTCAACGATGTGTGTAAGGTAACATTCATTTCCATCTTTTACAAGTTTCTCTGCCTCTTGATAAGTTATCAACAGTTAGGGTTCATTCTTATACACAAACTTAAAGTCTTTCTGAAAAGAAACTTCTTTAGCTCTATAGTCAATCTTAGCATGGTAAATAGAGAGCCAATCCATACCTAGGATAACATCAAACTCTATTATAGGTAAAACAATAAGGTTCACAAGTAGGTTCTTTCCACGGATAAGGATAGGAAGATTCTTAAAAATTCTATTTGCCTCAACATTTCCCCCAGGTATTTTTACCACAATTTCAGGAGTCATTTCATGAGATTGTATTCCCATTTTACTAGAAACGTTTTTAGAGATGAAAGAATGTGTAGACCCCGAATCAAACAACACACTGGCATAATCTGAAAAAACAAACAAAGTACCTGATACAACTTCATTTTATGGCCCGACATCTGCTAAAGTAGTTTCAAAGTATTTCACTACCCCTTTCTTCTTGTAGTCTAACTGCTTCCCATCACTCGATCTCTTTGTCAGACACTCATTTTCATAGTGACCCATCTCATTGAACTTAAAACATTTCACTAACTGTAAATTAAATTTGGTCTTACCATCACCTTGATCTTTTTTAGTGAAATCACGAGCCTTATTTCCCATCTTACCACATCAGTATCACTTTCCAGAATTTAAAAGACATTCCCCAGCATGCTTTTTTCCACATTTATCACAAACTGGAAACACATTTTTCTTACCATCAGACTTTTTTTAAGAATTCTTCCCTTTCTCCTTCCACCTTGGTCTCTTCTTATATTGGTTGTTATAGAACACTTGATCGTCGGCAAACTCCATTTACACCTTCTCAGCACATTGAACAAGCTTTTCATAACTTTTGAACTCACGAGAAGCTAATGTACTTTGATATTTTGGATTTAGTCCTGAGTAAAAATGATTGATTTTACTATCAAGGTCTTGGATAAAATTTGGGGCATACCTTTCCAATCGAGTGAACCTTTATTCATAGGCAGCCACTGAGTTTTCCTCTTTCCTCAATTCCAGAAATTGTTTTTCCATCCTAAGTCGAACAACTTTAGAAAAATACTTTTCAAGAAACATACCTTTAAATTCATCCCAGTCAAGAGCATCAATCTCATCAGCATCCCTGATATTTTTAACCATCGACCACCACTGATCTTCTTCACCCTCCAAACGGTAAATAGAAAGACTAACCTTTTGATTGTCTGAACATCCCATGACATCGAAAATCTTCTCCATTGATTTAATCCACCCTTCAGCTAGCACAGGGTCAGATGATCCTCTGAATAATGGGGGATGTTGCCTCATGAAATGTTCCACCACTGACATGTTCCTCTGCGGTTGATCTGGATGATCTCGTGCATGGATATCACCACCATTTATCGCTTGAGTCCACTGCGCCATTACTGCAACAAACTGTTCAGTTCCAATTCCGACCATCTCAGGATGCTGATTCGTAAGGTCATTTCCTTCTGTATGCCTTCCTAGCACTGCTTTCCTATTTCCTCTGCGGAAAACCATTCTGAACAAACATGTCTTAAATGAAGCAACATGGTAATCTTCAAATTCTTTATTATTTCAATTGGACCATAAAAAAATATTTTTGGATAATCATTTAATAAAATTCTCACTCCTAAAGTTATCTAAACCGACCCTTGATACCAACTATAAGGCCCCATCCTTAAACCTTACTTAATCTTGAGTTATTACAAGATTACACATTGAGGATCTTTTCAGGTTTAGAGTTTTAGATAATTATATCATAAAACATTCATTACATTCCAAATTTAAACAAAGTGGTTACATAAAATATAGTATTCATTTTTCCCATCAATGGAAAGATATTTAAAATAAAACATGGATTCTTTCTTGACACTTCCTTGACACTGTCATCATATCATGTAACCTTCCCTAGACCTGTGAAAAACATTTCAAAAACATGGTATGAGCATAAAAATCTCATTAAGGGATATAAAAATATTGAAAGGAAACATGAGTACATTTATACACAAGAATCAATGAAATCATACTCTACTCATAAAACATAAGCACTTTAACATATCTCATAAAATCATGAATAAATCATAGGAATCATAAGACATAAAGGTAACTTGAGGCATTCATAACATTCTTACAAAGGGAGTAACCCTCTTGGTTACGTTTGGAATACCCATCACAATATATTCCCTTAATCTCTTCGAAGAAACCTTAACGTTTAACTCCTTCGTGTTACCCAATGCATTGGAGATCTATATCGGGCTCACCCTCCCTTAGTTTATCATGGAACCACCCATCTTCATAATAATTCCCAAGAACCATAACATAATCATATCACATAAAATATGCATAAAAGAAACATAACATTTCCACTTTTCAATCAAAAGATATAAATACAACACATTGATATAAAAAAATTATGAAAACTATTTTAAATACCAAAATAAAAGAAAAGTAAAATAGGGTATTTATTTTTCTTTTAAAAAAAATGTATGGCTTGTAGAGGAAGTCCAAACTCAAATAATGGTCATGGCGGCGGAGAAGTCGTTGTCGCTGCATACGTACGACAACAACATTCCCTTTTGTCCTTTAGTAAAATGATTGGTATAAAAAATATTCCTTTTGGATAAATGTAAAAGTAAAAGGGGTTTATACACCGTATAAAATAAGGTTGTGTATAAAACAAAATATTCGTCAATGAAAGGAGATTGAGACGAAGTCCCATACCTCGGGTCCGACATGACTCGATCGTTCTTTAACCTCCTGAATAATAAACTTGAGTTAATTTCTAATTTCTTAAGAAACTTTTTCAAGTTCATTATTCCTTTTATATGACTTATTACCATGTCATGAACACTATGTAATTATTTCAATTAATAACGGTCATTTTATCGATCATTGGTACTTGAGTCAAAAATAAACTCTTTATAATTACAAGTTTTTCATGTATCCATTATATCCAGAGTTATACTCATGATGTAGATATCATATATATCATATATATCCAGTATATACATGAATTTATAATATTACATAACGTTTAGAGGTAATAAATAAAATGCACCGTTCATGGAGACGGTAGGTCATACGTACGCATGAACGCTACTTTCATTTATATTTCATATTTTATGGAATGAAATAATAATGATATAAAGGTATATTATAATTAAATTATAATATCATATATAATATCATTAATTACATAATTTATACATCCCACATATGGAATTAATGAATCAAATCACTTTAAGGGGGCGGTAGTCCGCACTTCCTAAAATGAAGATATCGCGTTTACCCATAATGGAAACCATAAAGGTATGCCATAAATGAAAAATACAGAAGCTTAAGTAAAACATAAACATATTATATATCATATATAAATATATTTTCATCTTAATGGCCACCTTTTAAGGTGTGAAAATAATATTGAACAATCATCATTTCGTGAGGCAGAAATTTGCCATCCACGGAAACAGTATGTTCTTTAACCATTAGATGTTGGTGTGTGTAAGTGTAGCTCGAATCCTTATTATAAAAAAATCCTAGTATATTTAAGATACTTTTTTTGTTACAAAAGAAATTAATAAAAATAGATTAGGGGTTGGATAATCAAAATAAAACATAAGAACACAAGAGAAGACACTACCTTTAAATCAGGTAACTCTTTTTTATTTCAGCTCAAAGGCTTCCTTGGTAAGACTTATTCCCAATGTGAGGCTTATAAGAGTTATATAGGGATGTGGAGAGACAAAATGGTCAGGGTTTGGCTGAGCCAAATTCTTTGTAAGTGTGGGTAAGGTGGTATAGGTGGGGGCCTTTTATAAGAGGAGAGGAGGGGTACTCTTGGAAAGTTATAAAAGGATACTTTATTATAATATGATTTTCGGATTTTAAAGGACAAAAAATTATATATTTCGAGGAAAATATTATAAGAGTTCTAAATCCACCCATCCCATAGGTTTTTGACAAGTGTAGGTCTTCAATTTTACCTTATATTTTCATTTTATTTAAATCGTTAAATAATGAGGTAATCGCTGCATCATCATTATGTCATAAATAATTTAAATTATTTAATGTCGAAAAATTATAAAAAAATATCATGATGTAGGAAATATTTTTATCTTTCTAATGAATATTTATAGTAAAAAATATTACTATTATAACCCCATTTAATAATTGTTTTAGTAAATCAACTCATGTTTGTGACTTTTTTACTTTTACTTTAAATAAAAGGAATTAATGTTATTATCTTACCCAAGTGGCTTCATAAGGTCCCATAAATCGACACATGGGTTTTCTTGGTTGGCCATGACACATCCAATAATGGTAGGACATGTTTCTATGTCATTTCATATTATTAAAACATTATTCTTACCTTAAATTACACTAATTACCTCTAATCGCGATTAAAAACTTAAAAGTTACTATTCACCAAAAAAATTATTTTAATCCCATTGAACCACATTTTACATCATAATGACAACCATGTATTTTGGATGATTGAAATTCAAAACACAGAGGTGGTAAAATTTCATTTAAATGAAAAAACAGTTTTTTAAGTACCACTTAGTGGTTTCACTATTCATCAAAAATTGAAGTTTTTCAGAAAAATACCAAAACATCACCCTAAGCTATATTTGATACTCCAAATTCAAAAATGATTTCTATTTTAAAAAATCCAAAACATATAAGTTACATTAATTAATTTAATAATTAATTTCCGCTGTCAGAGAAAATAGCGTGTTTTTATGAAACAATAAGTACCAAAAGATTGACACTGGTTTAAGTCGAATATCAAAGTGAAATTAATTCTAACCACCACTATTGGATTAAATTGTAAACATATATTCTAATTAAACTTTAAAACCAATTAAAACGATAATCTAATCATATAAATAAATTATATTAAAAAGTGGTTTTGAATTAAAATACAACATTTTTCACTATTTATTAAAAAATGAACTTTATCGGAAAAATATCAAAAATTTAACCAAAGTAAATTTCAATGTCCCAATCATAAATAATATGTTTATTTAGACAAATAGTGCTTATAAAATTGTCAAAAGATATATTTAATAATGGTTTGCCATCAAAAGGCAGTAAAACAATCTTTTAAAAATATTAGTGTATTTCATGCTTAAGATTGGATTTATTCTCATTTTATGCTTCTAAAACACTATGTAATTCATTAATAGACAAAGATAAAAATATCTATTATTCATTACTTACTTGGGATGTTACAACTTAGTCATTTATAAATTAAAAATAATAATGAATAAATATAATAATAATTATTTTTTAAATAATATTTATATATCCATACTGTTAGGTTCGTGATACATAACCCCTTATTATGCCAAATAAATCTCTTTGGTTATGGTGCGTGATAGTGAGATTCTCATGGGGTGGTTTAGTGGAAATGGTTTGGGTTATGATCTCAGTGAGATTTAACTTCTATCATAAATGTTTTTTCTCATCATTCTGTTGTTGTGTCGTAACATTTTTTAAATTAAGGTAAACTCCAAAATATTTTATCCCCCTTGTAAGATCTGATTAATTGGATTAATAGGTTATGATCATAATGGTCAATTTCATATATTCTTTAGCCTCTGTCAATAGGAATTTATCATAACCCTTTATAAATACCAATCATATGATCACATTTCAACAACTAAATTATCAACAGTTATGATTCATAATTATATTTAGAATATGATATCATATAACTTATAATTTTATATTATACCCAATGTATTTTAGGTGTTTTATATATTTATGTTACATAAATAAGGAATTTATTACTTTAAAAAGGAAATTCAAGTTATAAAATATTTGTTAGTTACATAGTTCCACCCATCAGAAAGAATTCTGGCAAAAGTTTCATATCATACAATATTATAGATGAGGATAATTTTGTTTCACCTCCTCTTCCAATTCCCATGTCACTTCCTCAAAATTTTGGTTCTACCATAGTACCTTGACAAGTTGAGGTGCCTTATTTCCTAGTACTTTGTCTCTATGATCTAAGATATTCATGAGAATATTCTCATATAGAATATGATTCTCCAATGGTACCACCACTATATTTGATACATTTGAGGGGTCTGTTATGTACTTCCATAATAGGGATTCATGGAACACATCATGTTCCTGATATCATTTATTTGGTAGTTCTAGTCGATAAGCCACCACTCTGATGAGATCAAGGAACTAAAAGTGGTTGATGTATATAGGACTAAGCTTTACCTTCTTATGGAACATCATGCATTTATTCAATTATGATCTCTGAAGGAAAATATTATCGTCATATTCAAACTCTTGGTCTCATTGAAATATTTTTTCCTAAATTCATTTTTGACTTTGTGCGGATTTTCTTTAAGTTAAATGGTTTGAACCTTTTCAGTCATCTCTTTGATAAGATTAGGTCCCATTAGATTTATCACTCCAACATCATCCCATAATGTTGGAGTATAACACCTCTTCCCATGTATATCCACATAAGGATATATTTGAATGCTATAATATAAATTTTTATTTTCTGTGGTCTAATGTAGGGGAATGTGTTGATCCCAAAATCCTTGAAAATCAGTTCAACATGATCTAAACATGTAATATAGTGTATGAATGGTCATTTCAGATTAAACTTCCATATAAGGGTGATAAGTAGTGGTGAAAGCTTTATTCTGTATTCAATTCATGGTGAAGTATACTTCAAAACACTAAGGTAAACCTCAGATCTCGATTAGATACAATGGAGAGTGAACTCCATGCAGTTTTACCATTTCTCTTATGTATATCTTAGATATTTCTTTCAAGTGAAAAATATTCTTTGATATCCATGAAATTCACTGTCTTTGTAAGGAGATCAACTACCACTGAGATGGTTTTATTAAATATATGTGTCATGAGGAGTCCTACGATGAAATCCAAGGTTATGTTTTCCAATTTCAATAATATTATGGGGTATTGTTTCATTATAGAATTATAATTATATCATTTTTCATTGAATTTATTTTATACCAAGCATGAATGTAAAAACTCTACAATATCTCTCTTCATGTTATCCCACCATAAATGTAACTTAAAATATTTATACGTATTTGTGTATTCAAGATGTATAGAGAGCGATGAGATATGAAAAGAATCCACAAGTTACCTCTTCATGTTTTGTATTTATAGGACACATATCCAGGTTCAAAACCATATGACCCAATTTTTTACAAAGTCAATGTCTGAAATATTCAGTACCATCTTCTGTAGAAACTCATCATCTTTCTCAGCTTCCTTAAATCTCTCATTATTTTATAGTTGAGAAATTAATTGGGTCGGGTGGTATGAATTTCCATTTTTTATTCCAATATTCATTCTTTTCATGTCCAAGAATATTGGATACATTTTAATCCTCTACAATGATAGAGTTATAATATCTATTAAACTTAGAGAATCTATCACATTTTTTACTCTCCAAAGATGGTAATGTATTGAACTATCATAATCATTGATTAGCTCTAATAACCTTAATTGGAACATATTAATCTCTAGTCATGTGAATATATACTTGAGACTTTTATGATCTGTATATATGTCACACTTCTCCCCATATAAGTAATGCTTTCAAATATTCAATGTGGAGATCACTGCTATCAATTATACATCTTGAGATAGGTAGTTCAACTCATGGATCTTTATTTGGTGGGAGATATAGGTTATCATATTTTTATTTTTCATGATAAAAAAGAAATGTCCTTTATAGATGCATAAATATAGATCAAAAATCCTTCCCCCTGGTTGGTAATGTGATTATAAGTGCTATGATTACCATCTTCTTTTTCTCCTTAAATCCTTTCCCACAAGCATCATTCTAGAATAATGTGAATCCTTTATGAGTTATCTTGGTATAGGAGAATAAAAAATATTTTAATTTTCTCAAAAATTGAGGATGATACCTAGCTAATCAATCAAAACAATATATGTCCTTAATATAGGATGTTCTAGGCCACCCTTTAACCATCTCCATTTTTGAAGGATTGATAAATATCCCTTTTCTGGTGAAGGTATTCCCCATGAATGTTACTCGGTTTCGGCATAAGTTTTATTGATAACTCAACCACTTCTTTAGTAGAGATTCTAGGAAATTCATTAAGAAACAGATCAGTGTGTTCTCAAAGAATGGGCATGTATTAAAGAATGATATTTTCCTTAGTCTAAATCATATGAGCAAGATACACTTAATACTAGGGAAATAATATACGTGAATGAGATGAGGATACCAAAGAATACTCATCCCCCTCTTTGAAATTGTATAGAATTACATTTTGATTCATGGTATAAGGGTTTAATTCCTTATCCCAAAAATTTATGTTGGATTTATAAAATAAAAAACATTCCATAAATAGAATAACAACAAATTCTACAAAAGGTATATTGACAATATTTTCAAGATGAACATTCTAATAAACTTCAATATGTGATACAATATGCATAAATGGTTCCCTAATGATAACAATTCATTTAGTGTGTTTAATTGATGTTCCTATAAATGTTTCATAATATTCTAATATAGCAACAATTAAAACACAAGATGACATACATAACTATGTAGTAGAGCTTACATGTACTTTAATCATCATGATCCATCTCATCATTGGACTTTACTTATTCCCTTGATCCTGCATAATGTTGGTTCTCATCATTCTTGTTAGCCCATGGAATAGATCATGGGCTTGGATAATGCTTAAAATATTCAATTTTACAATATAGATCATTATATGGCACCTTATAATTAACTATATATCAATCCATCACGTTATTTATTTTTCTATGGAAATTCACAACTTTAGGTTCTTTTTTCATCACTAAAAACATCTTCTAGGTCTTTTGTGACATTTACCTTTGTGTCTACTTCCTCAGTTCTTGTACGAAAGGAATTTGGGTCTTGTTCCTTTTGTTTCATATATCATATGGCTTTCCGTGAGAGAGAATACACTAATTTTTTGACATCTTGGGAAATTCAACTATGTGCTAGTTTTTTATGATGAATTTTTATAGCTGGTTTGAAATAATGACAAGATTCTTTAATTGAGCTCCCATCATGCAAGGCCTCTCATTTAGGTAGTCAACAAATTTCTCATAACATTTATTGTAGAATTGGTTTCTCTTATTTGCAACACCTGACTAGAATAATGAAAAAATTAAGGATGATTATTTTTTAACTATTAAACACATAAAAGTGAATTGTGAAAATTAAATTGAAAAGTTATAAATAATATATATTCCTTAAACTATAAATTTCTGGGTTTCAATCTATGATATCCATGATCTGTTTCCTAGCATAAAAGCATATTGTAATTTTATGTTCCCTTAATAAGGGTTTATAAAGAGTTTCTGTTTTTACCAAATATCATCCCTTAAGAGTGTCAAACCATGTTTCTAGAAAGGCCAATTTGTGTGAACCTCGTGATGATCCACTCCATATTAATACGCCCTTTTGGGGTTAATATCACTATATACCTCTATTATAGAGCTACATCCACTTTTAGTATCTAGGAAAGGATTTATTTTATTAGAAATGAATTACTCTATACATTACCAAATTTTAATAATGTTTTGTTATTTTCAGACTTATCTATAAGTCTTTTCCAATAGTTGTTTAATAAAAATTCAAAAAAATAACTAGATTTCTCTGTCATAATGACTAAGATGACATATATATTTCCTTCAAAATATTTCATGATTTATTACATAAGAACACACATAGTACAACCTATAAGTCCATAAAACCAAGTACCTTTTTACAATTACATAAAAACCACATAAACATGATACATGAGTATGCCAACATTATTGAAAATTTTCTTAACATGATCTAAAATTCCATTTCTCATAATACAACATGTATTGACCTAGGGACATATATATGTAAGGGATGATCTGTAAATCGTAGTATGGAAATCGACAAATCATTACCTGATTAAAATTATTACATGTTAGTCAATAGGCATTAAAATTCTTCATAAATGGGGTGAGAATCATAATCTGGAGTAATGAGGCAAGATACAATATGATAACATAAATTAAACATGATAATATGGTAAAAAAATTAAACATGAAATCAAAAACATTGATCAAGGGTAACCATAATGTTATCATAACATGGTGGAAAATTTTCCATAATGGATTATCCTCACTCCCTAATCTCATAGATGTCATCTCATGATAATAAAACATTACTCAATGCATTAGAGAACTATACAATTTCGGGTGCACTTGTTACTATCATACCATATACATGCAAAAGTGTGAAACACATATCATTCGATATATGATCATATTTCATCACCTTTAATCATACAATTATGGAGTGTCGAATACATACATTTTATTACCCAATAAAAATAAGGATATTTATGTCTAGGTGAATTTACGTGAGTGGAAATGGTGATAGTATTCACAATACAGAGGATTGACTTAAAAATCACAAGACAATTTTAAAAGTTTAACGAAGGTACATAATTAATTATGGGAGGGATTAATGAGATTTATATGTGTCTCTGTTTAATTATAAATCATAAGGTATGTATTTATAACCTAATACACCATTAAAATGGGGAATTAAAATAAATAAGTAAAAATAGATCTATGAATAAAAGTTTTCCATGTAAGAAATTCATAAAGAAATTGTGGTCCCGTAATAAGGGTACATAATTAATCAGCGAGGGGTTAATGAGAGGTATATAGGTATTTAACCACTTGGAAATCATATGGAAAATTAAATGGAAGTGGAAAATAATATCCCATCGATAGAAAATAAAATATTAATGTTACTACATAAATAATGTGCTTGAATAAAGGAAAGAAGGATAGGATCCCTTATCAAGAGAGGGTGTTTGAAAAATATTGGTAAGATATTCTTGGGAGCCTAAATGAACCTTCAAAGGCAACTAGATAAGAATGATTGTAATAATTTCATTAGAAAACAGGTTTTAGTGAAGAGGAATTGGATCTTAGGTAGGATTATATTAGAAACATTATTATTTTCCAAACATAGCTTTTGGACTCTACCTAATAATGTAATAAAGAACATCCCATGGGTTTTACCATGTTTTCTTCTAAGGACAAGTGAATTTAATTAATTTGTAGTTCAATAAACCAAGAACATTATAACAATTCCTCTAGTTAATTCGAAGTTATTCATGTTTACAATAAATTGATTTTAAAACCATAAAATATAATATAGGTTTTAGATGATTAATAATGGGTTTAAAAAATTAACAAATTTGAAAATAATTAAAGTGTAAATATATGTTTGGTTTTTAGTACATTTTTTCACATATTACCACAGTTGTGGGTCATTATGATGTCATAATACATACCAAATATTTATAATTTTTATAATTTTTACCTGAAAATTTTACTCACAGAAAATTATAAAAAAATTCACCATTGGATAATTTCAATGTTCTAATTCAATAAATAATATTAATTTTATCAAATAATTCTATAAATATTAGAAATTAATATTTTGAATTAAAATCTATGTTTATTGAAAAAATATTGGTTTATGACAATAACAAGTTTTTGACCCTTATAAAAATTACATTTTAACTTCTTAAAATTGTATAATAATTTATATTAAATATATAACATAAAGTAGTAGTATTTTATTAAAATGTGATTTAATTCTTGAATTCAACAAAATTGATGTGTTAATTTAAATTTAATATAACCCAAAAAATACAATTCTAGTTATGTCATATTAAAATCTTTTTTTTTCAAACTCATTACATAATCATTTATAAAGTAAAACAATAATTAGTAAATATAATATTTATTTAATTGGAATGAAAATATACATATCTATACATTTGGGGTCAAGATACATAGCCCCTTATTACACTAGTGAATTCTCTAAGGGTATGGTGCTCGATAATGTTCTTCTCATGGGGTAGTTCAGAAAACATAATTAGGGAAATGATCTTGGGGAGCCTAAAATTATCCCATAAATAGTTTCACTCATGCTTTAGTTTTTAGATCTCGTATTGGGATTGATTATGGAAAAAGATCAAAGATTCTACCTCCCTTAGAATCTCTAATAAATGGTATTTATAGGGAATGTTCCTAAAGTTTGAGGACATCGCTTGTTTTATTTGTTCCAATAGGGCTTTATCATAACCCTTAATATACACTAATCATATGGTCACTCTTCAATGGATATATTATAAATGGGTATGATGCTTAATGGTATTTCGAATATGAATGGATAAAAGATTTAATGGTCCTGTATAACCAAAATATTTTTTGTGTTTTCTATATTTACAATACATAAATAAGGGATTAATTTATTTAATAGGGGAATTTAAATTAAAATTTTTTGATTCATTATAGGTTACATGTGGGGAATTACATGTCTATAAATTGTTCAATTCATAATATATACTCCATTAACTTCTCATGTTGGAATTTTTTGTCTTACTACTGAAGATGATCTTCCTAATCTCTATTTTTTCTCTATATAATCTCATCCAGAGATCATAACCTATCATATTACATATCGGTTGAAGACAAATCTGCATGTACTTCCTTAGAGTTGTGTGATAACTTCAATTTCATAATAATTGGAAGGTGTTGATCATGAATCAATATGAACAACACAGACTCTATTTGTACCATGTATGTTCGCTCATATCCAAGTCACATCATCAAAACTTGACTTGCATGAGGCATCTCTCTCATTCTCAGTCTAAACCTCTCGCATGTGAGAAGTCACTAACTCAAAATCCTCCTTCAATATAATATGACAATAAAATAGTAAAAGAAATGAAGTTACTTATTAAAATAGAAATTAATACTAACCATAATTTGACACTATTTTCCACTAGAAACCTCTCCTATTGTAGGATCGATGTACATGTTCTTATAAATATAAAACACAATAACGAAAATATCAAAAATAAACCACATAAATATTACATTCATATTGAAAATTAAATATATGTGTAAATTAATAAATAATATAACATTCCAGATATTTTCAATTAAAAACAAGCATGCAACTGCTAACTCTCTGTGTGGCTTCCTTCCTCCGCCACTCTATTTTAATGGTTGATTAAAAATATTAAAAATGCTCCTGAAAAAAATATCTCAGGAATATTTGATATAATGACTCATTCTAACATTGATAAGAGACCATAAAATCTATAAATAATTAATAATATAATTTTGGTGATTAAATAAATGTAAAATAAATTTCTATTAACGTAGAGTATTGTAATCAAAAATATGATTTCAAACATCGATGGGATCTGATTCCCATGAAAACCATGGTTATAAATACTAATTCTACAGAATATCATGATCTTGAAAACATCTATATGAAAAAAAATTAGAATAGATAATTATATAACTAATATATAAAAAATTAATGTAAAAACTAAATAAATAATAGAATTTAACATATCTACACAATATGGATATAAAAAAAGAGATGGAAACCACCCAAGAATATTGTTTGGAATCATCAATCTAGGTAGTTTATGAAAACTGCTAGTGAAATTAATGAATCCCATGGGTCATATGGTGATTCATTAAGCTCATCATCGAGAATCGCAACATCACTAAGTGAATGGATCTCATCATCATAATATTGTCTATCCATATGAAGTATTAAAATAATGTATTATTTGAATAATTGTTTAAATTAGTATGAATTATAAAAAACTAATAAATGTTTACTAAAAAGATAATATATTTTTATTATGACTATAACACTCTTCATCCTTATATTTTAATTTATCAATATAAATTTATTTATCTCCCTCCTCAGAATCTATAATTTCCATTCGTGCTTAATTTTCACCATCCCTCATTAATTAAAATTCATTTGTTAAATCATTAACATTATCAACACAATGTACCCTTAACTACGGGCTCTGATCATTAATATTTTAGTCAACACATATCGAATCAAAGAAATCAACATCACTCTAACGCCAATGGAAAATAATATTTCTGTTATGAAATTATATTCATGGTATTTTAACCATATAATATGACTATTTTTTGACATAGAGTCACAAATTTGATGCATAAAAATCAGGTAACTTCACATATATAATCCACTGATAGAATAATAGATGATATTTTTTATAAAGTGTATACCCTAAAATTGTATTTATTAATTTATTTGATAAGTAATTTTAAAAAAACTCATGTTTGGTTTAATTGAAAATTTATTCCAACATTAACTATCCATTTATAGTAACTTTTGTCTTTTCATGCTTTTCCAGCACTGTAAAAAATATTAATCAAAATAGTTCTTCTCAATATACAGTATATCTCACTTGTGACAAACCAAAAAATTAGACCAATAAAAAAATTCTCAAAAAATTAACTTCTTAACCCATTCTGGTCTCCCCCAAAGTGACAAATTTTATATTGATTTATTTTTAATAAAAATGTAATATGATGTAATGAAAAGATTATATATTTTCCATGAATCATGGATAGCACTATTATAGTTCTATCTCTTTAAATTCAATAATTTGTAAAATTATTTCAATTTCTTTACAATGGATGATATTCAGGATTAAATATTCGATTTATATTGAAAAAGAAGGTGTCCTTCCATTAACAAGCATACAATATTTTTTTCATCCATGTAGTACACATATTATTTTAGACCAAATGTTCTCCATCCATATAAATTATCATATGATGTAATGTCACTTATTGTCCACATTAATACAACATTGAGTGTAATTGTTTTTCTATAACTATATATTATGTAGTTACACCATATCTTCATAATAAAATTATTTAATTAGTCATTAGATTCAAATAAACATTGATATATTTTTCAGATTCCTTAAAATTAAAAACTCCAAAGAGATATGTGGTTCCCCCATTAGAATCAAAGGGGGTAAGCTACAAAATGTTATAAAATTAGGCCACTAAGAATATTGACTCCCATAAGAACTGAAAGGAAAAAAAACTATTAGTAGATGGACCTAAGAGTACATTATGGGGTTCAGATAAAAAATATGTATGAACTAGATCAAATAATTTCCATGAATCACCATCATAGAGATTATTTAATATTTTTCATAAAAACATATTTTATATAATATTAGTCATCAATATGTTTTTTTTGTAAGAAATAAATTTACGTTGTAATCTAGGTATCATAGATAATGACTCAACTATTTAAAAGGAACAAATATAGACTTCATTTGTGTACTTCTTGTACCTAAATTTTCCACCTGTTAGATAATTAACTAATGACTAATATTCACAACAATATAATGTGAATTCATTTTAAATTGAATCGACCTTTTGATAACTATGATCTAAATTATTGATCAACTTCTTTATTTTATAGGAATTTACTAAGAATATATTTCAATTTGGAAAAAATGATTTATCCAAAGAAAATAGTTTTTCTGAAACAACTATTTACATTCCCAAATCAAATTTATTAGACATTAATTCTATAATATCATTCCTTTAGGAAATATGGAATCCTCATCAAATCTCAATAAATTAAAATTTTCATATACTTATAAGGTGAGATTTTAATTATCATTATATGTTTTTGTTTCTTGATATTATGGGCTAGTGACCTCATATACTAAAATTTTAAACTATGATGGATCTAGAACTGGAAAATTTGTATCTTCTAATAAATTGTGTCCACTATGTTTATACCAAAAGGAATAATTTTTATGAAAATAAAAATGTAATTCATGAACTCTAACGTTATCAAAATATTGAAATCTCACAAGATTTTATTTTTATATGGACACTAAATCATCCCTTTGGAACAAATTTTGAATTTCAGGATGGAAAAGATATATAAGTTTTATTTCCTCCAATGTATACAAAATTTGTACAAAACATGTTAAGATTTCAATAGTTATTTATTCAATCAAGATCTGAAAATAAAAAAAATGATATGTATCTTCAAGGTCAATAGCTTATAAAAAATAACAGTAATTGGTTTGTTATATAAAGATTCAAAAAATTATAAATCCAGTGTATTCCCACTACATAAAAAATTAATTAATTCTTGTAATTAGTAATTATTATTTATTAGTATTTAAGTTATTAATATAAATTTAAAAATATTTGTTGTTCTAGTTTATTGGTAATTATTTAATGAAAATATTATTTTTTATATATTAATTATTATATTTATTAAAGTCATATTATTTATTACCTATTTTCTAACAAAATTTTCAATCATAAATCAATCATATTTTCTGAGAACTATCTAGAACAAGCCACATCATAATTAGTAATTGTGATGGTTTCATAATTTCTTCATATATAATATCTATTTTGATGGATTATGTATTAATCTGTGTTTTTTCTTAAGTGATTTTTCTCTCATTTTTTTGTTTTAGAGTCTTAGGACCTCCTATGGAATAAACCATCAAAATTATTCTATCAGATAACATGAGATAAAATTTTGTATAGTTCAGTTGATTCATTAGTTTGGTGTTTACCCTCAGACTAAGGCGACATGAAAATGTTGGTGCAAAGAGGATTTGATAAAAATTTATTAAGTATAATATATTATTTTTATCAAGAAGACACACGATTCATGAATTATGTTTTTATATCAGAATAATGCCTTGGAAATTAAATCTGAGGTCATGGTTGCATACAGAATAAGGGTCTTGCAACAATATAAGAAAAAACATCATTCTCATTTGGACCGCTAGGGGTAGGATGTCAAAGGAAGAATAAATAAGTTATTCAATTAATTGAGTAATGTATATTATAATATTTTTATTTTTATAATAATATTTTCTTACGCTTGTAAAATAGTAAAAACTATTTATGAATTTTATATAAATTTACTATCATGTTATCGTTTTATAAATCAATTTTTTATATTTTAAATTGTATATTATTTTTTAAAAATTTATAATAATGTTAAAATTTATTAATTAAATTATATTAATAATAATTGATAATTATATTTTTAGTTATCTAAAAAACTAATAAGTATTAAAATGTTAGGTTTTTTATTTTTCATTTATTTAAATCATTTTTACCAATTAGTAAATTATTTATAATAGTTAATAACTATGGATTTTTTATTAATAACTATATTATACTTTTATTATTTTTTCACAATAATAAAAATAAATTATTATTTGAAATTAATTTTAATAATTTATAGTAATTTATAATATTTAAAAACTATCCAATTTTACTTATTATTTATTTATTTTAAAATAAAAATAATTTTATTAGTTTTTCCTATGATTAACAAATATTTTTTATTTTTTATTAATTTTTGTATTATTAAATTATGCTTCTGTAAACTATTGTAAATTATTTTCACTATTCTTTTAATACTAAATTAATTTTTTGTAAATTATTATATTATATTATAATAATAATAATAATTAACATAAATATTAATTTAACAATTTACCCTAATAACGACTTTAGAAAAAATTAATAACATGATATGCAAGTGTAACCAAAACCGTAGTATATTAAATTAAGTAATTTTTCATTCAATAAAAACCCAGTAAATTAACGAAACTAACAACTACTTCAAAAAGGATTAAAAATACCTTCAAACTAACAATTTTATCATAATTTAAATCTTTAAACTCGAAGTTAAGTTTAAACAAAAATATTTTAATTGAAATATAGAAATATTTAAAATCTAGTTTGAATTATTGATAATAAATTTCAATCCAAAAAACATTAAAAAAGTGTCTGAATTGATGATAATACATTACAAACTAGAATCCATTAAAAATTTGTCTAAATTTTAATGATTGAAAGAATAAATGAGAATGAGATTTGGAGATGAGGAGGTGGAGACGTCTCTTATAACTATTTATAAGTTACATAATTTACAAAGGACTTGTTTATCATGGAAATTTCTATTACCAAAAATTCTTTTTGTGATGGATTCCATCGAAAATAATTTCCACCATAAAAAATTTATGTCTTATCTAAATAGTATTTTTGATATATATTTCAATCCATTGAAAAATCTACACACTCTATATTTTTACCCAGTGCTTATAACCTAAATGTGATAGACTAATATGTCTATTGGAAGAAAATACTACAAAAAAACCTATTTTCATTGAGGTATGTATTCTGTCACAAATAATTATTCATGATGGAAAACATATTTCATCAAAAAAAGTCATTAGATGAAATGATTTTGAGGTATAAAAGAGGAATCTATAAAGATTAATTTCTAACTACCACCATGCATGCCATCCTAAAAATCAATATTATGATGGAATCCAAACTCATCACAAAAATACATTGTAGTAAATATTATATCTGTAATTGTAAATTATCTATCATAAAATACTACATTTATGAAAAAAAGATGTGATGAACGGTTACCCATCAAAAAAACTAAAATTTCATGTACTAATATCTAGTTCACCCATATTGATGGGATTATGTTAATGACTTATTCACTTATTTTTATGTTAAGAGACGTGTTATCACATTCATTAAAACTCAATTATAATAGTGATATCCCATTCACCTTTGACATTGTTGATATAGATTATTAACCCAGGTATTCTCCTTTTTTAGACAAGAATATAAGAATACCAACAAATTATAGTATCGACCAGGGCATGATTTATTATTCATGTGGGTGGATATTTATTACTTTATGATACTACAGTTGATATTTTTTCAGCTTTTTAATCATATCATAATGTGCATGAAACCATATATTTTTTTGTGTCGATTAAGTGAACAATTGATGATGGAATACTAAGTATATTCCTTACACCCTGAACATTCACCTAAGTGGATGTAAAAAAATCAATGTCAAAGAAGTTGGTAAGAAAAATTGAACTCATATTTATAGGAGATTTGTGATGCATGGAGATATTGCGATATTATACTAGGTGAAGCCTTTGGTCTATTTTTTAATGTTTCTATTATTTTGTATATTTTGTATCTTGTTTTTATATGATCAAAACATTGGGTGATCTTTCTCTAAATGAATTTCTTCTATAGAAATAAAGTGTATAATATTTTCACATATCATTATATTATTTTATATACATTAAACACCAATAAAATGTGCATATTATATTTTTCAATATGGATAATGAATTTTCTTTTTTACCAATAATTTTTATAGTTATCTAATTTCACACTCGTAAGATTTTGGAACATATCTCTCTATAAAAAACCCATTACTCCAAGCTCATTAAACATATACTTAGAAGAAAAAACATCCTTCAAACATATAAATAGTTCTTTCATGTCTTCAATCTCCTTGACACTGACATCAAAAATAACTTGAAGTGGATGATGTTCTAATTGTAGATTCTTAATTAACTCTGTTTCGGTAGCTATTAACCGAAGAAACATGTCAAAACTAGCCTTTGAAATAATGGACATAGCGAGTTCTCTAATATAATCCATAAAATAGTTCAAATCATGTTTTAGATAATTATTATATCTTGAAATATTATCAAAATCAGTCATTATAGCATAATAAAAATATTAAATACTAGAGATTTTATAACTTCTATTGACTGAGGGTATATCATCATGCACAACATGATGGGGTGATGTGATGAGAGGTGTATGAGAATGCTCATAAAATTATACAACCACATACCATGATTTTTATCTATAAATAAGTGATATGTGAAGAATTAGATCCACCCTCTAATCATTTTACTTAGCTTTAGATCTTACTTGAGCATTGAAACCCAAAGGCACAGTCTCAACCGACCTCTCCTTGAAAAGTACAATATTATTCTCAACAACATGTTCTTCATACTCACCTCCAACATCAATATCAAAAAATGGGGTTAGAGCATCCTTTTCCACTTCATTTATTACTTTTGGAAACTCAGTTTATAATTTGTCATCCATTGGATATTTCACTTACCTAGAAGACACCATATTAGAAGGTTTTATATCCCTAACTTATGATTTTTATAATGGATCTACCAGATCTACAATCTCATAAACAACTTATTTCAAGGAACATGAAAAAAATCCTTGATGTAAACAATTGTCCTAAAAAACATACAAGGTAATACTTTTTTAAAAAAAAAATTCCTCTACCCCATTCAAATCAACCTCTTTCTTGAAAATCATAGAGGTAAATCTACCATAAGGAGAGTAATTTATAATTCCTTCTCCTTTACAAAAATCATTCATAAATCACATCATGTTACTTAGAATATTGAGATTTATATTATTTATTAGGGTATATAAGAAATACATATCCTAAAACAACACCTTCTCTATCTATCCAACTCATTGAGAAGTTCTAATCTGAGAAAACATTCCCAAAACCATCCACTAAGGTTATAAATATTTTAATTATTTTTTATCAAAAGAAAAAGTTACAAAGATATATTTAAACACATCTATTGGTTCGAAAAAACCAGTAGAAGCCAATGTTTGAGTGAAATTATAATACCCCTTATGGGGATAATGAAATAACTCATCATTTGCAACAAAATTAATAAACATATCCTTATTATTTACACAAGACAAGTGGAAATCATCTATTCGGTGACATGGAAAAAACATACCTCGTAAAGTCATTAACCTCTTCCTGAAACAAAAAACCAATCATCTTCTTGTTAGAAGTCAAATCCCAATGACCTAACTGAAAAAACTTTTTTAGAAGAATTTTGGTAAACTTCAACTAGATATATTTATTGATGTATTTATTGAGGTTGACAGATAATCCTGAGGTTTGGGGAGATTTTTTAACATCTCATAGATGATATGTATGTGTATGGAAAAAATCAAAGGATAATAGTATTTTAAGTCACAGAACCCAATCCCAAAATCCTTGAATACCAAAAATGTTTTGGGTCAATTTTGTTTAAAAGAAACTAAAATAAAATAAAACAGTAAAAATAACAAATTAAATTTAAAAATGAAACAATTGAATATTTAATAAAAATAGAAAAAACTAATTTTAATAAATCATAAAAAAATATATAAATAAACAATAAATTAAAATTCAAAAAAATAAGATAAGTAAATTAAATTAGATTCAAATAAATCTAATTCTATTTTTGATAAAAATAAAGAAGTTCACATTCAATGGGTTTAGTAAAAATATCTACAATCATATTTTTAGAAGAGATAACCTCAAGAGTAACATCTCTTTTTTGAGTATGACCTGTCAATATATAATTTCTATATCTATATTCTTTTTTTCTTGAATGATTTATTATATTCATTGAAATATTGATAGCACTAGTTTTATCACATTTAATTTTTTCTTTATTATATTTGAATCCACAATTAGTTATTATTTATTCAACCATAATACTTTTGCGCAATAACTACCAGTAGCAATATATCTGGATTCCGTAGTAGAAAATTCAATAGAGTGTTGTTTCTTACTAGACCCAGATACCGATGATTTACCTAAAAATGGAAGGATCCTAATGTAATCTTCATATCTAGTCTTCAACCATAAAAAATATGCATCAGAATAGGAATTCATATTAAAATGATAGTTTTTTTTGGAAAAACTAAGGAAATAGAACTAAATCATTTTAAGGACTTTAATATTATTTTTGGCAGCGTTTAAATAATATTCTTTAGGGTTTTATTAAAATATATCATAATCACATACTGTAAACATAATATTTTGTCTTCTATAATTCAAATAAAATGGAAATTCAATTATTAATAAGTATACATTGTTTTCAATAGGTTTCTTTGCTTCATCCAAGTCAATATTTTCATTATAAATCATATATGTTTGATATATTTGACCACTATGATGCCCAAACATTTTATGTAAGACAATATTTTTTTTCTTTGATATATCTAATTTCCAATGTAATTTTGAATAATATAAAATACTATAAAATAATTTAACTCACCCATTATGCTCATTTAAAACACTTTTTCCATGTGTTTTGATAATTCTTAAATAATTTTTTATTTGTAAAACCAAAAATCACATCTTCAACATATATCTGAACAAGAAAAATATCTATAGATTATGTTTTATTATATATAGTATAATATTACATTCATAATAAAAACCTATTTGATAAAACAAAGGAACATAAACATCCAAATGAGGCTCTATGTTCTTTTTTAAGGCCACAAAGAGCTTTATTTTGTTTAAAAACTAAATATGGAAAAGGAGGTTTTTCAAAACCATGAGTTTTTACAATATAAACTTCTTCGATTAGAAACCCATTTAGAAAATAAATTTACATTAATATGATATAATTTAAAAATCTTATGTGATTCATAGGCAAGAATAATTCTAATGAAATATATTAAAGCTATAGGTGAAATGTTCTCTTTATAATCTATACCATATTCTTGATTATAAACATGGTAAATAATATAGCCTTATTTCTAATGATCACACCATGATCACACCATTTATACATATAACCAATTTTTTCCTATAATTGTATTTTTAGAGAGTCTATTTACTAATTCCCAAAGCTTGACCCTCTGGAACTAGTGTAATTTATCTTGTATTATTACAATATATATGTCATCTTCTAAGGACTCTTCTATAGTAATAATTTCTAGTTGAGATAGAATGGAATAAATATATACATGGTTTCCTAAAATCCTTATTTTCATAATCCCGTAATCTATAATTCTTTTAACTGTTTCCATGTGACGATTAGTAATGGTTCTAGAGTATCTAGGGAGCACACTTTTTGGGTAATAAGTATCCATCCTTTTCGGAAATAGTTATGGAAAATCAAGTTCCAACTCATCATGCTTTCAAATTTTCAAGAGAGTTTCTGGTATCATGTTATTAAAATAATCACATAGATCATCAATTTGATTCATTTTGTGATTAAAATGATCACATTCATCAAATTTCACATGATTTTATTCTAAAATAATCATTTTAATTTTATTGAAAACACAATATTCTATGTAAGTTGTAAAATATATAAGGAATATTCTTTCATTATATTATAGATCAAATTTACCCATATTTTCATTAGTATTTAGAATATAAACCTTTAATCCTAAAACATTAATGTTTCTAAATTTTGAATATTTAATATTTCATAGCTCAATGGATTTTTTCTTCATAATCGGTCTTATTAAAACTTTGTTTATGACATTATATTCCTTATTCACATTTCATAACAAAAATTAGTAGGTAGGTTATATTCATATAGAATGTTTCTAGAAATTTCATTCAATGTTCTATTTCTTATCTCCACAACACTATTATCTAGAGTTATCCTAGGAGTAGAAAAACTATGCTTAATAAAGTATTTTGAATAATTGTAATTGAACTCATGAATTTAAAATTATTATTTATGGTCAATTATTGAATTAATAATTTTAGAATGTTATCTTTTGGTACCAACTTTCGAACACAATTAAAATTTGAATAGAAATCACTTTTAATACTCAAAAAGAAAGATCATGTAAATCTATATAAGTCATCTACTAATACATAAACAAAATACTTCTCTCTTAGTCTTGTAATTATAGATGGAATAAAAATCTATATGAATTGGTTCTAGGGGTCTATAATTAAAATCATATTTACTTGGTTTAAAAGATGAAGTGTATTTCTTTCCCATTTAGAATGCATCACGTAGCTTCATTTTATTCAATTCATTTTGAGGTGAATCTGAAACTAAATTAATTTTATATAATTTTATAAGAGATTAGAGACTATAATTTCCCAATATACTATTAAAAATAAATGATTCATTTCTTTCAAAATTTAAAATTTTCACTTTTTATTTAATCGAAGATTTAATATCTATATTATATACATTTTCTATTTTAGGTGCCTTAACTTTTTGAATTGTATCATTTAAAACTAAATATTACTTATTTGAAAAATAATAAAAATAACATTCATAACAAATTTGTCAAATAATTATAAAATTATGTTGTAATACATCCATATAAAGAACTTTGTTGATAAGGATTGAGTTTGGATTACAAACTGATGCAGCACACATAATTTTTCTTTTAGTACTGTCATCAAAAGTGACAGAGCCTCCATAAAATTTTGATAAATAGGTAATGTTAGTGAAATGTCTACATATATGTCAGGAAAATACATTATCTATGAACCATTTTTCATTAACGCCCTTGGACCTTTTTAACTTCATAGAAAAATAAAATGATGAATTGTTTTGATACCCATATTTTATTTGGTTCATCAATTCCATCAACTAGATGTTTGGGAACCCAAATCTATTTGTAATGTTGAGAAAACAAAACACTAAGCTCAAAATAAGTTAATGAAAATGATGTTTTACTATAATAAATTAAGGGTTTTTCAAACTAATATTTTTGGTATAATTCTCTAATTATCCATAATGAATATAATTGTTTTTGAAGAGGGTTTTTTCAATGAACTAAGAAAAAAATTGTTTTAGTATATATTTTGATTCTCAACATGGATTATTATACCAAATATTTTTATTTTTATTTTTTCCAAGGAATTTATTTAAATAATTTTAAACTTTTTTAAAAAAACATAAAATATGTTTTAATTATTGAACATATTTTTTTATATTTTCAATAATATTTTTTTGTTCAACACAAGATACAGTATAATTTTCCAACTTCATTTTTAAATTGAAATACTTTTTATTGAAGTCATGTTTTTAAGTTACCTTATAATTGATGAACATTTCAAAAGATTTTTTTTATTTTAGAAAAATTCGTATTTAGTTTCCATCAATTAAAAAATTGATTTAATTACATGTATGATCACCTTTAATTATTATATTCAAACTCATGTACGAAAAATATTATGAATGTAACTCATTAGAGTGTTCCATAAAGCACATGCTAGCCTTAGGAGTAGAATGATCAACTTCTGATTTTGAATATGTGACATCAATAGAATGAAAATTATCAAACAAGGTGGATATCAAGTATTTATTGGATTTATTTTATAGAAATCGTTTTTAAGATATTTTTATCTAAATTTTTAATGACTTGTAGATGTGGAAAATTTGGGGTGATGTGTCTAATATTTTTTCATTCATAGAATATTAATTCCTTACAATTATCCTCAGGATTATTATACATGTCCAATGGTTTCTTAAAACCTCTTCTCTTATTATAGAACTATTTTAAATTCATAGAAAGGTAACAAATAACACTATTTAAAGTATAATTATTAGAAGTTTCTTCATTAGTTGAATCAACCATTTGTATTTGATTTTATTACATATCTCTCTTTTAAGTTAAATATTTTTAAAGAATAATTGTCCTTCTTAACTAATATATTCTCCTATACTTTGGTTTTATATCTTCATCATGCATAAGAGTTCCAATGATATATTTTAATTTGAAATTCATGACATTTATAGATTTTACAAATAGAATTCTGGATTCCACTCCATTATGTGTGTTGAATTATGATAATTTTTAATTCTTCATCTAGATAAAAAAAAACAGGTTCTCCTCAAGTAACCACATTATTTATAACTTCAGCAAGTCTTCCATTAAAGTGTGTGATGATATCTCTTTCCATAGTTCTGAACATATGAAACTTCAATTTTTCAGTATTATACTAAAGTGACCTCACATTATTTGTACCTTCATTAGAAACCTCTATATTATTCAACATTTCTTGGGGTTATTTATATTGAGAGACTTTGTTTAACTCATAATGATCTTGTATAGAAATAATAGCATTAATTTCATTGGAATTTAAATCATATTTTTTATTATATTTAGCAACCCATGTTTTAGGGTGTGTTTTTTGAATTGTACAAGGCTTCACAGCTTTGTGATAAACCTTCACACCCAGTTATTTTAGATAAATGATCATATATTACCTCTAATAACCATAATTCTCTAAATTAAAATATATATATCATTCCATTGAAATACCATATCTATTATCATTCATTTCCACCATTTTATAGTATGTATTTTATCTTCAACCTTTGAATACTGGAAACTCAAGAGTCATCAGCTCTAATTCTAATTGATATCCTAATATGACTACTCAAAGACTCAAGAGGGGTAAATTGAGTTCTTAACAATTTATATTCTATAAAAATGCATCCCCTTTTAGAGATGAATAACATATAATATTTTATTTAACATAGGTAAGAGTGGAAATAAATTCACATAAGAGAAAGATCAAACATAAATATTTGTAGTGGTTTATGGAAAAAATACCCAAGTCCACTCCTTTAACACTCTTCTCTATGATTTTGGTAATTTTCACTAGATCTGTTACTTTTTTGGGGAATACAAGACCTTTTTCTAGGGAATTCCTGACTGATTTCAATAATATAATACTTATTACAAAATCATGGGATATTTCAACTAGACTCCATCAATGTTTTACAAACAACATATTTCAGCTTCTTCTACCAAGAACCTTTACAAAAAAAGAAATTATAAATGAAAAAAAAAATATTGATACAACTCAGAATTGTAACATTAAAAAGAAAGAAGTAATAAATCTATAGGATATACTTAGAAATCCAGGATTCAGGCATGCCTGCTCCCATTAAAATATACTAAAAAAGTTAAATTACACAAAAGAAGATCACGGGGGATATTTATAGTGTCGAGTATAAAACACCCCATCATGATCAGCTTGGGTAATGAAATTAAAATACTCAGGAAAAAAAAAGACCAACTCGAACTGACCTCCAAGATGGCTCTCTTCGATAGAACATCCGCAACTTGATTAGCCTCCCGATAGACATGAGTGACTTCCAATGATAATTGTTCCATAAGCCGAAGACAGTCACCCCAGTCTGATAACATGTTCCATGGAACATTCCTTGACTTATCTTTAATAATCTGGACTGCAACAGATGAGTCTGACTCAATCCATAACTCATTCCACCCATATCACACAACATACTTGAAAGCTTTTATCACAGCCCACAGCTCCACTTCAATGTCATAACAATTTCCAATATATTGGAAAAATCATCCTATCACAAATCAACAGTACGTACGAAAAACTCAACCACATCCAGAAGGTCCTGGTGCTCTAGAAGCTGCTCCATCAACGTTAACCTTTAGCCAGCGGGAGACGGGTGGTATCCATCTTACATATTTCATCATCATTGGATTTTTCATCCTGCCATTGACACTGAGGGATATCAGGAAAATCAAATCAGAGAAAACATTTTTCATCGAACCAGTCTGCACTATAGAAGTATTCATTATTTCTCGGTACAAGAATAAAACCCCATCATGAAATGATGGCTCAACATTATGGAAGAGAATCTCATTTCTCGCCTTCTATATGAAGTAAATGTCACTGGAAGCAGCAACAAGAAGCAAACACCACACCTACTCACTGCACTCAATCTCGCATATGGATTGCAGAAGCCCAGTAACAGAATTCAGATGAGATAGAAGCAGAAAACCTGTTGTACATATGCCCAGAGTCTGTATGAAAATTTACAAGAAAAAAAAACATGTTCAAGAGACTCATCTGCTTCTAAACAAAGCAGGCAGATGCATCCCAGTGTGCTGCAATTGGATCTGCAGTGGAAGCCTCTCCTTCCAGATCTTCTAGATTAAAATTGATTGTGAAGGAGGAATAAAATCTTTGTAAAAAATAATGACCCGGAGAGGAGGGTTCAAAGAAGCACCACAAAGGATTCTATAACACTCCCTTGTGGTGAATCGTCCAAGAAGGTTGGGAATCCAAACCAGAACATCACAATCATTGAAACAGTACCTTGAAAATTCAAGCTGTATACTACTGGTTAGTAGTCCAGTGAGATCCAGATTCTTATTAAAGGAATAAATGGTTATGTTTTTCATTGAAGATGTAATAATAACATCATTAATAGTGGGCCGAGACAGCCAAGGTGTAGTCCAACAGTTCAAATTTGACTGATTGAATACCATCCATTTAGAACGAACCATTTGATCAGTATAAGCCTTCCTAATAGCAGTCCAGACAGATGAACTGATATAATTGGGGTACACTGCATGAAGCTTCCCCACAAATCTGCTGACAAGAAAATCCAGAGAGTTATCTGTTATGACAAGTATCTTCCATATGAATTTTTTAAGCAAATTATCATTGAAGATTCTGAATTCTTTTATTCCCAAACCACCCATAATTATAGGTTTGATGCAGTCCTTCCAGGCTACAGTAACAAGTTTCCTTTCATGAATTGACCCAGTCTATATGAAGTTTCTGATTTTCCCATTTAGATCCTTGATAAGATCCATGGGACATCTATATAAAGAGAAAGAATACACAAACATAGACGTTATCACTGAATTGACCAGACATACTCTCCCATCCTAGGAAAAACTCTTCCCCTTCCAGCTTGCAAGGTGACTAGTAATCCTCAAAAAATACTATCAAAGTAACATCTCTTAACCCTGCCCCAGAAAAGTGGTACCCCAAGGTAATTAAAAGGAAAAGATCCACTTTTTACCCCAAGATCATGAGCAATTCCTATCTTCCTTGATGTTGAAAGTCCTCTACCAAAGATGACCGACGATTTTCCCCTACTAATCACCTGACTCGCGTCCTCTTCATAATGTGAAAATATGCCCTTGATACAAGATATTGTACCTTTATCTGCTCTCCCAAAAATCAAGATGTCATCAGCATAAAATAATTGGGATGGGGCACATAGCTATCTTCCCACTCGCATCCTCTGATACCATCCAAAATTAGCTAGGTCAGTGAGTTTCCAACTTAAATAATCTTTAGCAATGGAAAAAAAAAGACCAGAAAGAGGGTCACCCTTTCTTACTCCTCTGGAGCATTGGAAGAAACCCCTAGGCAACCCATTAACCATGATTGAAAGCCTAGTACTCTCCAAAATGGATCCAATCAACCCAATAAATTTCTAGGAGAAACCATGAATTTTGAGAATGTTAATAAGAAAACTCCATCTAATGGTGTCAAATTCCTTAGATATGTTAATATTCACTGCCATATTTCCATCATTTACCTTTCTCTTCATAACATTTACATATTCAAAGGTAGTGTAAAGATAGAATTGTATATTCTTCCCTAGTAAAAATCCAAATTGTTTATATGGGATAAGGTCCTTAGCAATCTCACCAAGACTTTTAGCCATGATCTTACTAAAAAGTTTTGGCATTGTATTACCAATAGCAACAGGTCTAAAATCCCTTATGTCAAGAGAATTATCCTTCTTCGGAATTAAAGCCACAAAGTTAGAATTCACACCAAATGGAAAATACGATGAGCTAAAAAATTCCCTCACAACATCAACAACATCCACACTAATGATATCGCAATAACACATGAAAAATTTATTAGTAAATCCATCGGGGTATGGCACACTATCAATGTTCAGAGAAAATAAATCATCGTGTATTTTCTTTAATAGTAGGGATCTCAACAAGCTTCTTGTTTTGACCTTCTCCAATAGAAGGCTCAAAGCACCAGATAATCTTATCAGAGTTGTCGTTTCCAGTATCTGAATATAGTTTCTCAAAATAAAGTGTCACAGCATCTGATATCTCATTCTCAGTACAGAATAGACTGTCATCAATGGTGACAAAATTTAGGCCTCTTCTGGATCGTTTTTCCTTATTCATATAATGAAACATCTTTGAATTCATGTCCCCTTCCTCCAACCATCTATGATTGAATTGATTCTGAACCACATTTCCTTTGAGGGTCAAAATCCTATCATGATTTGCAGCAGCCTGAATTTCTTCCCGGGGGGTATATCCTCGTATAGATTATTTTATTGGAAAAGAAAAAGAGAATCTTCCACCTCCCTAATTTCATTATCCAGCGTGGAAAAGGACTCCTTACTCCATTTCTTCAATGTTGCCTTAGCATCCTTTAGCTTACAGAAAAGGACATGAGAAGGGCTACCCGGGAAGACAACATCCCATGCATTAAGAACAATTTCTCTACAGCCCGGTATCACCACCTCTGCATTGTTAAATTTAAAAGGGAGAGGAGTTGACCTTGATTTGTTGAAGAAAAAATCCATGAGAATGGGACTATGATCAGAGTTCAGCCTCGGGAGGGTTCTCCTAGAAATATCAAACATCATATTCCTCCCATCCACATGCATGAAACATCTGTCAGATTTACTTTCCTGCTTTCAATTAATAGTGTTCCTTCTCCAGGGGAAATCAACTCCCGAAATGGACACCTTAGTAAGTCCACACATATTAATACAACATAAAAGGTCAGAGGCTGCAATACGACAGAATCTGTCACCTGTTTTCTCCTCAGGCCTCAGAACAGTGTTAAAGTCACCCATAACAACCTAGTTGGTGACCATACATTCATATATATTAAGAAGATTCCTCCATATCTCCCTTCTTCTTATGTACAAGTTGGATGAATAAACAAAAGTCACATCAAGAGAATCATTACTAAGACAGAAAGAGACTGTAACCGAATGAAATTCCACTAAGACAGAGCTAACATTTACGTGGTCATGCTTTAAATCCCACAGATACTCAGTGCTCAATTCAAACTGATTGTTAGCAACAAAGGATTACCCCATCGAATCACATTTAAAGGAGCTCCATTTTTAGAATTTCATTCTTGGCTCAGCAATTCCAATTAGAAAAGGTCTATTGGTCATGATAAAATGCCGATGAGATCTGACCGTGGGAGTGTTCCCGATCCCTTGACAATTACAATAGAAAATCTTCATTTTTTGTGATCGGAGCCTAGTGCTAGGCCCATCATATTTTTGATTCAGGTCCTTATCCGGGATAGTAGTATGAGAATATGCCAGAATAACTAGCTCCTTGTCAACAGAATCAGAATATTCATTATCATTAAATCCCTCCTCAGTGTCAAGAATAGAAAATCTATTACCTAAATCCACAGAAGCAGAAAACAAACTAGCAGGAGAAATCATTTTATCCATCTTGGTTGTTTGATCCTGCAAGAAATCCCCAGAGGGGTCAAAGGCGTCAATACCAGCCGCTTCAATATCCTTTTCATGAAACACAACCTTCTCTGTAGCACTATCACCACATATCTGAATCATGTAGTTCCTTACCCCACATAACCAATTTAAGTATCTATTTATTATAAATTTCCAATTTCAAAAATAGGATACTTATCAAGTTAGGCATATTTCACATTTGTAATTTCATGATATTTCTAATTAAAGTAGGATAATCCTTCATGTAGGATATTTATGTAGGATAATTCACACCAAGTTTTTTCACCATGTAGCCACTTCCACAGGTTTCTAATTTTTCTAGACATTGGAAAATTTCATCAAAATTTTCAAAAATTATTGATTTAATGAATTTAAAATATGAAATACATAAAACTAGGACAAATATGATGAAATCTATTAAGAATCATCATTAATATATGAAAGGGTATTTAAGATCTTTATAACCAAACTTACCTGGGATATGTTGGAACAATAATAGTAGTCCAACACCAATTTTCAAGACCCCTCTCCAAAATGTGTACCTCTTCAGGGCCGGAAATGTGAGAAGAATGATAATGAATGCTGAGTCCAACATCCAGTAGGCCAAGGGCTAGATACTAGCACCAAGGGTATTAAAAACACACATATAGGAGGAATTACCCTCTAACAGAAGACATGTTAAAGTAGAGAGATAAGATAGGCACAAACCAACTCCTAGTCAGACTATAAAGTAAAAGATACCAAAGTTCACATATGTAATGTCATGAAAGAACTAGTACAACTGAAATGGGAAACAATAAGTACCAAAATAAAGTAAAATGGCAATGACCTCGAATCTTGAACATCTCTTGAAAAAACCCAATTTAGTAGTAACCAGCCTTATCTCCAACCTGCTCCAAGTGACTTGAAAAAAAAATTATATCACATGGTGTGATTATAACAATATACTCAGTAGGATCCTCCTCATATCCTCTTATGAAGATGTAATGAAATAATGATAAATCACCATGGACAACAAGTGATAATAACTAATCACCTAAACAGTTGTACAATGTTCCCTTTATCAACATGGATAGTCTCACCAAGTATGAAATACAAAAGTATATAATGTAATAAATAATTTCAAGTGTACTCCACTACCACTTCCCCACTATTTTCCCACTTCTCCCAGACATTGCACATCCTATGCATCTCTTTCCAAAAATTCTAGCTTGAAGAAACCTGTGTTAAGCACCACAACATGAACCTCATGGAAATCACCACCACAACCACACAACAAAAAGTAACTAGGTATTTTCATAGAGCCAAATCATATCATATAACACATATCATACATCAGGTATTATACCTCAATCAATTACAACCCATATACCATGTTATGATCCTCAAGCCATCACAGCCTATACACGTTACACCTATAATAGTCCAAAGAAAACTATATCTGAAATATATATGTGTAAAATAACCACAATACATTACATCACTCTACACACGTATTTTGGGGAAAACTAATGGCGATGTATATGAGCACAAGTAACTACCAATTGAAGAGAGTGGGAAAAAGGGGGTAGTCATCCATCTATCCTTGCACAGGGATGTTGGGGAAAACACCCCCCCCCCCTAGGGTGTAGAATCCTTAGGGTGTCAATTTCCCAAATCGACATGGTGGAGTAGAATATATAAACCCCACAAGTACATAATATAATATAGTTCACAGCCACACTATAGGCATAATATTTCTTTAGACTCAACTGCATCTAATGTCTCTCGGACTCCCTACTGCCATTACTAAGACTTTATATCTTCTAAAAGCACAACCATTTAAAGATATATATTAAGTAAATTATCCCTTTCTATCAGTTTCAATTTATATTAATTATTTATTTGGCCATTAATTTTACATTATCATTTCCTCAATACAATTTATTAGCATCAAAATAATTTTTCATTCCCAATAGGCATAACCAACTCGAGTACACAGTTCCTCAGAAGTATAACCTCCGCATATCATCCTAGAAAGCTCCAACCCCATGGGTTTAACATCATTTATTAATAGAATTATCAACATTCCATAATTATTATCATTTTATAAAATCATTCTATGCTACCAAACATAAGGGGATCAACACGGTGAGTAGATAAACTACCTGTTGAGTCCTTCCCACCCGTAGTATGAGCACAGGTCCATCCATTATTGAGAAGATAATCACAAAAAACACGTGGCATACCCCACATGTCTTCAAATCTTTTGGAAGGTGGGTAATCAAGGACATATTCCTCACGAAGTGGGGAAAATATATAATATAAACATACATCAGATTCTATAACAACCACTTTCATATAAATACGTAACTCGTCTTCAAACCGTTTTATCATACCCAGTGTTCTTCATGACACCCTCGTATATAAACTGATCCCACTGTGTACTCTAGGAGAAAAATATTGCCACAACTACTAGGAATCCATGCACCCAAATACCACAACATCCATTAAGGCTCACATCATACCACAATATATGTATTGGGAAACATAAAAAATAGCAACTGGGATCTTGGCCCTAAATAATGCATTCAACAATCACACAAAATGACCAATAATATATCCAAATCATAAGGTGTGTGGACCATAAAAGCAATATGTTAGATCAAAACCCCTAGAGAAATTATCTTTACCACACAACCTATTCATTATTCTATATTTAATTAATGGACTCATTTAAACATGCATAACTGCATTAATTTTATTATTATCAAATCACAACAACAACAATAGGATTCATGGAAAATCCTCTTTATGTTTTTCCAATTAATTCAAAATTAATCCCATGTTTACATTATTTACTAATTTTCATCAATAATGACATGTTATGATAGAAAAGTATATATATCACACTATTTATCAAATCAAGAGGATGACTATTATCACAGTATAAAACAACAATATTTCTATGCGATTAATACGAATTTATTTAATTTGGTTTTTATAATTCTTTTGTAAATTTCATTATGAACCAAAGGGATTAATGATTATAGATCAATGATTTAATGAAATTAAATATAGAAGCATTGAATACCTTACCTCAAAAGGTCATTAACATTCTTTGCATGAGAAAGGATCAAAGAAGCATATCACGATCACCTATCCCGTAAAAAAATCATCCACCTGAGGACATCATGGAACAACCACACCAACCAACAACCAATAAAACTAAACTACATCCATACGAGATCATCCTCCATAGAATGAAGAGATTATGTGAGATAAAGCAATATCAAGGAACCACAAAATGGCGGTAGAACCTGCCTAATATCGAAGACAGATCGAAGATGGTAACCCTCGATCGATCCCCATAGAAGGGATCTCAAAAATACCTAGTAGGGGAGTTTTGGGTCACCTGGGATGAGAGGGATTGGAGCAGTAGTTGTAGGATTGACAAAAACCTAAGAAAATGAAATCGTTTAAAAATATACAGCGTCAGGGCATTACATGATGTGTAATCCCCTTTCACTTCATGTGATCCCTCGAGGTCACGTTCCACCGAAAAATGCCTTGCCTCGGCATGTATTTATTTTTTCAAACCCTGAAATACATCTCACTACGAACCACTCTTTCACACCATGAATCAACTTGTGAAACCAGATGTCACATAATGTAATGAATTTACACGATGTGTAATCCAATCATCACATTTTTTACTTCACCAATCTTCTTCAAAATTCTTCCAATGCCACCTTCGAGCACTTAGATCATAGAAAACATAAAAAGGATGAATCCACACCAATAGGGAACCTTATATTAGATACCTCTCAAAACATTCTTGTCCTCAAGAATCCAAAACCAACCAAAAAATGGGTTAGAAAAGAAATGGGTCGATTGAATGGCTACCACATGAGATACCTTTCAAAAGATTCTCCACCATAGGATCTCACCACCTCACAAAAGTAATATGTTAAAAAACCCCCACAACAACCATAACTATCTCTTAAACACTATTCCATGGGTGATATATATGAAAAAAAAAATCCATTATAAGCAACAATAAAATCCATATCATAACCAGAATGGGTCTACAACCACCAAACAAACTATGTTACCAGAGAAGATTTGAACATCAAAAAACTCAGGGTACTGAGTGTGTATATGAGACTCTCATTCCCTGGTACTCTGCTCCACACCACAATTCTTCCACAAGACATGATCTAAGGGGATATCATTAATTTATAACAACTTCTTCTAGAAATCCTTGATCTTTATAGGACACTTCTTGATGGTTGCATCAACATCAACCTTGATCTCACCCCAATCAATGACATGAGATTCGTCACGAAGTTAATGATGGAGCTGCAACATGTGATAAAAATTATGCATCCGGATCATCTATGTGGGAAGTGCGACTTGATATACCACAACTATAATATGAGCTAGCACCTTAAAAAGCCCAACAAACAAGGTAGATAGCTAACTCCTAGGACCAAACCTTCGCTACCCATGATGGTGAGTAACCTTCAGAAACACATGATCCCCAACGTAAAACTCAAAAAGTAAAATCATATGATCGGCATAGGATTTATATAGATCATACATTGATTTCGTCCTCTCAAGAGACACCAGAAAGATCCCCAATATACTCTGTAAAAGTTCCATACCAAGAATTGAATACTCTATGATCCCAGACCATCACAACAAATAATGGAAAGGTCGGCCATACAAGGCTTAAAATAGTGGCATATTTATGGTGGGGTGAGAACTTTTTTTGTAAGAGAACTCTACCAAGTTGTAGTGCCTCATCCATGAACCTCCAAAATCAATGGCATAAGAGAGAAACATGTATTAAAAGGTATGTATGGTCCCCTTTGTCTGACCTTCTATGTGTGCATGAAACGTTTTGATAATGTATAAATGATAACTGAAAGCATGATGGAGACCTCTCCACACACTAGAGGTAGAACATGGATCTCAATTAGAGATGATAGTCATCAAGACTCTATGGAGTCTCACTAACTTCTATATATAATTCTTCAATAAAACCTCCAATGAGATCAACTCCTTAATTGTTATAATGTGGGATGATTTCATCAAATAATCCACTACCACCCATATAGAATCATATCCTCCATGATCTTGATGTAAACACCTAAAAATTCCATCAACATGTCATCCCACTTCCACTAAGGCACATCTAGTGGCAGGAACAAAATACCAAGAAAACAGTTCTTGACCTTCATCTTCTGGAAGACCAAACAACAAGACACAAACTCTGCAACTAAATGCTTTAACAAAGGCCACCAAAACATACACGTCAAATATCAGTACATCTTTGTCACTCCATGATGTACCAATAATGGAGAAATAAGGATCTCTATGAGAACAATATCTTGTGATGCCAAAGTAACAAGAAGAGTTCCCTAAAAAAACTAGGTTCATTACATCTTTAGACCATCCATTAGGTGACTCTCCGCAAACAACATGGTCTCTCTAGACCTCAAAATGAAGATCCCCTAATTGGTATTCCTTCACCAGCTACACTTTAGATGACTGGATCCTCATCTAAAAAAGACAACCTCTGCCCCCAAAATCTCCCATATCTAGATAAATGCTGAATGTTCTTTCATTACTAATCCTGGAACCAACTAATTCTCAAATTCTATATCTACGTGACTTCTTTATCAGTGTATCGGATACAACATTCCACTTACAAGTTTTATATGATATTTAGAAGTCTTAATTCAGTAAGAAATCCATCCACTGATGATGTTATGAGTTCAAGTCATGTTGGTATAAAACGTACCTCATGATTTTATTATTGGTGAAGACCACAAAACACTCTCCAATAGGGTAATGTATCCACACCATAAAGGAAAACACCACATCCCCCAACTCTAGATAATGGGTGACATAGTTACATTCATGGGGATGTAACTGATAAGACCCATAATAAATGAATGATCTCTACTACATCAGAATACAGTCTAACCCCAAATGCAAATCATTACAGAAAACCTCAAACTAAACTCTTTCTATTGGTAGACCAAGAACCGAAGCACTTTCTAACTTCTCATTCAGGTACTCAAAAGATTCCCAAAACTAATCAGTCCATAAGAACGCTTGATTATTTCTGGTCAAAACAGTTAGAGTAGTCACAACCTGAGTGATATCAGCTAGAAAACTCCTATAATAGCCTAAGTGACCAAGGAAACATCTCACTTATTCCACTACATTGGGGGCTTCCCAAGACACAGTATCTTAATTATTTGATATATCCATGGATACTCCTCACAAGGATAAACAAATACCCATGAAATGGACTTCTCGATCCAAAAACCCACACTTTGAAAATTTCCCAAACAGCTTATCATAGAGAATATCACCCAAAATGGCATGCAGATGCTCTGCATTCTCCTCCTCAAATATGGATTACACAAGGATTTCATCAATAAATACCATCAATAACACATCTAGGAACACATGGAACACATACTTCATTAACCCCATGAACACAGCTAGATCATTCGTCATTCCAAATCACATCACAAATTACTCGTAATGCCCATGATGAGAAGGGAAAGTAGTCTTTGGAATATCTTCATCCTTGACTCACATCTGATGATATATTGAACTCATGTTGATCATTGAAAACCAAATTTCAAAATTCTATTAATCAAACTAAACATCAATCTGTGGAAGAGTAAAAAAAATTATTCACCATCAATTTTTCCAATCGATGGTAATCGATACACGACCACAAACTAATGTTGTCCTTATTTAAAAACAAAGCTAGTTCACCCCTTCGTGAGACACATGGATGAAAAAACATCACTAAAACAGAACATTGAGTTTTATACACAACTCTCATAACATAGAAGGCACCATACAATACAGATAAATCATGATATGAGACATGATTTGTTGTAGCTTGATCGCAAACATGACTTATCATCGATGGGGTAATGATATAACCTCTACTGAAATGGCATCAGGGTACTCTTCCATGAATATGGGAAACATAGAATTCTGAACCTCCAATGAACTCATCATTATCTTATCCATCAAAGATAACAAAGACAATACATGTATCAGACCAATCTGAGGTTTTCATATACCAATGGGAATAGGTGGATCTCTATTAGCATCGAAGAATACCACCGGCCTCCTAAATAAATCCCTGATATCCAGCATCGAATACAAAAAATCCATGCGGAGGATGACATCATATTGTTGTATCCCTAAACATAGGAAATCTACCTAATATTGGTGATTCCCTAGCACTAGCTTACAGTATCTACATAATTCAAACCATCCATCTAGACCATCAACTGTCATAGTCAACACCAATGGAACTAAAATACTCTCTACATCAATTCCCAAAGCCTAGACATGGGAAGTATATATGAAGTTTTACATCACTAGATAATTAAATAAGTCATGAAACCAAGTAGAAACCAAGTAAAAGGTACATTGAATGATGTCTCGCTCACCTGGAATGTGAAACACTAACATATGAAGCTATCAACAACTACTCCATTCACTCCCTGACGTTAACGGTGACCACCTTAATGGTTGCACTTTTCTCTCTTAGGATGTGGACAATCCTGAGGATATTCTCTGCCTACAGCATATACCCTCTACTGATCCAAAACTATTACAACCTAATGTTGCTACCTCGGTAGGAACTACCTCAATGGAAGAACCTGAAGTGGAATTCCTAACACATGCTGACTCCTTATATAGGTTGGGTACACTATCTACCAATGATCTCAGACTCTGTTGAAAAAACAAGCCCCTAATCCCTTGGAATAGTTTTGAGAGCCACTTCCCCTGAGGAAATGAGATATTGTGGTCAAGGACCTACCCCTGGAAAAATAGAAACTCTTCTACCATGATAATCGGGAACCCCATACCACAGCTCTACTTCCTGAGTTATCCTAATTAATCACCTCTCATTATTATTCAGTTCTGGATATCATCCTCTTGATGACCTCATCCCTCATAAGAACCTCAATATATGTCCTCACCATAAACAAGGTGACATGGCACTCGATCTCTTAATGAAAATCCTCCTCAGAATACCTCTCCCTAGACACCTCATCTGGAAACAAGTCTAATGCATAATGAAAAAGGTTCTTAAATTGGATTCGAAACTGTCGCACACTTGAACTACCAGGTTGAAGGGTAAGCATCTTCTAGAGACTGGACACCTTCATGGTTGATAAAAGAAACATGGCTCTAAACTCATCTTGGAACTCCACCAAAGAGACTATCAACTCATTGTGATCCCCAAGGAATAAGAACCACCACTTCCTTGCTACCACATGTAGCATCATCATAACCAACGACACCCATTTATACTCTTGATCACATATTGAATTGAATTCTATCTCAACATCCTATAACTAGTCTTCCATGACTATATTTGAAATGGATACCTCATAATGTTTTAGACTCTAGCACTGAAAATATTTGAGTGTCCTCTCCCATGTTTCATTGTCATTAACCTCTACTATATGGAGATCTTCTGGTATAACCTGCTGAACATCTTATGCACCAACTTGATGAGGTCATCAACCTATAACCATTTATACATAACAGAAAAATATTTATAACTCTAAAACCTAGAATATGGGAGACATAACATAAATTAAATTTTTTCTTTTATTTATTTTAGGTTAACTTACCCTATTATCTACCCATTAAAACACAGGCGCAAAGAAGAATGATACATGATCTTTTTCTAGGTCTATACTCTACAAAAAGTATAACCTCTTTTAGTATCTACTGTAACTTAATGGTCTATGCATCGGATCACAGGGGGCCCTAAATACCTATGTCTCTTCCAATATTTAGTGTTAACATCACTTCTAAATCATAGCTGACACGATTTCCATACCAACTTATGCAAAATCACTTGTGCCTAACTCAAAACTCCATCCTCTACCTTAACCAAAGACTCTAATACCACTCTTTCATGACCCCTCCCCACAAATTGTATCCATCCTAGGTCATAAATGTGATAAAATTGATAATGTCCCCCACATATCACCTATAGTAGGCCCCAAGTTGGAAACTAGCACCAAGGGTAGATAAAACAATCAGATGCGAGTCATTAACCTCTAAGAGAAAACATTTGAAATAGAGTGATAAGATAGAAACCGACCAAATATATCTCATAATATAAAGTAAAAGAAATCAAAGTTCATATATGTAATTTCATTCATGAACTACTATAAATGAAAGGGAAAACTATAAGTACCAAAATATAGTAATACATCAGTGACCCCAAAGCCCGAATAGCTCCATCGAACACCGAGCTAGTAATAACCAACATAATCCCCAACCTGCTCCAAGTGACCTGAAAACAGTTTATTTAACTTAGATTGTTTATAATAGTATACTCAGAAGGATCATGCCTAGAGTCTCTCATGAAAAAGTAATGAAATCATGCAAAAGAACAGTGAAAAAAATCTGAAACTAACTCATCACCTAAATTGGTATACTATGTTCCATACCTCACTGTGGCTTCTCTCATAAACTATGGGATACAATATTATATAATATAATAAATAATGTCAAGGGTACCCCACTACCAAATTTCTATTGGTTTTCCTCTTTTCCCCAACATCTCACGTCTTAAGCATCTCTCTCAAAAAAGGATATCTCTAAGACACCAAGGTGAAGCACCACATCATGAACCTCATGCAACTCAGTACCACAACCACACAACCAAAATTAACTAGAATAGTTTCTTAGAGACACCATAGATCATATAGAATGTATCATGTATCAGGTATCATACCTCAATCCATTACATCACATACACCAAGTAAGGATCCTCAAGTCATCACAACCTATACATGTTACACCTATATTAGTCCACATGACACTATTTCTAGAATATATGTGTATGAAATAACCAAAAGACATTACAGTTCTCTACAAACATATATGGATAAATCTATCCACCATCCATACCAACAAAATTAATTACCAAGTGAAGAGATTGGCGTAAAATGGGGTAGTTAACCATAAATCCACTTGATGTGATGTTAGGGAAAACACCCCCAGGGTTCAGAATCCCCAGGGTGTCAGTTTTCCTAACCTACATAGTGGAGTAGCATATAGAAACATAAAAAGTGCATAATATAATATAACTCACAACCACACTATAGGGATAACCTAGTCTTGGACTCAACTACAGATAATGTCTCTTGGAATCCCTATAGCCATATCTAGGACTAGATATCTTATAAGCACACAACCATTTAAATAGTTATGTTTAGTTACTTATCCATTTTTATCAGTTTCAATTGATGTTAATTAATTCTTTGACCATTTATTAACAATTATCATGTCCACATTATATTTATTTAGAATCACAACAAAGCTCCATACCCTCCTGGCAGAACCATATTGAGAGAAAAATTACTCCAATGTATACCCTCAGTATTAAATCACATCATTCTCTAACCCCATGGGTTTAAAATAATTTATTCAATAATTTATTGACATCACTATCACATTCCATAATTCTTGGAATTATAGAAAATAATTCTAAGATACCAATCAGAAGGGGCTCACCAAAGTGATTAGTTGAAATACCCATCGATACTTTACCACCTATAGTTGGAGCATATGCCCATCCATCCTCGTGAAACTAAACACAGAAAGCACATGGAATACCCCACACATATTTACCTCTTTTTGAAGGAGTGTATGAAAGACCATATGCCCCAAGAAGTGGGAATTATAAATAATATAAACAAATATTGTATTCAACAACAGCCACTTTCATATTGATGGTTAAGAAGAAATGTTTCTCATTCCATCGTCCAGGGTGCCCCCCCCGACACCCTCAAGTAGAAATTGATGCATCTCAGCACTCTAGGTTTCATCTTATTATACAACCACTAGACCTATCTGCCCCCACATACCGCAACAGCCATCCAAAATCACATCTTATCCCAACATAAGTAGCAGAAAACAAACAACATAGAAACTGGGTGCTTATTCCTAAACAAGGCCTTCATCCTTCACACATAATGAGCACTCACATCTCGAAAGCATAAGGTGATAGTCCCTTACAAGAAATATGGTAATGAAGAACCCTTCAAAAAATTATCTTTATCACAAAACTGGCTCTTTATTCCATATTGAATTAACTGATTAATTTAAACATGCATAACTACATCCATTTGATTATAGTCAAATCACAACAACGACAACCAGATTCATTAACATGCATCCTTATCATTGGACAATTAATTCTCACTTAATAACTACATTATGTTATTTTTTTAATTTATATCAATAAAGATGTGATAAACCAAAAAAGCACAGATATTAAACTATCTTTTATGTTATGAGTAAAACTATTATCATTGTATAAAACAAAAACATCACTACACAATCGATACCAATTGCTTTAATCTAATTCATATAATTATTAGGACAATTTAATTAAGACACAAAGTGTTGAATCATGCTATCTCTACCATTGCACGTACTGAAATAGAGAATCATCAAATCCTCTACCTCAAATGGTCATTGACATTATTTACACGAGTATGGATCAAAGCAAGAGATCACAATCACTTCTCCCATGATAACGGCATCCACCTGAGGACGTTGTGGAACAATCTCACCATCCAAAAACCAAAATAATACATTGAAACCGTATGATATCATCTTCCATAGAAAGGATATATGATTTGAGAGAAGACAAGATCAAAGAACCACAAAACGGAGGTAGAACCTACCTCGGATCGAAGACATATCGAATATGGAAGCCCATGATCGATCCCTGTCAAATGGATATCTAAAACGCTATGGAGATGATTTTCGGGTCACATGGGATTAGAGGAAGGGTAGAAGTATCCATAGGGTTCTAATGACTGAAGCAGATGATTTTTTTAAAAAGCATATAGTGTCGGCGTATCACATGACGTGTAATCCCCTTTCACATCGTGTAATACCTCAAGGCTGAGTTCTACCGAAAAACATGTCACCTTGGAATTTTATTTATTTCTCAAACCCCTAAATACTTTACATCGTGAACCCATCTTACATGCTATGAAAAAACTCAAGAAAATAATATCAGATCGTTTAATGAAGTTACATGACGTGTAACCCCCTCTTCCATGTTTTTACTTCACTGAACTTCTCCAAACATCATTTGAGCCACCTCCGATCACTTCAATATTTGAAAACACACAAAGGTTTGATCCAAATGGATCTGATTCCTTACACTAATGCCACTAATGATGATTCAATCTATGGTCTGATTGATTTGAAATGGCCATCAAAGTATTGGACATTTATTTTTTGTGATAAAGTTAAAAACCAAAATATACTACACCCTCATGCACATGCACGTGCGGTTTTTTTTACGTGTTGTTTTATCAGTGGGGAGGTGATTATATGGTGTCATACCAATCATATATGATAAGTATAATAAATAAGAGACTCTAATTTAAATAAATGAATAAAATAAAAAATAAATAAAAAGTGGGTCGTTGGGGGGGGGGGTTATCTATATACTGATAATGAGAATTAAAAAAAAGAAATATTTTTTTAAAAAGGAATTGTTTGTAATTTCACGTAAGGGAAAAAAGGTGTTAAAGATGGAGAAATACTACCACTATATCCCCCCCCCGCCAAAAATTTTTGGGAGATATTATTAAGTTCCATCTATAATGGTAGAAATTTCATATCAAAATAATAATTTTTTTATGAGAGGTGGAGTCTGTTGCTACCAAGCCATCTCGCATGCCCTGTGAGGTGAACTCCTCCTATGACCTGTCCACCCAGAAATGTCATCTTGACCTAGCTAGGACAATATGGGTCCCCATTTTCGAAAAAAAACCCATTCATGTTGGAACCTCTCTGAGGGATTTTTAAATACTTGTGAAGCCCGAAAAATACATAAAAAATCAAAATTTATTTCAAAAATATTTGTAATTTTTTAAAAATAATTCTTTGACTATGTGATTAACAAATTATTAATAAAGATTTATTTGTTTATTTTAATTCATTATTAATTATATCAAGTAAAATAAATTAAAATTTTGATTTAATTTTTTATGTTTAATGTATGTCGGATAAAATGATCATTTATTGACCAATATATTTCAATTATTTATTTATTTATTTATTCATTTATTTATATCAATGCATTATGTTTGTTATAACTGATTAATAAATGATGGTTTTTGTATCATTCATCAACCCCATTATATTTTTAAGGGTTTGCATGTCCATAATTGATTTATTCATTTGTATCTAAAAATCTTGAAAAACCCTCACCTATGTGTGATAATATTTGTATAATGCAGAGGTTAAAAGGACACATAATTCACAAAAAAGAAGAGGTAAAGTTCCAAATGGCATCGAGATACATTGGATGAGGTATATGTTGCAACTTGAATCGAATGAAGCTTAGTGAGCTGCACATAGGGTATAGGTAAATCCCTATTTTTATCATTAGATCAACCATTATAAATTATAATAACCACATCATTTATTTGATAATTTATAGATTTTATTTAGTGTTTGTAATATAATATATGATGTAAAATAATAAATAAGCATGCAATGGTAAAATAATATCAATGTGTGGTGGATTTTTTCTATTTAAAGCACGGTTATGTCGTGTGTGTGATCACATTGAATAGTCATGTTGAATAGAAAAATGATTTCATCGACCAGGAATAACATAAGATCCCTCAATGTAAATATTAATTATCAAACACCTTCCAACCCATATTTTTGAACAAAACCATAGTATATGGTGCCTATCGTCCATATTTGAGGGTTCATCCACCTATTATGGATGTTTGAAAAGAGTGGTGGGTTATGTTAATTAAATTTGAAATAGAAATATCCATAACTATATTTTTGAAAATTTAGATTCGGACATTAACTAATACAGGGTTACAATTTACAGAAGTTGAGACTTGAATCAGTAAATTAAGGTGTTATGCTTTAACATGGTAGACCAACCAAAATCCCACATTAAAACTCTTAGAGTAGAGGTGTAATCATATATTTGACTATGATGAGAGGGTTAAAGTATCATTTCCATTATAATACTCAAGAAACTAAATATTCTGAATCCATTATTTGAGGAATTCATGGATTTTATAAAATAATAAGAGACGCTTATGATTAAAATACCTAAAACTTATCATAATCAGTAATCATGATAAAATTAATAATATACTAACATTAAATTTTGTATAAAAATAATTATTAATACCCCATAAATGTTGGGGTAAATTCCTAATACAAGGATTAAAATCACTTGCAGTGGAATAATGAGAAAATCGATGAAATAATGAAAGTAAAAAATACCAGAAAAGTTGGATGTTTTCTTCAATGTGGAAAGGCCCTCAAATTCATAGGATTAAAAAACATGGGAATAAAAATAAATACACTAATAATCACAGAATATTTAATCCCAACAAATGATAATATTTTAACTTCTAAAATAGTATAGAAGAACTTGTGGGAAAACACCATTCCAATACAATTTCATTACATCTTTAAAAATCCTCCTGATGGAAAAAAATAACTTCCATGAAAACATTTCACCCTCATTTATTTTTATTTTTCAAAGGTCACCATTCAATGAAAATACACCATGACCATGGAAATATTTATCTGAACATGTGTCATCATTATCCTACTATTGTGATGCCTCTTCAATGGATTATCCTTGATCTGTTAATCATGGCATCCAATCCTCACACCAATGGACTACCATCTCGATTAATTCAATATCTCAAGGTTACTCTTCATTTGATGGAAATACTAAAACCTTATCACATTATATCCCATCACACCAACATTAATGACCATTTGACATGTTTTTAGTCCTTGTTGACATGTTACCCTTGTTACCATAAACACTATAGCCCACCACATTAGATATCCACCATCAACACATCATTATCCATTATATATGTTCTTCATATTCTTTTAAAAATGTGGTATCCACCTTTCTACTCATGATGGAATATAGATTGATGAAATCAACCACATATAAAAATATTCCACCACATAATTTTATATAGATATCAAATTCATATCTCTAATTAATACATCCAAAATTCACATTTTATCTCTATTAATGTTAAATGAAATTCCCGATTAATGTTGATAAAAATTATTCTATTATTGTTGTGAAAATTTCTCTATAAATTTTTTTGTCTCTCAATAAACTAGATGAACCCCATCAATCTTCCTCTTAATCAGGTCAAAGAGGTAGATAACTAACCACCAAATCAGTAGGAAATAAAAAAATATATTATCACTCTAGACATAACTCTTTACAGATAATATAATTAGTCCTTTTTCTAACTACAACATGAAAATTACTTCCCCTAATAAAAATTAAATCTAAAAACTAAATTCATTATCAAGCATGTATCTACCATGTCCCATTGAAAAATACTAAAACCAATAACACTTGGCTTCCCCATAATAGTTATTTCCTCATAATCTATAGAACCCATAATAATCTACTACTCATCCTACACCCCACTAGAGAATCACCGTGATCTCAAATTTCTAATTCTTTCCTCACTAGTGGAACTCATTGAAGAAAAAAATATTTATTTGTATGATAATAAACACCTCTCTTATCCTTCTTTTGATTTCAAATTATTTTCATCCTAATTGATGTCCATTAAATCATGTGAGTCATACCATAAAAATGATGAATCCCAATATTCATTTTTATTAACCCTACACATTTATTTTATTGTTATAAGGAATATAAGTCATTATGACCCAAGTATGTTCCATAAATCCTCTTGAAATAATCCATAATTGCCATGTAAAAATACAATCATGAATAACCAAATCTGAAACCACTGTCGAGGGAGATTCCTGATCCCCAAAATTAAATTTACTATGATATAATTATGAGAAACTTGATGAAATAATGGATGTAAAAAACTACATAAAACCATGATTATTTTTTAAATTCACGTCAATGTAGAGCATTAAAATCCATGGTGGAAAAATAAAACCTCACTAATCATAAAAGACTAATATTTTAGAGAAAAATCAAAATAAGATTTTTTGAAATTCCATAGAAGAACCTAGGTAAAAACCACACCCTCATACACTTCTATCACCTCTTTAAAATATTCTTGATCAAAGATTCAACCCTTTTTTTATAAAACATCACCCTCACAGATGCATTTGTGACAAGCATCATCCTCATATGGTAAAATGGAACAACCTATAATATATTTTTATTCAAACATGAGTCATAATCAGCCACCTGTTGTCTTACCTCTTCAATTCACTCTTAGAAATATATCCATTAGGGATCTCAATCCTTTCATTAGAGACTTACAATCACCATGAAGTCTATATATCAAGGTTTTTCTCTATTGGATGTAACTCCTAAAACCTAATATTGAAATTTCTACATCACACCCTCTTTAATGATTGTTTGAATTAATATTTCTCCAGGTAGACGTGTTTCAAATGTTACTAAAAGTTTATGAACCCAAACACATCCTAGATCCACTATTAATGCTATATTTTCCATCATTGATGTGCTACACAATCTATAAAAAATGTGGAAGCCCAGTTTCTCCACTCGGTGGTTTATATCATGAGGAACTCCACTACATAGAAAATATTCAATTGAATAATTTTATATATAGACCATGTCGATGTCTCTAATTAAGATAGTCAATGTTTTGTTTTATCTCCACTAATCTTGAGAAAAATTCACGATTAATGTTGAGAAAAATTCCTATATAATTTTTTGAATATCCCTCCATTAATTATTATTTCTTACTCATTAAATGAAATAATCTCAAACAATATCTCCATTAAATGATTTAAAGATATATATAACTTCCAAAAAAATTAATTTGAAATAAAACCAATTGGTTTCTATCCAACTATAAACCTATATATAAAATAATTAAACTCCCTTTTGAAACTCTATAAAAACCCTATACCACCCCCTAAAAAATAAATTCAAACACTAATGTCTTTACCATACTTGTATCTTCCCAGTCCTGTCGAAAAATACTAGAACTAATAACACATTTCTCCCCTATAATATTTATCGCCATAAAATCTAGAACACCCACACAAATAATATCTCATATTTTTAACTCATATATCATTACCTCAATCATCAATTTTTAATACTTTTGTCACTAGTGTCACTCAATGAAGAAAAATAATTTGTTATAAGACTTGAAACTCCTCTATTATACAACATTGACATCTAAAAAATATCAAACTCAAAATATATTATTCAACTCATATGTGAAATTCTTTAATTATGATGAATCCCTCTTCACATATGTATACATTTTCACCATTAGCATAGTATTGTATGGAATGTTAGTCCTTATCCCTCATTTGTGTTCCATTGATTCATTATTAGTAGAGATTATTTATCCCATGAAGAATATATATTCTAATATAATTATGAGAAACTTCCTAAAATAATGGATAAAAAATAGAATAAAAGTATATAGATTTTTTTAAATGTAGAAATCCACTCCAATGAAAATGATTAAGAACCATTCAGTAACATAGAAGAATTTACTAACAATCAGATAGCAAAAAAATCAACTAAATTCCCAATCATGAATTTCTAAACAATGTTGATTAATTTTTGAGAAAAACACACCCTGATACACTTTTTGCACGTCCCTATAAATTATTTTGAAAAAAAATTAGTCTTACATGATAAAACACCACCTTCAGAGATCTATTTATGAAAAACATCACCCTTCTATGAAAAAATTCCACATCCTCTAAGATCTTTATCAAAACATGTTTCATTGTTGAACTAATATTGTTATTCCTCTTCAATGTATTCTTATTGATCTTTTAATAATGGTTCACAAGCCTCCAACTAATGACATTCCATATCCTCAAATACAATATCTCATTTTTTTCACCATTGTATGGAGTTTCTTAATCCTTATCATTTTTTTTCTGCATCACACCCACTTTAACAACGTTTTGAATGTTTTTTATCCATTAACACATACCTCCATTGTTAGAACAATTACAACATTCCACCACTTCTTAGATATATAATTGATTGTTTTTCACCATTATCAACATGGGACACATGAGAACAAAAATGTTAAAAACCATATTTCTCCTCCCAAGAGACTATATTATGAGGAAATATGTCACAAAACAAATGTCACCAAATTATTTTATATAGAACCCAAGTACATATCACAAATTAATGCTGAAAAAAATCATTTTTAACACTATTAATGTTGTGAAATATTGTCCATTAATATTTTTTAAAATTCACCTATTGTTATTAATAAAATCCCCATTTAATTATTTTGTATCTCTCTAATAAATTGGTTAAATCCCATCAAGAAACACTATAATAAATATTGGGAAACAAATATATCCTAATCGATACTAATTTCTAAGAGTGTTATAAGAAAATAAACCTAATATTGTGATACTAAATTAAATTTAATGCACTTAGGTACCTATTACCTAATCATCCACCTTAGGAAGAAAGTGAGTATGAATAAGAATCTCTTATAGGACTCATGGATAATGAATTTTATGTTTTAATCATAGTTATATCATCAATTTTTGATGGGTTTCAAAATAAACATGAGGACATGGATGGTTAAACAATATTTTCTTATCCTGGAAAATTTCACGAGGATAATGTTAAAAAAGAAATCATGGATATTATGTTTACAATGATCACATGTAGATTAAAATATAGGACTCATGCTATTCCTAAAATACTCTAGATGATATATTACTTTGATCAATTAAAAGAATTGGGATTCCTGTCAAATCATGGACTTTTAATACATCACATTATCTCATCCTTATAACCTAGTTACTCTAGTTTCATTGATAATATGGAGGAACCATTTTAATAAATTTTGGGTGTAAGGTTCAATAAGTGGATAATAAATTAAAGAATTATAAAACATTTATTTTTATGATGAACAATTATAAATACAATGAGAAGTGGTCAATGAAAAGTGTGATGCCAATGGAACCTTCACAAAATCCATATAAGAAGCCAAAGGTAATGTGGGAAAACAATGGAGATGAATCTATTATCTTTACATTTTGTGAAAAAAATTCACTAGAAGATAAATTACAGTGATATGGAGAAATCATGATTCTAATGTCAGTAGTGAGAAAATAACGAATTCCATTTTTTCCTGTTGACTTTTTCTAGTTGAAATATAATTTTCACCGAGTTTAAAAAAATATATATATTGTGTTGTCACTATAAAAATATATATTATTTCATTTAGGAATTAATTTTTCTTTGCGGGGTTTCACACTGATGTAATAGTTTAATAATGGTAAAATTATCACTAATAAATGATTAATACAAAATAGTAGTCTTACAACCAATTATGGTGTGATAATTATATATCTTGTAAAAAATATTTGACAAGGATACACCCAATATAGTTTTTTTTACTATTTGGATCTAAATATATTATTTATAACTAACAAATATACTTATTGAGTTTTAGAAAAATAAATATATAAAAATAATTTGGATCCATAAAGATTCTGTAGTTAGTTCCACTTGACCATGTAAACTATTATAAAACAATATCGAGGGAAATTAATATACATTACGATATTCATTTATAAAATTTATGTAATGTAAAAGTGAAGGAATAAATATTCTTGGAGTGAATATATGAGGTGCATTAGGGTAGTGAAATGAAGAATATCTTAAATAAGAATTTATTGAACATGATAATTTAGTGTGTATTTATCCCTACATTAACATTTCATTATATTTATTATATTCATGATGTTAGTCCACAGAGGATTGAAGATGAGTCCTATAGAAATTCATTGATCACTAATATGTAGAGTGAAGTAAAAGTATAAACTCACATTTCTGTGTAGACACTAGAGACATGATGTAAGTAAAACGATGATCAATGATGATCCCTATGGGTTTTGTAATGTCTTATAATATTTTTGAGACATTCTTCACACAAAAAGCGATTAAACCAAAATAATATCCCATTTATAATAACAAATGGATATCATATAATTTATAATATGGAAGAAAATCATTAAATTTGAGGTCATTTTTCTAGATACAAATAATTTGTTAAGACTTAGTTGATAAACAAACTTACATCCAAAATAAAACAAATCACATATTCTTTGTTTATGCTAATGTTTTAAGGATACCCAATAAATCCCTAATATTTAACTATTATAGTCTATTATAGTTTTATATTTACACAAAAGGGTACACATATCCATTTGAGAAAGTGGGAGAAAGGTAGAATTGGAAAAAATTTAGGCTTGAGAATAAAAAATAATTGGCATAGGAACAAGTTCCATATGATCTCCTAGAAAAGAAATGTTCTAGAAAAAAATGTGTAGGAAATTATAAAACCAAGAGTTATTTTTTCTTGAGAAATGACTTTAGTGATATATTATTCATTATAAAAACTAATTTTGTGTCCAAATTGAATGTAGTAAATGACAATGATTAAAAATCTTGCACAAATTTAAAGAAAGATTCCATGTACCAAAATTTAGTTTCAATTTTTTGTAGTTTGTCCAGTTATTGTAAATCTATTGGTGGGTAATCAAGATATACTATACATGGGTGGAACATGCATGATATCAATGAGGATTAATTGATTATTTCAATTCATCATACAAAAATAAATTTTAATTGTACTTGTCATTGAAAAATTATACGATCAATATATTGGGAATCAGATATTGGGACCACCTTATTAGGAAGGTGTTTACACAACAAAACCCAAAAGGGTTGGGGACACCATAGAATATCAATACGAAATGAATGTTTTAGATATTAATTTATTGATTGATTCAAGCATCATTTTCCTATAATATTTATTTAAAATAAAATTATTCCATGTTTATATAATAGGTTATTGTGGGAACCATAGCTCTCCTATACATATATGTTTAAAAACATATGGAAAAAATTATTATTTTTAAATTTGTTTAAGACCAGAATGAATGAAACTCTCCATTGAAAGACTTAAATTAGTAAGAAAATTTATATGGAATAAGATTGACAAAGGTAGATATGTGGTTTTATTAGACCAAGTAAATGTACATATACTAAAAATGTATTGAAAATTATAAGTCAGTACATTTTGATAAATACTTGTTTCCAATGCCACATGAAACAATTATCTCTATCAAGACACATATAAGACATAGTAGGATATTCATATATTTAATAGAACTATATATTCTTTATCGATGGGTTTAACGCATTTCTCATGCTATGTTGTAGATATAATATTACCAACACATACATTTTGGTAATATAATATCAAATAAATCTTGGATAATTTCATGTGAAACAATAAGAGATATCCAATAGTTCATGAAAAAGTTCATGTTATATGTATCTGGTAATTGGAGAGGATGAAAAACTAGTTATAAAGGGAGAAAAACTATTTTTCATAAGGAACGTTTTTTTCTTCTATCATATTTAGGCTAATGAAATGAGAAAGTGAAGATCATTTGAGCTAGTGGTATCCATATCTGCAAAAACTGAATATGTTATGGGTTTCTATTAAAATAAACATGAAACATGAATTGTAGAATGATTTTTTTCAGTTATTAATATTATACCAATTATGTAAAATATTATCATAATATAAACTGTGATAATTTCATGACTTTGGTACTATGAAAGAACTAAACTTCATGAAATGGTGGGATGAATATACTTTGAGATATAATCACATTAAAGAGTTTTACTCAACAAGGTGATGTCACAAAAAAGTGAGTTTCTATGTATGGATATTTGGAAGGACCAATGAAAAAATCCATTACTGGAAGAAGTATGATTTAATCATGTGTGAGATGACAAGTTAATAAATTTTCATGGTGTCTCTAGTACAAGTGGGAGTGTTTCAAAAGTTGGTGCCTTCGACCCAATATTATAAATTCTTATTAACTATCATATCATGTATAATATAGTTATAATTTAATTTATCATACTATAATAATGTTTTTACTACTGCGTACACTTATTACACGGTAATTTCCATGGGTTACATTTCATTTAAAAATGTTTTATGAGTTCCTAACTATAACCTCAAGACACTATAATAGTAATCATAAAAAATTCCATATTCTCATGATAAAATATATTTATGAGAAAATATTATTTCTAAAAATCCGTTATTGGGGGCTCATAAGAACCGATCCTTCTTCTCATGGTTTTTCACTTGGTGATCTCAATTAGATTTAGGCCTTGTGGGGTGACTTTACAATAGGAACACCATAAGTTTCAGGTTTCATTTGATGTTCCCAGCTACAAACATGGGTATTGGTCTCATGACCTTAGTTCATTATCAATGTGTATCATTTGATCACATACTCTGATGAAACACATTGACCATGACACTTATGTTTGTTGTAAGTTAGCTTGTTTTAGGTGCATTATTGTTGGTATAACATTGATTGAATGATCAAGACATGACAAGTAACATCCATTTAGGGGAACAGATATATCAAACCAAGTTGATTAGGATATAATTACCTTTATTAAATACATCACCACAGTAGAAAAAGGCATGTCTATCCATAATTGTTATTAAATGAATAAAATAATCAAGTAATTATGGTGACACAAGTGATGTATCTTTACTTATGAGAAATATTGAGATAAATAAACATTATTACACAAAGAATGATCATAGGAGGTTTTTTTTATGATTGAACATTATATATTTAATATTGAGGATTTTTCAGTAGATACTACTCTTGGAATGTGAGTATGAATCGCTTCAATCAAGATATTGTCTTAGAGGGTCACATACAAAATGTATTAAAGAACTTGGAAAATTTTGATAAATTAGATATTAGGACAAAGTGGGACATGTGTTTGGGGAAAGGTTATGTCCATGTATAAACCATTATTAAAATTAATAAATTATTTTCTAATAATGTTTCGAATATCAAGTGATGAATTTATTTACTATAGCTTTCCAAAATATTTATATGAATAAAAAATAGAAAATATTTCATGGATGAATATTTAGTCAACATTTATTTAATAATTTATAGGATATATGGTTCATGTTAATTGCATATATTATTTCATGAAACATATTTTAATGTTACGCATTCATAATTAATTATTTAGCATGCATGTGATGTTTTTACATGGTCATAATTGTTGAATATGGTTTAATATGGATGGGTTAACTTTAATACGAGACAAAGTGATATTTTTATAATTTATACATGAATATATAAGAAATAATTAAACCATAATTAAAGTCAGTATTCCTACCAAGATTTTGAGAGAATATATATCATCTATCATAAGTGATAGTGAAAAATTATGAGGTTCAGAGCACCCCAATCCATGAACAAATTCTGAGATCAAAGAAACTATGCACACATGATCAAGTTGATGTGGAAATCACCATATATTCTCACCATTTCCATCTATATTTTTTTATTTAATAATTGAGAAATATTGTGATGCATGTGTGGATTATTTTGCATGTTACGGATTTGTTTCCTTTAAGTTATGATATCTAACAGTGATCAGAATAGACGTTGGATCAAAATTGAACTAGGTCAAAGTTTAATTTTGATTAATCCTGTTTATTTAATTAAAACGAGATTATCAACATGATAATTGAGTGGAAATTCACTGAATTCAAAGTTACAATATCGATCATGTGGTAAAAAATTCATTCTCTTCTTCTTTTACTCATTTATTGTGTGCCTGATACAAAAAAAATCATATTCTAAAATTAAAAAAAAATCATTGGATGTAAGCCTTGTACAATCATTACTGGCTTCATAAAATGATGTAAATTCACTTGTTTTTGGGAAGGTGTATCACAGGATTGTGTAGAGGATGAGTTATGGGCTAACCCTGTCCAATTTTTTATTATGCTATGTTAATCATTTTCCATTACACCATATTTTGATGGCTCAAGTAGTTTCATTTGCATGGAAGTGTTTAAAAAATTCAATGTTGAAATAAAAAGAATAAGAATAAGAATCTTGTAGAAAATTATAGGATCATTGGAAGATTCTAATAAATAATGTCCTAATTTATTAATTATATATGATGATAGACATTTTCGCTGAGTTATCTTCTAGTTTGAAATATTATCCATCATATATAAATCCTAATCTCAATTCATTAAAATTTTGAGTGAAATTAATTAATTAAACATCATACATGAATTTTGTTTCTTAATTCACATTATTTTATATCTTTTTGGTTGCAACATTGGTACTTTAAAAAGAGTTCTATAGTTATTTTATGTTTTTATGTAAAATTAATTCAAATTTAATTCTATACTTTTTGTTGGAGTATGATATAAATTCCAAAAGTACATTAGTGAAACATAGAATTTATCAGCATTATTTATATCATTAATAAAAGTTTCAAAGATCCACATGAAAATGGAATTGATAAAATGCCCCCTTTATCTATGCTAAAATAATGAGGAAAAAGGGCCCACATTATTAGTGTTTCTTTTATCACTAAGTATATGAGTTTTTTTCAGGTCTATTTGTAGTGCGGAAAAATTTTATCTTATTTTAAAGTCAATTAAAACATTATTAATTTATTAGCACTGCTGGAGTAAATTTATAACATAGTTAAATCATGTATACGTAGTTGTAAATATATGCTGCATGAATTATAGTTAATTTTAAATTCATTTAAGTAGGTGTACCATGTAAAAAAATTCATTCGATGAAATATATTACATATGTACTTAATTTTTAGTGACATGAATGTTTTGATCTGTTATAAACATAATTTCATTCGTATTTATAAAAAAAATAATTTCATAGGTTGATTGATTCACATCAATATTCAATGTCATTTTATATGAAATTTACTAGATTCCCAATAATATAATCTTTTGAAAATATATATTTAAGATTATATTTCAAATATGTTGACTATTATATTAATTAAATTTTAAATATGTGAATAGTTAAATAATTTATAAGTTGAAGATCATTCCCACTTGAGTTGAAGGGATAGTTATAAGTTCAACCTCTTATAGTGGAGTTCTAGTATTTTTATGGACGTAGACTTTTTGGGAAACTCTACCTAGTTTTTTATGTAGTTTAGATCCCATCATCTCTATATATATGTACAAAAATTATTGAAAAAATAATAAAAACATCAAGATTTTGAAAAGATTTTGTACTATTCATATCAATAATATTAATGCTATGATAATGATGATTTGAAAATTGTTTATTCATCAAATACTAATGTTTGAACCAATATGATACAATTTTTTGGTGATACTTAATTTATAATATTGACTTTAATAACACATGAGAAATATTGAAAAATGTTTATTTCTATTTGATATCAGTTAATTTGAACTGAGAATATTATTTTGAAATCTTTTTTTCTCTATAGTATCTATGTTGTGATTACTAATTTAAAAAATACTCATATAAGATATTATTTCATTACTCCACAAGTTTTCCACATCCCATTACCACAGTTGAACCAAGTATTTTGTCTAACTATTGAACATCCATTTGTTAGATACAGTCTATAAATATATTCATAGAGACCTATATTCCACATTTGGTTACATTTTGGTCAATGTTGATAGTGGTAAGAAGTTATTAATGTGATTATGGACTATAGAGGTGTACCACTAATGAGATGTGTGAGGAAAAAATGGTTTTTTGAATATTGTTCACATATTTTTTTTACTACTAAACTAATTTGCGCATTTAATTAATGTGTTTTTTCATAATAAACATTTTTTGAGTTACTTTTTTTCCTTCATCCATCCATTCTCTATTTCCATTTATATTCTTATTTTATCAGAATGACTACATCATACCAAACACAAACTTATAGTTTTCATTGAACCATATCATCATTATCCTTAGAATGATTCCTATTTTTATTATTAAAACACATTATTATTTGATAATCCTATGCTAATTACTCCATATCATAATTATAAAGACCATTCAATAAATTATATGCCTCTATAAGGTATCACTAGTAAAATATTAACTCATACCTATGGTTAAAACCGTGGATATAGCCCAAAAACTATTGTTATAGGCCACACCCATGGTTCTACGAATCGTGGGTGATCAATCCATTAGGATAGATCTATACCCATGGTTTGACCAAATTGTGGGTATAGAACACCTATACGAATGGTTCTTAAACCATTGGTGTAGGAAAACTAAATAGATTGACCAATAGCCACGGGTTGACTATATCGAGGTTATAGACCTATACACATGATTTGGTCAAACAATAAGTATAGGTCCTTATTTGAGAAATAATAATCCATTGGGATTGGATCCCAGCACCTTCCTCCAACACTTCAATGACATTACCACTATCCTACAACATGTTATTTATTCTTATATTCAAATATATATATATATATATGCAAGGATATTGATAAAATTTTATTTCTATTAATTTATTTTTTGTTATTATTATGTAAAAATAATGTGCCAAACTATACCTATGGGTTGGTTAAACTATGGGTATATGTTTTTATTAAAAATAACCTGATAGGATTTTATCACACCACCTTCCTCCTACACTCCAACGACATTACCAGTATCCCAGAACCCATTTTTTTTCTTATGTTCCAAAAAACATATATGAATATATATATAAATTTATTTATATTAGTATATTTATTATTATTATTATTATTATTATGGGAAAATAATAGACCCACATATAACCATTGTTTGGTCAAACCAAGGGTATAGGTTTTTCTGCAGCCTTCTAGCTAAAAAATTCTAGCGGAAAAAATTTCCATAGTTTAAAAACCCTGGGGATCAGTCCTTCCTTTGAATTTTTTTACCCACAGATCCTTTTCTATTATTTTAAAAAACACATTTGTATAGGGGTGACATATAGCAATTGGTTTTGGAGAACCGTGGGTGTAGTTCATTCCCATTAAATTATTTTATTCCATGAAACCTATTCCCATAGTTTCCAAAAACTGTGGGTATAAGAATAACCTATACCCAAACAAAATTTCAGAACCATGAGTATAAAAAAACCAGTAGTGTGTGATAAAATGACTAATTTTTTAAATATTTTTTAAAAACCACTACTCATAAATTGAATTTTTTATAAGAACATTTCATAAATAACTATAAACCATTATTCTATATCACATGTTAAAGTGATTCAACAAAAAGTTATTGATTTTAATAAAATATAGCAATCTTCTCGTGTAAAAAATTATTAGGTATGTTGAGTTATTTTGATGATATTATGTTTGTTTAAAGATTAATAAGTGGATTAAATCAAGACTACATATAGATTTTTTTTTGTAATCTTTATTTCATGAGAGACAAATTGGAATGATATAGAACAATTAACAACATTCATGTCATTCTACATGATACAATGGTTAAGATGAAAAAAATAATTTGAGGATCACGGGGGAAATCCCATGTAAAAAAATAAGATAAAAATTAAATGGGATCATGGAAACAAATTATTTATGGGAGATTTAATAGATTTTAAAACATAAGAAATTAAAATTTTAGTGACCTACATATAAAAAATGAAAGAGAGATAAATTAGTTTGTTATTCAAGTAATGAACTCTAAAATTAGAGTGATATGAAAAGCTAGATAACTCTCAAGGAAGAACATACATTTGGATCTTTTACTTATCTAAAATTATGATATATTGGGTTTTAATGCTTCGTAAATAATAAGAATTTCTGACAACCAATGTTGTAGATGTTGAGAAGAAGAAGTTGTCGTTGTGATACTTTGTATCACATAAGTCATGGTAAGTAAAGAAGATTAAAAATAATTGGATGACAAGGCTACTATGCATGATTTTTCATTGATTATATTTAATTGGATAAAGAACATGATGTTTGAGTGAGTTTATCCAATGAATATATTATAATAATGATTTTTTGAATATAATATGTGGTCTAAGACTGAGTTGAATGCATTATTGTTGAAGAAATATTGTCAATCACAGTCAGGTTTTATGAGTTTGAAAGAGATAATTATTTGGATGTTAGGAAATACTTGTTCATGTCATATATTTATATAAATAATTTTCTAGAGTAAATACTTTCAAATTCATGGTGTGAAGCTAGATAACCTATGGAACTCAAGATATATTAGGAGATCATGGTGACATTCAACAAATATTATTATAATATGTTTTGGGAATACCTATGAGAATAATACAACTATATGAATTCTGATATGTTTTAAAGTTGTATAAAGAACAAACTATTATAGTAAATATATGTTTATAGTGGAGAATCACTGATTACGGTGGATAACCAATCATGTATGGGAGTTTCTCTCAATACTGAACATTGTAAATATTATAAACTCTTATAGTATTCTTTAGTTACATTTAATGTGGAATGATTCATTCGTTATGTATAAAATAGATTTGATAATCCTAATTTAATATATAGGTTCATAAACATTTAGGTAAGATTTTAATGGAAGAATTTATAACTAGTAACAAATAGGAAACACCTAATTCACCCATCCTATTAGGTTTCTACACCAAGCCTAAGGGGAAATTCATATGTTAGTAATCTTAATATTATGTGTTGTTATCTAGATACATCATATTGATGGGATAAAATTATGTTTGATAATAAAATGATAAAAGGATCATAATCATTGAAACTTATTATCATTTATTTTACACATTGTGATTGGGAGTAGAGGATACCATGAGGACGAAACCGCCAACAGGAACACCACCTATTTTGGGAATCATTGAATTTTTTATCACTGAAAATGTGTATTGGTATCAATACATAAATTCATTATCAATGTGCATCATTTTATGATATAATTTCATGATAAAATGAAATCCATGATATTTATGGTTACAGATAGGTGGATTCCATCGGGTGATTCATAGGTTGTTGGAAATTGAATGAATGAATAAGACAAATGTTATATATTATGAGTAGAGGAGGAGATATATTGATCATAGTTTTTAAGGGTAAAATTAGCTTAATTAAATCAATATCCATGGTAGAAGAAGAAATTTCCATCTATAATGGTTATTAAAATAATAAATATAGTATTTATGGATGGTGTCACAAATGATAAATCCTTTTTTATTAAATATTATTAGACATATATATTATTTTACAAAGGTCATACTTTTATGTGGTTGTCACTACTTTGATTAAACCTGATCTCCTTTGGGGCCATGGTTTTTTTCTAGATAAAACTATTTATATATGATTATAACTCACTGCAATCATGATAATGGATTTTAGGGTCACACATAAAGAATATTAAAAATCATTACAAATTCAAATAATTTTGAGTTTTGGATATTGTTGGACCAACATTGGGGTTGGGATATGTCCAAGATTTAATTTTTACAACAAACAGATTAATTTATTATTATTAAATTTTATAATAATAATATTTATATTTATTTACAAAATATATTCACAATTTTTAAGTGAATAATAAATAAAAATATTTTATGAATTATTATTTATTTATAGTTTGATTAATATTTTGTGGGAGATAGTAGTAAAGTTAATGAATTTTAATTTGTCACATAAAATATTTCAATGTTAGAATTATGTAATAAAATATTTATGATTATTTTTATATGTTCAATTGTTTATAGATGGCGAATATGGATTCATTTTTAAGGGTTGAATTAATGAAGGACCAATGTTCAATTTGTATTAGTAAAAAAATATTAATACCAGTAAAAAATTTAAACCAACTTCAAGAAACAATTCCTCCCATGATTTGGAGATATTATATATCATATCTCCAATGTTATATCCAAATAATGAGTTGTTATGAGCACCTTAATCCAATAACTCCTCCCCATGTCCAAGAAATAGCACTAACACAATCAATTTATAGTCAAAAGAGCCTTGTATTTTCCAGGGTACCACCCATATATTGAATTTCAATGATTGAAAAACAATTTAATGAATTTATGGATGATATTGAATGTTATGTATCGGGTTCCTTCAAGTAGAATTCTCTACATGCGATATAAACACACATCCGATAAAAATAAAACAAGGTATGGTCTAAATTTTTATTTCTTACATTTTTTTAATTCACATGAGATCCTTGGGATAACAATTGGGTGGTGAATTACCAGAGTTGTTGTCTTGAAATATCTCTAGTGGTATAATTATTAATTTCCCTTACATTTATGATCATACTATGTATTTTCTACCTTTATTATTTAGAGGATAAAATTATATAATCTTGGTATTCAAAACCAAGATGAACATCATCAGTTTCCCAAAATGTTCTATTTGAACCAATTTTTGGGAAGGAGAATCTGAACCATGTATAGAGGATAATTTTAGGACTAACCCCACAAAATGGTTCTTGGATTTAAAATTAACCCTTTAATATTAAACTATATGATAGGGGTTCAGGTAGTTTCATTAACGAAGAATCATAAAAAATGTATTGCACGATTGAAAGAAAAGGTGAAACAATATGACTCTTGTATGAAAATATATGATCAAGGGTTGTTGATGATGAAGAATTTATTAGTTCCAACATTATAGAGTATGATAGACATTGTTTTTGAGGTAGTATCTTATTTCAAATCTATTCATGGATACATAAAATTAGAGCAATATTCTTGAAAGTTATGTCTAAAACGAATTTATCAAATTTTATATATGAATTTATTTTATTCATGGATATGATTTCATTTAATTTTTATTTCAAAATAGATTATTTAATAAGGCTAATTTATAATTTATATACACTTTATTCAAATCTTTAACTAATTTTTCTTTGTTTGGATGATTTTTTTAACATAGCTGTATTTTGAGATATTGTTTACTATTTTTTATTTTTCGTTAGTCTATTTTATTTATATATAAATAATTAAGATAATGCTTTTTTATTTAATATTTGGTTTGTTTTGATGAAATTGGTGTATTATTCAACCTAAAATGAAAAATATGTCTTTTTATTTGTTGATGTTTGATATGAAAAAACATTTCAATGTTTTTATAAGTGTTTTGTTGATATTAATTGATCGTGCTTTCAATAAGTGAATATTTATTTATCATTTAATTTTTTTTGAAATCATTGATATGATATCAGGAAGCGATTCTATACTATGAATTTAGTATGTTGAAAATTAGAATGAAATTACATGGTTAATTGGTTATACCTGTCTAGTTTGATGATTGAAACGTGTGGTTTCTGGGGATATAATAGAATTAGTAAGATTATTATCCTTTCAAACATAATATGGATTTTAAAATCTTTATTTGATTGGAATATATTTATATTTATTGAAGAAGAATAAATTTGTCTTATTATAACATGATATGGTGTAATTTATATGTTTTTTAACTTATTGGTATGTTTCTAACATTTAATGACATTGCATAATTTTTATAAAATTTTGAATTTAATGTCCTAGTTTAGTTGTCTATTTGTTTATTTTTTATATTTAGTGAACCTGTTGTGATTTATGTTTCTTTTCATAAAATGTTTTGTTATATTATAGGAAATTAAATCTAGAATTAGGTGGGGGTAAGCCTTTTGAGCCACAACTCTCTTCAAATGGTAATTTGGATGAATTTTAGTATTTTTTATATCTAATAACATTCTGTTGGATGAAATTAGAAATGTTTTTTATTTTTTTCAATTTTTTGATGTATTTAATTATTTTAACTTACTTTGATGGTGAGTTTATGGGTTCTATGTAGTTTCACACTAGAGACAGTGATGGTGGAGTTCGAATAGTGATGGAAGTGGTGGAGTGTGGGAGTTGGTGGGTTGGGGGCGGATGCCTATTGCACGTATGATATTATTTGATTATTGATAATTTCTAAATTTTTAATGGATATTTTTTGAATACTTTTGATATATATATATATATATGTGTGTGTGTGTATATATATATATATTGTCCTATATATTACTGTTGTATATTGTTCTTGAATACTTCGTTTCTGTTTATAAATTGACTTATGTCTAATTAAATTATATTTTATTAATTAAGTATATTATTCTTTATTCTTTTTTGTAGTCGAAGCTTAAACCAATAATATTAACTCAAATAACTGATAAAATAATTATGTGAAGTTTCAATTGTAAATTTTTTGGAAAAATAAAACCACGACTAAATTTTTTAGTGGTGATTTTTATTTTTTATTATTTAATAAAATATTTTATAATTAAAACCATCACAATATGGGAAAATGACTCTTCTATAACTAGAATCTAAATATGACTAATTCACTAAAAATATTCTACAAAGAGTGACACATATGGTGGTTTAGAATGAAATAAAAATGGATTAATGACAGTTTAAACAACCACTAAACCATCAAATCAATGTAAATATATATTTATTTCATGATAGTGTGACTCGATTAACGAGTACTGTGTTGAAAATACACATATGATGTTGACTTGATAATAAAATAAAAATTCCCTTAATTTATAGTTATTTTAAAATTATTCTCAACAAAATTATATTAGGAATTATTTATGATGATTGTTAGGAATTGTTTTCTAAACATGTGTGGAGGAGACACAAGTTTTTTCATTTTTCATAGGTTCGATGGAACAATGTAATTTGGAGTCAAAATACATTTTTTATGGAATCCATGTAGAGTAAAATAAATCGTTTTGAAGTGCATTTTTCGATACATTTGTGATTCATATGATCTGAGACTTTGTTTTAACAGTCGGATACCATTTTTTTAATAGTTATTTTATCATGGATTCAGATGTTTATTTTGTGGTGTATATTTCTCACTATGTATTTAAATTTTAACAGAGTTCATGGAATTGATAATTTAAATTATATATAATTTTTTCATTGCATACAATTGATTTTAAATTCATTAAAGAAACTATACCATGTAAAAATATTCTTTTGATAATAAATTTTATACAAATTAATTGTTTTTATTAGGACATAATTTTTTTATCAATGATAATCAGAATATAATTTCTCTATAAAAATCTTTTTTATGGTAGATTGATGCACACCAATATTCAATATTACATTATATGAAATGTCCAATATTATAGACAATGAAATATTTGAAAGGCATACAATGATGATTATATTTCAAATATTTAGACTATGATTTAGTTGAATTGTATATATGTGAATTTTTTGATAATTGATACTTTGATTATAATTCCCACTTAAGTTGAAGAGAGAGTTTTAAAGGAAACCTCTAAGAGTAGAGGACGATTTTTTTATGGACACGGTATTTTTTTGAAACTCAATGTGAATCTTAATATAATTTAAATCACTTTTCCTCTCTATCTCCCTCAATATATGTATATTTATACATTCAATTATGGTTGAAAAAACTAAAAACATCATGAGTTTTAATATTTTGGCAGTTTTTGTAACATCCCGTCCTAAACCACCGAGTCTGATGAGGAGTGCCATATGACCTCAGACGTGCCCCCTTATATGCCTGCGGGTTCCAAATAGAAGAAAGGGTCTCTAGTGGAACCATGGGGAAACTATACCCTCTGTATCATGTCATGGGACCGATAAATAATAATATCAATATATAAATTAAGTAAATAATCAGAGTATATTAAGAATCTGAAAGATGATATTCATGATAAAAAACAAAAAAACACAGTGATCCAACTAAAAGGAAATTCCATCAATATAAGAAGTAGTATACATCCTGCCCAAAATCCATCATGTAATGTTAGTATCATCCTACTCCACCTTCACAATCATCCACCATATCACCCTCTCCCTTCACTAGATCTTTGTCGATGAATTCTATAAGCACACCGAAATACTTGATTAGCGTGTGAGTATAAGACTCAATAGGACACCACGATTGGACCCCAATATTAGTTCATTGAATATAAAACATCATGTCATGAACATAAATAGGGTTCAAATATAAAAACAATATATCAAACAAGTACTAACAATATATCAGGTCCCCAGGGATTAAAACTACCTACTTCAGCACCATTCAAGAAGAAAACTACAATCATTAGAAAAATGCTTGTTGGAACATCACCATCCATGTCTAACACATCTCCCTCCTTGATGGGATACTTCAAAAACAATGTTATACACATTACATGTAAAGTATATACCATGTATGGGGTGATAAATATCCCATACAGACCTATCATAAGGGGATAGTCCATATGTCACCACCTACATCAACTATAGAGACAAAACAATACATGAAAACACGTATAGAACATGGAAGATCAATACCATTACAAACAAGAAGTAAGATCATATGAACAAGATATAAGCAATAAAAAAATGAAAAATCAAGGTTACATATACCTAAAAAGACCACATGTGATCAAGAATCAATAATATGTCTCACGGGCTACGCAAACATGACAACCAATATTTTTTATAATTTGTAATAAGTATGCACTAAAAATAAAAGGATTCCTACACATAAGTTCCACACATAACGACACACACATGCCAAAAATCATTCCAATAACTAATATAAATCATGTGCTAATGTTAAGGAATTCCTACATTAGGTTCAATGATGATTACTGAAAAATATTGACATCAATATTTAATTGAACCACTGAAACATTGTGTTTTCTAAAACAAAATTTTGATTAGAATTTTTCTCATCAATTAAAATGCAATGAATTTGACAACATGTCAATTAGATCAATATTTCAGGTGATATCAAGGTACAAATTATGAAGATAATAATAATATTAAATAATACAAAAAGTATGAGAGATGGAGAAAGAGCGCTAGATGATGGAGGAGGATATACCTGATGGAATGAGAATTTCAAGAAAAGGTGTATCCCTCCTTAAAATACAATAATTCAATTCTTTCACTTAAATCAATTTATTCCATTTTTTAATATGTAATTTAAAAATAATCTCCACATATATACACGGATATGCATATATAATATGTGTATATATATACGGGTTAAATATATATATATATATTTTTAATTATCTATTTATTTAACTCATACATGTATACACATATTATATATATATTTATATATTTGACACGCACATATAAATACACATCTTATATACACACACACACAAACACTTTCACATGTAAATAAATACATTTATATTTAACACCTATATTATTTTCCCAAATTAATAACTATAATAAATACCAAAATATTTTTCTTTTAATATCTCACATTAATAACACCATTAACTATTTAAAAAACAACTATTAAATAGTTAATAAATTATTATTATAAATTCATTATGATTTAATTATAAAAATAAATTATATCATATTAATTAAATTGATCACTAATAGTTTCCCCTAATCCACCTTTATAAAAAACAAAAGTATATTTTAATTTTTTTTATTTGAAATAAGTATTAATAATAATAATAAATTATTATTATTATTTCTAACTTGTAAATAAAATATTTATTTACTAATTTTTATTACCCTTACATGTGACGTTACCAAACACCCAACACACAAAAAACTGAAGAAGCAACTATGTTAATACCCATCTTTCAAACCAAACGGTGCGCTTATATTTTCCATTGGAAACACTATATCATAGATATTCCATTAATTTTAGGGGAAAATATAATTAAATGATAAATATGCTACCCTCATGTGAGATGCTTCCTAATACCTGATGCACAGAAATATTATGTCTTGTCTAGGGTAAACCCCTCATCATGAACCTAATAGTGGTCTCATATTCTTTATATGATGTGATGTTTGGGAGATCTTTTATTTTTTAAAATAATTTCTTGCACTTTAATACAATATTTTTAATATATTATTATATCAATATTGAGGCTCTATGGGCCTCATAATCTCATGATGACTTAGTGCCTATCTAAAAAAATATTCCATAGAACATTTTAATGTTTTAAATTATGATTTTACCCTTTCTTCATTCCATAATAATAAAATGAATTGAAAAATTAAATTTTCACACCAAAATAATTGTATTATTAAAAAAATATTATTTTAAATATCACTTAAAATGGTGGACGTTATAATTTTCAACACAATAATTCTTATCATCCTCAAAATGTATTTCAAATAATGTAACCACTAATCACTTATATTGGAGTTTCTATATTAAAACATTTGTTATTAATACATTTCTTATTAGAATGTATTTAATTCCACTATAGATGTTTACAATCTACGTAATCTAATTTAATCAAGCTCATTGAGAGGAACACTCAAAACGCTTACTACATATTCAAGGACTAAATACATAATACCAATAGTTTGATGTTAGTCACAACAAAATATATACACACTTGAATAGAGTATAACATGATCAAATAAAATATTTCAATAAATAATACCAAAATCCAATATCATAATATCAATAGACATATAATTATTTGTGATCTATCTAATAAATCCAACATGTATATATGGAATGTGAACCTACATGCCTAACATGATTCATGAATTCACACCAAATCTCATAACTCAGAATATCAACATCATGTGCTTTACCTAAGTTGAATTTAATCAATGGTAACATCAAAAAATAAATTCATAAATTCCTACTTTATTGAAACTCAGAGGTCCACTTCTTAGTGTTGACTAGACATTAACATATTTATACTTCTCTATTCCCAATCATCCAAACTCTTTCTAATCCTATCCCAAAATAAGTAAAAGAGAAATAAAATATAGTGGATCCTGATCCTTGGATACCATTTTGTAACATTATATCTTGAACGACTGAGTCGAAGCCAAAATTCCACATGACCTTAACCACACCTCCTCGTACATCAGAGGATGTTGACTAGAAATGGGGGTCTTGGGTAGAATATTGGAAATACTATACCTTCTATATCATGTGATGGGGCAGATAAATAATAATGTAAATATAAATATTAAATAAATAATCAGAGTACAAGAAGAATCATAAAGAAGAGGTACATGATAAAAAAAGAAACACAATAAGAATTTAATGACTACTTAAAAGCCAAAAAAATAATGAGTTGTAGATGTCCCACTTTAACACCATCCAATAACATGAGTATCATCCTATTCCACCATATCAACTATGAACCTAGAGCCTTTCCCTTAACTAGGTCTCTGGTCATGAAGTCTATTAGTGATCTGAAATGCTTGAGTAGGGTTTGAGTATGATACTCAGTTGAACATCACTAATGAACCTTAACATTAGTGTATTAAATATAAAATTTCTTTTAATAAACATGAACATGGTATAGATATAAAAACAATTTATCAAACAAGTACCAACCACATATCATGTCCTTAGGGAGATGCTCCACTTTCTTCAACACCATGATGGGAGAAAAATACCTCCTTCGAAATAATGTCAGTAGTAATGTCACAATCCTTATCTGACACACCCCTATACATGATGGGATAGTGAAAAAAATACATTTGACATGTCCCATGTAAATAATAACCCATATACGTGATGATCATAATCTCACACATCAGACCCAAAAAGGGATAGTACATATGGAACCACATGCATCATCTATAGAGAAAAAATAATACATGAAACCATGTATGAAATATGGAATATCAATATCATGCCAAAAAATTAGTAAAATCATATGACAGTCCATATTTAATATACAGAACAATAAATCCAGATTACATACTCACAAACACTTCATGTGATCTTGCATCAAACATATGTCTCATGGGTTATGCGTGCATGCCAAACAGTCAAGCTAATAACCATATTATGTATAAGCTAAAAATCAAGGTCTAATTACACATATTTTTTCCACTATGATACCAATACATGACAAAAATCAAGCCAATAAACTATATAAATAATACACTAATGTCAAGTAATTCTTTACATGGGTACAATGACAATTGACAACAATGGTTGATGTTTGAATTTAATTTCACTATATAAACCGTACTATTTTAAAAAAAATATTTTTTAAATTATTCTCCTTGAGATTAATCCAAAAACACCAAAGACACATCAATATGATCTAAATTTCAGGAGATATAGAGGTGTGAAATTTGTAGATAATAGTAAATATTAATAAAAAAAGAGGGATATAGGGGGAAGAGGGTGAGAGGATGGAGGAAAGTAGACATTAGTGAAGGAGAGATTCCACCAAAAAATCATCTCCCCCACCCCTTAAAAACATAATTATTTAATTCGTCCTCATAAATAAATTTAATCTTTCATTAAATATATATATATTAATAATAATACATAAATACACACATATACACCCATATATATATATTTGACACACCAATTTTTATACACATCATATATATATACACACACACACTTTCATGTTTATATAAAAATATCTATATTAAACACAAATATTATTTACCAAAATTAATAATAATATTAATAATAATAATAACTAGAATATTTTATTAGTAGTATTTCTAAATATCTCACATTAATTCCACCATTAAAAGTTTAAAAACAACCATAAAAGAGTTAATAAATTAAAATTAACCATACATTTTCACTTTATTAGCTCAATTCAAAATATCACATTTAGTAAATTGGAAACTCATTATTTCCACTATAACACCATTACTAATCAAGGAAGTGTAATATTTTTTGTTTGGAACAAATAAAAATAATAATTTTTAAATTATTATTATTATTTCTGACATTCAAATAAAATATTTATACACCAATTATTATTACTCTTAACTATGATGTTACTAAACACCTTATGCACCCAAAACATATATCATTCCTTAGGTAAACACATACTCTAGATTAAAAAGAGATCTAATATTCTCAATTGGAAATACCCTTTGGGAGATATTCGATTATTTTCAAAAACATATATAATAAAACATTAAATAAATTATCCTCAGGTGTGATGTTTCTGAACACCCAATACACTCAAATCTTATGTCATGTATAAGATAAACCCCTCATACCGAACCTAATAGTGGTTATAAATTCACATGTGGTGCACTATTTGGGAGATATTAATTTTTTTTGGAAGGAAACACACATTCATGAATAAAATATATTTAATATTTTTATTTTATCAATGTAAAGGCTTCACGAGCCTCAAAATCCCATGCTAACTCAGTGTCTAACTCTAAAATTATTCCATAGGATTTTTCAATGTGTTAAATGGGACTTTTACACTTTTTAATTCTATAATAAACAAAAGTAATGAAAAATCGAATGTTCACACCAATATAATTATAATTTATTTATAAAAATGGGGTTTTAATGTCATATAAAATTAAAGATGTTACAGTTTTGATCAATAATATTTATGATATGATCTTTATGAATTCAGAATAATTTGTTCTACAAATAGAAATTTTCAAATCTAATTTATATGATTTCTTAGGAAATTTCATTTATCGTATCTCAATGGAAAACGCACATGAAATATTTTCAAAGGCTATATTAATCGAATTTTACTTAATATTTGTTGAGCATATTATTAGATTATCTTTTATGTCCCTAGAGTCTCTATGTTAAATTTTCCAATTTAAAAACTACTCATAAAAAATATGATTTAATTATTCCACCTATTTTTCACATCATCATCCCAATTTCACAAGAAAAATATTTTCTTTGAAGCTTTTAACAAGAATTCTTCTAATCATGATGGTAATAACAATACAGTAGGGATGATTGAACCAGGTATGTAGGCTAAATTTTTAAGATATATTTGTTTGATATATTCTGATGTTTTTTTCATGGATACCTATATGACACGTCTCGTATCATTTTGGAAAATTTTGACAACAATGAGTTGTTTTAAAAGTGATGGGGGGCTATAAAAAATTGGTATTAGTTGTGGATTGTCAGTGAAAGATCTAATAATCACTTCAAAATAAATATTAATACAAAATATTTTTAATATAGTGGTGGTTTCATATAACCACTTATATATTAGTTTATTTTAAAATTTACTGGTTTTTTAAATTTAACATCCACTATATTTATAAAACCCCTGATTTAGATCCATGCCTCCCCTCTCTCTTTCCCCTTCACCCTAACCCCCCCCACCCCCCACCCTGCCACTCCACTCAGAACCCACCAACCCTAACCAACTACTCAAAATGGTGACTGTCATTCCCCTGATTCCCCTACTTCCAATTGTGACTATCATGTCCTTAACACCCTATCAGCAAGCATCGTGAACCTGATCCCCCCTACTGGCTACTGTCATGACCCTGACTCCCCTATCCCTTCTTGTGACTGTCGTGACCTCCAACCCCCCTTCTGGTGTTTTTTGTCACCCTAACCAACCTTCTCCCTCATGTTGACCATCATGACCTTGACCCCACCCCCCCCCCCCCAACCCCCTTATGAAATACACTATGACCCCGACCCCTCTTCCATCGATCGCTGCAACCCCAACCCTCTCTATCAGCTACATCCATGACCCCAACCCCCCCTTGTTGGAGACCATTGTGACCCCTATCCTCCCCACAATCGATGATCGTTGTGACCCCAATCCCCATGTCGTCCACTGTTGTGACCCCATCCCACCCTATCGATGACCGTTGTGATCCTAACCCCTTCTTTCGGGAACCACTGTTATGACAACCCCCTTCCAGTGACCATCGTGATCCTGACTCCCCCTACACCTCGATGACAACCCCCAAAGGCCTCTCATCCCATTTTATGGTGACTAAAACCCCGAACATCATTAAAGGTATGATAGATTGAATTTTTTTGTTTTTAATTAATTTATATAATTTTTTGTGTAATTTAATGTTTTTTAAGTTACTAAAATTACATTGAATCATTCTTATTAGGGCTTTCAATGGGTAGGGTCTGGGGGGGGTTTGGGACCTGAACTAAGAAAAATTATTTGGGATGGGTTGGCCCAGGTCCCAACCATTTTTCAAATGTTACCTAACCCCACTCAACCCATATTGGGTCAGGTTAGGTTGGGTTAGGCTAGTAAGTTCAAGAAAAAATAGTAAATATTAACAAGAAAATTATAATTTTTCATTAAATTAAAACAAAAATAAAAACTAAAATGTAATAATTTTTATAAATATAATGTAAATATAATGTTTTATAACATTATCTAATGAAAATAAATCATTTGATAACATAAAAAAATGGTATATTTATATTATATAAAATTGTATTTTGATAAATATAATATTATATAATGTAAATATACCATTATATATAGTGAATAAAATGTTATATAAAATTAATATAAATTTATATAATGTAAATAAAATGTAAATAAAATTTTATATTTTTGTTATATAACATTATTATTTATTGTTAATTATTATTTATTTTTTGTGGTTGATATTTATAATATATTATGAATTATTATTATTTATCATTAATACAATGTTATTTTTAATTAGTAACTAATCAATGAAAATTAATTTTTATTTATTATTTAGTATATATATACATATGGTTGGGTTTGTTGGGTCGAGTTGCATCAAAATTTGGCTAACCCAGGACCTGACCTCAACTCGACATGACCCAACCTGACCACACCCTGTGTGTAACCTGACCCAACCCAACCCAACCTAGACTGGTCAGGTTGGGTTTGGACACCCATAAGTTTTAAGTTGAATTTGTGTTTTGTTGAATCAAGACCCTACCATGGTTAATAATAATTTTAGGTGATGTTAACTTATTATTTACTTTTTTTTATAAATATTTATTTTATTATATCTGAATTTATAGGGAGAAGATTGAAAATTCAATACCTAAGGATAAAAGATGATTTAATTTACCTCGGAACAAACCTCCTCATACCGAGGGTTCAGAAGAATTTTTAGATTATTCAATTTCAAACCTATTAGTGAATGGTAGAATAAAATTTATGTTTCATGATTATAAATTCAATCCATGTTTGAATAAAAAGGAAGTGTACAATAATTATATTTTGAAATAGTTTTATTCTAGAAATGTATAGTGGAATTTGAATGGTGAATTGAATGTTGTTGAAAGTTGAAATAATGAAAATGATGTCAACGATACACAAAGTGACCCACCATAGGATAATTTAGTTCAAAATTTGTTAAATGAATAATTTTAATTTGTAGGATAAATTTTTTTAAACATTATAAGATCAATAGACCCATTAGTTGATATGGATCAGGTTAATCAAGTTTAGAACATTAGTGACCAGAAAATGAATTTTATAAATTAGTTGAAGATATACAACAATAACTATATGAAGGGTGTGACAAGTATTAGAATTTTTGTTTTTTTTACTTATGTTTTATCATAAAACATTTCTATATGTAATTATTGATAATGAAATATCCATTATTTTATATTGTATTCATTATGCATTTAGTGAGGCTGAGGCCCCTACATCAATCTACGAGATATAAAAAATCATCAAAAAACATGGACTTGATTATACACAGATACATGCATGACCTAATAATTCCATGATTTATTGGGGAGAAATAGTTTGATAATGAATAATGAATAAAATTTAATACAGTTGTATGGATGTCAATGGAAAATAATGAGAGTATAAATCAATGAAACCCCAGGAAGAAACAAATGAAAAAAACCATTATAAAGGTTTTGTGTTTCCTTCCTCCAATACCATGGTTACAAAGATTATTCTTGTGATATAATACTACATATGACATGAATTGGAATGTGTAGGGTAGTAATGACTCCTTTATGAGACATCCAAAAGATTCAACATCGTGGAAGATGATTGATTCATTATATCCAATTTTTTCTTCAGATCCTAGGAATGTATGTTTGGGATTGGATTCTGATGGATTTAACCCTTTTGGCACATTAAGAACTAATTATAGAAATTTTTAAATTATTATAAACACTATAATCTACCTCCCTTTATGTGTATTAAGAATACTTATTTAATTATTTCAATTATTATTCATATATATAAAATTTCAGTAAATGACATTAATGTAAACTTTCATTATCTAATAAAAGAATAGTGAGAATTGTGGGATTATGGAGTGAAAACTTATGACGATTCAATGAGAAAACAATTCAAAAATCATACTTCTTTATTTTGAATAATTAATGACTTTACTCAACTAGGAAATTTATTTGGTCGGAACACTCATACTGCTTTGGCTTGATAAGTTTGAAATTTTTATTTTGAAGCTCAATGATTACCAGAAAGAAAAAAATTATGTTTTATGTTTTTTCTTAAATTTAGTTAAGCTTACCATAAATTTATGTTTAATTATACCTAATTCAATGGAGATATTGAATTCATAATTCCACCAAAGGAGTTATTTGATTCAAAAATCCTAGGAAAATTAATGAATTTCACTAAAGAATTTAGAAATTGTAATAAATTTAAAGAGGGGGAAAGGATTATGGTATATTATCTAAAGAAAATACAACAAATCAATGGAAAAAATAGTATTTCTAAACTTACTTCTTTGTAGTTTAATTTCATACTTCATAATCTTAATGTACTTAATATTGAGAAGAACATTTCTAAAAATTTAATTTTCACATTGATTAATCAGAAGGGTAAATTAAAGGACCTCATTAATGCTCATTATGATTTGGTTTCAATGATTATCAAGAAAGGAATGTCGGAAAATGATAATTGAAATTATCCTTTAGTTATTTTTACAATGATAAATAATGAGAATTATGAATTCCTTCGAACATTAAAGAATTTAAATGTTTCATATAGATATTCATGTAAAATATCAAGATGTGTTGAATTAAAACATTGAAAGTTACCTGGATTTAGAATTAATGACTAACATATTCTTATGGATTAGTTTTTGTCATTATAATTTAATAATACATTACATGTAAAATTAAATACGATTCTTATTGATATTTTTTTCCTTTTTCAGAGAGATTTGTTGAAAAATTCTAAATCTATGTGATCTTGTTAAAAACATGAAAGCTTTTTTTGATACTTTTTCATTAGGATATGTTATTTACCCTTTATTAATCACACTCCTGAACCATGTTTCTATCAATTTGGTAGAATATGTTTAACTTTGTGTAATTGTACACTATCAATGAATCTATCCAATCAAGATGTACGTTGATATTATTTTTATTTTCATTAGAGAATTTACTTTTAACAAATAACTGCATAATTTTTTAAATTAGTTTCTTATATTTTTTCATTAGGTAATAAGGTAATTTAAATAATATGCGAGGAATAAATCTCAACTATAAGGATATATTTATGAATGTTACATATTTGAAGTGTTCTTGACCTTATATATCGGGTATTTTTAAGGGATTGAGACTACATTCAATTATGATTAACATGCTGATGAAATTTCCAATAATTCTCATTATAAAAACCAGTAATATTTATTTCCAACTATGGGGAGACCAATTAGAAAGGCTTAAAATTTTAAACATACTAAATTAGATTTTCTACAATCATACAGGTATGTTCTACTCAATAGTCGTATTATAGATCCATTTATTGATGAATTGTGATTATAAACAAATAGGTGACTAACGGTTCGAGCTCAAAATGAGTTTGAATTAACAAAAGATATTAATAAAAATATTGTGAATGTTTTTCACATTTTTTAAGTATTTACTTGTATTCATATTATTTACATGTATTTTTTTCTATGTTAAAAGTATCACCTTATATATTTTTGTCTAGATAAGTAATATTGAAAATTGATTCGAAATATTAAATTATTTGATGTGTTTGGATCAAGGTCCTCTAAGGAAGGATAATTGATTTAATTCCTACAATATTCATGGATTCATGTTTCATACAATTCATAATGATAAAGACATGAAAACTAAAAATAGTTGTTTAATTTCATTTCTATATGTGAGATACTATGGAAAACTGAATGATATATTTACTTAAAATAACATGGTTAATTTTTAATTGTCTTATTCAAATCCATGTTGGACAAAATTGATAGGGGTATAATGAAATATTTGTTACATTTTAATTATATCAACTTTAATCTCTTGATCAATACCCGTGTGCATGAAAATCATGATCCATTTATCTTATAATCATAAGAAAATATGGTTTATTATATGGATGATGAAATACATGAAGGCTAGAGTGTTATTTTACACATAAATAATAGAGGATTATATGATATGGGTGATAAAGATCAATTGGTAGTTTATGAAAATGAACCTCATTAACCACAAAAAATAGAACCATTTTTTCTAGGAAATATTGAAATAAAATAACATGCAAGATTGGGTGAAAATGAAGCAATCATCACAATAAAGGTTGATAACAATAAATAAAATGAAGATGAATATAATTTAATGTATAAATTGGTAATAAAAAATTATTATAATTTCTCATTGATAAGTGTTTAATAAATATATAAAAACTTCTAGTTTTTTGTAATTTTTTCTTTTATTTTTTCATTTTTTCTAAATTTAATATATCTGAACCATTTTAATTAAAGGAATGTTGAATAAAAAAAATCAAGATCTTAGCTGATCAATATCTCAGAGCATTCCACTGATACTATCACCTTTAGTGCATCTGAGTGATTTAGTTGTCCCTGAGGCTACTAGTGAGTCAGAAATTTCCCCAAATGTTGTTAGTAAAACACCATCCAATTTACCTCTAATGATGGAGTGGTTGGCCACCCCTCCATCATGGGGTTATTGGAAAGTTATTTTTACTGGTATGAAGGTAATTTTACAACAAACTGTATATTTTAATAATTTTTTAAATTAATTTTGAAAAAAAATAATGATAACAATAGAAGGAATATATATATATGAACATGAAAGATGTATGGGAACTGATGGAATTAGATAGTATCATTCTATTTGATGAGTTTGGGTGCCTACTGATGACACTATCGAAATCTACAGAGAGATTCTAGGGTATCTTTATTATGGGATGGCGAGATTCTATATTAATTATAATCTGTGGAGGAATATTCCTATATCTTAGAAAAATGAGGGATTTTATAATCAAGTAATGTTAAAATTAATTTAATATTCCTTGATAACTTATTTAAAATACATAAGTAAAATTTTGAAATTTACATATAATGTTTTATGTTTTTTATTCTTAGATGTTTTATTCATTTTGATGTCCCAGACACCATTTGATGCCAATGGACTCTAAAAATTTTGGGCAAGAAATGGAGAGATTTAAATAGAGATTATGACATGAGTATAATGACACATCTCTGAGCTCATGTACGAACTATGTAGAACTAACTAAAGGCATTTCACACAATAAATGGATGTTTATTTTTGATATTAACAGAGATGTATCTCATGAGGTAATTTAAAATTTTACTATATCTAAATAAAATAAACACTATATAATTATAATATTTATTAAAATTTTTATTTTTTAAGAATTATCTAAAAAAAATGTGATGTGTGAGAAAAAATTCATTCCTCGTATCACTGGGTCATATAGTTTTTCAAAAAAAAAAGAAAAATCTTGGTATGTACTTTATTCATTATTATTTATATTATTTTATAATAAGTCAAGGTTTTTTATAACATGCTTATATTTTTTAAAAGGAAAATGAGTTAGGTCACTCTATTTTCTAAATTGAGATGTGCCTTAATGTGCTTAAGAAACCCTACCACAGTTTTGTAAATGACCCTACAATAGACATTGGAGTAGGTACTTTTCAATTTTATTTCCCATTATTTCATTACAATAATAATTAATAAAGGAAAATATATTATAAAAAACAATCCATAAACAAAATTAAATGTGGTCAGTTACATGGATCAAATGATGCAAATTTTTTGTCATTTGATACATCTGTTGGCCCCATTTAATTGGGTTAAAGGCTTGTTTCGTTTTATAATATATTTTTCAATATTATATATTTATAGTAATAAAATAAAAATAAATAGTAATGGAGAATTTATTAAATAATTAATATTATGATGTTCATATATTTTAAAAATTCATTGTTAATTTTTTTATTAACATATTAATATTCAATAAAATTAGAATGCATACACTTTATAATAATAATTGGTTTTCATGAATGATTTAGATATAATAAAATTTGGTATGGGGAATCCCAAACATGTTTGATGGATGTATTATGGGCCTACTCCATCATTTTTTGGGGGCTATATCATCATCTCTTACTAATACACCCATTGGGGGTTTGAGTAGTTCCATTCATCTAGAATTCGAAAGTGAAATTAAAATGTTGAAAGAAAAGGTTAAAGAGAAAGAATATTATAGGTAATTATTGGAGAAGTGGTAGTAAATAATGGAAAAGGATTTAGTTTCTATATTTCAGAAGATATTCAGCAAGTTTCTGGATAAAATTGAAAATCGTATTGCTCTTCCTATGAAGGTAAATTCTAAATTTGAGGGATCATTAAGGCATTTACAACGAACACATTCATCTTCCATAAATAAAACTAAAATGGAACTTTAATATTGAAAACACACACATTGTTTCATTCCATCCACATCAAGTGTGAAATTGATGTGGGGTTGATTCATACATGTTAAAAATTAATTTTATATCATTATCTTAAGATTGAAAACAATTTGATATGGTTTTCTCACCTAGGACTCAATAAACAATTTGTAAAGGTACAAAACCCTTTAAAAATTATTGTTTGGGGATAGAAATGAGGAAAATGACATCTGATTACAATGAAATATGTGGAAAATGAACATGGAATTATTTTTTAAACGTATAAACTAATGACACATCATTACAAGCTACAGTTTTTCTAGGATACTCGTAAACACATTTTTAGTGTTTTAAAACACTAAAACTTGTGTGGAAGTGTAAAAACCATATTGAATGATCTAAAATTAATGTCATGAAATGTTAAAACCACCATTTAATTATTTTGGAAGTGTACACATAGACAACACGTCAATTTTAATTTTTTATGTGGTATTAAAGCATCATTAAATAGTTTTTAAATGTTCCAAAGTCTTTAAAAACAAGTGTAATAGGGTCAAAACCTGGAAGTCGATGTCATATTGCTATGAAATCAGAGTAAAATGACCATAATTTTATTTTTTAAATGTAGTTATTGATGAAACATAATTCCAAGTTTTTTTTCCTGATATTCATGTAAATGAGTTTTGAGTGTTTTAAAACACATAGTCGTGAATGAAATTTCCAAACCATAGAAAATGAAATCATAATGACACAAAGTCATTGGGGTAAACTTTGGAGTTATTTTTTATGTTTATACATAGACAAAACATCAATTATATTGGAATTGTGGTCAAAATTAGTTGGTAGATAGTTATTAAAGGTATCAAAGCATTTTAGAACATGTGTTTGAGAGTAAAAATTACGAAAATGTCATCATATTTCCATAAAATCATTTTAAAATGACCATAAATTTATTTTTTGAAATTTTGGAGCTGACAACATGTCATTACGAGTTACGGTTTTCTTAAGATTCCAATAAACACATTTTTAGTGTTTTAAAACACAAAAATGTGTGTGTAACAATAAAAACAAAAGAAAATGACCACATGTTGATGTTAAATCATGGGGAAAACCACTATTGAGTTATTTTTTATGTGTACGCATTAAAAACATATCAATCAGACAGGCAGTGTGGTCAGAATGACTTGGTATGTAGTTTTTAAAGATACCAAATCCCTTCAAAATATGTGATGGGGGTCAAATTATGGAAAGGAATTTGTATTTTCATAAAATAATAAGAAAATGACTATATATATTTTTAATTGTAAGAATTTACTAAACACCATTCTGAGTTATGGTTTCCCTATGATGCCAATAAACACATTTTTATTTTTTAATAATATAAAAACAGGCATGTAACTGTCAAACCCATAGAAAACAACCACATATTAATTTAAAATCATGATACAACTACAATTTAGTTATTTTTGACATGTATACATTGAAATCATTTCAATTTGGCATGTGGTGTGGTCTAAATGACTCAGTAAATAGTTTTTAAATGTATTAAATCCATTAAAAACATGTGTCGAGGGGTTAAATCCTAGAAAGTGATGTCATATTTCCATGAAATTATCATTGATTTTTCATATTGGTAACTTATTGACATAGGTGATTTTCATGTATGTGATTTCATGATGTACATGATTTACATAGGTGATCCCTTCATGTTGGGGATTTGCGTAGCCAAATTCTCACATAGCCATTTCTCCACAGAGAAAAAATCCTGACTGAGATTACATTTCTAGATTTATGAAAATTTCAACCAAAGTTTCCAAAATTGCAGATTTGATCAATTTTACCAAATAAATGCTTAAAATAGGATAAATCTTGATTACCACTCTTAAAAAAAATCATAAATAATATTTGAATGGGTATATATGATCATAAAAACCTAAAGTACAAGGTATATGTTGGAAAACCATTATTAGTCAAATAACAACTCTAATGATGATGGTTTTATTTAATATCATATGGTTAATAAATAGCCATTCAAGGATTGGGATTCTGATATTTTGGCTAAAATTTAAAAACCAAATGTGTCAGATACACACACGTGCACACACAAATGCGTATGCATGTGTGTGGTGGTTTGGAAGATATTTTATTTATTTTGAGGCACATATCAAGTGTCATATTGGTCTTTGTTATGATATATAATAAAGGGGAGACTCTATAACAATGTGAATTATTAAATTAACAAAAATAAAAGAAAAAGTTGGTCATGGGGGGGCATTCTAGCCATTTAGTAACTACAATTTTTTATAAAAGTTATTAAAAGAAGGGAATTTACATAATTTCATGTAAGATAAAAAAGATTTTAAATAAGTTGTAATCCCCCCTCCCCTCCCCACTCAAATTATGGTGTGATATATCGTTAATCCCCTTCCATCAGGGAAGAAATTGCATATAAAAAGAATTTTTTTGGTTTTTTTAGGATATGTGATGCTTGAATCCACTATTACATCCCATGTTACATGTGAGGCATTCTCCTATTATGACTCATCCAACCAAATAGGTCTTCTAAACCTAATCGTTCCAGGTTGGGTCCCTCTAGCCCAACCGAACCGCCCAGGATGTAACCCCTCTAGGGGATTTTTAAAAACCTGGGCAACACGATAATTATAAAAATTCCAATTTAATTCCAAATTTGTTTGGAATTTTGTGAAATTGACACCTAGACCGTGTGATTAAAATATTATGAATTAAAATTAGTTTAATTTATTTTTCATCACAATTCATTCCCAAAACTATAATTAAATATTAATTTAATTTAATTTTTCGTGTTTAATTCATGTCAGTTGATCGTGATCATAGACTATCCAATTTATTTCTGGTATTTACAAAATTAAATGTATATTTTTTGTTAATATTAATTAATAAATTATGGTGTTGGGTCATTCATAGACCCTATTGTATATATGTGGGTCTGAATGTCCATACTGGATTTATTTATGTGTATCTCACAATACTGAGATCCCCTCACCGGCGTGTGAGTATATTTTTATAATTAGGAGGATAAAATTGGTTGAAATTAACACTAATAAGATGTAAAGTACCAAACGAGATTTATATAAATTTTACAATGTAGATGTTGTAAATCGAGTTAGATGTGACATTTGGAGTTACCCCTAGGGACTAGGATGATCTATATTCAACTCATTGGATCAAAAATAAAAAATTATCAGGATCACATCATTTATTTATTTATTATTACATGATTTATGGTTTTTATATTCAGTAGAATATATGTGATTACATAAAATAATAAGAAAGCATGAATATCTAAATCTGATTAATGCACAGTGGATGTTTTCAACAAAAAGCATGGTTATGTTGTGAATGAAATCACATTGAAAATGCATGTTAAATTGAAGAATGGTTTTATTCTCCTATGATAAAATAGCATCTATCAAAAGAAATATTTTGTATAAAATTCATTCCATCGCATATGTTTGAACAAAAACCATATTACTAGGTGCTCATAATCCATAATTGAGGGTGCCTTCACCTAATGGAGAGTTATGACGAGAGTGGTGGGTTGAGTTAACTAAAATTTTCACTAAAGAAATATCCATAACATATTTGTGGAATTTTAGTGTCCATCATTAATTAATAAAAGGATACTATAAATATAGGTTGTGACTTTACTCAAAAAATCAAGGAATAGGAAGTTAATGTGTTTGACTAGCTGAAAGACCACTTTGAAAAACTTCAAGTAGTGTCGTAACCACATAATTGAATATGAGGAAATGATTAAAGGATAATCTCATCCATAGTACTCAATAGACCAAGTATTCTAAATCTAATAGATGAGTTATAATCAAATTTTTTATAAAATTTAGAGACACATTATATTAAGAAATAAAAAAAATTCAAAATCAGTATTAGTGATAAAAGTACTAATATATTATAGATTTATTCAATAAAAACATTACTAGTAATACCATATATGTGTAGGGGAGATTCCTGATTAGAGTAATAAAATTTATTGTGATGGAATTATAAGAAACTTGATGTAATAATGGAAGTGAGAAATAGAAGAAATTCATGTTGATCTCTTCAATGTGAGAAATCCTTCAAATGTATGTGACAAAAAACCATAGGAAAAACTTAAAAAATATACAATAATAATCATAAAGTACAAAATTCCTGTAAATTATCAAACATTAATTTCAAAAACAAATTAGAAAACCTTATGGAAAAACCACACCCAAATATTCTTTCATTGGTGCTTTTAAAATCTTCCTGATTGAAAAGAACATCCCATCAAAGATAAAATGTCACCCTTAGATATCCATATATTAAAAACATATCCCTTCTAAGAAAAGAAAATAACACTACATTACAGATATTTATTTGAACATGCTTCATCATTAACCTACTATTGTGATGCCTCTTAGGTGGTTTCTCCTTCATCTATTAATCATGGCACCCACACCTCACACTAATGGCCTACCATCTCCTCGAATCCTATATATCATGTTATGTCAAGACCCCAACCCTAGTAGCCTAGATTCGATTCACTAATTTAATAAATGGGTACTATGAATAGATTTTCTCATAAAAATTTACAAAATAGTTTAGTAGTTTTGGAATACCTGATACAATCATAAGTTTTTCATTACATATTGAAAATAAAAAACATAGAAACTTGATCCAAAACATCCATAATTTCTATATTATCCCTGGAAGTACTTCATAATATGTATCTTTTCATTTTAGGGGAAAATAAAACATAATAAATAGGGTAGATCATATAATCAGTAAGGGTAAAAAATACACCGGAATCTTTTATAAACACAAACAATATATAAAGGTTAACAAATAAAACACTTATCAATGAAACATAACCATGAGTATAATATGGAAAAAACAAAATATGGGTAAATAATTCCATATAAATAATCACATGAAACATAACCATTGATATTATTCTTGTTGAATAATATTATTATTTTTCAATTAATAATATCATAATGATGGGATTCATAATTGTAGATGTTTTAAACATAGCATCGAGGCCTCAACCAAGACATCTGAAAATAAATGGTTAATGGCTCAGCCAAAATCCATTTCTGTTTTGTCCCATGATACCAACAGATGCATCAAAGGGATATAGTAGTCCCACCCATCACTTATTAAGGAAAGTAAATTTCTCATTTAAATTTGGTTAAAAATAAACAACATATACAAATAAAATTTAAATTATTATCCCTATTTTGTAAAAATTATTACTAACCACTCTCAGTTGTATGGTGAATGGTATCAATATAGAACATCCATAGTCAAAAAAATTATAAAACATATAATAAAATATTGTATATGATAATAATAAGAGATTAATATCAATAAGTAATAATGTTAAATATAGGTTTTGAAATTGATGAAAATACTCTTATGAAAACATTAAGGAATTCTTGAGAGAAGTACCCTTTTTACTTCACAAAGAAGGGTCCTTTTAAAGAAATTATTTATATTTTTATAATTGTATGTAAAAAACAAAAAATTGAACAAATATATTTTTTCATTAAAAAGTTAGCGATTTTATAAAAATAATGGTGTCTTAAAATAGATTATGTATGGCACTTAAAAATTGGTATGAAATCAAGAAGATCCCTTTAATAACTCTTGCGTTTCAAGGAGAATTGAGAAGGGATCCTTTTAAAACATGTATATAACTATTTAAAAAAGATGAGATGATATAGATACATGAGATTGTAACATATAAAAATAATCCATACCAATTATATAAAATTAATTAAGAATTGCATTGGTGTAAATAGGGATAAATCATAACATGAATGAAAAATGGAGGACAAGAAAGAAACCATTTCCTTATCTCATAAAGTGTCATCCACTTGTGCTTAATGTTTAGGATATTGAAATTAAATTTATTAAAAATTAATTGGTAGCCTATTAAACATTTATTGGATTTATTAAATAAAATTAAGTTAAATTATGTCATTTGTTTATGAGTTATTAGATTCAATTTCATCATTCTAGAGTATTCTTTTCGTGGGTTTTCACAATTGGTTAACTTTTACATGTATATGGAAGATCATGTGGAATGGAGATAATTTTAATGAATTAAAATTATATGTTATTAATGAACATCCATAAGATTTAATGTCACGTATATTTTTTTGTTTCCAGATATGAATATTATTCCTTATATTAAAATTTACTGATTATCGTTTAGATCATTTTGGTGGTTCTTTGATCGTCACAAACTATTTTTGTTTTATTAATTAATATAATATATATATGTTGATTAAAAAACCCTAAATAAGGTTTAATACATTTATTTTAATTTTTTTATAATAAAAACTGTTTTTATGACCATCCATGAAGGTATAATTAGAAAACAAAAACATTTCATCCACAAAGGTAGTAAATCGTCACATGTCATATGATGTTTAATTTTAAAAATAAATGGAAAAGGATGGGAGAAATGATGATGTATTTGAAATTTACATAAAAAAATTAATGTATATATAATATCTTATATATATCATGTAACTTTGTACAGGTTAGGTGATGGATGGACAAGAAAAGAAAAGAAATTGAGATGAAAATAAAAGAAAAGAAATAGGATTTTTACCACTTGAAATCCCCTATATGGGAATCTACATAAGGGGATTGGTTTTGGTATTTTGTTTAGACCAAACTATTTTATATGTGGGGGTATTGGGAAGAGTATTGGGTATAAATTGGAATATTCTAAAATATTGGATGGTGTGATGAAAGGAGGTGGTGATGTGTGGTATTTATAGTGGAGGAGAGTGGTGTTCTTTGAATATTTTATTCATTATTATTATTTTGGATCAAGACTATGAATAGTCTGAGAATTTTCCCAAAAATAAATTAATATTGTTAATTAGAGTTCAATATTATGGTTCTTAAATCATTTATTACTCAAGGAAAAGTGTATTTATATTATAATGTATATATAATATAAATTATAGTGTATCACTATTCACCAAAAATCCATCTATTTCAAAAAAAATCACAAAAAGTAACCATAAATATTTTTTGATGTGTTGATTCAAAAAATGAGTCCATATTATAAAATTAGATTTCTACATATTAAGATTTTTATTTTTAAATAAAATCATCCTTTATTTGAAAAATACTAATTTTAAAAAGGTAACAGATTTTATAACACTTTGAAAAATTAATTATAGTATCATAAAATTATATTATAATCATAAAAAAAAATTGATTAATTTTTCAATATATTGTATGAAAAAATGTACTTTTAAATCATTTTATTAATTATAAAATTATAATTAAATATTCATGAATTACAAAAATGCAGTCAAGTAATTTAGTATTTCTAAAACATTTAGTTACTTATATCAAGATATAAATATACAATATTTTAATTTATATGATACCCATATTTTATTTATACCTTTATAGGTGAATTTACTATTCTATTGGTTTGACTACTATTCTTAATGGTCACATTACTATTCCAAATGTCATGTTACCATTCCGCTAGTATAGGTTCCTTAACATCAATAAATACCTCTTATTTCATTCATTCGTCATTTATAATGTTTTTATTGTATTCTCAAAGTCATTTTATGTGAATCATGCTCTATGAAATATATATATATTAACGGAAATTTTATTTATAGAATTATGGGCCGTTACATTCTCCCCTCTTGTAAATATTTGTTCCTTGAAATTTATAGAATGTCACATCATAAATGGATTTGGGTAGTTCATCATTATAACATCCTATGGTTCCCACCTCACCTATTCAATTTTATGATTTTTTTGAAGTACACTTACTATCCGAGTCATCTAATTTCTCAACACCTATTATCTAGTGTCCAACATACTGAAAGGATCTTCATATTAAGATAATTTAGATTCCAATTGAATTTACTTAGAAGTGAGAACATGTGTTAGGTCTAGAAATTACTTCTTAAACAAAGAGATGTGGAACACATCATGAACATCTTAAAGTCTAAGTGGAATTTAAAACCTATAAGACACAAATCTACTTACCTCCATATTTTAAAAAAATTTGTTGTTCCTAGGGCTCAATATCCATTTTTTATTTAACCTTATGACACCCTTCCATGGAGATACTTTCATAAATGCATGATCTTCCACTTGAATCTTCAAATCATTCTTCCAGTTATTGGAATAACTATTTTTAAAACTGTATTTTTTTTAAAATACATTACCTTTATCGTTTTTTACTTCACACAATGTAGGCCTATAAGTAGCCTTTCACCAAATTCATCCAAACATTTGGTTATATTCCATCTCTTTCCATATAGTGCTTCATGTGGTTCCATATGAAGACATTAATGGAAAATATTATTTTATGAAAATTATACCAAGGAAAAATAATGATCCCACACATCTTGAAAGTTGAGTGACCATGATCTCAACATGTCTTTTAAAGATTGGATTCTCCTTTCTAACTACTTATCTATTTAAGGGTGATAAGAAGTACAGAAATAAAACATTCTATAACAATCTATCTAAATTTTTTTATAGAATTTCAATAAAAATCAGGGATCATGATTAGAAAAAATTGAAAGAGGTTATTTATAAAGTCTTAAAACATAATTAATATTTTGTACTACAATAATATATAGTTGAAAATCCTCCCTTATAGAAAAAAATGGGTAGATTTGGTAGGTTGATCAATAATTACCCATACTATATCATTCATTCTTAATGTATTTAGAAATACAGTGAAAAAATAAATAGTAATATCTTACCATTTCAATGTAGGAATAGAGAGAGGTTGAAAAATCCCTATATGATTTTTTCTTTTATCCATCACCTGTTGAATAACTAAATATGTCGATACATAATCAGTAATTTATCACTTAATATTATCCTACCATAAGTGATACTTCCATTCTATGTACATAATTGTGTTACATGGTTGTATAGAAAAATTCAATATATGGGTATCATCCAATAACTCTGTATTTAGATTAGGTTAGAGATAACACAAGGTATCTTCCCAAATTTCAGAATTCCAACCTCATAAACAAAGTCAATCAATTTCCCATCATGCAGAGATTTAATTGTCCTTTAAAAATTATCATCATTATACTAATAAATATTTATCCTTTTCAATAAATATTATTATGAACCCAATTTAAAATGTAATGATTTTTCACCTTCCTTGATAATTCCCAAATTTATATTCACTATATCCATGAACACATGATCTTTTTCAATCATAATTTTGGTTAAAAATCCCCAATCCATCCTTCTCAAAGCACCAGCTAACTTATTTTCCTTCCTGCTGATAGTGTATTGAAAAATCATAATCCTTGAGTATCTAGATCCATCTCATTTTACTTATGTTGTATTCTTTTTGTGAGAAGATACATTTCCAGACTTATAGTCTGTTTATATCTCACATATTTTTCTATAGATATTGTGTCTTCATATCTTTATATAAAATATTACGACTGATAACTCAAGATCATGAGTTGGATAATTATTTTTACAATTTTTTAACTACCTTAATTCATAGGAAATAACTCTATCATTCAATATATTGAGATAACCAAGTGCTTACTTTGATGCAATACTATAAACCAAAAATACACCATTTATTGATGGTAGAGTCATCATCAGAGAATTAAATAATATCATCCTCAATTCATCATAGAATTACTCACATTATATTCTCCATAAAAACATAGCCCATTTCAGAGTAAGCTTGGTTAATGGGTCATCTATTCGAGTAGAATTATGAATGAACACCGAAATTAACCATTTAAACCAATGAAACTACATACCTTAGTTATGTTTGTTGGTGTAGGCCACTCCTGAACCCCATTTTTCTTCACTGGATCAACTGAAATTTCATCCTTAAGGACAACATGACCATTAAAAGAAACTAATTGATGCCAAAATTCACACTTTCTAAACCTCCTATATAACTTTTTTCTTCAATGAGTCTTCAAAATAATACACAAGTTATTTCATGGTCTACATAGCTTTTGAATTATTATTAGATATCATCAATGAGTACCATAACAAATTCATCAACATATATCTTTAAAACTATATTAATTTGATCCATGAAAATAGAGGGTGTATTAGTCTATCCAAATGGACTTATTATAAACTTTTAATGTCCATAACTAGTTTAAAATGATGCCTTTAGAATAAATTCATCATTTACACACAATTGAAGATGTCCTAGCAGAAGGTGAATATTTGAAATATATTTATCTCCATGATTTTGATCAAATAAATCATCAATGTGTGGTGTAGGATATTTTTTATTTATTTTAATATATTTTCATTCTCTATAATCAATTCATAACCTCATGGATCTATTATTCTTCTTGAAAATTCAATAGGAGATCCCAATGGAGAAACACTAGGGTGAATAAATACATTATTTCTCATTTAATCTATTTGTTTCTTCATCTCCACTAATTCCCTAGTTTACATTATATAAGGATTCATTGATATTGGATTTTCATCAGGGATTAAATTGATAGAAAACTGAAATTTCCACTATGGAGGATGTCCATATAAATCCTCTGAAAATGCATCAATGTATTCTTGTACAATAACTATATCCTCATTTTGAATATTTTGTTACTGATACATAGATAATGTTTTCTCTTCCTATCCAAGAATTTCATATTGTACGGCTACTGAGGGTGGATCTAGATAAGAACTTGATGATAAAGCTTTTACCCAAAAGATAAGGGACTATATATCTTCCTCCCATATTTTAACTTCCTTCTTCTTATATTAGATTTTAGATTCATATTTTTAAAATCCATTATCTACCAAAGATAACATCAAAATAAAAAATGGGAATTATGATATGTTTTACCACTAAATAACATTTTTGTGTCATAAAGGTGATTGACTGACACATCTTTGTTGAAATGACACTTCCCTTGTGATTTTTGATTGACTACTCCTTATTTAAATAAAAAATAAAATGTCTAATATTATTTGGAAAAATGGGAAGATATAAAACAATATGACAATCCAAAATCAAGTAAAGTATTTGATATGTTTGAGGAAATGATTAAAGTTCCTTCCACCACATCATTATGAAGTTAATAGCCCACAGTTGTGATGACATAAAATTAGACTTTCTTCCCTGTCCTTTTCTTAGTAAACTTTCTTTAATGCTTAGGAAAATCACTTCAATGTGTCCCACCTCCATGAAATTGTATCATTAAACATTTTTAGCTTCTTTAAATACCATTAAATAATGGTATTGGTGTCAATTTTCTCCACACATGTAAGAGACTCATTTTCCTTTTAAAAAAGTTGTTGATGCCGAAATTCAGAGAAGGGACACATCTAGAGATAAAAGAGAAACAAAAGAATTTGGGCAGGCAAGAGAAGTGTTTGGGGCCCAGGAGGTGGTCATGCGCAAGAGTCTAGGAAAGCGTGCAAGTGTCATTTTGGCATAAAAAATCTTGTTCACTCGGCCCCATTTCCATGCACAAGGTGATGTCAAATGGGCGTTTCTACACCCGACCCTGTTTCCGCACCCAACCCCATTTTTTCACCCAAGGTGACGTCAAATGGGAATTTTCACGCCTGGACCCATTTCTGAACTCGGCCCTATTTTTGCGCCCAATGCAGTGTCAAATGGGTGTTTGCGTGCCCGACCTCGTTTTAGTGCCCAAGGCCGGACCCATTTCCGCGCACAAGGCGACGTCAAACGGGTGTTTTCTCTCCCATCCCCATTTCCACACATAAGGAAACCTTAAATGGGTGTTTACATGCCTGACCCCTTTTTAACACCCAAGGTGATGTCAAACGAGATTTTGCACACCCGGCCCTTTTATGCACCCAAGGCGATGTCAAACTGGAGTTTTCGCACCTAACGCCCTTTGTGTGTTGTTCCAAGGACTCCAGTTATAAAACAAACTGTATCCCCAACCTTCAAGGAATTTAATAGAAGACGAAGATATGCTATGTTACACGAAATCCATTTCTTCTAGGACCGCATGAAAAAAAACCCAATGGCCTTTAGGTATGGGATTTCTCTCAACCCTTGCGTCTAATGTGCAACCCCTTCGTCTAGCGTGCAACCCCTGCATCTTGTGCGTAGACCTTCTATCTTACACCTTTACCATTCTCTTATGCACACTCCATGTGTTTCGCTCACCTTAAGGAACCCTATCTGAGCCCCTCTTATGCGCAACACACCTGCGTCATGTACTCTCTTCTTGTACGGCCCATCAGGTTTTCAGGGAGAAATTTCAAAGTCCCTCGGGCAGTATATTCCATTACGTTTCGTCGCCTCATGCTTCATTGAATAGGCATGCTAACGGATATTTATTCTTCACATAGCCACGATAATGTGGACCCCCAATGGACTTCTCCATAACACCCCATTTCCATAGAATTTCTGATGCCTTCCTTCCATCAATGGCGGGCGGGTATCAGTTATGTAAGTCCTAGGGGTGTGGAGCAAACCCACCTCATCCGAGCTACAGGATGTTAAACTACCAAACACCATCATCCTCATCACATGACGTTAAAATGTGGCCTTTCCTCGTTCCTCACACGTGGGGTTACCCATCTTAGACATTCTCTACGCCAACTAGTCTCCACAAGAGTGAGATCGTTCCTCACATGAAATGAGACCCTCTTTGTTGGAGCGGCATTGGTCTATGGGGACAGGGAAACCACCTTGGTGTCAGCCCCTATATTTTCTTATAAGAGGCATCACCCCTGATCCTCATGTCTTCTACCTTTCCAAAGGCCAGAGGAATGATGGGAATCTAGACCTTCGTTATCTCATCCCTCTTCTCATGGACTTTGTGACTACCCAGCCCTCCACCCTGGAGTATGTCCCAATCTCCATCGCCTTAGGTTACTAACCACATATAAGCCCTAATTTCCTCTTTGTGATGCTAGTCACATAGAATCTCGACTCTAATTCCCACAGACGCACCTTTCGTGATGTGATCATCAGGCCTTTGCTGCCATTTGTTTCTCACACCGAGCATGACTCACATAGCCTAAGTGTAAGCATCGACCCAGACATCCTCTCCGGGTAGCCTAGAGTGTAAGCCCTGTGACCATTCTGAACTATGTGGACTTTGATCATTGCCTAGGTAAGGTACATAGGAAGCCTCCTTGAGGTTAAATCCCACCATCGATTGGTCCCAACCATCTTCATGTCAGTTCCCACTCCTCTTGAACTACGTGTTCTTTGATCCTTTCCCAGGCAAGGTACGTAGGAAGCCTCCCTGAGATTCAAGCCCACCATCCATGGGTCTCGACCATCTCCACATCGGTTCCCACTCCTCTTGAACTATGTGGTCTTTCATCCTTTCCAAGGAAAGGTGCGTAGAATACCTCCCTGAGGTTCAAGCCCAATAACCACTGGTTCCGAACCCCCATTATCGTCAGACCACCTTCATCCTGCATGAAGTTAAACCGAACCCCCCCCCCCCCCATTTTCGTCTTACAGGATGTTAAAATGCATTCCACCTTCAGCGGTAAGCCGTTTTCATCCCCATCCTGTGGTAATCCGTTGTGACCCCATCTAGGAGTAATCTGTTGTGACCCCATCTTGCGATAATCCATTGTGACCCAATACAATGGTAAGACCTAATCAACTCCATCCAGCAGTAATACATTAGTCCCCTCAACTGGGACCCATATTTCTGGTTTTCCCCTTTAGTGTCAGACCAAGTCTCGGGCCGCTAATCATGTGTAAGCCCCAAAATGTCCTAAGGTTTTTGTCTTTCGTACGCACCCCAATTTTATTTCCCAACCTAGAGGTCCCACTTCCTATGAGTCCCATCCATGCATCCAGTCTCACTGGTCACCTCATTAGTTGTCTCATCGCTTCATGAACTACGTGGAATTTGATTCCTTGCAACGTAGATACGTAGGAAGTATCTTCGAGACTCAATCCTGACCTCACTATCGTCCTCAAGTCGAGTCCATCTCATTCTCCATCCACAGCATTTTACCATCCATCATACATCATGAATCTTATCCAGGTCATCACAACCTAGTGAGATCAACTCAATTCACCTCCTAGCATTAGTGTTTCCCCTAGGGGTCACACCCATCTGATCCACTCTAATCAGTGTTCCAATCAGTCTAATCTATCTCTACTAGACATTAAACAGGTAGCATACCCTGTGCTAAACATGGGAATCTGAGGAAAACCTCATATATATTCCTATGGCATATAATTCCCCACATTCGATGCGGGATTTCTTGGGCTTCCGCGCCCTTAGAAGCCCAATAATAATGGGAAGAAACCCAAACGTGCCAGTTCTATTGTCCCGTCTCATGAGTCATGGATCAGGTATGCCATGCGCCTACACCGTTGGTCCTGGTCCAGTTGACCCGACGCTAGCATCGGGCAGATGCCGAGGGGGACGCCCACTAAGGGTCATCAACATCAGTAACTATTGTGGTTCGGGCCACCGCTGACAAATATCATCAGCCCTGTGAGTATGATTAGTAGGGGAACTCGTATTCTCAGCCCGAATCGAGGCCCCAACCACCCCATTGGTAGGTTGGGTCAACTCTTTCGGTCGTCGGTGCAGGTAGTGGATGTCGCGAGTATAGAGGCCCTACCCATACCGCCACCATGGAGAATGTGGGTCTTCGCCACTTCTATGATCGACATGGAGGTCCACCACATGTTACCCTCAGTCCAAATAAGGGACCTCCCCATGACGCTGACACCCAGCGTGGAAGCCTCTCTCATTATCATTACATTGGGTATGGATTCATTCCTCCTACCACAGACCGCAGGTGTGGGGACGTTGCACATCCATTCAATTTCTAGCATGGGGGGGGGGGTCCCCATGTTCTAGTGGCTTCCGGCAAAGGCCCTCCTCACCTTAGTAATCAAAGGTGTGAAGGCCATCTTCCCTTCAGCAGCACCTAGAACAGAGGTCCTACCCGTGTTCGGCTCAACAAGTACGTGGACCTTCCTCGCACGGATTTCACTAGGGGAAACAAGCAAGTAGGTCCTTCCTGTTCTCCTGTCGGCTCATGTGGAGGTCATACCCACACCAGCACTTCCCAAAGAGGTCCGCCTCATATCCCCTTTGATATCTGTCTTTGTGCCCCTCTCACCCTGGCTTACTTTGGAAGGAATCCTCTCTGCCTCAGTACTGTTACGACTGAAGGTCCTCCTCATGCCAGAAACATACACTATCCTGAAGAACCATCCCGAGGAAGGAGGGTAGTTCAACGCCACCATAAAATAAGCACTAAGAAGATTAAAACTGATATTAAACCAGTTTGCTTCTTAGATTCGGAAGTGGAATACGACTCAGCGATGGAACCCACGCCTAGATCCTCCGTGTTAAGGGATGGGATAGGAACAAGGTGCATCAGCCTAATACTCCCAGAATGCGAGTTCTATCATATTCCTGCCACCATCGCTGGTATATCCAGGAGGATGAAAATTTGGAAACTCCACAGGTTACGGCTATACAATCACCACCATCATCACCAGAAGCACTCTCTACATCAACTAGAAATCATGGAGATCTATTCTGGGGACCAATGGTGGACAATTAGTAGCGTGGTCCACCACCATAATCCATATCCCCCACACCAAAAATTGTGGTAGTAATCCCATCTTACTTCAATGTCATGTCTAAGTCACTTCACTCTTTAGAGGATTTCCCGAGATGTGGCAGTTTTTCAGCTCGCTCGCCATATTCTCTGCCATCCATCCTACCATCCTAGTGGTCTACTTCAGTATTGGTACCCATTCCATAACCACCTCCGTTTGATGAGTGGGGCAATGAAGAGTTGGACCATGAATCCGAGCCTAGGAGATTGTGGAATATCCTCATAGCAGACCACATCCATGAACTATTTTGGCCAGTCGCAGCACCAAAAATCTATGCGTCGAAATACCTCACCCAAGAAGTAGTCGAGTGTTTCCGCCAGACCCTTTGGGAAACTCATTTATGTCTTCTTCATCAATGAGTGGCTTACCCTAAGTTCCAAGAAAATTTTGAGTACATTGGTGAAAATTTTCATCTGGTTGATTTGGCCTCAATCCCTATGGCCCAGCACCCTAAGTCAACAGGTCACCGTAGGGCCCTCCAGCAACAATGCATTCAGAGCTTCATGGTACTCCACAAGATTATCCAAGAGGCTTCTTCCCATGTATAGATCTGCAACTGGGGCAGTATTCTGACCTCCTATTCAGTTCTATTTGGTGACAACCGAATTTTTTAGGAGATAGAGAGGATATGCCTCCTTGTGGAGTCACGGTTAACATGGCCGACCTACTATAGGGTGAGAAATAGATAGATATTCTTAGAGAGGAATTACCCCCTGAGGGAGTTTCACACATCTTGGATCTATCAAGAAGGATTACTCATCAATAGAGGAATCTACTGCATCTTCCCGTGACCATCGAGGCAATAGTCCTAAGTTGGAATCCCAACAAGGGAAAAGAACTCCTTAGAGTAGTCAAAGCCTCCAACCCATATGGATCAGTGCAGAAGGTGGAAAATGATCCCAAAAAAGATGTGTTGCATTAGCAACTCACCGAACACAAGAAGATGGTCGATGACCTCCTTGCTGAACGCACTGTAGAGCGACAGGAAGATTATAATGATCCTCGTCTAAGGAAGCAAGGTAATGCACAACTTCCCCTATGAAAATTGCCTCCAGTTGACCTGGACCATCCTGCCCATGCAGACAGGGTTGAGGGTAGAACTTACAGCAAGAGGGAATGGTATATCTCGCCATATCCCCATGAACATCGTGAAAATCCTTGGGACCTAGCTCAGATTCTCCAAGTTTCCCCACAGGTCGTTCCACCAGCTGCTCCATGATCTGTTGGACCGCCTTATCATATTGAATAAGTTTTCAACACACCAATAGTCAGGGATCCCCATCAAGACAAGAACCCCTACCCAGATGATCTTATAGAGGCACTCATTTCCCATCTCGAGGCATTAGAAACATGATAGGTGGTGCTCTCGCCCGATGGAAAGCCTTACCCGGCATGGGGGGTGATATTCCATCACCCTCGGGTTTTAGAAATCCCACTTTTTCCCCCTTAAATGGGATAGGGGACCTGACACAACACCTACCTCACTTTATCTCAAGGTGTATCCCCATGTTGGGAACTCCAACGCAGTAGAAGGATGTCAAGGTCCGATGTTTTATACTGACATTGGAAGGGCCTGCATTTGTCTAGTATAACCAACTCCCCATCGGATTAGTAGTCGGCTGGTTAGACCTCTGTAAGAAATTTCTCTACCAGTTCAGCTCCACCACTCAGTAGACGAGTATTGCAGACCTCTTCAAGTGCATGCAGAGGCTTGATGAGCTCGTTTCTGACTTTGTCTCCTGATGGAAAGGACTCATGTATTCCCATGAAATGCAACTGATTTAGGATAAAATACTAATGGTGTACATAGGTAATGTCAAGACGGAATGCTTCCCCTCTCTGATCACCCAAAACTATCCCATAAGATTCTGAGACTTCTCTGATAATTTCTAGTACCTATAGGAATCCATACAGTTTGCTAAGTTGGCTTGCCTATTGCCTCCTGTGATCCCCATGAGAAGGGCCTCCAGGGCCGATCCCACTATAGTGGCTCAAATAGAGGCCCCCAATCAACTATACTTGTTACCTGTGGAGTCACCTCCATAGCCTCGCAGAGGCCCTCCACCTCAGGTGTAGCCACCAGCCCAGCAGGGCCCACCGTAGAATCGGTAGGTGCCTCTACGCAATGCACTACCTCCACCAATATGAGATAACCAAGTTCCACCTCCTCGATAGGCTCCTCCAGCTCCTCTTCAAGGTCAACATACAAGGGACCCCTTTCTCGGATAAGGGAAACTGAACCTACTTGTTCAATGAGGTACAGGTCTCTGGTTACTTCCACAGTGCCCTGTAGCAAGGGATTTTACGTTTTCCTGAGTGCAGAAGGCCAGAAGAGGAAAAACTCACTGATCGACCTAATTATTTCCCTTATCACTAGATCCTAGATTACACTCTCAAGCAGTTATATGTGTTCAGAGACTAGCTTCAATACTATGTAGATAACAACATAGTCTATTAAGTTCTAGCTCCAGCATAGGTGGCAAGCATCTTCGGGAGGCGAGACAGTAGCAACGACAGTGAGGGCGAGTGGTATTAGGTTTCCAATCATGGGTCCCAGAAGTATAATGAATGGATGGATCATAAAACATTCATCCATGCCCATGGTGTTATTCGTGCATGCCTAAATTGTCTAGAGGCTTAATAAGCTGTATAAACTACTTTTGCATCCTTGTCTTAGCCAGCCTCTTCCCAGAAGAGCAAACACCAACGACGCAAGGGAAATCAGATCCCCCCACCAATGCCATAGTTGTCCAGTATTCTTGGAAACTTAATGCCCCAAGAGATGGAAATTCTTCCCAGAATCCTTCCAGTAGTGGAGGAATCTTAGAGTGACAACCAAGGGTATGTCTCGATTAACACCATAGAGCTAGAAATTCCCTACATGATTTTTGATGATGAGGAGCTCCAGTCGGATCCTTTCAACATCCCCAACCGTCGTCAGTATCGACGGAGCCATGGAAAATATGGGTCGTCGGAGTGCCTCATTCAGCACATCTAGTTAGGTTTTGCAAGCTACTGAAACCAGGAAACAGGATTAGCATAATGCACACCATACTCAGCCTTCTCATCTGGTGGTATCAGGCCTGCCTTCACCACCATTCATGTTGTTGGATCTGGTAGAGCCACCTTGACCATGTCGTGACCCGCCACACCCTGCTAAAGGTCGGGGTCAGTCATCTATACCTCATCTAGTGGCTACTCCATAGGCTTTGAATAGTGAGGAGCAGGATATTCCCTACACCAGTCAGTCGTCAGTCCATCCGGCAGGGCCCACCATACCTTTTGTCTGAGAGCGACCTCCTGTAAGAAGAATTTCTTACCTGCTGTGAAATTAAGATGTTTTTAATAATCATTCCTATATTCCAAAAACGATCTCCATCCTTGTGTCTCTTCTCCTGTATTTGGATATGTGTGAGGCCCTCGCTATGTAATTAAAAAAGAAACCTCCAGTTTGAAATAGAGGTAGCAGCCGTAGAAGCCTTTCATGCAGAGGTGGTCAGGAATGCTAAATTCCAAGACATTATTTCATTTATTGGATAAGATTAAGTATCTCCCATATAGGGGAACATTTTAAAACTTTACATCACTAGCCAGCTCAATGGCATGGAGTTTTGTCATTGTCTTGTCGACACAGGCTCTAAAATTAACCTAATCCTGACTCGGACACTGTGAAAATTAGGATTTTCTGGAGATGATATGAGTACCATTAACCTAAGAATCCATTATTATGAAAGGACGGAACAGACACCGATCAGCAAGATCCACTTGAAGACTCAGTTTTTTGGCTTACTTTCCAACACCTAATTTATAGTTTTCTCCTAGAACATCGTATATAATGCGCTGATGGGAAGGCCATGGCTCCACCTTCTTGTGACAGTTCTCTCATCATATCACCAGTGCCTCAAGTACTCTCTTAATGGTTGAGTTGGAGTAATTTAAGGTGATGTGTCTCCCTTTGACACTTGTAAAGCCCTCTACCTAGAGGTAGACTATTGCAAGAGCAAGGACAAGAATATTCAGACTAATGAGGTCGAGCATGCATTGGCTGCGACCAACCCATGAAAAGATCTAGATAGTGCCTACATCTTTCCAATCCACTGATTAGATTCCATGACTCTAGACATGGTATAGTGCTTCATTTTTTTGGGATGATGGGGGAACACATTCACATGCCCATGTGATGCCTGAATATCACCACATACTCTTATACAAATCAGGCTCAGGTGATCCCAGGTCCACCTACTCCCATAAGGTATCAGGATTTCCACCCCATGGAAACAACAATACCTCATTATTTCTTGTTACGCCGGGCTATAATTAACCGGCTCAAGACAACTCTCCACTTTTTCTTCGATATAATAAAGCATGGCCCCTTGGGCCAAAGGCTAGATGGGATCAGATTGAGAGCCTTCATCGCTATGGTAGCAGCAGCACAGGAGTCCTCTGATGTAGTTTCCACTGCCGCTCAGGTTGGAACCAGCCTTCCATCGGGATCTGCAAACTCAAAATCAATTCCTCCCATCGAGGATCCCTCCCCTATAAGTTGAGAATAGGGTTTATAGGATGCCCTCCCACCTTTGAAGAGGGGGTCTCTGTAACAGTCGACGAGTTGGTATAGGTGAACCTCGTTAGAGAGGCAGACCTGAAGCCCACATTGATCAGTGCCTCTATGCCCCTCGTAGAGTGACAACAGTACATAAACATCCTTAAACAACATTGTGATGTATTCACCTAGATTTATGATGATATTCTAGGGATAGATACTCATTTATTCGTCCACCACCTTGGTCTCCTAGTAAATCACTGAGGGTTCAAGCAGCCTCCCAGGAAGATGCACCCTTCCCATGGTGTCATGGTCGAGGCCGAAGTTGACAAGCTCATCAGAGCCAATTTTGTTAAGGAGGTCCAGTACCCCAAATGGATAGCCAACATTGTAACAGTAAGATATAAGAATGGACAAATCAGAGTCTGCATCGACATCAGGGATCTCAATCATCACTGTCCGAGGGATGATTCTCCCCTTCATGTGACAGAATTGTTAATCGATGCTACAGCAGGATTTCCATCCCTATCCTTCATGGATAGATACATTGGGTATAACCAGATCCGAATGGAACCGGATTATTAGGATTCTATAGCGTTTGGGGTGCCATAAGATACTTTTTGTTATTGAATCTTGCCATTCGGTTTAAAGAACGTGGGTTCCACCTACCAGTGGGAAATGCATCGCATATTTAAGCCGATCCATAGAACATTGGTGGATTGAAAATTGAAAAAATAAGGTGGTAAAATCTCTCCAGCATCAGGAACTTCTCAAAGACCTTAAGAAAATGTTCGGCTTCCTCTGTTCTAGTCACCTGATGATGAACCCATTGAAGTGTGCCTTCAGTGTCACCTCTGGAAAGTTTCTCAACTTTTTTTCAGAGACAGAGTCATTGAGATCGACCCATAGAAGATTAAGTCCATTATCCATATGTCTCCTATAATAAATAATTGGTAACATCGAGTATTCAAATGAAACTTATCCTGCATACTCTGATTCATCATGAATTTGGTCAGTAAGGGTAAGCCCTTTTCTCATATCATGAAGAAATACACACTCTATGAGTGGGACGAAGAGTTTCAGACTTCTTTTGATAATGTCATGCAGTATCTGCTCCAACCTCTAGTCTTAATGCCACCTATCTCCAAAAAATTTATGTTTCTTTATGTGACATCCATGGAAAGATCTTTTGGTGTCGTTCTCTCCCAGAAGAACAATGAGGGGGCGGAGAACATCCTTTACTACCTCAGAGGCATGCTCCTTGATACAGAGACTAGATACTTCCCCATAGAAAAGAGCTTCTTTGAGTGGGTATTCACAGTATAGAAATTGCAACATTACGTGTAGCACCATGAGATATAGCTGCTGTATGGATTAGTCCCACTAGAGCACATCTTGAACCACCCTATGTTGATAGGCCGACTAGCTCGGTGGGTAGTAATCCTCCAGCAGTTCGATATCAGGTTCATCTCTCAGAAGGATATCAAAGGGAAATAATTGGTAGACTTCCTTTCCACCCACCCAACTCATGCGGACCAGTCCCTTGACCTTTACTTTCTTGATGAAGAGAACCTCTCAGTAGACCAATCCATCCCATGTTGGAAGATGCACTTTTATGGTACTTCCCGGAGCCCCACTGGCAGAAGGATCAATGACCCTACACTCAACAGAGCGGTCCTAGGTATCATCTTCATTACCCCAGAGCAAGCCATTCTGCCTTATTAATTCCTGTTGTTAAAAGGATTCACCAACAATGAGGTAGAGTATCAGGATCCCATCACTGTCCTCAGGCTGGCCATCAGGATTGAAATGCCCCATTTGCATGTGAAAGGGGATTCTGAACTTGTCATCAAGCAGATCAATGGTGACTATGTCATCAGAAAACAAGTTCTCGTACCATTGTTGGAATTCACTCTCTATCCAATGTCCCAATTCCCATCTCGGCTAGAACTTACTCATGTCCCTTGATCTTATAATGGTTGATCTGACACCCTAGACGGTCTGGCTACATCACTCGTGGAGCCCGAGCAGGATGATCAGATTATCCACGTGGCACATCGGAGAGTCATTTCTCCTATCACCCCAGATGAAGATGAAGGCCTACAGGTTATCCACCATACCTTCAGAGCCTCCACGTTAGGACCCCCAGGTCCCCTAGATGCAGTGATTTAAGTGACTCCTGACTGGAGATCCTCCTTTGTCGAGTATCTGTAAAATGATTACCTCCCGACTGATCGGGCCGAGCACAAGCGAATCTGACACCACGTGTCACAGTTTACCCTCTAGGATGGACCTAACCATATGAAGATACTCTAAAAGATAGGTTTTGATGGGGTTCTCCTCTATTTCATTTAAGGAGTCAAGATTTCTCAAGTCATACAGGAGATTCATGCCAGTTCCTGCGGGGCTCATCACACCGGGCTGAAACTATCCCACCACATCCAGAGACTGGGGTAATTTGGGCCCTCCATGATCCATGACTGCATCATGTTTTTCAAGCAATGCCATGTGTGCCAAATTCATTCTAACTTTATGTATTAGCTGTCAGAGCCTTTCTACTCCACCAAGTACACTTGGCCATTTTCGGTATGGGGACTCGATGTCGTGGGACCATATCCACCGGTGATAGCTCACCAGTGCAGGTCCATCCTGACTACTATGGAATTTCTTCTCCAAGTGGGCATAGGTAGTTCCACTCAAGGAGGTCAAGGCCCGTTCCATCATTTACATTGTGAGCTTCAACATTATTTACCGATTTAGAGTCCCTCTCATTGTCCTCACTAATAAAGGTATGAACATCCAATCAGTTGACCTGAAGAAATTGTACGCTAAGTACAACATCAGTTCTAACCACACCTATCGCTATCATGTGCAAGAAAATGGATAGATCGAGGCATTCAACAAAATCCTCTATAACATTCTGCTAAAAATGGTTGGTCATAATAGAAAGAGTTGGCCAGACAAACTCCCCAATTCCCTCTGGTATAATTGAACAACGACTAGTAATTCCACCTAGGTGACCCCATATTACCTTGTGTATGGAATGGAGGCTCTATTTCCCATCAAGATTCAATTTACCTCAAAGCGCACAACCGTCTTTGATCAGAAATCACCCGATAAAGTAGCCGAAATTCATATGGATGAGTTAGAATCTCTCGATGATAACATGCTTTGTGCCCTTCATAATCTAGAAAGGAAAGAGAACAAGATAGCTATAGATTTCAACAATAAATTTCCACTTTGATCCTTCTTTCAAGGCGACTTGGTATTATCCATAAGGGAACCAATGATACCCAGCAGGAAAACACCCAAGTTGGAACCCAAATGGGAATGACCTTACCTCATTCACAGGGTTTACTCTAATGGCATGTACTCACTGGTTATAATGGATTGTGAGCATATAAATCCTCCTACCAATGCGAAGTTTATGAAGAAATACATTTCTTAAGTCACCACAGTCTTACAGAACCATAAACTATATGGTCCTGCATGACCCAAAACAGTGTGATGTCCCCCACAACCCTAAACTGCATTACGTTCCAGCATAACCATAAACTGTATGATCTTACATTACCTTAAAACTATGTGTCATCTGGAATGATGTTAAACTGCACCTCCAAAACTACTTATGGCTTGATTTTCATCCTTATGGGATACGTAGGAATGCCCAGATACCTCGTCTTGAGTCCAGCCTCAGTTTCTTCTTTGATTATCCCCTAATGGGAAAAGTTATTTTGGAGGATCTCAGATGGAATTGTTTTGGATATTTTTTCCCCACCCATGTCTGGGTTACCATGATATCACCATGTTCCTTCCTTCGTTCTTCTAATCCTACCACATCCTCACCTTATGATGATAAACTCATGTCCCTTTAAAAACTATGTGTGGCTTGATTCCCATCTTCATGGGATATGTTGGACCGACCAGAAATTTCACCCATAGGCTTAGCCCCAAAATTCAGGACCTCCCATTGGGAAGAAACACCTAGTGTGTTGTAGGATTTTTCCCTCCTTCACTTCAAGTTCATCATGATCATACCATGTATCCCTCTCCCCTAAAGATCTCTATCTCTTCTGCTGTCTAACTTTATTTGAAATTGAATGGGTGCATTTATGCTCCACACTCACCATCACATGGGTTCCCATCATCTTTCACATTCGAAGGGCCTCCCAAATGACAAGGATACTTAGACAAAGGGCACTCCCTTAGTTTCAGGCCAACATCCTTGAAGGATTTAAACAAAAAATCGGTACAAGTCCCACATTGTGAATATGGTCAGCAGTCGATGCTCATTTGTTTTTCCCATTTCAAGTCACACAATATAGATGTTGTGTTTTGAATCTAGTCAAAATCTATCCTCTGTTGTTCTCACCACACCCATATGTCCCGAACATGGAGTGTAGTGGTTCATTCTACCCCACCGTCTCTCCAATCCTCAGTCTTCCTTGAGCAGTACTGTAATTATAGCTATCATACCCATATGTGGTTGGGAGAGCCTAGTCCTGCTCCTTGTTTCCCACACTGAACATTGATCATGTGGGATTAGGAGCTATCATGATGAAATTCTTGCATGAGAGGACATATGGCTATAGTTGGACAGGGCACCCAGCTTCATGTCCTTCGACCCCCTGGCCTGAGTTCTCATTTGGGATTTGTGTGGTGTGGTATGGACTCATGTCCTTACTCACGCCAGGCTATTTCTCCATGCCACACATATCCCATTGAGACATCCCTCCCTTCATTTATCATCCTTCCCATGATCACAATCCCTTCCATGCTTCATGAGTCCCATCATTTGGGCTTTCATCACCTTCTATATCCAAAAGGGCCCCTAAATGGCATGGATGCTTGGCCCAAGGGCTCTCTTTATATTACGGGCTAACACCCTTAAGTATTGTGAGTGACTAGTTGATACAAGTCTCATGTTATGAATATGTTCAACAGTTGACATTAAATTGCTTCTCCCCTTCTGGTCATACACGGGTGGATACTGTGTTGTGAACCCGGTCAACAGTTTTCCAATCATTGTCGCTTTGTGGTCTTCCATAGACATGATGATTTACCTTCTCTGTCCCACACATATGACATTAAACTATGCATATATGGTTCGAGATCTATGACCCTAAACTAAGATCACCTTCGTCCTCACTAAAAGTTTTTTAAAATGAAATCTACCAGTGGCATTCTGTCTGTGACCCAGCCTTAGACCCCTTGGCCTTATCAGGCCCCCTACCCAAGTAATCACTTAGGTTTTCCCAGTTTGGTGTAGGATTTTCCCCTCATTCACTTCGGGTTAATTTTCGTGCCATACACATCCATGGATGAGATACCTTTCCCTCATCTTCATTCTTAATATCATGACATTAAACTTCATGGCACCCCAAAAAATACATATTTCTTGATTCCCATCTTAATGGGATACATAGGACTACCCAAACATCTAGTCTTTAGGTCCATCCCTATCTATTTGAAACCTCTCTATCATTTTCCCCCTTGGACCACGTTTTTACAAAATAGGGTTATAAAGTGTGGTATGAGATTATGACCTCATTCATGTCAGGTTTATAACAAAAACATTGCATACCTCTCTCTCCTGAGTGGCCTTCGCTATCTTTCCCTTCTCTCATCTCTTTGAGTCAGCTACCCATAAGTCGGGTCCCTCAGTCTTCTTAGGTGATTCTCCAATTGGCCCATGAGTACTCTAGTCTAGAACCTGGGGGGTAAGATTCTACATGGATATTCTTTCACCCATTTTTAAGGCATCTTTTCCCCTTCATTCGGGCTTCCATCATCTTTCACATCTGAAGAGACCCACAAATGGCATGGATTCTAGGCCTAAGTGTTCTCCTACAATTATGGGCCAACGTATTTGAGGGTTTCAGACGACAAACAGACACAAGTCCCGCATTTTGAATATGTTAAATGGTCAACACTCATTTTTTGTCCCAATTTCAGGCCACACGATATGTATGTAGTGTTTGAAACATGGTCATCAGGTATCCTCCATCATCATTCCATCCCCCTCAAGACTTGAATGTTGGTTACATGATTCACATTATTTTTCCACCCCATCATGTCCAAATGAAATTTTGACACTCCTGGAACTACCCCTCAGTGTGCATTTTTATGTTAGAGGGAAAAAGGCTTGGTATGGAATTATTCAAGGCTCTGCACCAACTTCCCATTGGCATGTGTTCCAGGTATTGCAAAAACCTCTTCCACCCTTGTTTCCCACACCAAGATTGACTCACGTGGGCTTATGGATTGGATTGAGGTCTACGCCTACTTGGAAGTATTTCACCTCTCCCTAGTCCAAGTTCTAACACCTTTAACTAAGATCTCTTCCAGAACTATGTACGGCTTTATTCCCATTCCCATAGGATACATAGGAACTCCTAGACATCACGCCTTTGGGTCAGTCTCGAATTCCACTAATTCATCTCTTCTATTCTACCTTCTGGGCTCTAACCCTTATTTGACCGTGTGGCGTGGTGCATGTGGGCATGTTCCCTCTTTCAAATTGGTATTGCAATAGTCACACCATGTACGCCCCTTTCTAGGAGTTAGTTCCCCTACTACATGTCCCACATGACATTAAACTGTTTGTTATCCCTCATGACGTTAAAAGGAACCCTTAAGAACTACGTGTGGCTCGATTCTCATCCTCATGGGATATATAGGACTGCTTGAACGTCTAGTCTTAGGGTCCATCCCCATCTCTTAGAAACCTCCCAATCATTTTGGCCCCTTGGCCCGCGTTCTTCCAAAATAGGTGTATACAGTGTTGTTTGAGATTATGTCCCCATTCACCTAAGGTTTATAACAACCACGCTGCATACCTCTCTCTCTTGAGCGGCCTTAACTCCCTTTCTCTGCTCTCATCACTTTGATTCATCTACCCTTAAGTCAGATCCCTCAGCCTTCTTCCATGATTCACCAATTGGCCCATGAGTACTCTAGTCTAGAACCTAGGGTGTCAAATTCTACTTGGCCATGCGTTCGCCCATTTTTCAAGTTTTGTGTTCCCCTTCATTTGGGATTCAATCATCTTTCACATCTTAAGGGACCCCAAAATTTCATGGATGTTAGGCCTATGGGTTCTCCTACCATTATGGGCCAACGTCCTCGACGGGTTCAGACAACAAAATGACACAAGTCCCACATTAAAAATATGGTGAGTGGTCGACGGTCAATTATTGTTCCCATTTCATGCCACACAATATGGATGTTGTGTTACGAACACGGTCAATAGTTATCCTCCATCGTCATGCAAACACCCTCAAGCCTTGAATGTTGGTTACATGATTCACATTATTTTTCCACCCCATCATGTCAAAATGGAATTTCAACACTCCTGGCACTATCCCTTAGTGCGCATTTTCACGTTAGTGGGAAAACTCCATGGTAAGGCATTATTCGGGGCTCCACACCGAATTCCCTTTGGCGTGCATTCCAAGTATTGTTAAAACCTTCTCCTCTCTTATTTCCCTCATCGAGTTTTACTCAAGTTGGATTTGGAATTGGAATGAGGTATGCACCTACTTGTAAGGATTTCACCTCTCCCTGGTCCTAGCTCTAAGACCAAAAACTAAGATCTCTTCTGAAACTATGTAAAAGTTTGATTCACATTCCCATGGGATCCATAAGAACTCCTAGACATCTCACCTTTGGTTCCGGTTGAAATTCTAATAATTCAAATCTTCTGTTTTTCCTTCTAGGATCTGACCCTTATAGGACCATGTGGCGTGGTGTATGTGGGCTTGTGCCTTCATTCACATTGGGTTTTCCATAGCCACACCACATACGCCCCTTTCTAGGAGTTCATTCCCCTACTTCCTATCCCACAAGACATTAAACTGTATGTTGTCCCACACAAAGTTTAAATGAACCCTTAATAACTATGTGTGGTTTGATTCCCTTCCACATGGGATATGTAAGACCACCCGAACATCTAGTATTCGGGTCCAGCCCCATCTCTTAGAAACCTCCCTAACATTTTGGCCCCTTGGCAGTGTCCATCACTAGAGTCCCTGGGCGGACTCCCATCCTTCTGTTCCTCACTGGAAACAACCATCCACTCAAGAATGTGTCATGAAACCAGATATATCACACATTTGGGTCTTGACCTTCATTAACGCCAAATACCCATGATTGGTACTCTCCTTTCTCCAAAATCATCCAATATTATCCTACTTTTTTCATTTGAGATGTATTTAGGCACTACTTCCCTTAGCCTGCATCTTGACGACCATGTCTAGGTTCGGAAAATACGAAACCACCTAGAATAGGATATGTCCTTCAGGATTAATTTTATTTTGAGATCCTCCTTAGCCAACTCTAGTAGGTGCCATGACAGGATTGAGGTTCCTATCATATCCCCCCAGACATTCTCTGTCGGGAGGAACTCGTCGTACTGATACACTTCCAAGTGTATTCTCCCAATAAACTGGACATCCCAGAGGCTGATTCTAACCTTCACGTGATGGAGGTAAAAAGTGTTGGTATCATGAAACCAGCTACTGAATAGCTCTGCTACCAAGTCCTACTATCGATAGAAGATTAATTAGGACATCCAAACAGCCTCAAAAATCCCAATGGACTATAGCTCTAGCCTAAATTACTTGCATGTATAATTTACCTAGTATTCCCATTCCCATTCGTTCGTAAAGTGGCCCCTGGATCTGAAATCCAACTCCTTCCATCCCTTCGTCTCGTCAGTAATGCTGCTTCTGAAAGTACTTGAATAAATAGTATGAGATTCCTTAGGGACTGGATCGCTTCCCACGACCGTCCGGGTCTTTGGATTTTGGACATAGATGGATTTGTTTTGCATTTACATAGTAGGATGGTCGTTATTTGTATTGTGTAATTGTGGAAGACTATCCTCGTGTGTCACCCACGATCGTGGTGTGTCTGTCTCAAAACTGGGCATCAACACCTATTCTAGAAGACAGAAGTTCTATAGCGGTAGGCTACCACTCAAGACGTAGTCCTTTTGAGCCCGTGTAAGCATGCTAAAAAGAATTTGGTTATCAGACACAACCATCCTCACACAAAGAATCTAAGGGTTCACGATCATTTGGGTTCTTCTTGTAGCAGAGGCAACCTCTCTCCCGGCATCGGTTTGTTGAGCAGCCATTTTGGAAATTCAATGGGATTGATGTGAAAACAAATTAAGTTCAGTGCTCAAAAGTTGTGATGGCATGAAATATGTTTCACATGCACGGAAAAAAATTTGATGGCGAGCAAAACCTAGAGTCGGTCGCTGAATCTTACACGTGTATCGAGATTGTTTTTGCATAAGAGTGAAAAATATTTGTTGCATGGAAAAAAGTCAAAGTAGGGCCTCGAGGGGGGGGGGGGGGGCTCGGACTATTTATAAAATGATGAGGTTCCTTCCACGCATGTGAAACTAGTTTGTGTGCGCAAAATGCATTTTTGCGCACCCCCGAAAAGGTTTCCCCCTTTTTTTAACGGACCCTCAGAATCTGAACTTTGGGTTCTCTTTTAGCTCCGATTTCAAGGGGGGAGAATTTTTTGATTCCGAAATTCAGAGAAGGGTCACATTGGGCAGATAAAAGATCAAATAAAGAATCCAAGCAAGCAAGAGAATTGTCTGGGGCCTAGAAGGTGGGAACGTGTCAGAGTCTGGGGAAGCGCTCAAGCGGCATTCCGACGCACAAAATCTTGCACGCCCAGCCCCATTTCTCACGCATAAGGCGACGTCAAATGGGCGTATCCACTCCTGGCCATGTTTCCGTGCTTGGCCCCATTTCCACACCCAAGGTGATGTCAAACGGGCTTTTCCACACCCATCCCTACTTCCGAACCCAGCCCCGGTTCCGCACCCAAGGAGATTTCAAATAGTTGTTTGCATACCCAGCCCCTTTTCCACACCCAAGGTGACGTCAAATGGGTGTTTCCATACCTGGCCCCATTTCCACGCACAAGGCGATATCAAATGGGAGTTTGTGCACCCACCCCCATTTCTATGTACAAGACGACGTCAAATGGGCATTTTCACACTTAGACCCCTTTGCGCACACAAGGTGATGTCAAACAGTAGTTTGCACACCTGTCCCCTTTGTACACCCAAGGCGATGTCAAACGGGAGTTTACGCACCCATCCCCCTTGGTGAATCTCCCCAATAACCTCAACTATAAAATGAACTGTATCCCTACCCATTAGATATGGTAACAGAAGACGAAGTGATGATCTGTTGTGCGAAAGACACGTCTTTCGTGACCATGTAAAAAACACACAATGGCCTTCAAGTATGGGATTTTGTACGATAGATTCCCCGGGGGGCTCCTTCGGGTGGACCCTCTGGGGCCTGATCCTCATGAATTTTGTTTCTTCTCAAGTCATTTACACGCAAGGGAACCCCTTTTTCATGCAATTTCCTTCTACATCAATCGATCTTGTGCACAACCTATCCATCATGTGTGCAACCTTTCCCTCTTTCGTGCATCCCCTTCATCTTGCACAGAACCCTTGAATCTTACGTGAGGCGCCTTTGTTTTGCACGCAACCCTTGAATCTTGCGCATAGACCTTATATATTTCCCATAGACCATTCTATTACGCATGCTCTATGTGTTTCCCTCACATTAAGGAACCCTATCTGAGCCCCTCTTATACGCAGCACACCTGCGTCCTACGCTCTCTTTTCGTGCGGCCATTCTAGTTTGAATTGATCAATTTCAAAGTCCCTTGGGCGGCGCTTTCCGTTTCATTTCATCTCCTTATGCTTCTTCTCATAGGCACTCTAACGGATTTTGCTTCTTAACATAGCCATGCTAATGTGGAACCCCAATGGACTATATGAGATATAATGTAGTGGGTGAAGTGGAGGGTGATATTGATATCTTATCCATAAGAGAAATGAGATTTGGCTTTACAATGATCATTATACCCCCTTATACAAGTTGATGCTTCTAAGAGAAGGTAATTTAAGGGTTGTTTCATTCATTTTGAGAGATAATATGATAGAATTAAAATAGAATAATGATTTTATAAGTGTGATAAAGAGAATATATGAGATTAGGACGCAATCTAAAAATAAAAATTTAAGAACCAACCCAATTTTTACCACAACTTTTTAAAAGATAAATTCAAAACCAGTTTCATTCATTTATCCCTTTCACACATTAGACCTAAAAAATAATATAAAAAACTCATATATTTTTCCTCTCCAAGAGAAAATATAATTCTACTATTACAACATTTATTTTGGTTTAAAATTTGTTTTACCAAGAGCCCCATGATAGGAATCCATCAGACCTAGAATTTTTACTGGGGTGGCTAGTATTGGTGTTTTAATTATAATTTAAATTGAGTTCAAAAAATGATAAGATCTAATTCACCTCACCTCATTGGTTTTGATCCATAGGTTGAAAGTTCTATTATGGAGAGACTAAGAACCATACAAATAATAAAAAATGAATGGAGGGAATTTTTTTATGGTTCCATTGAGAAGTTCCCCATCCTCAACTTCTTCTTCCACCAGAGTAGCTTTAGATATTGAAAACATAGAAAAAAACATGGAAATTTTAATTGAACCTTGATTGAACTTTAAGAACTAACATTTATTAATTAAAAATACCATCAATAACCTAATAAGAAATAATTATTTTAATTGAGAACATGTATTATCCAACTCTTTAAAATATTTAATTTCATGGAAGGAGAGGTCCATAATAGGTATATTAGATAATTGACTAATTTTTATAGTAATTTAAATTCTATAGGATTATCATAGGATCATGTTAGTTGGAAGTTTTTCCCCTTCCCTCTTGAAAGTTCAGTCGGGGATTGATCTACAACCCCAATCCTGGAGAAGTTACCAGCAGGTAATTGATAAAAAATTCATTCCTCCATAAGTACTTACCTACCTTAAGTAAGACTTGGGTAGGGATATAAATTTATGGGATCAAACAACTGAGTTGAAAAATTAACTATAATATTTTGTAGAGATTCAAGAAATTGACTATCTATTTTTAACATCAGTCATTAAATGATCACCATTTCTTGGTATTATTTTACTAACATTTAATAGAAAATGAATAAATTTGTTAGATTATTACTCTAGATGAGAATTAAAAGGAAAATATACCATTGGTGTTAGAGATTTGTTTTAGAGGTTCTCCTGAAACTCTCAACAATTCAGTACAAGATCTAGAAAAATACATGTATATGCAGTATAAATTTCTAACTCCACTTTACATTAAAATAAAATTTAAGAACACAAATATATTTTGAGAAATTTTTATTTGAACAAGTTATAGGAAATATCAACTCTCAAATATTCAAGGGTTTTCCATCTTTGTTTCACTAAAGACAATTACATCAATGGATTCCAAAAATTTCAAGGATTTGAAAGTTTCAATTCCATGTAATAGAGGCAGTTTCAACAACCACTATAAAATAAAAAGGACACGTTGAGTATTCCAATAATAATTTTGGAGCTAGTAACCCATAATATAAAAATATCACATTTCCAATAGAGATTTCATCTATCCTTTCAAACTAAACATTTTTAAAGAGGAAACTTTCAGCACTCTACAAGGTACTAACATGATATGAATCAAGTGACCTCTATGAAATAATTACTAAAAAAATTAAAATCTATCACCACCTAAAATCCACCCTCAACACTCATGGATCAAAACTAAATGAGGTATAAGGATAATACAATAAGATTATGACTATCGTCAATGCCATAACAAATTATGTCTTGTGTAAGCTTCCTTGCCAATCTATTATTTACCCAAGTATAATTTTAGTTTTATTACATTAAGGAGTGTCAAAGAGATATGAAGTAGGGAAGAATCACCGTCATATGAGAGATATGTAAGTGAATATCCAATTATTCATTTTGAATATTCCCAGTAAGATGAACTTGAAGCACTAGTGGAAACACATTTTTCAAGAATGAAATAAGGAAATCCAAAATATAGGATTTAAATCATCCTAAACTACCCTTTCATGAAAGGGTTAATCATCCTAAGAAAAATAGTGAAGACACACTACCACTGGATATTCTTATGTTATCCAAGAAAGTAAAGATTAGTATCTCTTGGCTGTAAGAAATCCTACAACATTTGAGGTATAAAAAATTAATCAAATAAATGTGCACCTGGTGGGGAATATTGAAAGGTTAGGAAAATGTAAGCCTTTGTAAAAAAAATTCCTCACTTGTAATCCCATAAATACCCTTGAAATTCCATGAAGCTTGTATCATTTATGTCCCCTTTACTATTGGTGAGCTAAAAAATTTCAATTAATTGTTTGTTTTAGTAGAATAAGTAAATTCAATGACTTACAATGTTTATTCATATATGAAAATATGAGAACTCAAACACACCTGAGTATTTATTCAACTTTCCAACCAAACTATTGGCTACCCAATAGGTGTTCAAGAATATGTTCTGGTAAGTGTATAAGGATTTTTTTTCAGTGTTGAATTATACATTTTGAACATGGATGATGGAAAAGGTAATGATCACTGTCTCATCATTATAGGTTGGTCATTCCTCATTACTACTAAAACCATAATAAATTTCAATGAAGGAAAAAATTCAATGACTTTTTTGTGACAAAATAGTGAATTCCAAAATCATTAAGTCAATGAAATATTTACATGAAGAGAAATATGTTTTATATTAAAAAAATAGGTAATTAACATGATCTTATAAAGAGTAAGTTTTCATGACCCAACCTAATGGGTCTCGACACGCAACAACCCCATGCTCGCCTCTATAGTCGATGTGCAGAAATAATAATCAAAAGGCATATCATTAATGAGAGGCATTTTCTTACTGTAGAAATATGCACACAACTAACCATATCAATGTAGAAGTGCATAATAATAATAAAATAAAATATGAAATAGATGTAATATAATTCATCTATTCAAAATCTATATGATGTACATGAGTAAGGCCATGAAAAATGAAAATTAATGGATAAAATTACACACCCAACAAGAAATATATCCCAACCTGATAAAATTATAAATTAAATTGTTATTAAATCCCAACCACTAATATCCAAGCCCTAACTACCATACACGGTCCAATGAATGAGGTATCTCTATACTCCCCTCTACTCTCCACCAACCTATCTGTCGTCTGCATAAGACATGATATGTGTGGGAAAACCCTATGTAGGAGTGAGTATATACATACCCATTAGGACACCCTGAATGATAAAGGGGTCAATAAAATACATTATTGGAATATATAAGTAGATAGCTCAACCCATTTAAGGTAAATAATAATCCAACCACATGTATATATATATATATGTTCAAACCAAAGAATACCATATGAGAGGGAAGGGGACATCCATATAACATCCCAACCATGAAATAGTGTCCTCAATTCCAGAATTCCATCGTTGATGCCCAGTACCTCACATACCTACCCAAAAGAAATTTCCAATTCAAGCCACACCTCGCTACTATGTTGTATAGTCGAGGGACACAATTTCTTGGGGGAGGACCCTTACCCTGGTACAACAGGAGGGTTCCACTCAGTAGATAGATAGAGGACCCAAGCCCTATCCAGGATGGAGGGTTTCACTCAAGTAATAGGTAGAGAACCCATGACATCCCAGCTAGAGTGTTTCGCTATAATAATTCGTAGAGGTCATATTCCTATCCAAGTTGGAGGGTGTAACCCTTGTAGTTGATGACCCATGCCCTGACTCTATTGGAGGGTGATGTTCAAATAGAATATAGAAGACCCATGACTTACCCAATAAGAGGGTTTCATTTTCTAAGTTGAGGACCAAAGCCCTTACATCATAGGAGGGTGCCACACTATGGATATGTAGAGGTCACATTCCTAGCCCAGCTAGAGTTTTTCACTATAATATTTGATCAATGAACATACATTACACACCATAAGGGTGACAATCTAAGAGTAGGTAGATAACCCATACCATAACCCATAGGAGTGTACCATTCTATAGATAGCTAGAGGAACCATCCCCTATGCCAGTATGAGGGTTCCACTTTAGTGCCTCTGGTGATCCTTCCTGATCATAATTGTCATCAATAATCACTTAAAATCATCACACCTAGAAAATAATTCATCAAATCACAAATCCCACTTTGGTGTCCAACTTCATGTTCTATGTGGAACAAACATATGATAGGCTCCTCATGGGCCAATATCAATGTCAAAACAAAGAAGATATGATAGGATCATATTTCATCATAAGAAAATAAGTGGTACATGGAATGTAAGGGGGTCACATGGTGTGTGGTCCCACTCCATCACATTTTTGTGTCTTTTCTGATATATGAATCACTTCTCGTATATCAATTCATAGAATGCAGGTGGACTACATGGTGTTCCTCATCCACCCAAGGTCTTGCCTATGGTCCTTAGTCTTGTTCTTATATACTACATGACTCTGTATACTTTGGGTCATGTAATGTACCTGGATTATCCTAAGTCCACGTAGTCATGGAGTAAATGCTAGGATACAAACAAATGGTCATGCGACTTGTGGGGGTCCCACATGATGTGTGATACTTATAATTTCATGGAACCATAGTTTTTTTAAGGCCCTACACAACATGTGTTTATTTTACTACATGGAATGTAGTCATTTTTTCATAGAATCTATAGATCTACTCTGGTGTTCCATATCTGAACTCACCAGCAGAAAAATATCCTCTAGTACTCCCTAAATTGAAGGTAAAGTCTCTGTTATTTTTTTGGGTTGTTCATTGGTCATAAATTGTATACCAATTCATCCCATGGTCCGTCAACTGCCCCACATGCCTCTATTGCACCTTAGTTGTCCTACATCTTAGATCAATTGAATCCAACACCAATTCTACCAGGACTCATCCCAAATTATATCCTTGATCAGTTATATATTCATCAAATATATAACCATCATGAATCTAGGGGTCTGATTGGTATTTGTTCCAACTAACAATGTTTAATCATGACCTAGTGGTCGAATGATTACTAATAAGAAAACTTTGTTGGATAAAGGAATAGTATCAAGGGTTTATCAATCGTTTTCCAAGTGTTAATTTTCACATAATACAATTTGGATTATTTGGGGTGATAAAACAATTGAAAAATAAATTAAACATGTACATATGTGCTTGACTGTGATCAATTCACACAGATAAAAGAATAAGAATTTTTCATGTTCAATCAATTTAATCAATTAGGGAATAGAACATGAATTGATCATCCCAACATGCTTTTAGATCTTTTTTATGGACAACACATTCTCCAACTATGAATATGAATCATTGTGTTTTCTACGTCTCAGAATACCCCAATCTGGAGTTCTTTTGTTGTCATATTTTTCTTCACCAATGGATGATAAGAATAACATCTCTTAATGGTCCTAGGTTTATGTTTCTAACCCTTAAAATATTTCCAAAATAGTGTATTTAAAGGTAAGTTGGATGAGGTTAACTGAATTAAATAAATTTAATTATTTATTTTACTCAACGTAACTATCCAAAGTCTCTTTTATCTAAACACCCCATGCTAAACAATTTAAGGTCAGGCCTATAGTAAACATTGTATTATGAACTCAACTATGGTCTCAAATTAATGATCTAAGGTTTCTTTTAATGGTTTACACATTTTCATTAAAAAATATTCTCTACATAATATAAAATATATTACATATTTTTAAAAAATTAAATATGTAAACATTGGGTTTCAGAATAACATGATGTATTAGATCCTATCTCCAAAAAAATATGTAGAAATATTCCAAAGAATTAAAAAGAAGAAATAGGGTATGTACATCATTTCCTCCTTGAATATTTTCAATGTTCAAATTAAATAACTAAAAAAAGCTCTAGATACTGGGCTTGTGTCTAGCTCTCCCGCTCACAATATATTTCATATGTACACTCATACTCTCAAATCACATGAACTAAGGGGATGGTCTACCCATATAGGTTTCTCTCCTTCTGATCCTCAATCTCTAATGGGTGCTCTGTAATAGTGGTGCCATCCTCGATGTCTAGATCTACAGGTTCAATAACGTACATGGGTTGATGCCCATATATCCTCAAATACGAAACATGGAATATTCCATACACCCTATTTGACTATAGGGTTATGAAAAGTCTATAAGAAACCTCAGATATCCCATAAACGATCTAGAAAGGCTAGATGAACCTCATGGATTACATTCCTCCTCAGATTATTCTCTATAATCCTTATTATGGGAAGACTCTTAGGAAAATTTCGTCTCCTGGCTCAAAATAAAAGTGACTATGACGTAGACTTGCATAAGATTTTTTCCTACTCGGGGCTACACTCATCCACTCACAGATGACTTGATCCATATCCATCATTTCTTACACTATATCTAAACCCATAAGTGATTCCTTATTAGTCTCTATCTAGCATAAGGGTGACCAATAGGGTCTCATATACTAGTCCCTGAAGGGTTCCATGCCGATTGTAGAGTGGTCTCTATTATTGTATGAAAACTCTAAAAAAGGAAATGATCCTCCTAGCTTCGACTGATGTGTAACTAGAAATCCTTCAACATATCCTCGAACACCTGGATAGTGTGATCGGTCATCCCATATGTATGGGGGTGAAAGGTTGTAGTCATCTTCATATTGGTCTGGAATACCTCCAACAGTCCTCTCCACAACCACAATGTTAACCGCATATTATAGTTAGAGAAAATAGTCAAGGGAATTTCATAAAGGGTAAAAATATTCAGTATGTACATATTCCTCAAACACTCCACTAAACTCTACTCCCTGATTATAATGAATTGGGCCAACTTCATGATTTATAAAACTATCAAATAGATAGTGTCATGGACCTTCACTTTCCACATAATGACTATAACAATGTCCATGTATATGTCATCACATTTTCAATATGGGGTCTCAGGGGGGTGTAAAAAAATGTTGAAAACTTTTACTCATCCTTCACCTACTAAATGGTGAGGAACTATTAAATGAACAAATCCATGCTCCATCTCATGTCATACTACCAAAATTTTGTTGATGATATTTCTACATCATTACCACACCAGGATGTACAAATAAAGGGGAATTGTGAAAATTCATCCTCACATCCTCCCATATCATAACTTGGACCACTATTCATCCCTGAAAAATGATAACATGATTCCCTCCAATATAAAATCCATATAGTTAATCTATTGTAGATATCTAGTCATTCAAGATGTCATATCAGATATCCCCCATCTGGGACTCTCTCACACGTTAGAGGAAAAGAGTACTCAACACTATAGACTAAACTGAAGCCACACAATCATACATCACTAGGGCCAGCTGCATGAAATAAAACTACTCATAATCCTCCTATACCAAATAATCCTGGGTGTAAGAACCCGAACATTCGTTTTAGGTATGTTTTTTCTTTTTTCGGATTTTTTAAGAAAAATGAACTTTCTGGAAATTTTTGAAGTACACGCCGTGTACTTTCTGAGTACAAGCCGTGTACTCTTCTCCAGCTCGAAGCTGTGTGCTGGCCATGCCCAGTCCACACACACGGTGTGTAGGGATGACGTGGAGGCTGATTTTGGCAGAGTACGGAAAAACTGACTACACATCATGTACTTTAAAAATACACGTCGTGTACTTTTCTTTTTTTGTTCACTAAACGGACCGGGGTCGCGCCTGAAGCACAGAAACACCTCTTTCTAGATCCTGTTCGTTCGAGAGTGACCCGTACGACAGAATTTTCGACGAGCTCCCATCTCCTAGACCGTTATCCGATTTGAGCACGATCTATTGCGTTGGAATCGCAGTGGTAAGATCTTCCTTCTTCTTAAGCTTCGTTTTCTTATTCCTCATTGTTTCCAAGTTATCATGGGTTGAGTGTTTTGTGTGTTTTCTCAGATTTACGATGTTCTAAGGGAAATCAATCATTGTGGTTCACATATATCGATCTCCTAGGATCGAGGTAGGTGTTTTGTGCCTTTCTGTTGAAAGTCGATGAGTATTTTGTGAAAATTCCACAAATTCCCTTGAGAGGGGAATTTTGGGTTTCTTGTTTTACCCCGGCTGTTTTCCTGCTTTGCGTGACTGTTGTAGTAGAGGTTTATGCTTGTGGGTAGAGTAATTTTATTTGTGCTCAGGTTGCTTTTCCATCTCTGTTTTACTATTTAGCATTGCCATTTTCCATGTCTATTTGTAGGATAGTGGGATGTTGCTTTATCTTTTTTTTTTGAGCCTTAGAATGATAGCCAAGTAGTTCTTCAAGTTTACTTGGATGATGTACGCGCACTGAGCATGTTTTATTTCCACACAGGACTATGAGTACCTGGTGTAGCAGACCATAGGGATATTTGACGTAAGGGCTTCTCCAGAGTGTCTTTTAATACGATGTGAGACCATATGGGGAATTGACAATGAGTGCTTCCCCAGATATTTTGTAGTTCCTCGATGCGGGCCACAGGGGGAATGAGACGTTGAGTGCTCCCCTAGAGAGCCTTTAGTACGATACGAGACTATATGGGGAATTGACGGTGAGTGCTTCCTCAGAGAGTCTATTACTAATTTCAAAGTTGAACCAGAAGGGTGAGACTGTGTGTTCCTCCTAGAGGGTTGCAAGAACTTATAGGTTGAACCATAGGGGTTAGGCTATGAGAGCTATTGAGAGGGTTACCTTTTTCATTATTGTTGTTAGTTTTTTACTTGTGTACTCTGTTTGTTAGAACTGTGGATTGTAGCTGCTTGTGCTTTCATGTTTACTGCTTCATGTTTTATTACTACCATGTATTCATTGACTATTAGGCACAAAACTTTGGGTGATTTCCTACTGGGACTATATCTCACACCCTGTTTGGGCCATGCTTTTGGGCCCAAGAAGACTATGTTGCTATAGGTATAGATAAGGTCAAGCACCCTTCTACTTCAGGTTCTTGATTGCACTGGAGTTGGAGAGCATGGGACCGAGCCCTGGCTTGCGATGCTGAGGAGTTTACTTTTTTTTCTTTTTCTTTGTTTTCTTTTTTACTTCATCAAGTTGGTTTGTTTACTACTTTCCATAGGCATATGTACCTTGATGCATAATCATTACTTTATACATTGCTTCCGCTATTCAGTTCAGTTGTTGTATGTTGTTTATTGTTTCCGTTATTGTGACTGGTTGTTCTTTCGCTGTATACATTACCGAATGAGGGCATAGTTTCCCTACCGACTCACCATGGCCCTCACTGCTAGTCGGCAGCCTCTGGCATTCGGGGAAACGCGCTTGAGGTCATGTGGCGAACCAGGTACGGGGCACCAGTGGAGGGGATCCGGATTTCGGTCGTTACAAAGTGGTATCAGAGGAGTTGTTTTCTCTTTCTTTACTGTTTGGAGACTTTATCCAGGGATAGGATGGATTCGGTACTTGTTATTAAGCTGTGCTCGGGAGTAGCTAACCCGTGTATAGAGAAAATCCATACTGCCTCGTTAATTACAGTTCTGGTTTTGAGATTTTATGGTTGATTTGATTTCACCTAGAGTGATTCACATGACTTGTTCTATTATTGTTTTGATATTTTGGTTATATTTCTGTCGCAACCTGATGAGATGAGGGTATGACATCTCATGCATCACATAGGCACTTGTAGAATCACATGCCATGCATTTTTTCCATGTCATCTAGGGTGCATTAGCGATTCATGTTGTTGTGATAGACTTCATGTAGATTATGCATGCTATTGTGATAGATTATTGATAGAATCCCTGCTATTATGTTAGAGATATATTTGTTTTCCCTTGTATGTGACTGTAGGAGATACCAAGCATTGATTCGTGGGGAGTATGGGCCCTCACGAATCAGAATTTGGCACCTATTTGCCCTGTTTTTAGTGTTTCTTGGGTTCTGTGCAGTTTCTGAGCTACTGCCCAGAAAAACCCAGAATACATGGTGTGTACTTTTTGGATACACGCCGTGTAGTTTTCAGGCCATGTCACTGACCGTGTGAGAAGAACACGGTGTCGTGAAAGTAATTTTAGGAACACGCCGTGTATGGTAGGTACAGACCATGTAGTAATGATCCATGTTTCCGGTCGGGGAAGCTCGAGAAACACACACTGTGTTGTAACGGAACATGCCGTGTAGTCCCTTCCAGGTACCTGACCATTTCACAAACAACATGGGTCGGTGTGACCTACTCTCAGACACGTCGTGTTGCTTTTGGAGCATGTCGTGTAGTCTTGCAAAGTACTCGGTCGTGTCACGAACAACACAGGATGGTGTCACCATGCCTATACACGCCGTGTTTGTTCGGAGAACGCTGTGTAAGGTTCAGCCGGGTCGACAGTCGTGTGTTTAACAACACGGGTTGCTAACGCCTTGTCCACTACATGTCGTGTCCGCAGGGAACACACCATGTAGTCTCAGTTTAAGAAAGCCGTGTAAGGGACCCAGGCAGGGGAATAGTTTTCAAGTACACACCATGTGTGGGGTCAAACACACAGTGTAGTTTGAGTTGTACACGACATGTAGGGTAGGAGTACACGCCCATGTCAATGGATTAAGAAGACACGCCGTGTAGTTTTTATAAATTCCGTGTACTTTTCTTCTTTTTCAATAAACGGATCGGGGTGCTTCCTTGACTCCTCATTCAGGAGTAGCACCACCAGTTTCTCACCAGTTGGGGAACTGGAGTTCTTCCAGCCATTCGGGCCAAGGTGGATGTCGAGGCCGTGGCGATCAGCCACCAGTCCCTCTGCATCAGCAGGGTGGATCAGCTCAGAGTGGTCAGCCAGGGGCGCAGGGCCGCGGTTCAAGCCAGTCTTTCGCCATGGAGTAGATCTATCAGGAGCAGGATCCCGACCCTTCTACAGTTTGAGGTACGATTTTACTAGCCTCAGTTTTATCTTTAGCCCTTTTCGATACTGTTTTTACACATAGTTTAATCTCTGTTTCTGTCGTGGAAAGCCTTGGGCTCTACATCTTTTCTTCTTCCGACTCGTTGACACTAGACACACCTTTGGGGACACGGACATCTAGTGTACGCCATTGTAGAGAGTGCCCTCTCGAGGTTGCAGGGTATCGTTTCTTATTGTACCTCTATGTCCTAGAGATGACAGGCTATGATTTCATCCTCGGGATGGACTAGTCGGTTCCCTTCCAGGCCATCGTCGACTGTTATCGCCGCAGAGTGAGTTTTGTTTCACCAGAGGGTGATTCTTTTCTCCATATAGGCGAATGGGATGTTCAGTCGAGTCGAGAAGGACTCGAGCATCATGGGCTAGGAAGGGTGACAGCCCAGATTGCTAGTCTTTATCTGGATGATCAGGGGACTCCAAAGTTGGACTTCCCTCCAGTGGTGGAAGGTTTCAGGGATGTCTTTCCAGAAGACTTTTCGGGTTTCCCTCCAGAGCGTGAGGTAGACTTTTCTATCGAGCTCATTCTAGGAGCAGCACTAGTGTCCATTCCTCCATATAGGATGGCTACACCTGAGTTGCAGGAGCTCAAGAAGCGGTTGGAGGAGTTGTAGGCAAAGGGTTTCATCCATCCCAGTACTTCTCCTTTGGGTTCGCCTGTCCTTCTTGTGAACAAGGAAGACGATACCCTTCGGCTTTGTGTGGATTATCGAAAGCTGAGCCAGTTGACGGTCAAGAACCGATATCCCTTGCCGAGGATCGATGACCTATTTGATCAGCTTCTAGGAGGCTAGGTGTTCTCGAAGATCTATTTGAGGTTTGTTTATCATCAGTTGTGTGTTATCCCATCAGATATACCTCTGACAGCCTTCAGGAGTAGGTATGGTCTATACGAGTATACAGTTATGCCGTTCGGTCTCACGAACGCGCAGGCATTTTTCATGGCATTGATGAACCGAGTGTTCCATACTTACTTGGACCCTTTTGTCTGTGTCTTCGTGGACGATATCTTGGTGTACTCTCACACTCGACACGACTATGCTACCCATCTTGAGATCGTTTTGAGTACACTAAGAGAGCATCGGCTTTATGCTAAAATCTTGAAGTTCCACTTCTTGATGGATCATATGCACTTCTTGGGTCACATCATCTCAGAGGCAGGAGTATCTGTGGACCCAGAAAAAGTGAGAGGTGTAATTTCCTGGGAGTAGCCGAAGAAGGTTTTTGAGGTACGGAGTTTCTTAGTGATGGATGGATACTACAGATGCTTCATTCATGACTTTTCTCATCTTGCAGCACCTTTGATAGGTCTGACCAAGAAGGGGGCGAAGTTCTTATAGTCAAATTCTTGTGAGTCAGCCTTTCAGGAGATGAAAGGGAGGTTGACTTCAGCACCGATACTAGTCTTGCCAGAGCCAGGAAAGAGCTACACTGTTTATTGTGATGCTTCGGGTATCGGGCTGGGAGCTGTGATTATGCAGGGAGATGGATTCATTGCGTACGGTTCTCATTAGTTGAGGCCACATGAGAGGAACTACCCTACGCACGATCTGGAGTTGGTAGCTGTTGTTCATGCCTTACACTGTTGGAGACAGTATCTTCTGGGAGAGCACTTTTTGGTCTTCACCGACCACAAGAGTCTCAAGTATATCTTCACTCAGCATGATCTAAATCTGAGATAGCGCAGGTGGGTTGAGTATCTTCAGTATTTTGATTTCAAGCTTTCCTATATGACAGGAAAGGGAAACGCAGTGGCAGAAGCGTTGAGCAGGAGAAATCAGATTTAGGCAGTTCAGGAGGCGAGCAGTGAGTGGAAGCTTATGGATCTGTTCTCTAATATGCATCTACAGGTGCCTGACAGACAGGCGCATACTTTCCTTTCTTCTGTAGTTGTTACCTCTACACTTCTTGATTGGTTGCATATGAGGCATCTATCAGACTCAGAAGGCTTAGTCCTACGGGAGAGTGTGTCAGGAGAGGACCCTCTTCCTGGATGGACAGTGGGAGAGGATGAGATCTTTTGGTTCCAGGGATGCGTATGGGTGCTATAAGACATACGCGAGGAGCTGATGCGGGACATTCATCCCTCAGTTTGGGTAGTTCATCCTGGTGTCACCAAGATGTATCATGATCTTCATTGCCAGTACTGGTGGCCAGGTATGAAGAAAGATGTTGCTGGTTTTGTCATGAGATGCTCTACTTTTCATCAAGTGAAAGCAGCGCATCAGCAGCCAGCAGGCATTTTACAGCAATTACCCATTCCGGAGTGGAAATGGAATGATGTCGCGATGGACTTTGTGACTGGATTGCCGAGGATGCCTTGTGGAAATGATGTTGTTTGGGTTGACGTCGACAGGCTCACGAAGGTTGATCACTTCTTGTCGATCATGGAGACCTTTAGTGTCAATGATCTAGGACAACTTTACATCCGAGAGATCATTCGTCTGCATGGAGTTCCACACTCCATTGTTTCAGACAGGGGTACGCGTTTTACCTCTTGGTTCTGGCAGGGACTTTAGAAGGCCTTGGGTACACAGGTACTTTTGAGTACAGCATCCCATCCCCAGACTGATGGCCAATCCGAGCGCATGATCCAGGTTCTTGAGGATATGCTCTGAGCTTGAATTGTAGACCTTGGAGGTTCTTGAGAGAAGCATATCCCTCTGGTGGAGTACGCCTACAACAACAGTTTCCAGGAGACCATTCAGATGGAACCATACGAGGATTTTTACGGTAGGCCATGCCAATCACCCTTGTGCTGTCTGGAGGTAGGAGAGGTAGATTTGCTGATACCTCATCTCGTTGAGGAGACCTTAGAGCAGATAGAGCTGATTCGGAAGAGGATGGCTACAGCATAGTCTCGACAGAATTCTTATACTGATCAGTGGAGACGACCTCTGGAGTTCAAGGTCGGGGATCAGGTTTTACTGCGTGTCGCACCGAGATTGGGACACAAGAGGATTCGGAGACAGGGTAAGCTTTCACCGTGGTACGTTAGGTCTTTTGAGGTCTTGGAGAGAGTGGGGTCGGTCGCCTATCGGTTGCAGCTACCTCAGAGGTACTGGTCCATGCATGACCTCTTCCACATCTCTCGGCTCCGAAGGGGATGCGTCATTCCAGGAGCATCTTATCCAGGTTGTCGATCTTAGTACGAAGGTTCTCTGCATGTGGTCTGTTCCTCTGGTATGGGTGCTTTGGTAACACGGGCGAGTACAGGACGAGACCTGGGAGAGGGAGGCTGATGTACGATCGCAGTGGCCGAAGCTATTCGAGGATTCTTCTTCTACACCACATTAGGGAAATTCGGGGATGAATTTATTTAAGGGGGAAAGTTTGTAAGAACCTAGACCTTAGTTTCAGGTATGTTTCTCCTTTTTCTGGAGTTTTTAAGAAAAATGAACTTTCTGGAAATTTTCGTAGTACATGCCTTGTACTTTCTCAGTACACAATGTGTACTCTTCTCCGGCTCGAAGCCATGTACTGGCCATCCCTAGGGCACACACACGGTGTGTAGGGATGACTTAAAGGCTGATTTTGGTGGAGTACGGAAAAACCCACTACACGTCGTGTACTTTAAAAATACACATCGTGTACTATTTTTTCACTAAACGGACTGGGGTCACGCCTGACGCACAGAAACACCTCCTTCTAGGCCCCGTTCGTCCGAGAGTGACCCGTATGGCCGAATCTTCGATGAGCTCCCGTCTCCTTGACCGTTCTCCAATTCGAGCATGGTCGATTGCATTGGAATCGCAGCGGTAAGATCTTCCTTCTGCTTGAGCTTCGTTTTCTGATTCCTCTTCGTTTTCGAGTTATTGTGGGTTGAGAGTTTTGTGTGTTTTCTTAGATCTATGATGTTCTAAGGGGAATCAATCATCGTGTTTCACGTATATCGATCTCCTAAGATCAAGGTAGGTGGTTTTTCCATTCCTGTTGAAAGTCGATGAGTATTTTGTGCAAATTCCACAAATTCCCTTGGGCGGGGAATTGTGGGTTTCCTATTTTTCCCCTGATATTTTCCCGCTTTGCTTGATTCCTGTAGTAGAGGTTTATGCTTTAGGGTAGAGTAATTTATTTTGTGCTCAGGTTTCTTTTCCATGTTTGTTGTACTGTTTAGTGTTTCCAGTTGCCATGCCTAGTTGTAGGATAGTGGGTTGTTGCTTTATATTTTTTGTTTTTGAGCCTTAGACTGATAGCCAAGTAGTTCTTGAGGTTTACTTGGACGATGTACGCACGCTGAGCATGTTTATTTCCACACAGTACTGTGAGTACCTAGTGTAGCAGACCATATGGAGATTTGACATAAGGGATTCTCCAGAGTTTCTTTTAATACGATGCGAGACCACAGGGGGAATTGACGATGAGTGCTTCCCCAGAGAGTCTGTAGCTCCTCGACATGGGCCACTGGGGGAATGAGACATTGAGTGCTTCCCCAGAGAGCCTTTAGTACGATACGAGACTATAGAAGGAATTGACGGTGAGTGCTTCCTCATAAAGTCTATTATTAATTTCATAGTTGAACCAGAATGGTGAGACTGTGTGTGACTCCTAGAGGGTTGCTAGTACTTATAGGTTGAACCATAGGGGTTAGGCTGTGAGAGATACCCAGAGGGTTACCTTTTTCCTTATTGTTGTTGGCTATTTACTTGTGTACTCTTTTTGTTAGAACTATGGATTGTAGCAGCTTTTGCTTTCCTGTTTAATGCTTCTTGTTTTATTAATGCCATGTAGTCATTGACTATTAGGCACAAATATTTGGGTGATTGCCTATTGTGATTGTATCACACACCGTGTTTGGGCCATGCTTTTGGGCCCAACCAGACTATGTTGCTGCAGGTATAGATAAAGGAAAGCGCCCTTCTACTTTAGGTTCTTGATTGCACTGGAGTTGGAGAGCATGGGACCGAGCCGTAGCTTGCGAGGATGAGGAGTTTAATTTGTTTTCTTTTGATTTGATTTCATTTGTACTTCAGCACGTTGGTTTGTTTACTGCTTTCCATAGACATATGTACCATGATGCATCATCATTACTTTATACATTGCTTCCACTGTTCAGTTCAGTTGTTGTATGCTATTTATTATTTCCTTTATTGTGACTGGTTGTTCTTCTGCTGTATACTTTACCGAATGAAGGCATAGCTTACCCACCAACTCACCAAGGCCCTCCCTACTAGTTGGCAGCCTCTGGCATTCGGGGAAACACACATGTGGTCATGTGGCGAACTGGGTACGGGGCACCAGTGGAGGGGCTCCGGATTCGGGTCGTTACACTGGGACATACTGCTAAGGGTATATTCTACTACGTTTCCCTTCCCTGAAGTGACGAATATCTCAAATTCATATTCCTTCAGGAACTCCAACCTACACCACTATCTTAGGTTCAACTCTATGTGAATACATAACTAAGACTCTGATGGTCTAAGTAAAATATGAAACACTCTCTTGGAAGATAGTTCCTCCACATCCTCCGAGAAAAGTCTATCACTAATATCTCTAGGTCATGAGTTGTGTAGTTCTACTCATGGGGTCTCAACTACCTTAACCCATATGTGATAACTTCTTACCGATGCATTAATACATATCCAATACCAGCTCATGAGGCATAAAAATACACTACATACTTCACACCCTCCTCTAGTAGTACCAAAATATGATAACTCATTATCCTTAGCATGAACTCCTCAATGTCTTTATAAAACTACTCAGTTCAGGTAAAGGCCACCCTTTATGCATCAAATCTGTCAATATGGTTTCAATCCTGGATATGTGTGCCACAATCCTCCATAGAACCCCTACAATCCCATAAAACTTTGCACCTCTAAAATGATCTTGGGCGGATCCCCAGAAACCGTTGAATCAATATTCACTGATTCCATGGATAAAGCATGTTTCGAAATTACATTACCTAGGAATTGAACCTCGTAAACCTAGAACTATAACATTGAGAGCTTGCAATAATTCTAGTTCTCCTAAAGAAAATGTATAACCATTATCAAGTGCTCTACTTGATTCTCCTTTGACGTAGATTATATGATTATGTCATCAATGAGGACAACAAAAAATTGGTACAAGAACAACTAAAAGACCTAGTTCATTAAATCCATAATCACATTAGGGGTAATTCATCACACTAAATAGAATTACCAAGAACTCATATTGTTCTTAGCTTCATAGAAATTCCAACATTGGAATATCATCTTTGTGATATCTCAACTAGTTGTATTCATACCAAGGATAAATTTTCTAGAACCATATTATTCCTCATAATTGGCCAAAGTGTTCATCAATCCTTGACAAGGGGTACTTGTTCTTCAGGGTTGACTTTTTATTTGATGTTTAAGTGATTCCAATTTGGAAATATTCTATGTTAGAAAAAAAATTATGATTTTTAAGGTTAAACTATTTTTTGGGATAATGATTATTATTTTTCTGGAACATAAGTTAGAAGGTATATATTACCTTGGGGACATATTGTTTATGTGGTGTCAAGGTGAAAAAATTTATTTTGAGAAATGTTTATTGTATTTTTTGTAACATTAAATGATTAAGGTGCATCTGGAAAATTACGTATTTATATGTGATTATATAACAAAGTGAATTATATTATTTTAGGGATAAATATTGAGTTAGTTTCAAGAAGTATATAAAATTTAGCTAGAGATAATATTATAATGGTTTCATGTCAAAGTGATTGATCTTAATTAAGTATAAAAGTTATGTTTATTTAGGATAATATATGATAAATTTTTTTATGGTTTTTGTGTTTAGAATTAATTCATGATTATTTAAGAGTGTTTTTTGGGGATAAATATTTTTTGAATTGGAAATGTTTCAATGGTTAAAATATAATGAGTTTATATCATTATATTATTGTTTATTCATAATGGATATTATCATAACACGTGCTAATCACTTTGGTTCTAATTGATATAATGAACCTAGTATAGTTAGAAATGTTTAAGTAACTTATCCGTTCATGATTTTGGTTCTTAAAACCTTAGTGGGAAGATAGATTAACTAATCATGTTGTAATTAGAGTATTTGATAATTCATAATCTAATTTTATTGTTTTAAATATATTAAAAACAATTCATCAGGATGGTAAGGAGAAAATCTCAAAAAAAAAATCTCATCCCTCCCAAATGAATTTATTGTACTATTTTTTTAAAAAGCTTGTTTATGTGACCCTAGCAATTTTTTATAACATTTAACTCATTTAAAAAATACTTTATAAAATATCAAATATTTCACTTATTATTAAATATTATTGTATTCCATCAAAATCATTAATTCGTATATTTAAATTGCAACATTCCCATGTTACCCAACTTGGGAATTACTGTAAGAGACTTTGTCAAATATTCACAATGTCATAGACAAGAAAAGGACATGCAGTTATTTATACAGCTACAAAATAGGGTGATAGTGGATGTTTTTTAAAAATTTGGAACAAACCATGTATTAATGTACCCTAACCAAGTTTTAAATCACCCTAATCAGATCTTGTTTTAAATTACCCTGTGGTATGGACAAGAGAGTGTGAAGGCAAGAGTTTCACAAAAGAGAGGGTATTCACTAAGTGTATGGGTTTCATGAAGTAAATATGTTTTATGAAGGTTCTCAAAATTTGTGATTTTATTTGTTTTATGAAATTAGGCATCCAAATGGATATGGAAAACACTATTTCATGAAAAATTGGATTTTTTCAAGAATTGGAGTTTCACAAAGCATGGAAATCTTACATGAACAACATTCCTCATGGATATATGTTTTAGGAACCATCCTAAAACATTAATCCATATATGGAAGGTATCATGTGAGGTAATTCATGAAGGATAACCCATGGGGAAATGAGCTATGTGAATTCTCAAAACTATTTGGAGTTTTGAGAATTGACAGTGTGATGACACTACTCGGCATGTACTCTCCCAAATAATTAATTAAGGGGGTTATTTATATTCTTAGTGGAATAGATATCCCCAATTCAGTGAAATATGGATCCAATACCAAAATATTAATATATTCATGAGGGAAGTGGTGCCTTGAACTAGATTTATGTCGCGTGGAGGTTACCACACCAAGCTTTGTGCAGTCGTATTACTTGTATTAAACAAATTCATGATAAGAAGAGGTTACCCCATCAATATCCATTTGTATGGAGAATTATATGAACAAGTGTTATACTTCCATGAGGTCACCACCTCATGCCCTATGTGACTGTGCATCTTTTTTTATTCAGAGTTACACTTCGTGGATCTCTCCAAATTAGGTTGCACACGGTATCGGACTTTTGTGAACTGAAGTTATTCTATACAAAGCTTACCATATTTAATGGAAGTTTGAATTTTAAAAATATTGATAATTAGGAAATTTTTCACTCTATATAAATTTTTAGTTCTACAAAAAAATTACTCTATTCCAGAATCACACTTGCTGACCATTTTCAACAATCTGACTTCAAACAACTATAACATATGTTTTATAACATCATTCAATCTCTAGAAACATTGAAATAAAAGCCTAAAAAACTATTCCTTTGGGTCATATTCAATAGTGATAAATCTATTCATGGACTCATTTTTCAATTCCAATAGTTATAATAATATAATAAAAATATATATAAGTTCAATCTTCTTTTTTCACTGGGGTAGTTTGTTCAGAATCTGGTAGCATGATCGGTATCTTTTGGGAGGAGGTCTAAAGAAAACATAATAATGTGTTTGAATTTTTTGATGTTTGTGATAAACTATACATGTCAATGTAATTGTACATACCTATGTTTTAAATTTTTATAAGTATTGTATATTTTGTTTATTATTGTGTTGTGATGTAAATTTAATTCATATTGAATTCTATATTTATTATTGCAGTGTGTTGTTAATTTCAAATGTACATAGGTGCAACATAGATTTTATCAGTTATATTTCTATCACTGATAAATGTTCCCATTTTCCTCACTAAAAATTAAAAAAAAACCCTTTATTAGTGATAAAACAATGCCGATAAAGGGTCCAATTTATTAGATTTTTATTTAGCACTGCTAAAATGGGATTTTATTAGTGCTCTTTTTAGTGATTATATAATTCTTTATATTTTGAAGGCACCTATAACATCAGTGCTTTTTTAGGATTGAGGATGTGAAGTTATAGCATTGATAAAGCATGTATCTTCAGTAGTAAATTAATAATTAATTGGGTACAACTAATTTTAAATTCATTAAAGCATGTGTACCTTGAAAAAAGTTTCTTTTGATGATCAAATTTATAAATCGGCTTATCATTCATTAGGATATGGATGTTTTGATATTTGATAACCATAATTCCATTCCTATTTTTAAAATTCCTCTTTTAATGGTGGATTGATGCACTTCAATATTCAATATCACGTTATATGAAATGTCCACAATTTCAAAAGAAAATCTTTGAAAGACTTATATTGATGATTATATTTAAAATAATTAGACTATAATTTAATTAAATTATAAATATGAGAAGTGTTGGATAATTGCTAATTTGATTTTCATTCCCACTTGAATTTAAGGGAGAGTTTTAGGGTAAAATTCTAAAGTGGTGGTAGAGTTCTTTTTATGGGAATGGTTTATTTGGAAATAGTATATGGATTTTAATAAAGATTAAATCCGTCCATCTATCTAACTCTCTCTATAAATTGATATATGGAAATATGACAGAAAAAACACCAAAATTGTCAAGAGTGTCACTAATACTTTCCCAATTTTGATTAATAATCATTATGCTAGGAACTTATTGATTTAAAAATATTTTAGTAAAAAAATATATACATTAAAATTTAGATGATATACTTTTTTATGAAACTTCATTTGTTATATTGATTTAGCAATAAAATGAAAAATATTTTTTAATGTTTACTTTTATCTACATTCACTTAATTTTTAATAAGAATATTATTTTATTGTATTTTATGTTTCTAGAGTCACTATATTGAAATTTCCAATTTTAAAAATACTCATGAAAAATATGATTCAACTATTCATCATGTTTTTCACATCCCCTTCCCAACATGGCATAAGAAAAATATGTTATTGCTAAGGATTTATACAAACTATCTCATGAACATAATGATAATAACAGTAAAATAATAATGATTTAACTAATTATGCTTTCTAAAATTTGAAGACCTAGTTTTCAGATATATTCTTTAATTTTGTTCATTGAGATGTACATTAAATTATTGGTATCATTTTGGACTCGTTTGACTGTAGTGAAAAGTTTTGAAAGTTACAATTGACTATGGCGTAATAGCACCAATGAGATATGTGTGAAGAAATTAATTTTTTTGATATTTTTCACCAATATTTTATGTTTATTTATTATAATAATATGAAAAATCCATTAACAAGTTTCATCATTTTAAACATGTTTTTAAATTAATTTTTTCTTTACTTTCACCATTCATTTTCCATTTACATTTCCATTCATCTTCTACCAAAATGATTTCATCACACCAAACATAACTTTAGAGTTTTACTTGAAACATAAGACCATTATCCATGAAAATATTCCAATTTTTTTATTAAAATAACATTAGTATTTGATAATCCAAATATAATGAATCTATATTATAATAAGAAATATAATCCAATCAATTATATGAATGGGTCTAAAATCATGCATTATTAAAATAATTATTGAAAACCCTCATAATAAATGTATAATTTTATAAGTAATTTTTATTAAGAAATTTAAAATATAAATCGATATGACGATTTTATATTATTCATGATAAAGTTTTTGAGATTGATAAAATGTAGTTGTGTTCTCTAGTGACTAATGATTTGGGTTGCAGAGTTATTTTGAAGATCTTCTGTGTTCTTCAAGATGACTATAGGGAAGAACTCAAGACTAATGATAGAAGTTTCTAGAATATCTATTGGATGATATAAAAATGATAAAGATAGATATATATAAATGGCAGTCATGTAATTATACAAGTTTCCATGGTTGATAAGGAAAAACTAATTTGAGGGTCATGGAGGAACTCCCAAATACAAAAAGGTAATATAAAATTTATTGAAATCTTGGAACCAAATATGTAATGGGATATTTTCTATATTTTAAAAAATTGTAAATTAAATTTTTGGTGAACTACATATAAAAACAAAAAAAAGAAAGAGAAAATATTTTTTTGTTTGAGTAAAGAACTCTGAGAGCAGTGATTTGATAAAAAAAGATAATCCTTATCAAAAAATACTAAGGAGGATATGATACTGATCTAAAGGTAATATATATTGGGTATCAAAGTAAAATAAATAATAGTATTTTTTGACAACTAGTGTTGTGAATGTTGTGAAGAAGTAATAGTTTTCTTGATACTATGGGTTTCCGAAATAGTGATAACTAAAGAAGATGAAGAATAATACGATGAAATAACCAACATGCATGAATATTCACCAATTATATTTATTAGGTTTAAGAACTTGAATTTTGATTTAGTATATCGAGTGAATTGTTTTTTGGAAATATTATGTGAATTTGAATTGTGGTCTAAGACCGAGTCTCATACATTTTTATTGAGGCTATTGTGGCATTCATATTCATAGTTAAGGATTTATATAGAGATAATTTTGTGGATGTTGGGAAATCCAAGAGGATGTCATATATTTACTTAAATAGTGATCATAAGGTAATACTAGCATATTCATGGTGAGAATTAATATAATATATGAAACTCAATAGATATAAGGAGATAATAATGTGACTCAGTTAATGCAGTTATATGCTTTTTGTGAGTACTGTGAGAGGTATAAAAGTGTATTCATAATGAGATGTTGTGATTGTGTGTAGAGAACCAACCATTTTAGTCAATATTTGATTGTTGTGAAGAATCATTGATTTTAGTGAAAAACAATCATGGTGGGGAGTGGTTCATAATACTAAACCATGTAAATACTTCTTGATATATTTATTTACATTAATTTCATTAGATGTGGTATGATTTATTGGTTAAGTATAAAATAGATCTATCTATATTTACTTAAAATAGAGGTTCATAACCATTGGGGTTATATTTTAAAAGAATAATTTGTAACTAGAGAAAAATAGGTAGCACCCAATTCACCCTACCTCTTGGGAGTCTACACCAATCCTAAGGAGAAATTCATATGAAATTAATCTTAAAAATGTGTCCCATGTTCTAGATACAACATATTTATAGGGTACAAATGATATTTGACTATCATGTTATGGGGGATCATAATCACTGGTAATTTGTCTCATTAGGTTCATACATAGTAATCTCATATAGAGTATATCATGAGTATTGGGCCCCCAATAGGAACACCACATATTTAGGTGTCATTGGATGCTTTTATCAATTAAAATTAAATTTTCTATAAAGTCTTGAATTCATTATCAATGTTAATATTTTGATCATGTAACTTGATTCGAAATTAAAAACATGATATTTATGTTTACATAGAGGTACCTTGCATCAGGTGCATCATTGGTGGTATGGAATTTATTGAATGGAAAAGATAGAAGTTAACACTTACTTGTAGAGGAAGATATATATCAGGCCCCATTAATAAGGATGGAATTACCTTTAATAAATCAATATCCATGGTAGAATAGTGTAATTCCATTTGTAATGGTTGTTAAAATAATAAATAAATAAGGTATGGATTGTGACACAAATCATGCATCCTTCTTATGAGATATCATGAGACAAATTGATTGTATTACATATAGAATATTTAGAGGTGGTTTTCACTACTTTAACTAAAGCTTATATCCTTAGGGGTTATGATGTGTTTCTAGATACTAATCTTTATCTATGATGTGACTCACTACTATTATTATAGGGGGATATAGGGTCATATAGAAAGCATATCCATAACCATGTCAATTTCTAATGAATTGGAGTTTTGGACATTTTGGGCCCCTCATTGGGGTTCAGTTTATGTTTATGTTTAAATGATCAAGGGAAAAAATAAAATCCTTATTATTTTATTTTATATTATCATGTCTTAACATTATTTACCCTATGTATTCACAAGTTTTAAGTGAATACAAAAGAAAAATATTTTTTCAATGAATATTGATTCAAAGCTTGTTTCATTTTTTTTGGTAGGTAATGGATGATTTAAAGACTTTTATTTTATCATGTAACATATTTTAATGTTACAATTACTTTATATAATATTCATAATGTTTTTTACATGTTCACTTGTTCATAAGCATCGAATATGGTTTAATTTGGGAGTGTTGAGTTAATGAGGGACAATGTGAAATTTTCATATGTTAAAACTACATATATATATATATAATTTAAAAATTAAACACTATGTTGAGTAACTATTACTACAAATATATTTAGAGAATATATCTAACCTCTAATGTTCTTTATAGAGAAAGAGAGGTTATGAGGACCTAAGGCCACATAATGATTTCCGAAATCTATGAAATTGGAATCAAATAATTTATTTGATGTTTAAAGAGCCTTGATTATTCTTTCTAGAAACCATATTTTAATTTTCAATGATCAATAATGATTTTTAATCATGTTATGATTATCTAGAATATTCTGGATTTGATTCCTTACAGTGAAAATATTTTCTAGTGAGAGAAACACGCATTTAATAAAAATAAAATCAGATATGGTTTGGATTCATATTTATCATGTTTATTTAATTCTAATAAGATCCTCAGGTTGATAACTATGTGGTTCTTCACCATAGTCGATGTCATGATGTTGATCCCATAGAAATAATTTTAATTTACCTTAATTTTTTTATCATATCATGTACTTGGTAAAAGTAGTATTTACATGATAAATTTCGAGAATCGTTGTATGTAAACCCCACACAAACATCATCAGTTTCTCAATATAATTTAGTTGAAACAATTTTATGGAAGTATTATACTTGTAATGTATAGAGGATGAGTTCATTACCACCCCCATAAAATGGTTTTTGTAGGTCACAATCATCCCTTACTGTTATAAAATCTTTTGGGGGCGCAAGTACTATCTTTGATTAGGAATTGTAAAAATAAATTTCATAGTTGAAAGAAAAGGTGAAATAATTTGAATATTTTAGGAAAATATAGGTTCAAGGATAGTAGAAAATGAAGAATGTCTTAGTTTATACATTCTAGAGGATTTAGACACTTTTTATGAGGGGATTTTCAGTTTAACATCTCACCTTGTATATATAAAATTAGTGCTCAATTCCATATTATAGTGCCTGAAATGAAAATATCAAATGTCAAATATGTATTTAAATTCTTCATTCACTTCTTGTGAACAAATTTTTTTCAAAATCTCTATTTTAATAAAGATAATTAAATATTTACATGAATTTTTTGCACAATGATTAACTAATTTTTATTTAGTTGGATTATTTTCTCAATTTTGTTTTAATTGCGAGATATTTTTTACTATTTTTTATTTTTAGTTTGTATATTATCTTTTTATATAAAAAAGTGGGACATTTTTTATTTTTTTAGTTGGTTTTTTTATGTAATTGGTTAATTATTTTATGTATAATAAATGAGATGTTTTTTATTTATGGATGTTTTATATAACATCACATTGAATTATTTTTATAAGTGACTTATTGATATTAATTGAATGTTATTTCAATAATTTAATATTAATTTATTATTTCATAGTTTTTTGAAAACATAAATATATTTTCTACTATGAATTTATTATGTAGACAAGTAGGATGAAACTCTATGGTTAATTTGTTATACGATCTAATATGTTGATTGAAACATGGGGTTTCTTCTAATATCATATAATGAGTTAGATTACTAAATTTTGGAGAATAATATGGATTAGTAATTCATGATTTGATAGAAATATATATTTCTTCAATCAAAATGAATGAATTAATTTTCCATTGACATGAGATGGTGTAATTTTATAGACATTAAAATTAATAGTATATTACTATCATTTAACTAAATTATATAATTCTAATAAAATTATAATTTAATTTAATATCCTGGATTTCTTGTTTATTTTGGTATTTTTTTATATTTAGTGCACCTATTTTATTTTGAGTTCATTTTTATAAATGATATCATTACATTATAGATAATTAATTCTAGTCATAGGCAGGGGTACCAACCATTGGATCCATAATAATCTTCATAGGTTAGTCTGGATGAATTATAGTTTTTTGATATATTATGTAAACATTATTTTGGATTAAATAATAAATGTTGCTAATTTATAGAATTTGATGTGATTTTTGTTTTGTTTTTATTTCATTTTCTATAATGGTGATTTGATGGATTTAATATAGGTTGATACTAGAGATGTGACAATAGTAGTTGGACATCGATGGATGTGGTGGAGCTATAGAGGTGGTGGGTTGAGGGAGGATACCTATTGGACTTCTGATATTTTTTATATATTAAAGATAATTGAATGTGTAATGGATAGTTGTGTAATACTCTTGATATATATAAGTATGTGTGTCATATATATTACTATTTTATATTATTCTTGGATACATTTTATTTTCTCAATTAACATATTATTAATTAAATTATAATTTATTAATTGAGTTTTCATTATTTATTTTCATTAATTTTGAGTATGTTTAATCCATCCATCGTTAATCAACAAAACTTCTAAAAAAATTAGGTGGAGTTTCATTTGTATTATTTTTTTGAAAACTAAAACTACCACTAAGTTGTTTATTGGTCATTTTGATATATTTTATTAATTAATAAAATATTTTTCAATTATAACCATCAACAAATTGGAAAGATGACACTTCTATAAACAACTTCTAAATATGAATAAATCGCTACCAATATGTTGTCAACCATGGTTTAGTATACCATCAGTAAATGGTTTAATGATGGTTTAAACCATCACTAACTACTAAAAACATAACTATATATTAATTCTCCAATAGTTTGAATAGATTAGTGAGTTGTGTGTTGAAATCATGTACATAACGTTAACATGATAATCCAATCAAAATTAAACTTAATTTACACATCTTTGAAAATGAATATCAACCACATTATATTAAGAATTATTTATGCTGATTTTTAGGTATTTCCCATTGAACACATGCAGGGGAGAAACATATACTTTATAGTTTTGATTTGGATTTATGTAACATAGGTATTTGGAGTCAAAATCCATTTTCATTCGAATTGATATATAGTGAAATGAATAGTTTTGAAGTATAATTTTAAATACCTCTATGATTTATAAGATTTGAGATTTTATTTTAAAAGTGAGAAACCAGTGTTTTTTGTTATAGTTATATTATCACCACAAAAGAATTTTGTTATGGAAAGTATAATTCTATGTATTTAATAATAATAAATTGATCTATGAAATAACAAATTAAATTATATATAAATGTTTCATTATTTACATCTGATGACAAATTCATTTAAGTAGGTGTACCATGTAAAAAGTTTATCTTTATGAAAACTATTATACGTGGACTTTTTTTTTCATTAGGAGACGAATGTTTTGAAATATGATAATTATAATTTCATTCCTATTTGTAAAAATCAAATTTTTATTCTATATTAATGCACATAAATATTACATATCACATCAAATAAAATTTTCTATATTCAAGACAATATATACATTGGCAGATTTTTGTTGATGATTATATTTAAGATATTTAAACTAGGATTTAATTTAATTATAAATAATAAAATTTATGGATAATTGATAATTTTATTATCCTTCATACTCGTGTTTAAGGGGGAGTTTAATGGCCAACCTCCTAGATTGGACGTCGTTGTTTTGTATATACATGGTATTTTTTGGAAACTCTATGTGGATTTTAATATAGTTTTAATCCATCTACATATGTATATATATATATGAGAAAATATGATTGAAAAAAAAAACAGTAAAAATATCAAGAGTTTGTGATATTATATTGGTTATTTCACAATAAATTGGTCAACATATAACATAATTCAAATATACATGATACTTTTTTTCTAGAACATAATTTATCATATTTATTTGATAAATAAACCTGAAATATTTTCAGAGGTTATTTTTATATTTTTCACATAATTTTTATAGTGCATATTCTTTGGAAATATTTTATGTCTCTAGAGTATTTATATTCTAATTTAAAATTCAAAAACTACTCATCATAAATATGATTTCGTTATTCATGTTTTGGACATTCCCTTCCCAACATGGAATAAAAAAATATATTCTTATTGAATATTTAAAAAAACACACTCCTAAAAACAATGATAATAAAAAAATGGTGACAATTAAATGAAGTTTTATTCTAAATTTATATGATCCATATTTGAAAAATATGATTATTGAGTGATGATTTGGTATCCCCAAACACCCATCAATAATTTCCCCATTCACCGAAGTGTGTAGAGGTGGGTGGGTGAAAGAGATTCATTTTGAAGCAGGAATAGATAAGGTGGAGGTTGCAGTTAATGAATCATCGGGGAATAGATCATAACAGGTACTAACCCATATTGAAATTATAGGTATACTACTAGGGCCTCTATGAGGTTTTCAATTTAATGTATTAGAAGTCCAAACATAAATATACAGAAGAAAACCTTGGCTAATATTTTCAATATTTATTAGACTATATCACATATAAAGTAGTATTGGAAAGTCTTCCCATGGGGTAAATTTGTACTAGGATACAATACTAGGATATTGGTGAGTTTCCTGTAAAGTTTATTCATTTGTGGAGGGAATACTTCTATAATACGATTTTCTCAAAACCAATTTTGGAGAAAAAATAAAAGTAGTTACTGCTAAATAGAATGTTCCACCTAGTGCATGTTATGAGGTAATCGTTACTAATTTAAATTATAAATTCCCATATGTTTATTATTATATATCTTAATTGGAAGGTATGTGAATATTGTATCACATATACATCCACACATGTATTTATGAATTTCTGTTGTAAAGATTTATTTTTCACATTCTAGAAAATAAGTTCAATGTATAATTTCATCTTATTAAAAAGTAGTATTGGTTAATATTTTTTTATGGTTTTATCTATAACTCATCTATATAATGATTTTGGAACTTTGAAAATTTCTTTCAAGTGTTTATAACATGTAATATTATATTTATTACCAAATTAATTCAAAATATCCCAATCATGTCTCTATATTGTGTTTAGTAACATTTAATATTGTAATCTGAATTTGAATTAAAAAATTATTCCATACAAGTATGGAGGATTTTATCATATAACTATATTGGATCTATAAATGTATTCAATTACCATCATAGAATAACAAAAAACTAAACAAAATGAAAAATAATAAAATCCATTTTATCAAAAATTTCATTGAAATTCAAATTGAAATTCATTTCAAACACTTAATACCATTAATTTAAAGAGACAAAAAACTTGAGGAGAGTAAATATATACCTAATAATAGGATCAAACATCAACCAATGGAATAAGTAATAAGTTTATATCTAGTATTTTCGTAACACCTCATCTATATATTCAAAATTGGAAAAAAATAAAATATTCATATATGATGAGATATAGGAAATCATGGACCATTGAGGGTGTGGGTGTGGAAAATAATGATAAAAAAGACATATGAGTGTAGGTATATATAAAAGGTAATGGGATGCCTAAAAACAGATATGATTTAATAGAGGTGATTTTTGGAAAAGGTGGGGATGTTCAGGGATGATTATATTATCATTTTTTGCAAGGATTAACCATTTAATCCAATGTAAAAATTATTTTTTATTTTTTAATGATTATTTTTTCAATTTATCTTTGTTGAACGGTCTTTATATATCATATAAAATAAAATATATCTAATATATAATTAAAATCCCATTTAAAATATAATATATATTTCATGAAATTTTCTATATATTTCAAATATTCCACACGATTTTTGTGTTAAAGAAACATCCTTTTTTGTGGTTAAATTAATATTTTATTTATTAACCAATTTTGTTTTTATTAATAAAGACATAACCTTTTTAGTAAAAACTTTACTGGTATTAATAAAAAAATTATTGTTAAATAATTTTTTTATAGTAAATAATTTATAGTGTCTGATTTATATGTTCTCAAAAAAATTATGGTAATAATAATAAACAATAATATATTCATTTGTTTCTACTAAATAGGTAATAAAAAATTATATCTATTGATAAAAATTAATGTTACTAATAAAATTTAATACCTAAAATACTAAATATCTATTAGAATTACTCAATTTTACCAATAGATATATTATATATCATTGAATTTCAATTGGTCTAAGTCTCTTTCATTACTGTGATGGGATGGAAATCCAAAACATAAAAGCTTCCTTGTATGACATGGAAAATCAATTACGTCAGATATCTTCAAAAATGAATAATCAGTAATAAATAACCTTAATCACACCCACCGTAGAGCATTGAAGAAAAGAAAATTTATTTTCCAAATGAAGTACAGAGGCTAATTGGGGTTATCTCACTTCAGTATATTTATAGTTGTTCACCTACTTAGTCTAATTCTACTAAAAAAATTATTTTTTTTTGTTTTTTTATTATTTTTTTAATAATGGAATTTAGAATAAAATTGAAATTATAAAATTTATACTGACATGAAATTACATCATGTGATTAAAAAATAAATGACTTGGCCATTGTTGTTTGGTTTATGGGTTCCATCATTCTCCTTATTGGTGTTTTAATTTAGATTGATAATTCAATTCTATTATCTCATGAATGAATTATTATTATTTTATTTAGTGGTGTGAAATTTCTAATCCATTTAGAAATATTATTCCCACCTCCTCTTATAATCACGTTTGATGACACAACTCAATCAAGAATGTGAAACCTTCTAGGAGACGAGTCTGTCGTATATTGTTTCATCCACTAAATGGATATATTTCTTTATGTGCAAATCATATTTATAGTGGAATCCATGGAAAATTTTTAAAAAAAGATTAGAAATCTGTTTGAGTTAATTTAGACATTGAAAAACCACCACACTCTTTCACTTCACTCTTTCTCACCTAAAATGTAAATAAAACATGTTAATTTACATTTATAATGAATGGAGAACACCACTTTCTTCATTTGGATTAATCCTTGGGTAAGCACCTCTTTTTTTTGTAATAGGTCATAGTGGTAATATGTGAAAGAGGTGGATAAAAAATTAAAAATAAAAGTCATGGAAGGGTAATAAGAAAAAGTACACATGAAATCACAAAAATAAAAATGGCAGATGAAATAGGGAGAGATAGAAATAGAGAAGTAAATTGATATAAAATAAAATAAAATAATAAAATAATAAAAATAAAAGTAAGAATATAAAAATTTGAAGAAGAATTTGAATAATTATAAGAAGGAGATGGAGAGAAGAATATGGGTGGATTTAATATACAATTCATAATTAAGGTAGAATGAATTTTTTATTAAAAATTAAATGAAAATTTAATGATAAAATAAAACTAAAAAAATAAAAAATGAAAATAAAATAATGAAGAAGGTAGAAGCTCAGGCTAGTTTTTGTTAGCTTCCCAATCCACATTATCAAACTCTCTCTTATGCACGGTTGATTCTACTTTTATAGGTAAAGGATGGAGTTATTTTTCTTGGATCTCCACTTCAGCGGAATAATTGAATGGATCTTCCAAAATTTTCAACATTTGAAAAAGTAATTTTAATATCTCTTATAGATCCATGGATATCCTTAGTAGAATGGACCAGATCCTTGGGGCACCATGGTTTTCATGGTGTATGGATTGACATGGTGATGTGGAAATTTTCATAGAAGTAGTAGCAAATAAGAAGTAATGGAACAACGGGCATCAGTGGTCCCTCAACCCCTCCAACCTTCAAAGTGGTCGGAGGGAACTAGAAATAGACTCAGGGTGATTGGATGAGGGTCTTATATCATCATGGTTAATCCATGGATTCTAAATGGATAATTTTGCTCAATATATAGATCCCATGGAACTAAAATGGTAGTTCCTAGGATTAAGTGGCATAGTATTATGATCATAGATGGCATCAATGCGACAGATGATGGTGGAGGTTCTATCCTAGGGAGAGTATCTGCGAGGGTTGAGAATCAGTGTCACCTATGTTTAAAAAATGAATATTAATGATAATAACATGCCTTATATTGGTTTAGAGGTTTTGGAGGATGATTTTTTTAAGATAACACCTCTCATCCCCGTCATATAATCTCATAACGGGGATGGGGACCTGTATTCACATCCACACACATTGAGAAAAATAGCCCATGAAATCCTTGGCCCAAATTATACACACAAATTTTCTTTATCTGCTGTGGTCCACCTATTCATGGGCTTGATTACCCTATTATCTCTAGTATGAATTTTACTTTCCACTATGCATGATGAATGGTCCACCCTTTGAATGGTTGGCTATGTGACTTGGTCCCATATTATGTTGAGGGCCAGCTAGCCTACATAATTTTTTAGGTATCTAAAAAAATATGATAAGACTTAAAATATTAATCACTTATTAAATATTTATAAAATATTCAACATTAAAATCACATTCATTTATTCATTTAAAACTATTTTCAATCCATAGTTATAATTTTTGCACAATTTTATAAAAATATGTATTATATCAAAATATCCATTGGAATTCATCAAAATGTCATTAAATCAACATAACATTATCAATAAAATATGATTGTGTCTACACTATGCTATATAACACAATTTTTAGACCTATAGAAGATGAAAATGTTATGACATTACATAGTAATACACAATTTACATGGGGAAAATTATCAATCCCTCAACTATTTGAAGTGAGAAGTACACCTACTATAATTGATAATAAATCACTAAAAATGATATGAGAGCTAAAGAAAAATAAGAATGAAAATTTAAGAGATAATAAAAAATCATAAAAAGTGATAAAAGAAAATAAAAAGGAAGTATTCAATGGAAGTGTGAATTTTTATACACCGAATTCTCTACTCCCACAAATAATGATGTAAATAAGGTTGGATGCCAAGTTTGAAAATTTTGGAGAGATGTTCAAAAATATTCATATTTGAATTCACTTTGATAAATCTTCTAGGAAAATTCCAAATCATGATAAATTTATCATTTTGACTATATCTAACAAAACTTTCTATGATATGGAAAACTTTTTAATACATGAGGAATGTTTGACATTCATAGTTAGATTAATACATTCTTAAACAAAGAGAACCTAGAGTATCATGATACCTTGTAATATTATAGGTTGTTTTTTCAGATCACCCTCTATGACCATGAATCTAAAGTTAGCCTAATTTCATTTGTAGTTACATAATAATATACGATTACATAATTGAAACTTATTAGGGTTACCTTGTAAATGGAAGAGTGAATGGTATAGCAGTTATAGGGATTCTCACATCAAAATTGTAAAATTTTACATCCCTACTGAGTTAAAAATAAATGATATAAAAGAATATGAAGTCATCAAACTCATTATTAGAATACCCCTCTTACTTATATGTAGTGTTCTTGTTTATGGATAGGGAATGAAAATAACTTTTAGATTTGAGTAATAAAACCTAACAATTGATGTATTAAAATCCATGGAAATCCTTTTGTTGTTAATTGTCTTTTCTTAGATATTATTTAAAAATCGAATGACTCAATCATGGAAGAAATGAATCTTGAGGCACTATACAAGGAAAATGAGGATTTAATTGAATCAGTAAAAGAAGTGGAATTAATCTAAAACATAACTAAGCCACAAGATAGACATGAGTTCACATCACTAGCCCCATTACGTGAAAATACACCAACACTTGATCTTAATCATCTTCCCACAAATTGGAGATACATCTTATTGGGAGATTCAAACACATTACCATTCATTATCAATGTAAATATTTCAAGTAAATAAGAACGTAAATTATTCAATTTGTTGTCAAAGTAGAAACAAATGATAGGCTCGAAGATAACTAATTTAAAAGGTATAAGACCCACCACCTAAACTCACATAATAAATCTGGAATATAATTCCATACCTTATAGGTATCCACTATGACACCCCATTATTTTAAAAAGAAAAGTATGTTCTATAGCGTATATGACATGGAACACCAAGACTAAACAAACCATGAAATATTTTATTTAAATATGAAAATTATAAAATAGAAACTAAATTATTTGGTATAAATTGGATTATATTGTTTATTAACTATATATATATATGTCCTACTAAAAAATATGTTTATAAATTCTTTGTAAATAATCACATAGTTTTCAGTAAGATCATCTTATTCTTCAAAAAAAAGTTTCCTATAAAAATGTTTTTATTTGTTTTTGTGAGAAAATATTATAATTATATTTTGGAAAATTTAGAAATTTTTAAAATATACTTTTTAAAATCATCATATCAAAATTAACATTGGGTGAAATTTTGGCATTTTTTTTGAATGAATGTCTTTTCAATGAATAGTGAGAACTACCAGTTTTTCAAATACTATCATTTCATTCCATTAAATTAAGTGATTTTAAAGTCCCATTATATTTTGGATTTATTAATAATGTGGAATATAAACCATTTTATGTAGAATAATAAAATTTATTTCATTTTAATCAGTTATTTTCATTATTTTGGTATAATTTAATTTTAATACTTAAAAACACAGTTTTATAACAACTATTTTTTAAATCATAAACATTATCCATTTTAATTAATAAAATATCCCAAACTATAGTAATATTTAAATTAATTTCATATATTATATATCTATTTATATTAATTGAAATTAATATAATCATTACTGTTAGTCATAGAGTTAATATAAGATCATTTATTGCTTGAAAATGCATTTTTCTGAAAAACTTTTTTTCATCCCATTTTTCTGGTTTAATATTAAATATAATTCATAACCATCAATGTTTTGAATATTCTAAAATGTATCATATATTTGGAATAATTTTTTACAAATCTTATATATATTTTGCTTTTGTTCTTAGTAATTATAAATAGTAATCATAGTAAATATATGTTACTATGATAATGGTAAAATGATGTATTTAACGGTAAAAATAATTTGAATCTAACCAAAAAACTCCATATTGTTATTAAAGGATTATATTCCATCCATTAATCCAAAATTTTAATAAAATAATGTTTCTCATACGGTCATGATTGGGACCCTTATAATAATTTCTGTAAAGAAAAGCTAAAAATGTCACCTTTTTTCTTTTGCTGACTATAATATTTTGTGATAGAGATTAAAATAAACTATGTTTAGTTATAAATTATTTGTTGAAATATAATTTTTTTTATAATGGTAATTTATTTCTATTTTTATGTAATTAAATAATTAAATTTAATGATTATACAACAATGTCACAGAAAATATTTAATTAAAACTAAAAAATACATTATTTTAAATATATTAAAAGTAATATAATATTAATGAATTATTAGATTTTAAATTTTATTTAGATAAATATAACATGTTATCTTCGTGCGAAAAGTATATATTTGAATTCCAACTTTTTCTTGATGTTTTATAAAAAAATTAAATGAATAGTGTCAAAATTGACATTGATGGTTTTTTTTAATGAATACTGTTTTATTAAATGATTTAGAATTCATACAAATATTTTCATTTAAAAATTTATTTCAATGTTTTAAAATATGTTATCTATGATTCATTTATGGACTAATATCCCTTTTATATTATCTATATTGACACGTAATGAGTAAAAAATTATTTATTGTGGAAATTTTCAAAATCGGGTAACATGGGTTAATACAAAAAGATATGGGTGAAACATCACCTTAAAAGTCCAATTTATCTTTTATGAGTGGATTTAAACTCATCATTATCATAGATTATGATATTATCAATTTTAAGCTATTTTTATAGTAACCCTCTATTTTAATACATTAATATTACACCACTTTTTTGAAATACTTAGTATATTACAAAACAGATTCCAAAAGTCCATGTTAGTTTAGTGTCTTTTAAAAATTGGAAAAAATCATATAACTTAGTGAAAGGGATTAAAATTTTTCCAAAAATATCTTCACCCTTAGTAATCCTACTGAAAATCCTCTGTTTAAAACCCGGGGAAAGTAAACATAAGAAAGGGGTCAGCTCAAATTCTCAATAAGTATAAACAAATGAATCACATAAGCATAACGTGAACATAAGGGTACAAGAACATGAGTATAGCATAAAAAATCAAACCTCGCATATCAAAGATCAAAAAAATGAATCATTTAATGAAAATTGGTATTCCATTAGACATGAATCATAAGTGAATCAAGTGCATAATCCATTAAATCATAACTATGGAATTAGACATGGTAAATTGTTTCATACACATAATCACAGAAAATATAATGTCAAGGCTACCTACCATGACCCTTATAAAATTTTAATCTGGGGATACAGCCCAATTACCTACTTGGGGATTGGGATAACAACCTATGTACACACAGATTTTCAATATTAGGATATAACACATGTACCCTCTAGTTCTCATGCTTGGGCCCCAGCTCGTGTATCCTCTTATTTTTAGGATTGTGCTACAACCTGTATACCCTCCTTTTTTCAAGATCGTGATACAACCCATGTGCCCACTTTTTTTAGTTTTCGGTTTCAAGCTATGTAATATCTTGTTTTTGATCTAGGGAAACAACATGTGTAGCCTCTTGTTTTTTGGGCTTCGGCTACAACCCATATACCCTCTAATTTTTGTATTGGGGTTCAAACTATATACCCTTATGTTTTTGGCTTGGGCTACAACCCATGTATCTTTTTATCTCATATACATATTATCATTACCCATCACATTATAGGGAGATATAGTACCCACCCATATCATAATAAAATTATTCATAAAAGTTCTATAAGATAATGAAGCATTCATCATATTGTGACCTATAAAAGGATATGGTATTTATTAACATTAGTCATAACCCATGAAATGAAATGGGTATCATTAACATTTCATAACATCATAACCTATGGAAATTAGATAGGTTTACTATTCATTCCATTAAAGAATAATTGTTGAAAAGAAGTGGGTTTCAAAGGTATATAACTTTTGTAAGAGAAACAAGTGTCATAAGCATCATTCCCCACAAACATAAACCATTAAATGAATAATATAAATGAAACTTTTGGATCATTTTTGAGAAGGGCATGAGTAACATCAACAGATGTCATATTATATGGAAAATAATATTAAAATATCATTCAAAAACCATAATTAGAGAAATTACCATTAATTATTTGAAAATAGATCTTTAAAACATAATAACTTGTTAAAACAATATTTATAGAAACTATTTTTAAAAAATCCATATAATTCCTCAAATAATTTTGAAAACCTTTTTCATTGAAAAATTATAAATTAAATTGAAAAACTTTTGATTTTTTTTAAAACCAACATTAAAACAAAAAAATCTAGAATATAAGAATACAATTTATTAAAAAATAAATTTTATAATTGTAAAATAATCCTCAAAGGAATGACAGTCATGACTAGATGTAAATTTGTACAAGCTAAACTTTCCTTTTACACTGTAAAATTTTTAGAAAAGTGCCTTGACTAGAAAACTATAAGATAATTCCTTTTAAAAAACCTTTTGTTTAAAAGTAAAATCATGGGTAATTTTTTTTAATGACCATATGAGAAGTTTTGAATATTTGTAGAATCCATTTATAAAACATTTTTTTGAAGGAACACAAATTTATAACTTAAGAGAGTGGTAAAGTCACGATTTTTTAAAAAACCTTCCTGGTCATGTTATGTACCAAAGATTAAAAAATGGCACTATTACCCAGATATAACATGGCTAAAAAGTGTTAAACAATAATAATTATAGTTTATGAGTGATGTATAATAATATTTCATCAGTGGGAGCATAATCATAAACAATCTTGATGAATGATTTGATTTTAGATATAAACTTTTAGCAATTTAGAAAAATTGAATCAAAACACAAAGGAAATAATAAAATTACCAGAATCTTAACATATCATGAAAATAAGGATATTCATGATCTAAAATTTCAAAGGTAGTATATACACCTCACGGAAAAATATAAGTTCATAACATGTCATGTGTCTCAAAAAAGGTAAATTGAGAAAACATTATGTTACCAATTTGGTAACTCTTGAAACATAAACCCAATTAAAAGAATATCAATAAATAGATATGTAAATACCCAAAAATAAGAGTATAAGGATCAAGGAATACATACATGTGTATTATACACACCCCATATAAGAAATAGGTAGTGAACATGGCTAGTGTCTCAGGGAAAATAAAAGTGAGATGAGAAAACCCTCACTACATGGGTAAATTTTGAATCAGGATCTCTGAGAAAGAATAGAATAAATTATATCATTTAATATAATTAAATATTTGTAATTAATTATATGACATGTCATAAAAAACTATATACACCAAAAATAATAATTTAGTGGTGAATATGGCATGTATCACATTGAAATTAAATGTGAGATAAAATTCCATTACATTTTGTCCTTACTTTCACCATACACATACAAGAATCATGTATATTAAGTATAATTTTATTATAAATTTATCACATAAATATTACAATACATATAAAAACATATAATATTTTATTATTATCTTCTATTAATCATCTATTAAAAATTATATGTTAATGTAACATTTCGTGTAGTGACCACATTGTTTATGGTATGTGTCTTGTCTCTTCATTCTTTATTCTCTTACATAAAATAGGATTTAATTATTTTCATAATGTAAAACATGAAATATATGCCATATATATTAATTATAAAAATATTTATAATAACCAATCAAATGTATTCATATGAAATAGAATACACCATTCATAGAGACGGTAGGACATACGTACGCATTAACGCTATTTCAATTTTCATGGTGTACTAAAAGAAAGAATGTAAATGAAATATATGTATATTTTTATATAATATCATTAAATTAACCTATTTATTTCTTATTTATTATATTTTTTTAGAAAAAATATCCTTAATTCATTCCATGTAAAGTGGGAAATATTCACATGGATTTGAGGAGGAGGTAGTTCACACTTCCACAAATGAAGTTATTAAAATTACACAAAATGGAGAGCATGAAGTTAAGAATTATATAAGAAAAAATGAAATATAAATAAATCATAAATATCATACAAAAAGTATAAAAATATAGTTTCTATAATAATTCCAAACTATAAGTGGTGGTAAAGGTATAATGAACAACACCATTTTGTGAGGTAGTAGTTCTTTGTACATAAGAACGGAAAGTTCGTTACCCATTTGATGATAGTGTGTGTAAGTGAAGGTATAACCGTTTAAATAAAAACATATAAATAAATTTATGATACATAGGATAATATTTTTCATTTAATTATAATAATTTATGTGGTTTAGAAATAAAATAACATAATAGAACTTGAGGAATGATGTTACCTCTTCTTTGGGTAACTCTTTTTGGATTGCAACAAAGGGATTCCTTGACTATATTTATTCAAAAAAAGAGGCTTCAAGGAGGAAGGTATGTATTTTTGGAAGTTTATTGGGCATATATTGGCCTATCCTATGTGGTTTTATAGGTGTGAAGAAGTGGGAGGATAGGAGCCCTTTCAATATTGGAGGAGGAGTGAAATTCTTGTAAATATTTGGAAAAGGAATTCCACCCACATTTTTCCCTTGTCAACTAGATCAAATAATGAGCCAAATCATAGAAAATGGAGGATAAAGTCAAAATATTTTTATACAATTACTTTTTTACATGTTTTTTTTGTCATTTTCAGTCCTAAGTTTAAGGTTTATTCTATTGTTAAGATAATTTTTTTCTTAATCATTGTAATAAATTTTAATCACTTTCAATAATATTTTAGGAAAAAAAATAAGTTAAACATATTAAAAATTACGATGATTCAAAATATGGAATCCGTTTTTTCAAATTCCAAACATATAAATGGCATAAATTAATATAAAATTAATCCAATGGATGGGACAACACTGTGGGATTATAAAGTAAAAATGTTCACAAGTTTTCTATTATTTATATCCAATTTCACTGTGAAATTTCATAAAATTACATAAATTGTATTTATTAATGTATATTTTTTATAAGTATACTTTAAAAAATAATTAAAATATAAATTTACAATGTAAATAAATTATATTAAAAGGTTTTTGAATTAAAATTCATTATTTTTCACTATTCATCCAAAAAATGATATTTCTCATAAAAATATAAAAAAAACACCATAAGATAATTTTGAAATTTTAAATTCTAAAATGAAGTTTATTTTATAAATTTTAATTTATGTTTGTGTATAAAATTACATTTATTATTTTTCAAGGATGTGAATAAAAATTTGTTCCCTTAAGAAAATAGTATCTTTATACATATAAAAACTTTACCAAAAATTATATGTTTCATTAAAAAATGTTTTATATTTTTGACACTATTATATATAAGATTTAAAAATTAGTTATTATTATTCATATTACAATGTTTAATGGCTATGTTATATTTGTCCCATTTAAATAATTATAACAATAAAGTTATGTTTTCAAGAAACCTAGTGTTGTGTATAATGCATTCTAAGTCGGTGTTGCATGTAGCACAAGATAATTTAAGTCTTGCATGTAGTGTATAAAAAAATTACTTATTTAAAATAAAAATAAATATAAAATATTTCATGAAATAAAAAATATCAAATATATAAAATTAATTTCAAAAAATATTTTTCAAAAAATCTCAGGATGTTACATTATACCCCCCCCCCCTTAAAATGAATTTCACCATTCAAATTTTCTTAGGTTATCAATGTATTAATACTTTAATGTTTCTTTAATAAACCCCACATTAAAATTTTAATACAAAAATTTCCTTTGAATGGAGGAATTTGTAACCATAACGGTTACCCATTGTAAATCATAGTAGTGTTTCCACAAAGCATAACATAGGTGGGAGTTAAAAACATGCACATGGAAGAGAAATATACCCATGATATTCTGATGGACAGTGATAGAGAACATGGTTAAGAGAAAGTTAACAATCACAAATCCAAAAATCAGTGATTATCTAAGGGTCCATTTGATGGATTGGAAATGAAGGTACTAAGATAACAGTTTTGTTTCTAGATCTATTTTCCTAAAGTTGAAGAATTTTAATGAAAAGATATAAATACATGATTTTATGAAAACTTACCCTTTATTGTTCCTTGATCGACATCAAGTTCACCTTTAATTCTAGGAAATAAAGGTGAATTTTTCATTCCTAAAGAATTAACAGATCATGATACCCTAGATAATTTATCCCATCTGTCTTCATCTTCCATCAATACAAAGTTGTTAAAACAGGTCATCCAATATACATGAATCCTCAAGTGGTGAGATAATACTTTAATATCACAATATTTATCTGATCTTTAACATATACTTTCCATAAATGGTTATCCTTATAAAAATTCTAAATGACAAAAATTTATAACATTAGAAATATTTTCATGAAATTAACTTAACATTGATCCCCCATATAACACAAAGTATCTCTTTGTTTTCACATTCCAAATATGTGAATACCATCATCATATATTCTACTGAGACATGAAAATAACCTAAATTAACATAAATAATTTTGGAAAAAATAAATTTTTACGTATTCCAAAGATTACTAGATATATTCCCTAAATCAAAGAAGTTTTAGACTTTATCCATTATAACATAGACTTCTTTTTTAATAAATCTTTGATCAGTTATGATATAATATATATCATCCAATTTACTTATTCATATCCAACATATATTTATCCAAAAATGTTTATCTCAAATTCAAGAATAAATTAAGGGTCGTATTCCCTAAATAAAAATACAACCTTTCCTGAAATCACATTTCTATTCAATCATAACCATTTAACATATTCTTGTAAATCCTTTGAAAAAAATAAACTAGAAAATACTTATATAGTTCACCATTCATAATTCTAGAATCAAAAAATATAAATACTTTAATCATTCCAATTTTATGATTAGTATGGAATAGGACCTTCCTTAATTTTGAAATAAATTCTTTAGTCATGGCATTGAATTGGGTAATACACATTTCCTCTACAGATACAACTCTGAACTCCATGACAATTTTTCACTATCTAACCCTTTTTCAGCATATATAATGTCTTCCCCTTCATTTGAGGTATTCTTAAAGGTTCATCTTCCCTTATTCTTGACATGATTGAAGCCAAATATTCTTTCCTCAATGTTCCCTACCATGTGACCATTTCTAAAAGTCTATCTTTCTCTTATTTGGTGTGTTATTAATATCCCCAAATGTATCATTATTAATCATATATCGTGATAGCTGATTTAGTATGACCACAATATTTTTCCCTTTAGTGATAATCCCATTCGAAATCTCATAAAAAAATTGTTTGTCTCACTTAATGTTAACACAGTTTTTCTGGTTACCTCTAATGACTAAAACTAGAAATCGTAATGTGAGAAACACTTATCATAGAAGAAATAAATATAATCATGAAAAATTAATTATAGGATGTCTAAATCATGACACATAATTATTTAATCTATGTCACCATAGTATTATCCTAGGTTATTAAAAACCATATTCTATTTAAATCATTCATGATGGTATGAAAAATATTTTGTGAAATCCCAACGCATATCCCCCCAAAGTGTCAAACTAGGTGTGAAGAAAGGCCAGTTGTCATGTTCCAAGTTATGTTAAATCCATACTGGTGAACCTTTTCAATGTCATTACCCCTAGGTACATATGTTTTAGATCCAAATCCACTTATAGTATCTAGATATGATTTTATTTCTAAGAAAAAACTCACTCTATCCTTTAGCAAAATTCCTAGAATATTTCTTATAATCTTCCTTATCCTTAAACTTATCCTTAGAGGAATATCTAGGAATGTCCTTAGAAATACTTCTAGGTATGTCATTAATGTTTTCTCATCCCAGTTTCCAATGTTTTAGTAAACCATCACTTTGATACCAACTATATAAATACCCTCTTTTAATACATTAACATTACATCACATTTTACAGAATACTTAATACATTATAAAACAGATTTCCAAATACAACGTTATTTTAGTTCATTTGGAAATTTGGAACAAAAATCGTACAAATATTTGAATTATCTTCAATAATTTCAACTAAGATCGTCACCCTTAGTAATACTACCTAAAAGCCATTCTTCATAACCTATGGAAGGGAATCATAAGAAAGGGTTGAGCTTGAATGCTTAATAAGGGTAAATAAAGGGATTATGTTAGCATAACATGAACATAAGATCACACGAACATGATATTCACATTCGAAGATCAAACACTTCATATCGAAGATCATAAACATGAATCATTGAATAATTTATGGAATTTCATAAGATGTAAATCATCAATGAATCCAATGCATCATCCATTAAAGTATAAATGAGGAATAAGACATAAAATTTGTGTCATACTCATAAGTGTTGAAAATCTTATGTCAATGATACCTTCCATGAACTTTATAACATGTTAGGCTTGGGATACAACCTGGGTACCTGATTCAAGAATTTGATAACAACATGTATACCCTCTTATTTTTGGTCTTGGTCTACAACTCATATACCCTATTATTTTTATTCTTGGGATACAACTCGTGCATTCTCTTGTTTTTGGTTCTGGGTTACAACCTAGGTACCATCTTGTTTTCAGTATTGTTATAAAACTTTTGTACCCTATTCCTTTCCAACTTGGGCTACAACATATGTAACCTCTTATTTTTAGGATTGGGCTATGACCATTGTACCATATTATTTTTATCCTTGGGCTACAGCATGTGTTCCCTTTTATTTTTGGTCCTAGGCTACGACCCATGTACCCTCTTGTTTTTGGGTTTGTGCATCAACCTACGTACCCTTTGAGATCAAATAAAACTTATCATTTCCCAATGCATTAGAGGGATATAATGTTCTTACCCTATCATTATAAACTTATTCATAAAAGTGCCACAATATAATAAAATAGTCATCGTATCATGAATCATAAAAATATATAGGTTGTTTAAACATAAATCACAACACATGAAATTAAATTGGTATCATTACAATTTTATCACATCATAACCTGTGGAATATATATAGGTCTTATAGTCACTTCATTAAATCATACCCCATTAAAAGAAGCAGGATTCAATGGAATATAACCCATGATGGGAAATAGGTTCCATAAGTATAATTCTATCCAAACATAAACCATTCAAGAATGAATATTAATGGAACTTTGTATCATTTACAAAAAGTGCATGACTAATATCAAAAGATGTCGTCTTGGATGGAAAATAATTTTCAAATAACATTTAAAAACATTTCTTTTTTAAAATATCATTTCTTCTTTGAAGAAGTTTTTTTAAAACATAAAATATTTTTAAACCCATTTTCATATAAATTACTTTTAAATCATATTAGTATTTCATGAAATCATTTTGAAAACCTGTTTCCTTGAAATTTATAATAGACGGATGAAAGTATTTTGAAAATTTTTTTGTTGAAAACCAAATTAAAATAGCTAATTTATAGAATATTTGGAAAAAAATTCCTCAAAAAATAACTTTTTAATCTTTTAAAATAACCTTCCATGGAATAAAGGTCATGATAGAGGGAAAATCTATACATTCAAAATATTCCTTTTTCATCGTAAAAATTTTAGAAAAGTTACTCCAACAGAAAACTAAAAGAATATTTCCTTTAAAAAACCTTTTTGTTTAAAAGGTAAAACATGGGTAAAAATGTCTTCTAATGTTTGTTTTATAATAGTATAATATTTTTTTAATCATTTTATAGACCATTATTTTATATGGAACATATATTTCCAACCAAAGAGTGAGGTAATGTTCGAATTTCATAAAAACACTTTCTTGATCATCTTATGGACCAAATAGTAGAAAAATAGTACCATTAATTTGATATAACTTGAATAAAATGAGGATAATAATAAGCATTATATTCCTTGAGTGATTGATCATATATTTCATCAATGGGAGCATAATCATAAATAATCTCGTTAAATGGTGAGGTTGTATCCATAAACAATTACCAATTTGGAAAATTTGTGTCTTAAAAATATTTAAATAATAAAATTAAATTAAGCTTAACATATCATGAAAATAATTAGAATCATGATATAAAATTTCAAATTTTTCATATGAAACACATTGAAAAATATATGTTCATTACATGGCATGTGTCTCAAAGAAATAAAATTTATCAAAAAATACATTTCTAATTTGGTAACTCTTAAAAAATAAACCAAATAATCGGGATATAATTAAATATACCATAAAATATCCATAAATATAATTAAAATAATAATTGAATACATATATAGTATGTATACACAGCACATATAAGAAATAGGTGTTGAAGACGACATGTGTCTCACGAAAAATAAAAGTCAGACATGAAAAACCCTTACTACCTAGGTAAAATGTTAATCATGATCCCCATGAAATAATATAATAAATTAAAAATTTCAATAAATTTAAATAAATTAAATTAATGATATAACATTTCATAATGTTTTATATACATCACAGAAAAGAAGCGAGTGGTGAATGTGTAATATATCTCATGAAAATAAAATGTAAGACAAAATTCCCAAACATTATGTCTGGAATTTCATAGAAAATGTAAAAAAATCTTGAATAATATGTATAAGTTTATTATAAATTTATCAAAATACCATATTAATAGATATAATATAATAAAATATTTTCTTATGACCTTCTATCACTAGTCTTTTAACAATTCTATGCTAAAGTAACATTTTGAGAAATAATCACTTGATTCAACGTATGTGTTTTGTCTTTTCATTATTTATACTCTTACTAAAATCATGATTTTATTATTTACAGAATGTAAAACAAGACTTAAATACCATATATATCCAGTATATAGTCATTTATAAAATCTATAAATGATATATATGTGAAATGGAATAAACCGTTTGTGGAGACGATAGGTCCTATGTATGCATGAACATTGTATACAATTTGAAGGTGTATTGAAAGAAATTAATTAAATGAAATATATGTATATTTGTATATAATATCATTAAAGTGAAATTAATATTTCATATATATCATATAATTTTGCAACACTCATCATTAATACATTCCATGTAAACTGTGAACAAATCACATCTCTTTGAGGAGGCGGCAGTTCACAATTTCACAAACGATGTTATCATATTTACACAAAATGTAAAGCATGAAAGTAGGATTTATATAATGAATACATAAGTATAAATAAATCATATTTATAATACCTATAATATAAAAATAGATTGTTCCTCATAATTCCAAACCATAATTGGTTGTAACTTTAAAATAGATGATGTCACACCCATGACTTATTTTAAAGCTATTTCTCATTTAATTTACATCCTTGCTTTGTTTTGGGGGTTTCCCTAGGTTTTAGGGAGGAATATGTGAGTATTCAGGAATTGGGCCAAACCGTGAGCCCAATTTCATATTAAAAAAAAATTTGTATCTTTTATAACTTTTTCATTTTTCAACATTTTATCACCCATTAAACTTCCTAAATGACCTCCCCAGACTTATTAACACCACCATTGATATTTGGAGCTTTTAGAAATCCATAACCAGGGTTTATTTGGGTTTTTATCTAAGGGGTTGGGCCTGCCCGAAATCCCAATTCCTGTTTTGAAAATAAAGTTTGATTATGTTATAACTAATTCAATTTTTGGGATTTTTCTATGATTCCAAGTCTCACCAAAGCCCAATTAACCAAGCCGCGTGTCTGAGCTCTCTCCCCCCTCTTTGGAGCTCTTGTTAATCACGATTTGTTACCGAACTTCATAGGCTTCCTCAAATCACACAGATTTGAAGAGGTAAAGTATTTCCTTCATAACTCTCTCAATTTTTACTCTTTTTCTCCCATTAAAATTCCTAAATGATCTCCTTATCCTTTTTCGAACCTCCCTTGATGGTTTGGGGATTTTTGAAATCATATACTGGTATTTTTTCGTGCGATTTATACAAGATATTTTAAGTAAGTTGTTCTCCTTCTTTCTTCTTTCAATTTGTTTAGGGTTACATCCAATGTACCTAGGGTTTCTTCCCTTATCTTTGAGGTTCCAAATTTCCAAAAAGTAGGGATTAAAAATTAGGGTTTTATGTTGTGTTTCATGGTCTGAAATTCTGGTTTTAGGTCTAGTTTACCTTCCTTGAGGTACGGCGGTGGTGCGTATGAGTTTCGCACAAAGGATTCAAGGGTTTCCTTGGTTTTGGTAGGAGATTCCATTGTGTATGAAATCTTTTTGAATTGGATACTGCTTTTATGGTATCTTCATGCTTATTTAATTTTATTATTTCTGAAAAAAAATAGTTTTAGTGGTGTTGTATTTAGAATGAATCCTAAGTTCCAATTTCATGTGAAATTGGGGGTTTCTTCAAGGAAATGTTTTATTAGTTTAATTAGGGATACCCTATAAGTAATTAGTTGATTTTATTTAACTATAATAGGGATAAAAATAGTTTTTTTAATGATTATCCCTTGTGTTTGTTGCTGAAAAATCTGGTTTCAATGGTGTTTGTGAACCACATGAAATTCTAAGAGTTGTGTTGTGTAAAAATAGAGATTTTGAAATGATTTCGTTTCTTGAACCATATGGGGCTTCCCTAAAAATGATTTTTTGTTTAAACCAAAATTTATTAGGCTTATCTTTCTGTTATGGAAACTTAAAAATGTGCACATAGTATTCATGTGAGGTTTATAAGGAGTTTTGTGTCTGAAACACTACGGGATTTTGAGGAATTGTTTTATGAAAAATCTAAGTGTTTTGTTGCGTTTTTTAAGTGGTATAAAATGTGATAGATACTATATTGGTTGTGTTTGACCAGTAATGGTGTTTTATATGAAAATTGATTTATGTTGCCTTCTGAAATTGATTGAGCACAAAAGGGGAAGCCCGAGTACCTAGGTGGGAAGGATTTGTATTAGTACGGCTAGTGGACCAGATAGGTTTTTTCCCTGTTTCACTTAGCATTTGGATAATGAAAACACTAACTAAACAATGTGGATGATTATTGGGGACCACTAGGTTATGGGTATGTTCCCTACTAGTGGCTCGTGCACGATAATGAATTTTTCTATGGTTACTTTGCACCGAGGTACGAGGTACATAGGGCCCAAGACAACCTAGTGCCTAGGGGTGTTCCCAATGTTGTTGATCATTGTATTTGTAGTATTTACCAATGTATTAGGGTGTGTTTGGAAGTAAATTACAGTATCTAACATTTCTATTTTAAGGTGTTAATATTCTGAAATTTTTGGATTGAAATCTATTTTCAATTGGAGGTTTCATTTCTTGAAATTTTAACACTACTTTTCCATGTGTTTGAAAATTTCTTGCTTTTTCACATTGTATTTCTTACTCGTCGGAATCATTGGGTGGTATCCTATTGGGCATAGGACCATACCCTACTTACACCCCTTGGGTTTAATTAGACTTTTTTATGTTTGATTCAGGTAAAGGAAAGGCTACAGGTGATGGTGGTTCAGGGTGTTAGTTCTCATCCTTGGTGCGGAGTTGTCGAGACAGCTTGGGGGCGGTTACCCCTAGTCATGTGGAGTCCCTGGGGCTGTCTTGATGCTATAATTATTTCTATTTGGACCACTTGTATTACCTTTAAACCAATGTATTTAGTTCTGGTTTTTACTTAAGTCTTGTTTAGCTCAAAAATTTCAGATTTATATTATGGATTGTTTTTAATGTTTTATGATTTCATACTTAGGTAAATCATTCCCAAACCTAAATTAATGACACCAGGGCACTTGTTCCAGCACGTGGGGAGAGGGAACGCCCTTCGGTTCATGTCACGAGCTGGGTTTGGTGCCGTTTTTGGCGGCGACCAGATTTGGTTCGTGAAAAAATGGTATCAGAGGAGGTTCGCTCCTTAGGTCATGTTATTTGGGGAAGAGTCAGGATAGTCTGGAGCTAGGATTGTCAGGACATGAAATTTCAGTCATGGGTAGTGTGCCTGGCTAGCACACCTCATGAAGAGATTCAAGTCACCAAGGGAAGTATGTATTTTATCTAAGTCCTTTGGTTTTCTTTGTTTAATAATGACTATGGGAAATGAAAAAAGAGTTGGGAGAATAATCTCAGTGAGCTCGCAGGGCCTGGAAAGCCATGTGGAGCCATGGATATTTCCCTAGAATACTCTCTGTGATGGTGAAGTGATTGGAATATGGCTTCCAACCATATTTCCAAGTCACCCACTGTGACTAGTTTCCTCTCACATTGTCTTGTGTCTCTTTGTTTTGGAATATTGGAAACTTGGTTTTTTAAGCCAAAAAAAAGATTCACTTTAAGGAGTGTGAATTTTTGTGATGTTATTTTCTAGTAAAGTAAAGTTGGTTTTTTTAAAATTATATAAATGAAATTTCATAATTATTTCAAAAGGTGAAATTATATGTTTACACCTCTTTTGAAAGTATGAACTTTGTTAATTGGGGTTTTGAAAATATGTTTCTAGTGGAATTTTTTTTAACTGTGGAAAAGTGTTTTAGATTGAATTAAGTGTTCTAGAATTCTTTATTGGGGGTTGAAGATGTATTTTGGGTTTGGTGACTACTGAACATTTGAAAAAAAAATTATGAACTTTTAGAACCTTGTCTTGAAATAAGAAGAGTTGAGTTCTTAATTAAATGGAGATTTATGAAATGGTGTTTTTCATGAAATTAGAAGTGTTTTGAAATGGGTTAAAACGTTTTGAAATAATTTTGAAAGGCATGAATATGTGATTTTATTGAATTATGAATTCTTTTCTGTATTGTTTTGTGAGATGAAAAATTGGTTTTTGATTTTATGGTTAGTGTTTTTGAGAAAGGAAAATTGTGGTTAAAAGTTTGATTTTAAAAAGAGGAAAGGTTTGATTTTTGGTATTTTGTATTCTAAAGGGTGACCACATGCATAGGTTTATTTGGGAATATGGATGTATATGAGGTGATTTCCCAATGAGGCATGTAAACATGAATGTGTGAGGCTCAGGAGATACCATCGGTAAATGCGCAACAGACCAACAATGTTTTTTTAAATAATGTTTTTTATGGAAAGTGTTGTGTTTTGATAATGTATGGTTGGGAGGTATGGATTATGTGTTTTTAGGATTATTATTGTGGGGTGTTTCGAGTTAAATAACCCATCTTGTTTGAACGATGTTTTGGATTTGTGTTTCATTGATAAGTTGGAATGAAGTGTTGGTAAGTGGTCTCTTTTGTGGAAAAGTTTGGGAGGCCAATGTTGTGGCTCCCATCATGTGTTCGGTTCAGGATTGTGGTCTGTTGTGACCAGATGACCAGATTGGTTGGGTCCTTGGGTTTTCTCGTAGGATAGATTACGCCCCCATAAAGTGTTAATGTATGATTCATGTTTGGCCTATGGTGATTCACCGTTGGATGATCCTCCAATTGATCAAAATAAAGACTTTATTCTTGAGGTTTGGAGATTGAGTTTACCCCTCTTCGTTTTCAATTATGTTGATCCCCCTATAGTGGGAGAGTGTTTGTGGGAGGTTGAAATATACCTTAGTTTCTTATGTTTCCTATGTTGTCGAAGGTCATTAAAGTTCAGGGTTGTCAACGTAGAATGATGTCTTAAAGGGCCTCTGGGTCTTTCGTCAGTCTCATTGAAGCAAGAGTTCATGTTAGGCCACCAGTGTGCAAGATCTGGCCAAGAGTGGCTATTATGGACACTTTCTAGAATCATGTACTTTTTGGGACCCAGTACAAGGTCCCTCTCTTTGTGTTTTCTTTTATCCACAATGGTCATGTTTGGTGATGCCTTGCGATGTCATGTGTTCACTTGACTATAAGGGTGGAGATTGTGCAATCTTTTGAGAGTCACTATTTTATTGGATGTGTGTCTCCCTATAAGAAATTCTAAATCCTATGTTTTAGAGGAATGTGATTCTATATGTCCTTTAATTATGTTTTTAGCATCCGAATAAAAAAATGGGCGATGTGTGTGCATCCTCTAAGTTCTTGTTTTGGTAAAATGATGGGTTGGGGAAAAGCGGGTCTGAAGTGTGTCTTGTCTCAATGAGACCATCTAAGATTACAGTAAAATTGTTTTTGGAATTGGAAGAAGATGTTCAGTTTAGGGGTTTTCAAATCCTAACTGTGAGGCCGAATATTCTTCAATCCATTGAGCTCCAGCCATAGGCCCTAGAGAGAAGTTGGCGCATAGTTAGGGGAAATCCTAGAGTTGATCAAAATTTTGGTCAAGGTCATATCTTCAATATGAAAGATAGGAATAGTTTAAACCTCTGGTTTCATCTTCTTGTTCCAATTTCTCACATTTGGTGGAATGTGGTGTGAGTACCTTGTTCCCATGTCATACCCTAAGTTGATTATTTCCCCCTTTGGGGTCCCTTGTGTTTTTTGAGAAAAGTTTAAAATTTGGGTTAGGCAGGTTGAAGTGCATAGTTTGTGCGTGGTTAGAAGTAACCATGTGCCAACCAAGGGGACCGTGTGATAGGAGACGGTAGCTACTGCATGGTCTCCACACATCTATGATCCTTGGCCAAGTAAACTATGTGAAGTTTCCTCTTTGGATAGAATGATCCACACAGTTAACTCACGATTTCCCAAACCGTGTGAACCAACCGTGCAACCATGCGAGCTCCTTAAAAACTCTGATATTTTTTTGTTGTTAAACCATAATATTTAGTTAGTATAGTAGGGTTTTTTTTAGGGTATACCCACAATGGGTCTCATGTAAGTTTCATTGGATGATTTCTGATATTAATGTACCCCTAATGCTGGGAAGTCTGTTCGAGGCCCCCTGTTAGTTTCTTGATTTTGTCTTAAGGAAAGTTGTGTTTGTTATTATGGTGGGGAGACCCTTCATGGGTATCATGTATGTTCTCTTGGAAAATTAATAATGTTAGTTTAACCCTTATTATGGCGAGACTGTTCGTTCCTTCCCCAATTGTTATCCTTATTCTGTCTTAGAAATTGAGTTGTCCCTGGTGGTGGGATGTCCTGATTGGGTCACCCCGTACTAGTGAATCAGTTTTCTCCATGGTATATTCTGGGTAAGAGATAGTATAGTTTAAGTATATCTATTCACAAATTTGTTACTTGGGTAAATCTAGGGTTGGAGAACACCCAATGGTTTTGTTTACGTAATGGTGTGGTAGCGTTATTCGAGTTCGTTGTTTGTTTCAAGTGGATTGCTTGAGCGTCGTCTTGTAGTGTTTGAGGTGTTTTGTTTTGGGATGTGTTTTGAATGTGTTTCATAATTTTAAGTAAGTGGGGTTATTTTTGGTTGGTTAGAGTATTATCTTCCTTTGTTTGATCAACTGGAGATGTTCGTCCTTTTTGAAGCGGGTGAAAACGTGGCAAGGAAGTCTGTCTTGGTCTATCGTTTGGGCTTTGCTTTTGCATCTAGTGTTGTTGTGGCATTCCGGGGGCAGAATGCTTTATGGTGGGGAGAATTGTCACACCCATGACTAATTTTAAAGGTGTTTCTCATTTAATTTACATCCTTGCTTTTTTTTTTGGGGGGGTTTCCCTAGGTTTTAGGGAGGAATATATAAGTATTCATGAATTGGGCCAAACCGTGAGCCCAATATCAGATTAAAAAATAAATTTTGTATCTTTTATAACTTTTTCATTTTTCAACATTTTTTACCCATTAAACTTTCTAAATGACATCCCCTTACATATTAACACCACCATTGAAATTTGGAGCTTTTAGAAATACATAACCATGGTTTATTTGGGTTTTTATCTAAGGGGTTGGGCCAGCCAGAATGCTCAATTCCTATTTTAAAAGTAAATTTTGATTATGTTATAACTTATTCAATTTTGGGGATTTTTCGGTGATTCCAATTCTCAGAAAAGCCCAATTAACCCAGCCACGCGTCTGAGCTCTCTCCCCTCTTTTTGGAGCTCTGGTTAATTGCGATTTGTTTCTGAACTTCATAGGCTTCCTCAAATCACACAGATTTGAAGAGGTAAAGTATTTCCTTCATAACTCTCTCAATCTTTACTCTTTTTACCCCATTTATATTCCTAAATGATCTCCTTATCCTTGTTAGAACCTCCCTGGAATGTGTGGGTATTTTTTAAATCTTATACTGGTATTTTTTCGGGCGATTTATACAATATATTTTAAGTAAGTTGTTCTCATTTTTTCTTCTTTCAATTTGTTTAGGGTTACATCCAATGTACCTAGGGTTTCTTCCCTTATCTTTGAGGTTCCTAATTTCCATAAAGTAGGGTTTAAAAATTAGGGTTTTATATTGTGTTTCATGGTCTGAAATTCTGGTTTTAGGTCTGGTTTACCTTCCATGAGGTGCGGCGGTGGTGCGTATGAGTTTCGCACAAAGGATTCAAGGGTTTACTTGGTTTTGGTAGGTGATTCCATTGTGTATGAAATCTTTGTGAAATGGATACTGTTTTTATAGTATCTTAATTCTTATTTAATTTTATTATTTCTGAAAAAAATAGTTTTAGTGGTTTTGTATTTAGAATGAATCCTATGTGCCAATTTCATGTGAAATTGGGGGTTTCTTCAAGGAAATGTTTTATTAGTTTAATTAGGGATACCCTATAAGTAATTTGTTAATTTTATTTAACTACAATAGGGATAAAAATACTGTTTTTAATGATTATACCTTGTGTTTGTTGCTGCAAAATCTGGTTTTAATGGTGTTTGTGAACAACATGAAATTCTAAGGGTTGTGTTGTGTAAAAATGGAGATTTTTCAATGATGTTGTTTTTTAAACCATATGGGGATGCCCTAAAAATGATTTTTTGTTTTCAATGAATTTTAGTAGGCTGCCCTTTCTGTTTTGGAATCTTAAAAATGTGCACATAGTATGCGAGTGCGGTTTATAAGGAGTTTTGTGTCTGAAACACTACGGGATTTTGAGGAATTGTTTTATGAAAAATCTAAGTGTTTTGTTGCATGTTTTAAGTGGTATAAAATGTGATAGATACTGTATTGGTTTTGTTTGAACAGTAATGGTGTTTTATATTAAAATTGATTTATGTTGCATTCTGAAATTGATTGAGCACAAAAGGGGAAGCCCGGGTACCTAGGTGGGGCGGATTTGTACTAGTACGACTAGAGGACCGAATGGATTTTTTCCCTGTTTCACTTAGCATTTGGATAACGAAAACTCTAACTAAACTATGTGGATGATTATTTGGGACCACTAGGTTATGGGTATGTTCCCTACTAGTGGCTCGTGCACGAGAGTGAATTTTTCTATGGTTACTTTACACCAAGGTACGAGGTACATAGGGCCCAAGACAAACTAGTTCCTAGGGGTGTTCCCAATGTTGTTGCTCATTGGATTTGTAGTATTTACCTATATATTAGGGTGTGTTTGGAATTAAATTACAGTATCTAACATTTATATTTTAAGGTGTTAATATTCTGAAATTTTTTGATTGAAATCTATTTTCAATTGGAGGTTTCATTTCTTGAAATTTTAACACTACTTTTCCATGTGTTTGAAAACTGCTTGCTTTTTCACATTGTATTTCTTACTCCTTTGAATAATTTGGTGGTATCCTATTGGTATTAGGCTCAAAAACTACTTACACCCCTTGGGTGTAAGTAGACTTGGTTATTTTTTATTCATGTAAAGGAAAGGCTACGGGTGATGGCGGTTCAGGGTGTTAGTTCCCATCCTTGGTGCGGAGTTGTGGACACAACTTGGGGGTGATGACCCCTAGTCATGTGGAGTCCTTGGGGATATCTTGATGCTATAATTATTTTTATTTGGACCACTTGTATTACCTTTAAACCAATGTATTTAGTTCGGGTTTTTACTTATGTCTTGTTTAGATTAAAAATTTCAGATTTATATTATGGATTGTTTTTAATGTTTTATGCTTTCATACTCGGGTAAATCATTCCCAAACCTAAATTAATGACACCCGGGCACTTGTGCCAGCCCGTGGGGATAGGGAACGCCCTTTGGGTCATGTCACGGGCCGGTTTTGGTGCCGGTTTTGGCGGCGACCAGATTTGGTTTGTGACAGATGACATCATTTCCTGAGGTGGTAGTTCTCCGTACACAAGTACAGTATGTTTATTAATCATTATAAGGAAGTGTGTGTATGTGTAGGTAGAACCATTAACATGAAAAATATCATTTTATTGAGTATATTAAGTCTATTATATGTTCATTTAATAATAATAATTTACATATTGGAGGAATAAAACAAAAGAATGGGGCTTGAGGAAGGATGTTGCCTCTTATTTGGGTGACTCCTTTTGGTTTTCACCAAAGGGATTCTTTGATTGGATTTTTTCCCAAAAAATGGATTCAAAGAGTAATTGAGAACATTTTGGATGTTTATTGGTTATATATTTTCTGAAATTAATTGTTTTTAGATATGTTAATAATTGGTAGGAGAGGAGGCCTTTTGTAGTGGAGGGAGAGTGGAACTCTTATAATTTTTTTGAAAAAGAATTACAACAACAATTTCCCATCCATAGTGGATTCGATAATGCACCAAATTATAAAAAATGGAATATAGGGTATAAATATGTCCATAAAATTGATTTTTTACAATTTTTTATGTTGTTTTGAGGCCAATGATTATGGTTTAGTCCTTTGTTAAGAAACTTTTTCTCTTAATCATCGTAATTAATTTTAATAACTTTCACTAATATTTTTGGTCCAAAACAAATTTAACTTAATTATAAATTATAAATTATGTTTATTCCAAATATTCAATCCCTTTTTTAAAATTATAAAAATTTAATTGTTTGAAATTAATTTATATTTAATACCGTAGACGGTACGACACTGTGGGTTTTTAAAGTAAAAATGTTCAAAATATTTCTATGTTTTTATATCCAATTTCAATTTGAAATTGGTTTCAATGAACTAAATTGGATTAATTTATTTATTTTTTAACTAATTATACTTTTAAAAAATTGAAATATATTTAAAATATATAAATTAATTATTTGAAAAATATGATTTGAATTAAAATTCAGTATTTTTCACTATTTACTAGAAAATTAGGTTTCTCAAAAAATTATCAAAAAGTCACCCTCAGATAATTATAACATTATCAATTAAAAAATGAATTGAATTTATTAAGATTAAATCTCTAGGAGTGTCCAAAATTAAATTATTATTATTTATAGAGGTTCATAAAATTTAGATCCTTTGAGAAAATAGTATTTTTATATGTACAAAAACTTTACCAAAAAAATATATGTTTCATTATCAAAATGAATTATATTTTAGAAAATATTATAAATAAAATTTAAAAATTTTTATTTAATATTAATATAACTATGTTTAATTTCTACATTAAAACTATCTCATTTATGTAATTATAATGATAAATTTAAGTTTTATAGAAACTAAATGTTGTGTGAAACACGCACCAAGTTGGTGTAACACCCCGAGATTTTATGAAAAATATTCTTTTTAATTTCATTAATGTCTTGTGTTGTACGCTACACCAAAAGGAGCTTGCACAACACGTATCCTTGACTTGTCTTTCCTTATATGCAATCGTGACCTTCCTTGATAGCGTGTGTAGTACACAATACCGAGTTTCACTAAACAACGATATGCTATTAAAATATTATTAAAACTAGCGGTTATGAATAGTAATAACCACTTTTTAAAATTTTGTAAATTCTATTTTTCAAAATGGACTTCATTTTTGGATTCGGAATATCAAAATTAGCTTAGGGTGATATTTTGGTGATTTTCGGATAACTTTCATATTTTGATGAATAGTGAAAATTATTAAATTTTATTTAAAAACAACTTTTTCAATCGAAATAATTAATAGTGATAAATTATTAATTTGAATGGTTTTAAAGTATATTTAGATTATATTTTTACAATTTAATAAAATGTTAGTCATTGGATGTAATTTCACATTTAAACCAGTTATAAACAAGTGTCAATCTTTTGATAGTTATTATCTCTTAAAAACATGCCTTTTGTTTTGACGACGGGAATTAATTTTTAAATTAATTAATGCAACTGATATGTTTTGAATTTGGTAAAATAGAAATAATTTTTGAGTTCATAATATCAAATATAGCTTAGGCCTAATTTTTGGTATTTTTCTGAAAACTTTCAATTATTGATGAATAGTGAAACCACTAAGTGGTAGTTAAAAAACTGAATTTTTCATTAAACTTAATTTTACCGCTTCTGTGAGTGGAATTTCAAAAATCCAAGAGACGCGGATGATGTCAGTAAGTAAAATGTGGTTCAATGAGATGAAAATAATTTTTGGTGAATAGTAACTTTTTACTTTTATTTACCACGGTTAAAAGTAAATAGGGTAATTAAGGGTAAAGATGATATTATTATTACCCTAACACATGTCCAAATTCTATTGGATAAGTGTAATTCGACCAAAAATAAGGTTAGGAATAAAATTTGACCATTTAGGCCCACTTGAATTAGATTAGGACATTTATTATTATATAATTCAAAGAAGAGTTAAAAGAGTTAAAATCAAAGTTTATTTAATACAACATTTTTAATATAAAGATATACATAAGATAAATAAGACTATAAATATTCATTAGAAATATAAAAAGATTACCTACATAATGGTATTTTATTTTTAATTTTTATACATTAAATAATTTAATTTATTTGTGACACAACGATGATGCAGTAATTATCTTATTAATAAAATATTGACATAATTGATGTTATAAATACTCAAATAAATAAAATTTGAGACTTTTTATGAATTACACTAATTTTCTAGGTTAATAGGACATGTTAGTATTGATTTAATTTACTCTCTTTGAACATATCATTCTGTTATGATTTTCACAAAAATCAATTACTAAATAGTGTCAAAATTTACATAAAATAGTTTTTAAAACAAATATTATATTATTAATTGTTATTTTATTTTAAAAATCTAAGGTTTGGCCAAATGACTTAGATAAGGTTATATATATTAATAATAAACAATTTGGGGTTCGTTTGTATTCTTATAGTAAGTTTATTAACCTTATAGTGTAAGAACACAAGAAGACACGGTAAAAGTAAAATTATTTAACTTAATGTTAAATCTAAATGATAAGGTTAAAATAGGAACCTAAACTTGTCTAAATTCTATTGGATGAGATTATTTCGACCCATCCCTACCTTAGCCTCGAAATAAATCAATTTTGAGCTTTTTAAAACCGAACATGACTTTATAATAAAATAATATTTTTAGTTATTCCAAAGGTGCCCCTCTCCTCCCTTATAAAAGGGCACCTCCTCCCTCTCTTCCTCACACAACTTTGAGCCTTCAAGCTCGGCCAAACCCTGCAAAATTATCTTCTCCACTTCCCTAGAAACATCCTAGAGGTTCTGGTATTCCTCAAAGACCAATTTTAGTGCCCTAAGAGGAGGTCTCAAAGAGGCACTTCAAAGAAGAGGTAATTTCCGTTACTGATTCTTTCACCTTTATTTCTTCTTCCACTCCTTCTTAGGTTGTTTCATTATGAAGTAATAACATCAGTATCACACAAATACTTATATATTATTATAATTATTAAACAACCCTATTTCACCATCTATCCATCCTACGGAAAACGAAATCACCGCGCGTGCGTACGTACGGAATACCGTCTCCACACCGTGGTGAAATCTATTTTCCACCAACACCTTACATGGATGGGTATTATGGTGTAAAGAATAACTATATATAGTTATTATAACATAATAATGATTCTGATATATTGTATCATACACTCCAATTCAATTCAATAATTATGGAAATTATATCATCGCTCGTGCGTACGTACGGACTACCATCTCCACGATGCGATGAGATTCATTCTCTATGTTAACCATTTAAGAATGATTATAAAGTATATATAAGCAATAATAATGAAATATATGACATTATAAAGCTACTGGATTTATGTGTATATATATGTATGTCATCTAATTAATTCCATTCAACTCAATAAGGAAACAAAAACAGCGTTAATGCGTACGAACGGTCTACCGTCTCCATGAACGGTGTATTTCTTTCCATTTACTAATTTATTATATATATATATATATATTCTGAATATATATATATATATATATATATATATCATGTTTTATATTCTGGAATTAAGTAATCATGATCTAAGTAATCATATGAATAATTACTAGTCAAAACACGGACGACAAATGAAACAATTTTACCCAAAACGCTCTTTAACATGGAATTTACAAAAGAACGGGTAATATAAAGTCATTAGTGAACCATATATGATATCATAACAATGAATATGATTCTATAATAAGTCAATCATAATATTTAAATCATTATACAGGAGGTTCGGACACTTACGAAGCAAATCGGACCTAAGGTAAGGAGAATATCACAATCTCATTTTCATCTGAGATTGTTTATACTTTGGTATTTACTGGGGTGTATTTTATCATCCACATCCATGTTCCCTCAATATGTAATATTATTTCCATCCACCTACAATTGTTTAAATCTAATTTTACCCTTTGGTGAGTTTTTAGTAAAAGATATGAAATGAATCTTTTGTCGTTTTTCGTACGAGGTACTTTTTGACTTTTTCGACAAAAGTACGAAGAATGTTTTTTTTAAAATTATACGGCAAGAATGGATTTTTAAAACATTATTTCCAAGAAGCTTCCTTTACAAGTTTTAAAGTTTATTTTTAATCAAATTCTTTTAGTTTAAATTTGTATGACATGTTAAGAAAGGAAAAATGTTTTTGAAGAAGAAAGGATATTTTCCTCAAGAATGGAGTTCAAGTGTTTTATCAAAATTATTTTCCATCTAAGATAATAAAGGGTTCTGTTTTTATCCCTATTATTATATTGATTTCATTATGTTGTGATGGAATTATTTTTATGAATTCCTTTATCTTATATGAATTGTTTTATGATGTCATGTTGTTTAAGAATCCCATTTTTATTACATGGGTTATCCAATGATGTATGATTTATGATTTTGTGGCACACATAAGAATGGTATCATTATGAGATGGGTGGGACCTATATCTCCCTCCAATGCATTGGGTAAAGATTTTATATCTCATGAGATAGACATGGCTGGAATGGTAGGTTATACCAGTTCAGTGAAACAGGACTGAAACGTGGGTGACTCGGTTCAGAAAGGGACTTTGTCCACTAAGATAGTCTTGGCAATGAGTCTTGACTAACAAGAAATGATTCTCTATGATTATGTGTGTATGCCACAAAGTTTCATGTTTTAAGATATGATTATTGTGATTACATTTCACTACCATGATTTATCCCATGTTATGAAATTATTATCTCTTTTGCAGTTTAAGATTTCCAAAAGTTATGTGCTTGTGTACATGATCTGATTGATATTTATTTTGTTTACCCTTACTGAGCATTTGAGCTCACCCTTTCATGTTTTCTTTTCCCCAGGATATAAGGAAATGTTTTAGGTATAAAAAAAAGGAAGATCTTTATGGGAGATGTTAAAGATCTTTCACCAGGATTAGAAGATTATATTCCGAGTTTCCAAAGACACTAAACTATTAAGATCCTTGTGTGTGTGTTTTTGTTATGTACTAAGTATTCCTCAAATGTAATGTAATGTCAATGTACGTAAAGATTCGGGTTTCTACAGTTGGTATCAGAGGAAAGGTTTAGTCAACCTTTGGAAACTAGGATGCGAGAACTTTAGTGAGATCCCTAGATATATTTGTAAGGTATGTCTAGGGATGTCTCTAAGGTTAAGTATACGTATAGGTTATAGTCCTAGAATTGCGCTAACGATCCTAGAATTTAACCTAAGATGTTAGATATTGATGGTACTCCCCCTTTATTATGTTGTTTTCCCTAGCATGATTTTTGCCTCTCACACTATTCTTTTTGGGTTTTAGAAAATGGCTGGAAACAATATTATTCATGATAATGGAGGATATGATGGACAATAGAATGATATTCTTCATGATAAACCAAATGAAATGGGATTTGGAAGTCCAAACATCATTATTATGCCGAATCAGCAATCTCATAATATGATCAATAAAGTAAAATTTGGTAAGTTTCCTGACTTGGCTAATAAGAGAAAGATGGAGTTTCATGATGATCATAGAGGAAAGAAAGTTCAATTTCCCCTCTGTAAATCATGTGGGAAGAGGCATCAAGGAGAATGTTTCAAAGGAACTGGAAGATTCTTTGGGTGTGGAAAATAAGGACACAAAGCCAGTAAGTGCAAAGGAAAAGGTTCAGTTAACACCAGGAATGAGGATAACGGTATTGCTACGACATAAACAATGGTTAAATGTTTTAAATGTGGAATGTACGGGCATTATGCAAACCAATGCCCTAAGGGAATTTCTCATGAAGAGGATCAGTATTGTCGTATGGGTAGTATTTATGTTAATGATGATGAAGAGACTACAAATGATATGTGAGATGAAAGAATTGTTGACGCTCGGTCAATGGTTTAAGAATGTAGTGGAATGATGACATGTTTATCATGTGTAATGTTGTATAAGTAATTTCATGTTACTATGGAATAAAGAGACATCTAAGGATTGTTACACTGTTGTCTTTCCTTGAGTTTTGAAAGTGTATGATTAATGGTACCAGTATACATGAAAGGTTATTCAGATATTTTTGGAATGTAGATGATATGCGCATAATGAAGGGATAATACGATAATGAGATGTTTGATTTTATTCATGAGCTCATGATTGATATAAGGACTAAGTGATATAATGGTTTGAGTATAAATAATTTTGAGGATTTTGGTTTATGGAAAGTGTTAACTTTTAACTGCATTCATGTTTTCACTAAGGTTCAATGGGTATTCAAGAGAATACATGATTAAGGACTTTCAATGTTTGGAATGTGACCAACAAAACAAATCTTATGATATATGGTGATCAACGATGGTATTAAATCTCTGGTAATCGTTTTCACTATGTTATGAGAGTGGACTGCAGTATTATGGATAAGCCTAAAGATTGGAATGGATTATGTTGGACATAAGTTAGTATTGTTTAAGTATAGAAGTTTTTTTCGATATTATTGATGGGATGTTATAGTAATATAGTTTTAGAAAAAGTACAACCTACAGGACGGGCGACAGCCCATTGCGTCGCACAAGGCTGTGGGAATCGAACCCACAACCGAAGTGCGACTGGCCTTTATCGCCTACCACTGGCCTACAGGAAGTCCCTGGTTAGTAGAAACTAGTTTTATTTTATTAAGCGGTATGATATATGGAGTATAAGTTCATTTTAGGAACCATATATGATTAATCTCACTATAGAATGACTTATGTATATTTAATAACTTTTTCTAACCTTTTGTTTGAGACAGATGGAATGACCCATTATTCTATCACATGATCTGCTAACACTTCACGAATAACAAATTCAACTTCATTTATATAATAGATGAAGTGGAAATTGTTCAAGGCACGAACAAAAGTGAGATTGTACCAAAATAAAGTAAGTATTTATTCTAATTCAAATTCTTCAACTTTAGGGAAACGATCTTGAAAACCAAAAATGTTTTCCTAGTGCTCTTATATCTGATTAATCAAATGGTACCTTAGATCGTCACAAATTTATGGATTTGTGATTGTTGGATTTTCCATAGCCATGTTCTCTACCACTCTCCATCAGAACATGATGGTTAGATTTTTCTTCCATATCCATATTTTCACCTATGTGGAAACCCAGTGATTAGTTTATTTGGGTAACCATTACGTTTCATACTTTTGTTTTTAAATATTGGTTTTGGTATTCCTTTTTACGATGTGGGTTTCGATTAAAGAAACTTTCGAATAGTAAACCATTTATAACCCCGACGAATTTTGAGGGCGAAATTCATTTTAAGGGGGGTAGAATGTAACACCCCAAGATTTTATGAAAAATATTCTTTTTAATTTCATTAATGTCTTGTGTTGTACGCTACACCAAAAGGTGCTTGCACAACACGTATCCTTTACTTGCCTTTCATTACACGCAATCGCGACCTTCCTTGATAGCGTGTGTAGTACGCAATACCGAGTTTCACAAAACAACGATATGCTATTAAAATATTATTAAAACTAGCCGTTATGAATAGTAATAACCACTTTTTGAAATTTTTTAAATTCTATTTTTCAAATTGGACTTCATTTTTGGATTCAAAATATCGAAATTATCTTAGGGTGATATTTTGGTGATTTTCGGATAACTTTCATATTTTGATGAATAGTGAAAATTATTAAATTTTAATTAAAAACAAATTTTTCAATCGAAATAATTAATAGTGATAAATTATTAATTTGAATGGTTTTAAAGTATATTTAGATTATATTTTTACAATTTAATACAATGTTGGTCATTGGATGTAATTTCACATTTAAACCAGTTATAAACAAGTGTCAATCATTTGATAGTTATTATCTCTTAAAAACACGCCTTTTGTTTTGAAGACGGGAATTAATTTTTAAATTAATTAATTCAACTGATATGTTTTTAATTTGGTAAAATAGAAATCATTTTTGAGTTCATAATATCAAATATATCTTAGGCCTAATTTTTGGTATTTTTCTGAAAACTTTCAATTTTTGATGAATAGTGAAACCACTAAGTGGTAGTTAAAAAACTGAATTTTTCATAAAACATAATTTTACCGCTTCTGTGAGTGGAATTTCAAAAATCCGAGAGACACAGTTGATGTCAGTAAGTAAAATGTGGTTCAATGAGATGAAAATAATTTTTGGTGAATAGTAACTTTTTACTTTTATTTACCACGGTTAAAAGTAAATAGGGTAATTAAGGGTAAAGATGATATTATTATTACCCTAAGACATGTCCAAATTCTATTGGATAAGTGTAATTAGACCAAAAACAATCTTAGGAATAAAATATGACCATTTAGGCCCACTTGAATTAGATTAGGACATTTATTATTATTTAATTCCAAGAAGAGTTAAAAGAGTTAAAATCAAAGTTTATTTAATAAAACATTTTTAATATAGGGTTATACATAAGATAAATTCGACTATAAATATTCATTATAAATATAAAAAGATTTCCTACATAATGGTATTTTATTTGTAATTTTTAGACATTAAATAATTTAATTTATTTATGACACAACAATGATGCAGTAATTATCTTATTAATGAAATATTGACATAATTGATGTTATAAATACTCAAATAAATATACTTTGAGACTTTTTATGAATTAAACTAATTTTCTAGGTTAATATTACATGTTGGTATTGATTTAATTTGCTTTTTTCAAACTTATCATTCTGTTATGATTTTCACAGAAATCAATTACTAAATAGTGTCAAAATTGAAATAAAATAGTTTTTAAAACAAATATTATATTATTAATTGTTATTTTATTCCTACAAATCTAATGTTCGGCCAAATGACTTAGATAAGGTTATATATATTAATAATAAACAATTTGGGGTTATTTTGGCTTCTTATAGTAAGTTTATTAACCTTATAGTGTAAGAACACAAGAAGACACGGTAAAAGTAAAATTATTTAACTTAATGTTAAATCTAAATGATAAGGTTAAAATTGGAACCTAAACTTGTCTAAATTCTATTGGATGAGTGGATTTCGACCCATCCCTACCTTATCCTCTAAATAAATCAATTTGGAGCTATTTAAAACCGAACTTGACTTTATAATAAAATAATATTTTTAGTTATTCCAAAGGTGCCCCTCTCCTCCCTTATAAAAGGGCACCTCCTCCCTCTCTTCCTCACACAACTTTGAGCCTTCAAGCTCGGAAAACCCCTGCCAAATTCTATTCACCACTTCCCTAGTAACATCCTAGAGGTTCGGTTCTTCCTCAAAGACCAATTTTAGTGCCCTAAGAGGAGGTCTCAAAGAGGCGCTTCAGAGAAGAGGTAATTTCTGTTACCGATTCTTTCACCTTTATTTCTTCTTACACTCCTTCTTCTTAGGTTGTTTCATTATGAAGTAACAACATCAGTATCACTCATATACTGATATGTTATTATAATTATGAAACAACCCTATTTCACCATCTATCCATCCTACGGAAAACGAAATCACCGCGCGTGCGTACTTACGGAATACCGTCTCCACGCCGTGGTGAAATCTATTTTCCACCAACACCTTACATGGATGGGAATTATAGTGTAAAGAATAACTATATATAGTTATTATAACATAATAATGATTCTGATATATTGTATCATCCAGTCCAATTCAATTCAATAATTATGGAAATGATATCATCGCTCGTGCGTACGTACGGACTACCGTCTCCACGACGTGATGAGATTCATTCTCCATGTTAACCATTTAAGAATGATTATAAAGTATATATAAGAAATAATAATGAAATATATGACATTATAAAGCTACTGGATTTATTTGTATATATATTTATGTCATCTAATTAATTCCATTCAACTCAATAAGGAAACGAAAATAGCGTTCATGCATACGAACAGTCTACCGTCTCCATGAACGGTGTATTTCTTTCCATTTACTAATTTATTATATATATGTATATTCTGAATATATATATATATAAATCATGTTTTATATTCTGGAATTAAGTAATCATGATCTAAGTAATCATTTTAATAATTACAAGTCAAAACACGAGCGACAAATGAAATAATTTTACCCAAAATGCTCTTTAACATGGAATTTACAAAATAACGGGTAATATAAAGTCATAAGTGAACCATATATGATATCATAACAATGAATATGATTCTGTAATAAGTCAATGATATTATTTAAATCATTATACAGGAGGTTTGGACACTTACGAAGCAAATCGGACCTAAGGTAAGGGGAATATCACAATCTCATTTTCATCCGATATTGTTTATACTTTGGTATTTACTGGGGTGTATTTTATCATCCACATTGATGTTCCCTCAATATGCAATATTATTTCCATCCACCTACAATTGTTTAAATCCAATTTTACCCTTTGGTGAGTTTTTAGTAAAAGATATGAAAGGAATCTTTTGTCGTTTTTCGTACGAGGTACTTTTTGACTTTTTCGACAAAAGTACGAAGAATGTTTTTGTTTAAATTATACGGCAAGAATGGATTTTTAAAACATTATTTCCAAGAATCTTCCTTTACAAGTTTTAAAGTTTATTTTAAATCAACTTCTTTTAGTTTAAATTTGTATGACATGTTAAGAAAGGAAAAATGTTTTTGAAGAAGAAATGATATTTTCCTCAAGAATGGAGTTCAAGTGTTTTATCAAAATTATTTTCCATCTAAGATAATAAAGGGTTTTGTTTTTATCCCTATTATTACATTGATTTGATTATGTTGTGATGGAATTATTTTTATGAATTCCTTTATCTTATATGAATTGTTTTATGATGTCATGTTGTTTAAGAATCCCATTTTTATTACATGGGTTATGCAATGATGTATGATTTATGATTTTGTGGCACACATAAGAATGGTATCATTATGAGATGGGTGGGACCTATATCTCCCTCCAATTAATTGGGTAAAGATTTTATATCTCATGAGATAGACATGGCTGGAATGATAGGTTATACCGGTTCAGTGAAACAGGACTGAAATAAGGGAGACTCGTTTCATAAAGGGACTTTGACCACTAAGATAGTCTTGGAAATGAGTCTTGACTAACAAGAAATGATTCTCTATGATTATGTGTGTATGCCACAAAGTTTCATGTTTTAAGTTATGATTATTGTGATTACATTTCACTGCCATGATTTATCCCATATTATGAAATTATTATCTCTTTTGCAGTTTATGATTTCCAAAAGTTATGTGCTTGTTTATACGATGTGATTGATATTTATTTTGTTTACCCTTACTGAGCATTTGATCTCACCCTTACATGTTTTCTTTTCCCCAGGATATAAGGAAAGTTTTTAGGTATAAAAAAAGTAAGATCTTTATGGGAGATGTTGAAGATCTTTCACCAGGATTAGAAGATTATATTCCGAGTTTCCAAAGACACTAAACTATTACGATCCTTGTGTGTGTGTTTTTGTTATGTACTAAGTATTCCGCAAATGTAATGTAATGTCAATGTATGTCAAGCTTCGGGTCTCTACAGTTGGTGTTCCGTGTAGTGAAATAAAATCAAAGTCTTGCGTATGGTGTATTAAAAAATTATTCCATTTAACATAAGAAATATATTTAGTGTTGTGTGAAATGAAAAATATGGAAAATATTAAATTAATTTGGGAAAAAATTAAAAATTATCTGGGTATTACAATTTGGATATGAAAATTATTATACAATAATTTTATTCTATGACAAATTTCAAGAGTTCCCCTACCCTCTCTTATAGAAGGAAATGTATTCTCTTATTTTATTCATACATAAATAACCATTCAGTTTAGAAAAAATCTTCACATATCTATTCTTAACATCCCTCGCCTTTTTTTAGAGGCCATGGTTTGATCATTAAATCAATATAAGAATTTTTTTTGTGTAAACCATAAGAGTTTGTCCGAAGAAGTGGTGTGGTTATAAATCAGGAATTTTCAATTTATTTTTCCTTATAACTCAATTAAATATCAATCAACCCTTGTGAAATAATAAAATAACTATTTTCCTTATACATAAATTTTATAATGTTATTGGAATAGCCTATATCTGTCTTCTCTTCCATCAAATGGAAAACAGAATCATTGTTCCTATGTATGGTGGACTACCGCCTCACAAATCGATGTAACTAATTTCCCAAAAGCTGATAATAAAACTCATTATAAATATGGATTTACATTCTGTGTAATATATTATTTAAATATTTATAATTAAGAAATTATAATATACAATTTACTTTATTACCTTTAGATTCACTGAAAAATCATAATGTCGTTTGTGTTTATTGGTGGATTACCTCCTCCACGAAGCAGTGTGATTTTTTCATATATCAACATAATATGGATTATATATATAAGTATGTTTGAATAAATAAATTATTATTTATAATATTATTATCATTCTATAAAGATTAAATTATATTTTATTTCTTTTGATAATGATAGTTGAAAAATGGGAATGTTACTCTTGCATACGTATGACCTACCATCTCCATTATTGTAATGTAGTTCCTTTTTCATAGAAATATTTCATGATTGTTTCTAAAAATATAGTTTATTTATTTTAATGATAATTAACTCATTGTTATTATTCATTATATGTTGTAAAAATGACATTTTTTACAATAGTCAACATATTGAAGCCATTTTAGACATGTGAGCCAAATATCACCGACATGAAATTAATTAATTATGTAATTGATTATAACATGGAAATAAAAGGAATCATAAACTTGTAAAATTTTAATAATAAATTATATAATTAACATACTTTTATTATCCAGGAATATAAATAATGTATGAGATGAGTTAGACTCAAGGTAAGAAACAATATTTTGAAAATCATCTATTAAAATTTCCATTTGAACTCCATGTATTTCTTTTCAATGTTCTAATAAATGTATCAAGAAAATAATTATTTATTATTAAATGGGTGATAAAGGTCATTTTTTATTATATTTTACATTATTTACATTTATTTTGAAATGTAATCTTTTTAGGGTTTTATTATGTGAACTTTTCCTTAAAAACCTTGTTTTGAAGATATTAAATATTTATTTTCTAAATATTTATATTGAAAGTACATTTACTTAAAATTATTTATTTTATTTATTTTTATGTAAATAAAATAATTCTAAATAAAATTTTATTTCACATTAAAATTTATTTCAATGGTTTTCAAAAGGAATAATTTAACATAATATATATAGAACATTTTGACATTCCTTAGAAATGTAAAAGGAAATTTTTATTTTAAAATTTATGGAATCAAAGGATTTTCCTTAAACCAAAAATATAATTTGATATTTTTATTTAATAATAATTTTCCTTGTTTTTTTCAAATAATTCCATTTTTTTTATTATTTTCAAAAATGGTTTTAAATTGAATACAAATTTTGATATATGGAAATGTTTTTCTTATGGGTGTAAGATATCTCTCAAAAAACACATTTTATATGTGTTATGAACATTTCCTCTCTAAATCACTTTACCTATCTCATAAATTTTATTTAATTCTTCTAAATAAATTATATATGTCTCTATCATATATAACAATTATATTCTCCTTTACTTTGATGGGATAATGCATACCAAAATCAATTTCTCAAATGTAACTCATTCATTTCCATGGGTAATGTATATTTTTATTCCATGTGACTGATTTACATTTTTCGAAAACATAATCATACACATGTTTTTATGGGTGAACATATATATCACTCCAATGCATTAGGTAATTATTTTGTCTCATAAGATGTTATGAATGGTATTAGGGAGTAAACCTAACCCATCATGGGACGTTGTCCACCATGTGATGTTGTCTAGAAAGTCATCCTTTACTCATATTTATGTCACATTATATGTTGATTCCACATTTCCTATATTGATATTATCTTATGAAATCAGGTTGTTTTTGTTATAATTCTATGTGATTAATTATGATATTTTTTTTAAATGAAAGTACATGCCACTTTGTAAGGGTGAAAGGAATAATTTTCTTGAGAAACTTTTCACATGTTTTTAACGATTACAAAAGAAACATTAAAAGTTTTATTTTTAATTTAATATTTATTATTAAATGTTTCATTAAAATATTTGTAAAGAAAATTTGGTTTCATGGGTAATAAAACATTTATTTTAATCCTAAAATTTTAATATTCAAAAAGTAAAATCATGTTTAGGTATTCATGAACTAACAAGTTTATATATTTACTTTATGCATCCCTTATTGAGATTTTTGTGTTCATACCCTATTTCAAAATCCCTTTTCATTGAATTTTAAGGATGAGTAGGGACAATTATGAGGTAAGTATGAAATTCAAAAATTTGTTTCATTAATGGAAAACTTTTTATATCATAAAAGTTTTTTTATCAGTAAAATTGATACAAAATGGATGTGTCAAATTTGTGATGTTATATTTATTTATATAAGGATTATAAATTAATTACCCTGAAATATAAAAGTAAAAAATATTTGGTAATTCAGGAAATTGAATTATTTTTATAAATAAACTATAATGTCTACTTTTTAAGGCAATATCCTTATAGTTAGTATCAAATAAACGGTTTAGAAAACTTTGGAGATTAGGATGTTTCCATGTGGGGTTTACCTAAAAGTTATGGATACCATAATGGGTGTAGGATTTTCAGTTTGATCAAGAGTTAAATGTATTATAACCAAATATAGAGGTTTTAAGTGTTGGGATTGTAATTTTATTAATGACATTTTTGGAGACATTTTTTGGTTTTAACATGATGTTTTATATGAGGAAGAATTATCTATTAAAATGTTTAATTGTATTTATATCCTTCTTGGTATATATGATCTTTTGGGATTAAGGTTATATTTATTGAGACATAATAAGAATTATATTGTTATAATTTCAGTAAAATGGAAAAAATGTTACTCATGACAAGGCCACAAATCATAAACCCACAATTGAGGGGTGACAAGTGTGATATCATGACCCAATAAACTAGGGAATTCCTAGATAGTGATAATCTGAGTGTAACACCCTATTCTCAACTCAAATAGGCTGGGGGTGGGGAAAATAATTGGGAAGACATAAAATAAAATGGTAAGATTATTTCTAAACTACTAGAATTAATTCACAAAACTATTTCTATGTAATGGTGCAAAGGAATAATAAATGAATGTAACATCCAAATTTTAAACATGAATGCAATAACCTTTATGGAATACATCAGAGTAAAAAAATATAAAACCAAATAATTATTGGTAAAAATAAATTCCAAACCATAAATATATTTCTAATCAATGAATAGTATGAAAAATAGAAATCTTGATAGAGCTTGACTCCAGATATCCATGTCATACAACCTATCACAATTAATGTATCCAAGTACCATTATACTCCCCTAATGTCACCATAAATATTCCTAATATCTTGAAAATAAATAGAACGTGTGAGAAAATACCATGTAAGTGTGAGTATAAAAATACCCATTATGACAACCTAAAATCACAAAACATGAAGCATCCTGATAGATTAGTCATCTCATCACTACAAGGGAATTTTAATCAGAATATGAGGCAAAAATCATAATAATAACCCAAAAAAGATGAATAAGAATCCCAATGAAGAGGAAAAGGGGATCTCAATCTCCATATCCTAGTTATGAACAAATATCTAACATGGAGCTCCAATATCTATCTCTAATACCTTTCATCATGTACAATCACACAAAAATTAGGGTTGTGGTGCATGCTCCTTGCAACATTGATCCATAACTGAGGGATAAATCACTCTAGTGAAAGACCCACTAATTTTCAGGTCGTGATGATATAGAAATTCCACCCCATTGATATAGGAACATCACCCTGCAATACTATGAGGAGTACCAACTGTACATATCTAACGAGTATGGGGACCAACACCATGCTAAAATTTGAGTTTCTCTAGCCCCAAAATCATGCATAAACACTCGATATTCATTGTGGATATCCCATACCTCCCAACCATGCTCTATAACCTAGGGATCACTAACTCTAGTAATGGGATTGCCCCTTCCGATGCTCGAAGACTGGGGTGCCACTTTCAAGATAGAGGATCCATGCCCCAGTGCATTATGGGGCATGCCACTAAAGAGATGGAGTAATTTTTCCCTAGTGTGATAGAGGGTGACACTCAAACTAAGTAGAGAGCATTGGGGGGACCCCCACCCTAGCGTGACAGGGGGTTACCCACCCTAACATCTCTCTGATGATCCTTCCTGGTCACTATTATCAGTCAAGTGTCACCTAAAGAAGAATCATTATCACAAAACCTCACATCATAACTCTAAATCAACTATAATAGATACCATCACCTTATATATGGAAAACTACTCTGGATAGGATACTTTTGTGCAAAAATCCCTATTTGGAATAAGGCGATACGGAAGGTAGAATTTTTGGGATAAAAACATGACGTGTACATGGGATCACACAGTATGTGACCTTTCATATTATACTAGTTGAATTATCCCCTAGAAATGGATGGAGAATCTATTTCATAATACATGGTGTATATAAATGGTATGAGGAATATCTCAACCACCTAAGTTCTACTTGTTTCATCTTGGTCCATGTTCATGTACACTAGTTATGCCCATATACCCTGTTCATATTGGAGTATGTAGTAATGCCTATATAATATGGACCATCCCATGTGTTTGGATGTTTCTATACCTATGTACCCCCATAGTACATGTTAAGACACCAAAAATAGGTCACATAGTCTGTAATTTACACATTCCATTTGATCTTATCTACACCTGTAACCCTAGTTGCTGTACTGAGGGGATTAAATGGTGTGTTATCCTTCGTGATACATGGCGTGTTGTCAAGAAATTTTCAAAAAATGTATTTCATTATGTGGATCCCAGATCATTCATTATTTTCACTTTTTATTCCTATTTAGATGCCTAATTTCCCCATAATCAAAGGAATTTTTTGTGTCATCGAATCCCAACCTATAGTGGTTGGAAATTGGAATTTCAATCACTCATATAAAGCCACCTCACCTCCCATAGAGCCTCTCATCACTGCTCCATATACCAAATACATGGATCCATCACCCACATCTCACTTCATGACATGATACATCTACAAATCATCGATTTATATACCATTAACATAACCACTACAAATCTAGTGGTTCAATTATGATCAAACCCACCCCGAAAATGTCAAAATACAACCCTTTCAGCAAAAGGTGAAGAAAGAAATGAATGGTGAGAGAAAATCACATGAAAAGGGAAAATCCATCATTGGATGATGATTTCATGACCAATGATCATAATATGGGAAAATTAGCGGTGAATCATGACACAATGAATAAAATTGACAATCAAGCTTCAATAATATTTAATCTTATTCATCCAATTCATGGGATTGATTCTAAATTAAGAAAGTAATACAAAATCCATGTTCAATAATAAACACAGGAAGAAACCATAACAAAATGATTCATACCACAATGATGGATCCTTTGTTGGTGAAAAAAATGTTTTCCAAAAATGAAGAAAAGAATTTCAATGTGTTCGTTGTCTGCATCATAATCTTACAATTGTTCTTCAGTGATCTTTTATCCCAGTTTCCAATGATTCTGTACTCCTATCAATCTCTAATCTCTATGGGATATGTGTATACCCCTATTTATTTTCCATAACATGGTATTTATATATATTTTTTTAGGTTTTTGAATTTAAAATAAAATAAAATATTTATTTGTTTGTTTTACTAAATACACCACTAATGGCTTCCATCCATGAATTTTTCAGTGCCAATGAACCTCAGGTCACATCTAGGGAAACTCCACATTTCATAATCAATCATGTACTCATATTTACCATTCAATTATCTTTTTATGAGTTACATCATTATATCAAAAATAAACATCTCATGATTGATATAATATATTTATTATTATTATTATTGTATCAGTATTGGGACTCTACGGGTCCCAAAATTCCATATCAACTTCATGTCTGGATTCAGAAACATTTCATAAAATATTCAAAAATTTTACTGGGAAAAAATTGTCATTAAAATCTCCCCACCTTCAAGGATTTTCATACCTAAAAGAAAAAAAAATCACTCACAATTGAGAATACCAATATTTGATTGGGGTCCCCCACTCCCTCGAGCTCTTGAGAGGGTTTCCATGGTGTCAAAAATCATAAAATCAAGAGAAATACATGTCTAGAGATGTTATTCTCCTAATTTTTCTCAATTTACACAAGAAACCTTGATAAGGAAACTCCACCCTCTATTTCCAACTCACCCTTGTAGAAATTGTTGAAAAATTCATTCACATGTCTCCTCTGCTGAAACATGTGGAATACCAAACACACCATATCCAACTACAGTCAAATGTAAAGAGGTACGATACCTCTTTAACCCAATATTGTAACTGGAATAAGGTCATATGAACCTGGAAGATATCCTTTCATCCTAGACAATTACCCACAATCATTGATGATGGGAGATATCTTGGAATACATGATCTCATCGTTTAACTCACAATAATGTTATAATGAGTCCAAAAATAACACATTCCATTATTGGGAAGTCCTCATATACCTCTAGACTAACTGAACCCTTTACAACCATCACTATCACCAACCATAATCCTACAAGCATTTTCTTCCACGGGATTTGGCTAGTATAGTTATAACCAACATCATCTCTCATACATGATCTATAATAGTGCTACATTGATGTTGTAGAGGTAGCTATTATGATACACAAACTCCCATAAATTATAGATGATCTTCCCAAAAGTGGTCAAAAACTAACATGCAATCCTGAAGCATGTTCTCCAAACCCTAAATCGATTGAATTATCTAGCCATATTTGAGGGGTAAAAAATTCATTCTCAACCACCACTGAGCCTGATGGACCTCTTGTGTCATATCTATAATCATTTCATGAACCATGCATAATTTTATAAATTGATAATCAAGAGAACACCATGAATTCAAACTACCTCATGCATGCACAATAATCCCAAAATATCCACTAAGATCTGCTCTCAGATGGTTATGAATTTGGAAAAAATTGGAGATTCATCTTGGGATCACTCATATAGTGTTGTGACTTATCACTAATCATGGAATCCCTATAATGAGAACTATGAAAATACCATCCCATTTCCACTTCCATCCAGACATGTTATCCTTCCCTTATAGATGGGTGAGACATAAATATCTAAACATAGCAATGTGCAAAAACATCCTTGGAAAACTAATATGATGCCATAAAATCCATGTAAATCCTTACTTCTCCTAGATGTAATATTAAGGGTAATCCACTCCTATACTCATCCTCTAATAGTATGATTGGTGTCATCATCCATTCTCAATCAAGGATGAAATGCTCCCAAATATAAAAAAAATCCATTAGGACCAAATTCATTTGATATCTGGTCATGCATGATCTTACAATCAATATCTCCAATTTGGGAATCCCTAACACCTATTACAAGCTGTGGGGTAATAACCATCGACTAGAGGTATATTGTACCATCATCACAAAACATCCCCAAGTGTCTCATGTTCTCCACCATTGATGCCAATTACACAAGGACGTCACCATATACGACTTCCATTAATTAATCCAAGTGGGGTTAAGGATTCGATTTATAATACCCAAAACTACTTTTGGGGAATTCACCATGTCAAAGGGTATCATTAAGAAATCAAAGTGACTATTTTGTCTCACGGAATCCACACTCAACATATCCTACTCTCACAGTAAGAGAATTGATAACATATCATAATGTCAAAGTCCGAGAACCCCTCCACTCCTAACCACTGGTTGAAGAATTCATTGATTCTTAGTGTATGACACCCCTTCTTATGTTATATGTTTTTATAAATTTCATTCCATCCCAACCTCAAACTGTGATCTACCTCCTAGGTGAAAAACACTAGTCTTCCTGGGATAACACAATGGGTCATACAATCCCTTGCTCAATATATTCCTCTAACCACACCTCAAGTCTCACATCTACACGAGATCATCTGATATTATATTACTGATATCGAGCATTACCTAGTTAAATTCCTTATAAAAAACTTCAAATGTGTAGGCAAACTTGTAAAAATTTTCTAAAAGACTTCCTTATTCCTCTTCCAAATCATCAGAACTAAATGGTCATGACATCCACTATTCCAAGGGTCATATTGGCCAACTGATAAGGAATCGACTATATCCACCTACAAACAAGCTCAGCATACCCTTCCTAGGATTCCTTCTTTACAAATATGGTAAACCCTAACCCCACTAATTTTGTTACACTGTAACCCCCTCTAGTAATAGTCAACCATGCATGAGTGGTAAGAAACTGCTCTATACTAAAGAAAAAATCATTGGGCATCTCCATATTCTATGGAAGGATTCCATGTAAGGATCTATATCCTCTCATAGTAATGACACAATGTAAGTAAAAGAATGATCATCGATTATCCTCTACAAGAGACTCTAAAAACATTGTTCGAGAAAAAATGATCCTCTAGAATCTCTAGGCCTTGAACAAGGGCTATGTCCTTGGAAATGTTTATTGCGACCATGTTCCAAAACTACAAATTGACTAGAGAAGGAACTAGTCATACCTCAATCACACCAAAAGCCTTAGGTTCACAAGCCTCTACTTCATAAATCCATATTTCCCCTTTCCCACCTATCACCCTTAACTATGACCCACTCTAACACCTTATCACATTAAAATTCCCTCAAACATACAATTCAAAGAATCTTATCCACCACACCTCAACACTATCCTCTTTTGGAAGAAATAACTTGCCTACACAATTTTGGATCATGTAACAAGAACATATCTTACTGTGGGAAGTGTCCCTATTCTTTGTTTATTTGTATCCACATTAAGAATCACTGAGAAAGGCACTACTGATGCCCCATATCACTATGGAGAAGTTCCACCACTTGGACCACCATCAAAAGGGTTCCTATACAAGCAAGAGTTTCACACCACTTGATCGTTCTAGTACTCTAACACCTGAGAAGGGGGTTTGAATCTCCATAAATATTGAGATATCTCTATCTATGTAACTCAAAAAGTTCATTCACTATATGTGTGTCATCTATCGGTACTACCGAGACCAGCTGATACTCCAAGAAGAATAACGGTTGTGAGTGAATCCATCCAATCATTCTGGGTGTACACAAGATATAAATCCAATACCACTACCTTTATACAATTATCTAATTCCTAAGGGATAGTCCCTCCTCAAAACCTGAGTGGTCTCTATTACTGGAACTCGCACAACATGTCTTTCCCACACCAACCATCATTTTACCATATTGCAACCTTCAGTTGGTCAATATGTAGATGATCATTAACCGGTAACATTGTAGGTGGGTCCATGTTCTTCTCAATATGTGGTAGAACTACTTAGTTTCCACCTCAAGGAAACTCCTCATGAGTGGATCCCTAAACTGAGGTCTCATTACTCTAAAAGTCTTCGTCACAACACTATCTCGAAATCTTAACTCTCTGTCATCATAGAGGAATCTTGGTAATTATCAAGATGTACCATTGTTAATAATAATATCTAGGGTTTTGACTAAATAATGATATTAAAAGGGTCCAATATTATATTATTCGTGTAAATTTTGTTTCATGTGATTGATTTCTCAATGTAAAAATATCATAAGAAGATGGTCAGAGTCCTGGTGAATGGATAGGCTGGTCTTTAAACCATTACTGGGTTCCATGGCCATAAATAATCATATGAAAAACTACAACACCATTTCCCTATGTCCCAATCCAATCCTCACCATGAGGCTAACTCCAACACCAACCCAAAGAAGAACTATCTCTGAAACCACTATATCACGACCCAAACTACTGAGGTCTACCTAATTGATGATAAGATGGTTGGGATACCCCAATCCTGCATTCAATAGGATAGGAGATGATGAAAATAATTGAGAACCATAAATTAAATGGGAGGCATTATCTTTATATACTTGTACACACACATAACCATCTAAATGAAAAGGTGAAGAGGAAGAATAAAAGGCAGAAACAAATAAGGAATAAGCATTCATGAAATTAACTCTATGGAATACATTATTATACGACTACATAAAATTGTAGCATAAACGGGGGAAATAAATGTCTAAATAGAAATGAAGTCCTAAACTGAATTCAAATTTAAAACGGGAAACCTAGAGAGACCCCAACTCCTTATCTCTAAGTCCTACTAAAGAATGCATTAAATGCATCCATTTTACAATATGATCCATTAATGTCACCACTAATCTTCCTACCATCTTCATAAGACATTGAACATGATGGAAAATATAATTTAGGGGTGAGTATAAACATACCTAGTAGACCACCCCTAAATCACCAAACATAATGAATAAAGAAAGATTAGTAATCTCATTACCATGAGGTGGTGTTTATTTGAATGTGATACAATGACTATAATAATAACACTGATATATTTAATAAGAATCCCATAAAAGTGAGAAAGTGTATCCCTATATCCATACCCTAAATAATAATAAAAATAACACCGGAAACTCCATGGTCCGTCTCCAATGCCTAGCATCTTGCACAACCATATAAGAATCTGAGTGGAGGGTCCCAATCCCCAATACTTATCTCCATTTCCTAAAGAGAACTCACTCCCATAGAGGACCTATTAATAAATTAATTTCAACTATGGGGGAGTTCTGCTCTGTAGATAGAGGAATCAGACCCTTCTATAGTGTGGTGAGTACTGACTCTACCAATTTAAAGAATACGGGGGACCCATTCCCTATTATAAAAAGGGGTGTTTTCATCCCCAACATGTCGTTTATAATCTCAAGAAACTTTTTGGATATCCCACACATCACTATTGTGCTACACATAAAAGGGATAACAAATATCAGTGGATGACCCTTTCCCACTACAGCTCAAAGATTTGGTGTGCCACTCATTAGAGAAGGAACCTTCACCCTAGTGCATCATGGGGTGCCACTTGGATGATAGAGGACTCACAAACTTTTGTGATAGGGGGTTATACTCATCCTATGTAGAGTCCATGGGGGGACCCACACCCTGGTGCGATATGGGAGAATCCAACCCTGACAACTCTCTGGTGATCCATCCTAATCACTGATATAATTTAGGCACCGCCTATATAATCATCACACTCACAACATGACATGTAATATATTAAAAGACACTATAAGGGTCACTATCACATACTATGTTTAATGTTACTCATCTTAGGATACTTATGGACCGACATATGAGTTCTAAAAAAGGAGATATATAAGGTTGATGTTACATGGACAAGTAAATGACATGTATATGGGCTCACATAGCCTGTAACCTCTCCTCATCGGTTGGGAATCTTATTCAATGGAAAAAACATGGGAAACTATTTCATAATACATTGCATGTATAGGTGGTAAGTAGTGTTTCTTGGCCAATTATGGCTTACCCATGTTCTTTTGTCATGTGCCCATATGCCCCACCAATGTTTGAGTACACGGACATTCCCATATACTCTGGCCATTCCTACGTGCCAGAACATATTCATCCTAGTTTACTTTTAGATTACACATTGAGCCTCTAACAAAATGTCTCAAAATTTGTATAATATTATACATGTTGTATGATATTTATCTCTACTCGAAACCCTTTTCTCTAAATCCAAGGGACTATATGATGTGTGTTCCTATGGGATACATAATGTGTTGACAAGATATTTTAAGAATCTTTTATTCTTCATTCGGATCCCATATCCACTATTTTCAATACCATTTACACCTATTTTACCACTATATTTCCATGAAATCAAAGGAAACATCACAAACCATTGATTACAAGCCTCTGGTGGCCGTAAATCGGAAGTCCAATCGCCCATGTGAAGCCATCATGCCTCCCATAGTGCTTACCTTCACTGCTCTGGATCCAAAATCTATATATCACTCACCTAAATTCCACTTCAAACCTTGATCCATATTCAACTAATCGATCCATTCATCATTTGTATAATCGCCATGAATCTTCGGGTACGATCACACTTGAACCCACATCCAAAATTTCTAACCACAATCATGTGGTCCAATGATGAATTATGAAATGATGGGTGTGGTAAATAAAAAAGAATGTGGTAAATCCATTTTTGGAAAAATAAATATTGGTAAAATATCATTATATGGGGAATTATGGAGTGAAACATGTCATAAAAAATAAATTTGATAATCGGGCTTCAATAATTTTTATTCCATTTCATGTCATTCATAGGATCGAAGGTAAATTAAGTAGATGATCCAAAATCCATTCTCAGTAATCAACATGGTAGAAATCCATAAATTAATGAGTCAGTACTTGATGATAAATTGATAATTATTAAATAATGTTTTCACTAGTGTTGAAGAACATAATTTCGTTATGATCGTTATCTGACTCACATTCCCATGATCATCCGTTGTTGATCCAGACTCACGGTTACCAATGAATTTGTAATCAACTCAATATCTAATCTATCAAGGTTATTCAGATAACCCTAGGGATATTCCATAATATGGTATATATAGATATAAGGTTATGTCTTGTAATTTAAAATAAAATAAATAAATAAATTATTTATCTTATTAAAAGCACCACCAATGACTTCCTTCCATGAAATGTCTAGAATCGATGAACCTTAGGTCTCATGTACGGTAAATCATGCATTTTAAAATCCACTATTGCCTTGTATTTTCTATATTATTATTCATTATTTAAAAAAAACGTCTCAATGATGATATAATATGTCTAATATTTTTATCGTATTAATATCGGGTCTCTCTGAGTCTCAAAATTCCATGTGACACAGTTCCTGTCAAGAAGAATATTCCCTAAAATATTCCAAAGTCTTAATAAAAAACCAAGATGTTACATCCACCAAACATTAAAATATTTTCATTATAAAAACTGAAAACCCACTCACATGTGAAGATGCTAATCCCTCGTTAGGGTCTCCCACTCCCACGAGATCTCTTGAGGGTTTGTGTGCTCATGTTTCTAGAGTAAACACATTCCCTCAAAGGGTATTCTCCTATCATTTTTCAAATATCACCAAGAAACAATAAAATATATCTCCACCATCAATGTATACATCACCTTGATCAACATTGTATAATAATTCATGAACATGTCTCCTCAGCTACAACATCTAGAATATAGTTAACACTCGATAAAACTAGGGTCATTGAGTCAAGTGGAATTACACCTCAATAACCCAACATAGTAACTAGAAGAAGGGCCCACAAACCTCTAAGATAGTTTTACATCCCAAAAAGTACCCATAATCTTCAATGAGGTGAGATGTGATGACCCTGACTCAGATGCCACTTAACGGGTTCCCCGAGCCTAGTGGGACACATGGCCTCAAGTTCATCTTCCTGAATGATAGAGGATTCCAACTAGTAGTGAGGGCCTAGGGTGTCTCTATGGGAAGACTATTCCTTCATTATAAGAGCATAGAATAGCATAATGAATATAATGTAATAGTAAACAGTAGAAGCAATATAATGAAATAGTGGAAGAATACTAATGCAATCGGTAAATGTTAACAAACATAACTATGTCAACCGAACAATGATAATGTAAATTCATGTCACTAGAAAACTAGAAAATCATGGATACAAGACAATAGGCATAACTTTTTTAATAAAGTAAAGGAAAAAAAGTCAACTCCAAGCATCTCGATATCCAACCCGGTAATCTGTTATCAAGCTCCATCATATCAGCATGCAATCAAGTGTTGGAAGCTATATTATTCCCTTTGACCACACCTGTATTCATATAATCTACATTGGGTACCAAGCATCACCCAGAGAGGGTGTGAGATAAATTTCAGTGGTCCACCACCAATGATGTCTATAACATCTGACCCATGTAATTGAATATAGAATTATGTAGGCATGCATATATAAAAGAAAGTAAGTATTACAACATAACTAAATACCCACGTACCTACTTCAGCCATTTGCTGGCGTCTAAACATGTAACCAATTCATTTTATTATGTAATTACCATTTAATGTTAATAGGTCATGTGAGGAATATACAACAATCACATCACCTCGTGATAGTATAAGTAGTGAATGTCCCAATATGTAACAACGCAACCTGAAAATGATATCCAGTGAGGGAGTTCTAGGGTAAAAACCATGGTAACTTAAACTCACAGAAATATAACTCAGTAGTATCTATTTCTAGCTAAGGGGTAACAATGTAATACAAGTAGCGTAATCCAAGGAATTTCACAATAAGGCTCCTAATGTGTCCAAGGAGTGCATTCAATGTAAAATAGATCTAAGAAAGGGCTAGGTCCAAGGAGTGTATCCAAGGCACATACTTTTCAATGTTGGATCCATGGAGTGTATCTGAGGTATCCTGAAATAATGAAACGGGATCCTATGGTAGTATACCAAGCATAAATGGAATAGACAAGTACCAGAATCTTTGTTGGTATCAACCTATGCAAACTGAATCCTTTAATTGGAATGGGGTTCCAAAGACCCAAGGTATTCTCTTCTCAGAATCCAAGGAAAACTCGAGTCAGCCAATTCCTATTTGATATTGAAATCATATAATAATTCATTTGGTTCATGTCTTTCCATCCATTAGTCTGGATAGGTCAAGTATAGTTGAATCCATTTATTTATTGGTCCAAGCCTTGTCTTCCATTAGTGTAGATAGGAAAAGTAGCATAGTAACCGTTTAATTATGTCTTAGATAACCATTAAGGCATGTTCAATTATTTAGGTTCACCCTACTACCATCCATCAACATGGAAGGGGTTTTTTGTACATGTAACCTTTATTCAATATCTTTTAATAAGGACAATTTATATACTTAGTATACTTTCCATTCCAAATTTCAAATTTAATAATCATTTTATGAACACACCTTAGGCAGTTCAAGTGGTGAGAATACATTGTACATGCCATTATGAAATTCTCATTTAACAACAAACCATTTATTATATGAAGGCTCATCTTAAGGAAGGTCAATCATGGGCACACCCAAATGGTGGCTCAAATGTGTCAAACACTAAAACCCAATTAGGAAATAACCTTCGACATGAGGTGGATTAATTTTTGGGTGTAACCACTCACAAAAATCACATATTTGAAAAGATAATAACCATATGGTTCAAAAAAGTATAACCATAGCATGTAGATTCAAGAGATGGTCCACGATGGGGTTAGAAGGCCCCACACGAACATTCCAAAATCAACGAACTTTAGGGATGAGTTATGAACCACCCACCTTAGGGTTGTATGATCCTTCTCCTCCAGTATTGGCCCTTGAGTTGCCTCGGATCAGAGTAGATATAAGAAAATGTGAAAAAAATGATCCCAAAGATACAACAATATTGAGATCAAAAGATAAGAATAATGGATAAAGAGGACTCAAGTACATACCATTGTTCTTCCAACGTGATGAATGGAATCTCAATCAGAAGTAAGACGAAGAGGATCACTTGATTCCAAGAATTGATCTTCAAAACCCCCCAAATTAAGTGAGAAATATGTCAATCCGAAAAAAAAATCAGATTAGAGAGGAAGGGGTTGTTATAATAGATCATTTAGGGAATTTTGGACATGTTTCATAGTCTTTTATCCTATGCATGGTTTTTCCTCACGGTTTGTGAAACAATGCGATATGGTTCTGCCCAAAAAATCTTTCACCAGACAGTTTGATCAAACTATGAACCATCAATGCACTGTTACCTGGGATGAAATGGGAGTTCACATAGTTATGTTGCACAGTTGTGCTCCAAATCTACGAGGTTCTACTATTTCAAAAAAAATGATTCGTACGATTTGTGAAACCGTGTAGAAATCCATCACAGTTTATTCTAAACTGTGTGTTGGGCCTCTACCCTCCAAAAAGATGGGTTATGGGCTCCGAACAAGCCCCGGACACCCTTGGAACCTCTACTAACTAATTAAGAATCCATATTAGGTCCAAATTATATATTTATACTAAAAAATAATGGATACATACCTGAGTGAAAAAATGGTTTCTTACAAGAGATCTCTCAGAACACAAGATCTCCCCATCAAACTCCAAAGGTCGTTGTCATCAGTCTACAAAGAACTCCAGAAATTATGAGGTATCCCTTATCTATCTATAGATGAAAAACACCCTTTACAAAAATCTTGATCACCAACTCTAGGCCCACTAGCACTATCTCCCACTAGCTCAGACCAAAATAGTAGTGAGATATAGGTTCTACCATACATGTACTCAAACTGTGTTACACCAATGATGGAGTGGTAGTTTTTATGATATTAGAACTCCACTAATGGTAGATGATCATCCTATCTATGAACCAAATCTAACAAGCAATCTTGATACATAATCTCTAAACCTTAATGGATTGATTTATCTAGACATATATCTGGGGTGAAAAATTCATGCTCAACAAAAAATGTCTCTCATGGGACTTCTACATCCTATCCCTAATAGTGATTTGATTCATTCATCATGGTTTGAATTGATCATTGAAGGAACACCACGAAGAAGAAAGATATCTTGATTGCATAGTTTTTCCAAACTCAACACTAATATTTTCAAAATGATGGTTATAAAGTGGTAGAACATGGTGAGTGGGTTAGTGATCACTCAAATAGTGTCATAGACTCTCATAAATCATGGAAACCTTGTCACGAAAACTAAAAATATACCGTTCCATTTTCTCTCCCAACAAATCACCTCAGACTTCCCCTATGGATGATTAATATAACAAGATATAAACTATGGAACATGCTAATTTAATATTGGTTGTCCAATATGATTCCATATGATCCTAGTACTTCCCTACCTCTTTTATATGTAACACCAAGGGAAAAAAACCTCCTCTGCACCTCCTCTCATAGTATAAATAGTGACATCATCCCAATTCAAACAAGGATGACGTGATCCCCACCGTCATAAAATACATCAAGACCAAGTTCAATCGATATCTAGTCATGAATGATCCCATAGTTAGTATTTCCATGTTGAGCCTCCCTAACACAATGTAACAGATTTGGGTTAATAACCATCAACTATAGGTAATTTACCCCATACTCACCATAATGGGCCAACTTTTCTATCACCTCTCTCAACAGTAGTGAATAAAAAATATACTATGAACACATTATTCCATGAAAACACCTTTAGTAGGATCTCAAGATAGAACACCCTCAAAAAATTCATAGTCCATTATCCCACCCTTGTTTGAGAAGACATATACTAAGGAATTTGACCCACCAAATATATAACCAACTCTAAGAGAACCCCCTATAGAGTTGGAACCCGTGGAGAATGTCTTGAACCATAGTCAAGTGTATCATTTTCTCTATATCTAACATCGATTACATACTTATGTCACCATATATGACTACCAAGAACTAATCCAGGAGGGGTTAAGGATCTGGTTCATAAGTCCCACAAACTCTGTTGGGGCATCCAACATGCAGAAGGGTATCTACAAGAACTCAATAAAACCACAAAAGCTCTAGGAATTAAATATGAGTACATCCTTATCTCTAACAAGGAGCTGGTAATTACTTATTCTGTGGTTAAACTCTGAGAACCCCTTCTCCCCTAACCATTTTTTAATCATCCATCCTTTTATGGGTGCATAAACTTCCTTACACATTACATGGGTTGGGCGACATTAGTCTATGCCTAACCTCAAGTACGCATATGCTTCCTAGGAGAACAAAACTATCCCACCCAAGAGAATACACTATGAATAACAATCCATTTCATTATACAATCCTCCAAAAAAACCTCCATCTCTCATAGAAACACTAGGTAATCAGATGTTCTAGTGCAGATATGAGGCCATACCTAGTGGAAATCAGTGTAGAAAAAACCCTCTATGTAAAGGTAAACCTTACAAATCCTCAATGAAGAAGTTTTCATACCTCTCCCACATCACTGGAATTAAATGATCATAGAATCTATTGATCCAAGGTTCATACTAGACAACTAATAAGGAATCAGTGGTATACTCTTGCACACAAGCTCATCCTTCTCTTCTCAATATTCTTTCTTACCAAATAAGGTTAAACCATATCATACTAACTTAGTTACATTGTATCCTCTAATGGTGATATTAAGAAGATAATGTATTGTAGGAAACCATTCCATACTATGGAAAACATCTTAGGGTCTCACTTACTACTATGGAAAGATTCCACATGAGTCTCTCTCTTATCATAGTTAGGTCACACTGTTGGTAGATGTTTGATCACCAATTCTCATTTTCAGTATCCTCTCAAAACAAGGTTCATGAAAAAATGATCCAATGTTATTACTATAACTCAAATAGTTGTTATTTTCATGTAATAGTGTCTTGTGATTGATTAAAAAAACTAAATTTATAGTATATAAGGAATAGGTCATACCTTGATCACACCTAGAGCCACAGGGTCATAAGAAACTATTTCTTGAATCAATATTTCCCCTTTCTTAACTATCCTTCATAACTAGGGAATAATATAATTCCTTCTCACATAAAAATGGCATTAAAACATTTTAAAGGAATTCATGCACCATACCTCGACACTATCTTTTTGGGCAGTTCTTAGTCATCCACATGTTTTTGGATCACGTCACAAGACTGTGTCTTTTTGGGGGAATCATCTATATTCCTTACATATCCAAATCCATGTCAAGAGTCACCGTAGAAAATCTTTATTGATGCATTATGTCACCATGGATAATTCTTCCTACTATGATCACTATAAAGTTGGGTCCTAACCAAGAGATTAATTCACACCATAGGCTTGTGCTAGTCCTATGAAAACTAATAAGGTGGTCAATATCCCCATGAAGCTTCGGTGATGTCTATCTCTATAACTCAAAAATCATACTATGAATAGGTGATTCATCCACTAGTACCACCATATCCACTATCTTATCCATGAAGAAGACCAGGTTCAAACATAAGCATCTGATCAGTTAGGGTTGTCACAAGCTGAAAAACTCAGACCACCACCTCAAGATAATCTTCTATTGTCTAAGAGTTTATATCACTAAAAAACCTATGTGGAATTTATCTCTAAAACTCATAAATTGATTTTTTCATATTTATACCATCATAATATCCTACAAGAACCAATGAATTTTCATCATGTGAAAGATCATCTACCAAGACCTCAAATGGTCATCCCATGCACTAATCTACAGGTGGTAGAACTACTTGGGGCATGCATCAAGGAAACACCACATGAGTGGGTCCCTAAACTTATGAATTGATAGTTAAGATATCATAATCATGAAACTAACTTTAAATCCAATTAAGATGTCATCATAGAATAATATTGATAATTATCAATATATAACATGATCAAAGATTATATCTAAGTAGATGACTCAAGAAGAAAGGGAAAAGGACCCAATAACATATAATGCATGCACCATTTGTTCCTTGTAGTTGATTTCATTGCATCTTGAGTCCGCAAGTAGTTAGTCTGAGACCTAGGTAATGGATATTCAAGCTATCGCACCATCACTAGGTTCCATGGACTGAAATCCACTCTCAAAACATTACAACCTCGTTTTCCTAAGTCCCAAACCAATCCTCACCATGAGCTTAACTGAAAAACAGACTCATTGATGAACCAACTGTGATACCACTCTATCACTACTCAACCAACCTGGGTATTCTTGACTAATGATAAGATATGTGTGATACCCCAATACTACCTTTAATAGACCAGGGTATGGAAAAATAGTTAATAAGACACAAAATAAAATGGGAAGCCTTTACCTTATGTACTTGTATGCATGCACACAACCATCTCTATGAAAAGGGGAGGAGGAAGAATAAAAGACCGCAAAATCCAGAGTATAACCATGAATTTAATAACATCTATGTAATACATTAGAGTTTCAGAGTATAAAACCAAATCCTAAATGGTAAATATACATTCCAAGCCATAAACTAAATCCCAACCCAAAAATTTTGAAAAATTAATACTAGAGAGTTCACAACTATTGATCCCTAATTCCTACCCCCAAACACAGTTAATACGTCTAAGTACTATTATGCTCCACCATTATCATGACTAGTCTTCCTACCATATACATATTACACGACTCGTATGGTAAAAGCTCATGTAGGGGTGAGTATAAACATTCCCAATAGGACACCCTAAAATCACCAAACATAAAGTATCAAGAGAGAGTAGTCTTTGCATCACTACGATGTAATGTCAATTAGAATATGAGGAAATAAAAATAATCATAACCTAGGTATGATAAATAAGAATCTCAAATGAATTGATAAAGGGGATATCCTTCTCTACATCCTAGGTAAGAATAAATACCAAGCCTATATCTCCAATTTCCATCTTTCATTCCTAGAATAACATGAAACCACACTATAATATGAGTGTAGGGGGCCTCTCAATGCTGTTGTAATCCATAGAAAAGGGATCAACCACACCCATAGAAGACATATTCACTCACAGTTCATGATGATGATGGAGTTTAACTCCATATATTGAGGACTCATAGACTACTATAGTATGGGGATTATTGACTCTAACTATGTAAAGGCTCTAGGGAAATCCCCGATGTGATAGGTGTTTCCAACACCAATATCTAATGTATCCTCTCAGTAGTATTTGTGAAAATATGACTCCTAACTTCTATGATCTAAAGATAAGGGAGCGCTAACTCGAATGGAGGAATCACACCCATGTGAGCTTTAAGATTGAGGGTGTTACTCTGTATACAGAGGACGCACACCCTAGTGTGTCAGGAGGTTACACTTAAAAGATAGAGGAAATATTCCCTGGTGTTAATGGGGGTGCCACTCAACCTAAGTAGAGAGCATGGGGGACCCACACCATAGTATGACAGGGGGTCTCCAATATCAACATCGTTTTGATGATCCTCCCTGGTCAATGAATTCATTCAAACACCTACAGTAGAATAATCACACTCAAAAATCTTCAATCTCGTATCTCAAAAGCCACTACAAGGGATACCATCATGTTATATATACAAAAATACTCATGGTTGGATACTCTCAGAACAATATCTAACTTCTAAAGAATTATATATGGAAGGTAGAAGTTACTGAGAGAAGTATACAACATGTATGTAGGGTCACAATGTGAGTGGTCTCACCAAGTCACATGGGATTATTCTCTACAAGACATGGTTTGGAAAGTCATTTCATACCACATGACATATACATATGTTACATATGTATCTCAGCCACTCGATTCATTACTATGTTCTCCTTGTCAATTCCTATGTATACTTGTCATTCCCATGTACCATAGTTGTGTTTGAGTACACAATCATGTATGTGTACTCAATATGTGCCCATGTGCTAGTATTTATCCATACCAATATACTCCTAGAGTAAATTACAAGCCTTTAGAACTGAATCAAATGACATTTATGATTCCATACATGGCCTGTAGTATTTACCTCCACCCAAAACCATATCCACTATAGCTAGGGGACTACACGTCATGTGTTCATCCATGATATAGAGCATGTAATTGGAAAAATTTTAGAAACCTAGTTTCATAACACATATCATATATCCACTATTTCCCAACCATTAATTCATATTTTATTGATCGATTTCTCAAAATCAAAGGAAATGTCAACAACCATTGATTCCCAGCCTTCAGTTCCCATAAATTAGAAGTATAATCACCCATATGAAGTCGTTATGCCACCCATAGTGCCTCTAATCACCACTCTGGAGCCCAAATCCAAAAATTCATTACCCGCATCTTGATACATATGGAACCAATTAATTCATCCATAATTTTCATAAGCCATATTAACCCAGAGGTTTTATCATGCTCCAACCCACCACAGCAATTTCAAACCATGGCCTTGTTGGCCAACAATGATGAATGTGTTGAAAGGTGAGTTAAGAGAAAAAAAATAAGGTAAATACACTACTGGAAAATAAAATAATGTATAGTGATAAAAATCTTGGTTAGGTGTAGCTTAATGAATAAAATTGATAATCATGCTTTAATGAGAATTAATCTGGTTCATGCAATTCACGAGATCAAAGGTAAATTAAGAAGATAATACAAAATTCATGATTAATAATTAAAAATGGAATAATATGTTAAAAAATAGACTTGACTCAATTTTGGATTGTTCATTGGTAAAGAACTTGTTCACTCGAGATAGAGAAGAGAATTTCACTACTCTCGTCAACCCCCTCAAAATCCATCAACCATTCATTTTTTGTTACCTACTCTTGGTGGCCAATAGATATCTCCTCCTCTCAATATGTAATCTCCCAGGGTTATGCATTGAACCTTGAAGATTTTACATAACATTTTATTTACAGAGAGATGGTTAGGTTTTGGAATTTAATATTAAAAATATTTCAATTATTTTACTAAAAACATCCCATAAGGACTTCCTTCCAAAAAACATCTAATGATGAAGAACCATCATTCACACCTAGAGTTGACCTGATGTTCCTGAATCAAACATGGAAATTTATTTAAAATATAAGTATCAATTTGAATGATATTCCATTATTTATAAAAAATTCTCTGTCATGGTATGATATATTTAATATTTTTATTATATGAAAATTGGACCTCTATGCGTCCAGGAATTCTACAATGACATCATTCCTCAATTTGAAATTTTTCCATAAAATATTCCAAATTCCTATGGGGAAAAACAAGGTTGTTACCTGTAAAAATATTACCATTGACATACATGTGTCTTAGTTTTTATAAAATTCCATTTTTTTAAATAATGTGATAGGTATAGTTTTAGTTGGTTTTTTGAACATATGTTTTATTATAGAGATAACCATGTGATTGAAAACTGATTTACTGATTAGGATTTTAATGTTATTTTGAAATAATTTCATGATTTTTGTAACTGTATACAATTAAGGTAAATAGAAAATTGTGAGATTTAATTTTAAAATTAAAGGTTCAATTATCATTTAGAATCATATATTATTTTAATGTTGTTTTATGTTGATTCCAATCATTTATGAAAATTATTAACATATCATGGAGATTATATAATAATAGAAAATACATTTTTGGTATTATGATTTAAGAGTGACTGATGTTATAATGAGAAAAGTGATAAATTTATCTTGGAATAATATGTGAATAAATATTTCTAATCTTTTTGGTTTATTATTAGTTTGGAATATTTTGAATAATTTTAAGGTTAGTCATTTATTGAATTATCTTGTTGGAATTTGGGTGTTATTATTGATGTTTTGGTGATTTGTGTTATATTTTTTCATGTGAAGTTTTATTCATTTTTTGAATTATCATACCCTATTCTAACAATATTTGATTTGGTCAATGTATAAAGGAAAGAGGAATATATTATTATCATTTTTTGAAATTATGTGATCTATTAAAAGTTGATTTTAGTGATTTAGGCCCAAAAAATTTAATATTTAATACTCATTGTTTACAGAAAAATATGATATTGTTGTGGACATTGTTTACAGGACAAAATTATACCCATCAAGTAGGTATATTTTATTTATTTTCTTATTCTAGATGGTAAGTAATTCATTACCTCTAGGAAAAAGATATCTAAATAAAAATTAATCACATTAACTTAATTTCTGATGAATTGATGGTTTTTTTCATTCCTCCTTGGTTTATGGTTTTGTGGTCATTAACATTCCCATGATCAAACACTTTCTAATGATCAATGATCATTATAACTCTCCATAATTATTTTGTGATTTTATTTCATGTCCATATTTCCAATTCCCACCAATTTTATACTATTTCGAAACCTAATTATGTGTTATTCTATAATACCTTTATTTTGGTCATTCTATCTTACCAATAGAAAATTTTACTAACCCTTTTTATGACGTGGGATTGTAAGAAAGTTATTTTAAAATGTAAAACCATTAATTATAGAGATCAATTTCAAATTGTGAGGAAAATAATTATTAAGGGGTTGGGGAGAATTTTATATTCTAATATTTTAAAAGGAATAATATGTTTGATATCGTATATGACACGCAACACTGAGTAAAAATGAGCCATAAAATATTATTATTCAAATATAACTATTATAACCAAGTTATTAAATTAATAATTATAACTAGTAATAATTTTATTATGAAATATGAATAATATTCCAACTAAAAAATGTATTTAAAAATTCTTAGTATATAATAAATCAGTTTTCTGTAGTCATCTTAATCTCCCAATATATGTTTTTTTAAAAAATTTATTACTTTTTGTGAGAAAATATTATAATTAAATCTGGAAACTTTTAGAGTATCTATGAAAATAATTTTTTAAATAATCATATAAAAATTAAATTTGGGTGAAATTATGGTATTTTTCAGAATTCGGTGATTTTCCAATGAAAAGTGAAAATTATCGAATTTTCAATAATATCATTTATTTCTATTAAATAATGAAATTTAAAAGTAATTTTATATTTTAAATTTAGTATTAAAGTGATATATGATTAATTTTATTTATAATAATCTAATTAATTTCATTTTAACAATAAATTTTCATGATTTTGGTATAAGTTTAGTTTTTTAGTTAAAACATTGTTTTCTAAATCCATTTTTAACTACATAAATTTTATATACATTAATTAATTAAAGTAAACCATAATAAGGAATTATTTAAATTAAGTGTACATATTATATATCTATTTATATTATTTAAATTTATATAATTATGATTTATAGCCATAGAGTTAATATAAGATCATATATATCTTGAAAATTTTATTTTTCTAAAAAACTGTTTATTGTCACATTTTTTCAATTTAATATTAAATTAAATCCTGACGCTTCTAGGTTTGGAATCTTGGAAAATTGATTTCATATTTAAAATAATGGGTTGATAATTTTATAAATAGTTGAATTTTATTTTCCATCCTTATGAATACTACATGTAGTGAATATTTATTTCCACAGTAAAGGTAAAATGAGTTAATTAAGGGTAAAAATGATTTGATATGGACTAAAAAACCCTTAATCATAAATTATATTTATTTTCTGATTATATTTCATCTATAACCATCCAATAATCTAATATATAACCATTTTTTAACATAAGGACATGATTGTGACCTTTATAATACTTTATGTAATGAAATGCTAAAAATGTCACTTTATTTCTTTAAAAAACTATAATATTTTGTGATAGTGATAAAAATAAATTATTTTTTATTTTAAATCTAAATTTAAAATAAAAATTATTTATTTTTATCATGATAATTTATTTATTATTTTTTAAAAGAAATAATTACCTTAAATGCTAACGCAACACCAACATGGTAATTATTTAATTAAAAGAAGGTTAATCTAAAAAAAATTTAAATATTTAAAGTAATATAATATGAATGAATTATTTTATTATAAATAAATACATAAATAAAAAAAATTACGAAATTTTTAATGGTATGTATTCAAATTTCATCGATATATTGATGTTTTAAAATTCAAATTAAATGAATAGTGTCATGATTGACATTAATGACATTTTCTAAAAAATAAAATTTTATTAGATGATAAAAAATTCCTAAAAATGATACCATATACCATGTGATTGGTATTTATTTCAAAATATATAATATGGTCCATTTTGTACTAATTTCCCTTTTATATTAACTATATTAACCCCTAAAGAGTGAAAACGTTGTTACCATAGTAATTGTCAAAAGGGGGTAACACGGGTTATAACAAAAGGATAAGGGTGCAAATATCACATAAAAATGTCTAATTTTTATAATGTGAATATTAAGATTCATAATTGGCTTATATTCAAATAATATCAATTTGGAACCCCTAAGACATGAAAATCAATATATATTAATTTAATACTTTAAGAAATTCCATTAAATCCCCATATCTTTTAATAGGGTACCTCTTCTCTTCTTTTCCAAAAAATTCGAGATCCATTTAATTTTTCTCATACCAAACCAACTAAATTCCTAACATCTCTCCCCATGTCATATGGTACTTTTTATCAAAAAAAAAATAAACCTTGGAATTCATTGGTGTTAACCATAAGAGGTTCTCCGAGGAAGAGGTACAGTTCATAATCAAGCATTTTCGTTTTATTTATTCTTCTACCACCATAAATTATTTTTCAACAATAATTAAAAACTAAAAACATTAAATTAAATATATTGATAAGTTATTATGTAAATTCAATAACCTATATCCATCTCCTCATCCATCAGATGAGACATGAATCCACCGTTTGTGTGTGTGAAGGACTATTACCCCACAAACCATTATAATTAATTTTCCATCACCTCATATTACGAATGGTTTAAATGAAGTATTTAATTAAAATTAATGGTATTAATAAAATATTTTACATTCATGAAATATAAAATTTCATTTAATTTCTTACATTTTCAATCACTAAAAAATGATAAGTTCATTCATGTGTATGTGTGTACAATCACATCCACAAAGTGATGTTATTATTTTTTTCATAAACACATAAAATGGATGATATATATAAGTATATATAAATAAATTATATAGTATTTATGATATCATTATAATTATGGAAATATAAAATAATACTTACCTTCTTTTCATAATGATCATTGAATAAATGAAATGATACTCGTGTGTGTGTCCACGACACACCGTCTCCATGATTATAGCAGTCCATTTTTCAAATCCATATTTAATGATTGGTTTTAAAATTATAATTGATTTATTAAAATTAAAATTATGTAATTATTATTATTCTTTATATCTTTAAATAATTTCATCTTTGACCATATTCAACTTACAGATGTGATTTTGGACATATGTGCCGAATATCGTCAAAATGGATGATGAAAACCTAATAGATTAAGTAATTCGTTATAAAATGGAACTAAAAGAAATAATAAACATGAACTTTTTTATTAATCAATTAAATAATTAAAATAATTTTATTATATAGGAATATAAATAATGTATATGATGATTCATACTCAAAGTAAGTGTCATTCTTTTAAAAATCATCATTTAATGTTCGTGTTCCAACTCCCAATCTTTCATGTCCTTGTTCTCCTAAGTAACTCAAGAAAATTATTATTTATGCTTAAATGTATCTTTAAGGTAATATTTTTACATATTAAATAGTTTTTAAAATTTTTTCAAAAATTAATTTTCTATGGTTTTGGTAAGGGTCACTTTACTTTAAAAATCTCATTTTCAAGGTTTTAGAGATTTATTTTCTAAATCGTTCTCTTCCAATTCCATATTATGAACATTATTTTATTAATATAATTATATTTACAGAAATAAATTTTAAAGAAAATATTATATCTATTTATACTTTCTTCAAGCATTTTTCCAATGGAATATTTTTCACAAATTGTATACAAATTTTTTGACATTCTTTACAAAATTCACAAAAAATATTTTATTCAACGTACATAGCATCAACATATTTTTCTGTTGTCACAACCATTATTTAATATAAGTATTTATATATAATATTCCTTGTTTTAGTCAAATAAAATCCATATTTTTATTTTTTATATAGTATATTTAAAACAGTTTAAAATTAAAAGGATATTTTGATATCTAGAATTTTTTTCTTATGGGTGGAAGGGGTATCTCCAAACCACCCATTTATTCATGTTAAAACCATTATCTCCTCAAATATATCTATATCTCTCTTAAATTTTCATTAATTTTTATTAATTATTCATATATTTCCCTCTCATATACTCCTATATTATTCTCCCTTCTTTTTATGGGGTAATACATTACATAAGTTCTTTTATTAAATAAAAATAATTCAATTCCATAGGTAATGTTTATGTAAATTATTTAACATTTATTTTCTTTTAGGGAACACATAAGAATGTACAATGTATTCTGGGTGTGCTCAAGTATTTATCTAATGAATAGGGTGAATATTTTTTTCATGATATATTATGTATGGGATTAGGGATTGACCTTATCCATTATGGAACTTTGTCTACCAGGTGATGTTTTCATGGGGTTATCCTTGAATCATGTGTATGTGATGTTATATGTTGTTACTAAATTTTTTATATTGATACAATATCAGTACATTATGTTCTTTATTTTATGCTTCGATGTGTTTACTCAATATAATTTTTTAAAGGAAAGTATATTCTACATCATATGGGTGAAATGTATATATTTTTTTAAAAAACAGATCATAATTTTTTCATGATTTCAAAAAAAACTTTAAGAGTTTTATTTTAATTTTAATATTTAATATGAATGTTTTATGATAATATTTGGATATAAAGTAATATTTCTTGGGAAATAAAATTTTTATTTTAAGACCAAGTTTTATTTTGAAAAAAAATTTTTGAAAGTATTCTTGAACTAAATGGTTTGTTTCTTTCTCTCTATATTCCCCTTTCTATGATTTTTTAGGTCACCGCACATTTTAAAATGCCTTTAATAGGGTTTTAAAGATGTTTAGGGAAAAGGATGAGGTCAATATGAAAATTTTGAATATGTTTCATAAAAATAAAACTTGTTATAATCTTAAATGTTTATTTATAAAAAATGGACACAAAGTGTAAGTTTCCACATTGTGATGTAAACTTTATTTATTTATGGGTGATGAACTAGTTATCAATAGCTATAAATATAAAATATATTTTGGAATTAAATAATTCAAATTATTTTCTAAAGTTAACAGAATATTTATTGTTTGAGGTTGGGTTCACATCGCCTCAGTTTTTCATAACACATCTAATAAAGGAAGTCTTCCAGAATGAAGTGATTGAAATTCATGACACTAGATTAATATTTCATATCTCATAATGTCAATGGTTCATCCCATTATAAGTGATTCCTAAATAGGGTAGTTCCACAATGGTTGAAAATTATATAGTATAACTGATGCCCAATAGAATAATGACATAATGGAGTGTATGTGTTGGCTAACATAAATTGAATAATGAAACTAGAATGGACCACATATCAATACCCTTCATTGATAAAATTATCAAATGATTATCAATAATAAAATAATATTGTTTTCTTGTTGTATTTTTGGGTATAATATAATCATGGTTACTATAAATGATCAAGATAAAAGCATGTTCACTTGTCCAAATGGTGTATTATTTTATTGGTGATTTCCCATAGTAATTTATAATGCTCTATCCATGATTAAATGATGCATGGTCGAAATATTCTACATAATGATTAAATATTTATTTATAATATTCATGGATAAATTCTAGTTTTATAGAAATTCCACTAATGTATATTTAGAATATCTTGAAAGTGTTTTGGAAAGAAGAGAAGAAAAGAATTTAGCACATAATTAGAAAAATTGTCACTTCAAAGTATAAAGTGGAATATTTTTTTTAAATTATAATTCCAATAAATGTATACAAGTTTACTTATACAAGATTGGTAGAATTTAGGATCTACCAATACCAACATTAGTAATTTTTATGATAGGTTTTCTTGGGAATATGGGATTCTACTAATACTTTATTAAAGAATTTCTCTATTATTTCCTCGACCTGACTACCCTATTACAAAAATATAAATCCTTCCATTTTTTGGACAAAAAGTTATAAAGAATTTAAATTATTAATAAAACCCTAGTAAAATATCTAATTATGATTTAACCATACTGGGAATAATAATTTGAACTAATATGGTATCCATGTGATAGAGTAGTTGGTGCTTCTTTGTGATAAAGGAATGAATAGATCTTTAAAGAAAACTATTATGCTAGTTGTACATAAATGATGCTCAATATAACTACGCATCAATTGAAAATTCTCATATAGTTGTTTTTTTCCTTTGATAAATTTATTTCATACCTTTTTCTCTCAAAAGTAATCGTGTATACTGATCAATCCACTCTGTGATATTTTATGGAAAAGAAGGATTCCAATACAAGACTCATTATGTGGATATTACTATGACATAAATTTTATGTTGAAATCAATAATAATAAGTAAACTAATAATGTCATCACTGGTTAGTTATCATTCCTAGAAAATGATATTTGTGATATCAATGACAAAATGTTCAATTGAAAATTTGTATATGAATAACTATATTCCCTCGAGACTATCACACCTTGGTATGTCAATGTTAAATTACATAGGCTCATGTGTGGTGTATCCATATATTTCAACGGAGTGTAGGATTATATTTTTTAATTATATCCTTACATTACTAATGGAGTGATCTATTACCCCTTAAGTGTTGTGCAGATAGAATGATTATAAGATATATCTTAAAAGAGTAAGTTGATAGTGTTCTTATTCTAATTTTATATGCATATTTTTCATATAATATCTAAGAATTATGTGACAACTAGGCCCCGAAGACATGTGGTCCCCACCCTGGGGCCCACCCACATGCTCACATGGGTCATCTAACTAATAATAGTATCCACAGGCCAACACATGCCCTTTTCAGTGTGCTTTGTCCTCACTCGCACGCACCCTGGGAAACATCCCAGAAGGTCACCCGTCCTGATCACTACTCTAGGCCAGGAACGCTTAACTGTGGAGTTCTAATCAGAAAGACTCCTAAAAAGGAAAATCACATGAAAACAAAAAATAATGAACTAATAAGTTCTAAGTGACCTTTAAAAATAATTTTGTCACGTCTGTGTTTAGAATTTTAAAAATCTGACATTCACGGTTGTTTTCAAGACGTTTTTTGGAGTCTAATAAAACAAAATTAATTTTTGGTGAATATTAACCTACCCTTATGAATATAAACACACCCTTATGAATAGTGATATACCCTAATGAATAGTAACCTCACCTATGGTGGTATAAAAATAATATTCAATTTGGAAGTACGATTTACCTATATTTTAGAATAAGTTAATGAGTGTTTTAAAAATGGTTTTTGATAATAAATTATGATTTTAATTAAATATTAAAAAATCATATTTAGAAAATTATTTTTAAAAAATGGACTTCATTTTTGGATTATAAACATCGAAAAATGGTCAGGGTGAAATTTTTTGATTTTTCTGAAATACTTAATTTTTTTATGGATAGTAAAATACAGTAATTTACCGTATATATACATTATAATCTAAATAGACTATTCCTAGAATCATGGCTGATTTCACCATTCATGGTTCGAATTCACATCACTCATTTACTATTCTTGGTCATGGAATAATTACTATTCCTTGTCTTGTGAAGAAATAATAAATTAATCATTATAATATTATCAAATCCCTCCTCTCCTCCACTATAAAAACCCCCATTCACTCCCTCTTCTCTCCACTCCTCTCAAGCCTTGTTACTTGCAATTATTATTCCCAAATCTCTCCCCATGTTCCTCACCCACATCTAAAAGATTTGATTTTCCTCAAAATACCAAAACCTCTCCCCTTAAGAGGTTCTCAAAGGAGGAAGTCTTAAGAGGTAAATTCTTCTTCCTAATTTCTTCTTTTCTTTTAAGTTCTTTTATTTTTTTATTTCTTTCCTCAACTCACTTCACCATAATAGTATCATAAATCCATTAACATAAATTTAATATAATGTCTTCATTCTAGTGATATATTTAATTATCTACTCTCCTTTCCCCACCCTTTTATTTGAAATAATTGAATGCACCGTTTGAGACGTGCAAATTTAGCACATTCAAGGACAACAGTTTATCAATTTCTATTATTATCTTTAATTCTGGTCATGAAACCATTTGTGTTATGGTTGAACTAGATTATTATTTATGTAATATATCCTATTTTTTGTTTTTTAATCCTTTGGTACGAATGGAATTAAGTTATAAAGAAAAACACATTCTCTGTAATCAAATCCACCGATTAACAAAAACAGTTATCACTATGGGTATATATATAATAATTTTACTTCATTCTAAGTAACCAAATTGAAATTAAAACAATATAATATCCTAGATATGAACTAAATAATTTAACTTCAAATATGTAAAACCACTTTCATCTTGCATATAATCCAAACTTTAATATAAGTGAACCGATCTTTTAAAGCCAAGTAAACAAACAAGCCTGAACAATGAAATTGAACCTTATAACTAATAAAAAAAGCTTTGAATGAACTAAAAAGGGTTATAATAAATAAATTGAATATAGAAGAGGTTCTGGACTTATTAATTAATAAGCCTAATTTTTTTATTTAGGTCATCAATAACAACTGGAGAACACCAATAGATTTAAGGTAAGGGATCCTCCCCTTTCCACTCTAAATCAAAATTGTTCTCTATGCTATGCCTTATTGTGTAATACCAAGTGATGGGATATGTTTATATGTCTTCCCCATACTTCCCTAATGTTTTATAAGTGATGAAAAAACCCCTTATCTCTCTCATCAAACCCTCTTAGTTACAGCTGATACCATGCCAATAAACCATGATGGATTCTACCTGAACATCGTTTATTCCTTCAGGTTGCTCTATCTTTCTTTTTACCAAAATGTTGTTACCTTTTATTTTATCTAGAACTTCAAAATTCTTTTCATATGCTCCAAACTCATGTTCCAAGATCTATTTCTCATTCTCTTTCGGGGATATAAATGATTTTAAGTGAATCTCTCTTCGATACTTTCCAATAAGCACACTCGTTTTAAAGGAACTTCCTGATATTTTACCCAATTTCAAGTGCACTCTATATTCTGTTTGAAGACACCATTATCTTTGTAAATTATTTATTATTATTATGAAAATATTCTTGGTTCAGTTATGTTTTAATATAAAATAATGCTTTCTTTACTATTTTAAAATCTCTATAGTATTTTCCATAAAACCGCACAAAAATGTTTTAATGCTAATGTTTCTAAAATACATTTCTCAGATGTTTTCACTTTTTTTTGACACCACTTACCATGTTATATGCCTATTTTACCCTATTAACGTCCATGTATTCTCTAATTCTTTCCTTTCATGGACACATTCATGATACGCCCATTGTTTATGATTTCTGTCATGAGCGTGGTACATAATTCTTTCAATGAGTATCCTTATGTTTGTGTATCATTGATTATGTATGATTGTATATGTGGTAAGAATATTTATTTGGAAATAATATTCATGAAAATGTTGAGATTGGGGAACCCAGATAGCACTCCAATGCATTGGGTAAGTATAGGTCTCATGAGATGTGATGTGAAACGGGATTGGCGGTTCGCCTTGACACGTACTGAAATGGGAAACGAGATTGGCAGTTATCCATGACCCGTACTAAAGAAATGTTTTATGATTCTTACACATTTATATGATTCCATGTTTGTATGATCCCATGATTATATTAAATTATTTTATGAGTTTCATGCTTTGGATAACATTATGTCATGTTTCCCAACTCATGTGGTTGAGATGTATCCTTATGTTCATTCCCTTACAGGGCTTTTTAGCTCATCCCTTTGTTCATGTGTACCCCAGGGTACCCTATGTAGATTTGAGGGCTCAAAGGAAGATAGAAGCTCTTTATGAAGATTAGATAAAGAAGTTTTTTTTGCCCCATGTTTTATGTTATATGTACCTAGTCTTCCAAGACACTAGACTTATCGATCTCTGGTTTGTACTCTGATGATTAATTATGCTTAAAATCCTGAAATGTTTTATGTAAAAGGATCGAGTGGCTATAATTTCCTGGTTATAGTATAGACACCCCACCTTAACATGGCCATTAGGTCATGGCCTACCGGGTACCACTTGTTACCCCGCAGACACGTGGGGCCCACCCTAGGGTCCACCCACGTGCCCGAACGGGTCATCTGACTAATGATTTTCCCTACAGGCCAACACATGCCTTTTCCAGTGTGTTTTTTCCTCACTCACACACACCCTGGGAAACATCTCAGAAGGTCAGCCATCCTGACCACTACTGCAGGCCAAGCATGCTTAACTGTGGAGTTCTAATCAGGTAGGCTCCCAAAAAGGAAGGTGTACCTTGTTGACAAGAGTCGTATCATTTAGTCATTTAACTCTGTATCATTTGGGGTTGTTACAAATTATTAGTATTATTATAATATCACATTATTGTGATACATTTATATTTATTATTATTATCTATCTCACACATTCTCAGGGAAGCCTCATGTTCGAACCTCTCTTGGTGCATGCATATGTGTATGTGGGATTTTTATTGTATTTGTATCCCCTTACCTTAATATAGTGAAATTATTATTATTATTACTATTATTATTATTATTACTACTATTATTAATAATATTACTACTACTACATGTACTATTATTAATATTATTAAGAAAGGATAACATTTTAATTTTTGTTGATAATCTAGTTTTGTACATACAACCATGTGAGAGGACAGATATTCAGGAATGATTATCTCTTCTTCTCTATCTATATCCTCTTAAATGGGATTAGTCTTAATAATATACCAAGGAATATCTATATTCAACTTCCCAAACATTCATCATTCTTCTACATGATATATAATGGGGAATTGGGTATGCCACATGAATAAGAATAGGAACAGATGCACGTGAGAAAAAAGTAAAAAATTATACCTATTATAAAAGATGATTCCATAGAGAAGAGAAAAAAGAATAATAAAATTGATATATCTATAAAGAGGGAATAAATAACAGGGTTACACCTATATAGAATCCTAAGTGTGGATGATAGACTATCGAGATATTTTTAACCACAATATTTTTGGTATTTTGTGACTCCTTTTTACTATAATGATAGTCTCTCTCCCCAACACACTAATATAGCTTGGAGGTCACCAATAAGTCCCCCCAAAAATTGTATTACCACCCTTATCCTCAACACAACCCACCTTACACCTAGACAACTCTTTACATAGCATCTATCCATCTACACATTTTTCTTCCATCACCATCTCGTATCTAGACCTATGATCTATATCATAGCCAATGTTCATTCCTCCAAACCCTACTTTGAACCCTCCATAAAGATATATCAATACTCTAGTCATACTATGTCATTGATTTTACCCAAGAACAGTATCACATATAATGTTTTCTTTGATGTTATCACATGCTCATAGTTATATATGACTGACATTGGTGATGTTCACTAACATAGTTCATGTCATGTTCACACTCACTGATGGTTTGGGTGAGTGACCTTTGTTAGTGGAATTCATTGTGAGATGGTTCTGATTGGTTCCATGTTTGGTGTCATTTCATGTGTGTTTATTAATTGCACAATGATCACTTGGTATATCAATGATTTATGATTTGAGTTCTCTTCAGATGGTGGAATTTTAAAATAAAAAAACATTATTTTGGAAATGAAATTATAATTCTCAATTTATATTATTATTTTTACAATCATGCACGTTTTTTTGTTATAATGTGAGTATAATTATTTCATATCGAGATGTTATCTCTATAATGAAAAGATTTCCCATGTCATTTTAGTATTCTATTTTTGTTATTAAATTTTTTAATTAAAATTATTAAAATTAGATTTTTTTTTCAATTATATTTCTATAGAAATTGAATTTAAAAAATTAAATATGGACAGATTAATTCTAATTTTATTAAGTTATGTTGAATAGATTTAGTTTTTTAACTGAATGTAGAAAAAAAGGTGTCTTAGCTTTGTGAAAAACTAGCCTCATCATTTTTTCACATAAATTTTGAATTTCATTTAGTCTTTTGATTTATTTATTACACCATATAATAAAGATTTAAATAAAGTAGGGGATAAAAATATGAAATTTTTTATTTTTTTAATCCATACCAGTGAGATTGATGAGTATGATCCACCAAAATTTTCTTCATAAGATAAAATGGTATATTATATATATGATGAAGTATATAAATCTTGGAGTGTTATTATAAACATAAAAAAAATCATATATGATTTGGTTAATGAATATAAAGTGGTATTGTGTGATATTGAATCACATAAAATAAAAAAAAAACATTAAACACTTTTTCTTTGAAAACATTAAAATAGAATCATAATTTTACTATATACCAACGTGTGAATTTGAATGAATTTTAATCAAAAAATGTGTTTTTTAATTGTTTTCCATTGTTGAAGTAGTTGGTGAAGGATAAATATATATTTTGGAAGAAGAAATCTTGGTTGTTTAATTCTTCCCAATATGATATTTCAAACCAGAAGCTCGGTTGTAGTCCATTTTCTCTACCATCGAGGGTTTGGTATGTTGGATTTGGAACCACCAATCAGGAAGAAAACCACTAGAACATAAACTATAAAAATATTTCAGAAATTATAAGCATCATATGAACCCTAAAATCTAAATATACATAAACTGAGAAGATTAATATACCCTAGACACCACACTGAATTACCCTCCCTCACACACTCGATAAAAAAATTATTAACACAAAACCCAAGTAGAGCACACACAAACATTTAGAACAAAAACATGATTTAAATCGTTCAATCCGTAGTATTACTCCATGGGAGAACATTAACGATTTATTTATATTAAACGAATAAGAATAAAGAGTGATAAAATGTACAAATCCCAAGTGACCCCACCCCACCAATTTATAGTCGGGCCTATCAATTGAAACTGGTTCCACTACCTTCTAATGTTCTTGGGGTTATGACCACTGATATTGTACCCCTTCAGTTTCTAATAGAATTCACTAACTTGAAAGATATATTTTGGTGAATAGTGTAATCTCTATTTATGTTTCCTTTTGAAACCTCCAAGAATACCTATCCAATTTATTCCTCTGTACCTCCACCATTAATAATATTTCACTTGACATAGCCCTCAATGAATCTCATGTATCATTTTCCAATGTTGAGTTATTTGGACATGACACTCTAGTTATGCATTAATTGGTCCATCATTAATTGTTTTCTTATCAAGTTTTTAGTGATACTACCTCCATCTATCATGGGTTATAAAATACACCTTATGATCAAGAACCCAAGTTCCATAGTAACCCCATTCAGACTGAAGGAACATGAATCAAAAAAAAATCTTCCTATTCATTAAAATAACACACTAGAATATTTCCTTCACTAATTCATGCATCCTCTTAGACTTAGTAAATTTTCGTTTCACATCCCTTACACAAAAATAGTGAGTTTCTATACATACACTTTCAGTCACTGATGTCCCACTAAGGCATAATTGTTTCTATAATTTTTCCAAATTCCTTGGTGAACATGTTAATTGGATTTTGTCTTCTCCATGTTTTCCATAGGTCCAACACCCCATCCTTTATAATATTTTACATTAAATAAAACATTATCTTGATGTACTTACTTTGTGAGATAAAAAATATATTTTTAGCCAATCGGATTACCCTTGGGCTATCAAATATTAACAACATGTTTTTCTATCACCTTTTTAGTTCATCAAGAAATCGATTCAACCAGATCATTTCCTTTATTTTCTCTATAATGTATTTACAATTCAATTTATTTTTGTATAATGAAACTATCTGCTACAATCTCAACATCATTATTATGTTTGTTCTTATAAAGGTATACACAAATCTTGTGGTAATCTTTTATGCAAATATATCTCAACTAAATTCCAAATCTCCAAACCCTTATAAAAATTCTTCAATTATAAAATATAGAGATAGTTATTCCAAACCTATATGATAATATACTGTTCATTTCATATATTTCTAATAATCCTTGTATATATTCTCCATGAATATACTCACAAATCCCCAACAAGATGAATTTATAGACTTTTACAAATATCGAAATGCCTCAAAAATCTACCCACTAATGAAAATGTAACTTTTACTATGTAATTTAAAACTTTTTATATTTTCAATTATTTATCTTTAAATAAATTGATTTGTAAAGCCAATGTAGTAGACAAGAGTTTACATCCACTCATTCTGAACCACTCCAGGAACTTTTCGATGTACTCTTTTTGTGGTAAAACCAATGGTCATGTATTCTCATCTCTTTCAGACCATATATAAGAAAAGGATATTGTAACTCAAGGATATATATTACCAACATCCTTATATATGTATATAAATATATATATATGATATTGGGGATTTCATTCTAATTGGTATTTTCATTTATAATAAAGAATATTATTCTATACAAGATATGTTGTAAGTATTGGATAGATACCTGAGCATCATCCCACCTAATCTATCATCTATTTAGAATCCACTTCATAAGATGAAATTCATTGGAGGTTATTCATTCATATGATTAATTTTTATATTATCCATAACATTTATTCATACTTTGTAATGTAGGAATAAATGAGATGACAAGTAATGATAATCCTTGATTGCCTATATAAATCCCTTCCGATCAATGATATTGGTTGTGTGTCATTGATTTATACTTTATCATAAATCATTCTACCCAAATTTCTCTTATTCTATCTCCATTATCCATGAGATACTAGAACATCAAAGAGGATGGGGAATCATGAACATGCGATATGAAATTTTGCTCAACCTTTAGATAACTTCCATGTGAGGATGTCTTTTGGATGCTCTTAGTGACCTCTCTCAATCCCATAGGATGGTGATCACGATGATGTATATTCTATTTAGCCTTCGGTGCACCATATATATAGTATTTATTTATTTCAACTTTTGTGAATGTTTCATATATCATTTATTGTAGATCCTCAGACATGGGATTCAATTGCTTCTGTATAATTTGACAAGTGTTATTAGATTCATTTGAAACCATTAAGTTGTAATAACGGATCCTATGCATTAGATTTGTTAAAACATAAGTTAAAAAATATGAAAGGAAAATAGAGCATCATTTTTCTAGTTTCTTATAAATTTAAAAATTTGGTTTACCCTTACATAGTAGAGAAACAAAATGGTATATGAGGCATTACAATTTTGGAGATTGGTTTCATAATGGTAACAAATGGGTTACCTATGCATGAGATATTTTGTAAAACTTTCTATGGTTTCTTTAAGTCTATTTAATGATAACCAATGAATTAAATTTATTTAAAATAGTTCATGTAATGGTAATTTCATGTTTTAAAGGCTTTTAAAAAAGTGAATAAGTCACTGCATAAAGGTTTTTAATGTTTAACTTTTCACAACATAATTATTTTTAGGGTTAACCTTATGTAGAAGTGTTCTATGTTAGTGTCACCTGATTTACCCTTTTTGTAGTGTTTTTTAGCTAAATTTCATAAATGTAGTAACAAGTTTGTAAGGATTGAATAAAGGTAACTAACATGTTGCCTTAAAAGAACAAGAGGTTTAACCTTACACAACATTAGAAAATCCAGTTCTACCCTGATGTTATGGCTCCACAATTTGATTACACATACACATAGTGTCTATGTAATGTCAGAATTAGGTTACCCTTATCCAAAATAAAGATTCTATATAAGGGTAAACCAAAATATTGTAAAATTGTTAAAAGTTTTTTTAACATATAAATTGATTTAATTTTTTTATAAAATGTTTATAAATGACTATAAAAGGTATTTTGGGGATATTTATTCGTTAATAAATGATTAATTAATTAATTATACAAATAATTATAATTAATTAATACATTTTTATGAAACATATATTATTAAATATTTCCTAAATATTATATGTTAATATACATTTTAATGAAATTATATGGCTTGGATTATGATCTTGAAATCAAAGTATTATTTATAAATCTTAAGAGATAATTTATAATGGGTTATAACTTGTGAAATAATCTCAAAATATACACTATTTTATATTTATGATTTTTTTAATTAATTATTTTGAATTTTTAAAAATTATAGGAGGGCTTATTTTGATATTATTTAAGCTACATAAAAATTGTTTAAATGAATAACACAATCAAGGTTTGAAAAATTATTATGTATATGATATTTAGATTATCTAAAATGTTTACATAATAAAAATAGAATATTATAATTTTTATAATACATAAAATATTATATATTTAAAATAAAATTCTATATAATTAAGTATATGAAATAGTTCATATTTTCTTTAACATAAAGTGACTATATTAAAAATTATGTAATTTATATTAATTTAAATATGAAATTTTAAAAGGGTTTAGACATTACATTTAAGCATGATTTGTTTATGACTTTTTATCTCATGTTTACATATTTTAGTTTTTTATCTATTTAAAAATTTATTCCCTTATTGTTAATGATTAGTAAGTTATTTAAGAAATGTAAAAATTGTGTATAATTTAGTTTAATTGTTAAAATACTTCAATTTAGATCCTTGCATTCCATTCTCAGAATGAATCTATAATGAATTAATCTTTTCATCAACGTTGAACTTAGTTTTCAATAACATTTATTTTCTTGAGTTTACTTTATATGTATTGTTTATGATTTTTAGGAGTTATAGTAATGATGAATTAAATTCTTAATTGGGTAAAGTATCCTTGAGTAAATAAACATATGTTCATACAACCTACTTTCTTGGAGGCCTATGCTCGGTCGATGAAAGTGAATGGGGTTAAATATATGTGGCTCTGGGCTTACTCATGTGTATATATTTTGAATTATATAATTATACATCTTTACATGATGATTTCATGTATCATACACATATTATTTATTCATATATGTATGAATATATTTAACGTCTATTTTATAGTGAGTAACACAAACTTGTTGGTTACATAAAGAGTTATGCATCAATATGGTTTACAATATTTGTCTAATGAGAGGAATAAGATTTCAAACTAAATTATGAGAAGCATAAATACATAATAGGAAATAATGTGAGATAATATGGTGAAATTAAAATCCCCTTCAAATTCTAAGTGTTAGATTCCTTCCAAATATGCACATATCAAGACCTCGGTTATCCAAACATGTAGGTAATGTTATAGTTGTGTACCCCAAGATTATATTGTGTATGGTATGTAAGGATAAGTGACACCATAATTTATTTGGGTATGTCATTCCAAAGATGGTAAAACCTGGATTTCAATGTGTTAACAAATTTTTGGTATTTTTTCTGGTGACACTAGTAGGGAGACCCTAATAATATTAGCTTAATAATGGAATATAGTTGAGTTTATCCATATGATGGATTGGATAGAGAGTTTTCCTCTTGAGTTTTCAAGAGTTGTATATGATATGATTGGGATAATTCCCTAACTAAATATCTAAGTGGTGAGAGGAACTCTAAATATGATTCATTTATAGTCAAATACGAATTTTATCCCAATAATAGGTATAATGAATATTACAAGGGGTCATTATTTTAGTGGGATACCATCTAATTAAATTCCTTATTAAATGTTTAATAATACATGAAATGTATATGATTAGTTTTTTTTAGATAAGAAAAATCATCCTCAACAAAATAAACATTTAGATCAATTCTTTTGTGACGAAGCTAAATTAAATCCATTCATAATACTGGTAAATTAAGAAAATTTCTTGATCCAGATTCGTGATTTAATAAATGATCGTAAGGAAAATTTTATGTGTCTGAACATTTACATCCTTAATAACCAAGTTTTGAAATTATTAAACAAGTAAATATATATTATTAAGGAATCATAGAGTGATTAGTTGAAGGTTTAAAAGGTTTTAGATGTAGAATGACCATATTAATCTAAGTATTCACTCATGTTTTCAATATTTTGGTACATCAATTATATAAGGAAATTTTGTCTCATATACCCAACATGACTGGGTATACCAAATGTTATTCTATAAGATTTAATATGTTTTGTGAGATAATAGGTTTCTTTAATTATTTATTAGTAATAGAGATCAATTTTATTGTTCTGATTGATATATGAAATCAACTGTATGTTTAAATTTCCTTTTTAAATATACAAAAATGTTAAAATAAGATAAATAATTAAAGTTTATAGTTTTAATATTCTCTATCAATTAATAGAGCAAAGGATTTATTTCTTTGATAACTCATATTATTCTTTCCTGGGTAAAATTTTCTTAATATGTGTATTTTTATATCATTTATCTCTTGATAAGGGTATTAAAACAATAGCTGTTTAAATCAAATAATATGGATGTTTGTAACACAAATGGTTTCTGATTTTTTTATTTCTATTGCATGCTATAATAATAGGCTAAAATTTTATTATTTTTATTAGGAAATTTATCCTATGGTCATTTGTTCAATTTTTTAAAATATTATTAAATTAATATAAAATTTATATATATGAACTAGGTATATTATTTCCATGTTCTAAAGTGTTGTATTGTTAGTGCATGTAAGAAAAAGTACAAATTATAACAATAAATATTGGCTGAAAAGTTCAAAAAGTATTTCTTCAAGAATCCAAACAAGGTTATTGAAACCTAGGGTTTTCTATAAGGAGTAATAATTCAATATAATATAGTTATTCAAGATATACATTAATATATTTATAAAACTCCCTAGAGTGTCAATGTCAGGTATAGATGTTATTGAAATTAATTCATTTATTCTGAAAGTAAAGTGATATCAAATGTATATTTATAAAGAATTTTAAATATATAAAATTTCAATATGAATAGATGAATTGATTATCATGTAGTTTATATTCATCTAATTATGTAATTAATCACAACATCATGGATTTTAATGTAAAGGATTTTATTGAGCTCAAATGAACCTATATAAGGATGTGTATTTTCATTTTTTTCTCCAAAATGATAATAATTTTTTTTTTCAATAACAAAATTTGTTGTGAACTAGTATGAGATGATTAAATGTATATACATGTATTATGGTTCATTAATTTATATATCATTTTTTATAAAAATATATGGATACATGTTTTTTTATTTTGGATAATGTTTTTTATCCATATATTTGTTAAAAAATTAAGGAATGTGTTCTTACCTCCCATTGCAGTTATATTTTAGTAAACAATTCTTTTCAAAATAAAATTTTATAAAAAAATTTAATACCATATATGATATATAAATAATAGTTTATTTGATTAATTTTCTTACTAATAGTAAATAATTTTTATTTCCTAGAAACAAAGTAGGTTTTGTTTGAATTTTAGCAAGATATTATGGAAATAATTTTTTATAAGTGGCTACTGGGAGAATGTTCTGACATAGAGAAGTTAAAGGATAATACATAATAAATTAAACCAATAATAAGTTGGAGTTATTTACACTTAATATCCTAATGACTTTGGGTTATGGAAGTATAGAGAAATGTAAGAGGTATATTTGGAGATTGTATTAAAGTGTTTGATACACTATCCTAATATAGTTTAGGAAGAACGGTAAACAATAATGTTCATAGTTACAATAATTAAAGGAAACATTTGATGGAATAGGGTTATAAGGATGATTATGATAAATTTAGAATAATTTTTAAGTGGAAAACATAAGCTGAAATCATAAAATATGATGATATTAATTTAAGAAGTTTTAATATGTTCCAAGAGTTGAATAGTTAGGGATATGATTCAAATATTCTCACAACTATTAAAAAAATCTTACTTCATAGATTTTTATATCTAAATAATTTATTGGGAAGTTTTATTATATGGTCACATATATATGTGATAGTAATTTCATATGATGTAATGATTTAACAAAACCATTAATGTGCAACAAACATATGGATGATCTAGCAGTTTTCCATATATTATATGATCAATCAGTGCTTCTAATGGGTTTTTTAAATGTTCATAATTTTTTTTAATATTATGAAACTTATTATATTAAAATTAAATCTCCACATTATCATTATTCCACATTGGGTTTATAAATGTATATATATATATAAATTTCATGAAGTGTAATAACAATTGACCTCTCAATGTATGACTTTGGGTTTTCCCTAACCAACGTTTTCCTTTTACTATTATAGGTGATGATGAAATATCAAGGGTAGTAGGATAATTATTATTCTATAGAGATACAAAATATTTTCAAGGGGTAAAAAATAAATAATAAGACTCATTTTCTGTGATGGACGACCAACTAAGTATAACACATAGATTTTTATACAGATGTATTTGGTATACTAGGTGTGAATGGATGATATTTTAGTCCCCAATACCAGATCATAGTGAGATACCTAACATGAGAACCATCAAACTTTCATACCCTACTAACACAAGTCCACATATTTACATAGTCATTGTCGGGGTTGTTGAGTGTGTTGTTGAACATGTTGTCGGTTAAAGCTTAACCAAGATGGGTTTTATCTTCTCTAAGGATGAGTTTGACATTTGGAATCATTATTAAGATAGAATGCGGGAGATTTTTTTACACCAATATATTTTATATTTTCTAGATAAGTTACTTGTTATTTTATTATCCATAAGGATGAATGATATGTGATGTATTCATCAATCAGACCAGTCTATACTCTGATAATAAAGAGCAAATGATTTGGCTATATGGGTTGGAATACTTTGTTCCATATGGACAGTTGACTTCGTGTAAAAAGTTAAAATATTAGAATAAAAAATTTTATATGATACAAACATCTAAAAATGGGTATAACGATACTTGTGTTTGATAGAGATCATTCCAAGTCCCTTTACAGTTTGAGTAGCATTGATGAAATACTAGGGGCCTCTCCTTTCTTTAACATATAGATCCATAGATTCATATTCATTGAAAAGGATATAAAGACCCATGGTGTCGCACAATATATATGGCTAAATAGGTATTGAGTTTGACTCATAGAGATTCTCCAAAATTGTTTTAGAGTTAATCCAAAAAAATGGATTGGTATTTACAAGGTACTACATATGATGTGATACATGGTGAAGTTCATGATAACATTCAAAAAGTGTTTTCAAATATAACAAAAAAGGAATTTTGGATATGGTTTCAGACATTATTATATATAATTCAATATATGGTGAAATATAAAAAATATTTTATCCTTTTGTTAATGTGGGAGATTTGAAGAGATACACACCCTATATCCTTATATATGTATAGATATGTCATATGGGATTGAATAAAAATGGGTAATATGATATATTATTTAATATTTCTTATATTTTCAGTATTGGATAGATACCTGATCCTTATTCCACCAAAGATATCATTTATTTAGAAACCATTTCATAAGATAAAACACATAGAAAGTCATTAATCCATATGATGAATTCATATAATGTCCATATAATTTATTAATAATTTGTAACATATGAATAAATGAGATCTTAATAAAGTTTCATCCTATATTACCTATATAAAACATTTCCATGAAATGGAAGGGGTTGTATGATATTGTTGAATTCTTATCAAAAACTCCCACTACCTAAATATATCTTCTTCAACCTCATTTACACATAAGATTCTAGAACATCATGGAGGATGTATAATCCTACACATGTGATGTGAGATTATTCTCAACCAATGGATAACTTTAGAGATATGATGTTTTTTGGTTTCTCTTAGTGATATATCTCAAACCCATGTGATGGTGAGCGGGATGATGTAGAATATATTTATTGTATGGTACCTCATGTTCATCTTATTTATTAATTTATATTTTTATATATATTTCATATATTATTACCTGTAGATCCTAGTACTATTGTTTAAATTGATTCCATATGATTTGATAAGTGTTATTTGATTCATTCAAACCCATATATACACTTCTATATTTGAACACTATCCTTTAGAAAAATTGTTCCATTCTTCTCAAAAAAACATTCTCTTCCAAAAAGTAATCAAACATATAATTCCACTAACTTATCACTTACTTAAATCCATAAATAACTTTTTTTAGATTTCTCAAAAATCACTCATTATATCATTTTATGAAATACTCCACCTACTTAAAATATATTTACTCTACCAAATCATCATAAAATAACAACATATTAATTTTTACTTATCCCATATGTACACTATCCAATGAAACTAAACTTAACACTTTCTAGATGGTTATATATCTAAAATTTGGCAAAAATATTTAAATATAAATATATACGTTATTTATATTAAATATATTTCATATCTAACTCCTCCTTGTACCATTTCTATACCATATACTCCCCCCATAAAATAGAAAAATCATTTCTTTAGTGTCTCTTTGTTCCCCTTGAGTGGTTCTATTAGTTACAAAGTCTTTTTTATATAATGAATTCGTCCCATATTTTCTTGATAACTCCCATTTTCTAGAATCACTCTGACTTGTTATCTCTTATAAGATCTTGGGATCACTTTAATCCATAATTAAAAATTAGCGAAGAGTAGTTTTAAACATTTGAACCATTCATTTGATCCTCGTATACCTAGATAACTCAACCCATGGTTCTGTCATTTCTAAAATTGAATCTTCTGTAAGTATTTCCTAGGATATTATAATCCTTGAGCATTCTAGTAACTTTACACCTAATATTTCTACTATAATTTCCTTGATTCTATAACTCTTTATATTTTTTGAACATTTTGAACATCTATTTATATAAACTTGTATATGGTTAGTTGATTCTTTTCTCTCGACTCCATATTCCACCTATTTCTAAAACTTTCATAATATATTCTCACTAAATAGACCATTTTTTATTCTAATTATATTCTAATTACAATTGTCCAAAATCTAATACCTAATGTTTTAATCATAAAAACCAATAAAAAAATATTCTCAGAAATATCCTTTAAGATTTTATCTCTCCTTGGAATCAACATGGATATAAGAGAGACATTCAAAAATGTTTTTGTAGGAAACTTCTTCTAGTTTTTTACACCATAGTTATTCAAAGATATAATTCTATAATAGTGGATATAGAATTATATTCATGATTGAGGTAACACAATTGACAGATTCTACCTAAAAAACATTTTGAAAACTATCATTCAATAACAATCATTGATCCTTCTCAGTCATCATCTAATTCATCAACTCCACTACACCATTATATTCCAATGTTTCTAGAATAGGGTTCTCAAAAATAATTCATTTTCTTTGTAAGAACGAATGAAATTATCTACTACCATACTATCCACCATTATTAGACTTAAATCATTTATTATTTTTTTGATTTTTTTATGTTCCATGGATATCCATCGAACAAACACTCAAAAGACCTCAAATTTTTTATTATGGAAGTAAGACCAGAATTTCATCATTAAATCAGTAAGGAATAAAACAAATTACAATAAACCACAATGATAACGGACTATAGTAGTACCCTACACATTTATATGCATGACCTTTAACTTCTAAGACATAAGTTTCCTTCGGTTTGTGATAAATATCACCTTTATCTGCTTTCTAAGTAAAAAAATTTCAAAAGTTTTAAAGAATACATGATTTACCTTAGTTATTCCCTTATCCAATAATACTCTCATTTTATTCTCATTCATGTTCCCAAGACAAATATTTTATAACTTTGGACTTACAAAAGATATCATTCCAATAATCACAATTACATCCAATCCTACTATCATATATGATGTTCCATTTTTTACACCTTTGTGCACTAACATAGAACTATATGTGATATTTTACCCAACTTCAAAAAATCCTCCCATGAAACCTTATCCAACTAGATTAATTAAGAAAAGTAGTTTCTTATATTACCTTGATATGTTCTGACATTCCTATAACTCTACGAATCATCCATTAAACATTTTGACTTCAAAATCACCATTCCAAATAATCTAGAGAGATTAATCAATAGAAATATGGATCTCTAGTAACCTTTCAAACAAATAATTCACCATGAAACAACTCTCGGTTGAAGAATGGAACAAATCCTTAAAATAAATGATAAATTGTTTCACTAAAATATTAACACATAGTTGTTAACTACCACCACCCTTTGTTGTAGTGTTAGAAAAACATCTAAAAAATACCCTTACAAACATTAAATTACAACCATTTTTGAAATTTCCTTTTTCATTGATTACTCAACATAGAATTTTAGTACTGTCTGACTTACTTCAACTTCTTTATCTATTTTCCTAACTCTCTTTCCCAAATTTCCATGAAATAGAATTTTTATTTCTTTCCAAATTGATCATATTTTTAGAAGTTCATGTACATCCCTCTATATTATTTATTCACTCAAAATAAGATCAAAATTATTTTTGAACAAAAGATAAATCATTCAAAAAATAATTTATTGTGATATTCACCATCCAATCCCATGATCCAAAAACTGATGAGAGCATATGAAAATCTAACATAGGGTTAAAAAAAATTATTCCTACACATTACAAATGACATTGAATCATTTTGAAGTTATTGAAATGATCATCCACTAGTATTCCTTTTGAAATTATCACACTAAATAACTTTTTCATCATGAACACTTTATTATATTTATATTTTCTCATTTATTAGAAATATAATTCTTAAATTCACATGTGGTATTAATATTTTAGATATTATAAGGAACATTTCATTAAAATAACATCTCTATCAAAACAACTTCCTTCTAATCAAACCTTTTCTTTTCCATTTTATCCAATGATTTTTATTTTAATCCCTTAAATGGATTCTTGAGGCCTATATAAATTAGATAATATTCCATCCACATCCTCTAGAAACAAAATTATATCACATTAAACTTTTTAATTCAGATATTTGCTTCTTTAGAAACCATTCTTTACGAATTTGAAAATTCTCACCTAAAAAGGATCTCTTAAAGACAATATTCTACTAAAGAAGTGTGATTCCAAGTGCAATTATGCTTTCTAAACCCCAATATCATATACAAATTATTGGGACTAGAATAACTTTTATAGAGGAAACCCACCATAAATTAATCTTAGGAACAAAGTCCAAAACTTCTCAGAATCAAATGGACCCTGTGAACTTGATGCACAATAATTTAGTGTTATTTCAAGAGAGAACACTATTATTTTATTTATATTAATATAGTAATAAAGAGTGACTACATGTAAAATCCAAAAGTGACCCCACCCTACATATTTAATGTTGGTCCTATAGAGTGAAATTATTTATACATCATTTTTGGGTTTTTAGGGATCCCACCATTAATCTAGGAAACCTTTGGTTTCTCAAAGAATGCAGTGCCTCAATGATTTTATTTTAGTGAAAATTGAAATATATCTTCATATTTCCTTTGAAACCCTCCATGAACACCCCTGAAAAGTATATTTTCATACCTACATTATCTAGATTTTATCACATAACACAACCCCAATGAATCCCATGTATATTTTACCAACACCAAGTAATTATGATGTTCCACTCAGGTTATGCTTTCATGTGTTCAAATTTTGTTTCCTACCTATCTATATTCTGTACATACTACCCCCATCATTATATATTTTATAATCCTCCCTCATCTATTTAGTTTTCATTACTATAATCATTTATCTTCATAAATAGCCCTAAATATGGGAAGGGGGTCTATCTATTAGCGATTTATGTTATTTGTGGTTGAATCACTTGATTATATTTTATAAGCATTCATTTATGAGTATGAGTCAAAAGGTTATTAAATATTTCCACTATTATATATCTTTTTCATGTGTTTCATGATATGAGGTGGTAGATGGATATTCTTGAATGACCCATAATGTAACTAAATGTGGGTTCCTCGGTTCTTGATATATGAGTATGATCTATCCAACTCATGATATACTCCTCAAAAACCAATACCTTATATTAATTGTTGTTGATGGTAAAGATTCCAAGTGAATGTTGTGACTGACATGGGAATTAAAACCCAAGGTAGTTATTCTTGTATGTTTTTTAATTTAAGGGTCCAGTTTAGGAATCCTTAATAATTCCCTAGTAATTGTATTTTCATATTGGGGTTAATAGTTGTATGTTATTATCCTTTTCATAGGAATTTGATAGAAGAAGTCTCCACTTCAGTGCACCCCATGATATATGGGTGATTATTTAAGATTTAAATCCATGAAAATGATAGTTGTTGCTTGTATTAAATGTTGTAGATATACAATATTAGTAGAGTGGCTAGACTAGTGAGTAATTTGGATTAATGCGAATAATTTATAAAGTGATATATTATTCACCGTACGTATGATTAATCTTTGTTGTTTTATGTTTATTGATTATTATTTATTTTCCTTTGAATTTTTAAAGACAAAGTGGTGATTATTAGATCAACATTTCTTATTTTTAGGATCTTGGTGATTATACATTCATCTTTGATTGTGTTGATGTTAATTATGATAAATTGTTCATTGTGATAATTGATTATGTAAATACAGATAAACCATTAACAATTTTTATGGTTTATGTATGTAGTGATTACATGTTCACCAGATTATTTATTATGTTATGGTAATAATTCCTTCACCCTTATCATATTATGATATCAGTGGTATCCTATTCGCCCTATTTATGATTATGGTATTGGTGATGTTAAATTCAACTGTATATTTATGTTTTGATGATGGTCCATTCACCTTGTTTGGGTGTGAGTGTTGATTTCCTAATAACTCACACTCTCTTATATTATGGTGTTAAGTTATTCACATATTTTTGTGAGAGTAGTGATTACTAGCTCACCCATACTCACGTGACACTGGTGTGAACTCTTTAACAATGTGTTTAATTAGTTTTATAATCCATTCACCTTATGTATGATAATGTTGATAGCCCATGGAATCATTCTTATGAGAGTGGTGATAACCCATTCTCCCATTTTCTTATGATAGTTTTGGTAATAGGTTCACCTTATGCTTAATTATATTGATTGCCCATTCACTTTGTATATAGTTAAAGGGGTATATTATTTACTTATTATTTTGAGAGTGTAAATGAACCATTCATCCATACTAATTTGATAATAATTATAACTCATTCACATTTTGTATGATTATGGTGATATCATATTCATCCTTAATAGTGGGAATATAGTGATGACCCACTCACCTATTTGTATGAGATGGGTGGTGATAACCAATTTTCCCATACTCGATGTTTGTGGTTGTAGTGCCCCGACCTGTTTTACCTCACAAACTATGATCAAGGTTTGTGTTCCCCTTGACATTAGGCACATTCCCTATATTCTAAATGTTACCGACTAGCATTGAGGGTGTAAATAGGTGATAGTGGGTATATTATACACTCTGGTGTTAATAATAATGTTATATAAAAATATAGTAGCAAAAGAATGACTATAAAATAATAGGACAAATAAACTTACATAGTGGAAGAAATATTATACTGTATAAAAATCATAAACAAACTACAACAATAAACAAATGAATGATCCACACAGACCATTTTTAGAATAAAACAGCATTTATAATTATAAAACAACGTTTAACCATTTTCAGAATAATTCATAAAAATCATGTCATACAAGACAATAAAATAAAGGGTTACCCATAGCTGACCATAGTACATACATGTAATAGGAATTCTGATACAAAAAGAAAGATGAAAAAAGTCAATTCTAGCTAATTCGAGAGCCTCCGTGGTCCCTTTCCATCCATCCCATGATAAGAATATGAAATGATCACTATGGTCCAAGTCTTGAGCCTGGACCATTACCTGATTTTAGAATAATAAGGTATGCATGCATCCTGAAGTTCCTATGTAGGGTGTGATAATAAATCTCAATAGGCCACCACCAATATGATCTTAACTTACATTTTTGATAAACAAGGTGTAAACTAAAAAATAAAAAAATAAAACAATAATTTAATATAAATAACCTTCTTCGGACATCACTAATATTCTACTTCCCCCGGTTATATATATGAAATATGACATTAGGTATACATATATATAACTATAGTTGTTAGGATCCTTAGCATAGAGCCCATGGAATCCCCCGATGGGTAAAAATTTGAAGTGTACTTAGGGTCCCCATGTTAATGTATCACCAACACCTCGTACCACTTGACACAACATTAGTAATAATCATATAAACAACATCCTGAAGGATCACCCAATTAAGTAACTAGTCCATCATACCTCAAATCAAGAAATCCCCATCGGCTAGAAGCATTACTTCCAAGCCATAGTGATGTATTTCCACTAAATAATAAACACTATCATCTCAATTGATAGAATCTTAGGGAATATAAATATCAGTCTTCCAAACTAATCTCATCCCAACGGCCTCAATATTGTAAAGACCCGTAAATTTCAAGAAATTGTTTTCTTAATTTTCTTTGGAATTTTACAAGAATGCAGTTTCTGACGGCGCCTGATTCCGAGGCCCGGTGTGCCCGGAATCATTTTCCGAAATTTGGCTCGGGTACGTTCAGTGAACGGACGAGCGGGTTTTTCTAACTTTTGAACCGGTGCCCGAAATTGAATTCTGAGGGCACCGATGAAATCGTAGCGCCGGTATTCGCTTAGAAACGCCTCTTCCGGAGTTGCGTTTGCTCGGGTGTGGTTTTTAATTTTCGGGCTTAAAGTTAAGAAATAAAATAATTTTGCGACAACTTTATTTTATTTCACTTAAGCCGCTTGGAAGCCACATGAAGCCACTTAAAGGCGGCTTGAACTGAGTTGAACCGGATAGGATGCTATCCAGAAATATCCTACCCCCTTGGTAGGATATTTGCGAGGTGGGGCCCGCACGAGCCCCGCCGTTTCTTTCCGCTAAGAAACGCACCCGCGAAAACCCATCTTAATGAAAGTCAACTGACGCGTTTCTTAAAATCTTAACAGACCATTTAAATGGGCTGTTTTTTTCATGAATTAAATGGGCTGTTTATTTCGTTGAATTAATTCAACGAATTGATGGATCGTTTCTTAACCAGTTTTCAAATTCGTTGGCGTAATAATAAAATAAGACCAACCTTTTTCTTTTGGAGGATTACTCGTTGAGAAAGGATCCTTGAACCTTCATCCTCCTTCGCAAAGAACGCGAAGAACGCGAAGAACGCCGAACCCGGAAATCGACGACGCGACGCCGTGATCCGCGACGCCGACAACGTTCTTTTGCGACGTCTCTTCCTCCGCGACGGATCTTCGATCGGCTGCTTGAGGTAAGAGTCTAGGACCTTCCTTTTTATCTCCTTCGTGGTTCTTAACCAAAACACGGATTTAATTAATTAAATTAAATCTGATGATTCATGGTGTGTTGAGTTCGCCGACTCAACGCCGTGTTCCGCGACAACGCGACGCCCTTCCGCGACGACGCGACGACCTCCACCTTCCGCGACGAGTAATTTCCACGAAGAACGCTCACGCGCGACGTCCAGCGAGGTAGGGATTTATTTTGGAAATACCCCTCCTTATATTCCCGTGAACATTCTTTAAAAATTAAAGAACCGGAATCAAAGAAACAATTTTATTTATTTAAAATTGTTGGTTCATGTGTTGAACATTTTTTTTCTCCCATTGATTATCTCTAACGCGGAGGGTGCGGGCCAAACGAACACGGCCCGGCGACCCTCCGCCGTTCTTCATTTTTGCGGATTTGACGGGCGACGACAGAAAGTGCCACAACGGATGTTTGATGTTTCTGCAGTGAAGGACGAGTCCCGGGAGGAACAACGGCGCAAACGGGAAGGAAAACGGGCCACCGGAGCGACTCCGGCGGCGCCGGCGGCCGGAGGCGGCGGCACCCCGCGGGTGTCCAGCGCGACAACCCGCGGGTGCCGCGGGTGTCCAGGGCGGCACCCCGCGGGTGCCGCGGAATTGTCACGCGGCGCGTCCGGCTGTCTGGCCGACACCCCGCGGGTGCCGCGGGGGTGTCACGCGGGGCGGCGGCTTTCCCCCGCGTCGGCCGCGCGGCCGCTCGGTCGGCCCGAGCCGGACCGGCCCTGGCCGGGCCAGGCCAACCGGGTCGGACCCGACCCGGTTCAGGCCAACTAGGGGGGGGGGGGGTCGGCCCGGGTCGGCCCGGGCCCGGACCCCCCCGTCTTCGGATGGTTTTCGTTCAAACGCCCGTAACTTGAGCTACGGGTTTCCAAACGACTCTCCGTCAACGGCGACATGATCCTTGGATCGATATGGTCGTTTCGGTCTATCACACTCAAGGTTTCGGAATACTTTGAGTTTGGCTGGGTTGGTTCGTACACGAAACCAACCGGGCCCTCGGAGCGGAAACACTCATATCTTGAGCTACGAACGTCCGATTGACATGCTGTCAGATTTGTTGAGTTCCTCTTTGTGAGACAGATATTTTGGCTTACTCCGCTTGAGGTTGGGATGCCGTCGGAGTGCGGTCGGGTTGGTTCGCTCACGAATCCAACCGGGCTCCTGGAACGAAAAAGCCAATAACTCACAGATCGGGCGTCCGATTGATGCGCCGTCTGTCTCGTTGCTTTCCTCTTGATGAGACGGAACTTTTGGCATCCTCCGCCCTAGTTTTGGATACAGATGGATAGTGGCCGGGTTGGATCGCACTGAAATCCAACCGGGCCCGTGGAACGGAAAAGCTGATATCTTTCAGACCAGACGTCTGTTTGACGAACCGTCAGTGGCGTTGGTGATATTGTTGAAAAAAGGACCCTATGAGTATATCCTATGAGTGTTCAGGGTATAGTTGAGTTACGGCTGGATTGGTTCGCACACGAAACCAACCGGGCCCCTAGGACGAAAAGGCTAATAACTCACAGACCGGGCGTCCGATTGACGTACCGTCTGTTGCGTTGAGACCCCTCTGACGAGGTGGTCCTTTGAGATACTTCCTTGCGAGACTTTGTGATACTTGGAGTATCGACCAGTATCTCGTGGGGCGGACCCTCCTGGAGACGAGCGGGCGGAGCACGGAGACCGTTTAGCTGACTGTGACCCGACGACTGCTGATCGAACGACTCGGTGTGTTGTAGAGGTGCGCTTGGTTGTAGTGGCACAAGGGAGCGCTTGGTTATAGCGGCAGACCCACGACAGAGGTGCGTTTGGTTGGAGTGGCACATGGGAGGGCTTGGTTGCAGCGGCATACCCACGACAGAGGTGCGCTTGGTTGTAGCGGCACATGGGAGTGCTTGGTTGTAGCGGCTGACCCACTACAGAGGTGCGCTTGGTTGTAGCGGAACATGGGAGCGCTTGGTTGTAGCGGCAGACCCACGACAGAGGTGCGCTTGGTTGTAGCGGCACATGGGAGCGCTTGGTTGTAGCGGCAGACCCACGATAGAGGTGCGCTTGGTTGTAGCGGCACATGGGGGTGCTTGGTGGTAGCGGTTGGCCCGCAATACTCGTTAGGTGGAGTACTACAGCAGTCTTAAGTCAGTGGGTAGTACCTCGGAGTTGTGACAACACCACTGTACACTCCAGAGACGGAGCTCTTCAACAGTTACGGTTTCGATGATGAAAATACTGGTTTGAGCTGAGACTTTTGACCTTGTGTTTGCCTCATGATTGAGATGGGTTACTTGATAACTTAGGTATATGTATGGGCATATACCTAAGTAGAGGTTATCTATTGAGATATTCTTTGTGGTTATCCTTGTTGGATTTAGTGAGACCTTGAGGGTATCGGGGTCCCTACTGAGTATCGTTATACTCACCCCTGCACGGGCTATGCCCGCACTACGTTGTGTTGGTTGCAGACGACGGACAATGTTGATCGTGGCTGAGGCTTGCAGAGCAGGACGGTACCTGGAGGTGGACCACTGGGCGGGACGTACTCGGAGCAGACGGTGGGACCCGAGGAGCATTGGAGCTATCTGTACCCACCCTTCAGGTGGGATTTCTAGTGGACAGCTCGGTGTAGCGGCTTTTACATTACAGTTGTTGTTTTCCCTTTTGGGTTGTACTTTACTTTCAGTTGGGTTTGTATACTGGCCCATTTACTTTTCCGCACTTCATTTGTACTCTGTTTTTACGTAGTGTTTACTTTTCTGCTTGCTTACTCTATGGTGCTTGTTTACTTTACAAAGGCAATGCTTCCCCTTTTTACCGGGATTTACGCCTTAGTGCTAGTCGCCAGCCCCTGGCCTATGGAAGGCGGGCTTGGGGTAGTCATGGCACGGGCCCCGAGGACGGGTCGTGACAAATTGGTATCAGAGCTGGTCGGTTCTACTGAGGACTCTGATCTTTCTTCTATGTGAAGCAATAATGTTTAGCGTATTGGGTGTGGTTATCAGTCGAGGGAGTCCAGTGTTGGTGCGGCGGCCGACGTATTCGTACACCAGGACCCTGACTTCTGATTTCCGACTTAATGCACGAAAACATTGATTGCATGTGTGTTCATGTTTTCTTTGTGATTACTTGTGCCAGCTCACCAGGTATACTGTCCTGACCGTGGAACACCTGTTTCATTCAGGATGGCCCCACGATGATAGCCAGCTAGGATTCTGAGAGTGGAGCGTGATGACAGCCCACCGAGCGTCGAGGACTCGGTACAGGGCCCTTTGACAGCTGAGGCACCGGTGGTACCTTTACCCGCCGAGCCCCCGATGCTTCCAGCGCTGACCGCTGACGATGCACGACGCCTCGGAGCTCTGCACGAGTTCCAGTGCCAGCGACCACCCAAGTTCTGTGGGGAGACGGACCCCCAGGCAGCCGAGGACTAGCTGGAGGCGGTCGTCCGAGTTTTCAGATTAGTTAGGACACCAGCAGACCTCATGGTGATCCTCACAGCGAGTCTCCTGCACGCGGCAGCAGGCAGATGGTGGAGCTTGATGCTCCAGGTGCACGATGAGGCCTCCCTCATCTGGACGGACTTCGAGAGCCTCTTCTGCTCAGATTTTGTCTCGGACACCCTCCGTGCGGTGCGCATTCAGGAGCTTCTTCAGCTGCGGCAGGGCAGCTTGACGGTAGCCCAGTACGCGGCGAGGTTCACCGACCTTTCTCGCTACTCGACAGACATGGTACGGGACCCCTTCATCCGGGCCTGGACCTTCAAGCAGGGATTGAGACACGAGATCAGGGCATCGCTGATCTCCCTCAGCATCCCGACCCAGGTAGGAGTGCTAGAGAGAGCCCTTCTGATCGAGAGCTTTCTGGCTGAGTCTACAGCGAGACCTACCGCAGGTCGACAGGTGGCGGAGTCTTCGGCAGCAGGTAGCCGACGGATGACCCAGGGTTCAGGCAGATGACCTCGGGACACTGGCTCAGCAGTGCGGGGCACACAGCGCGAAGCTAGCCTCCCGAGAGGCAGGCAGTGCTACTCGTGCGGTGGGCAGGGCCACATGGCTCGTGACTGCCCGACCCGCCATACTGAGGAGCAGCAGACGGTGGAGGGGCCACCCAGGCAGAGGCAGAGGGTCGACAGTGGCGGTCCGCAGGGAGGAGGCGGACGAGGCAGAGGAGCTGGCCGAGCAGCAGGTGGTGGGCGACACTTTGAGGCTCTGCCACCACCACCACCAGGCGGTCCACCCCGACCGCAGGGGACAGGAGGACATGGGAGAGCCCATCTTCAGGCAGTTGAGGCCTACAATCATGGGGCTCCGGGAGCAGATGGACAGGAGCAGGACTAGCTCCAGACCTGGAGACTTTTGTTCATGTTGCTTCTAGTTTTGTTGATGTATGTTTGTAGATGCCTTATGTCTTTGTACTTGAGCTGCAGTAATAAAAGACACCTTTTCTTGTGGCATTTACTTCCCTGTCCTCTCTTGTGTTGTTACTAAGAGGTTCCAGTTTTGACTATTGACTTGACCCTCACTTGTGAGACATCTACTAGAGGAGACCCAGTTACCACACACTGATGCCGACAGTGTGACTCAACCCTTGGAGGCGAGAGTAACGGTTGGATCTCTTGGTAGTAGTGTCGAGGCCTTATGACGTCATCCTTGGTATGGATTAGTATCATCCATGTCGGGATTGACTGTATTGGGCGAAGAACGTGGTTCATCCAGGGGATGAGACCAGATTTCTCTTATCGGCAAGGAAGAAATCATGGAAGCTCTAGTGGGACCAGAGGTGGTCCGGGCTACGATAGAGAAGGTCCAGGTGAGCACATGGGAGCGGAAGGCTCAGATGCGTGCTCAGTACCGCCTTTGTATCCCTAGTTTGTGTTGAAGCTTTACGGGGACGTAAAGCCCTGTGGTGGGAGTAATGTAAAGACCCGTAAATTTCAAGGAAATTTTTTTCTTAATTTTCTTTGGAATTTTACAAGAACGCGGTTTCTGACGGCGCCTGATTCCAAGGCCCGGTGTGCCCGGAATCATTTTCCGAAGTTTGGCTCGGGTACGTTCAGTGAACGGACGAGCGGGTTTTTCTAACTTTTGAACCGATGCCCGGAATCGAATTCTGAGGGCACCGATGAAATCGCAGTGCCGGTATTCGCTTAGAAACGCCTCTTCCGGAGTTGCGTTTGCTCGGGTGTGGTTTTTAATTTTCGGGCATAAAGTTAAGAAATAAAATAATTTTACGACAACTTTATTTTATTTCACTTAAGCCGCTTGGAAGCCACTTGAAGCCACTTAAAGGCGGCTTGAACTGAGTTGAACCGGATAGGATGCTATCCAGAAATATCCTACCCCCTTGGTAGGATATTTGCGAGGTGGGGCCCGCACGAGCCCCGCCGTTTCTTTCCGCTAAGAAACGCACCCGCGAAAATCCGTCTTAATGAAAGTCAACTTACGCGTTTCTTAAAATCTTAACAGACCATTTAAATGGGCTGTTTCTTTCGTGAATTAAATGGGCTGTTTCTTTCGTTGAATTAATTCAACGAATTGATGGATCGTTTCTTAACCAGTTTTCAAATTCATTGGCCTTAATAATAAAATAAGACCAACCTTTTTCTTTTGGAGGATTACTCATTGAGAAAGGATCCTTGAACCTTCAGCCTCCTTCGCGAAGAACGCGAAGAACGCGAAGAACGCGAAGAACGCCGAACCCGGAAATCGACGACGCGACGCCGTGATCCGCGACGCCGACAACGTTCTTTTGCGACGTCTCTTCCTCCGCGACGGATCTTCGATCGGCTGCTTGAGGTAAGAGTCTTGGACCTTCCTTTTTATCTCCTTCGTGGTTCTTAACCAAAACACGGGTTTATTTAATTAAATTAAATTTGTTGTTTCATGGTGCGTTGAGTTCGCCGACTCAACGCCGTGTTCCGCGACGACGCGACGCCCTTCCGCGACAACTCGACGATCTCCACCTTCCGTGACGAGCAATTTCCACGTAGAACGCTCACGCGTGACGTCCAGCGAGGTAGGGATTTATTTTGGAAATACCCCTCCTTATTTTCCTGTGAACATTCTTTAAAAATTAAAGAACCGGAATCAAAGAAACAATTTTATTTATTTAAAATTGTTGGTTCATGTGTTGAACATTTTTTTTCTCCCATTGATTATCTCTAACGCGGAGGGTGCGGGCCAAATGAACACGGCCCGGCGACCCTCCGCCGTTCTTCGTTTTTGCGGATTTGACGGGCGACGGCGGAAAGTGCCGCAACGGATGTTTGATGTTTCCGCTGTGAAGGACGAGTCCCGGGAGGAACAACGGCGCAGACGGAAAGGAAAACGGGCCACCGGAGCGACTCCGGCGGCACCGGCGGCCGGAGGCGGGGGCACCCCGCGGGTGTCCAGCGCGACACCCCGCGGGTGCCGCGGGTGTCCAGCGCGACACACCGCGGGTGCCGCGGGTGTCCAGCGCGGCACCCCGCGGCTGCCGCGGGGTTGTCCCGCTGCACCCCGCGGGTGCCGCGGGTGTCCAGCGCGACACTCCGCGGGTGTTGCGGGTGTCCAGCGCGGCACCCCGCGGGTGCCGCGGGTGCCGCGGGTGTCCAGCGCGACACCCCGCGGGTGCCGCGGGTGTCCAGCGCGACACCCCGCGGGTGCCGCGGGTGTCGAGGGCGGCACCCCGCGGGTGCCGCGGGGTTGTCCCACGGCGTGTCCGTTTGTCTGGCCGACACCCCGCGGGTGCCGCGGGGGTGTCACGCGGGGCGGCGGCTTTCCCCCACGTCGGCCGCTCTGCCGAGTCGAGCCGACCGGCCCTGGACGGACCGGGCCGGGCCTGGCCAACCAGGTCGGACCCGACCCGGTTCGGGCCAACTAGGGGGGGGGGTCGGCCCGGGTCGGCCCGGGCCCGGACCCCCCGTCTTCGGACGGTTTTCGTTCAAACACCCGTAACATGAGCTACGGGCCTCCAAACGACTCGCCGTCAGCGGCGACGCGATCCATGGATCGAGACGGTCGTTTCGGTCTATCACACTCAAGGTTTCGGAATACTTTGAGTTCGGCTGGGTTGGTTCGTACACGAAACCAACCGGGCCCTCGGAGCGGAAACGCTCATATCTTGAGCTACGAACGTCCGATTGACATGCTGTCAGCTTTGTTGAGTTCCTCTTTGTGAGACGGATCTTTTGGATTACTCCGCTCGAGGTTGGGATGTCATCAGAGTGCGGTCGGGTTGGTTCTCTCACGAATCCAACAGGGCTCCTGGAACGAAAAAGTCAATAACTCACAGACCGGGCGTCCGATTGACGCGTCGTCTGTCTCGTTGCTTTCCTCTTGATGAGACGGAACTTTTGGAATCCTCCGCCCTAGTTTTGGATGCATATGGATAGTGGCCGGGTTGGATCACACTGAAATCCAACCGGGCCCCTGGAACGGAAAAGCTGATATCTTTCAGACCAGACGTCCGTTTGACGGACCGTCAGCGGCGTTGGTGATCACGTTGAAAAACGGACCCTATGAGTATACCCTATGAGTGTTCATGGTATAGTTGAGTTACGGCCGGATTGGTTCACACACGAAACCAATCGGGCCCCTGGGACGAAAAGGCTAATAACTCACAGACCGGGCGTCCGATTGACGTGCCGTCTGTTGCGTTGAGACCCCTATGATGAGGTGGTCCTTTGAGATACTTCCTTGCAGGACTTTGTGATACTTAGAGTATCAACTAGTAGCTCGTGGGGCGGACCCTCCCGGAGACGAGAAGGCGGAGCACGAAGACCGTGTAGCTGACTGTGACCCGACGACTGCTGATCGAACGACTCGGTGTGTTGTAGAGGTGCTCTTGGTTTTAGCGGCACAAGGGAGCGCTTGGTTGTAGCGAAAGACCCACGACAGAGGTGCGCTTGTTTGTAGCGGCACATGGGAGCGCTTGGTTGTAGCGGAAGACCCACGAAAGAGGTGCGCTTGGTTGTAGCGGCACATGGGAGCGCTTGGTTGTAGCGACAGACCCACGACATAGGTGCACTTGGTTGTAGCGGCACATGGGAGCGCTTGGTTGTAGCGGCAGACCCACGACAGAGGTGCACTTGGTTGTAGCGGCACATGGGAGCGCTTGGTTGTAGCGGCAGACCCACGATAGAGGTGCGCTTGGTTGTAGCGGCACATGGGGGCGCTTGGTGGTAGCGGCTGGCCCGCAATACTCGTTAGGTGGAGTACTACAGCAGTCTTAAGTTAGTGGGAAGTACCTCGGAGTTGTGACAGGACCACTGTACACTCCAGATACGGAGCTCTTCAACAGTTACGGTTTCGATGATGAAAATCCTGGTTTGAGCTGAGACTTTTGACCTTGTGTTTGCCTCATGATTGAGATGGGTTACTTGATAACTTAGGTATATGTATGGGAATATACCTAAGTAGAGGTTATCTATTGATATATTCTTTGTGGTTATCCTTGTTGGATTTAGTGAGACCTTGAGGGTCTCGGGGTCCCTACTGAGTATCGTTATACTCACCCCTGCACGGGCTATGCCCGCACTACGTTGTGTTGGTTGCAGACGACGGACAACGTTGATCGTGGCTGAGGCTTGCAGAGTAGGATGGTACCTGGAGGTGGACCACTTGGCGGGACGTACTCGGAGTGGACGGTGGGACCCGAGGAGCATTGGAGCTATCTGTACCCACCCTTCAGGTGGGATTTCCAGTGGACAGCTCGGTGTAGCGGCTTTTACTTTACAGTTTCTGTTTTCCCTTTCGGGTTGTACTTTACTTTCAGTTGGGTTTTTATACTGGGCCATTTACTTTTCCGCACTTCATTTGTACTCTGTTTTTACGTAGTGTTTACTTTTCCACTTGCTTACTCTGTGGTGCTTGTTTACTTTACAAAGGCAATGCCTTCCCTTTTTACCGGGATTTACACCTTTGTGCTAGTCACCAGCCCCTGGCCTATGGAAGGCGGGTTTGGGGTAGTCATGGAACGGGCCCCGAGGACGGGTCGTGACAAATATACTATGAGCCTCATCCCCCAGCCGACAGTCTCAACACCATCAACTGATGGATCCTCACCAACCACATGGATTCTTACAGAAATCACCTCCAACCATATTGATGGTTAACACCATCTTCAGACGCATCTAACAAAAAACTCTACCCACATGAGTGGTCAACACCGCCTCTTCATCTAAGTCCTATTTGCGTTCACATGACTCCAAAGGTGTATTGTTGAATCATGGTGAATGGAAATCCTCAAAAATACCTAAGACACATCATATCAGAACCTCATTCCCCCATGACCATGTTTCTCAACTTGATATTCAACACAAACTCAAATCACTTGATCCATGAATGTAACCTAAAAACCTCACTCCCTCAATCCAATACCATGTTTCCCAAAAAATTGATCAATATCACCCCATGTGACTTGGGCCAACACCATCCTGATTAACTGTGTCACCTTAGTTCTGTTGATCATAATCACATCAATACTTATCAAAACTCACCACTCACATTCCCATGGAACTATCTCAATCATCATAAATATTTTAATTTAATAATTGAACAACCTTGGCCTAAAATTCCCCAGGTCCAAAGTCTATGACCATGATGAAACCATTTATAGTCACTAAGGAGAATTAACATGGGCATATCATGTGGACTATTTTTTAATTAATATACAATAATTAAATTTATATTATCTCTTTTAGATAACCCAATGGCGCTCTCATGAACGCACCCCAAAAACCTGAGTGAAATCAAAGAGAAATCTAAAAACTATATACCTCAAATTTGTAGATTCCCACTCTTACAATATTCTCCACTAACACAATAAGACTTATATGAAATCATAATTTTAGATGAACACCTTGAAAATAGGATAAAAAGTCTTCCATGGATTTATTTCACCTTATAGGAAGAGAAAAAGAATAAAATAAGGTAAAGGATTTGAAAAATTAATGTTGTTGTTCCAAAAAGTCTGATGACAATCATTTAGGATTTTTAAAAGAAGAGTTTTATCTACACCTGGGGGAGGAAGAAAAGGAGGAGGAACCCTTAATGTTCATGTGAGTGGAGAAGAAAGGATAAAGTGGTTTATAAATAGAAGGATAGGTAGAATGGTAAATTTTACACCTAATGTGACCCACACCATTTGAAAAAACAGTTTGGATAACCTTTCGCCAACCATGAAACTCCCACATATTAGGAACAAAACCTCCCATGGTTGGATCATATGGTTTATCCAAACTGGGGTGAGCCCATGTGTATCCACTACCTAAGTGGCACTAATAATGTGACCATATACACATTTTTTTAAATGTGCACAAGCCATGAGAATAGATCTACAAAATACTTCAGATCACCCACACAATTATGTGAAACTTCCTTCATGGTTTGTCAATACATGAAAAAAGCCAATTTAGGGCCACACAGTTATAGCTGGGAGACCAGATAATTTTTTCAAACCATGTGACTCTATCTACACATTCATGAAATTGGTTTTTCTACATCTAATGCACCTGAACCCACATAGAAACCTGAGCCACATTCAAAGAATCTAGAAACCATATAAAATTACTTAAGTAAAATAAACTCTTGGAATTAGGTTCTGAATCCTAGAAAAGAGTTTAATCACTCACTAAAATCCTAAAAAATTAAAAGGGGTGATGATTTTGATCTACTCAAAAAACGTGGGATGTTACAATATCCCGAACATGATATAGCTCATCCATGAGTTATAAATAATCATCCAAATATGGTTTTCAAGATACCCCACTCGTTTAAATTAACCTACTCTACCCCAATTATATATCCAAGGTCAACTCACTCAAGGCACTCCTCACTATAGGAGTTACCTACCCTGGTCTCTTTCTAAACCAGAATTCAAAATAAACAGATGGTCAACTTGCCATCAAAGGACTCAAAATTCATCCCATAATGCATCATTACTCCTTCACCTCATTAGGTGATCATATCATACTCAAACCACATTTGACAACAATCATTCCCCACATCTCATCTAATTTCCACTTTGTGCCCATGTTGCACATGGAGCCTATAAGGTCATGCATTTAATTAGATGCCCATAATCTGTCATGATGCCTCACACCTCACATTAAACCCACATCAAATCTTTGCCCAAATTCCAACACATATCATAAAATCCATGCATCCATTAATTCCCATTATAGAACATGGTAGCACCCACCTCATTAATATATAAATCATGCATCTGATCCTATTTCAAATTACTAACCAGTGTTTGGTTAGTCCAAAAACAACTCGTGCACCTCATGCACCCAAAACCCAATATTCCTAAAAAAAATAGACATGCTATAGTAAAACGTATCCAATTCATTCCCATGGGACACTACTAACTTTAATCATCTCCTCAGAATTTTTTTCACCTAGAATATCTACTTTATACACCTGGCCTCAATCTCAACTATATGATGCATGGCCTCCCTATAGATCTATACCAGCTATCGGCCACTGAACCCACTGTTGGGTTTTGTTTTCTCTACCATATCATTTTCATGAAACCAAATCCCAGCTACCAAATCCTAGTACCACTACTAGTATATCCTTAGATTCTTGTGTCATCTCTAGTTCCTGACTACCAGCTGTCTATGAAGTCTTCATACAGAACCTCTCGAGATGGCCAACCTGGAGGCATTCTTCAATCTTGTTCAATGATAGATCAAATTGTATCCATGCAGGTTTGAATTTCAAAAAATGAAGCACATCGTCTAAAACCCACTCATTGGTGGTCTTATCATGTATTTATTCTAAAATCCTTACTCACACTCCTCATAGCCTCACTTCATGCTATCAAAAGCATCTCCACTAAAACCTCTTGAGGTCATCACGCATCTTGAATATGACCAGTCCATCATATTTCCCTCTTCTATGAGAGCTTGATTCACTTCCTCCAAAAAAAAATCTAACCTGAATATGTTTACCTACACCGTAATGGAATACCATAAACCATAATCAAAACACCTCACCCTCATGATGTTATCTTTCATGATATTTTGTGCGAAACAAGACAAGTAAGTGAAAGTAGTTGCATAGTCCCTGAAATACATCTCTCCCATACTGTAGGATTAAGAAATCTCAAGCTATTTCTTCCCTCAGCATATACATGAAGAAGTGATCAAAGAACCCTGCCTCAAAATCATTCTAGCCTAGTCCCTTGCGCCTTCCCTCTTAAACCTATACATCCCACCAGTACATTTCTGGTTCACTAAAAATATACATATCCAACTTCACCCACCAGCTAGGGGGTGTATCAAAAAGATAAAATATAGTATGAACTAACTTGATCCAGTCCTTCATATCCAATTTTCTACCCTCACCTTAGAATAGTGGTGGGTGTTGTGACTAGAACACCCACCATAGGTATTCTATATAAGGATAAACTCCTTAAGCTCTCTTTTTAACACCCTGAATTACTATACCAGGACCACCCTGGGTTTCTCATCAATCCATGGACCAAAAGTTTTCAAATCATGGATCCCTCTCACCTATATCGGATCCATTATATACAGATCATGATTTTCCTGACCCTCTGGGGTCTCATCCCATCCCTTAGGTGTCTCATCCCATGAATTCTCATGTGTCACCAAATCATTTCCTGCTTGATGATCCATCAGAATACGCCATGGTTCAAACCCACTAAATTATAATAAAATGTTCAAACAACTATAATATGTTTATATATTATATAACATAGATAGGGAAATATGTAAGAAGACACAAAATATCATCAACCATTCACTCACCCATTGAAACCATGTAACATGACATCCAACCACAAGGCCCCTATCCTACAAATATTAGAGTCAGGTATCAAAAGTAACCCAAACTCATGCCACCCATTCTACCCACATTAGAGTCAATAATAAAGTTTTATTCGGCCTCATATCCCCTTTCCTTCCCATAAATGGGACAGACATCATATAACATCTGAGGTAGCGGATTATAATGCCACCAAGGAGAATCTATGTAAAAAATTAGTATTTATATTCCTCTATTAAATTTAAAAAAACACCCCAAATCATCAATCATTCCTACTCCTATTATATCTAACCCCCCCCCCCACATACACACAAATATATATATATATATATATATCACATGCATAAAGCCACATCACATAATATCACAGAATGATCTCATTGGAACTACATGCTTGGGTTCGATGAGTAAACATCCACCAAAGAGTGGATAAGTAGAAAAACACTATTTCTATTTCATTATTGACAACTTAAACAACCTGAAACCTAATAGAAAATATAGTCTCCTAATGATGATCTTGATAAATTTAATCGCAAGCCCACACACAAAAAGTATTATATATACATATATTTGAAATCATATGTGCGTTTCAAGAAAGCATCAGTAATCACCCCTCCATACCATCCCAAGGGTCATATATCATAATATATAAGAATAACACCCAAGTGCGCCACTCAAGGATGAAATCATATCAAATATAAAAAGTGAAAAGTAGAATATAATTTCCCACCCTTGAAAACATTTTCTATCCACTATGCATGGGGATGGAGGTACCCAAACATGAGATCTAAACCTAGTTTCATAAATATATTAATCTCTAGTATACCATAACCAAAATAGTATGAATAGATAGGAAAATGAATGGAAATTGATATAATTAGTATCCAAAAAAATGATGCTACTAATTCTCTATCATGAACTATTTTGATTCTATTTGTAGCATCCCATCCCATCTTCCCACCCAAATGTGCTAAGGTCCAGTGTTCCATTGGGCCTTAGGTATGAATATCCATATGAAAAAGGAATACATATTATAGTGATGGTGTAATGAGGTGATAATATATAGGGATACTATACACTCTTTTTGTACTAATAATAATGGTCTATAAAAATATAGAAGTGGAAGAAAGATCATAAAACATAAAATACATGTAACCCACCATATACGAAGAAATATAATACAATAGTAGAAGAATAAAAAGACTACAGTAATAAATAAATAAATGATTCAAACATACCATTTCTATTTACTAGACAACAATGAACAATTTTTATAAGAATGTATACAAATTAGGTCATGCTGGGCAATAAATAAAAATGGTCACTCATAGTTGACCGTAGTAAATACATATAATATGCATGCTGACACAAAAAGGAAGATACAAAAAACTAAACATAAAATGATGTAGGAACCTCCAATGTTTCTTTCTATCTATCCTAGGCTAATCAATATTACACGAACACTAAGGTGTAGCTCCTTAGCCTCAACCAATACCAGACCACAGAATCATACTATTTAAAAGCATCCCAAATGTATTGTGTAGGGTGTCAGGATAAATCTTAGTATTCCACCACAAACATTTCCATAACTGACATATATGATAAATTAGGTGTATAGTAAAAATAAAAAAACACTATATTCATATAATATTAATAACATGATTCGACCATCATTGAAAATACCCATGCCCCCAGTTATATATATTGTATATGACACCATGCATATATATATATATATAATTTTAGTGGAGAGGATATTTAGTATATATCTAAAGGTATCCCTTGATGAGTAATAAGCTAGAGAGCAGTTAGAAATATTTATTAAAACGATCACTGGTACCACATTCTACTCGAAACCTCCCATGTCGTAATAAAATTACTGAAATCCCAATGGAAATCCCAATTATGTACCTGGTCACTCAGACCTCATCTCATAAAATATTCATCTTCTTGAATCCTAATATCAAAGTTTTATAGATATATATTCTCTAAATAATAAGCATCATCGGCTCAAGAGCTGATTCCCTAAGGAATGATGATATCCATCCTCCTAAATAAATCCAAGCCAACAGCCTCAATATATTGTGTCCCTCAGCTCCCAAATAATGGTCTCAAAATCATCATCCTATGACTTCTCACTATCATTTTGGATTTCTATGGTAATAAAATCCAACCATACTAGTGGTAAACACCATCATAAGACACATTTAACCGAGGTCTTTACCCATTCGAGTAGTTAACACCACCGCATCATATGAGTTTTATTTTTGTGCACACAACTCCAATGGTCCTTCAATCAATCATGGTGAGAATAAATCACCAAAAAGGTACCTAAGACACATCATACAAACAGATTTTACAATTTTGACCATGTTTCTTAAAATGATGGTCAAATCTAACTCAAATCATTCAGGCCATGCCCACAACCTAATGACCTTGTCACCTCAATCTGATGACCATGTTGCCCAAACTGGTGATCAATATCATGTTATGTTCCTCAAGACAAGTATATCCTAAAAAACCATGTCACCTCATTAATGGTGATCATCATGACCTCAATGCATATCATTCCTCGCCCATCATGTCCCCATGGAAACATTACAAGCATCATAAAAAAATTTAATTTAACAAATAAATACCCCCAACCTAATCTACCCATGGTTTGAAGAATCTCACTAGGCTTAAATCATTTTTTTCATATAGGTGCATCCTCATATGCATCTAAAATGGTCTCTTTATTAATAAAAATACAAGAATTAAATTTATAGTGTCTCTCTTATACAACCTAATAGTGCTCTGATGAACGAAACCACAAACACAAGTGAAATCAAAGAGAAATCTAATAACCAACTACCTCATACTGGTTGGAAATCCTATCTTTTGATATCATCCTCTGACATGAGATAATTTAGAATAAATCGGTATTTTAGATAAACACCTTGAAAATAGGTTAAAAAGGCTCACACGAATTTAGTGCACCATGTGGTGAGAGAAAGGAATAAAAAAGGTAATGGACTTGATGATGTACTGATTTAGTTCCAATGATACTGATGATAATCGATTTTTAATTCAGATGGAGGAGTTTTTTCGACACCTATGGGGGGAATAAATAGAAGATAAACCCTCTAATATACACGTGGGTGGAGAATAAAATAGGTGGGATAAAGAGAAGGATGGATAGAATGGTAATTTCACCCCTTTAAATGACATGAATGGTATGGCTAATCATTCTTGTCCCATTTCTAGGGAACCAAACCTTTCACATTTGGCCTATACGGTTTGACCAAACCATGTTGAACCCGTGCTCAGCCACTATCTAAGTGGAAATAAGCATGCAAACATACACATGGTTTTTCCAATCCACATACAGTCCATGCGAATCCCTATGATAAAAACTAAAAATATCCCACATGGTCATGAACCCCTTCTACATGTTTTTCCAAACCATGCATATATCAAAAGGAGGGATGAATAGTTACACCTATGGAGGCCTCATGGTTTTTTGAAACAATGGGCCTCTATCTACACTTACATAAAATTGGTTTTTCGGCCTCAAACACCCCAATAACCCACCCAGAACACCAAGGCACATTCTAAGAAACTGAAAACCATATATAAATAATGAATTGGGTCAAATTAACTCTAAAAATTTGGTTCTGAAGTCAATAAAAGAGTTGTATCACTTACCAATCCCCAAAAAATCAAATAGGTTGGGGATTTTGACCCACTTCAGAAACTCGAGACATTATAATGGTGATATCCCATTCACCTTTTATATTATTTCTATGTATTTTAACTTATGAATCATATTTTTAGAGATCAAACTATTGGAATACCATCCCATTTTAGAACTAGTCATGGTAGGTATGATCGTTCATGTTGGTGGAATCTTAGTACCATATGAAATGAAAATTGATATGTTTCAAGATAACATATTATACATGAACCCATATATTTTTAGAGTTTTTAGGGGAACAATTCGTCGTTTATAACATATTGTATTATTTAAACCATACATGTTCGCCTTCCTGAAAATGTAGAATTCATATTTAGAGATACAAGTAAGGGCAAGAGATCTGGTGTCGATAGGTGAGATGGGATTCATGGTGGGATTTGGAGTTGGGATTAAAATGAAACCTAGGTATTGATTTAAATATCTTTAACTATTAAATATTTTATTTAGGACCTTTTTATATGTGATAATCTAATATGATGATCGTACTCGTGGTGAATGGATTGCATGGAATTATAGTGGAACATGTTCTTTTATTTCATGTGATTGTAATTTATATACACTTGGAAGCTTTCTGTAATGTTCATATTATATTTTTAATTATGAATGATGACTTATCTTTATTTCCACTATTATTTTTGGTTATCTGATAATTTGGGATAATTTCCCTAGGGTATTAAAAATATATCACTAAAAATCGATAGCCTCGGGTGTACAGGGAGGTGCACAAGAGATCTTGTGGTTCTCTTATTTATAGAAATTTAGAATAACCGAGTTGGGTTTCTACAAATATAAATTTCATCTGATTGGGAGAATTAAGATTTAATGAAAAATTGAGGTTGATAATAGCATGGAAAATGAATATTAAGATAATTTAATATATAAATTAATAATTTCACTATGTTACACTTTTACAACATTAAGATTTTTTTCTGATATATAAATATATAAACTATTATATTATGTATGTCATCTACCTTCCTTTTAATGTATTCATGTTAAGGATAAAACATTTTATTGACTAACTCACCATTAACTAGGTTATTAAAATTTATATATATTGTTTTATTTTGTTATTTATATGTCTTATAATTATTTAAATTCTTCTTATTTATTTTATAAAATTAATATTTCAACTAGTTTGTAATAGTATAATTTCAAGAATAAAAAATTTCCATGACCATAATAGATATGTTTTTTTAGAGAACATCATAATTTCAATCAAATTCAATAGACCTAAGTGGTTCCATTATGTTGGATATCATTGGAAGTCCATTATCTTCTTCAAATTGTGTTTGAATCCAACCATATGTTGCATCACTGACTTGTAAACATAGGGACACTGCATTATTTGGGGGACATTTCAAAGTTACAATAATTGGTAAGTATATCCCTATAAAGAACAATATATTTTTGTTAACTATTTCATAAATTTTTCAAATTGATATAAATAATAATATGAGAGATACAAATAAAAATATAATAGATTTATAGGACTTGAGGGACCTTAAAATTGATATCCTACTTGACGAGTTTGGGGTGTGTATGGTGATGTGGTTAAAATTTAAGAAAATATCTTAGGGTAGACTGTGTGTGAGATGGTGATCCTTTCCATCAATTATTAATATTTGAGTAATATTCATGTAACATGGAGTAATGACATGATCCACATCCAAATAATAGTAATACTAATTTAATATTCCATGATGTTTAATTTATCAAATGTGAGTAAAATTATTAATATAATTATAATTTTTAATATTTTTTATTTCTAGTTGTTTTTTAATTAAGATGTGACTAATTTAATTTCACACCCCTAGACTATAAATATTTAGTAATGAAATTAGGAGACTTAATAAAAAGATTAACACATTTGGTAAATGATATATCTTTAATAATTCAATGGATACATGAAAAGGTGACTAAAGCCATGTAAGATCTCGTGTTTTTTAAACCAATTGAATTTTCAATTGAATTTTGGTTTTTCTATTTTTTGGATGGCCAAGATTTTAAATTGAGTTTCAGAATGCAATTCTGAGTGTTGTAACACTTATTAGTATTGTTTTATATGAGGTTCAAGGCTCGAGAGGTGTCTCATAATTTTGGATGTGTTTATAGATAATTAGGCTCTGAAAACTCACTTTTTGTGGGTAACAGATAGGGGTGTACAATTGGTGTAAAACGTGCCATCCTCTATGAGATACTTTGGGGAACTAAAAGGGGTTTTCATATGGTTTGTTAAACGATTAGATATAGGGTTCATGGCCTTTCAAGATGTATTCAATAATTTTTAGAGGTGGTTGCATGATTTGGGAACATTTTTTTAAAAACATGCTCTTAGCCTGCATGGTTATAATGTCACTTAACTAGTAGCAAAGCATATTAGGTGCAAGGTTCACCCACACCATATGGCCTAACTATGTGGGGGTGTGGGTCTTAAGTAGTGAGAGCTAAATAGTTGGAACATGGTTTTTTAAACTACATGTCCTATCCTTATGCCTATTTAAGAGGGAGAAATTTCTTATTTTATTTTTCAATATTAATTGATGTTTACCCCATTTTCGTCTCTCATTCATCCAGGATCTCCCCATACATTCCTCTCATTCCTCTCCCCCTTCTTGGAAGGTTATCCCTCATTTGATCTCAGAATCATTCACCATAAATTTTATTTAATTAACATCGTTAAGTCTCACAATCATTTTTCTTGTTATCTCATTTTCATGTTCATATTCGATGTTAAATTCATGTAACCTCTTTTTACCTAATTTCATGGAATTTTTATAATCTTTTAATTTCTATAAAATCAGCTATAATTAAAGATAAATAATGGATGTGTAAAGTGTTTTAATAACGAGGAAGGTGGTATATTAAATTTTCCTTAAAGTTGATTTATTCTATATCTTATTTCATCATTCTACGCACTATAATTTATATGTGTTTCCTTAAATTTATAAATTTACTTAAACTAAATTGTTGGTTATGTTAGAATTTCCCTATATAGCCTAGTTTATAATCAATGTTCTCCCACATCAATAAGTTCCCACCATTTGGGCGCCCTCGTGAAATAAACTTATTATATTGAGTGTTAACATGGTCCACCCACCTTTTAATTGGTGTCAAATTCCACCAAATTTAACAACATATGGAAATTAATAGAAAGTGAGGGGTATGACCACTTCACTTGACCCTCATATGAACATTGGTCTATCCCTTGATTAAGTAAATTTTTAATGTTTTGTAAATTATCCATTGGATTGTATTAAATCATGACCATTTTTTAATATATTTGTATTACATGGACATCGAATTCCATATATTTGTGATACTCAGGCAAGGCATCCCATATTATTGTGATAATAGGACATGGAAACCCACATACATATGATACACTAGAATGGAATCCCACATTAATTTGATACTCGGGAATGATGTATAATATTCATGTTAAATACGAACACATAAACCCAAATACATGTTATTCTTAGGCATGAAATACCTTATACAAGTGATATACAAGAATGAAATCACATGAATTTATGATTATCATGAATGGAGTCTCGTATACATGTGATATATGGGAAAGGAATATCATTTACTTATGATTCTCAGGCATGGATCCCCATACAAATGTGATAAATGGTCATGGAGTCCCATAAACATGTGATACTCAGGCGTGGAAACCCATATGATTCATGATACTTGGTTATGGCGTCCCCTATCACTCTATGACACTCTCACAACTATCCATGGATTCCTGATTTATACATTGGATCTTGTAAAGTATTGGTATATATATATATGGATATATATGTCACTACATATATTGACTATATATATACATAAATATATATACATACATATATATATTCACATGTTCATATATATCCCGACTTAGGCCAAATTTGGTAGTTGTAGCCTGGTGTCCTTTAGAGACCAAATCCAACATGTTCATAGATTATATTTCATCATTCATTATTATACCTACACTCTCATCATTTAATATTAACCTTATATATTATACTAGACAACATTGGTGGTGTCCAATAGAATATATCTCTCACACCCTGTTTAGGCCGCTATTATAGTAGGGTATCTTAACAGACCTCATGGTTGCAAGTTCAAAATCATGGTATTTTCAACATTCTATTAGGCTTCTACATGGGCTATCGGAAGCACATGTCTGATCTAGAGATGTGGATTATGATGGATATATACTGTGGATTTTTTATTCTATTTCTATAATTTATCACTTATGTATTTCTATTTATTATATGTTGTATCATGTTCATGAAGGGTTCATTATTCATTATTTATTGATGGTTAATTTTTATTATCTTTCTATATTGTACTATTATTCTAATTCCACTTTTATTTTTCTATTCTACTTATTATTATCACTACTCCATAAGGTATAGTCTCCCCATTATATCACATTTACTCCCTCAGTACTACTTGGAAGCCTCTGGAATATAGGGACACATGCATAAGGCCATGTGACCAACCTTCTTGGGGAATCGTTACATTGGATACATGGTTAGGATATTACAAAGAGTGTCTTTCAAGTAGAAAATGTGTTTTTCTAATATCAACAAGGGTGTATCTCTTTAGGTTTTAACATTTTCTATATTACTTACTTTCAAAAACACATCGAAATTATATTTTTTTGATTAATTTAGTTTTTTTCTAAGATATTTTTATAAAAAATACTATGATTCATGAAAAGAAATTATTATACAGTTGGTTCAAGGAGTTTTTACAATAAAATATTTATCTTTTTTGTATTTTATTCATTATTATTTGTATTTTTATATTATAGTCTGATGGATATTTTCTAAAATGATATGTATATACTATTTTTTATAAATGTTTATGTCTTACATCACCTTGTTGGATGAACATAGATGTAGCTTGAAAAGTCAAAAATTTCATTTCATTTTTTTTATATTCATTTCATTTTATAATGAAATTTCATTATTTTATTGGTTTCTATGGATATTTTTAATTAAAGTATAAAATAATTTTATTTTGTGTATATTTTAAAAAAAATAGAAAACAGGAATTACAATAAATTATGTGAATTATACAATAAAATTTACGAATTTATTTTCATTCCAATTTGATTTAATATTTTGGAAATCGGGATACAACTCAGTGAAATAGGCTTAAGTGTTGTTTTGGAAAAGTCATTGGTGACTTCATATGAGTCTGGAGAGAATTCATAAGAGTGAATTGATTCTTTAATATATTAATTGGTGATTTTATAGGGTTGAACCTTGAATAAAGATTATTCAAAGGGGATTTTAGATGAGTAAGACTTGAATTTGGATGAGTCATGAGATTCTTCAGATGAGTCACTCCTTTGCTAAATTAAACTATCAATAGAAGGAACTGGGAGACTTTAGATGAGTAAAATCAAAACATTGTAAGAATCATTTACACTATATCCCAAAAATCTAGATCCACATAAACATTTATGCACACTAATAGTAGGATACCATATTGATTATAAAAAATGATATCAATCATGATACAGTACTAATAACACATTATCAAAAAAAATAAGGATAGTTGTGGATATTTTGGATGATTAGACTGCAATTATGAAGGAAATAATTCAAAATAAAAAATGATAAATAATAACATAAGTTCTGACCATAGGATGAAGAAGGGGGAATGATAATCTATAAAAGGTAACAATGCTAAAGGAGAGTAGGACTCCACTAGCTACAACCATTTATTTTAACATTCATTTTTTTGTTTTATGTATTCTACCTTGTTGTTATGTCTTTTTCTTTATTATTTTACAATTTTACCTCTCACATGGAGGGGTAAAACATTGGGTAATTCTAGAAGGTATGTAATTAAAATTTTAATGATTGAGTCACACAGTTTAATGAATAAATTATCTTTCTCTTGTTTAATGATGTCCACATGACTTATCAGTTTATAACATCAAATAATATTACATTTGATTTATTTAGATTTATTATATACTTCCTTTGTCAATTATCCATCTTCTCCCTCTACTCATTGAATATTTTATATGATGAAATTAACTAGGCTAAGTGTTCAAGTGATTTGTGATTGTTGGCATGTGTCAAAGGGGAAGTGGACCCTTTCAGGTTCCTTATAAGCATAAGACCCAATTGGGAATTTCTTAAGTAAACATTTAGTGATTTACTAGATAAATTACACATGTAAGAAGGACGATAAATTAATAACAGATATATATGAATTTATTCCAAACCAAATCCATTCATATAAGGGTGAGTGGTTTTGATATTGTACATCCTCTCTTTCCTAAATTGATAAGATGAAAATTCTTCCTTTTGATGAAAATGATAACATTATAATCAGACAAATGACCTTTACCCAATCACTTCTTATCAATTTTATTTTCAATCACTTTTTATCATACTACATTTTAGTATTTTCTTCATTTTATTTCACTTGTTTTCAAAATCAACCAAACTAAAATATCCCTTTTTCTAACATTAATTAAAAATATTTTTTAAAAATATAACTCTAGATATAGCCCTAGGTTTTGAATAGTCTATATTTCACCTAGGCTATAAATATATTTTAGTAAAACCCATAATAGGGGTGTCTAAAAAATCCATCACACTTAATACTTGATATACAAGTGAACATAAAAAATATTACGTATAAAAAATTCAAAACCTTGGACAATGTGAGTTTCATTTTCCAACACTCTGATTATCAATATCATCATTATTCTTTAATGTTATTAATTTGATTCTATTTATGAATTCATTAAATTCATGTAAACATATTTCATTATCCCATGCTCATTTATACCAATATTCCTAGTATTATTTTACTCAATAGTTAAGTATAAATTGGATGTAAAATTATTCTCATTATAGTTTCCTGAAAGAATAATTTTATTATTGATGAATTTATATATCTCCACATAATAATTCATGTATTTTTTAATATTATTATGGATTTTTAGGGTTACTATGTAGATTAAGGGTAGGTGGTTTCTATTGAAAAAGCTATGAGGTAGAATTTGAGGTGTGGCTCTATTTTTCATCATAATACATGATGAAATATCCTCAATTAATTTTGAAACATTTAGAGATTTCAATAGATTTAAATAGAATCAAAATAATAAATTATCTATCTAGGATAGGTATGACCTGATGGGTCTCATTGATATATATACTGAAGGATTGTGATCTTCTATAACAGTGTTTGGTGTAGATATATAGAGAATTTATTCAACCTATTCCAATTAATAGCATGTGGGCCCTTGTCAACTTCTTTTACAAACTGAATAGCACTAAAAGGGTATTCATGATTGATAATACATATTCCTTATTAGATGGAATGAAATTTACCTTATATAATCTTGATTCTAGAATTTTAAAGAAACACATGTTCCTCAAGATAGAAGAATTTATTTTGGATCAGTTCATCATGGACCACTCTGGTTCATTCATTATAAATATTTGAGTTCTCAAAAGTTTCTATATTAATTTCATAAATCTCCTCCAGTTGTAGTTTACTCTATTTTATAACTATATTTACATCCAAATCCATTTCCCTCAATTCATAGAATGCCTTTTTCTCTAACTCCATAGTTAAGTGACAACTCTTCCCAAAAATAAAATGTATTGAGTCATTCCAATTGGTGTTTTATAGGATATCCTATAATACTATAAGGTGTCTTCCAACCTTTATATCAAGTCCTTTAGGTTTGGTTTAATGGATTCTTTCAAGAATTACTTTTATTTACCAGTTGGAAACATCATCTTGTCCATTTTTTTAGGGTGGTAGTGTGTTTTTGTCTTATGATGCAATCCAAAATTCCTCATAAAAACCTCTATAATAATATTACGAAAATGGGTTTTATGATCACTGATAATGACCCTTGGTACTCCAAACCTACAAAAAAATGATATAACTATAAAAATGAAAGCACAACTTTAGCATCATCGGTTTTTGTGGCCTTAGATTTAACCCATTTCAATACATAATCAACTGCTAGATGAATATATGAATTTTCAAAAGATATGAAAATGGTCCCTTGGCATCTATTCACAAAAATTTTAAAAATTAAAAAATACTATTGGGATTTGATTTATTTCTTATATTTTGTAGATGTTTCCATGAAATTGATGTTTTTTATATCTTTAAAAAACTCGTGTGAATCGATAAATAAAGTATTCTATTATATTCTTGATTATAAAACTTTTCCAATAGTCATTTGTCATTAAAATTGGCCTATAAAGAATAAAATATATAAAAATGAAAGAAAAAAAATGTATCTCACTCTCAGGTAAGTCCATTTTTATAATTTAATCATTTAAAAATTTTCATATATAACGATCTAAAAAATGTAAAATTTTGATTAAACATTCAATTTAGAAAATTATTTTGGGTATAAATTATATAGAACTTGATATGTTACCAAAATTTTGTCCATATCATAATACTAATGTTACTCTCTATCAACCAAATACAATTTCTCTCCTATAATTAAGTCATACTTTGGTTCTTGTCCTGTAATTTTTACAATAGTAGTGTTGGGATTCCCATAAAGGTGATCTTCCACAAATTTATCAGAACCTTTCTTATCCTTGAACTCTATATTGAACCCTTGAAGTAAAAAAATCAATCTTACCATCCATGGTTTAGATTTTTCTTTCTTTATTAAATACCTTATGTATACATTATTAGAAAAAAATAATGACTTTAGTTCCAGATAAATATGATTTCAATTTATCCAAAGATGAAATGACTGTTAAAAACTATTTTTCAGCGTTCGTGTAGTGGTTCTGGGTAGTATCTGATTTCTTTTATGCATATGTAATAACTTTATTTTTTTATTCAATTCTTTGGTATATAACTACTCCAATAGCATGGTTAAAGGAATAATAAAGAATTTAATATGGTTTCTCCCAATTTTGGGGATACATTAATAGGGAGTGATAATATTATGATTTAGTTAATCAAAATTTTCCCTAAAATTATTACCAAATATGAATTCATCATATTTCAAAAGTAACATGGAATGAGGAAGTGAAATCTTAATAAAATCCTTAATGAATTTTCTATAAAATCATGTATCTCCTACAATAAAATCTAACATGTTTCATATATGTTAGATTGAGTAATGATTCTATCACATAAATTTTAGACTTATCCATAATCTATTTTGTGAAATACCATACAAAGGAACCATTCCTCTATCCACCATGAAATGGAACTTTTAAAAATTTAAAATAATGTTTCTTTCAAAGAAAGTTTTCATGAAATTCAATATATTTTTCAAACAATGATCATATAAATTTAATAAAAGAGTAAATTCATCTAAAAATACTTCTATATGGTCATCAATATGGACATAAAATATAATTACCATGCATGTTTTAAATTTAAAATTGGAATTTCATAGCCTAAATGGAATAATTATATAATAAAAGGTTTCATAGGGAAAGGTAAATGTTTTCTTTTATTGATCCTCAGGTGGAATTATCAATATAATGTAACCTTAAAATCCATCTAAATAATAATGGTTTATTCTTTCAAAACATTATGAAATTTGGTTAATAAAGGGAATGGCGAAATTATCAATTCTAGTGACCTGATAAAAATTAATATAGTCAATACATGCTACCTAGATATTCTAATTTATAACACGAGTAAATTAATTTTTTTCATTCCGCACTATGGTCTACCATGTTTTCTAGGAACTATGTGAATGGTATAGACCCAATGTGAATTATAGATTTGTAAAATAATTATATCTTTTAACAACTTATATAACTTCATTTTGAGTACCTCCATCATGGTTGGATTAATCCTCCTTTGGGGCTGTCTAATTAGGTATTAATTTTCATCAATAATATTTCCATGCAAACTGATTTTGGGATTAATTCCAGGAATACCCCCCTAAACTCCAACCTATTATATTAACTTTTAAAATTAAAATTTCAATTAGATATTTTTATAGATGTTAGGGCAGTTTTTTAGAAATAATTACCATTAAATTTTACAATTCCATTAGGTACACATATTTAATTTTAGTTAGTAATGGTTTTAATTCTAGATTAGGTGATATTCTAAGGATGAAATTTGATCTAGACTTCTTAACTATATATCTATAATTTTATATTTATAATACGGAGAATAAAATTATTCATCATGAAGAAAATAATAAAGTTCATTAAATAATAAAAAAGTTAACACTTTATCTAAACTAGAAATTGATTTTATAGATTTAGAAACATCCACCTTCTCGATGGAGTTTTCAATAAAAAATTGTTTCCCTAAAAAAATCAGGAAACATACCGAGATATTAACTATGATTATCCTCTTTCATGTGTGATAGTTTATGATGGGAATGATATTATTGATGGTATCTCATGGATTCAATGATTTTGAAGTGGATTGTGTTATCTCAAAACTCTATGGTAAGAGTTTCTTCATGTACATTTTTATGGTATTTTTTCATTTCTAGGAATGGTCTACCCGAGATAACGGGTAACAATAATGGGGTTCTATCATCCTCCATGTAAAAAACATAAAAGTTAGTAGGAAAAATATTTTTTCAATCTAACTAGAAAATCCTCTAAGGCTCTCATAAGAAATATAATTTATTCTTTTATATGTTTCACATCAAATATTATGGGATTTTTTTTCACACATAAAAAATTAAAAAATATATTAGTTATCACATTAGTGGAAGTAACTAAATCACATAAAGAATCTAAAAATTTTATGAACAAATTATTAAAGTGATAAATTTTTTTTCTATCTATGGAAATCTTTAGGGAATTTTTAGGGTTATAAAATATTATACAATTCTTCCAAAATTGATTCTTTAATTCCACAAAAATTTCAATTTATGGTTTTAATTATCCTTACAAAACATAGAATACTTTATAATCAAACTGATTTCATCCAAAAGATAAATGATTATCTCAACTTTCTTAAAAGTTTCTATAATTTATATTTGAAGTTCTTCCTTTTGGATGTACTTTGATGACATCATTCTTAATGGGTATGGAAGTGAGAGATATTTTTTATCCCTATGGTAATTCTTTAAAGGTGTTTATAACTTATTTTGTTTTTTCCAAAACTATTCCTCCTCTACTTAATTATTTTCTATCTCGTATTGGTTTTTAGAAATAATTCATTATTTTTCAGCCTTGTTTTCTTTACTTATGGGTTGATTCGTTTATGGTTCATATGTGTTTGGGGAATAAATATCCTTGTAAATTCTTATGGTCTCCATTATCATATTAACCTATATATTTGGAAATATTTTTTAAAGCTATTACCCAAGGTTTTTGGATGTAATTTATCTAGGGATTCTAATTCGATTCTTCATTTCCTTGACTTAATTACTATGTCCCCTAAATTCATATGCTTAAAACTACTTTATAGGGTCTTGCACACTATATTAGAGGAGTTAAAATTATTTTTTTTACTATAATTGTGGTTATGGGTAGTATGGTTGATTGAAAGTTTATTTATTTAGCTATTGAATAGTCTAATCTTCCTAGAATGGAGCTGGTTATTGGATCAAGTATTGATGGGGTGGTCTGGATTGGTTTCATATAATTTCAAATCCATATTTGATATTAAAATTTTATCACCATCCTTGGGTAGGTTTATTAAATGATTTTTTCTGGTATGCTGTTGAAAAGATTTAATCTTCAATATCTCGATATATTAATCAGTATTGTGTTTAAGTGATTAACACAAACCAAATTAATTCACAAGAATTTTACACTCATTAGATTTGTTCAGTTCCATTTGACTAATAACATTGGTGAGTTCATTATTTTTTTATTCTAGTAATGGATATGATTCTAAATCCCTCACCTATTATAGACTAATAGTATTTATACCTATGACACAAAATGGTAAGGATTTTTGATTAATCTTCTCAATAAATATTTTTTCCTTCACTTCTGATTTATCTATTAGAGCTTCCCCTATGGATTCAAATAATAAGTTCCCATTAATTTCATGTAATAATTTTTAGAATAATATATATAAATGGATATCCACAATGTCTTGGTGGGGGAAACTATAACACAAATTCCTGAACCACTTCCCATTCTCATAAAAAGTCTCTCCAGAATATTTTTTAATTGTGTATATATCCTTCCTTATAGTTTTGCATCTATATATGTGGGAAATACTATTTTGAGAAATATTTTATAGATATCATCCCAATAGTTTGCTTCTCCTTGTTATTTACTGTATAAACACTCCTCAGGTCTCCTTCAAGCGAGAAATGGAATTCTATTAACTTGATTTATTTTCCATTCATGCCTCTTATTTTCATAGTAAAACAGACTACTATGAACACCTTTATATGATTATTTGACCCTACACCTTAAAAAAATGTAATTTTGGAATTATAAGACATGTAAATTTAATTATTATGATTAAAAAAGATGGGGGTTCATAATCCCCTCAATGTATGATTGGGTTGGGTACCATATTGTCATGGTCATAGTGAATGCTAGAAATATCACTGATGTGTGTGATGGAAAATTACTCAAAAAAAATGTAATTTTAAATTTATAATCCTTGTTAGTATGGATCTCTCTATCTTGAGGTCTATAGAGTTAGGTGGCTTATGAATTTACCTGGTCATGAAATCTCATGCTAGAATTTTTTTAACACGAACTCCTTGGAAATGGTTCCATGTTTTTGAGAACCACTATTTCAGGTGTTGTAAAAATATATTTATATCTTATGAAAAATAGAGTTTAGTGTAAACCTAGGGTTTTATCATAAGAGAATTTCTCACAAAAATTCTAATTATAATGTTATCATAGTCATCAAATGGATCTATCTTTTTCTTATTAATTTCTAAATTCTAGGTTATAAAATCCATCCAACTATCACCCTTAATTGATTTTTTTATGAGTATTAACATAATAGATATCACTAACTATTATAAATTCCTTTTTATATTTTTAATTTATACATTAAATCACTTTGAGTTTACTCAAGAAATTGTCAATCAGGTCTTTTACTTCCTATGAAATCCAAGAGTGTCCACAACCCCTTCCACATGTTCCAATAAAATCTTATAACTTCACCACTAAACCTAGTCTCTTCTACTATATATTGGATATAATGGTTCAAGGGAGATAATTTTTCCTCATTTAAGTAAGTATACAATCAATATAATCCAATCAAAATCATTTAACAAAAGAATTAGATGTTATTAATTCAAGTGTGTGGATCAAGCATTATAATAAAACTTCCTTCACTTCCTAGATAATCCTAGTTTCCACCCCTCTATGCATGATTTAGAAGTGAAAAAATTGGGAAAAAATACATTACATCATATAGAATACAGAAAAAAACAATAAAAATTAAAAAACTATAGTCTTATAAAGTTGAGTCCTCCTCTCCTTCAACCTCATTCTGTTCCTGTAGATCCTCAATTTCTACATTCATTGGAGTTCAATAAAACCTCCAAAATTTATTTTTTATTGTTAAATATGAATTATTTTCTTTATATAAATGATATATTCATCTTTAATGTTTGTAAATTTCCTTCTTCTTTTCTTGAATGGATTATCAGTCATGCATCACTATTTTATTCTTTAATATAATCCATTTTGAAACTTGTTATTTGTGTGAATTAATGTTAATATGACCCAATGTTTTTAGGTTATAATGAATATTATCTTTATAATGTTCCAAATTTACTCATCTAAATTCACCCAATTCCCTCTCTCGACAACAGAATTTAAAAAATGGATGACTCAACTGAAGTCACTCGAGACTCATCTAAAGTCTAGTTTTACTCAACTGAAATCCCTTTTGACTCATATGAAGTCATGATTCACCCTTACAGAATCACCACAGACTCTTCTAAAGTTGAAATTAACAATTTTAATGTCTTCCCTATCTCATTTGAGGTCATTTATGGATAATTTGAACTAAAACTTATTAATATTTCACCCAGGTATAGCCAAATTTCAAAAATAGTAAAATAAAGGTGAATAAAAATAAATACATTTATTTTATTCAAAAATTAAAATAAATTAAGGAAATTCATAATTATTAATTTTTTAATAGTATACAAAAAATAATATTATTTTATACTTTAATTTTAAAACTCCATATAACTCAATAAAATAAATAACATGTGGGAATAATATGAATCAAATATAAAAAAATGTAATGAATTTGTTGAATATTTCATGGATTCATGTTTATGTCAAAATTAATTAATGTTTCATGAATGAACCTACCAAATACATTTGAATAAATTTTATTTATTTTTATTTAATGTTATTTCAATGTTATACTGAAATAATAATGAAATATCAATTAATTAGATAATATTAAATGTTTATATAATTAAGGAAATCATTTCCAATTTTACTATATTTACAGGATATAATTTAAGAATCCTATAATGTGGACTGTAAATAATCATCATCAGTATAACAAAAATATACACTTGAACTAGTTTTAATAAAGTCACTTATTGAGCATGTATGGGGATGGGTTCTAGACTAATCCCATCAAATATTTTTTGTAGTTCAAATTCATCCTCCACTATTATTCCATCTTCCAGGGAATCACAGTCCTAGAAAATTTCCATATCATCCACGTTTTATATCTACCATTATAAAGACCATGGTCTTAGGTTTGTATATATCCATAGTACATGTTTTACCTTTCCTAGAATACTAGATTGAATGAATAACCACTACAGTTCATGAAGCTACTAGTGGTATCCAATACTATGATTGTGGGAGGTGAGCCATGTGGTTGTAGACTCACACTTGAATGATGTGGTTGTTGTATAATGTGTTTGGGAAGGACTTACCACCATGGTAAAAATCACATGTGGAAATATGACCCAATGAAAACCCCCAAGTACCATAATAAAACAAGCCCATGGATGTTCATCCCATAGGGGATGCCTTACTATAATGAGAAAAGTGGCCCATGGAAATACACCTCAGGAAAACTAGACAAAGTAAATATGTCCACCAGAGAGAAGCCCTGCAGCTATTGGAAAACTATATTGTGGAAATGAGTCCCCTATTGGGACATCAATAGTCATGGGCTACGTGTTTAGTAGAAATAGGTCCCCCAAGGGACCCCCTATAGCCAAAAACCATTTTTCTCTTGGCTATAGGTATGCAGGGGATAAACCTAAATCCACAGGATACCAAATTCATGGGAATAATTCCCTAGGGGATACCCTCTATATCCATGGGGCATTAATACCATCACCGTATGTCCCATACACATGTAATAGTAATTATTATATTAATTATAAAAATAAATATTTAATATATTTATTTATATATTTATATATTTATAAAATGCAGTGTATGTGAGTGTTAGAAGGATTTAATGTATAATGAGAAGGTTCCCAAATTGAAACACATTTCTTTAATTTTATTAAAATTATAAATAGTTTATGTATATGAGAGGTGGGAATGGTTATAGCCTTATTTCCATAGTAATTTCCATCCTGGGTTATATATATATTTCCTGGGGCATCGTCCATGGATGTAGACCAACGAACATGGGCACCAATTCATATGGAAATAGGTTTCATATATGTTATTACTGGAAGTATATCTATAGACATGGACACATACCCATGAATAATTTCATATGGTCTATTTCCATGACAACATCCCCCACAGACCGAGTGATTCATGCTCAAATTTACCCAAGAGATGAAGGTAGAACGGTCCTTGTTGTTTAGCTTGGTTTGTCGAATCCTCAGAGACCTAAGAAGAAACCTATAGAGACGTACATTCTATGGACTATTTTTAGATATGAAGTGGAAAAATTGGTTTGATTTTATCTGGGTTTAAGTGAAATCTAATAAATTTAAGTTAATTCAATTTTAAAGTATGAGTTGGTCCTAGGTTATCACTTGGGGTGGATTGGATGCATTCCCTTTTCAACTATTTCAATTTCTTATATTTGAGATGAGTTCATTTAAGAAGATCAAATAAAATCATCACTCACATGTTTAATTCCTACACACCCTAATACTAATCGCATATACACTTTAAGGAAAAAATCTTTGATCACTCGAATTTAAAGGTTCATATTAGCACTTCAAGTGTGTGACCCTAAAATTCAATAAGGATGAAGAAGTTTTAAAATCCTTGAAAATAAATATCATTTTAAAAAATTGATTAGTGTTTAAGGTAGTGATAAATAACATCCAATACTACCCTTTTCTACTCCCTTGGATCAACCAATAACTGTTTTATCCCTCCATTGTTGCTATGGGTTCAATGGAAGCGGGAAGTTGACTCATAAGGTAGGAATTGGAGAAGTGAAAAAAACAATGAAATAACAATCACTCCACCATTGTGTGATAATCTCACAAGGTTTGGTATGAAAAAATTCACACATTTAGGCAATGGTATCAAAGTGATAAGAAGAATAATAGATAAATAGAAGATGAAGAACTTTTATAAAGAAGATAAGTTAATTCAAGGAACTTACAATTGAGGGAAAGCGATTACAACATTAAATTGGCAGCATAAAATTAAGATGAAATCAGAGCTCAAAGATGAAGAACTCCTCCATCACCACTACCTCAAATAGTAATTTTGGGAGCCTTGGGTCAGGCCTACAATAGTACAGTGCATCCCACTTGATTATGGTAGGCCTAGGGTGGTGGAATGCTTGTGGAATTTGGACTTTTCCACTCTTGGCCCGAGTACAACCAGCTTGCAACCACCAAACAGATGTTCCTGTAAGACATTATAGATGGCATAATTGGAGTGGTCCATATAATAAAAACATGAATATATGGATGTCCCCTAACCTTATGAAACGTTTTAGCCCAAATTATTTTATGGTTAACGAGATATCTGTAAAATGGTGGGCTATTTTTCCAATCCTTAGAATCTATCCCAGAGTTTTATCTTCAACTTGGGCCGCTGAATAACGAAAATGGATGTTGAATTAGCACTGGATCCTGAAAAAGGATTTGTTATTATATATGTATTATATCTTTAAAAGAAACTTGGGCTTCACTAGGACCATATTTTGGGCCCCACGTTCTCATCATTGGGCTGGTATCCAATCTGCCTTCTCGAGAATTGTTTGCATGAAATCCCATTTTGGTGGTATTACAAAGTGAATATTCCAACACTACATAAGTATTAATTTTTCCCAATATAATTATAAACCTGATAAATTAAATATTAAAATAAAATCAAGATCATTGGGTACTTTAAATGATGTTTAAAACTGTACCACAAAATAGTGCATTTTAAAAAGGAATTACAATCATAATGTGAAATGATGTTCAAAGTGTAAAATGCACTAAAAATGGGGTTTATGAATAATAAATCACATGAATACTATATATATTAACAATAAATATTATCCTCATTTAGTGGCTAATCACACCCCCAACTTGATTTTTGCTAGTCCTGAGCAAAAGATATCTCAACAATATGAAATTTTAATTCCCTTTTGCAAAAACATTTTAATACACAATGATCACCGAAACACTTATACCTAACAATAATGAAAACCATAAAAATATTTTAATACAATATAGTTTCATAAGAATATACTAATTTCAAGCCCATTACTTTGTTTAAATTCATATTCATATTCATCCAATATCAATTAAGTATGAGGATGTGTTGTGTATCATAATAGACTTGGGGGTTCATCTTTATTCAAGGGGGAAATGGTGGAAGTTCTAGGTGTAATCACATTTCAATATTAATATGAGTATTCAAATTTTTTTATTTTTTTATTTGTATTTTTTTTTGCAATTTTTCCATGGTAATTGAAATTACACTCAAGAGTCAACCCATATAGAAAGACTTTACTGATGACTCCCAGGCTCAAAGACCTTAGGGCACCAAGTGAATCCCACATTCTCGGGCATCATCTCGAGTTAACTCAGTCAAAAAAAAATTCAAATTACCAAAAATAGAGATAAAATAACTAACTCTGGGCCAAACAACTATAGAGTCACGATCTCCAAGTGCCGAAATCCACGCATTAGGTCATTTCATTGCTCTAATAGAAAATTTTTGGTTTTTTTAAATTTTTTTTATTGAATACACATATTAAAACTAAAATGATCACTAAACCTATGCTATTTATTTGGGAGACCCCATGAACTCAAACTAATACCCCACTATCCAAAGGATGTGCATTGTGATCTTTTTTTTATTTGGATGAAAATATAAACGATGAAATATTAATTGGACAACCACACTTTCCAAAATATATGCTCATGAAATTATACAATGATTAAAATCAGAATCAGGGAATTCTAAATTATTCAATATTAAGTTTCAAATTGTGTAATGTGTATTACCATGATCAAGGTTAAAGAAATTTTTCCTTCCATTAAGGCACGATTTTTTTTCAAATCATTCATTTTTTTACACTAAAGAATTTTTTATTTTATATCCTCCCAACATAAAATAACATTATCCCCAGTGTTTAATGAAAATAAATTTTAGAAGGGGGTAGAGGTATAGAATGAGAGTTCAAAAAGGAAATTGAAAATGAGGATCATGGAATGAAGTCACCTGGTGGATGAAGTTGAAATTCTTGATGCTCCCTCTTAATCCCTTGATATCGATGTCACTCTAAGAATTCCCTAGTGGAGAAAAAAAAGAAACAATATATATATATATATATTAAAGAAAGTAAAATATGAGTATATATAATAAAATTATAGAATAAGGAAGCACAAAAAGTCGTAGGTCAGTGGTAAGCGTGCGCCCCTGTCTCCCTTCTGTCCCGGGTTCGATTCTCCGTGACTTCGCTGGTTGTGACGGGATTTGACCCACGACCTACGATGTGTCCCTTTTTATTACTATTATATTTTTATTTATTTTTTGAATTTTTATTTTAACCTTCAAACACATAAAATAAAATAAACTGATGATACATTGTCTTATTTTTAAATTTCTGGGTAAGGTATTACTCAAGTATCACACCACGTGACATAGATGAATATGGTGATCCCATTTCGTACCCATCCATAATCATAATAGAAGAACATGTCAATAGTATATTATTTTTTAAATATCAAAATGATTCATTAATCCTATTCAAAAAATAGATGATTCGCAATGATGAAAATCACGGGTTTCCTCCCGTGCAGCGCTTTGGTTTAATGTCTCTAGCTCGACTTAGACCCTTAATTATTTAAGTATTTTCCTCATCTAAGGTTGGTTCACACAAGTTTCCATCAACTTCATTTTTTTGAAATGGTTCAATGAATGTTTTGACTTTATGACCATTAACTTTAAAGGTTTGACCATTGTTGGGATCTTGAATTTCTACAGCCCCATGGGGGTACACCTTATGCACTATATATGGACCTGACCATCTAGACCTCATCTTTCCCAAGAGTAAATGAAGTTTAGAACTATAAAAAATAATAGGTTTACCCGGTACAATGTGTTTCGTTCTAAGATTTCACGATTGGTAGGCTTTTACTTTAGCTTTATTGATCCTTGAATTTTCATAAGCCTCCATCCTACGTTCCTCAACTTAATTAAGATCTAATTTCCTTTTTGTTTCGGCCAATGAGAAGTCATAATTCATTTTCTTTATTGCCCAAAAAGCCTTATGTTCAATCTCCACTAGCAAATGGCATGCTTTACCATAAACCAACCTATATGGGGACATTCCTAAAATTGTTTTATATGCAGTTCAATAGGCCCAAAGAGCATCTAAGAGTTTTCTCGACCAATCTTTCCTATATGGATTAACAGTTTTCTCATGAATTTGTTTGATTTCTTGATTGGATAACTCAGCCTGATCATTGGTCTGTGGGTGGTAAACAGTGGACACTTTGTGAGAAATTCCATATTTTTTCATTAGTGATGAGAATGGATGATTGCAAAAAAAGAGTTCCACGATCACTAATGATAGCCCCAGGAATTCTCAATCTAGAGAATATGTTTTCCTTGAGAAATCTAATCACAGTTTGATGATCATTGGATTTTGAAGGAATGAATTCAACCTATTTGGAGACATAATTGATATCTAAAATATTGTAAAGATATCCCCTAAATATTGGGAAGGGACCCATGAAATCAATTCCCCAACAGTGAAAGTTTTCAACCACTAAGATGGGAGTGAGTGGAATTTGAATCCTTTTTGTGATGGACCCTACTTGTTGACACCTAGGATAGCTTTGAAAAAATGTGTAGGAGTCCCTTGAGAGGGTGGGCCAGAATAGAACACATTAAAGAATCTTAGAAAATGTTTTTTTAGAGGAAAAGTGACCTCCACATGCATCCCTATGACAGAATTTGAGGATGGAATCTTGTTCAGATTCTGGGACACACCTCATAATGACTTGGTCTGGGCAAAACTTATAGAGGTATGGATCATCAAACACATAGTTCCTAACATCAAAAACGAATTTCATTCGATCTTGAGTCCCTAAAAATTTTGGGACAACTCCTGTAACAAAGAAGTTGGCTATGTCGGCATACCAAGGGAAGTCACTCACAGAGTATAGGGGTTCATCATGGAATGAATCAGACACAGAAAGGTGATTTGAGTTTCCTTTTAATTCCATCCTAGAGAGATGATAAGCTACTACATTTTCAACACCATTTTTATCTTTTATTTTGAGGTCAAATTCTTATAAGAGAAGTGCCCACCTAATCAGTCTAGCCTTGGAATCTTGTTTTTGGAAGAGGTATCTTAGTGCAAAATGGTCAGTGAACACAGTGATGGGGGATCCAAAGTGGTAGGACCTAAACATATCTAATCAAAACACAATATAAAGTAAATCGTTTTCAGTAGTGGTGTAGTTTATTTGGGCATAATTTAAGGATTTTGTTGCATAAGCAATGACATAAGGAATTTTATCACAATGTTTTCCTAACACAGCTCATACAGCAAAGTCACTGGCATCACACATAAGTTCTAAAGGAAGGTTCCAATTTGGAGATTTCAAAATGGGAGGAGAGGTGAGAGAGGATTTGAGGGTTGTGAATGAACCCTCATATCTTTCTATCCGAACAAATGGATCATCCATTACTGGGAGAGCACAAAGGGGTTGGGAGATTGAACTAAAGTCATTGATGAATCTTCTATAGAAACCAGCATGTCCTAAGAAAGACCTCACTTACTTGACAGTTTTGGGTGATGGAAGGTGGCAGATGATGTCAACCTTGGCTTTATCAACATCAATCCCCCTACCTTAGACTAGATGGCCTAGAACTAGTCCTTCTTTAACCATGAAATGGTATTTTTTCTAGTTTAGGACCATATTATTTTCTTCACATCTTGACAAGACTCTCTCCACATTCTTCAGACATCCCTTAAATCTATCACCAAAAATAGAGAATTCATCCATTAAGACCTCAATAAAATCCCCTACCGTGTCCGAGAATATTCCCATTAAGCACCGCTGGAAGGTTCCAGGGGCATTTCATAACTCTAAGGGCGTGCGTTTGAAATCCTAGGTATCGAATGGACATATCAATTTAGTCTTACCTTGATCCTCTAGGGATACCTCAATTTGATTATACCCCGAGTACCCATCTAAGAAATAGTAAAATGCATGACCTGCCAATCTCTCAAGGACTTGGTCAATGAATGGTAAGCTGAAATGGTCTTTCGTGGTGAATGACTTTAGCTTCCTATAGTAAATGAAAACCCACCATCCACTTCTCAGCCTAGTGGGAAGAATCTATCCATCCTTATTGGTTATCACTATGATTCTTGCCTTCTTGGGAACCACTTGAATTGGGAAAACCCACTCACTCTCAGTTATGGGATATATGATACCAGCTTTTAACAATTTCACAAGTTCTTTTCTCCCTACTTCCATGAGATTATTATTGAGTCGCCTTTTGAGGTTGACGACATGGATTTGAATTAGATTCCAAAATAATTTTATGAGTCCCAATAAGTGGGATAATCCTAGGAATATCAGACAGGGTCCAACCAATGGCTTTCTTATGTTTTTTAAGGACATCTAGAATCATCCTTTTATTATTGGCTTCAAGATAAGAATAAATTACAATAAGATGTGTTTGATAGTCCCCTAAGAAGGCATACTTGAGTGTAGTAGGAAGTTTCATGAATTCAAGATTAGGTTGGTTCATAATTTCAGCAGAAGATTGGGACATTGGATCAAGACCAATTTTGTTTCCTAGAGTTTTAGATAGGATTGATTCCGAACATATATAAGGTTCAGCTACTAGATTGGCTTGATCAGATTTAGGGAAGTAAGTTGGAGTGGTCTCCATGAAAGTGGTTTTCTGAAAGGTTTCACTGATTTTTGGACCTAAGACTTCATCATAAGAGTAATTTGAAAATGATTCAATCCACAAAGATAAACTTCCTTCATGTGAACAAAGTAAATCAATCTCATCCTAACTTAGACATCCATAAAATATTCTTTGATGTTCTATGGATTCATTATCAATGCTTCCTATCATGTTCACTTTATGAATTTCCTTTTCATCCCCTATTTGTGAGCTTGCATTGTATATGTTCAAGTATAGACTCAAGTTTCCAAATGTGATGGTCATGTTCCCGTTTCGAACTCGGATAACAGAGTTGATTTTTGCAAGGAAATGACGACCAATGATGATTTGGTTTTTTTCCTTATTTACTAAGTTTAGATGGTTTTTAAGGACAATAAAGTCAGAAGGGTAGATGAGTTTTTCAACCTTTACCAGAATGTCCTTTAAAATTCCATTTGGAATCCTAATGCTACGATCAACAAGTTGAAGTGTGACAGATGTGGATTGGAACTCTTCTAGGCCTAACTGGAAGTACACAGCATATGAGATGAGATTGACACTAGAAACTAGGTCACACAAGGCCTTGAAAACCTTTCTCTCTCCTAGTTCAACATTTTTTAAGGGAAACTAGGGTCTTTAAACTTAGGAGGAATGGTCCCTTGAATGGTGGTACTCACATTAGCTGCCAAAAGGACTTGATTTTTATGTGAAAATTTTCTTTTAAAAGTTCACACGTCCTTAAGGTACTTTGAGTATGTAGGTATGGTTTGGATTGCATCGAGAAGGGGAATGTTTAACTTGACTTGTGAGAATATTTCTCACAATGTTTTACTCAATTAAGTCTTGGTTTTCCCCTCACACGTTGAGGAAATAGTTTAGGTTGTGGGATTGTTTTTTGAAAAGTTGTTTCTTTGACAATGTTATCGTGTTTTTCTGTCTGATCAAATGGTTCATTTAAATTTTCATCCAAGTCTGAATCTTCAGATGGGTTATGAATTAGTTGTTCATGTTTCTCAATTGATTTCCCACTTCTTAAAATAGTCATAACCTTTAGTTGTTCATGAGTTGTTTTGGTGAAACTTGACTCTCCCCTTGAAGTTTAGGATGGTACTTCCTGAGTAGACATGGGTACCTTTCACGTTTTGATGGTTTGAAGTTCTTGTTTTAGGGAATATACTTTTGAGTTCATCCTTAACATTTGTTAGCATAGTTGTTCTAGTAGGCTTTAAAGAACAGTTTGGGTTGGTGCTTGAGAATATTGGTTTATCCCATCAGATATTTTAGAGGTGGGATGGTTTTTTGAAAATGGACCAGTGGCTGTTGGTATTGGATATGTTGGGTTTGGAACTGGTTATGGGTTCGGTAGTTCTGATGTGGGTAAGGATTTTGTCCTTGTGGTTGGATACGTTGTTGGTTATCTTTCCAGTGGAAGCTTGGGTGGTCATTATACCTTGGGTTGAAGTTGTTTTGGTATTGAGGATTTTGAAATTTCAAGGCATCTACTTCCACTGAGGGTCTTCCTAAAAGAACATCCTTGATGGATGGAATGGTTGGGCAGTTTTCTGTCTTAAGGTCATGTTTGTCACAAATTGTGCAAACAGGGTCTATAGTTTGGATTTCATAGACTTTACAAAGGTAAATCTATTCAACCTTTCTAGAGAGTGTCGCGAGTTTATCCCAAAGGATTTCCTCTTCTCTAAGTTTATGAATTCCAGTAGTTCATTGAAGATTTTCAGAATAAGGTGATGTTCCCCATGTTTGGTTTTGTTCAGCAAGGATTTATAGATACTCGTAAGCATCATTTGGGGCTTTGTTTTTAAAGGTTCCATTACACATCATGTCAATGAATGTTTTGTTCCCCGGACCCAACCCTTCAAAGAAAATTCTCACTTGTTCAGGAATAGAAAAACTATGGTGTGGAACCATATTTAGAGTGTTTTTTAACCTCTCCCATGTTTTATAGAATGACTTTCACTCTTTTTCAAAAAAGTATTGGATGATCTTTTTAAGTGCAATTTCTTTGTGGTGGGGAAAGTATTTTTTGTAGAATTATCTTTGTAATTGGTTCCAAGAGTTTATGGATGATGGTCCCAAATTTTTTAGCCAATTTTTAGATCGATAATTTAAATAAAAAAGAAATAGCCTCATCTTAGCTGATTCTAGTTGATGTGGGGGACACATGGTTTCCACAATGTCATTGAACTCTTTAATGTGAAGGTTGGGAATCTCGGACTCCATTCCATGGAATGCGGGAAGTTGGATTAGGACATGGGTTTTAAAGCTTTAGTTGGAATATCTTATGGATTTTTGTCTAATGTATGAGGGGTCTTTGGTCTAGGCAGGTGTGAGGTAGTCATTCATGTTTTTATTGACCACATTCCCCAAGTTTGGGGCTGCCTCATTTGGGTTTCCATTTTGGTTTCCACCCGTGTTTATGAGTTGGTTTCTTGGAAGACCATCCATTGAAATGAGCTCAATTTTTTAATCAAGGGTGTTAGGAAGATTAGGATCTAATGTAAAGAGTTCCCTTGGTGTACTTGACTCCCCAACCCTACGACTATACACCCTAACTAGACAGTTTGATTGATCGCGAGTGTAGGCGGACATGCACCAAAAGAAAAAAACGAGAAAGGGAAAAGATAAGAGAATTCAGATGAGAAAAGAAGAAATGTGGTAGAATATAATGGGTGTTTATAAGAATTACTTGGGTCCCAAAAAATGGCACCACAATTTGATTCATGCTCAAATTTACCCAAGAGATGAAGGTAGAACTGTCCTTGTAGTTTAGCTTGGGTTGTCAAATCCTCAGAGATCTAAGAAGAAACCTATAGACACGTACATTCTATGGACTATTTTTGGATGTGAAGTGGCCAAATTGTGTTAATTTTATATGGTTTTAAGTGAACTCTAAGACACTGAAGTTAATTCAATTTTAAAGTACGATTTGATCCTAGGTTATCACTTGGGGTGGATTGGATGCATTCCCTTTTCAACTATTTCAATTTCTTATATTTGAGATGAGTTCATTTAAGAAGATCAAACAAAATAATCACTCATAAGTATAATTCCTACACACCCTAATACTAATCACCTATACACTTGAAGGATAAAATCTTTGATCACTCCAAGTTAATGTTTTGTATTATCACTTGAAGTGTGTGACCCTAAAATTCAATAAGGATGAAGAAGTTTTAAAATCATCAAATTAAAATATCATTTTAAGGAAGTGATTAGTGATTAAGGTAGTGATAAATAACATCCAATACAGACCCTTGCTACTCCCTTGGATCAACCCATAAGTGTGTTATCCCTCCATTGTTGCTATGGTTTCAATGGAAGCAGTAAGTAGACTCATAAGGGAGGAATTAGAGTAGTAAAAAAACAATGAAATAACAATCACTCCACCGTTGTGTGATCATATCACATGGTTTAGTATGAACTAGTTCACACCTTGAGGAAACAGTATCAAAGTGATAAGAAGAATAATATAAAAATAGAATATGAAGAACTTTTATAAAAAAGCTAATATAATTCAAGGAACTTACTATTGAGGGAAAGCGATTACAACATTAAATTGGCAGCATAACATTAAGATGAAAACAAAGCCCAAATATGAAAACCTCCTCCATCACCACAGCATTAAATAGGAATTTTGGGAGCCTTGGGTAGAGCCTCCAATAGTAAAAAGCATCCCACTTGATTATGGTGGGCTTAGGGTGGTGGAAAGCTTGTGGAATTTGGACTTTTCTAATCTTGACCTGTGGTGGCATCCAGCTTCCAACCACCGAACAGATGTGCCTGGAAGACCTTCTAGATGGATGAATTGGAGTAGGCCATAGAAGACAAACATAAAGATCCGGATCTTTCCAAAAATTTTGTAAATGTTCAGCCCAAAATAGTTTATGGTTAACGAGATATGTGTAAAATGGTGGGCTGTTATTCTGAGCCGCAGAATTTGGCCCAGACTTTTATCTTCAACTTGGGCCTCCAGAATAACCACAATGGAGGTAGAATTAGCACAGTCTCCTGCATAATTATTTGTTAATATATATTTTTTATATCTTTCCATGAAATTTGGGATTCATTGGGCCCATATTTTGGGCTCCACATTCTCATCAGTGGGATGGTGTCCAATATGCCTTCTCCAGCATTGTTTGCATGAAATCCCATTTTGGTGGTCTTCCAATGTGAATCTTCCAACACTCCACAAGTATGAATTGTTAACAATATAATTATAAACCTGAAAAATAAATATTAATATAAAATCAAGATCATTGGGTACTTTAAACGATGTTAAAAACTATAACACATAATAGTGCATTTTAAGAAGGAATTACAATCATAATGTGAAACGATGTTCAAAGTATAAAATGCACTAAAAATGGTGTTTATGAATAATAAAGAACATTAATATTATATATATTAAAATTTAATATTACCCTAATTTAGTTGTTAATCACCGAGTGACCATGGTTTTTGGCTACAACAATGGTAATTAGGGCTATGACTGTAGTTCTTGCCTTAGGCCATAACCCTCTTCTCCATTAGTGATAGACAATCTTGTTAATCATGAAGAATAATGAAAAATTTCAATTTTGGAAGAAACGGTGAAAGAAAATCACATCTATATGAAATAATAATATCAGTGGTGGCTTGTAATATAAAATGACATTGTTTCTATAGTCTAGATGATTCATAGAATTATGCCTGAGGAATGTGATGGTCTGACATCTCATCCAATATAGTTAAATTCTGAGCTTAATTCATGAACATTATTATCTAAATGAATGTATGAAATACCTTATATAAATTTCCTTTCTTTTTTAATATATTTTTATCAAAATTTGGTTGTAATAGTGATACATTACTTAGGATGATTTTTTATTTATATGAATTTATCACACCATGATTGAGAAATATTTGTTTGTTTTAGTTGGTTTTTTAAATGAAATTGTTTTAGTTTTCCATGCCCAATAAGTGATATATTTTTTACTACTTTTTATATTTGATTGGATCAAAAATTTAATTTTTTTTAATTTTTTTTAATGATATTAATTAACCATTAATTCTACAAGTGAATATTTATTACTCATTTCACATTTAATTTTTCTAAAAATATTAATATGATATAATGAATATATTTTATGCTATGAATTTAGTATTTTGAAAATTTGTAATAAATTACATGGTGAATTGGTGATATGATATTGTATTTTTATTGAAACATGAGGCATCATAGGGATATCATATTATGTGTTGGATTACTAAATGTTCATGCATAATTCGGATTGAGAATTTATAATTTTATTTAAATGAATTATTATTCTACTAAAAAAGAAAAAAAAATTATTATTTTGACATGTTATAGTGTAATTAATAGGTATTTTAACTTATTAATGTTTTATTATAATTCAATTACTTTAACATATTTTAAAAAAAATTTAAACATGAATTTAATATCATGATTTTTTTATATTCTATTATATTTTATTTTTAATACACCTATTTATTTTCTTATTCATTTTCTTAAAAATTATATTTGTATTATAAGTGGAAGAATTCGGTAGTAGGAAATGGGTAATCCAACTAATCCATGAAAAACTTTGGATTAAAGTTGTGATGAAATATAGTTTTTATGAAATATTTAATAAATATAATCATTGATTCAGTTGTGAATTATTTTTATTTCATTAAATTGATCATAGTTAAATATTTGTTTAGTTTCATTGATGGTTATGTGATGGGTTTCATGTATGTTAAGGGTGGCGAAAACAATAAAGGTGGTGGGATAATGATGGATGTGGTGGAGTGATGGAGGTTGTGGGTTGAGGGAGGATCCCTATTGTACTAATGATGTTGTTTGTATACTAATGATAACTAAATGTGTAACATATGGTTATTGAATACTTTTAATGTTTATATTTGTGTAATATAGATTAATTTTGTATATTATTGTTAAATAAATGTTTTTTTTTCGAAATAATTTTTTTAATTATAATATACTTTATTAATTATGTTTTCTTTATTTTTTCAGTTTATCGATGGTTTAAGCTAACATAGGAAGATCAAAAATAAGTTAACTAACTACTTGTGGTGAATAAATGGTTAAAGCCCAATATGAACCTTTATTTACTTTTATTTATTTACATGATAATTTCCTATTTTTCTGATTAGTGCATGGATCACATGATGATCCCAACAACAATAATTATGTTGGTGGAAATATGATAGAGGAAACATACACACAACCACAAGGGATAACAAAGATCATGACTTTAAGGTGATGAGTATTTAAAGTAGTAATGTGATTCAAACCACGGGTTGACCATGTGATTTTAAATGATTTTGAGGTTCTAAAGGTTGAATTTTTTATGTAAATTCTTTTATGGGTTCTTTTTTAATAGTTTTTTAGGTTTTGATATATTTTTTGGTGAGTTTTGTTGAATTCACGGGTTTTGATGTATTTTGAGATGATTTTAAGGGTTTTGGAAAGTTACAATAGATTTTTCAAAGTATACTTATGGCTTTAAAAAAGTAATATTATTTATTATAATGTGGAAAATATATATTAACCTTTTAAAAATAGTATTAATTAAAAAATTTCTATGTCATGGAATTTAAGATATATTTGGGTCACCCTATGAAGTGATGAAAAAAATGGTTATGTGTTGGATGAATTAATATTTTTGTACATGTATGGTTTTTTTGGTACCCTACTATAATGAAACTAAGGTAAAAACCTTACATTTTTTATATATTATTTTTAATAATAATACCTTATATCTCTTAGGAATTCAGCTAAGTCCTTGAAAACATACTCTTAGAAGTTACTCTTATTTATTTGTACCCATATGTAAGACTCGTACCTATGGAAATGGACAAGGGTTGAGGACCTAATATGTATAATAGTAAGTATTTTGAAAAGTTTTGATACTTTAAAGTGAACCCCTCATGTGTACTATTACGTTTTTGTACATAATATTCATCATGTGGGAGTTAGAAAATGGATAAGTCATTTGTAAGGGTGACAATGGAGTTACCCTGTATCCATAAGAATTATTTTTTATTTAAGAAAATATGTAAGAGTAAAATCCCAGATACCTAAGAGTCATTAACTTCAATATATTTAATAATTTTCCAAGGACCAATGTGATAAATAAGGGTCATTAAGCTGATATGAAAGGGTCATTTAGGTCTTTCCCTATAGTGTGTCAGGGTATGAGTATTTGTTAAATTTTTTAAATGATTCATAAGGATAAGTACCATGAATAAGAGTAAAAATATTTATAAAATATTAAAAAAAATTATTTTTATAGACTTCCCAAAAATGTATAAATTGATAAATTAAATGAGAAATACGATTATAGAGATGATTTAGAGAATTTCTCAATATGAACATAATGATATTTTCCTATAAATATCTCTCCTTATTCTTTTCTTCTCTGTGTGAGGTTATAGATAAATCATGTTGGTTCTTCATGTAGTTTAATGTAGGGAGTATCCATATATTAGGCTATAAGTATGTGTTCATCAAATATTTTGATTTCTTATTTTTTCTCATCATAAGATAAAAACCCATAATTTTAGGAATTTTTTTATTTTTGTGCATCTTATGATTGAATCCAAATTGGAAAACATTTCTTGTCAGGTGGATTACATAATACTCTAGTTAAGTGGAGAATATTTTTTCATATATTATACATGTTCTTATATGTTGTGAGATAAAAGGTCTTGGGTAGGGTTGTGTATGTGTAATTGGGAACAAAACCACTCTCATTTTGAATTATTCATAAATGATAATTAGGGGTAGTGTCATATTGAAAATGGTGGATGTAATCTTTTATGGAATCTTTTCTCAATGGTTTGGTTTTAGGTCATGACAGTATTGATGTCATGTATTGAGAAGTAGTGGTTCTTGTACTTCTAGTGTGATGAATATGGTGATTATGATTTTTGTGATAGTTATTGAGGTTTTATGATGTGTGAACTTAGGAATGGTGATAGTCACTCACTATGGATGTGAGTTCATTAGGGTAAAGTTCACATAGAATTGACTAATGTAGTGATTTAGCCCACTCATCATGAGAGGTATAGTCTATATTTTAGCATGTTATGGATAATAGTTTTGACCATTCATGTAGTTGAGGGATTCACCATAGATGGCCATGAAATATGGTGGTGATCACTTGACAATAGTGGGTATCTTACTGGATATGTGAGATATGAAGAGGTATAGGTTGTGTGTTTTTTATTAGGGTATTTTGGATGGTTTGGTATGATTATTCTAGGTGAATTGAGATCTTTTTTGAAGGTAGAGGGAACTTCCAGTATGGAAGACTATTGATATATTATTCCACTCATGGAATTTTTGAGGCTGATAAAGGCTTCCTCGAGGTTGGTCGACCATGACTATAGCTTAGTGTGTAATATGTTTTACATGATATTTACTTATATTTTCATACACTAGTAAATGATATCAATATTAGTTTGGTACACCGCTGGTGGTGGCCTATTGAGTTCTTACTCAAACCCAACACAAGCCCTCTAGGACAGTTGAAAACTTTATTCTCTTAGATCATGTAAGGGTAATGTTTTGATATTAATAAACTAGTAGATATTGGAGTATATTTTGTCCATGAGCTAGATGGTATGGATTTTTGGATGGGTCGGGTGGTTCCTCGGTGTTAGGTTGGTAGTTATTTTGACTATTTTTTACATGATCATATATGATTGACCTTTGGGAATTGATTTGGGTGTTTTATAACTAACATTTCACATTAAATGTTTATTATATTGACCATATGTATTTTTGGATTGGTGTAACTTATTATAAAAATATATTGATTTTTTATGTGGATATTATTATTATTATCTATCTTCAAAGGGTATATTCTCCCCACTATCAAATCATAGACCTTAACTACTAGTTTATAGCCTTTGGCATACGAGGTGGTACACCTATGGACAAGTGACATTCCAGTCTAATTACTTTGTGGTTAAATTGGTCGAGGTATTACAAATTTGTATTAGATTTGGTTGTGGTAAAATTATATCATGTGATTCTTATTTTTTTTATTTGGTTTTTGGTATAATTAAGGTCTTTGAATGTGTTTAAACTTGTGATGGATTTCATGATGTGTGTCTGGATAGCATAAGTACAGGATGGATTCCATGTTATGAGGGGAATAATGATTCCTATTTTGGTTTTTGGGGTTATATATGGGTTATTTGTTTTTTATAAATTAGTTTTTTTGAAGTTATTGACTCATGGTTCAAACTCTTGGCCATAAGGGGAAAGTGTTATTAATAAAGCATCATTTTAGACACACAAAAATCTAATGAAATTTGTTTTTTTATTTTTATTTATACTTTAGTTCTAGAATTGAATGATATTTAAACTACTTAATGTGTTAAAAATATGATCAATAGTGTTTTACTACATGGTGTCTTTGTGAAATTGTACCCAGCTAACCCCAAAAGGGTATGAAATTTTCACTTGGGTTCAAGAATGGGAGGGAATTGGATATTTAATGTGTTAGCAATAACCTATATGGAGTTTTCCCATAATTCTTCTTGGTTTTATTCTACAGATATGGACCAAATATGAAATTCATGGTATGAAAATGTATGTGAATCATATATGTGTATGGTGTATGTGGTACCTGACCATAACATGGGTAGGTTAAGCTATGAGGTAAAATTATATGGGAATGGGTGTGGAAGGGAAGTGTAAGGGTTGTGGTCCTTTCATCCTATAATTTTTTCTCTATTTAAAATATTTATATAGTTAAATTCATATTGATTGTAAGTTTAGTGTGTAAGTGAGCACAATCTACAAATAGTGGATCAATTATTAGAAGGTCGCCATTGTGATTAAAGGAGTTTGGGTAGTGTTTTAATGAGTATCTCAAGGCGATCCCAATGAAGGATGTCATGAGAATTGATTAGGGAGATCAAAGAGATGAGATGTTTATGGAATACTTGAAAATTGATTTCATGCACCTGGTCTTGGGAAATACTTAGAGTGTACAGAAAGACTTAATCCATATGGCATAATACAAGTTAGGCGAGTTGAGTGGTTCAATGATTTTCAATATTTTTCAACTATGTTAGTGGGATATTACATCTCAATATTGAAATTATTTGAGTATGGTTTATGGAATGTGGTCAGGTTATAGGTAATTATTTTTAGGTTTACAGCTTTATTATAAGTAGTAAACAAGGTTCTAATATCATTGTAGAACCCGGTGGAGGAAATCACACCAAGACAGATGGTGGCAGTAGTTAATATATTTAGTTTAGCTCTAGGTTACATAAAGAAGGAACATGTGGAGTCTTAATAGGTTATTTAGTGTATGGGTTCAAATAAATTCCAATTATTTGATCTATAATGAAGTGTATCTATTGTAGGAAAACTAAACATGTTTGATCCCAGTGTCATCTTCCACAAAAAGAGAATTGTGTATGTGGATACATGAGACATATAGGGTTTTCTTGTCATATAACCTCACGTTTATTTTTAATTTATAAATTTAAACAGATTTAGATTTCTAAGGTAGGACCAAGAGTAGTACCGGAAGATGATAGGTGGTATATGACTTCACATGGGTGGAGTTTCAGTGAGAAAGTTACCTAGGAATGGGGGTAGTGGATGGTAGTGAGTAAGACTCTGTAGGGAGAACATATAATGGGTAATCAAGATTTGGGTTTGTTTCATATGATCTATTCAATATATATAATGCAGCTTGGGGAGTCATTGATAGTTATAGGTACACCACGAGTATGAAACTATGGTTTTTTATGATGGTTATTGATGCATGAGGTGTGTATGTGATAAATATATTAACAAAGTGATGGTTAATATGTGATAATAATATATTATTCATGATGAATGTGGGATGCATTTTTATCAGAGCTCAAAGTTGTAATAAAGGGTGTTCTGGGATAAAATTTGACTTTTTGAGTGATATGGGGTACAATTGGGCATAATGGGTGATTTTGGATAAATATGGGAATCAAGATAATTCAGGATCACTTAAATTGATGATTGGTGGATATTTTTAGATATGTAGTGTGTGAATAATATATGGTTGTGATGAGATTTTGTTAGGTTTTTTGTTAAATAGACACTGAACAGGTGATTCTTACAGTGGAGAGTTCCCATAGAAGGGGTCTTTTTATTTTAGTTGGGTAGTCATGGTGATTGTGAATAGATAGATATGTTCAATATAGTCTTAGTTTTTTTTGGTATTAAGTGATAAAGAAACTCTTGTTTTTAAAATAATCTGTTAGTGTGAGGTTGAGATATATTTGGGATGAGCTGTCATATTTTGGGGAGGTTGTAGTGTCCCATGTATTTAAAGTGGTAATTCAGGTTAGCCTTAGGAAAACCTTGTGATTTTAGAAACTTTATAGGTTTTGAGGGTTATTGTTTTATAAAAAACCTCATTTTGGTATTATTTTAACATTTTTTGGAGTCTTATATGATTTGAAATGATTTTTGTTAAATTTCTAGGTCTATATGTATTTTTAGATGATTTTGGGTGATTTATGAAATTGCATATGATGTTGAAAAATATGGGTATGCCATGAAAATAAATTATTTATCATATTGTAGAAGGAAATATATACTAAAAATAAAATATGGCTATGTAATGTTGTGAAATATATATTCAGGTTACCTTATGAAGGGATGAAAAAAATTGCTAAGTGTTGGATTTTTGAGTTTTTTATATGAATATGGTTTTCATTAAAAACACAAATCACATAAAGATATAGTAAAAACCTTTTTCATATACATAATTTTTTTATAATATTACATGAGGGAAATTAAGAATTTGGTTAAGTCTTGGAAAAAACCTATGAGAAGTTAAGATTATGTATAGGTACCCATATATAAGTTTGCAACCTATCTAAATATATTAGTTTCGAGGAACCTGTAGTGTAAGAGTGAATATTTGAAAAAAGTTTGAAACATGAAAGTATAAATCTCATGTGTAAGAGTATGTTTTGGTATATAATATTCATCCTATGGGAGTTTGGAAATTATTAATTCATACATAAGGGTTACTTTTGAGTCTCCCTGTAAACATGATAATCATTTTGTGGGTAAAAAAATACATAAGAGTAAAATCTCTAATATGTGATTATTTTCCTTTATAAAATTATTTTTGTGTTGGGGGACCATTATGATGAGTAATGGTCGATGTGGTGATATATAAGGGTCGTTTTTTGGGCCTTCCCATTGGAACATAAGGGTCCCAATGTCTGTTAAAAGTTGTTGATGATGTGTAAGGGTAAGGAACATTAGTAAATGTAAAACTATTTTGAAATATTTTTTAAATATGTCTGAAATGATAAATTAAACGGGAAATATGATTATAAATGTGCATATGTATTTTCTCAATCAACACACTGTGTATTCAACCTAAAAAGTCTCTCTAATTATTCTCTTCTTCATTAAGAGATATTCCAGACAAATATTATTGGTTATTTGTGAGTTCTTAAGTAAAGATTATCTATAGGTATAGTTAGTTTTCCATGTGTGTTTGATATTCATATTTTTTTATTCTATATAAACTTTAGCTAAAACCCCTAATTTCTGGTATATTTTTTGTTATTAGTAAATCTTATAATCGAATCCATATCATTGAAAATTTCTTGGATAGAGGATTCTTGCATACTCAAGGTAGGTTGTTCCTAGTTATTTATTTTTTTTATACAAGTGTTTATGTGTTGTAAAATAAATGTGTGTGGGTAGATTTTTGTATATTGGACTAAGAATATAACCACATGTTGTTTTTATTATTAATAAGTGATATGTTAGTGTAGTAACATGTGGAAAATGGTGGATATGATATATATATAATTATATTCCAATGTTGTAGGTTTAGGTCATGATAATATTGATGTCTTGTATTGTAAAGTGGTGAATATAGGGTTTCCAGTGTGATGTGGACAGTGTTGACCATTTTCATGGGGGGAAAGAGGTTCCCTGAGGTGTGTTATAAGGGATGGTTATTGATATTTACTATGGATCTGAGACTATCCGGTTTATGTGAACATAGTATATGGAACTTGAAGTAATTTTATCCACTCATCATGGGGGGTATACTCTGCAGTTTAACATTATAAGGAAAATGGTGTTAAAAATGTATATTGATGTGGTACATGCCATATTTTTTCGGGGAAGGTACGTTTGATCACTATACTAGAGTGGGTAGTTTCCAGTTTCATGAGATATAGTGAGGTATAGGTTATGGATTTGTCTTTTGTGTGTTGTTGTTGGTTTGGGATGATGATACAAGGTTATATGATAACTGGTTAGGAGGTTAGGTGAACTTCTAGTATGGAAGAATATGACTGTATCATTCCACTCCATTATTGGTCAATGATATTAAAGGATTTCACAAGGCTAGTTGGGAATGGTTGGAGTAAGTTGTGTAATAAGTTTTTGTTTCTATTTATGTATATTTACATACATTGGTATATGATATGGATCTTAGTTAGGGACACCATTGGTGGTGTCTTACTGAGTTCATACTCACACATTAAATAGTCCCTCTAGGACACTTGAATTTTTTTGTCACTTGGTTTAAGTATGGGTAAATTATTAATGTCAAGAACCAGGTAGATATATGAGTGTAGTCAGTGTATTAGTCAAATAAGATAGAGTTACGGATGACCCTGGTTCTTCCTAAGTGTCGTTCTATTAGTTATTTTGATTATTTTTTATTTCTTACACAAATATGATTATAATATATTTGATCAGTTGGGATTTATATTACTATCATGAAATGGTAAATGTTTATTGTATTGACCATATGTATTTTTTCCAATTATAACCTAAGATATAAATTGTTTCCAATATGTTATGTTGTTATATTTATTATCTATCTTTAGAGAATATAGTCTCCCACTATCACCAAATATAAACTCATTAATAATTGGTATGATTTGTAATATGGGGATATGGGCCTAAGGTTATGTGATATTCTGGTCCAGTTACTGTGGAGTGAATCAAGTTAGGGTTATAAAACAACACTCTTTTCATCATGTGTTACATCCTTTATGAATCATTATATATCATCCCAATAACCACATCATTACATTAGAATAAATAATGAAATACATTATGGATAGATTAAGGGGATATTCATTAACACTTAAAATAATTTGAAATAAAATTATAATGGAAATAGATCAAAAATAGTAAATATATTTGAAATTTTTTATCACTCCACCATCTTCTTCAATTTTATTTGGACTTTGGGATAGGTGTGAAATGATGTTCTTCCCTTAATACAAACTCGAATTAGTATCCCTATGATAAATTTTTTCAATAAATTTTAGCATCAATTTTTTCATCATATATTCCATAAGTATAAATGATCCTTTTCTAGAGATATTTCACATCAATGTAAATCTCAATCATTCCATGTGTTATAGATATCATCACCTTTAACTATTAGATATCTTAATGAAATCTCCAATCAATTTTACCTATTTTACAGCTAATATTTTTTATTTTTGGTCTTTCATTAAACCCTATAAATATAGGTAATATAGATTTATAATATTCTAGAATTAATTATATTTCAAGATGAATCTACAAATCATGATGAAATGAATAATGTTGAAATATGATAAATTCCTTCATTGAAAATTATTTATTCAAACTTCCATTACAAAAATCATTATCGAATTCTCTCTTTGAATATCTCATTAGATCCACAAAATCCACCATTGAATTGTGGTGTGATTATATATCTTTCATGACATCTTCATCTTGTCATGTTATTTTCCTTTGGATATTTTAAGAACTCACCTCAATGGTGTAGTGAATTCATAATTTCCAAAATCATGGTATCTTCAAAATATATCCACATAGGGTATCATGGAATAGTGCATGTATCTATAGAATAACATGTTTAATACTTCAAAACCATCCACTTAGTGAATATATATATATATATACTCATTTTAGTAAGGATTATTCTATTATAATGTTCCCTTATTAACTTCACTAGGCCCTACAACATGAATCATTTCTCTACTGCATAAGAACTCTTGTATCCCAAACCATTACGACATTAACATCTCTCTATTGTTCTTCAGGGCACAATAAAATTCTATTTACTTTATCATATGATTGTTTATTATATAATCCACAAGGATGTGGTGTGAACATCTTCACATTAGAAAAAAATAATTCTCTTATAAGAGAAACCCAATGATGCCTCCATCCTAGTAAGGAATAACTCAACCTTATATCATTGTCATCATGGTGTGAATAAAATTTCCATAGTGTGATCCTTATCATTTCATATTAAACTTATTAAAATGTAAGATAAACTCAATATTGTTATGTAATAGTCATAATAATCTACATTTTAATTTAACAATTCTTAGAAAAACATTTTATCAATGTCAATGAATTTATTTCATTGGCAGTAAAACTATGGTGTGATGTACCATAAAATTAATAGATTCTTCTTCTATCTCAAATTATCACAAAATAGTGATATCCCTTGCATTGTGATACTCTCCAACTCAGATAATTATTCAAGTTTAATACACCACTTCTTCTACGATATTATCTGATATCCAAAAAAAAATAATCCCCCATCATGATGTTGCATGATCATCGCATGCTTCTCCAGGAACCTTGATCCTTAATCATTGAATTAATTATTATTTATCTATGTGACAAGACATGTGATATGTTAATTTTTAGTGCAATCACAAAGATATCATCCCAAGAATCCCTAAAATACAATACAAAAAAACATGTATATATGAAATAAAATATTATGTAATGAACTCCTCTATAATAAGATAAAATAAATATCTAACTTTATTTTAAGGGTCACGCCACTACTCCATATTGATGGATAGTGTTTATTATATACCTCAGTACCTTGGTAAACAAGAAATCATATGTCCGATGGAAACTTCATTGACCATCATAAGAAGATATAATATATATTTTCTTCTTTATACTCTATGTGATAATACACTTCTCTATGAGTTCTTTTTTATATAGTTAAGGTATGTGAGCTTTGATGATTTTCCAAAATAGCTCAATATACCCTTTCATTAATCCCATATATGAGTAAACCAAGACAACTGTAAGACTCAAACATCTTCATTGATCTTCATAGGTAACATGAAGTAGCATCCCATTATAATTCCACAGTATATGATAGAATTTTATAAAACTACTCTTTCAATTTAGACTTCTAACTTAATCTATCTTTGACCTAGCATATAATGATCTTCTTTAAACTTCATATTCCTTAAAAAATCTAGTGTTTCATACTTATATCAATATCTCCAATTAATATCACACTACTCAATGTATTATTAAATATATTATGTTATAAATCATCAAGTGTTAATTGTGTTATCAACTATTGATAAAAAATCCAATATCACATAATAATATGAGTTATGGATAGACTTCATCTTCATGTAATATATGTGCACATAAATCTATCATTTTGGACATATTGGTAGTACAACCATCATAAATCTTATTTATAAAAACCAAAATTGATTTATGGTAAATCATGAAATAATATGAAAAAAAATTAGTATCAGAAATAAATAAATAACTTTTATTAATAAAAAACCTCATTATAATTCCAAAAAAGTCACTTTGGATTTAAATGTTTCTTCTCCACATTGATAATATAATCCAAAATTAAAATACAGAATGATTTATTGATATTATACTATGGTCATATTACTTTATAGGAAAGAGACCCATCCCCTTTGTTTAATGATAGTGAATTATTTGGTTTTATAAGTATCCAAGAATTTATTCCCCTAAAAATTTACACCCTCTTTAATAGAGAATATTTATCACTTTTCTCGCATATTAAATCATTGGGAACATCAATTTCTTTTTGGTTTCCACCTTTGATAAATCTAGGAGCTAATTGTTTTCTTTTATATCCTTTTGGTTTTGATAGGTTATAATATCAATCTTAATATGTGTAATTATACCATTAATTTTTGATTTTGAAGATAGGAATCTACATGAAACATCTATCTATATATTCTTTAATGTGGATTAAGCATGTTGAAAAATAATTAAAGTCTTAAAAAACTCTTTTGGTGAATAACTTCTTATTATCATTGGGACCCACCATATTTTTTGCAATATATTCTTTGTTTCACTCAACCAATTTTTCAAGACTACCATTATTATTATACTCATTAAAAGTATTGGATTCATCATGTAACTCTAGTTTCTATAGAATCCTTGTGATAAATGTTTTGGTGGTGTGTCCTTATAATTTTAACTATCTACATGTAACCTTAGGTTTAACATGATTTTTATACACATTTTCTCTCTCATTCAACTATTTTTCATGGCTGGTAATATTTAAATTCACTACTATAAATTTTTATGAGTGGTTCCTCAATTTTAGTCCAATGAAACCACACCATGAGGAACATCCTTGTATCTTTGATTCATGAATGAGACAAGAATTTCCTTATAACATCATGTGTCTATTTATATTTCTTTGATTCTATTTAGCTATAGAATCCTTAAATTTTAATTAGGTAGTAAATGTCCTCATCTAATCACAAGTGAGTATCACCTTAGAATCTCTACCATTCTCTTACAGTAGGATTTGTTTCTCAACATTATTTCACTGCCCTTAATAAAAATTAGCTACTATTCTCAAATATGTTTTCCCTTTTTCTCAATCCATTCACCCATGGGTTTTATTTTTATTGGGGTTTTAAAATTTATGTTCACTCCCAACAAACTTATAGCATTTCCCATTATATTGAACTATGAAAGGTTTCCTAATATTTTTCCTTTTATATGTATTTTCTTACTCTATATAGTGATCCCCTTGGTTTTAACATCCAATGAAAATTTTATCAACTTATTTTGAAATTTGTCAATAATCTCCTACTAAAACAAACATTAAATGTTTCTAATATCTATATCTACAATTTTAGATCAACAATTTTGGCATCCATGTAATTAGAGTGCACTAATTTTAAAAAAACGTTCTGAAATTTGACTAAAATCAACTTGTCCTCATCGAGTTCATCCCATAATTTGTTAATGATAGTTTGGTGAGTCATCAATTCATATTAATATGAATAATAATCATATTTAATTTGTGAGGCTTATATACTAATGAAATATACATCTTCTTGAGACAAATAAATCCCATACTGAACAATTTTTTCCTTATTGTGAATCTTATTATTTTCTTTCTCAAACTCAATATAGTTTCATGATGTTACAATGTTATAATATTCAACAAGTAATCATAATTTTAATTAACTTATCTTCTTCACTTTTCCTTTTATGTTACAATGCCTTGATATGAATAGTATTCACTTCTCCATTATGAACACACATTTAAATACTAGTGGATAGCTCATTGAAATTTCACTTTATGATATAGGGGATAAATAAAAAACTTATTCAAAACATATTAATAACACTTTCAGAACCAGACATGTCTAATAAATGATATATAAAAATAAATACTCTTGATGAAATCATGTTGTAAACCTAAACTTGTTCCCAAAAGTCCCCAAGTGAAAGCTTATAACAGTTAAAATATGTAATGCATATATTCACATCCGATGAATATAATTACTATTCCAAATAGTGCATGTTCTAAATCATCATTTGTGAATGGTTTCATCAAATATTGAAAAAATACAATATGAGAAAATAATATGATTCATGTATGGACATTTCCTTCATCACATATATATTCACATTAACAAATTCTAATAAAATTTACCTCTAAATAAATTATGGGTAGTTTCATTTATAATTTTAATAGAAAAATAAAACCATATTTATCTTATTTAGTGGTGAATTTTGTTTTTTTTATTTTTTTAGTTACATAATTTTATAGTTAAAACTATCAATAAATTGGGAAAAATAATTTTTCAAAAACAGATTCTAAATTAAACTAACTCACAAAAAATATATTACTGAAAATGATATATATATATATATATATGTATATATATATATATATTTGGGAATTTAGAAAAATGATTCTAAATGGCTGATGCCTCCCCAAAAACACTGAAAAAATAATAATTATATTTTGGTTTTCATACAGTGTGACTTGTTGAATGATTATTGTATTAAAAATTATTTATATCATATTTACTTGATAACTCAATAAAAATTTTATTCATTTGGGGTTCATCAAAAATAATGATCAAAATCATTATATTATGAATTCTTTATGATGATTCTAAATAATTTTCTTTTCCATGCAAGTGGTGTAGAAATTTATTCTTCTTCGTTTGTATTACATTTTATATAATTTAAATATTTAGAGTCATAATCCATTTAATATCAAATCCATTGAAAATCCATTAAATAGTCATGTAGTTTAATTTTTGATATCTCTCTGATTAATGATATAAGACTTTGTTTAGACTTTTTTTTAACCAATTTCCTTTTATATTATACTTATTTTAAAAAAGTTTTGACATTTTTATTATAGAAATATTGATTCTAAATATGTATATACCCTTACAAGGGGAGATGTGACTTGAAAATTTAAATTATTAATAAATTTTAAACTGTGTGTAAGTGATGAAAATTTTATTAAAGCATTAGAACCTTGTAAAAATCTACTTTTGATGAAAAAATTAAACATAGATTTTTTATTAGTACATTCTTTTTTTTAAATAATTTCATTTCAATTTGTAAAAAGCCAAATTTTATTGTAGATTAATATGAATTAGTATTAAATATCCCATGGTATTAAATATTTTAGATTCCAAAAAATTTATGATTTCAAAGATACATATTGATTATTATATATTTAATATGTAGGCTAAAATTTTATTGAAATTTAAATATGAGTACTTTTAGATAATTACTAATTTTATTATCATTTCCAATTCAGTTGAAAGGAGAGGTTAGTAGTTATCTTCCTTAAGTGGATGTCTAGTTTTTTTTAAATATGATATTTTTAGAATCTATATAGTATTTTAATATATTTTAAATATCTCATATATATCTCTTTATATATGTGTGCGTAAATAAAAATGATGAGAAACAAATCACCGAACACATCAATATTTTCTTCAATATGTTCACTATTGTCATCAACAATCATTATGTAATGATCTTGGTGATTTAACTATAGTTTTTTCAAAAAATAATGATTTTCACATCTATATGATATAATTTTTTATATCACTTTTTTCATAATATTTATTATAAAAACATGTGCAAAATAATTTCGAATGTTATTTTTCTATGACTTCAAGTATTTTTCATCGGGTATATTCTTTAAATATATTTTACCTTGAGAGTCTCTATATTTAAATTATCAATTTATAATGAACTATTTTTTTATCCAATTCCAATGATCAGCACACTATTTTTAAAAATACTCTTGAAAAATATTATTTAATTATTTGATGTGTTTTCATACTTTATTTTTCAAAGTTTCATATTATAAGAAAATGATTTTTTTATCAAAAAAATGAAATATTTTGTTTTTTACAATTATTTGATTTTTCAATATCAAATAAAATGAAAATTCCACTTAAAATTGTAATAATTTTAAACATGTCATTAAATTCATTATCTATTCATTTTATATTTCATTTTTTCAATCATCTTCTATCAAAATGATTTCATCATATGAAATGTGACCTTAGAGTTTGAATTGAACCATGAAATAATTTTCTTTATAAAGATAAATATTTATTTTCATTAATATAACATTATTATTTGATAATCATGCCACAATGAACCCATTCTATAATCAGTGAGAACATTCAGTCAAGTACATGCATGAGTCTAGTATACCAAAACCAATATTTAATAACGATAGATTTCCCATGTTTTAAAATTAAACATATTTTAAAATCCTAAAGAACCTTTAATAATGCATAAAAATAAGATCCTAATATGGTATTAGGAATATACATTATTAAAAAGAATTATAAAAGCATTTTTAGGGAAATAGTCATAAAAAATTGAATGTGTTGTCAGAAGTTTTTAATAAAAATTTTCAAATATGAAACAATATTGCAAAAAAATAGATTTAATGTATATGTATTTGGTAGATATAAATCAATCCAAAAAACAATGAGATATGAGGTACATTGAAATATTTCAAAATATCACTTATTTTTTTAATTAAGAAACAAGATTTTATAATTATTATGGTAACTTGAAAAACCCACAATATCACACCCCAACCATTTTTTTCATGTTATTTTACTTATTTTATTATTATTTTTTCTTTTCATTTACTTTCATGTCAGAAAGGGTTAAATTAAAAAAAATAATTTTAATACAGGAACACAATTTTTTCATGATTAAGAGAATCCATGCACAAAGTTGGTCGATGGATGTGGAATTTAACTGAGCTCAAGCATATGGTTAGTGCATGATTTTTCTAATGGTGTTGGGTTCTCGAGGACCTATATTAGGTGGCACACTATTGGAACCTAATTCATCCAATCATGTGGACAAATCATTCATGAAGTGTGGTATTTTAAATTTTTTTCGCTTTACCCAATTTATCATCTTCTTTTTCCCCTAAAAACAAGAAACCCCCTCCATTCCTACCTTGTTAATCAATGTGAAGAACCTAGGAAGACTTGTTCATGCAACTTCCCCTCCACCTTCACCATATATTTCATCCTCCACATACTTATAATTTCATGGGATATTTTTATAGGTAAGAGTCTACTCTCCTCCTTCACCTCGTTCTTCTTTTTCCTCCGATCATTTTCTCATCTATCCCTCATTTTTCTTCATCCAAACCAAACCCTTCGTATGTTTTTTTTAATTTAATTTTGGATTATTTTAGGGTTCATTTTTTTCCTCTAATTTTATTTCTTCCTTTCCCTTAGTAGATTATCATGATGCTTGGTGAATTCGTCTTAGTTCTACTGATTTTGAGGTAGGTTTCCCTTTTTTTTAAAGAAAATAGAACATTTATTGATTTTACCTTTAATTCATGTTTTTTAATCCCAAATAATTTATTGAACATGATTATAATCCTTTTTAAAAGGTGAACAAAGTTTCAATTGCTTTTCCTTATGTGTGAATGAATCTCCTTATTAAAACATGTTGTATTAAATATATCTGAAAATTATATTTCACATTGAGAATTTTAGAAATTTATCTAATGGAATTCATTAATTAACTTCAATAATAAGATATATGTTTTGATTTTGAAGGGGGGTTTTATATCACAGTTTAATGCATATTTTAAAATCTGTCAATTTTTTAAACATCATTTTTTATATTAATGGTTATACACATATGTATTATTTTATATATATGTGTGTGTGTGTGTTTTTTTTTCATAAATCCACATGAGAATATGTGAATATATGTGTTTATAGAAGTATACAAATATAAATATTTATGTTTATAAAATAAAAGGGAATTTTAAAATTAATTCTTGTTGTTTGAATCCATTTTTCAAAATGAATTGAAATGAGGGGATTGTAGTGTTAGTTTCTAAAATATAATTCAATGTCCTGATAGAAATTTCTTATATCGATTACTATTTTAAAAAATAGATTTTTTTATGAATGAATGTTATTCTTTTTTTTTTAGTTTTTATGGTTTAATTATATACCATGTGAATTCTTAAATTCCTTCCATCAATTTAATTAGAAAATGGTTTATAAAGAATGTACTGATTTTTATAAGTGAAATGGATTGTGGTGGGTTGAAAAAATTTCCTTTATTTTAAATTAAATACGACGTCTTTGGAATAGTAAATGTACATGGGAACCTAAGTATCTAAGAGGGAATACTAGATTAAGTATCATTTCTTGAATTCAACACACTTAAAAAACACTTATACTTGGTAAAAGATCATGGTTCCATTGAATGGAATTGCCACACCTATAAACCAAGGCATATAATCCATAGTGGTTGATTGGATGTGGTTTTTTGGATGGATGTTTCCATAAAAATTGGTAGTAACATGTTCCCCATAGTGCTTAGTATAAAAATTGTATTTTAACTGATTATATTATAAGATAAAACAAGGATCCTGGGTTCCCACTAAACTTAGATGACACAAGGCCTCTCCCATGGAACATATTTATTAAATGGTAATTTTTATAGTTCTTTATTTCCTTTTATTAAATCTAATATAGTTTAGAAATTTATCTATTTTATAAATTATTAAATTATATTTTCTTCTTCCAAAATTATTTAAAGGATTAAAAATCATTAAGAAATAGATGTTATTAAAGTGGCTTATAAAGTAGTTTTTAATTTTTTTTCAATAACAATGACATAGGCTGCTAAATTTTTTCTAATTTATTATTTTCATCAAAAAATAAATTAATTTTATGAATGTTGGATTTGTGATACTGGAATTTCTTATGAAATGAAAATCTATTTTTAATAATGTATTTCAAACAAGAATGAAATAAATATTTTATTTAAAAACTTTTCATGGGGTGCAATTATTTGGAATGCATAAAAAGCTATTTTCTCATACCCATTTATGACATTTTATTTTTATGTTCAGGATCATTTATTACCACTCGTGGAGAATATATGTTTCAGAATTTGATGGTGACTCATAGAATCACTTAGACGTATGCAGTTGTTTGTTTTATTTGGATTTCTATATTGAATCATAAAAATATTCCTTTTCTAGATATTAGTTATAGTTATTGTAAGACACATTATATTTTTTGAGGTTTTAGTGGAAAATGTGTTGTTTCATGTGAGTGTATTGCAGGGTGAGTGGAGCATTGTTTTGTTTAAATTATTTATACTGATTATTCTGTTTTATTCTCCTAATTTTATCTATAGTGGATGTCTAAATTTAGGATGGGTCATATTAGTTTTTGTGTTGTTTTTGCACTTTTATTTTATAAGTTAAATAATTCTTAATGATTTTTTATTATTCATTTTATGTTTTTCTTCATCCCATATGGATAAGGGACACTACTTGGGTATGTTGTGGGCTAGATCATTCATATGAAGGATAAATGAATTGATTTTGTTCGTGTAAATACCCCAACCCAAGTAAACCATAGTCAATGATTAATATATTAAAATTTAATTAAATACATGTAATCACATCCTAAAGGACCGAATAGTTTTGTAGTCTTGTTGAACAAGATACATACTTAAATTTTACATTTACATTTAAAATATTAAAATAAAACATAGTATTTTTTTAAGAACATCACTTTCCACATTAGAATATCCCTGATTATTAATCATAAAACACTCCCTAGTGTCCTATAGAAAAGAAAAATAATAAATGGGTGATCTTAGATGCTTAGTAAGGGTATGCATATAAAAGAACATAAATAAGGCATGAATAATATGGTTAGAAATAAATGATAATAAAATAATTCCATATAAATAATCATGTGAGATAAAAATTATCCATGGATATAAAAACTAATAAAATAATTACATGGACATCAATAAAAGAGTTTATAATTATGTAATACATAATTTCAGACAACTAAAACATAATGTTAGGGCTTTATTCCAATACATATATACTGTCCACGCCTTGTTCCGATACATCTTACCAAAATGGGTAAGGCCATGACCAAATAACAAATCCCATTTTCCTCATGAAACCTATAGATGAATCAAGGAGATATGTAATTATGGGTCCCACCCATACTAAATTATTCCAATGAATTCATTATATAAATAAATAACAATACATAATCATATCCCATAATAAATAATAATTGATCATATTGTAAGGACATAGATAAGGAAAATCAATACTTATCCCAACCAAACTGATTATAAACCATAAATAAAAATATGGTGATTGTATCATAATATACTACTCATTAAATGATAATATTCATCAATTAATGTGGAAATATATGGAAATACATTAAAAATACCACTGGAATATGCTTAAGGAAAATGCTCCATTCACTTTGGAATAACTTATTTATAAACTTCACAAATATGAAGTAGAAGATTTTATTTTAAAAATAATAAAAAATTGTAATAAAAAATTAATATATAATATTATTCATGATGGTGGGAAAATAAATTCATGTCATATAATTTAAAAAACGTTCCATCCACACTGTTTTAAAAAGGATAAAAAGTACCTTATTCAAAAAATAGTAAGAAGATTCTTCTCAAATCATTCTGTAAAAACATCAAACTTGTGAAAAGTTACATTAATAAATCATCACTGAGTGAGAGAAAAATTATTTAAAACATTTAAAGGAAAATATGGATATATAATAAAAATATCCCCCCATTAGTTACTTAAACCTAAATAATCTTGAATAATGATGAAATTGTGATATAAACCCTTACCTTTTTTTAAGAATCAATTGTATGCATCTAAAAATAATTTATAATAAATATAAATTTATTATAAATCACTAAAAAACTATATAAATATTTATAAATGAATATATAATTTACTTAAAAAAATTTATCACTCGTTTATGAACAATTATTTGTTAAAATAATTTTTTTGTGTAAAAACTGCTTTATTTTTCATGTGTGTTTTTATTTGGTAGTTTCTAAACTTATACATTGGTCATTGTTCCATTAAATATTTAATATTAATATTGATATAAATAACTTATATATTTATTATATTTATTTATTTATAGTAATCCATAAAAGTTAGACATTGAAAAATGAATTATGCCATTCATGGAGATAATATGTCCTACATACGCAAGAACGATATTTTCATTTTTCAATTGATAGAACAATGGAATGGTAAATAATAATTTACCTATCCAAAATCATAATTAAATAATATAAATCATATACATTTATCAAACCAATCCTTATTACCATCCAAGTGAAATATAAATGAAAACTAAATCACATTGATTCTTAGAGGTGGTTTCAACAGATACACATGAGCGATGTTATCATTTCTCAATGGTTTGGTAGGTAAAAATGTATGCAACGACCCAAAATTTATTAAAATAATTTAACTTCTTATAATTATTTTATATGTTATTAAACACATACATAGCATAGTTAACCCAATAAAAACATTATTCTCATAAATGAAGAATGAAATAAGTTATATTTATAGAAATTAAGGAACTCTTATCGGTGGAAGTGTAACTTGACCCTTAAAATAGTAACATGGTCATTAGGATTAGTAATTATGAAAATATAATAGTAATATAGCCTATTAAAGTATAAATAAAATTTATACATCTTATAAATGTAAATATGATATAATTATATCATAGTATGTGTAAATAAATGTTTTAAAATTATAAATTATGTGTTGGTATTTTTGTAAAACATAAATATTTATTTATAGTTTTATAAATAATATAAGGATTTTAAAAAAATATCTAATGAATTGATTATTAGTTTAATATATTATTTCATTATGATTATAAGATAATTATATGAGACCTAAATTAATTTTTCAAAATGTCAGAAATGTAGATTTAATTTTAAACTCTGTATTTTTCGAATAAATGATTATTTTAATTTTAAATTTTAATTTTTCATATTTATAAAATTGATTTTATAAAATGGATTGTATTTTTTAATTATAGACATCAAAAATGGTTAGGGTGAATTTTTTTAGAATTTTCTAAAATAATAGATTATTTGGTGAATAGTGAAATTCGGTAATTTACGGTATTTAACAAATACATGAATTATTGAGTCATAGATAATGTATGGGTTATGTAATCCCATAATATATAACATTAATTAATTATTTAATATATTTACTGATCATTTTAAGACTATTGATAGTCTTGATCTAAAATAATAAAATAATGAATATAATAATAAAAAACACCTCTCTCCTCCCAATAAATATTATCCCTCACCACCACATCCACTCACTCATTCCCAGATTTGATGATTGTCCAAAATCTTACCAATACTATTCTCAATCCTCTTCCCCACATTTAAGAGCCTTTTTATTCAAAAAATACAATATTAAATTTCTCTAAGGAGATTCTCAACGAGAAGAATTCAAGTGGTAACATACTCTTTCATTTTCTTTTAATTTCTTTTCAATTTACTTTCAATTATTATTCTCTACTCAACTACCCATATAAGAGTGGCATGATAACACTAGTATATTTTATATACTCTAATGTTATTATGTTGATTAATTAATTCATCAAAAAACCTCTTCTCCTTTACCTTTTATTCTAAAAAATGAATATCATCTGTGGTGTGTCAATTTACTGCCATCATGGATGATGCATTTTCATTTTCCATTTCCACCCTCAATGATGATCATACAACAATTATTATGGTTGAATTTTTTTTACATTTCTATTATAAACTTTTTTATGTTCTAGATCTATCATATATAAATAATATAACATAATAAAAAAAATAGTTCATGATAATAAAAAAACTACCAAATTAATCTAAATGATTTTCATTGAATTTTTATCTAACGAATCATCAGTATATCTGAATAAATAATTATAATATATAAGACCAATTTAAATTTTTTAAATTCATAAATAACATAAAATTTCAAGTCTAAAATAATTATTCTCATTTTAAATGATCTATTATACACGTATACAAGTGAACAAATTTGGAAAACCAAGAAAACAAACACTCCCAAACGATGAAATAGAACACTATAACATAGAAAAATGACCAAAAAAGAACTTAATAAAATTATAATGAATGAAATACTTGTATAATATTTTCATTATTTATTAATAAATTAATCTAATTTGATTATTCAGGATATTAATGTGATGAAATCATTTAGACATAATGTACGTGGTTCTTGAACCCAAATTTGTTTCATTGGGTTATTCATCTTTTTCACCAAATTTCAGTGTGGATATTCTTTAATATTCCCAAAATAGAATTTATTTGTTATTATATATTCTTTTATAGAATATACATGTTTCCAATAGGATTTTAATAAAAAAATACAAAGATTTTACAAAATAACTCTTCTTTCCAAAACACATTTTGACTCTTCTTGAGTTGTTTCTTCTTCGCTCAAGAATGAAGAAGTTTATGAAAAGTATATTTTTAAATTTTTATTTAGGAACACCAATAATATTTATTATCGGTTAAATAATTATGAAACACATTCCTTTACATGGTTTACTTCATTAATTTTATTGTTATATATTCTATGTGGCATACATGATTATGTAAATATCATGATGTGATGGGTGTGCCCAGAATTATATATCACTCCAATGTATTGGGTAATGTGATGTATCTCATGAGGTAATGTGAAATATTCATGAAAATGATTCTATATATTTTTACTATGATTATGAACATGTGTTATGCGTGAATATGATGCTATCCTTATTCAAAACTATGTTTGGTATCTTACCACTAAGACATGTTGTTTCATTTTCATGCATTGTCACATTTCATGCCTTTATATAATTCTTCCTATCATGTTTATGATGATTGTCACATTATTATGTTATGATTATGATGATTATTCTTACCCATGTTATATTGATTCATTTTATTATTTATCCACTTACTAGGATTTTATCTCACCCCATTCTTTGATGTGTATTCTTAGGTGATTACTTATACTAAGGAGTACATGAGGTCCACTAAAAATCTATAGAAGAAGGAATTAAAAAATTGTGTTATATTATGTAACTTTTATTTATGGTCATAGTTTTCTGAAGATAATAAACCTTTAGATCTTGGATTTTAACTCTTTTATGTTTTTTATCTTTAAAATGATGTAATAGTCACGTAATAAAAGGTATGGTCACTGTAGTTTGTATCAAAGAATGGTTCATTTAATTTGGGGATTAGGATTACATAAAAAATTTTAAAACCTATAGTATGAGACTAAGTGTATTTAATTACCTAATATGTTTTGGTTTATGAAAATTCTAAACATATAGATCCTAAAATATTTTCCTTCAAAGTTAATTTCACAATGTAATAAATTATTTATTCATGACTTTTTGGATTATGTTTTTTTAAAACCTTTTATATTTTTGAGAATTGTGAGAACCTAGATAAATCAGGCCAATAAACAATGTAAGGGATAGTTCAGATAATGCTAGAAAGACATCCTCAATGCCTTGGTAGGTGGAGTTCAAAATTTCATGATGATGCTAATATAGTTATCTTGGGCTATGAACAATAACTAGAATAATGTGGAACACCCACCTTACCCTAAGAGGGAGAAACTGGCTATGAAGTCTTATATATGGAAAAAACCACCGACATTTAGTGGATCTTCCGATCCACTGGTCATGTAATAGTTGGTCAACTCAATTGATAAGATCTTTTATGTGCATTTCTATTCTGAGATGGAGAAGTTGACTCTATCGTTTTATTGTTTAGATGGATAGGTAGAAAAATGGTGGTTTTGATTAACAACACCAATCCAAATGATGAAATTAAATAGTTGGAGTGGTTAGAGTATAATAAAATATTTCTTAATAAGTATTTTCTTCAAAATATTCATAAAAATATGGAGAGTGAAAGCATAGATATGGGAAAAAATAAGGTGAATCTAACACAAATTATGAAAAAAATTTGACTAAAATTTCATGGTATGCCTAGGGTTTTCTTTTCAACAATGATAGAAAAATAAATAAAATCATTATTGGTTTAGAACAAAACAATCAAAATTATCTAGAAATTTGAAACTGTGGGAGTTTTGAATAAGTTGTTTAATGTTCTCTCAAAGTGGAAATGGATTTTATAGAATGGTTACATGGATGTAGAGATAAGAAACAAAATATGTAGTTTCAATCTAGAGGATACAATAGAAAATGTGGAAAGAAAACTCAACCACTCACACATCAAAAATGTGGGAAGCAGTATCTTGGGAATTTCATCAAAAAGATGTGGAAATGATTGATTTATGGGATAGAAATCCACAAATCTCATGAACTTTGGAGAGACATAAATAATTTTTCCAATATGATGGAGGAAACAAGAGAACCACCCATGGACCAATTCTTCAACTATAATGAGTTAGGGCACTATGCTAGCAATAAAACAAAACTCCTTAACAGTAATCTGTGTACATAATCTTTTTTATTTTATTACTAAATAAGGAACAAGAACCCAAAGGGAAAGTACATAAAAGATCTAAAAACTAGGGAGGTATAAAATAGTACAAACCAAGAGCATCCACTTGGACCAAGACAACACATTCTGGTGGAAGACTACCCACATTAGAAAAAAGGATCATAGGTTCACTATGAATGCCCCTTGAGGATAAAAAATTATCCAATTTATTTCATTCATGCCATGTATTTTGGGTAGACACGCATTGAGAAATACCTCACATGAACTTTCAGATGTCAGGAGAAATCGACTAGGGAGTATTGATATTTCCTTTAATTGAAATACATACCACTGCTGAATCTGTTTCAATTAGAGACAGATTATAGTTTAATTCATAGAAAATTATAGACTATTAAGAATATATTTTCATCATATTTGATAGAATCACCAGGACCATAGAAGCTACTAAAATATAGGAGAACTAATTCATTATTATCACTTATCATGCCACCTACATGCATCATACCCAGGCTACATGACCCATTAACATTAATTTTAAAACCACTATTTGGTGTCATCCAGTGGACCCATATTCCTTGCCTCAGTATCACATGAAAGTTCAGAGGCCTTCTACTAGCCTTGAAAACAATCCTCCAAAAAAAATTTGTCCCTTTTTTTGTCAGAGATCCTAATTACACAGCTAAAATTTGGAACTGCACCTGTATGGAAAGCACAAAACTCAGGATACCTTCATGACACGATTTGTTTCTTACAGACCATATAGACTAGCAACCTACTATGAGGATCAAGGAATGTTCTTTACTATCAAGATTGTTCACATACACTATAAGATATTCAGAATGCATGATGTTGAAACCATTATTCGGATGAAACTGAACTCCAAAAATGTGATCCAAGAATCTTCACACCGCCAAATCCCATTCATTTGTAAAGAACATATGTTTAATTGATTCCACATTGGAAAACATGAAGCACCATAATTTTATACCATATACTCCCATTTAATACTTATCATTTCATATGTTGGGATATAGTTATTATATATATTTCATATAAGTAAGTTGTATTTGGTCGGAATATATTTACTCTCATATGAGTCCAAAACATTATTTCCTTCACTGTAGTCATTTAAAACCATTATATAATTCTTGGATGAGAGGAAATGTGATTTAGTGAAAACCAGTTGGATAACATTGTTCATTAACTCTATATTTTCAAAGAAATCATGCTAATATTGATTGAGAATGTCTTGTATGAAAACTAAATATTGGTTCGCCCTTTAAAAACATAAGTCGGGAGTGGGATACCTAGGAAGGGTTAAGAGAGAACCTTCCCTATTCTTATACCAACATTTGATTTTACTATGTTCCATGATCCACTGTGAGTACGGATTGAGGTTTATAATCTGCCCACTGAGAAATTTCCAAATCCAATACATAATACCAGTTAGAAACTCTATGTTCATCCCACATTTATTTTTAATAAAATTACTCCATAAGGATCGACCTTTAAGGACGTTTGAAACAAGATTCAATTGAAGGCATTGTATAGAACCCTCCACACTACGTAGATTAATAACTCCATTACACAATAGTCTACCCATTTTCTTCTAATATTCCCACTAATATATTCCTTCTCTATGAGATTCCCAAATGAAAATTTTCAATTTAATTTCAATATTCCTCTAATAACCTTTAGGAACATTGATCACGGATAATATAGGCATGGGGATCAAAGTAAGAACACTGTTAACAAGGGTAATTCTTCCACCAAATGATAGAAAATAAATATTTATGTTCTTGATTTGATTTATGATTTTTGTAAAAATACATTCACATTGTTGAATTCTCAATCATCATGGAGAAAGAGAGGCTCCATGATACTCTTAGGGAAACTGCCTTCTCATAATTCCAAGAATGTCCCCCATTTTTCTGATATACCTTTATGAACATGATTGAGGCACAAAAAGAATACTCTTATCTATATTTAGTTTTCCCCCCACTATATTTACTATAAACAACCATCACTTTTTAAGGCCCCTAATATATTTCCATCCTCTATTTGGGAAAAAGATCATAGAAACCTCATACATAAGGTGGGAGATACAATTTATCTTATTCATACACCTGAAATGTTGAATAAATCCATTGTGTGTTTTTTCCCATTAGCCTACTAAAAGGATCTTGGGCCACTATGAAAATACAGTAAGATAGGTAATCACCTTGTCTAAGGCCTCAAATGGATTTTATTATAGTTCTACACATTCTACAATATCCAGTGATTTTTATAGAACTATTGAATAAAATCACTGATACCTTTAATTAGATATATTTTTAAAAACACCAAGTTATGTAATCATTGAAACCTAAGTGTTAGAATTGTCAACCGTTGTCATGTGGGAGAGGATTCTTCTAGAAAATCTTGTGATACTTCCCTTGGTGGAATTCAAGGATATAATAGGGATGGATTTTCTCTCGTTTTATAGAGAACACATCAAATATTAAGAAAAGAAAATATCTTTTCAAATTATGTACCATCCCATGATCCTATAAAAATGAAAGGAAACCCATGAATGGTGTTTTGAAAATCATTAAAAGGTGTGTGTGTTTATTCTCTATAAATAAGAATACCACTCTCAAATGTTTTAGTCAAAAGAAGGTATGAACCTAGAGGAAATTTCTATTTTGAGGGAATAAAGTGATGTAATCTCCAAAGAGCTACCAAGACTTCCCCCAAATCGTTAGGTAGAATTATCAACAGAACACATAAATGGAACCACTCCTATATCAAAATTCCCCAAAGGATGTTCCCCATTGAACTGAAGGAGTAAAATAAGTAGCTATAAGATCACATGGGAAAAGGGTTCATACACCCTAGTGCATCGCCTTGGGGACTCCCATGATCATTGTCAAAAATAACGATGGATCAATGCAGTTGTGTATCAATTATCAGGAACACAATAAGATCACTATAAATAAAAAAAATATCCTCTTAAAAGGATTGATGACTTGTACGATCAACTAAGATGATCTCAATATATATCAAAGTTGGATCTTTATTCTAGATATCATCAACTAATGGTGAAGAAGAAAGATATTCTAAATATTGTCTTCTGTACAAGGTATTGGAACATTGAGTTTCTAGTGATTCTCTTCGGACTTACTAATTCCCTTTCCTTGTTCATGGATTTGATAAATATATTCTTTAGATGGTGCCTTGAAAAAATTATTTTAGTGTTTATCGATGATATTATCATCTACTCCAAGAGAATGGTGGAGCATGAAGAATATATAAGGATTGTGTTGGTGATGTTAAGATATAGAAATTGAATTCCATATTTAGAAAGTGTGACTTTTGGATGCAGCATGTAACATTATTGAGACACGTGATCATAAGTGAGGGAATATCTATGGACCCTTGAAAAACAAAGCCAATTGTGAATTGTCCCAGACTCTCTAGTGTCATGGAAATCATTATTTTTCTTGGAGTAGTAGGAAACTACCAACATTTTTTTATAAATGTTTCATGATTGTCTAGACCACTAACTAATATAACATGGAATGGGTTAACATATGTTAGGACCAAATAATGCGAGGAATGATTCAAAGAGATAAAGAATAGGCTAATCACTACACCTGTACTCACAATACAAATAAGTGGTGAAAGTTTTGTGATATAAAATGATGATTTAAATAAATTTTTGGGATGTGTACTCATGAAAAATGATAAATTGATATGTTATTCCTCATGTAAGTTTAATATCCATGAGAAAAACTACCCAAAACATGATCTCGAGTTAACGGTTGGGATTTTTACCTTGAATATATTGTGGAATTATATCTATGGTGAGAATTTTGAAATATATACCAATCAAAATAGTCTAAAATATGTATTCACGTAGAAGGAAATCAACATGAATCAAAGGATATGGTCAGATCTAATAAAGGAATATGATTTCTCTATTCACTATAATCTAAGGAAGGAAAACACTGTATATGATGCCCTTAGAATAAAAGAACCTACTACTCTATCCATTATGTTGATTGAGAAAGATGCTATCTTTATTGTTATACAATATTTGTATTTGTAAATCATAATGATAGGGAACACATCTTACCTTTCACAAATTATTTACCAACCATCTATCCCATGGAATTTTAAGGAGGAAAAAAGGGATGATCTGGAGATTCAAAAGAAGGTGAAATAATTAAACGAATGGAAGCTACAATATTTCTATGTGCATTATGATGTTGTGATTTGGTTTGGAATAAGGATTTTTATTCCTTCATCACCTGAGATAAATAAGGACTTATTGGATAATTCATATAGCTCCACTTTATATATCCATTATTGAAGTAACAAGATGTATTGTGATCTTCAAAAACACTTCTGGTGGGCCAACATGAAGAAGGAGATTGTGGAGTATATCTCAAGGTGCATAATATGTCAGCTAGTTAAATACAGTGAAAAAAGTTCAAAGTAATGATAAAATCATAGCCTATACCCATTTGGAAATGGGATAATTTCACCATGGACATTGTCACTAGTCTCCCAATGACATCAAAAGTAAACAATGTGATATGTCTTGTTGCGGATTGACTCACCAAGATTCTCCACATTATCACTATTTGGGGATATTTATAACTTAAATACATTATAATATATATGTGGAGGAAGTGGAGAGGTTGTATGGGGTTTCACATTCGATCATATCTAATCATGATCCATGTTTCATGTCAAAATTTTAGAGAAGACTCCAACATTATTTTAGTACTGAATTGAATTTCATCACTGCCTATCACCCCCAAACTGATGCTGAATCTAAAAGGACTATTTAGACACTCGAAGACATGATAAAATATTTCTAAGTGAAATTCAAAGTCGTATGGGATTAGTATCTCTTATTGGTTGAGTTATCATAGAACAATAGCTTCCACTCAGGTATTCAGATAGCTCCATATGAATCTTTTTATGAAAATCATTATATAAATCCAACATATTGGGATGGTGTTGGTGAAAGAAAGCTACATGGACCTAATCTTGTGAAAGAGAGGTTAGAGAAGGATCAATACATTCAGAAAAAACATAAAAGAATCTTAGAGTTAGAAAAAGAGATATGCTGACAACCGTCCAAGGGACTTGGAGTTCGACATTGGTGAAAAATTCTTTGAATATTACCATGGAATAGAGTAATGCGGTTTGGAAAGAAAGGTAATATTTGCACAAAGTACATTGGGCCTGTAACAACCCGAGATTTTATGAGAATTATTCTTTTTAATTTCATTGATGTCTTGTGTTGTACACTACACCAAAATTATCTTGTGCTATATGCAACACCGTATTAGCTTGCATAATATGCAACACTATTCTTGGCTCGTGTTACACACAATTTCAAGTTCGTTTTGTGAAATTATTCTACGCAACATTAAGTATATATTTTGTTTAATGTATAAATGAAGTATGTTTTCATTTTTCTATACGCAACACCAAACGGCGATTTCACTACATGCATCCCTGACTTGGCTTGCATTACACGCAATCAAGACCCTCCTCGATAGCGTGTGTAGTATGAAATACCAAGTTTCACTAAACAATATATTATTAAAATATTATTATGAACTAGCCGTTATGAATAGTAATACCCACTTTTTGAAATTTTATAAATTTTATCTTTCAAAATGGACTTCATTTTTGGATTCGGAATATCGAAATTATCCTGGGTTAAATTTTGGTATTTCCCTGAAAACATTCAATTTTTGATGAATAGTGAAAACACTGAGTTATTGGTTAAAACCGACTTTTTATATAAATAATTATTTATTTTATTTAAATTTATTTTAGGTTAAAATAGATACATAATATATATATAATTTCAATGTAATTCATTGGATTCATTTTATAATAATTTTAGACTTATAAAATTTTTATTGAACTTTTCACCGTCTTTTACCCACCTCCTAGAAGATTTTGAAAATTTACATAAATCTTAATTTTACCTCTTCTGTGAGTGGAATTTCAAAAATCCGAGAGAAACGGTTAATATCAAGGAGTAAAATGTGGTTCAATAAGATAAAAATAATTTTTGGTGAATAGTAACTTTTTACTTTTATTTACCAAAGTTAAAAGTAAATAGGGTAATTAAGGGTAAATATTATATTACTAGTACCCTGACACATGTCCTAATTCTATTGGATAAGTTTAGTTCGATAAAAAACAACCTTAGGGATAAAATATTACCCTTTATGTCCACTTGGATTAGACTAGGATACTTATTATTATTTTATTTAAAGAATAGTTAAAATAGTTAAAATCAATGTTTAATAACTAAATCATTTTTAATATAGGGTTATACATAAGATAAATTCTACTATAAATATTCATTATAAAGATAAAACTATTTCACACATAATGGTATTTTATTTATAATTTTTAGACATTAAATAATTTAATTTATTTATGAAATAATGATGATGCAGTAATTACCTTATTAATGAAATATTAACATAATTGATGTTATAAATACACAAATAAATGTAACTTTACACTTTTTATGAATTAAACTAAATATATAGGTTAATATGACATGTTATTATTGATTTAATAAACTTTTTTTGAACTAATCATGCTGTTATGAGTTTCACAAAAATCATGTACCAAATAGTGTCAAAATTGACATAAAATAGTTTTTAAAACAAATATTATATTATTAATTGTTATTTTATTCCTAAAAATCTAAGGTTCGGCCAAATGACTTAGATAAGGATATATATATTAATAATGAACCACTTGGGGTTCTTTTTTCTTGTTATAGTAGGTTTATTAACCATATAGTGTAGGAAAACAAAAAGACACGGTAAAAGTTAAATTATTTAACTTAGAGTTAAATATAAATGATAAGGATAAAATAGTAAACTAAACTTGTCTAAAAACAATTGGTTGAGAGGATTGATACCCATACCTACCTTATCTTAGAAATAAATCAATTTGAAGCTATAAAAACCGAATATGACTTTATTATAAAATAATATTTTAAGTTTTTCCAAAGGTGCCCCTCTCCTCCCTTATAAAAAGGGCACCCCTTCTCTATTCTCTTCACACACTTTTGATCCTTGAAGCTCGTCCAAATGCTGAAAATTACTCTTCTCAACCTCTCTAGTTATATAATATAGGTTCTGGTCTTCTCAAAAGACCAACTCTAGTTCCCTAAGAAGAAGTTTAAAGGAGGTGTGTTGAGGAAGAGGTAATCTCTTCTACCGACTCTTAAAAGATTCTTTCTTCTTCTACTTCCACTTCATTAGTTGTTTCTTTATAAAGTAATAACATACGTATTACTTATATACTGATATGTTATTATAAATATGAAACAAATCTATTTCACCTTCTATCCATCCTAAGGAAAATGAAATCACCGCACGTGCGTACGTACGGAATACCGTCTCCACGACGTGGTGTAATCTGTTTTTCCACCACCACCATACTTGGATGGGTATAATGGTATAAAGAATAAAAATATATGATTATTATAACATCATTATGATTATAATATATTATATCATCCACTCAAATTTCATTCAATAAATATGGGAACGATATCATTTCTCGTGCGTACGTACGGATCACCGTCTCCACGACGCGATGAGATTCATTTTCCATTTTAACAATTCAAGAATGATTATAAAGTAAATATAATAAGTAATCATGAAATACATGACATAATAATTCTACTAGATTTATGTATATATATATATGTATTTCATCTACTTAATTCCATTCAAATCAATAAGGAAAGTAAAACAGCGTTCATGCGTACATACAGCCAACCGTCTCCATAAACAGTGTATTTAATTTTATTTATCTATCTATTATATATATATATACTGAATATATAAGATATATAAATCATGATTTACATTTTTTAAGTAATTAAATCATGATATAAGTAATAATAATATCAATAACAACAAGTCCAAACAAGTACGATAAATAAAACGAGTTTACCCGAAACGCTGCTTTAACATGGAATTTACAAAAGAACGGGTAATATAAAGTCATAAGTGAACCATGTATGATATAATAACAATGAATAGTATTCTTTAATAAGTAAATGAAATTATTTAAATAATTATACAGGAGGTTCGGATACGTACGAAGCATATCTGATCTAAGTTAAGGGATAATTATTCCAATCTCATCCTTATCCGAGATTGTTTATTCGTAAGTATTTACTGGGGTTATGTTTATCATCCATGTCCATGTTTTCTAAAAATGTTTTCATAAAATGTTTAGTATTCTTCCATGTATTTTTAAAGTCATTTTTACCCTTTTATGGCTTTTACCACAAGGTTTGTAAGGAATCATTCTTTTGTTTACCATATGAGGTACTTTTTGACTTTTCCGACAAAAGTACGAGGAGAATGTTTTTTTAAAACATATATGGAATGAATGGATTTTTACGGTTTCATAACTCCTTATTTTCAAGAAGCTTACTATACAAGATTTCATAACTATTTTCAACAAAATCCTTTTCTTTTAAAATTTCATGGAATTTTGTGATAAGAAAATTATTTTGAAGAAGAAAGGATATTTTCCTCAAGAATTCATTTCAAGTGTTTTATCAAAACTATTTTCCATATAAGATGACATTATTTATCATGTTTATGTTTCAAGTATAATTTCTATATTATTTACATGGTGTGATTTTTCTTATGATGTAATTATATCCATTTGTTTTATATGGATTATGTGATGATGGAATGATGTTTATGAAACCCATTTTATTCTTTGGGTTATGATGAATGATTTATGTTTATTTTGTGGCATAAGTAAGAATGATTTCATTATGAGATGGGTGGGACCTATATCTCCCTCCAATTAATTGGGTAATGATTTATATCTCATGAGATAGACATGGCTGGAACAGTAAGTTAATCCGGTTCAGTGATACAGAACTGGAACGAGGAGTGAACTCGATTCAGAAAGGGACTTTGTCCACTAAAATGGTCTTGGTAGTAATGCCTTGGATACTATGGAAATCATAACATGTACTTAATGTTTTCCACAATTACATGCTTTATTCCCATACTATTTTATCATGATTGATAATCCATTATGATCTATGCCTTAAGTACTGCCATGTTTAATGTCATTGCTCAAGATTTTGTTGTTTAAACATTATGTTCATGTTTTTTTAGTTAAAATGTATATGATTTGTTTTATTTTCTCCATGATTACCCTTACTGAGAAATTGAGCTCACCATTTATATGTTTTCTTTTCCCCAGGATATAAATAAAGGTTTTAGGTAAGAAAAAAAAGGGAAGATCTGTATGGGAGATGTTGAAGATCTTTCACCGAGATTAGAAGATTATTATTTTGAGTTTCCAAAGACACTAAACTATTACGATCCTTGTGTGTTTGTTTTTATTATGTATTAATTATTCCGCAAAAGTAATGTAATGTCTATGTACATCAAGCTTTGGGTCTCTACAGTTGGTATTAGAGGAAAGGTTTAGTTAACCTTTGGAAACTAGGATGCGAAAACTTTAGTGAGATCCCTAGAGATATTTCTAAGGTATGTCTAGGGATGTCCCTAAGGTTAAGTATAAGTATAGGTTATAGTTCTGGAATTACGTTAATGATATTAGAATTAAACCTAAGATGTTAGATATCTAAGGTAATCCCCCTTTATTATGTTGTTTTCCATAGAATGATTTTTTCCTCTCACACTATTCTTTTTGGGTTTTAGATGATGGCTGGAACCCGAAGGAACTGTGTTGATCAATGTAATGGACGATGCAATGATTTTCCTCCTGAACAAACCAACATTATGGGATATGGAGTGAAAAATATTATTTCTATACTTACACTATATATGAATCATTCTGGACATCCAAATGAGCAGAGAAGGGAACAATATTCTATTGAGTCCTTCATGAGGCAGCTTCCACCTTCTTTCAGTGGGTCTTCTAATCCACTTGTTGCTGAAAAATGGATTAGTAACATTGAAAATATATTTTCCATACTTCGCTGTTCAGAACATGAAAAAGTCATTCTAGCTATTTACCATTTATAAAGTGAAGTAGATCAATGGTGGAATCTAATTAATAATACGAGGCCCTGAGATAAAATTGAATCCACGGAATGGGATGAATTCAGGAACTTATTTTTCAATAAGTTCTTCCCTCATATTCATCGAACAAAGGTGGAAAAGGATTTCCTTGAGCTTAATCAAAAAGTTGATCAATCTGTTGGTATATACGAAGCGGATTTTACAAGGCTTACAAGGTATGCATCTGGCTTTATCATCCAACCTGAAAGTAAAGTTTATCGATTCTTCAGTGGTTTAAAACCAATTCTTCAAAGGGAATTAGCTATAAGAGACTTCAGTCGTTATGAAGAAATTGTGTGTTGTGCAATCAAGGTAGAAATGGAAGTTGGTGTTACATATCCATCTCATGGTTTTGACAAGAAACAAAAGATGGAGTTCAAGAAGAAATCTCATAATAATGGTGAAAAGAAGATAAATGTTTCTTTATGCTCAAAGTGTGGAAAGAAGCATGGTGGATATTGTCTGAAAGGGACTAGAAAATGTTTTAAGTGTGGAAAAGAAGGTCATCGAGCAGCTGAGTGTCGAAGTAATGGAAAAATGGTTTCTAATGATGTGAATAAATAAAAGACTGCAGAGAATGTACCACTAACACTTCAATGCTTCAAGTGCAAGGAAATGGAGAATTATTCTAATCAATGCCCTATTACAAGGGTTAATGATGATCAATATGAGCATCCTCTTAAGGAAAAGGACAAAGGGAAGTCACATACGATCACTATAAGCAATGTTGAGTATGACAACAATGTGGTGGAATGATTATGTGTTTATGTAAAGGGATTCCAAAATAATTTTGTGGAATCTCATTTATAGTATTGTGGAACATTGGAATACATATGTAATGGTTTATTGTGGTTTTTTATAATTATATGGTACCGGTAACCATGAAAAGTGTTTCAAATATTTTGGAAAGCAGATGATATGCGCATAATTAAGGGATAAAGAGAAAATTACATGTTTGACAGTACTCATGAGATCATGACTAATATAAGGGAAAGGTTATATCATGGTTTGATTATAAAGAATTTTTGGATTTTGGTATGTGGAAAGATTTAACTTTTGACAGCATTAATGTTTTCACTAAGGTTCAATGGGTATTCATTTTTCAAGAGAATACATGTTTAAGGTATTCACATGATTGGAATGTGACCAACAAGATATATAAGGGATAAATGATGGTATTCACGTGCTTGTTATATGACCTTTTTAGTAATCGTTCTCTTTATAATATGAGTTTGGAAAGAAGTATTTTGGATAAGCCTAAAGATTGGAATGGATTATGTTGAACATAAGTTAGTATTGTTTAAGGCTAGAAATTGTTTCGATATTATTGATAGAATGTTATAATAGTGTAGTTTTAGAAAAGGGACAACCTGCAGAACGGGAGACAAACCGTCGCGTCGGACAGGGTTGCGGGAATCGAACCCACAACCGAAGTGTGATAGGCCTTTATCGCCTACCACTAGCCTACAGGATGTCCCTAGTTAGTAGAAACTAGTTTTGTTTTATTAATAGGTATGATAGATGAAGTATAAGTCCATTTTTGGAACCATATACGATTAATCTCACCATAATATGGACTTATGTATATTACATTTTCTAATCCTATGTTTGAGATATATAGAATGACCTATCATTCTATCGCATGGCCTGCTAACACTTCGCAAAAGTCAAATTCAACTTCATTTCTTTAAGAGATGAAGTGGAAATTTTTCAAGGCACGAGCAACGGTAAGATTGTTCCAAAATCAAGTAAGTATTTCTTTTAATTAAAAAGTTATTCTAACATTAGAGAAATGATTTTGAAAACCAAAAATGTTGTCCTACTGTCCACATATCCGATGAATCAGATGGTACCTTAGATCATCACAAATTTCTGGCTTTGTGACTGTTGTCATTTTCATAGCCATGTCCTCTACCACTCTACATCAGAACATGATGGTTATATTTTTCTTCCATATCCATATTTTCACCTATGTTATCCTATGTGGAAACCCAGTGATGAGTTAATTTGGGTAACCATTGTGTTTCTTACTTTACTTTTTCAAATTAAGTTTTATTATTCTTTTTTACGATGTGGGTTTCTAAGAAAAAAACTTTCAAGTAGTAAACCATTTATAACCCCAACAAATTTCGAGGGCGAAATTCCTTTTAAGGGGGGAAGAATGTACCAACCCGAGATTTTATGAGAATTATTCTTTTTAATTTCATTGATGTCTTGTGTTGTACACTACACCAAAATTAGCTTGTGTTATACGCAACATTGTATTAGCTTGCAGTATAAGCAACACTATTCTTGGCTCGTGTTACACACAATTTCAAGTTCGTTTTGTGAAATTATTCTACACAACATTTAGTATAGATTTTGTTTAATGTATAAATGAAATATGTTTTGATTATGTTATACGCAACACCAAACAGAGATTTCACAACACGCATCCCTAACTTGGCTTGCATTACACGCAATCAAGACCTTCCTCAATAGCGTGCGTAGTACGCAATACCGAGTTTCACTAAATGATATATTATTAAAATATTATTATGAACTAGCCGTTATGAATAGTAATACCCAATTTTTGAAATTTTATATATTTTATCTTTCACAATGGGCTTCATTTTTGGATTCGGAATATCGAAATTAGCCTAGGGTGAATTTTTGGTATTTTTCTAAAAACTCTCAATTTTTGAAGAATATTGAAAACACTCGGTTACTATTTAAAAACCGACTTTTTATATAAATCATTATTTATTTTATTTATATTTATTTTAGGTAAAAATTGATACATAATACCTATATAATTTCATGAAATTTATTGGATTCATTTTATAATAATTTTAGACTTATAAAAATTTTATTGAACTTTTCACCTTCTTTTACCCACCTCCTAAGAGAGTTTGAAAATTTACATAAATCATTATTTTACCACTTCTGTGAGTGGAATTTTGAAAATCCGAGAGACATGGTTAATATCAAATAGTAAAATGTGGTTCAATAATTTAAAAATATTTTTTTGGTGAATAGTAACTTTTTACTTTTATTTACCACGGTTAAAAGTAAATAGGGTAATTAAGGGTACAAATGATATTACTATTACCCTAACACATGTAATTATTCTATTGGATAAGTGTAGTTCGACCAAAAACAACCTTAGTGATAAAATATTACCCTTTAGGTCCACTTTGATTAGATTAGGACACTTGTTATAATTTTATTTAAAGAAGAGTTAAAATAGTTAAAATCAATGTTTAATAACTAAATCATTTTTAATATAGGGTCATACATAAGATAAATTCAACTATAAATATTTATTAGAGAGATAAAACGATTTCCTACATAATGGTATTTTATTCATAATTTTTAGACATTAAATAATTTAATTTATTGATGACACAATGATGATGCAACAATTACCTTATTAATGAAATATTAACATAATTGATGTTATAAATACCCAAATAAATGTATGTTTAGACTTTTTATGAATTAAACTAATTTTATAGGTTAATATGACATGTTATTATTGATTTAATTAATTTTTTTTGAACTAATCATGTTGTTATGATTTTCACAAAAATCATGTACCAAATAGTGTCAAAATTGACATAAAATAGTTTTTAAAACAAATATTATATTATTAATTGTTATCTTATTCCTAAAAATCTAATTTTCGGACAAACGAATTAAATAAGGATATATATATATATATATATATATTAATAATGAACCACTTGGGGTTCTTTTGGCTTGTTATAGTAATTTTATTAAACATATAATGTAAGAAAACAAAAAGACACGATAAAAGATAAATATTTAACTTAGAGTTAAATCTAAATGATAAGGATAAAATAGTAACCTATACTTGTCTAAAACCTATTGGTTGAGATTATTTCGACCCATACCCACCTTAGATTCGAAATAAATCAATTTGGAGCTATTAAAAACCGAATATGACTTTATTATAAAATAATATTTTAATTTTTTTCAAAGGTGCCCCTCTCATCCCTTATAAAAAGGGAACCCCTTCCCTCTTCTCTTCACACCCTTTTGAGCCTTGAAGCTCAGACAACCCCTGACAATTACTCTTCTAAACCTCTATATTTATATCATAGAGGTTATGGTCTTCTCAAAAGACCAACTCTAGTGCCCTAAGAAGAAGTTTAAAGGAGGTGCGTCGAGGAAGAGGTAATCTCTTCTACCGACTCTTTAAAGATTCTTTCTTCTTCTACTTACTCTTATTTAGTTGTCACATTATAAATTAAAAACATAAGTATTAATTATATAATTATATGTTATTATAAATATGAAACAAACCCATTTCACCTTCTATCCATCCTATGGAAAACGAAATCATCGTGCGTGCGTACGTACGGAATACAGTCTCCACGCCGTGGTGTAATCTGTTTTTCCACCACCACCCTACTTGGATGGGTATAATGGTGTAAAGAATAACTATATATGATTATTATAACATAATAATTATTATAATATATTATATCATCCACTATAATTCCATTCAATAAATATGGGAACGATATCATTGCTCGTGCGTACGTACGGATTACCATCTCCACGACGCGAGGAGATTCATTTTCCCTGTTAACAATTCAAGAATGATTATAAAGTATATATAATAAGTAATAATGAAATATATGACATAATAATTCTACTTGATTTATGTATATATATATATATGTGTATGTCATCTACTTAATTCCATTCAAGTCAATAAGGAAAGGAAAACAATGTTCATGCGTACGTACGGCCTACCGTCTCCATGAACGGTGTATTTCATCTCATTTATCTATCTATTATATATATATATACTGAATATATATGATATATAAATATTGATTTAAATTCATGAAGTCATTAAATCATGATATAAGTAATTATAATATCAAGAACAACAAGTCCAAACAAGTACGATAAATAAAATGATTTTACCCAAAACGCTGCTTTAACATGGAATTTACAAAAGAACGGGTAATATGAAGTCATAAGTGAACCATGTATGATATAATAATAATTAATATTATTCTGTAATAAGTAAATGAAATTATTTAAATCATTATACAGGAAGTTTGAATACGTACAAAGCATATTAGACCTAAGGTACGGGATAATTATTCCAATCTCATCCTTATCTGAGATTGTTTATTCGTAAGTATTTACTGGGGTTATGTTTATCATCCATGTTCATGTGTTCTAAAAATGTTTTGATAAAATGTTTAGTATTATTCCATGTATGTTTAAAGTCATTTTTACCCTTTAATGACTTTTACCACAAGTTTTGTAAGGAATCATTCTTTTGTTTACCATATGAGGTACTTTTTGACTTTTCCAACAAAAGTATGAGGATGATGTTTTTTTTAAACTTATACGGCATGAACAGATTTTTACTGTTTCATAACACCTTATTTTCAAGAAGCTTAATATACAATATTTCATGACTATTTTCAACAAAATCCTTTTCTTTTAAAATTTCATGGCATTTTGTGAAAAGAAAATGATTTTGAAGAAGAAAGGATATTTTCCTCAAGAATTCATTTCAAGTGTTTTATCAAAACTATTTTCCATCTAAGATGAAATTATTTATCATTTTTATGTTTCAAGTATAATGTCTCTATTATTTACATGGTCTGAATTTTTTTATGATGAAATGATATCCATTTGTTTTATATGGATTATGTGACGATGGAATGATGTTTATGAAACCCATTTTATTCTTTGGGTTATGATGAATGATTTATGTTTATTTTGTGGCACAAGTAAGATTGATTTCATTATAAGATGGGTGGGACCTATATCTCCATACAATTCATTGGGTAAATATTTATATCTCATGATATAGACATAGATGGAATGGTAAGTTAATCCGGTTCAGTGATACAGGACTAGAACGAGGAGTGAACTCGATTCAGAAAGTGATTTTGTCCACTAAGATGGTCTTGGAAGCAATTACTTGGCTTCTATGGAAATCGTAACATGTGTTTAATTGTTGCCATAATTACATGCTTTATTACCATGCTATTTTATCATGATTGATGATCCATTATGATCTATGCCTTATGTACTACCATTTTTTATGTCATTGCTCAAGATTTTGTTGTTTAAACATTATGTTCATGTTTTTTTAAGTTCAAATGTATATGATTTGTTTTATTTTCTCCATTATTACCCTTAATGAGAATTTGAGCTCACCCTTTATATGTTTTCTTTTCCCCAGGATATATAGAAATGTTTTAGGTAAGAAAAAAGGTAAGATCTTTATGGGAGATGTTGAAGATCTTTCACCAAGATTAGAAGATTATTTTTTTGAGTTTCCAAAGACACTAAACTATTACATTCCTTGTGTTTTTGTTTTTATTATGTATTAAGTATTCTTCAAAAGTAATGTAATGTCTATGTATGTCAATATTTGGGTCTCTACAGGGTCGTTTGAGATCTTTTATCCCATAGGATAAGTGTACTACCATCTTAAACTTCCACAAAATATAGATCAGGTTCATGATTTGTTCCACATAAAACACCTAAGGATGTATATACCAAACCCCTCATGTATACTGAATTTGTGGTGGTACAACTAGAGAACAACCTCTCATATGAATAGAAGTAGGTAATGATCTTGGACTGAATAGAAAAAATTCTAGGCAATAGGAAAACTCACCCGATCAAAGTGTTGTGGTTGAACCATAGGTATGAAGAAGTGACTTGGGAACTATAGGAAGAAACAAAAGAGAAATACCATGACCTTTTTATGAAAAATGAAATTTCAAGTGAAAATTTTCAAAAGGGGGTAAGAATGTAATGACATAATGTTTTATTAATAGAATTTCACTTCGTATAATTATGTTATATGGACTAAAACACATAAATGGAATATATATCCCTATAAAAACATTATTCTCATAAATGATGAATTTAATATGTGTTATTCATAGAAATTAAGTAACTGATATTGATGGAATACTAACAGGACCCTTGGAATAGTAACATAGCCATTAAGAATAGTAATCTAGACAACAGAATAGTAACCTCACCTATGAAAGTATAAATAATATTTAGGCATATTAAAAAATATAATATGATATAATTATATCATAGTATATGTAATTAACTTTTTAAAAATATCAATCAAGTGTTTGTATTTTTTATAAAACATAAATGTTTATTTATAACATTATAATTAATATAATGATTTAAAAGAATATTTATTTTCATAAAAGAGGTTCATAAATTAATATTTTTTTTTATGATAATAATATAATTATATGACACCTAAATTAATTTTTCAAAGTGTAATAAAATCTATATAATTTCAAAATCGGTATTTTTCGAATAAATGATGATTTTAATTAAAAATTAAATTTATCATATTTAAAAAATTATTTTCTTAAATGGTGTTAATTTTTAAATTCTACATGTCAAAAAATGGTTTGGGTGAATTTTTGGGATTTTTCTAAAATAGTTGAATATTTGTGAATAGTGAAATTCGATAATTTATGGTATTTAACAAATACATGAATTATTGGGTCATATATAATGGATGAATGATGTATGAAAATAATATATAACTTCCATTAAATATTTAATATATTTAGTGATTAGGTTCAAACTATTGATAGTCTTGAGCCAAAATAATAAAATATTGAATATAATAATAAAAAACTCTCCTCTCCTCCCCTATAAATACCACCCCTCACCACCTCTTCTCCTCACACCTTCCAAGTTTGAATCATGCCTTAATTCTTCCCAATAATCATAACAATACTATTTCCCATGTCCATTCACCTTTGGTCTCAACAAAAGTCAAAATCCAATTTCCTTAAGGAGGTTATCATGGAGAATAATTCAAGAGGTAAAATTATCTTTAATTTTCTCTTTAATTTATTTTCTTTTCTTATTATTTCCTCACATACCCTTATCCAAGTGTAATGATAACTCTATTAACTTATATATAATATAATTTTATTATTTTAATGTAATAATCCATTATCAATCCTCTTCTCCTCTCCCATTTATTCTACAAATGAGAACATCGTCCATGATGTGTCGATTTACCACCATCATGGACGATGAATTTTAATTTTCCATTAAATCCATCATGTCTGGTCATAAAACCATTATAATGGTTGAAAAATATTTTAAATTTTATTTTTTAATCTTTTTTATCTTCTTGAACTATCATATATACATAATATTAAATAATAAATCAAAACTACTTCGTGATGATCAAAAAAATGCCAAATTAATCTAAATGATTATCATTAACTTTTTATACAATTAATCATCCTCATATCTAAAAACACATATAATAAAAATTAAAATTCCATAAGTTCATCCATAATATATAATTTCAATTTTGGATAATTATTCTCCTCTTACATGATCTTTCATTAATGTATACAAGTGAACCTATAATGTAAACCAAGAAAACAAACACTCTGAAACGATGAAGTTGAACTATATGTCTCATAAAAATGGATGTAAATGAACTTAATAAAATTATAATGAATAAAATAAATGTATAATAGGTTCTATAATTATTAGTAAATGAACATTATTTTATTATCTATGATATTAAAGTGATGAAAGTCTTTGGATATAAGGTAAGGGGATTCTCGAACCCAATTTATTTTCTTTATGTTATTCCTCTTTTGAAAAAATTTTTATTTCGTATATTTTTTTAATATTGATTAAAAATAATTTAATATTTATTTACTTTTATTTTATAGGATATACATGTTTCCAATCTGAATTTATGACAAATACAAATATTTTCCAAAAGTACCCTTCTTTCCAAAAAAACATTTTGACACTTGTTGAGTTGTTTCTTCTTCGGTCAAGAATGATGAATTTTATAAAAAATATATTTTTAGAATTTTTATTTGGGACCTAGAATTTATTCAATATTATTGAAATCCTTAATAAAACCATACCTTTACATGGGTTACTTCATGAATTTTGTTGATATACGTTCTAGGTGGCATGTATGGTTATGTAAATGTTACGGTGTGATGGTGTGCTCAAAATTATATAGTACCCAAATGAATTAGGTAATGTGATTTATATCATGATACAATGTGAAATATTCATGAACATTATGATATATTTGTTCATAATTATTATATTATGAATATTCACATATGGTATGCGTGAACATGATGTTATCTTTGTTCACAACTATGTGTGGTGTTTGACCACTAAAACATAATGTTTCATTTTTATTCATTGAGACATTCCATAAATTTATATAATTATTCATATTATGATTATGGTTATTATACCATTGTTAATGTTATGATTTTTATGAATATGATCACCCAAGTTAAATTGATTAATGTTCTTTTCTATCATCTTACTGGGCTTTTAGTTCACCCATTTATTTAATGTGTATCCTCAGGTGATTACTTATACTAAGGATTACATGATTTAAAATATTAATCTAGAGAAGTATTAATTAAATAAATATTATGTTTTATTATTTAAATGTTATGTATTTTCTTAATTTTACCAAGACACTAAACCTTTGTATCCTAGATTGTAATTATTTTATGTTGATTATCTGTAGAATTATTTAATCATAATTTATGAAAAATGTATGGTTTCTATAAGCTAGATATGATGTTATAATTCTAAAATTATTATTATGATATAAATATCATATATAACATTAAATTATTTATAATTTTTATCCCTAAAACATGGTAATTAAAAATTATTTTTATCGCTACGTAGAGACCGTAAGTTGTACACACACAGGAGTGATACCTTCACTTCCAATTTGATGGGAAAGAGGGTGCATAATAGTGGTTTCATTATCATGATAATGTTTTTTTATATTTAGGATACATATGTTACCTTTTATTATAGACACCATATATTTATAGGATCGAAAATATGAAATAAAAAAATAATGTGATTCGTTATGACAATTACCTATTCATTGGAAGAAATCATGTTGATATCCTCTTAAAGATCCTAGGGTTGGTATTTTGGGATGAAAAATACAGATATAATGTTGATAAGGAAGTTTAGAAGATATTTTGGTATGGAATTTTTGGGATAAAATGCTTAATGTGGTGTTAAGAAGTGAGGGAGGAGGTTCCCTTTTATATTTGGGCTAGGGGCACTTTTTTTAATTTCGTAAAATATTAAATTACAAAAAAGTATTCTAAAAAAGATGAATCAAAATGGATATGGATTCAAAGAAATGGTATAGTATTATGGAAATATCATCAACCAAACAATTTTTGGTAGGGTTGTAAGGTGTTTTAAAAACATAACATTTTTTTAACCCCTTAATTATCATATTTTAACATTAATTTTGCTGACATATTTTTCACACTTAAAGGGTTATAATATTACATATAAGGTAACTATTGAATCATAAATAGAAAATGGGTTGAATTTTATACCATATCTTAACCCATTTATCCTCTGTTATTGTTTTAATGATTTTCAAACAATTTAATAAAATAATATTTTTCTAAATTGTCATTAATGTCAATTTTGACACTATTAATTTAATTTTACATGAAATACATCATGAAAAGGTTGTATTTCAAATATAATTAATTTAGTTATCATAAATATGTCATATTAAATTAAAAAAATTCATGTAAAACTATAAATCACTTAAATTATATTACTTTTAATATTTTTAGTATCATTAATTTTATTATTCTATTAATTAAATAGATATTATATTAGCATTGCACAAGAATTTTAAGTATTTATATAATCTCTAAAAATAATAACTAAATTATCATGATTAATATAATTTCATTATGTAAAAAATTTACATTTATATTCAATCATACCTTTTTTATTTCCCAATTTGGACACAAAATTTATATTTAAAACTAATAGAGTGATATTTGGTAACTTTATTTGATTTAAATGGTATATTAATAATTCTCTTGGACAAGTTTTTTTAAAAAGGTTGAGGATAAATAAATCATTAATAATCATAAAAAGTTAAAACTATTTAAAACTATGAAAAGAGGGAACCCATTAAAAGAAAGGGAAAATTCATAAAAGAAACAATACATAAATGTCATAGTTGTCCCATAAGTCTAAAGGGATGAAAACATCAAGGAAAGAAAAAAAACCTTGTTACCCCCTCACCAGACATTTTAATAGTAAAATGCATCAAAATTATTTTAATACCCCTATATAATGAAGTTTCACTATTTTGGACCAACAAAACGTGGCAGAGAACCTCTCCAACCAACACAAACATGTGGAGGAGATCTTGATGAAAGGTGTCTTCACAACCTTCCATCTTTCGAGCCACCAACATGAAAATACATGTGAGAAAATAAATTCAATGTAAACTAAATGAAACAAATAATCAGATTAAAAACAAAGAGAAATATTAAAATCAACTTTCACATCCTTCCATAAAAAATGATCGCATATAGTTGAGTGATAGGTGTCATCACACCCATCCAACTTTCGAGGCTTCCCACCTAGTGGTACCTGCAAAATGTTATACCACCATCCGAATGAAATGAGTAAGAAATAAGATCCTGAAAATAAATATGCATACAAATAAATATAAAGAACTAAGATCTAGAAAAGATCTAATTGAATCAGTCACATAGTACTGGAATGGATGACCAGCCACTAACCACCGCTGAGTAGATTCTTCAATCTCATCATCCACAACCAACCTACATCAATTCCATTCCTAAATGCCCACTAGAACCCCTTAATCACTGCCATATGTTTACACCAAACACCTATAGTCACTACCATCAATGTTGTTATATGTCACTCGTTATCACCACACTCCTTCGCTATCCAAATCTGAGCTATAATCACTATTCTATGCTAAATTAATCTTAACAGAAAAATTATAAAATTTCACCCTAATCTAATTTTAATATGATGATTTAAAAAATGATCTTATTTTTATAAGGTAAAATTTATATAAGTTCTAGGAATTAATTTTAATATTTTCTCATAGAAATAAATAAAAATATTTATTAAAGAAAACACATATATGAAGAATAAAATAACCTCACTGAAAATTAAGTACATATTTCATAAGAACTAATCAATGAATTTGTATTGATTAGTTACTATATATATATTTATAATTCAATTAATACTATTCATACCCAGTAATTTAATAGTTAAGATATAATATTCACATTAAATAATTGTATTTTAATATTATATTGTGGTTAGTTTAGACTCGTTGTTGAATATCATGTAGGTTATCGAACAAACGGTTCTATTAAAATCATTATGTGTTACATTCCACCCCCCCCCCCCAAATAAATTGAATCCTCTCAATTTGAACTTATGAACGATTATCGAGGATTTTAATATGAAAATTCTTTTATGGAATACCCACATCATAAAAAGGGTTAGTAAAACTTCCAATTTAAAAGAGGGAAAGAGAACTACAAAATTTATTTGGAATAACACATAACTAGGTTTCAAAATAGGATAATATGAGTGGGAAGTGGGAATATGGACATCAAAGTGAAAGCTAATTCCCAGTGAATGATTAATATTTATAGATAACACGGTCATGAGAAAGGTAATGATCACAAAATCCTAAATATTTGATGGGTTAAAAGACAATTAATTTCTTAGTAAGAAATGTAAATTGGTAAAAATTTTATTTTAAGGTCCTTTTCCTAAAGTCAATGGATGTTTTTACTGTACAGATAAAGAACTTGGGAAAATAATCTTACTTGGTTTCATTCAATTTCATAAGAAAAATATCATCCTTTGGTTTTCCTTTGATCAATTTCCACTTTATCTCTTACACATAGAAATATAAATTCAAGATGATTTTTTTTCTTGAACCCCTAAAATATTATTTTAATGATTCATAAAATCCATAATTCCTTCCTTTGTCTTCTAAAAATATTCAATCCAAAATGGTTAGCCTAAGTTATCCAATATAACAAATTATACTTTAAACTCGTATAATAAAATAAAAAATTTATCTTAATCCATTTCATAAGTAGTAAACCTTAAGGATCCTCTAAAATATGTCTGATCAAATTCTAAAATCCAAATATTTTGGAATAGGGTCACTAAATTTTCAAACTAAACATATCATTAGTGCCCTATAAAGTGGATCTTAATGTCACATGTAAATAACATGATTAAATGGTAATAAATTGAATCAATATAAAACCTTAATGAAAAAATGAATGCCTCTAATAATTAACTCTCCCCTAATAAAATATCATATTATCATATATAAATACATAAATATAGTAAAATCCATCATGAATTACTTTTTCACCAAATCACTAACCATTTTCAAGTATACCAATATTATCCCAATTACTACTTAAATGTCAATATTCTTTTTATTGAAACTGAACATTATTAACTCATCATTACAAACATATTAAGGGTTATATTTTTCTTGTAACGCCCCGAACCTAGTCACCCAGAGTCGGTGCATTATTACATAACATTGGAATGATCACAAGAAAGATCAAATCTCGAATGACCGACTGGTTTAGTAGCCTTGGAAACACTAGATATATTCATAAGTCTTACATTACATCATAAAATGAAAAACTACTACAACAACATATTGTCTCCATAATCCACACTCATATCCTCACATAATATCCCTGCAGGTCATTCATAATTTACTTCTTCACTTCCTGGGAAAAATGAAACATAGAAAAGGGGTGAGCTCAAATGCCCAGTAAGGATAACAATATAGCGGAAACTTTCATAAATAAGAATAAACATTTAAGGCAATGTATACTAAAACAAAAGCCTTTCAAACATGAAATTTCAACATAGTATGGCATAAATATAATGAAATATTTCCATTTACTTATTCACATGGATATTCTACTAATCGAATAATCACATCCAAAAACAATAACCACTTTCATAATGTTGGAATGCATAATTCCAGACTATCGTAACCACATAGCCAAGGCCTTGTGCCAAGACTACAAATAAGATTTTGCCAAGGCCTTATGCCAAGACACTAGTTTGTCTCATGAGACCTACCGATGCATCGAGGAGCTATAGCGGGCTCCACCCGTCACATATTAAGTCCAATGCATTCCCATATGAAAAGGTTTAAACATAACATAAACATTCGTATTAAAAATAGCATAAGAAATGTCAATAATTTCACCATAAACTATGAATGGTATAAAAATAGCACATCCACAGTCAAACATATCACAAAACCTTCAATACAATATAGAAGTGTTGTATCATAATAAATCAACTTCAAATAAGCGTAAAATCCATCAAAGGATGTTGACATAGATGAAATCAAAACACTTTTTGGAGAAATATCTCTTTCTATTTTTGAAATCATTTAAGAGCCATATAAAATAAAACATTTTCTTGAAAATATTCTTATAAGCTTGTAAAGAAAACTTTGAAGATTTTATAACGGCAGAAAATAACCGCACTCACCGTATAAGTTAAAAAAAACATTCTTACCTTAATTCTGTCGAAAAGGTTAAAAAGGACCTTGTTTTGAAAACGACGGAAATATTCCTCTTATAAAAAGTCAAACAAGGGTATAAATGTCTTTAACCCATATTCTTGTAAATAATAAAAATGTTTTGAAATACATTTTTAAGAAACATGGATGTGGAGGATAAAGAGATCCCAGTAAATTATTACATATAAACAACCTCGGATAATGAAGAGATTGTGAAATAACCCTTACCTTGTACTTTTCCTTGGTTGGGGTAGGTAAACCTCCTGTATAATGGTGAAATAATTGTTATTAAATTATACAAGAATCATATACATTAATATGATATCATATATGATCTTTTAATATTGATTAGATTATAATATCTTAGTATTATCGTTGTTTCGGGTGTTAACTTACTTGTTTTCTTTTATATGTTTTGTTACTTAAGACATGTTTGTAAAGGATAGGTTGTATATTATTCATATCCAGAATGATATCAAGTCCTTAAACATCATTTTTTAAATCATCAAATGATAATTATACATGAATGGATACGATGGAGAATGAATCTCATCGCGTTCGTGGAGACGGTAGTCCGTACGTACGCACGAGCGACAATATCATTCTTTTGATATTAAAATAATATATAAATGGATGGTATATCATATATACTGAATCATTAACATGTTATATTAATTATTTACATGAGTTACACATTCATTATTATACCCATCCAAATAATAATACAATGAATAACAATTACACCACAACGTGGAGACGGTAAGTTGTACGTACGCACGTATGGTGACATGTTATTCAAAAGGTGGATAGAATACTGAATATGGTTGTACCATATTTATAATAACATCACAGTATATATATGATACTGGAGTTATTATTTTATAATGGTAACAACAAAAGAAGAAGAAGTGGAAGAAGAAATGAACTTGGAAAAGGGTGGTGAAATCATTACCTCTTCTTCGGGTTCTTCCTTTTGATTTGATCAAAAGGGCTCTTTAGGTTGGCTTTCTGATCAAACTAAGGCCCCTAGGTTGTAGTCATGGAATTTGGGAGAGTATTTGGGTAGAGGTTGGCCAAACCAAAAGGCTTTTAAGGTGTGAAGAAATGAGAAGGAGGAGTGACCTTTTATAAGAGGGGTGAGGGGCACATTTGGAAAAGCTAGAGATATTAGTTTATAATAAATTCATATTCGGTTTCCAATGGCTCCAAAGTTGATTATTTAAATGTTAAGGTGGGGATAGGTCTAAAAAAACTCAACCAATAGAATTTAGACAGGTTTGGGTACTTATAATAACCTTATCTTTAAGTATTAACTCTAAGTTAATTAGTTTCACTTTTACAATGTCTCTTTGTATTTTTATATAATATGGTTAATAAACTTACTATATACATCCAAGCGACCACCAATTGGTCCATTTATGATGAAATTATCATTGTATAAGTCTCTTGGCCGAACATTAGATTTTTAGGAATTTAATATCAATTAATAATATAATATGTTTTTTAAGAACTCTTTTATGTCAATTTTGACACTATTAAATAGTTTATTTTTTTGAAACTCATAAAAGTTTGATTACTTCTAAAAAAGTCAATTAAATCAATACTAATATATCATATTATCCTATAAAATTGGTTTAATTCATTAAAAGTTTCATATTATATTTATTTGGGTATTTATAATATCAATTATTTTAATTTTTCACTATTATAGTAATTAATTCATCATCATTGTGTCATAAATAAATTAAATTATTTAATGTCTAAAAATTATAAATAAAATATCACTATGTAGGAAATCGTTTTATCTTTATAATTAATATTTATAATCTAAAATCCAACATATATAACCCTATGTAAAAATTGTTTTTCTAAAAGATATATGCTTGTGTCATTTTTGTATTCATTTTAACTTAATTAAAATAAAGTGTACCTATCACCTACAAGTGGCACCATGGGGTCCCAAAATCGACCCAAAGATGGCTATGGTCGAACATGTATCAACCAATAAGGCTAAGACACGTTTTAGGGTAATTTAGTATTATTATAATATTATTTTTTAACCCTTATGTACCAGATTTACCCTTAACCATGGTAAATAAAATATTTACCACAGTAATTATTCAAAATGTCTAAAAATAAAAGTTACCTATTTACACAATTTGGAAATCCTAATTCCAAATATGGAATCCATTTTTCTAAATTCAAAACACAGAAGTGGCAGAAATTAATTTAAAAGTAATTCCCGCTGTCAAAACAAAAAGCGTGTTTTTAAGAGATAATAACTATCAAAAGATTGACACTTGTTTATGTTCGGTTTAATTGTAAAATTATGTCCAATGACCAACATTATATTAAATGGTAAAAATATATTCTAAATATACTTTAAAACCACTCAAATTCATAATTTATCACTATTAATTATTTTTATTAAAAAAGTTGTTTTTAATTAAAATTTAGTAATTTTCACTATTCATCAAAATATGAAAGTTATCCGAAAAGTACCAAAATTTCATCTTAGGCTAAATTAGATATTCCGAATCCAAAAATTAAGTCCATTTTGAAATATAAGATATATATATAATTTCAAAAAGTAGGTATTACTATTCATAATGGCTAGTTTGATTGGTTGTTAGAACTCGGTGTTGCGTACAACACACGCTATCGCATTATTCAAAGAGAAGCGTATCGTAGAAGCTTGGGGTGTTACATTCTCCCCTCCTTCAAATAATTTCGTCCTCGAAATTTCTAGAATACTACCGCATGAAAATACTCGGGTGGTTCTTCATCATAAGTTCCTCGGGTTCCCACGTTGCCTCTTCCATCTTATGGTTTCTCCACAAAACATTTACCTGACGCATCGTCCGGTTTCTCAGTACTTGTTCTCTCGTATCAAGAATCCTGACGGGCTATTCACAATAGGAAAGATCGGGTTCCAGTTCTAATTCCTTATAGGTGAGTACATGCGTTGGGTCAGGCATGTATTTCTTCAAGAGAGATACGTGGAACACATCGTGAACTTTGGAGAGACTTGGCGGCATTGCCAATCGGTAAGCTACAACCCCAATTCGTTCTAGAATTTCGAAAGGTCCTATGTACCTGGGACTCAATTTACCTTTCTTACCAAAACTTATAACTTCCTTCCATGGAGATACCTTCAGGAAAACATGATCACCGACTTGAAATTCGAAATCCTTCCTTCGATTATCGGCATAGCTCTTCTGCCTACTTTGAGCTGCTTTGATGTGATTTTGGATTACTTTCACCTTTTCCACCATTTACTCCACCAGTTCTGGGACTACAAGTTTTCTTTCACCAACGTCATCCTAACAGGTTGGTGTACGACATCTCTTTCTGTATAACGCTTCATATGGTTCCATCTGAATACTCGAATGGAAGCTATTGTTATAGGAAAATTCTACCAGTGGTAAATATTGATCCCACATACCCTGAAAGTCAAGTGAGCAAGATCTCAACATGTATTCTAAGGTCTGAATAGTCCGTTCTGATTTTCCATCTGTCTGAGGGTGGTAAGCAGTGCTCAAATGAAGTTCAGTATCTAGGGATTTCTGAAGACTTTTCCAAAATCTTGAAGTAAAACGGGGATCACGATCAGAAACAATCGATAGGGGTACTCCATGAAGTCTCACAACTTCATTAATATATAGTCTTGCTAGACGTTCCAGGGGTAGATCTTCTCTTATAGCAAGAAAATGTGCTGACTTGGTAAGACGATCAACAATAACCCATATTGCATCATTCCATCTTGGAGTCTTTTGTAGCCCCATGACAAAGTCCATCGTAATATTGTCCCATTTCCACTCCAGTATGGGAAGAGGTTGCATGACTCCCCCAGGCTGTTGCCTTCCAGCTTTCACTTGTTGACAAACCATACATCTTGACACAAAATCAGCAATCTCCCTCTTCATGTTGTCCCACCAAAAATGTTCCTTCAAATCTCTATACATTTTCATGCTCCCAGGGTGTATAGAGAAATTGGAACTATGAGCATCATCCAGCAATTCCCTTTTTAGATCTGGTAAATCGGGAACACAAAGTCTCTTCCCGAATTTCAAAATTCCATCTTCATACACAAAGTCTCCCAGTCTCCCATCATTCACAGCTTTAATCTTCTTTTGAAATTCTTCATCATCGGTCTGAGAACTCTTAATCCTTTCTTGTAAAGATGGTTTGGCAACCATTTGAAAAAGCATTGATGTTTCACCTTCCCTGGTTATTCCCATGTCCATCTTCACTAGATCCATGAAAATTGGATCCCTTTCAATTCTCATATTGTTCAAAACTCCATGGTCTTTTCTACTCAAAGCATCTTCCACCTTGTTTGCTTTCCCCGGGTGGTAGTGTATCGTGCAATCATAATCCTTGAGTAATTCAAGCCATCTCCTTTGCCTCATGTTGAGTTTTTTTTGTGAGAAAATATACTTCAAACTCTTGTGATCAGTATAAATCTCACATTTTTCACCATAGAGGTAGTGCCTCCATATCTTCAAAGCAAAGATCACAGCTGCTAACTCGAGATCATGAGTAGGATAGTTTTGTTCATGAATTTTCAACTGTCGTGATGCATAGGAAATAACTCTATCATTCTGCATAAGGACACAACCAAGTCCTTTCTTTGATGCATCACTATAAATAACAAACCCATCATTCCCCGATGGTAGAGTCAATATAGGAGCATTGACTAATCTTCTCTTCAGTTCTTCAAAAAATTCTTCACACTCTTTTGTCCAAACAAATTTAACCCCTTTACGTGTGAGCTTCGTTAATGGGTTAGCCAATCGGGCAAAATTCTGGATGAAACGTCGATAATAACCTACCAAACCAATAAAACTACATACCTCAGTTATACTCGTAGGTGCTGGACATTCTTGGATTGCCTTGGTTTTAGAAGGATCAACAGAGATTCCATCTTTAGAGACAATATGGCCAAGAAAAGAAAACTCCTGAATCCAGAATTCACACTTGCTAAACTTCCCATATAATTCATGCCTCCTCGGAGTCTTCAAGATAATGTGCAAGTGATTTTCATGATCTTTGTAGGTTTTGGAGTATACCAAGATATCATCAATAAATACCACCACAAATTCATCGAGATACTCCTTGAAAACTCTATTCATCAGATCCATGAATACAGAGGGTGCATTAGTCAATCCAAACGGCATTACGGTAAACTCGTAATGCCCGTACCTGGTTCGAAATGCTGTCTTCGGAATGTCTTCCTTTTTCACACACAACTGATGGTATCCAGATCGAAGGTCAATCTTTGAAAAGTATTGAGATCCATGTAGTTGGTCAAATAAATCATCAATACGAGGTAGGGGATACTTGTTATTTATTGTTATAGCATTGATCTCTCTGTAGTTGATACATAACCTCATAGATCCATCATTCTTTTTAACAAAAAGAATAGGGGCTCCCCATGGAGAAACACTAGGGCGAATAAATCCCTTATTACTCAATTCCTCTAGTTGTTTCTTTAGTTCAACTAATTCTACAGTGGCCATTCTATAAGGGGTCTTCGATATATGCCTTGATCCAGGAATCAAATCAATGGAAAACTCAACTTCTCATTCTGGAGGATGTCCAGGTAAATCTTCCGGAAATACATCTACAAATAATTTAACAACAGGTACATCCTCTATTTGAACATTCCTTTCCTCACCGACAGTTATTTCATTCTCTTCCTCCCCAATAATTGAATTAAGTTGAGCTACTGGGGGTGGATCTAAATAAGAATTAGGTGGTGACGATTCTGCTCTAAAGATAAGGTGTTCCTTATCATTATCTTCAAGAATCGTAACCTCTTTCTTCTTACAATAAATCTTCGCATAATAGTCCGAAATCCAATCCATACCGAGGATTATATCAAACTCAATCATAGGTATGACGATGAGATCAGCAGATAACGAACATATATGTGCTCTAATGGGGACTGATTCACAAAACTTTGTTGCAATGATACTTCCCTTATGAGTTTTAACTGACAACTCCCTTATTAAATCAAATTGGAAATATCTAATTTTCTTAGAAAACTGGTAAGATATGAAACAATGCGATGATCCAGAATCAAATAATGCATTTGCTAAACTTGAGGAAACCATTAAATTTCCTGCCACCACGTCTTTCGGAGCTTCTACCTCAGCAGTAGTGATAGCATAAGCCTGGCCTTGATCCCTTGGACTTTTCTGAGGTAAGTTCTCCTGACGCTTTGGAAATGCATTTGAATAATGCCCCATCTCCCTGCAATTGTAGCACTAAACGTTGGTAGCTTCCTTCTTCCCCTTGCAATCACGAGCTTGGTGGCCTTTTTCCCCACACTTGTAACAGACTCCCATTCCCTTCAAGCAAGTACCAGGATGTTTCTTCCCGCATTTACCACAAGATGGATATTAAACCTTTCCCTCCTTCCCCTTATTTCCATTCCCAGATTGATCAGTAGGTCTCTTCATCTCTTGCTTTTCTTTAAATTCATAAGACTTAGAGAATTCCTTTTCGGTCTTGATAGCACATGAGACAATGTCTTCGTACGATGAAAAGGATTGTGAGACTAATGCTCGACGGAGAAATGGTTTTAACCCATCAAAGAAATGACCAATCTTACTTCTTGGGTTACGTATATAATCACCAGCATACCTTGCTAATCTTGTAAAGTTAGCCTCATACTTTGTGACATTCTCATCCTCCTTCTGTCTCAGACTTAGAAATTGCCTTTCCATATCTGCTCGATGGTCGCGAGGAAAGTATTTTTCTAAAAACAGATCTTTGAACTCCCTCCATTCCATATTTGATACTTCATCATCTTCCTTCATGTTTTGAATCAATGACCACCATTGATCAGCATCTCCAGTGAGGCGGTAAAATTCCATGACAACTTTTTCCCTTTCACTGCTCCCCAAAGCCTGAAATATTTTCTCTAGGGAATTTATCCATTGCTCAGCTAATAAGGGATTTGTACTCCCATTTAGCGTTGGTGGTTGTTGCCTCGTGAATCGATCTAACATTGATCCTCCACGCTGTGGATCAGGGTGGTCCATACGGGTAAGGTTATTATTCATAACCTGAGTAAGTTGTCCCAGTATGGTGATTAGCTGATCGGCACCAGTTGCATCACCAGCCCCACTATAATTATCTTGAGCAGGAGGGCAATCCCTACATGGAGTGCGTCCATTGATACGGTTTCCATTTCTTCCACTAGGTGCCATTTCTAAACAATGCCATAAACTAGATTAGTTTATGAATCAAAATACATAATCCCATACTTATAAAACACTTAACATAAATTGAACTATTTATGGATATAATCGATAATCATAAAAATGTTTTATTTGAGGAATTATATACTCATAAACCCTTCATAATGATTTGTAAAGAAAATGAGAGTTATCCTAAGCATATCCCCCAGGAGTGTCGTAACCAAGAGTGCAGCAAGGCCCGTTGTCGTGCACCAGTTCCTATTCGAGTCTAGCTCAAAGCGGTGTTTTCGGGTTTTACCCCTAGGTACATCTGTGCCAGAGCCGCCTCTACCTGCTCGTATCCAGATAGGGATGTATTTCTCGGAAAACTCACAAAATCTCTACAATACCAAAATTCTAGGAAGTTCTTCTATACTAATCCTCAAAGTTCATCTTAGGTCTACGTGCTCTAATCAGAGTTTATCTAAATCTAGCTTCCAAGGTTTGTACTAAACTTCCTCTAATACCAATTGTAACGCCCCGACCCTAGTCACCCAGAGTCGGTGCATTATTACATAACATTGGCATGATCACAAGAAAGATCAAATCTCGAAAGACCTATTGGTTTAGTAGCCTTGGAAACACTAGATATATTCATAAGTCTTACATTACATCATAAAATGAAAAACTACTATAACAACATCTTGTCTCCATAATCCACACTCATATCCCCACATAATATCCCTGCAGGTCATTCATAATTTACTTCTTCACTTCCTGGGAAAAATGAAACATAGAAAAGGGGTGAGCTCAAATGCCCAGTAAGGATAACAATATAGCGGAAACTTTCAAAAATCAATGTATACTAAAACAAAAGCCTTTCAAACTTGAACTTTCAACATAGTATGGCATAAATATAATGAAATAATTCCATTTACTTATTCACATGGATATTCTACTAATCGAATAATCACATGCAAAAACAATAACCACTTTCATAATGTTGGAATGCATAATGCCAGACTATCGTAACCACATAGCCAAGGCCTCGTGCCAAGACTACAAATAAGATTTTTCCAAGGCCTTGTGCCAAGACACTAGTTTGTCTCATGAGACCTACCAATGCATCGAGGAGCTATAGCGGGCTCCACCCGTCACATATTAAGTCCAATGCATTCCCATATGAAAAGGTTTAAACATAACATAAACATTCGTATTAAAAATAGCATACGAAATGTCAATAATTTCACCATAAAATATGAATGGTATAAAAATAGCACATCCACAGTCAAACATATCACAAAACTTTCAATACAATATAGAAGTTTTGTATCATAATAAATCAACTTCAAATAAGCGTAAAATCCATCAAAGGATGTTGACATAGATGAAATCAAAACACTTTTTGGAGAAATATCTCTTTCTATTTTTGAAATCATTTAAGAGCCTTATAAAATAAAACATTTTCTTGAAATTATTCTTATAATCTTGTAAGGAAAACTTTGAAGATTTTATAATGGAAGAAAATAACCGCACTCGCCGTATAAGTTAAAAAAACATTCTTACCTTAATTCTGTCGAAAAGGTTAAAAAGGACCTTGTTTTGAAAACGACGGAAAGATTCCCCTTATAAAAAGTCAAACAAGGGTATAAATGACTTTAACCCATATTCTTGTAAATAATAAAAATGTTTTGAAATACATTTTGAAGAAACATGGATGTGGATGATAAAGAGATCCCAGTATATTATTACATATAAACAACCTCGGATAATGAAGAGATTGTGAAATAACCCTTACCGTGTACTTTTCCTTGGTTGGGGTAGGTTAACCTCCTGTATAATGGTGAAATAATTGTTATTAAATTATACAAGAATCATATACATTAATATGATATCATATATGATCTTTTAATATTGATTAGATAATAATATCTTAGTATTATCGTTGTTTCGGGTGTTAACTTACTTGTTTTCTTTTATATGTTTTGTTACGTAAGACATGTTTGTAAAAGATAGGTTGTATATTATTCATATCCAGAATGATATCAAGTCCTTAAACATCATTTTTTAAATCATCAAATGATAATTATACTTGAATGGATACGATGGAGAATGAATCTCATCGCATTTGTGGAGACGGTAGTCCGTACGTATGCACGAGCGACAATATCATTCTTTTGATATTAAAATAATATATAAATGGATGGTATATCATATATACTGAATCATTAACATGTTATATTTATTATTTACATGAGTTAAACATTCATTATTATACCTATCCAAATAATAATACATTGAATAACAATTACACCACGACGTGGAGACAGTAAGCCGTACGTACGCACGTATGGTGACATGTTATTAAAAGGGTGGATAGAATACTGAATATGGTTGTACCATATTTATAATAACATCACAGTAAATATATGATACTGGATTTATTATTTTATAATGGTAACAACAAAGGAAGAAGAAGTGGAAGAAGAAATGAACTTGGAAATGGGTGGTGAAATCATTACCTCTTCTTCAGGTTCTTCCTTTTGATTTGATCAAAAGGGATCCTTAGGTTGGCTTTATGATCAAACTAAGGCCCCTATGTTGTATTGAGGGAAGTTGAGAGAGTATTTGGGAAGAGGTTGGCCGAACCAAAAGGCTTTGAAGGTGTGAAGAAAAGAGAAGGAGAAGTTCCCTTTTATAAGAGGGGTGAGGGGCACCTTTGGAAAAGCTAGAGATATTAGTTTATAATAAATTCATATTCGGTTTACAATGGCTCAAAAGTTGATTATTTAAATGTTAAGTTGGGGATAGGTCGAAAACAACTCAACCAATAGAATTTAGACAGGTTTGGGTACTTATATTAACCTTATCATTAAGTATTAACTCTAAGTTAATTAGTTTCACTTTTACAATGTCTCTTTGTATTTTTATATAATATGGTTAATAAACTTACTATATACATCCAAGATACCACCAATTGGTCCATTAATGATGAACTTATCATGTTATAAGTCTCTTGGCCTAACCTTAGTTTTTTAGGAATTTAATATCAATTAATAATATAATATGTTTTTTAAGAACTCTTTTATGTCAATTTTGACACTATTCAATAGTTTATTTTTGTGAAACTCATAAAAGATTTATTACTTCAAAAAAAGTCCATTAAATCAATCCTAATATATCATATTATCCTATAAAATTAGTTTAATTCATTAAAAGTTTCATATTATATTTATTTGGGTATTTATAATATCAATTATTTTAATTTTTCACTATTATAGTAATTAATTCATCATCATTGTTTCATAAATAAATTAAATTATTTAATGTCTAAAAATTATAAATAAAATATCACTATGTAGGAAATCTTTTTATCTTTCTAATGAATATTTATAATATAAAATCCAACATATATAACCCTATGTAAAAATTGTTTTTCTAAAATATATATGCTTGTGTCATTTTTGTATTCATTTTAACTTAATTAAAATAAAGTGTCCCTATCACCTACAAGTGGCACCATGGGGTCCCAAAATCGACCCAAAGATGCCTATGGTCGAACATGTATCAACCAATAAGTCTAGGACACGTTTTAGGGTAATTTAGTATTATTATAATATTATTTTTTAACCCTTATTTACCAGATTTACGCTTAACCATGGTAAATAAAATATTTACCACAGTAATTATTCAAAATGTCTAAAAATAAAAGTTACCTATTTACAAAGTTTGGACATCCTGATTCCAAATATGGAATCCATTTTTCTAAATTCAAAACATAGAAGTGGCAGAAATTAATTTAAAATTAATTCCCGCTGTCAAAACAAAAAGCGTGTTTTTAAGAGATAATAACTGTCAAAAGATTGACACTTGTTTATGTTCGGTTTAATTGTAAAATTATGTCCAATGACCAACATTATATTAAATGGTAAAAATATATTCTAAATATACTTTAAAACCACTCAAATTTATAATTTATCACTATTAATTATTTTGATTAAAAAAGTTGTTTTTAATTAAAATTTAGTAATTTTCACTATTCATCAAAATATGAAAGTTATCCGAAAAGTACCAAAATTTCATCTTAGGATAAATTAAATATTCTGAATCCAAAAATTAAGTCCATTTTGAAATATAATATATATATATAATTTCAAAAGGTAGGTATTACTATTCATAACGGCTAGTTTGATTGGTTGTTAGAACTCGGTGTTGCGTACAACACATGCTATCGCATTATTCAAAGAGAAGCGTACCGTAGAAGCTTGGGGTGTTACATTTCTTATTAATGTATTCTCCAAAACTATCACCTTATCACTAAATAAATATTCCTGGTTATTAGCAACATTCAACATATTCTTTCAAATCCTTAAAGTAAAATTACTACAATATATAATCCATATAAATTTAATTATTCGTAAAACTAGAATATCGTTGATAAAATATATCTAAAACCTAATTAATATATCCAAATATAAAAAGTTTTTTAATCATTTCACTCTAATATTATTAATATAATAATATTGACCTTGACACGTTAGATTTTTCTAAGGTATATTCCCTTGATGATTGGGGAATTTGTTTGTGTAGTGCCCTGTCTCCTTACGATTGAAACACTGAATGATAGAGTTTTCTTTTTCACCCTTGAATTCATGTTCCTGATGGAATTTCTCTACAAACTTTGAGGAAACTCGTGTTACCTTAAATAACATACCATGTTTTTTCATTCCATAATTAATAAATGTGTGAAAATCCTTTTTTCTCTTCTTACATTTATCCAATTTTTTCTATTTTTCCTTCTCCTTATCTTGATTTTATTAAAATCTATAAGACATGGATAATTATTTCTCTATCTTGATAGAACATAATATTATATCCTCATATGATGAGAATGTTTGAGATACTATTTCACTTAGAAGTATTGGATTTATCCCATAATAGAAATGGTTAATATTTCTCTTTTGAGTATGTACATTGTTCGAAACATGCTTTGTTAACCATGTAAATTTAGCTTCATACTTAGAAACATATTCATCTTATTTTTTTATCATACAAAAGAATTTCATATCCATATCCAGTCATTATTCATGAGTAAAATATTTCTCCAAGGATAGTTCTTTAAAATCATTCCATTCCATACTTCATATTTCCTTATCTTCTTTAGTATTTTGAATCAATAACCCTCATTGATCTATATCCCTTGACATATGATAAATTTACAAGGTATAATTCTCCCTTTCACTACTTCCTAGAGTGAGAAATATCTTCTCTAAAGAACTTATCCATTTCTTAGCTACAAATGGATTGGTAGTTGTCTTGAATGATGGAGGTTTCTGGTATATAAAGTGGTCGAACATAGTTACACTATGTTTTAGATTAGAAGGCTACTCCATATGGGAAAGGTTATTGGTCATAACCTCTGTAAGCTACCCCAATATAGTTATAATTTTTTCAGTTCTAGCTATAGCTCTATCTATAGCTACAACTCTAGCTCCAGCTTCATTATATATCCTAGGAAGGAAATACCTACATGATTTATGGGTATTCATATGTTTTACATTCCATATTCTAGGAACCATTTCTACACAATGGAATAAACTACATTATCTCTTAATTTTTTTAATCATAATGTATAATTTCAAAACTAGAGAATCACTTAACATAAATAAAAAAATTTATGCATAGTAAACCATAGATTAATAAACTTGGTTTCTTAGTAATATTCTCAAAGTAATTCATAGGGTTATGTTGCCAAATCTATTTTTGTTTTAATGTATTTCATAAGTTTTCCACAAAATTTGATCTAATACCAACTGTAAATACCCCAACCTTAGTAGTTCAGAATTGATAGTTACTATATTATAATGGAACTATATATAATAATTTTCATCACAAAGTATAAAGTAGTTTATTAGTCTTAGTTAACTTCATACATACATGAATTTAAAATTTAGATTTGAAAACATAAAATACAATATGGAATTTTATTCGATAAAATCAACAGACAATTTAGAATATTACTTTGTATTAGTCATAAAACACTTCCTATTATCCTTGGTCAAATAATCCAAATAAAGGGGTGATATTAGATTCTCAGTATGTGTATTTTTATAGAGGAAGCTAAATAAGGCATGAATAATATGGTTGGAAATAAATGATAATCCAATAATTCAAAAAAATCACATGATATAGAAATTATCCATAAATATGAAAACTATTCTAATAATCACATGGTCATCAAAAAATGAGTTCATAATAAAAAAAATCATAACTTCAGACATTTTAATCATTTCGTTGAGTCCTCGTACCAAGACATCTATACCTTCAAGGAATTTTAGCAAGACATCTTATATAAATGGGTAATATATCGCCAAAATACCTTAGCATGTTTGTTTTATGAGACCAATTGATGCATTATGGGGATATATTACTCCATACACTACCTATCAATTAGTAAATCCATTTCATTCCACATTTGAATAAATAACATGAGAAAATCATTTATGTTAAAAAACAATAATTTTCCTTAATAGAAAAACTAGAATATAAAATATAAATACTTTCCCCAATAAAATTGATCATAAACAATCTATAAATATATTTTAGATGCTATCATAGTATAATAACATTATTAAATCATAATATTCAAAAATGGATGTTGATAGTGATGAAAATACTTTAAAAATATCATTGGAAATGTTTTTTGAAAAATCACTTTGAAACCACTTATTTAAAAACATATCAAATATAAAAGAAAGAATTTTCTTTAAAAAAACCTTGTAAACCTATAATGGAAGCCTCAAATAAAATATTATTTAGGAAGGAAATAAATTTCATTCATTCCATATAAGTTAAAAAAAATTCTTTTCACACTGTTGTAAAAAGGTTAAAAAGTACCTCATTCGGAAAAAGATAAGAAGATTCCTTGCAATCCATTTTGTAAAAAAGGAAAAAAAGGGTAAAATTTCCATTAAAAACCATTTTTATGGTAATAAAAATATTATTTAAAAAATATATGGAAAATTTGGATATCGATGGAAATTATTCCCTCAGTGGGGACTTAAACATAAACTATCCCAAATAATGTTGAGATATTGAAATAAACCCTTACATTAGGATCAACGTCCCTTATATGTGCTTGAAACTCCTATATAAAAAAATATAGATTTATTATTAATCACTTATATAACAATACGAATATGTAATGACCCATATATTATTTATGTAAAAATATTTATCACCTATTTATTAACAATTATTTGTTATAATTGTTGTTCCATGTAAAAATTGGTTCCTTTTTCATATATGTTTTTGTTCAGTTGTTTCGATCCATGTATATTTATCATGGTTCCATAAATACCAAAATTTTATTAATGATACTATTATAATATATATTAATTATTTATGTATTTATATTAATCCATAAAAGTTAGATATAGACAAATAAATTACACCATTCGTGGAGACGGTAGGTCGTACAAAGGCATGAACATTGTTTTCATTTTTAAATGAATATAATTAAGTAAAGGTAAATAATGATTCACCTATATGAATAATAATTAAATAATATAAAATCAAAACTACTTATCAAACCCATACTTATTACTATGCATCTAAAAGATAAATGAAAACTGAATTATATCGCTTCATGGAGGTGGTAGTCAAAACGTATACTTAAGAAATGATATCATTTCTAAAAGGTTTGAAATATAAGAAATTAGATATTACATTATCATTATATAAGTATATTTATGATATAAATATCATATATAAACATTAAATAAATAATATTTCCTATCCAAATTAAGGTAATAAAAATGAATTGTATCGCTACGTGGAGATGGTAATTCGTACGTATGCACAAGTGGTAATTTCACTTCCAATTTAATGGGAAAGAGGGTGGATAATGGTGATTTAAATATAATGGTAAAATTTAAGTATATTTAAGATACTTATGTTACCATTTTATGAAAAATACCGTAGATTTAGAGGAGTAAAATGAATAAGTAAAAAAGAAATAGATTGATTATGGCGATTACCTCTTCTTTGGAAGAACTCCTTTGGATATCCTCTTACGGGTACAAGGGTTAATCTTTTGGGTTGATAAACACCTATATAAGGTATATGAGGATGTTTAGAAGGAATTTATTTAGATTTTGGTATATCTACAATTCTTGATATGTTGTTAAAAAGTAAGGGAGGAGGATCTCATTTATAATTGAGGTGAGGGCTACCTTTAGAATTTCATAAAAGATTAAATTATAATAAAGTCATTCTCAAGAAAAACTCATAAAAATTTCCATGTATTAAAACCCATTGTATGATATGGTTGAAATATAATAAAAAAATAAAATTTTATAGGTTTTCATGATTTTATAAACCTTATCTTTATGTTTAACCTCTTAATTAACCTATTTCATAGGGTTATAATTTTACATATAAGGTAAATATTGACCATAAATGGAAAATAGGTGAAATTTTTAACCATATATTACATGATTTTTTCTCTTTGAGGATTTTCATTATTTTTAAATAATTTAATAAATATTATTTTGATAAATTATCATTAATGTCAATTTTGACACTGCCCATCTAATTTGACTACAGTTACATCATGAAAATGTTGGATTTATAATATAATTAAATCAAACATCACTAATAGGTCATATTCATCTAAAAAATACTTTAATACTATAAATACCTCAAATTATATGGTTTTTAATTTTTTTAATATCTTTTATTTTATTTTTCTATTAATTGAATAAATATTGTATTAGCATTGCACAAGAATTTAAGGTAATTATAAAATGAATGAAATATATAAATTAATAATAATCTTGAATATAATTTCATTAAGAACTAAATTTACAATTATATTTGTTCATAAATTTTTTCCCTATGTAGACAAATATTATATACTTAAAACTAAGTGAGTAACGTTTTTGTAACTTTCATTGATTTAAATAGTATATTGGTCATTTTCATCAAAAAGTGTCCTTTAAACATATTGATTTTGTGTATAAGGTGATAAGGTTTAAATTACCTTCATCAAATAAGAATTCATATTATGTATTACGACATTATCACTTAGTTTTAACCTAGATTAACCAGATATACCATTTACCAAGGGGATAAATTATACCACATCTACTATTCATATTGTCAAAATATAAAGGGGGAATATTTACCAAATTCAAACCTCCTGATTCAAAATTTGGAATCCATATTATAAAATTAATTATCTATATGTTTAACAAATTAATATTAAAATAAATCTGAAAAAAATGAAAATCATATTTCTAAAAAAATGCATTTTATGTCTAGAAACGTTTTTATAGAAAATTCAATCTTGAAATTTATTCCAATGAACTTAATTGGATTATTAATAATATAAAAATAATAATTTTAGTTTTAAATCATTCTAAAACATTAATTTATCTTTTTAACTATTTGAAACCAATACACAATTTTCAATAAAAATATATATGTTTCATTATTCACTAGAAATAAATCTCTAAAAAAATACAAAAATTTCAGTCTAAGAGAATTTTGATATGCTGATTTAAAAAATTATATTTTATTTAATAAAATAAAAATAGTATAAGATCAACAAATTAATTATAATATTTTCTCACAAAAATCAATAATAATCATTTTTGAAGAAAACGTATATCAAAAGCATAAAATTACCTTACTGAAAAATGAGTACATATTTTATAAGCACTAATAAATTAATTTTTATTGATTAGTTACTTTATATATATTTCATAAATTCATTTTATACTTTTCATACCCACCAATTCAATGTCTAGGATATAATTTTTACAGTAAATAAAAAAATGTAGTATATTTCATTTCGTTTAGACTCAGTGTTGCTTGTTGGGTTTGATATCGAGAATTGTACTATTTTAAAATCTCGGGGTGTTGAAATTCATGAAAAAATGTTATCAGATATTAGGTTTGGAAGAGTGCCTTGGTTTCAAAGTTCCCTTTGTTAATTTGGTATGTCTGATTGGTTGAAGTTGGGATTATCGGGACATGGGAGGCAGGTCTGTGGCAGCCTCAAGAGCTCTTTCTCAAATGGAGACTCGAGTTTCAATTTGAAGTTAGGTTTCATGTATTTTTTTATTTTTGGTCTATTTTATGTTGTGTTGATGTTTTTTAAATTTTATTAATTATGGGTAAAATTTTTAATTGATTCTTGTATTTTCATGTTCTAGATCATTTATTACCTCTCATAGAGCATAATGGTTTTAGTATTATATGGTGACTCAGGTTGTCACATGAAGGTATGTCAATTGTTTTTTTATTTATATTTATTTATCACATAATCCAAGTAGATGTTATTTAAATTTTAGTTATGTTTATTCTTGGACACATTATCTCTATGGAGTTTTCTATGGAACAAGGTTTTGTTTCTTGTGAGGGCATTGAAGGAGTGAGTGATGGACTGCTTTGTTTAATTTTATTTAATATTTCTATTCTATTTTATTTTTATTATTGATTTATTTGGTGGGAATCCAACTTTGGGATGGGTCATACCAGTATTTTTATTGTTTTTAATTATGATTTTATGGGTGAAATAATCCTCAATGGTTTCTTATGATACCATTAATTCTTACCATTAACCCAAGTGGATCAAGATCACCCCTTGGGTATGTCACGATCTTGCTCAGGAATTTTATGGATGGAATGATTGAGTTTGTTCATGACACACAAGGTCACACATATTCCTACAAAAGGATTCTTGAGTAAATAGTTTCATGATATAACAACTATCAGGGTGGAGAAAGTAAAATGGAACCACTATCATAAGGAATTAATATATCTGAGTGAATGAAATTATAAAAAGTGTAAAAAATAAGTTATTTTATAGTGAAAATTATAGTGGAGGGAACATAATGTACTAACAAGAAGATGAATAGAGAACTGGTAGATAGATTATATGCATGGTCACTTCTTACACGTCAATTAATTAACCAAAACAATCAACCCCCACACCTTTATAGCATGTTTCCCCCTGACCAAAGTGTGAATTTTTCATACTATAGAATCCCCCACAGCCTAACCAAACCTAAGGCTCATTCCTCATCCTATAATGAAATGATTAAAACCATAGAATAATCCACTCACACCTATGAGATCTAATATTTTACCTATATAACAATTAAAAATATTTGGGGACTTCCCCACATAGAGAATGAACACATAAAATGATAGTCGTATTGATGGATTTGTCAGAAGATGGAGTATACTGTCTTATATTATTGCAACAAAACTTGAAGAACTTATAATATAACCATTGGATTTTGTTATGGTGATGTATATAAATTGAATTTGAGTCTTTTGAGGATAAGTAGTGAATTAAAAGTTCTAAAAATATGATTGTTAGTGAAGTATTGATATCATATCATTACTTTTGAGTTATCACATTTTTAATTTTCATAGTAGTGTGCTATGATATATCATCTATGAGGATTCCATTGTAATGCTCTTAGTTTTTCTGTTGTATAAAATATTTTATTGATCCCTTATGATTAAAGAGATTCTATGTTTTGAAAACTAGATTTTATGGTCAGGTTGATCGAGGGATTTTAGGGAAAGAAAGACAAAACTCGTTTGAAAGGGTTATAGTTAATGAATTTCATTATGTTTGATCTTGTTGAGTTTAATCCATCTTGTCAATAGATTTAAAGGATAGGAAGATAGAGTATCTGGGCATGAGATACTATTATCATCTAATGGTTTAATATTTGAGGATGTTCTGGGCATAGAATGGTGATATATTGATTAGGTTAATAGATCCATCTACCAATTTGGTTAAAAGTGATGGATTTTTTTCAATTAGGAGAAAATTAGTGAATAATATCATTTACAAGAGTGTAAGGATTGTTATCCTTAACTCAACACAATATTGTTACTTTGTTTTTTTAATTTTAATTTCTACTAAACCCTTTTATGTTTGTCAGATAATAGTTTAGATTTTAATAGATTTATATTACACTACTTTTATACTTTTTATATTTTTATTAGATAAAAATTTATATTTTCTGGTCATCCTAAGAATTGAGTGAAATTAAAATTTCTAGTCATGTTTTAGACTATAATTCACCCACCACTCCTATAGTAGTGTAACATCAAAATTATTTTTGACCATTTCTTTTTATCAATGCCAAACTCTAGTTGTATTTAGAGATTATTCATATTTTTATCTAATACTAACACTTGTTATTAGATCCAGAGTCAGCCTAGATGTAATTCGGATTGTTATTTTTATCTGATCTCAATACATGGTATTAAGGCTTGTCTCTATAGTTGGGTTTGTCTCATTACTTTTAAAAACTTATATATTGAATATTTGAATATCAGATAACATATTTTTATTATCAATCCATTTTATTATAAATTATAAAAAAATTCTTACACTATCTATATAATAAATGAAATATATTTTTTTGTCATGGTTGGACACAAGATGATAACCCTTTAGAATTTAAATCCAATTAGGCTACCAACATAGATGATGTGGACTCAGAGTATTTGATACACCACATAGAAACATATATGATCAATAATGGTGTATAAAATTATATAATGCATATTAGAAATTATAAAATTACTATGAAAGTTTTTATTGTATTTACTCATGTTGAATGAGTAGAATATATTGTAGATTTTCAGTTGATATATAATATAATCTATGTAATTATAAGGAATACCTACATTAATTTATCATCATATTGAATTACTAGTGGAATTTCAAATAATCAAGAAGTCTCACATTTTAGATCATCAAATATTCATGAAACATAACATAATATGATCATAGATAATTATCAATGTTTCAACATTATAAATGGTGAACCTCCAGATTAGGTGCATCAACAATTGATTACGATTGTAAACATTCTATGTTCTCTAAGAGATAAATAAATAATAGATTGATTTCTCATTAATAAAATTATTAATATCATGCCAATGAAATCAGAATCCACATTAATGGAAATACATAATATGAATCATATCACGAAGATTGGTTTTAATGATTTAACTGGAACTTAAATTGAATATGCAGATCATTTAAAGATAGATGTTGAGAAAGAGAAAAAGAATAATGGAGTTACATATACTTTAAATTATAGAGACTGTAATTTTATGACTTGTACCTAAGAATTATTTCTAATAATTTCTTAGATAGTATTTGTCTAGAAATTATAGAAGCTGATTTTTATCATATGGAAAAAATACTATATAGAAGTGGAAACTTAAAGAGTGACTACCAAAATGATAGAAAATATATGAAATACATAATAGAAAATAAAGAATCAATAAACACAATTTGTTATGAATGTAATAAATTCAAACATATTCTAACATATTATCATAGATTTAAAGAAAATTTTAAATAATCTTAGTGAATTTTTAAGGGGAAATATAGAAAAGCTTTTAGAATGAAAAATAATATATAAATTTCAAGTGAATATTTGTTTACTTCTGAAAATTCATCAGATAAAAGTAATGACAAATCAAAGAATATTGGATATTATGAGAATGTAAAAGTACACAAAATGTGAAATGTTTTATAAGAAAATAATCAATATAGAGGCTTTATCTCAATATTCCTTATATAAAAACTTGGATGACTTTTCAAATGATGGGGAAGAAAATAATGTTGAAAGTTCATCTTCTGATTGAGAGAAGAGAGGGAAATCAAACAAAGAGCATATTTTCAATGTTTAATAATATTATAAAAAGTTATACTTAAGAAATACATAACTTAGAACAGTTGTTACTAAAGAAATGGAGGAGAATTGTATGTTATTTTCCGAATTGAATAAGTTAAAGAATAATGTTTGTAAATTATCCTTTGAGTATAGTGTGAATAATTTTTCCAGTTCTAAAGATAAGATGGGGTTAATAAGTCTTATAAAAACACTCTATGAAATATCCAGAACATAAAAATGAAGTTATCAAGAAAGAAACTAACATTGGTAAGAAAACATATGGGTATTCCAAGGTGGATAATGAGAATGTTAAAATCATGATATTGCTGGATAAAAAGAAATGTGAAGTTTTAAGGAAATCTTTCAATAAGAAAGACAATTCTGTATATTTCTTCTAAGATAAGAGTGATGTGGAAAAACATAAATTAGAAGTTGAAAAACATAAATAAATAGATAACTAACATTGGCACTAAGAGAAAATTATTTTAGAAATTAAATAAATAGTTGAGACACAAAACATGTTGTAATGGTGGGTTCCCAATACACAACAATACATTAATTTTAATTACCATAACATGTATACAATTAGATATTCATGATGTAAACTTACAATTATAGTGCTTATAATTCTGTGTCCACTATTTAATAGTAATGTACATAGATTAAATGTAATATCAAATGGATATAAAAATCTCATGATATAATGAGAACCTTGAGATACTTTGACATTGATCATAAACAAAGGTCTTATAGTCTAGATACATCTTACTGATTGGAAATAGTAGATGTTTGAATATTAGGTGATGGGTGCTCATAAGAATTGATACTTCTCCTCCTGAAATTCATACTTAGTGATATCTAGTTGTGAGATCATGAGGGAATGCCCGCCAATAAGAACCTCATATGTTTTGGGTGTCATTTGATGTTCTTACCTGCGGACATATGTAATGGTCTCCTGACATGAGATCATTGTCAATGTATTCCATTTGATCATGTACTTTGACGAAAGGAAAAAACCATGATAATTAAATTGTGTTGAGGTAGCTTATGGTGGGTGCATCATTGGTGGTATGGCATTGGTTAAATGGTTGACAATGGATTTTTAACTTCCAGGTTAAGGAAATTATATATCTCGGACCTTGTTGATCATGATGGTAGTACCTTCATAAGACCATGTCTGTGAATGTCGAGGGTAAATCCATCTATTTAGATCAACAAACAATAAATCAAGAAAAGGGAGATGAAACGAGTGTGTATCTGACTTTATGAGGTATTAAAGTCAAAGAGATTATATTAAATGATTCGCGTTCGTATGTTGGTTTTCATTACTATGACTATCCTTATATCTGTAGGGTCCATGATCGATTGCTAGATCTCACTCTTGGTCTGAGAATAGTATTCACTACTATCTAGATAAAGGCCTAGAGGGTCGTACACAATAGCATATTCAAGAACTTCTCTATTTAGTTAAATAGGTATATAGGATATGTTGGGGCCCACCACTTGGTTCTAGGTTTTTTCGAAGGATATACGATCATCAAAGAAATAAATATATTCATATTATTTATCTTAAGAATAATTGGCATTGAATTTATTTATTAAGTGTATTTATAAGTTTTAAAGTAAATACATGGAAATATTATTTGAACAAATATTAGTTTAAAATAATCAAGGTTTATTTAGTATTTTTTGGAATGATGAATCTTCTTAATGGCTCGAATATTATCAGGTAATATATTTATTATATTACATAAATGTGAAAATAATATAAACGGATTTTATGACTTGGTAAAGTAGTCATAGTATACCGTTAATTTAGTGTGGAATAAATATTTGGGTACCCGGAGTTTATTTTCGATATTTATTGTTTTACTATATATAGAAGAGAGAATGCTCGTGAGAGTGACTATTCACATCCTCTCTCTCTATCTCTCTCTCTCTCTCTCTCTCTTATTCTCTCAATTGCATTCTAGAAAGAGAGGCTCTGGATATAGGAGTACGGGTCAAACTCTCTCTCACGAATCGCAAGAAACGCAATGTGATTATCATAGGAGTGTCGAGTGCGTTATTGGGATTCCAAGTTAGAGCTCAGGGTTCGATGATTGGCATTCTCATAGTTTCCTAAAGCATGTATGGAAGATCTAGAGGAATTTGGATTTGGATTACTCGAGTAGCGATAGCCAACGATGAGAAGACGTCGAGGGTGGCTTCAGATCTAACCAGGTATTTATAGTTTTATTTTTGTTATTAAAATATATTCATGCATGATCCTCATACTTAAATAGGCTAGAGTTTCATTGAGGATGACGAAGACATGTTGACGTCAGTGGAAATTTTTTAAAATCCTATGTTTTGGGGGTTGTGTTGCACACTCGGTACCGTTAATTGGTATCACAGAAATCTGAAATGATTTTAAAACAAGAAAAAATAATAATTTTTCATTAAAATTAACAAAGAACGTTGTTACAATCCCAACCCCATTGACAGTGAGTAAATCCTATATCATATGGCCAAGTTACGACCATAAGAAGTTTTAATACGGATTTAAGACACATGTGTTGCTGGTGTTAAATTTGGAAAAAGCATTTTTTTGATAATTAAAATCAAGACTGGTCAGTGGTGATGTTTTTTATAAAACTATTCTATTCTGACCAACCATCGGATCAGCTTCGGACATCCCGACCGGGACATTTTCTGGTGAACGAACTCGGCCCACATTAGGTCATTGACTCTTCAGTCTACTGTCGTGGCTAGCCGCTCCACCAACCGGATCCAGTGAGGGGCCATCGTCTAGCTGCTTAGCCACCCACCCATGTGTTGGGAGTTATTGATTTAAAATTTAAATAATGAGGAGAGAGAAAATATTAATGGTTGGATTTTCTCAACATTAATGGAGGATTTTCTCCCAACATTAATGAAGAGTTAATTCCAAGATTAATTGTTGGAATTAATTATGGAATAACGAATTTTGACCGCATTAATGGAGATATGGGATGAGTGTCTATATAAGAAGATGCGGTAACATGTTTTGGAGTGTGGGTTGGCAAAGATGGAGCCACCAAGAGAGAGCGACAAAGGGGTTGCCGCGTTTGCGGTAACCGATACGAAGCGAAGATGGTGCGAATGAAGAAGAGGTGATGACGCCGACGATGATGGCGTGTCAACGACGACGATGATCGAAGACGCCGACGATGACGGTGCCATGTATCGAAAGTCCTCTTGGTTGCGGAGATCAAGCGGCGTGTCCCGGTTGCGATGATCGGCGGTACGGACAAAAATGGTATGTTCATGGTGTCGGTGTTGTGTTGTAAAAAAGGCCTTCGGGTGTGATGTGTAAAAGGTCTTCGGGTGTGATGTGTAAAAGGTCTTCGGGTGTGATGTGTAAAATTCCTTCGGGTGATAAAAAGCCTTCGGGTGAAATCTTCTCTCCTCTCGTGTGTTTCTTCAACGACAGCTTCCGCTGGGTGCCGGGCTCCGCGCCCCAACACCATGAACCAGTATTGCTCGTCTTCCCACTTCAGGCCAACCGGTGACCCTGTAGTACATTGGCCAGCACCATCCATCCAGACCCGCCCTCCATCACCGCACTAGACAGATCGTCATGCTCCACCACAGCAAATCTGGACCAAAACCACACCACCAGACCATCCTTCGTCCTCATACGGTGATCCGAGTAGGACCCCCCGCCCCCAAGCGGTGTCTCCTTCCCTTCGCCCAGCTTCTTACCATGCCACTCGCTCGTTGGATCCACCTTGCATCAAGTGTGTTACCACCGACTCTCCGCTGTTTGTAGCTAAACATGCTGCTGACCGCATCCTCGAGCCATATCCACGGAACCCTAGCTGCCTCAGCTGCCTCCTCCAGCCTCTTCGCTATCCTCCAGACAGCGCACCCTTACGCAAGTTTTCTACTGGACCAGCCGCCCACCAGTTCCTTCGGGCTGAGAGTCACTTTTTCTAATGTGCACTTTGGCCTAATCAGCCCTAAATATGGCCTCCGGTAGGTATTCTTGGCCCAGAATAGGTCTGGGAAGCCTAGAACAGTCCTACCCGGGGTCTTCAAGTCTTGGAAGGTCTGTGCGGATTCATCTAAACCAGTACTATCCTTTCTCCGTCTTTTCAGGGTGCTACTAATTTTAATAATCAAAATTTAATTTATGTTATTAATTAAATTTTGGTTTTAAATTAAATTAATAAAATATTAATTTTTGGTTTAAAATTAGTAATGCGGGTTAAATTATTTTATTTTTTGGTGTCAAAAGTAAATTAATTAATTTATTTATTTATTTTAAAATATTAATTTAATTAATGGATCAGAACCACATAAATATTAAATTAAAATTAGTGTTAATTTTAATTCAATAAAAACTCCCTCTATTATAATTTAATGCGGGTTTAATTTTTAATTTTGTATTTATTTTAATAGATGTGTTTAATCCATATAAGATAGATCATGAGAATAAGACCAACCGATGAATGTCAAGTGTTTTATTTGTTTATTTATTATAATGGTTTGTAATAAGTTGTTTGGTAAATGGAGATCTATGAGTCTTATTTTTCATTAAATGTATATGGTCTGGCATGTCCATTTTTCAGTTGTATTTTATACTCTCGATACCCCCTCGCCTACGAGCGCGTATTATTGTATAATGATGAGATGAATAGTGACGCACTTCATTCAATGTTATGGTGACGCACTGGACATGAGTTTGATGCATTGGACAGGCAGATGCTGCAACTTGAGTTGCAAGTGACACGGCTCAAGGTATTGGTCCTAGGGTCTAGGTTGATCCATTATTCACTCAATAGATCAACCCTTAGTGTTGGCTCCTGATCACATCATCATTTTATTTTTTTCATGGTTTATTATTTTGTCAATGTGTAGTTTATGCGTGATCACATAGAATAAAAAACAAGCACGCACAGATAAAATGAACATGTGAGATAATGTATATCTTCTAATGCATGGTCAGTTGTGAGTGTGATCATATAGTACATGATTTTGAATTCAAAAATTATTTTTTTCATCATTTTAATATAATGAACCCTTCCAATAAATATTAACTCATAACTACATTCCATCATCCAAATTTGAACAAAACCGGGTGTTCGGGGGTGCTCGTCATCCAAATTTGATGGTTCCTATTAGTACCAGGGAGTTGATATAAGAGTGGTGCGTTGACTTAACTGAAGTGGTAGTAAGGATTAGCCAAATATTACTTTTTATCATTTTAGAGGCAAACATTGGGTAAATCATGTAATGTGTTTAGTACCTAGGACATCACTCAACAAATCAAGGAACTGTGAGTTAATGCGCTTGACCAGATTAACGCCTACCTTGAACCCTCCAAATAATGGTGTACCCAAAGCTTGTTAGCTATAATGAGAGGTTCATGGATCCTTTCCAATAGCATACTCAAATGACAGAGTATTCAGATTCTAGCACAGAGGATTCATTGAATTCGATTAAATAGTGTGATATATTTAATGATCTCATTAATTAATCAAAATGCCTAATTCGACAATAAAGATAAAAAGTAATAATTCTATCATTAATGTTCAATGTTAGTTACGGTCACGACATGAGTACATACATGATATATCATGTAGTCTCATCTCTGAGAAGTCTGTGAGGAGAATCTGAAGCATGATATGAATAAGGTGATGATTACACTAGCATGTATAATTTCAAAGATGGATCAAGATCTTTCAATAGATTCATTTCTCATATCATTTTCACCTATTTACTCAGTTCTCATTTTAAGATAAAAAATGAACAGTATTGAGTAAATGCTTCATTACCTATTTAGGTTCTCCAAGCAAATAAGAATGTTAAAGAATGTTTAATCTTTAATTATTGAAGAGAAAAAATTGAAAGATAATGTGAAAAGGCCAATGGAATGTGGCAGACCAAAGGAACATTCACAACATAATTCAATGAAATTGGTATTAATAGGATTTTATTTTCATTGCATATCATGAAAAAATCTATGGAATCTTAATCACAATAAACTAATTTAAAAAATCAATTTATCGCTTCTTCTTTAGGTATATTCGTCAATATAACATGTAATGTTTCAATCTTACTTCATGGGTATTAAATACAATATTATTGTCACATTTGTGTATCAAAATAAATTAAACAAATATAAAAATATTACAAGAAGTAAGGAGTATTGACCAAGCAGCTGAGAAAGGGTGATTTCTAAGACATAGGTGAGAAATACATAACTTCTAATTTCTAAGTTAATGATTCAAGTCGAACTATTATGGACTATAACCAATAATTTTTTTCTCATTTGTCCATTAGAAACTAAGATACATTATTCCATGTTCAGGAATTGATGTTGTTGCTAGTATTTCATACTCAACTAATAATTCGGTGATACATGAATCATAAACAATGCTTGAGGAATATAAAATATAATATGTATTTACCCAGTTGTGGAAAGATGATTCTTTGTTAAGAAAAACTAAAGTTGACATCAAGGATAGACTAATAATGGTGTTTAGACTCAACTGATCTATATACCTTAGGTATTATCGATGTGTTTTGTTTGGACAAAGAAAGCTTTAAAAATAAAGGTAAACCATAAGTATTTTTTAATTAGTTCAACAAGTGAGAATGAACCATTCCAAGGGAAATCTAGTGGTAAACATACTTCTTTAGATTCCATTATGTTCTTAAGGAATGTTAAAGTGACATAAGTGATTTTCATGGTCAAGAGATATGAGTTTCCTTTGGTGGGCATACCAATAATACTGATGAATATCTTCACCAAGCAATCATCGATCAATATAATGTGGTGTGGAGTAATTCCCTAATTCACAATACCTTATCTATATCATGAAATTGATGTTAATTAGGAGGATCAATGATGAAGTCTTACATGTTAACATTGATAAAAAATATATAGCATAAAACAATTCCAAAACACATGTTTTATACACCAGAGTTATGATGTATGTAATATCAATGTTGGAACTTTCAGTAACATTCATTATATTTCGTGATTTGCTTTGAAAATAACATGTGATAACCAATAAACATACCCCAACAATCATGAAAAATGGATATCATATGTGTTATAGTATGATGGAAATCCATTATGTCATAAAAAAAGTGTCTAGATGCAAAGAGTTTGTTGAGGATATAAACAAACATGAATCAAGTAAAAACATTGTGCATCTAAAGTAATTATCTTGTTGATTGATTAAGATATTAAGTAAATCCATTTGACAGAATGGTGGTAGTCAAGTGATAGAGTACATTTCTATATAAGTGTTCTCATCTCTATTATAGAAAGTGGGATAAATATTGACTTTCTTTTAGTCAATGCCACAAATGCACATATAGTCGGAATAGGATCTAGTTCCACAAGTTCATGTGTAATTGGAATGTTCTAGAGACATATACTACATGGGAAGGTTAAAACCATAATAATGGTTTTTGAATTCATCATGGATGGGGATAAATTATTCGTTGTGAATAATAATTTCTACAAGTAAGTAGTATATGACAATTATATAATGTTGATAAACTCAATTAATATTCAATAATGGATTCCATGTATCAAAGTGTAAAGGGGATTATTATTTTGAATATTCCGGTTGGTATTAAAATTAGATTACACATGAATTGTACAAGCGTAGTGCCAAGAAGGAACAACTGCTAATACCAAGTCATAATACCTAAATACATTAGGATTTTACTTGTCATAGCTAATTAATATGATCATTTTTTTGATAATTGGATTTCATGACCACCAATAATGGAAGATGTCTATTTGACACAACCGTAATGGGATTGTCACGTCATAGAATTCTAATAAAGGGTGAATGTTACTTACATCCAGTTTAGGAATAAAGTAAGCATCTTGATCATAGAATATTCACATAGAATGAATGTTTTCCATGTTTCTAACAATGGTTAGTGGGAGTGCATTTTTGTTTTCAAAATAAAGTATGATTGGAAACATATGGAAAATAGATATTGGTCTTACCAGTTAGTTGATACTAGGATGAAAGTCTTTTCTCTAGAGATTGACTAAAAGTCGAAACCTAAGTTCTAGGGAACATGGTCTACTGAGGTAGATATAAAGGTTTCTTCGACCTAGTCAATCATACATATGGTGACATTATATTGAAAAATATAAGATGGAACAATTCAAGAGAGAAATATTTCTATTGTAACATGGAATAATCTCTTGAAGTTAACATGTCCAAGACATGGGAGGATATTAATGTGGTGAGTTGAAATCCATAAGGTTTAGTGATGAATTAATCATATATACAAGATATGTACATAAATTTATATTTACAATATATAATTTATATTAGAAAAATATCATTATTTCCAGAAGCACTGTAAGGGAAGCAGTCAAAATTACCCATTTGTACTTCGGCATGTACAAAATATATGCACCTGGTATGTGGATAATAAATGATACTATTTTTCAGGGGACACAACCCAATATTCCTTATATCCATGTGATATAATATCATTGTTAAGCTAAGGTTTTGAGTGATACATGATCATAAAATATAGTGGTATCCATACCTAAAAATAACAAGTATGTTGCAGCTACTAAGGTAGCTAATAAACAGTTATATGGAACAATTGTTTCCAGCTCCTGGAATCTCACCTAGGAAGTAAAGCATTATCATAATGTAAATTATTATATTCTTACTAACCATGATTTCATGTTTTTATAGTGGTAAAATTTGATATACTTGGGGATACTGTATCTTGATAAGTTTTACTCATTGAGGTGAGGTCACAAAAGCTTATTTTTCATGTGGTAGAATCTTAGAAGACCCAGCAACTAAATCTCTTACTCAGCAAAAACATGATCTTAATATTTTTAGAGATAGAAAGTATCATTATCAATTTGGATCTAGTTCAAGTGGGGGTGTTGTTAATGTGGGTTCCCTATACATAACTATACATTACTTTTGATTACCATATCATGTATACAATTAGATAAGCATGATGTAAACATACTATTATAGTGTTGATATTTCTACTTCCAATACTTAATGGTAATGCCCATAGATTAAATGTCATGTCAAAAGGTTATAGAAGATCCTAGGATATAATGTGAATTGGGAGATACTATGAAATTAATCTTAAACAAAGGTAATATGTTCTAGATATATCTTACTAAATGGACACAGTAGATGTTTGACTATCAAGTGCTAGGGGATCATAACCATTGAGACTTATTCTCATGAAATTTTCACTTGGAGATCTATAGTAGTGTGATTGTGAGGACAGACCTACCTATAAGAACACCCCATGTTTTTGGTGTCATTAAATGTTCCTATCTACAAACATTTTCAATGTTCTCATAACATGAGATCATTGCTGATGTGTGTCATTTTATCACGTATTTTGATGCAAGGAAAAAACCATTGTAATGAAATCATGGTGATGCATCTTATGCTGGGTGTGTCATTGGGGGTGTGGTGTTGGGTGAATGGTGAATATGTATTTGTCACTTCTAGGTTAAGGAAGTAATATATCTCAGGCCATGTTGATCAGGATTTTAGTACCTTCATATGACCGTGGCTATGGTATTCGAGGGTAAATATGTATTGTTAGATTAAGAGAAAATAAATTAAGAAAATGATGATGACATGGGTGTGCGCCCTTCTATATGATATATTAAAAAAAGATATTATATTACACAATGTGTATTCATAGGTTTTTTGTCCTTGCTATGACTATCCCTATCTCTTTAGGGGCTATAATGGGTTTCTATATCCTGCTCTTGGTTAGTGAATAGTATTCACTTCTATTGAGATAATGTCCTAGAAGATCACACACAATAGAATATTCAAGAATATTCCCTATTCAGTTGAATATGTATATAGGATATGGTGGGCCCCAACACTTGGGGTCCAAGTTTTACCAAGGATATATGATCACCAATGGAATAAATAAATTCATATTATTCACATTAAAAAGAATTGGAATTGAATTTATTTTATTAAATGTATTTACAAGTTTAAAGTAAATACTTGGAAATATCATTTGAAAGAATATTAGTCTAAAATATTCAATGATCATTTAGTATTTATGGTAATGACGAGTCATGTTAATGGCTCGGGTATAATCACATAATATATTTATTATATTATAATAATGTGATAATAATATAAATGGTTTTTATGAAAAAGTACATGAGTCAAAATATACCATTTTTTAGTGTGAAATAAATATTTGAGTATTGGAAAGTTATGAATATGAGCATTAGCCAAGTTTGTGAGGACTCCTTATGTGAATCCAGGAGACTGGAGATCAAATCCAGGCGGAGGCTAATTTCCGGGCATACTGTAGAAGTACTGTAGCAGGAACTGTGCAGAACTGTAGTAGTCGGAAATATTCCCCCGTTTGGGCCTTTAGGCCACTGATTTGGTCCCCGAGTCCTTTATGTCCTTTGAGCCACCCTAGAATTTGGGTCAGTAAGGCCTTTGGGCCACCTCAAGGCCTTCAGGCCACCTTAAGTGCAAATTCAAACCAGACAACCGACAAGGAATAAACTTTAGAAGAAGGAGGAGCAAGGAGCTTTCACCATAGCAGAAGCTAAATAGATTGTAAGAATGAGAGAGTATAAAACTTTCCATCGGGACAAGCCTGTGAATGCACCAGAAAGCCTAGATGATTAGCCATGCAAAGGTGGAGAGCTGATTTCACGATGAAGAAGTTGGGGAGGAGCAGTTCCAAGTAGTTAGTCTCGGTTGTATGTAATGTTTGAATCCTACATGCATTGAATTCCTATAAGGCCTACGGGCCATGTAATACTTACGCCTATGGGCCTTATAAGGGTTCCACCTCACCCCTTGAAAAGTGGATTGTCAAAATCAATAAAAAATGAAGGCCTTCGGGCCATTGGAGGAGTATTGGGAGGTTATTCCAGATAATTGTTGTTTCTTTATTTATAGAAGAGAGACAGATCATGAGAGAGACTATTCACTACCTTTATATATCTTATTATCTCTCTTTTATTCTAGAGGTAGAGCCTCTAGATTTATAATTTTTGATCGATCTCTCTCTCACACATCGCAAGCAAGGTGATGAGGTGATTGTCGGAGCATCGAAGGCGTCGTTGGGTTTTCACACTAGCACCCGAGATTCAATGATCAGTGTTATCATAGTTTCTTGAAGAGTGTGTGGATGATCTAGAACAATTTGACTTTAGATTGTTTGAGTATTGATTTCCAATAATGAGAAGATGTTGAGCGGGGCTTCAGATCTAACCAGGTATTTATGGTTTTATTTATGTTCATAAAAATTCATTATGCGTGATCCCCGAACTTAAATCGGACAACATTTCACCAACGATGATGAGTTCATGACGATCATCAGTGGAATAATTTTAAAATCCCAGGTTTGAGGGGGTTCCATTTTGAATTTGTTACCTTCCAATGAACACTTCTAGACTCAAATATAAAACTACTAGAAGCATTATTTGATAGGGAAATTATTATATTCCATATAGAGTGCATTTCTTTTCAAAATGCCAAAGAGGAGAATATTGGAAAAGTCTATATGCATTGAAAAAATTTCAATCATTTGGAAAAAATTAAGAATATGATTAAAAGGAACATGTAGCTCCTGAAAATCATATAATTAGAATTAATTGGGTACTAAAGGTACTATGTGAGAATACATTTGGACTTAAGAAGGTATAGTTTCCTCAAACATAAATTCAGAATGATGAAGCTTCTATATACTACAAACCAAAATCTTATATATTGAACTTGGTGACATTTATTTTTATCAAAAAATTCATTATTTATATATGATGTGATATTATGTGTAAGATTCAATCTATAGAAATATTTTTTTAAATAATAACTCTCTTTTCAAGGGAATTTGGTCTCTATTCAATTAATTTTTTTATTGAGTTTATTTTTTTATCTACGATCAATTTCAATGGAAGATAGGAATGTGAATTTAAATATCTTCCAAAACCATATTTAATAGAATAATATCAGGATATCAATATTTAAGATAAATTATAAATGGGTCCTTTTTTCTTATCCTTACCATAAATTTTATAAAACTCGTTGATTATATTACCTTTCATACCTTTGTCAATTCCCATAAATCATGTTTTATTTTGAGTATTTACTTTATAAGAGACTGAAATTTTATCTTGTATTACTTTCTAGTGGAATGATTTAGTTCCATTAATAATGTTTCTTTAAGGTGTATCTCATAGAGAGAATTTAATCTGTCAGGTGTTATACCTAGAGAGTAAATTATTCAGGGATAATTTATAAACATTATTAATGTAAAATATTTTAGTTTATCCATTTTTTAAAATATCATAGGGATTGATATAATAGAGGTATAATATCAAAATATTAAATAGAGTTTTACATCTCCTTAATATTTATATTTTTATAATATATAAAGGGGATAACTTTCAAGAAAATAATTTTTTCTTTCCTAAAGGGAGTTTTTAAATATACAAATGTTTTTGTTAAGATGAACTTCAATGGGGTATAAATGTGAATCATCAGGGAAATATTTTTAAGAATACCTAAGGTGATTTAACAATCTACTGGATTATAAACATAGAAACATTTTTCATCAAAAATTACACAATCAGACATTAAAAAGAGTTAACTATCTTGATTTTAATTTTTAACCCCTTTTTTGTTAACCAAGATCTATCCCTTCTAGTAATTTTGTGATGCCTTATGACTATAAAAAAGGATAATAGTTTTGAATACCTCCGTAATTTCCCATTATCTTCTTTCAAGGAGATATTCATATGAAGATATGAATAGATTAACGGAAATTACAAGGAATGTTATTGTTAAATTCTAGTAACATTTACCACATTCCATTTGTGTATATTGATTGTAAAAAAGGGGGATATTATTGGGTCAAAAATAATTTTGTAACCTGGTTTAGAAAATCAAAATACACTCATGATTTAATTGATTAGTTACTACAATGTTTTTAAATGTTTCTCTTTTTATGGATTGTGTTATCTGATTACATGTTTTGAGTTGCTGATAAGTGAGTCATATGACATGCATTGATTTTTTTTATTTGATGTTCTTGCATTTTAATAGAATACAGAGGATGAGAATATCATATTATATAAGTATATCTAGATTCATCATATGTTTCTTTATATTTTTTATATTGTTTTAACTAAACCTTAAGAAAAAAAATCCAAATGTTAGAGTTTTGTATGTGGTTGTATATAAATTGAGCCTGAGGCTTCGAGGACCAATAATGAATAAAAATTGCCCAAATTTTCATTTATAGTGAATTCATAATAAATACTCATTATTCTAAGTGATCACATTTTTAATATTTTTTCAAGTGTGCTAATATCTACCATCTATGATTTTTTCACTATAAAGCTCTTAGTTTTTTGGAACATTAATTTTCATATATCTTGTGATCGAAGAGATTATAAGCTATGGAAGCTATATTTTTCAATTAGGTTAATCAATGTATTCCGAGGATAGGAAGTTAGACCCCTTTTTATAGGGTAACAGTCATTAAAGCCCAGGGTACTTGAGCCTTCTAAGTCCGATTATAATGATCAAGTTCTTCTGAGGATCATAAGATAGAGTGTCTTAGGATATGACATTGATATCGTCTGATGGGTCTATAGTCAATGAAGTTTTAGTCTTGGAATGAGGATACCTAGATTAGGTTTATATATTCTCCAACATATTTTGATAGAAGTGAAGGATTCCAATGAATTACATGAAAATTGGTAATAGATACCCTTTATAGGAGTGTAAGGATTGTTATCTTTAACACCACACATTTTTGTTTCATTATTGTGTGTTCCATTTAATTTCCATTATACCACTTTATGTTTTTCAAATAGTATTTTAGATTTTAAAGAATTCATATTCCAATTTGATTATACTTCAAATACTTTTTTGGACCAGAATTTATATTTTCTTATTAGCATACACTTTGAGTGGGATGAAAATTTCTAGTCACATTTTAGACTACAATTAACACCCATGTAGTGAATATCAACTTTTTTTGGACAAATATTTTATATGGGTAGTGAAAGATTTATATTATACTCTATACATATATCTATGATGTGATGGATTACAGTTAGGACATGTTGTAACATCCCAACCCAGGTTCCTTGCAACGGGGCCCCAAGTTGGTCGGTCACATGCCCTCAAGCATGCCTCCATGTACGCTATAGGGTGTTGACTAGTAGTGAGGGTCTGGTAAGTCATTCGTGGAGAGACTATACCCTCTTTATCAGAGTAATGTAACTGTAGAAGAAAACAACAGCAAATAAGTGCGGAAGCTTATAAATCACCAGAACAATACCGATGTCACAAGATAGTCAAAAAAATAAATACAACACTCAACTAAAAGGGAAAACATGTTGTAACAATGAAAAGGAAAAGTGTCCATAATTAAACTAAAAGTAAATACATAAAGACACCATTGTGGGTCCCAAACCACATCTGGTTCCCTCACCCATGATCCATTCCCAACCAGCAACCTTTTCTAAGGACTTTCCCTTATCATGTCCTGCAACAACAAAGTCTGCTCGGGTGCCGATCCGGCGGCCTGAGTACGGTGTGAGTACAACTCAGTAGGACACCACTAACAAAATCTAAAAAAAATTCATTAAATAGATAGTGTATGCAATTCTATAAAGCAACAAGTACAATGCGCAATTAAATTGTTATCACATTTTCATTTATTCTATGTTTAAACACATTAAACACAGGTTTGATTTATGTCTCTCATTCATTTCAAAATTAATTATTTTCATTCATTTTGTGTTGAAATCCATGTCAACCACCCCAAATATCATTTGGTGTAGGTCCCAATACCTAACAACCCAAATCCCATCTAGTGTAGATCTCTATGTCTACTAACCCAAATCCCATCTGGTGTAGATTGCAACATCTACCACCAGAAATCACAAGCACTTGGATAACTATTAGAGTAGAACGCCATGTCTAAGCCCAAAATTCTCCATTGGTCTAGAACTTCATGTCTTGAACACACATTCCCAATTATTTATATCATTTATTAATTCATAAATAATTATTCACTTTAATACATTAGTAATCTTATGATTAGTTAAATACATCAAAACCCATTAGTTAACCCATGTTTAACTAAGTGAACAACTCATTGATTAATTATTCAATTAATTTATCAATAAACATTAATCTTATTATATAATTAATTCCACAAAATTAATTATACAAATAAAATTTCAAATTATCATAATTAATTCCACAATTAATTTTCTTAATGAAAAAATAAGGCGCACAATTAATCCACCATTAATTATCTCACTTATCCAATCCTTATCTAATAATTAATTCCCCCCGATTAATTATCTCAAACCGAACAAAATTACATATCTCAATTATATTATCTTAACCAATAAATTATTTCACAAAATCAAACATCTATTTTGAAAACTCTTTAGCCGCATGGTTCAATCATCTATTTAATGACTAAGGGGTCAAAAAATCAATTTCACATTCCAAATTACTCTAATTTAGGAAATAATTTATTAAGGGATGATAGAAAGTAAATAATCTCACAAACACATATCAAATCCATGGCTATGGGAGTTTAGTTTATACCACCTACCTCGGTTTGTTGACGGATGTTTTACCAGTTGAAATCCCCAAAATCTGAGTAGCATAATGATGTCGATCAAAATTTGGATCTAAATTCTTAAACAAAAAATTAATATCAAAGCCAGCAGGATCTTGAAAATATTGACCTATATTTACAATCCTAGATCTAGATCTCAACACATATATTTAAATCCATGAAAAAATTGGAGATCAACCATGAAAAAATTGGAGATCATCCATGAAAATATCAATGAATGGTAGAGTAAATAATGGAAGAATCATAAGAATTAAATCCACTTACCAGGAAGAGAGAGGATGTTCAATCTGGGATTTCAATCTTGAAGAACAGAGTTCGAATTTCCTTTCAATACCTCCAGAAATATTTGGGATCTCCTATAATTTTTCAAACCTGAGCCTAGGTCAAAATATATGGGTTTCAGGGGTTTGGGTGATTTAAAAACTAATTATCATATAAAACTATTCCGCACACATAATTTCACCTACCAGGGGATTATAGTTAAACAAACCGTGTGCAAACTGGGAAAACCTCACTATCCATGTTTTCATGGTTTGTGCACTTACCTAGGTTTGGGTGCACGGTTTTTTAAACTGTGAAAAAACCTTTAACAACACTCTAACCATATATTTTTCTTCAAAATTAATCCAAAGGCACCTAAAACCACAATTCCAAAGAAAATGTACTTCAAAAATACAAAAAATACTTGAATAAAAAGCCCAATATGGCTACAGTAAAGGCTGGGATCTTATAATCTCCCCACATTATAAAAGATCATCCTCAAGACGCACTCTCGAACTTCACTAAGATTCTAAGCCAAAAATATTGGTCCATTGAGCCCTCATGTATGCTTATTATTCCCATGTTTCCTATTGAACACATACATGTTTCCATAGCACACAAACTATTGGAATGGTCTTTCCCCGCAACACTTTCTCATTGCAATCTAGAACATCTATCAATTGCTTCTCCAAGGAAGAATCTATCCCAAGGTCAACTTCAACCACATAGATCACATGATAAGTGTTAGGGTGATACCACCATTGTTGTGACACTTGAAAGATTTCATGCATAACATTGTATTTATGTGGAAAAGATAATCAGTATGTCACCGACCTCATTCTCTCTAAAACATCAAACGGGCCCACAAACATGGGGGCCAACTCTCCCTAACTCCATAACCTACGATGACCCAACCTAGAGACAATTTAGGGAAAACATGACCACTCTCTATAAACACTAGGGTACATCTCCCCCTATCATCATATGAATGGTCTTTCCCCACAACACATTCTAATGTGCACTTTGGCCAAATCAACCCTAAATATGGCCTCCAAGTATGGTATTCCTGGCCCAGAATAGGTCTCGGAAGCCTAGAACAGTCCTCCACGGGGTCTTCAAATCTTGGAATGGATCTGTACGGATTCATCTAAACCAGTACTATCCTTTCTTAGGCTTTTCAAGGTGCTACTAATTTTAATAATCAAAAATTAATTTATGTTATTAATTAAATTTTGGTTTTAAATTTAATTAATAAAATATTAATTTTTGGTTTAAAATTAGTAATGCGGTTTAAATTAATTTATTTTTTGGTGTCAAAATTAAATTAATTAATTAATTAAATTTTTTTAAAATATTTATTTAATTAATGGGATCGAACGAAATAAAGATTTAATTAAAATAAGAGTTAATTTTAATTCAATAAAAACTCCCTCTATTATAATTTAATGAGGGTTTAACTTTTAATTCTGTATTTATTTTAATAGATTTGTTTAATGCATATAAGATTGATCATGATAATAAGACCAACCAATGAATGTCTCGTGTTTTATTTATTTATTTATTATAATGGTTTGTAATAAGTTGTTTGGTAAATGGAGATCTATGAGTTATATTTTTGTTAAATGTATAAGGTCTTGCATGTCCATTTCTCAGTTGTATTTTATATTCTCAATACCCCCTCGCCTACGAGTGAGTATTATTGTATAATGAAGAGATGAATAGTGATGCACTTTATTCAATGTTATGGTGACGCACTTGACACGAGTTTGATGCATTGGAAGGGTAGATACTGCAACTTGAGTTGCAAGTGACACAGCTCAAGGTATTGCCCCTAGGGTCTAGGTTGATCCATTTTTCACTCAATAGATCAACCATTTGTGTTGGCTCCTGATAACATCATCATTTTATTTGTTCATGTTTTATTATTTAGTCAACGTGTAGTTTGTGTGTGATCACATATAATACAAAACAAGCACACACATATAAAATGAACATGTGAGACAATAAATATCTTGTAATGCATGGTCAGTTGTGAGTGTGATCATATAGTACATGATTTTGAATTCGAAAATTATTTATTTCATCATTTTAATATAATAAAACCCTCAAATAAATAGTAACTCGTAACTAAATTCTATGATTCAAATTTGAACAAAACCAGGTGTTTGGGGAGTTCTTCATCCAAATTTAATGGTTCCTATTAGTTCCAGGGAGTTGATATGTGGTTTTCTAGAATAACACTTACCTTGAACCCTTAAAATAATGGCGTATCCAATGCTTATTGCTATAAGGATAGGTTCATGGATCCTTTTCAATAGCATACTCAAGTGACAGAGTATTCCGATTCTAGCACAGAGAGTTCCTAGAATTTTATTAAATAGTGGGATATATTTAATTATTTCATTAATTAATCAAAATGCCTCATTCAAAAATAAAGATAAAAAGTAATAATCTACTAGAATTGTATTTTTGTAGAAAATTTGATGTTATACAACAATGAATACTATGAAAAATAATTGAAAAATTAAATTTCCACATTGGGATGAGTATCAAATAGTAGTATAGGCCCTTGCACAAAATACTAGGATACAAGAAATTCTAGGTGCTAGTGTCCCTAGTATCTGTTAAGCTACCTCAGGAAGAATGTGTGTAAAAATGCTTACATGAGATTCTTGTATAAAGCATATGATGTTTATTTCATAATTCTATCATTAATGTTTGATGTTATTTACTATCACGAGATGAGTACATACATGATATATCATGTAGTCCCGTCTCTGAGAAGTATGTGAGGAGAATGTGAAGTAAGATATGAATAAGGTGATGATTATACTAGCATGTATAATTTGAAAGATGGATCATGATCTTTCAACAGATCCATTTCTCATATAATTTTCAACTATTAGCTCAAGTATCTTTTTAAGATAAAAAACGAACAATATTGAGTAAATGCTTCATTTCCTATTTTGGTAAGTTTCACCAAGTAAATAAGAATATAAAAGATAGTTTAATCTTTAATTATTGTGGAGAAAAAATTGAATGATAATGTTAAAAGGCCAATGGAATGTGGAAGACCAAGAGAACATTCACAACATAATTCAATAAAATAAGTTTTAATAAGATTTTATTTTCATTGAATATCATGAAATAAAACTATGGAAGATTAATAGAAATAAAATAACTTAAAAAATAAAGTTATCACTTGTTCTTTAGGTATATTTTTCAATATAACATGTAATGTTTCAATGTTACTTCATGGGTATTAAATACAATATTCTTGTCACATATGTGTATCAAAATAAATTTAACAGGTATACAAATATTACAATAAGTAAGGAGTATCAACCAAGAAGCTTAGAAAGGGTGATTACTAAGTCATAGGTGAGAAATACATAACTTATAATTTATAAGTTAATGATTCAAGTCGAACTATTATTGAGTATAACCAATAAATTTTTCTTATTTGTCCATTGGAAACTAAGATACATTATTCCATGTTCAGGGATGGATGTTGTTGGTAGTATTGCATACTCAACTAATAATTTGGTGATACTTGAATCATAGAAAATGATAGATGTGTATAAAATGTAATACGTATTTTCCCAGTTGTGGAAAGATGATTCTTTGTCAAGAAAAACTAATGTTAACATCAAGGATAGAATCATAATGGTTTTTAGACTAAACTGATCTGAACACCTTAGGTATTATTGATGTGTTTTTTTGGACAAAGAGACCTTTAAAAATAAAGGTAAACCATAAGTATTTTGGAATTAGTTCAATAAGTGAGAATGAAATATTCCAAGGGAAATCTAGTGGTAAACATACTTTTTTAGATTCCTTTAAGTTCTTAAGGAATGTGAAAGTGACGTAAGTGATTTTCATGGTCAAAGGATATGTGTTTCCTTGGGTGGGAATACCGATAATACCAATGAATATCTTCACAAAGCAATCATCGATCACTATAATGTGGTGTGGAGTAATTCTTTAATTTACATTACCTTATCTATATCACAAAATTGATGTTAATTAGGGGATCAATGATGAAGTCTTACATGTTAACTTTGATAAAAAAAATATAGCATGGAACAATTCTTAAACACCCATTTTATTCATCACAGTTATGATGTATGTAATATCATTGTTGTAACTCTTATTAACTTTCGTTATATTTCATGATTTACATTGAAAATAAAAGGCGATAACAAATAACCATATGCCAAAAATCATGAATAATTAATATTATATGTGTCACAGTATGATGGAAATCCATTATGTCATAAAACATGTGTGTAGATGGAAAGATTTTGTTGAGGATATAAACAAACATGCATCAAGTAAAATCATTGTGCTTCTAAAGTAATTAGCCATTTGATTGATTAATATATTAAGTAAATCCCATTGATATACTGGTGGTAGTCAAGTGATAGAGTACATTTCTATATAATGGTTCACATCTCTATTATAGATAGTGGGATAAATATTGAATTTCTTTTATTCAATGCCACTGATGCACATATAATTGGAATAGGATATAGTTCCACATGTTCATGTGTAATTGGGATGTTCCAGAGACATATACTGCATGGGAAGGTTAAAACCATAATAATTGTTTTTGAATTCATCGTGGCTGGGGATAAATTATTCATTGTGAATAATAATTTCTATAAGTAGTATATGGTAATTAGATAATGTTGATAAACTCAATTAATATTAAATAATATATTCCATGTATCAAATTTTAAAGGGGATTATTATTTTGACTATTTCGGTGGGTATTAAAATGTTATTACACGTGGATTGTACATGCGTAGTGCCAAGAAGGAACGATTTCTAATACCAAGTCATTATTCCTAAATCCATTAGGATTTTACTTATCATAGATAATAAATATGATCAATTTTTTGAAAATTGGATTTCATGACCACCAATCATGGAAGGTGTCTATATGACACAACTGTAAAGGGATAGTCACGTTATAGAATTTTAATAAATGGTGAAAGTTACTTAAATCCAGTTTAGTATTAAATTAAGCAACTTGATCATAGAATATTCACGTAGAATTAATTTTTCCATGTTTATAACCATGGTAATTGGGAGTGACATTTTGTTTTCCAAGTAAAATATGATTGGAAACGTATAGAAAATAGATATTAGTCTTACCAATTAGTAGATACTAGGATGAAAGTATTTTCTCTAGTGATTTAATTAAAGTTGAAACCTTAGTTCTAGGGAACATGATCTACTGAGTTAGATCTAAAGTTTTGTTATACCTAGTCAATCATATATATGGTGACATTGTATTGAAAAATATAATATTGAACAATTCAAGATAGAATTATTTCTATTGTAACATGGAATAATCTCTTGAGGTTAACATGTCCAAGACATGGGAGGCTATTAACGTGGTGAGTTGAAATCCAAAAGTTTTAGTGATGGATTAATCATATATACATGATATGTACATAAATTTATATTTCCAAGATATAATTTATATTAGAAAAATTTCTATTATATCCAGGAGCACTGTCAGGGAAGCAATCAAAATTACTCATTTGTACTTAGGCATGTACAAAAGATATGCATCGGGTATGTAGAAAATAAAATATACTAGTTTTCAGGCGACACAAAACATTATTATTTATATCCATGTGATATAATATCATATTTAGGATAAGGTGTTGAGTGATACATGATCATAAAATCAAGTGGTAGCCATACCTAAAAATAAATTGTATGTTGCAGCTACTGAGGTAGCTAATAAGAAGTTATATAGAACAATTATATCTATCTCTTTGAATCTCACCTAAGAAGTAAATCATTATCATAATGTAAATTATTAGATTCTTAGTAACCCTGATTTAATGTTTTGATAGTGGTAAAATAGGATATACTTGGGGATACCATATCTTGATAAGATTTACTCATTGAGGTGAGGTCACAATAACTTATTTTCCATGTGGAAGAATCCTGGAAGACCTAGCAAATAAATCTCTTACTCAGCAGAAACATGATCTTAATCTTTTTAGAGATAGAAAGTATCATTATCAATTTGGATCTAGTGCAACTGGGGGTGTTGTAAAAGTGGGTTCCCTATACATAACTATACATTATTTCTTATTACCATATCATATATACAATTATATAGGCATGATGTGAAATTACTATTACAGTGTTGATATTTGTACTTCTACTATTTAATGGTAATTTCTATAGATTAAATGTTGTATAAAAAGGTTATAGAAGATCCTAGGATATAATGTGAACCTTGAGATACTATGAAATTATTCTTAAAAAAAGGTAATATGGTCTAGATACATCTTACTAAATGGACACAATATATGTTTGACTATCAGGTGCTGTGGGATAAAAACCATTGAAAATTATTCTCATGAAAGTTTCACTTGGAGATCTATAGTAGTGTGGTCGTGAGGACAGGCCTACCAATAGGAACACCACATGTTTTCGGTGTTATTAAATGTTCTTATCTATATACATGTTCATTTTTCTCCTAACATTAGATCATTTCTGATGAGTTTCATTTTATCGCATACTTTGATTCCAGGAAAAAACCTAGGTAATGAAATCATGGTGATGCATATTATGTTGGGTGTGTCATTGGTGGTATAGAATTGGGTGAATGGTGAAGAAGTATTTTTCACTTATAGGTTAAAGAATTAATATACCTCAAGCCATGTTGATAAAGATGTTAGAACCTTCATAAGACCGTGGCCATGGTATTCGAGGGTAAATATGTCTAGTTAGATCAAGACAAAATAAATTAAGAAAATAATGATGACATGGGTGTGCGTCCTTCTATATGATATATTAAAAATAAAGACATTATATTACACATCGTGTGTTCATAGGTTTTTTGTCATTTCTATGACGATCCTTATCTTTTTTGGGGCCATGATTGGTTGCTAGATCCTACTCTTGGTTGGTGAATAATATTCACTTCTGTTGAGATAATGTCTTAGAGGATCACACATAATAAAATATTCAAGAATCTTCCCTTTTTATTTGAATATGTATATAGGACATGTTGGGCCCCAACACTCGGGTCCAGGTTTTACCAAGGATATACAATCACCAATGGAATAAATAAATTCATATTATTCAAGTTAAAAATAAATGGAATTGAATTTATTTTATTAAATGTATTTACAAGTTTAAAGTAAATACTTGGAAATATTATTTGAAAGAATATTAGTCTAAAATATTCAAGGCTCATTTTGTATTTATGGGAACGATGAGTAATTCTAATGACTTGGGTATTATCACGAAATATATTTATTATATTATAATAATTTGATAATAATATAAATGGTTTTTGTGAATTAGTACATTAGTCATAATATACCATTTATTTAGTGTGAAATAAATATTCGAGTTTCGGGAGGTTATTCCTGATATTTGTTGTTTAAATATTTATAGAAGAGAGACATCTCAAGAGAGGGACTATTCAATACCTCTCTATATCTTATTCTCTCTCTTATATTCTATAAGAAGATCCTCTAGATTTTTAAATTTGGATCTCTCTCTATCTCACGCATCACAATCAATGTGACGAGGTGATTTTCAGAGCATTGAAGGCATCTTCGGGTTTCCGCACTCGCACTCATGATTTAATGATCAGTGTTCTCACAGTTTCTTGAAGAGTGTGTGGATGATCCGGAATAATTTGACTTCAAATTATTTGAGTATTGATCTCCCACAATGAGAATTTGTTGAGTGAGGATTTAGATCTAACCAGGTATTTGTGGTTTTATTTTGGTGCCTCAAAATTATTTATGCATGATCCTCAAACTTAAATCGGACAATGTTTGACCAACGATGACGAGTTCATGTTGATCATCAGTGGAATGATTTTAAAATCCCAAGTTTTAGGTGTTCCATTGTGAACTTGGTACCTTCCAATAAATACTTCTAGATTGAAATATAAAACTACTAGAAGCATTATTTGATAGGGAAATTATTATATTCTATATAGTGAACATTTATTTTCAAAACTCCAAAGAGGCGATCATTTGATAATTCAGTATTCATTGAAAAAATTTCAATCATTTGGATCACATCGAGAATATGATTAAAAGTAACATGTATCTCATTAAAATCATATAATTAGAATTAATTGGTTACTAAAGGTACTATGTGAGAATACATTTGGACTTAAGAAGGAATAGTTTCCTCAAACATAAATTTAGAATGATGAAGCTTCTATATACTGCAAAATAAAATCTTATATTTTGAACTTTGTGACATTTTTTATCAAAAAATTAATTATTTATATATGAAGTGATATTTATGTGCAAGATTCAATCTATATAATTTTTTTTAAACAGTAACTCTCTTTTCAAGGGAGGTTGGTCTCTATTCAATTAATTTTTTTGTATAGTTTATTTTTTATCTACTATCAATTTAAATGGAAGATAGGAACGTGAATTTCAATATCTTCCAAAACCATATTCAATAGAATAATATCAAGCTATCAATATTTAATATAACTTCTAAATGGGTCATTTTTTCCTATCCTTACCATAAATTTTTTAAAACTGGTTGATTATATTACCTTTCATACATTTGTAAATTCCCATATATCATGTTTTATTTTGAGTATTTAATTTATAAGAGACTGAAATTTTATCTTGTATTACCTTCTAGTGGAATTATTTGGTTCCACTAAAAATGTTTCTTTAAGTTTTATCTCAAAGAGATAATTTAATTAGTCAAGTGTTAAATCTAGATAGTAAATTATTTAGGGAGAATTTATAAACTTTATTAAAGTGAAATATTTTAATTTATGCATTTTTTAAAATATCATAGGGATTGATATCATAGAGGGATAATATCATATATTAAATAGAGTTTTACATGTCCTTAATATTTATATTTATACAATATATAAAGGGGATAAGTTTCAGGAAAATAATTTTTTCTTTCCTAAGGGGTTTTTTTTATTTTAATAATGTTTTTATCGAGATTAACTTAAATGGGGTATAAATGTAAATCATCAAGGAAATATTTTTAAGAATATCTAAGGTGAGTTAACAATCTACTGGATTATAAACATAGAAAAAAATTTCATAAAAAATTACACAATCAGACATTAAAGGGAGTAAACTCTCTTGATTTTAATTTTTTAATCCCTTTTTCATTAATGTAGATCTATCCATTGTAGTATTTTTGTGATGAATTATGACTATCAAAAATGGGAATAGTTTTGAATACCTTAGTAATTTTCCATTATCATCTTTCAAGGATATATTCTTATGAAGATATGAATAGATTAAAGGAAATTACAAGGAATATTTTTGTTATATTCTTGTAAAATATTCCACATTCCATTTGTGTATATTGATTGTCAAAAGGGAGGATATTATTGGTTCAATACAAATTATGTAACCTGGTTTTGAAAATCAAAATACAATCATGATTTATTTTATTATCTACTATATATTTTTGCAATGATTCTCTTTTTTATGTATTTTGTTATCTGATTACATGTTTTGATGTACTGATAAGTGAGTCATATGACATGCATTGATTTTTTTCTCTGATGTTTTTTCATTGTAATGGAATAAAGAGGATAAGAATATCAGATTATATAAGTACATCTAGATCCATCATATGATTGTATGTATTTTTTATGTTGTTTTAACTAAACCTTAAGAAATAAAAAAACAAACGTTGGAGTTTTGTATGTGGTTGTCTATAAACTGAGCATGAGGCTTTGAGGACCAAATGAGAATAAAAATTACCCTAATTTTCATTGATAGTGAATTCTTGATAAATTCTCATTATTCCATGTGATCTTATTTTTAATATTTTTTCGAATGTGCTAATATATACCATCTGTTATGTTTTCACTATAAATCTCTTAGTTTTTTTAACATTACGTTTCATATATCTTGTGATCTGAGAGCTTCTAAGCTATAGAAGCTATTTTTTTCAATTAGTTTAATCAATGAATTCCTAGGATAGGAATTTAGATCCCTTTCTATAGGGTAACCGTTAATAAATCTCAGGCTACTTGAGCCTTCTGAGTCTGATTATAATGATTAAGTTCTTCTAAGGATTGGAAGATTGAGTGTCCTAGGACATGACATTAATATCATCTGATGATTTTATAATCAATGAAGTTTTAGACTTTGAATTCGGATACCTAGAGTAGGTTTATATATTCTCCTACCTATTTTGGTAGTAGTGAAAGACTCTTATGAATTACATGAAAATTGGAAATACATACCCTTTATAAGAGTGTAAGGATTGTTATATTTAACTCCACACATTTTTGTAAAATTATTGTGTGTTCCTTTTAATTTCTATTATACCAATTTATGTTCATAAAAAATAGTATAGATTTTAATGAATTCATATTTCAATTTGATTATTTGTTGAATACTTTTTTTTGATCAAAATTTATATTTTCTGATTAACATTCACTTTGAGAGGGATGAAAATTTCTAGTCACATTTTAGACTACAATTAACACCCATGTAGTGAATATCAACTTTATTTTGGACCAATAGTTTATATGGGTTGTGAAAGATTTATAGTATACTCTATGAATATATATAGGACGTGATGGATTACAGTTAGGACATGTTGTAACATCCCAACCCAGGTTCCTTACAACAAGGCCCCAAGATGATTGGTCACATGCCCTCAAGCATTCCTCCCTGTACGCTATAGGGTGTCGACTAGAAGTGAAGGTATGTTAAGTCATTCATAGGAAGACTATACCCTCTTTATCAGAGTAATGTACCAGTAGAAGAAAACAACAAAAAACAAGCGTGAAAGCATATAAATCACCAGAACAATTCTGATGTCACAAGATAGTCAAAACAATAAATACAATACTCAACTAAATGGAAAAACATGTTTTAATAATGCAAGGGACAAGTGTTTATACTGAAACTAAAATTAAATACACAAAGACTCCATTGTGGGTCCCGAACCATGCCCGGTTCCCTCACCCATGGTCTATTCCCAACCAACAACATATCCCAAGGCTTTTACCTTATCCTGTCTTGCAACAAGAAAGTGTGCTCGGGTGCCAATCAGGCGGCCGGAGTAGAGTGTGAGTACGAATCAATAGGCCACCACCAACAATGTCTAAAAAAATTCCATTCAATATATAGTGTATGAAATTCTAAAGCAACAAGTATAATGCATAATTAAATTGTTATCACATTTTCATTTATTCTTTGTTTAAACACATTAAACACATGTTTTATTTATGTCTCTCATTCATTTCAAAATTCATTATTTTCATTCATTTTGTGTTGAACTCCTTGTCAACCACCCTAAATCTCATTCGGTGTAGGTCCAAATTCCTAACACCTCAAATCTCATCTGGATTAGTTCTTTATGTCTACCAACCCAAATCCCATATAGTGTATATTTCCACATCTACCACCTTAAATCACAAGTTCTTGGATAACTATTAAGGTATTAATCCACGCTTAAGCCCCAACTTCTCCATTGGTCTAGAACACCACGTCTAGAACCCACATTCCAAATTATTTACATCATTTTTTAATTCATAAAGAATTATTCACATTAATACATTAGTAATCTGATGATTAGTTAAATACATCAAAACCCATTAGTTAACCCATGTATAACAAAGTGAAAAAACCATTAATTAATTCATCAATTAATTAATCAATAAACATTAATATCATTATATAATTAATTCCCCACAATTAATTATACAAATGAAATCTCAACTTATCATAATTAATCCCACAATTAATTATCTTAATGAAATAATATGGTGCATAATTAATCCACTATTAATTATCTCATGTAGCCAATCCTTATCTCATAATTAATTTTCCCAGATTAATTATCTCAAACCAAACCAAATTCTATATCTCTATTACATTATCACAAGCAATAAACAATTCCACAAAGTCAAACATCTATTTGGACAACCCCTTAGCCTCATGGTTCAATCATCTATTTAATCACTAAGGTGTCAAAAATTCAATTTCACATTCCTAATTACTCCAATTTAGGAAATAAATTATTAAAGGATGATAGCCAGTAAATAATCTCACAAACACATATCAAATCCACAACTATGGGAGTTTTATTTAGACCACTTACCTCAGTTTTTTGACGGATTCTTTCCCAGCAGAAATCCCCCAAACCTGAGGGGGATACTGATGTTGATCAAAATTCAGATCTCAATTCCTAAACCAAAAATTAATATCAAATCCATCAGGATATTGAAAATATTGATCTACATCTACAATCTTAGATCTAGATTTCAACACATAGGTTTAAATCCATGGAAAAATTGGAGATCATCCATAAAAATATCAAAGAACGATAGAGGAAAGAAAAGAAGAATCATTAGAATGAAATACACTTACCGGGAAGAGAGAGGATGTTCAATCCTGGATTTCAATCTTGAATAACAGTGTTGGAATTGCCTTTGAATCCCTTCATAAATCTCCGGGATCTCCTATAATTCGTTAAAACTGAGCCTAGGTAAAAATTGATGGGTTTCCGGGGGTTTGGGTGATTTAAAAACTAATTTTCATATAAAATTATTCACTGCGTATAATTTCACATATCAGGGGAGCACAATTAAGGAAACCGTGTGAAAACCGGGAAGATCTCACTATCCAAGTTTTCACGGTTTTTTCACTTACCTGGGTTTAGGTGCACAGTTTTTCAAACTATGAAAAAACCTTGAACAACCCTTTATCCATGTATTTTTCATAAAACTTCACCCAAAATCACCTCAAACCACAATTAAAAATCAAAGGTACTTCAAAACAACACAAATTACTTGAATAACATGCTCGATATGGCTCCAGAAAAGGCCATGATCTTATAATCTTCCCACCTTATAAAAGATAATCCTCAAGCCGCACTCCCGAACTTAACTAAGATTACGAGCCTAAAATATTGGTCCATTGATCCCTCATGCATGCTTCTTATTCCTATGTTTCATCTTGAACACATACATGTTTCCATAACACACGAACTATTGGCATGGTCTTTCCCCGCAACACTTTCTCATTTCAATCTAGAACATGTATCAGTCGCTTCTCAAAGGAAGCATCTATCTCAAGGTCAACCTCATCCACATCGATCACATGATAAGGGTCAGGGTGATACCTCCATAGTTGTGAATTGTGAAAGATGTCACGAATAACATTGTATTTCTAGGGAAAAGGAAACCAGTATTCCACTGGCCTGATTCTCTCTAAAACTTCAAATGATCCCACAAACATGGGGGCCAACTTTCCCTACCTCTATAACCTACGATGAACCAACCTAGGAGACACCTAAAGGAAAACATGACCACTCTCTATGAACTCTAGGTTTTATCTCCCCTATCATCTTAAGACTTATTCATACTCTGAGCCATAACTATAGGTTTCAGAATCAACTGCACCTACTCCAATGTCTCCTTCACAAGACTCATTCCCAACAACTCTAACTCACTCGCCTCCATACAACATAGAACTGATCTACATAGACTTACATAAAGTTCCTCATATGGTTCCATCTATATAGTTTTCTGATAACTATTTTTATAGGAGAACTCCACTAAAGCCACACGATTCTCCCAAGAACAACCATAATCAAGCACACATGCCCGCAACATATCCTCTAGCACCTTTATGGTATGATCTAACTTCCCATCTGTCTATGGGTCTAAAGACGTACTAAAAAAACATATATTCCAAGATCTTTATGCAAGAACTTACAAAAGAGTGAACTAATGAATGAGTCAAAATATGAAACTATAGTTTATGGAACCCCATGAAAACAAACTATCCCTTGAACGTACAGTTCCCCCAATTGTAACACTGTGAAGGTTTCCCTAATAGATAAGAAATGTGCTACATTTTTTACTATATACACAATAACCCAAATAGAATCATTCTTACTAAGAATATATTTAAGACCTAACATGAAATCAATTGTCACGTTATCTAACTTCCATTTCAGAATAGGCAATGGATGCAGTAAACCTTCTATTCATTGGTGCTCCGCCTTCACCTACTGACAGGTGAAACATCTTATCACGAAACATGCTATCTTCTTTTTCATGTCTCGCCACCAAAACTATTATCATAGGGTATGGTACATTTTATTTCACCCCAAGATGTACTTCCCACTTCGAGGAATGAAATTCTCGCCTGAGTTCCTCTCGCATACTTGAAGGCACAACAACCCTTTTTCACATATATGGCATCATCCTCATCTATCAACCACTCTAAAGGTTTCTCCCCCACCTTCAAGGATTTACCTCAAGGCTAAGCACTCTAGATCTTCTTATTTTATATTCCTTTTCCATCTCAAGATTTTAGACTCCACTTCTACTAAAACTAGATATATTTTATCGTGAATCTCCTAAACCACCACATTCATTTCGGCCAACAAAGTCATAATCTTCCACTCTACACTTGAATAATGTGCCGACTGAGTCTGATTTTTCTTACTTAAGGGATCATCCACACTATTCCCTTTTATAGGTGTATATTCATGTTCGAAATCAAAGGACTGCACATACTCTACCCATCTTTGCTATAGAATATTCAAGTCACGCAGTGAAAAGATATACTTTAATCTTTAGTGATATTTAAAAACAATAAACATTTATCCTATGAGATAATGCTACCAACACTTAAGAGCCTAAAACACTACTTCCAAATCAAGGTCATAAATGGGGTAATTCTATTTATGTGTCCTAAACTGTTCAGACCCATATGCAACGACTCCATCCCCCTACATCAACAGAACTCCAAGTCCTATCCCAGAAGCATCACAATACACTGCGTAATCCTCACCCAACTCGGGTAGGATCAAGATTGGTGTAGATGTCAAGCATTTATTTAATTCCAAGAAAGAATTATTGCATGATTCCATCCATTCAAACTTTGTCCCTTTCTTTGTCAAACTTGAATGTGGAACTACTAATTGGGAAAATTCCGGGATGAACTTCATGTAAGATACAACTAATCTAAAAAATCTTTATATATCAAAAACATTCTTGGGATGCTCCCAAGAAACCACTTCTTGAACTTTATCTAGGTCCACTACAACAACTTATTACAATATTATATACACTAAAAATTCTACCTGATCAATCCAAAACTGACACTTAGATAGCTTGAAGTATAATTTATTGTCTCTTAGAGTACTCAGGACGATGCCAAGATATTGGGGATGATCATCATGAGTCTTTGAGTACACCAAGATGTTGTCCAAAAACACTACCACAAACTGATCTAGGTACGAATGAATGATCCTATTCATGAATTTCGTAAACACTACTGGATAGTTTATCAACCCAAATGGTATTACAACAAACCCATGATGGTTATACCTACTTATAAAAGAAGTCCATGGTATATCAGAATTCCAAACTCTCACCTGATGACACCCTGATATCAAATTGATCTTTGAGAACCCACAAGCTCTCTTTAGCGGGTCAAACAGACCATCGATATGTGAAAGGGGATACTGGTTCTTCATAGTAATCTTATTTAACTTCTGCTAATCGACACAAAAGTGTAAACCCCTATCGGCCATTATTACAAACAAAACAGGTGATCCCCAAGATGACGTACTTGTATGGATAAAACCTCTATCCTCCAGCTCCTCCAATTGATACTTGAGCTCTAGAAGCTCAGTTGATGCCATTCTGTATGGTAAAATTGATACTAGATCAGCCCCCAACATGAGTTCAATGTTGAATTAGAAACCTCTCTCAGGTTTCAACCATGAGAAGTCTTCAGAAAGACATCTTTCAACTATACTAAAACTGTTGGAAGGAGGTCTTTCCTACCACCCTTATCATCTAGTAAAATACTAGAAATTTGGGTTGTGAGCTCTTTCATTTTCTGAGGAATTGGCCCTACTTTGATTTACTAGATATCAAACTCTCCAGATGAACATACTGGTCACCCTTAGAATAAAAAAAGGTCACTCTCCTGCGGTAACAATCGATGTGGGATCAGTATGCGACTAACTTGTCCATACCCATAATCAGGTCAAAGCATATCATTTCAAGGACATAGAGATCCCAAAGAAAGCTATACCCTCCAATCTCTAGTGAACATCCCTTTCATAAATAGATATCTATAGGTATCATCCCCAATGGTATATCGATACTCATTACTCATTTCATGGAATCCACCTCCACTCTCAATCCATTAATAAGATTTAATTTTATAATGGAATTAGAGGCACAAATGTCAAACAAGGAACTAGATAATGTAGAAGCTACTAGAATTGTAACTCTCACTATCGATGTACCAGCCTTTATCTTCACATGTGTAGGTTGCAAAGCATATAACTATCCTTCCCCTCTTCCCTATGATGTTTTCTGACTCCCCTGAGTAGCACCACTCTAAAGGTATAGGTACTCTTTCCCTGAAGCACCAAGTCCACTACCTCTACCACTTATTCTAGAAGAACTCCTACTGCCAGACATATATGGTGTAGAAGACCCCCTTCTCACATTCTAACTCTATGCAGCTGTTACCTTAGCACAAGTATTTATCTACAACTAGTAGAACCCCTATAGGTTTCCCATATTACCGCAAAAATGAAACTCCACCAGTGGTCAAGGATAATGTTTGTGATAGTGTCCTGGTCTACCGCACTGGTGAAAAAACACACGAGTAAAATCCTATGAAACATTTACTCCTAATTATCCATCTTTTATTCCACTATCCTAACTAAGGTTCACATAACGATGCTTCCTGCTCTTGGAAGGCCCATTCTTTAGTCTTCCAACGATAGCTACTTATCTAGTACTAAAATACTCCTTCTGATTCCCCTGAAAAATGGGGGACGGATTCACCACTTTTGAGAACTTCATCTGTCTAAATATATTCAACTAGGACTTTATTTCACATCTAAGTCCATCTTAAAATTGTTTTGCTGAAGTAGCCTTCTCTGTGGCCAAAACTGGAGAAAAACATTGTAAATCTGTAAAACTTTCGGCATAATACATTATGAAAATTCTTAACTGGGCCATATTCATAAACTCTGAATCCTTCTATTGTATCAGTGTCTTTGGAAAGAAGTACTGTAAGAACTTCTCAAGAAATTCTTTCCATAACATTTCATCATTATTTCTAGATTATACCTGAATGTCCCCCTAGCTCTTCTCTAACCCCCAAAGCATATAAGAAGCCAACTTGACCCTCCTCTAACATGGAGTCTCTAATTGGTCTAGTATAATATATGCATATTCAATCTAGAATTAATCTCCCTCATGTCCACCCTCTCCAGTAAAATTTATAGGGTGCTGCAGCTAAAACACCCTTGTGAACTCAAATGTGTTTTTTAGAACCCACCTTGGGTCTCTCTCCTTGAAGTGCATGAAATGAGAAATGTTCACTCGGAACATCCCCCTTCCTCTACAACTGGAACTTACGGTGCCTCAAGTTCCCTGTCTAGAAGTTCATTGTGAGCCATACCCCTCGGTCCTCCCCTCAACAAGCATCATGGAAGCATAATCTCTACAATTCCAAACACACATCCTAGGTCTCATTACACAACCTTATACCATTACGTAAGAGGAAAAAGAAATGAAAAAAGTATCAACATATCCTTCCCCCATTTCTCACCATGTGGTCAACATCGAGGTGCAATCACTACCCAAAACCATCCAACCCCTATGTCTTGGTTATCAAGGATAAACACATTCTCATTAATAAGTTTTTCATTTAGACACCCAATTATTCACATTTTGCATCACTTTTCAATATTTCTCAATTCATGTTATACACCATTCTCATTTAAATGACATAATAATGAAATCAGTTCAAGTTCAAAAGCTTACCCATAAAATATTTTCCCATTATTTCTTAATGATTCTGGTCACAACAACCCCGATTTCCTAAAATGCATGAAAAATCAACTCTCAGGACTCTTTGTACCATGAATCATCACTCAAAAAATCTCAAAAATATCTATCACATCACACCACAAGTGTTTCACCCAATGTGAAATAATATCCAACTTTAAAAAAAAATAGCAATAACAAAAATCCCACCCTAAGTACCCATGGTTCTACCCAATACATGGGTTTAAACCTCCCATGACTAAGCTCATTTCCAAGCCACGACTCTTCCTAGTCTCATGTCTACCTTTCCCAAACCATTAATAAAAAAGAATAAGAATGACAGAAAACTATTCTGATACCACTTTGTAACATCCTAACCCAGGTTCCTTGGAACAGGGCCCCATGTCGGTCGGTCGCATGCCCTCAAGCTCCCCTCCCCATATGTTAGTGGGTGTTGACTAGTGTGAGGTTCTGGTAAGTAATTCATGGGGATACTATACCCTCTTTATCAAAGTAAATTACCAGCAGAATAAAACAACAATAAACAAGTGCAGAAGCATATAAATCACTAGAACAAAACCAAGGTCACAAGATAGTACAAATAGGAAATACCATACTCAAATGAAATGGAAAACATGGTGTAACAATTCATGGGAAAAGTGTCTATAATGAGACTAAAATTAAAGACACAAAGACTCCATACTAGGTCTCAAACCACATCTGGTTCCATCACCCATGCTCTATTCCCAACCAACAACCTATCCTAGGGCCTTTCCATTTTCAAACACCCAAAATATCATTCAGTGTAGGTCTCCATGCCTAACACCCCAAATCTCATCTAGTGTAGTTCGCAACATCTACCACCCCAAATCCTATCTTTTGTATATTTCTGTCTCTACCACCTCACATCACATGATCTTGGATAACTATTGGGGTATAATGCCATATCTAAGCCCCAACTTCTCCATTGGTCTATAATGCCATGTCTAGCACCCACATTCTAAATTGTTTATATTATTTATTAATTTGTAAATAATTATTCACATCAAAACCTTAATAATCCAAAAATTAGTTAAATACATCAAAACTCATTAGTTAACCCTTATTTAACTAAGTGAAAAACCAATTAATTAATTCATCAATTAACTAATCAATATACATTAATCTCATTCCATAATTAATTCTCTATAGTTAATTATCCAAATAAAATCTCAAATTATCATAATTGTTCTAATAATTAATTATTTCAGTAAAATAAAAAGGCACATAAATAATACACCATTAATTATCTTACATAGACAATCCTTATCTCATAAATAATTCCACCGATTAATTATCATGATCCCAACCAAAATCAATATATCAATTAAAATATATCAACCCATAAACAATTTCCCCAAATCAAACATTTATTTGGAAATTCCCTTAGCCTCATGGTTCAATCATCTATTTAATCACTAAGGCATCAACAAGTCAATTTCACATTACTAATTACTCTAATATAGGAAATAAATTATAAAGGGAAGCTATCAAAACAATAATCTCACATATACATATCAAATCCATGACTATAGAAGTTAGATTTAGACCACCCACCCTAGTTTTTTGACGGATTTTTTCCAGATGATATCCCAGAATCAGAGTGACATAATCATGTCAATCAAAATCTGGATCTAAATCCTGAAATAAAAAATTATGATCAAGGGAATCAAGATCTTTAAAATCTAGATCTAGATCCACAATCCTAGATCTAGATCTCAAAACATAGGATTAGATCTATGGAAATAGTGGAGATCTTCTATGAAAAGATCGAAATAATATAGAGGAATGAACATTAGAAGCATTGAATGGAAATACACTTACTAGGGAGAGAGAGGATCTTCAATCTCGTCATTGGATCTTGAAGAACGATGTTTCAATCATGTTTAAATCCCTTAGATAAGAATTGGGATAACCTAGAATTCGTCAAGCCTGAGCCTAGGTTAAAATATAAGGGTTTCATAGGTTTAGGTGATTTAAAAACTATTTTTCATAGAAAATTGTTCCACATGCACAGTTTCTCCTAGAAGTGGAGCACGATTAAGGAAACTGTGTGAAAACCATGAGGAACTCATTGTCCATGTTTGCACAGTTCACACAGTTACCTAGGTTTTGGGTAAATTTTTTTCAAACAGTGCGCAAACTATCCACAACCCTCTATCCTTATATTTTTCTTAAAAATTCACCCAAATTCACCTCAAAATAAAATTCCAAAGAAAAGGTACTTCAAAAAAACAAAAAGTACCTGAAAAACGCACATGAGATGACTCTATAAAAGGCCAGGATCATACACATGTGTATTTATGCATGAGATGTAATGGATTAAGATATAGTGTGTACAGACAAAGGCTATACTGGATCTTTTTTATATTATGTCTTTATTGGGCATTTCTATATAGTTTCAAGTGAACACATATCAATGTTGATTTAGAAATGAAATGTACATCTCTTTCTCTTCATGGGTCATGGAGACACTAATCATTGTAGGCCATGAGTCTTCTTATATACCTAGATTTACCTTTTAGATATTGTCAATGGTTGTGGAGATGACTTTCTAGAACGTGGGAGGGTTGTTATTAAGGTCAATATCTTCTTCTTTCACTTCTGAGTCTGTGGAGACATTTTTAGATGAAGTTGGAAATCTAGGGGATTCTATCCCACTATCAGGGTGAGAGAGGCCATAATAAGAGAAATTATCATCTCTTACTACCACCATTTTTGTAGAGAGATGTCTGAGTAGAATTTATTTCACACTATTACTAGGGACAGGAGGGTCTAAGGCCTCTAGGAAATGGGTTTTCACCTCTACTATATTTATGGGGAGCAATAGTCACTATCGAGCATATTCCAGGGATTTGCAGGGGCATTACAAAATTCATTGGGGGATTAAAAATTTATATCATCTTCCACCAATGGTGTTTTGTCTCTCCATTTGTAGAAACTTGCTTCAACATATGTGGATTCATAAGACTTGATGGGGGGAGGGGACTATCACCATGTAGTATGTCACCCTTTCCATCGATGGGGTATTTCATACATTGGTGGAGTTTTTAAGGTAGCTCCATGTATATTTGGTGCAAGGGCCTTTTGAGAAGGACATTGTATGTAGTTTCTTTCTGAATTACCATAAACTGAGCATTGTACGTGAGATTCCCAAATAGAGCCCTGAGTTTGATCTTCCCAACAAGTATTTTCTCACACTTATCATACACTTGAATGGTCATATTTGTGGGAGAAAAATCTGCTTCTCAATATCCAAAATTTCATAGGGTTCAACTCAGGATGAAATTGATCCTAGAATCATTTTCAACTAGATTACTTTGGATATCAACATTATCAAGTCTACCTAAAACATATAGGGGTCTGATGTGTCCTTGGATGACCTCTTCCTAATCTTGTTCAGTGAACTAGATGGCGACATGGAATTCTGCTGACATGGTCTCCATTTGATAAAATTTGGTTGAACCAACTTTTGAATTGAATTCATGTGATATTTATAAGTATTTAGAAATTTCCTCTCTAAGTTCTTTTGAAATAAAGAGAACAATGAGGATTGATAGTTTGGATGAGACTACCATTGCATATTTCAAAATTTCATAATTTTTTTTCAAAGCTCGGCACTTCCCGCGGTGGGTTTTATTATGGACATGTGGCTTAAAAGATAAGGTGTTTGAGGTGGATGGGCATGGTGCTTGTGCAGAGAATAAGGGATAATTTACTTCTACTGGTGCAGGTTATGTAGGCCTTCTCCATTTCCTAGACTAATGAGATAATTGCACCCCCTCTATGTGGTCATGCAAGGAAAATGAGAATGATTGACCACTGCAGGGTTCTAAGAAACCTCTACATCTTTTATGTAATCATTGGAGAACTTTTCCATGGGTATTAGCTACATATATGTATTCTATGGGGATGCGATTAGAATATTGGCTCTGACCATGCCCATGTTGACCCATGTATCCCTAGTTCATGTGCATGAGGCCACTTGTTACCCAGTTTGGTGTGGGGAACTCATACATAGAAGAATATTCATTATCATAGAATGGGTATTCCAATTGTATCAATTTAATGAAACCAAAGATGATCTCTTCATTTGATGAATGTTCTATGTGTTGGGGTGTTTCCCATTCTTTAGATGTTGTAGGGGAAAAATATGTAATAGTTAAAGCTTGTATAAGAGTAGAATATGACTCCTCCTATTTTGTTTCCTCCTACTTTTTATGGTTAAATCCTCATTTGGGAGACATATCTGATGTCACCTTCTAGGGTGGTGGATCTATTTTATGTTTGCACATATGTTCTCTTAGGGTGGCATAAGATAGATCAAATGTTCCCAGAGACATCCTGTTGTTGACTTCCATCCATACCTCACCAGAAAATTCTTCCAATCACTCTCTTATTATAAATAGAAAATAGTTATGTTTTCCATGTACTATGAGGAGTTATATAAAACCGCCTATCCAAAATTGACTATTCTTTGAAGTATGTATTTGAAGATGAAGAAGTCATGGATATTATGAAACAAACTTCTATGGAAAAGAACTTAGTCAGGATAGATTGTGAGGTTAACCTCATTTTTCTTCTCAGGCTATGGTAGCTTGATCAGGATATTGTCCAAGGCTGTGAGAAAGTAACTGGGGACTTTTTCATTTCAGTATGATTATTCTTTATTCGTTAATTCCTCAAATCTTGGGCGAACTTGATTTCATTTTGCTTTTGACTGAGGGATATTTTATTGTTTTTTCTACATTATAGTAGGTGAAAGGCTATTTGGGACCTTCCTAGATACTTGGATAGGCATTGCTACTTTCTTGAGAGTGATAGCTAGAGCTTCTTCTATGCCTAGCATTTTTTCCAGTGATAAGGGAATGAGTCAAGATTTGGATCTGGCTTTCTGAATGGAATCTTCTAATCATTTTTCCATTTCTAGAAACTCATGGAACCTATCCAGATACTTCATTGAGATCAGATGAATCTGCATCTCATCTTAAAAATTTTAAACATAAATTTCTAGAAAATTCTCTTGTAAGAGAGAGATGTTGAGTGAATAGTTTAATCATTTCCATATGTAAATGGATTCATAAACCCTCTCATTTTCTTGTTTCTTATATTTTTTTAGATAGAGTTTTTTTTGTTTTTATTAGTGTTTAGATGAAATAATAAAGTATTTGATGAATAAATTATTTCCTTTCTGTAATGGATCAATCGGGAAGACTACTATAATAAACAAAGGCTATCCCTATCGTAGTTTCTACAAAATGCCTCATATTTTTTTTCCTCGGGTTGATTGTTAGGGACCTTCATTATACTAAATCGTGATATGAATTGCGTGAGATGATTTTTCGGGTCTCCTACACCGTTAAAGGTAGAGAAGGTAAGATTACCAAAATTGGGTGGGGGGAAAAGTGTCATCCACCCACTTGGGATATGGCTTCTTGTTAGGATGCAAAAGTGTGTGTCCCCCTTAAATGGCTTCCATTTGAGTAGCCAGGGACTGCATGATGTTAAGAATCTCTAGGGGTAAAACTATATGAGCTTCCTCAAATCTAGAGGGATTGGGTGTTGGTTGATGAGGTGACCTCTCCTTTATCTCCCACTAATTCTTTATTCCTTTTACGAGTGAATAATCCCCTTGGTGAGGGAGTGGATATCGCCAGCATGGAGGAAAGTCATGATCATTTTTGACTTCCACATTTATGTAGACCGAGATCATGGATCCAAATCCAATATGACACTCATATTCAACTCTTGTTAGTGGATCTGATCTTTCTAAATGTATGGTAGGAGGAATATTTAACTCATCCTAAAGACAACACCCAAATGAAATATTTACCCTAAGTAGCTTCCCATTGAGTTGTCTGAGAGTTTGTATCTTATTCTCATATTGTGAAAAATGATCCTCCAATGAATTAAATTTGATTCTTTAGGGTGTTGATTGTTATGTAGCCACACATTTACCTTTTTATTTGGAATTGATCCACTATAGAGGTGGAAACTTAATATTCAGAAGTGCCATGTTTCATAGCCTCCTCTAGTTCCAGATGCATGTAGCCTTATTTGGTGTATCTAGATCAACCTCCACTTGAGGTCGGTTTTTTGTGTTGCTACCCTCTAAATTTTAATATGGATCGAAAATATATTTCATGTTGATAGTAATGAAATTTATAGAGGAGTATCAATAAATGGTGGTTGTTCTATTACTTTCAAATCTATATGATGTTTTTTCACTGCTTATATTAGGGTCGTTTCTCAAACCCCTGACCATATTGGTCCATTTTTTCTTGCCACCCCAGTGGGATCAGATTTCTTTATTTGTATGCTCATCCTATCTTGGCCTATGACTAATGAACTTGAGGGAGTTTCCTGTCAAGATTTTAAAATGGGCCATGAATAGAATATTTTTATCTTGTGGTGGGAGGAACATATGGGATTCTGAACATTGATATTTACCTCCCATCCTGGAGAAGACTAATTCTCCATACAACAATGATGATGGAAAAAATGCTCCCAACCAATCAGTATTGGGGTTATTTGGGGAAACGATTAGAACTGACTGATCCTATTTTTGATGATCCAATGATTCCAATTAGTTATTTGATGACTCCGGAGATAGAAATTGAGATATAAATTCCCCCATCCAACCGATATGGGGTTAATATGGAATAATTTTTGATTTCTCAAGGACCCTATCTAGGGATGATGAACCTAGTGATGGTGATTGAGATATAAATACCCCCCATTCTAGTGGGATGTGGTTTATTTTTAGATGCTGATGACATTTCCTAAATCCTCCCAGGAGTTGTGGATCCATGGGGTAGAGGTTGTGGTAGATATTCCCCCAACCCGATGGGCTAGATTCCCTCCTCGACATCTACTATGGAAGTTTCTAATAAGTCCCATTTGACATGACACAACTATGATAATGTAGGATTTGGGTTTAATGGAAACTTAGGATGGGAGCCAAATATGAATCTATCATGTTGATAGAAAATTTGGATTTCATGTCTGAAATACATACTCACTCCTTTGAGGGCGTAGTTTAAAGATCTTATCGATATCCTATCCCTCTATTCGTGATGTCTTTGCATCATCAAAGCAGGTTCATTCTATTGTAGTGAACAACTAGCCTGAGTGTTACCTAGTCCCCCTGATTTCTCCAGAAGCTATGATATTATAGGACACCATATTTGAAGGTTTTTGTTGTTCTAGGGTTTCGGTGAAGTGTAACGCTCCAAACATTCCCCATACTCAAATATGGATTCATGATGTTACTTTTCTTATCAATTTTTAATGTTTTTTGATGCAATGGAAGCAATCATGTTTCATATTTTTGTGGTTCTTTTCTAGTTTTGGATCTCATGTAATGACTAGAAATGTTATAAAAAAATTCCCTTAGGATTTAATGTTTAATTATATAATATGGTTATAAAAAACACATGAACTTGTTTTGTTTTATAATATCCAATTGGATTCAAAATAATTTTAATAATATTATATTTTTATAATATACCCGTTAAACACTAATCACATGAGAATTATAAATACAGGGCTTCAGAAAATCTGATTGACTCGAATAAAGTAAGTGATAGCCTCATCCAGTAGGATTGCATCCAATGAATCCCATTTATTGAAGATTCTAAGGGAGATAGAATCACTAGGCTTTACCCTAAACATTCTCAAGGTGAGATATAATAACTTTTTCATGAGAAAAACTATTTATACGATATGTTCATGCTAATGAAGATCACAGACCAAATCATGTTTGTTGAACAACCACAAAAAAGACTCACCATCATGCACGCTACTCATAGGGCGTACACTAGTGTAACAAATAGATATGTATAAAGACCTTAATAATATGAATACTTATATTGTATAGAATAATTAATTTGTTTTCATTTTTATTGTTATTTTATAAATGATTTTTATTTTGTTTCAATTAAAGGAAAATTGAATTTTCGAGTAATATTAAAATTCAATTAAAAAATTTATCTTATTGAATTAATGGATTTTTGAAATAAATATTAATTTAATAAACTTTTATTATTAAATAAGTTTTATTAATTACAAAGGGTCATATAATTTTTATGAAGTGAAATGTACTTTTTATAGGGGATCAAAAAACTATAATTGTAAAAAACCCAACATTTGTCAATTAATATCACATCTTATTTTAAAAGTAAAAATTATTTTTTTTGAAAATTAATTAGATAAAATAAATATTATTTTTTGAATAGTAATGTTGATATTATCTAATGATTAATTTTTCATAATTTTCTGAGACAGTTGAATTTTCGTGTAAAAATTAAATACCGTATAAATATATGGTGTGTTTTATGACATCATAATGTTATAAAAATAATGAAATAAATAATATAATGTGTATAATAATCCAAATATATGATTTCCCCTTCAAATATTGTGATTTATGTTTATTTTATTAATTTAATAATTCTTTTATGAAACCTCCTAATTATATAATATATTTCAGAGTTTTAAATTCAATTATTTAAAAGTGGGACTCACCTTCACATAAGAAAAGGAATTTTTTTATAATTTCATCCCATATCCTAATAAAATAATAATAAAAACCCCATTTTTTCAAAAACCATGGCCAAAAACCATGGAAGGTTTGTGGTTTTGAATATTTATTATATAGAGTCCAAAACCTATGTTTATGAAATATTAAAGAATTATCCACTCATTCCCTATATAAACCCACAAGAGTTCCCACTTATATTCACTAAAAATCTTTGTAGCATGTACTTACTCTTCCATACCCTCTCTAGAATAATTCCAAAGTTCCCTAAGCTATCTAGAATCGCCTTTTCAAGCTTTTGGAGCCACACATTCAGGTAATGGATCCTCTCTTTCTCACTTTTATTCAAGAATCTCTTCTATGTTATTACCTTTCATTTTCAATTAATAATGATGGGGTATGTTTTAGAACCTCCTCTATACTTCCCTTATTATTTATAAATGGCGATATAACCCTTTCTCTCTCATTAATCTCCCCCATGTACTCCTGTTGCCATGCTGAAATTTCATAAGCATCATTTCCTTTCTCTTTTTATTCAAGATTATTTTTATCATATGCCTTACTTTTATAATTATATATATGTGGACATGTACTTACATTTCCATATTAATTTAAAACTTATGAAACAACCATTCCACTCTCATCAACCCATTTTTTTAATTTTTATGTGACGTCGTTAGGCTTCCAATTTTTCACCACGATTTTCCTTAACAAACGAATTGTTTTGTGAATATCATAACTATTTACTATCAAGTGTGTTAATCTTGATGCACATATACATTTTTATTGGGGAATTAAATGTATGTATTTTTCACTTCTTTATTGTGGAATAAATTAGGATGATGAATGAATCCATATTTTATTATCAATGTGGAACTCATAAGCCTGAGAATGAAATGAAAGTGACGAGTGCGATCAGAATTATATTACGTTCCAATGAATTGGGTAATGATTACTATAATTATATTTCTTGTTGTGGAAGTGGTTTATCTCATTAATAAATGTTACTTTTTCCACCATGAAGTCTTGGCAGTTTATCCTTGACCTATGAAGAAGTGTTTTATTTTTTCCCAAATTTCCTAAGTTATGATTATCATGCTTTATCATGCCTTATTATTCATTTTCCTTTATTAATAATTGATATTCATTGCCCAACATGTATTATTATCTTCATTTTATGCCATGTTTATTCCCACACTAGGATTTATGTCTCTCTCATTTCCTATGTATTACCCCAGGTTATCCAATACATTTTTTAGCTACAACATGTTAATAAAGTTTTCAATAATGATTTTGGAATTCATGTTTATAGTTGTAATGTAATGTACATGATTCCAAAATAAAAAATAATTCATGGTATTTAGAGTTGTATTAATTATAATTTTATTTTATTAAATCATGTATTAATGTTTAATAAAGACAAGGGTTGTTATAGTTTGTATCATAGGAAATGTTTATTTGTTTTTGGGATTAGGATTAGAAAACTCCAGAAACGACCTTATGGATAAGAATATGTATAAAAAACATCCCTAAATTTTGGTTAGTATAGATTAAGAGGTTTATCCAGAAAATACATCCCTATCTGGATATTACAAGTGGACGTGGTTCTAGAAAAAATGTATCCAGGAGTAATAACTATGATGAGGTGTTCCGGGCATGACTCAGGGTAACCTGGTACATGAAAACCAGCCTTACTGCACACATATATTGAAACTCCTGAGGGATATTATTTGGTAATTCATAAGCTCAATATGAACAATTTTTATGGGAGTAAAAAAAATTCCCATAAGAGTATGTGTTAGGAAATAGATCATGGATAACCGTGACTGAAACCTAGAAATCCATAAGTTAACGAAATAAATGTATGTTATAAGTTATCCCTTTAATTTCATTAAATTTTAATTTATGAGTTTAAAAGATAAATATAATAATCCTTAATTTTACTTGTATTATATTCAATTTCTGAAAATAGGAGGAATCAATTAAAATATCCATGTTAAGAGAAATGTGATGTTTGTCCCAATGAGATTCCAAAACCAATGAGAGTAGGGATCGAACACTTCATGATGATATGATCTCATCTGATTTTGGTTCTGAATAGAATCCTAGATCATATGGAGTACCCAAACCCACCCTACGATAGAAAAATATATAATTGAGATCTTCATGCATCAAAGGCTGCCTACTTTCAATGGGTCATATGATCCTTTAATCGTGGAATAGTAGATAAACTCCAATGAAAAGATGTTCTCCATCCTTCAATGTTACGAACAAGAGAATGTCCTACTAGCTATTTATCATATTGAAAGAGATGATTATTAGTGGTGGAAATTGATAAAAAAAATCCTAAGGAAAAGATCAAATAAAAGGTGTTGAAATATTTCTAAAAAAATCAATAAATATTTTCCTTTCACACTCCATCTTAAAATAAAAATGGATTTCTTTACCCTCTTGAAAAAGATGGATGAATCTATTTGGGCATAAAAAGAAAACATAATAAGGATTGCATGATAGAACAATATCTTTTTTTTACCCTTGAGTACAAGGTTGACCACATCTTTGGTGGACTAAATCCTATCCTACGTAAATCCCTAGAGATATGTGACTTTGATTTCCAGGAGTAAATTTTCTGATTTTCCCTCAAAGTTGAATGGAGAATGGAGAATATTAGGGGTATCATGGGGATAATAAGAGGAAATTAGAGATCAATTATGGTGGTTCTATAGAGAGATATAATGGTGACAAGAAATTTCAACATCTCACTTTCCCAAGGTGTGGAAAATAGTAACCTAGAATTTCCCTTAAGGTGATGATGAAATGTTATAGGTGCGGTAAGTAACAGAACCTAGTCAGTGATTGTCAGCAAGAAAAACACACTAATGCGATAGAGGAAAGGAATGCTCTAGCAAACCCTCAATGTATTGTAAATTTCTACAACTTCAAGGAACCATGTAAATTTTTAAACCAATGCACTAATTAAGGGTTTTTAGATACAACCAAGAACCTCCAAGGCAGTAAGGGATATCTTTTTTCATCACAACTACCAAAGTGAGTCCGGACAATGCAATGGTGGAAGGTATGCTAGTTATTCATTCAATAATAGTGAACACATATTTTGATTTTGGTTCTATGAATTCCTTCATATCATGAATGTTTTGTTTAAATATTCAAATACCTTCAAAAATCATGGAAGTGGAGTTATCGGTGAAAATGGAAAATAGGTCCATTATTGCATCCCAAGCCTAGAACTCCTCCCCTATCACAATTTTTGGGTTGAAATTATATGTTAACCATTTCATTATCTCTTTGGTGGAATTTTACATAATTCTAGGCATGTATGGGATTTTCCTATATATATCCATCATTAATTTTCATGAGAATTAAAGCACTCTTTGTATTGCAAATCGACCCCCATTATGTAAAACATCAAGGAGGAGGATGAATCTTCTATAGCAAAACATTTCAAGCATGGATATTATTTCCCTATGAGAAAGTGTATCTAACTAAAATTATTAAGTCTAATGAAAGAATCATCAATTAAGACATGCCCATTGTGAGGGAATTGGATTATGTGTTTCCCAATGAATTTTATTATCTTCCTCCTAGGAGAGAGGTTGAATTTTCGATTGAGAATATTCCTGGGGAATTACCATTATCCAATACCCCATATAGAATATATGATTTCTAATTTGAGGAGTTGAAGACAAAATTACAAGAGAATCTGGATAATGGATTAATATTCCCATGTACTTCACCATGTGTCACACTAGTCCTCTTCATTATGAAGAAGGATGGGTTAATGTGACTTTGCATTGATTATTGTGAGCTCAACAAGATCATGATAAAGAACAAGCATCCTCTTCCATGGATTGATGGATTGTTTGATCATCTATGTGGAGCACAATACATTTCCAAGGTGAATATGAGGTCAAGATATAACCAAGTTAGAGTGAAAAAGGAGGGTACCCCCAAGGCTACTTTTCATACAAGGAATAGGCACTTTGAATTCATAGTAATTCCATTCGGACTCACTAATTATCCAAAAATATTCATGAACATGATGAATAAATTATATAGATATTACCTTGAAATTTTTTTGGTATTATTTATAGATGATATTTTAATATACACCAAAAGTATGGAGGAGTTTGAGGAGAAATTGAGTATTGCGATATAGACCTTGCAAAAGGAAAAGATTTGTTCCATGTACATAAAATGTAAGTTCTAATTGAAGGAAGTCTTTTTATTGGGGAATATAATCACAAGAAATGGGATATTTGTAGAACTTTCCAAAATAGAAGTAATTAAAGGATGGTTGAGCCCAAAATATGTGACATTTAATTGTATTTTCCTTGGGTTAGCTGGGTATTATTTCTGATTTGTGAGAAATTTATCCCGACCATTAAACCCTCTTACCAAGCTAACTCAGAAGGGTGTAATGTTTTCTTAGAATTATGAATGTGAAAACATATTTAAGGAGTTGAAAATTGGGATTACCACTACACATGTGCTCACACTAACCACAAGTGCAGATATTTTTGTGGTATTTAGTGATTCTTTGAAGAAGATTCTAGGATGTGTGTTGATGAAAAATAAAAAATCCATTTCTTATGTTTCAATAAAGCTAAAAGTTCATGAAAACAACTAACCAACACATGATCTAGAGTTGTTTGTAGTGATTTTTGTTTTATAAATTTTTTGGCATTATATCTTTGGGTAGAAGTGTGAAATATATACGGATCACAAAATTATCATGTATATATTCACATAGAAAGAGATGAATATGAGACAACGAAGATGGTTTGAGCTGATCAAAGACTATGAATTCTAAGTACACTACTTTCTTGGGAAGGAAAATAAATTTGAATATTTTATAAGAAGAAAGGATCTATAAATTCTATCATTGATGGGAACTGATGGGGATCTGATATTCGTAGCTTTTTAAAGGACAGACATCAGAATCATAAAAGAAATAACATCAACAATCCTTTTACAAATGATTTCTCGACTGTCCCTTATGAATCTGTTAAAGGATTCTCAAAGAGTTGATGTGGTAATTCAAAAGAAAGTGTAAGATATATGGAACGGAAAATTCTTAGTTTTAAATGATAATTATGAAGGTGTTGTGTGATTTGGGTCAAGAATATGTGTACCATAAAATCCTGAGTTAAAGAAGGAGTTTTTTGATGATGAAAATAGATTAACCATATATATCCTCCCAAGAATCATTAATATATACCATGATATTTTAGAAAAATATTTGTGGGAAAATATGAAGAAGGAGATCATATAATATAGATCAATATGTCTTGTATTTAATTAAGTGAAAGTATAAAGGAAAAAATCCAAGGGGATGATGAAACCATTACTCATTCCTTCACAGAAGTGAAAAAACATCACCATGGATTTTATCAAAAATATTCTAAAGAAATCAAGATGGAATAATGATATATGGGTTGTGGGGGATCATATTATAAATACTACATACTTTATTGTGATATGAGAGGAATTATCAGTAGATCTACTTGCATAGATATAGATCAAGGAAGTGGTCAGGCTGCATGGAGTACCACTATCTTTTATATCCAATCAAGATACAAGATTCACTTATAATTTCTAGAAGAGTCCCTATCATTTTCTAAATACATAGTTGACCTTTATCATGACCTACCACCCTCAAAACGATGTCTAATTTGAGTGGACTATCCAAACACTTGATGAAATGTTGAGAGCATGCTTAATAGAGTCTAAATGAGGAAGGGATCACAATCTTCATCAGGTTGAGTTCTATTACAAAAATAGTTTCCACTAGATCATCCAAATGGATCCCTATTAAGACCTTTATGGGAAGAGGTGTGATAAATATGTATGATGGGATGATGTTGGGGAATTAAAACTACTAGGTCCTAAATTGGTCAAGTAAATGGGAGAATATGTTAAGACTGTTCGACAACACATCAAGGCTGCTCAGAGACGAAAAAAGAGATATGATGCCAATCATCGACGAGACCTGTAGATTGATTTTTAGAGACATGGTATTACTCTATAAATTTCCATTGAAGAGAATGATATGATTTTGGAATAAGGTAAACCTTAGTATAAGAAACATCAACCCATTTGAGATCATTGATCACATCATTGTGGTGACCTATTGATTGTCACTCCCACCTAAACTATCTCAAGTTCAAGAATTATTCCATGTATCACTCTTGAGGAAGTACATACCTGACCCCTTACATGTACTCAATCCATAGGTGGTACCATTTGAGAATGATCTTTCCTATGAAGAGCAACCAGTGAAGGTATTAAATCATAGAGACAAAGTTCTACGAAATAAGACAATACACCTTGTGAAAGTGTTTTAGAGAAACCAATAGTTTGAAGAAGCAACATGGTAATCAGAGGAAGTGATGGGACATAATTACCCTAACGTATTTTAAGGGGGTGAAATGAAAATTTTGATGGGAAAATTTATCAAGGGGGGAATATTGTAATGACCCAAACTATTATAAATAATATTCTCTTACGATTTAATGTTTTATTATGTAATATGGGCATAGAAAAAACATGCACATGTTTTGTTTTATTATATCAAATTGGATTCAAAAAACATTAATAATATTTTTCGTTGATAATATAGATATTAATTTGTGATCATATGATTAGTATAAAAATATGGCTTTAAAAAATACAATTGACACAGACAAAGGAAGTGATGGCCTCATCCAGTAAAATTATACCCTAAAAACCCATTTATCGAAGATTTTAAGGGATATAGAATCCCTGAGCTTCTTCCTTGACTAATACAAAGCCAAGATCCAAAAACATAAGCATTAGAAGAACCGTTTATGGGAGAAGTTCAATCTCATCAAGATCACAACCCAAACCATTTTTTATGAACAACCCCATGAAAGTCTCACCATAACTCACCTTACTCTTAGGGAATGCTGGTGTAATAAAGGGATATGTATAAAATCCTTAATAATATGAATATATATTTTATAGAATAATGAATCTATTTTAATTTTCATTGTTACTTTATAAATGATTGTTATTTTGATTCAATTAAACAAAAATTTTATTTTCATGTAATATTCAAATTCAATTAATGGTTTTATTTTGTTGAATTAATATATATTTGAAATAAATAGTATTTAATTAAATTTTGTTATTAAAAATAATATATTAATTATAAATATTCAAATAATATTTATGAAGTGAAATATAATTTTTATAAGGGTTCAAAAAACTATTATTTTCAAAAAGCCAACATTTTCAATAAATGTCAAATCTTATTTTAAAAGAGAAAATTCACTTATATATAAAAATATTTAGATAAAATAAATATTATTTTTGGAATCATTTCATTGAAATTATCCAATGAATACTTTTTCAAACTTTTCTAAGATAGTTAGAATTTCAGGTAAAAATTAAATACCGTATAAATATACGATGTGTTTTATGACATCATAATGATCCAAAAATAATTTCATAAATACAATAATTGGTATCTTCGGAGATATATATTTTTTACACTTAAAATAGTATGAACTTGATTTTATAATTTTGATATGAATTTCCCAAATTATATGATATATTCTGGAGTTTTAAATTCATTTATTTAAAATTATGACTCACCTCCACATAAACAGGGGAATTATTTTAATATGCTAGGCCCATATCATAATAAAATAATTAAAAAAACTAATCTTTTTAAAAAATATGGTCAAAAACCATGATAAGGTTTTTGTTTTTGAATAATTTATTATATAGAGTCTAAACCCTAGGTTTGTGAAATATTAAATAATTCCCCACTCAACCCTAAATAAACCCACCCAATCTCCAACTTCTATTAAATAAAAAACCTTGGAAAAATTCCTTACTCTTCCATACCCTCTTTATAATCCTCCCAAGGAGACCCAAGCTCTCAAGAATCCCTTTTTCAAGCTTTTGGTCCCACACATTCAAGTAAGGGATCCTCTCTTTATCACTTTTATTCAAGAATCTCTTCTATGTCATGCCCTGTTATATTCAATTAATACTGATAGGATATTTTCTTAAACCTTCTAAACACTTCCCTTATTTTGTATAAATGATGATATACCCCTTTCTCTCTCATTAATCCCTCCCATGTACACTTGTTACCCGGCCAAAAATTCCCATGTATTATATCCTTTATCTTTTTATTCAAGCTTATTTATTATAGTATGCATTATTTTTCTAATTCCATATTTATCGACATGTACATAAAAGTCACTATTACTATCCAATTCATTCAAAAATGATAATAGACCCATTTATCTCTCATTAACCCATTTTTTGATTTTTTAAGTGACATTGTTATGATGTAGAATTGTGACCGCAATTTTTTATGCCAAACCAATTGTGTAGTGAATATCGTACTAATTTCCTATCAAAAGTGTTCAAATTTATGCAGATATACCTTTTTATTGGGGAATTAATTTTATTTATTCTACACTCCTTGTTAGTTTAATAAATTATGATGGTGAAAGAATCTAATTTTTATGATCCACGTGGTATACTTAAGCATTAGAATGAAATGAATGTGACAGGTGAGCCGAGAATTATTTAGTGCTCTAATGCATTGGGTAATTTTTAGAATCATGATATGTCATGTTGGGATAGAGTTGTGTCTGATTCCTTTAGGGTACTTTTTTCAACCATAAAGTCTTGGTGGTTTATCCATGACCTATGATGCAGTGTTTTAAGTTTTTTCCATGTTTACCATTTTGTAATTATCATTCTATATAATGACTTGTTATTCATGTTACTCAATGAATCATGGATTTTCATTTCCTAAAATGTATTATTATATTCTTTTTTTCCATGTTTATTCCATTACCGGGCTTTATGGCTCAACCATTTCTTATATATTTCTCTAGAATATCCGATGCAGATTAATTCTCAAATATGTTGATGATGTATTCAATACAGATGTTGCAATTCATTATTAAAGATGTAATGAAATGTAACTAATTCCAAAAGACACTATAATTCTTGATATTTTGGTTTTTATTAAGTAAAATCTAATATAATTAAATCATGTATTAATGATTAATAAAGATAAAGGTTGTTATATCCCAGACCATGGAGATAACTACTAGGTCTAGCTAACAATAGAGTATCTTGATGTTCTAAAGGAGACCCTTGTATATTGGATATTGGAGGTGTCCAGTCTTCAATCGCTGATGATTTTCCCCGGTATTTTGGTTTAGATAAGTCATGAACTCATTTTATAGATCATCTGGGATCTTATAGTCTGATGTTGAAATGGGCCATAACATGATAGGGGGGTTGTTATGTCTAACACATTGCATATGTCAATGTTGGCTTCCTCTTCATCAGACTAACATGCCTCTATATGGCCATACCACATAATATGCTTCATGGGGTCACCTACTATCCACAATGGAGTGCTGCTAGATGTTTATGGGGAACTATAAGTAGTTTACCCCAACATTTTCAACACATATCTATGCTAAGGCATCTGAGTTTTGGAAACACATTTATATGAAGGTGTCTCGTAAAGGGGATGATTTACTTTTTGTGGGAGATATCACTATGGGGAGGATTACTATAGTTTATGTTTGGAGTATGGTCCCTACGATCCATATCTACCCTACCACGAGGAGAAAAATCATGGCAATGATCATATTTTACTTCAATTTAATAGTATAAAGACCCTTGATGTGTTGATAATGTGTCTTGAATGAACTAAAGGATAGTGTAATTGAGATGATTAGGTATATTGGCCCCATTATACATCATGTCCATAATATTCTAACCTACATTTTGGAATTTTTTAATGATATTAACTTTCTATATGATAGTTGTTGGAACTTGTTTATAATGGTATGGAGTTGAGGTAGTATGAGCTTGCTACTAAGTATCTACTGGAATATTCCAATGATCTTCCTCATTATTGATATTAATATGAGCCTCTCCCAAAGCATGTTTCATTATCACTTGGTGAGACTTAGTTTGAATGGGAGTGTGAGCTTGATTTTGAGCCTTTGGGATATGCCAATGGTCTTTTTTAGTAGTGATATGAGCCTTCCCTGAGAGATGTGCCATTGTCACTTGGTGAACCCAAGTTGGAATGGGAATATGAGTATATTCTAAATTTTACTTCCCCTCTTGAATATGTCCAAGGAACTATGGAATGGGAGAAGGGATATGAACCTCCCTCTATATTTCCATGAAAGTATTTTGGTGTAGTCATTCATCGGAAGAAGTAAAAATATGTACTTGTCTTTAATGTTCTGGTGGAATATGATATGAAAATTTACTGATAGTAATATGAGCATGTCTTGAGACTTGTACCATTATCACTAAGTGATACCTAGTCTAAATTGGGATATGATCCAGAGTATATCCCTTTAATGTATGTCACTGTTCTTCTTTGACAGGAATATGATCACGTCTTAGGGCATGTTCCCCTCTCACAGGGTGAGTCCCAGCTAGAATGAGAATATGATACCAATATTGGGACTTTGGGATATTCCACTAAACGTTTCCAATAGGAATGTACCCCTCTCCCAGGGCATGTTCCACTCTCACCTGGTGAGACCTAGTTGGAATTGGAATATGATCATTGTTTTATGCCCTAAATTTTATCAGAATATTCCTATAATACTCTTAAATGGGAGAAAAAATATGTTCTTGTTCTGAAGAAACCACTTGTTCATAATGATCAGAGTGTTTTGCTACCCTAGCTATAAATATAGTAATATGTGCATGTCCTTGTATATGTACAAATGTAATAATATTCCAAAAATGTTCTTCAGCTATTTCTATGATGTGATTCCATATTAGTAATGTGTGTGGGTGGATATAATCAAGAACATTTTATATCTCTAGTATAATCTGAAAGATAACTTCTATTTAAGTGGTAATATGATACCCCTTATTTCCCTCTTATTCCACTGGAATATGCCGATGGGCATGATGCATAGGGCTTGGTGTATGTGCCTCCCCCATTCTTGCTGTAGGAATATGACCGCAGACTTATTTTGAGTGGGAAAGGATATGTGCCTACTCTCTAGTTACTCTTGAAATATGTAGGAAGACATCATCAGTGAGAGTGGGGATATGATCCCACTCATAATTATCTAGAGCCTTCCCCACCCAATGTGTCTTCCTTGTTTCACATGCATGGGTATCATAGGTGGAAGTGTGTAGGGTGGTACCCTAAAAAGGTGACTGATGTGTACTAGTAGAATGGCGATGGAAATGGTAGTTGACAGGAGGCCTACTCAGTGGCCCCTAAACTAGAAGGTAGCTATATTTGACTCCCTGGTCCACCTTCATCAGTTATGGAAGGTGGTGATTTTCTAAATCTGAAAAAAAAATATCCCAAAGTAGTTGGAAGTTGCAATAAGGCCCACTATCTTAACTCATCTTTCCATAGATGATGCAGACTCATTGATTTCATTAATTATATAAAATCACAAGTAGAATCAAGGGTTAAGATTGTACCATGCCAAATCATATTCCTGGACCATTGTGTTTTCCACCTTACGTTGAAGCTATCGAACAAGTGAGATATTTTTGTGACCCATGGGTTTTCCATCCATAATTTATTTTCTATAACGGTTGTTGGATGAAGAAATTATCTCAGATTAGGATGTTTTTGATGATGGAAGTATCCACATTCAAGCATAAAATAAGGAAAAGGTCACTAAATAGTAAAATATAGTAGGAATGATGTGTGATTAGTCATATATTCATGGTTAACTATATTTTTCTTTTATTCATAATCTATCCATTCTACATGCGTGGACTTGTCAAAGAAAGTATGGTCTTAATTCATGGTAACCCCATCTATAGAGGACCAACTGTAAGATTAATGTTAGTCTTATCAGCCTTGTTTTTGATGGATATTCTAATAATGTAGCTTGACACATGATTAATCGATCATTCGATTACTTGATAGTGTCACATCAGGTCCACCATTTTTGTTGGAATAGAAAATAAAAAATTGGGAACACTCATTGGGTGAAAAAACTAGTTTGATAACAACTAGGTAGTATATCCCTTTTTTGTTTTGAAGGATTTTTCATGATTCACATCGGTTTCACCATTTCTTCTTTGAGTTAAACAATGACGACTGAGGAGAATTTTATTTGGCCTTACATTTGATTATGGAGGATTCTTGCACAATAATTGACATTGGGTCATATTTATTGTTCTAAATGGAAACTCCCAACAAATCCCACATCCATAACTTGGAACAGACCTGCTTTTCAAATTTAGGTGGTCAGTTGAGGTTTCATACCTAATGATGCTTAGGAACTCTCATTGGTCGAGAGGATGGGAGGTCGAGCTCATCACACCCTTTTGTGAGGAATAGTTTCCTACTCAGGGACCCTATTATATATTTATGATATGGTTGTGAATATATTCCTAATCATAATATGAGACCGGTTACCCTAACTGAGTGATCATAGATTAAACCATTTTATGTGAAGAATAATGGGATCATAGTTTTGATTCCATCTATATGTATATGAGGTTCTTCATACATGTTAAAGCTTCATAAAAAAGGAACTTCATAATTTTCTTCCTTGAAGGGATGAAATTAATATTATGAGGAGGGGAATGATCCATTATGAGGCATCCTACGTATCATGTTTATAGTAGGAATAAAAACCCATGTAGTTCATCAAATACATTGTAGTTTAACATCATGTATAGAGGACATATGTGTGGTAAATTAGGCATTGATTTTTCAAGATTGAGTCTTGAGGAGACTTCCTCCATATACAAATTATGGTAGGAATCATAGTTATCATAGTTTTTTCACATGCTTGGGATTGACCTAATGTATATTCCATTATAGAGAGGCAATCATATCATTCCACTTATCTGGACTTACACACAGAGGATTCCCTTGATGGTGGAGATTCGTGATGTGAATGATATGACCATTGAAATTCCCTAAGCCCACATGACCCATCCTTGGTGTGAGAGAAAAGGGATAACAAGTAATCAATATCATTACATATAGATCCAAGACTTATGTACTGAGACAACCTTAGGATGTATATTATGGAGCTCCGGCCTTAAGAAAGCATCCTATATATCTTGGTTATAGGAGGAATCAAATTTATTGTAGTTCAGTTGATTTCTCTGTCTATTGATGGATGAGGTAGAATGATCAAACCATAGAAATGATTGTGTCCCGATGGTTGAAACATTGGATACATGAGGGGAAATACACCGAAGTGGTGGCCTATTTGAGATTGGGACTTAGGAAGGCATCCTACATAGCCTGGTTATTGCAGGAATCAATGTTCTTATATTTCAATTGGTTTCTCAATCTACCGACAGATGAGGTTGAATGATCATCCCATGGGAATTATTGGTTTCTGATGGTTAAAATTTCAGAGACATGATGGAACTTACACCAACGAGATGTGTATTTGAGCACAAGTCTTATAAAGGAATCCTATATATCCGGGTTATTACATGAATCAAAGTTCTCAAAGTCTAACTAATTGAGAATTACACATTGACATTTACCATTGTGAATAATTTGATTAATACAATTTCATAATCACACATGAGATATGCTCAGTGTGGAAAACAATGGATGGAAAATAACTAGTAACAATATTTTTTGGATGGGGAACTTCTGTGAGGGGAATACCCTGCCAGATGTTTTAATAATAATCTTGGGCCTTAGGAAGGTGTCCTTCCTATCTTAGTTATAAATGGAATAAAATTCATCATAGTTCGATTGGTCGAGGATTATACACCAACATTTCCCTTGTATGCAGGACATATCCAATTTTTATATTGACCAGGGATTACAAACTAAGGATTCCCTTGAAGGAGACTGGAGAAGGCTATCAAGTCCAGGAATTCCAATTTGTCCTGGTATTCTTTTCTTCCAAACATGCATTGATTGTCTGCTCGATATGCCTTGATTATCTTATTGACATGGTGGAGGATGTATTCCTGACAACTCTAAATAAAATTTCATAATCTAGTTGACTTGACTTAGGGACATCATATAAACTAGATGGAATGTTTGAAGGTTGTATCATTATCATGGATGACTTATCTGGGGGACATTTTGAGACCCAACTAGTTTATCTTGGGAGCCATCACATGATCCCGACTGGCATGCTTATAGGGTGTCACAAGATCTAACTGAATTTCCCTTGTGGCATCATGAAAGCTTACTGGCACACTTAGAGGGCATCATGAGATTCAATGCAACATGTTTGGAGGGTGATTCATGACCCATGCTGATATGTCTGGGTTACATTTCCAGGGGATGTTACAAGAACCAGCTAACAGACCCGGGTGCTATCGTGAGACTCATATGATATGTACCAGTGCTTCCATATTATATGGGATCCATGGCTAGATGCCATTACTAGGCCTAGATGAAGATATTAGAGGGTTTCTTGAGACATGGGTGGCATTCTTGGGGGTACCATGTAACTTTATATGACATGTTTTGGGGACATCGCTTGATCTAAATAGTATACCAAAGGAGCATCGTGTGGCATGGGAAACGTGTCCTGGTACTATCTCATGACCCGAGTGGTTCATGCGAAGTGCATGAGGATTAAAATATATGTTATTCATATAAGTATCTTATATTTTATTCTTTGTGTCATCCTATTATTGAATATTCTTTATGTTTCTTTAATTTTATCTTGTTTTATGTATCATGTGTTTTAGCAAGTATTTGGGACAATTTTCATGTGGCCCACCAAAATACCTTTGCATGATCTATGAGTGATCATGCGAATTACATAAGCATGATGCAAGATCTCTTGAGTTGTTCTCTATATCCAACCTAATAGAAAATTTTCCGCTCGTGAGATCAGCCACTCCGAGATATCTATTTCAGTGCCTAGGTTTGTCGGTGCATGTTTCCAAGGATTTTCTATCTAATGATTTTTTTCATGATGGAGTGAGGGATTTATAGACATTTACACCCTAGTTATTCATCACTTTTTTCAAATCATATTATGAAAATATAGTCTAGAATCAGTGGAGGAATTTGGGGCCATGAGTTTTCAGGAGGTCCTATTATAGGCTAATCTAGCCTGTCACATGATTCTCAACCATTGTGGGACCATTCCATCAATACCCAATTTATTTTGTTATATTAAATTCATGGGTTCTTTTTTAATCATTCATACATGCTAAGGGATTTTCATATTGTTAGTCTAATATGTCTAAGGGACGTCATGAGATCAAGATGCTTGTTGAAAGGCATTCACATGATCTTAAGAGTCTTTTCATGGGCCTTTCAAGAGGAAATGATAACTTTTCAAGGGGATTTGTGAGACCGTGCTCATGAGTTTCATATTTTTTGGATAGAAAAAGGATCCATAATTTTTTCCTCTTTATTTTCCAAGTTTATTTTACAAGGGTATGGGGTCTTTTGAGTTTGCTTGAGTGTTTTTTAGGAAAATAAATCTCCCAATCAGTGATGCGCCATGTGAAAAACAAAAGGTTCTTATGGTGATGTGTGAGAATTTATCATGGAAAACCCCTTCTAATTGTTTTTAAAGACAAAGGGGGAGCGAAAGAACCCCTAGATATTTCTGAGTCCTTGCACGTGATGAGGGAAATACGCCAGTGGGGCTCTCGCATGGTGAGGCAGACATACTGCCATGCGCTTTCGGTGTCTCGCAAACTACCTAGGGTGGGTTTCATGATTTTTATAACCTCATGTGGCCCTTTTATTTCCCCTAGTTATTCATTTTGTTTATTTTAGAAAGTTTTGGGATCTCAAAATTTTGTATGAGTGTTTTTGAAGACAAAAACTCTACCTATTGGTGATTCGTCATGTGATATTTATGACCGTAAGAGGCTCCCTCCTTTTAGATATTTTCCTATTATTTTCCAAGTATTTTTTGATGATTTTTCTAGTTTATGTTGATTGAAAATTCACATGGACTAGGAGTTCTTATTTGGTTTCAACCACATGATCAACGAGTGTCTGGGATGGCTTCTCAAATGAATAATGAATTTCTCAATAAAAGGTATCTATAGAATCTTCCATAGGATATGCACTACACACAACTATCTGCATGACCTTCCGAGGTTAATGTGATTGCCTTTCTTCTAGGGGTTCATGCAATACACATGATTTTTTCCACCTTATTCTTCTTTTTCTTTACATGAAATATAATACCCATATTCAAGTATTTCTTCCTTTATGAATTTTCTGATGCTCATTTTGTGGGAATCAACAATGATGTTTATTCAATTTAATAGATTCTACTCGCTGAATTCAGTTCATTTGAAATTTTTCTATGGAATTTGTTCTGGTCAAAAAAAATTAAATGAAAGTAGAATCTCTCTATGATAATGTGAATTGATCAGAAGTAAATTTCTTCCAAAGGAGTCATGGAGGTACAAAATATTTTGCAAAATAAAAGTCTCTAGAGTAATGTCTATAGAATTTCTCACCTGAGAAATTGGTCAAGTTCAAAGGAGTTTCTAGAGGTCACTGGTCACTTACTAAATGGAAGAATGTCCAAAAAGATAGATTCATGTGAGTCCTAGATGAAAATAAATTCCTATAAAAGGGAATGGGGACCTTCTATATAGGTAATAATGATCAAGTACAGTGTATCAGAGACTTGAAAAGTGGAAAATATTCTACATAGTGAATTAGACATGATCTTGTTTAGTGTATTACTGAAGCATATTATCTGTGATGTATTGTTACTAACTAATTTGTTAATTGTATGAAATTCTTGTACCTATAATAAATATAATGAAGGAAACTGATTTTTTTTCATGCCCGTAGGATAAATTTTCTGAATCATGTTATTCTCTTGTCTTATTTCCTACTTTATTTCTATTCTAATGTTGTATATATTTTGATTTTAAATTTTATGTATATTCTTGTGAACTTTATTTTATGTGTCTGCAATGATCAAATTTGTGATGGGGGTTGGGTGCATTCACTTCATAATTAGGGTATACCTATTTGAGGTAGGATATTTCAAAGGTACTTTTAGTGGATTAAAGGTCCTGGTTCCAATGAACTTGTGACAACCCACCTCTGAAATTTTTTTTTATAACTGATTAGTGATGTATATTTCAACTTTACTTATTTTTATGATATTTATGTGTGTGCATTATACTATGATTATGTACTGATAAACTTCTCACTATGATTTTTTTATTATATAAATTATGATAGACCATTAACTATGTTTATGGATTACCTATATTGTTATTACTCATTCACTAGTTTATTGATTATGTTATGGTTATAGTTTTTCTATACTCACTGTATTATAAAATCAATTGTAACCCATTTACCATATTTGTGATTATGGTGTTGGTGATGTTTTTTTATTCTATATGTTAATGTTATGGTGATTTTTTATTCACCTTGGTTGACTGTGAGTGGTGATATCCCATTCACCCACAATCATATGTTTTATAGTGAAATCCCTTTCACTTATTCTCTTGAGAATGGTGACAACCCGTTCACCTATAATCATGTGATAGTGGTGATGACTTGTTAACCTTATGTTTCTTTATGGTGATGAACCATTTAACTTATGTAATATTAGGGTGATATTCTGTTTACCCATTCCTATGAGAGTGATGATGACCATTTCACCCATATTAATGTAACAGTTCTGGTAACTAATTTATATCAGGATTAATTATAGAGATAAACCATTCACCTTATTCTTGATTATGGTGTTCACCTATTCTTGTGAGGGTGTAAATAAACCATTCAACCATACTTGGGTGATATTGGTTTTAAAAAATTCACATTATTTTTAATTATGAAGATAACTCATTCACCTTATGTATGATTATAGTGATACACTAATTTTTTTTATCATTTTAGATGGTTTATTTGTGATGGATTCCCATCATAAATTATTATTTATGCAGGGATTATTTCATAAATAACCCATTTTAAAATATAGTATCACAATTAAATAAAGTTTCATTGATTATTCACTAAAAAATGGCAACACAATTATATATTTTTCGATAATAATATCTTGTTCTGGAATGGAATTCCATCATGAAAAAATAAAGTGTTTATAATGGAAAGAATAATTCATAACAAATAGTATTTGTGATAGTATTAATATTTTGTCATGAAAAACACATAACATTTTTTAATATGATTGGAGCAACATTAAATTAAGTGATAAAAAAATAAAAACCTAAAAAATATATAAAATAATAATATTAAAAATAATAACCATTTAACACACTATATGTTTTTCAAAAAAATAACAAATATAAATCCACTATGGTGGGTTGAGTAATGGTTTATGTGAATACCCATATATTTAATAAGCATTATTTCAGGATTTATTATATAAGAACAAACTTAGTAAAACCCAGAAGATAACGACGCCTAGTGTATTTGGGAAATTAGGTACATATAACATCAACTTGATACATGGATACAACAACATTATTGAAAACTTTCTTAACATGATCTAGAGTTAGAATTCTCTAAAAACTACATGGGATAACATAGTGAAATACATAAGAAATGGGTGAGATATAAAGCTTAGTAATGGAATAAAAAAATAATAACATGATAAAAGTATTATATGTTAGTCAATAAGAATTTCAATGGGACCTAAAAGGGGTGAGAATAATAATATTTAACAATGAGGAATGACACATCATGATATAATAAGGGTAATATGGGAATGTGGAAACAACATTAAACATGTCATCACAATCATAGGTTAAGGCTAACCACCAAGACATCATAACCTGGTAGAAAAACTACCATAATGGATTAGGTTTTCTCCTTTACCGTATACATGATGTCTCATCAGAATAGAACATTACCCAATAAATTTTAGCACTATATAATTCTGGGAACACCCGTCTCTTTTATATCATGTACATTCATAAGTGTGCCACATTTATTATTCAACATAGGATCATATTTTTTCACATTTATTCCCATGAATAAGGAGTCTGAAATACGTACATATATATCCTCAATAAAGTAATTATGTGTGTTTATAGGAGAACTGACTTTATTTTAAAAGGAAATAGTATTCACAATATAAAGGTTCTTTATGGAAATATCATATGATAATTTTGGTATCATAATGGGGGTACATAATGAATCATTAGAGGGATTAATGAGATTGAAATGTGCATATAATACCTTGAAAATCATAAGGTAAAAAAGTGGGTTATGTAATAACATAATACAACATCAAAAATTGGGAATTAAAATTCACAAGACAAAAATGTTGATTCAATAAAATTTTGCATGGAAATAATCGCATGATAATTTCTCCAGCATAACGAGGTTACATAAGGAATCATTGGAGGGATTAATGTGTGTGAAAGGTGTCTCTAATCACTTGTACATAACAAGTTTAGTAGTAGGTATTTGCAAAGGTATATCCTATAAATAGGAATTTAAATACAAAACTCATTACATAAAGATGGTTTTTGAATAAAGAGGTGAAGGAGAGTTTCACACCTAGGTTTTTATTTTCTTCCTTAGTTCTGGTTCATTGTGGGATATTTGTTTTTCCCTTGATTTCCAGGTCTGATGGGTTCTAATTTTTGATGTGTTTATTTTTTTGGTTTTAATATCATGGTTATTTCTCAGTCTCCCAATACTTTTTCGAAGGAATGTTTAGTTTTTGAGATTTTTAGTAGTCGATGCATGGTTGAAGAATGGTTTAGTAAACCATGTGTCCTTTTATAGGTAACCATGTATCTTATGTATTGGTCATAGAGGTCTGGTTCAAGGATTACACACAGTTATTCATTCCATGAAATAAACATTCAAGGATGTTTCGTCTCAGGATAGTGATGTTTGTCACATTTGGTTCATAGTTTACAGACCATCCATCCAAACTATTCAGGTTCCCTACCATGTCTAGTAAAGGTCACATAGTTGGTGCATGGTTTGGTAAACCATGTGTCCAATCTATGCCAGCTACCTAGATCATAAAAATTGTGAAATTCCAACCCTACCCCTTCAGGATTTTTATCCCAAAACACCTCCCCTATCCGCCCTCTAGTTCTTAAAACCCTATGGGGCCTCTCCCCTTGTTCTCTAAGCCTCCACACTTGTCCCATCTTGTGGATATAGAGTTTCTTAAAGGTTTGGGGATAGATATCTCAAGTTAATCTCCTATCCTCTTCTCCCACATATTCTTTCCTCTATTTTATTTTGATATATCTTTCTCCCATGGTATATTGGAACTATGGTTTATGGTTTCCTTAATTTATGTTGATTTTTTTTCTTGTTTAAGGCTCATCTTGGTAGATCGTGGGTCTTGTAACCTTCTTGAAGTGTTTTTGGGTGTGTGTTGATGAATTTTCATGGATTTGGGGTAGGTTTCCCTTTTCACTAGACATTATAATTTAATAATTGTTGGTATCATAATTTTCTCACCTTCCCTATATTTTAAATAAGGAGGTATGTCCTTTGAAATATTTTTATTGTTAAAAGTGTTGATTTATACCATGTATTGGGATAAATAGAATTGTTTTGTTATAGATGTTCACACCAAGTGTTTTATAAAATTCTCAGTTGCATTTTTCATGTCATTTGAGGCTATTTAATCATGGTTATCCTTTGTAAATGTTATTATAAAATCTTTATAGTAGTTTTGGGTTCCTAAAATATATTTTAAAAGATTTAGACTTGAAAATGGTGCGTGTTTGGTTCTTTAAAATGAAACAGAATGTGATGTTGATTAATGACCCATTCGGAATTTTTATAAAACTAGATTTGGCTTGAAAGTTTGATGTGAATGTTTAAAATAGTTTTTTAAAATAATTTTGAAAGGAAAATTGTTTGTTTACACCTATTTTTAAGGATGGATCTGGTTCTATGATAAATAATGGTTTTGTAAAGGGGTTTTCAGTATAGTTTTGTTTTTTTTAAATGGTGAAAGTGTTTAACAAAAAAACTATCTTGAGATAATTCATTTTTCGTGGTTATGTTGATTATTGCGGGAGGTCAACACTGAGAGGATACCTTGTCAACATATAGTTGAATGGTGAGATATTAATCATTTAGGTGATTTAGGTGATTCCTTTTAAGTTGATTATTATATATGTGTATGTGATTGGATGCTCGGTTGGTATCAGTTGGCTCACCAACTTCAATACATCTTGGCATAGAGAACCTGACATAGATATTGAATTTTTTTAGATTGATTTATGCACTAGTTAGATTATTTACTAGCTAGTGTCCCATATCACAAAGTCATACTGAGTTTTATTGTTATGGGATTATGCCCCTTGGTTTGTACCATGTGAGAAGTGGCCGAGTTTATTGGGAATTATTGATGTCATTGAGTGGGGCATGCTTTTTTGGATGATTCATCATGTATTATTATGTTATGGATTATTCATGAGCTCTTAGGCTCCTCCCATGTCTATTAGAACTTGGTTACTTATGGTGGATGATTGAGATGCGTGATTGGTTGGTTACTATTATATTCTTATATCTATTGACCTAATATTGTAAGTATTATGGTGCTATCTTGTGTGGTGTAATTATTTGGAAAGTGATGAGTTTTATTTCAATTTTTTATGAAAAATGTTTTCTATTAGAAATGATTTCTACTCTCTTGTTGCAATTATGAAATTAAAACATCACTTTCCTCTTCAAAATGTTAATGTTTATTTAATGTAAAATAACATGGTTTTGGAAATGTAAAAGGGAAATGGACCATGATTTTTTTAAAGTGGAAAGTATGTGGAAATTGATTACTTTTATATATTTTACTTCAAACGAGAAGTTGATGTCTATTTTATTTTAAAGGAAGTGAATTATTAATAGTTTGTTTGGTCATGCATACTGAGTTTTAATACCCATGCCTATATTTTCCTCTTATTTTTATTTTGTGGTGTGGGTTTCAGCTTGGTTTAGATCATCGTGGGTGATGTCTGGTTTTAATATCAGGGAGTGACCCTTGGGTTCACATGGAGATGTTGTGGTATTTATGTTTAGTTTGGGTTTTATCGTTTGGTTTGTTGTATTTTTTAGATTCTTTTATAAACCTGTTCAGTTTGTATATTTCTATATATATTGTAATACTTTGGATACCTTTCCACTAATTAGTTTGTTTATTTGTATTCATCGGGAAAAATTGTTCCCTTTGTTACTCTATTATTTTGGGACACTAGTTTCTAGCTTGTAGGGATCAGGAATACCCTTTGGGCCTTGCCACAGATCATTTTGGATGGCCAGTTTAGGGTTGATCCAGGGTGGATCATGAAAACAGGGTATTAGAAGAGGTCGACTCTTTATAGGTCATTAGTTTTCCGAGTTCCCTTAATTACATGGGGTTTCCAAGGTAAATGGAAAAGGATTTTCAAATGTTGGGGAGATTTTATGGGGGAGTGTCAGACTAATATTTTTTAGACAAAAACTTGAGATTCCATTGGAAGTCAGGTTTTGTTTGGTTTTATTGGTTTTGTGGTTGTTTGGTGTTGGGGATACAAAAAGGGAGTTGGGATAGTGGTCTCAATGAGATCGCAAGGCCTATAAAGCAATGTGGAGATAAAGGGCTTTGTCGTGGGATACTCTCTATGATGTTGGTGTGATTGTCATATGGCTTCTAACCATATGGCCAAGTCAACCATCGATGCTAGTTCTCTTCTGAGTCATTCTGAGTCCTTTCGGATTATGAAAATTTTCCTGAGAAATCATGTTTTGGAATTGTGACAATGGATTTAAAAATGTAACTAGTTTGGTTTTGAGAAAACGTAAAATGAATTTTCAGATTCATTTTCAAGGATCCATTATAAAATGTACTTTTATAATCGAAATATGGTATTTTTAAAAGTTTTCACAGGGAAAAACACAAAATTTTTTAAAATGGGATTTGTAAATGTGTTTTAAATGAGAATATATGGGTTTTTAAAAATAATATTTTAATTAAATGAGATTTTTTGAGCTACTATAAAATGTTCTGAGTGAAATGAATTGATTTTTTGGATAAAAACCCATGGGTTTTAATTTTTGATCTTGAAAAAATAGATTGAAGTTTGAAATTTGAAAATGGATTTTTGACTTTATGGTTGGTGTGATTTTGAAAAATTTTATGGATATTTAGATGAGTATTTTTTTGACCTTTGGTATTTCATTGGATTCTCACATGCATGGATATTTATAGAGATGTGGTTGAATTGCTATGTTGGGATGGGTTTATTAGTTCATGGGGTGGCATGGGAATGTTCATATGAGCGAGACTCTAAGTAGTACCATTGGTGAGTGGAAGAGGAAAATAAAAAAGTAAATCTAGCCTCATTGACTTTCAAAAATCATTAAAGGTTATGTTTTATACATTTATGATTAACGATTTGATGTGGAAGTGGTGGAAGTTAGTGTCTTATAAAAAGACTTAGGATGATCTTATGTGGGAGTTCTTCAAGGTTTTATTCATTCAGAATTATTTCTATGAGATGGTAAAAGTGGAAAAGAGATAGATATGTGTAGTTTTCATCAAAATAATGAATCATTGTTAGAGTTATTTTTCTATTTTTTGGACCTAGTTCCTTATCTTTAGGAATTGACTAAAGACGATTCTAGAAATTCTTGAAATTTTGAGTTTGGGATTCATCCTGATATATAGTTGAATGTGTCAGAGTTCAATTTTCCCTCTCCTGCTGACATGGAGAGGTAAGATCTTCATGTGGAAGTTATTAAAGAAAGAGTGATTGAGGAATTATTCCCTCCTTTATTTTTTAGAAGCAATAAGGTGAATTCTAGTAAGGAAGTGGGAAAGCGGTTGAAAGATGTGGGAACTAGTCATGGAATTAAAAGGCCTCGGGATCTTTCATCAACTTATTCAGAGAATATAATTAAAATGTTTCATCAGTGTGGGAATCCAGGTCATAAGAATTCTTCATGTATTAGAACACCAAAACCTATCATTCTTGTGGGTTCCTAAGCCACCTTCAATGGTTTTGTTGAGGTGTTTCCAGGATGTGATGTGGATCTAGTTCACATGAGTAGAGTGTTTTTTGGGTTCAGTTTAAGGTCCATTTTTATTAAAGTCTTTCCTTATATTATTGTGGTTTTTATTGTTGGTGTTTTTTTAACATAAGGTGATGTTTTGGATCTATTGAGAAATCATATTTCAATGAAAACAAGTTTTTCCATTAAAAATTCTAAATTCTTCTATTCTAAGAGGCGGTGTGTTCCACGTGTTCCTTGTTTAAGAAAAGTGACTTTATGGTGTGTTATGATCTGAGGTGTTATGTTTTAATTGGAATCATTAGCTCCTAATAGTGTTAGAACAAATTCTTTATACATCATATCTCTAGACATAGGTCTCAGAGTGAAGTATTTCACACAATTAGGAAACTTCTAAGGATGCGAGGAACTTTTCTTCATCACTTGTATCCAACATTGGGGGGAGATATTATAAATAGAATTGTTTACCCTTGTGAGTTGAGCTGTTTGGGTTTCTTCTATTTCATTTATCTCCCACTTCTACTCTAGAAAGGGAGGGTTTTTAGCCCGTGTGGGGGTATTTTTTAGTTGATTCTTAGTGGTGGGGAGACCAACAATGGGTCTCATTGAGATTTCTCCTCGATTGAATTAGTTCTAGTTGTTTCATAATAGTGGGGAATCACTTCTAGCCTCCCGTATTGAGAAAATATTTTAGTTTTTGGATTGGATGTAGATGTTATGGCTCTAATTTCCCATTGTTTCTTGGGAAGTTGTTTTGGTTTGTTGTTTCATTTCAGGAAAGAGGCATATGTTCTATTTGGTAGTGGTTGAGATGTTCATGGTTTAAGAGGTTGGGTCACATGGTTAGAAAATCCATAGTTGTTGATTGATCAATCAGAAGATGTTTTTGATTTATGGGGGCCGAATGTGTTAATGGTGGGGATAATTATCACACTTGGGTTTTTATTTTCATCCTTTTCTATTTTTCATTTTTGGATCTATGTTTTCTCTCATGTTCTGGGTGTGTCAGGTTATAATTTTTGAGGTGCTTTTTTTTTTCTGGACCCCATGGATATTTCTTAGTCTCCCATGATTTTTTAGATGGAAAGTTGTGTTTTTGAGCTTTGGAGTAGCTTGTGAATGGTTTGAACATGGATTGGTAAACCATTATTCCTTCTCTATGTAATCGTGCATCTTATGTTTTGGTGGTAGATGTATGGTGCATGGCTTGCACACCATTTTTCAAACCATCCAGTAAGTATGTGGGGAGGTTTTGTCTCAAGATAGTGGCATTTGGTATGGTCGGTTCATAGTTTGCAGACCATGTGGCCAAACCGTGTAGGCTCCCACGCATGTCTAGTAAGGGGTTCATGATTGGTGCATGGTTTGGTATAATGTGTGTCCAAATTGTGCAAGCTACCAAGATCAAATTTGTTTTGAAATTCCAACCCCACCCCGTTAGGAATTTTAACCAAAAATGCCTTCCCTATCCTCCCTATAGTTTTTGAAACCCTAAGGGGATTCTCCCCTTATTCTCCAATCCTTCAAACCTCTCCCATGGTGTGGATCTATGATTTATTCATGGTTTGGGGTTGGATGTCTCAAGTTAATCTCCTATCTTTTTCTCCTTCTTCCTCCTTCCTCTTTTTTCTTTTTGAGATATCTTTCTCCCATGGTCTCATTGACCTTGGTTTCATGTTTCTATTCATTTATGTTGTGTATTTTTCTTGTTTAAGGCTGTTCTTTGTATATTTGGATCTTGTAACCTTTGTAAAGAGTTTTCAGCTGTGCGTTGTTGAAATGATATGGATTTGAGGCTGGTTTCCCTTTTCACTTACCTTAATAATATAATACTCATTGGTTTCAGGATTTTAGCACATTCTCTATTTGATAAATAATTATTTATGAACTTTGTAATATTTTTTTGGTGTGAATAGTTGTAATTTATACCTTTTTAGTGATAAATATATATTTTTTGTTATAAATGTTCACACCAAGTGTTTGATAAAATGCCTGGTTGTATTTCACATGTGGTTTGTTGATTTTTAATTATTTTTTTCATTTTTTTATTTTTTATAACATCTTGATGGTAATTTTGGGTTCATAAAATGTAATTATAAAAGGTTTAGACTTGAAAATGATTTTTTTTTTGTTTCTTTGAAATGAAATGGAATGTGATGTTGATGAATGACCCATTCATATTTTTTATAAAAATGGATTTTTATAGAAAGTGAGATCTGAATGTCTAAAAGAGATTTTTAAAATAATTTTGAAATTAAAATGGGGGTTTACACCTATTTTAAATATGTTTTTGGTAATTTCAGAAATAATGGTTTTTTAAAGGGTTCTTGAGGCCTGTTTGGAAATTAGTGAAAGGTTTTCACATGAAAACTATCCTTGGATGATTCTCATTACTTGGTTTTGTTGATTGTTTTGGTAGGCCCATTCTAAGAGGCTCCCTTGAAAATGGACAGTTGAAAGTTTTGATATTTATCCTTAGGGTGATTCAAGTAATGCATGTTGTATTGATTATTATATATGTGTATGTGATTGGTTTCACGGTTGGTATCAGTTGGATTACTCTCTTATATTAATTTTGACATGGAGAACCTGGAATAGATATTGAATTTTATAATAATGACTGTTGAACTAGTTATATTACACACTAACTAGTGTCACATAACATGATGCTATATTGAGTTTTATTGCTATGGGAGTGTACCCCTCAGTTTTTACCATGTGGGGTGTGGCCGACCAAATTAGGTGTTATTGATTTCATTGAGTGAGGCATGCTTTCCTTAATGAGTCGACATGTATTATTATGTTATATATTATTCATGATCTCTTAGGTTACTTACATGTCTATTTTCACTTAGTTACTTACATTGGATGATTGAGATGCATGATTGGTTGGTTACTCTTGTGTGATTATTTCAATTTCCCTTATATTGTGATTATTGTGGTGCTCTCATGTGTGGTATACTTATTTGGAATGTGATGAGTTTTTTTTAATGGTTTGTGGAAAATTTCTTCTATTAGAAATTATTTCTACTCTCTTGTTTCAGCTATGAAATGAAAGCATCACTATCCCTTTATAAATGTTAACGTTGATTTAATGGAAAAGAAATTGGGTTTGGAAATGAAAATGGGAAATGGAACATGATTTGTTTTGAAGTGGAAAATATATGGAAAATGTTTAATTTTATATATTATATTTCAAATTTGATGTTGATTTTTATTTTATATTAAAATAAGTGCATTGGGAATATATTTTTTGGGCACGCGTAGTGAGTTTTAATACTCACCACTATAGTTTAAACTTGTTTTTTTGTTTATGGTGAATGCTCCAGCTTAGTTTAGATCATCTTGGGCGATGTTTGGTTTTGGTATCAGAGAGTGACCCTTGAGGTCACATGGATATGTTGTGGTCTTTAGGATTAGTTTGAGAATTTTATTTTGGTTTGATGTATTTTTTTGATTCTTGTATAAATATTTTCAGTTGGGATATTCTTAAATATAACCGGCTTCTTTGGTTATATCTTCATTTTTTAGTTTGTTTATTTATATTAATTGAGAGAAATTTTTCCCTTGTTTAAAATTTTTATTCCTATAACGATTTTATAGCATGTGTGGATCGGGAATTCCCTTCAGGCCTTTCCATGGATTGGCTCAGGCGATCGGTTCAGGGTTGACCCGGGTTGGATCATGACAAGAGGATCCCTTGCAATGAGATGGTGTTTCTAAAATATTGGGAGGATCTTCTTGATAGCATGGGAAAACCCTGGTTTGGATCAAGAAAATATATGGTAGACTATATTTGTGATTCAATGGTTTTGAGTGAAGATAAATGGGATCTTGTGTTGGTTTATATTGGAAAAGAGAGGGGATTTATTTATTATTTTTTCAAAACTAGATTTTGGACTCTATACAATAAAGTAATAAAACCCATAAACCTTCCCATGGGTTTTTATATTTTTTTTCTACCAAAGATAAGTTTTTCTAATTATTTTAAAATATCATGATCTGATCATGTTAAAATAATTCCCTTGGGGATGTGGAAATGATTCATGTTTACAAAGAATATATTTTGAAACCTTAAAAATAATATAGATCTTGGAGGATTCATAAGGGGTTTATAAAATAATTCAAAACCTAAAAAACACATTATTTTAAAGGGTAAATATATATTTTTTCGTGGATTCATTTTGTGGCACATATTACATCACTTTTGGGTCATTATAATTTCATAATACATACTGTATATTTATAATCTATTTATTTTTTATCAAAAAATTCAAATTTCTGAGAAAACTATGAAAAATTTACTAATGGATAATTTTAACATGATTATTCTGAAAATAATATTTATTTTATCAAAATAATTATATAAATATTATAAATTAAAATTTTCATTTAAAATCATAATTTTTTGAAAAATATTGGCCCTTTTTTGCAATAATAATTTTATGACCCTTATAAAAATTACATTTTCACTTCATAAAACTATATTATAATTTATATTTAACATATACTATTTAATAATAGTATTTTATTGTAAACTAATTTAACTCCTGAATTTAACAAAATGAATGTATTAATTGAAATTAAATATGACCAAAAAATAAAATTCGAGTTTTGTCGAATTAAAATCTAATTTTTATCAAACTCATTACTTAATCATTTATAAAGTAAAAACAACAAGGAATAAATATAATAATTATTTTATTGGACAAAAACATACATATGTATACTCATAGAGTTACGATACAACGCCCCATATTAAACCAAATAATTACCTTATGGTAAGGTTCATGATGGTGATATTCTTATGGGGTTGTTTAATGAACATGGTTTGAGCCATAATCTTGGTGAGCTTAAACCTACCTCCTAAATGGTTTTGATCATTCTTTTGTTTTTGGATCTTTACATGGGATTGATCAAAGTAAAATCCTAGATATTTTATCTCCCTAGTAAGCTCTTATAAATGTCATTCATAAGGGTATTATCCTACTGGTCGAGGTCATCAGTTTTTTTTGAAGATATGACTTTTTCATGGACCTTAATATATATTAATCATATGATCACTGTTCAACAACGACATTATCAATGGTTATGATGATTAATTATTTTTTGAATCTAATAGGATATAAATTATAATTTTCCAACATAAAAAATTTAGTGCATGTGTTTTTTTATTTTCATTACACAATTAAGGCATTTATTCATTTAAAAATTTTATTTTGTTTATAAAAGTTTTGGTTGTTATATTATTCCCCCATTATTAATGTTTTCCCTTACATTTTTTATATCATACACCTAAAAAATGAGGTTACTTCTATTTCATCAACTCTTTTGGAGTTCCCATTACAGTTCTTCAAACTTGTGGTTCCACTACAACACTTTGACAAGGTGAGTTGTCTTGTTTCACAAAACTTTCTCTCTATGATCTAAGATCTTCATCAGCTACTCCTCACATGAAAGATCATTCTACAATTGTAACACCATTGGATTTAGTACATGTAAAGGGTCTAGTATGTACTTTTTCAAAAGGTATTCATGGAACACATCATGTACTTGATATAAGTTTGGTGGGAGTGATAGTTGATGGGCCACCATTCTGATGTGATCAATTTTCTCAAATAGGACAATGTATATATGGATATGATTAGCCTACTTCTCAAACCTCATGAATTTCATCCATATATATATATGAAGGAAAAATTTATCACCGGACTCAAAATCTATGTGTAACATCCCAAGTAATTAATGAATAATAGATATTTTTATCTATGTCTACTAATTAATTAGATAGTTTTATATAGGCTTAAAATGAAAATAAATCCAATCTTAAGCATGGAATACACTAATATTTTTTAAAAGATTGTTTTACTGCCTTTTGATGGTAAACCATTTTTAAATCTTTCTTTTGACAATTTCATAAGCTATTTTTGTCAAAATAAACTTATTCTTTATGATTGGGACATCAAAATTTACTTTGTGTGAATTTTTGGTATTTTTCTGACAATGTTCATTTTTTAATGAATAGTGAAAAATACTGCATTTTACATCAAAACTGCTTTTTAATCTAATTTATTTATATGATTAGATTATCTTTTGAATTGTTTTTAAAGTTAAATTAGAATATATTTTTACTATTTCTTCCAATGGACATCATTATGATTAATTTCACTTTGGAATTGGGGATAAACTAATGCCCAACGTTTCATAGATATTGTTTCAAAAAAACCCGCTATTTGTTTTGACAACGGGAATTATTTTTAAATAAATTATTGCAATTTCTGTGTTTGGAATTTGGTAAAATGGATTACATATTTGGAATCAAAAGGTCCAAATTATGTAATCAAGACTCTTTTGTTTTTGGAAATTATGAATAGTAACGACAGTAATTATCTTTAATTATATTGATTAATGAGTAATCCGGTAGTTAAGGATAATAAAATAATATCATAATAATATAAAAATGACACCAACATGTGTCCTAATTCTACTGGTTGTCTCATGGCCTAACATGGGATGTCTTGTTCCAAACTTGGGGACCCCATGGAATCACTTTTGTGGAAATTGACTTGTTATCTTTTTTTAAAGAAAGTAAATATAACAAGAATGTATCACCTGATTAAAACATTTTTAATGTTGTCTACATAGATGATATTTTAGACTATAAATATTTATTATAAAGATAAAAATATTTCCTACATCATAGTATTTTTTTCATAATTTTTAGACTTTAAATAAATTAAATTATTTATGACATCATGATGATGCAGCGATTACCTCATTAATAAAGGATTTAAATAAAATGAAATTATAATGTAACATCTATGACCTAAACATGTCCAAAACCTATTGGATGGGTGGATTTTGAACCCTTATCACATTAACCTCGAATTATATCAATGTGTGACCTTTTGAATCCGAAAATCATTTTCAAATAAAGTTACATTTCTTTACTTTCCAAGAGTGCCCCTCCTCTCCTCTTATAAAAGGCCCCCACCTATACCTCCTTACCCACACATAAAAAGACATTGGCTCGGCCAACCTCTTCCCATTTTGTCTCTCCACTTCCCTCTATTACTCCTTGAAGCCTCACTTTGGGCATAAGTCTTCCCAAGGAAGCCTTTGAGCTCAAACCAAAAGGAGTTACCCGATTTTAAGGTAATGTCTTCACTTGAGTCCTTTTGTTTTATTTTGCTTCTCCAACCCCCTAAAATATTTTTATTCATTTCTTTTGTAACAACTCCAGTATCTTCAATATACAAGGATGTTGTTATAGTAAGGATTCAAGCAACACTTACACACACCTACATCTAATGGTTAAAGGACATATTGTTTCCGTGGATGGTGAATTTATGCCTCCCGAAACGATGATTGCTCAACATTATTTTAACACCTTAAAAGGTGGACATTAAGATGTCACTATATTTATATATGATATATAATATGTTTATGTTTTCCTTAAGCTTATGTATTTTTTATTTTGGTCATACCTTTATGGTTTCCATTATGGGTAAACGTGATATCTTCATTTAAGGAAGTGCGAACTACCGCCCCCTCAAAGTGATTTGATTCGTTAAATACCATATGTAGGACGTATAAATGATGGAACTATGATATTATATATGATATTATACTGGAATTATAATATACCTTTATATCATTATGATTTAATTCTATAAAATATGAAATAGAAATGAAAGTAGCGTTCATGCGTATGTACGGCTTACCGTCTCCATCAACGGTGCATTTCATTTCTTACCTCTAAATGATTATGTAATATTATAAATGCATGCATGTAATGTATATATATTAAATATATGATATCTACATCATGAATACCATTCTGGATATAATGGATACATGAACAACTTGTAATTATAATGGGCTTATTTTTGACTCAAGTACCAATGATCGTTAAAATGACCATTATTAACTTAAATAATTACATAGTGTTCATGAAATGGCAATAAGAGATATAAAAGGAATAATGAACTTGAAAAAGGTTCTTAAAAAAGTAGAAATTAACTCATGTTTATTATTCAGGAGATTAAAGAACGACTGAGTCAAGTCGGACCCGAGGTATGGGATTTCGTCTCAATCTCCTTTCATTGAGGCATATTTTGTTTTATACACAACCTTCTTTTATATAGTGTATAAACCCCTTTGACTTTTACATTTATTCAAATGGAATCTTTTTTATATGAAGCGTTTACTAAACGACAAAAGGGAATGTTTTTGTCGTACGTATGCGGCGACAATGACTTCTCCACCGCCGTGACCATTATTTGAGTTTCGGCTTCCTCTACAAGCCACACCTTTTTTTAAAAGAAAAATAAATACCATGTTTTACTTTTCTTTTATTTTGGTATTGAAAATTGTTTTCATAATGTTTTTATATCAATGTGTTGTATTTATATCTTGTGATTGAAAGGTGGAAATGTTATGTTTCCTTTATGCATGTTTTATGTGATACGATTATGTTGAGGTTCTTGGGCATTATTATGAAGACGGGTGGTTCCGTGATAAACTAAGGGTGGGTGAGCCCGATATAGCTCTCCAATGCATTGGGTAATGCGAAGGAGTGAAACGTTAAGGTTTCTCCAAAGAGATTTAGGGAATATACTGTGATGGGTATTCCAAACGTAACCAAGAGGGTTACTCCCTACGTAAGAATGTTATGAATGCCTCAAGTTACCTTTATGTCTTATGATTTCTATGATTTATTCATTATTTGATGAGGTATGTTAAAATGATTATGTTTTATGGGTAAAGTATGATTTCATTCTTATGTATATATGTACCCATGTTTCCTTTCCATATTTTTATATCCCTTAATGAGCTTTTTATACTCATCCCAAGTTTTTTGAAATGTTTTTCACAGGTCAAGGGAAAGGTACATGATATGATGATAGTGTCAAGAAAGTGTCAAGAAAGAATCCATGTTTTATTTTAAATATGTTTCCATTGATTGGAAAGAAGAATACTATCTTTATTTAACCACTTTGTTTATATGTGGAATGTAATGCAAGTATTATGATCTAATTCTCTAAAACTCTAAACCAGAAAAGATCCTCAATGTGTAATCTTGTAATAACTCAAGATTAAGTAAGGTTTAAGGCTAGGGCCTTATAGTTGGTATCAAAGGCCGGTTTAGATAACTTTAGGAGTTAGAATTCTATTAAATGATTATCCAATTTTTTTTTGAAATGATATAGCATTTGATGATACCCATGTTGCTTCATCTAAGACATGTTTGTTCAGAATGGTTATCTACAGAGGAAACAGGGAAGCAGTGCTAGGAAGGAATGCAGAAGGAAATAACCTTCAGAATCAACATACTGAGATGGTCAGAATTGGAACTGAACAGTTTGTTGCAGTAATGGTGCAGTTGACTCAAGCGATAAATGGTGGTGGTATCCATACACGAGATCAGCCAGATCAACCGCAGAGGAACATGTCAGTGGTGTAACATTTCATGAGGCAACATCCCCCATCATTCAGAGGATCATCTGACCCTGTGTTAGCTGAAGGGTGGATTAAAGCACTGGAGAAGATTTTCGATGTCATGGGGTGTTCAGACAATCAAAAGGTTAGTCTTGCTATTTACCGTTTGGAGGGTGAGGTAGATCAGTGGTGGTCTATGGTTAAAAATATCAGGGACGCCGATGAGATTGATGCTCTTGACTGGGATGAATTCAAAGGTATGTTTCTTGAGAAGTATTTTCCTAAGCCTGTTCGACTTAGGATGGAAAAGAAATTCTTGGAATTGAGGCAAGAGGAAGAGTCAGTGGATGCCTATGAAGAAAGGTTCACTCGATTGGAAAGGTATGCTCCAAATTTTATCCGAGACCTTGATAGTAAAATCAATCGTTTTTACTCAGGATTAAAGCCAAAATATCGAAAGGCATTAGCTTCTCGTGAGTTTAAAAGTTATGAAAAGATTTTTCGATGTGCTGAGAAGGTGGAAATGGAGTTTTCCAATGATCAAGTGTTCTATAACAACCAATAGAAGAAGAGACCGTGGTGGCAGGAAAAAGGTAAGAATTATTCAAAAAAGTCTGATGGTAAGAAAACTAAGTTTCCAGTTTGTGATAAATGTGGAAAAAGGCATGCTGGGGAATGTCTTCTGAATTCTGGAAAGTGCTACCGATGTGGTAAGATGGGACATAAGGCTCATGATTGCACTGAAAAAGATCAAGGTGAAGGTAAGACCAAATTTGATTTACAGTTAGTGAAATGTTTTAAGTGCAATGAGATGGGTCACTATGCAAATGAGTGTCTGAAAAAAAGCTTGAGTGATGGGAAGCAGTTAGACTACAAGCAGAAAGGGGTGGTGAAATCCTTTGGAACTACTTCAGCAGATGTCGGGCCATCAAATGAAGTTGTATCAGGTACTTTGTTTGTTTTTTTTCAGATTATGCCAGTGTGTTGTTTGATTCGGGGTCTACACATTCTTTCATCTCTGAAACCATTTCTAGTAAAATGGGAATACCATCTCAATAAATGACTCCTGAACTTTTGGTAAAAACACAAGGGGGAAATGTTGAGGCAAAAAGAATTTATAAGAATCTTCTATCCTTATCTGTGGAAAGAACCTACTTGCAAACCTTATTGTTCTACCTCTAGTAGAGTTTGATGTTATCCTGGGAATAGATTGGCTCTCTATTTACCATGCTAAGATTGACTGTAGAGCTAAAGAAGTTTCTTTTCAGAAAGACTTTCAGTTTTTGTACAAGAATGAACCCTTACTATTGATAACTTATCAAGAGGCCAAGAAACTTGTAAAATATGGAAATGAATGTTACCTTGCACACATCGTTGAAAATAAAGGAACTGTTCATATTAATGATGTGCTAGTGGTAAATGAGTATCCTGATGTTTTTCCTAATGAGTTTCCTGGAATAATACCAGATCGGGATGTTGAATTTACTGTTGACTTAGTTCCTGATGCTAAGCCAATTTCAAAACCCCCTTATCGAATGGCTAAAGTTGAACTTTTAGAGTTGAAGGAGCAATTGCAAGATTTATTAGATAAAGGTTTCATTCGACCTAGCACATCACCATGGGGTGCTTCTGTCTTGTTTGTTAAAAAGAAAGATGGGTCAATGAGACTTTGCATTGATTATAGAGCATTGAATAATATCACTTTTAAGAACAAATATCCTTTGCCTCATATCGATGATTTGTTTGATCAGCTCTAGGGAGATCAGTATTTTTCAAAGATTGACCTGAGATCGAGGTACCATCAGCTGAAGGTAAAGGAAGCAGATGTTCCGAAGACTGAGTTTCGTACAAGATATGGCCATTATGAATTTTTAGTAATTCCTTTTTGGCTAACCAATGCACCTGCTGTATTCATGGACTTAATGAATAGAATTTTCCATGAGTTCTTGGATAAGTTTGTGGTGGTTTTAATTGATGATATTTTGGTGTTTTCTAAAAGTAAAGAGGAGCATGACAGACATTTAAGGGTTATCTTGCATACCATAATAGAAAAGAAACTGTATGGAAAATTCATAAAGTGTGAGTTTTGGTTGCAACAAATTTCTTTCCTTGGTCACATTGTTTCTAGAGATGGGATAACCGTTGATCCTGCAAAAACAAAGGTTGTTGAAGAATGGCCAAGACCCACAAATGTAACATATATTCTTAGTTTCCCTGGTTTGGAATGCTATTACCGAAGGTTTGTTAAAATTTTTTCTTGGTTATATAGTCCAATGACTAAGCTAATTCAGAAGGGTGTTAAGTTTATCTGGACAAAAGAATGTGATGATTGTTTTCAGAAGTTGAAAAGAAGATTGGTGAATGCTCCAGTTTTGGCACTTCCTTCCAGGAATGGTGAGTTTTTTATATACATTGATGCTTCATTGAAAGGACTTGGTTGCGTCCTAATGCAGAATGATCAGGTAATTGCTTATGCTTCACGACAGTTGAAAACTCATGAGGTAAATTACCCTACACATGAATTTGGAATTAGCTGCTGTTGTTTTCACTTTAAAAATTTGGAGGCATCATTTGTATGGAGTAAAGTGTGAAATATATACTGATCAAAAAAGTTTAAAGTATATATTCACTCAGAAAGAATTAAAAATGAGACAAAGGAGATGGCTATAATTAATCAAGGATTATGATTGTACAATTTATTACCATCCAGGAAAAGCAAATAAAGTGGATGATGCTTTGAGTCGAAAAAGTAATGCTTCATTAGCAATGTTGAATTTGGAATGTGATCCTTTGGTTAAGGATTTGATGAACTTTGGCTTAGAAGTTATTGGTGCAGGATGTTCTTCTGTTTTGTTTCAGGTATCAGTGAGATCATCTCTATCAGACAGAATCAAGCAAGCACAGAAGCAAGACAGTGAGTTGCAGAAAAAGGTAGAGCTAGTTCAGAAGGGTAATTTGCCTAAATTAAAAATTGATAATGATTGCGTTTTGAGATTTGGGAATAGATTGTGTGTGCCTTGTGATTCACAGTTCGAGAGAGATTTGTTATGTGAAGCTCATAGTTCTCCGTTTTTAGTTCATCCTGGCAGTACTAAGATGTACAGAGATATGCGGGAGTATTACTGGTGGGATGGAATGAAAAGAGATATTGCTGATTTTACTGTGAAGTGTTTGACTTTTCAACAGGTTAAAGCAGAGCGGCAGTTACTGAAAGGGATGCTTCAGCCTTTACCAGTTCCAGAGTGGAAATGGGAGAATATATCCATGGGATTTGTTGTGGGATTACCGAAGACATCTCGAGGTAATAATGCAATCTGGGTTATTGTTGATCACTTGACCAAATATGCTCATTTCCTTGCTATACGAGATAATTTTTCCCTTGATCAACTTTCCTGTTTGTATCATAAAGAGATAGTCAGGTTACATGGAGTTCCTCTCTCAATTGTATCTGAACGTGATCCTAGGTTCACTTCTAACTTTTGGAAAGGCCTTTAGAAGTCGTTGGGTTCTGAATTAAATTTTAGTACAGCATTTCATCCTTAATAAGATGGGAAGTCAAAAAGAACAATTCAGAGCTTGGAGGATATGCTACGATCTTGTTCGATGGATTATCAGGAAATTTGGGACCAACATCTTTCTTTGGTTGAATTTTCATATAATAACAGTTCTCATTCTAGTATACAGATGGAACTATTTCAGGCATTATATGGGAAGCAGTGTCGAACTCTAGCTTTCTGGGACGAAGTGGGTGAAAGGAAGTTGATGGGACCAGAATTGGTAGAAGAGTTGACAGAAAATGTTCAGATGATACATAAACACATGAGAACAGCTCAGAGCAGACAGAAGATTTATGCGGATAACCGGAGGAAGGATCTATCTTTCGAGGTAGGTGATCATGTTTTTCTCAAGGGTTCTCCTTGGAAAAGTGTGATGAGATTTGGTAAGAAAGGAAAGCTGAGTAAAAGGTTTGTTGGACCATATGAAATTCTGGAGAAAGTTGGATCAGTTTCTTACCGAGTGGCTTTACCTCCGAGTTTATCTCAGGTACACAATGTTTTTCATGTTTTGATGTTGAGGAAGTATATTCCAGATCCATCTCATGTTTTGAGTCCAGAGGTAGTTCAGCTGGAAGAGAACCTATCTTATGAGGAACAACCGGTCCAGATTCTTGACCACAGGGAGCAATTGTTACGAAATAAGGTGATTAATCAGGTAAAAGTTTTGTGGAAAAACCACATGATGGAAGAGGCAACATGGGAATCTGAAAATGCAATGAGGGATAAGTACCCCCATTTATTCGATAAGTAAATAAATTGCGGGGGCGCAATTTTCTAAAGGGGGGAAGGATGTAACATCCCAAGTAAGTAATGAAAAATAGATATTTTTATCTATGTCTATTAATGAATTAGATTGTGTTTTAGAGGCTTGAAATGAAAATAAATCCAATCTTAAGCATGGAATACACTAATATTTTTTAAAAGATTCTTTTACTGCCTTTTGATGGAAAACCACTTTTAAATATATATTTTGACAATTTAATAAGCTATGTTTGTCAAAATAAACTTATTATTTATGATTTGGACATCAAAATTTACTTTGTGTGAATTTTTGGTATTTTTCTGACAATGTTCATTTTTTAATGAATAGTGAAAAATACTGCGTTTTACATCAAAACTGCTTTTTAATATAATTTATTTATATGATTAGATTATCTTTTGAATTGGTTTTAAAGTTAAATTAGAATATATTTTTACCATTAAATCCAATTTAGGTCATTAGGATTAATTTCACTTTGGAATTTGGCATAAACTAATGCCAAACTTTTCAAAGATATTGTTTCAAAAAACCCGCTATTTGTTTTGAAAACGGGAATTATTTTTAAATAAATTATTGCAATTTTTGTGTTTGGAATTTGGTAAAATGGATTACATATTTGGAATCAGAAGGTCCAAATTATGTAATCAAGACTCTTTTGTTTTGGGACATTATGAATAGTAACGACGATAATTATCTTTAATTATCTTGGTTAATGAGTAATCGGGTAGTTAAGGATAATAAAATAATATCATAATAATAAAAAAATGACACCAAAATGTGTCCTAATTCTACTGGTTGTCTCATGGCCGACCATGGGATGTCTTGTTCTAAACTTGGGGACCCCATGGAATCACTTTTGTGTAAAGTGACTTGTTATCTTTTTATTTTTTTTTCAAGAAAGTAAATATAACAAGAATGTATCACCTAATTAAAACATTTTTAATTTTTTATAAATAGATGACATTTTAGACTATAAATATTAATTTGAAAGCTAAAAATATTTCCTACATCATTTTGTTTTTTTCATAATTTTTATACTTTAAATAAATTAAATTATTTATGACATCATGATGATGCAGCGATTACCTCATTAATAAAGGATTTAAATAAAATGAAATGATAATGTAAAATCTATGACCTACACATGTCCAAAACCTATAGCATGGGTGGATTTCGAACCCTTATCACCTTACCCTCGAATTATATCAATGTGGGACTTTTTGAATCCGAAAATCATTTTCAAATAAAGTAACATTTCTTTACTTTCCAAGAGTGCCCCTCCTCTCCTCTTATAAAAGGCCCCAACCTCTACCTCCTTACCCACACTTCCAAAGCCTTTGTCTCGGCCAACCCCTGCCCATTTTGTCTCTCCACTTCCCTCTCTTACTTATTGAATCCTCACATTGGGCAGAAGTCTTCCCAAGGAAGCCTTTGAGCTCAAATCAAAGGGAGTTACCCGATTTTAAGGTAATGTCTTCACTTGAGTCCTTTTGTTTTATTTTGCTTCTCCAACCCCCTAAACTCTTTTTATTCATTTATTTTGTAAAAAATACAGTATATTCAATATATATGATGTTGTTATAATAATGATTCTATCTACACTTACACACACCTACATCTAATGGTTAAAGGACGTACTGTTTCCGTGGATGGTGAATTTATTTCTCCCGAAATAATGATTGTTCAAAATTCTTTTAACACCTTCAAATGTGGCCATTAAGATGTCACTATATTTATATATGATATATAATATGTTTATTTTTTCCTTAATCTTCTGTATTTTTCATTTTGGGAATACCTTTATGGTTTCCATTATGGGTAAACGCGATATCTTCATTTAAGGAAGTGCAGACTACCGCCCCCTCAAAGTGATTTGATTCATTAAATACCATATGTTGGACGTATAAAGGATGGAACTATGATATTATATATGATATTATACTGGAATTATAATATACCTTTATATCATTATGATTCCATTCAATAAAATATGAAATAGAAATGAAAGTAGCGTTCATGCGTACGTACGGCTTACCGTCTCCATGAAAGGTGCATTTCATTTCTTACCTCTAAATGATTATGTAATATTATAAATGCATGCATGTAATGAATATATATGACATATATGATATCTACATCATGAATACCATTATGGATATAATGGATACAAGAACAACTTGTAATTATAAAGGGCTTATTTTTGACTCAAGTACCAATGATCGTTAAAACGACCGTTATTAACTTAAATAATTACATAGTGTTCATGACATGGAAATAAGTGATATAAAAGGAATAATGAACTTGAAAAAGGTTATTAAACAAGTAGAAATTAACTCAAGTTTATTATTCAGGAGATTAAAGAACGACCGAGTCAAGTTGGACTCGAGGTATGGGACTTCGTCTCAATCTCCTTTCATTGAGGCATATTTTTTTTATACACATCCTTCTTTTATATGGTGTATAAAACCCTTTGAATTTTACGTATATTCAAAAGGCAACCTTTATACGAAGCATTTACTATACGACAAAAGGGAATGTTTTTTTCGTACGTATGCGGCGACAACGACTTCTCTGCCGCCGTGACCATTATTTGAGTTTCGGCTTCCTCTACAAGCCATACCTTTTTTTTAAAAGGAAAATAAATACCATTTTTTACTTTTCTTTTAATTTAGTATTGAAAATTGTTTTCATAATGTTTTTATATCAATGTGTTGTATTGATATCCTGTGATTGAATGGTGGAAATGTTATATTTCCTTTATGCATGTTTTATGTGATACGATTATGTTGAGGTTCTTGGGCATTATTATGAAGATAGGTGGTTCTGTGATAAACTAAGGGCAGGTGAGCCCGATATAGCTCTCCAATGCATTGGGTAACGCGAAGGAGTGAAACGTTAAGGTTTCTCTGAAGAGATTTAGGGAATATACCGTGATGGGTATTCCAAACATAACCAAGAGGGTTACTCCCTACGTAAGAATGTTATGAATGCCTCAAGTTACCTTTTTGTCTTATGATTTATATGATTTATTCATGATTTGATGAGGTATGTTAAAGTGCTTATGTGTTATGGGTAAAGTATGATTTCATTCTTATGTATATATGTACCCATGTTTCCTTTCTATATTTTTATATCCCTTACTATGATTTTTATGCTCATCCCATGTTTTTAGAAATGTTTTTCACAGGTCAAGAGAAAGGTACATGATATGATGATAGTGTCAAGGAAGTGTCAAGAAAGAATCCATGTTTTATTTTAAATATGTTTCCATTGATGGGAAATAAGAATAGCATCTTTATGCAACCACTTTGTTTATATGTGGAATGTAATTCAAGTTTTATGATCTAATTCTCTAAAACTCTAAAGCCGAAAAGATCCTCAATGTGTAATCTTGTAATAACTCAAGATTAAGTAAGGTTTAAGGCTGGGGCCTTATACTATGTATAATTTATGGTTGTTTGTTAATATTTTCTGTTAAATTTGTACAGATTTCATGTGATACTAAAGGGATTGAACATCTACTATATATACTAATCTTGGGTTTACTCTATCCACGTGTCAAAAGACAGTTCATCTATATCAGTTTTCCCATAAGTGACGCTCCTCCATATCACCATGTCACCCCACCCCACATGAACTTTAATTTTCTCCACCTCTATCTACCATTCCGGCTGATATTATCGCAGTTCTTGAACTAAAGAACCATAAGACACTACTCTATATTTCCCACCATCTTCCGATAAACCAGCCATCTGTCTTAAACCTCCTATATCTCCCGGTTTTAAGTATAGTGTGCCAGTTTTTCCATTTCCCTGTTGTGGTTTAGATTAAGCTATTCACATCCTAGGGTTCCTATAGACTCCCCATGCCGCTGTCATCCTCCTCCCATTTTTTTGTAGACCATAATCCTCGCACTTTGTCTTCCCCCATCTCCCATTTTCGTCATACACCTCCATCCTATTCAATCTCCCACTTAGATTTCCATTCACAGTTATCCTAGCTCTCATTTTACTTTATACTAGACTGCGCTACATCATGTTGTTCCTCCACAAGCCTTCATCCCTTTCTTCCAATCATTGTAAATCCCATTCTATCTCTTTCAATCCACTGATAGTCCTTACCTTCTCCCCCTAGATTTTTCAATTTCAAGAAGGTATTCAAGTGATTTTTTGGTCTAAAACTTCATCAAAAGTCACCTTCTATTATCCACACTCTTGCTGCATCTTGTATTCCCTCTAGCATCATATTATCACTTCAGGTATGAACATAACTATGTACTAGAAAACCTAAATCCTTGCAACCAAATTTATGGTATCATTTCAGTTATGTAACAGTTTGGATTCATTTACCTTTTTATAAATATTCTTTTAAACATTGAATAAAATAAACTTCTACTATAGTTTCCTATACTATTTCCTTGAAACATATTCTAATTTCATTTTGATTTAGCATTTCAAAATCCAACTGCAGATTTAGTTGTCTGAAATTACATTACTTGTTTGGAAAAAATAAACCACTATTGTGGTCTACTATTGTAATTGCATTCAAATTTATTTTGAATTCAATTTGGTTATTCATGTGGATATCCAAAAGCATATTTGGTTGTCTGATATTAGATTTACTGAATGAAAAAAATGTATATTGTGGTCTATTGAACCTTATTAGGTCTTTCCCTTTTTAATGTAAATTTATTTTACTTTTATGTCCTCTGTGCATTATATGGTATCATTTCACAAATTGACTATAATATATATAGAAAAAATAAACAAACATTACTTGTCCATCGAATACTAGAGATGCAAGGTTGAAACGGAGGATACTTATGAAGGAACGACACGATTTTTTTGAGTTCACTATTATGTACCCTTGGAAATGTACTATTTACTATCCTCTATTCAGTAGTTTCATTCATTACACTTGACACGTGATTAGTGCCGACAACTACTAGAAACTGTTCAATATCAGCTACCAACTAGTCTGGTACTCCATCAAGTGAACCAGTATCAATAGGCGACATCACACGTGGAGTCACACGTGTGTTATTATAATCATTATGTATCAATAGTTAGTACCATTTCCATTAACCAGTACCAACTTTTTTATTTTTCAAAGTGCATTTCAGACATACCAAAATCATTCATACTAAATTAATTTTATTATAGTTCCTCTACAGTTGTATGCTCGGTCAAATACAATCTTGTATTTCCCATCAAAATGTACATATGTAAGGGTACAATGCAGAAAACTGATGAAGGAACGACATAAAGTTGGGGAGTTTTCTAATATTTTCACTTTAAATTGTTGATTTTTTACATTATTTTATTATATATATTAATTGAAATTGACATAATATCAGTGGAAACATCTACTGTTAATTCTTCTATGGCATCTGGTAGATTGTTAAGAACCCCAAACACTAAACCTCTACCAACAAATACATTCCTTAATGGAGTCACATGTATTCCATTATCATATCTATTTAACAATGGCTAGTTCCATTTAAATTTACATGTATAAACCATTAGACTACCCACTATATTTCACAATAACACATATTATTAAAAATTAACTGCTTCTCTGTTGACAGTGCTAGAACCCTCTACACCTCGGTCAACGTTCTCTGCTGGATCTAATAAACGAAAACAACAACTGAGTGGCTTGAAACATTATCCTCTAACTTTATGTAAGTATCATAAATATTTTATTTCATGAAGATATTATATGTCATACAACATTTGTATTCCCGTTATAACATTTCAGTCATCACTTTGCATAGCTTTAATGGATGAAGAAAATACTCTATAAAATTCATCACTTGTTAAATTACAGTTTTAAATTGAAATCCTTGTTTATTGAAAAATGATTTTTTTCAACAATAATAGTTTTATGACCCTTAAAAAAATTACATTTTCACTTCTTAAAATTATATTATCATTTATAATTAATTAATACTATATAATAATACTATTTTATTAAAATATAATTTAATTAAATAATTTATCAAAAATAATATCTTATTTTAAATAAAATATTATACAAAAATACAATTCATGTTTTTTCATATTAAAATTTATTTTTTTAAACTCATTTATTATTCATTTATAAATTAAAAAAATAGGGACTAAATATAATAATTAATTTCTTTGAATGAAAATATCTATATTCATACTTTTAGGGCCAAGATAAATAACCCCATATTACACCAGAGAACTCCCTATAGGTAAGGTGCGTGATGGTGATATTCCAATGGGATGTTTCTGTGAATATAATTTTGGTTTTGATCTTGATGATCTATAACTTTTCCCATAAAATGTTTTTCTCATGCTTTTTATTGGATCAAAACATGGGATTGATTATGGGAAAATCCTAGATATTTTATCTCTAATAGAAGATTAAATAAATGCTCTTCATATGGTATGATCCTACTGGTTAATTCTATATCTTATTTTATCTATTTTTTACACTGAAATATGTGTTTCACGAGAGAGGTTAATGAAGGCATGGCTAATTATGAGTGAATTTTGGAAAAAACGGCCCAAAAATCCACTTAAGGGATTGGATTCATGAAGGTCACCAACTTCATGAATGGATGAAGCTCATTAATGTCCTGACTGCATGGAGGCTTGATGGTTACCTTTACATGGCATCAATCTTGATTTTTGGATCCCCTTTTGGATACCACAAAAGGGTTAAAGGTATCCTTTGCATGACAACATTCGGGTTCATAGGGCCATGTCCACTCATGAAGATAATAAAGCTTCACTTGATACTATGGAATTTATGAAACCCACTCCCCTGCATCCATAGGTCCTATAAATATCCCCTTATATATGATATTTAAGGGGATGTGACCATTCATCTTTTGCCAAACACTATGAGTTTTCGATACTTCTAAGTTGTCAGAAACTAGGATAGAGTGCCATATGACCTGACACATGACCCAGTCTATGACATGGCATGAAGGGCATTCCCAATCCCCACACTCTGAAACTAGTGCATGGGAATAAAAAATTTCTTTTTGGGAAATATTTCACCCTTGATTTTCAAATATAAACATCCAGCAAGAATAAAACAACACAACATGATCAATAACCCTAACCAAAATATTTACAACTATCAAAAGATAAATACTTCAAATCTTTATACAAAAACTGAAACATCAAAATGGGGAGGGAACTAACTAGACCACAACAACAACAAAAAATTCATGAAACAAGAGGGTAATCACCCTCCAGACACCTCCACCCACACCTATATGCACAGGAACACTAGAAACTGGTTCCCCCATCACCAACATGAAATATCACACCTTTACCCAGGTAAAACATAAAAAGGTATACTTACACCCAAGGTTGGATATAGGGTGTGATCCAATTCCCAATAAGATATCACCTAATGAGATTCCATGGTATAACAAAATAGGACAAATCAACATGAAAGGTTTTATATAAATAAATGGAAACATTTTTGGGAAAACATTATTTTGGAAAACATGACTTGAAATATTATTTGAAAATTAATGTCCACTGTATACTGATGGTAATAATATCATCACGTGATATAATCATTATCGGTAATCTCTAAGGCAGTAGTATTAGCGGAACCCTAGGAACCTCATCTCTCAGTGATGTGTTATAGAAACCATTTCCCACATCATCCTTGTGCACAAGCCACTAAAAGGGAACACATATCGAGGTCTAGAGGTCTCCAATAATCATTATATATTTATATAGTGTTGTATCATCAATCATTCTATATAGAACCAAGCCTCACCCTTCTGATCTGACTACCATACTAGTCCTAGTTCACCCACCTAGTTACCATGGATCCCCTTTATGATCAATTTCAATTTCCATCACATGTAAACCCTGTCTTTAACATAAAAATACATCAAATAATATATACAACAATTAATACCACCATTTTTAATTGTAAAATCATGTATCACGACATTTCAACCATCCATACACATACGCACACACCCAACCATGGAACAAACACGAAAACCACCATTTTCCATAGGCAAAACACCTTTCAAAACCAAACACAAAACAAAAACATTTGAAAACATCATTCACACCACCCAAACAATCAAAATAAGACATTTAGAAAGTAAGTAAAATATCCTAAAATATTTCAATAATGTTAAAGTATGGAATCCATTACCTCAATCTTGGAATCTTCCCAAATCTGGGGGGAAACCACAATCGCACCCCACAGAGACCCTAAAAAGACAAGATCATTCCATAAAACTCAAGATTCAACCCCAGAAAAACAAATATTGAAACCTCACAAGTTAAACCCATCAAATGGTGAGGTAAGAAACCAAGGAAATAATAAGGAGGAACCAAGATGAAGAAATAAATCAAGACATGAATGACTTACATGATGATTTCTTGAATGTCTAAAGAAAAATCCACCAAGAAATTAGGGTTTAAGGGATCCAAGAGGGAGGGGTGTTATGAATAGGGATATAAATATTGAATGGGATGAGAAATAGTGGATTTGGTTTTAAAGATTAAGATTGAAATGGGTAAATTCATCATTTTTAATAAACTGGATAGGCCATGTTGTTTGGCCACATAGTTTTCTAAACCGCGCGGCAACCGCATGTCCTTATCTACCTATAGAGGAATTAGGTGACATGGTTTTATGGGGGAGGGAACACACCCATGTGGTTTATAATTAACCTTATATATTCCCACTAGTTTAGGTGTATGATTAACCGCATTCCCATGAGGCAGGACGTGCTGCCCCGATAGTGATAATGTCTAGGGCGCACAATCTATCCAAGGCCAGCACACTGTTACTAAAAACCATGCGCCAATCATATGTCATGTTTTTTCATTACAAAAAACTCATTTTTTATCAAATACTTTCTATAACATACATGGTATAAAAATAAGAATAAAATAAATGTGAATTATACCTCAAAATGAAATCACGATTGTGACAATTCTCCCCACTATGAAAACATTCCATCCTCAGAAAGTCATCTCAATGTCTAATCAGAGAATAAAAATTGGTATTGATCGTCAACCCAATATTCCCACTCCCATGTCTCATTTATTTCAATCAGGTTCTACCAGTGAACCCAAACCAATGGTATGGACTTACCACAAAGAAATTTTACCTAGGAATCCACAATCTGCATTAGCTACTCAAACATTGAAATATCATGTTCCAATTATAAATTTTCCCAATTCATCACATGTGATGCATCTGGATTGTACTTTTTTAGCTGAAATACATGTAACATGTCATGGATTGACATCAACTGAGACAGAAAGGATAACTGGTATGCCACCTTACCAACTCTCTCGGTAACCTAAAAGTGTTTGAAGTACCTTGGCATTATCTTCCCTTTCCTACCAAAATGATAGTGACCCAAACACGGGGACACCATAGGAAACTCCCAATCACAGAAAATCAATTCCATGGTTTGGGGATGCTAATTGTTATGCAACTTATGATAGCTCTACACTATTAGAAACCATTTTCTAATTGAACGAACCTTCTCAGATGTGTCCTATAGGAGACTCAATCCCAACAATGATGACTCACCAACCATTATCACGCACAAAGGATTCAGAAATTTCCAACTATACAATTCCTAAAAGGGACTCATTCTTGTTAATAATTACTAACTATTACTATATGAAAATTCAACCAAACCCAAATAGATATTCAATGAGCCTCTGAAATCCAACACACATTCCCAAAGAATGTCCTCTAAAATCTGATTCGCTTAATCCATCTAGACATCTGTTTGAGGATGGGATGTCGTGATCAACTTGACATATGACCCCCTTGACTTCTTAAGACATTAACAAAACATAGAATTAATTTTTGTGTATCTATTTTATATGATATCCCTTGTAACACAATTAAGCCTCACTATCCATTGAACATACAACCATCCCAATTCTTCCACATTTTTCAATCTATAATCCAAATGATGTGGACCAATTTTGTCTGATGGTCAAACACCACCCATATTGTGTTCCTTCCCAGGAGTGTATAAGGAACTACAATAATGAAATCCATGGAGATCTCACCCCTCTTATAAGTTGTAATGGATAATGGTTAAAGAAAAATGGAGGTCCTTTTGTGCTCTAATTTAACCTGTAAACAAACATAACACCTGGATATGAAGCCATCTTTTTCTTTCCACATTCTCGGCCTCCAAAACTGAGGATATACATCATAGAAAATTTTGGTGGTACCAAAGTGGAAGGACCATTAAGACTGGTGATTATTCTACATCACCACCTTACACAATGAAAATGGAACCACAACATGGCCTTTGAAGCAAAGAACTCCACCTAAAGGCAAAGACCACTCAATGGGAGCCTACCCACCAATGAAGTACGGCATAGACCTTTGGTAGATCTTGTCACTAGATTGATCTTTCCAAATAAGATCTTGTAAGGATGGAGTCAATTGAACACTGACCAAGAACAAAACTCCACTATACTCACTGGTCACTAAATGCATCTGGAAAAAAGACCCTTCAAGGACCTATCATCATTGGATTCTTTGATTACCTACACTAGAATTTTATAGCTCAAAGAATCTTATACAAATTACCTTTTCCCAAGTTATAGATGATATCAAAATCAACCCCTAAAGGGTCTAGAACCAATGATGTTGCCTCAAATTCATATCCTTCAGGGAGAAAATGTAATCCAAGATCTTATAATATAAGTAGACTACAACCTTCTCCCTAAAGAGGTAATAATGACATATATTCTAGGAATACATCACCACCACTAATTCCAGGTAATGGGATATGTCCTTATTTTATCATGGTTAGAGATAGAAAGAAATATACACCACCGCCTGCTCGTATTACATCAAAACACACCCAATAACCATACCTGAGGCATCACAGTAGAGAACATATCCCATTCCAGATTTGGGCAAGATCCAAATAGGGGTCGCGGTCAACCATCACATAAGATCCTAAAAGTATGACTGTCACTTTGGGATCCATTCAGACATTATCCCTTTTTTGGGTTAGAGCTTTCACGGGTGATGAAATTCGAGATAAATCCCAAAAAAACTACATGTAATACCCTATCATTCTCAAAATGATTCTGATTTCAACAAAATTCTTTGGTTGTTCCCACGAAATCACAACTATTACGTTCTCAGGGTTCACCAAAATCCCATGATATAAGATCATGTGGCCCAAGAAATTCACCACCTTGATCTATATGGTACTCCTATAGATATTAGCATGGTGAAAGTGATCTTGAAGAGTTTATAACACAATTATCAAGTGTCGCTCATGCTATTCATTGGTCCGAGAGTTGTCCATGATGTCTTCCAGGAATACCGTAAGCAAGAGATCAAGGTAATGATGAAGCAACCTATTCATGAGAACCATGATGACTGATAGAGTATTCTTTAACTCATATGTTATGACCAAATACTCAGAGTAGTTGTACATACTTCGAAGCTCTATTTTCAAAACATCGGCCCCTCAAAATTTGACCTGATGATACCCATAATTCAAGTAAAATTTGGAGAACCACACTGCCCCCTTGAGATGATCAAAGAGTTCATCAATATATGGTAAGGGTTATTTATTATTGATTATAACCTTATTCAGACTCCATTAATTGATACATAACCAGAGAAATCCATTTGCCTTCTTTGCAAACAAAATAGGTGCATCCCAAGGTGAGATGCTCGGGTGAATGAATCCTTTGGCTTCAAAATCATCCATCTATATCTTTAATTCTATCAACTCGATGGGTGAGATATTGTATGATGAAATAGATATCAGTTGTGTTCCCATTTCCAAATCGATGGTGAACTCTAAATCCCACTCTGGTGGTAAACATGAGAATTCATCTGAAAAAACCTCTGGAAACTCTTCTACCATTGAAGGTAATCCACCCTCATGAATACTACCATCATCTTAAAACATGTGTGAAGAGATCTGAAAATAATTCATCCTGATCCCAGAAGTGTAGGTCCAGCACATCCTAACCGGGGATCCCATTTTGTTTGGAAGACTTGAGATCCTCCATCAGGTGCCATCAAACTCACTCACTGTCGATAACAATCGATGTGTTCCTATAGGGGGACCATCCAATCCATACTGATGATAACATCAAAAGGTTCCATCTCTAGAACCATAAAATACTATACCAACTCAACCCCTGACATGATGAGTGCACAAGATTGACAACATAAACCTTACTCTTACTTCTTAATTAGTGGAGTTACCAACTACATCACATACAATATGAGATTAGTGGTCAAAATAAACAAATCCACAAGTCATACAAAAATAAAAAGAATGGATGCACCTGTATCAAATAATGAAACTATTGGAAATGAAATAATAATTGTACCTCGAAACATTACAAGACCTACTTCTAATCACATTGGTGCTTGATCCATAAAATGATTATGAATCATCTCTACCTAAAACTGAGAATGGACATTGACATACAGATCTACCTTAAGATGAATCTTCCCAGATGTTGATCTAGACATACTTCCACAACCACCAAACTAAGAGAGTAAATTCTTGGATGGTTCTAACTGGGCAGATACTCCCCATGGAGGCTGCAGATTCTTTACCACACAAATTAGGATGTTCCACTTTGAAAATGTACTTCTAGTTCCCCATGGATCTGCACCAATAGAAAGTCCTCGGTGAGTATAAACAGGATAAACATGAATTCCATTCCTTTCCACACTAATGGAACAAAACTGATCCATCATCTAATGTCAAAAAAAAATTGGTTGGGAAGGATGACCTGAACTGCCACTTCCCCTCTCCTCCTCCTTATATTGATTCCTCTTCTTTTCATACAAACTGTCACTTCCTTGGTCCACAACCAACATTACCCTAGAAAACCCAAACATTCCATAGTGTCCAATCACCACCATCAAGGCCTGATCAACCACCTCAGTATATGTATTCAACTTTAACAGGATGACATGGGATTGGATGTCGGGATGAAACCATATTCCAACCTATCGGGCCTTCACTTTCTCATTAGAAACCACTTCGGGTGCAAACTGAACTAACTAAGTGAAATGGTTGGAAAACTCCAACATAGTTTGACGCCCCTAATAGAGATCTACAAAATTTAACGTCTTAGAAAAATCCATGGTATTTGGGATTTACTGATATTTAAATTAGACCTTGAAATTTTTCCAACCCATCTGCGCATGGTTTCCATCTTGAACCACTGATTCCCACCACCTCTAACTATGAACATCCAAAAAAATTGAATCACATTTCTTCATATTGTCCTCTACAGTGTAAATAAACCAAAAAAACCTCTCTATTTTCTCAATCCAATCCTTGTCTTCTTGGGAATATGTGCTACCCCATAAATATGGAGGCTTGTTCTTGAGAAAATCATGAGGCTTATCCTTTCCTGGAATTGGTTCATCTTCTCTAACCAGTCCATGACCAAGTCCTCCTCCCTGACCCAAGGTTTGGACAACTTGATCCAATACATCCACTAATAGTTAATTAACTAGTGAGGGAGAACTGTCTTTGGAATCTCTCCATGTGTTCATAGTATTTCTCTAGAGAGGCATCTTGTTACACCAATTAACAAATAATGAACAACCATCAATAAACCATTATGAAAATTTCCTGCATCAGCACAAATCACAAAAAATTATATAAATTAAAACAAATACCATAAAAATCACAATAAAAAGACAAACCACTTCACCTTACTTAGTGTCCATGCATTGTCTATATCATATACGTCTCACCTGGAGGAGAATTCAAACCAATTCCCAACATCCCATGTTGACCCAAGGTTTATCATATTGGGTGTTGGCTAGACACCCCACTCCCAACCATAACCTCACACCCTGAAAATCCTAGCTCTTATTTATCCAAAATCTCTCAAAAAATACAACACATGGAATGGTAAAAAAACTAGCTCTGATGCCATTTTTTTTAAGAATCCTGACTGAGTTCCATCCAAACCGACAACGGACATGACCCATGACATGTATTGAAGGGAATTCCTAATCCCTACATGCTAGAAACTAGTGCCTAAGCATCAAATTTTTTTTTGGGAATGATTTCACCCATTAGTTTAAACTATAAACATCCAACAAGAATAAAAATCACAACATGATCTGTATCCATAAGCAAAATAATAACAACTATCACAAGTTACACATTTAACATCTTTAAATAAAAACTAAAACACCAAAATAGGGATGGGAACTAACTAGACCAATCCAAAAAATCCTCCATGCAATAATGGGTTCATCGCCCTCAATCCACCTCCAACCACACTTGCAATAATCGGAACAACAAAAACTAAGTCAACCATCAATAAAATAGAATATATTTTCTTTACTTGGTTAAAACATAACAAGGTATACATACACCCAATGGTTTATATAGGGTGTGATTAAATGATCAGTATGATACCACCCAAAATGATTCCAATATATAACATAACAGGACAAATCAATATGAACGTTTTTATAAAAAGTAAGTAAAAATTTATGTGAAACATTTTTTTGAAAAAATGATTTTAAATTTAAAGTGAAAATTAATGCCCATCATATGCGGACAGTAAGCGTAACATAACATGATATGAGCACCATGGGTAATCCTAAAGGAACTAGTATTATTGGTACCCTTGGAACCTCAAATCTTTGTGACATGTTATAGAAACCATAACCCACAACATCCCCATGCATGCACCACTGGAGGGGAATGTATCCTAAGGTTTAGTGGCCTCTATTAATCATCATATGCTTAATTAGTGTTGTAGTGTCAATCCTACTAGAGGGAACTAGCCCTTGGCCCCATTGATCTGACTATCATACATGTCCTAGTCTGCCCACCAAGATACCATGGAATCATTTTGTGTTCAATTTGACTTTCCATAACACATAAACAACCTATTCCACATAAACACACATCCAACAAGAGATACAAACATGAAAAATATGATTTTTAATTTGAAGATCATGTATCATGTCATTTATACCACCACTACCTATACACACACACCCAACCAAAGGAAACACATGAAAACCACCATTTTCCATTGACAAAACCCCCTTTGAACATGAATTCACACTGAAAAACATTGAAAACACCATTCTCACCACCCACACAATCCTAATAAAATTATTACTACTAAAATCACTTACCATAATCTTGGAAACATTTAGAATCTTGGGTAAAACCATAACTACGCCATAAAGAGTTCCTATAATGGTAAGATCATACCAAAAACATCAAGATTCAACCGAAAAATCTAATATTGAACCATCACTAGGTCAACACATCTGATAGACAAAGAAAAAACCAAGCAAGGAAGAAGGAGAAACTGAGAGGAATACTGAAATAAAGAGAGGAGGACTTACTTGATTGTTCACAGATGATCCAAAGCCAAATCCAACATGAAATTGGGGACCAACAGATTTTTGAGGGATGGGGGAATTCTTGGGGTCTTGAATCTCAAATGGGGAGAAAAAGGCTGGATTTGGGGTTATATTTGAAGAGGTAAAAGTGTAATTCCCACATTTTTATTGATCTAGATAGGTAGCATGGTTTTCCAAAACTGGGCATCAACCATGAATCCCTATCTATCCAAATAAGATTGAGGCTACATGTTTTCTAGGGGTGGGATCAAAGTCGTGCGGTATACTGTGTGCCTCAGACATGACAACTTTTTAGAGTGTCTGGTTTTCCACATGCCCAAGATAATTCCAATGTCCATGGAACACAGTCTCTCATGAGATGGTACATGGTTTCTACTAATAATTCACCACCAGCGTACGACCTATTTTTAGTACAAAAATGAATTTTTTCTAAAAAACAACTTGGAAAATTCATACAATAAATATAAGTCAAAAATAAAATGCAAAAATACCAGAAGATAAAATTACATATGTGACATGATCTCCAAGAGTGAGAGAGAGGATGGATTTCACAAGATACCCACGCTTCACCAAAAAAACTCTCATGGGTTCTTGATGAACTCATCCCATAGTATAGATTCATTTTGTGAAGGTCCATGGCATTGGAGGAAGAAGAAATACCTTTTTGGAACATGGGGATTTGTGAGGCATCTATCCTTCATGAATCCAACCCCATGGGAACCAATACTTTTCCCAAAGGTAGGTTCATAATTTTTTGTGAAGTATACTCCTTTGTGAGACCCCTTTACTCATAAATTATAGGCTACTAGATACCATCCTCTATAAAGCACCAACCTTCTTGAAGCACATCCTCTAGGCCTCTCTATGGTTCCTCCTTCCAACCAATCTTCTATTATGAAGATCATGTGCATAATGCCCTTATAAAAATAAAGGATTGGTTCCTCAACACCTCAAATACCTACACAACTGGTACTACCACCCTTTTACTCACAAAATTTTATCCTAGTTTGACATTGGACTATATCCTACCTATTTATTAAAAGTATAGGTACCTTAATTCTTGTTGGTTGTAATCCTAGTCACCCTAACATTGGGCCTCATGATGGCCACTCTTCCATGACAGTTCGACTACCATGTCCCGCCAAGAGGAACATGAGTAGTGGTCACATAATACCTAGAGGAGGTATCCTTGAAGGAATTTATACACCTATATTGCATGATGATCCTTATGTTGGATCTTCCTTTCACCTTAACATAATATTCCTTGGAATTTAATCCCAATCCATGTCTTAGTTCCATGATGTAAAACTACCTAGCTACATATCCCAATCATATGATGTTAAACTAAAAAACAACTTCCTCAGCACATGATGTAAAACTGTATCCTAACCCTATGTGATAAACATATTTTCTCCCATTTATGGTTAGCATGGGATGACTCTACACCTATAACCTATGTTGTAATCATAGAATGCCTAGTTTATGAATCACATGGGATGACCCCACATCTCTTACCCTATATGAAAAAAACAGAACGACCCATGTAATACCATAATGGGATGCCACCACCTCTCCCATAATGGGATGATAATCCTCTAAAGATAATCCCCCACATGTAAAAACCATTCACATCATCACTAATCATAGAAAAATTGTCTCTAGGTAGCTTCCACATGTTGTCCGCACACCATCCTACATCAACAATATTTTAAAAAGATGATCTTCCTTTCTACATGAAGTTAAATTGCATAGATCAGTCATTTCCCATAACCTTATAATATGGAATCAAACAAATGGGTTTGATCCATATCTCTTAAACTGGTTATATAGTACACCTCCTTAATGTTCAGTCCTGACATCATCCTAGTGTGACATCTTCCCTCTTAAGGATTCACTCAATCACTTGATCCACCTCCATGAGGTATCCTGATCACCCTAAATCATCTGAGTGTGACATATTCCCTCTTAAGGATACACTTAATCATTTGATCTAACTCCATGAGGTGTCTTGACCACATGAAATCATTAGAGTGTGACATCTTCCCTCATAGGGATTCACTCAATCACCAGACCCACCTCCACATGGTGTCCCAATCACCCGACATCATCCGAATGTGACATCTTACCTCCTAGGGATGCACTCAATCACCTGATGATACTCCACATGGAGTCATGATCAACCATATTATTACATAAATGTGTTAAAAATTCACCCATCCTATCCCCAAAAAATTTAAAACATGATCCTATCTTGTCCCCACAACACATTAAACCTACACCCATCTTTTCCCCATAAAATGTTTAACCTTCCCGAATCCTGCCCCCACACAACATTAAACTTGTACCCATATTGTTCACTCAATACGTTAAACCTATGCCCCTCATGTCCCTGTAAGACTTTAAATATGTGCTCTTTGGGTCCCCACAAGACGTTAAACCCTCACTGATCCTTTCCCCACAAGACGTTAAACCTATTCCCAATATATACCCACAAGACCTTAACCTTCTAAAAATATCCACAAGATTATAAACTCATTCCCTAATTCAAAATCCCTACCTCATGAATTAAACATGGGATGCCTAAGGTAAAAATATTCAGACGACTTATGCCCTTGGAATCAACTACCTTGTAGTTGACATATGATGCCTTGGGTTCTGCACCTAAGATATCTCATATGGGATGCATCATTAAGGGATAAGACTTTACAGGTGCCTAGTATACCCAATTTCTATTCTTTCATGGAAATTCCCAGCACGAAAACTTATCCTAGAAAAACAGTTGCTACATTGTTGAGACATAAGCAGTGTAATTAGCTGATTTCCACCTTGAGATGGTGTGGGGAAATAGTTCCATGAACATGAATTAATATATTGGGGATACACATACTATAAAACAAGAACCAATTAGGTATCCAATTATGTATGAATCAAAATTTCATCAACTCATCTCAATCAAGGAGATTACATAAACAATGAATGCGATGAAATCTTCCAACATTTTAAAATTGGGAATGCAAGGAAACAATAGTAGCACTTGCGACGTGTTGGAACCTTGGTTAAAGTACCATAAAAAAAATGTTAAGAACAACATTAAACTCTTCTCCTCAACCATAGATACTAGTAGAATATGGGGTATCAATGTATTTTCATGTCACCGAATCCTAATTTTTCCCCAGGTCTCACCAAAAAAATGGTGGGCCTATAATGAAACTCACATATGAAATGGGGTAGTTAGCATTGGGAATCCTCATTATGTGACATTATTAGTGTGGATCCCCCCCTATTTTAGGAATATTGGATGATCATGGGGAATTATGCATCAATTTATTTGTAACTGTATGAATAACTAAATCCACATGACTTACAGGACCCATGATAAATAAATCTAGATAGCATAGGCCAATAGACACTAGGGCAAGGGAATATTAATGGGAAATCCGTAATGAATACACCCCCACCACAACATATGTCACATCATTATCATATGGGTTCCCATGCCCTATATTACCCTCTGATATCATCCGTAGGAGGGTGATTGTTTATACATATGAAGAGGAAGGGGTCATCACCACTAGTGGTATGGCTCTCTAAGACCAAGATGTATTGATGCCTCACCAAAGAACCCACCCTTGAGGAAAGTGCAGTTGGAAACCTCCCCCCATTCCAATGAAAAAAACTTTATAAGACTCACCCTAGACTATTCACACAAATCACTACCCTATACTGAGGAGGTATGGGATATTCGAGTCACACAGGCTGTGACTACTTCTTGGGAGTTTCCTAGGAGGGATCCCTGTAGGCCGTACTAGTGTTGGTACTGAATAGTCCCTCTAGCCAAGGAGGGGGTTGAATCCTCTCCTACAATGCTTTCCCTAGTTCAAAGCACCCATCTTAGGCATTAGGGCAATACCATGGACAATGTTTGACAAGTGGAATATTATATAGATTCTATGGCCCCTAGAACCACCGACATATCTTGCCAGATCCCTACAATAGGAAAACATGGATCCAATTTTTTCTACTTGGGATCGAAACCCTAGGCACTTCATAGGCTATCCATGTTGACTCTCTTATTCACCGACATCAATAAAAGTCATTACATTCCATCACATGATAACAAGAATCGATGCATAGGTCCTTCCTATGCCACCACATGTCATCACATAAGTCCTCCCTATGCCACCAACAATTAAAGTGGAGGTCCTCCAAAATCCATCAACAACTATTGCATTGGTCCTCCCCACATAACTTTACACCATTATAGAGGTACTCCTCAATATCTCATCAGCCTGGGCGGAGGTACTACCCACTCAATGGATGGTCAATGCGTAGGTCCTCCCCACTCCATCAAAAACCAATATATATATGTCCTCCTCGCAGTACTACCAAACAACACCTAGGTAATCCACATGCTAAAAAATACCCTTCCTGAAGAACCATCCTCAGGTAGGTGGTTGAGCACTCACCATTAGAGGTAGAATCTTAGGAAGCGTCACATCATCTTTGAACACTTAGATATTGAGGTGACATATGACTCAACAAAATAATCTTCACCCTATTTTCCAAAGTCTAGTGAAGAAGTCTGTAAGTTGAGGCTCATTATTCTGAAATAATAGGTCCACAAGATCCTTATATCCCTCTATAGATTCTTGAAGATGGATGATGTTGTAGATACTATCTAGGGGATCATAGTGCATTTGTCTCTTTTAACACTTGTTTTCCTTCCTTTATCACTATTATCAAATAAACTTCCTTGAGAGTCCTTCTCCCTATTCTTTTATATCTTTGGATATTCATCTATGAACACGTTTTTAATTGTTATTTCTGATAACGGGTTTGAATAATCACAAGATGCCTTACTTGTGATCCAATAATTCTAGGCATTCATCATTTTTTTCAAAAGAAGTAGGTTCTTCTTTCCATCATCATTTGGATAATCATCACATTACCCCTCACATTGATTGTTGAATTAGTTCCTCTTATCTCTAAAAATTGACTAGAATAAAGGGAAAATTAAGGATGAGTAATTTTGATGTCATTATTTTGAAGATAATTTTTATTTTATTAAAATAATTCAAAAAATATGATAAATTAATGTTTTAAATTTAAAACCTTGTTTATTGAAAAATGCTTGTTTTCAATAATAATAGTTTTCTGACCCTTATAAAAATTACATTTTTACTTCTTAAAATTATATTATCATTTATAATTAATAAATACTATTTAATTATAATATTTTAATAAAATATAATTTAATTAAATAATTCATCAAAAAGAACATCTTAATTTAAATAAAATATTACACAAAAATACAATTCATGTTTTGTCATATAAAAATCTATTTTTATTCAAACTCATTTCTTAGTCATTTATAAATTAATAGAAATAGAGAATAAATATAATAATTAATTTATTGGAATGAAATTATCTATATTCAAACTATTAGGGCCAAGATATATAACCTCATATTACAGTAGAGAAATCCCTATGGGTAAGGTGTGTGGTTGTGAGATTCCCATGGGAAGGTTCTGGGAATATCATTTTGGTTCTGATCGCGATGATCTTTAACTTTTCCCATAAAAGGTTTTTATCTTGTTTTTTATTGGATCTAAATGTGGGATTGATTATGGGAAAATCCAAGATATTTTATCTCTACTAAAAGATTATATAAATGCACTTAATATGGTATGATCCTACTGGTCAATGCCATCTATTATTTTATCTGATTTTGACACTGAAATATGTGTGTCATGGGAGAGGTTAATGGAGGCATGGATAATAAGGAGTGAATTTCTAAAAAAATGGCCCAAAAATCCACTTAAGGGATGAGATTCATGAAGATCACCTACTTCATGAATGGATGAAGCTCATGAAGGTCCCGAACACATGGAGTCTTGACAGTAACCTTTCCATGGAATCAATCTTGATTTGTGGATCCCCTTTTCAATACCATAAAAGGGTTAAAGGTAACCTCTGCATGACAACATTCAGGTTCATAGAGCCATGTCCACTCATGAAGATCATAAAGCTTCATGTGATACTATAAACTTTATAAAACCAACTTCCCTATATCCATAGAGCCTATAAATACCCCCTTATGTATGAAATTTATGGGGATGTGACCATTCATATTTTTTGCAAACACTATGAGTTTGCGATACTCCTAAGTTGTCAGAAACCAGGCTAGAGTGACATCTGACCTCACACATGACCCGGTCTATTACATGGACTAAATGGAATTCCTGATCCCCACACTCTAAAACTAGTGCATGGGAATCAAAAATTTCTTTTTGGGAATGATTTTACCCATGATTTTCAAATATAAACATCCAACAAGAATAAAACAACACAAAAGGATCAATAACCATAACCAAAATGTAATAGCCCGAGATTTTATGAAAAATATTTTATTTTTTTTATTTCACTAATGTCTTGTGTTGTACGCTACACAAAAAGGAGCTTGCACAACACGCATCCTTGACTTTCCTTGCATTACACGCAATCGCGACCTTCCTCGATAGCGTGTGTAGTACGCAATACCGAGTTTCACTAAACAACGATATGCTATTAAAATATTATTAAAACTAGCCGTTATGAATAGTAATAACCACTTTTTGAAATTTTATAAATTTTATCTTTCAAAATGGACTTCATTTTTGGATTCGGAATACCGAAATTAGCCTAGGGTGAAATTTTGGTATTTTTCTGAAAACTTTCAATTTTTGATGAATAGTGAAACCACTAAGTGGTAGGTTAAAAACTGAATTTTGCATAAAACTTAATTTTACCGCTTCTGTGAATGGAATTTCGAAAATCCGACAGACACGGTTAATATCAAGGACTAAAATGTGGTTCAATGAGATGAAAATAATTTTTGATGAATAGTAACTTTTTACTTTTTTTTTACCACGGTTAATAGTAAATAGGGTAACTAAGGGTAAATATGATATTACTATTACCCTAACACATGTCATAATTATATTGGATAAGTGTAATTCGACCAAAAACAACCTTATGAATATAATATGACCATTTAGGTCCACTTGGATTAGATTATGACATTTAATATTATATTATTTAATGAATAGTTAAAATAGTTAAAATCAAAGTTTAATAACTAAAACATTTTTAATATGGGGTTATACATAAGATAAATTCGACTATAAATATTCATTAGAAAGATAAAAATCTTTCCTACATAATGATATTTTATTTATAATTTTTAGACTTTAAATAAATTAATTTATTAATGACACAACGATGATGCAGTAATTACCCTTTTAAGGAAATATTAACATAATTGATGTTATAAATGCTCAAATGAATGTTATTTAAGACTTTTTATGAATTCCACTAATTTTCTAGGTTACTATAATATATTATTATTGATTTAATCAACTTTTTTCGAATATATAATTCTGTTATGACTTTCACAAAAATCATATATCAAATAGTGTCAAAATTGACACAAAATAGTTTTTAAATCAAATATTATATTATTAATTGTTATTTTATTCCTAAAAATCTAAGGATCGGCCAAATGACTTAGATAAGGATATATGTGTTAATAATATACAATTTGGGGTTCGTTTGGCATGTTATAGTAAGTGTATTAACCATATAGTGAAAGAAAACAAAAAGACACGGTAAAAGTTAAATTATTTAACTTAGAGTTAAATCTAATTGATAAGGTTAAAATAATACCCTAAACTTGTCTAAATCCTATTGTATGATAGGATTTCGACCCATCCCCACTTTGGATTCTAAATAAGACCCTTTGGAACCATTATAAACCGATTTTGACATTAATATAAAATAATATTTTGAGGTATTCCTAAGGTGCCCCTCTCCTCCCATATAAAAGGAAACCTCCTCCCCCTCCTCCTCACACCAATTTGAGCACTCAAGCTCGGCCAACCCCTGCCAAATTCTCTTCTCCACTTCCCTAGAAACATCCTAGAGGTTCTGGTCTTCCTCAAAGACCAATTTTAGTGCCCTAATAGGAGGTCTCAAAGAGGCGCTTCAAAGAAGAGGTAATTACCGTTACCAATTCTTTCATATTTATTTCTTCTTCCACTTCTTCTTATTAGGTTGATTCATTATGAAGTAATAACATCAGTATCACTCATATACTGATATGTTATTATAAGTATGAAACAACCCTATTTCACCATCTATCCATCCTACGGAAAAAGAAATCACCGCGCGTGCGTACGTACGGAATACCGTCTCCACACCGTGGTGTAATCTATTTTCCACCACCACCTTACATGGATGGGTATAATGGTGTAATGAATAACTATACATAGTTATTACAACATCATATTGATTCTGATATATTTTATAATCCACTCCAATTCAATTCAATATTTATGGAAATGATATCATCGCTCATGCGTACGTACGGACTACCGTCTCCACGACGCGATGAGATTCATTCTCCATGTTAACCATTTAGGAATGATTATAAAGTATATATAAGAAATAATAATGAAATATATGACATTATAAAGCTACGGTATTTTTATATATATATGTATGTATGTCATCTACTTACTTCCATTCAAGACAATAAGGAAAGGAAAACAGCGTTCATGCGTACGTACGGACTACCATCTCCATGAACGGTGTTTTTCATTTCATTTATCTATCTATTATATATATATATATACTGAATATATATTATATATAAATAATATTTTATATTCTGGAAGTAAGTAAGTCATGATATAAGTAATAATAATATCAAGAACAACAAGTCAAAACACCTACGATAAATGAAACGATTTTACCCAAAACGCTTCTTTAACTGGAATTTACAAAAGAACGGGTAATATAATGTCATAAATGAACCATATATGATATCATAACAATGAATATGATTCTTTAATAAGTCAATAACATTATTTAAACCATTATACAGGAGCTTCGGACACGTAAAAAGAAAATCAGACCTAAGGTAAGGGAAATATCACAATCTCATTTTTATCTGAGATTGTTTATTCGTAAGTATTTACTGGGGAGTATTTTATCATCCACATCTATGTTCCCTAAATATGTAATATTATTTACATCCTTCTACAATAGTTTATATCCAATTTTACCCTTCGGTGTGTTTTTAGTAAAAGATATGAAAGGAATCTTTTGTCGTTTTTCGTATGAGGTACTTTTTGACTTTTCCGACAAAAGTACGAAGAATGTTTTTTTAACTTATACGGCATGAATGGATTTTTAAAACATTATTTCCAAGAAGCTTCCTTTACAAGTTTTCAAGTTTATTTTTAATCATCTTCTTTTATTTTAAATTCGCATGACAAGTTATGAAAGGAAAAATGTTTCTGAAGTAGAAAGGATATTTTCCTCAAGAATGGAGTTCAAATATTTTATCAAAATTATTTTCCATATAAGATAATAAAAGGGTTCTGTTTTTATCCCTATTATTACATTGGTTTGATTACGTTGTGATGGAAATATTTTTATGAATTCCTTTATCTTATATGAATTGTTTTATGATGTCATGTTGTTTAAGAATTCCATTTTTATTACATGGGTTACGCTATGATGTATGGTTTATGATTATGTGGCACACATAAGAAAGGATTCATTATAAGATGGGTGAGACCTATATCTCCCTCCAATGCATTGGGTAAAGATTTTATATCTCATGAGATAGATAGGGCTGTAACGGTAGGTTATATCGGTTCAGTGAAACAGGACTGAAACGAGGGTTACTCGATTCAGAAAGGGACTTTGTCCACTAAGATAGTCTTGGCAATGAGTCTTGACTAACAAGATATGATTCTCTATGATTATGTGTGAATGCCACAAAGTTTCATGTTTTATGTTATGATTATTGTGATTATATTTCACTGCCATGATTTACCCCATTTTATGAAATTATGATCTCTTTTGCAGGTTAAGATTTCCAAAAGTTATGTTCTTATGTATATGATGTGATTGATATTTCTTTTGTTTACCCTTACTGAGCATTTGAGCTCACCCTTTTATGTTTTCTTTTCCCCAGGATATAAAGAAAGGTTTTAGGTAAAAAAAGAGGAAGATCTTTATGGGAGATTTTGAAGATCTTTCCCCACGATTAGAAGATTACGTTCCGAGTTTCCAAAGACACTAAACTATTACGATCCTTATGTGTGTGTGTTTTTGTTATGTACTAAGTATTCCGCAAAAGTTATGTAAAGTCTATGTACGTCAGGCTTCGGGTCTCTATAGTTGGTATCAGAGGAAAGGTTTAGTCAACCTTTGGAAACTAGGATGCGAAAACGTTAGTGAGATCCCTAGAGATATTTCTATAGTATGTCTAGGGATGTCCCTAAGGTTAAGTATACGTATAGGTTATAGTACTAGAACTACGCTAACGATCATAGAATTAAACCTAAGATGTTAGATATTGAAGGTACTCCCCCTTTATTATGTTTTTTTCCCTAGTATGATTTTTGCCTCTCACACTATTCTTTTTGGGTTTTAGACGATGGCTGGAACCCGAAGGAACCGTGTTGATCAATGCAATGGACAATGCAATGATTGTCCTCCTGAACAAACAAATGTTATGGGAGATAGAGTGCAAAATCTTATTGCTATACTTACACAAGCTATGAATCATTCTGGACTTCCAAATGAGCAGAGAAGAGAACAATATTCTATTGAGTCCTTCATGAGGCAACGTCCACCTTCTTTCAGTGGGTCTTCTGATCCACTTGTTGCTGAACAATAGATCATTACCACTGAAAAGATATTTTTAGTTCTTCAATGTTCTGAACATGATAAAGTCATCTTAGCAGTATATCGTTTGGAAGGTGAAGCTGATCAATGGTGGAATCTTATCAAGAATACGAGGCCAAGAGATGAAATTGAGTCCATGGAATGGGACGAGTTCAAGAACTTGTTTTTCAGTAAGTACTTCCCTCGTATTCTTCGAACAAAGATTGAGAAGGTGTTTCTTGAACTAAAGCAAAAGGATGATGAATCTGTTGGTATATACGAAGCGTATTTTACAAGACTTCCAAGGTATGCATCTGGCATTATCATCCAACCTGAAAGTAAAGTTGATCGATTTTTCAGTGGCTTAAAACCAAGTCTTCGAAGGGCATTAGCTATAAGAGATTTCAGTAGCTATGAAGAAATTGTGCGTTGTGCTATCAAGGTAGAAATGGAAGTTGGTGTTACATATCCATCTCATGGTTTTGACAAGAAACGAAAGATGGAGTTCAAGGAGAAATCTCAGAATAATGGTGAAAAGAAGATGAATGTTTCCTTATGCACAAAGTGTGGAAAGAAGCATCGTGGAGATTGTCTTAAAGGGACTAGAAAATGTTTTAAGTGTGTAAAAGAAGGTCATCGAGTAGCTGAGTGTCGAAGTAATGGAAAAAGGGTTTCTAATGATGTGAACAAAGCAAACACTGCAGAGAACGCACCACCAACACTTCAATGTTTCAAGTGCAAGGAGATGGGACATTATGCCAATAAATGCCCTAATCCAAGGGTTAGTGATGATCAACATGAGAAACCACTTAAGGAAAAGGACAAAGAGAAGTCACATGCGATCACTATTGGCGATGTTGAATATGACAACGATGTGGTGGAATGATTAAGTGTTTATGTAATGGGATTCCAAAATAGTGTTGTATATATTATCGTGGAATATTGGAATATTTATGTATTGGTATATTGTGGTTTTAAATAATTTTATGGTACCAGTAACCATGGAAAGTGATTGAGATATTTTTTGAAAAAGAATGATATGCACCTAATGAAGGGAAAATGAGAAAATTAAATATTTGACAGTATTCATGAGCTCATGATTGATATAAGGACTAAGTGATATCATGGTTTGAGTATATAGAATTTTGAGGATTTTGGTATGTGGAAAGTGTTAACTTTAAACTGCATTCATGTTTTCACTAAGGTATTCAAGAGAATACATGATTGAGGACTTTGAATGTTTGGAATGTGACCAACAAAACATATCTTATGATATATGGGGATCAACGATGGTATTAAATCTCTGGTAATCATTTTCACTATGTTATAAGAGTGGACTGCAGTATTATGGATAAGCCTAAAGATTGAAATGGATTATGTTGGACATAAGTGAGTATTGTTTAAGGATAGAATTTTTTTCGATATTCTTGATGGGATGTTATAGTTTTAGAAAAAGGACAACCTGCAGGACGGGCGACAGCCCATCGCGTCGGACAAGGCTGTGGGAATTGAACCCACAACCGAAGTGCGACTGGCCTTTATTGCCTACCACTGGCCTACAGGAAGTCCCTGTTTAGTAGAAACTAGTTTTATTATATTAAGCAGTATGATATATGAAGTATAAGTCCATTTTAGGAACCATATGTGATTAATCTCACTATAGATCGACTTATGTATATAATTTTTGCTAACCTTTTGTTTGAGACAGATGGAATGACCCGTCATTCTATCACATGATCTGCTAACACTTCACGAATAACAAATTAAACTTCATTTATTTAAGAGATGAAGTGTAAATTGTTCAAGGCATGAACAACAGTGAGATTGTACCAAAATAAAGAAAGTATTTATTCTAATTCAAATTTTCAACTTTAGGGAAATGATCTTGAAAACCAAAAATGTTGTCCTAGTGATCTTATACCTGATGAATAAGAAGGTACCTTAGATCGTCACAAATTTATGGATTTGTGATTACTGGATTTTCTATAGCCATGTTCTCTACCACTCTCCATCAGAACATGATGGTTAGATTTCTCTTCCATATCCATATTTTCACCTATGTGGAAACCCAGTGATTAGTTTATTTGGGTAATCGTTACATTTCATACTTTAGTTTTTAAAGCCAAGTTTTGGTATTCCTTTTTACAATGTGGGTTTCTATTAAAGAAAATTTCGAATAGTAAACCATTTATAACCCCGACGAATTTCGAGGGCGAAATTCATTTTAAGGGGGGTAGAATGTAACAGCCCGAGATTTTATGAAAAATATTTTTTTTTATTTCACTAATGTCTTGTGTTGTACGCTACACCAAAAGGAGATTGCACAACACGCATCCTTGACTTGCCTTTCATTACACGCAATCCCGACCTTCCTCGATAGCGTGTGTAGTACGCAATACCGAGTTTCACTAAACAACGATATGCTATTAAAATATTATTAAAACTAGCCGTTATGAATAGTAATAACCACTTTTTGAAATTTTATAAATTTTATCTTTCAAAATGGACTTCATTTTTGGATTCGGAATACCGAAATTAGCCTAGGGTGAAATTTTGGTATTTTTCTGAAAACGTTCAATTTTTGATGAATAGTGAAACCACTAAGTGGTAGGTTAAAAACTGAATTTTGCATAAAACTTAATTTTACCGCTTCTGTGAATGGAATTTCGAAAATCCGACAGACTTGGTTAATATCAAGGACTAAAATGTGGTTCAATGAGATGAAAATAATTTTTGGTGAATAGTAACTTTTTACTTTTTTTTACCACGGTTAATAGTAAATAGGGTAACTAAGGGTAAATATGATATTACTATTACCCTAACACATGTACTAATTCTATTGGATAAGTGTAATTCGACCAAAAACAAACTTATGAATATAATATGACCATTTAGGTCCACTTGGATTAGATTATGACATTTAATATTATTTTATTTAATGAATAGTTAAAATAGTTAAAATCATAGTTTAATAACTAAAACATTTTTAATATGGGGTTATACATAAGATAAATTCGACTATAAATATTCATTAGAAAGATAAAAAGATTTCCCACATAATGATATTTTATTTCTAATTTTTAGACTTTAAATAAATAAATTTATTAATGACACAACAATGATTCAGTAATTACCCTTTTAAGGAAATATTAACATAATTGATGTTATAAATGCTCAAATGAATGTAATTTAAGAATTTTTATGAATTAAACTAATTTTCTAGGTTAATATAATTAATAGTATTGATTTAATCAACTTTTTTCGAACATATAATTCTGTTATGACTTTCACAAAAATCATATATCAAATAGTCTCAAAATTGACACAAAATAGTTTTTAAATCAAATATTATATTATTAATTGTTATTTTATTCCTAAAAATCTAAGGTTCGTCCAAATGAATTAGATAAGGATATATGTGTTTATAATATACAATTTGGGGTTCGTTTAGCATGTTATAGTAAGTGTATTAACCATATAGTGAAAGAAAACAAAAAGACACGGTAAAAGTTAAATTATTTAACTTAGAGTTAAATCTAATTGATAAGGTTAAAATAATACACTAACTTGTCTAAATCCTATTGGATGATAGGATTTCGAACCATCCCCACTTTAGCTTCGAAATAAGACCCTTTGGAACCATTATAAACCGATTTTGACATTAATATAAAATATTATTTTGAGGTATTCCTAAGGTGCCCCTCTCCTCCCTTATAAAAGGACACCTCCTCCCCCTCCTCCTCACACCAATTTGAGCACTCAAGCTCGGCCAAACCCTTCCAAAATCTCTTCTCCACTTCCCTAGAAACATCCTAGAGGTTATGGTCTTCCTCAAAGACCACTTTTAGTGCCCTAAGAGGAGGTCTCAAAGAGGCGCTTCAAAGAAGAGGTAATTACCATTACAAATTCTTTCATATTTATTTCTTCTTCCACTTATTATTCTTAGGTTGATTCATTATGAAGTAATAACATCAGTATCACTCATATACTGATATGTTATTATAAGTATGAAACAACCCTATTTCACCATCTATCCATCCTACGGAAAAAGAAATCACCGCGCGTGCGTACGTACGAAATACCGTCTCCACGCGGTGGTGTAATCTATTTTCCACCACCACCTTACATGGATGGGTATAATGGTGTAATGAATAACTATACATAGTTATTACAACATCATATTGATTCTGATATATGGTATAATACACTCCAATTCAATTCAATATTTATAGAAATGATATCATCGCTCATGCGTACGTACGGACTACCGTCTCCACGACGCGATGAGATTCATTCTCCATGTTAACCATTTAAGAATGATTATAAAGTATATATAAGAAATAATAATGAAATATATGACATTATAAAGCTACTGGATTTATATATATATATATGTATGTATGTCATCTACTTACTTCCATTCAAGACAATAAGGAAAGGAAAACAACGTTCATGCGTACGTACGGACTACCGTCTCCATGAACGGTGTTTTTCATTTCATTTATCTATCTATTATATATATATATATATACTGAATATATATGATATATAAATCATATTTTATATTCTGGAAGTAAGTAAGTCATGATATAAGTAATAATAATATCAATAACAACAAGTCAAAACACCTACGATAAATGAAATGATTTTACCCAAAACGCTTCTTTAACATGGAATTTACAAAAGAACGGGTAATATAATGTCATAAGTGAACCATATATGATATCATACCAATGAATATGATTATGTAATAAGTCAATAACATTATTTAAACCATTATATAGGATCTTCGGACACGTACAAAGCAAATCGGACCTAAGGTAAGGGAAATATCACAATCTCATTTTTATCTGAGATTGTTTATTCGTAAGTATTTGCTGGGGTGTATTTTATCATCCACATCTATGTTCCCTCAATATGTAATATTATTTCCATCCTTCTAAAATAGTTTATATCCAATTTTACCCTTTGGTGTGTTTTTAGTAAAAGATATGAAAGGATTCTTTTGTCGTTTTTCGTACGGGGTACTTTTTGACTTTTCCGACAAAAGTATGAAGAATGTTTTTTTAACTTATACGGCATGAATGGATTTTTAAAACATTATTTCCAAGAAGCTTCCTTTACAAGTTTTAAATTTTATTTTTAATCATATTCTTTTATTTTAAAGTCGCGTGACAAGTTATGAAAGGAAAAATGTTTTTGAAGTAGAAAGGATATTTTCCTCAAGAATGGAGTTCAAGTATTTTATCAAAATTATTTTCCATATAAGATAATAAAAGGGTTCTGTTTTTATCCCTATTATTACATTGGTTTAATTACGTTGTGATGGAAATATTTTTATGAATTCATTTATCTTATATGAATTGTTTTATGATGTCATGTTGTTTAAGAATTCCATTTTTATTACATGGGTTACGCTATGATGTATGGTTTATGATTATGTGGCACACATAAGAAAGGATTCATTATAAGATGGGTGGGACCTATATCTCCCTCCAATGCATTGGGTAAAGATTTTATATCTCATGAGATAGATAGGGCTGGAACGGTAGGTTATACCGGTTCAGTGAAACAGGACTGAAACGAGGGTTACTCGATTCAGAAAGGGACTTTGTCCACTAAGATAGTCTTGGAAATGAGTCTTGAATAACAAGATATGATTCTCTATGATTATGTGTGAATGCCACAAAGTTTCATGTTTTAAGTTATGATTATTGTGATTATATTTCACTGCCATGATTTACCCCATGTTATGAAATTATGATCTCTTTTGCAGGTTAAGATTTCCAAAAGTTATGTGCTTATGTATATGATGTGATTGATATTTATTTTGTTTACCCTTACTGAGCATTTGAGCTCACCCTTTTATGTTTTCTTTTCCCCAGGATATAAAGAAAGGTTTTAGGTAAAAAAAAGAGGAAGATCTTTATGGGAGATTTTGAAGATCTTTCACCACGATTAGAAGATTACGTTCCGAGTTTCCAAATACACTAAAATATTATGATCCTTGTGTGTGTGTGTTTTTGTTATGTACTAAGTATTCCGCAAAAGTAATGTAAAGTCTATGTATGTCAGGCTTTGGGTCTCTACACAAAATATGCACAACTATCACAAGTTAAACACTTCAAATCTTTAAACAAAAACCGAAACGTCAAAATGTGGAGGAAACTAACTATACCACAACCAAAAAAATCGTCCATGCAACAAGAGGGTCATCATTCTCATGACACCTCCATGAACACCTACATGAATAAGAACACTAGAAACTGGTTCCCCCATCACCAACACGAAATATCACACCTTTACCCAGGTCAAACATAAAAAGTTATACTTACACCCAAGGGTGTATATAGGGTGTGATCCAATTCCCAATAGGATACCACCTAACGATATTCCATGGTATAAAAAAATAGGGCAAATCAATATACAAGGTTTTATAAAAAGAAATGAAAACATTTCAAGGAAAACATTCTATAGAAAACATGATTTGAAATTTTAAGTGAAAATTAATGTCCAATTTATATTGATGGTAAGAATAGAATCAAATAAAATAATCATTATGGGTAATCCCTAAGGATGTTGTATTAGTGGAACCCTAGGAATTTCATCTCTCGGTGATGTGTTATAGAAACCATTTCCCACAACATCCTTGTGCACATGCCACTAAAAGGGAACACATCTCGATGTCTCAAATCATCTTTATATATTTAGATAGTGTTGTAGCATCAATACTTATAGATGGAACCAAGCCTCACCCTTCTGATCTGACTACCATACTATTCTTAGTTCACCCACCTTGTTACCATGGATTCCCTTTATGATCAATTTCAATTTCCATCACACGTAAACCCTATCTTTAACATACACATACATACAATAAGATATAAAAAAATGAATACCACTATTTTTAATTGTAAAATCATGACTCATGTCATTTCAACCATCAATACACATATGCACACACCCAACCATGGAACATACATGAAAACCACCATTCTCCGTAGGCAAAACCCCTTTCAAAACCAAACACAAAATGAAAACATTTGAAAAAATAATTCACACCACCCACAAAATAAAAATTACACATTTAGAAAGTAAGTAAAGAATCCTAAAATAATTCAATAATGTTAAATCATGGAATCTGTTATGTCAATTTTGGAATCTTCCCAAATCTGTGGGAAACCACAACCGCGCCCCATAGAGACCCTATAAAGGAAAGATCATTCCATAAAACTCCAGATTCAACCCCAAAAAAACCAATATATAACCCTCACTAGTAAAACCCATAAAATAGTGAAGTAAGAGCCAAAAGAAAGAATAAGTAAGAACCAAGATGAAGAAATAAATCAAGACATGAATGACTTACATGATGATTGCTTGAAGATCCAAAGAAAATCCACCACAAAATTGGGATCTAAGGGATCCAAGAGGGAGGAGTATTACAACTAGGGATATGAATATTGAATGGGATGAGAAATGGTGGATTTGGTTTTAAATTTTAGGTTTTAAATGGGTAAATTCCTCATTTGTAATAAACTGGATAGGCCGTGTGGTTTGGCCGCACGATTTGCTAAACCGTGCGACAACCGCACGTCCCTATCTATCTATAGAGAAATGAGGTTATGTGGTTTTATAGGGGAGAGAACACACCCATGTGATTTATCATGCACCTTATATAGTCCCACTAGTCTGGGTGTACAATTAACTGCATTCCCATGAGGCAGGCCATGCTGCCCCGATAGTGACACTGTCTAGGGTGCACAATCTCCCCAAAGCCAGCACACTATTACTACAAACCGTGCACCAATCATATGCCAAATTTTTTCAGTAAAAAAAACCCAATTTTTATCAAATAATCCTTATAAAATACATATAATAAAGATAATAATAAAATAAAAGGGAAGAATACCTCAAAATGAAATTACGATTGTGACAATTCTCCCCACTATGAAAACTTTTTGTCATTAGAAAGTCAACTCAATGTCTAATCAGAGAATAAAAATGGGTATTTATCCTCAACCCAAGATTTCCACTCCCATGTCTCATGTATTTCAATCCTGTGCTACCAGTGAAATCAAACCAATGGTATGGACTTCCCACAAAGAAATTTCTCCTAGGAATCCACAATCCGCATTAGCCGCTCAAACATTTTAATATAATGTTCCAATTCTAAATTTTACCAACTCATCACGTGAGATTCATCTAGATTATACTTTTTTTGCTATAATACATGTAACATGCCATGGATTGACATTATGTGAGATAGAAAGGATAACTGGTATGCCACCTTTCCAACTCTCTCGGTAAACGAAAAGTGTTTGAAGTACCTTGGAATTAGCTTCCCTTTATTACCAAGATGATAATGAACCAAACAAGGGGACACCATAGGAAACTACCAATCCCTGAAAAAGAAATTCCTTGGTTGGGTGATACTAATTGTTATCCGACTTATGATAGATCTTCACTATTATAAACCATTTTCTAATCGAACAAACCTTCTCAGATGTCTCTTATAGGACACTCGATCCCAACAATGAGGTCTCACCAACCTTCATCATGCACAAAGGAATCTGAAATAGCCAACCATAAAATGCCTCAAAGGGACTCATTCTTTTTGAGAATTAGTAACTATTCTTATAAGAAAACTCCACCAACCACAAATAGATATTCAATGAGCCTCTGAAATCTAGCACACATTCCCAAAGAATGTCCTCTAAGATCTGATTCGAAAAATCTGTCTAGACATCTATTTGAGGAATGGATGTCATGATCAACATGACCTATGACCCCATTGACTTCTAAATACATTACCAAAACCTAGAATTAATTTTTGTGTATCTATTTTATATGATATCCCTTGTAACACAATTAAGCCTCACTATCCATTAAACATAGAACCATCCCAATTCTCCCACTTTTCATGAGTCTCTGATCGAAATGAAGTGGTCCAATTTGGTGTGATGGTCAAACACCGCCCATATGGTGTTCCTTCCCCAGAGTGTACAAGGAAATACAATAATAAAATCCACGAAGACCTCATCCCTCTTATAGTTTGTAATGGATAATGGTTGGATAAAAATGGAGGTCCTTTTTTGCTCTAATTTAACTTGCAAACAAACATAACACCTTGATGGGAAGTCATCTTGGTCTTTCCACATGCTCGGCCTCCGAAACTGAGGATGTACAACATAGAACATTTTAGGGGTACCAAAGTGGAATGACCATTAAGACTGGTGGTTATTCTATATCACTACCTTACACACTGAAAATGGAACCACAACATGACCTTTGAAGCAAATAACTCCACCTAAAGACAAATACCACTCAATGGGAACCTACCCACCATTAAAGTACTGCATAGAACATAGGTAGATATCATCAATAGACAACTCTTTCCATATAAAATCTTGTAAGGATGGAGTCAGTTGAACACTGACCGAGAACACAACTCCACTATACTCATTGGTCTCTAAATGCATCTGGGAAGAAAGAACCCTCAAGTTCCTATCATCACTAGATTCTTTGACTACCTACACTAGATTTTTCCAGTTCAAAGCATCATTTACAAATTAACTTTTATTAAGTTATAGATGACAATAATCACAACCCCTGAAAGTACTAGAACCAATGATGTTTCCTCAAATTCATATCCTTCTATGAGAAAATGTAATCCAATATCTTATGATCTAAGTAGACTAAAAAATTATCCCTAAAGAGGTAATGAAGATATATATTCAAGAAATACATCACCGTAACTAATTCCAGGTAATGGGTTAAGTGCTTATTTTCATGTGGTTGGATATATAAAGAAACATAAACCACTGCATGCTCGTACTACATCAACACACACCCAACAACCATACCTGAGACATCACAGTTGACCAGATACCCCTTTCAAGATTTGGGAAATATCCAAATAGGGGTCAAGGTAAACCATCAAAAAAGATACTAAAAGGATGTATGTCACTTTGGGATCCATTAAAACATTATCCCTTTTTGGGTTAGAGCTATAATGGGTGAAGAAATCCAAGAGAAATCCAAAAAAACTACATGTAATACCCTATCATTCTAAAACTGATTTTAAAAACATTATTTAGTTATTACCATGAAATCATGACAATTACATTTTCAGGGTTCACCAAAATCCAATGATATAAGATCATGTTGCCCAAAAAATTCACCACCTTGATCTATATGGTACTTCTAGAGAGATTATTATGGTGAAAGTGATCTTGAATAGTTTCTATCACAATTATAAAGTGTCTCTCATGATATTTGTCGGTCTAAGAGTAGTCCAGGATATCTTCCATGAATACTGTAAGCAAGAGATCAAGGTAATGATGAATCACCATATTCATAAGAACCATGAAGATTGATTGAGTATTAATTAACCCATATGTTATGATCAAATACTCAATGTAGTTGTACATACTTCTAAAATCTATTTTCAAAACATTGGCCTCTCTGAATTTGACCTGATGATACCTGTAACACAAGTAAAATTTGGAGAACCACACTTCCCCCTTGACATGATCAAAGAGTTCATCAATATAGGGTACGTGTTATTTATTATTGATTGTTACCTTATTCAAATTAAATCAATTGATACATAATCAAATAGATCTATTAACCTTCTTTGAAAACAAAACAGACGCATCCCAAGGCGAGATGCTCGGGTGAATTATTCCTTTGGATTCCAAATCATCCATATATATCTTTAATTATATCAACTCGATGGGTGACATATGGTATGATGAAATAGATATCGGTTGTGTTCCCAATGCCAAATCGATGGTGAACTCTAAATCCCACTCTAGTGGTAAACTTGAGAAGTCATCCGAAAACACCTCTGGAAACTCATATACCATAGAAGTTAATCCACCCTCATGAATACTACCATCATACTCAAACATGTGTGAAGAGATCTAAAAAGAAGTCTTCTCGATCCTAGAAGTGTAGGTCCAACACATCCTAACCAAGGATCCCATTCATATTGGAAGACTTTAGATCCTCCATCGGGTTCCATGAAACTCACTCTCTATCGATAACAATCTATGTGTTCCTAAAATAGGACCATCCAATCCATACTAAGGATTTCATCAAAAGGTTCCATCTCTGGAACCATGAAACCCCACAAAAAATTGACCCCTAACATGATGAGTGCCCAAGATGGACACCATAAACCCTACTCTTACTTCTTAATAAGTGGAGTCACCAACTACATCACATACAATATGATATTAGTGGTCAAAATCTACAAATCCACAACTCAGACAAAAATAAAAGGAATGGATGCACCTGTATCAAACAAGGAAACTATTAGATATGAAATAAGAATTGTACATCGAAATGTTACAAGTCCTACTTCTAATCACATTTGTGCTTGATCCATAACATGATTATGCATCATCTATGCCTAAAACTGAGAGTGACCCTTGACATATGGATCTACCGTAAGATGAATATTCACAAATGTTGATCTAGCCCTACTTCAACAACCACCAAAATAAGAGCCTAAGAGGTCCTGGATGGTTCTTAATGGGCTGATATTCCCTTGGAGACTTTAGATTATGTACCACCCTAACTAGGATGTTTCACTTTGAAAATGTACCACTAGTTCCCCTTGTATATGCACCAATGGAAAGTCCTGGGTGAGGCTAAATAGGATAAACATGTATTCCATGCCTCCACACTGATGTAAAAAGACTGATACATCATCTAATGTCATAGAAAAAATGGTTGGGATTCATGAACTGAATTACCAATTCCCCTCTCATACTTCTTATTTTTATTCCTATTCTTTTCATACAAACTGTCACTTCCTTAGACCACAACCAATGTTACCCTAGAAAACCCAAAAATTATTGAGTGTCCAATCACCACCATCAAGGCTTGATCAACCACCTCAAAATATGTATTCAACTTGAACAGGAAGTCCGGAGATTGAATGTCTGGTTGAAACCCTATTACAAACTGTTGCGCCTTCACATTCTCATTGGAAACCTCTTCGAGGGAAAATCAAACTAACTTAGTGAAATGGTTGGAAAACTCCAACATGGTTTGATCTCCCTAATGGAGATCAAAAAAATTCTAGGTCTTAAAAAAATCCATGTTTTTTGGGATGTACTGATATTTAAACAAGACCTTGAAATATTTCTAACCCATCTTCTCATGATTTCCATCTTTAACCAATGAGTCCCACCACCATAGACTATGAACTTCCAAAATAAATGAAGCACATTTCACTATATTGGCCTCAGGAGTGTAAATAAACCCAAAACACCTGGCTATTTTCTCAATACAATCTTTGAATTCTTGGGGATATGTGCTACCCCATAAATATGGGGGCCTGTTCTTGAGAAAATCACGAGCCCTATCCTTTCCTGAAATTGGTTCATCTTCCCAAACCTGAGCATGACTTGGGCCTCCACTCTGACCCAAGTCTTGGACAACATGAACCAATACATCCACTAATAGCTGATTAACTAGTGAGGGAGAAATATCTATGGAATATCTCCATGGTTTCATATGAATTCTCTATTAAGGAATCTTACAACACCAATTAAGAAACAACTAACAACCATCAATAAACCATTATGAAAATTTTCTGCATCATCACAAATCACAAAAACTTCTATAAATAAAAAAAACCATAAAAAGAATAATAAAAAGACAAACCACATCACCCCCACTTAGTCTCCATGCACTAATTATATCATATAAGTCTCACCAGGAGGAGAATTAAAACCAATTATCAACATCCCATGTTGAACTAAGGTTTATCATAATGTGTGTTGGCTAGACACCCCACTCCCAACCATAACCTCACGCCCTAAAAATCCTAACTCTTATTTATCCAAATTCTCCCAAATAACACAACACATGGAATGGTAAAAAACTAGATCTCAAGACATTTTTTTAGGAACCATGATTGAGTTCCATCCAAACTGACAATGGACCTGACCCATGACATGGCCTGAAGGGCATTCCCAATCCCCACATGCTAGAAACTAGTGCCTGAGCATCAAAAATAATTTTGGGAATGATTTCACCCATGATTTTCAACTATAAACATCCAACAAGAATAAAAACACAACATTATTAGTATCCATAACCAAAATAAGAACAACTATCACAAGTAAAACATTTTACATCTTTAAATAAAAACTAAAACATCAAAACAGGGATGGGAACCAACTAAACCCATCCAAAAAATCCTCCATGCAATAATAGGTTCATCACCCTCAATCCAAATCCAACCACACTTTCAATATTAGGAACACCAAAGACTAAGTAAAAAATCAATACAATAGAATATCTTCCCTTTACTTGGGTAAAACATAACAAGTTCTACATATGCTCAATGGTGTATATAGGGTGTGATTCAATATTCAGTATGATACCACCCAAAAGAATTCAAATCTATAACATATTAGGAAAAATCAATATGAAAGGTTTTATAAAAAGTAATGTAAACATTTTGGTGAAACATTTTATGGAAAAAATGCATTCCAATTTAAAGTGAAAAGTAAAGTCCATCATATTTCGATAGTAAGCATAACATAACATGATATGAGAACCATGTGCAATCCTAAAGGAACATGTTTTATTGGTACCCTTGGAACCTAATGTCATTGTGACATGGCATAGAAACCCTAAACCACAACATCCTCATGCATTCTCCACTAGAGGGGAATGCATCCTAAGGTCTAGTGGTCTCTAGTCATCGTCATATGCTTAGTTAGTGTTTTAGTTTCAATCCTACTGGAGTGAACTGGCCCTTGGTCCCACTGATCTGACTATCATACAAGTCCTAGTCCACCCACAACGATACCATGTAATCCTTTTGTGCCCAATTTGACTTTCCCTCACACATAAACAACCTCTTTCACATGAACTCACATCCAAAAATAGATACACTTATGAAAAATATGATTTTTAATTTGAAGATCATGTATCATGTCATTTCAACCACCACTACCTATACACACACACCCAACCATTGGACACACATGAAAACCACCATTTTCCAAAGAAAAAACCCCTTTCGAACCAGAATTCACACTAAAAAACATTGAAAACACCATTCTCACCAGCCACACAATCCAAAGAAAATGATAACTCCTAAAATAACTTACCACAAGCTTGGAAACATTCAGAGTCTAGGGTAAAACCATAACTACTCTATAAGGAGAGCCTCTAATGGTAATATCATACTAAAAACATCAAGATTGAACCAAAAATCCCAATATTGAACCATAACTAGGTCAACACATCTGCTAGATAAAGAAAAAACCAAGCAAGGAAGAAAAAGTATCTGAGAAGAAGAATGAAATAAAGAGAGGAGGACTTACTTGAAAGTTCACTGATGATACAAATCCAAATCCACCATGAAATTGGGGACCAATATATTTATAAGGGATGAGGGAATGCTTGGGGTCTTGAATCTGAAATGGGGAGAGAATGGATGGATTTGGGGTTATATTTTAAGAGGTTAAAGGGTAATTCCCACATTTTTATTGATCTAGATACGAATCATGGTTTTCCAAAATCTAGAATCAACCATGAATCCCTATCTATCAAAATGGAATTGAGGCTACATGGTTTTCTAGGGGAGGGATCAAAGCCATGCGGTATACTATGTTCCTCAGACATGAACACTTTTTAGCGCGTCTAATTTTCCACACACCCAAGAGTGTGCCAATATCCAAGGAACACAATCTCTCCTGGGATGGCACATGGTTTCTACTAATAATTCACCAACCACGAACCACCTATTTTCAGTACAAAAATGCATTTTTTCTCAAAAAATACTTGAAAAATCCATAAAATAAATATAAGTCAAAAATACAATGGAAAAATACCACAAGAAAAAATTATAGATTTGACATGATCGCTAAGAGTGGGAGAGAGGATGGATTTCACAAGGTATCCACCCTTCACCAAAAAAATCCCATGGGTTCTTGATAAGTTCATCCTATAGTAGAGATTCATTTTGTGAAGGTCCATGGCCTTTGAGGAAGAAGAAATACCTTTTGGGAACACAGGGCTTTGTGAGGCATCTATCCTTCCTGGATCCAACACCATGAGAACCAAGACTTTACCCCAAGGCAGGTTCATCATGTTTCATAAAGCATATTCCTTCACAAGACCCCTTTACTCATAAATTCTAGGCTTCTGGATACCCTCCTCTATAAAGCACCAACCTTCCTAAAGAACATCCTCTAGGCCTCTCTATGGTTCCTCCCTTCAACTAATCTTCTTTGATGAAGATCATGTGCATAAGGCCCTTATACAAATCCAGGATTAGTTCATCCACAGCTCAAATACCTACACAACTGGTACCACCACCCTTGTATTCACAAAATTTTCTTATAGTCTGACATGGGCCTCTATCCTACCTTTTTATTCTAAGAATAGGTATCTTAATTCTTGTTGGTTCTAATCCTAGACACCATAACATTGGGACTTTTGATGTCCACTCCTCCATGATAGTTCGAATACCATGTCACACCAAGAGGAACATGAGTGGTGGTCACATAATACCAAGAGGTGGTATCCTTGAAAACAATCGTCCACCTATATTGGGTGATGATCCTTATGTTGGATCATTCTCTCACCTTAACATAGTCTTCCTTGGAATTTAATCCCCATCCATGTCTGAGTTACATGATGTAAAACTACCTAACTACACATCATAGTCATATGATGTTAAAATAAACAGCAACTTCATCAGTACATGATGAAAAACCATATCCTAACCCTATGTGATAAATATAGTTTTCCCCTTTTATGGTTAGCATGGGATGACTCTACACCCCTACCCTATGCGATAAACACAGAATGACCTGTATATAAATCATATAACATGACCCCACATCTCTTACCCTATATGATAAAAACATGATGACCCATGTACTATCATAATGGGATGCCACCCTCTCCCCCATAATGGGATGATCATAATCCAAAGGAAATATACCACATGTAAAACCCATTCACATAATCAATAATCTTAGAAAAATTGGCTCTAGGTAGCTTCCTCATATTGTCCGCACACCATCCCTCATCCACAATCCTTCAAAACACGATCTTCTTTGCTATATGAAGTTAAAATGCATAGATCAGTCATTTCACACAACATTAAAATGTGGCATCAAGAAAATGGGTTTTGATCCATATCTCTTAAACTGGTAACATAGTACACCTCCCTGATGTTCAGTCTTAACATCATTCGAGTGTGACATCTTCCCTCCTTGGGATTCAATAAATTACTTTATCCACCTTTATGAGGTATCCTAATCACCCTACATATTCTGAGTGTGACATATTCCCTCCTAAGGATATACTCAATCATCCAATCTGCCTCAACAAGGTGTCTTGATCGCCTGAAATCATTAGAGTGTGACATCTTCCCTCACATGGATTCACTCAATCACCTGACCCACCTCCACATGGTGTCCCAATCACTTGACATCCTCTGAATGTGACATCTTACCTCCTAGGGACGCACTCAATCAACTGATTTTACTCCACACGGAGTCATGATCAACCATATTATTACATAAATGCGTTAAAACTACACCCATCCTATCCCCAAAATATTTAAAACATGATCCCATCTTGTCCCCACAATACATTAAACCTACACCCATATTTTCCCCATAAACTGTTTAACCATCCCAAATCATGCCCCCACACGATGTTAAAGTTATACCCATCTTGTCCACTCAATACGTTAAACCTATTCCCCTCATGTCCCTGTAAGACTTTAAACATGTGCTCTTTGTGTCCTCACAAGATGTTAAACCCTCACCCATCTGTTCCCCACAAGACGTTAAAACTATTACAAACATATAACCACAAGACCTTAACATAGTTAAAATATCTAGAAGATGTTAAACTCATTCCATAATTTAAAATCCCTAACTCATGCATTAAACATGGGATGCCTAAAGTAAAAATATTCATAAGACTTATGCCCTTGTAATCAACTACCTTATAGTTGACACATGATGACTTGGGTTATGCACCTAATATGTCTCATATGGGATTCCTCTTTGAAGGATAAGGCATTATAGGTGCCTAATATACCCAATTTCTATTCTTTCATGGAAATTTCCAGCAAGTCAACTCGCCCTAGAAAAAAATTTGCTACATTGTTGAGACATAAGAAGTGTAATTAGCTGATGTCCACCTTGAGATGGTGTAGGGAAAGAGTTCAATGAACATGAATTAATATATAGGGAATACCCATACTATAAAACAAGATCCTAGTAGGAATCCAATTATGTAGGAACCATAATTTCATCATCTCATTTAAATCAAGGAGATTACATCAACAATGAATGTGATGATAGCTTCCAACATTTTAAAAGTGGGAATGCAAGGAAACAATAGTAGCACTTGCGACGTGTTGGAAACTTGGTTAAAGCATCATAAAAAAATGTTAAAAACAACATGAAACTCTTCTCCTCAGACATGGGTACTAGTAGCATATGGGGTATCAATGGATATTCATGTCACCGAATCCTGATTTGGCACCAGGTCTCACCAAGAAAATGGTGGGCCTATAATGAAACTCACATATGAATTGGGGTAGTTATCATTGGGAATCCTAATTCTGTGACATTACTTGTGTGGATACCCCCTCTATTTTAGGAATATTGGATGATCACGGGGAATTATGCATCACTTTATTTGTAACTGTATGGATAACTAAATCCACATGACTTAGAGGACCCAAGATAAATAAATCCAGCTACCATGGGCCAATAGACACTGGGGAAAGGGAATATTAATGGGAAATACGTAATGAATACACCCCCACCACAACATATGTCACATCATTATCATATGGGTTCCCATGCCACCATATTACCCGTTGAGATCATCCACAGGAGGGTGATTGTTTTCCAATATGAAGAGGAAGGGGTCATCACCACTAGTGAGATGGATCTCCAAGACCTAGATGTATTTATGCCTCACTGAAAAAACCCATCCCGAGGGAAGTTCAGTGGAAAAACTCCCCCCATTCCAATGGAAAAAAACTTTAGAAGACTCACCCTAGACCATTCACACAAATCAGTACCCTATACTAAGGAGGTAGGGGATATTTGAGTCGCACAGGCTGTGAATACTTCCTGGGAGTTTCCTAGGAGGGATCCCAGTAGGCCGCACCAGTGCTAGTACTGAATAGTCCCTCTAGCCGAGGAAGGGGTTGACTTCTTTCCTAAAATTCTAGCCCTAGTTCAAAGTTCCCATATTAGTCATCTGGGGAATACCAAGGACAATTTTTGACAAGTGGTATATTATATATCTTCTATGGCCCCTGGAACCACCGAAATATCTTTCCAGATCCCTACAATAGGAAGACATGGATCTGATTTTTTCTACTTGGGATTGAAACCCTAGGCACTTAATAGGCTATCCACGTCGACTCTCTTATTCACCGACACCAACAACAGTCATTACATGCCATAACATGGTGACGAGAATCGATGCAGAGGTCCTCCCTATGCCACCACATGTCATCACAGATGTACTATCTATGCTACCAACAATTAAAGTAGAGGTCCTCCTGAATCCATCAACAACTTCTGCGTTGGTCCTCCCCAAAGAGTTTTCCACCATCATAGAAGTCCTCCTCAGTCTCTCATCAACCCTAGTGGAGGTCCTCCCCACTCAATGGATAGTCAAAGCGGAGGCCCTACCCGCTCCATCAATAACCAATATAGAGGTCCTCCTCGCACTACTAACGGACGACACCTAGGTAATACCTAGGCTAAAAAAATCCCCTTCCTTGAAGAACCATCCTCAAGTAGGTGGTTGAACACCCACCATCAGAGGTTGAATCTTAGGAAGCATCACATCATCTTTGAACACTCAGATATTGAGGTCACATATGACTCAACAAAATTATCTTCACACTATTTTCCAAATTCTAGTGAAGAAGTCTTGAAGTTGAGGCTCATTATTATGAAATATGAGGTCCACAGGATCCCCAAATCCCTCCATAGATACTTGCAGATGGATGATGATCTAGCTACTTTCAAGGGGATCATAGTGCATTTGTCTCTTTCACCACTAGTTTCCCTCCTCTCTACATACACACAAGAAGTTGGATAGATTTCAGGGTATTTTTGATTCCCTCATATGGTGCGAATTCCTCTGATCCATAAATGGATGTTTCCTACCTTGCTCACTTGGAAGTGGTGAACACCCCACACTATAGGGATGTGATGATGAGGTTGGAACCTCCTCTGAGAGATCTTCTAGGATGAATTATACATCTATCTCATATATTGAATCCTCTCCGGATAAACCAATAATAAAAATAGTCAATATCAATTCCACCACCCCTATCTCATCCCGATCCCATCGGGGATTGAGTTAACAAAGTACATGACACTTTCCTCAAGGAAGAGGTTATTTGGGAGTTTTTGACCATTGATCAATTTTCAGTGGTATTCTGGACACATGATTATTTAGGCATTGACATCCCAGGGTTCCTTATAGAGGACCTAGTGGTGTGTTTTCACCAAATCATCTGTTATATATTTTACCACATCTATTATGATCAGTTGGCCTACTTATGGAGTCAGGAGCACCACAATGTTGTCAACCATCAGTGCAAAATGGTTGAGATACCAGTGCTCTCAGGGATCAACACCCAGAGTAATATTCCTTACAGAAAACCGTTTAATAAATATGAATCAAGAGCCTCATTGTTGTTTTCCAGGTTATGGGAGAAGTGTCTATGAATGTGCATATCAAAGGTTGGGGATAATATTATTCCCAAAATTTTATCAATATCTTAATATAGTCGGGTCTATTCATTGATATTGATACATCCCTTCAAACAACTGAAATGGTTAATATGGTGATTACTAACATGTCCAAGTATTATTTGAATAGGGACACTGATGTAGGGAATTTGATAAAAATATTCCTCTAGGGGTGATGCAGTATCAAAAAGACCCTCTAGCAGGTGTCCGTACTCATCAGTAGATGTGGGAACTCAGATTTTGAAGTCCCTATAATTAGACATTACTGACTAACTATAAATATCTATACAATAGACAGGGACATGTTGACCCAACCAAGGTCACACCGAGAGTAGAGATAGAACTCATGATAGCTGATTTTCTCCAACAACTTGATGAATAAAAAAGGTTTATCGCTGATATCATTTTTGAGTGGTTCCTAGACCAAAAAATTCCAAAAGTGACCTCATAACTCCTTCGATGGGAAATCCATCCTACCCATCTATATTCCCCAGTTTTATATTGGTATACATGCACTTCTAGTTAAATATAAAGGCAATGGATATGGAAATCAACCAAGGTATGATTCACTAACCCCACCGAAGAAGCACAATTAACCACTATGGGATCAAGGATGTGTTTCTGCTTGAGTCCATATGCATGTCAATGATTTAGTTTCCATATAACCTCTCCAAGATGACATGATATCTAATCTCACCACTCAACTCAAATCCATGTAGATGTGATTGGTGGAAATCATGCCTGGTGGAAAGTTGTAACCTAGCTGGGTAGACAATATCTAAGCACCCTCGGAAATTTGTAACCCCATTTTCACCCTAATTAACAGAATGGATGACCCACTACAACATATGTCCCACTTTACATCAAGGTTTGGACCATTGTTAGTAACTATAGAATTTAAGGAGGCCTCCAGGATTTGATGCATCATTCAGTTTCTAGATGGACCTAGTTTTTTTGGGTACAAACAACTACCCATGATGTATATTGTTTTTCAAGAGGATCTACGATAGAAGTTCCTCTATATTTTCAACTTCACTCTATTCCAGAAAAGTATTATTAACATATTCAAGTAAAAATAGGGGAATGATGATAAAGTCACAAGCCTTGTCACCCAGTGGAAGGGACTCACATACTCACTCTATCTTTCAATATCACAAGAACAACTACTAATAATGTGTGTGGGGAATGTTAAGAGTGATATTGTCCCTACCCTCATCACTCAGAACTACCCAAGTGGATTTTGGGAATTATTTGAAAATTATCACTATATAAATGATTCTTTACAAAGACTACTATCATTGTGCACACAATGTTTCTTGAGCTGATACACCTATCTGCCCCTTTGTTAGAAGAGCCCTGTCAAGAGTGGCACGACGAGGTGTAAACTCACCCAACATAGCATCATCAAGAACTACCTCACCATGTGTATCCACCTTGATGAGGGAATGTGTCTTTATACCCCTATCAAGGACAGGCTCTGAGGATAACCTTCACAAACCTAAGAAATAAGACCTCTTACTTCAGGGATTCACAAGTTATGGACTACTTCATATGTGTCATGGAGATGGGAATCTTGAAATTTCTAGATTCCAGGAGGACCAAGGATTCTAGATTAACTAGCTTCCCTTATCATTTATTTTACCATAGGACTATCAAGCACACCATCAAGGAATGGTTCATGTTTAATGATTGGCTCCAAGACTAGCGGGATCATGGTCTGGTCATGTTGGGAGGAATTCTGGCATAGGTGAAACATGCCTCTGCGAAGCCTAATAGTGATAGTAAAGGATATGGTTAATGGATTTAGTCTCCTAGTCACATGATGAAAAAATATGATGACTTTTTGGATCACTAGGTAGTCGGTTACACTCATGGTGTCATCTGTTATCATTTGTGTAATCCAGAACCTCTTACGATCATTATTCCTCATTCAACTTCAAATTACACATCTATTTCATATACTTGCATGTCTCTGAAGAATGGGATCCAATAAATTAAGGGAAATAAGTGTCCCCTCCAGTTCCAAATCGATCACGCATACTTGGTGAATTCATGTCACTTGATTTAGGAGATGCATCTAGGGTCCACCCAACTCTAGACTATTTTATGATTGATGAAAGGAAGCATGCCTCGGTGAACACCATCGAACTGATAGACCACCTTACAACACCCAATAGTGATTAATACTATGTAAACCCCTCAGGTGATTCCAGCTGACACTATTTAAAGAATGGTAAAGGACATGTGTGGCCCCAAAACACTTGGGAAATTACTTTCAACTAGATCTTTCATACTATTGAGACCAAGCAGTAGGTTTTGTAAACCGATCATTAGGAATTTTACTCCCATTCAATGCCATCAGGTTTGACTCCATAACTAACTATATTAGTTGATAGAGAAGCTCATCTATGGAAACGCCATGATCAACCATATCCAACCAGAGCCCAACCTTCGCCAACAGATAGTTAGTAAATAGTTGTTAAAATTAGGTTAGCTCGATAGCATAATAATTTCACTGATACCAGTCATACCCTGGTGGTTTACCCAACATCATCTATTGTTCCCCCTTCCAGGGAGTGACCCCTATGGGAAAAAATTCAGTTGTCATGGAATTATGATGTGTTTGAGCACCATGTCGGCATGACCGTGAGGCTTTCAACCCTTGTGGATCTTTTCTTGTCAAATAAAATGCATGAGTCCCTTATAGATGCTTTGAAAAGACCTATACAATTAAAGTTTATGTAGCTTCCATCGAGTCTTACTATATAGAAGAGGCCTAGAAAGAACAATGTCAACCCCTAATTTTAGTTTTAGGGGAAGATGAGGGTGTCACCATCTAGGGGAACATATGCCCACTAAAATCCATAGGAAAGTTCAATGAAACATAGATATTCCACATTCTAGTGGATAATAATTATAGGATCAATCTCATACCAACCTGAATGCTCTATAACACGAGACTAACAGAGAAGGATTTCAAAACCTATAGCCTTACAATTCATGGTTATGATAAGACAGATCAGAAGCTGCGTGGAAATGTTTTGTTGAAGACACAGTTTGGTGGTCTAATATCAAACATTGAATTCATGTATGTATCATATGATAATACATATAAAACACTAATAGGAAGACCCTAGATTTATTTTCATGCAACGGTCCACTCCTCATATCATCAGTTCCTCAAGTACCCACTCAATGGTTGAGTAGGGGTACTTCAAGGCGATGTGTCTCCCTTTGATTTTTATAAAACCTACTATTTGGATGTCACCTAATACAAGCGAAAAGGAAATAAATTTATTTAAAACGGGGTTTATTGCATCAATTACTCTAATGATTTGAAAACCACTTGATTCAATCCTTGGGAAGGCATGAATGATTTCTTCATTCTCCAAATTCATTAGTTAAAAGTCACAATTACATATTTATGGGGATTCTTCATTGTCTCCAATAAAAATGGTTTTGATGTCCCTAAAAAAGTATCATTAATAGATTACATTATAATACAACATTGAACAGGACTGAATGATACCTTAATCCCATTATTTTATGATGTACCAACAATTTCTACCTATGACCACTAGTTCATGACACACTTTCAGGTTCCGCAAAGCAAGGTTGGCCTGACATAATTTGTCTAAACACCATTATTTTAACATAAATAATGGAACAATTGGTAAGGGTTGGAATGGGATTATCTCAATAAATTCATTTTCCAAAGTTTTATTAGAGTAGAAAACCCTCAGTGAGGAATCTGTGTCCACAAGAGAAGGCACTGGTGCTTCCCCTAAGATGACTTGACCGAAGGATCCACCTCCTCCCACTCTTTATCTTATCTCAAATGATGAAAAATATTTTAAATATGAATCTCTTTCATTTTAATAGGGTTTATCCACCACTATTGATGAATCAGCTCAGGTAAACCTTGGTACCAAGGAAGATCAGAGGCTGATGTTGATCAGTTCAAGCATTTCTCCAGAGGAGATGAAAAAGTATGTACCCTTCCAAAAACAACAACATGATGTGTTCACATAGATATATGATGAGATTCCATTAATATAATCTTAGGTCACTTTTCACCACCTTGGCCTTCTAAGAGGCCATCACAGGTTCAAATATCATTTTATAATGATGAACTATTCCCATGGTGCTATGGTCAAGGTTGAAGTTGACAAGATTATCAAAATCAAAATCATCAGGGAAGCTCAATAACCCATATGGATAGCCAACATCAACCTATTAAAGAAGAATAATGGGTTGATCATAGCTATATCAATTTCTAGGACCTCAATCACCATTTTTAGGATGTATTATTTTCCCCTTCCAATGATAGAGTTGTTGATTGATTCCACAAAGGGTTCCATTCCCTCTCCTTCATGGATGAATAATCCAGGTACAACCAGATCTAGATTTCCATTGAGGATGTGTATTTTTCCACCTTTAGGGTGATAAAATGGAATTTATGCTATTAGGTGATACTTTTAGAATTGAAAAATGTCTGATCCACTTATCAACGGTACATGCACCACATCTTCAAGATGATTATTAGAACATTAGTGGAAGGATATGTGGATGATATGGTGGTCAAATCCTGGAAGTGTTAGGACCATACCAAGGATCTTGAGAAAGTGTTCAACTTATTCCACTCATGACACTTGAAGATGAACCCCTTGAATTTTAAATTTAGAGTTACCTCTATGAAATTTATTTTCTTCATCATAATATGTGGAGGCATCAAGATTTACCTAGAGATGATTAAGGACATCAGCCGGATGCCTCCCCTAAAAAACCTTTGGGAAGTCATGGGGTCTCTAAGGACACTTAACCTATATACAATGATTTATTCAAAATATGTATAGAAAGTGTAAGAACATATTGAGGTTCATGAATAAAGAAAATATCTACTGGTGGGATGAGGAATACTATATCGTGTTTGAGTATATCACATAATACCTTCTACAGCCTTCACTTATGATGATACCCATTTCAAGGAAGCCTTTGGTACTTTAAATGGATTCCCTAGAGTGATCCATTGGAAAAAATATATCCAAAAAAGACTATTAGAGTAGGGGAAATGGTTTATGCTATTTTAGTCACGTGCTCCTCAACATGGAGACTAGATACTCCCCCATCAACAAGAGTTGTCTCAGACTAGTTTTTGTAGTGTAGAAGTTATAGAATTATCTATATCATTATGAAATACATATGTTGGCCCAAGTGGAACCAATGAATTATATCATAAATCTACCCATGTCTATGGGATGAATGGAATGTTGGGAAGTGATCCTTCAACAGTTTGGCATCAGGTTTGTCCTGATGTAATCTATCAAAGGTTAGGCGTTAGAGGAATTTTTGGATGCACATCTGATTCCTAAAATAATTTCCCTAGATGTTGATTTACTGTATGAGGCTATCCTATTACTAGATCATATTGTACTGTATAGGAAAACGAATTTTTTTGGTGCCTCCAAAAGACTACCTGATAAATGGATCAATAACCTCTATTTTAACATGGTAGGTTTGGTGATAGTCTTTATTACCCCATCACATGTTTTCTTTCCATGTAAGAAGTTTTTTCCAATAACGATTCATAGAATTAAGATCTCATTATTGGTCTCAAGTTATCATTTGAGATTGTTTTCTCCAATATTAATTTGAAGGGAGACTCTGACATAGTCATTAAGAATATCAAAGGTGACTACATCATCAAAGAGAAAGAGCATGTACCTATATTGGAATGTACTCATCAACTGATGGCCTAGTTACTTACGTGACTAGAGGTAACTTAGATTCCTTAGTTGAATAACATCATGATGAGGCCTTATAAATCATTTTGTGTCTCTTACAGTGCCTAACATGGATGACCTAGTCATTCAGATGGCACACTTCAGGGTAATTTTCCCTTCCAATTAAGATGATGTAAACTAGTAGGTAAACCAACTACCTACCAAAATTTTGTTTCAGGATCCTTATGTCCCCTTGTATTAGAGGAAACCCCTACTTAGAAAACTCCCTTTATTGAGTATCTCTAGAATAAAATTCCCCTATATGACTGTGTCGAGCGTGATTGAATCTGTCAAAACCCTCTACAAATATGGGTTTGATGAGAGTATTCTATATTTAATTCAAGGAAATGAGAGAACTCAGGTTATGCAGATGTCCTTGTCGGATCATATGGTTCCCAAAAAGAAGGATTGAATCTATACCACTAGATTTAAAGGATGGGATACTTCCAGACACCATTTTCAATGACTACATTGATGTTTCCAAGAGTTTTCATGCATTTCAGATCCATGAAAACTTTACGAATCGGCCATTAGAGCTTCTCCACAAAACCAGGTATATGTGGACCTTTGTATTTTGGGGACTTGATGTCATGGAGCCGTACCCTATGATGATAGCTCGACAGTGAAGGTTTATCATGAATACAACCGAATTCTTTTCTAAATTAGAAGAAGCAGTTCCCCTCTAGGAAGTGAAATCCCAGTCTATGATCGAGTCCATGAACCCCCACATCATCAATTGATTTAGAGTTACTCATATAATTCTCACCGATAATGGAACTTACTTTTAGCCTTATAAGATGAAGAAATTTTATGCTAAGTACAACATCTGGTCAAACCATACTTTTCTCTACCATGAATGTGCAAATGGGAAAATCGAGGCATTCAAAACCCCCCTATAATAACTTGGAAATGAATGTGGGCAATTATAAAATTATTTGTCCTAAAAATATTCACAACACTCACTAGGATTATAATATGATGACATGTAATTCCACCCAGGTGACCCCACACTCCCTAGTATATGGAACATATCTAGTCTACCCTATCGAGGATTAGTTTTCATCACTCTGAACAGCTATTTACGACCTGCAGATGCAAGAAACAATGGTATAAGTCCATCTTAATGAGTTGGAATCCCATCAAGAGAATATTCTCCAGGCCTTGAAAAATCTATATAGGCAGTAGAATATGTTAGAATGATCATTCAACAAGGAGTTTTGTCTTCACGTCTTCCTCAAGGGTGACATGATACTGGATCTCAGGTCATCAATGATACCTAGTAAGAAGCCCCTAAAGTCGAATCCAAAATGGAAAGGACCTTAAATCATTCATAAGGTATATTCTAATGGAGCATACTCTTTGATCACTATGGTTGGAGATCATATCAGACCTCCTATGGATACCAATTTCATCAAGAAATAATTTTCATGAGAATAGTAGTGGTCCATGCAGTAAGACATTAAACTATTTCAATTGGTTTGAGATTTATCACCTTAAAATAATAGCAGATCTACAGTCCAATCATTATGAAAATAAACTATTTACAACCTCTATAGTCCATGTTGTATGACTTTAAACTAAATATCTTTACATCCTTAGCACACAATGTTAAAATTTTGTCTTAACTCATATAAAACCAGTATTCCTTATACAATAAGTATGGGATGATCCAAAAAGTGATATCCTATATACAACTTGGATGCCTCATATGATAAGTTTGAGATGATCAAAATCCTAAACCCACTTGATCTTTGGATTTCTCATATGATATGAGATGAAATAAAACAAATTTCTTCATCACATGATGATAAGCTGCATCCTTACCCCTTTTCATAAGCATAATATTTCCTTAGACAACTGTGGGATGCCCCAATTCCTTCATTAAAGAGGATTTTCTCCACTTCTAGAAATGGTCTCCTACCATGCCGTAGTCCAGAACTATGTGTGGATTGATACTAATTCCCATGAGATATATTGTGATTCCTAAACCTCTCGTATCTATGGTAAGTTGCATGTTTATTAACCCTTTGGCCCATAATCCCATTTACGATGCAAGAATTTCAAACTTAAAATGTGGTCAGTTTCTCTGAAGGTGAGAATGTGGTACACAAGCCCCCTTAGCTCCTTTAAAATCTTGTTTTACCTCCTCTATTCCACATAGATATGATTGATACAAAAATCTTCCCTGTCCAAGAATCATGACATTAAATTTTTCTCTACATCAAACTATGTTCTAAGTATTAGGACCTTAAACTAAGTGTCATTTGTTCTGAGGTATTTGTGTGGTACATGGGCCTGCATGCCCTATTTTCATGTCAGGTTCTACCTCTTTAGTGCCCTAACAATTCCTTCAAAACAAACATTTACCCTAGTCCAAACATCACGAATTTAAACTATTTTCCAACAACCCAAGCATCATGACTTTAAACTATTGACCATTGTCCAGGAAACATGAACTTGAAATGCGTGCAACCACTTCCAAGATCACTTCATGCGGTGCATGACCTCCTTGGTTCCTTTCATGATGATTTAACTCTTTTTCACCACACAAGAATACCACAAAGCCCCCACATCTAGTTTTAGATCTATGAAATTGAACTAGAATCCCTAGTCTAAGAATTATGACCCTAAAACGTGTTCATTTGACCCTTATATGGTTGGCTTCAGCCCTTATGTTCCAGAAAACCTATGCCTCCACCTCTTTATAGAACTGCGTGTTTCTTCTATCATTATGGTACATCTAGTGATTCATATGACTTCTATCTCTAGTATTATCCATGTATTCACCACAGGAGCATTAGTTATCGGTGGTTCTATCACCTTGAAATGCTCAAGCGGGTTTCCTTTTTTAGGTATAAGCTCCATCCATTTTCCTTGAACCATTAGTAGGATGATATTCCCTTATAACTTTACAAGAGGAAGAAAATAATGGAAAGATATATGTGCAATCATCACCAACATCCTCAGTACAAAATGTTAAATTGTATTCTTACTCTTTATAAAACATGTATGCCTCCTAATTTTAGATGAATTACTTCATTTAAAAGTGCAATTCTCCATATGAAAAATATGGGATGAAAAGACATGAACATTATTAGCACACAATGTTAAACTATAGCCTTACACTGTATGAAAGTATGATTTCTCATATCCTAATATGAGAAAATTTAATATCTTCATTCGAGAGGGTATCACCTTTTAAAGCCAGACTCTTAACACACCACCTTTTGTAACTACATGTGGCATGATTCCCATCCTCAAGGGATACATAGTGATGCCGAAATATCTCATATTGGGCAAACCCCCCTTCACCAACTCATCACAGGGTCCCCTCTCTTCTAGAGGCATGAGATTGATCATGGGTATAGTTTTTCAAGATTCATGTGAAAAAGGGGTGATTTTTCCTCCTTAAATATTGTTTTTTCACTCGTTTGTTCCATCAATGCCCCTTTTTAGACACATGTTCCTCCCTTTGTTCAAATCTACAAGAAATTAAACCAGAAAAATGACCTATAGTCTAAACACTGTGACTTTAAACTAATATCATCCCTAGTTTGAGTTGTACTACTTTGAACTACCAAGACCAATGTCCTTAGTTCATGATTTCAAACTACAACCTTACCTTGTGAAATGAACGCAGGATGTCTCATACGATATGTAAGGGATTATTATCAAAAAATACCCCATGTGAAATTAGGACTCCTCATACAATAAGTATGGAATGTTAGGAAATAGCTCGTACAAAACCTTAATTCCTCCTAACATGATATGGTTTTATATACTCATCTGAGAGGAAATCACCACACTGGAACTGGCCTTCTACCAAACCACTTCCTACAAATACTTCTGGCTTGATTCTCATTCTCATGGGATACATAATGCCACTCAAATATTTTGTTTTGGTCTTATTCCTACAATAAATTAATTTTGAGCCCCCTCTGGTCAAGGATTGATTCTCACCTACCCACATGTTCATCTCGAGCATTTTATCACATGGAAGAATAACAACCATAGAACTTAAGATTCCCCTTCGAACATTCTGCAATTTCACTTCTGCACTTCATGATTTTTCAATTTGGATAATCATCATTATCCCAATCTGAACATGTTCCCTAACAGAATTGTTCCTGGACACACTAGATCACTTACAGTAACGAGCTTATGGATCAAAGAATATTTGTAAGCAAATAGTGTATCTCATGTTTTGAACTTTGTCAAAAATTGATCTTGTGTTCATTCACTCCATCCTAAACCAATGTAGGTATATAACCTCAGTTTTGAACATGGTAAATAGTTGTTCCCCTATTTTGGTTGTTCCCCTTTCACTACTTAGGTCTTGAAAGTCTCAATCTACATCGTGGGTTTTTAGTCACTTTGGCCCCTTGTTCTAATCTTCCTAGTAACCAACAATAACTCCATACCGATCTTTGTTTCTCACACTGAGAACAGATCACATGGGCTTATGGGTTGATATGAAGTTCTTCCCAGGCAATGTTGAGACCTGCGATACTCCATGGTTCAAACTCTATGACCATTAACAAGGATCCATATTCAAATAATCATGAATCTAAACTATGTGTATGTCATCCTAGGAATGTTTTGTGTGGTGTTGGGCCCCCTTGGCCCTAATTTGACATGGGGTTTTTTCACTCTACCACACAACACATGTTCGTTTGAGATGATTATCCCATGGTCAATGCATCACATCATTAAACTATGAAAAATATGATTCAGAAATGTCATATGTGGCATTAAGTGGGCTCCCAGTCCCTTCCATTCACATCAGGTATCAATACCATGAATATTCCATAAAGACATAAAGACTAAGTCCAAGAATCACGTCCATCAATTTTTCGAAAACATACCCTTTTGTTTTGAGTGGATTGGGCCTCCCTTATCCCTAAATTCTCCTTATATTACTACTATTTGATGTAATTTTAAACACTTTAGCATTCAAATGGTTTGAACTCTATGGCCTTAAACTAAGATCATGTGGTCTGAACTCTATGACCATAAACTAAGATCTCATGGTCCAACTCTGTAACATTAAACTAAGATCCCAAGTGGAGGAAGTAAGAAATTAAATTGCATGTTAGTCCCCCAAAGAATTTGTTTTGTAGTTTCAAGATTTAGTAACCCTCAATTCACATTTGGTTGTCACTCTATGCAACACATTTCTTTTTGGATGATGACTATATAGTCCAAGATCTATGACCTTAAACTAAGAGTCATGGTAAAAGAATCATGACCATATAATATGTGAAAAATGACTATAGGATATTCCCTGTGGTGAGGCCTCTTAGGCTCCCCCATTCACATTATTCTACCTCTCCCTTATGCCATACATATTTTCTTTGAGAAACGCAACACATTGGTCTAAGCATAATGACCTTAAACAATGTGTGACTCACCCCAAATTATTTTTCTTGTTATAGGGTCTTTGAAGGTACTTTTTTTACTTAAAGTAAATTTTAGAGAGTAACCCCATTGTGATACACTATTACCCCCCATAATGGATGGATGGGTACTATTCATGTTGGTTTGGCATCCCAATCACATGATGATAAAATATGTGATACATCGTCTATAGCAAATAAATTAACTTGTGTGTCCAACATCCTCATCATACGATGTTAAATGAGGTGTCTATCATCCTCATTATATGATGCAAAACAAAATATCATATTAGGAACATGATTGAGAATACCATTACATCAGTTCCAATAATCTACCACATCATTCATGTTCTTCATCACTCAGAATCCGAGATGACTCTCTCCCTAAAAGATGATTTTGAACATTCTTCAAACTAATTTTCCTAACTAATGTGGTAAAATCAATGGTGGAATAATTTCATGTGGGTTGACATCCATTTAAAAATTACATCACATATACATGCTTCATGTTTCCATTTATTTGGATCATATCCCTCCTCCATATTAGAATGGGTCCCCTTGACAGAATGGTCTCATTCCACACTAGCTCACCTATCATCCTGGACACAAGACCTGGAATAATTTGGACAACATTTTGAGTTAGGTCATGTGTTTTGAACATGGTCAGTGGTTGAACCTCTTTTTTTATCCCCATACTCAACAAAATTTTAATAGATTCTGTGTTTTTAACATAATAAATAGTTATCCTCAATTGTTATGCCACCACACTATGTTCCAAATCTTGGGCATCATAATTCATGATTTTCATTCCTCTTTGATTGGGTAGAACTTAATTCCCCTGACATTACCCAAATCATGAACTACTTCATGTTGGAGAATAAATTGAGATATTAAGAGATCCATGCTCTCCATCCATAGACCCCATTTTCAAAAACACTTTAGGTGGTCAACCAACTATTTGAGACCTCGAGTGTTCAGTCATTGCTTGACACTATCATATAAATGAGCAGTCATGTGATTGTCCCTTGTTTATCACACCATGTGTGACCCAAATGGGTTTAGAAATTGATCATTGTTTATCTTTTTTACTATGATTGAATTGTGACAGTATAATGTGATAAAGGAAAAAAAGTCCAAGAATATGAAAAGTTTTAAACAAATGAACTTAAGTTTGTGAGGTTCATCCACACCGTGGAGCCTGTCAATCATCCCAATAAAAAATTTCTCCTTCAGTTCTACCTTAGCGATCGAGTGCTCAAGCATAGCCATCCTATGATGAGTAGCCTCCAGAGACCAATAAAACTCTTCTAGGCTATCCACCACCTCCATGTATTTGGGACATTCTTCTTCAGCCCTGATCTATTTCCAATTCTATTAAACTCAACACTAATCCACTAGCGATACCACATCTTCACCCTTTTCCTTGGTTGGCACAAACTGGTTATTCAAATGGATGATGATATTTTATAACACCCCAAGGTTTTAAAAAAAATTGAAATTTATAAAACTTTTTTAAGTATATAGTTATAACTATCCTTTAAACATAAATTTCCCACTTCAATGTTTTGAATTTCAAAAAAAGGTCATCCACAAGTATGATTAGTAAATTATATAGAGTATAATGGAACCAATGTGATTTTTGGTGAGTAAATTATGAACCTAATAAATAGTAAAATTTACTATTATTTTATTTTCTTAAGTATTTATGATAATTACAACTTGATTAATTTTTTAAGGAGTTAAAAAATGTGTTATAAATTTAAAATTGTTATTTTTGAATAAATTGTGATTTTATTTATAAAATAAATGAATAATATTTAGAAAATTATTTTCAAAAATGGAGTTCATTTTTAAATTATAAACATCAAAAAATAAATAGGGTGAATTTTTGGGATTATTCTAAAATTCATGAATTTTTTATGAATAGTAAAATGCGATAAATTACGGTAATGCTAAATACTTGTTTTAATACATAATAGGTGATTCTAGGATGATTTAAGACAACCTTTTTCGAAATCCCATTCAATTTTTTACTATTTTTGTTCACATTAATAAAGAATATTCATAGACTTGAGAAAAAAATATTAAAATAGTGATTAAAATAATGTAAAATCCCACATCTCCTCCATTATAAAACCACCCTCATTCGCCTCTTCCTATCACACCTCTAAAGCCTTTAGAATTGTATAAGTTTTACCAAATCCCCTCCCCAAGGATATTACCCATGTCCTAGAGCTTCTGGTCTAACCAAAAGGCCAAAAACAAAGTCTTTAAGGAGGATCTCATGGAGAAAATATCAAGAGTTAAGAATCATCTTCCTTTTTCATGTGTTTTCATTCCAATTCCATTATTTTCTTACACTCTATTTCCCTCCATATATCCAGGAGGTATTAAATATCAAAAATATTATCTATTATATATGTTACCATGTTCATTTAAAAGATTCATCATATTAATTTCTCTCCTCTATTTCTTGTTATAAAAAATAAAAACACCGTCCACAATGGGCTGATTTACCTAAATCGTGGATGATTTGTTTGAAATATCAAATACACCCTCCGAAGCTGATCCCAAAAATATTTTAATGGTAGAAAAAAAATGTAAATTTTATTTTGTAACCTATAATATGTTTTGGAATGAACTTCTATGCATAACATTAAATTATATAATGAAACAAGTCCATGATTATCAAGGAACCACAAAAAAATGATCTAAACAAACATCATTAATGTTTTATCTAATGAACCATCATCATATATGATAAAAAATAATTTATGGTATCATTATATATTTTGAAACCATATTAAAACTATTTCTTTTGACTTCTATAATTTCATTTCACTGCGACAAGAAAATCAAATACGAATCGGCCATGGAAATCATGTAAAGAATGCACCCAAAACAATAGAAGGAATAAAATACTAATAATTAAAGGGTGAAATGATATTATGAAATGATCATATAAGGTGTTATATAAGTTAATATATTTCTATAATGTATTAATAAATCATTTTTAACCATTATAAAAGAGGTTTAAATGATGTTGAAGTAAGACAAACCCAAGGTAAGGGAATTCATAACCCGATTTCCATTATTTGGGTAAACAATCTAATTCATTATTTATGTCATATTAATATTTTTTGAGATGAATTTTGTTTATATTGTGTTTAATAATTTTTATTTATAGTTTATATACATATTCCACCCACTATATTAAGTCTAACATCAATTATATGTTTTTTGTAATGAGATTTGTTTAAAACCCTCTTCTAAAATTCTATTTTACGAAATTCAAAAGAAATGTTTTTATGAAATTATTCATGTTTTATGACTGTGTTCTTGTTCTTGGGAATTTTATTTTATGAATTGTGGAACCTATATATCCCTTAAATTCATTGGGTATGTGTAATTTGAAAGTCACTAATATGGTTACTTCTAGTGTAATTGCGATGGTTACGCAAATTGTAAGGTAGCCATGAGGGTTCCAAATTTTAAGGTAACCGAGAGGGTTACAAGATTATGTATGTAATTCCACTAGATAAATTAATGGTTATATTTATGTTCATTATTTTTTTTGGTAATCTCATGTTTCACAAAGTAAATATATATGGGTGAAAATTATGTTTTTAAATGATTTCATGCATTTACAAGTATTCCTGGACTAATGTTTCATTTCTTGTTTTTATATCTATTAATGATATTTTTGTGGTCATACCATGTTTTTTTTATTTTCATTTGTTATAAGTTTTTTAAGACAAATAATTAATACAATTTAAATGTTATGTATATTTGTCAAGGAAATCATGTTTTATTTGAAAAGTATTATATTTTAGAAGAAATGGATATTGTTTATGTGGTATCTTCTCTATATGAATGGGGAATGTTATGTATGTATTATATAAAAATTCCCTAAAACAATAAACTTGAAAAGATCCTCAATATTAATTGAATTGAGTTCTTGACTAAATTTCAATATTATGTAATGTAATAAGGATGGGTCCTTATAGTTGGCATCAGAGGACAGTTTAGATAACTTTAGAGGTTAGGATGATGGTAATAGAATAACATAAATGATGTTTACTTTATGGTTAATTTTAAATGATATACCTTTTAAAAATCACCATGTTTCTTCGTCTAAGATATGTTTGTTTATAATGGTTTTCTGTAGAGGAAATAGGGAAGATGAATAGGAGAGGCACTGAAAGAATGATATCCTTCCGAATATGTAGCCCGAGATGGTAGGGTTTGGAATTAATCAGTTTGTGGTAGTAATGGAAAAACTAATTTAGGAAATAAATGGTGGTGGAATCCCTGAAAATATCAACCAGAGGTACCACAATAGAACATGATGATAGTGGACCATTTTATGAGAAAACACCCCCTACTTTCAATGGATATTCTGACCCAGTAGCAGTTGAACGATGGATTGAGGCCCTTGAAAAGATATTATATGTTATGGGATATTCAAATAATCAAAAGGTAAGTCTTTCCATTTATCATTTTGAAGGTGAAGCTGATCAGTGGTGGTCAATGGTCAAAAATATTAGTGATATAGATGAGATTGATGCCTTAGAGTGGGATTGATTTAAAAGTATTTTCCTAGAAAAATATTTTCCCAAGGTGGTGGAGATTAGTATGGAGAAGCAATTCATTGAATTGAATAGAAAGGAGGAAGATTCAGTTTCTTTTTATGAAGAAAACTTCACCCAACCAGTGAGGTATGCTCTAAATTTTATTTTGGTTCTTGATTGAAAAATCAACTAATTTTACTAAGGATTAAAGCCAATGTATCAAACGGAATTAGCCTCCTGTGAATTCAAAAGTTTTGAGAAACTTTTCCAATGTGCTGAGAGGGTTGAGATGGATTTTTTTGATGATCACATGCACTTTGAAAACAAGGAGAAAAGTGGTCCAGATGGAAAGTGATGGGTAAGAAACAACCAAATAAATCTGATGGTAAGAAATTTTGGTTTCCAGTTTGTGAAAAGTGTGGCAAAAAGAACACTAGGGAATGCATTACAAAAATTGGAATGTATTTTAGGTGTGGTAAGTTTGGACATATGGCTTGATATTATAATGAAAATGGTCCAAATACTATTCTTAATAATAAAACTGTAATGTTTTTTAAATGTGTAGAGATGGGTCATTTTGAAAATGCATGCCCAAAGAGAGATCCAAATGATACAAAGAATCCAAAATACAAGAAGAATGGTGTAGTGAGATCCTTTGCGGGTACATCATTAGATGTTGGGACATCTAATGAAGTTGTATTGGGTACCATGTTTGTTTACTCAGATTTTTCTAACATTTTTTTGATACGGGGTCTACAAATTCATTTATTTCTAAGGAATTTTCTGGTAAATTGGGAATATTACCTAAAAAAATAAGACCAAATGTTATTGTTAAAACACTTGTGGGAAATATTATAATAAATATGGATTATAAATATCATTTTTTTATGTTCTGTGGAAATAATTTACCTGTAAACCTTGTTGTTTTTCCCTTAGTAGATTTTGATGTCATTCTGGGAATGGATTAGCTTTTTGTCTATCATGTTAAGATTGAATGTAGAGATAAGGAAGTTGTTTTTTATAAAGGGTTTCATTTTGGAACACATGAACGAATCCATACAATTGATAACATATCAGGAAGATAAGAAATTTTTCAAAGATGGAAATTAATGTTATCTTGATAATATTGTTGAAAACAATGGAATTGTTTAAATTAATAAAGTGGAAATGGTAAATAAATACCTTGATGTTTTTCCTAAAAATTTTCCTGGTGTCATACCTAATTAGGAAGTCAAATTCACAATTGACTTAGTTCCTAATGCTAAGCCTATTTAAAACCCCCCATATCGAATGGATCTAATGGAACTTCTTGAATTGAAAAATCAGTTGTAGGATTTTCTTGATAAAATATTCATTCGTCTTAGAACTTCACCATGGGGTGATCATGTTTTCTTTTGTTAAAAATAAATATGGTTCCATGAGAATTTTCATTGATTATAGAGCTTTGAATAACATCACTATTAAAAAAAGAATCATTTGCCTTATATCGATGATTTGTTTGATCATCTCTAGGGAGATTGGTAATTTTCCAAGATAGACATGAGATCTAGATACCAACAATTGAAGGTAAAGGAGGATAAAATCCAAAAACATATTTTTTACTAGATAAAGGAATTAAGAGTTTGTTGTTATGTCGTTTGGGTTAAATAATTCACCTTCTGTATTCATAGATCTTATGAATAGAATATTTCATGATTTCTAGGATTTATTTGTAGTTGTGTTTATTGATGACATTATGGTATTTTCAAAAAGTAAATAGGAGAGTGAAAAACATCTAAGGGTTGTTTTGAAAAGCTTAAAGAAAAATAAACTATATGGAAAATTCAGAATGTGTGATTTTTTGGTTGCAAACGATTTGTTTTCTTGGGAACATTGTAAATAAGGATGGAATAACATTTGATCCTACCAAAAAAATCGTTGTTGATGAATGGAAAAGACCTACAAATGTTATAGATATTCATAGTTTTATTGAATTAGAGGGTTATTATATATGGTTTGTTCAAAATATTTCATGGTTATCTAGCCCACACTCTAATTTAACACTAAAAGGGGTTGAATTTTTTTGTACAAAAGAATGTGATGTTTGATTTCATGAACTCAAGAAGAGATTGGTGAATGATCCAGTTTATGCCTTACCTACCTGAAATGGTGAGTTTTTCATATATAGTGAAGCTCCATTGATGGGACTTGGTTGTGTTATGATGAGGAATGATTAGGTAATTTCTTGTGCTTCAAGACAACTAAAACCTCCTAAGTTATATTATCCCACACATGATTTGGAATTTGTATCTGAGGTTTTGGATTTAAATTTTTTTAGGCATCATTAATACGGATCCAACTATTAAATATATTCTGACCATAAAAGTCTGAAGCATATATTCACTCATAAGGAATTAAGCACGAGGAAGAGAATATGGCTTGACCTGATAAAGGATTATGATTTCACGATCAATTACCTTTCAGGAAAACAAAACAAAGTGTTAGATGCCTTGAGTCAAAAACATCACACATCATTAACCAAGTTATGTTTAGAACATGACCCCTTGATTAATTATTTGATTAATTTTGTCCTAGAAGTTATTGGTACATGGAATAACTCTATTTTGTCTCAGGTTTTAGTGTATTCATCATTATTAGACAGAATTAAGAAAGTATAGAAGGAAGGTTGGGAGCTACATAAAAAGGTAGAATTGGTTAAATTGGGTAAGTTTACAGAATTTAACGTTTATAAATATTGTATCTTAAGATTTGGTAAACGGTTGTGTGAGCCTTGTGATTCCCTATTTAAGAAATATTTATTATGTGAAGCCTATAGTTCTTCATTTTCAGTTCATCCTAGCAGTACTAAGATGTACAAAGACCTTTGGGAGTGTTATTAATGTGATGGAATGAAAAGAGATATTTCAGAATTTACTATGAAATATTTGACATATCAACAGGTTAAAGTAGAGCAGTAGTTACTGAAGGGGATTCTTCAGACTTTTCCAATGCCATAGTGTAAATGGGAGAATCCATCCATGGAATTTATGGTGGGACTACTTAAGACTTTTCAAGGTAAAAATTTTATTTCGTTTGTTGTTGATTGACTAAAAAAATATACACATTTTTCTTCTATTCAAGATATAATGTCTTCGGATCAGCTTTCTCGATCGTACCTCAATGATATTGTCAGGTTACATGGAGTTCCTCTTTCTATTTTATCTGACCGGGATACCAAGTTCACTTATAACTTTTAGAAGGGCCTTTAGAATTTATTGGTCATAGAATTAAATTTCAGTACAACTTCTCATCCGCAATAAGATGGGCAATCAGAATGAATGATTCAGACATTGGAAGGTATGTTTCGAGTTTGTTCAATAGACTATCAGAGAAGTTGGGATCAACATCTTTCTTTAGTTGAGTTTTCTTATAATAATAGTTTTCATTCCTGTATAAATATTGCACCTTTTAAGGCATTATATGGGAAGTAGTGTCGAATTCCAGCTTTTTGGGTTGAAGTTAGGGAAATAAAGTTGATGGGACCATAATTAGTAGAGGATGTGGATGAGAAAGTGAATATGACCTAGAAACACTTGATGAAAGCTCAAAGCAGACATAAACGTTATATAGACAACATGAGGAAAGACTACTATTTTGAGGTAGGTGATCATGTTTTTATTAGAATCTCACCATTGAGGAGTGTTATGCATTTTGGTATGAATGGAAAGATAATTCCACAGTTCATTGGACCTTTTGAAATCCTGGAGAAGGTTGGAATAGTTGCCTACCATGTAGCATTGCCTCCGAGTTTATCTCAGGTACATAATGATTTTCATTTTTCGATATTGAGAAAGTATGTTCCAGATTCATCTCATGTATTGAGCCTAGAAGTAGTTCAACTGTAATAGAAACTATATTATGAAGAGAAACAAGTTTTGATTCATGATCAAAGGGAAAAATTATTGTGGAATATGGTAATCTACCAGGTAATGGTTATGTGGAGAAACCACATGGTTGAAGAAGAAACATTTGAATATGAAAATTCTATGAGGGAAAGGTACCCTCACTTTTTTAGTAAGTAATAAAATTGAGAGGGTGCGATTTTTAGAAGGTGGAGATAATGTAACACCCCAAGTTTTTAAAAATAAATTGAAACGCATGAAACTTTTATGTAGTTATTTACAACTATCCTTTAAACCTAAATTTTCTGCTTATATGTTTTGAATTTTGAAAAATGGTCATCTATAATTATGATCAGTAAGTTCTTTGGAGTCAAATGAAACCAACTTGATTTTTGGTGAATAGTAATATACCCTTATGAGTAGTAATATGAATAGTAATATGACCCTAATGAATAGTAAATTGAATTTTTTATGTCTTGAAGATAATGACAGCTTGATTAATTTTTCATGGTGTAAAAAATGAGTTATTGATTTAAAATTCTTATTTTTTGAATAAATAATAATTTTATTTAACAATTAAATAAATAATATTTAAAAAAATATTTTAAAAAAATGGATTTCATTTTTGAATTCTACATGTTGAAAAATGGTTTGGGTGATATTTTGGGATTTTTCTAAAATTATTGATTTTTTGATGAATGGTAAAATACGATAAATTACGATAAATGCTAAATACTTGTTTTACTGCATAATAAGTGATGAAAGTATAATGTAAGACCACTTGTTTAGAAATCACATGCAATTTTTTCTATTTTGGGGCACATCAATCAATACTATTCATTTTCTTGAGCAAAAAATTTAAAATAATGTAAAATCCCTCCTCTCCTCCACTATAAATACAACCCTCATTCCCCTCTTCCTCTCACATCTCTCAATCCTTGAGCATTGTCTATGTTCTACCAAACCCCCTCATCGAGGATCTTACCACTTTATAGAGCTATTGGTCTAACCAAAAGTTTAAAACCAAAGTCCTCAAGGAGGACCTCAAGGAGAAGAGATCAAGAGGTAAGTATCCTTTTCCTTTTTCATGTGTTTTCTTTTAAATTCCTTTCTTTTATTATAATAAATTTACCTCCACTTATCTAGAAGGTATGAAATCAAAAAAATATAATTTATTTTTTATGCGACCATTTTCATTTAAAATATTCATCATCCTCCTTTATCTCCTGTCCTTGTTGTTCAAAAAATAAAACACTGTCCATGATGTGCCGATTTACCAAAATTGTGGATGATGTGTTTCCAATATCTATTACATCATTAAAAGATGATTATAAAAACATTTTATTGGTTGAAAAAGAATTTAAATTTTATATTTTAAACTATTTTATTTTCAATAATGAACTTATATCAATTTAATTAAATTATATAATGAAACAAGTTCAAGATTATCGAGGAATCACAAAAAATGATATAAACAAACATCATTAATGTTTTATCTATTTATCTGTCATCATATATGATAAAAAATGATTTATGATATCATTATATATTCTGGTTTCATATAAATACCATTTATTTCCACTTTTATAATTTCATTTCTATAGGACAATAAAATAAAATAAAAATCAGCCATGGAAATCATATAAAGAACACACCCAAAATAATGGAAGGAATAAAATAATGATAATTAAAGGGTGAAATGATGTTATGAAATGATCATTTAAGGTGTTACAAACTTGAATATGTTTCTTTAAGATATTAATAACACTATTTTAACCATTATAAATGAGGATTGAATGATGTTAAAGTAAAAAAAACACGAGGTAAGGGAATTCATAACACGATTTCCATTATTTGGGTTAACATTATACATCATTATTTATTTAGTATTTTAAATGGTTGTGAGATGAATTTTATTTATATTATGTTTAATTATGTGTATTTAAAGTGTTTATACATATTCCATCTACTCTATTAAGTCTCACTACAATTATATTATTTATATAAGGGACTTCTCTTTTAAAAACCTCTTTTGAAATTCTGTTTTATAAAATTCAAAAGCAATGTTTTTAGGAAATTTTTTATGTTTTATGATTGTGTTATAGTTATTAGGAATTTTTATGATAAATGGTGGGACCTATATCTCCATCAAATTCATTGGATATGTGTATGTTGGAGTTCGGACTTATGGTTAATCCAAGTGTAACTGTGATGGGTACACTAATTATAAGGTATCTATGAGGGTTACAAATTATAATGTAGCCAAGATGGTTACAAGATTATGTATGTAATTCCCAAGGATACATTTATGGTTCTATTTATGTTCATTATGTTATGTGGGAATCCTGTTATTTACAATGTAGGTATATACGGGTGACAAGTATGTTTTTTAAATGATTTCATGCATTTTCAAGTATTCATGGACTAATGTTTTCTTTTCTAAATTTTATAACCCTTCCAGAGATTTTTGTTCTCATTAGATGTTTTTAGTTAATTTTCATAGATTATAAGGTTGTGTAAAAGAAATAAGGAATCCAAGTTAAATGTTATGATGATTTTTCAAGGAAATCATGTTTAATTTGAAAAGTATTATATTTTGTTAGAAATGGATATTGTTTATGTGGTACCGTATATATATGTATGTGGATGGTTATATCTGTATTATATACCAATTATATAAGACCATAAACATGAAAAGATCCTTAATATGAATGGAAGTGATTTCTTGACTAAATTTCAAGATTATGTAATGTAATAAGGCTGGGTCTATATAATTTTAATCTAGGAAGTGTCTATGAATGCAAGATTCGACTCCATACATTCTAAATAGGATATATACCATTTATCTACCTAAAAAACTTTAGATCACTCAACCTTGTGCTTCTGGCATGCGATATCAAATGCATGCCACTCAGCATGCACTCACTCAATGAGGAAGTCTTGAGAAACTGTGTGGAGGTCACTGAAATCCACCCCACTAGTCCCCAAGATAAATTTCCAGTGGTAGATAGATCCCACTCTATTTGGTAGGTCATCCATAAAAGTGTGGGTGATGAAGTTTTGCACATACCTCCATCCCTTGTGATGAACGATCTAATTCTCCTTGGTGGCATTTGAGCCAAAATTCCCAAATTTCTTGGGTGGGGCAGATTCTTAGAGAGGAAGGACCACCAACACATCAGTGGATGGATTATTTGTAAGCATGTCCTCAAGCAGGATAAAATACATTTTCATAGGGAAGAGATCATCAACATCCCCCTCACCCATAACATAAGTAGCAGTTTCATCCTACGGTACCCTAGATGCAAGATCAACCGTTGTATCCCCCTTGATCACCTCTATAAATAGAAAGATCACAACCACCTTCATTGGGACCTCTTCCCTAGAAGAATCCACTAAAAAACCTCTAATATGGTGGTCTCCACAACTTCTTCAATCATTTTAGTTTCTAGTACGATGTCTTACACTCCCATTGAGGCTTTAAGTCTAGTAGAGAATTCATCATTAGTAGCCGCCTCTTGCGATGATCTTGAGGTAGGCTCGACTACCACACCCCCTCAACCATCCTCATTGAGGGCACGATGTCACCCCCTTCAAATAGGCCATGGTCTTGATAGTCATATTCATTGGTGACTCTATGATAGTCTCATCCAACATGACCCTTTCAACTATCCCCATATTGGGAGCCATATCGACCCCCTCTATCAAGGGAATGGTCTTGATATTCCCTTATAGTGGAACATCTATGGTTGGTCCAACCACCATGGTATCTCTTTCTATCTCGGTCAAGATATTAGTGCCCACTACCACCACCTCATGCTCAAGAACTACTGGCTCAGATCCCAGTGTTGTTGACTGATCCCTAAACACTTTTTGAACCGCCATTCAAACAAGATTCGTTCAAACACAAAAAGGAAAATTACTAATGAAAATTTTAATAAGAGAAAATACTTATAAGAGTAATACAGTCTGACCAGCAACTCATAAAAATTTATGGAAAGCCCCCCAAGAAAGGGCATTTCCCCATTGGTTATCACCTCAGACACGAGAACCACTTCAATCGATTGATTTCCACCCATGGCCACAATATTATGTAGGGACCCCAAAATTACCCCTTAAATCATTGGATCTCCCTAAAACTCTACCTGGTTCTATTTATAGACCTCCCCGACTTACTTTCCTTCCCACTCGTACATAAGTGGAAGAAACATTTAGACGAAATGATTAAGTGTTGAGTAATATCCAAAGGATGCACAAAGTTCAAAATATTTACATGATAAATGGAATGATGTTATTATCTAGATGAGTCCCATTAGGCATCACATCCCTAGGATTTTCCAAATCCTTCACCCTTAGATATACCGGCTATCATGCAACCCACCATAGACATCCAGAGGAGGTGAAAGGCCCAATAACACCTTTACCTAGTCCGTGAAGTGATGAATGGTTCCATAAGAGTATTCCATGTCCTCCATATCCACCATATATAGCATCTACTCTGTGTGGTGAATGTGGAATTCTACCCATTCATGACCTAGCCTTATAAGGTATTTCCCATTTGGAATGAGATACTTTTACACCCCTTAAAGAGAGGTTATTTTCTTATGATATCGACAAATCTCAAAATATTTGGGAATAAATCATCACTAAGAATATATAGGTGATGTACATGCATCCATAATACTTATAAATGTACCCTCGTGATCACCCCAAAAGGTCCACCTTCCTCCTACAACCGCATTCCTGGGAGCATTGATCTTGTTTCTACTACCCTCTCTGAGGTTACTTCTTGTTTGGGGCATGGAGTTATTATATTGGTAGCTACCACAACTCCACCCATCGGGACAAGTCATCCTTCATGACATGCTCCAACCGAATCCTACCCTCTAATTTATTGATTTAGGGACCCTCCTTCATTGCCTCAGGTAGTTTGGTGCCTCATTATCTCCCTAAGACAAGTTCTCTCCCAACTGATAATATATTTATGCATGATCTTATAGGAAATGACAACTTATTCTCCCCTTTTCCATCGCCATGTGTGAAAATTCCCTAGATCTACCTTGATACTGAAGATTTTCACTCATATAACACATCTATATATACCTTCGGGGTCAACTGTTATAAGAACAAAAAATTCCTTGGGAAGCAGTTTGGGGTGTAGGGATCATAGATGACCTGACAGTCTACCTTCTGCACTAGTACCCTACTACAGAAGGCCAAGAGGTACAACAACTGATTAATGATCTCCATACCAACTCTTGTCACCATCCCCATAAGAAGGAGGAATAGATGGAATATAAAGTAATATGGTGACCCAATCCTTTATAGTGTACCCACCGAGCCCAACCTGAGCGAGTGACACTCGACAATGTTCATAATTGCTGGTCAGAAATTTGTGTTGGGAGAAGAAATGGGGATTGGATACTCATATCCCCCATGTGAAAAATAACCCAACCATACAGAATGTGGAAGGGCCTTCACACAAAAAGTGTAGTCTTCCCCTGGCTAATGTGGCAGAGAACCTTGTACAGCTTCTCCAATGTTGGGATGCCAGGTTGATGTGTTTCCCCTTCACCATCATAGCCACCATGATAAGGGTTCTCAGCCACACCCCCATGAATGTATCTTTCTTTAGGAACATCCATCCAAATATCAATGTAGTGATGAACCCTTCCATTCCAACCACATGAGCTTCAATCTTTGCACTATTACCCCTTATCTTCATCTAGATTGCCTCCATGGTTTTTCAGTACGAGTTATACTTGCCTTGTTGGAACATAACATGGAATATACACAGCCTCCCAGATAGCCTTTCTACCAGTTCATTCAAGAAGTAGCTGAACCATTTATTTAAAGGGTATCCTTCATCCTCAGATTGTGTTCTACCCTCCACTATACCAGGAATATTAGTTAACTCTCTTGGATTTTCATTTTCTCCTAGTCCTCCCCTATGTTCTCTATAGAAACAAATTCATCATATATCGCTCCTTGGATTATGATATTAGCAATATAGTAAAGAGTCCACAAGCTGATACCAACCTCCCCATGGTACAGATGGAATGTTTTGGTCCTTAGTATCCACCTACTTAGAAACTTGGAAATGCGGTCTAGATGATTGTAGACATGGAATTGTAAAGCCCATGAAAACTCATAGATATATACCTGCTTCATCTATAACACAAACTCATGACATTACTAGCATTCACATTATGACTATGCCAACTTGTCTCTAAATTTTTAACTCTGGGAATAATCCTAATAGTCTTTTCACCCCATGAGAGGATCCCCCAAACTCGCCTTTAGTATTGTCTTGTACTGAGGATGATATGACTCTTTTTCCAGAACCTCCCTGTTAACATTCTTATCATGGTTCCACAGAGTGTGATCAGTGAGGAATGGGTTGTCCTTCAGGATGTCTCCCCCAGAAGCCCAATTCCAACAGTACTGTCTGAGAATTATTTTGAACCAATAATCAGGGTCATCTCTTTCTGATCCAGATATAAATACATTGGACCTCAACCCAAATCTATAAAGTGAAATCCTCTTTTAGAGTGGGTATTCAAGCTATGTTTCTGTGAGTTGTTCTGTAAGAGTTTCACAGTCAAACATTCTATGGACACTCTGTCAAAATATGAGGTTCTGACCGACCTCCCTTCATCTATTAGCCAAAGAATTAGCACCCCCATTGGCCATTTTTTCTAGGAATTAAAAGTTTTTTTTTTGAAAATATTGGTTCACAAGGATATGATTATGATGGTCGGATTCACAGAGGCCCAATCGTGAATGTAATTTCCCGGAGGTTTTTGAGATTAGAGAGCTTTGAGGATCCGAGTCCCAAAATGACCAGGAAGGTCATGAGATTTTTGTAAATCGAGTAATGGTATGATCATTCATGAATGGATTGTGGTCCCCTAAGAGGCCCCTACCACTATATATATGTGTACAACCATTTCAAGGTCCATGAAGAAGCTTCTCAAAGGGACAACCAAATTCCATTTTTTGGTAGTATTCCCTCATAATCTGACCCTCCTTCCCCTCATCATATACAATTTTAATGGGGAAATATTTTGACTCTGAAATATGTGTCGCGATAGAGATTGAGGAAGACTCACAAAAATTTAATTAAATCCTGGCCAAAAGGCCCAAAAATAAAATTATGGGATTGGATTCATGAATGTCACTAGCTTCACAAATGGTCAAAGATCGTGAATTTCCCATAAAAGTGGAGGGTTGATGGTAAACTATATGCAATTTCAATCTCGAGTCACATATCCTCTATTTCGACAACATGGAGGGTTGGAAATAACCTCTACATAGAGACATTCTGTTTCGAGAGCTCCATCCACTCACAAAGCTCATAAATATTCATGTGTGGCTCTAAAATTTATGAAACCAACACCCCACATCCATAGGTCCTATAAATATCTCCTTATGTCCTACATTCAAAGGAAACTAACCTTTCATCTTCCTCAAAATGTTCTGAGTTCATGATACTCATGGGGTCTCCGAGCATGAGAGGGGATGGATTTCCCAAGGTTTCCACCCTTCGTGAAATAGCCTCCCATGGGTTCTTGAGAACTTCTTCCTGTAGTGGAGATTCCTTTCACAAAGGTCCACGACATTTTCCGAAGAATAAATTCCTTTATTCTTTTGGTATACACAAAGAATCTATCTTTAATGAAGTTATCCCCATGAGAACCAAGACTTTATATAGAGACCATGTATTAACATAAATGGATATTACAACATTTTAGATGAATATTCTGTACATTGAAAAAATACATACCAGAGTACCATAATAGTTTAGTCTCTTTTGGAACTTGGAAACAACATCTTTTATCCTGGTGAAAGATCTTCAACATCTCCCATAATGATATCGAACTTTAGTACTTCTACCCAAAACCTTCCATCATAACTAGTATAAAGGAAACATCAGAAAGGGGTTATCTCAACTGATTAGTAAGGGTAAAAAAGGGAGTCATGTAAGCAAAAACATGATCAAAAGGGTATGAGAATGCGATCATGAAAATAGAAGATCATTCCCTGCACATCAAAGATCATAAATATGAACCATGGAATAGAGCTTGGCAGTTTATATGACATGAATCATAAGAAAATAAATAAGATAATCCATGAAAGAATAAATAAGAATATGTCATGGAATTATGGAAACACATAATTATATACTGATTTATATAGTATCCAAGGAATCAATTCCATGACCATCTTAGTAGAAAAAGTCCTCTACTGAACCAAGTGAACCCTTATTCTAGCCCTGTATTACTGATCCTAGTAAACCCTCATTCCACCCCTATATTACGGAACAGAGTAAACCCTCATTCCAGCCCCAAATTACTGAACTGAGTAAACCCTTATCCCAGCCCTATATTACTAAACCAAGTAAAACCTCATTCCTACCCTATAATAATGAACTGAGTAGGCCCTCATTCAATCCCTATCTATCTCTTAAAATATAAATATTTACCCAACAAATTTGAGAGAGATATAGGTCACACCCATCACATAATGAAATAATTCATACATGTACCACAAGATCATAAATGAACATATCATAACCCATGAAATTAAATCAGTATCATAAACTTGTAAACATATCATAACATGTGAAAAAATATAAGTTTAATAATCATTTCATCATAATCATAACCTGTGAAATGAAGTGGGTTTCAAAATAATATAACCTATGAATGGGATACATGTTTCATAAACATATTACTGATGAAGTAGAAATGGGTTTCATAAAGACCATGGAATTAATCATAACTCATTTATAGAAAGGATATGAATGGAAACTTTAAATAATTTCCTATAAAGGCATGAGTAACATTAATAGATGCCATCTTTGATGGAAAATAATTTTTAAATATACTCTAGAAACATTTCATGAGTAAAATATCCTTTATTGTTTGAAAAATTATTTTTAATACATAAAACCATTTGAAAATCGTTATCTTAGAAAATACCTTTAAAACTTATTAATAATAATTAAATCATTTTGAAGCCTTTTTTCCTTAAAAACATTAAAAATAATCTTCAAAACATTTTAAAAACCTTTCTATTTGAAAACACTTGAAAACATTCATGGATAGATTAATTTTTTTTAAAACAATTTCATTTAAATTAAATTGAAAAAATATAATGAAATATTGGAAGCCTTTTGAAAATCATTTTTATTTAAAACATATAAAGAATCTTGAAAACGTTTTGAAAACCATTTATTTAGAATCACTTTTAAAAAATATAAATAATACTTGAAAACACTTTGAAAACATTTTCCCATGAAAACATATAAAATAAGTTTGAAACCATTTTGAAAACAATTTTCCTTGAAAATTACCTTTTAAATTTTTTTTATTAATGGTTAAAATTTTAAAATATTTAATGGGATCATCGAAAAAATGATGGTGGGTAAATTCATACATGTCATAAGAGGTCAAAAGAACATTTATTTTACACAGTAAAAGGAATTGAAAGGTACGTTTTTTGGAAAATGACATGAAGATTCCCTTTAAAAGATTGGTAAAATAAAAAAAAGGTAAAATTTAATTTTAGATATTATAGGGTAATTATATAATATTATTGGAATCCCTTTTTAGAAAACAATGATTTCAAACTGAAGAGAGTGTAATGTCAGGTTTTATTAAAAACACTTTCTTAAATAACTTATGTACCAAAGAGTAGAAAATTGTAACAATACATGAGTATATCATAAAACAAAATATTATGTTAAAATCATGAATATTATTGTGAGATCAATCATAAGATTTTATAAAAGGAAGCATAATCATAAATAATCTCGAAAAGTAATGAGTTTGTCTCAGTAAAATATTATAACTTGTTATCTTGGTACCATGATCTTAATGTAAGTAAAGGTAATTAAATTAAGCATATTATATCATTAAAAGATTTATATTCATGATATGGAATGTAAAATCGAAGTATATTCTCCCCAAAAAACATTTTAGGTGCACAATAATACATGGTTCTTAAAAAAGTCAAATTGAGAAAAAAACATTTTTACCAATTTGGAAACTTTTGAAACATAACCCCCATGAAATAAGGATCATAAAATTAGAATGTGAATGAACATAAATTTAAGTAAATTGTAAAAAGAATAAAATCATGGTCATTACATACACCACACAAAAATAAAGAGTGGTGAATGTAGATTCTATCTTGCATAAATTAAAAGTGAGATAAAATCCTCGTACCTTTTGTCTTGACTCTCTCCATACTCATACAAGATTTTTGTATAATAAATATAAATTTATTATACATATTTTAAATAAGAATATTATTATATATATTAACATATATTTTTTGATTATAACCTTATATTACCCACTTGTTAACAATCTTATGTTAAGGTTTCACTTTGGGTAATATTCACTTTGTTCTTCGCATGTGTCTTAATTTTTTACACCTTTGTTCCTTAGACTTATATAATGATTCAAGAATGTATAAAATGGTATAAATATCAGTTATTTAAAATATAAGTATATTATAATAATCTATATCATAATTAATCTTGTATCGGAATACATCGTTCATGGAGACGGTAAGCCATACGTACGCATGAATGCTATTTTCTCTTATTATTGTTGTATTGAAAGAAACTATGTAAATGACACATGTATATATATGTATATATATATATATATTTATCATTGTTAATTTATAATTAATATATCATATATATCATATATTTTCATTAAACCCATCCTTAATAAATTCTATGTTGTGTGTGAACGAATCACGCCACTTTGAGGGGGCGGTAGTCCACACTTCCCCAAACAAGATTATCGTATTAATACCACAATGGTAGGTAAATAGATGTGTGTTGTAAAAGAAATAAATAATATTAAATACATAATAAATATAATATATTTCATATATAAATATATTTTCCATCATAATGGCCTCCATGATTGGTGGTAAAGGACAACTGAACAATCACTGTTTGATGAGGCAATAGTTCACCCTACACTAAAACAGTATGTTCAACATCAATTAGATGGAGGTTTGTGTAATTTTAGGTCATATAATTTTCATAAAAACATTAAATTATATGGAGGATACTGCTATTTTCACATAATAATGGTATAAAAAGAGTGGATGGGGTGTAGAAGGAAAATAATGGAAAATATCTAGAGAGAAAACGTTACCTCTTAATCGGGCAACTCCTTTTGATTTATGCCAAAATGATTCTTTGAAAGTGTTTCTACCAAAAGGGAGGATTCATGGTTTAAGGAGGAATGTTGGGAGGAAATTTGGGTAGTTATTTGATGAAGATAAAATGTTTGAAGGGTGTGAGGAAGGGGTAGATTTCATGGCCTTTATAGAGAAGGAAAAGGACTCACATGGATTTTTAAGAAACAAATCAGGTGCGCACATGTTATTACCAAAAAAACTCTTAAAAAACAAACCAAAATCAAACAATTAAGATTTATGTCATAAATATTGAAATCCAATGGGTGTTGGACAAGTTTATAGCTCATTCGGCCCCTAAATTTTAAGATTAATCCCTAATTAAGCTTAACTTATCCTTAACCAAGGTGATCAATTTTAATCGATTTTACTAATCATTTTGGTAAAAAATTAACATGTTATTATTAGAATCTAGATATTATACTGAATAAAATGGTTTATGTTGGATTTTTGAAATTTCAATCATATAAGAGGAAAATTTAAAATTAGTGCTAATCCTGTAGACGAGATTAAATATCGGGGTTTCAACTGGAAAATGTTCAAAAGTTTATTAAGATTATATATTTATTTTCTAAGTGAATTTTATTATAATGAATTAAATTGTATTAATATATGTAATAGTACTATAATTTTACCTTAAAACATGTTTTTAATATCATTTATCATTTATAATTAACTAGACAATAATGCGGTTTTAAACTATAAAACAATGTTTTTTAGTATTCATAAAAAAAGAAGTTTCTCATAAAAAGCCCAAAATTTACCCTTGTATAATTTAGATGTTCAGAATTAAAAAATGAAGTTTATTTTGTCAAATTAAAATTATAAATGTGTTGAAAATTACTTTTATTATTTAAATATATTCATTTAAGAAAACAATTTTTTTAATATAAAAGGACTATATAAAAAATATTATGTTTCATTATCAAAATGTTTTATTTATATAAAACAATAATATTTGAAAATTATTTATTACTATGTTTATTGGATAGGTTATAATTATATTATTTAAATAATTAAAATATTAAAACAGAGATGTTTCTTAGAAAATAAGTGATGCATGCATCGTACGCCAAGTCGGTGTTGCTTGTAAGGCAAGCCAAGTTGATATTACGTGTATCACAAGCCAAATTTGCATTACCTGTGAAAGGAATTTATAACATAGTGTATTGATATATATTTACATATAAAGAACTATTTAAAGATTCATGTGAAATAAAAAATATTTAAAAGTAAAATTAATTCGAAAAAAATAATCCTCGAAATCTTGGGGTGTTACATTCTACCCCATTGAAATAAAATTTTCCATCAAAATTCATCTGGTTTATAAAAGGTTTAATACTTGAAAGTTTCATTCATATAAACCAACATCATAAATATTTATACAAAAAAATATCTTAAAAAGTGAAATTTGGAACCATAACATTTACCCAAAGTAACATATAATAGGGTTTCCACATTGGAAAACATAGGTTGGGAGTGAAGATTAAACATGGAGGAAAAGAATAAATATATATAGGGAGTTATTGAGGTCATAAATCACAAAAAAGTTAATGATAAATGGAATGTTAATGGACTCAAATTCATAAATCTTTGATTATTTAAAATTCCATCAACTCAATGAAAATTAAGGCATTAGGCCAATAATGTTTTTCGATCACTTTCAGAACATTGAATAATTATTGATAAATTTATATAAACAAAATTTGATTCTTGGGTTGTTCTTTGAAAAATTTATAATACATCCATTACCTCATTTAATGAATGTATATAAATTAACTTGTATGAATAAATCACTAAAACACACTTTTGATGGATCCTAAGGCCCATAAAAAATTAAAAATTATAATTATTTTTATCGTAAAAAAAACATGAATTAATTTATATAAATTAACACCAATAGATCATAATAACTATTTAATCACTAAAAATAAATATACATTAACCAGTAAATCACATAGGCCATCGATAGGTGTGAAAACATTATCATCATTTAGTCACGAGTTTAAGACCCATGGCCTTTCCCGACATGATTGGTTGAAACTTGACATACATGTCGTTCTTTTCACAAAAAATATAAAATATTGAAATACATGAAATAATGTTAATAATTGATTATCCTTTTAACCAAGGTTTTAAAAACACAATCAGTGAAAAAATACATCCTTCTAAGATCAAATTAATCTTTTCATTAATAGATATCCGTATAACCCTTCAAAAGATGAAAATACAAAACCATAGAAAGAGAGTCATGAAATCAGATTAACATTGATTCCCCTATATCACAAACTTTCTCTTTTTTTTTCATGTTCCTATCGTGTGAATAAAATCATCATATATTCTATTGAAACATGGTAATAAATTGAATTACCATAAATCCATTTTGAAAACATGAATGCTTCCTCATTCCAAATTATATTGGATTTACTCCTTAAATTTGAAAATGATGTAAAATTCATTTGTGGTAGAATAAACCACCTACAAATAGGTCATTAATTAGTTCAAGGGTAATCATTACTGTCTGATTTACTTATTCATATCCCACGTATCTATGTCTATACAACATTATCTTAACATAAATGGCATGTTAAGGGTTAACTTACCTTATTCAAAATGATAAATTTCATGAGATAACCTTTATAGTCTATCGTGACCATTCAATATATTCTTGTAAATCCTTATCTGAAACATTAACCAAAAAATCCATACATAATTCACCATTTCCTAATTCTAGAATATTAATACCTAAATACATCAATTACTTAAACTTTAATTCATTGATGATAATACCTCTTTCCTTTCGCATTTTATCTATAGTCTCTTCATCATCAGAAATGTAACCATTACTCACACCACCCTGTGGATTCTATTTAATGAAATTTTGACTTGGGACATTAAGTTTCAGAATGACCATTTTTTCACACTTAAAACACTTAACCTTTGACGATGACTTATGGAGGCCAAAATTACCATCCATTTTGATAACTAAACTCTTCGTTTCTCACTTATAGTCAATTGCTTTGTGTTATACTTTTCCATAGTCAAAACAACTTATTTTTACTCTAATATATTCACTCAGGTGATTCTTTCCACATTCTTGACACAAAGGAAACCGAATCTTCTTCCCTCCAAGGTCTCTATTTCCCAAACAATCAGCAAACTCCTTTTGCCTCTTCCTTGGTGAGTCTGAGAGTTGTTTAAGGTAAACATTGTTAATCATGTTATGTGAAAATTGATTAAGAATGATCATGACATCTTTCACTCTAGTTATCACCCCCTTAACTACCCATTAGAATGTCTTCCATCAAATTCAACATTAACTCAGTTTTGTCTATTGACTAAAACCAAAAGCATAGTTTGAGCATTACTTATCATAGAAGAAAATCACAATCATCAAAATAATTAGTTATAGGATGTATAAATCATGAATCCTTCCCTAATCTATGAAACCATGGGTTTTTATAGGTTATTCATAGTTAACTTATATCTAAATCTTTTGTGACGGTTTATGAAGTGATTGTGATTTCTCAAAGCATATCCATCAAGAGTGTCAAACCACGTGTGCATCATGGCCCATTGTTGTGTACCAGATTACCCTGAGTCAAGTCCAGAACATATTTTCAGAGTTTTTACCCCTAGGTACATCTGTTCTAGAGCCACTTCAACTTGTAGTATCCATACATGGATGTATATCTTGGAAACCACTCACTCTATCCTTTACCAAATTTCCAGGACATTTTTCTAAATGTTAACTGATCCTTATACTAATATCTAGAGACATCCCTAGACATATTGTTGTAAATAACCCTATGAATCTCATTAAGTTTTCTCATCTTATTTTCCAAATTTTGACTAAACATTTCCTATAGTAACAACTATAGTGACCCAAGATTAACATACATGAATATTACATCATTTTAGATGAATATTAAGTACATTACAAAACAATATGCCAGAGGACCATAATAGTTTAGTGTATTTAGAATCATGGAAATAAAATCTTCTATCCCAATGAAAGATCTTCAAATTATCACTTAAATATCTCCAACTTTAAATCTTCTACTTAAAACATCTCTTCATAACCTGTAGAAAGGAAACATAAGAAAGGGGAGATCTCAAATGCTCATTACGGGTAAAGAAGGGAGACATGTAAGCATAAACATCATCATAAGGGTTTGAGAATGTGATCATGAAATAGAAGATCATACCCTACATATCAAAGATCATAAAAATGAATCATGTAATAAATATTGGAAATTTATAAGACCTAAATCATAAGAAAATAAAGAACATATCCATGAAATAATAATATATGAATATGACATGGAATTGTGGAATAAAATTATCATATATTGATTTTCCATAGTATCCAAGGCCTCAATGACAAGACCGTCTTAGTGGAAGAATTCCTTTACTGAACTGAGTAATCCCTCGTTCCAGCCCTGTATTACTGAATCGAGTATAATATCATTCCAACCATATCTATATGATGGGATATAAATCTTTACCCAATGCATTAGAGGGATATATAGGTCCCACACAACACATAATTAAATCATATATACATGTGACAAAAGATCATAAATGATCATATCAGAAACCATGAAATGAAATGGGTATCATAAACATGTAAATGTATCATAACCTATGGAAAGATATTGGTTTCATAATTATTTCATCATAAACATAACTTCTTAAATGAATCAGGTCTCAAAATCATATAACATGAGAAAGATAAACGATTATCATAATCATATTTTCCATGGAGGATAAATGGGTTTCATAAATACCATGGAATTAATCATAACTCATTCATTGAAAGTATATAAATGGGACCTTTAAATCCTTTCACAGAAAGGTAGGAGTAACATCAATAGATGTCATATTAGATGGATTTTTTTGAAATACACTCTAGAAACATTTCTTAAAGAAAATATCCTTTATTTTTGGAAAATGAATTATTAATACAAAAAACCATTTGATAATCATTTTCTTATAAAATATCATGAATGTAATAAAATACAAATGAAATCATTTGGAAAACCTTTTTCCATAAAAATATTAAAAATAAACTTGAAAACATTTTAAAAATCCCTATTCTTTGAAAAAAAATGAAAACTTTTAAAGAAATATAGATAATATATTAAAAACCATTTATTTGGAACGAATTTGAAAAAAATATAATGATATCTTCAAAAAATTTTGAAAATAATTTTTCTTCAAAACTTATAAAGAATATTGAAAACATTTTTAAAACCATTTCATTAGAAGCACATTGAAACTTTTAAATAAGAATTGAAAAAATTGGAAAATATCATTCCATGAAAACAAATAAAAGTAGTTTGAAACCATTTTAAAACCATTTTCCTTGAAAATTACATTTGATAAACATTTTATTAAATATTAAACTTTTTATCAATTGAAAGGGAGCTTTAAATAAATGACGATGGGTAAATCTGTACATGTCTTAAGAGGTCAAAAGAACATTCTTTTTTCCCATTAAAAAGGATAGAAAAGTTAATTATTCATAAAGTGAAAATAATATTTCATTGAATATATTGGAAAAAGAAAAAAGGGTAAAAATTTATTTTATATATTAAAGGGTAATGATATAATATTCTTGGAATCAATTTTTAGAAAACATAGATTTTTGATCAAAGAGAGGGTAGGGTAGGGTTTTCCTAAAAACACATTCTTAACTAACTTATGTACAAAATAGTAGAAAATGGGAAAAATGCAAGATTATATCTTGAAAAAATATAGGATAATTAAACTCATGAATATTATTGAGAGAAATATCATAATATTTTATCAAAGGAAGCATAAACATAAATAATCTTGAAAAGCAATGAGATTGTCTCAATAAATTCTTATAACTTGGTATCATGGGATCATGATTTCCATTTAAGGAAAAGTTACTACCTGAAGCATATAATATAATGAAAATATATAGATTCATGATATTTCATATAAAATGGAAATATATTCTCAATGAAAAAGAGTTTAGGTGCATAAAAAAATAGGAGTCTCAAAGGAGGCAAATTGAGACAAAAACATTTTTACCAATTTGGTAACTTTTCAACCATAAACCCCATTAAAGAAGGATTATAAAATGGGAATTTTAATTAAGATATCATTAAGTAAATGATATATATATAAAAATAATATTCAGTAAAAATACCACAAAAATGGAAAGAGTGGTGAACATAACATGTATCTCACAAAAATTAAAAGTGAGATGAAATCACCTTACCTTGTGTCTTGACTCTCTCTGTACTTGTACAAGATCTATTTATAATAAATATAAGTTTATTATAAATATTTTAAATAAGAATATCGTATATATTTTACCATAAATTGTTTTATTATAACCTTATATTACCCGCATGTTAACGATCTTATGTTAAGGTTTCACTTCGTGTAATATTCACTTTGTTCTTCACATGTGCCTTAACTTGTTACATCTTTGGTCTTTAAACTTATATAATGATTCCAAAATTTTGAACCTAATATAAATATTAGGTATATATAGTGTAATTATATTATAATAATATATATCATAATGAAGTACTTAATGGAATACACCGTTCATGGAGACGGTAAGCCGTAGGTACGCATGAACACTGTTTTATGTTATTCTTGTTGTATTGAAAGAACTAATGTAAATAAAACATTTATATATATATATATATGTATTTACATATATATAATTATTAATGTATCATTAAAATATCTTATATTTTCATTAAACCGTCCATAATACATTCAATGTGGTGTGTGAACGAATCACATCTCTTTAAGGGGGTAGTAGTCCTCACTAACCCAAACGAGATTGTCGTATAAACACAAAATGGAACGTAAAAATATGTGTGTTTTAAAAAAAATACATAATATTAAAGACATAATAAATATAATATGTTATATATATAAATATATTGTCCATCATAATATCCACAACTATTTGTGGTAAATGAGAAATGAATAATCATCATTTCGTGAGGCAGTAGTTCGTCATACACTGAAATAGTGTGTTCAACATCCATTAGATGGGGGTGTGTGTATGGGTATGTGTATGTCAAAAAACATTCATAAAAAAAACTTATTATATGTATGATACTGGTTTTTTCACACAATAAGGGTATAAATAGAGTGGAGGGGTGGATATGTAAAATAAAGGAAAGAAGCTTAAGAGAAGACATTACCTCTTAATCAGGTAACTCCTTTTGACTTGTGACAAATTGCTTCCTTGAGAGGGTTTATGACCAAAATTAGGCTTCAAGGAAAAAAGGAGGAGTTTTGGGAAGAAATTTGGGTAGGAATTGGCATAAATTAAATTGTTTTATAGTTTTGAAGAATGGTTATAGGTGGTGGCCTTTTATAGGGAAGGAAAAGGACTCACATAGAATTTTTAGAAACAAATTAGGTGTGCACATGTTATTACCTAAAAAATGTCTTACCAAACCAAAAAAACTCTATTATGGAAGTTTTATTGACGAAATATGGATATAAAATTTGTTTTGGAAATGTTTATAGATCATTTGTTGCCTTAATTTTAAGGTTCAATCACTAATTAAACTTAATTTGGATTTAACCGCTATGATTAATTTTAATCACTTTTACCAATAATTGTTTTAAAAAAAATTAACTTTGTCTTGTTATACTCTAAATATTATAATGGATACAATGGTGTATGTAATATTATTCAAATTACCTTCACATAAGTGCAAAAATTAAGATTAGTGTCCATCCGATAGACAAGATGAAATAACGAGGTTTTAATGTTGGAAAAGGTTCAAACGTTTGTTGAGATTTTATATTTAATTTCAAAGTGATATTTATTCTAATGAATTAAATTGTATTAATATATTTAATATTAATATAATTTTACCCTTAAAAATATTTATAATATCATTTATAATTAAAAATTAATTATAGAAAAGTCAGTTTTTACTAAAAAATAGTATTTTTATAAATCATCAAAAAAATTATGTTTCTTAGAAAAGTCTAAAAAATTCACCCTAATGAAATTTTGATGTTATGAATTCAAAAACAAAACTTTATTTTTTTTTTCAAATTAAATTTATAAATGTGTCTAATTTTTTTTATTATTAATAGGGATTCATTTAGGAAAAAAAGTTTTAACATAAAAGGACTTTACCAAAAATATTCGCTTTCATTATAAATATGTTTTATGTATATAAAATGAAAATATTTAAAAAAATTTTGTTAATAATTTTAATTAATATTTTATAATTGTCTTATTTAAATAATTAAAACAACAAAAAGAGATACTTTGAAGAAAATCAGTGTTTTGTGCACCGTACACCAATTCAGTGTTGCTTCTAGCGCAAACCATGATGTTATTGTATTTAATGTAAGCTGAGTTTTCTTTGAATTAGAAAGGAATGTTTGAAGTTTTGTATTAATATATATATATATATATATATAACTATTTCCAATGTTGTGTGAAATGATAAATATTGAAAAGTTAAATTAATTTGAAAAAAAATAATTTTCAAAATCTCAGGGTGTTACACTTTATCCAGGGTTGGGTATCTCGAATCGTACTTCTTTTTGGGACCCATGTCATTCATGAATCTGTAGGACTTCCTGATACCATCCTCCATAAAGCATCAACCTTCATGAATCACCTTTTTTATGTCTCTCTAAGGTGCCTCCTTTCAGATGATCATACTTCATACTGATCAAGTACCTTGGGCCCCCATACTAATCCAAGATCGGTTCAGATACTCCACGATTCCCTACTTGACTGGTACCACCCACCCATGTGTCCACACACATTTATCTATTTGAGAAATGGGACTCCATACTACCTATTTATTCTAGGAATATGTTTTCTATTTAAAATTGTTTCTATTCTTAGGCACCATAACATCCGACATCCAGATGGACAATCCTCTATGAAAGTTCCAATGTTATATCCCACCCATATGTGCATCACAAGTGGTCACTGACATCCCAAAGGGTGTCATTAATTCCTACGTGTCAACAAAAATTTAATTATTTATTGAACTCTAACATCCTAACTAAAAATACAGTACATCTTAAGTATGAGTTTAAAACCCACATGGATAGATTGTATTTTATAAATTAATTAAGAAACTAAAATTGAAAAAGATTGATTGTTTTGAAAGAAAGAAAAAGTGTTACTAAATATTGGGTTTGAATAAAGATATAATATATACTAAGATTAGTGACTTTGAGGTTCGTATGTTAGGGATTTAATTGAAAATTCATTCATTTAGTTTTGGTGTTGGAATTGGGTCATTAGGAATCCATGGTATTGGTTTCCTGTCCTAATAATGTGATTGAACCTTTGGAATGGTCATATACTTTCTGAAAATATAAATCTATGTTACATAAAGCATATTTAAAGATAACTGACATAGATTTTATAATGGTCATAAGAAAACTAAGGTGATTAATTGATGCAAACCAATAATAATCCACATAACGCAACAATGGTCATGCAATATGAAAATAAGATGAATTGGAATTGATAAATGGTTTTCTCAATAATCCAAAACCGGAATGATAAAGAAATACAAAAACTAGAAACACATACCCCTATAATCACATTACATGAAAATAATAAGACAACTCACTCATGGTAGGCATGATTAGAATTAGTGGATTGGGTACCTGAATTAGAATGGCGGTGAAGAACGATGGTGAAGAGGGACCCCTGAATCATCACTCTATGCTCTATAGCCTCTATTGGTGTCACACTTTCTCTTGTTGGTCACAAAGTGTCTTGGAAGGGTGGATGTGGGGATACTTTTATAGCCAATCCCATCAAACCCTCAGCTCATGTCACATTAATTTTTCTACTAACCGAAAAAGTAATGATGTGTAACTAGGCTACATGACATGTAATCATGAGCCATGTTTTCTCCTCAATTTCAGAATATATACAAATCTGACGCGAACTTTGACTCCTTTATTGTCCTGTAACTAGGATTCATGATGTGTAACCTCTCTTCAAAGTGTGAAACCACATCATAACTTGTAATGTGTGGCTAATTATTATTGTAAAAGTTACAACATGTAACATAATTACACGGCGTTTAAACATTTTGATTCAGTTTTTATAGCTTCATTATTCCTTAAAAATATTATATCCCTCCACAAGCGAAGTTCATAGCACGAAATGTCTTTGAGCTCATAATTTCTCCAATTTTTATTCATTTTCTAAAAATATGTTTTTCCTTCCATAAAAACACAATACCAATAAAATCATTCCAAAATTGAAAAAAATTATTCATTTAAATACAAATATATATATATATAACACTATAAAATATATGCATGAATTACACATATTTGTAACAAAATCTCTATAGGTGGCATCATTAAGGGAAAATGTGAACTTTTATTAGTTGTGGGTCAAAATGCTGAATCACCCTCTCACCTTGAAATGGTCCCCTAAGGATGTAAGCTTTATCTATGTATGAGCAACATGAAGTAAAACTATCTAGCTTCACAATGTTTCATGATCACTCGACATCATTTGAGTATAAAATCTTCCCTCAAAGGTAAATACTCAATCACCTAATCCTTATCCATGAGGTTTTCCGATCCCTCAACATCCTTAGAGTGTGACATATTCCCTTTATGGGACACACTCAATCACTGGATATACCTCTATGAGTTTTCCTGGCCACCAATCATGTCCTTCAAATAAATTAAACCTGATCCCATCTTATCCTAGAAATATTTTAAACCTAAACCCATCCAGTACCCATAAGACTATAAACCTGTGCCCATCATGTCCCTACAAGACTATAGAACTACACCCATCCTGTCCCTGCATGACATTAAACCTGTACCCATCCTTTCCCTACAAAATGTTAAACATGCCCCCATTCTATCTCATTAAGACTTTAAACATGAACCCATCTTTTCCTTAAAATATATTTAATCGATTCACATATTATCCCAACAACATGTTAAAAAATCTCACAACTTATCCCCACAAGACATAAACTTTATGCTCGTCTCCAAAAGATATTAAACTTGTTCCCTAGTTCAAAATCCCTATACCATACATTAATCATGGGAGGCCTATGGTAAAATGATTTATAAGTCTTACACCCCTAGAATTAACTACCTCATGGTGGAAATGTGATGCCTTGGGTTTCATGTGTAAGATTTTACATATGAGATTCCTCCTTAAAGGAGAATACTTTATACGTTCCCAATATACCCATGGTCCAAACAAGCCTAGAAATTCCCAACATGAATACTCACCTTGACTGAAGGTTGCTATCCTAATGAGATAGAAGTAGTGTAATTAACCTGTTTCCACCTAGATATGGCACTGAGAATGAGTTTCATGAACATGAATTAATCTATGAGGGATGCTCAGACCGGGAAACGATCTCCATGGAGGAATCCAGGGAAAGAGGAACTGATATCCTATCATCCAATTTTGATCAATGAGAATGAATCACTGATTAAAGTAATTAAATTCACCCACATTTGGAAAGAAATGATGTGGGGAAATAGTAGTAGTATTCAGGATGTGTTCGCATTCCTAATAAATCGGCAAAAACATCTATATCAATTGGAATTTATCATAATCCTTAATATATACTAATAATATGATCAATGTTCTATAACTATATTATCAATGGTTAAGATTCTTAATAGTATTTTTAATATGATATGATATGATTTATAACAGTCCAATATAACAACATTAGTGTATCTATTTTATATATTTACATTACATAAATAAGGCATTTATTCATTTAAATTGGTAACATAATTTATAAATGTTTGGGTTATTACATGTTAGGTGGAGGTAAATCCATACATAAACCTTGTGAAATTCATCATATGTGCTCCAAAACTTATCATGTTGTTAATGTTGTTTCTCATGATATTGACACTGATCTTCCTACTCTCTCTTATTTCTCTATGAAATCTCATCATGATCTCAAAACCACTTATAATACTCTAAAGTTGGAGGCAACTCTTCCTGATATCCCTTAAATCTAGATGAAAACATTATTGTAGTATCACAATAACTAGATGGAATTAATCATGAACCAATATTGAATACACAGAATTTCATGATAGCACGTGCGATCTCTCATATCCAAGTCACCTCATCAAAACCTGAATCACATGAGGCATCTCTCTCATTCTCAATATAACTCTCTCACATGTTATAAGTCAGAACCTCATATTCCTCTTTCAAATTTAATTAGAAATTGAAAGAGTTAAAAATTAATTTAAGTTAATTTCAAAAACCAAATAAAACAAACCATAATTTGATACTTCTTTCCACTATAAACCTCTCATATAGATGGATCGAGGTGCATCTTCTTATAAACATCAAATTCTATAATAACAGGATCAACAAAACCCACATAAATATAACACAAACATTTTTAATTAAAAATAAATATAAATTAGTAAACAATACTACTTACCATATGTTGCGGATTAAACTAAATGTATGAATCTCATCTATATGTGTGACTTCCTTCCTCCAGCACTCTCTTTTAAAGGTTTTATAAAAATTGAAAAAATGTCTTGAAAACAAATCTCCCATGCCTATAAGATAGATGATCTCATGCTATCGTTGATAAGAGACCATAAAAAATATAAATAATTAACAATAGAATGTTCATAACTAAATAAATTTAAAATGAATATTTATTAACATACAATATAGTGGTAAAACATTTGATATCAAACATCGATGGGAACTTAGTACCATGAATACCATAGAGGATAAAAATAATTGTGTAGAATCACATGAGCCTATAAGAAATTTATATGTAAAAACCAATGAAAATAAGAATAGATAATGAGACAACTAATATATAAAAAATTAATGGAAAAAATAAATAACACAATTGAACATACCTATACAAGCATGGATCGAAGTTAAGTATTGGGCACTACTCATGAATAGGGTCTGAAATCATCAATCATGCTTGGTCATGACCCCTCTTAGCCAATGGAGTAATGAACACATCTTACAGGTCAGATGGTGATTTATTAAGGTGATAATTGAGAAGAAAATCATCAATAAGAGAATGAAATAGGTCATCATAATCCTATCTATCCGTCTAAAACATAAAAAAATATTACCTATAAAGAATTGTTTAAATATATATAAAATATAATAAAACTAAAAATATTTATCTAAAAAATAATATAAACTAATTATGGATATAAGTTTAATATAATAAATCATTTTTTTCTTTATATTCTTATTCATTGATGTTAATGTATTCATCTTCCTCCTCATCATCATTAATTTCTATATGAGATTTAATTTCATTATGCCCCATTAATTCAAATTATTTGGTTACATCATTAACATTATCAAAATCATCAACCCCTGACTATAAGATCTAATCATTAATATTTTAGTTGACACATGAAAGATAAAATAATTCAAAAACCCAATAAGACCAAGGGGAATAATCTTTCCATTATGACATTACATTCTTGACTTTTTAACTCGATAATATGACTATTTCTGGGATAGAGTGAAAAATGATACACATAAACATTAGTTAAAATCAAATATATAATCCACTAATATAATAATAAATTAAATTTTTTAGAAAGTGTATATTCAACATTTGGATTCATTAAAGTATGTGATCTAGAATTTTCAACTAAGTCAGGTTTAGGATTCTTTCAAAATTGGGAAAAAAATTACATAGTTTATAGTATCTTTGGTTTTTTAGGTGTGTCCAACATGGTATACAATATATTAACCAAATAGTTATTCACAATGTGCATTATATCTACCATGTAACAAACCAACAAATTAAACCAACATTTAAAGTACAAAAAATATTCTCATTTATCCCATTGTGATTTATCCCAAAGACTCATATTTTTTTTACTGATTTATTGTTAATCAAAATGTAATAGGAGGTAATTAATAGATTATATATTTTTCCTAAATCCCAAATAACATTTTTCAAGGTCCATCTCATTAATTATATCCTTTGTAAAACTATTTCAATCCCTTAAAAAATGATGATCTTCAAGAAGAAATAATTTATGATAGAAAAAAAACATGATTTCCTTCCATTAACAAGCATAAAATATTTTCTATAACCCATGTAGTACAAAAATGATTTTAGACCATTTGTACTCCATCTAGATAACATACCTTGTGATAGAAAGTCACTTATTTTACATAATAATACAACTTTGAGTCTGAACTTTTGTTCTGTAACTATATAATACATAATTACACCATCACTCCATTATAAAATTAACTCATTAATCAATGGATTCAAATAAACATCGATATTATTATTTATATGATTTGAAATTATTAACTCCAAATAAATATGTGTTTCCCTCCTTAACACTCAATGAAGAAAGGTGTAGAGAGTTATAAAAGTAGAAAAATAAGATTATTATCTCCAATAATAACCAAATTAAAAAAAAATCTATTTTTATAAAGACCTAACCACATGTTATGCGGTTCAATGAAAAATATGGATAAACCTGATCATATCATTTTAATGAATCACTATCACATGGAAGATTAGAGAATTTATTATCACAAATTTTGGATCTAAGATTTGTCATCAACATGGTTCTGTTGCAAGACATAAATTGATTTTGTATTCTAGATGATATAGAAAATACATCCATTTTTTAATAGGAAAAAATATGGATCTTCCATGGTGTACCACATTTTACCTCAATTGAACACATATTAGATGATTAAATAATGAATAATATTCAACATAATACAAAATTAATTCATTTTAAAATACATAGATCTTCTGATAATTTTGACCAAAATTATGGACCAACTTCTGGATTTCAAAGAAATTTACTTGCAACATATTTCCCGTTGAAAACAATCCTTTAAATAAAGATTTTTTTGAAACAACTATATGACATTCTAAAATCATATTTAATAGTCATTAATTGTTTAACATCTTTCATTTAGGATATAAGGTTTCCCCATCAAATTTAAATAAATTTTAAAATTTATATATCTCTAAATTGGGATTCGAGTTCTCATTATGAGGTTTTCTAGCGACCAAATTAACTAAATTTTGAAATAATGATGGATATAAAATCCAAAATTTTGTATCCTCTATTTAATTGTATTTACCTTGTTGATAACAAAAATAAAAATCATTCAGAAAACCAAGAAACAATATATGAACTTCAAAATTATCAAAAGATTCAAATCTCCCTAGATTTCATTTATTATGTGGAAGCTTAATTAACCCTTTTGAAAAAAAAATTGATGAATAAAATGTTATAAATATTCCAATTCCCCCAATGTTGAAATAATTTGTTCCAAAACAATTTGGATTTCTATAGTTATTTATTTAATCATGGTCACGAAATAAAAACTAGTATATATTTCTAGGGACTATATATTTTTAGAAAATGACAAAAATTGGTTTATTATATAAATGGTTAAAAATTATAAAACATTGTATTACAAGTATATAAAAAATTAATTAATTTTTATAAGTAGTAATTTTTTATTAGTATTGATGTTATCATTATAAATTTAGAAAAACTGAGTATTCTAGTTTTTTAGTTATTATTTAATAAAATTATTATTTTTTATATCAATTATTATTTTTATTAATATCTTAAAATTTATTACTTATATTTTTAACTTTTACATCATAAATCAAACTTTCCACACAAAACTATTTGCAAAAAAACATCATAATAAGTAAATTTGAAAGTTTTATAAATTAATCATATATAATACTTATTGAATAATATTTTGTATTGACCGGAGTTTTTGTATAAGGGATTCTTAGCTAAATTTTGAGTTTCAGAGTCTCATGACCTCCTTGAGGATAAAAAGTTAAATTTACCCCAATAGATGACAAGAGAAAAATTTACTAATGGTTCCATTGATTCTAGGGTATGGTGTTTACCCAAGGGCCAAGCCAACAAGAAAATAAGGGAGAAAATTGGTTTTAATGAAAATTTATTAACCATAATATATTATTTTTAGCTAGCACACACACATTTCATGAATTCCACTTTTTCTTTAAAACAAGGCATTAAAAAAAAGTTGAGATCATGGTTGCATCTGAAATAAGGGTGTTACCCTATGATAGGAAATAAACATCATTCTCATTAGTATCCCCATGGATAGGATGTCACAGGAGAAAAAAATAAGTGATTAAATTAATTAAATAATATATTTTCAAATGTTTTATAGTTCTATAATAATATTTTGTCCAATGTAAATAGTTAATTTTTTTTAATTTATAATAAATTTAATATCAAGTAATAGTTTTATATATATAAATTTTTAATAATTTATTTATATATTATTTTATCATAATTTTCAATAAAAGTATAATTTATTTATTGATTTATCTTAATAATAATCAATAATTATGTTTTAGGTTTTTTAAATCACTAATTAGTATTAAAATATTATATTTTTCATTTTTTCAAGTTAATTTTATCAATTTATTATTATTTTATAATAATAAATAAATATTAATATTTTTAAAATTAAATAATTTATATTATTATTATTTACTCATAATTATACGAAACTTGTACTATTTTAAATTTATTTTAATACTTTACAATAATTTATAATAATAATTTATATCCATTTTTTTAATATTTATTTATACTAAAACAATTATAATTTTATTGTTTTTTCCTAATTGTAACTAACATTTATTATTTTATATTATTTTCTAATTACTAAATTACCTTTTTGAAAATTATTTCTAATCACTTAGATTAATTTTTTCAATAAAAAATTAAATTTTTGTAAGTTTTTATACGTTAATAATATATATATATTAATTAACCAAAATATTAGTTTAATAATTTACAATAATAATAACTTCAGAAAAAATTAATAACATGATATGAATATGTAAGTAAAATCTAATATATTTAATTAACTAATAAATAATATAATAAAAATCCAATAAATTAATGGAACAAACAACTTCGTAAAAAAGGTTTAATAATGGTCCTTCAAACTATCGTTTTTATCATAATTGAAATCTTCAACCTCAAAAAAAATTCTAAAAAAATAATTTTATTTCAATATGGGAACCAAAAAAATAGAGTTCAAATTATAGATAATATATTTCAATCCAAAATCCTTTGAAAGTGTCTTAAAAACTGATAATACATTACAAACCATAATTCTTTAAAATCAATTCTGATTTATAATGATTGAAAGAAGAAATAATAAACAGATTTGGGGATGAGGTAGAGGATAAGATGCATGAAACTATTCATAAGTTTGATTATTTATGAAAAACTTTTTTTAATTTATATTTTCCCCCAAATTTTTTATTTTTGATGAATTCTATCATAAATACTTCCCACCATAAAAACTTTTTCTAGTCATCTAAATTTTTTTTGCGATAGATATTCCAATCCATTGAAAAATATAACTACCAAATTTTTTTACCTAGTATTGATAAACTAAATACAATGTAATAGTCGGTATATCATAAGAAAATATTACACAAATACTATTTTTGGGGATATAAGTATTATGTCTCTAATGATTATTTATGATGGAAAACATATTTCATCACAAATTTTCATTAGAAGAAATTTATTCTTGGTAAACATGAGGAATCTAGCACAAATATTTATTAAACACCACCACATGTGCATTCCTAAAATAATTTTGCGATTAAATCCAAATCCATCATAAAAATAAATTTTATAAAATATTATATTTGAAAAAGTAAATTATTCATCATAAAAAAACTAGATTTATGTGAACATTTGTGCTGAACATGTTACCCATAACAAAAACCCAAATTTCATATAGTGATAGATTATTAATCCTTATTGAGGGGATTATGTTGATGACCCATTAACCTATTTTTATTAGAATTGTGGTGATAATACATTCTCCCACACTCAATGTTGATAGTGATATCCCATTCACCTATTACATTATTACTACATATTGTTAACCCATGAATTATCTCTTTTGAGATGAGACTATAAAAATACATTTTCATTTCAATACTGTCCAGGGATTGTTTTCTCATTCATGTGGGTGGTTGTTTAGTACTATATGATACTACAATTTATATGTTTATGGTTATTTTGAAATCATATCATATTTTACATGCAACCATAAATTTCTGGAGATATTCATATGAACAATTATTGGTGGTCTGCTAAGTATATTTCATACACCCTTCACATTCATCTTAATGGATGTACCAAATTCATGGTCTGAGATGTAGGTAAGGGAATGACCGATATTATTTATAAGATACTTTTGAATCATGGAAGGACTGGGATATGTAACTATGTGGGGCCTTGGGCCTAGATTTTTTTCTCTATTATCTTATATATTTTTGGAAATTTTTTATATATGTTCATCCCATTTTATGATCTTTCTTGTGATTCATGTCTTGCATGACATTACAGTATATCATATTTTCATATATAATGATATTTTTACTTATATATGGTTTAAATACAACTCTAATTTACATATTATGTTGTTCATTGTGGATGATGATTTATCTTTTTTCATAGTGATATTTATAGGTATATTAATATTAGTCTCCTTATATTATTGATAATATATCAAGATTAATTATAAGCCTTTGGTGTATAAGGACACCTTCATGATTTCTTATGACCTTCTAGTTTAGAGTTTTTTAGAATGATAGGGTGAGGGTGATTAAAGTATAACTCGAGTGGGAGGTTGAAAATAAAGAATTAATGCTTGAAATGGAGGTCGATAACAATATAGACAACCAATATTAAGATAATTGGATATATTTATATATATATATATATTAGTAATGTCACTATATTACACTATTACACTATCATGAATTTTTTTTATGGATAAATGTTTAAATTATAATATTATGTATATCATATAACTTTTTTTAATGTATTAATGTTATGGATATAAAATTTTATGGAAAAATTCATCATTAAATAGCATGTTATAATTTTTATACACATACTATTATATTTTTTATTTTTTTAGCTAATAATTCTTTTAATTTTCTTTTTTATTTTATACATTTAGTATGTTCCAGCCAGTTTTTAATATTAGAACAATGGGAATAAAAAAAATTAACACCCTAAGAGATATGTATCATGGAGAACATCTTTACTCCCATCACATTCAGTGGATTTATGTGATTTAATTAAGTTATAGTTCATTATCAAGCCATAAAGTACCCAAAATGATGTTTCTTTTCCACTATATGATGCATATCAAATGGGTGAGAAATTGGTAACTCCCCTATCTAGGGAGACATGAGGGTTACCATCATTTGTTATATCATTGTAAAAAACTATGTATTTTCATTATTTTTTTCATTCATTTATCAAAACATATAAATAATAGAAAAATAGATACAAATATAAATACAGCAGAAGTACATAATAGAGGGGATTTAAAATTGTTATCCCATTTGATGAGTTTGGGGAGCCCAGTAGTGATGTTTCTGAAATTTAAAAAAATATTCATGTGTATATTACATGTGAGATAGTGATCTTTCTCATTAGTTATAATTATTAGAAGAATATTCCCCCATATTAAAATAAATTGGTTTCTAACAACCAAATAATGTTAATATTAATTTATTAGTCCTTGATGATTAATTTAATATATTTATGTAGAATTATTAATTTAATTAAATTTTTTTATGTATTTTATTTTTATGAATATTTTCATTTTGACGTGTCTGGTTCAATTTAATTAACTTAGACCATGTAGAATTTAGTTAAGATATGGGTATAGATTAAATGTATATTATGTAATGAGTTCAATGAGACATATTTAAGAATTTTATTCGTGCATGAAAAATTGTATGATGGTGTAAAACACGAGTAGTGGAAGTTGTTTATTAATAATAGCAGGGGTGAATCTTATAAGTTGTTAACATTTTTATAGTAAATTAATAACATAAATACATAAAAATTATTGGTTTTATTAAAATATCTATTTCTATGAGATGGGTAAAAAATGTAGTGATCCATGAAAATAAATAATTGTTTTTATAGATGGTTCCAAAATCATTTGAAGAAAATATTTATCTTAGTCTCCTTTAATTCATTATTATTTATATTCTCTTATCCTACCTAATGTTTTTTTTCTAAATTTATATCTACGTGCTACTTTTTATAATAGTTTATGACTTAGGTCATCTTGTTGGATATGTGGATTTGTGGTTTCATATTCATTGGAAGATTGATAGATGTTTCATGAATGAACCTACCAAATATATTTGAGTAAATGTATTTCATTATAATTTAATGTTATTTCATTACTATAAACAAATATTAATTAAATATTATTTAATTATATAAAATTATCTGCATTATATAATTTATAAATATTTCCAATATTGTGTTATTTTGTCTAAAATTGGGTTACCAAGACCCAACTTGAGAAGTATTTTTTTATTAAAATATCATGTATATAGAGAGTTAGGTATGATGTTATCTTACCAAAATTGTTTTGTTACTTTTGGATAAAATTTTTACATGGTAATGTCCCTGTTTTACATAACATATTAATAAGTTACAATAGTTCTTAGCTATAATGAAAACCTAAGGATACTATGCAAGTAATATTAAAAATATTTCAAATGGTCTAGATACGTCATACTGAAGGTAAAAAAATGATGTTTGAATATTACGTGCAGGGGATCATAATATTTGAGACTTCTTCTTATTAAGTTCGCACATGGTGATCTTGAGTATAAGAGATAATAGGGATTATACCACATGTAGGAAACCCACATGTTTTTGGTGTCAATGGATGTTCCTATATATAAACAAGTGTATTGTTCTCATTAATCGATGTCATTAGGAATTTATGTCATTTGATCATATACTTTCATAAAATAAAAAAACCATGTAATTTATGTTTTTGATGAGGCATGTTGCATCAAGCACATCATTAGTGGAATGTCATTTATTAAATGATCAATACCAGATTTTTTACTTTATAGTAGAAAATGTTATATTTGGGACCCAGTTGATCTTGATGATAATACCCTTATTAAATCCATGTCCATGGTAGAAGAAGATATGTTCATCCATAATGTCATTAACTGTATCAATAAATAAATCAAGGATAGTGAATAGTGTAATACATCCTACAATACGAGATATCATGGGACAAAGAGATTATATTTCAAACATAATTTTTAGGGGAGGTTGTAATTACTATGAATAAACCTTATCTCCTTACGGTTCACAATAATTTTCTATATTCCACTCTTGGTTTGTGATTATGACTCATTGGTATTGAGATTGGGGCATGGAGGTCTACACACAAAGCTTGTTCAGAAGCGTGGTCATTTCTAATGAATTAGAGTATAAGACATGGTCAACCAAATGGTATGAGAGGGGTAATGTCCTAACTTTAAATATTATAAGAAATAAATAAATTCATTATTATTTTTTATATAATAATAATGGTTTAATTTATTTACTCTAGGAATTCACAATTATGAATTGAATACAAAATAGAAATATATTTTGAATGAATATTTTTTATAGGTTCATTAAATATGTCATGGGAGAGATAGTTAGAGTTAATGATTCTACTTTTATCATGAAAAATATTTTAATGTTACAAGTACATTATAAAATATTTACGAAGTTTTTGACATGTTCACTTTGTCATAAGTGTTGAATATGGTTTAATTTGGAAGGGATAACTTAATGAAGGGATAAATTGAATTTTTCCAAAGTAAAAACTACCTATATAAGTAAAAATTGAATCTTAATTCATGGAATTATTCCTCCTATGGTTTTGAGATAATCTCTCCCATCTCTCTCATATTATATAGATAGATAGATAGGTTTTGAGTTCCCCATTCCAAGAATTACTTCTTTGATTGAAGTATTGATTATCATGGGAAAGTGTTGACATCAAAAGAAACATTGAGTCTCTATACTAATGCCTATATTTCAAAGGTCGATGATTAATAATTATTTTAAAACACGTGTGGATGATCTAAATTGTTATGGCTTTAATTTCATTAAGTGATGATCTACAATAGTGAGTAGAACATGTATTCAATAAAAAGTAAACATGGCATGGTTTTGATTTTAATTTATCATATTTATTTAATTAACATGAGATCATTGACATGATAATAGGGTTATGTTTCATTAGAGTTAGTGTTATTTTGTCGATGTGGTGATAAAAATTTTATTGTCCTTAGTTATTATATGCCTGATGTGTGACCAATACAAACAAGTGGTATTAGAGAGATCTAATGACTTATTCAGTAAAATTAGAATTAAATTTTCATGAGTTAGAGTTGAAGGCATAATAATGGTTTTAATAAATTTCCCAAGAGGATTTCATGAAGAAATAATAGGGGGTTAATTATGTTCATAAAATTCCTTCACTTGAAAAAACCACCTTCTTTTAGAGGTGAGTAACTTATGACCTTTTCTTTAACACAATATGTAGTGTAAATTAAATCATAGATTATATAGATTAGTGAGAAATATTTATAGTGTTTTGGGTGATATAAATCCCCTAGTCCACTCCACCGACACTCTTCTCCATAGGTTTCGTGATTTTCACTAAACTAGTCCTTTTATTAGGGACTACCGGTCCTTTTTCTAGAGACTATATGACTAAGTGAAAGTACATGATACTTGTTACAATAACACATGAGCTTCCAACTAGGATCCAGAAAGTCTTTTCAAAAAATAATATTTGGGTTCCTTTACTAGGAAACTTTACAACAAATGAGATGATAAATAAAGTGTTTAAAGATTCATCTCATAGTTGTAAAATACAATTGAAAAAGAATGAAATATCTTGGAGAGATGATATAGAGAAAATACATCTTGAGAAGAGTCTTCTAAAATGATAGCAAGGATGATCATTATATCACAACTAATGATAAAAAAGATTCTTATTCTTATTATGTAAAATAGAGTAACACACAAGAACTTCCAGAGAGAGAGAGAGTGTGTGTGTTATTTTTTAGAATTGTATTAGTGATTCTATTATTCTCAATAAATTTCATTTTCACTTCAAATATATTTTTAAAATTCATGAAAAATTTCTATTTTAATCACATGGATCTCCTCTATAGAATCCATAGATGTTAATTTAGAAATTCTTGTCCTTTTCTATGAAATACCTTGGCAATAGTGAACACCAATAAATTATCCTTGTGCTTATTTACTTTCTCAGCACTTATATCTTATTATAATTATTATTTTTACCATAAATAGGTCATCCAAAACGCAATTATTGCAATACTACATTAAAATATAACTCAAGTTCTTCAATGGTAATAAATTCTAGGTTGATGATTGACGTAGCTGATTACAAATCATCATGTCACCAAATTCTCCACATTTGACTTCACATAGCTGAATTAATCTATGTAGATGATTTAACCCATATAGATTAATTATCTTCATAGTCAAATTCATATGGGCCTTCTTTACATTGATTATTTTCCTCTCATAATTAATTTTTTCACATATCAAAATTTTCATCTCATAGCCAAATTGAATCACATAGTCATTTTACTCATGATTCCAAAAATATCATATCAAATTCGAACCACATAGTTATTTTCAACATTTATCTGAATAATGTAGATGATTAGTCCATATAATGGATATATGTATTTTTTTTGATCTACTTAGTTGATTTCTCATGCATGTGACTTATTGAAATATGGGATTTTCACATATGTGAATTCATGACAAAACCAATTTACTTGGGTGAATCCTTCACATATGTGATTTATGTATCCAAATTCTCAGATAGTCATTTCTACTTATAGCCAATCCTCACATATCTGGTTTTTCTAAACATAGGATAATTCTAGCCAATGAGTTTAAAATTGAATATTTAATTAATTTAATAGAAAAAACACATAAACAAGAAAATACCTAATGAAAAACTTGAAAACAATATCATCAGAAATATATTAAAGGGAATTTGAGATCATGAAAACGTAATGCACATGGTAAATGTTTTAAAAACATTAGTATTCCAACAACCTTCCCCTTTTTGATGAGCATAAAACCTTTAAGAATTCAAACAAAAAATTTTAAGATCTTCAATATTATTTTTCAGAAAAAACATATTACATATATACTGATTTTAAAATTTAGGGTTTCTCCTCCTTAGTTAGACACATCCCTTATTTGTATTAATTATAAAATTACCCCCTTTGAATAACCCTAGGGTAAGCATTTATAGATTCTCCACCATTTTGTTTCATTAAAAACAAAGGGTAATGAGAAGGAAACCACTTTTAATATATCACTTAGATTAATGAAATATTCAATTATAGTGTTGAAACTGAATGTGAAATAATGGACTGAATGAAATTTGGTTAAAAAAATAAATCAAAAATAAATATACATTATAAGAAAATAATAACTAATTAAACAAGATAAAACAAAAAAGATGAATTTCATTAATTTTAAACATGTAAAAAGATACATCTATTCATCAACCACAAAAATCAAACACAATACCGCAGTGAGAATTCCTATGTTTGTGGATAGGGTAAAATTGAGAAAGTGTATAAGGTGGATGCATTTTGAAGGAAGGTTCGGTTATAGTGGTAGTTGGATGGTCCATTGAAGAATGTGGTACAAAAATTCTATGTTCTACATGATCTCCTTCTTCACTACCAACAACTAATTTGATCTACAGTCTTTAAGCACTAGTGTTGATAACTCTTTCAATATTAACTTAGTCTATAATGAAATCATAGGTTCCAGTAGCCTGAAACATCAATTTACATAGAGGTTCAGAAGATGAGTATCCTTATCTATATCTCTTAACAGATATAGAAACATCTTATTTAGCTTTATCTATATGATAAATCTGATATATATTATAAATAGAATCCACTTTCTTTATTCTACCTCCATAGGTATCTGGGGGATCACATCCCGGAGTTCTTATATGTCTTAGATGATACTAAGCATCTACACACATGGTGATATTATTAGGGATATCTGAATTCAAAATCTCAAGAATAAACATCGATTCCTATTTATGAATTTTTGCATCAGAGAATATACTATTTATTAGGATCCATTTGAAGGAATCAAATAAACTTGAATAGAAACTAGGAGAATAATTGACAATTGGAGAAAGTTCAATATCAGAGAGACCAGATTTAACTTCTACTAAGTGCATCTTCAAAATATGGTCCACTAAAATTTTCATATTGATTGTTATCTCATTCAAATATTGAATATTTTTATCCATAATTTTCATTTTCTATATAAAAAATTTAACTACTTTCTGAGGATAACTGTAATAGGGCTGATAAAGTAGAGAAATAATATTAAAATATTTATGTGAACAGTTACAGGTTACATAGAAAAAACATGACAAACAATAATAGTATGAATTGGCCTTTGAGGTCTATAGACAACCAAATCCTTTCTTGTAGCTGAAACAGGAACAAATGATGATTCTGTAGATTCTGTACATGATTATTCTTCTATAGATTCTGAATACTTCCCTTTAAATTCATCATATACCTTGTGAATCAAGGTAAATAGACACTTATAGTTTCTAGAAACTATATCAAGAGACCTAAAAATGATTCCTTGAGTATCATTAGAAACATCTTGTATATAATTCCACTTCCCACCAAGATATTTTTCTATATATCCCATAGATTCAGTTAGATAAACATATTTTCATACACCAATATTCCTAAATACTCATTTGATGTCTTGGAACTCACCCATATATCCCTCTTTAACTCTTGCATAAGAGATTGTGTGAACATGTCACACTGTAGGTATTGGATCTGTGAGGATAGAGAATTTGATCCTAAGAGTAAGTGATCAACTACACACTGAAAATAATGAAAAAATGAATGCTTTGAGGTGGTATTTGTTGAATTCTAAAACATCTTGATTAATTTTATTTTTCTTATTATAGAAGATTTTAAAGTGTGTAAGCTTTCCTTTATTTAGGTCTTGAAATACATAATCTCATCAAGGACATCATGAGACAAGTATGATCAGAACATCAGATGACTTTAAAAAATATATCATCTAGATGAAACCATTATACCAATACCATGAAACTTATACATGGTGGGAAAACATCCTTCAAATCTCTAGCAATATATTTCATCTCTTCAAGATCTATGATACTTACTTCAGAAACCACTTATAGTACACGAGGGACTGATTTGATAATCTTAATCATCTCTATTTGGGTATCCATTAACCCAAGAAGATTTTTCATAATCTACCTTTCAAATAAAGGTCTCTTTGATTTATCTAGTCTTGTCCTTATAAGACTTAAAATCCTATTTTAACTCATTATAATCTCCTCAAATATTATAAAACACAACCATTATAACAGTAGAAAAATATTACATACCATAGATTTTAGAACTTTTTTGGACTTAGGGTATACCTTCATTAAAAACAGAAGGTGATGATGGTATGGGAGGTGTATGAGAATGCTCATTATATTACATTACCACATATCTATCTCTTTATCCATCAACAAGTGATCTAGGAATAATTTGATCCACCATCTAAGCTTAAAACTCAACCTTAGATCTTCCTTCAGCAGTATAAACCACTAGATAAATGTCAACAAACCTCTCTTTAAGAACTAGAATAGTTGCCTAAAAATAGGTTAATAATGATACACCACTATAGAAGTATCGACAACAAGGTTCTGAGCATCCTCATCCAATTCAGAGATTATTACTGGTAACTCAGGTTCTGATCTTATAGCCATTGTCTCATGTACTTCCCCATTAGACAATATCTCAGTTGGTGTTGCATCCCTAGGTGGTGAGGTTTAGGATGGATTCCCTCAATCCATACTCTTCTGACCAATAGGTATCAAGGAACTTGAAACACCAACCCAAAATGAACTAATTGTCTTAAAAAACAACATACAAGGTATTACTTTTGTGCCATTTTACTTCCTCTTCCTTGTTCAAATAAACATCTTTCTTCTTCAAAACTTGGTAGATCAGTCTACCATGAGGATAATAATTTAGCTCTTATTATCCCTTATAGAAATGATACGTAAAAGGAATAATTTACCTTGGTATATTTTTCTTTATATTATTTATTAGGATATATATGACATACATATCCTAAAACAATACCTTCCTCATCTCTCCAGAACTTTGAGAAATTATAGTCTAAAAAACATTCACAAAACCTTCCACATTGGACTAAATATTTTGATGGATTCTTTTTAAAAGTATAGGTTTCAAATAGAAATTTGAATGCCTATGTTGGTCATACATAAATAGTATTATCCAATGTCTGACTGAAATTATGCTCCCCCTCCTAGCCCCAATGAAATATCTCATCCTTTTTAACTGATTAAACAAGGATAGCCTTACCATTTACACTAGATTAAAATTCATCCTCTTCTCTAGGGAAAGGTAACTAAGCATTCTTCAAAAACCCTGCAACCTATTACTTAAACCTAAAACCATACGTCTTCCCATAAAAAATGAAATTCAAACCTTGACACCGAAAAATCTTATTTAGATGAATTTTCATCAACTTCAACCATCTTAAGTAATCTACCTTCTTAGAGAGAACTCTACACAGTGCACTTCCTCCTGCTTTTATTGAAAAAACTAGAGCTTCCTTAATTTATGTGATTAGATTTCCCCATGTATGATAGGTCAGTTTGATGTCAAGATAATATGAAAAGGTTTTAGAAGATGGTATATTTTCTAGGAGGTGATGCGTATGTGAATGGAAAAAGTGTCATCAGTCGATCACATTTCAGGTCACAAACCTGAATCCAAAAATGATTAAATAACCGGAAGGTTTTAACTCAGTTATAACTAATAATTACTTAAATAAAATAAATAATAAAAAAAAGAAATTATCTTTAAAAAACACAACATTTAAATAGTGATTTAGAATAGGCTAAAATACTTTTTGTAAAGCATTAAAAAATACTTAATAAATAAATCGCGAATTAAAATTCAAAGATTTAATATAATTTAAATTCATTTAAATATGGATAAAAAAATTCTCTTTTAATAAAATAAAAATTATTACATGAAAGGGGTTTTGTAAAAATATCTACTAAATGAGTTTTAATAGAGATAAACTCAAGAGTAACGTCAACATTTTTAGCGTGATAACTCTAGAATAACACCTTAGATCTATATGATTTATTCTATAATGATTTCCCAGATAATTTTGAAATATTTATTGAACTAGTGTTATTAAATGTAATTGATACTTGATTTTAATTAAATCCAAAGTCCATTAAGGTGTGTTTCATCCACAATTGGTGTGCACAACCTCTACTAACAATTATATATTATGCTTCAACAATAGATAATTGAACAGAGTGTTGTTTCTTAGTAGACCATGATACCTGATACTTACATAGAAAATAGATTGTTCCTAAGCTAATCTTCTTATCTAGTCTTCAATAAAAAAAATTATACATCAGAATATGAATTTATACTAAAGATATATGTTTTGGAAAAAGTAAGAAAAAAGAAATTATTAATTTTAAATACATTAAAATTAATTTGGTATATTTGAAAAGATATTATTTAGAATTTTCATGAAATACAGCACAAATACATTCTGAAAACATAATATTTGGTCTACTATAAGTCATATATAATTCACTCTAAATTATTCCTTTGTATAGCTTGTTGTCAACTGGTTTCCCAGCTTCATCCAAGTTAATCTTTTCATTAATAATCATAGGATTTTTATGCACTTTACTGCATTAAAGTACAGACCATTATGGAAATTAAAGTAGGAATTTTATTTGATTTATCACATTTACAAAGTATTTTTGATAAATCTAAAATCATAGAAAATAATTTATCTCACCATCATGCTCATTTCAATTTTTTTCGTGTGTTTTGAAAATACACTACAAAATCTAGTATTTTTAGAACTAAAATAAAATCATAAACATATATCTAAACTAGAAAAAATATTTGTAGATGGCATTTTCTTAAAATTATTATCATCTTCCATACCTAAAAAATCTCATTTTGATAAAATAAAATAACATAAACAATCATGCCATGCTCTAGGTGATTTTTTGTGTTCATGAAGATATTTGGTTAGTTTAAAAACAAGATTTTGAAAAATAGTATTTTCAAAACAAGGTGGTGGTTCAACATAAACTTCATCCATTTGAAAAACATTTAGAGAAGATGTTTTACATCCATATGAAGTCATTTGAAATTAATTTGTGAAGAATTGGATGGATGAATTGTAATGGATTCTAGTTTAGCTATTGTGGAAAGGTCTCTTTATAACCTAAACCTTTATATTGATTATTACCTTTAGAAACTGGTGATGAATTGTTCCTAGTGATCACACAATGATTATTCTATTTTCCTTATAAACCCATTTTGTTCTTATAGAAGGTTTCACATATGGTCTATCAACTAATTCCCAAACTTTTTCCCTATTAAACTAGTTTAATTCATCTCGCATTGCTACAACCCAACTCTCATATAATAAGGCTTTTTCTATAGTCATAGGTTATAATTGAGTTAGAAAGAATGAAAAATAAACAAGGGTTCTTATACTCCTTCTAGTCTTGATCAATTCATCTATTCTTCCAATAATTGTTTATAAGTTATGGATCTTAAGTGTTCTAGGCAATCTAGGAAGCACACATTCTAGTTTAGGGGTATCCAACCTTTAAAGATTTAGTTATGGAAAATCCAGTTCAAAATCATCATCTTTATTACTTTAAAAGAGAAGTTTAGGTATCATGTTTTAAAAATAATCACTTATCACATCAATTTGACTCATTTTTGGATCAACAGGATAACTTTCATCAAATTCGTATTAATTAACTCTTCAATAATCATTGAACTTTTATTGAAAAATCTATATGCCTTGGAATTAGTTGAATATCCAAGGATGATTCCTTCATATACCATTGGATAAAATTTACCCTGATTATCCTTGGTGTTTAGAATATAATCCTCACATCCAAACACATTAAATTATCCCACTTTTGTATTTCTAATATTCAATAGGTCAGAGGGTGTTTTCCTCAAACCACGCCACATTAAAATTATTTTTTTGGAATAATAGGTTTTATTTATATCATCAAGACAAAAAAAATAGTAGGCAGGTTATATTCATATAACATTGTTCTAGAAATTTCATGTCATGTCATATACCATCTATCAACAACATTATTTCGTTGAGGTGTCCTGGGGGCCGAAAAAGTGTATTTAATACAATATTTTTAATAATAAGAATTGAAATCATGGTTTTCAAATTATTTTCCTTGGTCACTTATTAATTTAATAAATTATTCATATTTATATTTTTGAACCGAGTTCAAAAACATATAAAAATATAACAATCATGACTCTTAAGAGTCAACAATAAAACCAAAATTAATCCATATAAATCATCAACTAATATGTAAACAAAATATTTCCCTCATAGGATGGTAATTATAGATGTCCCAAATAAATCTATAAGAATTAGTTAAAGGGATATAGATGTAGAAAACAATTTAATTGGTTAAAAATATGACATGGGTCTCTTTCAAATTTTTCATGCATCTCATAGCTTCTTTATATTCAATTTAAGTTGTGGTAAATCTAAAACTAAATTATTTTTAGATAACTTTATTTGAGAATAGATATTACAATGTCCTAATATTCTATGCCAAATAAAACAATCATTTGTTTCCTCATTTAAACATTTCTATTTTTGTCTAATAAAATAATTAAGATCTATATTATGGATATTCTCTGATCTAAGTGACATAGATTAAAGAATTTTATCTTTAAAAACTGAACAAGAATTATGTTAAAAATAAAAAAAATAAGTTTAATTAAAAAGTTGAGAAATAAATTTCATATTATGCTTTAATCCTTAAATATAAATAACTTTTTTGATGAAGGATAATCTTGTATTACCAACTGATCCAGCTCCAATAATGTTTCGTTTCACATTTTCACTGAAAGTGACATATCTACATCAAATTTTGATAAAGTGTTCATGTAAGATAAATCTACACTCATATGCCTTTAACAACCACTATCCATGTACCATTATTCCTTAGTACACTTGGTACATTTTCCCTATAATGAAAAATAAAATGAGAATTTTTTTGTTACACATATTTTATTCAGTCCTGTAATGCTAGCAACTAGATATTTTGGAAACCATATTTGTTTTCACCATCCTGAAAATAAAGCACTAAGTTCTGAAATAAATTTTGAAAAAAATCATGTTTGACTACATAGAATTGATGTTTTTTAAATCAAATTGTCAAAATAATGATGTAAATGTCCATAATGATTTTTTTGAATAGGTTTTGGTTCATAGAAATGGGAATAAAATAGTTTTTATAAAGATTTGACTTCTCATCACAACTTCTTATTACAATTTAATTTATATTAGTTTTTTTATTTTTTATAATTTCCTTTAAATAGTGTCGAAATATTATAAAAAACATGTTGAATATTTGAACTCTGGAATTTCTTTTTTCAAAATATTAAATATTATTTACATGTTTAATAGATGATGTAGAAAATTTAAAAGCTTGGTTTTTAAATTCAAAATTAGTTTATTTAAGTCCTATTTTTTAACTACCATATCATTATTATAAATTTTAAAATATATTTTTTTTGTTTTAAAATATTTATACATAGTTTATAGAATATTATAATATTTACCCAATTCCTAATATGATAAATTCTCATTTTCATACTCAGAATCATGCAAAAAAGAATAATATGAATGTACCTCATTAGTGTGTTTCATAAATCACATGTTGTCCCTTTGATTAGAATCTTCAATTTATGATTATGAATATGTAACATCACTAGAATCCTTTGAAGAACTACATGTGGCTTTCATATATATTTTTGATTTATTTTTGTATATAACTTTCTTAAAGTACTTTTTCTCTAATTTTTTATTATCTTGTAACTGTATACAATCTGGTTTGATGTGTCCTAATAATTTTCATTTCTAACATCTTAGTTCTTCAAAATTCACATCATAATTATTATAAATATTGAAGGGCATCTTAAAACCTATTCTTTGGTAACATAACCTTTTTAACTTCTGAGAAAAGTTACTAAAATCACTATCTGAAGAAAAAAATATTAAAATGTTTCATCAGAATACTCAACCACTTGTATTTCATTGAATTTCTTATTATCCTTTTAAGTTGAATCTTTTAATGAAAAATTATGCTTCTTAATTTATCTATAATATACTCCATTATCTTCCATATCATACTCATACATCATAAGAGTTCCAATTATATCTTTTAATTTGAAATTCTTGACATACAAAGATTTTTTGATAGTAGTTGAGATCCCACTCCATCTTAGTGGTAGAATTATGATAATTTTTAAGGATTTATCAAGCTTATAAATAGGTACTCCTAAAGAAGAAACATTGTTTATAAATTTAGTAAGTATTCTGTTCAATTTTATAATGGTTTCATTTTATCATTATTAATTTATCAAACTTTTGTTTGGTAGTATTATATAAATGTGATGTCACATTATCGATATCTTTATAAGAAACTTCTATAGTAGTTCACATTGCATGGGTTAGTTGACATTTACAGACTCTGTTGAACTCGTCTAGACCTAGTAAAAAAATAACCACATTAATTTATTTGAAATTTAAATCATAGTGTATATCTTTTTCTTCTTCCCATGTTTTAATATGTCTTGATATAATTTCACACAACTTCAAGAAGTTTAGAAAAACCACCGAACCAAGCTTATTAAGATATATGATCATATATGCCCTCCATTAACCATAACTATCACTATTCAAATAGAAGATCTTTCCATAAACACACTGATTATCCACTAAATGATGATAATATTCATTGTTAATATATATAATATTCATGTTCTTTGTTATTCATAAACACCATTTTAGTGCATTTTACACTTTGAACATCATTCCACATTATAATTTGTAATTCCTTCTTAAAATACACTATTATGTGGTGCATTTTTTAACATCATTTAAAGTACCCAATGATCTTGACTTTATTTTAATATTTAATTTTCAGGTTTCTTATTATATTGTTGACAATTCATACTTGTGGTGTGTTGGAAGATTCACATTAGAAGACCACCAAAATGGGATTTCATGCAAAGAATTCTGGAGAAGGCAGATTGGACACCATCCCACTGATTAGATTGTGGGGCCCAACATACAATCCCCATGAAGCCCAAATTTAGTGGGATTATAGAATACATATAGAGGAACAAATCATATTTCAGGAGCCAGTGCTAATTCGGCCAACATGATAGCAATTAAGGCGGCCCAAATAGAATATCAAAATCTGGGCCAGAATCTTCGGCCCAGAATATTATTCCACTAAATCGGCCATAACTCTCGATTCACAACTCCCAATGGTCCCAACATTTACATAAAGTTAGGGGACATCCGTAGATCAATTTTCTTTTTCTATGGACCACTGTAATTTGTCCATCTAGAAGGTCCTTTCGACGCGTCTGTTTGGTGGTTGCAATATGGCTGCCACCTCAAGTCAATAGTGAAAAAGTCCAACCTCCACAAGCTTTCCACCACCCAAGGCCTACCATAATCAAGTGGGATTCGTTGTACTATTGGAAGCTCTACCCAAGTCTCCAAAAATGCATATTTAAGGTAGTGGTGGTGGAGTATTTTATCATATTTGTGCTTGGTTTCATTTTAATGTTATGCTTCCAATTTGATGTTGTAATCACATTACCTCAATTGTAAGTTCCTTGAATTACCTTAGCTTATTAATAAAAGTTATTCATCTTCACTTTTTCTATTCTTTTTATTATCAATTTGATACTGTTGCATCAAGGTGTGAACTTTTTCATACCAAAACTTGTGATATTATCACATAATGGTGGAGTGATTGGTATTTTAATGTTTTTTTATTTCTCGAATTCCTTGCTCATGAGTCTACTTTCCACTTCTATTGAAACCATTGGATCAATGGAGGGATAAACTAATTATGGGTTGATCCAAGGGAGTATAAAGGGGCTGGATTGGATTTTATTTATCACTACCTTAATCTATAATCACTTCTTTAAAATGAGACTGTTATTTGATGATTTTAAAACTTTTTCATCCTTATTGAATTTTAAGGCCACACACTTCAAGTGATAATACAAAACTTTACCATAGAGTGTTAAAAGATTTGATCCATCAAGTGTATAGGTGATTAGTATTAGGGTGTGTAGGAATTAAAAAATTTAGTGATTATTTTTTTGATCTTCTTAAATTAACTCATCTCAAATATAAGAAATTGAAAAAGTTGGAAAGGGAATGCATCCAATCCACCCCAAGTGATAACCTAGGATCCAATCCTAATTTAAAATTGAATTTACTTCAATGTATTAGATTTAACTTAAACCCATATACAATCAACACAATTTGGCCACTTCATATCCAAAAACAGTCCATATAATGTACAAGTCTATAGGTTTCTTCTGAGGTCTCTGAGGATATGAAAACCCAAGCTAAACTACAAGGACCATTCTACCTTCATCACTTGGGTAAATTTGAGCATGAATCAAATTTTGGAACTATTTTCAGGGACCCAAGTAAGTCATCTCAACAACCATTCTATTATCCCCCTTTTCTTCTTTTCTGACACAATATCTCTTATCTTTCCCCTTTGGGTTTTTTATTATGTCGCATGTCCGCCTAAACCCATGATCAATAAAACCATCTAGTTAGGGTGGAAATTCATAGGGTTGGGGAGTCAAGTGAACCTAGGGGATTTGTTTCATTAGATCCTAATCCTATTGATATTCCAGAGTCCAAAATTGAGCCCATTTTAATGGAAGGTCTTCCAGGAAACCAACTCATAAACCTGGGTGGAAACCAAAATTGAAATCCAAATGAGGCTGCCCCAAACTTAGGGAATGTGGTCGATCAAACCATGAATGACTACCTCACACCTTCCTGGACCAATTCCCCCTCATATATTAGATAAAATTCTCTAGGAGATTCCAACTATATCATTAATCCCCATTTCTTAAACCACCTTCCCACATTCCATGGTATGGAGTCCGAGATGCCCTACCTTCACGTTAAAGTGTTCAATGACATTGTAGAAACCATGTGTCTCCCACATCAACTAGAATCAGGTAAGATGATGCTATTTCCTTTTTATTTAATGGATTGAGCTAAAAATTGGAGAAAAAATTTGAGACCATCATCCATCAACTCTTGGGACCAACTACAAAGATAATTCTACAAAAAATACTTTCCCCACCACAAAACAATTGCACTTAAAAAGAGTATCCATTTTTTTTTGAAAAAGAGGGAGAGTCATTCTATGAAACATGGGAGAGGTTTAAAGACACTCTAAACATGGTTCCAAACTATGATTTTTCTATTCCTGAACAAGTGATATTTTTTATGAAGGGTTGGGTCTAGGGAACAGACAATTCATTGACATGATTTGTAATGAATCCTTTAAAAACAAAGCCCCAAATGTTGCTTACGAGTATCTAGAAAGCCTTGCTGAACAAATCCAAACATGTGGAACTTCACCTTATTATGAAAAGCCAAAAAGAACTAATGGAATTCATACACTTAGAGAATAGAAAATACATAGGGATAAAATCACAACAATCTCTAAGAAGATTGAATAGATAGACCTTAGGAATGTCCCTGAAATCCAAACCATTGACCCTATTTGCACAATTTGTGACAAACAAGACCACAAGACAGACAACTGCCCAACCATTCCATCCATCACGGATGTCCTTTTAGGAGGTCCCCTAGAAGAAGTAAATGCTTTCAACTTTCAAAATCCTCAATACCAAAACAACTTCAACCCAAGGTATATTGGCCACCTAGGCTTGTGCTGGAAAGATAACCAGCAACCTAGAAAACCACAGGGATAAAATCCTAACCCCCATCAGAACTACCAAACCCATAACCGGTTCCAAACCCAACCTATCCAATACCAATAGCCACCGGTCCATTTTCAGCAAACTATCCCAACTCCAAAATATCCTCTTGGGATAAACCAATCTTCTCAAGCACCAACCCAAACTATTCCACAAAGCCTACTAGAACAATTGTGCAAACAAATGGAAAGGATGAACTTAGAAGTCTCTTCCCTAAAATAAGAACTTCAAAAAATAAAAACTGGAAAGGCACCAATTCCTACTCCGGTGGTACAATCCTCAACTTCATGGGTTGATTAAATTTGTACTCAAACAAATCATGAACAACTAAAGGCTATAACTGTTTTAAGAAGTGGGAAATAAATTGAGAAACCTGAATAAAAAAGTCAGAAACCATGTGAATCTTCAAAATATAATGAAAAGTCAAATGAACAACAAGGTCAAACTGAGGAAACTGATAACAATGTGAAAGAAAAAACTCTTCAAAAAATAAGCCCACAACCTACACCATTTCCTCAACACATGAGGGGGAAAACCAAGCCTGAATTGAGTGAAGCATTGAGGGAAATATTCTCACAAGTAAAGTAGAACATTCCTCTTCTTGATGCCATCCAAAACATACCATACTACTCAAAGTACCTTAAGGAATCGTTATCTTTTAAAATAAAATTTTCACCTAAAAACCAAGTCCTTTTGGCTGCTAATGTGAGTACCACCATTTAAGGGACTATTCCTCCTAAGTTGAAAGACTCGGGTTTCCATTATATCAATGTTGAACTAGGAGAGAGAAAAGTTTTCAAGGCCTTGTGTGACCTATGTTCTAGTGTCAATCTCATCTTGTATGCTGTGTACTACTAGTTAGGCCTAGAAGAGCTCCAAACCACATCTGTCACACTTTAACTTCCTGATCATAGCATTAGGGTTCCAAATGGGATTTTAAAGAACATTCTAGTAACGGTTGAAAACTTTATCTACCCTACTGAATTCATTGTCCTTGAAAACCATCCAAACTTTGGAAATAAGGGACAAAATCCAATCATCCTTGGTCGTCCATTCCTTGCAACAATGAACTATGTTATCCAAGTTCAAAACAGGAACATGAACACCACATTTTGAAACATGAGTCTAGACTTGAACATCTATAATGCAAGCACACAAATAGGGGATGACGAGGAAATTGAAGAAGAAAAAATTATAGGAAGCATTGATAATGAATCCATAAGAACATTAAGGAATATTTAATGGAAGTTTAAGTCAGGATGAGATTGATTTCCTTTTATCACATGAAGTAATTTTATCTCTTTGGCTTGAATCATTTTTAAATTGCTCTTATGATGAAGTCTTAGGTCCAAAAATCTGTGAAACCTTTCAGGAAACCACTTTCATGGAGACCACTCCAACTTCCTTCCCTAAATCTAGTCAAGACAATCTAGTAGCTGAAAATTCTATATGTGGGGAATCAATCCCATCTAAAACTCTAGGAAATAAAATTGATCTTGATCCAATGCCCCAATCTTCTATTGAAATTCTGACCCAACCTGATATTGAATTGAAGGAACTTCCTGCTACACTCAATTATGCCTTCCTAGGGGACAATAAAACACATCTTATTATCATTTCTTCTTCTCTTTAATCCAATAAAGAGATGATGATTCTATACAAGATTCATCAAGGACATTAGTTCAATCTCCTGTCCCCTTTGTGCTCTCCTAGTAAAGGATGCTCCATTTGTTTGAACAGAAAGCTGTGAGGGTTCATTCTCAACCCTCAAATCATCTCTCACCACTCCTACCATTATGAAATCTCCAAATTGGAACCTTCATTTCAAACTTATTTGTGATGCTAATGACTTTTTTATAGGATCTGTGTTAGGACAACGTTTTGATAAAACTCTTTATATCATTGCTTATACAAGAAAATCCTTAAATGATGCTCAAATCAACTACACCAATACTAAAAATGAGTTACTTGATATTGTGTTTGCCTAAGATAATTTTATATCCTACCTCTTAGGATCCCCCATCACTATATTCACTGACCATTCTGTACTAAAATACCTCTTCCAAAAACAAGATGCTAAGGCTAGACTCATTAGGTGGGTCCTTCTATTACAAGAATTTGTCCTCACAATCAATGATTAAAAGGGTGTTGAAAATGTTGTAGCTGATCAAATCTCTAGGATGGAATTCAAAGATAACTCAAATCACCTTTCTGTGTTTGATTCATTTCCTGATGAACACCTATACTATGTGAGTAATTCCTTTGGTATGCTGACATAGCCAATTTTGTAGTTACATGAGTAATTCCAAAATTATTAGGAACTCAAACCCTAAGAAATTTCATTATTATGTTAGGAACTATGTGTTTGATGATCCATACCTCTATAAGTTCTGCCCTGACCAAGTCATTAGAAGATGTGTCCCATAATCTGAACAAGAGTCCATCCTTAAATTCTGTCATAGTGAGGCATGTGGAAGTCAATTTTCCTCTAAGAAAACATCTGATAATAATCTTTAGTGTGGTATCTTCTGAACCACTCTATCAAGGGACTCCTACACCTTTTGTCAAAGCTGTCCTAAGTGTCAACAAATAGGGTCTATCACAAAAAGGAATTATATGCCACTTACTCCCATATTAGTGATTGAAATCATTAACTATTGGTGAATCGATTTCATGGGTCCCTTCCCAAACTCTAGAGGATACCTCTACATCCTCTTAGCTGTTGATTATTTCTCAAAATGAGTTGAAGCCATTCCCATCAAGTTTAATGACCATCATGATGTTATCTGATTTCTGAAAGAGCATATATTTTCTTGATTTGGAATTCCTAGGGCTATAATTAGTGATCAAGGAACCCATTTCTGCAACTGTCCATTCTCTTCAATCATGTATAAGTATGGGATTTATAATAAAGTTTCCACTACATACCATCCTAAAACCAATGGTCAAGCTGTGTTATTAAATAGGGAGATTATGAATATTCTTGAAAAAATGGTCAATCCTTCTAGGAAATATTAGTCTGAGTAACTCTTGGATGCTCTTTGGGCCTATCAAACTGCATATAAAACAATTTTAGGATTGTCCCCATATAGTTTGGTTTATGGTAAAGCATTCCATTTCCAAGTGGAGATTGAACATATGGACTTTTGGTGAATTAAGAAAATGAATTATGACCTCTCCTAGGCTGAAAAAAAGGAAATTAGATCTCAATGAACTTGAGGAACTTAGGATGAAGGCTTATGAAAATTCATGGATCAATAAAGCTAAATTACAAGACTACTTATCCTGAATTCTTAAAACCAAACACATTGTACCAGGTAAACCTATTCTTTTGTATAGTTCTAAACTTCATTTACACCCGGGAATGTTGAGGTCTAGATGGTCAGGTCCATACAAAGTGCATAAGGTGTACCCTCATGGGGCTGTAGAAATTCAAGATCCCACCAATGGTAAAACCTTTAAAGTTAATGGTAATAGAGTCAAACCATTCATTGAACCATTCCAAAAAATGAAGTTGATGAAAACTTGTGTGAACCAACCTTAGATGAGGAAAATACTTAAATAATTAAGGGTCTATGTTAAGCTAGAGACATTAAAACAAAGCGCTGCACGGGAGGCAACTAGTGGTAGTCATCTTTGTGAATCATCTTTTTTTTAAATAGGATTAATGAATCGTTTGATATTTTTAAAATAAACAGTTGACCAGTTCTTCTATTATGAGTATGGATGGGTATGAAAGGGCAGTTCCATATTCATCCATGTCACGTGGTATGATCCTTGAGTAATAACTTACCCAAAAATTTAAAAATAAGATAATGAATCATCAGTTTATTTTATTTTATTTTTATGTGTTTGTAGGTTAAAATAAAAATAAATGAAAATAAATGAAAATAATTAAAAATAATTAAAAATAAATAAAAATATAATAATAATAATAATAATAATAATAATAATAAAGGGGACACATCGTAGGTCACTGGTCAAACCCCGTCACAACCGATGAAGCCACGGGGAAATGAACCCAGGACCGAAGGGAGATAGGGGCATATGCTTACCACTGACCTATGACTTATTGTGCTTCCTTATTCTATAATTTTTATATATATACTTATATTTTACTTTATTTATTATATAAATAAATATATATATAGTTTTTTTTTGTTTTTATTTTTTTCCACTAGGGAATTATCAGAGTGACGTCGAGATCAAGGGATTAAAAGGGAGAAACAAGAATTTCAACTTCAACTACCAGGTGACTTCATTCTGTGATCCTAATTTTCAATTTTCTTTTTGAACTCTCATTCTCTTCTTCTACCCCCTTCTAAATTTTATTTTCCATAAAAACTAGAAACAATATTATTTTATGTTGGGGGGGGAGATAAAATAAAATTTCTTTTGTCTCAAAAATTGAATGATTTGAAAAAAAGTGTTCATTAATGGAAGGAAAAAATTATTTAACCTTAAACATGATAATAGAAATTGTACAATTTGAAACTGAATATCAAATAATTTAGCATGCCCTGATTTTTTATTTTAATCCATGTATAATTTCATGAGAATAGATTTTGTAAAGTGTGGCTGTCTAATGTGATATTTCATGGTTTATATTTTCATCCAAATAAAAAAATCACAACACACGTCATTTGGATAGTGGGGTATTAGTTTGAGTTCATGAGGTCCCCCAATTAAATAGCATAGGTTTAGTGATCATTTTAGTTTTAATATGAGTATTCAATAAAAAAATAAAAAAACAATAAATTTATGCATAAGGATATGAAATTTCCAAATGCATGGCTTTCCACACTTAGGGATCGTGAATATATAGTTTTCTAGCCCAGAGTTAGTAATTTTATCTCTATTTTTGGTAATTTGAATTTTTTTTGACTACGTTAACTCGAGAAGATGCCTGAGTATGTGGGATTCACTTGGTGCCCTAAGGTCTTTGAACCTAGGAGTCATCGACAAAGTCTCGCTACAGGGGTTGACTCTTTTGAGTGCAATTTCAATTACCATGGAACAATTGCAAAAAAAACGAAAAAATAAAATAATTTTATTACTCATCTTAATATTGAAATGTGATTCCACCTAGAGATTCTATAATTTCCCTCTTGAATAAAGATGAACCCCCATGTCTAACCCGATTCACAACACATCATCACTCTTAATTGATATTGGATAAAATATAGAGATGAATTTGAACAAATGAATGGGCTTCAGATTGTGATTGGCTTATGAAACTATCAGCTATTACAATATTTTTATTGTTTTTGTGATTGTCTGGTATAAGGATTTTTGGTGATCATTGTGTATTAAAATGTTTTTTGGAAAAAGCATTCTAATTTTATATTGTTGAGATATATTTTGCTCGGAACAAGAAAACCTCAAGTTGGGGGGTGTGATTAGCCACTAAATGAGGCTAATATTCATTGTTAATATATATAATATTCATGTTATTTATTATTAATAAACACCATTTTAGTACATTATACACTTTGAACATCATTTCACATTATAATTTATAATTCCGTCTTAAAATGCACTATTATGTGGTACATTTTTTAACATCATTTAAAGTACCCAATGATCTTGATTTTATTTTAATATTTAATTTTCAGGAATATAATTATATTGGGAACCATTCATACTTGTGAAGTGTTGTAATATTCACATTGGAAGACCACAAAAATGGGATTTCATGCAAACAATTATGGAGAAGGAAGATTGGACATCAGCCCACTGATGAGAATGTAGGGCCCAACATACATGCCCAATGAAGCCCAAATTTCGTGGGATTCTAGAAGAAATATATAGGAACAAATCATTCATTAAGAGACAGTTCTAATTCGACCTACATGATGGTAATTAAGGTTGCCCAAATAGTTATTAATATTCTTTTTTTATGTACTTATTATTATAACTTTGATACCTCTTACACAAGGTGTGAACTTGTTCAAACCAAACCTTGGTAGATTATCACACAATGGTGGAGTGATTGTTATTTCATTGTTTTTTTACTTCTCCAATTCCTCCCTCGTGAGTCTACTTTCCACTTCCATTGAATCCATAGGATAAATGGAGGGATAACCTACTTATGAGTTGATCCAAGTGAGTATCAAGGGGATGGATTGGATGTTTTTTATAACTACCTTAATTTCTTATCACTTCTTTAAAAATAGATTTTTATTTGATTATTTTAAAACTTCTTCACCCTTATTGAATTTTAAGGCCACACACTTCAAGTGCTAATACAAAAATTTACCTTGGAGTGATCAAATCATTGACCCTTCAAGTGTATAGGTGATTAGTATTAGGGTGTGTATGCCTTAAACCAATGAGTGATGATTTTTTTTGATCTTCTTAAATGAAGTCATCTCAAATATAAGAAATTGATATAGTTGAAAAGGGAATGCATCCAATCCACCCCAAGTGATAACCTAGGATAAAATCATACTTTATAATTGAATTAACTTTAGTGTATTAGAGTTAACTTAAACCCATATAAAATCATCCAAAGTTGGAAACTTCATAGCCAAAAATATTTTATAGAATGTACGTGTCTATAGATTTCTTCTTTGGTCTCTCAGGATTTGACAACCCAAGCTAAACTACAAGGACCGTTCTACCTTCATCTCTTATATAAATTTGAGCATGAATCCCAAAAATTCTCTATTACTAGTCAATAAATCCATTTGGAATAATTTCTCTATAATTCACCATTTAAAAACTGAAAACTCAAGAGTCACAAACAATGATACCAATTGCTATCCCAATAGTACATCACAAAGTCTCAGAATGGGGGGTTAATTGAGTTCTTGAAAATTTATTCACATTAAAAAACAAACCCCTTTTAGAGATGAATAACATATCATTTTTATTTAAAATAATAAATATTGGAAAAAAATTTACAAAAGAGAAATATTAATCAAAATTAATTATAGTGGTTCAGGGTACATAAATCCCCTTGTCCACTCAACCAACACTAGTCTCCGTGAGTTTTGTGATTTTCACTAGACCAATATCTTTTTCGAGGACATCCATCCTTTTTTCCAGGGACAACATGATAGAGTGAAATAAAACAATACTTTCTACAAAAGAAAAGTATATTTCAAATTGGATCTATAAGGGCTTTAAAAACAACAACCATTAGGTTCTTTTACCAATAACCATTAAAACAATAAATATAACAAAAAAGTTTTTATAAATGTTGCTCAATTTTTTTAAAGTAAAGTTGATAGGTGGAATAAATATCTAGGAGAAATGATAAAAGGGTAATACAACATAGGTAGATTCTTCTTAAATGACTACTGGTATAATCGATATAGCTCAACTAATTATTTTGAAGCTATTTCTTCTTCTTGTATGAACTAGGGAAGCACACAAGAGCTTCCAGAAAGAGATATTTATTCTTTGAATTGAGAAAGAACTTATGTTCTTCGAAATATATTTATTTTCCACATCATATCAATTTTTAATATGCATAAAAAATTTCAATTTTAATCATAATTCTCCCACCATAAAATCAAGGACTATTAATTAAAAAAATATTTTTCTATAAATATCTATGGAATAGTAAATACCAATAAATTATCCGTCAACTTGTTTCCTTTCTCAGTACTTATCTCTTATTCTAAATAATTGTTGCCATAAATATGTAATAAAACATTTAAATATTGTATATAAACATTAAAATTTCACTGAAGTGATTCCATAGTGATAGATGCAGGGTTAGAAATCCTCATTCAGAATTGAATATTATCACACACCTAAATTCTACACATTTGAATTCACATAGTCAAATTAGACTGTATAGATGATTTGGTCTGTGTAGTTGAATTATGTAAATAGAAGAATTCACATTGTCTTTATTCACATAGCCTATTTTCCTCACATAACCAATTTTTCCATGTTGATGAATTTTCTTCACAGGGCCGAATTTCATTCACATTGGATTTTTACTCACATATCCAAAACTGACATAATCGATTGGAACCATGTAGCTTATTTCACTGTGTATCTGAATCATGTTGCTGATTACTCCACATAATTGATTTACATAACCATTTTATCTACACAGTCAATTTCTCACGTTTGTGACTTATCAATGTAGGTAATTTTCACATAGGAGATTTCATTTTGTTGTCAATTTACATAAGTGAATCCTTCATGTAGGGAATTTATGAATTTAAATACTCAAATATCCATTTATACAAAAATAAAGATGCCTCTCATGGATGATTTTTTTGACATTGGAAAATCTCATCCAAAGTGTCCAAAATTGCAGATTTGATCAAGAAATGCTTGAAATAAGATAACATATGATTCGAACTCTTAAAACAATAATCGATCATATATGAAAGGGTATTTAAGATCAAGAAAACCTAAATAACATTGGATATATTGGAACAAAATTTGTATTCCAACAAAAATTCAATTGATGGTTCTTCGATCTATTGTTGGACGACCGAGAAATGGCCATTAAAGGATTGGAATTTTATTTTTTGGGATAAAATTATAAAACCAACTGTATAAGACACACACGTGCATTTAGACACACACACACACACAGGTGTGTGTGTGTGGTTGTTTGGATGATGTTTTTTTGATTGGTAGGTGCATCTCCATTGTCAGCTCGGTCATCGATGACCAGTATAATAAAAGTGAGACTCTATGTGAATGTGGAGAATAACATAAACAAAAAAGAAAAGGTGGTTTGTGGGGAGGGGGATTTATCTATGTAGAGAATAAGGGATATTTTTAAAAAGAAAATTTTTTAAAATAAAGGAGTACCCATAATTGAACATAAGTTAAAATGTGTTAAAAAGGTTGTAAAACCACCTGCATTTCCTCCTTTTTTCACACTAATTTGGGTGGTAGATAATTTTAATCCCCTTACAACATGGCTGAAATTTCATGTAAAAAATATTTTAAGAGAGGTGGATCCTAGATCAGCCAATCCATCCCATGTACCCTATGAGGAACACTACTCCTATGATCTAGCCACCCATATGAGTCTTGGTGACCCAGAAAAACCATGTTGGATCCCCCATTTCCAATTTGACCCAGCTAGGCTCAAAACCAATTGGAATATTTTTACAAACCTAGGAAGCCCAACAATTAAAAAAATATAAACTTATTTTAAAAAGTATTCATAATTTTTTGAAATTAATTCCTAGACAGTGTGATTGACAAATTATAATTTAAAATTTGTTTAATTTATTTTAATTCACAATTAATTCCCTGATGTAAAATAAATTACTAATTTAACTTAATTTTGCAAGTTTAATTTATATCAATTGATCATGAGAATAAACCGACCAATGTATATTTGATATGTATATATATTTAAATGATTGACGTTTTTAATAAGTAATTAATAAGTGATGGCTATTGTATCGTTCATAGACCCCATTATATGTATATGGGTCTACATGTCCACAATAGATTTATTTATGTATGTCTCATAATCTCGAGGTCCCTTCACCTACGTGCGATTATATTTGTATAATAGAGAGGATAAAAGGATATTAAATTCACATTTTGATGAGGTGAAGTACCAAATAGGATCTAGATACATTGGATGAGGTATATTCCACCACTAAAGTTAGATGTGACTCAGGGAGATACCCCTAGGGTCTAGGTTGATCCATATTCTACTCATTAGATAAAGCATTAAAAATTATCATGATAATATCATTTATTTATTTATTTATACATGGTTTATTGTATTTTCATTTTGTATAATATAATCAATCATGAAAAATTATAAACAATAATGTATAGGTAAAATCAGATTAATGCATGGTGGATGTTTTATTTTTAAAGAATGGTTAGGTTGTGCATGAAACCACAGAGAATAGGAATGTTAAATTGAAAAATTATTTTATTCACCAAGAATAACATAATAATACTCATTGTAAATATTATGTATAAAAATCCTTCCATCACATAAGTTTGAACAATAACTATTGTATAAGTTTTTTGTCAACTATAATTGACGGTTCCTCCACCTATTAGGGAGTTCTAAAAAGAGTGGAGGGTTGAGTTAATTAAAATTGGAAAAAAGAAATATCCATAACTAGACTATTTAAATTTTATAGTCAAGCATCTTGTAATACAAGGTAAATATTTATAGAAGTTTTTAATTCACTCAAAAAATCAAAGAGCTCTAGTTAATGTGGTTGACTTGCCAATAGACCACATTGAAACTCTTTGAGAAGTGGTGTAACTATATCTTGTACTATGAAGATAGGAATAAAGGATTATTTCCATTATAATAGTAAATCCAATATGTATTTTGAATTTAGTATTTGAGGGATACTCAGATTTAATAAAATCATGGGAGACACTTAAGTATAAAAAATTTAAAATGTCTCATAATCATTCAACAGGATAAAAGGACAAATAAGTTACAATTTCATTTTGTAGAAAAATAAAAATTAATACCACATAAATTATGGGGTATTTTCCCATTCCAAGGAAGAAAATCACTTACGATGGAATAATGAGAAACTTGATTAAATAATGGAAGTGAAAAAAATAATGAAGTTTTTTTTTCAATGTGGAAAACCCTTCCAATGCATAGGACAAAAACCCTTGGGGAAACTCTATAAAATAAACTAATAGTCATAGTATAAAAAATTTACATAAATGATCGAACTCTAATTTCCAAAACAACGTTGACAAACTTATGTGAAAACCACACCCCAATATGCTTTGATGACATCTTTTAAAATACTATTGATGAAGAAAAAACAACCCTTAGTGAAAAAATGTCACCCTCAAATATCCATATATGAAAAACATAACTATTATATTACAATACACCACTACCTTTAATATCATTATCTGAACATGAATCATCTTTGACCTACTATTATGATGCCTCTTTGGTAACTTCTCCTTGATCTATTAAGGAAGGAACCCAAACCTCACACCAATGGACTAACATCTTCTTGAATTATATATCTCATGGTTACTCTCCATTGGATATGTAAAAACACATACCTTATAACATTTCTTCTGCAAAACACCAACATCAATGACCATTTGAAATGTTTTTTCTCCTTGTCGACATGTCACCCATGTTAATACAAACTGGACAACCCTCCACATTGGATATCCACCATCAATACTTCATTACCCATTGTTGATGTGCTTCACATGCAATTGTAAAAATGATATACACCTTTATCCTCTTAATAGAACACATATCGAGGACCTCCTCCAAACAAAAAATATACCACTGAATCATTTTTTGTAGAAACTAAGTCCTTATCTCTAAATAATATGATCAACATTCCCTTTTTATCTCCATTTATTTTGAGAAAAACTCTCCATTAATGTTGTAAAAATTACTCTATTAATGTTGACAAAATATATCCATTAATTAAGTTTTTTATCTTTAATAAACTAGATAAACCCCATCAAGCTCCCCCTTAATCCCTTTAAAGAAAAAGATAACTTCCAAAAAAAATTAGTTGTACCTAAAACAAATTGGAATCTTGCCAACCATAACCCTCTATAGATAATATAAATGCAATATTTTTCAACTATAAAAAAACTAACATCATCCCCTATAAAAGAAATTCAAACACCAAAGTGTTTGTTATGCTTGTATTTGTCCCATCCTCCCAAACAAGACCAGAACCAATGACATCTACCCCCTATACCAATTTCCCCAAAATCTATAGAACCCATAATAAAATAACTGCTCATATTTATCCCTCTTATAGTATTATATTGAACTTCAATTTTTAATTCATTCTTCACTAGAGGCATTATTTGAAGAAAAAGAATTTGGTCTAGGACATGAAACACCTCTTTTATCCTACTACGACTTCCAAACCATCTCCATCTCAAACGATGGAATTTGAATCAATTTAGGAATTCAAAACTTATGATAAATCCATATTAACATAAGTATAAAATATACATCTTTTCCATATTATTGTAATGATTTTCAATCATTATACTTTGCGCATGTTCCATCGATCCGTTTTTGGCGGAGATTCTTGATCCCAAGTAAAAAATATCTTGTGATGGAATTATAAGAAACTCGATGAAATGATAAAAGAGAAAAATAGTATAAAAGTATATAGATATTTTAAATGATGAAAATACCTAAAATTAATAGGATTAAAAAACATGGGGTTAGTTTGAAAAATAATCTAATAATCGGAGTGTACAAAATTTAAGTAAATTCATAAACTTGAATTTCTTAAATAGTTTAGAGTATCTTGTGTAAAAACCACTCCCTAAAACACTTCTATTACGTCTATAAAATCGTACTAATTGAAATCCCACCCTTAGATGATAAAAAATCACCCTCATAGATCCATATTTGAAAAAAATTATCCTTATATGAAAAAAAATCCACATCCTCTGAGATCTTCATCAAAACATGCATTGTCACTAACATGTTGTTGTGATGTGTCTTCGATGTATTCTTTATTATCTGTCAATCAATGATCCCAACCCTCATAATAATTACCTTCCATCTACATGAAACCTACATCTCAAGGTTTCTCACCATTGGATGTAACTTCTTGAACCTTATTACATTTTTTCTGTAACACACCCACATTAATGAAAATTTCACTTGTTTTTACTTCTTGTCAATATGTCTCCCTTATTACTACAAATATGAAATCCCACCAAATTTATGATCCATCATCGATGATTTTTTCAACATCATAAATGTGTGACAAATGCTACCAAAAATAAAAAAAACCCTCAATTCTCTCAAGGGAGTATATCATGAGAAACTCCACCATAAAAAGAATTCACGAAATCATTTTATATAGACACCAATCCCATACATCAAATTAATGTGGTCAACATTCCTTCTATTAACACCATTATTTTTTTCAAAAACACTCAATTAATTTTTCCGAACAATTATTCTATTAATGTTTATAAAATATCCCTATTAATTAATTTTTATCACTTCAATAAATTGGTTAACCCCATCAAGAAACACTATGATCAATATTGGACAAAAAATATAGTCTATTCCAAAAAAAAATCTAAAGAGAGGTTTGGGAACTTACGTATAATACAAATATATGAAAAAAAATAATATGTGATCGAGTCCCCGCCACTTGATGACCCCCTCAAGATACATGTATGGGTAAATAAGAATCTAACTCGAGACTCATGGATGATGCATTTTATGTTATCATTAATTTTTGATGATTTGAGAAAGAAACATGAGGAAATGTATGGTTATACCATATTTTCCCATACATGGGAGTTTATGATGATAAATTGATGTAATAAATTAAGTATATTATAGTTACACTTGTCACATGTAGATTGAAAGATTATACTCACATTGTTCCTCGTATACACTATATGATATGGTAAATTGATCAATTAAAATAATTAGGATTCAAGTTGAATCTTAAAAATTCAATAAAATCATTCTATCAACACTATCACCAAGTTACTATAGCTTCACTGAGAATATCAAGAAAAAACATTAATATATTTTGGTTAAGGTTCACCAAGTTAATGAGAACATAAAGAAACCTAAAAATTTAGTTATTTTGGTGAACAATTAGAATGAAAATGTGAAAAGTCCATTGGAAAGTGTGATTCCAAAGTAACCATCATAGAATCATTCTAAGAAACTAAAGATAAAGAGGGAATACATTGAACATGAATCTATTATCTTTTCATGTGGAAAGAAAAGGTCTTGGGAAGAAAAATTGTAATGAACTAAAGAAAGGGTGATTCCTATTACAGTAGCGAGAAGAACACAACCTCTTTAATTTGTGGTTGATTTAATCAATTTGAACTATTATTTTGTTTTGAGTATTACAAAAAAATGTATCTCATATTTATATTAAATATAATGATTGATTATTTTATTTTGGAATTAATGTTGTTTATGTTGTTTCTTACTGAACTAATAGTTTAGTAATAGTTTAATTATCAATAATAAATGATGATTATATAATATAATACTTATAAACAATTGTTGTAAGATAATTATTTATCAAGTAAAAAAAATTAGTTGTTAGGAATATAGACACTATGGAGTCTTGACTTGTTTTAACTAGAGACCTTAAGTATTATTGAAAACATTAATTATTAATTATCAGACAAATAAACATATAGAAATAAAGGCGAGCCACAAATACTATAGAGTTATATCTTTTTGACTGTGTACACTATTGTAATGAAAATATTAATGTAAATTAATATACTTTCTGATATTACATTAAAAAATTTATGGAATGTAAAAGTGATGGATGAAATATGGGTTTTTTCAATATATGAGGTGTTTTGGGCTATTGAGATGAAGATTATATTAACTGAGTATTCATTTATCATGAGATTGTTGTCTAGATTAATCCATAAGGTCACATTTCCTTATACCCATCAGATCCATGATGTTAGTACATGGAGGATCAATGATGATTCCTACCTGAATTAATTTATCACTAATGTATAGAGTGAAGTAATTCCTAAAATCACAATTCCTTATACACATCAAAGACATGATATAGGTAAAAGTTGGATCAATGATGAGTCCTATAAGTTTTGAAATGTCTTTAAATATTATTTGGATACATGATTCAAAAATAGAGGAATTAACCCATAACTATATACCAACTATAATTAAAAAATGATATCCTGAAATTTATAATATGAAAAAACCCTTTACATCAAAAATAATGTGTTTAGATGAAATGAGACTATCAAGACACAGTAGATAAACAAACATTCATCAAGAATAACACAAATCACGTCATAGTTGTATATCCAAATGTTTTTAAGGATATTGCATAAATACCTATGATTTAATTGTTATATTCAAGTGAAAGACTATATTTATATAAAAGGACACAAATCTCCATTTTTTATAGTGGGAGAATGGTATAATTGGAAAATTTAAAGGATTGAGATTTATAAGTACTTGTCATGGGAATAAGTTACATAAGAGCTCATGGAAAAAAGTGTTCTAAAGACACATACTATACAGGAAATTATAGAACCCTGAGAAGAGGTTTTATGATCACTGAGTTAAGTGATATATAATTCATTATGAAAAATAATTATTTATCATACATGAAGGTTGTAAATGAAAATGATTGAAATGTTTACAAAAATTCAAAGATAGATTCTATAGACCAAAATCTAGTTTTAAATTTTGGTAGTTTCTCTAATTGATGTAAATATAGTAGTGGGTATTCAAGATAAACTATACATGGGTGGTACAAGGATGATATTAATGAGGTTAAATTGGTTATACCAAGTCATCATACTTAAATCTTCTAGAATTATACTTTTCCTAGAAACTTTTTCTGATCATTAAATTGGACATGAGATGTTCATACCACCTTCTTAGAAAGGTGTCTGTACATTGAAACTAAAAAGGGTTGGTGACACCATATAATTACAATAATGAATTAATGTCACACCCAACCATTTTCAATTATATATTTTATTAATTATCATGGAATCAGGTAGTTTGGGTTGAAACCTGGATTAATTTTTTTGAGTTTTTATCGAAAAACGTATGTTTTGGGCATAAAAGCATCGGGTGAACGGGCAGAGCGTGGTCTGGGAAATCGCATGGTTTCACCCAGGTTATCATATGTCTTTCCCGATGTTCAAAATAAATAAGTAAATGAAATGAAAACATGGATAGAATAAAACAATTTAAGGATTAGAAAATAATAATAAGAATACTAATATTATTATGAATAATAATATTATTATAAAGTTTATTAGTATCATGTTTACTAATTTTATTATTATCTTATTAGAATTATTATGATATTATTATTATAATTATGTTTTAATATTATTAATATTAATATTATTATTAACAGTAGTTTATTTTTTTACTTTATTTTTTATAGGGTTTTGGTTGTCCTCCCCCTTTTAGCATCTCACCCCGCTTTCCACCCTTTGTTGTATCGCTCGAGCATCACCTTCCCCACCCCTTTGTTCTGGGACGATTCCCTTCAACTCTTACCTATGAAAATCATGCTAGATTCCTATCCGCATTTCCCTCGCCCTCCTAGCTAGCCAACACCTCACCTTCTGGCTGACCATCCTCTAAAGTTGCAACCCACCGGCCTCCCTCCCCTAGAACCATGATCTCCGACCTCCCTTCTACAGCGACTAGACCCCCCTTGGCCAATCCCATGCAGCGTCGCCGCACCCTCTCCCTCCAATAGACAATTTATCCTATTTTCTAGGGTTTTGGTCCCTGTTCTTTGGGGTTTCTTTATTTCTAGCAGTTAGGGTGTCAAATTGGGGTCTTAATATTGGATATTTTTTTTCAATCTCATGTATTAGGGTTTAATTCAGTTTTCCTATGGTACGATTGGCAGGAGATCAAATAATTCACCCCAATTTAAGGTATTTTAAAATTTAGGTGGGTGATTCCATGCCTTATCATTTATTAATGATTTAATTTTCTAGTTCAAATTATTTGAATGTAACTATGCTTTGTTTGAGTGATGAGAATAGTGTTTTTGAAATGTTTGGCAAGCTTTTATATTGTAAATGAATTTTTAATGAAATATAAGGTCGTTTTGTGTGTGTGTGGTAAGGTAATGTATCTTAAAAATGGTCTTATGGGCTGTTTTAAGGGTGTGGACCACATTTTCAAGGGAACTTATGGTGATAATGGGTTTTGGTGTAGGTTTTCAATGGGAAATTCACAATTTTTCATGTTTGGGGTTTTTGTGAATTTCTGAATGTAAATTGTGAATGCTTTAAATGATGAAATATATGTTTTTGGAATTGGTTTCAGTTTATGTGTGGATTTAAAAAAGTGGATTTACTGTGGAATTGGGTGGGTAATTGTATAATTTTTCTTATTCTTGAAAAATTGAATTTTTTCAATCATGCAAGAGTTGATATAAAATTTTGAAAAGGGATTTTTGTGTGAGTAAAAAGATGAGTTGTTTGTTTTATGTAAAAAGTTTGGTTTCATTGAAGTTATTGACTATGTTTTTCAATTTTTATTGACTTGTGTTTTTTATAAATATGGATGAATTGTTTTGAAAACGGTCTTGGGTTATGCGTGGGTCTTTTCTTCGGTGTTTTGACTTTATGGTAAATTTTTCCAAAGTGCTTGGGGTCCTGTGGATGTTGTTTCGGGCTTCGGGTATCAAGAACACTTATATGTACATGCATAGTTATGTCATATATATATATACATGCACTCTTTGTGCATATTCCATCATCGAATAAATAATATGTGCAATGAATCTTGGTGTGTGTATATATATATATATATGTATAAATGCATGTGCATGTAAGTGTGAGGGGTCTGTTCGGGCGGTCGTCATCAAGGAGGGGCATGTTTGAGGTAGGATCCCTATGGCTAACCATTTAATTTTAAATATATGATTTATTGATTGTTTTAAAAATATTTTTTATATTCATATAGTATTTTCATTCTATGTGGTATGGGTGAAATTATTAAAACATTTATTTAATTGTTTTACATAATTAATCTATACTCCAACACATATTTTTCATATTGAACCATTTTTTTTGACTTTGTTGGAAATATTGATGTATTTATAATTCTCAATTGATCTTTAATGTTAGGTATTTAAAAGATGTATCCTTATTATTTTAGTGTGTAATGAGTATTTTCAATGTGTTTGCTAGGTTTAAACATGTTCTTTATCTTCATTTTAAATGTGTGGTTCCTTGGTTTTTCAAGTGTGATTTTAAATTTTTTTTGAACTTAAAGGTGTTGAGAAACATTGATTTATAAAATTTTAAAATTATTTGTAATGAAATTATGCTTGTTTGACACTTTTAGAATGATTTTAAAAAGTTAAAAACTCCTCTTGGGGAATTCCCCTTAATTTGAGAAATGTGATGCAAGTGTTAATTTGTGTTTTGTGATATGATCTTAGTGTAAAGCATGTGGATCTTTTGTGATGTAAAAAGGATAATACGATTAAGGAGTGAGATATATGGTGGATTTTGGAATGTTTTTCTTGGAAAAATAATGTTGTATGTTCATATATGTTTGATAGATAAAATATAACCACCAATTGGAATATTTACCATGGGTAACCACAGGTACCAAGGTGGGTAAACTAGGACTAGTATGCTAGATGATACAGAAGTGGTTCATCCCTATTTATTCTAGAAATATTTATGACTAAAATAATAACTAAATATTTGGATTATGATTGGAGACCACTAGGGTTACAAGGATGTCTCCTACCAGTGGCCCATGCATGAGAAAATGAGTTGTCATGGTTTCTATACCACATTTCACCGAGGTAATAGGCTCCTAGGGTCCCACTAGTTCTAGTCACCTATAGGTATTAAGCATGATGATCATTTATGACATGGTGTTTTTGAAAGGATTTTCATTTTAGTTGCTTCAAGATTGTTTCCTCCTTTGAAAAATAAACATGATTAATTTTAAACTATTTTCCATTCATTTTGGCTTATTGATGAATGCTTGGAACTATTTTGAAAATATAGTGGAATCGAAATTCTTTACCGAAAAATTTAAAATTGTTACATGATTTTTAATAGAATGAAAATGTTATTTTAATATATTTTATTTTTAAGCTAGCATTATTGAGTTTCTTTTTAAAGGCTATGGCATAGGGAGTCGTTGCTATTTTGAATTCCTAATAAGCACCTCAGTGCTCACGCCTACTCTATTTTCCAATTTCAAGTTCCCATAGTTTGGATCGCTCTTGTAGTGAGTGTGGTTTCTATGTTCCATAGTGATCCATGAGGTCACTTGAGGTATGTTTTTCTTCTTAGCTTATTTCTAATCCCACTGCCATTTTATTCATTTTATCATATTTTTTTGTCTTTATTTTCTGGGATAAATCATTCCCAACTTCATTATTTTAATTCCTGAAACTAGTTTTCAATCGGGGGGGGGGGGTGGGGGTGGGGGGGAACACCCCTCAATCCTTTCCATAGACTGGGTTGGGAACCAGTTTAGATGAAGACTTGGCCTGGTATGTGAGAAAATGGTATCAGAGAAGGTTTTATATTTTGGCTTTTATTTCATGGGAAAGAATTAGTGTAGAGTGGATCTAGGTTTGTTGGAACTCGATGGTAAGTTAAGAGTAAGGTTTATGACCAACGCATCTCGTAGTGGGGATTGGGTTTCAAGGGGAAGTTGGTTTAAAGTGATTCTATTGGTCCTTTCAGTTATTTGATGTTTGGGAAAAGAAAATAATGTTTGGTCAATTGTCTCCATGAGCTCGTAGGGTCTGGTAAGGAAGTGAAGTTGGATACATTTTCCTATAACACTCTCCATGATGGCGGTGTGACCAACGTATGGCTTTCCAAACATATGTATGAGTCGGCCATCAACACTAGTTTCAACATGAATTATCTTGCGACTCCTTCGGTTCGGATTTTTTTGAAACCCCTTGTTTGAAAATTGTGGGAATTTAATTTTAAAATAGAAATGGTCTAATTTTCAAAATATGGAAAAACAAGTTTTTAGAATGGTTTTGAGGGAGGTTTGAAATGTTTAACTTTTATAAAATGATTTTATGACTAGTGATTTGGTAAAAGTTATGGATTTGGGTCAAATTATAGTTGTGGAAGTTTCAAAAGGTTTTTTTTTACATTTTGTACTCTCATATGTGACCACATGAATAGGATATGTGGGGAAAGTGGAGTGGATCTTGGTTGTCCGAGAACATTAATGTGTGGAACTATATGAGATTCCATAGGTGGGAGTGAACCCCACCAACCCTATTTTATTTTTTAAAAGTTATTTTGAGGGAAAAATAGGTGTTTTGATAACTTTAAATTGTGTGATGTGTCTTTCATACTTTTGGGAATATTGTTGTGGGGTGTTTTGAGTTCAAAAAACCTTCTAGTTTGTGAGATATTTGAAGTTGTGTTTCAATGATAAGTTGGTTTGAAATAATGGTCTGTGGCCTATTTCAATAAGTGTTCCATGAAGCCTTTGTGGTGTCTCCCCTAATAGGTTTGGTTTTGGTTTGTGGTATTTTTTGGACAATGGACCTGTTTGATTAGGTCTTTGGGATTTTTTTTTCACTGGCTAGTGTACTCCCCCATAAATAGTTATTTCTTGACTGAAGTGCAACCACTGGTAATTCTCCATTGGAAGATCCTCTAGTTGATCAAAGTGAGAACATTCCTATTCAGGTTAGGGTTAAGCCTACCCATATTCTTCATTGGATAAGAGAATCCTCTAATAGAGGGGAAGAGTATGAGGGAGGAGTTGAAGGATGTATTAGCCTTTTTTAGTCATTTGGGTTTTCAAAGGTGATGTTTGACACCAGTTAGCTTGAATGAAATGCATAGAATTGCTGAAAAGAATTTTTAGTGGGTAATGTGGGATGCGATGCAGTTTTTTGGTTTTGGATTCTATCTTAAAAAGGTATTTCGAACTTTATTTGGATTCCTTCTAAGAAAGAGATCATGTTAGGCCACCTGTGTGTTGAATATGGTCATAAGAGGTCGTTATGGATTTTGGCAGGAGTCGTGTGTTATTCAGAACTCAGTTTCAATTTCTTTTCTTTGTAAGGCCTTTTATGTCACAACGGTCATGTTCCATGGTATCCTGTAGTTTCGTGTTCTTGCCCAAACGATAAGGCAGATGTTGTGGTACCTTTAAAGATCCCCCAATTTACTAAAAATGTGAATTCCATTTAGGGAATTCCAAATTTTTCTATTTTAAGTTAAATTACTTTTTTATATTCTATTCCTTTTGAATTTTTTCATTCGATGTCAAAATTTATGATGCATGGGAACCATGAAAATCCATATTGTAATGAAGTTACTTGTTGAGTAAAGTTAGGTTATAGGGTGTGTTATGTTTTTTTGGTGTTGTTAGATCATGGTATGGTTTCTTGTGGGACCAGAAGAAGAAGTTTTCCTTGAGGTTTTTTAGTGCTTGACTGTGTGGTAGGAGACTCTTCAATCATCAAATCTCCAGCTATAGGTCTCAGAGTGATGTTAGCACATGGTCAAGAAACCCTTGGGGTTGTGAGGGACCTCAGACCATTGTCTATATTGAGTTTTGGAAATTCAAACATATTAATCTTTTTGTGTAGCCATTCCATTCCGAACGATCTCATTTGATGGAGGGATCATGAGGACCCTGTTTCTTGGTGGGGTATTAGGTTGTGTGGAGAGCTCCTAGGTTATCCCTTGTTAGGGTTTACATGTTGGTCTATGCGAGTCAGTTAAGCTATTTAGTATTTCTGATAGGGAGACCCACTGTGTGTCTCACTTGAATTCCACTAAAATGAATTATTGTAGCCTACTCCTTAGGATTGGGAGCCTGTTAAGGCCTCCCTGCATTGGTCCTCCAGCCCCATCTTCGGTTTTGATTTGTTCTTATGGTGGATATTACATTTGCGCCTCCCCATGTTAGTAATTTAGTATATTCGTCGACCTGGCTTGCCGATAAGAAATATCATTCGGAGCTATCTATACCGAAGCCCCTATCTTGAGTAAAATGTTTGGATCAATGCACATCTGGTGGTGTTGTGAAGAAAGGATATGGTAACCTTGTTTAATTTCATATGTAAAATGTGTGATCCTCTTTTTTAATAATTAATGCATTTTGTCTTAGGATATTTAATGGTACATTGTGAGCGTTTCTATATTTCTATTATCAACTGGAGGGGTCTAGAATTTTGGGGGTGGGCATTAGGGAGGTCATTTTGGGTCATCCAAGTTTATTTTCTAAGTTTCTCCCATTATTGATGGTGTTATGTCATTTTATTTTTCGTTGTTTATGGGGAATCTCCTTAGGTTGTGAACGGGTATCAGCCTCTACATTGGGGTTAGGCCTTATTTTGGATTTATAGAGACATAAAGAAATATGGAGGGTAGAATTGTCAGACCTGACCTTTTTCAATTATTTATTTTATTAATTTTTTTTGAATCAGGTAGTCTGGGTTGAATTGAGGTTTAAATTTTTATGTTTTTATTCAAAAAATGCATGATTTGTGAATGAAAGCATCAGGCGCACGGGTAGAGCATGGTCTGGGAAACCACACGGCTTCACCTAGGTTACCGTACGACTAGCCCAATGTTGAAAATAAATAAATAAATAAATGAAAATGATGATAAAATAAAATAATTTAATGATTTAAAAATAATAATAAGGGTAGTATTATTAGTATGATTATTATTATTATTATTATTATGTTATTATTATAAAGTATATCCATATCAAATTTATTAAGTTTGTTATTATATATTTTTTATTATTATCATTTTATTATTATAATTGTTATTAATATTAGTACTATTTACATTATTATTAATAATATTTTATTTTGTTTACTTTATTTTTTTCATAGGTTTTCGGTCCTCCTCCCCTTTTAGAATCACACCCCCCTTTCCCCCTTACTATCTCACTCATGTAATGCCTTCCCCACCACTTACCTCATGGTTGGAACCCTTTATCACTATCCGGTGACCAAAGAGCTCGGAAGCCATCTATGCGACCCTCTCCCTACTGGCTAGCCATCGCCTCACCTCCTGGTCGACACTCCTCCAGAGTCGCAACTTGCTGGCCTCCCTCCTCTTGAACCACGAATGACAACCTCTCTTCTTCGGTGAACAGACCCCCTAACAAAGCCCCATTAGCGTTGTTGTACCCTCTCCCTCCGGTAGACCCTTTCCCCCATTTTCTAGGGATTTGGTCTTTTTTCTCTAGGGTTTCCATATTTCCAAATGTTAGGGTGTCAAATTAGGGTCTTAAACTTGGGTTTTTTTTTCAATATCATGTATTAAAGTTTAATTCAGTTTTCTTGTGGTGCGATTGGTGGGTGATCAAAGAATTCACACCAATTTTGGTGATTTTTACATTGAGGTAGGTTATTCCATGCCTTATCATTTATTGATGATTTATTTTTCTAGTTAAATTTATTTGAATATGTTCTATGCTTTGTTTGAGTGGTGAAAATTGTGTTTTTGAAATGCTTGGAATGTTTGTGTGTTAGAAATGGATTTTTAATGAAAGATAAGTCCATATTTTTTGTGTGTGGAAAGGTAATTTTTCATAAAAAGGATCTTATGGGTTATTTGAAGGGTATGAATCATGATACCAAGGGAACTTATTGTGCTTATGGGTTTGGGTGTAAGTTTTCAAATGGAAATGCATAATTTTTAATTTTTAGTTGGTCGTGAATGTATACATGTAAATTGTAAATGGTTTAAATGATGAAATGATTTTTTAAAAAATTGTTATTTTTTATGTGTGGATTTCAAAAAGGGGCTTGGCCATGGAATTATGTGAGTTATTGTATACGTTTTATTATGTTGGACAAAAGGAATTTTTTGAATCATGAAAGCGTTGATAAAAAATTTCAAAATGGGTTTGTTGTGTGAGTAAAATTATGGATGGTTTGTTTTATAAAAAAAAAGGTGATTTCTTTGAAGTTCTTGTCTTTTCTTTTCAATTTTTATTAACTTTCAAATTGTTTTGAAATATGGAAGAAATGTTTTGAAAATAGATTTGGATTTTTTGTGGCTCATTTCTATGGTGTTTTCAGTTGTTGGTAAATTTTTCAAGAGTGTGTTGGGTCCCATTGATGTGGTTTCAGGCTGCTAGTATCAAGAATAGTTATATGAACATGCATAGGTAAGTTACATGTATATGTATATTCCCTCACTGTACATCTTCCATCATGGTGCAGAGATTATGTGCAATGCAGATGGGGGTGTATGTATGTATGTATGTATGTACAAATGCATGTGGGTGTAAGTGCGAGGGGTCGGTTTGAGTGGTCGTCATCAAGGAGCAGCATGTTTGAGGTAGGATCCTTACACCTAGCCTATTAATTTGAAATATATGATTGTTTAATTGTTTTAAAAATATGTTTTATATTTATATAGTATTTCCTTTCTAGGTCATCTTAGTGTTATTGTAAGAAATAGTTATTTATTTGTTTTACATAATTTATCTATGATCCAATGCATGTTTTTGACTTTGCTGGAAATAGTGGTGTATTTATAATTCTCAATTGATCTTTAATGTTAAATCATTAAAAGTGGTTTCCTTAGTTTTTTTAGTGTTTAATGATTATATTCATTGGGTTCCCTATATTTATACATGTTTTATTTCTTTATTTTAAATGTGGGGTTCCTTGGTTGTGCAAGTGTTCTTTTAAATGATTTTTGTAACTTAAAGGTGTTGAGAAACTATGTTTTCCAAAACTATAAAATTCTAAGTAAAGAAATGAGGCCCATTTGACACTTTGAAGAATATTTATGAAAGTGGAAAACCCCTCTTGAGGCATTCCCATAATTTGAGAAATGTAATGCATGTTTTAAAGGGTGATTTATGATATGTTCATTGTGTAAGGCATGTGCATTGTTGTGTGGCATAAAAATGATAATATGCTTAAGGAGGGGGATCAGGGGTGGATTGTTGAATTTGTTTTTGGATAAAGATAGTGGTATGTTCATATATTTTTTCTTGATAAAATCCCACCACTAATTGGCATAGTGCATGTGGGTAACTCCAAGTACCTAGGTGGGCAGTCTAGAATAGTATGCTAGATGATGTAGAAGTGCTTCATCATAGTTTCATCTACCAGGAATGATGACTACAATACTAACTAAATATTTGGATTATGATTGGAGACCACTAGGGTTATGGGGATGTCCCCTACTAGTGTATCTTGAATGATAACACCAGTTGTCATGGTTTCCATACCACATTTCATTAAGGTAAGAGGTTCATAGGGTCCCACATGTTCTAGTTACCTATAGGGATTTTCCATAATTCTCATTTATAAAATTTCATTTGTGAAATTTTTTTCATTTTAGTTGCTTTGATATTGTTTCCACCTTTGAAAAATCCATGTACTTAATTTAAGATGTTTTCCTTTCATTTTGGAATGTTGATGATTTCTTGGAAGTATTTTGAAAATATAGTGGAATAGAAATTATTTCCTTAAAAATGTAAACTTATGGATTTATTTTGAAAGGAATGAAAACATTATTTTAATACGTCTTATTTACAAACTAGCCCGATTGAGTTTCTTTTTAAAGGAAAGTGCATTTGGCATCGTTTCTATTTGGCATTCCTACTGATCATCTTTGTGCTCACGCCTGCTCTATTTTCCATTTTAGGTTCCTCTAGTTTGGTCTTATCTTGGAAATAGTGTGGATTTTATGTTCAATGGTTATCCATGAGGTCACTTGAGGTATGTTTTTCTTCTTAGTTTATTTTTAATTTCACTGCCAGTTTATTAAGTTCAACTTATTTTATTTGTCTATATTTTTTAAGCGAAATCATTCCAAAATAATTTATTTTAATTTCCGGCACTAGTTGCCTACTCGGGGGGGGGGGGATAGAGAATGCCCCTCAGACCATTCCATAGACAGGGTTGGGTGCCGATTTAGATGACGAACCGTCCTGGTTCGTGATTATGAAAGTTTTAGAGATTAATTTATGGATTAATTCAAGTATTATTCCATGAAATATTAATTTTTAATGAAAGTATTCCCTGTTTTTATAAGTTTTTAGGGGGATGAAAATATTTTCCTTTGATATATATGTTCGATAACATATATAAAAGAATTATTAGTATTATAATCTATTAATAAAATGATGGGAGTATCGCTCTATAGAATGGATTAAAGTTATAACCCATGTTCTAGGGAACAAGATATACTCAGGTAGATCTTTGGGTTAATTGGACCATGTTAAAGTACATATATTTACAAGGTATTGAAAAATATAAGATAGACCAATATGAAAGATAAATGTTTTCAATTTCACATGGAACAAATATCTCTAAGAAGACGTTTATAATACTTAATAGGATTTTCATACAGTGAATACAACTATGCATTCTTCAATGATGGATTTGTCACATATGTAATTCTAGGTTATATATATAATACAACCAACATGCACCTTATGCTAATAAAATATCAAACAAATTTAGGAGAACAACATGTCAAATAGTAAGAGGCATCCAATAGTTCTTAAAAAGTGTAAGGGATATATACATGGTAATTTGAGAGGAAGGAACACTAGTTATCAAGGGGACCCAAAATAATCTTTGTATAGACCAATTAGATCCTGTATCAATGTTAGGATAAGGAATTGAGAAGGATAATATCATTGGATCCATTGGTATCCATATGTAAAAAAAACTAAATATGTTATGGTTTTTTCTGCAACTAATGATGCGTTATAAAATGCACTGTTATTTTTTATAATTCATGTAATTGTAACCAGAAAGTAAAGTATTATCATACTATAAATTATGATAACCTCATGAATTTGGTATTATCTAATCAGTCAATGTTATGATAGGGGAAAAGGAATATACTTGGGGATATAAACACTTTCAAGAGTTTTACTCAAGAACGTGAGGTCACAGATAACTGAGTTTCTATGTAAGAAAACATGGTAAGACTAATGATTAAATCCATTACATGGTAGAAGCAAGATATTACCATGAGAGAGCTAACAAGTCGATAGATATCAATGTGGCTCTAGTGTAAGTGAGAGTGGTTTAAAAGTGTATTCCCTTGACCCAACATGGGAAATACTTTTTGGATACCTTATCATGTATAAAATGAGTTATACCTGATGTTATATTATTAAAATAATATCTTTACTTTGTAGTGTGTTTTTACATGGGAATTTGTATGGATTACTTATTTTATCAAAATCTTATAGTAGTTCCCAGCTAAAATGATATCATAGAGATAATATAATACTAATCCTAAACATATGTTATATGGTCAAGATAAATCATATTGATGGGACACAAATTATTTCTAACTATATGGTGTTGGGGGATCATAATAATTGATACTTCTACTCATAAAATTATAGAATTGTGATATTGAGTAGAGTAATATCACGAAGAGTGACTCCTAAATAGGAACACCACATGTTTCAGGCATCATTGGATGTTCCTATCTACTAACATGTGTATTGGTCTCACAACTTGAGGCCAGTATAAATGTGTTCCATTTTATCACATAATTTTATGCAAAATTGAGACTATAACACTTATATTTTTGATGAGGTTTCTTGTTTTGGGAGTGTCATTGGTGGTACGATATTGATTGAATGATCAAGACATGACTTTTCACTTCTGAATAGAGGAAGAGATATCTCAAGCCCATTTGATCAGGATATTTGTACCTTTATTATATCCATGAACATAGTATTAGAATGTATGTATGTCCAGAATAGTCATTAAAATAATAAAAAATGCACGTAAGGATGGTGATACTAGATATATACCTCACTTTATGGGATATTCTGAGACAAAGAGATTCTATTACATAGAGAATGCTCATAGAAGGATGTTATTACATTGAATGAACCCTATATACTTAATAGTGATGATGTGTTGCTAGATATTACTCTTTGACTATGTTTATAAATCAATTCTATCAAGATAGGGGCCTAGAGGGTCACAGAAAAAAGTGTATTCATATTATTGTAAAATTCAAAAGAATAGAAGCTTTTGAAATGGTGGGTTACACAGTGGGGGTCAGGTAATGTTTGAGTTTGAACGATCATAAGAAATAAATAATTTATATATTATTCAACATTAGAATAATAAGTTTTGAATTTATTTAATCTAGGTATTCAAATGTTTTACGTGAATACAAAAGTAAAAAATGAACAAATATATATTCAAGGTTCATTTAATATTATAAAGGAGAGATGGGACAAGTTAGTGGAATTTATTTTATTGTGTAATCTATTTTAATGCTACACATACAAGATAAAATATATATTATTCATGTGAAATGTTCACATGGCAATAAATGACGAATATGGTTTAATCTGGAAAGGATAATTTAAATAAGGTCCAAAGTACAATTTTCATAAGTGAAACCAACCTATATAATTTAAAATTAAACCCTAATTCATGCAACTATTCCTCACATGATTTTGAGAGAAACTATATCATCTATATTATGTTTTAGTGAAAGAATGTGAGGTTTTAAGGACCCCGATTCAAGAAACCATTCCCAGATCAAGGAAACAATGCTTACATGATAAAGATAATGGGGAAAGCCTCTTGATTTTCCCATCCATCACCCTTATTTTAAAGTTAAATGATCATAAAGGTATCTGAAGCATGTGTAGATGATTTAACGGAATATAAATTTGGTTTCATTAAGTGATGATATCCAATAGTGAGAAAAACACATGTTGGATCAAAATAAATCTAGCTACAATTTAAATTTTTATTTATCTAATTATTTAATTCAACAAGATTCACATGTTGATAATCTAGTGGTGCTTCTCTGAATTAAATGTTACAATGTTGATCGAGGGGTAAATATTTTAATTTATCCTTCTTTTACTATTATGCCACTCACCTGATACAACCAAATATTTAAAGGCCATAATTCAAGAATCATGGGATGCAAACCCTGTTTTATAAATATTAGTTTCCCGAATGATTAAATTTCACTAGTTTTAGGGAAGGAAGATAATAATTATGTGTATGAGATGAGTTATGAACCAACCCCATAAAATGTTTTTGGTATATCATTTTCAAACTTTACAATTACACAACATGTTGAGAGATCATGTATTTTAATTTACTAGGATGAATAAATAGAATTTTTTAAGGTTGAAAGAAAAGGTTATAGAAGAGGACCCAATAAGAAAATATAAGATCGTTGGTGGTTGGTAATGATGAATTTCTTCATTACTACATTCTAGAAGATGATAGAAATCGTTTCTGAGGGATTTTCCAGTTTGATATCACATCTTCAATACATAAATACAGAGCTAAATTCATGATAATTTTGTGTGAAATGAAAGTATAAAATGTGTTACAATTTTTTTTGCATCATGCATATCCTTTTATCTAATTTTGGTTACATCATCGATACTTTATTAATATTTATACATATTTCTATTATGTTTTTATGAAAATTTAATTCAAACTAAATTATATATTTTTTGTTGTGGTGTGCTATAAATTCTAGCAGTACACTTGTAAAAATTAGCTTTTATCAGTGTTATTTCTAGCACTGATAAAAGTTATGTGGATCCTCACTAAAAAATCACTGATAAAAGGACCCCTTTATCACTGATAAAAAATGTTGAAAAAGGGACCACTTTTTCAGTCTTTATTTTAGTGTTGATTAAAGGGGATTTTATCAGTTCTCTTTTCAGTGTTAATAAAAGTAATTATCTTTTAAAGACACATAGAACATCAGTTGTTTTTTATCACTAATGATGAAAATTTCTAGAACTGATAAATCTGGTATCTATGGTATTAAATAGATTTTTCATTGATTATTGTAGATGTTAAATTTAGTAACACAAGTATACCATGTAAAAAGATTATTTTGATGAAAAAATTAAAACATGGACCTTATTTTCATTAGGAAAAGAATGTTTTGATCTATGATAATTAGAATTTCAATACTCTTTGTAATAATATTATTTTTATGGTAGATTGATGCACATCAATATTCAATTTCACATTATATGAAATGTATAAAATTCAGAATAATAGAATATTATAATGATTTATATTGATGGTTATATTTCAAATATTTAGACTATTATTTAATTGAATTATAAATATTTAATTTTTTATAATTGCTAATTTGATTTTTGTACCCACTCATGTTGAATGGAGAGTTTTATATTCAACCACATAGAGTGGATGTAGAGGTTTTTTATGGACAGAGTATTTTTTAGAAATTCTATTTGGATATTCATATTGTTTAAATTGCTTCGTCTCTCTATCTCTTTATATATATATATATGAAATGATGGTTAAAAAGACACCAAAAACATCAAGAGTTTAACTAATATTTTGACTATTTTGATCAATAATATTTGTGTTATGATCTTGATGATTTTATAATAATTTGGCCAGAAAATAATAATGTTCAAACCTACATGATACATTTTTTATGAAACTTCAATTTTCAAATTTCTATGAAAAACACAGAAGGAATATTTTCAAAGGATATTGTTATTTGATTTCACATTATTTGTAATGAGAATATTCTTTGGATATATTTTATGTCTCTAGAGTCTCTATGTTGTAATTACCAATTTAAAAACTACACATGAAAATTATGATATAATTATTACACATGTTTTTCACATCCCCTCCAAATGTGGGATAAGAAAAAGATATACTTGTTGATCATTTTTAAAAACTATCTCCTAATCAGAATGATAATGAAAATAAAATAGTCATGGTTAAACCAAGTATGTCATCTGAATGTTTAATATCCATTTGTCATATTCATTTTAAAAAAACATAGAGACCTAAAAGCCACGTTTGGTAACATTTTAACTCTTTTGATAGTGGTGAGAAGTTTTGACGTGAAAATTATATATAGATACATAACACCAATGAGCTATGTGGGGAAGAAAATGACTTTTATGAACACTTCATTATTTTTTTTTATTTTTTAGTATTAATATAATATAAAAATTACATTAACAAGTTTCATAATGTTAAACATGTTTTTAAATTCTTTTTTTATTTCCTTTAACCATTCATTTCCATTTCCATTTATATTCATCTTCCGTCAAAATGACTTCATCAAACCAAACACTCCCTTAGAGTTTGAACTGAACTTTAGAATCATTCTCCTCATCAAGATTTGTAATTTTTTAATAAAATAACATTAGTATTTGATAATATTTCCTTAATTAATATATATCATAATAATTAAGAGCATTTGATCAATTATATTCACATGTTTATTATGAGAAAAAGAAATCATTATGAAAACAATTATTGAGAAATAATCATCATAAATTGAACATTTTTTAATAAATTTTCATTCAAAACTATAAGGAAATTGATATTACAATTCAATCTGATTTAAGATGAAGGGATTGAGTATAATAAAATATAATAGTGTTCTTAAGATACTAATGATTTGGGTTACATAGTTATTTTCAATATCTTATATGTGTTTCAAGTCGAACGAATTGATATAATCAAGACTAATAATAAAATATTCCAGAATATATATTGTCTGAGAGATAAATGGGATAGATAAATAAAAGAAATAACACTCATATTATTCTACAAGAGTCCACGGTTTAATAAACACAAATAATTTGAGGATTATGGGGGGATCCCATGTACAAAAAGCTAAGAGAAAAAGTGAATGAGATCAAAGAACCAAATATTTGAAAGTTTATTTTTTGTGTTTTAAAATATATAAAAATAAAATTTTAGTGACATATATATAAAATAAAAAATAAAGGGAGAGAAATTAGTTTACTCCTCAAGTAATAAACTCTGAGAGCAGTGAGCTGAGAAAAACTGGAGATCTTTTAATGAATAACACCAAGGATGATCTAATACTAATCTGAAAGGAATATATATTTGGCATCAATGGTTAAGATATAATAGGATCTTGTGACAACCACTATTTTGGATGTTGAGAAGAATAAGCATTTGTATCAATACTTGTGTTGAATAACTATAGGTAAGTAAAGATAACGAAGAATAAGAGAATGATAAGGCCAATATGCTTGTATTTTTAGTAGTTAACTTCAAGTGGTTGAAGACCTTGAAATTTGAGTGAGTTTAGAGAGTGAAAATATTCAAGAAAGATTTTTTTTGAATATAAGTTGTGGGTTGAGACCGAGTTGTATATATTTTTATCGAAGAACTATTGGCATTCATATTCATAGCTGCTGAGTCGGAAATATATCATTTTTTGGATACATGGAAATCAATGTGCATATCATAGATTTAATTCAAGAATAAGATAAAGGGAACTCTTTCATATTAATCATGAGAATACATATTACTTATAGAACTAAATATATACATGGAGATCACAGTGGGACTCTGTTAATGCTGTTAGAAACTAATTTTGGAAGTGTTGTGAGAATCAGACAAGTGTATTCATAGTGAGATGTTATGAAGGTGTGTAAAGAACAAATCATTATAGTCAATATATGATTATAGTGGAAAATATTTTATTGAGGTGGATAACCTATCAAGTATAAGAGTAGTTCTTAATACCTTACCTTGTAAATACTACTAGATATCTTTATTTTCATTACATTCATTATATTAGGAATGATTTATTGGGTATGTTTAAAATATATCCAATTGTATTAACTGACAACAGAGGTTCATAACCACTGATCGAAAATTAAATTTCTATTTTAAATTCACTTTTGTGGAAAAGTGGGATACCTCAGAAGGAAATGATAGTGTATCATTTAACATAGAAAGAAATAATAAAATAATTAAACAAAAGGATGATATTATTAGAACAAAACTCTATATAATCCCCATTACAATGTAGTTACCTTAGTTTCTTGGTGTTCCTTGATGATTTCATTAAAATGGTGGTCCAAATTATCCCATTTCTGAATGTATTCCTCTATATTGATCTACTTCCCATTGAATACTTTTTCAAAAATATTATCTTGTTTGCTTATCCACATGCTTTGATGTTCATTAATTTTAACTTTGATAATAATTTCATATATTTCATTAGTCTCCTCCTTTATAGAATTTATTTGGAAGGATCCTTTGGAAATTTCTTCATTTGAGGGGAGAATGAGATCCATGCATTATTATTTTTCTACTTCCACTATTTTAGACTTTCACTTAAGTCTTTAATATAAACTACTTTTTTTGACTATAAGATATTAGAAACATCCATCTTTAATTGTTCCTTAGAAATATCACCCTTTAAAAAATCATTTTACTCTTGGAAATTAATGTTCTACTCATGAGGTTGATTCTATATATTGAATTTATATTTATGATCCTTGTTTTCCTAATCCATTTTATTATACCTTTTCTAAGTGGTATTTTCCATGTAAGAATAGTGTGTACACCATTAGGATTTTTTTCACTTAAGCACCGTGTGAGTCTCTAAATCCTAGGTTCCTTTCTACCCCGTCTTCCTCCTTCGTTTATAAAGACCTCTACCATGAGTAATCTCAAAACTATCCAATGAAATATAACTAAACATTTCATATCTTTTAGGGGGCCATATCTGTGTGGATCGAAAATTTTTATGTTTCTGAAGACAAAGGTGCTCAGAGGAGGTGTCGAGGAATCATGGAGAAGTTCAATTTCGAGAAACTGTAAGAAAGGATATTTCACATCATGAAAATCATTTAAATGATTTGGAAGTAGGTTTCATGGAATGTAATATATTGTGGTTAGAAAAATAATTAAAATGAATAGGGGATTCATTTTTTGATGGAAACTGAACCCCGAGGATAACACAACATGAAAGGGGATTACACATCATGTAATTACTCACTACATTTTTGTTTATAACCTTTTCAGATACTTGGGTTCATAAAACCTATAGTTGAAGCTCACATATCTATGATTCTAGCAGACCTGGAAACCCACTCTTTGGAATTTTTGAGATCCCTTATTTCAATGGGAATCGATCATCGGGCTTCAATTTCCAATATGTTGTAACCCATGTTGATCTATGTTGTGTTTCCTTCATTTTCAGGTGGTTTCTTCCAACTGAATTTTTCTTTCATCTCATTATTCTTTCCAGTAATGGAAGATGATCTCCCATGATTCTAATGGCTTTTCTCTTATTTTTTTATGCAGTTGTGTCACAACATCCTCAGGTGGATGTAGTTCTTATGATAGGGGTGATCAGAGATCTGTTGCATCATTCATTCTCATGAAAACAATGTCAACAACAATTTGAGGTAGGGGATTTTATTCTTCTCTTATATTAATCTAAAATCATATAGTTAGAATGTTATATATCCTTATATCACAATGAGATTAACTTAATAATTATTTCAACTTGATTAAAGAATTGGTATCGATCAGATGGCGATGTTATTGATTTGTACCATGATAACGCTTTTCCTTTTCATTTTTTAGATAGTGTGATATCTATACCTTTCTTGGTTTAGAATGTAAAATTTGTAAAAATGTAAAGATGGAATTAATTAATATAATTAATTGGCTAAAATATTAAAGAGGCCTATTTAATGAATCTAGTTGTTGTTGTAATTTAATGGTAATAAAATTGATGAATGTATTCATGTTTAATTTAATTGGTTAATGAACTTGAATCATGTTAATTCTTAGTGTTAAAATAATTGAAGGAATGTTAAATTAATTTTTTTTAATTAATTTTTGATTGTTTTGATAGCTTGTTTCAATGTTTTCCCATAGTCGAAACATGTGACAATGAATCGGTTAATTCAATATAGAATAATAATGGGTTGTGTTTATAAAATATAAATCCTCTCTAGGGCTTGAGTTTCCCATTTTCTTGAAAAGGCCACATGCCTTGTAATTTTATCTACGAGAGCTCGTTGTGTTTGAAGGCTAGATAGCCTACTTCAGATATAATATCCTAATTTCTATAATTTTTTTCTACTAAATTTGATGTTTTGTGAGCTTAGGAGGGATAATACTAGAGGGATAATATGGTATGTGGTTCAGGGAGGCCTAGATGTGTTGTGAGATTAGGATAGCTAAGCCTAGAGAGTTATTGTGGTATGCGGTGTAGGGAGTCCCTATGTTTGAGGTAGAAGTTAATGCCTATAGTGGTTGGATGCATTAGGAAATGAATGTTGGTGTCAAGAATGACACAATAGATGACATAATATGTTGATGCTAGGCTTAACTGTTGTTATGAAATCTAGATTCTAGTTTGAATCAGTTTCTTGGCCGATAGACATATTGTTTTTTATCTACCTTCTGTTCCACACTGCTTGAGGTAGATGGTATTGGTTACTCTCCTTCCAAGAGAAGCAAAGATGCGTAGGGTATGTCACATGATTTTGGTGTTTTTATATTCATGGTTGGATGAGTCCGCGCTCCTGTTATAGGTGGAGAAGATGCAACAAGTAGTTCATATATTCACTATGTTGAGCCCCATGTATTTGGTATCTAGATTATTTTCCTAGAATATCTAGTATTGTAGAAATTAATGTTTTTAATAAATGAATAAATATTTAACCCATGGGGATAGAGCACACTAGGATGAAGAGATGAGGTTGTAATTTTGAGAAGTCATAGAATCGCTTTCTTATACTTGGAGGGCATAAAACATTTGTTGTAATGATAATGTAATGTAATGTGGTAAATTAAAATGGTTAAATAATTAATTAATGTAATGTGAAACTAATGAAAATAAATAATGTAATTTAATGTAGCTCTTTAAATGGCTATGTGCTTATAGGATATCTTGACTTATCAGAGTTAGCTGTGAGTTTGAGAGATGTTAGTTACTGTTGAGTCCGAGACTAGGTTATGCCCTTAGTGTGGTTGTGAGTAATATTAAATCATGTGCGTTTTGGGTTTCTATATGTTACTCCACCATATTGGTTCGGGAGACTGACACCTCAGGGATTGTGAGCACAAGGGGGTGTTTTTTCACAACCATCTGATGGGAGGATGGATGAATGACTACCCCTTTGGACCTCACTCTCTTCTCTTGGTAGTTACATGTACTGGTATACACGACAATTAGTTTTCCACATATATTTTTTAGATGGATTTAATGGCCTTTGGTTATTTCATATATGTGTATTCTGGATATAGTGTCCAAATGAATACTATAGGTATAACGTGTATAGATTGTGATGTATTGAGGATCCTTACTCTGTGTATTGAATGTAATGGCTTGAGGTATAATAAAGATGCATGATACAAGTTATATGGGCTGTGGTGGATCCTAGAAACTACCTAATAACTTTTGGTTACGTGGAAATTGTGGTGTGTTGCATGGGGTACATGTTGTGGTGCTTCACCTAGTTGTATGTGGGATAGACATTTGAAGAGAGATGTTATGGACATGCAACATTGGGACAAAGAGGAAAACCAGTGGAAATTCAGTGGCAGGGTACTCTTGATATTCATTATTATATAATATTCTCATGTATTAGATACTTGGTGAGAGTAGACATGGTAAGGATCATAACATAGTATACATGTTTAGGTGATGAAATAGTTTCAATAATTTTCATTTTTCTTTAGGATTCATTCTTTACCTTTTTGCATGAGAGGATGCGGGGAGGATCCTACTGAGTATAATGCTATACTCACGCTACGTATATATAAACTATTTTTTAGGTTAGTTGTATTAGTTTGGAGATCAGGCTAGTTGCTACTAGCTTGTTGTTTGTAGAAGTTGTTTGGGATTCATGGTCGCTATTGTCTTTACATTTTCTTTGGTACATTTATTTTTATGTTATTTTGTAGTAGTTTTTACATGAAATTACACATGTGAACAACGGTTTCCTTATATATTAGAGTATAATATGGAGTTGGTTGGTTTCTATCATATCCCCTCTCTTATGCATGCGTTCTCTTAGAGGGTAATTCTTCTCATATAGGTGTTTATCATACCCTTGATTCTAGTCACCAACTCAGGGCCTACTAGAGCTGGGACTAGGGTGTCACTATCTCCCTTCTCCTACTGTTGGCCCTAGAGGGGTACACTTTCTAGGGAGGGGTCATGAAAAAGTGTTATCAATGGTCTGGTTGAGGGATAATATAGAGTTTGGAGTTAGGCATGGGTGAGATTTCATGGGTTGGTAGGGAAACCATGTCAGCTATGTTTAGAAATCATTGTCAACATGGTATAAAGTCTTGGACATAGGTATTTAGGGCCCCCTATGATCTGATGCACAGTCCTTTGAGATTACAATGGATACTAATGTTGGAGGATAGAGACCTATGAAAGGATCACACATCATTCTTCTTTGTGCCAATATTGGAATGGGTATACCTTGGGATAGGTTAACCTAAAATAAATAAAATAAGGAAATTAATTAGTGTTAAGGTCTTCTATGTTGTATGTTTTTTAGATGTAATTGTTTGTTCTTTTTTAGGCCTGGCTCTAGGTCAATGTCCTCATTAGTTTTGTGTTGAAGATGGTTAGAAGGTAGCTTCATCATATCATCATATAGTTCAGGTTGATGACGCTGAAAATTGGAGGAGGAAACTATGAGAATTTTAGTACCATAGTCTATAGAGGTATGAGGGATCTATTTTAAATTCATTCATAGAAGACTAGTTTGAGGAGGTTGATACAGAATTCAGTTCAATCCATTCTTGGAAGGAGCACTAGGTAGTGTTGATTGTGACGATGTTGTGTGGGGTAGTAAGTTTGTGGTGGTTATTGTTCTTTGGGGATCACACGAAGTTGGCAATATTGTGGAAGAATTTTTGAGACTAGTTTAGAGATCTGCTTATTTCTTCAATTGAAAAGGATCCCAGTCGATAGGAGATTCTTACTCATTGATAGGGGATCTCCACTGTGCAAGAGTTCAATATCTATTTTAGGAACCATCTACGATATGCTATAGACATGTTTCCAGATGAGGAGCCTAGGGTAAGGAATTTTGTGGAGGCTTTGCCTTTAGATCTCAACACCTGGTCACCCCATTTAGGCTAATGCCCTATCATGAAGATATAGATAAAGTATAGTTCATTGAGAAAATGTTATCCAGAACCAGATCATCATGATAAGGGAGTCATTAGGATTCCTTATGAAGTAGAGATGTGGTTTGGGGTCCCCATTTGTCATGGTTTTTAGATTTTGATCAGTTGAGGGTAGGTCCCAACCCTCAATATCTCATTTCTCTAGGTACAACATCTCTCATGCCTATGACAAGGGATCATACGTTAGTTTTTCTTATGTAGGATGAGGTCATCAGTGGTGAGAGTTCTTGACATTTCTAAGTAGTTATCATGCACAAGTTATTCTACCTCAGGTTCCTCTACTAAGGCAGTTCCAGGCGAGGTAGCATCAACATGTTTCTCCGGTTTTGGATTAGTATAGAGTATATGGGGAAGTCATATGATTACCTTGGGATTCTCCCTGTCCTCATGGAGTAGAGCATGTCCGTGGAGGTAGTCATTGGTAGTTTCAAAGTGGTTGTGGAGTAGGTTGTGGATACCTTCATGCTTTAGCATTTCCAGCACCGGGTGACCCATACATCATTTGAGGTACCCTTGGCATGTTTTATACTTGGGTGCATGCCTTGTTTTATGCAAGAGTGATGCACTCCCTCATATCACTAGCCCTTTTCCATTCTTTGGGACTTGAGGTAGAGAGACTTATAGTTCCCTTCGTGTTTTCTACACCAGTTAGAGATTGAGATGACTCTTTTGATATATGCAGTGATTGTGAGCATGTGATGGGGTGGCACCAATCTTGCGGATATTTCCTATATTTATATATACAACCATATGAAATCATCCTTGGAATGGATTGGTTGTATTTAGTGGAGGATATCATGGATTATGTCATGAGTCAAGATTTGTTATTTGATGTTTATGGAGATTCAGTAGTGTTTTTTGTCGAGTGATACCCTTGAATTAGTTAGAGGCATGTTTTTTACTTGTCATCATTGATGGCTGGGATTATGTTTAGTTCATCGGAAGTTTATTAGTCCACATTTCCTGGGGTCATATAAGAGTACCTTGAGGTCTTTCCCGAAGAGGTTGTAGCACTACCCCATTTATGAGCGATCGAGTTCAGGATCGAACTACAGCAAGGCATGTATACTATCTCAATTTCATTGTATAGGATGGTTCCATCTATTTTATGAGAGCTTCATATACAGATCAATTTTTATTTGTAGTGTAATTTTGTTCATCTGTGTCTGTTACTTTTGGGTGATCTGGTTTTGTTCGTGAAAAAGGTTGATGGCAATTTTCAATTGTGTATTGATTATCGTTGATTTAACCAAGTGACAATGAATAACCACTATACTCTTTAATAGATTGATGAATGATTAAATCAACCGAATGGTTTGAGTTGGTTCTCAATGATTTATTTTCGATTAGGATATCATCAGATATGTGTAAAGGATGTGGATACCTTGAAAGATGTTTTCGGTTATTGTCATGGGAATTACATGTATTTTGTAATGAAGTTCGGTGTAATTAATTCTCCAGAAGTTTTCATGGTGTTAATTAATGTTTTTTCCATGAGTTACTAGATAAGTTCTTGAATTTTTTAATTAGTGATATCATTGTGTACTTTGTGTCTGAGGAGTAGCATTCAGATCACTTGTGTGCCTTTTTCGGAGTCCTTCATCATGAAACGTTGGTTGGGATGTTTCCATATTGTGAGTTTTGGGTTCGAGAAGTCCATTTCAATGGTCATTTTGTATCCCATAAGGGAGTATCTTTGGATCAATAAAATTTTGAAGTAGTTGTTTCCTGGGAAGCCCCCAATATGGTGGTAGAGGTGCAATGTTTCTTAGGTCTTGCAGGCTATTATAAGATATTTGTAGCATATTTATCTTGGTTTGTGACTCCTCTGATAGCACTGACCAGAAATGATAAAGATTTAATTTGGATTGATCAGTGTTAGAGAGATTTCAGGTATCTAAAAGAGATATTGGTCGGTGCTTTAGTTCATTTTTTCTAGCATAAGGAGTTCAATTTGATGTTTTTTATTATGCTTTGCATCTTGGGTTGGGTTTTATTCTGAAGTAGTAGGGATCAGTCATTTCTTATGTGTATCGTCAATTATGCCCCCATGATCTCAAGTTTGTGGCAGTAGTGTTTTCCCTGAATTTTTAGAGACATTACCTCATAGGAGATCATTTTACAATCTTTACTAATCATAAGAGAATGAGGTATGTTTTCTACCAACATGGGGGATGGAGTTCTACCAATATAATGACTTTGTTATTTTGTATAAAATTGTAAATGGGAATGGAAAAGATGATGCATATAGTAGGAAGTTTCAAAGTGATGTAGTGTGAGAATTAGGTGATTCATAGAGAGTGATGGAATAACTTTCTGTGTTTCATCTAGATATGGGAGAATTTCTAAGAAGATGTAGTGTTTTACAGATGACGGTGCAATCATCTCAAGTGCTATATGTAGAGGATTCCCAATTGGGGGATCTTGAAGTTGAGGTCTATAGAGATCAAGTTGTTTGTGGAGAGGCCCTTGATGGTTGGTTTGAGGATGAACACCAACATGTGTTGTTTCAGGGATGATTTTTCATTCCTTTGGGGATGCGTGAGATGGTTTTCAGAGTTCCATAGTCCGCATATGGCAGTACATCCTGACATGAAAAATATTTAATGAGATTTGATAGGATTGTTTTAGTAGCCTATGTTAAATCATGTTGTTTTAGAGTTGTGTTTTGGTGTTCGGTCTTCCAGAAGGTGAAGGCTGAGTACCGTGTTCCTGGTGGTTTTCTCTAGTTGTCAGATATTCCTCAGTGGAAGTGGGATGACATCTTAATGGACATTGTTACTAGTTTACCTCGTGATCCGGTAGTCTATTATGCTATATGGGTGGTAGTGGATTTATTGAAGAAATCATCCCACTTTATACCAATCAAGGAGTCGAGCTCGGTAAATTTTTTGTCGATTCCGTTTTTGGAGGTGGTGGTGGGACTCCCCGAAGTTCAAAGGATGATAATTTCTGATCCAGATCCTTATTTTACCTCCAAGATGTGGAGAGGTCTCCAGTGTGATTTTTCATTCCTAACTATGAATTAGCACTGATTTTCATCCACATAAAAATTATTAGATATAGAGTACTATTCAGACTCTTAAATACATGTTATACTCTTGTGTCCGGCCTTTTGGAGGTTCGTGAATAAGGCACTTTACCTTGGCAGAGTTCTCTTACAACAATAGTTTCGACTCCATCATTGGTATTGTTCCATTTGAAGCATTGTATGTTTTACCTTTATGTTCTCCATCGTGTTGTACTATGGTTGGAGAGTAAGAAATTCTCAGGTCAGAACTACTGCAGAATAAGATAAAGATGGTTCGGGTGATTTTTGAAAAGATGAAGACAACACATGATCGTCAGAAATCCTATGTTGATTATAGGAGGAGACCTATATAGTTCAATTTTGTGGATCATTTGTTTATAAAGGTTCCCCCCATTAAGGGAATTGAAGTTTTGTTTATGGGAGTAAGCTTTCTCCTCAGTTTATTTGGACTTTTGAGGTGTTATCTCGTGTTGGAGTCATGGAATATCAGATAGCACTTCCACTATAGATGATCTCGATACATGTTTTTTTTCATGTGTATTAGCTTCATCATTATATTCATGATGCGTCTCACTTGAAATATTCAGGTGATATTGATGTTGATGATGATATGACTTTCAAGGAGTGGCCTTTAGAGATCCAGGACCTCCACGAGATAGTGTTGTGTGGATTTGCTATCCTCATGGTTCAGATCATGTGGTGACATGGTGGCCTAGAGGAGAGTATCTAGGAAGGTGAGTCACATATTTTTGCTTAGTACCCCAAGTTTTTTAGTGTTTAGATCTTCTCTCATAATTATTTTTCATTAGTGGTTATAGACATTTTTCTAGTTTATGGGATGTCTCTCTCTCCCCCTTGTTACATTTTAAGGCTTTCTCTCTTTCCATGGAAGGTGAATATGCATGGGGTATGACATGAACTTTTCATGTTTAGATTCATAATGTTAGATGGGTCTACTCTCCTTATATAGGTGGAAAATACTCGATGATTAGTTCATCTACTCATCATGTAGACCCCCTTGTACTTGGGAGAAGTGGTTGAGCTCATGTGACGGTAATATATTTTGAGAGGTATCTCATGGGATGGTTGTTCGAATGACCACGTTTATGTTTCCCCTCTAGGTTGGTTTTGGATTCTCTAGGATTAGAATGTTTTGAGAGGTATCTAATTTAAGGGATGAGATACATGGGGATCGACCCTTTTCATGTTTCTGAAGACCGAGGTGCTCGGAGGAGGTTCAATGGAAGTCTATAGTAGTTCATTTTCTTGATGCTGAAATCAGGGAGACTTCACGCATTGTAAAACATTTACATGATGAAAAAGTAGGTTTTCATGAGGTATAATCGATCTAAGTTTTAAAAATAAATAAAATTAATAGGTGACATTTTTTCTTGTAGAAATCAAACCCTAAGGATTATATAATGTGAAAGGGGATTACACATCATTTAATTCCCCACTACAGTGTTGTTTATGACTTTTTTATCCTCTCAGGTTGTCAAACTTTATGGTAGAAGATCCACTATCTCTTATTATAGGAGACTCATAAACCCCCACTTCAGTTTTTTGGGATATTTTCTTTGACTATAATTGATCATTGGGCTTCCACCTTCGATATGTGGTAACTCGGGTGGATCCAAGGTGTGTTTTCCTTCAATTTACAGTGGTTTCTTCTGGTTTGATCTCTTTTTTCATGTTTTTATTCTTGTCATGAGATAGTGGATGATCTCCCATGAACTTAATTGGGTTTCTCTTGGATTTGTTTGGTGTATTTGTGCTAAAGAATCCTCATGTAGATGCATTTCTTGTGGGGAGGGGGTGATCAGATATCCATTGCATGATCTCTTCTTATGCGAAGAACATCGATGACCTTTTGAGGTAGGGGATTCGATGGTTCTATTTTTTTAAGTTCAATCATAGAGTTATAATGTTTTATCCCCTTTTATCTCAATTAAATTAACCTTATAATTATTTGAACATGATTAAATAATTGTTATAGATAACATAGTGTGGTTACTGCTTTGTATTGTGATAAGAGTTTGCCTCTTGGTTTTCTAGATAGTGTGATATTTATTCCATGCCGGGATTAGCATGTGGAATTTTTAAATAATGTAAAGAAAGAATTAATTAACATAATTAATTGGCTAAAACATTAAAGAGGCATGTTTAATGAACTTGGTTGTTGTTTTTGTAATTTGATTATAATCAAATTGATGAAAGTATCCACATTTAATTGATTTTTTATAGAACCCGAATCATGTTAATACATGTGGATAAAAAGAATTAAATGAAAGTTAAATTAATTGTTGAATTAATATTTGATTACTGTGATATCTTTCTTCTTTGGTTTCTTGTAGTTAGAGCATGTGATAGTGAATCGATTAATTCAAGATGGAATAAGAATTGGTTTTTTGATAAAATACAATTCCGTTGTATGGAATGAGTTTCATGTTCACTTGTAAAGTACATGTGCCTTATGCTTTGGAGTCATGAGATCTCATTGTATATGAATACTGGAAGTATTTATTTATGGTTAATAGCACGATATCAATGTTTGTCTCCTGCTGCTTATGATATGTTGTAGTCCTAGGATGGCTGAGATTTGAGGATTGTTGTGGTATGTGTTTCGAGGAGGCCTGGATGTGTTTTGATCTTGGTATGGCTAATCTTGAATAGAATTTGGGGTATGAGGGGTAGAGAGGCATAGTTATTAAGGCAGCATTTGACCCATGGATTGGAGAGATGCACCGAGATAAGCTTGTGGTTTCAGGGAGGACACTGAAGATGATGTAATGGGTTGAAGGTGGGATCACCCATTTTTATGAAAGATGGATGCTTTTTGAACTAGTTTCTAGGACAAAAACAATAATTTTGTTTATATTATTTCCTTTCCCCAATGCTTTAGGAAGACGACTTTGGTTACTCTCCTTCCAATAGAGGTAAAGACGCACAAGGTATGACACATGATTTCTATGTTTAGCTTCTTGTGGTTGGATGAGTCTACGCTCATACTATAGGTGGGGAAGACATGATGGGTAGATCATCAAATCACCCTGTTGAGCCCTATGTTTTTGGTAGCTTATAATTTTTTCCTAGAATACCTATTAATATGGAAAAAAATTATGTTAATAAATGAATAGATTTTAACCCATGGGGTTGGGACTTGCTGGGATGTAATGCTGAGGTTGTAATTCTTAGAAGATGTGTGCTTAGTTTCTTAATCTTGGAGGACATGGAACTTTGTTGTAATTCTAATGTAATGTAATGTGAAAATTTTAACTAGTTTGTTAATAGATAAAGAATTAATTAATGTAAAGTGAAAATGATGAAAAGGAATAAAATAATTTAATGTATCTCATTAAATTATTGTGTGATTATAGGATATCTGGTCATAGTAGGGGTAGATAGGAGTCTGAGAGATGTTAGATTCAATTGAGTATGAGACTTGGTTATTTCCATAGTGTGTTTGTCAGATATAATATAACATGTAATTTTTCGGTTTTTATATGCTAATCCACCATGTTGGTTAGGAATACTGACACCCCAGGTTTTCTGAACCCTTGGGGTATTTTCCCCAACATTCTGATGGGAGGATGGATGGTTGACTACACCCCATTGGCCCCGCTCTCTTCTCATGGTAGTTAATTGTGCTGGTATGCACAATGATTAGTTTTTTTACATATATGTGTGTATAGGGTTGTAATGGATTTTGGTTATTTCAAACACATGTATTCTTGATAAATATTCTTAAGGACTACAATATGAATAACATGTGTGGGTTGTGATGGATTGAGGATCCTTACTTGGTGTATGGGTTTTGAAGGCTTAGGGTATAATACATGATGCATGATACTTGTTATATGAGTTGTTGTTGCTTCAAGACTCTAACTGGTTAATTTTCGTTATTTGGACGTGGTAGTTTGTTTCCTAAGGTGCATGTTGTTGTACTTCTTCTAGGTATCTGAAGGCTAGCCTTTTGGAGATATGCTCAAGATGTGAAATGTTGGGGAAGAGCAGAAAACCAATAGGGAAGTAGTAGTGGGGTACCCATGATATTAATTGTTATATAATATTCTCTTATATGAGATACTTGATATGTGTAGCCATAGTGAGGCTGGGAAATTTGTATAATTTTTTAGGAGATGAGTTAGTTTCACTAGTTGTTCACTATGCTTTAGGATGATTTATTTACATTTTTGCATGAGGGGCTTCGGGGAGGATCATACTGAGTATACAATTATACTCACCCATCCTATATATATACTTATTTAGGTCAGTTTGATCCGGTTAGACATCAGACTGGTTGCTGATATATTGTGGTTTCTAGGATCTGTTTTGGCTTCGTGGTCACTGCCATATTTTCCTTTTCTTTTGGAACTTACAGTTTTCCTTTCATCTATATTATATTTTTCATGAAATTACATATGTGCACTTTGGTTTTCTTCTATATTGGTGTCCAAGCATAATTTGGTTGGTGTCTATATTACCTATCTCTTCTTCATGTTCTCCCTTAGAAGGTAATGCCCCTGATTAACGCTCAAATTTACCCAAGAGATGAAGTTATAATGGTCCTTGTAGTACGGCTTGGGATATCAATCCTTAGAGACCTAAGAAGAAACCTAAGAAACATGCATTCTAAGAAGGTGATTTGATTATGTTAATTTGGATATGAAGTGGCCAAGTTTGGTTTGAATTTATTAGATTATTTGATATTTTAAAGACTTGAGTGAATTCAATTTAAAAGCATGAGTTGATCCTTGGTTATCGCATGGGGTGTATTGGATGAATTTCTTTTTAAATTATTTCAATTTCATAAATTTGAGTGTTTACTTTAATGAAATACAACCATCCCAAATCACTCACCAATTTTGTGTTTTCACTATCCTAAGGCTAATCACCTATACACTTGGAGGATCATATTGATGAGCACTTCAAGGTATAGGATCATTTTAGCACTCGGGATGTGTATCCTTAAAATTAGTGAGTTTAAAGGATAACGTAAATCATTGAATTAAAATCTCAAAAATAGAATTGATTAATAATTAATAAATTAAGAAATTACATCAAATTAACCCTTTTCAACTCCCTTGGATCAACCCATTATAGTATTATCCCTCCATTGATGCTATTCTATCAGTGAAAGCGAGTATTAGACTTATGATGGTAGAATTGGAGAAGAAGAAAAAAACAATCACTCCACTATTGTCGGAAGAGTTTCAAAAAAGATAATGTGAATAACCTCACTCCCTAAGGCAACAGTATCAACATGGTATGAAAAAAAAAATTAATAAGAAGAATATGATGATGGTATTTTATTAATTAAATGAAGGTGAACAAAAAACATAATTGGGAGAAATTGACAAAGCGATTACAAGATGAACGCATGAAAAAACAATTGAAAGAAAACAAAAACTTCCGTTCCAAAAAAAATATTTGATGATTATTCCCTTCACCATAAGCTCTTTATATATGAATATTTGGAGACTTAGATACACCCCAAACAATAAATTACATCTCCATTAATTTGGAGAGTTATAAGGAGGGTGAGAAAATCATGGGAATTTGACGTTTCGAAGTTGACCCAGAAATTCATCCAGATTTGTCCACCGTTTTTAAGTGTGATTTTTTAATTTTAAGAAGGCTGAATCCAGAGGGGTTTTAGGGTCTAAATATTCTCTTTCATATGTCCTCTATTATCTATAAAAATTTCAGGAACTTTGGTGAAGCCATTTGGATGTTATGGTGGAAATGGTGGGACAACTTTATGTGCATTCATATCGGGACAACCATTTAAATATCAACTTTATATCCCGTTATCATCATGAAAAATTTGTAATTAGCACCGGCCACATTTGAATAAAATGATCCTAATATTTTTATCTTTCTACTATAAAATTTTTAGTTCCATTGGGCTTGTTTTTTGGTCCCCAGATTTGGTTGATGTGCCTTAGGACTATTATACATTCTCCAGAAAAGTTCTGAATTGATCCCCAAAAATATCCCTCTTCCATTGGGATTCATCCATCGATCCTAAAAGAAAAAATTATCCAAAAGAAGTGATCAATCATATCCAAAAATATCAAATTCAGAAAATTAATATAATGTTGTCCACAAACAGATGAATGATTGGGACCAAATTTTCATTTTAAACATTAATTGCATTTAAGAGGAGAAATGAAGTTATATTCATATAATTCACTAAAAACAATGTTTATAGACTTAAAAAAATGAATATAAATATATTAAAATAAATATTATCCACTTATAGTGACTAATCTCACCCCCCCCAACTTGAGTTTTTCTTTTCCCGAGCAAAATATATTGAAAACATGTCATTCGAATCCCCTTTTCCAAATTTTTTTTAATACACATTGCTCACCCAAAGACCTCATACCAAAAAATTATGAAACCCATCAAAATAATTTAAAACAATCTAGGTCCTTAATCATATCCCAATCCCAATCCCATTCCTTTGATCAAATTCATCACCACATTTCATCCAATTTCAATTAAGAATGATAAAATGTTGTGCATCACAAAAGATATGGGGCCCATTTTATTGTTCAAGGGGAAAAAATGGAAGTGATAGGTGGTAATTCCATTAAACCTTAAGATGAGTATCCAATTTTTTTAACCACAATAGATATGAAAAGACTAACTCTGGGCAAGACAACTGTGGAGTCACGATCCCCAAGTGTCGGACGCCACACATATTGTCAATTCCATAGTCTAAAATAGTGATATAAAGCCTAACTATGTGCAAGACAACTATGGAGTCATGATCCCCAAGTGCAGGATGCCATGCATTTGGACAAAATTTTCCTCTATGTGGTCAATATTTTTTTTGATACTCAATTTAAACTAAAAGTGACCCCAGAACCCTATGCTATAATGAAAGGGATTCAAGAACTCAAATTTACACCCACGACCTAGTAGACGTGCATTGTGGAATTTATATTAAGAGGATGAAAAATGTAAACTTTGAAAAATCACATCGGACAACACCACTTTCCAAAAACTATGCTCATTAACTTAAACTTGTATTAAAATCAGAATCAAGGCTTGCAAAATTATTTGACATCCAATTTCAGAGTTTTCAATGTGTGTTATCATGTTCTAGGTTAATGGAATTTTTCTTTCAATGCAAGTTATTATTAAAAAAACATTTTTTATTTCATGTCCCCCCAACATAGAATAACACTGTCCCCAGTGTCTAAAGAAAACTTAGAAGGGGGTATGGGAGAGTTGTCCAAGGAGGAAATTTTAGAATGATAATAATGGCATGAATTCACTTGGTGTTTGATGATGGAAGTACGTGCCACAGTCTCCCTTCATTCCTGTATTTGAGTCTCAACGGCTTGGATGGCTGTGATGGGCTTTTCCCCACGACCTACGACATGCCCTTTAAATTTTTTTAACCTATAAAATAAAACAAAATAAACTGATGATACATTGTCTTCTTTTTAAATTTATAGGTATGGTATTACTCAGAGATCACACCACATGACACAAATGAATATGGTGCTCCCCTTTCATACCCATCCATACTCATAAAAGAAGAACAGGTCAATAGTCTAAGGTACTATCATATTCATATTTTTTAAAACCTACAAACAAAAAATAAAATACACTGATGATACATTATCTTCCTTTTAAATTTCTGTGTAAGGTATTACTTATGGATCACGCCATGTGACACAGATGAATTTGGCGCTGCCCTTTCATACCCATCCTTACTCATAAAATAAGAACATGTCAATAGCCTATGGTAATTTTTTAAATGATAAAAAAATGATTCACAATGATTGGAACTATGAAAACAATGGGTCGCCTTCCATGCAGTTATTTTATTTAACGTCATTAGCTCGACTTTGAAACATCATTATTTATGTTTTTTCCTAATCTTAGGATGGTTCACATAATTATTCCTCAACTTTTTGTTTTTGGAATGGTTCAATGAATGGTTTAACTCTATGACCATTAACTTTAAATGTTTGACCATTAGTGTGATCGTGAATTTCTACAGCCCCATGGGGGTATACCTTATGCACTATGTATGGACCTGAACATCTGGATCTCAACTTTCCTTGGTGTAAATGACGTTTATAACTATACAAAATAATAGGTTTACCCAGTACAATATGTTTGTCTTTATGATTTTGAGATTGGTAGGCTTGTACTTTAGCTTTATGGATCCTTGAATTTTCATAAGACTCCATCCTAAGTTCCTAAAGTTCATTAAGATCTAGTTTACTTTTTTTTCAGCCAATGAGAGGTCATAATTCATTTTCTGAATTGCCCAAAAGGCTTTATGTTCAATCTTCACTGGAAAATGACATGCTTTACCATAAACAAACCTGTATGGGGACATTCCTAAAATGGTTTTATATGCAGTTTGATAGGCCCAAAGAGCATCTAAGAGCTTTCCTGACCAATCTCTCCTAGATGGATTAATTTTTTTCTCAAGAATTTGTTTTACTTATAAATTGGATAACCCTGCTTGACCATTGTCCTCTGGGTGGTAAGCAGTGGACAATTTATGAGAAATTCCATACTTTTCCATGAGTTTTGAGAATGGACGATTGCAAAAATGGGATCCACGATCACTAATGATAGCCCTAGGAATTCCAATTCTAGAGAGGATGCTTTCCTTGAGGAAGATAATTACTGTTTAATGATCATTGGATTTTGTAGAAATTTACTCAAACCATTTTGAGAAATAATCGATAGCTAATAGAATGTAAAAATATCCCCTAGAGATTGGTAAGGGACCCATGAAATCGATTCCCCAACAGTCAAATATTTCAATCGCTATGATGGGAGTGAGTGGAATTTGATTCCTTTTTGTGATGGACCCTAATTTTTTACACCTAGGGAAACTTTGAAAAAATGTGTAAGAATCCTTTGAGAGGGTGGGACAGAAGAGAACACTCTGAAGAACCTTAGCAGATGTTTTCTTAAAGGAAAAGTGACCTCCACACGCCTCACTATGACAGAATTTAAGGATGGATTCTTGTTCAGATTTTGGGACACACCTGTTAATGACTTGGTCAGGGCAGAACTTATAGAGGTATGGATCATAAAAAACATAGTGCCTGATATCAGAAAAGAAATTTCCTTCTATCTTGAGTCCCTAAGAATTTTGGAATGACTCTTGTAACTAAGAAGTTGGCTATGTCGGCATACCAAGGGAAGTCACTCACAGAGTACAGGTGTTCATCAGGGAATGAATCAATTACATAATGGTGGGATTATTTGTCATTAAATTATATCATAGATAGATGATAAACCACAAAATTTTCAACACCCTTTTTTTCCTTTATTTTTAAGTCAAATTATTGTAATAGAATGACCCACCTAATCAGTCTAGCCTTAGCATCTTTCTTCTGGAAGAGGTATTTCAATGCGGAATGGTTAGTGTACACATTGATGAGGGATCCTAAGAGGTAGGACCTGAACATTTATAAGGAAAACACAACAACAATAACTCCTTCTCAGTGGTGGTGTAGTTGATTTGGGCATCATTGAAGTATTTTCTTTCATAAGAAATTACATAAGGAGTTTTATCACAACATTGGCCTCACACAACTCCTAATGAAAAGTCACTTGAATCACACATGATTTAGAAATGAAGGTTCTAATTTGGGGATTTCATGATGGGAGGAGCGGTGAGAGATGATTTGAGGGTTGATAATGAACCCTCATATCTTTCTGTCCAAACAAATGGAGAATCCTTTACTAGAATACCATAAAGGGGATGATCGATTGAACTAAAGTTCATAATGAATCTTCTGTAGAAACCAGGATTCCCTATGAAAGACCTAACTTCCTTGACAGTTTTGGGTGATGGAAGGTGACGAATGATGTCAACCTTGGATTTATCGACATCAATCCCCCTACCCGAGACTAGATGGACAATGATTAGTCCCTCTTTAACCGTGAAATGGAATTTTCCCAGTTTAAGCCTATATTATTTTCTTCACATCTTGAAAAAACACTTTCCACATTCCTCAGACATCCCTCAAATGTATCCCCAAACACAGAGAAGTCATCCATAAAGACCTCTAGAAAATCCCCTACCAGGTCTGAGAAGATTCCCATCATGCACCGCATGAAGGTTCCAGTGGAATTTCATAACCTGAAGGGCATGCTTTTGAAGGAAAATGTTCCAAATGGATAGGTTAATGTAGTCTTCCCTTGATCCTCTAGGGAGGCCTCAATCTTATTATACACCGAGTACCCATATAAGAAACAGTAGAATGCATGACCTGCCACTATCTCAAGGATTTGGTCAATGAATGGTAAGAGGAAATGTTCCTTCTTGGTAAATGAGTTTAGCTTACTATAGTCGATGTAGACTCTCCAACCACTACTCTCCCTAGTTGGAAGAATCTCTCCATCCTTACTGGTTATCACTATGATTCCAGTCTTCTTTGGAACCACGTGGATCGGGCTGACCCACACACTATCAGCTATGGGATAGATGATACCCACTTTTAAAAATTTCAGAATTTCTTTTCTCCCTACTTCCATGAGAATAGGATTCATTCACCACTAAGGATGACAACACGGATTTGAATCAGATTCTATAACAATATTATGACTCTCAATAAATGGGCTAATCCCAAGAATATCAGATAGGGTCCATCCAATGGATTTTTTGTTTCTATTAAGGACATATAGAAGCATCCTCTCATGATCATATTGAAGAGAAGAATAAATGACAATAGGTTTTGTTCCATTTTTTTTCCTAGGAAGGCATAATTCAGTGCAGTAGAAAGTTCTTTCAATTCATGATTAGGTTGGTTCAAAATTTCAGTAGAATATTGGGACATTGGATCATGATAAATTTATTTTTTTAGACTTTCAGATAATAATAATTCCCCATGTATAGAAGTTTCAGCTAGTAGATTGTTTTAATCAGTTTTAGGGAAAGGAGTTGGAGTGGCCTCCATGAATGTGGATTCTTGAAATATTTCACTGATTGTTGGTCTTAAGATTTCATCATTGGATCAATCTGAAAGTGATTTTGTCCATGGATATAAACTTCCTTCATGTGAACAAAGAAAATTAATCTCTTCCTCACTTAAACATTCCTCAAATATTCATTGAGGTTCTATGGATTCTTTATCAACGCATCCTATCATGTTTACTTCATGAATATCCTCATCATCCCCTATTTGTGAGATTTCAATATAGATGTTCAAGTATAGACTCATGTTTCCAAAGGTGATGGTCATGTTCCCATTTTGGACTCAGATAACAGAGTTGATTGTTTCAAGGAAGGGATGAATAAGGATGATTGGGGTTTGTTCCTTATTGCCTATAGTTCGATTGTTGCCCAGGACAATGAAGTCAATAGGGTAGATTAAGTTTTCTACTTTTACCAGAACATCTTTTAGTATTCCCTTTGGAATCCTAATTCTACGATCATCAAGTAGATGTGTGACATATGTGGGTTTGAGATCTTCCAGGCCTAACTTGTAGTACACAACATAAATAATGAGTTTGAAACTGGCACCTAGGTCACACAAGGATTTGACAACATTGTTCTCTCCTAGTTTAACATTTATGCAAGGGCATCCGGGGTCTTTCATCTTTGGTGGAAGGGTTCCTTGGATTGTTGTGATAACATTTTCTACCAGAAGGACTTGGTTCTTATGTGAGAATTTCCTTTTAAATGTGAAAAGGTCCTTTAGGTATTTTGAGTATTTAGGAATGGTTTGAATAAAATCAAGGAGTGGAATGTTCATCTTGACTTGTGAGAATATTTCCCTCAATATTTCACTTAATTAAGGCTTGGTTTTCCCCCTTATGCATTGAGGAAATGGTGCAGGTTGTGGGATTTATTGCTGAAGAGTTGTTTCTTTCACATTGTCATCAGTTTACTCAGTTTGATAATGTGGTTCATTTGAATTTTCATTAGAGTTTGAAGCTTCATATGGTTTCTAAATTATTTTTTAGTATTCTCAATTGATTTCCCACTTCTGAAAACTATCACAAACTTTAGTTTTTCATGAGTTGTTTGAGTGAAACTTGTCACTCCCTTTTATGTTTGTTGTGGAAAGGCCTGTGTGGGTATGGGTGTCTTTCCATTTTTGATGGTTTTAAGTTATTTTTTAATGGATGATAATTCTGAGTTCATTTTGTCCATTTGTTTGCACAGTTGTTATAGTAGGCTTTGTGGAACAATTTGGGTTGGTTCATGAGCTTGTTTGTTTATCCCAAGAGGATTCATTGGATGTTGGATTGGATGTTGAATGGGTTGTTGGATAGGTTTATGATATTAGACATGAGGATTTTGGAATTGGACTAGTTTTGGTTGGAACTAATTATGAGATTTAAGGTTTTTTTGAGGGTATGGGTTGATACATTGTTGTTGCGTTGGTTGTTGATTGTCATTCCAATGAAATCTTGGATGGTCATTATTCCTTGGATTGAAGGTGTTTTGGAATTATGGCTTTTGAAAGTGGATTTCATTAACTAATTCTGGTGATCCTCCTGAAAGAACATCCTTGATAGAAGGAATGGTTGGGAAATTATCAGTCTTGTGGCCATGTTTTTCACAAATTGTACAAACAAGCTCAACAGTTTGGGTTTTGTAGACCATCCTAATATCTATCTCCTAAAACTTCCTCATGAGTGCAGAAAGTTTTTCTCTAAGGTTTTATTCTTCTCCAAGATTGTACATTCCACCATATTTGGGTGGATTATCATAGTATGGTGATGATCCCCATGTTTGGTTCTATTCAAAAAGATTTTCTAGATACTATTAAGCATCATTTAGGGCATTCTTTTTGAAGGTTCCATTTCACATAATATCAATTAATGGTTTGTTTCTGGGGCCTAACCCTTCATATAAAATTCTCTCTTGTCCTGGGATTAAGAAACCATGGTGTAGTACCATGTTTAATGTGTCCTTGAATATTTCCCATGATTCATATAATTCTTCTCCCTCTCATTCAAAAAAGCTTTTAATGATATTTTTAAGTGCAGTTGTTTTGTGATGGGGGAAGTATTTTTCATAAAATTCTCGTTGAAGTTTGTCCCAAGAGTAAATGGATGCTGGTATCAAATTGATTAACCAATTATTTTCTCGGTCCTTCAGAGAAATAGGAAAAGGTCTCAATTTAGAAGATTCAATTTGATTTGGAGGGCACATGGTTTCAACAATGTCATTAAATTCTTTAACACGAAGATAAGGCATCTCAGACTCCATCCCATGAAAGGTTAGAAGGTGGTTCAGGATATGGGGTTTGAAAACATATTGGGCATATCCTATGTTATCATGCCTAATGCATGAGGGTGCATTTGTCCAGGTTGGTGTGAGGAAGTCATTCATGGTCAGGTCTGCAACAATTCCCAAGTTAGGGTCTTGCTCACTATTTTGGTTCCCTCCCTGGTTTATGATTTGGTTTTGTGGGAGATTCTCCATTGTATCGACCTAAACATTTGAATCTAGAGTATTGAGAATATTTGGATCTAATGAAAAGATACCTCTATGATTGCTTGACTCCCTAGCCGAAGGACTATTCACACTAACTAGATGATTTGAATTTCCACAGGTGTAGGTGGACATGCGCCAAGAAAAGATAATAAAAAACAGAAAGGGGAAAAGATAAGAGAAATGGGATGAGATAAGGGAAATGGGAGAGAATAGGAAGATGTTCTAAGGTGACTTACTTGGTCCCCATAAGCGGCACCAAAATTTGATTCACACTCAAAATTACCCATGATTTGAAGGTAGAACGATCCTTGTAGTACAACTTGGGTTATCGATCCTCAGAAACCTAAGAAGAAACACAAGAAACATGCATTCTAAGAAGGTGATTTGATGGTGTTGATTTCTCTATGAAGTGGCCAAATTTGGTTTAAATTGATTGGATTATTTGATATTTTAAAGACTAGAGTGAATTCAATTTAAAATCATGATTTTATCCTTGGTTATCGTAGGGGGTGTATTGGATGAATTTCTTTTTAAATTATTTCTATGTCTTAAATTCTTGTGTTTCCTTTAACGAAATACAACCATCCAAGATCACTCACCAATTTTGAGTTTTCACTATCCTAAGGCTAATTACCTATACACTTGGATGATCATATTGACGAGAACTCCAAGGTAGAGGATCGTTTTAGCACTCAGGATGTGTATCCTTACAATTGGTGAGTTTAAAGGATAATGTAAATCATTGAATTAAAATCTCAAAAATAGAATAGATTAATAATTATTTAATTAAGAAATAAAACTCACTTCACCCCTTTATACTCCCTTGGATCAAACCATTATAGGATTATCCCTCCATTGATGCTATTATATCAATGAATGTGGGTAGTAGACTTATGATGGTAGAATTGGATAAGAAGAAAAAGAAATAATAAGCACTCCACCGTTGTGTGAAGAGTTTCACAAAAGACAATGTGAATAACCTCGCTCCCTAAGGCAATGGTATCAATATGATATGAAAAAATAGAAAATAAATTAAGAAGAAGAATATGATGATGATATTTTATTAATGAAATGAAGGTTAATGAAAAACTTACTTGGGAGAAATTTACAAAGCGATTAAAAATTAAAGCATGACAATACAATTGAAAGAAAATAAAAACACTAATTCCAAAAAAAAGTATTCTATGATTATTCCATTCACCATCAGATTCATATATAGGAATATTTGGAGACTTAGATATACCCCCAACAATAAATTACTTCTACATTAAGTGGTAGTGTTAAAAGGATGGTGAGAAAACCAATGGAGTTTGACGTTTCAAATTTGACCCAGAAATTCATCCAGATTCATCCACCGATTTAAGTGTGACTTCTTAATTTAATAAGGCTGAATACAGAGGGGTCGTAGAAGAGAAATATTATCTTCCATCTGTCCTCTATGAGCTATAAATATTTCAGGAACTTTGGCGAAGCCATTTGGAAGTTATGGTCGAAATTTTGGGACGCCTTTATGTGCATTCATATCGGGCCCACCATTTAAATCTCATCTTCAAATACCATTATCATCATAAAAACTTAAGAATTTGCTCAATACATAGTTTAATAAAATGATCCTCAAATTTTTATCATTCTAATGTAAAATTTTGAGCTTCATTGGGCTTGGATTGTGGCCCCCACATTTGTTTGATGGGCCTTAGTCCCATTATGCATTCTCCAGAAAAGTGCTGCATTCATCCCCAAAAATGTCCATCTTCCATTGAGATTCATCCAACAATCCTAAAAGAAAATATGTTCCAAACAAAGTGATCAATCATATCCAAAAGTATCAAATTCAGAAAATGAATATAATTCTGTCCACAAAAAGAAGATAGATTGTGCCCAAATTTTCATTTTGAACAATAATTGCATTTAAGATGAGAAATGAAGTTTTATTTATTTAATTCACTAAAAAAATGTTTATGGACATTAGAACAATGAATATAAAGATATTAAAATGAATATTAGCCACTTAAAGTGACTAATAAGCCCCCCATATGTGTGTTTATCAATCCCACAATGCTAATCGGCATCTTGGGGACTAATAGAGGAGGTACTCGTGTATCATTATCTATATTCTCCCATTGTCGGCCCAGGAGAGGTACACATTGTGGGGAGGGTGTTGTGAAATCATTGGTCATATGAATATCCTACTCACAATCTGATAGTGGTAAATAATCTATTTCTTGGATACCCTCCACTGGTTAAACCCAGTTATTGAATCCATTAATCTTCATATTCCATTAGGGATCACAAGTTTTCATCCTCACTAATTACAATCAACAACTATCAGTTCATCCAAGGCCTGAAAATGGTTCTGTAGCCTGGTTGATCCAGGTGAGCCTCCATTTTTAGGAGGATATTGTAGCAAAGACACTCATTCATCCACTATTTCCACTATTTCACCCTAAAAATCAGACTCCAAGGTGTTGTTGGATGTACCATCCTCACCTCCTGCGTGAACCGTTGCCTCTTGAGGAGAAGCACAAACTGATCTCACAAAATCATCATAAGAGGAATGATTCACTGTGACATTATTATGGGCTGCATGTACCCCCCAAAATCCCCTTGCACTATCTTGGACATGATTGGAATAATTTCTAGCACTCAAGGCACAACTCAACCGATCATAGATGGTTACTATTTTTGGATTTGTATCCTTGATTCTCGCCTATTTCTGGGTGGTTGAAGAGTGTCCCATATATCTAGTACCCATATATTTCTTTATGAGGTCTTTTCATTCTATTTTAGCATCATGGATGATCAACCCAGTGTTCTCTATGGCCTACATGGGATGATCAACACCGAGGAGATCTACCTCATAATTATCAGATGATGTCTTCTGGAATCTGCAAGATTCTATACCCAAACATCTACAGTTTTAAAAAAAATGAACCCATGATTCATAGAATACATTTTTCTTCCAACATAAATCACCTTAAAACATAATGTCAATAAACTCTATCAAGACCATGGATATGTCAATATAAACACAAAGCCTCATAGAAATTGTGTTGAAAACGACACGTGTTCACTGATCAGAGTAAGGAAAAAGGCCCATCATGTTACCAATAACATAAAGGATCATAGGGTTCTAAAAGGGTTGGAGTAGAACAAGAAGGGAAATTCATGTCATCATAATAGTGGAAATACACTTCAAATGACAATAAAATGACCACCAAAATTGGGAAAATGAGAACCTAAAATAACATATAGAACACTCGACCAAGAAGAGATTTGATCTTCTGTCAGGAATCATATCAAGAAATTCATCAGATCCAAAATCTCTAATATCTCCCAATCTTGCAATTTCCCCGAGGAAAAGATAATTCTATTGAATTCATCCACAAAGGTTCACCTCTTACCAAATTGTGCCACCAGTGAGTCATCCAGAATCACATAAGCACGCATAAACTCCAGGGTATAAATCGAAATTGAAAGAACTCCATCCATGAATGATTAAACATTATAGAAAACATAAATTGAGGGAAAGTCAAGGACTAGATGTAGTTCAGTGAATGGATTAATATGAGGAGAATGAGGGGATGAAGGTGGTGAAGGAGAACCCCCCCTGGCTGGAAAGGACCGAGGAGTGGAAGAAACCAGATGACAATGCCACCTACACCATACACAAGGAGAGGTGGAGCAGAATGAGCATAGTCTAAGTTGGAATAATTCCAATTTAGTTCATAACCATTTTGGTTGAATTTTACTGAAATAATTGTACATTAGTAAAAAATAGGAAAAACCTAATTTTCCCTACCTCTCTGGTGTCTACACCAATCCTAAGGGGAAATTCATATGATAGTAATCTTAAACATATATCCTCTGGCTTAGATACACCATATTGATGGGGTAAAAATGATGTTTGACTATCAAGTAATGGGAAGAAATAATCATTAATACTTTTTTCACATTAATTTATTACATAGTGATATTGAGTATAGTATATCATGAAGAATGACCTTCGAATATGAAAACTACATGTTTTGGGTTTCATTGGATGTTTATATCAATGAAAATGTGTATTGGAATCAAAAGTAGAAGTCATTATCACTGCACATCAGTTGATCATGTACATTGATGTGAAATGAAAACCATGATATTTATGTTTTTGGAGTGGCAGCCTGCATCAGGTGCATCATTGGTGTTAGGGAATAGATTGAATGAATAAGATTGAAGTTTTTTTTATGATTATAAGAAGAGATATCTAGAGCCTAGTTAACAAGAATATCAATACATATATTAAATAAATATTCATCATAGAAAAATGAAACTCCATCTATAAGGGTTATTAAAAGAATAAATAAAGTAGGTATGGATGGTGGCACAAATGATTCATCATTCATTATGAGATATCGTGAGACAAATAAATTATATTATAAATAGCATACTTGTAGGTGGTTTTCATTACTTTGAAAAAAATATTATATCCTTAGGGGACATAATGTGTTACTATATTCCACCCTTCTTCTATGAGTATAAATCATTTCTATCATGATAGGGGGCTATAGGATCATATAGAAAGCATATTCAAAAGCTTATGCAATTCTAATGAATTGTATTTTAGGACATTTCCGACCCATATTGGGGGTCGAGCTGTATCCATGTTTGAATGATCATGAGAAAAAAATAAATTCATTATTATTCAAGATTAGAATAAAAAGTTTTAAATTCATTTAATCTAGGTTTTCATAAGTTTTATGTGAAAGAAAAAATAAATAAATATTATGAATGAATATTTATTTAAGGTTTGTTTAATATTATGTGGGAAAAAATGGTTGAGTTAATTACTTTTATTTTTCCACTAAACATATTTTAATGTTACAAAAATGTGATAAAATTTTTTTGTTGTTTTTTATATGTTCAAATGGTCATAAGTGTTGAATATAGTTTAGTTTGGGAGGGTTGACATATTTAAGGTCTAATTTATAGTCTTCCTAAGTTAAAACTTCTTATATAAGTAAAAAAAATAAATCCTAATTCGAGGCACTATTCCTCCCAGGATTTTGGGAGAGTATTTATGTAATGGCCCAGACCTGTTGGGTCCATTCCTTTGCGAAAATATGGTGTCTGAGGTGTTCCGGAAGGTCAAGGTGACTTATTCCCAACACTTTTCTAAATTTCCAATTCTGTGAACAATGCATCAATATCCTTAGGTGAATAGTGTCATCAGTAGCCTTAGGTGAAAAGTGCATCAGTATCCTTAGGGGAACAGTGTCATCGGTAGCCTTAGGTGAACATTGAATCGGTAGCCTTAAGTGAACAGTTTCATTGGTAGCCTTAGGTAAATATTGTCATCGGAAGCCTTAGGTGAATAGTGCATTAGTAGCCTTAGGTGAATAGTTTTATTGGTAGCCTTAGGTGAACAGTTCATCGATAGCCTTAGGTGAACAGTGTCATCGGTAGCCTTAGGTGAACAGTGCATTGGTAGCCTGTGGCGAACATTATCGTTAGTAGCCTTAGGTGAACAGTTTCATCGGTAGCCTTAGGTGAACAGTGCATTGGTATCCTTAGGTGAATAGTGTATCAGTAGCCTTAGTTGAATAGTGTCATCGATAGCCTTAGGTGAATAGTGTCATCAGTAGCCTAAGGTGAACAGTGCAATGGTAACCTTAGGTGAACAGTGCAACGGTGAGGTTCCAATGGTAGCCTATATTTTGTTTTCCAAATTTTGAGTTTATGAATAGTGTTTCTGGAACAGTGAGGTTCCAAAGGTAGCCTATATTTTCTTTTCCAAATTTTGAGTTAATGAACAGTGTTTCCAGAACGGTGAGGTTCCAACGGTAGCCTATATTTCCGTTTCCAAATTTTGAGTTCATGAACTGCATTCCTAGAATGGTGAGGTTCCAATGGTAGCCTATATTTCCTTTGCCAAATCTCGAGTTCATGAACAGTGTTCCCAGAACGGTGAAGTTTATGAACAGTGTTTCTAGAATGGTGAGGATTATGAATAATGTTTCTATAATAGTGAGGTTTATGAACATTGTTTCAATAATGGTGAGGTTTATGAATAGTGTTTCGAGAATGGTGAGGTTTATGAATAGTGTTTCCAGAATGGTGAGTTTCCAACTGCATCCTCTATTTCCTTTTCCAAATTTCTTGTTCATGAATAGTGTTTACAGTATCCTACATTTTATCCCCTTTGACATTTCCTTTGACAAAAAATGCATTTAAATCCCCGTTTTAAGAACTCTAAGGCCAATTAAAAAGCCATAACTCCTATATTAATTATTCATAAGGATCGATACGCTTTTACTTGGTCAAACCACGTGGTTTAATCTTTTAATGAAAAATATAGCATAGCTTAAACCGATCCTCCGTTAAATCTTTTAAAGGGATGAGATATCTTCCTCCTTGATTCTTACTCCTTTTCCATGGGTGAAAAAAGCTCAAACCTTTCATTCCATCCCGTAAGAGTTGTGAAATCAAACTTTCCTCCCTAGATTAATTCCCCTCTATTTTTGTTGCAACCAAGTAGTATTGACCGATCTCCAATATAAGGTTTGTTTTATCGTCATTATTTTGGGTTCATCTCCTTCTGTTTCTCCTTTCTCTTTTATGGAATTCTATCTCCATGTTCCTAATTGACTTTTCTTGGGTTTTGACTGGTGTGGTGGTGTCTCTTCATCCTCGGGTGGATAAAATTTTCAAGGGGGGAGGACATCATAAATCGTTGTGTGGATCATTCTCATATAAAGAACTTCAAGAACTGTTTGAGGTAGGGGATTTGTTGCTTCTCTTTTCTTTTATGTGCAACTGTATAGTTAGCATGTTTTATCCCATTGGATCACAATGTAATTGAAATAATAAATATTTGTACCGGATAATTAAATGTATATCCATCTTATGTTATTGAATCTTGTTTTGCTAGATAGTGTGATATCTATACATTCTTTATTTATCTTTTCTTTGTTGATGGAAATTGGTAAAGAACGTAAAGATGGAATTAATTGAAAATTGTTTGGCTAGAGATAAAGAGTCAAATGAATGAATCTGATGGTTTTTGTTATAACTTGATGTTAATCAAATTGATGCAGTAAGCTTGTTTAGTTATTTGTGATAGATTACTGTTTTGGTTTCCTGAATTTGGGATGTACAAATAATAAATCAGTAAATCCAAGATGGATTGAAGAACTGGTTGTTTGATAAAAATAATTATTTGTAGGGTTCTGAGTTACCCTCTTGCTTGTTTAAGGTCCAAGAGCCCAATTGATGTGATGTTTGTTTTCCTACTGCTTGCGTTGTGATGTGAGCCTGGATAGATTTTGTGATATGTGGAGGTAGGTAGGCCTACTGGTTGTGGTAGTAGTTGATGCCTAGAGTGGTGAGATGCATCAGTTTATGCATGTGGAAGTCGGGGAGGACATCAGGGATGATGAAATGGGTCGGATGTGAATGTTTGGATTCTTACTGATTCTTATTCGTTGTTTATCTGATTTACATTCCCCACTACTCAAGGCATCTGGTCTTGCTTGCCCTTATTTTGAAAGGGGAAATACATGCAAGGAATTCCATGTGCCTTCCGTGTTCAGCTTCTCAAGGGAGGATGGGTCTACTCTTTTTCTATAGGCGGAAACGACTCGACGGGTAGTTCATCTACTCACCATGTTGATCCCCCTTGTGTTTAGTAGCATAGAATGTTTTCTAGAATGCCTGTGAATATGGGAAAGTAATGCTGTAAATAAATAATTGAATAAATGATATTAACCCATGGGGTCAAAGCTTCCTGGGGCCCAATGCTAAGTTTACAATTGTAGAGGGACATTGGACTTTGGGTGTGATGCAAATGAAATTTAATGTGGCATTTTTAATGGTTAATTAATGTTTAAATAATTAATTAACGTAAAGGGGATATGATAAAAAGTGAATGAAGTAATATAATAAAGCTCTTTAAATGGTTGTGTGCTTATAGGACACCTAGTCTTAGACGTGGCAGCCAGGAGCCCGAGAGACTTTAGCTGTAGTTGGGTCTAAGACTAGGTTATGCCATAGTTTTTTGTGAGCTATAATATATTCTGTAATTTTTTTCTATATGCTACTCCACCATATCAGTTTGGGAAACTAACACCGCGGGAATTCTGAGCTCTGGGGGTGTTTTCCGCAACATTTTGGTGGGAGGATGGATGGTTGACTACCCCCTTTGGCCCCACTCTCTTCTCTTGGTAGTTACTTGTGCTATTAGGAACAAGGGTTATTTTTCACAATATATGTGTGTAGAGGGATGTAATAGCTTGTGGTTATTCAAACACTTATATTCTAGATATAGTATCCTATGGAATACTATAGGCGTAACATGTATAGGCTGTGATGGCTTAGGGATTCTTACTCAATTTGTGGGATGTAATGGATTGTGGTATAATAATTGATGTATGACACATGTTATGCGAGCTGTGTTGGCTCTCAAAAACTGCTTGGTTACTTTCTTGTGTGGACGTGGTGGTTTTTTGCATGAGGTTCATGTTTTGGTGCTTCACCTAGGTGTCTGCGGGCAATCCTTTTTTGAGAGAGATTCTTAGGAGGTGCAACATTGGGGAAAAGTGTCAATCCAGTGGGGAATTAGTAGTAGGCTACCCTTGATATTATTTATTATATTATATACTCTTGTATGCGTTACTTGGTGAGAGTAGCCATGGTGAGGTTGGGAACATAGTATACATGTTTAGGTGATGATTTAGTTTCAGTTGTTGTTCACTGTTCTTTAGCATGATTTATTTACATTTTCACAAGAGGGTTCGGGGAGGATCCTACTGAGTATACTGTTATACTCACCCTATGTCTATGTAAATTAATTTTCATGTCACTTGGAGAAGCTTGGATATTAGGCTTGTTTTTAGTATCTTGGGGTTGCAGGAGCTGTTTGGGATTCGTGGTTGCTGTAGTTTTTATATTCTTTTTGTACTTACTGTTTATCTAATTCAGGTGTAGTAGTTTTTCATGACATTACATATTTGTAATTTAGATTTTTATTTATTTTTCTGTCTGAGTTGGAGTTGGTTGGTGTATATCTTATCTCTCTCTTTCGCATGTGTTCTCTTAGAGGTTAATGCCTCCCATTTGTGTGTTTACTATACCCTCGGTGCTAGTCGCCAACCTAGGGCCTTCTTGAGGTGGGACTTGGGGATCATTGTCTCCCTTCTCAAATTTCCGGTCCAGGTTTGGTACACCTTGTGAAGAGGGGGTCATGAAAGAGTTGTATCAGAGAGAGTATAAGAGATAGGATGGAGTTTTGAGTTTGGACCAGGTGAGTTTGCATGGGTTGGTAGGGAAATAGTGTCATTCAAGTTTATCAAGTGATGTAAACACTATAGACCAGATGAGATATAGGTGTTTAGGCCCCCTATGATCTGATGTATAGAACATTAAGTTTAGAATGACTACTAAATAAGGTGATACTAGTTGTAGGGTAGAGGCCTTGGAAAGAATCATGCATCATTCTTATTTGTGCTTGTGTTTGAATGGGTAGACCTTGGGATAGGTTAACCTAAAATGAATAAAAAACAATTAATTAATTAATGTCGATTCTTTCATATTCCAGGTTTAGGAACTATAAATATTTGTTATTTTGCAGGAATGGCTCCATGAAGAAGTTCTTTCAAGATCACATAGATGATTTCTAGTAGGATATGCCAACAGATCGTCGTAGGGTAGAGGTTGATGATGATGAAACTTGGAGGAGGACACTCTGAGAGTTTCAGTGCCAGAGTCTGTAGAAGTATGAGGGCTCCGTTTCAGATGCAGTCACAAAAGACTGGTTAGAGGAGGTCAAGATAGGATTTAGTTCGATCTATGCTCAGAAGGAACACTGGTTTTCCATGGATGTGACAATGCTGCGTGGAGCAGCGAGGTAGTAGTGGTTCTTGTTCCTCAGGGATCATGAGAGTCATTGATATCATGGGAGGAAATCTGAGATAAGTTTAGAGTTGATTTTCTCTCTTCAACTGAAAAGGCATCCAGTTGCCCAGAGCTTTTTACCCTTCAACAGGGGAGCACCAGTGTGCAAGAGTTTGGAATCCATTTTAGGAATCTTTTACAATATGCTTTGGACCTGTTGCCAAATGAAGATTATAGGGAAACGCCTCTCGAGGAGGCATTGCATCAAGAGATCAAGCACCAAGTCACCCCATTTATGAAGAATACATATCTTGATGTGCTAGATAGGGAAGTGGTCATTGAAAGGACATTGGCCAGAACAAGATCATCACGATAGGGGAGTCTCCATGATTCCTCATGAAGCAGAGCAGTGGTCTTGGGTTCCCATTTCTCAGAGGAAAAGAGTTAATGTTTGGCCGAGGGTAGGTCTCAGCCCTCAGCATCTCATTTCTCAGGGGGTAGTATCTATTAGGCCTATACCAATGGTTCTGGAACTTTATTTTCTTATGGTGGTTGAGGTTATTAGTATAGAGAGTGCCCGACCATTCATAGCAGTCATCGTGCACCAGGTTTTCCGCTCTAGGTTCCTCCGTTGATGTAGTTCTAGCCGAGGTAGTAGCAGCAGGTTTCACCTGCTTTAGATCTGCAGAGGGTAGATGGGGCAAGAAGAGCACAACCTCGTGACACTCCCCTTACTTAGAGAGCAGAGCACGACCGTGGTGGTTGTCATCATAAGGGTTAGAGAGGTCATGGAGGTGGTTGTAGTTAGCTTTATTCTTTAGCATTGCCAGCTCCGGGCGAGCCAGACATCGTTCGAGGTACCCTTGCTTGTTTTCTACCTTGGTGTATGCCGTGTTTGATTCAGGAGCAACACACTTCTTCATATCACCTACCCTTGACCATGCATTGGGACTTATTTAGAGAGGCTTCCATTTCCCTTGCTGTTGACTATGCCAATTGGAGGTCGAGCTAACTTGTTTGAAGTATGTAGAGACAATGAGCTAGTATTGGGGAAACATCTCACTTAGGGAGATTTATTATGTTTACGAATACAACCATATGATGTCATCCTTGGAATGGATTGGTTGTATTTGGTGCTGGCTATCATGGATTGCTTCAAGAGGTAGGTTGTGTTCTTCGATGCGGATAGAGAGCCAGTGGTGTTTGTTGGTGAGCGAGACACTTGGATGGGTCAGAGGCATGTTACATCCTTATCATCCAAGAAGGATGAGCTGATGGTGAGTTCTTTAGAGGTTTAAAAGTTATAATTTTCTTGGGTTGTAGAAGAGTACCCTGATGTCTTTCTAGAAGAGGTTGTAGCATTAACCCCTTGACGAGATATCGAGTTCGGGATCGAGTTACAACCAGGAGAATATCCTATCTCTAGGTCTCCATATAGGATGGCCTCTACTGTGTTACGAGATCTATGTATATCGGTTGATGATATGTTACAGTGTGGTTTTTTTGGTTGGGTGTGTCACTGTGGGTGCACCAGTTTTGTTTGTGAAGAAGGATGGCGGCAGTTTGCAGTTGTGTGTAGATTGTCGTCGCTTAAACAAAGTGACCATAAAGAATCGCAATCCACTTCCACTAATTAATGATTTATTCGATCAACTTAAGGGTGAAAGTTAGTTCTCAAAGATCGACTTACAGTTAGGATATCATCAGATGCATGTGAAGGATGAGGATATCTCGAAGACTACTTTCCGTAGTCACTATGGGCATTATGAGTTAATTGTAATGCCATTTGGTGTGACAAATGCTCTAGTTTTGTTCATGGGATTGATGAAAACTATGTTCCATGAGTTCCTAGACAAGTTCGTGGTGGTTTTCATTGATGAAATTATTTTGTACTCTATGTTTGATGAGGAGCATGCAGAGCATCTACATTCCATTTTGGGTGTTCTTCATATATATCAGCTGTTTGGGAGGATGTCGAAGTGTGATTTTTGGGCTAGATAAGTCTGTTTCTTGGGGAATGTTGTGTCCTAGTAATGAGTATTTTTGGATCCATCGAAGATAGAATCATTTGTTTCTTCGGCAGCCCCGAATTCTGTTTTAGAGGTTTGAAGTTTCTTTCGTCTCATAGGCTACAAAAGGAGTTTACTTCCTGATTTCGCTCGAGTTTCAGCTCCTCTAACATCTTTGACCAGGAAGGATTTGTCATTCATATGGACTGATCAGTGTCAGACATCTTTTGAGTATCTAAAAAAGAAGTTTGTAAGTCCCCCAGTTCTCTGTCTTCTAGCTGAGTGAGTTCAGTTTTATTTTTTCTACAATGCTTCCCATATGAGGTTAGGTTGTGTTCTAATGCAGTAAAGATCAATTGTTTATTATGGGTCTCGATAGTTACATCTCCATGAACATAACTATGCCAACCATGTTCTTGAGTTGGTAACTGTGGTGTTTTCTCTGACGTTATGGAGACATTACCTCATTAGTGATCACTTTTTGGTTTTTAGATGATGGTGCAGTCATATCTAGTGTAGCAGGTGGAAGAGTCCCTGTTGGGGGATCTAGAGGTGGAGGTCTAGAGAGATTAAGTTTTTTTGGAGAGTCCCCTGATGGTTTGTCCGAGGTTTAAAAAAATCGAGTGTTGTATCATGGAAGGATATTTGTTCCATTGAAGATGTGTGATAATGTTCTAAGAGAGTTATATAGTTCTCCATTAGCGGTGCATCCTAGCATTGCGAAGATGTACAGAGCCTTGAGGAGCTATTTTTGGTGGCCTGGGATGATGCGTATTGTTGCAGAGTTTGTGTCTTGATGGTTGGTCTACTATAAGGTGAAGGATGAACACCATGTTCTTAGTGGTCTACTCCAACCATTAGATTTTCCTCAATAGAATTGGGGGGATATCTCAATGGACTTTGTTACTGGTTTACCTCGAGCTCAGTGAGGACATGATGCTATTTGGGTTGTAGTGGACCATTTAACGAAATAATCACACTTTATAGAAATCCAGGAGTCAAGCTCAATGGACGTTCTGTCGAGGAAGTATCTGGAGGAGGTGGTGAGACTTCATGGAGCCCCAAGGACAATCATTTCTGATCGAGATCCTCGTTTTAGCACTAGGGTGTGGAGAGGTCTCCAGTATGATTTCAGTTATCAGCTATGCCTTAGAACTGCTTTTCATCCTCAAATGGATGATCAGACATAGTGAACCATCCAGACTCTTGAAGACATGTTAGGCCCTTGTGTCCTGGATTTTGGAGGTTTGTGGATGAGGCACTTACCATTGGTGGAGTTCTCTTATAATAATTGTTTTCACTCCACCATCGGTATGGTTCCATTTGATGCCTTGTATAACTGACCTTTCCATCCTCCATTGTGCTGGACAAGGGTTTTATCAGAACTAGTGTAGAATACAACAAAGATGGTTCAATTGATTTGTGAGAGGATGAAGACAACGCAAGATCATCATATATCATATGTCGATTAAAGGAGGAGACCCTAATAATTTGATGTTGGGGATCATGTGTTTTTGGAGGTGACTCCCTGTCGTGGGTAGTGAAGGTTTGGTAATGGGAGTAAGATTTCTCCCAATTTTGTTGGGACTTTCGGGGTGTTAGCTCATGTTGGAGAAGTGGTGTATCGAGTAGCACTTCCCATACATATGAGCTGGATACATGATGGTTTCATGAATCATAGCTCCATAGTTATCTTGCTAATGACTCTCATGTCATCGATTGGGGAGAGATCGATATTGATGATGATGCAACCTTTGAGGAGTGACCTGTGGAGATCCAAGACTATATAGAGAAGGTGTGGTGTGGGTGTTATATTACCTTGGTTCGTGTCTTGTGGAAACATAGTGAAATGGAAGAGAGTACTTGGGAATGTGAGTCACAAATACGTGCTCAGTACCCAGAGTTGTTTGATGTTTAACTATATTCATGTAACGATGTCCCCTTTTTGGTTATAAACATTTCATGTTTATGATATGGCTTTATTTGGTTACTTCTTGTGGCTTACTCTCTTTTGAGAGGTATCTCAATGGGTGATTCTTTAGAAGTTTTTTATTCCCTTTTAGGCTAGTTTTGAATTCTCGAGGATGAGAATGTTTTGAGAGGTATCTGATGTAATGGCTCGGATCTCTCTGATCCATTCCTTTGTGAAAATCTGGTGTCTGGGGTGTTCCGGGAGGTCAAGGTGACTTATTACCAAAACTTTTCTAAATTTCTAGTTCAGTGAACAGTGCATCGTTAGCCTTAGGTGAACAGTGACATCGGTAGCCTTAGGTGAATAGTGCATCGGTAGCCTTAGGTGAATAGTGTCATCGGTAGCCTTAGGTGAATAGTGCATCAGTATCCTTATGTGAATAGTGCATTAGTAGCCTTAGATGAATAGTTTAATCGGTAACCATAGTTGAACAGTGCATCGGTAGCCTTAGATGAACATTGTCATTAGTAGCCTTAGGTGAATTGTACATCGGTAGCCTTAGGAGAACGGTGACATAGGTAGCCCTAGGTGAATAGTGTAATCGGTAGCCTTAGGTGAACAGTGCATCGGTATCCTTAGGTGAACAGTGTCATCCATAACCTTAGGTGAACAGTGCAATTGTAGCCTTAGGTGAACAATGTTATCGATAGCCTTAGGTGAATAGTGTCATTGGTAGTGTTAAGTGAACAATGCATTGGTAGCCTTTGATGAACAATGAATCAGTAGCCTTAGGTGAACAATGTCATAGATTGCCTCAGGTGAACAGTATAATGGTAACCTTAGATGAACAGTGCAACGGTGAGGTTCCAAGGATAGCCTATATTTCCTTTGCAAAATTTTGAGTTTGTGAATGGAGTTTCCAGAATGGTGAGGTTCCAATGGTATCCTATATTTCCCTTTCCAAATTTTGAGTTCATAAACAGTGTTTCCAGAACGGTGAGGTTCCAACGGTAGCCTATATTTCCTTTTCCAAATTTTGAGTTCATGAGTAGTGTTTCCATAACAAATTAGGTTCCAATGGTAGCCTATATTTTCTTTTCCAAATTTTGCGTTCATGAATAGTGTTTCAAAAACAGTGAGATTTATGAACAGTGTTTCTAGAACGATGATGTTTATGAACAGTGTTTCAAGAATGGTGAGGTTTATGAACAATGTTCCCAGAATGGAGGGGTTTTTGAATAGTGTGTCCCAAACACTGATGTTTATGTATAGTGTTTCAATAATGGTGAGGTTCCAACTGCAGCTTCTATTTCCTGCTCCAAATTTTGTGTTAATGAACTGTGTTTCCAGCTTCCAACATTTCACTCCTTTGACATTTCCTTTAACATAAAACTCATTTAAAGCCTCATTTTAAGGACTCTAAGGGTGATTCAAAAGCCATAACTCCTATATTAATTATTCCTAGGGCTTGGGATGCTTTTACTTGGTCAAACTACCTTGTTTAATGCGATTCACTTTTAATGGAAAATTCAGCATATCTTAAACCTATCCTCCTTTAAATATTCTAAAGGGACGAGATATCTTTCTTCCTAATTCCTACTCCGTGTTCTCAGGTGTGAGATGCTCAAACCTTTCATTCCATCCTGTAGGAGTTTTGCAATCAATCTTTCCTCCTTGGATTGGTTTCACTCTGCTTTTGGTGCAACCAAGAAGTATCAATCGATCTCTGATATAGGGTATGTTCTATCATCATTATTTTGGGTTAATCTCCTTCAGTTTCTCCTTTCCATTTTAGGGAATTCTATCTCCAAGTTTCTAATTGACTTTTCATCGGTGTTTACTGGTGTGGTGGTCTCTCTGCATCCTTAGGTGGATAAAATTGTCAAGGGGGAGGAGATTTTAACCCATTTTGTGACTCGTTCTCATATAAAGAAAATCACGAACCATTTGAGGTAGGGGATTCATTGCTTCTCTTTTCTTTTACGAGTAAGTATATAGTTAGCATGTTTTATCACACTAGATAACAATGGAATTGACATATTCAGTATTTGTACTGGATAAATAAATTGATTTACATCATATATTATTTCCTCTTGTTTTTCTAGATAGTGTGACATCTATTATTTCTTTATTTATCTTTTCATTCTTGGTGAAAGTTGGTAAAGAATATAAAGCTGTAATTAATTGACAATTGCTTAGCTAAAGATAAAGAGTTGTATGAATGAATCTAATGGTTGTTGTTGTAATTTGATATCAATCAAATATATGTAGTAAGAATGTTCAATTATTTGTGATAGCTTACTAGTTAGGTTTCCCGAATTTGGAACCTGCGAATTAAAAATCAGTTAATCCAAGATAGATTAAAGAACTCGTTGTTTCATAAAAGATAATTCCTTGTAGGGTTCTAAGTTACCCTATTTATTCTTTAAGGTCCAAGATCCAAATTTATATGATGTTTTTTTCTACCACTTATGTTGTGATGTGAGCCATGATGGCTGTTGTGATATGTGGGGGTAGGGAGGCCTACTGGTTGTGGGAGTAGTTCATGCATAGAGAGGTGAGATGCATCAGTTTATGCATGTGGGAATCGAGGAGGACACCAAGGATGATAAAATTGGTTGGATGTTAATGTTTGGATTTTTTTCTAATTCTTATTGGTTGTTTATCTACTTTACTTTCCCCACTTATGAAGGAAGCTGGTCTTGCTTACCATTCTTCTTAAAGGGGAGAAGACACACAGGGTACTCCACATTATTTCTGTGTTTAGCTTCTATAGGGAGGATGAGTCTACGCTCTTTTTATATGTGAAAAAGACTCGATGAGTAGTTCATATACTCACCGTGTTGATACCACTTGTTTTTAGTAGTATAGAATGTTTTCTATAATGCTTGTGAATATGGGAAAGTAATGATGTAAATAAATAATTTAATAAATTATGTTAACCCCTGGGGTTGGAGCTTGCTAGGAAGCAATACCGAGGTTACGATTTTAAAGGGACAGTGGACTTGGGGTGTGATTCTAATGAAATTTAATGATGAATTGTTAATGGTTAATTAATGTTTAAATAAATAATTAACGTAAATTGGAACTGATAAAAAAGTAATGAAGTAATGTAATAAAGCTCTTTAAATTGTTCTGTGCTTATAAGATACAAAGTCTTAGAAGTGGTAGCTGGGAGTCCGAGAGACTTTAGTTGCAGTTGGTTCTAAGACTCGGTTATGCCATAGTGTGGTTGAGAGCTATAGTATATTCTATAATTTTTGTATTTCTATATGATACTCCACCCCGTTAGTTAGGGAAAATGACACCCCAAGGATTTTGAGGGATGGGGGGTGTTTTCCCTAACATTCTGGTGGGAGGATGGATGGCTGACTACCCCCTTTGGCCCCACTCCCTTCTCTTTGTGGTTACTTGTTATGGTAGGCACAACAGTTTTTCCCTATATATGTGTGTAGAGGGCTGTAATGGCTTGTGTTTATTCACACACATATATTATGAATATAGTATCTTATGGACTACTATTGGCATAACGTGTAAGGCTATGACAAAATTAGTATTCTTACTCGGTTTGTGGGCTGTAATGGATTGAGTTATAATGCCCAACGTATGATACATGTTAGGCGAGCTTTGGTGGCTCCCAAAAACTACATGGTTACTTTCTTATGTGCACTTGAAAGATTGGTTACATGAGGTGCATGTTGTGGTGCCTCATCCAGGTGTTCGCGGGCAAGAATTTTTGGAGAGAGATTCTTATGGCATGTGACGTTAGGGAAAGGCGGAAAACCAGTGGGGAAGTAGAAGCGGGGAACCGTTGATAATCATTATTATATTATATACTCTTTTATGCGTTACATGGTGAGATTATCCATGGTGAGGTTGGGAACTTAGTATACCTATTTTGGTGATGAGTTAGTTTCACTTGTTATTCACTATACTTTAGCATGTTTTCTTTACATTTGCAAGAGAGGCTTCAGCGAGGATCCTACTGAGTATACTGTTATACTCACCCTATGTCTATATAAATGGTTTTTCATGTCACTTGGAGCAGGTTGGAGATCAGGATGATTTCTACTAGCTTGGGGTTGCGGGAGCTGTTTGGGCTTCATGGTTTCTACTGCTTTTACTTTATTTTGGTACTTGTAGTTTTCCCCCTTTAGTAGTAGTAGTTTTGGATGACATTACATATGTGTACTTGGGATTTCATTTGTTTTTCTGTTTGAGTTGGAGATGGTTGGTGCCTATCTTATCTCTGTTTTTCACATGTGTTCTCTTAGAGGTTAATGCCTCTCATTTGTGTGTTTATTATACCCTCAGTTCTAGTCGCCAACCTGGGGCCTACTGGAGGCGAGACTCAGGGGTCATTATCTCCCTTCTCACATTGCCGAACCAGGAGGGGTACACCTTGTGGAGAGGGGGTTATGAAAATTTCTCACATACCCTAAGTTCCATAAGGAGAAATAGTGGTTCTGAGTACCCTGATCCATGAATTCCTTCCCAGCTCCCGGAAAATGCGCTTACACAATCAATTTGAATTCAAAAGCGCCTCTTATTTTCCATAATAGCACCCTGATTTCAATGTTCAAATATTGATAAATATTTTAAAGAATATTTAGATGATATATAAGGTTATGGATTTGGTTCCTTAAAGAAAAAATATTTTCCAGTTTGGCAAACACACATTCAATCAAAATCAAACTAGGTATGGTTTTGATTCTTTTTTATCATGCTTATTTAATTCACACGATATCCTGAAATTGATAACTAGGTGGTTCTTCACAAGATTTAATTTCATGACATTGATCCAATGGTAAATTTTTAAATTCCACTTAATTTTATGTTTATACTATGTTTTTTGTACCCTTAGTTTTTATAGTATAATATTCAAGAATCTTGGTATGCGAACCCCACACAATCATCGTCAATTTCCCAAAACGTTTTAGTTACACTAATTTTATGGATGGATCATATGAGTCATGTAGAGAAGAAGGTTTAAAGACTAACAACATAATATATTTTGTAGTTAACTATCATAATTTACCATTACACCATATGTTGGGGGCTCAAGTAGTTTCATTAACTGGGAAGCATAAAATTAAATTTTGAGGTCAAAAGAAATGGTCAAATAATATGAATATTATAAGAAAATATAGGATCATGGGTGGTTTCTAATAAAAAATGTCATAGTTTAGACATTCTATAGGATGATATAAATTTTGCCTAAGGGATTTTCTAGTTTTATATCTCATCCGAAATAAATATATTTAGAGCCTAATTTATAATGATTATGTATGAAATGAAAGTATCAAATGTATTATATGAATTTATCTGATACATAAAAATATTTTTATCTAATTTTTGGATCAACGTCGATACTTTACTAAGGTTTATTGACTATTTATATGGATTTTTTTCACAATGATTAACTAATTTTTCTTTATTTGTTTTTTTTCTCCACTTTTCTACACTGTGAGCTATTATTTACTATTTTTAATTTTCTGTTAGTCTATTTTATTTATATATATAAAAAGGGTTATATTATTTTTTTATTTATTAGTTGGTTTGTTTTCATGAAATTTGTTTATTATTCTCTGTAGAATAAATGACATGTTTTTTTTGTTGATGTTTGATATGATGTCACATTTCATTGTTTTAACAAGTGAATATTTATTTTTCATTTGATTTTTTAAAAGATTGATAAGATATAATAGATAGATTTTATATTATCAATTTAGTATGTTGAAGAAAAAGATGAAACTCCTTGGTTAATTGGTTATACATATCTAGTATTTTAATTAAAAGAGGAGGTTTCATGGGATATCATAGAATGAGTCAGATTAATAATTTTCTATGCTTAATATGGAATATAAATTCATGATTTTATTGAAATATATATTTCTTTTATTAAAAAAATGAATTTGTCTGACTCTAACATAATATGGGGTAATTTTCCGGTATTTTAACTTATCAATATGTTATTAAAATTTAACGACATTACATAATTTTAAAAAATAAAATTGAATTTGATGTCCTTATTTTTTGTTTATTTTGTTATTTTTATATTTAGTGCACATGTTGTGTTTTTTGTTCCTTTTATTAAATGTTTCTGTTGTATTATATGAAATTAATGATAGATGTTCATGGGGGGTAAGACTTATGATCCATGACACTCATCAAAGGCTAGTCAGGATGAATTATAGTTTATTTTTTATATATTTGGTAGACATTCTCTTAGATTATACTATAAATGTTTCTTATTTCTTTCATTTGGTTTGATTTCTTTCTTGTTTCTTGTTTTAGTTACATTGATGGTGATTTTATTCATTCCATGTAGGTTTATACCAGGTATAGAGATGGTGGAGGTTGGATAGTGATTGAAGTGGTGGAGTGTTGGAGGTGGTGGGTTGAGGGCTGATGCATGTTGGACATATGACATTATTTGTATATTAATGATAACAAAATGTGTAATGGATAATTTTAGAATACTTTTGATATAAATTTAATTATATATATATATATATTTGTGTCATATATGTTATTGTTGTATATTTTTCTTAAATACACTGTGTTTTTAAATTTAATTACATTTAATTAAATTAAATTTTATTAATTATGTTTTTTTAGTTTTGATAAAGTTTAACCATCCATTTTTAATCAAAACAACCACCAAACAAATTAGGAGGAGTTTCATTTCAATTAAAACTATATCCAAATGGGGAAATTTCTTTTCTATAAACTACTTCTAAATATGATTAAATCACTAAAAATAAGTTCCCAACAGTAACATATATCGATTTTAGTTTACCATCACTAAATGGTTTAATGGTGGTTTAAAATACCACTAAACATTTAAAAAAGTAACTATATAATGATTTTTCTATAGTGCAACTAGATTACTAAGTAGTTTTTTGATAATATAAATATAATTTGGACTTTAAAATCTAATAAAAATTCCATTCATTTATAATTCATTGAAAATGATATGCAACCGCATAATCTTAAAAATTATTTCGGATGATTGTTTGTAATTTTCTCTTGAACACGTGTGGAGGAGAAAACAAAGCTTTTTAGTTTTCATTAGGTTTAATGTAACTCAGGCATTTTGATTCAAAATCCATTTTATCTAGAATCCATTTAAAATGAAATTTATAGACGTGAACTAAAATTTTAGATATTTCTATGACTCATATGATCTGATACTTTTTTTTTAATTGTGAGAATCAAATTTTTTTGTTATAGTAATTTTAACATGATTGAATATGTTTATTATGGAAAGTATACTTCTAACTATGTATTTTCCTTTAAATAGGGAGTTATGACATCACATTTTATATTTTAGATAAATTTTTCATCGATTACAAGTTATGCTAATGTTATTAATGCAATTGTACCCTGTAAAAAGTTTCATTCGGTAAAAAACATTATAGGTGGATATTATTTTAATTAGAAAAAGATTGCTTTGATTAATAGAAATCAAAATTTTATTCCAATGTAAAAATCATATTTTTCATGGTATATTGATGCACATCAATATTTAATGTCCCTTAAATATGAAATGTCTTAGATTAAAAATAATAGAATCTTTGAAAGACTTATATTTATTATTATATTTCAAATATTTAGACTGTGATATAATTGAATTGAAAAAATGATAATTTTCGGATAATGGACAATTTGATTATTGTACCCACTCGTGTTGAATGGATAATTTTATGATCAACCTTCTAAAGTGATGGACTAGTTTTTTTAAGAACATTATAATTTTTTGAAACTATAAATGGATTTTATCAAGAGTTTGACTGATATTTTGACTATTTTGATGAATAATATTTTGGGCCATGATCTTGATAATTTCATGATAATTTGGTCAAAAAATATACACTTTCAAATAAACATTATATGATTTTTTATTAAACATAATTTAATTTGGAATGGTTGGCTTAATGAAGTGTCAGTGTGAAATTTTAATAAGTTAAAACTACTTATAAAAGTAAAAAACTAAACTCTAATTTGGGGAACTATTCCTCCATGATTTTGAGAGAGCATATCTTATCTCTTAAATTTCATAGAGATAAAGAGAGCTTTTGAGCACCCAAATCCGATAACACCTTCCCGGGTCCAAGAAACAATGCTTACACAGTCACGTTTAAGTCTAAATAGCCTTTGATTCTCCGTGCAAGAACCCAAATTTAGATTTTCAAAGACCGATAAAGAATTTGAAGGATGCTAGGATGATCTATAAAGTACTGTCTTTGGTTCCTTGACAATCTCTCCCAGTGAGAAAAATATAAATTCGATCAAAAAATATATTAATATAGTTTCAATCCCTTTGTCTTCCCCCTCCCTTCCACCCCCTCTATATATAGATATGCAAAGATTATTTAAAAAACACTAAAAAATTAAATAGTTTTATATTTTGGTCAATATTATTTATTCTATGATCTAGATGATTTCACAATAATTTGGTCAATAAATAGAAATGTTCAAACCCACAAGATATTATTTTTATGATAAACCATTTACCATATTATTAATGGATACCTCAATGCCACATTTGGTATCATTATGGACTAGTCTGATAGTGATGGGGGGTTTTGAAAGTGATAAGGGACTATGAAAGCCTAACACCAATGATATGTGTGAGGAACTAGTGGTATCATCTTCCAAGAATGAGTAGAGTAGGGATTAAATAATTTTTAGTATCTATTCTTATCAGTTTAATATTTGATACGTGGAAAAATGGGTCACTCGATATTAAATTAATTTTTCATTGTGGGTTTCGGTTGGTTGCTTGCTTCCACTATTTCCATGCATCATCTACTCGTCATATTTTTGATGCACTAATACAATGTCCCAGTGCAAAAACCACCGAGTCCAACAATTTATTTCACACATCCCCCCTCTCATTGATTTGCTTCATTTTTGTAAGGAAAAGTTGAATATTTTTCTACATTTCACTACTATAGAAATTAATATAAATTCTAATTGTTTTAATTATGGGTAATTATGAAAAATAATTTTTTCTGGGTAAATTACTTTTATTAAAATAAATTTTTAAAAGTGATGAGGGATGAAGGAGAACGCCCAAAGTCATACCGTTTTGGACCTTTTTTCTGAATTGTAGTGATTACAAGTACAGTTCATGTTTCACATAGAGGAACAATCAATCTCCCAAATGGGTGGCACTCATACTAGTTATATTAGTTATTTAATGGTATTTTTTGGATATATTCTACATGTTCCTCAAGACTCTTCCATGAACCAAAATGTTTTCAATAACCACCTGTTATGTGTTTTTTCATGTAAAAGATTTTTCAAGTTCTCTATAACTCCAAAACTGAATGGTATTGTGTATTTAAATGTTGTATTTTTTAAGAAAAAACAATTAATTATATGGTGGTTGATTTTGGGATGTTACAATTGATATTAATGTAGAGTTTAGATAACTTTAAATATTTTGATGATATTGGTTGAGCATAATTTAAGAGTTGTAGATACCTATATAAGTTAATAAGTTTAACGGTGATCATAAATTACAAGGCATATATACCCTTTCTAGGTCCTATATGATTTTAAAATTATAATTAATATATTTAAATAAAATATATAGTTATTTTATTTATAATTACATATATTTATATATTTTATAAAAAATTAAATAATTATATAAATAGTCCAACACGGTGTAGGCCATGATGTATAATTATATAAATATATTTATAATTATATTGAAATATCCATAAATTTATTTATTTATAATAATAATTATATGATTATTTATTTAAATAATTATAAAATTACAATAAATACCTTTCATGCAGCCACTCTCTTTGATCTTCTTTCGCGCTGCCGCTCTCACCACCACCCCTCTCGATCTTCATCGACTTCTCGGATGAATTGATTATCTCAAAATCTAGGGTATGTGGTGAATCCCAACACCTAGTCACACCCCTAAACCAAATCACAAAGCATCAATAAAATTTTGTGAATTTAAAAATTTACCAATAAAATTATGAGAATATAAACATTAACCAATAAAATTAATGAAGAAAATATTTTAAATTTAAATTGTTATACGTAAATGATATTTTATTTGCTATTGTTTTCAAAAATGATTGAAATATATGAAAGATTTAAAAAAATCAAATAAATATTATTTTAATCAAAAATAGATATGTTACCCAATACATACACAACTAGGGAAATTAGTCAAAAAAATATGATCATATAAAATATTATATGGATATTTTTATAGTTTGGATAAAGATAATGTCATGTAAAGAAAATTCAAATTAAAAAGATTTTATAATATTTAAAAATATAAGGAACATGGTGTAGCCTGAGATAAGAAGATCATGAACTATATTTTATAGAAAAATCATGAAAGTGGTATTTTATGACAAATTATATTGTAATTGATAATATCTCATGACATGAGGAGATAAGGGTTGTGCACCCATTCCCTGCTTGTTATTTATGTTCTACAAGAAATTCAAAAATCATATACTTAACCCTCATGAAATATATATTTATAGGAATTTCATCATTTTTTGTTCTGTAAAAGGATAACCACATTGATTTAGTGATTATTTTCTATGATTCTTGGGTCATCTTCATCAATCCATTCATGACACAAATTTCCCTAGATCATGTCCTAATAATCATTCATCATTTCTTTCATGGAATAGTGTTTTCACCATTCTTTATCATATTTTTTCACTAAAAATTATTATTTGAACATAGATGAATTGTTTCATGATACCCAGTCATCTTTTTTTTGCCTGCAAGAGCTCAGAGATTCAAGAACATAGATTTTAGTTGCATGACAGTCATTTGAGATAAAAACTCCTATGGTGATTTAATCTCTCAAAAGTGTATTATTAATATGATAGGGTTCATAATGAGTTAATCTTATGTGAATATATATATTTAATAGAACATAGCTTAATATAATGAAATTTATTCACAGAAGAGTGTAGATTTAATCTAACACAAGCGAGGTTTTAATCTAACATAGGCTGCTTCCTAATAGAAATAATCCAACATGAGCATTGATTTAATTTGACATGGCTTAGTTGATCAGACATGAAATATTTTTAATCCTATGCGAGATCTCTTATCTTATACGCATTCCTAGCCCTTTCCTTCTGAAATTTTTCTCTAAGAATTTTCCTTCTCCTCATCTTATTGATCTTTATCAATATTTAATGCTTGGTTAACCCGTTGTTTTAAATTAAATTTCGTTTTATGTGTTAAATTAAATAACTGATATTGGGGGTTGGAAGGTCATTCATTAGGGGGTTTTATGATAATATTTATGGTTAATTTCATTTACCACACATGATATTGGATTCAACTGGTGGCTTACTTCCATTGTATCCATGCGCGATACTGCTATAATGGAATGGTGCACCCACCAATGATTCCAACACGTTTTCATCCTCTATAACTCCTTCTGAACATCGAAGAAGCACACACCAACCAAAAAAACGTGAAATATAAAATACAAGAATAATTAAAAATCAATATTGACATGGTTTGGACTTGCGTCCAATATACACGAGCAAAAAAAATCACTTATTTTCATTCATCAAAGAGAAACATCTAATTACAAGGAAAAATACATCATATTAGACAAACTAAAGACATCTCACCAACGCCAAATTTTGAAATGATTCTTCTTCTGCTTCCACTCTTTATGGTCTCCATCCATACAGACCTCAAGCTTTACCATTGATACTTCACCTCATGCACTTCTGTTTGGCCAGGTTGGATTCCTTAAAAGGGATGCCACCTTAGCATTTTTCAGCCATTGTGAGTGCCACTCTATTGTACACTGTATAGGTGAATCAATCACCATCTTATAGAGGACCTTGACTAGTCACCTATAAATTATCACCATTCAAAATGTGGGAGCCTCCATATATTGACATTGGTGACTTCTAATTGCCTATAATAATCATTGCCTCAACTGCCAACTTCTTGTTGACTATGCATGTCACCTTCTAATATTTCCACTGATGATATTTCACCACATATCTTTCTGGATTGCATCCAGTGTTCCATATTTAGTGTCTTCTCATTATAGAAACTTTTGTACAACGTTCACCCGAATACTCTCGAACTTCCATTCAACATTAGGAAGCTTCCCCTTTCAGTTATTTCATTACATTCTTCTATAACATGATTTAATTTCTCAAAGCTCCCTCCAGTAGCTACCCCTTCCACTTAAATATAATTTGGCTAGAAATGGAGATTTGGTTAAAATTGAAATAAGAAAATGAATTGAAATCATTGAATAGGAATGATAATTCAAACAATAGTGAAGCATGTCATTTTATTTTTATTTATCTTGTATATTTAGGTCTAGGCAAGAAAATATTCTTTTTTAAAAAATAAAAAAAATGAATTGTCTTAGAGTGTCATAGTTCATGTTTGGGGGAGTGATGCGAGCTGAAAAGTTAAAAAAAAGCAATATTACATTTAATATGAAACCATTATTAATTTAAAAACTAGAAAATTTTTATGATTCTGTGACTTTTTTAGATCCATGACTTCATTAAAAACTGTATTAAATATCTATTTTTAATTTTTTATTCATTTTTTATTTTTTCAAAATCAATACATTGATTTTTTTATTCTTGAAATTTAATTTTTAAATGATATCAATTTTGTTTAAAAATAGATTTGATCGATTTTGAATCAGCTGGGAAAAACTCATTTTTTTAATTTTAAAATATGATCATTTTTTTAAATTTTGAAATTAATTTATAAATTAAATTGTAAAATGGATTGAATATGGATTTTTGAATAATTTATCAATTTTTAATTAATGGATATCCATAAATTTCCTTTTTTAGAAATTTGAGATGATGTTACTAATTTTTAATTTCTAATATGCAATTAATTTTTATGTAGATTTAATTTTGAAATTATTTATTCTTTGGAATCCATATTGGAAGTAAATGAAAATTTTAATTATTATAATTTTAAATTAAATATTGTGAAATCCATATTCCTTGTGGTTTTATTTGTTATGTCAATTGAAAATTTCTAAATCCTGACTATTTTATTCATTTTTTAATTAAATGAAATCATTCATAGTTGTAACACCCCTAAATATTAAAGGGTTAAATGACTAAATGATATGGATCAAGTCAACAAGGTGCATCTTTATTTTTAGGAGCCTGCCTAATTCGAACTCCATAGTTGAGTGTTCCTGGCCTAATGTAATGATTAGGATGGGTGACCTTTAGGGATGTTTCTGAGGGTGTGTGTAAGTTAGAACAAAGCACAATAGAAAAGACATGTGTTGGCATGTGGGGACCATCATTAATCAGATGACCCGATCGGGCACGTGGGTGGGCCCAGGGTGGGGACCACATGTTTTTGGGGTAATTGGTCGTACCTGACGGTCCAGGTCTCAACAACCATATTAAGTCATGATGTCTATGCTACCATGGGGCCCACTTGTCACATCTGGTATCAAAGGAGGAACCCAACCTGAAGTGTGGTACACTGCCTGGTTTGAGATGCAGGGCTAACAACGGAGACATTGTGATTTAAAGGGGGGGGGGGGTTGAATGTGTAACACCCCATAATGTTAAAGGGTCAAATGAATAAATGATATGACTCATTCCAACAAGGTGCACATTTTTTCCGCAGCCTACCTGATTAGAACTCCATAGTTAAGCATGATTGGCCTGGAGTAGTGATCAGGATGGATGACCATATGGGATGTTTTCCAAGATGTGTGAGAATGAGGAAATTTCACACTAAAAAGGACATGTGTTGGAATGTGGAGACTATCATTTGTCAGATGACTCGTTCAGGCACGTGGGTGGTCCCTAGGGTGGGGACTACGTGTCTGCGGGGCAACTGGTGGTACCTGGCGAGCCAGGACCCAAAATACATATTAAGGAAGGGTGTTTGTACTATCAACAGGGCCTAGTTGTCACATTTGGTATCAGAGGAGGAACACAACCTTATGTGTGGTGCACTGTCTGGGTTGAGATGTAGGGCCCACAATAGGGCATTGTGCTCTAAAGGGGGGTGAATGTGACACCCCATATTGTTACAATCTTAAATGGCTAAATGATATGACTCATGTCCACAAGGTGTGCCTTCTTTTTCAGTAGTATATATGATTAGAACTCCACAGTTAAACATGCTTGTCCTAGAGTAGTGACTAGGATGGGTGACCTTTTGGGAAGCTTTTTATGGTGTGTGCGAGTGAGGAAAAAGCACACTATAAAGGACATGTGTTGTCCTATGGGGACTATCATTAGTTAGATGAGATGTTTAGGCATGTGGGTGGGTCCCATGGTGGGGACCACTTTTCTGTTGGGCAACTGGTGGTACTTAGCGGGCTAGGACCCGACGACCATATTAAGGCAGAGTGTTTTTGCTGCCAGTGGGGCGTAGTTGTCACAATAGTGGACCATGAACACGGTGCACATTTAATTTCGAGAGCCTACTTCATTAGAACTCACATGTTATGCGTATTTGACCTTGATTAGTGATCAAGAAGGGTGAACTTATAGAAATTTTACTAGGGTGTGTGTGGGGTGTATGTACTATCAGTAGGCCCAGTTGTCAAAACAATGGACCGTGATCAAGGTTCACCTTCTTTTCCGGGAGCCTAGCTAATTAAAACTCCACAGTTAAGAATGCTTGGCATAGAGTAATTATCAAGATGGGTGAAATTATGAGATATTTCCTAGTGTGTGTGCGAGTGGGGAAAAATCACATTGGAAAGGACATGTATAGGCCTATGGGTACTGTCATTAGTCAGATGACCTGTTTGGGAACATGGGTAGGCCCCAAGGTGGGGACCATGAGTCTCTAGGGAATCTGGTGGTACCTAGAAAGCTAGGACCTGATGACCATGTTAAGGTAGAATGTATGTACTGTCAGTGGGGCCCAGTTGTCACAACAGTGGACCATGAACATGGTTCACCTTTCATTTTGGGAGCCCACCTAATTAGAAATCCACTGTTATGCATTCTTGGCCTAGAGCGATGATCAAGACGGGTGACCTTCTGGGGAGTTTCCCAAGGTGTGTGCGAGTGAGGAAAAGTCACACTAGAAAGGAAATGTGTTAGCCTGTGGGGACCTATTCGGGCACGTGGGTGGGCCCTAGGGTGGGGACCACGTGTCTACGGGGAAACTGGTGGTACCTAGACAAGATTCGACAACCATATTAAGGCTGGGTGTCTTTTCAGTAAGTGGTGCCAAGTTGTCACAACCGTGGACCGTGAATCTGGCTACCACAAAAAAAAGTCTTACAAATGCATGGATCAATCAAAACCTTTAGAAATTCTTCCTATGTCTATTTTTAATCGACCATAACATCACACTTCTTATTGGAAAATGATTGTATCAATCGTTCCCTTACCCTATGAAATCAACCATACGTACTACATATAGAAAAAAATTTCCAAAGGCTTTCAACCTCGATCTCTATTTCAATTGACTATGGCTACCCATTCTAATCTAGCATTCCATGTGTGGGTTCAACCATGTGCTCAACACTAATTGATAAGAACTCGATCACCTAAAATTAAAAGAAGATTAGATTAAATTGAGTTTTCAAAAATAAAATGAGACCATGGTAGTATTTTTTTGGTGAAGGATTTCCAAAGAAATTGAACCATAGATATGTAATGAAGTTCTCAAGATGTCAAATATAATGATATCCATGCTGTCCTATTCTGACTGGTGAAGATGATCCCCATGATCATCAAAACACCAAATCAGGGTGTCAATATGAGCATACAAAAAGATAAAACCAAGATCATTTAGATGGAAAATGATGAATATGATGAAGAAGATAATGAAGAACCATGATTAGTTAATCTATGTCAGATCAGACTGAAGAAACAGACCCTGGATCTTAATGCCACCTGAATGGAGGATGAATGATATTCAAAGTTAACAAATTGAGTTCCTCTGAACTAGAAAAGGTAAAATAAATGGGGGTGGGTGCTTGAGACCATCTAGATGAATGATGATACATCATGTTTGATAAAACTCAAGAGTTTGTTGAGCTTGATAAGGAACTAGTCTCGATCTATGGTAGCTCATAAGGTGGACTGATCAACCGATGGATGATAATTTCAAACTCTAATGGATCATTCATTCATGCTATTTATGATTTAATTTTCCGAAATATTGTGTTTTTTAAAGCATTTGAAGATGATGGCACATCATTATTCCCCACAATTGTCATTATGATAATAAAGAACAATGCACTGAAAATGCTTGATATAATTCCTCTATGAACCATAACATTGTATTCTACATGTCCCTTGTAGAAACCGTGGGGCACCATAATTTCACCAGCCAATATATAGTCTTCATTGTCATCCCCACAGGACTAGTGTAGTAGTAGTTCCATGCCTTGTAGATCGCACCATAGCCAGCCTCACAAACCAAAATCTGATTCATAAGCTTTTTACGAATCCAACATCACTATGCCAACTAGTATTCACCCCAATCAAAGAACGATATTCCAGTACTCAGTGTTGTGGTTTTTTGGTCAAAGAAGATATGTGGACCATATTTTTTCCCAATCCCCCAACCAAAATGATAAGGAACCATGTATTCACGTGGAATAAGGAAAATTAAAAGTTGAAAAAAAAGATAGATGAAGAATATCAAATATCAATCAAATATCTTAGATTTGGAAGAATATAATGTGTCACATCTAAGCATATTCAAACTTAAGGAAAATCCAATCTAAAATGCAGATAAAACCACTAAGTGCAAATAAACCACAATTGATATCCAAGATAATCCAATCCCACTTCTGATATTTTACGGCCCACCTGAAGTGAAATCTCAGTCTCAATATAGACAACACTTAAGACCAGTCCAATTCCACTAAAAATACAAATCAGTTGCTAGTATATACATCTTATCCTTTCTCCATGAAAACTTTGACATCCAGTAAATATATATAGTATAAAATCATTTCTATTCAATCCATCATGAAGGATTATAGAGTTTGATCGAGGAGGAATTGTCTTTATAGAAAAGATTCAATGTATGATAAATTGGAGAAATATTAACCATCAAGTTGTACACATGACAAAAATCTGGAGAGAAGGAATTGTGCTCATAATTCGAGGAATTATTCATAATTTCTAGTTTATTTAAAACAGAATCTCTCTATAATCACACAGTTAGAGATGGAAGATGGAAGACATGAGATAATTTCTTTATTGACGACCAACCATTCACTTTAAGACTAATGTAGCTTCCATATTCATCAAAATAGAGTTGCTGCCACATATTCTTCACTTATTATTTTAATTTATTTTTATTTATCGGTAATTCATCGATGATGGAACTCTATGCCAATTGTAGTAGAGATGAGGAGATTCTCCCAACATCTCTATAAATGAATTCAATGTTCTAAAAAATTTCACTTCTCTTGAGCATGTTTTATTTATTTGAATGTGTTTAGGTTTTAGAAGATTTCCTTCCTCTAATGAATTTTAAATTTGCCTTCTATCTAATTTTAGAGTCCACACAAAGTCCACTAGGACTCACTCCACAACATTCAATAGAGAGTAATGGGTGAATAGGATAGTGATTGGAGATATCATGTCCTTAGGTGAGGTGAGTGTTGGGTTTATAGTGATCATTATAACCCCATACTCAGGTAGATTAATCCATGATAACTTAATCCATGTGAATTTTCACTCGATTAGAAATGTAATAGGAGAGACATAAAATAAAATTTTAATTTTATTGTCTAGGTAAGGGGAATATGTGAGGTTAGGAAACTATCTAAAAATACAAATTTAAGAAAAAAACACCATTTTTACCAATAATTTTTATTAGTTAAATTAAAATCTATTTTTATTCCATTATCATTTTTACACATTGAACTTAAAAAATTATATAAAAACACAGTCATAACATTTTCCTCTCCAAGATACAATCTAAGACCACTATAACTGCATTTATTTGGGTTTAAAAATTGTTTTATAGAGGGAACCATGCCAAACATTCGTTAGACCTAGTGATGCTACCAGGGAGGCTAGTATTTGTGTTTAAATTCTATTTTCAAATGAGATCAACAGATGGACCAATCCAATTCATCTCACCTCATTGGTTTTGATCCATAGTTTGAATGATATGTTATGGAAATACAAATATCCTTACAAATCATAAAAATCCAGGGAAGGGAATTTGATACCGTTACATTGAAAAGTTACACACCCTCAACTTCTAATTCAACCAGAGTGACTTTAGGGAGTCAGAACAGAGAAAAAAAGATGGAACAATTGAATTTGAATTTGATAAACTTTATGCACCTAATTTTATCAACGAAAATTTGATTAATGTACCTAGTAAAAAACAAGAATTTACACTGAGTACTAGTATATTCCAAATCCTACCAATGATTAATGGAATGGAAAGAGAGTTCCCTAACCTATATCTAATATAATTTTTTAATTTTTAATGTAATTTCAATTTTTGAGGAGTATCAGAGAATCAAGTTAGCTTAAAGTTTTTCATTTCCCCCTTGAAAGAGAAGCTCTAGAATAGATCTATAACCTCGATACTTTGGATGTTACAACATGGGATGTTCTATAGAATAAATTCTTCCATAAGTACTTCCCTTCTTAAAGGAGAACTAAGATAAGGAAAGAAATATATGTGATCAAAAAACTAGGTGGAAAAAATCTCTATGATTTTTTGGAGATATTCAAGAAATTGAAAACCTCCTTCCCACATTAGTCTTTAAAATATAACTATTTTATGGTATTATTTTACCAATGTTTAATTGAAAATGACATAAATCTAATAGATTCTTCCTCTTAGGGGGCATTATAAGGCAAATATCCTGCTGGTGCAGGATATTTATTTGAGAGGATATCCTAAAACTCTCAAAAAGTTGGTACAAGATATACAACAATATGACTATATGAAGTATAAAGTTATAATTCCAATTTACAAGAAAATAAAATGGAATAAATAGCCTCTCTTGTTAGAAATTTAGCTTTGAAATACATAAAGGAAACATCATCTCTAACATCTCTAAGGGTCTCTCATATTTAATGCTCTCAATAATCCTACATTGATCGATGCCACAAAACTCAAGGATCTGAATGTTTTGATTCCATATACTTGAGGTAGTTCCAACAACAACCATAAAACAATAAAGGATGCAAGGATTATTCCAATACTCAGGTTGGAGCTGGGAACGAATAATAGAAAATAACACCTTTCCAAAAAGGTTTTCAACTATCCTTTTAAAATAAACCTTTTAAAAGATGAAACTTTTATCCCTGTACAAGCTACCACTAGGATAATAATAAAGATACTCTCTTGAAATAACTACTCATTTTTTTGGAATCTCACACCACTTAGAAAACCACCGTCAATTCTCATGGATCAATACTAATGGGGATAAAAGGATAGTACAATTAGATATTGACTACCATAAATGACATGAAGAATAAAGGATCAGATAATATTCTTACCAAATCCATTCTTAATCTGTAGTATAATTTTAATTATATTTCATTAAGGAGGGGCAAGGAGCTAGGAATAAATAAAGAATCACTATCCCAAGAGGGAGATGGAAGTGAATATCCCATTACAAATTATGAATCATCCCTAAAAAATAAGTTTAATCACTTGTGGAAACACCCTTTATGATGAAAGGAAAAGGGAAATCCAAAAGGGGGGAATCAAATAATCCCAAACCACTCATCCCTAAAAGGGTTAAAACACCTAAGAAAACCAGTGAAGACACACTACAATAAAATACTTTTGAGATTTTCAAGAATGTAGAGATCAATATCCCATTGCTAGGAAGAATCCACCAACTTATAAGGTATGAAAAAATCATCAAAGACTTGAGAAAAATGAGAATAAGATTGAAGGTTAATGAAAATTTAAGTCTATATTAAAATGTTTCTGCACTTATCAACCCACAAATAGCCTAAAAATTTAAAAAAGAAAGAATTGTTTTCTATCCACCACATTACTAGTTATCTAATATTTTCCAATGCAATATGTGATTTAAGAGAATAAATTATAATAATTCCTTACTCAATTTATTCATATATGGAGATAAGAGAACTCAAACCCACTCGTGTAGTTGTTCAGCTTTATAAAAAATTATTATCTTCCCAATAGATGTTCTATACGATGTTACAGTATGTGAAGAGGGGTTTTTTTGACCCATGTTGAATTCTAAATTCTAAACATAGAGGATGAAAAAGTTAAAGATAAATATATCATAATTATAGGCAGGGCATTTCTCATTGCTACTAAAACCACAATAAATGTCAATAAAGGAAACTTTTAAATGAATTTTTATTAACAAATAATGAATTAAAATAAATCCTTTATTGAATGAAATACTCACATGAATAGAAATATGTTTTTATATTAATTTTTTTAATTTCCTTATTTTTATAAAGAGAATGTTATCATGGCTCAACTGAATAAGGATTGAGACACAACAACCCCAAGTACGCCTTCATAGGCTAGGGGTGGGAACAAGCACCAAAATAAATATCCTAAGTGGGAGGCCTTTGAATAATGTAGCTATACATACGCACCCGACCATCTCAATACAGATGTGTAGAGGAATAATAAAATAAAAGATGAAATAACTAGAATATAAACCATGAATTTAGAACCTATAGGATGTATAGAAGTAAGAAAGTGAAAACTAAAATTTTAAAGAAAAAAAATACACGCCCAAACATAAAGATTTCCAAACCTGAAAAAACTAGAAATTAATGTTCTGAGGGAGCCCAAATCCTAATCTCCAAGACCTAACCACCATACACGGTATGATGAACCATACATCCCTATGCTCCTCTATAGTCACCGATAGCGTGCCTTTCATTTTCATAATAAATTACATGTGTGGGAAAGTCATATATAGGGGTGAGTGTATATATACCCAGTAAGATTACCCATAATATAATGGGGGGGGGGGTAATAAGATACTTGATAGGAATAAATAGGAAAACATCTCAACCCAAAGAAAGATAATACAAATCCATCAACATGGATATATATATATATATATATATATGTTAAAACCAAAGAAACACAAATGAGAGAGAAGGTATCTTCATCTCACATCCTATCCCATGAAATAGTTCCATCAATTGAAAAAGTCCATCGTCAATTCCCATTATATTAGGTGTCTTCCCATCAGAAACATCCATGTCAGGCCAAACTTGTCTGCTATTACACACAGTTGAGGGACACAATCTCTAGGTAGAGGACCCATAACTCGGTAAAATAGGATGGTTCCACTAATTAGATAGCTAGAGGACCCAGTCCATATAATGACAAGCGGGTTACACAAAAGTAATATGTAGAGGACCCATACCTAGATCGGATGGAGTTTTCCACTCCAATAATCAGTAAAGGACCCATCCCCATCCTAGCTAGAGGATTCCACTATAGTAGTCGAGGAACCATTCCACGAATCTGTATGAGGGTTCCACTCAGTTAGTAGATAAGGAACTATACTCTTCCTAGCAATAGGGTTCCACTCTCATAGTTGAGGACCCTTTCCCTGACTTTGTAGGAGGGTGGTTCATGGTGGATAGCTAGAGGATCCTTTCCGAGCCCAGATAAAGAGTGTCACATTAATAGTTGATCGATGACCCATGCCCAAACCAGCATCAGGGTTCCACATGAATACTAGGTAGATAACTCACACCCTTTTCTTTAGGAGGGTTATATTCTATAATAGTAAGAGGACCCATGCTCTATTCCAGTAGGAGGGTGCCACTCTAATTCCTCTGGCGATACTACCTGATCATTGTTGTCAATGAGTGTGTCCTAAAAAAGTTTCATGCCTAGAACAAATTGAATAATACCTCAAAATCCACTATAGATGCCACCAACACATTTTATTTGAAAATACACTTATAATAGACTAATATTAAGCTCCAATATGATTCAAAACAACGGAAATATGAGCGGTTTATGTTTCTTTAGATTGAAAGAAGGGGTACATGGCATGTAAGGGGACCCACATGACATGTTTTATAACTCCATTTCCTATTCGTGTCTTTATCGGTACATGAATCACTTCCCATGTATCAATGCATGACATGTAGGTGGACAATATGGCATGCCTCACCCACCTTGTCCATGCCTGTGCTTTTTTACCATGTTCCTGTATACTGCATGTGTCTGTGTACTTCGAAAAATGGAGTGTTCCTATTCATTTTCAGGTCCATGTACTCTTGAAGTACATGTTGGGCCACCAGAACATAGTCATAAAGCATGTTGGGGTTCCAAATGGCATGTGATGCCTATAATTCTGTAGAACCCTTGTCGATAAAGCTAAGTCCCTACACACCATGTGTTCTTCAGACTACGTGACATGTAGTCACATTTTTCATAAAATCTCTAGAATTAATCTGGTGTTCCAGATTTGACATCAACACCTCATATCTCACATCTAAGCCTCTTGAAATCGATGGTAAAGCCATTTTTCTTCATTTTTAGTAGTTCTTTTTTCCGAAATCAGATACCAATTTATCTTGGTGATTCATTGTATGAACCACGTGCCTCCCGTTGCACTAAGGTTGTAATAGATTCTAGATCCATGAAACCAAAACCCATTATACCATTATTTATCCCAAATTACATCATGGATCAGAGATCCATTTGTCACAGACAAAATTTTCATGAATCCATGGGTCTGATCGGGCTCAATCCCACCAAGCAATGTCGAATCTCCACCCCATGGTCCAATGATGAATAAGGTGGAGAATTTGTGAGAGAAAGGCACAAGAGAAAAGTTTTAAAAAAAATTGGAGAAGTTTTCTTGGACAACGAATACAATTGGTATGATTCAAGGTGAAAAAATAATTAACAATGAATCAAACCAGTACATATTCACATGGCAAGGCTCAATTAGCATAGATCGAATTAGAAGAATCGTTCATGATAAAAAAATTTAATTAATTATGGAATAAAAAATGAATTAATGATTCATGTCTAGATTTATATCATTAATCAAGGAAGAACACACATTCTAATGAAGAAGAGGAATTTTTGCATCCACTGCATCTCGATCTTCCCCGATCTAGAGTTCTCTCATCGTCATATTTCAATTCAACAATAGAGGAGATTAAGAATGTCTCTTAATGGTTATAAGCATATGTGTCTATACCTATGTAAATTTCCAAAATTTTGTATTTATATTCAATTTTTAATAGGGTATTCAAATTAAATAAATAAATTTAATTATTTATTAAACTCAACACTCTCTCCTAGAGTTACTTTAATCAGAACACACCATGATGACCTATTTTAGGTTTTTACAAGAGTTAAAATTGTGTTTTGGACTCAACCATGGTCTCAGATTTACATTTTTAGGTTTCATTTAAGAGTTATCCCATTTCCTTTAATAATCAGTGCATGCATAATATAAAATATATTTAATATCCTTACAAAATAAATTCCAGGAACAAGGGTCTACAGAATCACACACTATCTTAGTGCTTGAATCTGAAAATATATGTATAACTATTAAAATTTATTAAAATGGAAAAAATATGTTCTCTATATAATTCCATATTTCAATATTTTCTTTATCAAAAAGAAAAAAAACTATAGATACGGAGCCTGCATTTGGATCTCCCGCTCCCAAGAGCTATCATGTATGCTCACATAATTCCACAACATAATAACCAAGGGGATGGTATTATCACATAGATCTCTCTCATACAGTTACTCTATTTCCAATGGGTGCTCAACAAAAGTGGATTCATCCAAGATATCTAGCTCAAACCAGTCAGTAATGTGTGTGGGGTCATGAATGTATCACCTCTACTGAAACATGTGGAAGATGTTCTACACCTGCTCGAAATATGGGGGTAGGGAAATTTTGTTAGAAACCTCACCAACCCTGTGCATGATCTTGAATAGACTGATGAACCACAGTGATAACTTTCCACTCGAGTTTAATCACTATAATCCTTATTGTGGGGAGACTCTTATGAAAAAGTGGTCTCCCTAATTAAACTCCAAGGGAAAACAACAACAATTTTTCTAAGATATCTTCGTACTCTAAGTTTTTATCATCTTCTCATGGATGAACTAGACCTTCCTTATCATTCCTTGTACCATATCTGGTCTCATAAGATATGTCCCTACAATCTATATCTAGCACAAGGGTGACCAGTAGGCTCTCCCATATAAGGCCTTGAATGGTTCAATACTGATAGTAGAGTGGTAGCTATTATTGTATTTAAAATATACTAAGAGAAAATGATCCTCCTAGCCCTGTATAAGTTCTAACAGGTAATCCCTTAATATATTCACCAACACCTAGATAGTGTGATTGATCTTCACATCTGTCTGGGGGTGAAAGGTTTTACTCATCATCATCTTGGTCTCAAATTCCTCCTCAAGGCCTCTCTAAAACCATGACATGAATTATATATCACATTTGGAGATAATAGTCAAGGGATCCCCATTAAGAATAACAATCTACCATATATAAATCTACCTTAAACTCTCCAATATACTCTACTCCTAGAAAATAAGAAAGTGTAATGACTTTGTGATCCATTCAAAAATTACCAAGATGGAATTTTGGCCATTCAATGCCTATGGAAGCCCTATCACAATGTCCATGGATATGTCATCCCATTTACACTCTTTTATCTGAAGGGGATGCAAAAAAACCATTCGTAAACTTGTGCTTATCCTTCACCTTTTGACAAGTGAGGCACTGTGAAATGAACTCATCCATGCTCTACCTCATGCCATACTACCAAAATAACCAGTAAATGTCATTGTACATCATTACCACAATGAGATGTAAAAATAAAAGATAAGTGTGTAACTCCACCATCACATCCCCCCCACATCTTGATTGGGACCGCCGCCTATCCTTGAAAAAGGATGTAATGATTCCATTTTTTAGAGAATCTATCAGGTGAATCTATTGAGGATATCTGGTCATGAAAGACCTCATAGTCGATATCTTCCAACTAGTAAACTTTATAACATTGGATGAGGGGAGGAGTAAACACCATTGACTAAATAAAAGATTCACCCTCATGCTTCACATGGGTCAACATGAAGGAAGCTAACTGGTTAGAATCACCCTATACCAAATGAGACTCGGACATCCTACTAAGTGGATCTTATATTATGTTGACCTTAACTAGAAAATAGAATATCTTTAAGTCACAGTCCTTTAGGAAATCAAACCTACACCACTATATCAGGTTAAAGTCTATCTGTGTGAATACATACATGAGAATTTGATAGTTTGAGTAATCCATGAAGCAATCTCCTAGAAGATACTTCCACCACATCTTCGGAGTAATGACTACCACAAGTAGATCGATGTCATGGTTCATGTAGTTATTCTCATGGGGTCTAAAGTGCCTCAAACCATATATGATAACTATATTTATCTACATTAAAAAGTTTTCGAGCCTGGATCATAAGGAATCTCAATACACTTCATACTCTATTCCCTACTTTGGTAGTTTCAAAATTGGATAACTCATCAGTCTCAGTCTCAATTCCTCAAAGGACTTATGTAACTACTTAGTCTAAGAAAAATCCACCTTTTCCACATCATGGTGGTCAAATGGGATACAATCCCAAAAAATCCTACCATAAACCTCTTATAGTACCCACCAAGACTAGAAAACATTTTACCTCTAACATGCTCTAGAGTAGTTCCCTAGAAAACATTACATCAATATTCACTTGGTCCATGGATAAACCATGATTATAAATGAAATTCTATTCTAAATGAACCTCATGAATCGAGAACTTGGGAATTGATATATTTCAATAAAGATGGTGCTCCCAAAGAAAATCTAGAACCATCTTCAAGTGCTATACATGACCCCCCCTCTAACAGAGAGAATATGAGTATGTATTCAATGATGAAATCCCCAAACTGGTCCAAGTAAGGCTATAAACACTGGTTCATGAATTCCATAAAAACATAAAGGGAATTTATCACACTAAAAGGCATAACTATGAAATCATAGTGTTTTTAGCGAAATTGGAATTCCAGCTTCGGAATATCAGTCTCACGAACTTTCGGTTAGTTGTAGATGAACCACAGATCAATTTTATAGAACCATATTGAACCTCATAACTTGTAAAAGAGGTCATTAACCATTGGCAAGGGGTAATTATTATTTAATATTGACTTTTTATTTGATGTTGAAGTTATTATGATTTGGATATATTTTATGTTTAAAAAAAGGATGAATTTATTTGACGATTGTTAAGGTGAAACTATTTTTTGGGAAAAAGGTGGTTATTTTTTGTGGAATATAAGATGATAGGTATATATTACCTGGGGGATTTAATGGTGATGTGGAAACAATATTATTAAATTTATTTTGGGAATAATTTACTATATTTTTGGGAACATTACACGATAATGGTTCTTCTAGAAAATTATTGGTTTGTATGTGTTTATATAACAAAGTGGTTTAATCTATTTTAGGGTTAAATATTGAGTTAATATTTAAGAGAATATATAATTCAGCTACAGATATTATTATTATTGATTTATGTCAAAGTGATTAATCTTGTTTAAGGATAAACATTAATTTAATTTGGTAGAATATGTGATCATTGTTTTTTATGATTTTTTATTTTATAATTTAGTAAGGAATATTACATAGAATGTTTAGTGTTTAGTTATTTTTGGGAATTGAAAATGTTTAAAAGGCTAAAATTTAATGAGCTTAATTAATTATATGTTGGTTTATTCATATTGGGTTTTATCTTTACTCATGTTATTAAATTTGGTATTAATTTATAGAAAGAACCATGTAATCATTGTTAATAAAAGTTTAAATAACTATTTTTTCTCATAATTTTGGTTATTAAAACTTTGATGGGAAGAAAGATTAACTAATATTATTGTAATCATAGTAGTTGATAATTCATATTTTGACTATATTATTTTCAATATATTAATAATAGTTAATCAATATGGTTGGGATAAAATATAACAAAATTTCTCATCCCTCCCAGATGAATTAATTATAATCATTATTGAAAAATCTAGTTCATGTGAACCTATCATTTTTTATAACATATTGATCACTTGAAAACCAATTTTCAATATATCAAATTTCCCTCCTATTATTTAATATAATATAAGGACATTCAATGCTTCCAATAATATTTTGAATTTTCAACATTCACATGTTACTCAACTTAGGAATTACCATAAGAGATTTTATTAGTTTTTTACACTTTCATACATAAGAAAAGATCAGGGGGTTCTTTATACATCTATAATAGTGCATGATCTATAATCATCATATATCTATATTATTTTGAAAATTATTAGAGGTTTTAAAAACATTCAGAACCAATCATGTTTTAAATTACACCGACCATGTTTTAATGTACCCCCATGAGATCATATTTTGATGTACCCTGCAGTATGGATAAGTAGGTGTAAAGGTAAGAGTTTAGAAAAATACAGCACTTTCACTATGTATAGGGGTTTCATGAAGGATATGGGGTTTTTGAAGTAGTTGGTCCTCTTTTAATGTATGTTCAATGAAATGAGGGATCAAAATGGATATGAAAAACAAAATTTCATGAAACGTTGGATTTTTTTGAAAATTGGAGTTTTATGAGGCTTGGCCATCTTACATGAATAGTATTCTCCCTGGATATAAGAATTAGAAACCAGCCTTAAACAATAATCTATATATAGAATGGCTCACACGATGAAATTTTCAAAATATTACCCATGGGGAAATGAGTTATGTCAATTGGAAAAAATATTTGGAGTTTTCTGAATTGAGAATGTGACGTCACAGCTCGACATGTCATCTCCCAAATTATGAATTGAGGGAGGGGGGATCAATAGGCTCAATGGAGGTGAGAGACCTAGTTCTATAAAATATGGAGGAATTCATGAAGTATTAAGACTTTCATGAAAAAAGGTATTCTGTGAACCAGAGTTATGGTTTGTAGAGGTTACTGCCTTACATTCTGTGGAGATGCATGAATTCTACAAACCAGAGTCATGCAATGAAGAAGTTACCAGCTCAAGATCCACATCGATAGGTAATTCCATAAACCGACATTACATACCATGGAGGTTACAACCTATGAATCCTTGTGTCCATACAAAATCTGTGAACTAGAGTTTTGTTGTGTGAATACTACTGCCTTAGGGTCTACGCTGCTTGGGAATAATGCAGACCAGATTTATGCTACATTAAGGTGACCATATTTCATGAAATTTTAATTTTAAAAAAAGATGATTATAATAAAAAATTTTAATTTGGAATGTTTTTGACTTTTTTAAATTCTTTAATATATTCCAAAATTACCCTTACTACCCATTTTCGACAGTCTAACTTAAAACAACCAATAATTATGTTCTTGTAACTTCATTCGAGCCCTAAAACCGGTAAAATCGAATCATGAAAAATTCACAATGCTTGTGGGTTATATTCCTCAGTGTTTTTTCCATTCTTGGACCCTTTTTTGTAGCACAATTTATATTACTTATATAATAATTTTTTTATATAAGTACATTTTTTTTGAGATGGGGTTGTTTTTTTGGAAATTGGTAGAATGATCAGGCTCTTTTGAGAGGGGGTATAATGACAAAAAAACAAGCTCTTTGAATTTTTTGATGTTTGTGATAAATTATACATACCAATGTAATTGTACATACTAATTTTTGGAATATTTATATGTTTTCTATATTTTTTTCTATTATTGTGTTGTGATGTAAATTTAATTCTAATTAAATTCTATATTTATGTTGTAGTGTGCTATAAATTTAATAATTACACTTGTTAAACTTAGCTTTTATCAGTATTATTTCTAGTGCTGATAAAGGTTCCCATTTTCCACACTAAAAATGAAAAATAAAATTCCAAATTTATCATCTCTAAAACAACATTGATAAAGGGACCATGATTCTTTTAGCACTAATGAAATGATATTTTATCAATGCTGATAAAATTCATTGGCATTTGAAAGAACATAAAACATTAGTTCTTTTTCATCACTAATGAATGAAATTTCTATCACTGATAAATCTTGTATCTGAAATAGTGAATAAATGATTCATTGGCTGCAATTGATGTTAAATTAATTAAAGAAATTACACCTTATAAAAAGTATCATTCAATGAAAAATTGTATACATGGAATTTTCAATCACTATGAAATGGATTTTTTTATCTATGATAATCGGAATTTGATTCCTCTATTAAAATCCAATTTTTATGGTATATTTATGCACATAATTTTTCAATATCACTCAATATAAAATTTTATATGTTCTAAAAAATAGATGCTTTGAAACACTTATATTTGTGATTATATTTCAAATAATTAGACTATAATTTAATTGACTTGTAACTATTTGAATTTTTGGATAATCGCTAATTTTATTTTCATTCCCACTCATGTTGAAGGGAGATTTTAAATGTCAGCCTCTTTGAGTGGTGGTTGAAATTTTTTATAGACATTTTATTCTTTAAAAACACTATACAAATTTCAATATGTTTTAAATCATGTCATATCTCGCACACTATATATATATATATTAAATGATGATTAAAAAACATCAAAAATGTCAAGAGTTTGACTAATATTTTCACTGTTTTGATCAATAATAATTTTTCTATGATCATGATGATTTCCAAAAAAATTGGTTCGCAAATAAAAACATTCAAATCTATATGATGCAATTTTATGAGAAACTTAATTCATCTTATTTCTTTGATAAGAACACACGAAATACTTTCAAATGTTATTTTTATCTGATTTCACTTAATTTGTACTAAGAATACTATTTTGATATATTTTATGTCTCTAGAGTCTCTATATTTCAAATTATAATAAGAAAATAACTCATGAGAAATATGATTTAACTTTTAAACATGTTTTTCACATCCCCTTCACAACCTCGAATAAAAAAAATGTTCTTGTTGAATATATAAATAGACATTCTTAGGATCACAATGATAATAAAAACAAAATAGTGACGATTAAGCCAATTATGTTGTCAAAAATTTGAAGACCCATTTTTCAGATACAGTCTACATATTTTTTCATGGAGACTAATGTGAAATTTTTAGTATCATTTGGGACTATATTGACAACAGAAAAGAGTTTTTAATGTTGTGTATATATTATATCAACAATAATCTATAATTTAAGATGATTTTGATGTTTAAAAATACCCTTGTTTTTTCTGATGAAGTATTCTTGGATTAATTATTTGGAATTTATATACGAGTTAAATAAATTTTACATTATGAGAATTACTCTAGAAACACTATTTCAAACCCAATTTTTGGTAAATTAATGTATGGTATTAACCCTACGCTACACTAAGAAGTTAATTCTTGCGTATGGTATTGACCCTACATTACACTGAGAAGTTAATGATTTATTATGGTATAAAGATTATGTTGTGATGAATAGTTTGTGTTCGGATCAAAATCTTTATGTTTGGAGAATATCCAAACGTATGGATCATCAACCTTATGTTGGATTCTGGATTTACTATTCATACCATGTGTGCAGAAAGATTGAATGCATATTAAATAAATGCTACATTTGGGATTTTAATATATCAAGGAAAACCATATAGATTATCATCCCTATGATACTTTTATTCCCTAAATTATGTAAAGTTGAATGTATGGTAAAGGAACCCTATACTATTCAAAGGAACTCTATGCTACGCATCTCAACCATACATTGTGTTCTCAGTGGTGAAGTTTTTCAAGTAGTGTTTTCAATCTGAGATTGCTGCAACGATCTAGTCAGAATTAAATATCAATTCAATGATCACTTTGATTGTATCAAAGAACCATATTTATCGGAGAAAATAATTCCTATTTCTATGAGAGGTTATGACTCCACTGGTCGATCGGAATTTTAAATTCGTGGATAAATTAGGATATTCTTTTGGATCTAGAATACCAAAGAATGTTTTCTATTATATATATTCTTTAAGAGTATATCTTTATATATATATATATATATATATATCTGTGTGTGTTTGATAATGTATTTATATATATGACTGTATTATTGAAATTATCTTTTACACTTTTTCTTCAATGAATGATCGATTCAAAGAGATACAAAAATTTGGGGATATACATGTTCAATATTTTACTAGAGTAATATTACTACTACGGTTTAGTTGCTACCTTATTAAATATATTTTTACAATATGGATCGAATCATACTATTTCATTCTTTTAGATATTATTTTTTTTAGAAGAATATCCATCAATTGTTAGTTTCTTGTTGCTACAGTTGTGAATAAAAACCCAAATTGTACAAATCAAACTCTTGATTTATTGGAGTTTCAACTATTCTTAATCAGTTGTGGTGGAGTATCAGTTTCTCAATCGAAGATATGAATTATCAGTTCTCTCTTATAGAACCATAAGGCTTTTTTATTTGAATTATTTTAAAGTTTTCAACTTCATGCACTCAGTTGTAAATTTATGGTCTAGGGATAAGAGGACCATTCCAGTGAAATTTACCAATCTTACAGAGATATAGTGATTTGTATAGTGGGCTAGGGGATCTTTGTGACCTAAACCACTATACAATGGTGTTTTATTTATTTATATTTATCCACTGTATACTTTTATACAAAAGAAAAACACTTCATATCCATACAAATAACAATGGGTGTCAAAATTCTTAATTATGGAAGATTTTTGAAAAATTATAATTCACCCCCCTCTTGTGTTACATTTTATATTTTATCCTGATTATTGGTATCAGAGATGATATTTTGAATAAAATTATAAAAATATAAATGTATAAAATCTATACAAATATGGAAATGGATGATATTATATAATGGCTGTCAAAGGTATGTGCTCCATCATTTAATGGTGAAAAATATTGATGCTGAAAATCTCAAATGATTCTTAATCTAAAATATATTGGATTCAAAGTCTACACAAATATAATTACTATATACGAAATTTCTATGAAACCATAAACAAGGGATGATACAATAAAAGCTGAGTATGATATCAATTCTAAAGCATTGAATTCTATTTTTTGTGGTATTGGACTAGATGAATTCAATCATGTATCAAAATGTAGAACTGCCTATTAGATCAGGAAAAACTACTGTAGTTTCTTATGAAGGAACAAATAATTTCAAAAAAAACGATATATGATACAACCAAGTTAAATATCGACACATTTATAATTTTGGATGGGGAAATCATCACACGGTGAATGGATGGCTTAAAGAAATTGTCTGCAATATTACAGCCATAAGTGAACCCATCAAACAATCAGATCAATATTTTAATGTACTAAGACTGATGACTTTTAAAAGTAATGGAATATCTTCTACCATTTTCCAATAATCAACTGTCAATGATATAATATTGAAACGACTAATTGGAACACTGATCATGTATGGAGTAGAAATTCAGTCTGAAGCTTAAGATCATAAAATTATATCAATGAAAGAAAAGACTACTCTGAACGTGAAATCTCATAAGAATAGAAGAAGAATAATGTAATAAGTCAAAGAAGATAAAAATTCACATTCCTTATATTCTGAAATGGAACTCACTCATCTAGCTATAAAGTTCATCAAATTCTAAAAAAAGAAAATGGGTTTCAGAAAATCCTTTGGGAAGGATGACAAAGAAACAAGAGAATTTTGATTCTATAAATGAAATAAAATGGGTCATATTAGCCCAGATTGTCCTAAACTAAATGGTTAAAGAGAAATACCAGAAATTTGATATCATAAAAATGATGATTATGATCATAATCACAAAAGAGCAATGAATGATATATGGAGTTTATCTAAAGAATCCAACATCCCTTCAACGTCTAATTCATAGTTTGAGCAATCAAATATAAAAGCCAATATATGCTTTATGGATTAAGAGGAAAAGGTAAAAACTTATTACAATTTTGATTTTGATACTTGTATTTGATCAAATGATAAATTGGAAGCCTACTGTAGTATGTTAGATGAAAAATATGATTCTTGATAAATAATCATAAATCATTGAAAAATATTCATAATTCTATTTTAGGTGAAATAGATACCATGATAAAACAATATCAAGACCTACTTGAAAAATTCAATTTCTCTATATCAAATAGTATTATTCATGAAAAGAAAATCAAGGAATTACAGTATGAAGTAAAATACAATAAACACGATGTCTTGTTTTTACTAAATAATAAAATATTTTAAATTATCTTTTGGGAAATAAAGTCAATAAATTGAAAAGATATAGAATATAAAGCAAGGGTGGGAAATAAAAATGTAATAAAAAATATTGTTTTTCCAATTCTAGATTTATTAACTATTATCACTATGGAACGAAAGGACTTGTCAAAAATAATTACTATTTCAAAAGTCCTCAAATTAGTGGTATTAAAAAAATTATTTATAAAAAATTTTCTTTAGAATGTGATATAAATTATGGGAAAATAAAGTAGATATGGATTCTTATGTCATTTCTTGATGACACTACTGCACTAAATAACATATAAGTACCAAAAAAAGATTTTTTTTAATTACTTTTGCAGGAAATAGGTCAGAGAAAAAAAATCATATGGTATATTGATAGTGGATGTTCTAGGAATATGAGTGGAGACTCAAGAAACATTCATACACTAACTCAAATGAATGGAGGAATAGTCACTTTTGGTGGCAATGTCAACATAAAAATTGTTAAAGTTATAACTATTATAGATCCAATGACCATTTCAATCAATAAATTAGTATATGTACAAGGGATAAAGAACAACCTGATAAGTATCTATCAACTCTGTGATTATGGATTTTGTGTTTATTTTTCTAATTTTTTTTGTTTAAAGATAAATTTCATATGTTTAGAGAACCTATAACTGATAATGTTTATAGGTAAGAATAAAATTCCTTATATACACAAAAATTATATTGATTAACTACTAAGGAAAATGAAAAATGGATTTGGAAAGAAAATAATTACACACTATAATATATATGCTTTACATAAATTATCCCTGAAATAGTTAGTTTCTGATTTTCCTAGTCTTATGTTTGACAATGATAGATTTTGTAATGCAGGACAAATTGGAAAGGATCAAAAATATTCTTTCAAATCTATTAACAACATTGTTATATAAACCTTTAGAAATTATCCATATAGTTTTTCTGTACCATCAAGATTAGAATGATTGGATTTTAAATTATATGTTTATGTTTTAGTATATTATTATTCTATATTTATTTGGGTTTATTTTCTAAAACTCAACAGTTAAGTTTTCACTATTTTTGAATGTTTTTATAAAATTGTTATAAATGAAAATAGTTTCAAAATAATTTCATTAAGAAGTGATCATGGTAGAGAATTTGAGAATCAATAATTCAATTTTTTTTACTCAAAAATGGGTATTAAAAGAAACTTCAACAGACTATGAACACCTCAACAAAATAGAATTATTAAAAGAAGAAATAGAACTATTCAAGAAATGGAAAAGACTATGCCGAATGAATATAGTCTTCCTCTATATATTTGGGTAGAAGATATAATCGTATCCTGCTATATCATTAATAGAGTATTAATAAGTCATATTTTCAAAAAAGACACCTTATGAACTATGGAATAACAGAAAACCTAAAGTAAAGTACTTTAAAGTGTTTGGATGCAAGGGGTACATCTTGAATACTGAGGAAAGCCTTTGTAAGTTTGATCCCAAATCAAATAAAAGAAATGTTTTGGATATTCTATTACCTCTAAATCTTATAGAGTGTTTAATAAAATGTTAAGGATTTTTAAAGAATCAGTTCATGTGAATCTTGATGAAACAACCCCTTTTATTAAAGAGAAAGATCGAACTGATGAATTTACTGACCATTTTGATAACATGAGACTTGAAACCATTAAAAATGATTTTTAAAATGATATTAATATAATTAAATATAGTTTAGTATAACATGATATTGAAGAACATGAACATTTCTTTCCGATATAGTCTAGAACTATAAAGAACCATCCTCTAGAAACTATTATAGGAGACTTTTACATGAGAATTCAAACTGGACGAAATGTTATAAGACTAGATGAATTTTCTGTATTTCTATCTCAGTTTTAACATAAGAATATTGAAGAATCCTTAGAATATGAGGGTTGGATTTTAGAAATTAATGAAGAGATAAACCATTCAAAATGAATTAAGTTTGATAATAAGTAGAGATACCAACCAATTTTCTGGTTATAGGAATTTTGTGGGTCTTTAGAAATAAACAGGGTGATCAAGGGATCATTACCCAAAATAAATCCATATTAGTATTACAGTATATAATTAGAAAGAAGGTATATATTATGAGAATACATTTTCCCCAATAGCTATATTATAATCCATTAGAATTATTTTAGCTTATGCATCTCCAAATAATTTTAAATTATATATGAGAGGGATTTTAATCTTTCCTTTTTAAATGATTTTTAAGGGAGGAAGTTTATGTTGAACAACCCTCTGGTTTTGAAAATTCATAAAAAAAATATTTTTAAACAGAATAATTATCTATATTGTTTTGAACAAGAACCTGGATCATGGAATGAAAGATTAAATTAGTTTCTTTAAAAAAAAGTTATTGTTGGATTGGTAGATCCAACAATTTTCAATAAAATCATATATTCTAATATTTTTTTTGTTCAAATTTATGTTGATGATGTTATTTTTAGTTCAACTAATAAAACTTTTTGTCACAATTTTTCAAATTTAATGAAAAAAATTCAAATGAGTATGATGGGAGACCATAATTTATTTTTAACATTTCATATTTACCAAAAAGATTATTGAAATTTTTTAAATCAAATTAATTATACTATTGATTTATTAATTAATTTGGGACTTAATAATAGAAATACATATACAACTCCTATGTGTACCAATATAAAACTTTATTTGGTTGAAGCTAGAAAAGTAGTTGACAACAAGTTATATTGAGGTATGATTCGATGTTTGTTATATCTTACTACAAACAAAAGAGACATTAAGTTTTCTATATGTCTTCGTGCAATAATTAAAAAAAATCAAAAAGAGTCCCATCTTACTAATATTAAATGAATATTTAGATATTTAAAAGGAGTTGTTTTTCAATCTCTTCTTTACCACAAAACTTATGATTTTAATTTAATTTTATATTCATATTCTAACATTAGAGGTTGTATATTAGATATAAAAAGTACCTCAGGAACCTATCACTTATAAGAAAAATCAATAGATTCATGGTATATTAAGAAACAACACTCAGTTTCTATATCCACCACTGAGGAAAAATATGTATCCACTGGCAGTTTCTGTGCACAGGTATGGTAGATAAAAAACACAATACTATAATTTGGACTAAACTTTATGTTTATACCTATTTTATGTGATAATACATGTGTTATAAATATCTCAAAAAATCCTATAAGTCATTCTAAGACTGAGCACATTGATATACGACATTATTTTCTAAAAGATCACATCATTAAAAAGGAAATATCTTTAGAATTTATTAATATAAAATATCAATTATCTTATATTTTTATTAAACCATGTCTTCGTTCTAGTTTTATTTTTATTAAGGGGGAATTAGGAATAATTGAGTTTAAGTGAATGTTTATTAATTAATTTCCAAGCTCTCTATTTTTATTTTAGAAAAACTTATTTAATATGTTTAATTAAATTATGATTTAATTTATAATTTCATTTTGATATTATTTTACTTTTATTTTTAAAAATAAAAAGTAATTTGTAAATTCTCAATCGGCAGGAGCAAACCGTTTCCTTCTCCTGCTCTCTTTCTCCTCTCCAACATATCCTTTTAGTTTATAAATATTCATTCAATTCCCATGTAACGAAACCTTTGAACTCCAATCACTTCAATCTCAAAACCTTCATATATGGAAACCACTCGAAGATCTACAAATTATGAGTTAGAGAAAAATACTAATGCTTCAAGGAAAGCCCACAAAGTGCTCCAGGGAAAGCAAATTGATTTTGGTTATTTAGATGCCACAAATATTTTTCTCAAGGAAGAAATGTGATTTCAAGGATTGGTCTATTATTTTTGATATGGTAACATGCATAAGGTTTATGACATTGAAGTAATAGAAGTTTTTATAAATTCTTCATTTAGTCTTTTATTCAACAAAGATTCCATTATGTCTATGATTAATAATGCATAATTTTGTTTACATTCTATAGAAATGCATAAGTTGTTATGTTTTCTCCAAGAGGGGGATTTTCACTTTGATTTGAGAAATACCAGTAATTGATGAAATTTATCAGAAGATATTATGTTTTCATTATTTAGAACAAGAACTGTCAAGAAGTTAATGATGAAATAACCTACTCTTGATCATCATGTTTGGACGAAGTACATTCAATTTGGAATTTTGGCTAGGACTTCTGATCTAGAAAAATTCTAATATCCTGACATGTATATCAAGTTTCAATTTCTAAATCAAATAAAATTTATTTTCTATTGGTTTATGATAAGATATCTAAACCACTGCTTCTACACAAATGTGAAGATGTGATATTACCCCTATGGATGGATTATTTTTTTTACAATGAAGGAAAGGAGAAATTATCAATATGTTTTCTGAAAAAACATATCACCACGAAAACACATTTAATGATATAACTATTATGAAGCTTAGATTTTTCTGGAGAAACTCTTGCAAAACCCATCTACCAGTTGGTGTAGAATAAAAATAGAAGTAATTAGCAGTTGCTCAAGGGGAGAAAAAGATGATTCAATTAGCTGGCTCTGTAAGATAGAGGCCTAATGAATAAGGAACTTCAAGTCTAGAAGAATATCTAGTTTAGAAAATAAGAATTATATTTTTCATTCTAGAGATTGTGGATGAAGCACCCGAAGTAGTTGAGGAAGAGAATCCATTTGATGATTACGTTCAACAATAGGCTCACAGTCCAAAACTTATTAGGGATGTATTTCTTGAAACTCAAACTCATGTTGGTTTCTATTTTGAAATTTTTGGAGGATCTACAATAGCATACATATTAGTTGGTAATGAATATCCATGTTTGGCCTTAGTAAAAGTTATCCAAAGGGAAACTATTCCTAACCCTGACACTCCAACGTATGAATCTTCGGAATATTAGGATGAATAATTAGTTATAAATTTCCATATATTGGAGGCTCAGAGTTTTTTTTCTCAGAGAACAATTGGAGGTTGAGAAAATAAAATTTGAATAATACAAGGTTTATTCAGTTCCAAGATCTATGTTTGAAGATCATAATCACCATTTAAGGTAATTCAAATGAAATCTAATTTATATTGGAGACCATAAAGATATTATCATCAAGATTTCGGGTGAGTTCAATTTTTTAGGAGAAGAATATGTTATGAAATAAAATTTTGATTAGCTTAATATGGTTATAGGGGAGAATTTCAGTCACTCAAGGAAAGTTTTTAAACATCAACCTCATCTCAACAAACACCTCCAAAACTTCTTGGAAAGTATGAAGTTATTACCTCTATATTAGCTGAGTTAAATAATTGGATACACACTCTTCAGTGTGATAGTAATCCTTTAAGTGTGTTGTTAGAAAATCAAATACATATGATTAGTCAACTGACATCATGTGAATCCTTGTTGGGACCAATGCTTAATCAAATTATGGATAATATGACCCCATTCATTCAGTTTAAGGAAACTACGAATGAATTTGTAAAGGTTAATCTAATTGATAATTTGATGGTTGGAAATGATTCAAATAATCTTCTTTACCAATGTCCAAAATTCTTCAAAAACAATTTCTCGAGCCATATTTTGTAACCTCTTGATATTAGTAACGCAGTTCAAGACCTTCCTCATACTGATGAACCCTCTATCACTATCATTTCAGACCAAATTTCTTCAACTTGAAGACCCATTATTTGACTAATGATTGTACTTTATTTTCCAAAACAATTGAATTAATTTTAATTTCAATTTACTTTCTTATTATGTTTTTAGTATTTTTTGTTTTGGTTAAATTTTTAAACTGCCAATCAAAGATTTATTTTTCATATATCAGTTTTTTAAACTATTAATTTATAGTTCATTACTACATTAAATGTGATTTATATCATTTATTCTCTAAAACCATATTTTTGATATCCCAAAAGAAATATAATATTTAAGAAAGTAGTGAATATTTATAATAAAGTCAATAGATAATTTACATGAATATTATGGGGAGATAGGGGATAATTTTTGAAAACCACAACATTTCATTAGAGAATATATTTAATTAAAAAAAATTTATTTTCATTATCAAAATAACATTGTGAAATAAAAATATAAAAATATTCTCTATATCTATTTTTGTATGTTTACAACTCCTATATTTTATTTAAACTTTTTGTGGATTGTGTTATGGATTTTGAGATCATCAAAAAGGAAGATATTTTTGGGGATGTATTGTATCATCAATAATCTATAATTTATCTTGATTTTGATGTTCAAAAACACCCTTGTTTTTTTTTCTAATTATGTTTTCTTAAATGAGTTTTTAGGAATTTATATACAGTTTAAAGTAATTCTAAATTATAATAATTTCTCTGGAAATAGTGTTTCAAACCCTATATTCTGTAAATGAATTTATGGTATCAACCCTAGGTTATGCAGAGATGTTAATGCTTGTGTATGGTATCAACCCTATGTTAAGAGTAGAAGTTAACTCTTGCATATGGTATCAATCCTACGTTACGCTAAACAGTTTTCATTCGGATCAATATCCTTACATTTATAGAATATTCAAATGTTTGGATCAGAAACCTTCTATTGGAGTTAGGATTTACTATTCATACATTGTGTCCCAAAAAGTTGAACATATGGTTAGTCAATGCTATGATCGGGATTTTATGATGACAGAGATAAATTTAAGGATTATCATCCATATGCTACATTTTTTCCCTACATTACATAAAGGTGAATTCATGGTTATGAAGAAATATGCTATACAAATGAACCCTATGGTACATGAAAGAACCATACGCTATACAAAGGAACCCTGCGCTACGCGTCTCAACCCAACGTTGTGTTCTCAGTGGTGATTTTTTAAGCATTGTTTTAAATATGATATTGCTGCAATGGTCAAGTCTGAATTAAAGACATGTTCAAGGATCATTTTGATTATTCAAAGAACTGTGTTCATCAAAGAAAGTATCTCCCATTTCTGTGGGATGTTACTACCTCTTATTCAATTAGAAATTTAAATTACATGATTAATTGGGGTATTCTTTTGGATATGGAATACCAAAATAGTTTTTCTGTTCAATATATTCTTTTAGAGTGTCTCATCAAATATACATATACATATATATATATATATATATATGATAATAAATTCATATATGAGACAATATTATTGAAATTATCCTTTACAGAGTTCCTGTAATGAATTATAGATTACAGAAGAAGCTACACATTGGAGATATACATGTTTAATCTTTTACTACAACAAGATTACTACTGCTGATTAGTTTCTACCTTATTAAATATATTTTTTCAATAAGGATCACTTTAGACTATTTCATTCTTTAAGATATTATTTTATGAAGAAAAGGATACATCAATTTTATGTTTCTTGCTATTGCAACTGTGAAGAACAACCCGAACATTTCAAATCAAACTCTTTTGATTTATTAGAGTTTCAACTACTCGTACTCAGTTGTAGTGGAGTATCAGCTTCTCAATCTAATATATGGATAATTGGTTCCCTAATATAGAACCAGAAGACTTTGTTATTGGTCTTATTTAATGGTGTTAACTACCTACACTCAGTTGTAAATTTTTGTTCTTATGATAAGAGGACCATTCTAGTGAAATTTACAAAGATCACAGAGAGAGTGATTGGTAGAGTGGACTAGGGGGTCTTTGTACCCCATACCACTATAAAAGGTATAATTATTTATTTCTATTTATCTTTTTCATATTTTGATATAGAACAAAAACACTCTATATCTACATGAATCACAGTGGGTATCGAAATCCATAATTGTGGAAGATTTTTTAAAAGACACAATTCACCCCCTATTGTGTTAATTATTATATTTTGACCTAACATTGAAAGTGTCATGGGACAATGGTGGCATAACAACACTGGGATATTTGAGGAAGAAAAAGAATTTATTGACATTTTTCACAAATATTTTATTTTTCATTATTAACATAATATGAACATTTCATTAATAAGATTCATCATTCTAACCATATTTCTAAATTCCTTTTTTGTTTCCTTTATCCAATAATTTTACATATCCATTTAAATTAATCTTCCATTAAAAATATTTCATCACACAAAACACTACCATAGTGTTTTAATAGAACCATAACACCATTCCCCTTGGATCTATTCCATTCGTTATTAACAAAACAGATGAATTTGATAATATTAACATAATGAATGTGTATTATAATCAGCAAGATCATTCAATAAATTATATGCATGAGTCTAGTATGTTAAAATCAAGAATTCTAAAAATATATTTTGAAACACTCATCATAAATGTCTTTTTTATGATGAATTTTCATTAAAAACTATAAAATATAACTAAATTCCATAAGTTAATATGATTACAGGTAAAGGAATAGAGTTTGATAAAATTCATTTTTATTCTCTAGTGACTGGTGATTTGGGCTACTATGTTATTTTGAGGATCTTATATGTTATTCAAGATTGAGATGAGGAAAAATTAAAGACTGTTGATAGAAGTTCCTATAATATTTATTGGATGAGATACAAATGAGAAATAGAATTAAAAGTAAATGAAACTCATATTTTACATGTGATCATGGTTGAGGAGGGAAAAATAATTTGAGTATTGTGGGGGAACTCCCACACATAAAAATGTAAGTGAAAAAGAGAATGAGATCTTAGAACAAAATATTTAATGGTAAATTTTCTTAATTTTTAAATATAGGGAAAATAAATTTTTTTGACCTGCATAAAAGAAATTAAGAGAGTTAAAATAGTTCTATGTTCGATTAATGAACTCTAAGAGTAGTGAGATGAGAAAAACTAGAGAAATATCAATCAAAAACACAAAGGGGCATGTGATACTTATATAAAAGTAATATATTTTGGGAATCAAAGATTGAGAAAAAATAGGATCTTGTGAAATTATTTTTTTTGTTTATTGTGAAGAAGGATTTGTTTTTATGAAACTATATGTTTCAGAACATGTGATAAAAATAATAATATAAAGATGAATAGGATGAAATGGAAATCATGCATTAAGAAACACCAATTATATTTAGGCTGTTGAAGAATATAAATTTTGATTGCGTACAACCATTTAACACATTCAATAAATGATTTTGTGAATTTCAGTTGTGTGCTAAAACCGAGTTTCATGCCTTGTTGTTGAAGAACTATTGAAATTCGCATTCATTATTATAGAGTTGTAACAAGATCATTTTGTGGATTTTGGGACATTTATGATCATATCATATATTTACTTCAATAATGAGCTTCAGAAAACCCCATCATATTCATGTTGAGAATCCTTATAACTTGTGTAAGTCAAGATATATAGGTAGATCACAGTGGGACTCTTTGGTTGTAGTTAAAATATGATTGTCGATGTATTTTGAGAATTTTAAAAATTTATTAATAGTGATATGTTTTTATTGTGTGTAATGAACAAACCATTGCAGTCAATATATTATTTTAGGGGAGAATGTTTGATTGGGATGAACAAACAATCAAGTCTTAGAGTAGTTCATAATATTGAACCTCATAAATACTACATTATCTCTTTATTTTTTTTACTTCTATTGAATGTGTTATTATATTGTAGTTAATTTTAAAATAGATCCAACTATCCTAACTGATAATATAGTTTCATAACCATTAAGGGTTAGAGTTTGAAGGAATATTTTGTAACTGGTGAAAAATATGTGGCACCCAATTCACCCCACCTCTCAGGTGTCTACACCAATCATAAGGGGCAATTCATATGACAATAGTCTTAAACATGTATATTATGATCTAGATAAATTATATTTATGAAATAAAAATTATTTTTTACTATCAAGTTATGGGGATCATAATCACTGATAATTATAATCCTTATGTTTTCACTATGTGGTCTCAATTAGAGGAGATCATGAGGACTAGCTTGCCAATAAGAACCACACATGTTTTGGGTGCCATTGGATGTTTATATCTATTAAAATGTGTATTGGTACAAAATATTGAAGTAATTATAATTGTGAATATTTTGATGATTTGCTTTTATGTGAAATAGAAACAATGATATTTATGTTTCAAAAGAGGGAGCTTTCATCGAGTGCATCATTGGTGGTTTAGAATTGAATCGATGACCATGATAGAAGTTGTCACTTCTGATTAGAGGAAGAGATTTCTGAGGCCCCATTGATAAGGATGGAAGTGTCTTTATTAAATTAGTATCCATGGTAGAAGAAGTTAATTGAATTTGTAACGTTTATTAAAAGAAAAAATTAAAGAATGTATGGATAGTGACACAAATGATGCATCCTTATTTATGAGATATCATGAGACAAATAGATTATATTATACCGAGAATACTTTCATGTGATTGTCATTACTGTAACTAAAACTTATATCCTTAGGGGACATGTTGTGTTTCTTGGTACCACTCTTTGTCTTGGAGTATGACTCACTACTATTATTATAGGGGGTAGAGGTTCACATAGAAAACATATCAAGAAGTGTTTCCCATTTTACTGAATTAGAGTTTAGGATATTATGTGGCCCACTTTGTGGGTCAGGTTATGTCTATGTTTGAATGATCAAAAGAAAAAAATAAATTCATTATTAATCATGTTTATATTAACATCTGTTAACATTATTTACTCTAGGTACTCACATGTTTTAAGTGAATAAAAAAGAAAAATATTTTATGAATGAATATTTATTCAAAGTTAGTTTTATATTTTGTGGGAGATAATGTTTGAGTTAGTGACTTGTATTTTTTCATGTAGCTTATTTTAATGTTATAAGTATGTGTTAAAATATTTATGATATTTTTGACATGTTCACTAGGTCATAATCATTAAATATGTTTTAATTTGTAATGGTTGACTTAATAAAGGGACAATGTGAAATTGTCATATTTTATAACTACATATATAATTAAAAATTAAACCATAAGTTAAGGAACTATTATTCCAAATATTTTGAGATAATATATATCATCTCTCTGATGTTCCTTATATATAAATAGATGTTCTTTTCACCCCCAATCTAATAATTCCTTTTATAGTCTAAGAAACATGGCTTACAAAATCAATTTGAAGTCCAATGAGCCTTTGATTCACCATGATAACACCAAGATTTTAAAGCTAAGTGATCGATAAAGATTTTAACGCATGTTATGATAATCTAGAAGGTTCTGAATTAGGTTCCTTAAAGTAACATTCTCTACCACTGAGAGAAACACACAATAAATCAAAATCAAACTAGGTATGGTTTTTATTTTTATTTACCATGCTTATTTAATTAAAAATATATCCTCATGTTGATAACTAGGTGGCACATCACCAAATTAAATGTAATGACATCGATAGAGTGATAAATTTTTTAATTTTACATATTTATTTTATCATACAACATGATTGTTACCAGTAGTACTTACATGATAAAATTAGAGAGTCTTAGTAGGTGAACCCCACATAAACATAATCATTTTTTTAAATGATTCATTTATAGTAGTCTTAGGGAAGGAGTTCCGTAGGATTGTTTAGAGGATGATTACAAACCCTCCCCCCCCCCATAAAATGGTTTTTGTTGGTTAGAATCATTCATTTCCATTATAACATATGATGGGGGTTCAAGAAATGTCTTTGAGTGGGAAGAGTACAAATAAATTTCACAATAGAATGAAAAGGTGAAAGAATATAACTCTTGTAGAGTAATATATGATCCAAGATAGTTTCTGATGAAGAATTTATTAGTTTCTATATTAAATATGATGATAGAAACTATGCATGGAAGAATTTCTAGTTTTATATCCCATCCCGCATATATAATTTTGAGCTAAATTCTTGATTATTATTCCTGAAATGAAAACATCAAATATCTTATATGAACTTCTTTAATTCTTAAACATATATTTATCTAACTTTTGTTTAAAAAATGATATTTTAATAAGTATAATTTATAATTTATATAACTTTGTTGCGTAATTATTTACTAATTTTTCTTTTGTTGGTTTATTTTCTTGAATTTATTTCATTGTGAGACATATTTTACAATTTATTATTTTCCGTTAGTCTATTACAGTTATATATAAAGAGGTTTTATTTTTTTTATTTTTTAGTTAGTTTTTTTGATTTAAATGGTTCATTATTCAATGTAGAATAAATGAAATATTGTTTTATATTTTTCAATGTTTGATATGAAATCACATTTCATTATTTTTATATATATTTTTATTGATATTAATTGAATGTTCTTTCAATAAGTGAATTTTTATTTCGGATTTCATGTTTTTTTTTGAAAATGTTCATATGATATCATGAATAGATTTTATACATTGAATTTAGTATCTGGATATGTAGGATGAAATTCCTCGGTTAAGTAGTTATATGTTATATTATGTTTATTGAAACATGAGGTTTCTTTGGATATCATAGAATGAGTTAGATTTTTATCTTTTCTAGCTTAATAGGGATTATAAATTCATGATTTGACTATAATATATATTAATTTTATTAAAAAATAATTAATTAATCAGAATATATAATGATGTGGTGTAATATTTAAGCCTTTTAAATTATTAGTATGTTTCTAATATTTAATGAAATTACATAATTTTAATAAAATTAAAATTTAATTTAAATTCATGGTTTTGTTTTCTATTTTGGTATTTTTTTTATTTAGAGAAACTATTTTATTTTGTGTAAATTTTCCTAAATTTTATGGTTTCATTACTAGAAATGAATTATAGTAGTAAGGGATCTCTCTAAACCAACCATTACATTGGGTTATGAACATTGTCTACCTAAATCACTTTATACAACTATTATACTTTATTTAATACATATAAATTATGTAAATATTTCTTTCAAAAATTCACCAAGCATAATCTTCTTTCTTTTATTATGGTAATGCATGCCAATAGTTCTTTTCTCAAATGATAACCATTCCTTTCCACACGTAATTTTTATGCTTATGACTTAAGATTGATTTCTAGTTTTGGAACACATAATCATTCACATGATATGATGGGTACACCTAGATAGGTATTCAATGCATTGGGTAATGTTTTTGTCTCATGAGACATTATGTATGGGATTAGAGAGTAAAACAAACATATCATGGGACTTTTTCCACCATATGCTATGGTCTATGAAGTTATCCTTGACTCTTGTTTATGACACATTATATGTTTTTGCAAAATTTCTTATGTTGATATGATATTATGACATAGTGTTATTTTTTTATACTTAAATGTGATTATTAATGAGCATGTTATTAAAAGAATGTACATTCCACATCATAAGGGTGAAATGTATAATTTTTTTGATTTTTTTTTCTTAATTTTTTCATGAATAAAAAAGAAACCATTGAGAGTTTTATTTTGAATTTAATATTTATTATGAAATGTTTTATGAAAATATTTGTGAATAAAAGCTAATTTCATGGGTAATAACTATTTTATTTTAATCCCAATGTTTAATATTAAAAAAGACAAATCTTGTTTAAGCATTCTGGAATTAAAAAGTTTCTTTATTTATTTTTACGAATCTTTTTTTGAGATTTTAGTGCTAATACCACATTTTAAAATGTTTTTCATAGGGTTTTTATGTACTAGTGGGGACAAGGATGAGGTCAAGACAAAAATTTTAATGTTTTTCCTGAATATAAAATTTATTAAATCTTAATTTTATTTATGGAGAAAAAGGATACTAAATTGAAGTTCCCACTTTCTGACTTAATATATATTTATATAAGGGTGGTAAATTAATTATCTATAAATAAAAACCTAAAACATATTTTGGAATTAAATAAATTAAATTATTAACTGAAGATAGTATAATATGTTTTTTTGAAAGATGTATCCTTATAGTTAGTATCGAAGAAAAGTTTTACATATCTTTGAAGATTGGGATGTTTTCCTATGAGGTTAGACTACGAGTTATAGATACCATCATGGGTGTATGTGTTTAAGGATGATCATAAGTACAAAGTCATAGAAATCCATCTTTAAGATTTAAGTGATGGGATTTTAATGTGATTAATGACTTTTTAGGCGGCATTTGTTTTGGTTTAAAAATGAATTATTATTTTAAGAAGAACTTTATTTTTATAAGATTAATGGTATTGATAACCTTCAGGGAATAAATTATTCTGTATGATTAAGGTTACATTTCAATGTTCATTATAAGAATTATATTAATATAGATTCAGAAAAATGAAAAAAATTTCACATCTAATAAGGCCATGGGTCTTGAACCCATAACCGAATAGAGAAAAGAGTGTTTTCATGACCCAATCTATAAGGGCCTATTTTTAAAAAAATAAGCTATGTTTTAAACCCTAAGACCACCTCCAATAGTCTAGGTGCTGGTGACAAGCACCGAGAAGGCATAAACTAAATTTTTTGGATTTTTATTAAGTACCTGCATGCATTGAGACAACCATCTCCATGAAAAGGTGGAGATGAATAATAAAATACTCTAACATCAAGAGTATAAACATGCATGCAGTAAAATCTAGGAAATACATCAGAGTAATACAACATAAAATAATATAATAAACGGTAAAAGTACATGTCTAACTAGAAATAGAGTTCCATCCTATCATCAATCTGAAAAAGTAAAATCTTGAGTGAGCTTGGCTCCTGATCTCCATGTCCTACCACCAAACATGATCAATTTATCGAAGTACCTTTATGCTCAACCGATGTCGCTATCGATTTTCCTACTATCTTCATAAGACACAACAAATGTGAGGAAATACCATGTAAAGGTGACTATAAAAATACCCAATAACCCAACCTAAAATCACTAAACACAAACCATTAAGGGAGAGTAGTCAGCTCATCACCATGAGGGCATGTCAATCAGAATACGAGATAAAAACCAAAACAATAACACATCTAAGATAAAAAAGAAGGTCAAATGAAGAGATAAAGGGGATCTCTATCTCAATATCCTAGATAAGAACAAATATCCTACCTATAACTCTAAGGTCAATCTCTAATACTTGGCATTATGTGCAATTGCACAAGAACCAAAGTGGAGGGGCATGCTCCTTGCAACTATGCTCCAAATATGAGGGAACAATCACTAAAATGGAGGACCGAATCACCATCAGAGCATGATGATGATGTAATTCCACACCATATATAGAGGATCAATCCTTTCTATAGTATGATGAGTACCAACTCTACCAATGTAAAGAGTACGAGGGACCCATGCCTTTCTCTGATATGATGTTTTCCAACCCTAGCATCTCACATAACCTCTCACGAGATAATGTGTAAAGCCTGTGCCTAGCCACTATGCTCCACCACCATGAGATGACTAATTATAGATGAGGACCCACACCTTATCGAAATAAAAATGAGGGGTGCCACTATATAGATAGAGTACCCATGTTGTAGTGTGTCAGGGGGGTGTGCCACTCGGAAAAGGGAGGAACCATGACTTAGTGTGATAGGGGGTTCCACTCAACATGGGTAGAGATCATGGAGGAGACCCCCACCAAAGGGTGATCGGGGGTTTCCAACCCTGACATCACTATGTTGATCATGTCTGATCACTATTGTAGATCAAGTGTCTCCTAGAGAAGTGTCATTCTTATAACACATTGATTCAAAACTCTAAAGAAATTATAAAGGATATTGTTGAATTATATATGTAAATCTAATAAATATAGGATACTTTTGGGCCAATATATTCTTATTGAAGAATGATGTACATAAGGTAGAAGTTGTCGGGAGAAGTACATGATCTGTATATGGGGTCACATTGTGTGTGACCTTTTTTATTCACCTGGGCATATTCTCCCCTGGTCATGTATTTAGAATCCATGTTATAATACACTATGTCTATAGGTGGTACAAGGCATGTATCAGCCACCCGACGCATGCTCGGGTTCTATTGGTCCTTGTATGTATACAGTGATCATGCCTGTATAGCCTGGTCATGTTAGTGTACATAGTTGTGCTCGTATAATATAGAACTACCAAATTTATTGGTTTTTTATATACGCATTTACTCCCATAGTACACACCGATCCATGAAAATGAGGCCAAATTTTATGTATAACTCCACACATGACATGCGATATTATCTCTACTTGTAACCCTAGTTGTCATATATAGGGGTTACATGGAATGTGTTTCTTTGGGATACATTTATTGTAGTCTAGAAATTTATAAAAATCTATTTTTTTATGTTGATCCAATGTCTTCCATTTTTTCCACCATTCATGCCTGATTGATAGCCTGATTTCCCCTAAATCGGAGGAAATTTTTTCATCCATCAACTCCCGACTTCTTGTGGTTGGAAGTTGGAAGTCCAATAACTTGTATGAATCCTCCAAAATTCTTATAGAGCCTCTCATCCCCACTTTATATCCCAAATAAATGTACCCATCAACTTAATAATACTTCATACCTTGATCTATCTACAACTCAATAATTTATACATTGTTCACATAATCGGCACAAATCTGTAGGATTGATTGTCATTGAACCCGTACCTACAATTTTAAACCACAACCCCATGGGAAAATGGTGAATAATGTGATGAATTAAGGGGAAAAAAATGAATAAGGTAAATCTATAATTTTAATATGATATCATGTCCATAAATCATAATATATAGAAATAAAGGGTGAATATTGACACAAAGAATAAAATTGACAATCAGGCTTCAACAAGATGAAATCTAGTTCAGGAAATTCATGGGATCAATGGTTAATTAAGAATGTGATACAAAATCCATGCTCAATAATCAATAAATTAAGAAACCATGAAACCATGATTCAAGCCTCAATGATGGATTAATCATTGGTGAAAAACATGTTCGCCTATGATGAAGAATTTAACTTTTATGTGCTTATTGTCTATATCAAAATCTGAAAATTTTTCATCATCGATCAATGCTATCAGTTGAAAATGAAACTCTCCTCTTATAAATATCTAATCTCATAGAGTTATGTGGATAACTATGGAGATTTTCTATAACTTTGTATTTATAAATATAGGGTCAGATTTTGGCATTTAAAATAAAATGAATAAATTATTTATTTATTTTACTAGATGCACTTCTAATGGATGCCTTCCATGAAACTTCAAATACCGATGAACTTCAGGTCACACCTATGGTAAACTACAGATTTTATAATAAACCGTGGACACATATTTTCCATTCAAGGTTCTATTTGGGAGTTACTTATTGATTTCAAAAAAAATCTTGTGTGTGATATAATATATTTAATATTTTATTATATATACAGGTCCAATAATTCCACATCGACTCCACATATGTCTTCTAAAACATTTCTTAAAATTTTCCAAAATATTATCGAAAAAAGAGTCACCTAATTTCCCACCACCTTCAAGTCTTTTCATCCCTAAAAGGAAAAAATCAATCACATGTGAGGATACTAAGTTCTCATTGGGGTCTCCAACTCCTGTGAGCTCTTATTAGGGTTTCCATAGTGTAAAAAATCACACAACATGGGAAACACATTACCAGAATGTTATTTCACCTACTAGTTCCCAAATTCCACCGGGCATCTTAAAAACATAACTACACACTCGATGTCCAACTCACCCTGATAGACATCAGTCAACAAGTCATGCACATGTCTCCTCAGCTACAACATGTGGAATATGTCATGCACCATTTCTAACTATGGAAAAAGGTCATGTGGTATGATACCTCATTTCTTACAATGTAAAAACTGGAATAAGGTCCTATGAACCTTGAAGATAGACTTTTTTCATAATCAAATCCCCACAATCCTGAATGAGGGGAGATCTCTTGGAATACAAGATCTCTTCATCATACTCGAAAGGTAGTTATCATCAATCCAAAAAAGAACTCATGACATTATTTGTAAGTCCTCATCTACCTATGGATGAACTGAACCTCTTATAACCATTTCTAGTTCCAATTCTAATCCTTCAAGTGTTGTCTGCCACTAGCTATAGCCAGTACATTGGTGACCTACATGGTCTCTCATACATGACTTATAGTTGTTCAAAACTGATTCTAGAGTGGTAGGTATTTTGATAAAGAAAACTCTATCAATGATAGATGATCCTCCCAGAAATTCTCCAAAATGAACATGCAATCCTAAAGAATGTTCTCCAAAACCTAAATGGTCTTCTTTATCTGGACATATTTTTGGGATAGAAAATTCATTGACAACCACCACTAAGTCTCATGGTCCTATTGCATCATTTCTATAATCATGATTCGAATCATGCATCATTGTCTGAATCAATCATCAAAAGATCACCATGAATCCAGACTACAACCAATATTCACAATCATCCCAAACTCTCCACTAAGCTCTTTTCTCAGATAGTTATGAAGTGTGACATCTTGGAGAGTCGTTCTATGATCACTCATATAGTGTCACGACCTCCCTCTCATTTTTGAAACCCCACAATGAGAACTATAAACACTCCATCCCACTTCCACATCCTTCTGGAAATGTTTTCCTTCCCCTATGGATGGGTGAGACATCATGAGAAAAACTCATAAATGTGCAACAACATCCTTGGATATCCAATCTAATGCTATCAGATCCTAGTACATCCATACCCCTCCTTGATGTAATACGAAGTGAAAAATATCCTCAACACCACCAATAATAGCATTAATTGTGTCATAATCAATCCTAAAAAAATTAAGACATACCCCCAAACATCAAAAAATCAATTAGGAACACATCCAATTGATATCAAGTTTCATAAGTGATCACACCGCGATTCACTATTTCATTTTCACCCATACACCACTGTACTAAACATGTTTTATATTGAAAATTATTAAAATAAAAAAAAATTAATTCCCATGTTTGAATCATTTAATTTATGTTTATCATTGTTAAAAAGGTAAATGTTACTTGTTTTGAGGATTCCATTGTAGGAGGAAGTGATTTGGAGGGCCCAAGATGATGTCATAGAAAAAGGGGTCAAACTGTGCAAGATCCATGCAAACTAGCGTAATCAACAACATTTTGAAACTAAACTGTGAACTAAAATGGGTTGAAATTTTATGTTATGCTCAAAAATATAATGGGATACATTTCATATGAAGGAACTAAAGCCTAATTCAGCCTCTACAATTCCCAACTGGCAAGATCTGTTCAGCACACTGAATCTGCACGAAGTCAAAAGTGTTGTGTTGTTATATGTCCATATCTCAAGCTCTAGTGGTCCAAATTGTGCCAAACATTCGGTGGAGACACCCAATAAGTGGGGATAAAACATATTTATTTTCACCAAATCTATATAAGGCTTTCTGAAGGTTGAATCCCATGAGACATATGCTTTTATGAAATCTGTGTGCTGAAAACGACCTTCCCATTTTACAAAAAAGTTAACCTTGGGATACCCATTTGGGAGTTCTAACCATAAGTGAAACTATTCAATTTTGATGTCCTATATAATTATACTCCTAATTATTGATTTTATGGATGCACTTATCCTTATAGTGGGATCAATAATGAATAATGAGTTCCACCCGAGCTTCTACCTCTTCTCGATGTCGAGCTAAATGGTGGGCGTTCGTTGTGAGGGAGCTATGAAAATGTCAAGGGAGTTCTGATTATTATTTTAGCTATTGGTTTTGAGTAATTTTCATGTGAAAACATTTTATTCCATGTATCTTACATAATTTCATATTTGAATTCTTGTTTTGATTCCTGTGATTGTGATACTCTTAATTTCTAACCGATCAGTGTGAGATTTTGAGTGCCTGACTTGTGGTGTTCTGATTGGAAAACAAAATAATCCTTTATTACCCACTTACATGAGATTTAAATCTACTTTTAAAGCTCTTAATCCATGCATATGTTTTGGACCTTGAAAATAAGATTGTTATGTCAAAGTTTGGTTCTTCAAGCAATGGAATAAAGGCTTAAGGAATTAATCAGGATTCAAATTAATTCCAACCAAAGAATTACTCCAAACCTAAATTAATATCCAAGAATGGTGAACATTAATGTGTGAAGTGAACTCACAATTAACCCATTTATCTCATATTTTTCAAAATCTGTTTGGTTTCTCAAATTTTAAAGTTTCAATTAAGTAATTCCACTATAAATCTATTTTGAAAACCACCCCCTATTTTAGTAATTCTTAGTAAAAAAACACACTCTAAACCCACCAATGATCCTTTAGAGATGACCTAGGGTCTTACCTATACTATAAATAAACTTTATAATGATAATCGATTTGACGTGTCATGACAGCGCAATCAAATTTTGGCAATGTTTTCGGGGAGCAGTTTTGTTTTTAGTGCGTGTTTTTTATAATAATTTTGTAAATTTTGTGAATATTTATCTATTTTATAACATAACATTTCATATATTTTGTATTTTTATCTATTTTTTGTGTAGTTTTTGTGCTTGATGCGTTCTAATCTGGGAGATTTACCTACTTTTGAACTTGAACTGGAGAGGATCCTATGTCAGCGACCCTAAGACACCAAAAATAACCCTTTGAAGGATGAAACACAAAACATGGACACTCTTCTGGATCCTTACTCTTCTTCTTCTCGAACCAACCTCAAAATAGAAATAAACTTGCATAAATGGATGAAAATAACCAGACATTAAAAGAACTAACCTTGCTTGATGTTGACATCTAACCCAATTAAATTCAAATGCAAGGAAAGGTACCCAATTTTGAACAAAAATCCAGTCTAATTCATTTATTACCAAGATTCAATGGACTCATGGGAGAAGATCAACATAAGCACTTACAAGAATTTCATACTATGTGTTATATTTTAAAACCTATTAATGTGGATTAAGAATAAGTAATGCTTAAGGAATTTCCATTTTTATTAGAAGACACTGCAATAGACTGGATTTATTAAATTAATTCACCAATAAGAGGTTGGGCGGAAATGAAACACATTTCTCTTAAAAAATATCTTTCATCCTCTCAAACTACAACAAAAAGAAAATAATTTTGTGGGATAAGACAATCTCAAGGGAAAAAAATCAAGAATATTGTGAAAGATTTACAAGATTATGTTCAAGTAGTCCACACCACCAAATAAGTGATCAACTTTTAATTCAATATTTTTATGATGTTTTAATTCTAATTGATTGTAACCTAATTGATTCCACTGCATGTGGTGCACTAGTAGATAAAACACCCATTACTGGAAGAACCCTAATTGAGAACATGGTGGAAAACACTCACCAATTCTGTATGAGTTCCAACATACCCATTCGAGGTGTCCATGAGGTGAAAAGTACAGAATTTGAGAAGAAGGTGGACATGAAGTTCAAAGAGGTAACCACCCTTCTACGACAACTTTCTCTTTCCCAAGGGAAATTGCAATCTACTCCTCCCATCCATTGTGGTATATGTTCTTCTAACATCAACTACACTGATCAATGCACCCAACTAAGATAAAGTTATGTGAGTTGTGAGGGAATCTTCCAAGGACGCCCATATAACCAACCCTTTAGGAAAGAACCATACTATCCATACAACTCTAGGTGTAAAGAAAACCGATCTTATAGGAAATGGGGTTATTCAAACTAGCCTCACAAACCATGGAACAAACAAGGTCAGAGTAGTCATCCACCACCACCACCCGAAAATCATCAAACACCCTAAAGGACTTTCCAACAACCCCCTCCAAAACCTGATCCCATCCTCGAAGATATGATGAAAAAATAGCTACCAACATTCTCAAATTCCAACAAACCACCCAGAAATACATACATGACCTCAAAAACTAATTAGGACAACTATAACACTCGGTGGGGGAAATTCAAAGCCACGGGTCTGGTAAAATACCTTCTCAATCAGTAGTTAACCCTAGGGATAAGAGAAATGTTATATCCATCAACCTTAAAAGTGAAAAAAACTTAAAACCCAAATGAATTCTCCATTAGAGTCATCCCCTCCTGAGGAAACCTCTATCCCAACCAATGAAAATGTTCCAAATATTGATAAACCATGTCTTGATAGAAGCCCCTCTAAATGAAAGAGTGTGTCTATTGAGGAGTCACCAAGCCCAACAATCCCTCTTCCATTTCCAAAAGGGCCACCCAACCTAGAAAACAAATGGAAACTGAACATGATAAGGAAATACTAGAAACAATAAAAAAAGTGTAGGTCAACATTCCTTTGATTTTTGTCATGATACAAACTCCAAGATACACCATGTTTATAAAATAGATGTGTACACACCAAAGGAGACTTCAAGATGATAATAATGTAATATTTTGGAAGAATATCTCAGCATTGATCGAACCAACACTGCCTACCAAATGTAATGATCCATGGAACCTTCTCGATTCAAAGCACCATATGGGAGTATTCATTTTCTAATGCTATTCTTGATTTAGGTGCTTCTATAAATGTGATGCCTCACTCCATTTACTCTTCATTGTAGGTTGGATAATAGAATCCAACTGGGTTTTTTGTTCAACTATCCAACAGAAGTACCACACAACCCTCTGTTGTGTTAGAGGATGTTCTTGTGAGGGTGGAAAATTTAATTTTATTACAGAGTTTTATGTGATTAAAATGGAAGATGATAGGAAAAATAGATGTGCATTAATTATATTGGGGAGGCCCTTATTGAAAACCTCCAAAACCATAATTAATGTCCAAAATAGTAAATTATCTATGGAGTTTGATGGTGACATTGTACACTTCAACATCCTTGATTCCATATAGCACCCCTCAGAAGAACATTCCTATCTCTATGTTAATTCAATTGATGTACTTCCTTCCCCTGAACAAACAACACTTCTTTCCCCCGATCCCCTTTTTGAGTTTTCTTCATTGATTTAATTTCTAGGTAATTAATGATGCAATGATTGTTGTAATGGTCTAGAAAAGTGTCATGCATGTTTATTAATTTATAATTTCTTGAACACCAATGATCCAATGACCATTGATGATACTGATAATCTTGTAAACACTAATTCATCATCCGAGGATGATTCCATTGAGCAATTAGATGGGATCAGTGACCTCTTACATTCACACACACTTCCATAAATCCAAAATACACATAAATTAGAACTGAAACAACAACCTCAATATTTAATATATTCATAGATAGAGAATGAAAATAAGTTTCTCTTCATCATTGCAAGTTTACTCCCTCCTGAGCATGAATTGTGACTGCTTGAACTTTGGAGGGAGTATAAAAAATCAATGGGATATTTTTTTTGACATTCTTGGTATTATCCCATAAATTTGTACACACCATATTTTATTAAATAATGAGGCCAAACTAATGATTAAGGCACAATGTCTACTGATCCCAAACCTCCTAGAAGTTGGGAAAAAATAAGTAACAAAATTATTGGCTGTTAGAATCATTTAACCCAACTCTAAAAACCAATGGGTTAGTCCTATTCATGTAGATTCTAAAAAAACCAGCCTTAAATTAATCCAAAATGAAAACAATGAATTGGTTCCATCTCATGTGTAGAATAGTTGGGGTGTCTGCATATACTATCACCGACTAAACCAACACACTAGGAAGGGCCATTTCACTTTTCCATTCATTGACCAAATGCTAGATATGCTAGCGGGTAAGTCCCACTATTGTTTCCTTGATGGGTATTTTGGATACTTTTTGATCCATATTTCCCCCAAGGATCAAGAAAATACAACCTTCACTTTCCCCTTTGGAACATTTTCATATAATAGGATTCCATTTGTTCTGTTCAATTCTCCATGTACATTCATGCGATGCATGGTTAATATTTTTTCATATTACCTAGAGAATTGAATGGAAGTATTCATGAATGATTTCACGATTTATGTCTCTTCATTTGATGAATGTTTCAGTAGTATTTCTTTATTCCTACATCTCTTTATTAAAAATAATCTCATATTAAATTATGAAAAAATTCATTTCATGGTGTGACAAGGTATAGTTTTGGGACATGTCATTTCTGGGGATGGTATCCAAATAGATAAATCAAAAGTGGTTATCATTTATTCCCTACCACTCCCCAAAAATTCATTGGATGTGGGTTCTTTTTTGGTCATTCTGGATTTTACCGTCGTTTCATTTGTGACATTAGTAATATTTCACTCCCCCTCTATCAGTTACTTCAAAAGGAAAAGGTATTTGTTTTTGATAACGAATATGAAGAAGCTTTTAATAAGTTAAAATAGAGTCTCACATCACCCTCAGTAATCCAACCACCTCGGTGGGATTTACCATTTGAGATTATGTATGATGCCTCTAACTATGCAGTTGGGGATATCTTACCACAAAGGTTTAATCGAGCTCCACATGTCATTTCCTATGCCTCACATAATTTGGACCCTACCTGAGAAAACTACACCACAACTAAAAAATAATTTCTTTCTATTGTGTTATCCTTTGAAAAATTCAGGTCATACCTTTTAGGGTCCAAATTCATTGTGTTCTCAGATGATGCAGCCCTCCAGTATCTCCTTAAGAAACAAAAATCAAAACCACCTCTCATTCGCTGGATGTTCCTCCTTTAAAAATTCAATTTAGAAATTAGATATAAAAAGGAGTAGAGAATGTGGTGGCTGGCCACATTAGTAGGATCCACCCATCCACGGACATTGAATCATCCCCATGTATTCCTATAAATGATATGTTTCCCGATGAGAAATTGTACCAAGTGCAAGATGTTATTCCTTGGTATACTGAAATTGTATTTTTTTGGTAGCATCTTTCAAACCTACTGATTTCAACAAAAACCAAGCCAGTTGTCTAAAACATGAGTCACGTTGGTACATTTGTGATGACCCCTACCTTTGTCACACCTATAGTGATCAAGTCCTCATGTTTTGTATTCCCGATAGCAAGTTTCAATCTATCCTTATGTTCTTCCACACCTTTGCTTGTGGGGGCCAATTTTGTCCCCAACAGACTGCTCGCAAGTTCCCCAATTATGGTTTCTTTGGGCCCACATTGTTTCTAGTTGCCCATTACTTCTGTAAATCTTGTACTCACTATCAAATAATGGAAAATTTATCTAAATTATATGATGTTCCACAAAATATCTTGATCTTACATGAAATTTTTGATGTTTGGGGCATTGCCTTTTTGAGACCATTTCCCCAATTCATTTGGTAACCTGTACATTCTATTAGCGGTGGATTATGATTCAAATTGAGTAGAGGAATGAGATAAAAGGACTGATGATTCTATGTTTGTTTTATAATTTTTTAGAATCCAAATCTTTTTTAGGTTTGGCTTACCTAGGTTTATCATCTGTGACCAGGGTTCTCATTTCTGCAACTAAACAATGCAATCACTATTGCATCGGTATGGGGTCTGTCATAGAGTGTCTACTGCATAGCACCCACAGACTAATGGTTAAGATGATGTGTCAAATAGATACATAAAACAAATTCTTGAAAAAATGGTTCAACCTAATAGAAATGATTGGAGTCCTAAAATTGATAATTTCTTATGGACTTATCGTACTACTTTAAAAACTCCCATTGGAATGTAACCCTATCGGCTTGTGTTTGGAAGGAGTTGTCACCTACCTATTGAGATTGAGCACTGGGCCTACTTGGGCATCAAATAATGAAATTCTAATCTTTCTGGTGCAGGTTATCAAAGGAAGTTATAGATTCAAGAGTTGGAGTAAATGATAAGAGATGCATATGAGAACTATAGGATTTAAAAGAAGAAAACCAAGGCTGCCCAGGACCGTCTCATCCTTCATCGTTAGTTCCGCATTGGTTAGAAGGTCCTTCTCTACCATGAATGGATGAATTTGCATCTAGGTAAGCTTTGTTCTCACTGGTTTGGACCATAAAGTGTGACTAACGTCTCTTAATTTGGTGTTTCCCATGTTCAAAATGAAGAAACCAATCAAACATTCACTGTGAATGGGCAGTGGCTGAAGCAATTCCATGAATCCATTCTGGAGTCCCCGATAAAGGAACTCCATGTTAAAGAAGTAATGTATCAATGATACTCACAAGGTTTTACCCTTTCATTCCACATTCTCTTTTCTTACAGTGAGGAAACTACACACACTAGTTGTGGGGGAGAGTATATTCTAGGATTAGTTATGATTTTTTATCATCTTTCTTCTTTTTCTCTTTTTGTATTGCTGAATCATTTTTTTACTTTTCCCCTTCCCTCCCAGAATATTACTTTTTTTATGCCCACTTTATCATGGAAAATGAATCCCATTTAATCATGGAATTTATTTAAAATTATTGTGGAATATCTTTATTTATTGTTGTTTTAACATTCAAAAAAATCTGAAGAAATGTGCATTTCAGAAATAATTTAGTACTATGGTGTGACTGTCTTTTGAAATTTAGTTCATTGTTGATTATATATATGGTTGTATCATTTTTAAACCTTTGATAAGAATGGTGCCCTTTTTGTGAATAGTTTAAGGGAAAATTGTGTCACTTAATATCTCCAAGATTTTTTTCACCCTACCATGATGTGTGAAAATTTCTTATTAAACAGATGGTAAATATAATATTGGTTTATTTTTCAATAATTTCTAAAATCATTTTCCATTCGTTCGTTCCTTATCCGATCTATTTCATTACTGTACCAGATTGACCTATGTTTGTGTACCTGTTATCTGACTGTTGTACTCCCTAAAAAAACACAAAAAAATTGGTTTTATATTGGGTAGGTAAATAACTACCCTTCATTTACTTTTTATCTTGTTATAACTATTACAATTGGTGTCGTGTGGAGATCAAACAAGGGCTGGACATCAAGGATTGGTTCTTTAATCAATGAAATAACGTCTTATGAATTAATCAGGATTCTAATTAATTTCAACCAAATAATTACTCCAAACCTAAATTAATCTCTAAGAATGATGATCGTGAAAGTGTGTAGTGAACTCAAAATGAACCATTTTATATCATATTTTTCGAAATCTGTTTGGATTCTCAACATTTAAAATTTCAATCAGGTAATTCCATCCTAATAATATATTCAAAATCACCCCCTATTTTAGTACATATTAGTAAAAAAACACACTCTAAACCCACCAAAACTCCTTGGGAGATGACCTAGGGTCTTCCCAAATCTATAAATAAACATTAGAAATATAATCAATTTGACATGTCATGATAGCGCGGACAGTATGATCTCACAATAAATATCTACAAGTTGATCTTATCTAACAACCTTTAGAAGTAGAGGGGTAATAACTATCAACTAGAGGTACATTTCACCATCCTAATGAACCACACTCAAGTGTGTTACATTATCCACTACTAATATTGAATAAAAAAAGATGTCACTATAGAATATTACCATTAATTAATCCAAGTGTGTTTAAGGAATCAATTCATAAAAACCAAAAACTTTGTTGGGCCTCCAACATAACAAACGGTATCACTAAGAAATCAAAGCAATCATAGCATGTCAGGTAATATAGGATTGATATATCAGCATCTTACACTAGGAGCTGGTGATAACCTATCTTGATGTCAAAATCTAGGAACCCCTTCACCATTAAGCATTGGTCGAAGCAGTAATCAATTCTTAGGGGAAGACACCCCTACTTGTGTTACCTGGTTCAGGTGCCATCAGTCCACACCTAACCTCAATCTTTAATCTTACTCATAGGTCAAAAAATTAGTATTACTAGTAGAACATACTAGGTCTAAAATTCCTTTTATCTATATATTCCTCTCACTACACCTTCAGGCCACACATCGACATGGGGTCATCTCATATTCTTGTTAAAATATCATTCCATCCCTTGTGTATGTCCTTATAAGAAACAAACTCTTAATGGGTAGGTAAACCTGGAAAATCTTTAGGGAATGTATCTATGTACCTCTCCCACTTTATTGGAACTGAAATCACATAAAATCCACTCATCCATTGGTCATATTGGCCAACAGAAAATGAATCGGTTGTATCCTCCTTCTCGTGAGCTCATCTTGCTCTACCTGGGATTATTTATTTTCAAATAAAGACAAACCCTACCCCACGAACATGGGTAAACTATAAGATGCATCAGTAATAGTCAAATTAGCATGGGTGGTAGGAAATGAGCCTATAATAAGGATGCTATCTTAGGGCCTCCTCGTCTTCTATTGAAGGATTCCATGCAAGGCTCCCTCTCCTCTCAAAGTCTTCTTACAATATCAGTAGAATTTTGATCACCAATGCTCTTGAACAGGAGACTCCAAACACAAGGTTCAAGATAAAATTATCCACTAGAATATCTATTCCTTGAATGATGGATAAATCTATATAAAATTGGATTATAACCACTTATGAAAACTAAAACTAGATAAAATAAGTCACCAATCATACCTCGATGAGACCCTAGTCCTCATGATCATAAGCCTTTACTTCTTAAATCCATGTTCCCATTTTTCCTCATGTCATCCTTAAATAAGACGATCTTTTACACCTTATCCCATTAAAAAACTACAATGGAACTCATACACAACATGGAAACACTATCTTCCTTGGGAACAACTAGCATTGTTTAACAGTTTTGGAAAATTTCATAAGAACACATCTCAGTGAGGGTAAGTGACCCTTTTATATAGGTTTTCGAAGCCACATTAGGAATCACCAAAACATGTCTCTATTGATTCCCCTCATCACCTTGGAGAAGTTCCAACACTAGACTCACCACCCAAAGGATCCCTATCCAGGAGATACCATTACATGCCATTCTTGTTCCAGTACTATACAACCTAATAAGGGGGTTTGAATCACCAGAAATTTTATGATATCTCTATCTATGTAACCCTAAAATTTCATTCAGTATAGGAATGTCATTTTCTGGTACTATTGAAACTACTTACACCTCCATAAAGAAGACTAGTTGAGCACAACCATCAGATTGGTCATGGTAAGCTCATGCTGGAATACCTGTACCACCAACTTGATAAAATATTATAATTCCTAAGGGTTAGGCTCTCTAAAAAACCTAGGTGGTCTCTGTTGATGTAACTCACACAATGTTCCTAGCCCATTCATACATCATCTTGTCCTACTAGAGCCATTGACTACTCAACAAGCGAATGATAGTCTACCTAAAACACTAGAGGTGGTTCCATGTGTTTCTCAATATGTGGTATCACTACATGGTGCCCACCATGTAGAAACTCCTCATGAGTGGTTCCTTGAACTGAGGCCTCATCACTCTTTAGGTCATCGCCATGACACTATCTTGAAATTCTAAATAGGTGTCATAATAGAGGAAGATTAAAAATTATTGAGATGTACCATGGTCAAAGAGAATATCTGAGGAGCTGACTCAAGAAGGATAATCAAGGGACTCAATGCTATATGATTCAGGTTCCATTTGTTCCCTATAATAGATGTATTGATTCACTATATTGATAAGAAGATAGTTAGAATCTTGGTGAATGGATACATTCACCATCACACCGACATAGGGTTCCCTATCCAGAAAGCCTCACTTGAAAATCTATAACACCATTTACATAGGTCTCAAACCTATCATCAATATGGGTCCAACTCCAAAACTGACATATGGAAGAACTAGCTCTAAAACAACTCTATCAGGATCCAACCTATTGGGGTCCACCTAACGAATGATAAGATGAGTGTGAAACCCCAAGAATACCTTCAGTAGGTCAGGGGATGTCGATAATCATGGAGAATAAATAAACTAAAATGGAAGGCATTTTCCTTAAGTACTTGTACACACACAAACTACCATATACAAGAAAAGGTTTAGATGAATAATTAAAATTTGCAACATCCAGATCATAACCATTCATAAAATTATATCTAGGGAATACATGATAGTATCACTATATAAAATAAAATCATAAAGGGATAAATACATTCCAAAATATAAATGATGTCCGACACTGAAAAAAACAAGAAAAAGGGAAAGCTAGAGAGAGACCTTATCCTGATTTCCATGTCCCATAAATAAATTCATTTAATTCATCCAAGTACCACTATTCTCTTCCAATGTCACCACTGATCTTCCTACCATCTTCATAAGACATGATACATGCAGTAAAATCCCACCCAGGGGTGAGTATAAACCTAACTAGTAGGACACCCCTGAATCACCAAAGACATAGAATTAGGAGAAAGTAGTCCTCTCATCACCATGAGGTCATGTCAACTCGAATATGAGACATCCACCATAACAAAAACATATATATGTTTAAAAACAATCCCAAGAAAATAGATAAAGGGTATCCCCATCTCCATAGCCTAAGTAAGAATAACAATCCCACCTATATCTCTAAGGTCCATCTCTGATTCCTAGCATCGCGTGCAAGCACATAAGAATTCAAATAGAGGAGACCAATTCTCACTGTTACACTCCATAGCTGAGGGGAAACTCACTCCCATGGAGGACCCTTTCACCACCTATTAACGATGATGGGGTATTTCCACTCCATAGATAGATGACTCACACATGTATTTAGTATGAGGAGTACTGACTCTTCCTTTGTAAAGAGTATAGGGGACCCGTGCCCTACTCTGAATGGTGTGTTTCCTACCCCAACATCTAATGTAATCTCTCATGAGTCTATGTGGAGAACCTTCACCTTGTCATTTTTCTCCACATCCAAGGGATCACAAACATTAGTGGAGGACTCTCGCCTGTTAGATATCGAAGGAGGGGGTTCCACTCTACAGATAAAGAACCCTCACCCTAGTGCATCTAGTGGGTGCCACATTGAATATAGAGGACCCATAACCCTATGTGATTGGGGTGCTACTAAACCTGAGTAGAGATCATGGGGGACCCATAGCATGGTGAAACATGGGGTTATCCATCCCTGAAATATCTCTGATGATCATGCCCAATCACTACTATTAGTAAAGTGTTGCTGAAAGAAGAATCATGCTCACAACACCACATGTCATATATCAAAAGTAAATATAAGGGATGCGATAAAATTATTTGTTGAAAAATAATCAGGATATGCTAATCACTGTATAACATTTGAGTTTTGATGAAGTAAATATGGAAGGTAGAAGTTCCTACGAGAAGTAAATGACTTTTATGTCGGGTCACACGATGTGTGACCTCACTTCATCACCTTGGAACGTTCTCCCCTGGAAAAAACATGGGAAAATATTTCATACTACACTACTTTTACAGGTGGTATGTTGTGTGTATTGTCCACTTGGGGCCTACCCATGTTCTCCTGTCCCATGCCCAGGTACACAAGTCATGCCCTTATTATGTTTGAGTACACTGCAGTGCCTGTATAATCTCCTTGTTCCTATGTTCATGGCCATGTCCATGCTAGTGTACTCCTGTATTAGATATAGATCCATTATAAATAGGTCACAAAATTTCAATAATTTTATACATGGCATATGATATTTATCTCTACCTGAAACCCTTTCCATTTTAGCTAGGAGACTATACATCGTCTGTTCCTCTCGGATACATAGTGTGAAGTCATGAAATTTCTAGAAACCTATTTTATTCATTTGGATCCCATATATATTTTTCAACACCATTAAAACATATTTGAAAACTTTATTTCCATGAAATGAAAAGAATCATCATCGACACTTGATTCCAAGCCTCTGGTAGGAAACAATCAGAAGTCTAATCACCCGTCTGAAGCCATCACCACTCCTGTAGTGCCTATTTTCTCTGCTCTGGATCCTGAATCAAGAGATACATCACCCACATCCAACTTCAATCCTCAATATATATTCAACCAATTGATCTATACATGCTTTGTCTAATCACTATGAATCAGGGGGTATGATCAAAATAAAATCCACCACAAAAATGTCAAACCATGATCTTGTGGTACAATAATGAAGAATGATATGAAAGGTGGGGGAAAACAAAAAAAGGTTAAATACATTGTGTTATAATGAAATCATGTCCAAATATCATAATATAGATAAATCATGGTTGAAACATGTAACAATGAATAAAAATGATAACCTGAATTCAATAAGATTTAATCTATTTCATGTAATTCATAGGATCAAAGGTAAAGTAATAAGATAATCCAAAATGCATTCTAAATAATCAACAAAGGAGTATTCCATAAAACAATTATTCTAGCCTTTATGATATATTCATCATTGTTAATGAATTCATTCTCCAGCAATGAAGAAGATAATTTCACTACGCCCGCCATCAACCTCACAATCCTATGATCATTCATAATCGACCCACACTCTAGGTTTCCAATGGAGTTGTCCTTTTCTAAATAACTAATATACCATGGTTATTCATACAAACTGAAGTGTTTTTCATAATATTTTATTTTTAGATATAGGGTTAGTTTTTTGAATTTTTAATAAATAAATAATATATTTATTTATTTTATTAAATGCACCTCCAATGACTATTGCCCATGAAATTTCTAACATCGATGAACATTAGGTCGAACCTAGGGTGAACCCTACATTATTAAATAAATTTTGGCATCATATTTCCCAAATTAGTCTCCATTACTTACAAAACACTGCTCATATTTGATATAATATATTTAATATTTTTATCTTATCAATATCATTTCTTTTTGAGTCTTGGAATTCCATGTCAACCCAATTCCTATCATAAAAAATATTCTAGAGTCTTAAAGAAAACAAATACTCATTAAATTCTCCCCACCTGCATGAATTTTCATCCCAAAAAAGTGAAAAACCACTCATAAGTGAGGATATTGATATCTCTTTAGGGTATCCCACTCCCATGAGCACCCCTAAGGGTTACCATGACTTCAACAACTGTGTATCCAAGGTAAACACTTTCCTACAAAGTGTATTATCCTGTCAGTTCTCAAACACCATCAGACACGTTGATAATGTATCTCCACCATCAATGTCAAGATCACCCCTGTCAACATTTGGAAATGATATTTAAACATTTTTCTTAATATACAACATGTGGAATATAGTGCAGACTCGATCTAACTATGGTCAAATATTCAAGTTTTAGGCCACCTTCCTAACCCAATGTAGTTACTAGAATAAGGTCCTATAAAACACTAAGATAGACTTCCATCCCAAAAAAATCCCTAAAATCATCAATGAATGGAGATATCTTAGAAAAAATGATGTCCTTCTCAAACACCAAAGGCCACTTTCAGCTATCCACAAAGAATCTATAAATTATGAGGTATTCCTCATCCGCCTCTAAATGAGTTGCAACCATTACAATGACTTCTTTCACGAATTGTAAGCCCACAATCATTGTATCTGATTGGATCTAACAAAAATATTTGTGACCTGTAGTTTCTCCCGTACATGGCCCCAAATGGTGCTACACCAATGGTGGAGTCATATTGTTATGATATTAAAACTACACTGATGTTAGATGATTCTCCCAGCTATGGGCTAAAGCTAACATGAAATCTTGAAGCATGTTCTCCAAATTCATAATGGTTTGATTTATCTGAATATATATATGGGGTTGAAAATTCATGATCAACCAAAACAATGTCTCATGGTCCTTATACATCCTCTCCATAGTTGTGATGGGAATCATGCATCAGGTTCTAAACTGATCATCAAGGGAACACCATGAAGCTGAACTACCTCTTGAATGCACATGGTTCCCAAACTCACCACTAATATTTTCCAATGGATGGTTATAAAGTTGGAAAACATGGTTATTCAGTCATTGATAACTCAGATAATGTCATGTACTCACACTAATCATGGAATTTCTATCAAGAGAACTAAAAAGATACTATTTCATTTCCACTTCCATACAAGAACCTTACCTTTTCCCTATAGATGGGTGAGACATCATGAGATATAAATAGATATGTGATACAACATTCTTGGCTTCCCAATATAATTCTATAGGATCTTAGTACATCTTTACATATTCTAAATGTACAACCACGGTAAAAAACATCCTTATCACCTCCTGTCACAGAATGACTTGTTTCGTCATCCTACCTCAAACAAGGGTGATGTGCTCCCCACCATAAAAATATATATCAAGACCATATATAATGGATATATGGTCATAATGTATCTCATAGTTAGTATCTCCAAGATGAGCCTCCCCAACACGCTTTAGAAGCACTGGGGTAGTAACTATCGACTAGAGGCACATTGAACCATCCTCACCACCAGGGTTCCACTATGAAGAGGTTAACTATTTTTTCACCTCAATCAACAACAGGGAATAAAAAGCATCACTGTGAGAATATTATTCCATGTACACACCATTAGAAGACCCAAAATGTAGCACAACCTCAACCATTTTTTTGGTTGATTATGACACCCATTTCTGAGAAGAAATATCCTAGAGAAGTGGACCCCCCCCCCCCCCCGAATATATAAATGACTATACGAGAGATCCCTATAGAGATGGAACACTAGGAGAACATCTGGAACCATCCTAGAGTGTCTTATGTGCTCCATTACTAATGATGAGTACAAAAGGTTGACACCATAGGTGAATAATAATAATTGATCCAAGAGGGGTTATGTATTCCGTTCATAATCCCCGCAAACTCTGATGGGGTGTCCAATACACTGAAGTGTATCACCAAAAACTCAAAGAAATCATAGCATCTCTAAAAATGCATGCTTAATACCTACTCCTCTCAAATAAGGAGTTAGTAATAACATTTCCTCATTTTAAACTATGAGAACCCCTTATCCCTTAACCACTTTTCAAACAAACTATCGATTCACAAGGATAGATACTCCTTCCCATATTATCTGGTTCATACGACATTGGTCTATCCCTAACCTCTTGTTCCCATCTACCTCTTAGGTGAACAAAACTAGCCTACCCAAGAGATCACACTAGGTCTAAGGGTGGACAAATTTTGGTTACCTAGGAGGTAAACCAAACACATACTGAAGGGATATGTACTCATACCTATCCTATATGATAATAATTGAATACTTATAGCATTCACTTCTCTAAGGGTCGTACGGTCCAACTAGTAAAGAACCGGTGGTATCCCCCTACACACGAGCTCATCCTTTTCTACCTAGGATTATATATTACTAAATAAGGGTAAAACCTATCCAAATAACTTAGTTACACTATAACCCCCACTGTTAATAGTAAATTATTCATGGATGGTAGGCAAGTAGTCCATACTATGGAAAAGAACATAGGGCTTCACTGCCTGATATGGAAAGATTCCACATGAGGCTCTCTCTCCAATCAGAGTTAGGTCACAGTGTTGGTAGACGTTTTATCCTCCATACTCCTTTTTAAAATCTTAAAAAAGGGTCTAATATAATAATATCCACTTGTATGAGTATACCTTGAATATGGGCTATTCCTAGGAAAAAATGGCTTACAACTAAGTACCAAAACTGTTACTAGAGTAGAGAAGTCCCATGTCATACCTTGATCACACCTAGTACCCCAGGGTAACAATACCCAACTTCATGAAGCCATATTTCCCTTTTCCTGCATCTCTTCATGATATATGGCATGCTCTAATGCCTTATAACATAAAAAAGATGTCAAATGTACAAGTTAGAGGAACTCATCTTCCACACCTCGATACTATCTGCTTTAGGTGCCACATACTCATCCTCATTGATTTGGATCACATAACAAGAATATGTCTCAATAGGGGAATCAAACCTCTTTACTGAGTGTAAAAATTCATGAACAGAGTCACCAATATAAGGATCTATCGATTCCTTGCATCACCATGGATAATTAGTTCTACCAGGATTATTATAAATATGGGTCCTTTCTAGGTGGGACTTTCACACCACACGCTCATGCCAGTCTAATTCCTCCTAAGAAGGGGGTCTATATCACCATAAATCATCGGTGTTCTCTATATATACAACTTTTTAAGTGCACTATTTATATGTTATTAATCTTATGGTACTACCATAACCACCTTATTCTCCATGAATAAGATTAGTTCCAAGAAAACTATTTGATTGGTCATGGTTCACATGAGGTAAATAACTCAGATCACTACCTCAAGAAAAGCCTCTACTATATTCGGGTTTAGATCACCACAAAACCTAAATGGACTCTGTCACTAAAACTCACACAAATATCATTTCCTGCACATACTATCATCATGTCATTTGGAATCCATAAAAATCTCAACATGTGGATTATCATCCACCTGGACCATTGGAGGTGGGTACATGAACTACTCAATTAGTGGTAGCATTGCCTAAGGTCTGCCTAGAGGAAACACCAATGAGTGGGTCCTTAAACTAAGGCCTCATCAATTAAAAGGTCATTACAGTAACATTGTCTCAAAATGAAAACTGGTTGTCATCATGCATGCATATTGAGAATTATCAAGACAAACCATGATCAAAGAGAATATCTGGGAAGATAACTCAAGAAGGAATGTAAAAGAACTCAATAATATAATATGAATGCACCATTTATTCCTTAAAATTGATGTATTAGTGTGTCGAGTCAACAAGTAGGTAGTCAGAGTCTTGATGAAGGGATATGTTCCCTGCTTCACCAACACTAGTTTCTCTAGACTGAAATCCACACTTAAGAGAATACAACACTACTTCTCTAAGGCCCAAACCAATCTTCCCCATGAATAAAACTCTAAAACCAACCCAAGGGTGAACCATTTATGATACCACTTTGTTACTACCAGACCTATCAGAGACTTATTGGATGACAATAAGATGAGTGTGATTCAATAATCCCACCTTTAATAGGCAGTGGGGTGGAAACAAGAACTGAGAAGGAATAAAATAAAATGGAAAACCATTACCTTAAGTACATGTATTCATGCACACAACCATCTCCTTGAAAATAAGTAAAGGAATAATAAAAAACCATAATATCTATATTATAACTATTCTTGCAATATCCTTTGGGAAATATATTAGAGAATGATAGTATAAAACCAAATAATAAAGGGTAAAAATACATTCCCAACCAGAAATGATGTCCAAACTTGAAGAAAATGGAAAATGGGAAATCAAGAGCATTCCCATCTCTTAGTCCCTAAGTCTTACCACCAATCATGATCAATAAATCCAAGTACTCAAATGCTCCAACATTGTCACCACCGATCTGACTTCCATATGAATAAGACATGAAACCTGTGGGAAAATCTCATATAGGAGTGAGTATAAAAATACATATAGGACACATTTAAATCACCAAGAATGATGTATAAAGAGAGAGTAGATTTATTATCACTACGATGGCATGTTAATTAGAATACGAGACAAAACCATAATAACAACCCAAATATTGTCAACAAGAATCCCAAATGAATAGATAGGGGGTATCTTTAACTCCACGTCCTAGCTAAGAATAAATGGACTTCCTGTATCTCCAAGGCCCATCTCTAATTACTAGAATCACATGAAACCACACAAGAATTAGAGTGTTGGGGACCAATCAATACTACGGTGCTCCACATAAAAGGGATAACTAACTCTCATGGAGGAACTTCCCCCCTACCATATCTCAATGATGAGGGATTTTCCCTCCTTATATTGAGGACTCGTAACATACTTTAGTATTTAGAGTACCAAATCTAACTATATAAAGAGTATGGGTCCATTCCCTACTGTGCAAGGGGAATTTCCAACCACAAAATCTCTTGTATCCTCTCAATAGTAGGTGTGAAAAGCCCACACCTCATATATGTTCTCTAAATAAGAGGGATCTCTTACTTTGGTGGAGGAATCACACCCATCGGAGCATAAAGATGGGGGGGGTCAGTCTGTAGATAAAGGACATGTGCCCTAGTGCATCCGGGGGTTCCACTAAGAACATAGAAGATAATTCCCCAGTGAGACGAGGGGTTCCTCTTAACCTATATATAGAGAATGGGGGTCTTCCCCTCAGTGTGATAGTGGGTTTCCAACCACGACCTCTCTTTAATGATCCTACACAATCAATGATATAAGTTAAGCATCACTTGAAGATGAATCATACTAACATCACCTAACACTGCATCTCAAAATCCACTACAAGAGATACCATCTCTTTATACATAGAAAAATACTTAGGGTAGGCTACTCTCAAGATAATATCTGAGTTCTGAAGAATGATATGTGAATGATATAAGTTCCTAAGAGAATTACACAACATGTACACAGTGTCACACAACGTGTGTCCTCACTAAATCACATTGTTTTTTTATACCCAAGACACGGCTTGGGAATTAATTTCATACTAAATTATATGTATAGGTGGTACTTGATGTGTATAATCCACCCAAGGCATGCCTATGTTCTCCCTTATAGTGCATCTATACACTGGTCATTCCCATGTATTATGGCCATGTTCGAGTACACATACATGTCCTTATACACTGGATATGACTGTGTTCCTGGACATGTTTATGCTAGTGTAATCCTAGAGTACATTCTAACCCTCTATCACTGAATCACATGACATGTATAATTCCATACAAGACATTTGATATTTATCTCCACCCAAAACCCTAGTTGTTATATACAGACGGCTACACGACGTATGTTTCTATAGGGTACTTGGCGTGTAGCTAAGAAATTTTTAGAAACCCAATTTCTTTAGATGGATCCAAGATCCACTGTTTTCACTACCATTACTTCCTATAGATCCAAAATCCATTATGTCATGACATGGATCCCACATTAGACATTGATCTATCTTTAACCCATTAATATATACCTCATTCACATAGCCACCATGAATCCAGAGGTCTGATAACTCTCACACCAACCTCAGCAATGTCAAACCATGATCCGATGGTCAAATGATAATGAACATGATGAACATTAGGGGAAAATAGAATAATAGTGTAAATTCACATTAACAATTAGAAATTATGGATAGAGATCAAAATATGGGGAAATTATGGGTGATGCATAACATAATGAATAATATTGGTAATCGATCTTCAATACGATTTAATCTAGTTCATGAAATTCCCAAGATTTGAGGTAAATTAAGATAATAATCCAAAATTCATGATCAATAATAATTAAGGGAAAAAACAATAAAATAATGAGTCCTAACTAGATGATGCATTGATCATTAGTGAAGAATGTTTTGTACAATGATGAGGAAGATAATTTTACTACGCTCATCATCCGCCACCCAATCCTATGATCATCTGTTGTCGATACATGATCCTAGTTTCCAACATAATTCTACCCTCTAAATCTATAATCTCTTAGGGTTATACATCAAACCCTAGGGATTTTCCATAACATGGTATTTATTAAGAGTGGGTTATATTTTGGAATTTAAAAAAAATAAGTAAATTATTTTACTAAACACATTTCCAATGATTTCATTCCCCAAAATGTCCAATGCTAAAGAACCTCAGGACACACCTTGAGTAAACACCATGTTTAATAATCAATTATGGCCTTAGATTTACCATCTAAGGATCCATTTGATAGTTATTAAATTATTTATAACAAACTACTCACACATGATATAATATATTTAATATTATTATTTTATCAATACGAAACCTCTATGGGTCCTGAAATTCTATGTCGACTCCATACCTAACTTCAAAAATATTCCATAAAATGTTCAAAATTCCTACTACAAAAATTTGTTAAAAGTGAAATTCCTACCATTGACCTACATTTGTCTTGGTTATTTTAATTTTTTAAAAACGAAATAATAGATAAATATTGTGTTGATTTTGGGAAAATATGTTTTATTATAGAGATAACAATGACATTGAATACTGATTTGGTGATTATGTGATTATGGGATTTTATTTGGGGAATAATGGTTGAATTATTTTTTGAAATTATATATAATTTTAATTTACATTATGGGGATTCAATTTATTTATGTAAATGATTATCATATCTTAAAGATTTTATAAATGTGGAAAATAAATTTTATGTATGAGACTTTAAGAGTGATTGATGTTTTTTAAGATAAGTGTTAAATTTATATTTGGAAAAATATGTGATCAAATCATTATTATATTTGGGCTTTAGTATTAGTCTAGAATATTTTAAACAATTTTATTATTAGTTATTTATTGAATGATGTATGTGGAATTTTTCATGTTATTATTGTGGTTTTTTGTGATTAATGTTGTATTTTTTTCATGTGAAGGATTATTAATTTTGGAAATTATCTTTCCTAGTTATAACAATTTTCGTTTTGGTTAGTTTATAAAGAAAATAGTAATATATTTTTATCCATTTTTAGAATTATGTGATATATTAAATGTTAACTTTAGTGTTTCGGGCATAAAAAAATTATATTGAATACTCGTATTTTATAGAAAAAGATGTGATTGTGATGGAAATTGATTATAGGATGAAATTGAACTCACCAAGTAAGTATATTTTTCTTATTTTATTTGTCTATATGGAAATAAATTCCATAAATCATTAAAAATGATCTTTAAATGGAAATGTTATTATATTACCTTCATTTCCAAAGAATTTATGATTTTTTCATGCATCTTTGTTTTATGGTTTGGTGGTCATTAACATTCTCATGATAATTAACATTATTATTATCAATGATATTTTCCACTGTACAAAATGATTTTAGAATTTTTATTTTCTTCCATGTCCATATTTTTACACCCCACCAATTTTATCCTATTTGAAAACATATTCTTTTGTTATTATATATAACCATTATATTTTTCTTTCTCTCTTATCAAGATAATGATTTATTAAACCTTATTACAATGTGGGATATGAAGAAAGGTATTTTAATGTTACAAGAATTTTATTATCAAGATCACGTTCAAATTTTTTGTAGGGATAATCTATCATCTTGATATTTTGAAAAGAAAACTATGTTAGATACCCTATATGACATGCAACTCTGAGCCTAAACAATCCATGAAATATTATTATTTAAATATGGTCGTTATAACCGAGCTCTTAAATTTGAAAGTATAACTTGGATTTACATATATATATGAAATATTTATAATGGTCCTAATAAACAAAAATGTATAGATAAAATGCCTATTATATAATCACTAAATGTTTGGTAAAGTCTTCTTATTCTCCAAATATAGGTTCATTCAAAAATGTTTTTTATTAATTTTTGTGATAAAGTATTATAATTTATTAATTTAACTTTTAAAAATGTTATAAAAATAATTTTATAAATCAATATATAAAAATTACCGTAGGCTGAACTTTTGGGATATTTTTTAAATGAATGTTTTTTTTAATGAATAGTAAAAATTATCGATTTTTCCAATACCGTTGTTTCATTCTATTAAATAATTTTATTTAAACATCACATTATATTTTAGATTTATAATTAAAGAAAAAGATTATTAATGGTATTTATAAAAATCTTATTAGTTTCATTTTAATCATCAATTTTCATGATTTTGGTATAAGTTTATTATTATGCTCAAAACAGAGTTTTCTAAAAACTATTTCTATGTGCATAATGTTTATCTATTTTAAGTAATTAAAATAAACCATAATAAAGAGTAATTTAAATTAATTTTATATATTTTATATCCATTTATATTAATTGAAATTCACATAATGATGATATATAGTTATATAGTTAATATAAGATTGTTTATTTCTTGAAAATACATTTTTTCGGAAAGACAGTTTATTGTCACGTTTTTAGGTTTAATATTAATTTAAGTCCACCCAATTTTGTGTTTTGAATCTTTGAAAATGGATTTTAAATTTATAATAAATAGGTTCTAATTTTATAAAGATTTCCCTGTTATTTTGTATCATTATGAATAGTAATCATAGTAAATAAATGTTACCACATTAAATATAAAATGAGTTAATTAAATTTAAAAATAATTTAATAAGGACATAAAATAAAAAAAAAATTACTTATTTTTATTAGATGAGAATATTTCATTAATAATCATACAATATTCTAATATATAAACTTTTTTTACCATATGGACATGATTGTAACCATTATAACACTTTATATAACGAAAAGCTAAAAATGTAACTTTCTTTCTTTTATTAACTAAAATATTTTTATATGGATAAAAATAAATTATTTTTGGTTTTATATAATAAATTAAAATATATATTATATATTTTTATCATTTTAATTTATTTATAACTTTTATTAATGAAATAATTACCTTAAATTCTTAGGTAATACCGACATAGTAATTATTTAATTAAAAGTAAAATAGAATAAATTATTTTCAAAATATTAAAATACATATAATATGATTTAATTATTGTGTTACAATTTTTTAGATAAATATAAAATTTTAGGTAAGGTTTAATGATGTATATTACAATTCCATATTTGTCTTTATGTTTTTAAAGTAAAATTAAACGAATAGTGTCAAAATTCACATTAATGAAATTTTATATCAAGAAATGTTTTATTAAATGATTAAAAATCTCTAAAATATCATATCATCTACCAAGTGATTTTTATTTATTTATAAATATATTATATGATCCATCATCAGAAAAATTTTCCTTTTATATTAACTATATTGACCCTAAAGAGTAAAAACTTTGTCACCATAGTAGTTATCAAAAAGGGGTAACTCAGGTGAAAACCAAAGTATAAGGGGAAAATATCACATAAACATGTCCAGTTTTTATTTATTATATTATTTATACTCATAAATATCTTAGATTCAAATATTATCAATTTTTATCTATTTGGATAAGAAAATTAATTTATATTAATTTAATACATTAAGATACTATAATAGAGCCCCTCCCCTGTTTTATAATAGGGAACCTCTTATCTTATTATTTTCACAATTAATGAAATATTTCATTTGACAAATAATCAAAAAAATAAATTACTAACTTACCCCCATTTCTTAGGGGAATTTTTTGACTAGAAAACCAACCCAGTAATGCTTTGGTGTTAACCTTAAAAGTTTGTCTGAAGAAGAGGTGTAGTTATTAATCAAGAATTTTCATTTCATTTATTCTTATACCACTATAAAATATGATTCAACCATAATTAAATAATATAAATAGTATATTAAATATATTTACAATTTATTATGTTAATTTAATAACCTATATCTATCTCATCTTCTTTTAAATGGGACACACAACAACTGTTTGTGTGTTTTGAGGACAACCACCTTGTGAACCGATTTATTTCATTTTCAATCACCTCTTATTACAGATGGATTTAATTATGGAATTTAATTACATGTATGATCTTAATAAAAAAATTATTTCTGAAAAGGTAAAATGTAAATTAATTTCTTACATTTCCAGTCACCGAAAAATGAAAACCTCATTCATGCGTACATGTGGACTACCACATCCACAAAGTGATGTGATTAATTTTTCATCCCCATATCATATAATATGATATATAAATAAGTATATTTAAATAAATAATATGGTATTTATTATATTATTTTCATTATTTAAAGATAAAATAAAACTTAACTTCTTTTCATAATGATCGTTGAAAAAATTAAACGTTACTCATGCGTACGTATGACCTATTATCTCTTTGACTGTAACATAGTCAGTTTTTTGATAACCATATTCAATGATTTCTTTTAAAAGTATAACTTATCTATTAAAATGATAAATAATTATTTATTATTATTCATCATATGTTGTAATAATGACCTATTTGACCTTATTCAACATACCAAATCCATTTTGGACATATGAGTCGAATATCGTCAAAGCAACCGATGATAACTAAATTTATTAAGTAATTGGTTATAAAATGTTAATAAAATGAATAATAATCAGGAAATTTTTTGTTAATAATGTATATAATGAACATAATTTTATTATTTATGATGATAAATAATGTACATGATGAGTCAGAATCAATGTAAGGGAATTTCCTTTATAAATATTCTTTTAAAGTTCATATCCCAACTACTTATCATCCATGTCCCTATTCTCCTAAATGCCACAAGAATATTATTATTTATGTTTAAATGGATTAGAAAGTTCATTTTTCCCACATTTAACTTTTTTTTTAAATTAATCCATTTATGGTTTTTATAATGGACGCTTTACTTTGAAAATCTCGTTTTGAATGTTTTAACGATTTATGTTCTAAATATTTATCTTCTAATTCCATTTTCTTAAATTTACATTATTAATATATTTATATGGAAATAAATAAATTTTAAATTTAATTATATATATATTAATTCTTTCTTCAAGAAAAAATCAGAAAGGAATCTTTTTACAAATTTTATACTAATTGTTTTGACTTTATTTAAAAAAGACAAAAGAAATGTTTTATTTTAACGTATTAGTAATCAAAAACTTTTCCTAATATCACAACCATTGTTTTATACTTATGCTTCATTATAAAATTCCTTTTTTTCTTCATAAAATATCCCTTATGACCTTTTTTATAATTATTTTCAAATTGGATTTTAAATTTAACGAATATTATGATATCTAGAAATGTTTTTTCTTACAGGTGTAAGGGATCTATCTAAACCACCCTTTTCTTTGGGTTATGAACATTATATCTCTAAAATTATCTCTATATATCATGAATGTTCTTTAATTTTTCTAAATTATGTATATATTACTATCACATATATAATTTGATTAATCACCCTTCCTTTGATGGGGTAATACATGGCATAAGTTATTTTCTTAAATCAAACCCATTTCTTTCTATGGGTAATTTTTTGTCTATACCTTAATATTGATTTTATTTAATGGAAGACATAAGAATGTACATGTTATTATAGGTTTTATCATATAGTTCTCTAATTAATTGGGTGAATATTTCTTCTCATGAGACATTTTTAGTGGGATTAGGGAGTGAACCTATCTATTATGGGACTTTTCCATCATGTGATGTTGTCTAGGAGGTTATCCTTGACTCAAGTTTATGTTAGGTTATATGTCACTAAAAAATTTTCTATATTTATATGATCATATGACATAATTGTTTTTATGTTATGATTTAATGTTATTACTCAAGAGTATATTTTTAATAAAACGTATATTCAACTTAGTATAAATGATATATATATCTTTTTTGGAATAAATTTTCATAAGTTTTTCATGATTTCAAAGGAACCGTTAAGAGTTTTATTATACCATTAAGATTTTTTTATAAAATGCTTAATGAAAATATTTGGGTGTAAAATTTGACTTCTTGGGAAATAAGATTTTTATTTTCAGCCTAAAGATTATTTTGAAAATGAAAAATCTTATGTATGAATTTATGAACCAACAGGTTTCTTTATTTCTTTATATGTGTCCCTTTCGGTGATTTTTTTTCTCACCAAACATTTTAAAATGTTTTTATTAGATTTTAAGGATGATTATAGACATTTATTAGTTCAATATAAAAATTGTGAAGATGTTTCGTGAAAATAAAACATTTTACAAATTAAAAGATTATTTATAATGGGAAAAATGTATACTAAGTGGAAGATTAATCTTTGCAATGTATTATTTATTTATTTAAGGGTGATAAAATATCTCTCTATAACTCTAGACCTAAAATATATTTATCAATGAAAAAATGTGAATTATTCTGTAAATAAACAAGAATATGTATTTTATGGGGTTGGTTCCATATAGCCAAAATGTTTTTTAACACATCTAATAATTAAAGTCATCCAAAATGAAGTGATTGAACTTATTAAGACTGTGTAAATATTTATTATCTAATTCTATCATTGGTTCATACCATTATTAATGGTTCCTGAAAAGGGTTGGTCCAGAAAGGATGAAAATGATAAAGTTTAATTGATTCCCAACAGAATAATGACTATATGGAGAGTGAGTGTCTACATCATAATATTTAATGATGCAACTAGAAATTATCACATCACATTACCCTTCATTAATAAAATTCTAAAATATTATAAAGATGAAATTAATATTGTTATCTTATTGGATTTTAGGGAATAATAAAATCATTACTAAACTAAAATAATAAGAGAAAATCATTTTCACACATCCAAATATTGTATTCCCTTATTAGTGACATCCTATTAAAATGTACAATGCCCAATCCATGTATAAACATTTAATGGTGGAAATATTCCATTTCATGATTAAATATTTATTGAAAATATTGATAGTTGAATTCTTGGTGAATGAAAATTCTACTGATTGATATTTAGAAAATTTAGAAAATGTTTTTGGAAATATGCGAATAAAATAATTTGGAACTTTATTGGGTAAATATTACTTCATGGAATAGAGTGTAATAGTTTTTTGACATTATATTTTAAATAAATGTATTGAAGTTGAATTAGACAATATTGGTACAATTTAGGAGCGACCAATTCCAACAACCATTTTTATTATCATAGGTTTTCATAGAAATGTGGGATTCTACTGATGCATTATTAAGGATTTATCTACTATTTACTTCCACTGACTACCCAGTTAATAAAATATTCCACCTTCTATTTTGGTACAAAATGACAGAAATAATTTTAATTGTTAATGGAGAGCCTACTAAAATCTCTAATTATGATTTCACCACACTGGAAAAAATCATTTGAATTAATGTGTTATTCATTTGATTGAGAATTTGGTTCTTCCTTGGGATAAAGGAAAGAAAAGATCTTCAAAATCAATTATTATGATTTTTGTACATAAATGTTGCTCAATAAAACTACACAACAATGAAAAATTAGCATCTAGTATTTGATTCTACATTTTATATATTTATTTCATATATGTAGTTCTCAAAAGTCATTTTTTATACGGATCACTGCACTCTGTGATATTTTATGATAAAGAAGGATGCCAATCCTGGACTCATTTAGTGGATATTATTGCAATAAGAATTTTATATTTAAATCATGAACAAAAAGGGAACTTATAATGTCATCACTGGTGAATTATCATGCCTAGAAATATATATTAGTGATACAAATGTCAAAATGATAAATTAAACATTTCTAGATGAATAACACTATTTCATCAAGATTGTCACACCTTATAATGTTAATGTTTTAAATTACAAAGGCTCATGAGTGGTGTATCCAAATTTATCAATGGAGTAGTGGATAATATTATTAAGTATAGTCTCCCGTTACTTCTAGGATAATATATTACCCATTGTGTATTGTAAAATAGAATGATTAGAAGATATATCCTGGAAGAAGAAGTTGATAATTTTTTTCATCGAATATTATATCAATATTTATCTTATAATATTTAATTATACTATTATTATTACCATATATTATGATTTTTATTATTTTATAATAATAATTAGTATCTATCTCACACATCCTTGTGGCAGCATCCCTGTGGGGACTTGGGAAGCCTCATGTTTGAACCTATCTTGGTGCATATGTGTGTCAATGTTGGATTTTCATTGTATTTGTTTCCACTTCCCATAAAAAAGAGAAATTATTATTATTATTATTATTATTATTATTATTATTAATACTACTACTACTTATACTAATAGTACAACTTAATGTACTATTGTTAATATTATTAATAAAAAATAACAAAAATTTAAAATATGATAGTATACTTTTGTTCCTGTAGCCACATGAGAGGAGAGATATTCAGGTGAGCTTACCTCTTCTTCACCATCTCTATCCTATTCAAAGGTATTTTTATCCCGAATCATTCAAAGAATATATATCTTTATATCCCCAAAAATAAATCATTCATATATATTTGGAGGTAATGTGGAATTGGGTACCCCACATGAATGAGAATAGGTGTGCATGAATGTGATGAAAAAGGAAAAAATTCCACCTCTTATAAAAGATAATGCCACAAAGAAGTGAAAAAATAATAATAATAGAGATATATTTGAAAAGGGAGAATGATGAATTGCGTTACACCTTTACAGAAACCCAAGTGTGGATGATAGACTATAAAGATATTTTGAACCACATTATTTTTGGTATTTTGTGACTTCTTTCTGTTGTGATGACAGTCTCTCCCCCAACACACCAATCCATCTTTGAGGCCACCATCGTGTGCCCCCTCACCACTTTTCATTACCAACCTATATCCTCCACACAACCCACCTTCCACCTGGTTTACTCTATGCATAGAATCTACATATCTACCTATTATTTTCCCTTCACCAGCCCATATTCGGCCCTGTGAACCATATATCCAACTCACATTCCTTAAAAACCTACATTGAACCCTCCACCATGATACAAAAATACTCTAGTCATAATTCTTCATCGATGTCTTTTAATAAGGGTATCACATTCGATGTTTTCTTCAATGGTATATCATGGGAATAGTAATATATAACTTATATTGGTGATGTTCATTGACATGGTTCGGGTCATATTCGTGATCAATGATGGTTTGGGTGTGTTACTTGTGTTAGTTTAATTCCTTGTGCAATGGTTTTTGTTTCTTCCATGTTTGGTGGTAGTTCATGTGTTTTATTGACTTGAAAAATGTTCACTTTCCATTTCCAAGACTGATTATGCGAGTTCTCTTCACATAGTGGCATTTTATATTGGAACAACATCATTTTGGTAATGCAATTAATTTTTTTCAATTTATATTAATTTTTTACTATAATGTGAATTTTTTCATTATGATGTTGGGATAATTATTTAATATCGGGATGTTACCTATGTAATGAAAATTTTTCCCGTGCCATTTTAGTATTATATTTTTTTGATTAAATTTTGTAATTAAAATTATTAAAATTAATTATTTGTTTTGTTTAGTTTTATTTGTGTAGAAATAAAAATTTAAAAATTATATTTGGTCATTAAAATTATATTTTGATTAATTTATATTTAATAGGTTAAAATTTACAACTAACTTTAGAAAATATAGGTGGATTAGATTTGTGAGAAATCAGGCACATCAATTTTCACATAAATTTAGCATTTAATTTTGTATTTTTATTTATTTATAACACATTAAAGTTTAATTAAATGAAATTAAGAGATAAAAATATGTTTTGTTTTGTTGTTTTATTCAAATACAAGTGGATTAACATTCATAGGTATGTAAAAAAATATTCATTACACTTTACTTTATCCAACATATCTTACACGATCTATACCAGTGAGATTAATGACTATGATCCACAAGTATTTTCTTCATAAGAAAAAAATGGTATATTATATAGATTATTATTTATATAAATCTTGGAGTATTATTGTAAAATTAAAAAAAGACTTACATGATATGGTTGATGAATCTAAAGTTGTATTTTGTGATAGTGAACTTGATCAAAAATAAAACATTCAACACTTATTCCATGAAAATGATAAAATAACATTGTAATGGTCATATACAAAAAGGTATGAATTTAATTGAATTTTCATCAAACAATATATTTTTAAATGGGTTTTGACTATTGAAGGAGTTAGTAAAGTCCATGTATCAAGTCTTGAGTAACTGATCTAGGTGGTGGAAGTATTCCCAATATTTTATTTCATATAAGAAGGTTATTTTAAGGACACTTCCAATTACATCAAGGGTATGGTGTGTTGAGTTTGGAACCACTGATCATGAAGCAATCCATTAGAACATTAATTGTAGAAAAAAGTCCAGAACTTTTAAGAATTATATGAAAACTAAAAAATTAATGTACAAGAACTGAGAAGATAAATGAACCCCAAACACAACACTGAATTACCCTCCCTCACACACTCAATAAAAAAATCAAAATAAAAAACCCAAGTTATTTACACACACATATTTAAGAAAAACAACAATATTTAAATGGTTCTATCTTTAGTCCTAATCCATGGGAGACCATTAATGATTTTTTTATATTAATAGAATAATAAATAGTGATTATATGTACATGTCACAAGTGACTTCACCTAACCAATTTATAGTGGTTCCCATCTTGTGAAACTAGTTCCACTCCCTTCTACCTCTGTAGTAACATCATAAATAATTTTTCACTTGAAATAGCCCTCAATAAATCTCATGTATCCTTACCTAATGATGAGTTATTTTGACATGCCACTCTGGTTATAATTCCATGGGTCCATCATTCATTATTTTTTATCCAGATTTCAGTCATGCTTCCTCTATCAATCGTAGCTTTCACAATACTCCTTAAGATCTATAACCCATGTTCTGTAGTCACTCCTTTCATATTGAAGGAACCATAACCAAAAACAGATTCTTCATATTCCTTAAAATAACCAACTAGAATATTTCTTTCATGGATTTAGGCCTCTTAAAATTATTAAATTTTTTATTCACTTCCCATAAAAACCAATAGTTATTGTATCTATTTCAACTTTTGGTCACCCAAGTACCATTTAAGAATAACATTTCCTCTGAATTTCTAATATTATGTCCTCGGTGAACATGATATATGGATTTTGACTTATGGAAATTATTCATAGGTCCAACACCCCATCCTCCAACATCATTCATATAAAATGATAATTTATCATGATGTAATTAATTTGTGAGAGAGAAAAATGAATTTTATACAAGTTTATTTCAATTTGGATATTAAAGAGTAAAAATATATTTTTTATCTACTTTTGATTCCTTGAATAAGTACCCAAACCAGATCATTTCTTTAAATATTTATATAATGACTACATATTTCACATTCATTGTGAGTTATGAAACTATCAACTTCAATATCAAAATCCAACAGAAGGTTATTCTTATAAAGGTTTTCAAAAATCCCATGGAACTCTTTCATGCATACGTACCACAAATAAATCCCAAATCATCAAACCCCTATAACAAGTCTTTCATTCTATAATATAGGTATAGTTCTTCCAAACCATTAAGTTGTCATAATATCCCCTTCACAATTTCCTAATTCCCCTTTCATAGATTCTTTGAGAATCTACACACAACTCTCACTACCTGAGAAATGTATTGAATTCGACAAACCATGACATATATAAAAATTCTAACCACTAAAGAAAATGTAACTTTTACCATGTAATTTTTTAAATATTACATTTTAAATGGTTTCTATTTAGATAACTTGAAATGTGTATCCAATGTAGTAGACACAAGTTTACATCCAGTCATTCTGAACCTCTCAAGGATCTTTTGGATCTACTCTTTTTGAGATTAAACCAATGTTTAGGTATCCATGTATCTTTCAATACATATACAATAAAATGATGATGTAACTGAAGGATATATATTACGTAAATCCTTATATATATTTATAAATATATATATGATATTGGGGCTTTCATGAAATTGTGATTTTCATGCATAACGAGGAATATTATTCTATACTACCTAAGTTAGTAGTATTGGATGGTTCTTGATACTTCTTCAACATAAGATATAATTTTATTAGAAACCATCTAAAAAATGAAATGTATATGATGTTATGAATTCAAATGATTAATTTATATATTAGTCATAATATGTATTAATACATTGTAACATATGAATAAATGTGAAAAATGTAATGAGCATACTTTAGTTTCTATATAAAACACCTAAGTATGATGATTGTGGTTGTGTGTGATTGTTTTATTCTTTATCATAAACCATTATAAAAAAAATTCTTTTTTACTTTTTTTATGCATGATATACTTGTGTATCAAAGAGGAAGGAGAGGCCCACACATGTGATGTATGATTCTTCTTGACCTATACATAACTTCAAAGAGAGGATGTCTTTTGTATACTCTTAATGACCTCTCTCAAACCCATAGTATGTAATAAAGATGTTGTAGATTCTACTTGGTGTACAGTGCGCCACATATATATATATAGTAGTTATTAATTTCAATTTTTACAAATGTTCCTTATATCATGCAGGGGAGATCCCTAGACATGGGTTGAAATTGCATGTGTATAATTTGATATGTATTATTAGATTCATTTCAAACTCATTAGTAGTAATAATGGTTCCCAAGAATTAGATTTTTTAGAACTTGTGGTGAAATAATGAATAATGGAAAATAGAGAATCATTTTTTATTTTTCTTAGAAACTTGGAAAAATGGGTTACTCTTACGTAGAAGAGAAACATAAAGGTAACTGTGGTGTCAGCTTTATACAGATGGGTTTCATCAAGGTAACCAATATGTTACCTATGCATAAGAGGTTTTGAAGAAATTGATGAGGTTTTCTTCTAGAAATTTAAAGAAAACCAAGGACTTAACTATATGTGACATAGTTCACATAATGGTAATACCATATTTTTAAGGCTTGCGAAAAAATAAATAAGTCATTGTATAAAGGTATTTAATGTTTGAATTTACAACAAATAAGTATCTCTAAGGTTTCCCCTACATAGAAGTGTTCTGTGAAAGTGTCACCAAATTTACCTTCATGCAATCGGTTTTAGATGAATTCCATAATGTTAGTAACAAGTTTCTAAGATTTTAATAAATGTAACAAACACATTACCTTAACAAAACAAGAGGTTTACCCATAAAAAATGAACAAATCTAGTTGTACCATGATGTTAGGGTTCCAGAATCTGATTACCCATACACATATTGTCTTCATAGGGGTATAATGAGGTTACCCTTATGCAAAATAGGGATTCTGCATAAGGGTAAACATAATTTCATTAAAATTTCTAAATGTTTTTTAATATATATAATTATTTTAATGTTTTATAAAATGTTTATAAATCTCTATAAATGGTATTTTGGGGATATTTAATAATTAATAAATGGTAAATTATTTAATTAATTATAAAGGGTTTATAATTAATTAAATTTTTTTAATGAAACATATATTATTAAATGTTTCCTAAATATTAAATGTTAATAAACCTTTTAAAAAAATTATATGGAATAAATAATAATATATAAATCTATGATTTTATTTAGAAATCAAAAGAGATAATTAATAAATAGTTATAAATTATAAAATAAGGTCAATATATAAACTTTTTTATATTTTTGATTTGTTTGTAATTAATTATATTAGACTTTTTAAAATAATAGGGGGCCAAATTTGGATATTTTTAAGCCACATCAAAAGCGTTTTAAAAAATAAAATGATCAAGGGTAAAGTAATGATTAATTATATACTATTTAAATTATATAAAATGCTTACATAATAAAAATATAATTATTTTATTGTTTATAATTGATAAAATATTATATATTTAAAATAAAATGTCATATAATGAATAATATCAAAAATTTCATATTATCTTGAACATAATGTGTTTATATTCAAAATATTGTAATTTCTATAAATTCGTTATGAAATTATAAAAGGATTTATAGTTTTCTTTTACATATGAATTTTTTATGAATGTTTATCTCATGTTTAAATATTTTAGTGTTTTATTTATTTAAAAGCTTATTCTCTAATATATTTAGGATATGTAAGTTCTTTATTAAATGAAAATATTGTGTATACTTTATTTTAATTGTTAAGCTACTTTTATGTAGAACCTTTCATTTCTTACTTGGAATGAATCAATGATGAATTTAGTTTTTTTATCTACCATGAACTTATTTTTTAATCAAATTTACATTCTTGAATTTATTTTTTTGGAATAGCTTATATATATTAGGTGTTAGAGTTATGATGAATTAAATTCTCACATGGGTAATGTATCCTTATATAGAGGGACTTGGGTCAAGACAACCTACTTTCATGGAGGATTGTTCTCTATCTATAAAAGTGAATGAGGTAATATATATGTCGCTATGGGATTAATCATATGAATATTTTCATTATTATATAACTCAACACCATTACATAAAAAGTTCATGTACCCTACACATATGAAACATTCAGTAATGTACAAATATATTTAACTTGTATTTTATAGTGGGTAACAAAAACTTTTGGGTTGTGTAAATAATTACACATTTATATGGTTTGAATATATTTGTTTAGTTGAGGGAATAAGATTCCAAACAAAATTACTATAAGAATACATGTATAAAATTAAATATTATGAGATGAGACAATGATATTAAAATTACCTTCAAATACTAAGTGTTACATTCCTTCTAAAGAAGAACCTATCCAGATGATGATTATCCAAATAGGTAGGTCATGCTATAGCTATGTGCCCCTATTTTATCTTGTTTCTATAATGTAAGGATAAGTGACACAAGAGCATCCTTTGGTAGGTCGTTCCAAATTTGGGAAAACATGGATTGAGCTATGTTAGCCTATTTTTGTGTTTTCTTTAGGATACACTACCAGGGAGACCCAAATAAGATTAGGTTACTAGAGAAATATAGTTGAGTTAATCCATATGATGGATTTGAAATATTTGTCCGCTTGAATTTTCAAGAGTCATATATGATATGATTGGGGTGATGCCGATACTAAATAGATCTGTGGTGAGAGGAACTATAAATAGGACTCGTTGTATAGTAAAATATAGATTGTGTCCCACTAATATGTATAATATATATTAATAGGTGTCATCATTTTAGTGGGATCTCATTTAATAATGTTCATTATTAACTGGTTAATAAAACATGATATTTATATTATATAAGATTTTTTGTAGATGAATAACAACATTTTCATCAAACTAAATATTCAAATAAAAACATGAAAGGTGATTCTTAATTTAAAACATTCATAATACCGGTAACTTAAGAACATTTATTGAGTATGATTGGTGATTTAAGAAATGTTCTTAAGGAAATGTTTTTATTTCATAATATTTTCTTCCATAGTAACCAATTTTTGAAATTATTAAACAAGTGAATCTAGATTCTTATGCAATCATAGATTGATTAATTTAGGGTTTCTAAAGTTTTAAATGAAAATGACATAAGTAATCTTAGTCATCACTCATTTACTCAATATGATTAAGTATATCAATCATTTAAGTAATTTTTTCTCATTTACTCAATGTGCTTGGGTATGACAAATAATATTCAATATTATTGAATGTGTTTGGTGATATAATAGGTTTCATTAATTATTTATGGGTTATAGAAAATAATTATATTATTTTAACTAATATAAAATATCAACTGTATGTTTTTTTAAAAAATTATAAATATATATATATTTGTTAAAATATGAGAAATAATTAAAGTTTATAGTTTTAAGGTTTTCTTTCATGTAATGGAGAAAAGGATTTCTTTCATTGATAACTCATATTATTCAATCTAGGATAATGCTCTCATTATATGTGTATATATATCTCATTTAGATCCTGAGAAGAGTATATAAACAACGACTATTTAAATTAAATGATATGGGTTTTTTTAATACACATGGTTTATTATTTGTTTAATTTCATAACATGCTATAAGAAGAGACTAAAAATTTCTTGTTATGGTTAGGGAATTTATCATATTTTAATCAATGGAAATTTCATTACAATATTATTGAATTTAAATAAGATTTATATTTATGAACTAGTTATATAATGTACATGATTTAAAGTACTGTATAGGTAGTGTAAATTGGTAAAAGATAAAATTATAAGATGAAACATTGGATGGAAAGCTGAAAAATATTTTTTTAAAAATACAATCAAGGTCATTAAAACTGGTGTTCTATGGGTCGACTAATAATTCAATATAATTGGATTATCCGAGGCATCACTAAAGAGATTTTTTAAACTCCATGGAATGACCATGTCAGGTTTAATGTCCCATGTTTTTAACTAGATGAAAAGATCTTGGGGGAATTGGAATTTTTCATTTACTGGTGGGGCCATTTTTAAAACCAAGATTCAAAAAATAATTCTGATTGTTGGCACCCTTCAATGTTTTATTTCCAAATTTTGATGATAGATTAGGGGTCCCTTGTAAGTCTCATTGAGTTTTAGAAGCACCATATCCCTATTTCAAATATAATATTAACTAAATTAATGAAATAATAATAAAAGTAAATTAAATTAAAATAAATGGTAAAAATAATGAAATTATTTAATAATAATAATAATAATATTAATACTATTATTATTATGTTAGGTTTAAGAAAACCACCCAAAGGATGACTCCTCTATATTTAGCACGGCGCAACCCCTCCCTAGGCTCCTCTAACATGACACACACCTCTCCATCATCTCCCTTGTTGTACATCTCTTACTCCTAGATTTAGTCATGATTATCATCTAATTTGATGAGGTAATTCCTTCTACTCTTATTCCCTCCTTCCGTGAGAAGATTTTTGGTCTCCCAGTCACCCTATCTCATTCGGTCGAAACCCTAGGTTTGAGCACAACATGATTTTCAGTTTTCCTTCGATGTTAGGTTATATGAAAGGTCTCTTGGGATTCCATTATGAATATTCCGACAACTACCACTGGAGGTGAAGTGGTTTTATTAGATTCGGGTTACTACTACCATCCGAGGTAAGGGTTTACACCCCCTTCTTGGTTTCTCCCATTTTATTTTGTGATCTTTGGGTGTTTTAGAGTTCCTAGTGTTATATATATAGTGTGTTGGTCCTTTACTTGTTTTTTTGAGTCGTCGGAGTCAATGGTGACTCACCTCATATGCATATATATATATATATATATATATATGGGGCTATATGTGCTTATGTATACTATGAAAATGAGTACACATGTGAGTGGATACGGGTTTATGCATATAAGAATATATGTAATGATCCCCTTGAACATATTCATTGAAATGTGAATATGTGAATAGGGGAGAGGTGTCCTTGAATATATGTGATGGTGCATATGCTCGAAGGGGGTTGTATAATATTTGAGGGGTCTCCACATAAAGCATAATGTTCTGAGTGTTCAGCTTGGTTCCTTCTTAAGGTACTGTGTCATTGCATTTCCCTTTAATTTTATGAATTCATCAATTATTTTACATATCACACTATCCTTAGTTTTTAATAAATTCAGTATTATTTTTAGATTAAATTTTTGTTAGATATTAATTTATTATGTTCATGAATGAAATGTAAAATATGATAAATAATTGATGGATAATAAATGTCAAGATTTTATAATAAAACCCCTCTAACAGAGGTATGTTGTATTCATGATAAAATTTAGTGAGTATAATTTTATTCTTCCACGCCATCTTTTTATGTTTATTGTGCAGAAATGTAGTATATTTACCATTTTTCACCTATGTATTAAATGTAACTCAAGACATTTAATTTTTGTTGGACCTCCATAAATTGGAAATTGCCTAGGTAGGCATACAACTTGTTGCCATGAGACTTTTCGTGTCTTTTGTGCTTTATGAATGTATTTTTAATGGTCAATGTAATTCAATGGGAATTGATCATGTAAGAAATTTATCTTTTTTCAATGACACCTTATAAGTTCTCATTAAACCATATAAATGTATTTTCCATTTTTTAATGCAACTTGCCAAGTTAAATTAAATTAAATGGCATGCATGTGATGGTTTCCTATTAAAAATGGATGAATCGAATGGTCTTGACATTTATAGGATGGTTATACCATGCCTTGTAATTCTAATTTATAAATTGATTTATGTTAATGGTAATGTTTCAAAAATTAATTGAATACGACTATTGTTATTCAAAAGAGCTATTTTTCTTATATATTGGTTTGAATATGACCATCCTATTTATTTAATCTTATTCACAGATAATCCTATTGGATTGTTTTATTTTATTTCATTGATGAAATATGGTTCAAGGTATGTTGATTCAAAGTTATTTTGTATATATTCCACAACTTTTTAAAGTGCATAATTTATAGGCCCTGTTTTAGTGGCCTAGTCTATATCCTAAGCTTGATAGCTTGAGATATGAAAATGATAATAATTTCATGTAATAGTTATATGATTTATTTTGTTTTAAATTAATTATTCCATTTTAATGGCTTGAATTGTGTCCTCTGGATAGCTTGTTAGCTTGATATCTTTCCATTCCCTTGATGGAATGAGATGTTCACTTAATGGTATTAAATATTATAAATGCATTGCCTAGAGATATATGACTTACTTGATATGGTTATTTTGAAATAGTCTAGGGGAAAACATGATTTTAGTTTTATGGATTCGTGCATGGAATCCCGTTATCAGTTGGTTATACCATGACATCTAATGGTAGATGCTTTGGTTTGGTAGGTAAGGGCTTCCCATGAGGTTTATTATACTCTTGAGTGATATATTTTCCCTAGGGCAGAAACCATGAAAAACTTTTTGGATAGATGACTAATCCATGCCTTGGATTATGCTCAGTCACCTATATGAGATACCTAGGACAAAATCCTAAATTACAATGCCTTGTATTGATATATGGGACACCATATGGATTTCCTTAGATGGACTTGGTCATATAGGATTATTGGATGTTTCTGTTGCGATACTTCGGATTCTTTTAGATCATATTGGATGGCTATGTGACTCCACCTTTTTTTAATGGATTTTATGATTGGATTGGTAATTAATTTGAGGTGCATATCCTTCATTATTATTATGATCTTTCCCTTGCATGTGGGATCGCAATCTTTGATTTACTATCACTTTTGAATGATGACTTGTGATTTATAGCCAATGATGAAGTACAAGATTTAGGGTATACGTCTTCTTGGGTTTCCTTGATCACATTGCATCTTTTATACATATTATGGATTGAACAAGAACCCTATTCAGATATCCATCTTAGGCTGATGAAGGGAATAAGGGAAGGGTGTCTGTTTTGGAACCTAGACCAAGATTTTATTATTTATTTTGTTTGTTTATCTAGATTGATACATATTTTCAGACTTTTTATTTATTTATTTCATGTGATGGATTGTCCTAGAAACTGTGGGTGTCAACATATTTAGATTTATATCTCTCTCACACCCTGCTTGGGTTCTATTTGGTACCCAAGTGGATCTACTTGCTCATAGGTCATTGGATTTATTTTATGTGTTATGCTATGTACATGGGAACTGGGGAGAATAGGTTTAGGATCTTTCTTAGGATGATTGAGGAGTTTTATGTTCTATTTCCATTCTATTTGGTTATATTATACTTTTTGTACCATATTGTATCACCTAATATTAAAAACATCTTGATATGGAATTTTCATTGACCACTTTCTATTCAGTTGTTACATTTGTTCTTCCGCTGTTGTTTTATTTTGTTCCTACTTTTTTTTTTATTTTTAATTCATTAATTATGCTTCCTCTATTGCCTTCTAATTTTCACTAGTTATACTATAGTGGATTCTGTGATCTATGAGGGTATAGTCTCCCCATTTTCATACCCTAGGCCCCCAGTTCTACTCAGTAGCCTCTAGAATTTGGGTAGATGTGCTTGAGGTCATATGGTGACCGGTCCAACATCTAGATTACTGGTCCGTCCGATTGGGATGTTAAAAGGTGGTATGATAGCCTTAATTTTCCATTGTCTTATTATTTTTGTTTGGTATTTAGGAGTCTAAGAATGTTTCAGCACTTTTTAAATAGTTTTTCTTGGGACTAATCACCCTACGTATGGTGAAATAGCCAATTGGACAGGGATGGGGTTGTTTTTTTACACTAGTTTTATTACAGTTTATATGATTTCACCTTAAGTGAATGCTATAATTTCCACTTATTTTATATTTATAGATTCTATGGTATTTTTAACCTCTACATGGTTAGTTAAGGATGAAACATTACATTCATCAAACTAGTCACATAAAAATTAACATGTCATCCATATTCCATGCGATGTAGTTACATTTATTGGTTTCATGATAATGTGATTGTGTTTGTTGAGTGTTATGTCATGATTGATTGTATAACGTGATTAGCTATTTATATTCCACATTTCCTCACTTATTAGCATTCCTTTCCTATTTCAGATTCCATGCTTATGAAATTAAAATATTTTTTTATGTGTTAGTTTCTTGTAGTGAAATGATTCACTTTGTTTTAAATTTGTAATTGATGGAATGGGAAATGTATTTGGATTTGATAAATGGGAGCCAATTTTCAACTTATAGAGTGTATGTGTGCTTCATGAATTGGGAAATGGGAACCCATATTAAATTTAACTACCATGTTATGTTTGAAATTGTTATAAATATAAAATATGATTAGTTTAAAAATTAAAGGAATTGGTGAAATTCCTAAATGCACAACTGGACCCATGTAGGCCAGTTGATGGAATGTTCTTTATTAGATAAACCAGTATAGGCGTTTTGAATTTAAAAAAAATGAGTAACTTCTATTGGGTTTTATTTTGATGATCCTAGGTTGGTTAAAATGGGACCCTTGTAGGTTTCATTTTCTCATAAAAATGACTTTATTATCATAAATTTCCTATTAATGATAGGATGTTAATAAAAGAATGGTTAATGGTTTAAAGATAATGTTTTTTATAACTTCCATGTTTTTCTTTGAGCTATTTATTGAAAATCTAGTGCCTAGTACATTCATTTTAAAATGGGTAATTGATTTTTTGTTTCATGTATTTAAATTTTTAATGGTTTAATGTGAATAAATTTAAAGGGTTTGTAAATTGACCCCTATGTGGTTTCATATATTTAAACCCCTTGTCTAAGTGTAGTTTGAACTTCTCCTTGAGTTTCCTTAGAACAAAAGCATGAGAATTATGAAAAGACATTATTTTCTTTAGAAATGGCCTGGTAATGGGATTTTAATCATAGTGACTTCGTTTCAGTGTATCCTAGTGATTGGGTCAAAGCTATCTTCTTCATACGTGGCTGGTCATGATATGTTTCACCCTTGTGTTTAAAAGTATTGCTAATGTCATGAGCTTTCTGATGCTTAGTGTCATTCAAGTGTCATTGTCCCTTATAGGACTCTTACATTCTAAATGACTCCATTATATGGATAGGTGGTCATGGTATCTTTGATCCTTTTTTATAGCTTGATAATTGACTAATGCTCAGTTTTAGTAGGTTATACATGACTTGGGCAATATCAGATACTTAGTATATCTCATGTCCATATTGATTTTATTTAGTTTACATGGGAGTTCGTCATTCTATTTTACAGTCGTATGAGATAGAACGACCTTGAGTCAATTTTTTGTGATGGAGATTAGATACTTGAATGAATAGGGATAATAATTCTATGGGTAGTATCTAGGATGTTTCATCTCACTTATAAAACTCAGGGTAGCTTTCATTGATATATGTGGTGCTTTTTTAGTTTCTAAATGATGTAATGAATTGGTTGAGTTTCATTACATCATTGAGCCTTAAGCTATTCTGTATAGTCTAAGGTCATCTCAAGAGTAGAGTGACATGGGCGTTAACGGAATCGAGTTCATCCCAATGCTTACAATGACTTCCTAGAGAGTTGGGTGTTTTTACGTGGCGGTCTTATGGTTTTGGTTTTTGTTTTTAATGCCTTGATATGTGTGATCAGGACTCAGTGGAGAATCACATGTACATTTAAGATGAATTTTGACCTAGTGCTTTTGTGAGTGGCTAGAATGTATCTTCTTCTAATGAGAAGGAAGCAACTATGGTGGGGAGCGTATCATTATTTTTAATAAACATGTTCTTGCATGTATAAGGAACCCAACCAAAGATGATCATTTGGGAAATGGTTGGTTTTTGATAAATTCCTTGAGGTTGGGGGGTTTGAGTCGTGTTAGTTCTTGCTTGGCTGCATGACATTGTTTTGTTTTGCAGTATATGCAACCCTTGTGAAGAAATATCCATCTAAGATGGACTTTAGTAGTAAGTTGAACAACCACAAGAACACCTTGGGTAGTAAAGGCATGTGTTCAGTTTAATGTTGGGTCCTCAACTGGTGAAGTTAAGCTTCATTCAAAGGAATTCAAGCAGTAGTGGTTCAACTAATCTTCTAGTCATTCCTATTCTCCAATTAGTGTACTCTACTAATTTAAGAGAATTTCCCCTATCTTGATGTCATCCTATATATACAAATATAGTGTTGGTACTACACCATGATAAATATTTAAAAGATTTTGATCTTGTTGGGTGGTTCTCTTTCGATGTTACATGATGGATGCATCATTTCCTTCATGGATTTCTTAGGAACGTCACTATAAGTCATTTATATACCTCGTTGGTTGTGTTCATGTGAATGTGAGATGCCTTGGGAGAAGGAATTTCATTTCCTTTGGAAATTTTTTGGCCGTATAAGCTGAAAATCTTGAGAATGGTTTGATGGAGTGGATCAGATCGTTAATGCTCCTTTAGAATTGTAAAATCTGTGTACAACTGTTTCGAACACATCTCCAGTTTAGAGGGGGCAGTTTAATGGTCAGCAATATCTTATAATAAACCTTGCATGAACTATTCTATTTTTTCAACCTAGGGTTCAACTGTTTCTTTTATATGATGTCTTTGATATGAACTTTTATATAATCGTGTATTCTTTTTAAAATATGTCACTCTGGGAGAGTTGTAAAAATTATTAAGGGCGTTCTTTGAATGGAAATTCCGATGATGAGGTTGTAGTGACTTGGAATTGTCCCCCTGGAATGCTAAATACTATGGTGGATAGTACCTGTGGTCTAATTATTAAAGATACAATTATGTGATTTTGTCTCTTAAGCTCTGTTTTGGTGTTTCTGTTGGAGAATCTAGAATTGGCTTGAGTTGGGATGGATTAATATCTATATGGTTAAGTAATTTTTGAAGGTTTTTGGGTGTTTTGAAACACAATGCGACTATTTTAATGAAACTTCATGACCCATGAAGGTCGGGTGATGTTTGTTTTATTCCCGAAGGCATCCTAGGGATGCCACGTTTTAAGGTGGAGAGGTTATAATGTCTCATGTTTTTAACAAGATAAAAAAATTATAGGGGACTTTGAATTTTTCATTTAATGGAAGGGTTGTTTTTAAAACCGAACTTCTAAGAATAATTCTATGAGTGGTAACGCTACAAAGTTTTGTTTTTAAATTATGATAAAGGTCAAGGGGTCCCTTAGAAGTCTCTTTGAGTTTTGAAAGTGTCATTTCCCTATTTTAAGAATACTATTAATTAAAATAATTAAATAAAAATAAAAGAAAATTAAATGAAAATAAATGGAAAAAAATAACAAAAATATTATTATTATTATTATAGTTGGTGTTATTATTTTATTTTTTTCATTTTTATTATGTTAAGTTTGGAAAACCCCAAAAGGAGGTCTCCTACCTACTTTGAGTGAAGTCGCCCCTCCTTTGGCTCTTCTAGTGCGCAACTCACCTCCCCCTCAGCTCCCTTCTTGTCTGGCACTTACTCCTATATTTCTTCATGATTATGAATCAATTTTATGAGGTAAGGCCTTCTCTTATCATTTCCTCCTTGGAGTGATTTATGATATCACCATTACCATATCTCATTTAATTAAATCCCTAGGCATGAGGATAATCTGATTTTTGGTTTTCCTCTGATGTTTGGGTATTCAAAAGGTCTCCTGGGACTACGTTACATGTATTCTTGCAACCGCCGCTAGTGGTGAAGTGGTTTAGTTTGATTCAGGTTGTTGCCACCATCCGAGGTAAGGGTTTACATTCTCTGATTGGATTTTCTCATTCTATTTTCTATCCAATGGGCATTTTAGAGTTTCTAGTATTCATATATGTAGTGTGACAGACCTTTCTATGTGGATTTGAGTCATCAGAGTCAAAGTTGAATCACCATGTATACATCAGTAGGCATATTTAAATGTATGTTCTCCTGTTATATGTATATTCATCCATGGAAACGAATATATATATATATATATGGGGATTGGTGTGATTACTTATACAATGAAAACTCATATGCATATGAGTGGAGATGGGTGTATGAATATAAGAATATATGTAAGTATCCCCTTTCACATATTAATGGACATCTGAATATGTCTATAGGGGATTGGTTTCCATACATATTTGAAGGTGCATATGCTTGAAGGGGGGTTCAGTAGCTTTGAGTGGTCACTACTTATGGAATAAGGTGTTTAGTGTTCGTCTTGGTTCATTCTTGTGGTAGGGTCCTAATATTTTTTCCTTTAATTTCATGAATGCATTTAATAATTTACTTATCACATTATCCTTATTTTTTAATTAATGTAGTATGATTTTCATATTTAATGTTTCATCGATATGAATTGAGTATGTTCATGAAATAAATGTTAAATATGATAAATGATTGTGTGACACTAAATATCATGATTTTATAATAAATCCCCTCCAATCAAGGTGTGTTATATTCAATCTAAGAAATAGTGAGTATAATTTTAGGCTTTCCTACCATCTTGTTATGTTTTTTTCATGGAAATTCTTTATGTTTCCCTTTTTTTACATGTGTTTTAAATGTATCCCAAGACACATTATTAGTGTTGGAACTCCTTTAATTGTTAATTTCCTTGGTAGGCATATAACATGTTTCCATGACACGTTTCGTATCTTCTGATATTTATTAAAGTAATTTCCATTATGAATGGAATTAAATGAGAATTGACCATGTAATAAAATACACTTTTTACAATAACACAATCTATGTGCTCATTGATCCTTATAAATGTATTTTCTATGTTTCAATGAAATTGACCATGTTGAATTAAATGAAATGGATTTCACATGAAGGTTTCCTCTTTTAAATGGATGAATTGAATGTATTGAAATGTATAAGATGGTTAAACCATGACTTGTACTTATTCATTATATAATACCTTATGATTACTATAATTTTCCAAAAGGAATTGAATACAGATAATGTTATGAATAAGAGGTATTTTCCTCATGTATTTAATTGAATATGACCATACCATTTATTTAATTCTATGCACGGAATATATTGTTAGATTTTTTTATATAATCTCATTGATGACCTATGGATCCAGAAATTTTGATGACATGTTTTTTTTATATTCCACTAATTTTTCAAGTTCTTAATGCTTATGACCTATTTTAGTTGCATGATATATATCCTTATCTTGTTATCATGAGATAATAAAATGATAAAAATGTCATGTAATTGTTACATGCTTTCTTTTATGCTAAATGCATTATGCAATCTTGATGGCTTGAATTATGTCATTTGGTTAGATTTGTAGCTTGGGATCTTTCCATTCCCTTCATGGAATGATATGTTTATTTAGTGTTATGTAATATTATAAATGCATTTCATTGTGTTATATCCCATTCATGATATCAATATTTTAAAATAGGATTAAATAAATCATGGAATATATATAAAGGATTTATGTATAGACTCCCATACTCAGGTGGTTATACCACAGTGTGTCGGGGGAGATTCTTTGGATTACCAAGAATAGGATTCTCGGGTGGTTTATTATACTCCTAAGTGACACTGGTACCCTGGGGGAGAAACTATGCATTGACCTTTTGGAAAGATGGCTATGCCATGTCATGGGTGATACTCAATCCCCTATGTGAGATACTTGGGATGGAAAAAATGTTACCATTCCTCATAGAAATACAAGGGACTCCATATAGATCATCTTGGATGGACTTCGTGGTATTGGATTTCTGGATGTTCTTATTGAAATACTTGGGATTCTTTTAGATCGTCTTAGACTTGGATGGGACCCCTACTCTGGTTTTAAAAGATTTTTTATGGGACTATTTATAAATATGATATGAATATAGTTCATTATTGTTATGAGTTTCTCATGCATGTTGGGTGATTCTATTAGATTTACTAGAACTTTTTAATGATGCCTTGAAAATTAGACAACAATCCAAAGAACAAGATTGGGGGTGTACCTCTTCTTATTTTTCCTAGATCACTAGGACCCTTTTATACATATTATGGATTTCCCAGGTACCCTATTTGGTCATCCATATTATTATGACACCGCTGATAAGGGATGGGTTTCTATTTGGGATCCCATACCATGTTTTTATTATTTAATTTGTATTCTTCTCTTCATTGATACATATGGGAACACTGCTTATTTATTTATTACATGACATGGTTTGGCCTAGACACCATGTGTGTTAGTCTACATAGATTTATATCTCTCACACTACTCGGGTTCCATTTTTCACCCAAGTAGATCTCCTTTCTCATTGGTCTTCAGATTTATTGTATGTGTTGTGATGTCTACATGGGATCTAGGAATAATAGGAATAGAATTGTGCTTAGGATGCTCATGTAGTTGTCTATTTGGTTCTTCTTCTCTTTTATTATATTGTGATATTTTTACCTTGTAGTAACACATGGAATTAAAATCATATTGATATGGAATTGGTGTTGAACACTTTTTATTCAGTTGTTACATTTATTCTTCTATTGTTGTTCTCTTTTGTTCCTAATTTCCTCTATTTTTTAATTATTAACTATGCTCCCACTATTGCCTACTGATTTACACAAGTTATACCACTATTTATTATTTGATCTATGAGGGAATAATCTCCCCAAGGACACACCCTAGGCCCTCGCTACTATTTGGTAGCCTCTGATGTCTGGGATATGTGTTTGAGGTCATGTGGATATTAGTCTAGCTACCGGTTTAGTGGTCCATCGAATTGATATGTTACATCAAATTTGGAAGTTAGAGAAATTAATTCTTTTATTTAGGATTTTTTGTGATGTTAAATATATATATTACAATTTTTTGTAAATATATAAGAGTTCAATATGAATAGATGAATTTTTTATCATGAATTTTTTATTCATGTGATGAATTAATTAATCATTATCTTGAGGATTTGAATTTAAAGGATTTTACGAAGCTTAAATGAATCTATGTAATGGATGATTATTTACATTTTATATATCCTTTATTGTAAGAGATGTTTCTCAATAACAAAAGTCATTTTTAACCAGAATGAGAGGTTTACGTTTATATACATGTTTTATGATTCATAAATTTCAATATATTTTTTTATAAAAATATATGGATTGAAGTGTTTTATCTAGGATAATGTTTTCATCCAAATGTTTGTTAATATATGAGAGAATGTGTTCTCACCACCCTCCAAGGTTATATTTTATTAAATTATTATTTTAAAAATTAAAATTTCTATACACATTGAATACCATATATGATAAATAAAAAATATATCATTTGTTAATTGTTCCTACAAAAAATAAATAAGGGTTATTTTCTTGAAAAAAATTTGTTTTTGTTGAATATTTGAAGATATTTTGAAAAAATGTAGTTTTAAAGAGGCCAGTGGGAGTATTTTTGGACATAGGAAAATCAACAGTTAACATATAATGAATTAAACGAATAATAATTTGATGTTATTTCCACTTAATATAATAAATAGTTTGGAGTATGGAATTAAAGATAAATGTAATAGGTATATTTAGATACTATATTAAAGTGTTTGTCACACTGTCTTAAAAGAGTTTAAGAAGTATTTTAAACAATAATGTACACAATTATATTAATTAAAGGGATTTTTTATGGATTAGGGCTACAAAGATGATGATGATAATCATAGAGTGATTTTTAAGTAGATAGCATAAGTAGACATCATAACATTTGATGATGTTATGTTAAGAAGTTTGAATATATTCAAATTGTTGAAATGTTAGGTATATGATTCCAAAATATCACCATTATTCGAAATATTTTACTTCATAGATTTTTATCACTAAATAATTTATTGTAAATTTTATCATATGGTCACGTAAATATGTGAAAGGAATTTCATATTATGTAATTATTTTAAAAAACCCATAAACTACAAAAAAACATATGGCTAATCTAGTAGTTTTTCATATATTATATGATAAATCGGTGTTTGAGGTGGGTTTGTTAAATATTATTATTATTTTTAATAGTATGAAATGTATCATATTAAAATCAAATCTACACTATATTATTATTTCACATTGGGTGAAAAAATGTTTATATAGATATACATTTCATGAAGTGTAATTATAATTGACCACTCAAAGTAGAATTTGACTTATCCCAAACCAGTCATTTTCATAGACTATTATAGGATATAATGAAATATAAATAACAAAATGAGTATTATTATTGTATAAATATACAAAATATACTCATGGGGCACAAAACAAAGAATAAGATTCATTGTATGTGCTGGATGACCTACTAGGTATACCACATAGAGTGTCATAAAGATGTATTTGTCATACTAGTTGTGCATTGATCGTATTTTAGTCCCCACTACCTATGATTAGTGATATACCTAATATTATAACCATCATACATTTATACCCTTCTTACTCAAGTCTACGTATTTACATAGGTAATATAGGGTTGGGTGGGTGTACTGCTGATCACATTATTAGTTGAAGCTTAACCAAGATGTGTATTATCATCTCCTACGATGAGTTTATCATTTTAAAATATGATTGAGATAGAATGAGGGAGTGCCTATTCACACTGATATATTTTATATTCATCATGATATGGGACATGTGATGTTATTACCCATAAGGATGAATGATATGTGATGTATTCATCAACCAGACTTGTCTATACTCTGATAATCGAGAACATGTTAGTTGGATATATGGTATTGGAATACTTAATTCCCTATGGTCACTTGATGTATTGGATTAAGGGAAAATATGTGAATAATCATTTTCAAAATATAAAAATAGGTTGTCATAACTATAAAGATAATGTGTTTGATAAAGATTAGTTCAGTTTCATTTATAGCTTGTGTAGCATTAATTCTTTGAAAAGGGCCTCTATCTTCTTACATATATGGATCGATAGATTCATATTTTGTTGTAAATGATATAAATATACATGAGTTCACATATTATATTTTACTAAATTATAATTTAGGTTGACTCTAAGGGATACTCTAAAATTGTTTTAGAGTTAATCCAAAAGTGTTTTTGATGGGTATTCACAAGGTATTACATATAATTTGATACACGATGATGTTGATAATTAATTTCCAAAAGTTTTATGGAATATATCTAAAATTTTTTTTTGGATATGGTCTCCCATGTTATTGTATATAATACAATATATAGTGAAATGAAAAAAAAATCTGTTAGTCTTCAGGGAAAGTGTATGGTTTAGGGAGATGTATTCTCTAAATCCTAATGTATATATATATATATATATGTTATTGGGGATTTTATGAAAATGAATAATATGGTAAATTATTTTACACTTACTACATTGGAAGTATTGGATGGACACCTTATCCTTATTCCATTGAAGTTATCGTTTATTTAGAAAAAATTTCATAAGATAAAACACATAGAAGGTTATGCATTCGTATGATGGATCCATATATTAGACATAAAATTTATTTATACATTGTTACATTTGAATAAATGTTATAATAAAAAAATTTCATCCTTGATTACCTATATAAACCACTTCCATGCAATGGTAGTGATTATGCATGATTGTTGTAATCTTATCTAAAATACCCTATAATCGATGATCTCGTATTCAACCTCATTTATGATTAAGATACTAGCACTTCATGGACCATTTATAATCCTACACATGTGATGTGATATTCTATTCAACCCATTGATACCTTCATATATAGGATGTATTTTGGCTTCTCTTAGTGATATATCTCAATCCCATGCGATGGTGATCAAGATGATGTTAAAGATATTAGGTTTATGGTACACCATATTTATTGTATTTCTTCATTTCTATTTTTATATAGGTTTCATATATCTTGAATTTTATATCCTTATATGAGGGTTTAAATTGCTTCTATATGATCGGATAAGTGTTATTATATTCATTTTAAACCCTTTAGTAGCCTGTATCCATAAACAACTTCCAATATAAAAAATGTTACACATTTCTTCATACAATCCCTTTCTCTTCTATAAAGAAATCAAACTTCTGATTCCACTACCTTATCTCATGCTTTATGACTTAAAGGCCCCTATTTAGATTCCACAATAAGCCCTCATTCTATTTGTCTATAAATTCCTCCAGCCTCTTCATATATTTTTTTTCTACCAAATCACCATAAAATAATACTATTTTCATATTTTCTAATCTCAGATGTACACTTTCCAAAGAAGCTGAACATAACACTTTTTGTCTAGTTATATATCTAATATGATTAGAAACAATTTTTGATAAATATATCCTTTATTTATATTGAAACCCTTTAATATCTAACTTCTCCTTGTACCGTTTTCTACCATATAATTCCCAAATCAACAATAAACATCATTTCTTCAACATCTCTTTCTTCCCCTCGGGTGTTTCTATTCGTTCCAAACTTTTTTTGTATATAATGAATCCATTTAAACATTTTTAAATAACTCTAATTTTCTAGATTCAATAATACTTGTCACATATTATGAGATCTTGGGATCAAATCAATCTATAAAAAACATGTAGTGAAGATTAATTTTAAACCCTTGTACGATTCATTAAATCCTTGTATATCTAGGTAACTCAAACCAGTGTTCTTTCCTTTCAAAATTGCATCTTCTAAAAGAACTCTCTTAGATTCTAGAAACTGTGAGAATTCTAGTACTTCTATCCTAACAATTCTACTAGAGTTTCCATTATTTTATAACTTTTCATATTTGATTAAAATTTGGAACATTCATTTAGATAATCATTGATTTGGTTTGTAAATTCTTTCCTCTCAACATTATCTTCCACCATTTTTTGAAATTTTCATAATATATTCTCATTGAAGAGAAAATGTTGGCTTCTAATTATCATCTAAATATCATTGTCCAAAATCTAATACCCAAATTTTTTAACACCATACCCAATAAATAAATATTTTCTAGATTATCCACCATGATTCTCTATATCCTTGGAATAAGCATGGATATAAGAGATAAATTCAAAAATGTTTAGGTGAGGATGTTTTTTCTAGTTTTATAGACCATAGTTATTAGAAAATATTCTTCTTCAATAGTGGAGATATAATTCTTTTCATGATATAAGTGAAACTATTGATAACTTCAACCTGAAACTCATTTTGGAAACTGGCATGAAACCTCATACATTGATCATTCTCAATCATCATATAATTTATCCTCTCTAATGAACCATTGTATTACAATGATTCTGGAATATTTTTCTCAAACATTATTCATTTTCTATAGTAGAACCTATTAAATTACCTAATACCTATTATCCATCATTACTGGAATTTAAGAAATTAATATTATTTTCATTATCTTTAATTACCATGAATCTCTATAGAAAAAACAGTCAAAATACCCAAAAATATTTATTAAGGAAGTAACAAGATATTTTTATCAATGAATCACTAAGGAATAAAATAATGTATAATGACCCTCCATGATAATAGACTAGAGCACTACTCTATACATTCATTTACATGTGACTCAACATCCAAGACTTAAGTGTCCTTTTGTTTTTGTTAAATAAAACCTTTATTTTCTATCCAAGTATACAAATATCACAAGTTTCAAAGACCAAATGATTTTGAATTATTATACCCTTATCCATTAATACTCTCATGTTCGTCTCACTCATTCTCCCAAGACAAAAATATATATTACTTTAGACTTACTCAATATATCATTCAAATAATCAAAATTCCATCTAATATTCATATCATAAATGATGTTTCATTTTTTACACCTATGGCCACTACCCTAGAAATATATGTGATATTTTACACTTCTTATATAAATATTGTTATGAAACTATCTTCATCTAGATGAATTAAAAAATTAGATTCTTCCATTACCCAAATATGTTATAAACTCCCTATAACTCATGGAAAATTATATTCAATATTTAACTTAAAAATCACCTTTCCCTAATTTTATATAGATTTATCAATGTAAATATTGATCCTGAATAACAGTTCAAACACATAATTCACCATAAACCCACACTTGGTTATAGAATTTAAAGAATGCCCAAAATAAATGATTAATGATTCCACTGAAATATTAACACTTAGCTGTAAACTATAACCGCCCTTATCTGTATTGTTTGCAGATCATATGGAAGCTTCCATTGCAAAATTAAAATTTAAACCCTTCTTCAAATCTCTTTTGTTCCTGTAATCCCAAAATATGAGTCTAGCACTATTTGAATTACGTAAAATTATATCTCTATTCTACTCATTATTTTCCCAAAATTTCAAAGAAACAAAATTTCTTATTCCATACACAATGAGTATGTTTTTATAAGTTATTGGACTTCCCTTTATATGATCTCTTCACTAAAAATAAGATCCTGAGTGTATTGTAACACAAGATAAATCATTCCATGAGAATTTATTATGATACTCAAAATCAAAAAAATAATTCCATAAGCAATGAGAGTAGCATTAAATAAGTAACATGATTAAAAAAACATTACTCCTAAAAATTACAACTTCAGATCATGTTGATGTTATTTATATGATCATCCACTAGTATTTCTTTTTTACTTTATCACAAAAAATAACATTTTCATCATTAACACTTTTTTAATTTTTGTTGGATTCTCATATATTAGATATATAATTCATCTGTTCACATGTGGTGTTAGTCTTATATAGGTTATAAGGAACATTTAATTGTAATAACATTTGTATCACACTAATTTCCTTCTAATCAAGAATTTAATATTCTATTTTATCCATTGATTGTTATTTTAATCCATTTAATGGAAGATTTAGGACCTTTTAAATTAGATAATCATATATAGAAATCCTATATAATCTGAAGTCTATCAAATAGAAATTTTCAATCTAGATATTGTATTTTATAGAAACCATTCCTCTTAAAATAGAAAAATCTATTTGAAAAAGGAAATCTTAAAGATGGTACTATACTAAATAAGTATGATTCCAGATTAAAATTTCATGTCTAAACTCCAATATTTGATTCTATTTATTTTTAGTAGAATAAAATTTATTTAGGAAAGCCACCATAGATTCAAATTAAGAACAAAGACCCAAAATTTTGAGAATCAGATGAACCCTGTGAGCTTGATGCACTAGACATTAGTGTTACTCCATGAGAGAACATAGCCATTTTCATTATATGAATAGAGGAAGAAATAGTAAGTACAAGTATAATCCACAAGTGATCCCACTACACATCTTTATAGTGGGGTATATATATTGAAACCAATTCCACTTCCTTTTAATGTTTTTATAGATCCCACCATTGGTCAAGGACACCTATGACATCTCATAGAATACACCACCTAAACTACTATATTCTAGTGAATAGTAAAATATCGCTTTATATTGGCATTGAAAACCTCCATTAACACCCAAGAAAAGTAGACTTTCATACTTTTATCATTTCGAATTCAAAATTTAATAGAACCCCAATAAATCAATTGTATACTTTACCAAAATTGAGTTATTCTGATGCGCCACTCAAGTTATGTTTATATGTGTTTAAATTTTGTTGGCCACTTTTCTAGATTCTAGACATACCACCTCCATCATTATTTGATGATTAAATACTCCCTCCACTATTTAGTTTTCATTATTCCATCATTTATCTTCATACAATTCCCTAAATCTGGGTAGGGGGTTCTCTAGATTAGGAATCTATTTTTTTTTTGAGGTTGAATCACTGATGGATATTTTATGATCTTGAATTTATGAGTTTGCGGAATGAGGTCCTTAAAATTTTCTAATATTCTATATATTTTTCATGTGCTTAATGATATATAAGAGTAAATGGATGTGTTTGAATGAACTGTGATATAACTGGATGTAAGTTCCTTGGTTTTTGAGACGTGAGTATAAGGTATTTAAATCCTGATAGACTCTTCAAAAACATTACCTTATATCAATGGTTGTTAATAGTAATGATTCCAAGTGAAAGTTTTGAGTGACATGGGAATTGAAACCCATAGGAGGTGTTCTTGTATATTTTTTCAATTTAAGGGTCCTTGTAAAGCATCCTTAATAATTACCTAGTAATTTGAAGTTCATATTGGGTTTAAGGCTTGTAGGATATTAAAATTTCCTTATAAATTTGATATAGAATGTGACCACTTTAGTGATACCCATGATATATGGGTATTTATTTAGGATTTAAATCCATTATATATAGAGGAAATGATTGTAAAAAATGTTTGTTGTGTACAGTTTCAATGGAGCGGGTAGACTAGTGAATGATTGGTTTTAGTGAGAGAAATTCCTATAGTGATATATTATTCACCATAATTATGATTAATCTCTGATGTGTTATTTTTATTGGTTATTATCTGTTCTCCCTTCATTTTTTCAAGACCATGTGGTGATTTTTAGGTCACATTTTCTTATTTTTAAGATCTTGATGATTATTTATTCATCTATGATTATGTTGATGTTAATTATTAAAAATTGTTCACTATGAAAGTTGATTAAGTAAACAGGGATAAATCACTCACAATGTTTATGATTTATATTTGTTGTGATTGCCTATTCACCAATTAATTTATTATGTTAAGGTTATTATTCAGTCACCCTCATAATATTATCATATCAGTGATATCCCAATCACTATATTTATAACATGGTATTGGTTATGTTAAATTTACCTCTATATTTATGTTAGGATAATGGTCCATTCACCTTATTTGGGTGTGAGTGTTGATATCCCAATTACCTGCAGTCTAATATATTACTGTGTTAATTAGTTCATGTATTCTTGTATGAGTGGTGATAACCAGATTACCCATAATTATGTGTTAGCGGTGATAATTAATTCACCTTTTGTTTAATTATGGTGGCAACCCATTCACATTTTGTATGATTATGGTGATATCCCACTGATCGATTCTTATAAGAGTGGTCATAACAAGTTAATCCATTTTCTTATGACAATTTTGGTAACCAGTTCACCTTTTTCGTAATTATATCAATAACCCATTAAATTGATGTATGATTATAGGGATATATTGTTCACATATTCCATTGAGAGTGGGAATGGACCATTCACCCATACTCACATGATTATAATTATAACTCATTCACCATATCTTTAATTATGGTGATAACCCATAATACTTATGTATGAAAATGGTGATAGACTATTCACCATTACTAATGGGATTATGGTGATGAACCACTCAACTATTTTCATGAGATGAGTAGTGATGAGAAATTTACCCATACCTAATATTGGTGGTTGTAGTATCCTAACCCATCTTACCACCTAAACAAAGCAAAGGGCCAGTGTTCCACTAGGACATTAGCATGCCTACTTGTATGCTAAAGGATACCAACTAGCAGTGATGGTGTAAAGAGGTGATAGTGGGTAGACTATACCCTCTAGTGGTAATAATTATTATGTTCTATACAAATATAGTTGCAGAAGAAAGATCATAAAACATTAGGACTAGTAACCTACCATAGTGGAAGCAATATCATACATTAGAAAAATCAAAAACAGACTGCAAAAATAAATAAATAAATGACCGGAATAGACTATTTATAGAATCAAACACTATTTGTATCTACTAAATAACCACGAACCATTTTAAGAATCATGAAAAAAAAATCATACAAGACAATAAATAGAATATACTTCCCGTATATGACATCAACACATATATATAATATGCATGATGATACAAAAAGGAAGATGAATAAATAAACTAAAGATAATGCAAGAACATATAAGGTCACTTTCCATCCATCCCATGACATGTAATATAATATGATCACCATAGACCATCTCTTAAGCCTGAACCTTAACCTGATCACAAAAGAATATGGTCTGTACACGTCCTTAAGGGTCAGTTTAGTGTGAAAATAAATCTTAGTAGGCCACCACCAATGTGTGACTAACTTACTTGTGTGACAAAGTATGTGTATACTAAAAATAAAGAAAAAACATGAATATAATATAAATAAACTACTTCATCCATATTTGATATTCCAAATTCCCTAAGTTACATATATAGTATATGGTATCACATCTATATATATATATATAATTATAGTAGTAAGGATCAATAAAAAAGAACCCAAGGAAACCCCTGATGAGTAAAAGCTGCAGATTCTTCAAGAACCTCCTCTAAATGTATCACCAACACATTGTTCTACTTGAAACCTCCCTTTTCATAATCAAATAACTGACACCCTGAAGTCTCACCCAATTAAGTACCTGGTCCCTGAGAACATAACATAGGAAATCCCCATCATCTTGAAGATCTATGTCTGAGGCACATCTATGTATGTCCTCCAAATAATAAACATTGTCTGCTCGAAAACCAACATCCCGATTAACGAAAATATTTTTCTTCAACAATAATCTAAGCCTAATAGGCTCAACATAATATGAGACTCATCCCCAAACCAATGATCTCAACAACATCAGCTATTGGATCATCACCATCCCTATTGAATCTATGGAAAGAACCTCGAGCCATACTGGTGGTCAACACCATCCTAGGCTGCAACAAATTGAGGAATATTCCCACCATAGTGGTTAACACCACCTCATTATCTGATCCATATCTGTATGCACATGCCTCTAATGGTGCATTAGAAAATCCTGATGTGTGGAAACCACCAAAAAAATTACCTAATACACATAATCTTGACATCTCATGCTCCTTCAGCCATATCGCTCAACTTGATGGTCAACAAAAACTCATATCACACAATCCATGCTCGTGACTTGACAACTCATCACCTAAATCTAATGACCATGTCTCCCAACCTAGTGATCAATATCAACCCATGTTCCATGGACCAAGACCACCCTAAAAATCATGTTAACTTAGTCCTAGTGATCATCATCTCCTTAATACATATCGGGACTCACCCCTCACATTCCCCTAGAACCTTCAAAAGCATCATAAACAATTTAATTTAATAAATAAATACCCCCATCCTAATATTCTAAATGTACAAAGACTCTCAATAGGCTTAAAACTATTTATAGTCATGGATGATCATTCCCATAGGCATCTCATGTGGCTTATTTATTAATTAAAATACAATAATTATATTAATAAGGTCTATATCAAACTACCCAATGACACACTAATGAACACACCCCCAAAACAAGAGAAAAATGAATGAGAAATCTAGGAACCACCTACCTCATATATGTATATGTCCAGTCTTTCGATATTGGCCTCTAAATCAAGTTTATTTGGAAGAAATCAACCTTTTAGATGAATGCACTAAAAATTGTGTAAAATGTCTTGCATGAATTCGGTGCATTGTATGGTGATATAAAAGAAGAAAATAAGGTATAGGACTTGAAGAATTATTGATGTGATTCCAAAAAGACCGATGAAGATCAATTTAGAGTTTGGATGAATGATTTTACTCAACACCTAGGGGAGGAATAAATGGAGGAGAACCCCCATGTTGTGCGCATGAGTGGAGAAGAAAATTGGAAGATGAAGGATAAATAGAAATAGGGTATAATGGTAATTATTACACTTTAAGTGACCCACATAGTTTGGCCGCATGGTTTGGATAACCGTGCACAACTAATGTGTATCCCAATTATTAGGAACCAAACATCACATGGTTGGATCACAAGGTTTGTCCAAACCATGCAGAGCTCATTCGTAGCCACTCTCTAAGGGGCACTAAGCATGTGTTCATGCGCACGGTTTTCCCAAACCATGTTTAATCCATGAGAATCCATTTGTTAAAAACTATAGAGCTCTTGAATAGCTATGTACCCCATCCTCCACAGTTTTTAAAACCATGAATCAAACCAAGGGAGGGATTCATAATAACACCTGGTAAGACACACATGTTTTCTAAATCACGTGCCTTTAATTGTGCTTTCCCAAAATTGGATTTTTCAACCTCTAACAACCCCAAAACCCACAATAAAACCCAAGGAACTTGAAAATAATCTAAACCCAATCTAAAAATAGTGACTTTTGTAAAATAAACTCATGGAATTAGGTTCTGATATTAGGTAAAGACTTGGACCACTCACCAAACTCTAAACAAATTAAATGTATTGAGGATTTCAACCCACTCCAAAAACCCGATATGTTACAATCTCCCCACCTTAATATATCTCATACCTGAGATATAAATAAAAACCAATATATTATATTGAACATACACATATCACTAAAATTAACTTGTCCTACCATTGTTATATGTCCATGGTCAACTCTCTCAAGGCACTACCCACCTACCAAGTTACTTATCCCAGTCACTTTACTACCTATAATTCAAAAATAAACTGATGGTCCGGTGACCATCCCAATACTCAAAAGTTATCAAATAAAAAATCATAACTTTTTCACCTCAATGGTTGATTAAATAATACTTTTCCACATATTACACCTATCATGTCTCACATATCATCATATTCCCTCTTCATACCCATGTTTTACATTGTACTTAAAAGGTACCACATCTTATCTAATGCACCGAATAAAGAAGGGTTCTTTAAAAATAACATTAAACCTACATCATATAAATGCATATATGCATACTCACCTCATAAAATCAATGCATCCATCAATTCCCATTATAGATCTTGGTTCCACACAACTCGTACATATATAAATCACACATCTGAGCTGATTCCAATGTACTAACCAACATCTAGTTAGTCCAAAAGTAACCCACACACCTCATGCTCTTAAAACCCAACAAGCTTACAGAAAGGTCCATGCCAAAGTAAATTGCACCCATTCATTCTCATAGAGTGCCACTAACTGTAGTTTGATCCCCGACCATCTCGGAAACTAGAATCGCTACTGTGTGCACCTGTCTTGAAGCCCAACTACCAAAGACTTGTACTCCCTATGGAGTTGCACCAACTGTCACCCCTTGACCCCACTACTCGGTCCCACTATATCTTCTACAACCTATACATGAAACTAAATCATGGCTTCCAGCTCTAGAACCACTCATGATCTTACCTCAGATGTCGGAGTCTCCCCCAGTCCCTAACTACCATCGTTCCAAGAAGGATTCCTAAAAAATATCTTATTATGGATAGCCTAGATAAATGATTATAACTCCTTCAATTCCTAATAATACTACATTTGTAAATTTCCCGACTGCTCATACTAAAAGTATGTCATCGACGACCAACTCCTTGGTGGTATAATTAAGTCTCTCGCCGGAATTCCCTAGTGAGAATCCATATAACCATGTTGCGTACTATCTAAAACATCGCCACTAAAACCTCCTAATGTTTCCACCCAGATATAATGTGATTGGTCACTCAAATTTCCCTCGGCTATGATCACTTGATTCACTTACTCCAAGAATAAGGCTAACCAAAAGATATTTACGTACACCCGGATGGTGTACCGTAAACCGACCTCGAAAAAACTCACCCTAATGATTTCATGTTTCACCATATCGGGTGAGAAATAAGACAAGTCCTAGAAATTAGTTGCACAGTCCATGATGGACATGCCTCTCTACTATAGGTTCAAGAACTCTTGATCTCTTTCTATCGTCATCATCTCCAATAAGAAGTGGTCAAAGATCTAAGCCTCAAATTATTTCCAATATAGTCCATCGCGTCTTCCCACATAAAATTACACATCCCCCCAATGATTTTTCTCTCCATTGATCATATACATAGGTAGCTTCACCCTCCATTTTGGGGGTGTCTCAAGCTTCTAAAAGATTGTAGGCACTGACTTTATCCAGTTCTTCGCTGCATGTGGTCAACCATCACCCTAAAATATTGGTGGGTGTTGTGACTGAAACTTTCAAATCAGGTATTCCATGAAAGGATATACTCCCAAAGATCCCCTATAAATACCCATAATTATACATACCAGGATTTGTCTAATCTCCCCACAAATCCATGTCCAAAATTTTTTCATATCATGCTATTTTCCCACTAGTACTGGATCATATACATGCGGCTCATGATCTTCCAGACCCTTTGGTGCCTCATCCCAACTCTCTAGTCCCTCGTCCCATGCATAATAATTTATAACAAAATTAGTATAGGGACCGTAACTTTTCATACATTGAAATTACCTAATTGTTTTTCAAAATAATTAATACATTACAAAAATAGATTCCTAAAAACCATGTTAGTTTAGTGACATTGGATGATTTGAAAAAAAACCTTCATAACTCAATGAAATATCATCAATATTTCCCAAAATGATCTCACCCTTAGTAATTCTACTAAAAAACCTTTCTTCATATCCTTGGAAAATGAAACATAAAAAATATGTGAGTTCAATTGATCGCTAAGGGTAAAAAAAGAAACATGTAATATTTAAATGAGCATAAGGGTACAAGAACCTGACAATAACATTTGAATATAAAATCCTACATATCAATTATCTTAAACATGACTTATGGAATAATGTTTGGAAGTTCATAAGACATGAATCATAAGTGAAACAAGATCATAATCCAAGAATTAATAACTATGAAATATGACATGGAATTTGTGGCATACACATAAGAATAGAGAACCTTATGTCAATTCTTTGTACAAAGACATTTATATCATATTAGGATTGGGATACATATTAGGATAAAACCCATGTACATACATGTTTTTTTAGATTGGGATACAACTCGTTTGCCCTTTTAATTTTAGTATTGGGCTATAGACCATGTTCCCTCTTACTTTTAGGCTTGGGTTATAACCCGTGTCCCCTATTGGTTTCAGTCTTGGGCTACAACCTGTGTACCCTCTTTCTTTTAGGATTGGGATACAACCCATGTACCCTTTAATATCATATATAACTGATCATTAACAATTTCATTGGTGGGAGATATAGGTATACCCATATCATAATTAAATCATTCATACATATTCCACTAAATAATAAAACTTTTATTATACCATGACCCGTAAAATGAGATGGGTTTTGTAAACATCAAATCATAACCCATGAAATAAAATGGGTATCATTAAAATTTAAACAGATCATAACCTATGGAAAATATATAGGTTTCATAATCATTTTATTAAATAAAAACTTGTGAAAAGATACAGGTTTCACAAGCTGAAGACCTATGGAAGAGAAACGAGTGTCCTGGGCATAATTCCATCAAAAAATAAACCATTAAAGAAAGAATAAGAATAAAAAACATGCATAATTTCTCATATGTTAAAGACTAACATCAGTGGATATCATCTTTGATGAGAAATAATTTTAAAATTTCATTAAAAATACTTTTTTGAGGAAAATATCCTTTCTTCATTGAAAAATTCTCCTTTAAACATAAAAACTTTTGAAAACCATTTTCATAGAAATTAATTTTAAGTCATAGAAAGAATTATTATAATCATTTTGAGAACCTTTTTCATTGAAAACATATAAAAGAGTCTTGAAACCATTATAAATATTTTTTGGAAACTTATTCTAAATCATGGTTTTGAAGTAACATATATTTCCAATCGAATAGAGTGGTAAGATATGGCATTCTTATAAAACACTTCCTTGACCATATTATGTAACAATGATTATAAAATAGTACCATTAAATGGATATACCAAGAATAAATAGAGTTTAAGAAAACTTATGAGATTTCTTTAGTGGTTGATCATAATATTTTATCAGTATGAGATTAATCATAAACCATCTCGATAAATGGTGAGATTGTAGCAAAAAACTATTACCAATTTAGTAACTTTGAATCATAAAAAAATAGAAATAATAACATTAAATTAAGCTTAAACTATAATTAAAATAATTATATTCATGATATTACATGACAAAGGCAGCATACACACATCCTGGAAAATATAGGTGTATAACATGGCTTTTGTCTCAAAGAAGGAAATTTCAAAAAAATTACTTTACCGATTTGGTAACTTTGGAAACATAATCATCAAAAAATGAGAATCATAAAGGTGAAATTTCAACACCCCTAATTATAATTATAAGAGTCATATAATTTAAAATGGGTAGTACACAGACTTCATATAAGAAATAGGTTGTGAACATGGATTATGCCTCATTGAAAATAAATGTGAGATGATAAAACCCTTAATAGATGGGTAACATTTGAATCATGATTCCCTTAAAAGAATATAATAAATAATAGTTTTCAATATCATTAAATAAATTAAATTAATTATATAAAATTTAATAGTGTAGTATATATCCCACACAAAATAATTGAGTGTTGAATGTGGCATGTATCTCACTAAAATAAAAAAACTGAGATGAAATTCCCATATCTTATGTCTTCACTCTCATCGTATTCGTATAAACCTCCTGTATATTAAATTTAATTTTATTTAAAAATATTTTATAGAACCATATTCTTATATCCAATACTATATATTATTTTCTTATGACTATATATTACTCCCTTATGAACAATTCCATGTTTCGGGTTATATCTGCTTTGTTCTTCGTACATGTCTAGACTTATTATTCTTGACTGTATTTCATAGAACATGGTTTAATTACATAAAAAATGTAAAAAAATTATATAAATATACTATATAATCAGTAAATTTTTATTTAAAACAATGTATAAATTATATAAAGAGAAAATGGAATACACTATTAACAGATACTGTAGGACGTACGTGCGCCAGAACATTGTTTCTGTTTTGTTACCACGTGGAAAGAAAGTAAGTAAGTGTAATATATGTATATATGCATATAATATCATTAAATTAAAATTATTATGTTTTATATATCATATATTTTCATTAAAATCAACCTTAATACATTCAATGTAATGTGTGAACAAATCACATCACTTTGAGGAGGCGGTAGTCCAAACACCCCCAAAAGATGTTATCGTATTTACCCAAGATGAAAAGTATAAAGTCACGTGTTATAAAATAATTACAGAAGTATAAATACATAATAAATATTCTATATATAATATATAAATAGAATTTATATATTAATTCCCAACCATTAAGGGAGGTCAAATAGTAAAACGAACAATATTGTTTTGTGAGGTGGTAGTTCACCATACACAAGAACGGTAAGTCTGTTACCCATTAGATGGAGGTGTGTGTGACTGTTGGAATAAAACTTAATATAAAAAAAATTTAGTATATTTAGGAAACTGGTGTTATAATATAATAATTTAATAATTATATTTTATGTTTTGGATAAATAATAAAACAAAAGGAGACTAAGGAAGGATGTTGCCTCTTATTTGGGTAACACCTTTTGGTTTTCACCAAAAGGATTCATTGGATTAATTTTTCCCCAAGGGAGCATTAAAGGAGTAAGGTAGGGTTTTTGGTAAGTGAATTTTTATGATAATGGGTAGACCTAATTGGTTTCATATGTGTGAATAAGTGGGAGGAGAGGAGGACTTTTTATAGAAGAGGAGGAGTGACACTCTTGTAAATTTATGGAAATGGAATTCCAGCCATGTTTTTATCATTTCAAGTGGATCCAATAATGGAAAAAATAATATAAAAGGGATTATAGGTTAGAAATATTTTCATCTAAATGAGATTGGACAAGTTTATAATTTTTTAAACCTTATGTTTAAATCTTTGTCCATTGGTAAGCTTAATTTTACCTTAATCATTGAAATTAATTTTACTTGTATCCAATAACATCAAATTTTTTTATATTATTATAAATTATAAATTATTCTGATTCTAAATATGGAATCAATTTTTCCAAATTACAAAAACATAATTGGTATAAATTAAATTAAAATTAATCCTACACAGGGTATTACCATATAGGTTTTTTATGTATAAATGATCAAAAGTTTTCAAATTTCATATATCAAATTTCACTGTGAAAATGGTAAAAATGACCTAAATTGTATTATTTATGTGTATTATATCTAATTTTAATTTGAAAATAAATTAAAATATAAATTAACTATATAAATAAATTAGAAAAAAATAAATTTTGAATTATTAATCTGTATTTTTCACTATGTATCTAAAAATAATGTTTCTCAAAAAAAAAATTAACCCGATTTTATATTTTGAAATTTAAAATAAAAAAATTATGTTTATTTTATCAAATTAAATTTGTAATTTTTTCTAAATTTAATTTTATTATTTTTCACAGAAGGACATGAAAAGCTATTCATTTGAGAAAATAGTTTTTATAATCATATAAAGACTTAACAAATAATTATATTTTTTATTATAATTACATTTTATTTATATAAAAAAATTATAAATAATATTATAAATGATTTTATTACTATTCATATTACTATGTTTCACATCAAGTTTATAATTACCTAATTTTACTAATTATAACAATAAAATGATGTTTCATAGAAACTCATTGTTTCTTCTAATGCATGCCATGTTGGTGTTATCTATAGTGAAAGATAATATAAGTATTGCATGTTGTGTATTCCAACAAAATGTAGTCTGTTAATATAAAAGAAATGTATTCTGTGTTTCTTGAAATGAAAAATATGAAAACGATTAAATTAATTTGAAAAACAATATTTCACAAAATCTCGAGGTGTTACATTCTACCCCATGAAAATGAATTTCACCATAAAAATGTGTATGGTATATCAATGATTTAATACTTTTATGTTCCCTTAATGGAAAACCATTTAATTAATATGATGACTAAAACATCCTTTAAAATGGAATAATTTAACCATAATAGTTACCCAAAATAACTCATAGTTGGGATTCCATATAGGATAACATAGGTGGAATGTGAAAACATGGAAATGGAAGAGTTATGTGACTATCAAGTTCTGGAGGAGAGTGATAGAGAACATGGTATGTATAAAGTTACTAGTAACAAATCCATAAATCTATGATGATCTATAAGAACATTTTATTAACTGAAAAAGTGGGTATTGCGATGAACTTTTTGGTTTCAAGATCATTTACCTAATGTTTAAGAACTTTCATTATATGTTATACTTACTTGATTTTATTTCCTATAATAAGTAAAATCTCACCCTTTGGTCAGGTATTTTCCCAAAAAGGAAGGTGATTTTCCATTCATGAAGCACCGATAGATCATGAGTTCCATGATAAGTTATCCCATCTCTCTTTATCTACCACAAACAAATTTTTTTTATGGAATGTTATCCAATATGCTCTATGGTGAGATAATACTTTAATATCACAAACTTAAACCAAAGTATAAGTTAATCATTCCATAAATGGTTAACCTTATAAACCTTCATAATGATTAAAATCCAAAAAATTGGAAATAAGTTCATGAAATCATCTTATCATTATTCCCACATATGCCATCACATATCAAACATGTGAATAACTTCATCATGTATTCTCTTAAAATATGGTAATCACCTGATTTTCTATAAATAATTATTAAAAACATATATTCTTCCAAAATATAATCCAACACTTATTCCTTAAATAGGTTCTTATCTAAAAAACTTTTCTTATTAGAATCTTGGGTATATCCTTGTAAATCTAGAAAATAAAAGTGATTTCAATAACCCAAAATCCATGTAGATATATATAATCAATGGATAGAGTCATATCAAGTTCTACTAAAGTATAAACAATAATATTTTCGTAGATCTTTTTTTACCAAATCCCATAAGAAATTCCCCACTATGGAGTTTCTTAATTATCCTGGTTCACTTAATCTGTTGTTATTTTATATGATTTCCTTTTTTTCATTCGTCTTTAGAGGTTGTTGGCGTTGATCACCATTATTTTCCCTTAGATTTGGGTACTTTTTTAAAATTATAAACATCTCTATAATTGAAATTATAAAGTGTGTGAGATGAATTATTTAGGATTTTTCTCATTATTCATATCATTATATAAATTTCTACAATCACTTTGGAATTCAGCCACTCAATTTACTTCCTTTCCACTCTTAAAAAATTTACTAGTTCCATTAAGAATATTCCCTCCATGCTTCATCCCGTAATTAGAGCATCAAGTTTGTCCATCTTCTTATCTCTATGATTGTTATATTTCTGTTTAAACTCCATATTCATCCTCTTGTTAAAACCTTTATATTGACATGTAACACAAACCTGTGTTTCATCTTCGATTGCAAAAGAAAAAATATATTCATAGCTACTAAAGTCTACTATGTAAGATTCCCTTTTGAGACATTTATTTAAGCCACTACATAAACTATCAACCGTAATTTTTGTTCGTATGATAATTCTAGAAGCATACCTTGTACATCTTATGAAATTAGCCTTATTGTTACTGACAGACTCATTATCTGTTTGCTTCAACTCAAGGAACTCATTTTACATATTCATTTGAAGAACCCAAGGAAAGTACTTATTGAAGAATAAGTTCCTATACTCTTACCAATACATGGAATAATTTTCTTCTTGCTTCCTAATATTCTTAATTAAAGTCCACCACTAATATGATTCACCTTCCAGATGATAAACTTCTAGAATTACTTTCTCATGTTCCAGAAACTACATAATGGAGAATATCTTTCCAATATTACTGACCCAGTGTCCAAAAAAGGTGAATCGTAATACCATTGAAATAAGGTGAGAGTTTCCTCATGAATTACTCAACAAGATGTTTTTCCCCCCTTTTATTGTTTGGAATCTCAACATGATTCATGGATTGAGAAAGCTATGTGAGAATAACAGTGAGGTTTTTCATTCGATATCCCATATAATTTAGATTCTAAGTATAAAAATTGTTTAACTGTTTATCATAGTGACCATTAATTTTTTTTCATTTAGGTTATATCCATTTGATAAAACCAAAAAGGAAAGGGTTAGAATCATCTTTCATAGCAAGGAACCACAAAATCATAAAAAAACCACATACAAGATATCTAAATTATGAAACCTTAATTAATAAATGAATCCCAAGTTCTATGCTAGGTTTTTCATATCCAAATTTTTTTTAAATACTTAATTATGGTTCATGAAGAGTTTGTGAATTTCTAAAGCATATCCCCCGAGAGTGTCAAACCATACATGCTGTAAGACCCATTGTCAAGTACAATGTTATGATGAGTTAGGCCCTATGCACCTTGTCATAGTTTTTTCTCTTAGTTATATCTATACTAGAGCCATATCAACTTATAGTATCCAATAATGGATATATTTCTAATAAACCACTCGCTCTATCCATTACCATGATTACAAGACATTTTCCTATTCTTTTCCTTATCCTTAAGCATATCCTTAGAGACATCCCTATGCATATCTTTATAAATATTCCTAGAGATATCACTAAATTATTTATCATCCTAGTTTCCAAAGTATAACTAATACTTTCCTCTAATACCTACTATAGTGAACCTCTATTTCCATAAATATACATAACATCATTTTTTGTATAATACTTAATATATTGCAAAAAACAGATGCTCAAATACAATGTTACTTTAGTTCCTTTGGAAGCTTGTAAAAAAAATATTCTAACTGAGTGAAATATATTTCATTTTTCCCATAAATATCTTCCCCCTTATTAATCCTACTTAAAATAATTTCTTTATAACCAAGGATATGGAATCATTAAAAATTGATGAGCATTAATGCCCAACAAGGGTAAATAAAGGAAATACATAAGCATAACATGAACCTAAGGTTATGATAACATTATCATAACATTAAAATATCCAAAACATCATATTAAAGATCATAAACATCAAACATGGAATAAATGTTTTAATTTCACAAGATATGAATCATAAGTTAATCAGTAACATAATCCAAGAAATCATGATTGAGGAATAAGACATGGAATTTGTGGTAGACACATTATCATAAAAAATATTATTTCAAGGACACCTATGAACATGTTATGATTGTTCTATGAACCATTTACCTACTTATTTTCAATATTGGGGTACAAACTATGTACCTTCTCATTTTTAGTCTTAGGTTATAACATGTATACCCTCTTAAATTCATGTTTTCAGTACAGCCTGTAATTCCACTTATTATTTGGTTTGGGATACAACCCATGTACCCTTTTACTTTCGGGCATTCGATACAATCCGTGTACCTACCTAATTTTAGTATTGGTTTATAACCCATGTACCCTTTGGGATAATATACAACTTACCATTACCAAATTCATTGGAGGGAGATATAGGTCCCACCGATATAATAATAAAATCTTTCATACATTTATACAAGATAATAAAACATTAACAATATCATGTTCTATAAAATGAGATGGGTTTTATAAACATCAACTCATAAGCCATGAAATGAAATGGGTATCATTAAAATTTCATCACATCTTAACCTATAGAAAATAGAAATATTTTCTAATCATTTCATTACAGAATAACCCATGAGAAGAAGCAATTTTCAACAAAATATAACCCATGGAAGAGAAACTTGTATCATACATATCATTCCATCAAAACATAAACCATTCATGAAATAATATGATTGGAACCTTGGGATCATTTCCCAAAATGGCATGAGTAACATGAAAAGATGTTTTCTTAGAAGGAAAATAATATTCAAATATATATAATTTTTTTAGGAAAATATCCCTTATTCATTAAAAAATGAACATTAAAACATAAAACCTTTGGAAAAACGTTTTCATATTAATAATTTTTAAAACTTAAAAATAATTCTTAGAATCATTTTGAAAACAATTTCCTTGAATACTTATAAAAGATTCTTGAAAACATTTGGAAAACCATTTTATATTAAAAATACTTAAAAAATTGAATTTACAGACTATTATGAGACAAATTTACTTAAAAAAGAATCTTTTTAATCTTATAAAAAATATTCAAGGGAATTAAGGTCATGTTAATGGGTAAATCTATATGTGATGAACATTCCTATTGAATGAAAATTTTTAAAAATGAGTTGCGACCAGAAAATAATAAGGAGATTAATTTTTAAAAAACTATTTTTAAAGATAAAACATGGGTAAAATTTTATTTTAAATACCATGGGATAATATTAGAATATTTTTTTAAAATATTTTATAAATCATGGTTTCTATGTAATACATATTTCTGATGGAAGAGGGAGGTAAAGTCAGACTTTAATAAAAACACTTTATTGATCATATTATGTACCAAAAAGGGAAAAAGTACCATAACTTGGATATAACATGAATAAATAGAGGTTAAGAAAAATAATGATATTTCTTGAGTTATGGATCATTATATTTAATCAATGGTAGTGTAATCATAAATAATATCGATAAAGAATGAGATTGTAGCTATAATTCGTTACCAATTTGGTAACTTTGAATAAAAATACAATGGAAATAATAACATTTCATAAATATTAACATATCATGAAAATTATATGATTAATTATATAACATTTCAATCGTAGTACCTACACCTCACATGAAATATAGGTGCATAACATGGCTTCTGTTTTAAACAAATAAAATTGAAACAAAATTATTTTACCGATTTGGTAACTTTTGAAACATAAACCCAATGAAAGGAAGATAATTAAATGGATATGTAAATAACCAAAAATATAAGTATAAGAATAATATAACACATAAATGGGTATTATACACACCAAATATAATAAATAAGTGGTGAACAAGTCTTATTTCTCTGAGAATATAAAAATGAGATGATAAAACCCTTACTAGATGGGTAACTTTTGAACCATGATACCCATGAAACAATAGAATCCATTAAACCTTTTAATGTGATTAAATAAATGAAATTAATAATATAACATGTCATAAGTTAGTATATACACTACAAAAAATTATCAAGTGGTGAATATGGCATGGGTCTCACAAAAATAAAAAAGCAAGATGAAATTCCCTAACCTTATATATTGACTCTCATCATAATTGAACAAACATCCTGTATAATAAATTTATTTTTATTATAAATATTTGAAAGAAACTGATTTTATAATATAATACCATATATTATTTTATTAATACTTTATATTATCCTCTTTCTAACAATTCCATGCATCAGGTAATATCTATTTTGTTCTTCATACGTGTTTTCAGTTATTATTTTTGGATTGTCTTACATAGATCGTGGTTTAAATAATTAAATAATTTAAAAAATATTTAAATAAAATATATATTCATTATATATGTATTTATAATAATCTATTAAAAATATAAATATGAAGTGTAATACATCATTCATGGAAACGGTAGGCCATATATACGCATGAATGTGGTTTCTGTTTTTTATCGTACTTAAAGTAAATGGAATATACATATATATATATATATATATATGTATATAATATTATTAAATTAGAATTATTATGTTAAATATAACATATATTTTCACTAAATCCATATTTAATATATTCCATGTAAAGTTTGAACAAATCTCATCGCTTTGAGGAGGCGGTAGTCCACACATCCACAAACAATGTTATCATATTTACATAGGATCGAAAGTAAAAAGGTATGTGATATAAAAGAAATGGAGAATAATAAAGACATAATAAACAATATATATATTATATAAAAACATTTTCCATCATAATTTCCAACCATGAATGGTGGTAAATTAAATATGAACAACATTGTTTCGTGAGGCGGTAGCTCACCGTACACAAGAACGGTAAGCACGTTACCCATTAGATGGAAGTGTGTGTAACTTTATTTTATAATAATAATATAAAAAACATTTTAGTATAATTTTTTATACTGGTAATGTTATTTAAACTTGTAATAAGGATATTTTGGTTGTTTTAGAAAGAAAATAAATGGATGGAACTTAATGAAGTATGCTACCTCTTGTTTGGGTTACTTCTTTTGGTTTGCACAAAAGGGATTCTTTGGATGAATTTCTTCCCAAAAGGGAAGATTAAAGGAGGAAGTAAGGGGTTTTTGAAAAGTGAAATGGGTAGATAGTATCCTAATATATGTTTTGTTAGAGGTGTGAATAAGTAGTAGTAGAGGAGGCCTTTTTATAGTGGAAGAGAAGTAACACTATGGTAAATTTTTGGAAAAGGAATTGCACCCACATTTTTTCCATGTCATTAGGATAAAATAAAAAAATAAATTTTATCCAAAGGAATATAAGGTATAAATATCTTTATCCAATGGATTTTTGACAAGTTTATAGGTTATTTGGCCCTTATATTTAAGGCTTAGCCTTTGTTAATCTTAATTTTACCTTAATTGTTGTAATTAGTTTTAAGCACCTTCAATAAATTTTTTGGTAAAAAACTACGTTGATATTATTATAAAATATGAATTATTCTAGTTAAAAATATAAAATTTATTTTTTCAAATTCCAAACACATAATTTTTATAAATTAATTTAAAATTAATCCCGCATACGGGATGACGCTACGGGTTGTTAATTAAAAATGATTAAAACATTGCTATTTTTTTATATCAAATTTCAAGGGGAAATTTTTTCCAATGAACTCCATTGGATTTATTTATGTATATATTATCTAATTATAAATTAAATTCAAATTCAAATATAAAATAACTATATAAATAAATTTGATGAAAAAGATGTTTGGAATTAAAATTTAGTATTTCTCAGTATTCATCCAAAAATTGAGGTTTCTCAAAAAATATCAACAATTATCCCCAAGACAAATTTAAAAGAAAAAATTAAAAAAATGATTATATTATCAAATTTAATTTCTAGATTTTTCTAAATTGTTTTTTTATTTTTATTCTTAGAAGGATATGAAATGTTATTCATTTTAGAAAATAGTATTTTTAAACATATATATACTTTTCCAATAATTATATTTTTCATTATAATTATATTTAATCTATATAAAACCATTATAAATAATATTTTAAATGTATTTATTAATAATAATATTACTAAATTTAACATCTAGGTTATAATTAGCTCTTTTAAATAATTATAATAGTAAAATGATGTTTTGTAGACACTTAGTGTTTTGTGTAACGCGTGCCAAGTCGGTGTTGCATATAGTGAATTCTATTCTAAGTCATGTGTATAGTGAATAGAAACAAAAATTAGTTATTTAATATTAAAAACTATATTCATTGTTTCTATAAATGAATATTATCAAAAATATTAAATTAATTTGAAAATTATGTTTCACAAAATCTCAGGGTGTTTCAATCGTCGCCCGCCTGATGCTCCATCAAAAGCTGCCTAGGTGGAAACCCACTTAATACCAATAAAATGGTCAAAATATATAATATATATATATATATATATATATATATATATAATTCATATACCTAAATATGTAACAATAATTATAGTCTGACCGACCTTACACTCACCCGTCACAACCATGTCACATGACATCCGACCTCAAGGCCTATTACCTATCCATATTAGAGTCAGGTGTCAAAAGTAACCCACCCTCATGACCCCCTCCTACCCATATTGGAGTGAGGAATCAAGTATATTCTGTCCTCATACCCCCTCACCATCCCATAATTTGGACATATTTCAAATAATATATTAAGTAGCATAGTATAATTCCACCAAAGATAATCTATTTAAGAAAACGATAATTTTCTTTCTTTGTTGACATTTTAACCAAATCACCCACAATCATCATCCGTGCCTACTCCTATCTGTGCCACACTCCCCCCCCCCACATATATATCACATGAATATAGCTACATCACATAGAATCACTGTCGAATCACATTGTAACAACATGCTTGGGTTGGCTGAGTAAAATTCCACCAAAGAGTGGCTAAGCAATAAAAATTATTTAGCTTCATTTTTTGACACTTTAAACAACCCAAACCATCATAGTGTAATCCATTTTTCCAATGATGATCCTGATAAATTTAATCATAGGCTCACACCCACATATATATCAAATCATATGTGTCTATCAAGAAAGCATTAGTAATCACCCCTTGCTATACGAAGCCAATAGACATGGACTATAATAGATATAAATCACACCCAATTTCACCACCCAAGATGGAAATAATTTCAATTACAAAATGAGAAATGTAGAACAGAAATTTCCCACCCCTCGATGATTGGTCTGTCCCCCATGCACAGGGGTGTAAGTACCTAAACACGATATCTAAACCCAGATTTGAAAATATTGTAATATCTGGTCCACTATAACCCAGATAGTAAGACCAAATAGAAAAAGGAAAGGAATTTGATATAATTAGTATCTAGTTGAACACTTCTATTACTTCCCTATCATGAACTGATATGATAGCATTTGTAGAACGTTGACCCATCTTGTCACCCGAATAGTGCTCATGGATGGTGTGTCACTGGGTCTTAAGCGTGCCTCCCCATATACCAAAGGTTGTTGGCTAGAATAAATGGTTTAAAGAGGTGATAGTGGGGAGACTATACCCTATTGTGGTAAAAATACTAATGCTATGTACAAATATGGTAGCTGAATAAAGATCCTAAAATGACACGACATGTAACCCACCATACCAGAATAGTACCAAAAGCATAAATTGAAGGCAGTAATAAATAATTAAATGAGACAATATTAGTATTTTTAGAAAAAAATAAATTAGCTTCTAAACAACCATGAACAATTTTTATAATAATGCATAAAAATCAGGTCATACAAGATAATTAACAAAAAGGTTAACAAGTAATCGACCAATATATATACATATAATCAACATACTGATACAAAAATTTAGATGAAAAAACGTAAACTGTATATATTATAAGAACTACAATGTCCCTTTCCACCCATCCCGGGATAAGCAATATAAAATGATAATTAAGGTCAAGCTACATATTCATTACATTTACCTGATCACAAAAGCATAAGGTTTACACGTATCCTGAAGTTACCTTGTAGGGTGTGAGAATAAATCTCAATAGGAAACTACAAATATGTGTGTAACATAAATCTATGATAGACCTGGTGTATACTAAAAATAAAGAAAAATAAAAAGTATATACTATCAATAACCTTTTTCAACCATCAAAGGTATTCTATGTGCCCCTAATTATATATACGGAATTCGAAAACATCTCTTCATATATATAACTTTGGTCTTGATGATCATTAGCATAGATCCAAAGGCGTCCCCTAACACATAACAAGTTGGAGAGCCCTCATGAACCTCTTGTAAATTTATCATTGATACCTCATGCCACCTGAAACCTCCTATGTCATTATCAAATAACTGACATCTTAAAGGCACACCCAATTCAGTACCTAGTCCCCTAGACCTCATCTTAGGAAATCCACATCGGCTTGTAGCCTAATGCCTTAAGGCATAGCGATGTCTATCCTTCAAATAATAAACATCATCGACTCAATAGATAACATCCTAAGGAATGATTATATCCATCCTCTCAAATAATTCCGACCCAATTTCCTGAATAAATTGGGAGCCTCATCCCCCAAATAATGGTCTCAACGCCATAAACCTATGGCTCCCCACTATCCCCATGTATTTCAGTAGAATGAACCTCCAACCATGCTAATAGTCAAAACCATCCTAAGATGCATCTGAAATAGGCCTATACCCACATGAGTGGTCAATATCAACTAATTATCAATGTCATATCTATGTGCACACAACTCTAATGGTGCATCGTCCAATCATAGTGGGCTCTAATCACCAAAAAAGTACCTAATACACATCACTCTATCTCTTTATGACCAATTGACCATGTCACTCAACTTGATGGTCAACACTAACTCAAATCAGTTAGGCCATTCCTGAAACCTAAAGTCCACATTGCCTCAATATGATGACCATGTTTCCTATCCTTGTGATCAACATCCCCAAATATTCCATGGTACAATAATGTCCTAAAAAACCATGTCACCTCAATTCTGGTGATCATAACAACATCAATACTTCTTGGGCCTCACCCATAAAGTTCCCATGGGACCATCACAACCATGATAGACAATTTAATTTAATAAATGAACACCATGACCTAATCCACCCATGGGTTGAATCCTCTCACCAAGAATAAACCATATGAAGTCATGGAGGGGTATTCCCATAGGCATCTCACATGGTATATTTTTTAATGAAAATAAAATAATTAAATTTATAGTGTATCTCTTGGACAACCCAACCTTGTGCTTGTGAACGCTACCCCTAAACACAAGTGAAATCAATGATAAATCTAGGAAACACCTACCTCATACTGGTAGATGTTAGCTCATCTGATATTAGCTTCTAACTTGATCCAATTTGGAAAAAATCATCAGTTCATATGAAAATCAAAAAAAATAGGGTAAAACAAATCACATAGATCTAGCGCACTGTAAGTGGGGATAATAGAATAAAATAAGGTAAATGACTCAAAGACGTACCGATGTTGTTCCTAAAAAATTGACAGAAATCGATTAGTAGTTTATATGGTGGGGGGATTTCTCAACACATAGTGGAGTAATAAATGGAGGAGGAACACTGTGTTGTGCTTATCAGTGGATAAGAAAATAGGAGGAGGGGGGGCTAAATAGAAGGAGGGGTAGAATGGTAAATTCCCTGACATTAACTGACCTGTATGGATTGGAAACATGGTTTTGGTGACCACTTTGCAACTGTACAGATCTCACTACTTAGGAACCAAACCTCATACATCTGGCCTATACATTTTGGAAAAACTCTGCCAAGCTTGTGTGCAACCACTTTCTAAGTTGAACTAAGTGTAAGGCCATGCACATGGTTTTCCCAAACCATGCACAGGTCATGAGAATCCCTATTATAAGAACTAAAAATATATTACACATCCATCTAGCCCTCTTATATGATTTTTAAAACTATTAATATAGCAAAATGAGGGCCGCATAGTTACACCTTGGATCCCACACAGTTTCTCTAAACCATGTGCCACTTTCTGCGCTTTGCTAAAATTTAGTTTTCAACCTCTGACGCAACTGATACCCACTCAGAACATCAAGGAACATTCCAAGAAAATAAAAATATTATAAAAACAATAACTTTGGTCCATTTGACTCGTATAATTAGGTTCTTAATGTAATAAAATATTTTCCCCGTTCACCAAACTCCAAAAAAAATCAAACAGATTTAGGATTTCTACCAACTCTAAAAACCCAGTATGTTATAATGGTGATATCGCATTCACCTACTATAACATTTATAGAGTTTATTACATATATATCTTCTTTTTTTATATAAAACATTGGAAATAAAATTACATTTTGGAACGAGTCAAGTTAGGTATGCTCGTTCATGTTGGTGGATGCTTATTACTATATAAAATAATAGTGAATGTGTTTAGGGAAAACATATTATACATGAACCCATATATTTTTAGTGTTATTTAGGTGAAATATTTGTTCTGTCTTAAATAGTATATTTTTCACACCATACATGTTCACCTTCATGTTAATTTTGGATTTATTATCATATATACTTGTAAGGTAATGGGATTTGGTGCAGATATGTGTGATGAGATGCATGGTGGGATTGAGAGACGAGATTTTGAAGAGCCCTAGGTCTTGATTTATATATATTTCACTATTAATATTTATATTTTTGACCCTATTTTTTCATGATCATCCCATAGGGTGATCGTACTCTTGATGTGTGCCTTGCATGACATTATAGTGGAACAAATTTTGTTATAACATGTGAGGGTAATTTATATAAATATGGAATCTTACTATAATGACCATATTATATTGTTCATTATGGATGATTGTTTATCTTTATTCCCTATAGTATTTTTGGTTATCTGATTGAGGATATAATTTCCCTCATGGTATTCATAATATCTCACAACTAATTGATACCATTGGGTGTACAAGGAGGTGCACAAGATATGTTGTGGTTATATAGTTTAGATCTATTAAGAATGAAAATGTTGGGAATTATAACATTAACTTTCATGTGAGGGTGAGAATTAATATTTAATGTTATAATTTTAGATTGATAATATTGTGGAAAATTTAGATTAAAATAAGCTAATGTTTAATTTAATAATGCCACTATATTATTCTTTTAAAACATTAAGTTTTTTTCAATATATAAATATTTAAACTGTCTTATTATGTATAATATCTATACTACTTTTAATGTATACATGTTAAGGAAAAAACATTTTATATCATAATTCATCAATAACCATGTTATGTTAATTTATATATATTGTTTTATTTTATTATTTGTATATATTACAATTATTTTTAATATACTTATTTATTTTATAAATTTAGTATGTAATCTAGTCAATAATATTAGAATATTTAGAATAAAAGAATCCAAAATACTAACAAATATTTATTTTAGAGAACATACTCACATTCCATCACATTTAATAGACATAAGTGATTCAATTATGTTTGAGATCATTTAAAATCCATCATCTTCCTTGGATCATGTTTGAAGATAACTACCAATTGAATATATGAAATTTAAACTTTTGAACACTACATTATCTTGGGGAATCTATAGTGTTACAATCACTGGTAAATATATCTCTATAAAAACTATATATTTTTATTAACTAATTATTGAACATTTAAAATAGATAGAAATAATAATATAAGAGATAAAAAAATATATATAGTAGATGTATATGACATGAGGGACTGTAAAATTGACATCCAATTTGATGAGTTTTGAGTGTTTATGGGTGATGTGGATATAATTTACGAAAAAATACTAAGGTAGACTATGTTTGAGGTAGTAATTCTTTCCATCGATTATAATTATTTGAGGAATATTTCCATAACATGGAGGAATGACATGCCCAATATCCAAATAAGGTTAATACTAATTTAAAATTCAATGAAGATTCATTTAAAAAATGTTACTAGAATTATTTATATACTTATAATTTTTAATGTTTTTTATTTCAAGATGTTTTTTTAATATCGATATGACTGATTTCATTTCACACTCATAGACCATAAAGAATATTGTAGTAAAAGTAAAATAATTCAAAAAAAATGACATCTTTTTAATGAGTTATCATCAAGTGTTCAACAGAAACATAAAAAATGACTAATGGTACATAAAATACCATTTTTTTGAACCATTGAAATTTTCAATAGAATTTGAGTTTTGTTCGTTTGGTGGATGGGATAGATTTTAAATTGAGTGTTAGAATGTAATTATGAGTGATTGAACAATTAAAAGTGTTGTTTCTTGATGAGGTTTACGTTTTGAGAGTTGTTTTGGATGTTTTTATTATTTTAGGGAGAATCGAGCTCTGGAAACTCAATTTTTGAGGGAAACGTACAGGGATGTACAATTTATATAAACCATACAATACTTTATGAGAAACTGTGTGGCCTTAAAATTGGTTTTTGTAATGTTTTTTAAATCGTGCAAGGTGGGGCACATGGCCGTGAAATATGTCTTAAAAAATTTTAGTGGTGGGTGCATGATTTGTTCATGGTTTTCCAAACCATGCACTTAGACCAAAATGTTAGTTTAACATAACATATAGCATGACACAGTAGACGCATGGTTAGACCAAACTATGCGACCTAACTATGAGGGGTTTGTCACTTGGGTAGTTAGAGTTGCAAAGTTGGAACACGTTATTTCAAACCGTATGGCCTAATCTTGCACATATTTAAAAAGGAAAAATTTACTGATTTTAACCTATAATGTTTAATGGGGTTTGACCCATTTTCCACCCCCATTTATCCAGGATCTCAAAATGCATGCCTCTCCTTCCTCTCCTCCTTTTTGGAGGGTTCTCACTTATTTGATCTCCGAATCAATAACCATAGGTCTCATTGGAGAGAGATTGGTAAGTCTAATTATCCTCTTGATTCTTATGTCATTTTGGCAATCCATATTTGATGTTAAATTCATGTGATATATTTTCACCTCTTTTTAGGGTATTTATATAATCTTTTAATTTCTCTCAAGTCAGCAAAAATTACACCTTGAGAATATATGATTAAAGTGGTATAATCATGATGTAGGTGGTCTAGTACTTTTTCTTTATATCTGAGTCATTTATATCATGTATCTTCATTCCACACACTAGAATTTCGATGTGCTTCCTTAAATCTATATATTTTCTTTAGCAAAATTGTTTGTTTTGCTAAAATTTCTCTATATACCATTGTTTATAGTCAATGTTAACCCACCTCAATATGTTACTCTCTTTTGGGTACCCTCATGAAATAACCTTGTTATATTAAGTGTTTACATGAATAACCCACCATCTAGGTGGTGTTGGTTTCCACCCAATTGAATGACATATAGAAATTAATGGAAAGTGAGTGATATGACCACTTTACTTGACCCTCATATGAACATTGGTCATTCCCTTGATTAATTAACCTAATAATGATTTGAAAATTATCCCATGGATTATATTAAATAATGGAAATATTTTAATATATTTGTAATACATGGGTATGGTGGTTCAAATATTTGTGATACTCATGCCAAGTGTCCCATCTGCTTGTTATAATCGGGCATAAAAACCGAAATATATGTGATAATTGACCATTGAAACCCATATACATGTGATACTCAACCATGAAATCATATATTTGTGTGATAGACGGACATGGAATCCCAAATACATGTGATTCTCTAGATTTGAATCCCTTATAAATGTGTTATACATGCATGAAATACCATGAACTTGTGATTCTCGGGTAGGGAGTCCCATATAAATGTGATATAAAGGTATGAAATACCATGTAATTATGAATCTCAAACATGGATACCCATACATATATGATACATGTGCATAGAGTCTCATACACTTGTGATACTCAAGCATGGAAACCCATTTGATTCATGATTCATGGGTAGGGTGTCCCCAATCACTCTATGATACTCTCACAACTATCCATGGATTCTTGAGTTATCCCTCGGGTCCTATCTAGTATTGGTATCTATATATATGGATATATATGTCCCTACCCATATAGAAAATATATATATACAAATATATAAACATATATATTTGTGTGTATATATGGTCACATGCTTTGATATATCACGACTTAGGATGAAATTGGTAGTGCTAGGTTGGTGTCCTTTAGTAACTAGGGCCAACCTGTTTATAGTTTATATTTCTACTTACAATGTTATACCTACACATTGACCATTTTAAATGCACTGGTTGGATTATACTAGACTCTTTTGGTGGTGGCCAACTGAATATATCTCTCACATCCTATTCGGGACACCATTGCATTGGGGAGCCTGAACAGACCACATGGTTACAGGTTCAGGGTTATGGTAATTGCTACATGTTGTTATGCTTATACATGGGAGATTGGGAGCACGAGACTGAGCTAGAGATCAGGATGATCATAGAGATATCTCTTCTTATTATCTTTTTGTATTGTATCACTCATCGTATTTCTTTTTCTTATCCAAGGTATCATGTTCGTACATAGTCCGTTATTCATTATTAATTGATTTACAGTTGTTATTTATCTTATGACACTTTTTTATTCTTCTACATTCACCATTCTTTATCTATTCCTCTACTTTTTATCACTACTAAAAAAGGTATAATATCCTCATTGTATCACCATTAAACCATTTCTACTAGTCGGAAGCCTCTGAAAATTTGGGAGGCATGATTGAGTCCTGATGGAAAATCAACTCGGGGCACTATTATAGCGGCTCCTGGGCCAGGGCATTACAAGGCATGCCTTTCAAGTAGTGCAAGTTTTTTGTCAATATAAAAAGGGTGTATCTCTTGACGTTTAAATAATTTTATAGTAACTTAATAACATAAACACATAAAAATTATATTTTTTTTATTAATGAAACTTATTTCTAGGAGATGATTATAAAAAAAATATGAGTCATGAAGAAAAATCATTATACATTTGGTTCACAAAGTTTTTCTAATAAATTATTTATCATTGTTGGATTTTATTCATCATTATTTTTATTCATATATTTGAACGTGGTGTTTTTTTCTACCATGATATGCATATACTATTTTTCTAGAAGGCTCATGGCTTACGTCACCTCGTTAGATGAACATAGAGGTGTCTTAAAAAAGTAAATAAATTCATTCCATTTTTTTTATATTCAATTCATTTTGTACTAAAATTTCATTATTATTTTTTATTTTTAGTGATATTTGAAATTAAAGTGTAAAATCATATTATTTTGTGGATATTTTTAAAAATTGGCAAATCCTGAATTACATTAAATTATATGAATTATAGAATAAAATATATGGATTTATTTTTAATATCATTTGTTCTAATATTTTGGGAATCTTAATGCAAATCAGTGAAATATGGCTAAGTGTTGCTTTGGATGAGTCATTGGAAACTTTAGATGAGTCAGGGGAGACTTAATAAGAGTGATTTGTTACTTGAAAAGAGTCCATGGTGATTTCATAAGGGTGACACCTGAAATAGATTATTCAAATGGGATTTCAGATGAGTAATCCTTGAATTTGGATTAGTCATGGGCTATATCAGATGAGTGTTTCATTTTCTAAATTTAGATATCAAGAGAATTAACTATGTGACTAAATGAGTAAAATCTGAACTTTATCATAATACTTTACACTATAACCCAAAACTCGATATCCACTTCAGTATTTCTACACACATATAGTAGGACACCACATGGATTATAATGAAGTATATCAATGATGATACATGGATGATAATATATTATAAAAAAGGATTGTTGTGGATTTTTAAGAGGATTGGATTTAGAAAATGGAGGAAATAATTAAAATCCCAAAACAAGAAATAATATCATATGGTTGTGCCATAGGTTGATGAAGGATAAATTTTAGGATCTATAAGAAGGTAAAATGGATAAATGAGGGGATGACTTGACCAGAGGCTACCATTTCTTCCAACATTTATTGTTTTGTTTTCAATATTCTATATTCTTGTAATGTATTTTTATTCCATATTTTCCACTTTTACCTCTCACATGGACATGAATAACTTTAGGTAATTGAGGAAGGTAAGGAATTATGGTTTTATTTCTTTAATCACATGTTTTAATGAATAAATTATCTTTCTCTTGTTTAATTATGTATGTGTGCCTTAGCAGTTTATAACATCAAATGGGATTATAGTTAATATATTTCTATTTATTGTATACTTTCGTGGTTAGTTATCCTTTGTCTCCCTTTGTTCATTAAATCCTATATATGATTGAATTAACTAGGATATGTGATTAAGGGATTAGAAATTGTTGCCATCTGTCAAAGGGGAAGTGGACATTGTCAGATTACATAGAATCAAAAGACCAAATTAAGAATTTCCTACATATACTTGGAGTGACTTACTAAATAAATTACACACATAAGAAGGAGGTTAAATCAATTAGATACATCTATGAAGTTAACCCTCACCAAATCTATTCATCTAAGGGTGAGTGGTGTAGTGATTGTACAACCTATCATTAATCAATTAATAAGAATAAAAGACAACATTTTTAGGACTATGATAACATTATAATTAGACAACTAAACATGACCCAATCACTTCTCATCAATTATATATTCAACCAATTTTTATCATACTACCTTTTAATCTTTTTTTATTTTATATCACTTGATTTGGAAATCGACCAAACTAAAATATCACTTTTCTAACATTGGTTAAAATATGTTTTTGAGAATAAAACTCTAGACACAACCCTATTTTTACCCAATTATATATTTAACATATTATATAAATATATTTATGTTATGCCCCCAATAGAAATGGTTAATAAAATCCCCCAACACTTAAATAATTATAATCTGCAACATGTGAACTTCAAAAATATTACTGAGGAAGAATAAAAAACACTATCCAATGTGAGTTTCTTTTCTAAATACCATGATTCTCAATATAATCATGCCACTTTAATGTTTTTAATTCCATTTTATTTGTGAATTAATTCAATTAAATTCCACTTATTTCATCCTCCCGTGGTCATTTGTACCTATATTTCTAGAATTATTTCACTCAAAAGTCATGTATGAATATGAGGAAGAATTCTTCCCATTATAATTTGATGAAAGGATCATTGTATTCTTGATGAATTTCTCTATCTCCCCCAAATAAGTCTTCTATTTTTTCATTTCATGAGTAAGTTCTATGGTTTCTTAAAAATTTAAGGTTATTTGGTTTCTATTGAGAAAACTCTGAGGTAGAATATGAGGTGTGGCTCTATTTGTAATCATAATTCATGATGTAATTTCATCAATGTATTCTTACAGATTTCGTTATTTTAATAGATTTAAATAGAATCAAAATAATCAATTGTGTGTCAAGTAGTGGTATGACATGATTAGTCACATTGATAGATATACATGATGAGTTTGATCTCCTATACTTGTGTTTGGTAAATATTTATAAATAATTCCTTTATAATATTACAATTAATAGAAATTAGGCTATTTTCACCTTCTTTTACAGACTGTATAACACTAAAATAGAATGCATGAGTGATAATAAATATTCATTCATGTTTAGAATGAATTTTACTTTATATTATCTCGAATATACAATTTTAAAGAAACACATGGTCCCTATTATAGAATTATTTTTGTTAGATTAGTTTATCTTGGGCCACTCTAGTTCATTTATTATAAATATTTAAGGTCTCAAAAGCTTCTATCCTATATTCATCAAGATCCCCCCTTTGTAGTTTCCTATATTTTCCAATTATTTATATCCAAATTCATTTCCCTTACTACCTAGTATTACTTGTTCTCTAGACATATAAGTTTGCGGAGACTATTCCTATAAAACAATCTATGGAATAATTACAATTGGTGTTTTATAGGCTACCCTATAAGCCCATAATGTGTCTTCCAATGTTTAGCTCTAATATTTTATGATTATTATAATATTATTTTTTGAAAATTTATTTTATCTTCCATATCGAAACATTATCTTGTCCATTTTTTAGGTGGTAGGGTGATTTTTTCTTGTGATTAACTCCATACTTCCTCATCAAAACCTCTATAAACCAATTAAAAAAATGGGTTTTGTGATCACTGATGATGACCCTTGGTACTCCAAAGCTATAAAAAAGGATAGCCCTAAAAAACCCACACACAACATTAACATCATCGGGTTTTTGTGGCCTTATATTCAAAAAATTTCAATCCATTATCAACTAATAGACGAATATAATAATTTACAAAAGATATGACAATGGTTCTCATGAATTCTATCACAATAACTTTAAAATTTTAAAAATATACTATGGGTATTTTAGGAATTTATTTTATTTTTTATATTCTACAAATAAATTGAAATTGTTCAAATATTTAAAAAAACATGTGAAACTATAAAATATGTATTCAAATATATTATTGATTCTAAAACTTTTCCAATAGTCCTTTGAGTTCAACAGTGGCCTCTACAGGATAAAATAAAAGAAAATTTAAGCACAAATTGTATCTCACTCTCAATTAAACATTGTTTTATCATTATAAATTTTCCATAGATAAGTATACTACCAAAGGTAAAATTTTGATTCAACTTTTAATTTAGAAATTTACTAGGGGTTGAAATGATATTGGAATTAAAAAATTATCAATATTGTTTCCATATCAGCATATTATGGTTCCTCTCTATCAACAAAACACAATTTTTCTCCTAGAATTATGTTATCCTTTGGTTCTTGGTCTAGATTTTATACATTAGTAAAGTTGGGATACCTACTTATGTGATTTTTCACATATTTATCAACACCTTTCTTATCCATGGACTCTATATAGTACCCTTAAAGTAGAATTATAAATCATATCACCCATGGTTTAGCCTATTCTTTCTTTATTAAATACTTTAGGGATGTATTATTAGAAAAAACACTGAATATAGTTCTAAGAAAATAGAATTTGAATTTTTCCAAAGAAAAAATGACTATTGAATACTACTTTTCAATGGTTGTGTAGTGTTTCTAGGTAGTACCCAATGTCCGTAATTCATATGCAGTAACTTAATGATTTTATTCAATTATTTGGTATAGCACTACTCCAATAGTGTTGTAAAAGGAATAAAAAATAATTTCAACGGGTTTCTCCTAGTTTAGTGGATGAATTACTATGGATGTTATAATATTAGGATTTATATCATTAAAATATTCCCTTAAATTATTATCAAATAAAAATTCATGATATTGAAAATTTAACTTGGAAAGGGGAAATGAAATATTATTAAAACACTTGATGAATGTTCAATATAATCCTATATCTCCTAGAAAAAATCTAACATGTTTCACATATATTATATAAGGTAATGATTTTATCACATTGATTTTTGACTTATACCCAAGTAAATTTTTTTGAAATAACATTCTAAATAACAATTCCTCTCTCCACCATGAAATGGACCTTGTAAAATTTTGAAATAATTTTTATTCCAAGGAATGTTTTTATAACATTATCTATATTTTTCAAATAATGACCATAATAATTTCCAAAAACAGTAAATTCATTTAAAAATACTTCGTACAATCATCAATATGACTATAAAATTTAATTTCCATGAATAATTGAAATGTACTTGCGGAATTGAATAGTATCAATTTAATCCTTATATAATAAAAGGTTATATATGGATAGGTAGTGGTTTTCTTCTCTTGATCCTTAGGTGTGATGGTTACCTGAAAGTAACCTGAAAATCCATCTAAAAAATAATAATGGGTTCTTCTTTCCAACCTCTATGAAATATGGTAAAAACATGGAATGGGTAAATGATTTTATTTAGTGACCTAATTAAAATTTTTATAGTCAATACACACTCTCTAGTTATATTAATTTCTAAAAGGAATCAATTCAATTTTTCATTCCTCACCGTAGTCTATATAGATTTTTTAGGATCTATGTGAAAGAGACATACCCATTGAGAGTTATATATTAGGTAAAACATTCTATCTTCTAACAACTTCTATAACATATTTTTGAGTACCTCCATTATGGTTGGATTCATACTCATTTTGGACTACCTAATAGAGTTTTAATTTTCTTCAAGAAAATTTAAATGCATACTGATTTTGGGATTTTTTCTTAGAATATCCCCTAAACTCTAACCAATTTCTTTCATATTTTCCATTAAAATCGAAAAAAATATTTTTTATGGATATGAGTATAGGTAACTAGAAATATTCACAAGTTTTTTTCCCCTTACCCGAGGTACACATAATAATTTTAATTATTAATGGTTTTACTAATGTATTCGATGATGTTCTATGGATGAAATTAGATCTTAACTTCTTACCCCTAGAGCATTAATTTCCTACATATAATATGGAGAAAAAATGTAACACCCCAAGATTTTATGAAAAATATTCTTTTAATTTCATTTATGTCTTGTGTTGTAAGCTACAACAAGATTATCTTGTGCTATACGCAACATCATATTAGCTTGCAGTATGACTACTATCAAACGAACATGAAGTTGTGTTACACACAATTTCATGTTCATTTGTTAGTAGTCATTCTACGCAACATTGAGTGTATATATATATATATATTCAATGTATAAATGAAAAATGGTTGGATTCTGTTATATGAAACTACAAATGAGTCTTGAACATCACGCAACCCTAACTTGGCTTGCATTACATGCAATCACGACCTTCCTCGATAGCGTGTGTTGTACGCAATACTGGGTTTTACTAAACAACGATATATTATTATAATATAATTATGAAATAGACTTTATGAATAGTATTTACTAAATTTTGAATTTTATAACATTTTTATTCATCTTACACATTTTCTAGAACATGGTATGAGAACAAAATAATTTTTTCGGGTAAAATAATTATTTTTCAAAAAATGCAGTTTTGCCGCCTTTTAATGGAGCACCCACATTAAATCTAGTTTTTGACATGTTTATAAGTTCAATTTGACAAAATAAAATTCCTTTTTTGAATCAGGATATAAAAATTTACATTGGATAATGTTTTGATATTTTTCCGATAACTTTCATATTTTAATGAATAGTAAAAACACGCTATATTTTAGTTAAAAACAACTTTTTTCATCGTATTAGTTTATATGATTAAATTATAATATTTAATGGTTTTAAATTATAAATAGAATATATTTTTACCATTTAATATAATGTATGTCATTATCATTGATTTTACCTTGAATTCGTAGGTTAAACCAATTCAATCTTTTGTAATGTTTTAAACAAAAACACATTTTCTTTCGACAACGTGATTAATTTTAATTTAATTTCTGAAACTTTTGTGTATTGAATTTGGAAAAATGGATTCCATATTTGTAATCAGTGGGTCTAAATTATGTTAATAATCTAATTTTTTTTGGGCATTCTGAATAGTAACTACGGTAAATTTTATGTACCATAGTTAAAGGTAAAATGGGTAATTAAGGGTAAATATAAGATTATAAAATTACCCCAACACTTGTCAAAATCCTATTGGAAGACTAAAAGTCGACCCATTTCACCTAAGGGTCGGATTAGAATAATTTAATGGACTTTTTTCCATGAAAATATCTTAATTATTATTAAAACCAAAGAAAGTGACAACATGTCACTCTCTTAAATCTTATAAGTATATTAATTTTAATTTAGTGATAAGCATCATGAAACTTCAAACATGAATAGTCTCCAGAAATATAATGAAATTATCTACATCATATTAATTTATTTATATTTTTTAGGTATTAAATAATTATCATTAATTGTGACACAATAGTGATGCAGAAATTGTTTATCTAGTGAAAAATCAAGAATAAGGTTTTTATTAAACTAATAGTGACCATAAAAGGCACAAAACCCTGATCAAAACTTATTGGACATGTAAATTAAAACCATAACCATCAAATGGTATAATATTTGACCATTTTGAGCCTTATAAAAGCGATTATGACACTTATATTATTTTATTTTAAATGATCCAAAGTTGTCACCCTCATAATTTAATAAATATAACAATTTAAATACTGTGATTTTAAGATGATAAATTCTATTAAAAGTATTATTGTTAAAGGTAATATATTTATCTTAATCATAGGATCTTATCTTTAATTTTTATGCAACAAATAAGTATAATAAATAATTATACAAAAAATGATGTAGTAATTATTTTATTAAGAGATAAACCAATTAAATGGTTTTAAAAATAATAAAATAAATATTATATGAACTATTTGATGTTCTACACTAATTTTATAGATACATATGACCTTTTATGAATATATTAAAGCTGTTAGTTCAAACATATATTCTGTATATATTTTATTTAAATTCAAATAAATGAATAGTGTCAAAATTGACACTATTGTTATTTTATAAAAATAACATATTATAAAATTGTTTAAAAATCACAAAAATATTTATAAATTTATAAATTTAAATTTATATGGTATAAAATGTTATAAAGCATCCAATTATGGACAATTAACAACAAATAAGTAATTATTTGTTATAATTTAATATTTAGAATGTTATTACCACAAAAAAAATTAAATTGATTAAATAAGGATAAATCAAGTTGAAAATGTTGAAAATAAATTCCTAACAAGTCTGAATTTTATCGGTTGATGAGATTACAACCCTATATCATATAATATTATAATATGAGTCATTTTTTTATATTTTTAAGTGGGGTTAGATTTATTATAAATTAATATTTTTAAGATTTCCAAAGGTGCCCCTCTCTTCCCTTATAAAAGGGAACCTCCTCCCTCTATTCCTCACACAAATTTGAGCCTTTAAGCTCGGCCAAAACCTGACCATTTACCTTCTCAACTTCCCTAGAAACATCATAGAGGTCCTGGTCTTCTTCAAAGACCAATTGTAGTACCCTAAGAGGAGGTTTCAAAGAGGTGTGTCAAAGAAGAGGTAATATCTGTTACCGATTTATTCAATTTTCATTCTTCTTCTTTAGTTGTTTAATTATGAAGTAATAACATAAGTATCACACATATAAGGATATGTTATTATAAGTTTGAAACAGCCCTATTTCACCATCTATCCATCCTACGGTAAATGAAATCACCGCGTGTGCGTACGTACGGAATACCTTCTCCACGCCGTGGTGTAATCTATTTTCCACCACCACCTTACTAGGATGGGTATAATGGTGTAAATAATGACTATATATGATTATTGTAAAGTGATATTGATTCTGAAATAGTATACATACACTCCAATCCAATTCCATGGGAACGATATCATTACTCGTGCGTACGTACGGATTACCATCTCCACGACGCGATGAGATTCATTTTCCATGTTAACAATTCAAGAATGATTATAAAGTATATATAATAAGTAATAATGAAATATATGACATAATAATTCTACTAGATTTATGTACATATATATGTATGTCATATACTTAATTCCATTCAATTCAATAAGGAAACAAAAACAACGTTCATGCGTACGTACGGTCTACCGTCTCCATGAACAGTGTATTTCATTCCTTTTATCAATCTATAATATATATGTATATGATGAATATATATTATATATAATTCATTTTTTACATTCTTGAATTATGTAAATCAGGATATATGTAATAATATCAAGAAACGACAAGTCGAAACACATATAATAAATGAAATGATTTTACCCAAAACGCTACTTTAACATGGAATTTACAAAAGAACGGGTAATATAAAGTCATAAGTGAAACATATATGATATCATAACAATGAATATGATTATGTAATAAGTAAATGACATTATTTAAATCATTATGCGGGAGGTTTGGAACCATACGAAGCATATCGGACCTAAGGTAAGGAATAATTTTGTAAATCTCATTTTTATCCGAGACTGTTTATTCGTAAGTATTTATAGGGGTTATATTTATCATCAATGTACTTGTTTTCTAAAAACATTTTTATGTATGTTTAATGTCATTTTTACCCATTTTTGACTTTTACTACATGGTATGAAAGGAATCTTTATTTTGTTTATGTTACGAGGTACTTTTTGACTTTTCCAGCAAAAGTACGAGAAGAATGTTTTTTTAACGTATACGACATGAAAGGATTTTTACGGTTTTATAAAGCCTTATTTTCATGAAGCTTCCTCGAAAATATTTCATGACTATTTTCACCAAAATCATTTTCTTTTAAAATTGCACGACATTATGTGAAAAGAAAATGATTTTAAAGAAAAAATGATATTTTCCTCAAGAATTCATTTCAAGTGTTTTATCAAAACCATTTTTCATATAAGATGACATTATTTCATATGTGTATGTTTCAAGTATAATTTCTATATTATTTACATGGTTTCAATTTTCTTATTATGAAATGATACCAATTTCTTTTATACAGATTATGTGATGATGGGATGATGTTTATGAAACCCATTTTATTTATTGGGGTTTTATGAATGATGTATGTTTATTTTGTGGCACATGTAAGAATGATCTCATTATGAGATGTGTGGGACCTATATCTCCCTCCAATTAATTGGGTAAAGATTTATATCTCATGAGATAGACATGGCTGGAACGATAAGTTAATCCAATTTAGTGTTACAGGACTGAAACGAGGAGTGAACACGATTCAGAAGGGGACTTTGTCCACTATGATGGTCTTGGCAGCAATGCTTTGGCTACTATAGAAATCATGACATGTGGTGAATGGTTTCCACAATTACATGTTTTACTCCCATGATATTTTGTCATGCTTAATGTTTCTTCATGATCTATGCCTTACGTACTTCCATGTTTTATGTCATTGCTCATGCTTTTGATGTTTAAACATTATGTTCATGTTTTTAAGATCAAATGTATATGATTTGTTTTATTTTATCCATTATTACCCTTTCTGAGCATTTTAGCTCACCCCTTTGATGTTTTCTTTTCCTTGGGATATAAATAAATGTTTTAGGTGAGAAAAAAAGGGGAAGATCTTTATTGGGAGATGTTGAAGATCTTTCAACAGGATTAGATGTTTATATTCTATGTTTCCAAAGACACTAAACTATTACGGTCCTTGTGTGTCTGTTTTTGTTATGTATTAAGTATTTCAAAAAAGTAATGTAATGTCCATGTACGTCAAGCTTCGGGCCTCTACAGTTGGTATCAGAGGAAAGGTTTAGTTAACATTTGGAAACTAGGATGCGAAAACATTAGTGAGATCCCTAGAGATATTTCTAAGGTATGTCTAGGGATGTCCATAAGGTTAAGTATAAGTATAGGTTATAGTACTAGAATTATGGTAACGATATTAGATTAAACCTAAGATGTTAGATATTAAAGTTACTACCCTTTTATTATGATTTTTTCTTCTCACATTATTCTTTTTGGGTTTTAGAAAATGGCTGGAAACAAGATGATTCACGATAATGGAGGACATGATAGACAATGGAATGATATTATTCATGAGAAACCAAATGAAATGGGATTTGGAAGTCCAAAAATTATTATTATGTCGAATCAGCAATCTCATAATATGATCAATAAACTCAAATTTGGTAAGTTTCCTAACTCAGCTAATAAGAGAAAGATGGAGTTTCATGATGATCATATAGGTAGAAAGGTCAATATCCCATATGTAAATCATGTGGGAAGAGGCATCAAGGAGAATGTTTCAAAGGAACTGGAAGATTTTTTGGGTGTGGAAAATAAGGACATAAAGCCAGTAAGTGCAAAAGAAAAGGTTCAGTTAACACCATGGATGAGGATAATGTTATTGCTACAACATTAACAATGGTTAAATGTTTTAAATGTGGAATGTATGAGCATTATGCAAACCAATGCCCTAAGGGAAAGTCTCATGAATAGAATCAGTATGGTTGTATGGGTAATATTTATGTTGATGATGATGAAGAGACTACAAATGATATGTGAGATGAAAGAATTATTGAAGCTCGGTCAATGGTTTAAGAAGGTAGTGGAATGATTACATGTTTATCAATTGTAAGGTTGTATAAGTAATCTCATGGTACTATGGAATAAAGAGACATCTAAAGATTTTTACACTGTTTTCTTTCCTTAAGTTTTGAAAGTGTGTGATGAATGGTACCAGTATTTTTGGAAAGTAGATGATATGCGCATAATGAAGGGATAAGGAGAAACTTAAATGTTTGATATTATTCATGAGCTCATGACTGATATAAGGATAAGGTTGTATCATGGTTTGAGTATATAGAATTTTTGGATTTTGGTATGTGGAAAGAGTTAACTTTTGACAGCATTCATGTTTTCACTAAGGTTTAATGGATATTCATTTTTCAAGAGAATACATGATTAAGGTATTCACATGATTGGAATGTGACCAACAAGATAATGGGGGATAAATGATGGTTGGTTGATGACATTTCAAGTAATTGTTTTCTTTACACTATGATCTTGGACCGAAGTATTTATATAAATATTGGAATGGATTATGTTGGACATAAGATAGTATTGTTTAAGGATAGAAGTTTTTTTTAGATATTATTGATGGCATGTTATAGTAATGTAGTTTTTGAAAAAGGAAAACCTGTAGGATGGGCGACAACCCATCGCGCCGGACAAGGCTATAGGAATTGAACCCACAACCAAAGTGTGACTGGCCTTTATCGCCTACCACTGGCCTACAGGAAGTCACTGGTTAGTAGAAACTGGTTTTATTTTATTACGCAGTATGATATATGAAGTATAAGTTCATTTTTGGAATCGTATACAATTAACCACACCATAGATGGACTTACGTATTTTTGATAACTTTTCTAACCTTTTGTTTGAGACAGATGGAATGACCCGTCATTCTATCACATGATCTACTAATGCTTCACGAATAACAAATTCAACTTCATTTCTTTAAGAGATGAAGTGGAAATTGTTCAATTCACGAACAACAATGAGATTGTACCAAAATCATGTAAGTATTTCTTTTAATTCATCAACTTTAGGGAAATGATATTGAAAATAAAAAATGTTTTCCTAGTGCCCTTATATCCGATGAATCAGATAATACCCTAGATCATCACAAATTTATGGCTTTGTGATTGTTGGATTTTTCATAGCCATGTTCTCTACCACTCTCCATCAGAACATGATGGCTATATTTCTCTTCCATGTCCATATTTTCATCTATGTTATCCTATGTGGAAACACAGTGATTAGTTTATTTGGGTAACCGTAACGTTTCATACTTTAGTTTTTAAAGTTATGTTTTGGTATTTCATTTTACGATGTGGGTTTCAATAAAAGAAACTTTCATGTAGAAAACCATGTATAACCCCGATGAATTTTGAGGGTGAAATTCATTTTAAGGGGGGTCGAATGTAACACCCCGAGATTTTATGAAAAATATTCTTTTAATTTCATTGATGTCTTGCATTGTAAGCTATAACAAGATTATCTTGTGCTATACACAACACTTTATTAGCATGGATTATATGCAACACTATTCCTAGATTGTGTTACACACAATTTCATGTTCGTTTGATAGTAGTCATTCTACGAAACATTGAGTGTATATATATATATATATTCAACGTATAAATGAAAAATTGTTGGATTTTGTTATACGAAACAACAAAGGAGTCTTGAACAACACGCAACCCTAACTTGGATTGCATTACACCCAATCGCGACCTTCCTCGACAGTGTGTGTTGTATGCAATACCGGGTTTTACTAAACATCGATATGTTATTATAATATTATTATGAACTATCCATTATGAATATTATTAACTAAATTTTTAATTTTATAACATTATTATTCATCTTACACATTTTCTATAACATGGTATGAGAACAAAATAAATATTTCTGTTAAAATAAGTATTTTTCAAAAAATGCAGTTTTGCCGCCTTTTAATGGCGCACCCACATTAAATCTAGTTTTTGACATGTATATAAGTTCAATTTGAGAAAATAAAACTCTTATTTTGAATCAGGATATAAAAATTAACATTGTGTAAAGTTTTGATATTTTTCCGATAACTTTTATATTTTAATGAATTGTAAAAACACGCTATATTTTAATTAAAAACAACTTTTTTCATCATATTAGTTTATATGGTTAAATTATAATATTGAATTGTTTTAAAGTATAAACAGAATATATTTTTACCATTTAATATAATTTATTTCATTAGCATTGATTTTACCTTGAATTCGTAGGTTAAATCAATTCAATCTTTTGCAATATTTTAAACAAAAACCCGTTTTCTTTCGACAACGGGAATAATTTTAATTTAATTTCTGAAACTTTTGTGTATTTAATTTGGAAATATGGATTCCATATTTGGAATCATTGGGTCCAAATTATTTTAATAATATACTTTTTATTTTTGGGCATTATGAATAGTAACTACGGTAAATTTTATTTACCATAGTTAAAGGTAAAACGGGTAATTAAGGGTAAATATAAGATTATAAAATTACCCTAACACCTGTACAAATCCTATTGGATGGCTAAAAGTCGACCCATATCACCTAAGGGTCAGATTAGAATCATTTAATGGACTTTTTTCCATGAAAATAACTTAATTATTATTAAAACCAAAGAAAGTGACAACATGTCACTCTCTTAAATCTTATAAGTATATTAATTTTAATTTTGTAATAAACTTTAGGAAACTTCAAACATGAATAGTCTATAGAAATCTAATGAAATTATCTACATCATATTAATTTATTTATAATTTTTAGTGATTGAATAATTATCATTAATTGTGACACAATAGTGATGCAGAAATTGTTTATCTAGTGCAAAAATCATGAATTAGGTTTTTATTAAACTAATAGTGACCATAAAAGGCACAAAACCCTGATGAAAACTTATTGGAAATGTAAATTTAAACCATAATCATCCAATGGTCTAATATTTGACCATTTGGATCCTTATAAAAGCGATTATGACACTTATATTATTTTATTTTAAATGATGCCAAAGTTGTCACCTTCATAATTTAATAAATATAAAAATTTAAATATTGTGATTTTAAGATGATAAATTCTAGTAAAAGTATTATTTTTAAAGGTAATATATTTATATTCATCATAGGATTTTTTTTAAATTTTATGCAACAAATAAGTATATTAAATAATTACACAAACAATGATGTAGTAAATTTTTTATTAAGAGATAAACCAAATAAATGGTTTTAAAAATAATAAAATAAATATTATATGAACTATTTGATGTGCTCCACTTCTTTTCTAGATACATATGACCTTTTATGAATATATTAAAGCTTTTAGTTCGAACATATCTTCTGTATATATTTTATTTAAATTCAAATAAATGAATAGTGTCAAAATTGACATTATTGTTATTTTATAAAAATAACATATTATAAAATTGTTTAAAAATCACAAAAATATTTAAAAATTTATAAATTTAAATTTATATTCTATAAAATGTTATAAAGTATCCAATTATGGACAATTTACAAAAAATAAGTAATTATTTGTTATAATTTAAAATTTAGAATGTTATTACCACAAATAAAATTAAATTGATTAAATAAGGATAAATCAAGATGATAATGTTTAAAATAAATTCCTAACATGTATAAATTTTATTTTTTGATGAGATTACAACCCTATATCATCTAATATTCTAATATTAGTAATTTTTGGATGTTTCTAAGTGGGGTTAGATTTATTATAAATTAATATTTTTAAGATTTCCAAAGGTGCCCCTCTCTTCCCTTATAAAAGGGAACCTCCTCCCTCTATTCCTCAAACCAATTTGGGCCTTTAAGCCTGTCCAAACCCTTCCAATTTCCCTTCTAGACTTCCCTAGAAACATCCTAGATGTCATGGTCTTTTTCAAAGACCAATTTTAGTACCCTAAGAGGAGGTTTCAAAGAGGCGTGTCAAAGAAGAGGTAATATCTGTTACCGATTCTTTCAATTTTATTTCCTCTTCTTTAGTTGTTTCATTATGAAGTAATAACATCAGTATCACTCATATACTGATATGTTATTATAAGTTTGAAACAACCCTATTTCACCATCTATCTATCCTACGGAAAATGAAATCACCACGCGTGCGTACGTACAGAATATCATCTCCACGCCGTGGTGTAATCTATTTTCCACCACCACCTTACTGGGATGGGTATAATGGGGTAAATATTGACTATATATGATTATTGTAAAGTGATATTGATTCTTAAATAGTATACATACACTCCAATCCAATTCCATGGGAACGATATCATCGCTCGTGCGTACGTATGGATTATCGTCTCCACGACGCGATGAGATTCATTTTCCACGTTAACTATTCAAGAATTATTATAAAGTATATATAATAAGTAATAATTAAATATATGAAATAATAATTCTACTGGATTTATGTACATATATATGTATGTCGTATACTTAATTCCATTCAATTCAATAAGGAAATGAAAACAACGTTCATGCGTACGTACGGTCTACCGTCTCCATGAATGGTGTATTTCATTCATTTTATTGATCTATAATATATATGTATATGATGAATATATATTATATATAAATCATGTCTTAAATTCTGGAATTATGTAAATTAGGATATAAGTAATAATATCAAGAAACGACAAGTCGAAACACATACGATAAATGAAATGATTTTACCCAAAACGCTACTTTAAGCTGGAATTTACAAAAGAACGGGTAATATAAAGTCAAAAGTGAAATGTATATGATATCATAACAATGAATATGATTATGTAATAATTCAATGACATTATTTAAATCATTATACAGGAGGTTCAGAACCATACGAAACATATTAGACCTAAGGTAAGGGATAATTTTGCAAATCTCATTTTTATCCGAGATTGTTTATTCGTAAGTATTTACTGGGGTAATATTTATCATCCATGTCCTTGTTTTCTAAAAACGATTTCATGTATTTTTGATGACCTTTTTACCCATTTTTGACTTTTAATACATGGTATGAAAGGAATCTTTCTTTTATTTACATTACGATGTACTTTTTGACTTTTTCGACAAAAGTACGAGAAGAATGTTTTTTTAACGTATACGGCATGAAAGGATTTTTACAGTTTTATAAAGCCTTATTTTCATGAAGCTTACTCCAAATATTTCATGACTATTTTCAACAAAATCCTTTTCTTTTAAAATTGCACAACATTTTGTGAAAAGAAAATGATTTTAAAGAAAAAATGATATTTTCCTCAAGAATTCATTCCAAGTGTTTTATCAAAACCATTTTTCATCTAAGATGAAATTATTTCATATGTGTATGTTTCAAGTATAATGTGTCTATGATTTACATGGTTTCACTTTTCTTATTATGAAATGATATCTATTTATTTTTTATTGATTATGTGATGATGGGATGATGTTAATGAAACCCATTTTATTTATTGGGGTTTTATGAATGATGTATGTTTATTTTGTGGCACAAGTAAGAATGATTTCAATATGAGATGGGTGCGAGCTATATCTCCCTCCAATTCATTGGGTAAAGATTTATATCTCATGAGATAGACATGGCTGGAATGGTAAGTTAATCTGGTTCAGTGTTACAGGACTGAAACGAGGATTGAACTCAATTCAGAAAGGGACTTTGTCCACTAAGATGGTCTTGGAAGCAATGCCTTGGATACTATGGAAATCATGACATGTGCTGAATGGTTTCCATAATTACATGTTTTACTCCCATCCTATTTTATCATGATTAATTTTTCTTTATGGTCTATTCCTTATGTACTTCCATGTTTTATGTCATTGCTCAAGCTTCTAATGTTTAAACATTATGTTCATGTTTTTAAGCTCAAATGTGTATGATTTGTTTTATTATATCCATGATTACCCTTACCGAGCATTTGATCACACCCCTTTTATGTTTTCTTTTCCCCAAGATATAAATAATGGTTTTAGGTAAGAAAAAAAGGGGAAGATCTTTATTTGGAGATGTTGAAGATCTTTCAACAGGATTAGAAGTTTATATTTCGATTTTCCAAAGACACTAAACTATTACGGTCCTTGTGTGTCTATGTTTGTTATGTATTAAGTATTTCACAAAAGTAATGTAATGTCCACATACATCAAGCTTCAGGCCTCTACAATAAACATATTCATCATGAAATAAATAATCAAATTAATTAAATAATTCAAAATTTACCATTTATTCAAAACAAAAAATAGAATTTCCATATTTCTTGACATCATCCATATCCATAAATTTTTTAATCATAAATTATTTCCTTAGAACGAAAATTCCCTAAAACATAACTAGATTTTCACAAGGCTTATCCTTCTTAATGTGTGATAGTGTATTATGGTAAAGATCTTATTGACGGTGTTTCATAGAGTCAACGATTTTCAAGTAAATTTTTTTATCTCCAAACTATATGGTAAGAGTTTCTTCATATACATTGTTGATGTTCTTTATTGTTTACAGGAATGGTTTGGCCAAGATAATGGATAACTATATTGGGGTTCTATTGTAATGACACCGTGTTTTTCAATGGAAATTCCCTTCTCATATTTATTTCATAAAATCACATGAAAACACAACATATTTAACTAATAAGTGATAAGTGACCTTTAAACATAAGTTTGTCACTTATGTGTTTGGAATTTTGAAAATCCGGCATACATGGTTCTGTTCAAGATGTTTTTTGGAGTCTAATAAAAAAATAATAATATTTGGTGAAGAGTAACCTACCATAATGTGTAATAACACCCCCTTATAAATAGTGATATACCCTAATGAATATTAACCTCACATATGGTGGTATAAATATAGTATTCATGTCAGAAATACGATATACCTATATTGTAGAATAAGTTAATGAATGTTTTAAAACTGGATTTGATAATAAATTATTAATTTTATTTAAATATTAAAATAATCAAATTTAGAAGAAAAAAATTCAAAATTGGACTTCATTTTTGGATTCTACACATCGAAAAATGGTTAGGGTGAGTTTTTGGGATTTTTCTGAAATACTTGAATTTTTGATGAATAGTAGAATCCGATAATTCACAATAAATGCTAAATATTGGATTAATTGAGTCATCAATGATGTTCTGATGATTTAAACCCACTTGGTTCTAGATCACATGATAAAATCACTATTCTTGGTCATATAATACTTACTCCTACTTTTATTGGGAAGAAATAATAAATTAATGATTATTATATTATGAAATACATCCTCTCCTCCACTATAAAAACCCCCTTCACTCCCTCTTCTCTCCACTCCTCTCAAACTCCAACTCTTCTCTAAATTCTTCCCAAATCTCTCCCCAATTTTCTCCCCCACTTCCAAAAGCTCTAATCCTCCTCAAATACCGAAACCTTTCCCATTAAGAGGTTCTCAAAGGAGGAAGTCTCAAGAGGTAAATTCCTCTTCCCAAATTTCTTCTTTTTTATTTTCATTCCTCGCCTCCCTTCACCATAATAGTATGTTAAATACAGTAACATACATTTACTGTAATTTATTCTTGATATTGGTATATTTCATTATCTTCTCCCCTTTCCCCACCATTTTATTTGAAAGAAATGAAAGCACCGTTTGAGATGTTCTAATTTAGCACATTCAAGGAAAACAATTTATCACTTTATATTATTATCTTTAATTATTTTCATGAAACCATTTGTTGTATGGTTGAAACAGATTATTATATATGTAATATATCCTATTTTTGGTTCTGTAATCTTTTGGTACGAATGGAATTAAGTTATAAATCAAAACACATTCTTTATAATCAAACCCCCCGAATAACAAAAATGGTTATCACTAAGGTTATATATGTAATACTTCAACATCACTCTAAGTAAAATAATTAAAATTAAAACCATGTAATCTCATGGATATGAAATAAATAATATAACTTTAATTCTGGACAAACACTTTCATCTAGAATATAATCCCAAATTTAATATAAGCGAACCGATCTTTAAAGCCAAGTAAACAAATGAGATTGAACAATGAAATTGAACCATATAACTAATAAAAAAAGCGTCGAATGAACTAAAAAGGGTTATAATAAATAAATTAAATATATAATAGGTTCTGGACTTATAAATTAATAATCCTAAATTGTTTATTCAGGTCATTAATAACAAGTGGAGAACACCACCAGGTTTAAAGTAAGGTATCCTCCTCTTTTCCCTCTTAATAAAGATTGTCCTCTATACTTTACCCTTTTATGTGTACTAGAAAATAATGGGGTATGTTTAAGAACCTCCCCCATTCTTCTTTTTGGATTTATACATGATGATAAAACCCATTTCTCTCTCATCAATCCTTCTTGGTCACACCCGACACCATGCCGATAAAATCATAACGAATTCTACCCGAACCTTCTTTTTTCTGTCGGGTTGCCTTATATTTATTTAAAAATGGTGTTATCTTATCTATCTTTGTGAGTCATATGAATTATGTTTAGTTACAGAATATTCTTATATCAGGACCCTTTCATCACATTCTTTCGGGGATATACATGATTTTGAAGGATTCCCTCCTTAGAACATTCCGATAAGCAAACCTGTTTTAAGGGGACTTCCCAAAATGTTTACCCAAATTTCATGTGCGTAATATCTTATGTTTTAAAACACCATTGTATTTATAAAATCAGTATTTTTATTATTAAAACCTTCTTGGTTCAATTCTGGTTTTATATAAAATAATGTCCTCTTTTCTATTTGAAAAGCTCTAGAGTGTTTTCCTTAAGACTGCACAAAAATGTTTTAATGCTAATGTTTCTAAAATAAATTTTTATATGTTGTCACTTATATTTGAAACCACTTACCATGTTATATGCCTATATTATCCTATTAATGTCCATGTATGTTCTAATCCTTTCCTTTCATGGACACTTTCGTGATACACCCATTGGATATGTTTTGTGTCATGATTGTCGTACCCAATTCTTTCCCTGGGTACCCTTGTGTTTATGTATGGTTGATTATGTATGTTTATTTATGTTTCAATATTATTTATGTGGATAGAATATTCATGAATATGTTGAGATGGGTTAACCCATATATCACACCAATGGATTGGGTAAGGTTAGGTCTCATGAGATGCGATGTGATACGGGATTGGCGGTTAGCCTTGACCTGTACTAAAGATATGATTTATGATTCTGCCACATTTATATGATTCCATGTTTATATGATCCCATTATTATATTAAATTATTTTATAAGTTTCATGATTTGGATATAATTATGTCATGCCTCTTAATTCAGGTGCTTGAGGTGTATCTTTATGTTCATTCCCTTATTGGGCATTTTCAGCTCATCCCTTTGTTCATGTGTTCCCCAGGGTACCCTATGAAGATGTAAGGTCTCAAAGGAAGTTAAGAGCTCATTATGGAGATTAAATAAAGAAGTGTTTTTTTATACCCTTGTTTTATGTTATATGTACCTAGTATTCAAAGTCACTAGACTTAACGATCCTTGGCTTGTACTCTGATGGTTATTTATGCTTGAAATAATGAAATATTTTATGTAAAAGGCTTGGGTCTCTATTGTTGGTATCAGAAAATGGTTTAGTTATTTATGGAGATTAGGGATAGAGTACATTAGTGAGAACCATAAGTATGAGACCAAGTATAATAAAATAGTCCTAAATTTTGGTGAGTATAGAGTAAGTGGTTTATCAAAAAAATACATCTCTTCCTGGATATGAGCAGGTAGAGGCGGCTCTGGCACAAATGTATCTAGGTGTAAAACTCGAAAACACCACTTTTAACGAGACTCGAAGGAGAAATGGTTGGATTCATCCTAATTTTGGACTACCTAATAGAGTTTTAATTTTCATCAAGAAAAATTACATGCATTCTAATTTTCGGATTTTTTTCTTAGAATATCCCCTAAACTCTAACCCATTGCTTTCATATTTTCCATTAAAATTTAAAAAAATCTATGTTATGGATATGAGTATAGGTAAATAGAAGTATTAACAGGTATATTTTCCCCTTGCCCGAGGTACACATAATAATTTTAATTATTAATGGTTTTAGTAATTTATTAGACGATGTTCTAAGGATGAAATTAGATCTTGACTACTTACCCCTAGACCATTAATTTCCTACATATAATATGGACAATAAACATATTCATCATGAAATAAATAATCAAATTAATTAAATAATTAAAAAGTTACCATTTATTCAAAACAAAAAATATAATTTCCATATTTCTTGACATCATCCTTATCCACAGATTTTTTAATCATAAATTATTTCCTTGGAACAAAAATTCCATGAAACATAATTAGATTTTCACAAGGCTTGTCCTCCTTAATGTGTGATAGTGTATTAAGTTAAAGATCTTATTGATGGTGTTTCATAGAGTTAGCGATTTTCAAGTAATTTTTTTTATCTCCAAACTATATGGAAGGAGTTTCTTTATATACATTGTTGATGGTCTTTATTGTTTACACGAATGTTTTGGCCAAGATATTGGATAACTATATTGGGGTTCTATTGTAATGACACTGAGTTTTTCAATGGAAATTACCTTCTCATATTTATTTCATAAAATCACCTGAAAACACAACATAATGAACTAATAAGTGATAAGTTACCATTAAACATAAGTTTTTCACTTATGTGTTTGGAATTTTGAAAATCCGGCATACACGGTTCTGTTCAAGATGTTTTCTGGAGTCTAATAAAACAAAAATAATATTTGGTGAATTGTAACCTACCATAATGTGTAGTAACACACCCTTATGAATAGTGATATACCCTAATGAATAGTAACCTCACCTATGGTGGTATAAAAATAATATTCAAGTTGGAAATACGATATACCTATATTGTAGAATGAGTTAATGAATGTTTTAAATATGGATTTGATAATAAATTATTAATTTTATTTAAATATCTAAATAAGCATATTTAGAAAATAATTTTCAAAAATGGACTTCATTTTTGGATTCTACACATCGAAAAATGGTTAGGGTGAATTTTTGGGATTTTTCTGAAATACGTGAATTTTTTATGAATAGTAGAATCCGATAATTCACAATAAATGCTAAATGTTGGATTAATTGAGTCATCAATGATGTTCTGCTGATGTAAGCCCACTTGGTTCTGGATCACATGATAAAATCACTATTCTTGGTCATGGTATGCTTACTATTCCATGTCTTGGGAAGAAATAATAAATTAATGATTATTATATTATGAAATCCCTCCTCTCCTCCACTATAAAAACCCCCTTCACTCCCTCTTCTCTCTACTCCTCTCAAGCTCCAAAACTTCTCTAAATTCTGACCAAAAATCTCCCCAAGGTCATCCCCCACTTCCAAAAGCTCTCTACCTCCCCATAATACCAGAACCTCTCCCCTTAAGAGGTTCTCAAAGGAGGAAGTCTCAAGAGGTAAATTCCTCTTCCCAAATTTCTTCTTTTCTTTTAAGTTCTTTTCATTTTTATTTTTTCCTCACCTTCCTTCACCATAATAGTATGATAAATCCAGTAACATAAATGTACTGGAATGTCTTAATTCTAGTGGTATATTTCCTTATATTCTCCCCTTTCACCACCCTTTTATTTGAAATAAATGAAAGCACCGTTTGAGACGTGCTAATTTAGCACATTCAAGGACAACCATTTATCAATTTCTATTATTATCTTTAATTATGGTCATGAAACCATTTGTGTTATGGTTGAACCAGATTATTATATATGTAATATATCATATTTTGGTTTCTGAAATCTTTTGGTACAAATGGAATTAAGTTATAAATCAAAACACATTCTTTGTAATCAAACCCCCCGAATAATAAAAACGGTTATCATTAAGGTTATATATGTAATAATTCAACATCACTCTAAGTAACCTAATTAAAATTAAAACCATGTAATCTCTTGGATATGAACTAAATAATATAACTTCAATTCTAGAAAACCACTTTCATCTATCATATAATCCAAACTTGAATATAAGTGAACCAATCTCTAAAGCCAAGTAAAGAAATGAGCTCGAACAATGAAATTGAACCTTATAACTAATCAAAAAGAAATTGAATGAACTAAAAAGGGTTATAATAAATAAATTACATATATAAGAGGTTCTGGACTTATGATTTAATAATCCTAATTTTTTTATTCAGGCCATTAATAACAAGTGGAGAACACCACCAGATTTAAGGTACGGGATCCTCCCCTTTTCTCTCTTAATCAAGATTGTCCTCTATACTTTTCCTTTTTATGTGTACTAGAAAATTATGTGGTATGTTTAAGAACCTCCCCATACTTTCTTCTAGGTTTAAAATTTATGAGAAACCCAATTTCTCTCTCATCAATCCCTCTTGGTCACACCCGACACCATGCTGATAAAATCATAATGAATTCTACCTGAACCTTCTTTGTTCATTCGGGTTGCCTTACCTTTCTTTAAAAATGGTGTTAACTTATGTAACACCCTGAGATTTTATGAGAATTTTTTTTATATCTTATGTTATACGCAACACCAAATGAATCTTTCACATCACACAATACGGACTTGGCTTGCATTACACGCAATCATGACCTTTCTCGATAGCGTGTGTAGTACGCAATACCAGGTTTCACTAAACAATGATATATTATTATGAACTAGTCGTTATGAATTTTATTAAAAACATTTTGAATTTAATTATTCATCTTACACATTTTCTAGAACATGGTATGAGAAAAAAATAAATTTTTCGGGTAAAATAAGTATTTTTCAAAAAATGCAGTTTTGCCGCCTTTTGATGGCGCACCATCATTAAATCTTGTTTTTGACATGATTATAAGTTAAATTTGACTAAATAAATTCTTCTTTTGAATCAGGGTATAAAAATTTACTTTGGATAAATTTTTGATATTTTTCTGATAACTTTCATATTTTGATGAATAGTAAAAATACGCTAATTTTGAATTAAAAAAAAATTAATTGAGATAATTTATATGGTTTAATTATAATATTTAATGGTTTTAAAGTACAAATATAATATATTTTTACCATTTAATATAATGTTTGTCATTATAATTAATTTCACATTGAATTAATAGGTAAAAACATTTCAATCTTTGGCAATGTTTTAACTTCTAAAACCCGTTTTCTTAACAATGAAATTTATTTTAAATCAATTACTGAAACTTATATGTTTTAAATTTTGAAAAATGGATTCCATATTTGGAATCAGTGGGTCCAAATTTTGTTAATAGGCTACTTTTTATTTTTGGGAATTATGAATAGTAACTACGGTAAATTTTATTTACCATAGTTAAAGGTAAATCGGGTAATTAAGGGTAAATATAAGATTATAAAATTATCCTAACACCTTCCAAAATCCTATTGGATGACTAAAAGTCGACCCATATCACCTATGGGTCGGATTAGATTCATTCAATGGACTTTTTTCTATGAAAATAATTTAATTATTATTAAAACCAAAGAATGTGACAACATGTCACTTTCTTAAATCTTATAAGTATAATAATTTTAATTTAGTGATAAACTTAATGAAAATTCAAACATGAATAGTATACAGAAATATAATACAATTATCTACATCATAGGAATTTATTTAGAATTTTTAGGGATTAAATAATTCTCATTAATTATGACACAATAGTGATGTTGAAATAATTTTATTAATTAAAATATCAAATAAATGGTTTTAAAAATATTAAAATAAATTTTATATGAACTATTTAATGTTCTCCACTAATTTTCTAGATACATATGACATTTTAGGAATATATTAAAGCTTTTAGTTCGAACATATCTTTTGTATATATTTTATTTAAATTCAAATAAATGAATAGTGTCAAAATTGACACTATTGTTATTTTATAAAAATAACATATTATAAAATTGTTTAAAAATCGCAAAAATATTTAAAAATTATAAATTAAAATTTATATGATCTAAAATGTTATAAAGTGTCAAATTATGGAAAATTCACAACACATATGTTATTATTTATAATAATTTAAAATTTAGAATATTATTACCACAAAGAAAATTAAATTGATAAATAAGGATAAATCAAGTTGATAATGTTTAAAATAAATTCCTAACATGTCGAAATTTTATTGGTTGATGATATTACAACCCTATCACGTCTAATATTCGTATATGAGTCATTTTGGAAGTTTTTAAGTGTTGTTGGGATTTAATATAAACTAATATTTCTTATATTTCCAAAGGTGCCCCTCTCCTCCCTTATAAACGGGCACCTCCTCCCTCTCCTCCTCACACTAATTTGAGCCTTCAAGCTCGGCCAAAACCTTCTCATTTCACTTCCCCACTTCCCTAGAAAAATCCTAGAGGTCCTGGTCTTCTTTAAAGACCAATTGTAGGGCCCTAGGAGGAGGTCTCAAAGAGGCGCTTCAAAGAAGAGGTAATGTCTGTTACCGATTCTTTCAACTTTATTTCTTCTTCCACATCTTCTTCATTAGTTGTTTAATTATTAAGTAATAACATCAGTATCACTCATATACTTATATGTTATTATAAATATGAAACAACCCTATTTCACCATCGATCCATCCTACAGAAAACGAAATCACCGCGCGTACGTACGTACGGAATACCGTCTCCATGCCGTGGTGTAATCTATTTTCCATAACCACCTTACATGGATGGGTATAATGGTGAAAATAAATACCTATATATGATTATTTTAAATTGGTATTGATTCTAAAATAGTATACATACACTTCAATACAATTCCATGATCATGGGAACGATATCATCGCTCGTGCGTACGTACGGAATACCGTCTCCACGATGGGATGCGATTCGTTCTACATGATCATCATTGCATAATGATTATATAGATGAATTTAATGAATAAATATTATATATAGTACACTAATACCATTCTAGAAATGAGGTATCTATAACCTAAAGAGAATAATAAGAATTTATTCGACAAAACACGCATAAGAAAAAAATGCAATAAACCCCCGAATAATAAGTAATAATGAATTATTACTAATAAGAAGCTACGAATATGACCATATATGATATCATAACGAAAATTATGATTCTAGAATAAGTCAATAACATTATTTAAATCATTATACAGGAGTTTTGGACACTTACGAAGAAAGTCGGACCTAAGGTAAGGGAAAATATCACAATCTCATTTTTATCCGAGATTGTTTATACGTTGGTATTTATTGGGTTGTATTTTATCATCCACATACAAGTTACCTCAATATGTAATATTGTTTCCATTCACCTAAAATTTTTTAAATCCAATTTTACCCTTCGGTGAGTTTTTAGTAAAGGATATGAAAGGAATCTTTTGTCGTTTTTCGTACAAGGTACTTTTTGACTTTTCTGACAAAAGTACGAGAAGAATGTTTTTTTAACTTATACGGCATGAATGGATTTTTAAAACATTATTTCCAAGAACATTACTTTACAATTTTTCATTTTTATTTTTAATCAAGTTCCTTTAGTTTAAAATTGTATGACATGTTAAGAAAGAAAAAATGTTTTTGAAGTAGAAAGGATATTTTCCTCAATAATGGAGTTCAACTGTTTTATCAAAATTGTTTTCCATATAAGATAACATAGGGTTCTGTTTCTATCCCTATTATTACATTGATTTGATTATGTTGTGATGGAATTATTTTTATGAATTCATTTATCTTATATGAATTGTTTTATGATTTCATGATGTTTAAGAGTCCCATTTTTATTACATGGGTTATGCAATGATGTATGATTTATGATTTTGTGGCACACATAAGAATGGTATCATTATGAGATGCGTGGGACCTATATCTTCCTCCAACGCATTGGGTAAAGATTTTATATCTCATGAGATAGACATGGTTGGAACGACAAGTTAAACTGGTTCAGTAAAACAGGACTAAAACGAGGAGTGAACTCGGTTCAGAAATAGACTTTGTACACTAAGATAGTCTTGACAATGAGTCTTGACTAATAATAAATGATTCTCTATGATTATGTGTGTATGCCACAAAGTTTCATGTTTTTTGTTATGATTAATGGGTTTACATTTCACTACCATGATTTATCCCATGTTATGAAATTGTGATCTCTTTTGCAGGGTAAGATTTCCCAAAATGTTATGTTCTTATGAATTTTATGTGATTGATATTTCTTTTGTTTACCCTTACTAAGCATTTGAGCTCACCCTTTTGTATGTTTTCTTTCCCCAGGTTAGGAAGAAGGGTATTATGTAAGATATGTCAAAAGGGACTATAGATATAATGAAATAAATGGGAGAAAGTGTAGATGCTTTATGAACCAGTTTTTTATGTTTCCCAGTTTCTAAAGACACTATACCTATACGGTCCTTTCATTGTTTTGTTATATGTTGTAATAAGTATGATTCAATTTTTAAGTATTCACCATGTATGTAAAGTAAGGGTCTCTATAGTTGGTATTAGAGGAAAGGTATAGTCAACCTTTGGAAACAAGGATGTGAAAGACTTAGTAAGAAACCTAAGGATATGTCTAAGCATAGAACACAATATTAGTGTTTTAGAAATGGCCATAAACAACCTATGATAAGACCTTAAGTGTGAAATTTTATTCTTGATTATGTGGTTTTCCTATTATAATTAGTGTTGCTCACACAATTCTTCTTGTTTTTAGTCAATGACTGGAACCTGAAGAAACCGTGTTAATGCAGAATGCGACGGGCAATGCAATGATTGTCCCCATGAGCAACCAAACGATATGGGAGCTGGAATGAAAAATCTTGTAGCCATCCTCACACAAATTTATCAAGCTATGAATCATGTAGGACTTCCAATTGATCAAAGGAAGGAGAAACATTCTATCGAATCATTCATGAGGCAGCGTCCAACATCATTCAGCGGGTCTTCTGATCCATTAGTGGCTGAACAATGGATCAATACCACTAAAAAGATATCTTCAGTTCTTCAATGTTCTGAACATGATAATGTCATCTTAGCAGTGTGTCATTTGGAAGGTGATTCTGATCAATGGTGGAATCTTATTAAGAATACGAGGAAAATGGATGAAATTGATTCTATGGAATAGGATGAGTAAAAGAACTTGTTTTTCAATAAGTATTTCCCTCATTTTCTTCGAACAAAGTTGGAGAATGAGTTTCTTGAACTGAAGAAAAAGGATGATGAATCCGTTGGTACCTACGAAGAAAATTTTGCAAGACTTGCAAGGTACGCTTCTGGAATTATTATCCAACCTGAGAGTAAGATCTATCTATTATTTAGCGGCTTAAAACCAAGTCTTTGAAGGGCGTTAGCCATAAGGGACTTCAATAACTAAGAGGAAATTGTTCGATGTGCTCTCAAGGTTGAGATAGATATTAGTGAAACCCATCAGTCACATGGGTTTGATAAGAAGAGGAAAATGGAATTCTAAGGAAAATCTAAATACCACACAGAAAAGAAGATGAGTTTTCCCTTATGCTCAAAGTGTGGAAAGAAACATGGAGGAAATTGTCTTAAGGGGACATGAAAATGTTATAAGTGTGTAAAAGAAGATCATCGGGCAATTGAATGTCATAATAATGGGAAGAAGATGTCTAATGATGAAAACAAAGGAAAAGATACATAGAATGAACCTACTACACTTCAATGTTTCAAGTGAAAGGAGATGGGGCATTATGCCAATCAATGCCCAAATCCAAGGGTTGATGATGATGATCAACGTCAACAAACTCTTAAGGCCAAAGACAAAGGATAGTCACATGCAATTACTATCAGCGATGTGGAGTACGACAACGAAGTGGTGAGAGGTACACTTACCATCCACTCTAAAGTAGCAGATGTTTTATTTGATTCTGGATCCACCCACTCATTTTTTTTTGAAGAATTTTCTAAGGGTATCATCGTATTACCTCAACAATTAGATGATGAGTTTGCTGTGAAAAATCCTAATGGCACAACAGTCGCATCAAAAGTTTACAATTCTTCTCTGATTGAAGTTTGTGGGAAAGTAATTCCTTCAAATCTTGTGATCCTTACAATAGTGGAATTTGATGTGATTCTTGGCATGATTGGATTTCTTTATATGGATCTCATATCAATTGCCAAAGAAGGGATGTCACATTTCATATTCTAGATCAATCTATGATCTTCTATCGATGCAAGGATGAACATAAAATTCCAGTGGAAATTTCTTCTATCTTATGGGTCTAGATTACACTAAATGAAAGTTATTTATATCAAATGGTTGGAGAGAAACTCACGATTAATAATATTCCCATTGTATGGGAATTTGAGGATGTCTTTCCAGAGGAATTTCCAGGTCTTCCACCAAATCGTGAAGTTGAGTTTTCAATAGAACTCATACCAGGTGTTTTGCCTATTTCAAAGACACCTTATAGAATGGCCCCAATTGAGTTGCAAGAATTGAAGAAGCAACTCCAAGAGAATCTTGATAAAGGATTCATACACCCTAGTGTGTCACCTTGGGGAGCACCTGTTCTGTTTGTTAATAAGAAAGATGGATCAATGAGACTCTGCATTGATTATCGAGAACTTAACAAGATCACTATCAAGAACAAATATCCTCTACCACGCATTGATGACCTATTTGTCCAACTACGTGGAGCTAAACACTTTTCCAAGATTGATCTTCGTTCAGGGTATCATCAATTAAGGTTCAAAAGGAGGAAATACCAAAGACGGCTTTCCATACAAGGTATGGACACTATGAATTTATAGTGATGCCATTTGGTCTTACTAAAGGCCATGTTATCTTCATGGATCTGATGAATAGAGTCTTTAGAGACTATCTTGATCAGTTTGTGGTAGTCTTTATAGATGATATTCTTGTCTATTCAAAGAGCAAGGAAGAACGTGAAGATCACTTGAGAATTGTATTAAAGCCCCTAAGAAAGGAGAATATTGTTTCCAAATTTACCAAGTGTGAATTTTGGCTTCAAAATGTTGAATTTTTGGGTCACATAATCTCAAAATAGGGGATATCTGTGGATCCAGCAAAAACAGAGGTTATCGAAAGATGGTCGAGACCAACAACAGTAACTGAGATCCAAAGTTTTCTTGGTTTGTCTGGATATTACCGACGTTTTGTGAAAGATTTTTCAAGGTTATCTAACCCACTCACCAAGTTGACTCGAAAAGGATTTATGTTTGTTTGGACGAAGGAATGTAAAGAAAATTTCAAAGAGATAAAAAGAAGGTTAGCCAGTGCATCTGTGCTCACACTACCTTGTAGTGGAGAAAGGTTTGTGATCTACAGTGATGCATCCAAGAAGGGACTGGGGTGTGTTCTCATGCAAAATGATATGGTGATAGCTTATTCTTCACGAAAGTTGAAAAATCCATGAGCAAAATTACCCAACTCATGATTTGGAGTTAGCTGCGATAATCTTTGGATCAAAGATTTGGAGGCATTACCTTTATGGTGAATGGTGTGATATTTATACTGATCATAAAAGATTAAAGTATATTTTCACACAAAAGGAACTGAATATGCATCAAAGAAGATGGTTGGAGATGATTAAGGATTACAACAGCTCAATTCATTACCACCATGAGAAAGCAAACAATGTAGCAGGCGCATTAAGTCGACAACACCATGCTAGATTATCCATGATGAGGATCACAAAAGATCCAATATTTATGGATTTCCAAAGGATGGATCTTGGAATTTTAATGGAAGGGGAGAAATCTTATCTTTCTCAAATGAATGTTCAACCATCTATACATGTGAGGATTCAAGAGGCACATAATGAAGACGTTTAGTTACAAAAGATGGTGAGAAATGTTCATGAATTAAACCATGATCATGATGGGATAATAAAGTTCAGGAATCGGGTTTGTGTTCCTCCCATCCCCGAATTAAAGAAGGAGCTACTGAGTGAGGCTCATAGTTCTTCATTCTCTATTCATCCTGGAAGCAAGAAGATGTATAAGGACCTAAAAGAGTACTTTTTGTGGGATGGCATGAAAAGAGACGTAGCTGAATATGTCTCCCGATGCTTGGTTTGTCAGAAAGTTAAAGCTGAGAGATAGAAGCCTAAGGGGATGTTACAACCATTACCCATACCGGAATATAAATGGGAAAACATCACTATGGACTCTGTCACTGGACTTCCTAAAACATCCAAAGTCAATAATGATATCTGGGTCATAGTTGATCGTCTTACGAAGTCTGCACACTTCATTTCTATTAGAGAGGATTTATCTCTAGATCAGCTTTCCAGGATATATGTAAAGGAAGTGGTAATATTGCATGGAGTACCACTTTCAATTATATCTGATCGGGATCTAAGGTTTACCTCAATGTTCTGGTGAAGTCTTCAGCATACTCTGGATACAGAGTTGAGTTTCATCACTACTTATCATCCTCAGACAGACGTTCAGTCTGAGAGGACAATTAAAACACTAGAAGATATGTTGAGAGCTTGTTCTATAGATTTCAAAGGTGGTTGGGATCAACACCTACCTTTGGTGAAATTTTCTTATAATAATAGCTTTCACTCCAGTATTCAGATGACTCCTTATGAAGCTCTCTATGGAAAGAAATGCAGGACTCTAACTTGCTGGGATGAAGTTGGGGAAAGAAAGCTATTAGGGCCTGATCTTGTTGATGAAATGGCAGAAAAGGTCAGATCTATTCAACAACACAAAAGAGCAGCTCAGAGTCGACAAAAACGTTATGCTGACAACCAAAGAAAAGACATAGACTTTGAAGTGGGTGATAAAGTGTTCTTACGAATATCTCCCTGGAAGAGGGTCATGAGATTTGGAAAGAAGCGAAAGTTGAGCCCTAGATATATCGGTCCTTTTGAAATTCTGGATCATGTTGGGAAGGTAGCTTAACGATTAGCGCTTCCACCGAATCTCTCTCAAGTTCACGATGTGTTCCATGTATCTATCCTAAGAAAGTACATACCTGATCCATCACATGTACTCAGCTCAGAAGTTATACCGCTAGAGCAAGATATTTATAATGAAGAACAACCGATAGAGATTCTAGATCGTAGCGGAAAAGTCCTACGGAACAAGACCACTCGCTTCGTGAAAGTTTTATGGAGGAACCACCAATTAGAAGAAGCTACATGGGAACTTGAGGATATGATGACGGAGATGTATCCTCATCTGTTTGTAATGAAGGGACGGATTTTGAGGGCGAAATTCATTTAAGGGGGGTAGAATGTAACACCCTGACATTTTTTGAGAATTTTTTTTATGTCTTATGTTATACGCAACACCAAAGTAATCTTTCACAGCACACAATATATACTTGTCTTGCATTATACGGAATCACAACCTTCCTCGATAGCGTGTGTAGTACGCAATACCAGGTTTCACTAAACAATGATATATTATTATGTACTAGACGTTATGAATATTATTAACTACATTTTTAATTTTATTATTCTTCTTACACATTTTCTAGAACATGGTAAGAGAATAAAATCAATTTTTTCGGTAAAATAAGTATTTTTAAAAAAATGCAATTTTGCCGCCTTTTGATGGCGCACCCACATTAAATATTGTTTTTGACATGATTATATTTTCAATTTGACAAAATAAAATTCTTCTTTTCAATCAGCGTATTAAAATTTACTTTGGATAAATTTTTGATATTTTTCTGATAACTTTCATATTTTGATGAATAGTAAAAATACGCTAATTTTTAATTGAAAACAACTTTTTTCATTGAGATAATTTATATGGTTAAATCATAATATTGAATGGTTTTAAAGTACAAATAGAATATATTTTTACCATTTAATATAATTTATGTCATTATCATTAATTTCACATTGAATTCATAGGTAAAAACATTTCAATCTTTGGCAATGTTTTAACTCCTAAAACCCGTTTTCTTAACAACATGATTTATTTTAAATTAATTACTGCAACTTATATGTTTTGAATTTTGAAAAATAGATTCCATATTTGGAATTAGTTGGTCCAAATTATGTTAATAGGCTACTTTTTATTTTTGGGCATTATGAATAGTAACTACGGTAAATTTTATTTACCATAGTTAAAGGTAAATCGGGTAATTAAGGGTAAATATAAGATTATAAAATTACCCTAACACCTGCCAAAATCCTATTGGATGACTAAACATCGACCCATATCACCTAAGGGTCGGATTAGATTCATTTAATGGACTCTTTCCCCTGAAAATAATTTAATTATTATTAAAACCAAAGAATGTGACAACATGTCACTTTCTTAAATATTATAAGTATAATAATTTTAATTTAGTGATAACCTTAATAAAACATCGAGGATGAATAGTCTCCAGAAATATAATACAATTATCTAAATCATAGGAATTTATTTAGAATTTTTAGGGATTGAATAATTATCATTAATTATGACACAATAGTGATGTTGAAATTATTTTATTAATTAAAATATCGAATAAATGGGTTTAAAAATATTAAAATAAATATTATATGAACTATTTAATGTGATCCACTAATTTTCTAGATACTTATGACATTTTAGGAATATATTAAATATTTTATTTTGAACATATTTTCTGTATATATTTTATTTAAATTCAAATAATTGAATAGTGTCAAAATTGACACTATTGTTATTTTATAAAAATAACATATTATAAAATTGTTTAAAAATCAAAAAAATATTTAAAAATTATAAATTAAAATTTATATGGTCTAAAATGTCATAAAATTTCATATTATAGAAAATTCACAACACATATGTAATTATTTATAATAATTTAAAATTTAGAATATTGTTAACACAAATAAAATTAAATTGATAAATAAGGATAAATCAAGTTGATAATGTTTAAAATAAATTACTAAACTGTCTAAATTTTATTGGTTGATGATATTACAACCCTATCTCATCTAATATTTGGATATGAGTCATTTAGGATGTCTTTAAGTGGGTTTGGGATTTAATATAAACTAATATTTCTTATATTTCCAAAGGTGCCCCTCTCCTCCCTTATAAAAGGGCACCTTCTCCCTCTCCTCCTCACACCAATTTGAGCCTTCAAGCTCGGCCAACCCAGGACCATTTCACTTTCCCACTTCCCTAGAAACATCCTAGAGGTTCTGGTCTTCTTTAAAGACCAATTTTAGTGCCCTAAGAGGAGGTCTCAAAGAGGCGCTTTAAAGAAGAGGTAATGTCTATTACCGATTCTTTCAACTTTATTTCTTCTTCCACTTCTTCTTATTTAGTTGTTTCATTATGAAGTAATAACATCAGTATCACTCATATACTGATATGTTATTATAATAATGAAACAACCCTATTTCACCATCTATGCATCCTACGGAAAATGAAATCACCGCGCGTGCGTACGTATGGAATACCGTCTCCACGCCGTGGTGTAATCTATTTTCCATCAACACCTTGCTTTGATGAGTATAATGGTGAAAATAAATAACTATATATGATTATTTTAAAGTGTTATTGATTCTGAAATAGTATACATACACTCCAATACAATTCCACGATCATGGGAACGATATCATCGCTCGTGCGTACGTACGGAATACCGTCTCCATGATGTGATGTGATTCGTTCTACATGATCTTCATTGAATAATGATTATATAAATGAATTGAATGAATAAATATGATATATAGTTCACTAGTACCATTCTTGAAATGAGGTATCTATAACCTAAAGAGAATAATAATAATTTATTCGACAAAACACGCATAAGAACAAAAAGTAATAAACAGCCGAATAACAAGTAATAATGAAATATTACTAATAAGAAGCTAATAATATGACCATATATGATATCATAACAATAAGTATGATTCTGGAATAAGTCAATAACATTATTTAAATCATTATACAGGAGGTTTGGACACTTACGAAGAAAATCAAACTTAAGGTAAGGGAAAATATCACAATTTCATTTTTATCCGAGATTGTTTATACATTGGTATTTACTAGGGTGTATTTTATCATCCACAGCCATGTTCCCTCAATATTTAATATTGTTTCCATTCACCTAAAATTTTTTAAATCCAATTTTACCCTTCGGTGAGTTTTTAGTAAAGGATATGAAAGGAATCTTTTATCGTTTTTCGTACGAGGTACTTTTTGACTTCTCCGAAAAAATTACGAGAAGAATGTTTTTTTAACATATACGGCATGAATGGATTTTTAAAACATTATTTCCAAGAATATTCCATTAAAATTTTTCATGTTTATTTTTAATCAACTTCTTTTAGTTCAAAATTGTATGACATGTTAAGAAAATAAAAATGCTTTTGAAGTAGAATGGATATTTTCCTCAAGAATGGAGTTCAAGTGTTTTATCAAAAGTATTTTCCATCTAAGATAATATAGGGTTCAGTTTCTATCCCTATTATTACATTGATTTGATTATGTTGTGATGAATTATTTTTATGAATTCATTTATCTTACATGAATTGTTTTATGATGTCACGATGTTTAAGAATCCCATTTTTATTACATGGGTTATGCAATGTTGTATGATTTATGATTTTGTGGCACACATAAGAATGGTATCATTATGAGATGGGTGGGACCTATATCTCCCTCAAATTAATTGGGTAAAGATTTTATATCGCATGAGATAGACATGGTTGGAATGGCAGGTTAAACCGGTTCAGTAAAACAGGACTGAAACGAGGAGTGAACTTGGTACAGAAATAGACTTTGTCCACTAAGATAGTCTTGGAAATGAGTCTTGACTAATAATAAATGATTCTAAATGATTATATCTGTATGCCACAAAGTTTCATGTTTTAAGTTATGATTATTGGGATTACATTTCACTAGCATGATTTATCCCATGTTATTAAATTATGATCTCTTTTGTAGGGTAAGATTTCCCAAAATGTTATGTTCTTATGAATTTGATGTGATTGATATTTCTTTTGTTTACCCTTAATGAGCATTTGAGCTCACCCTTTTGTATGTATTCTTTCCCCAGGTCAGGAAGAAGGGTATTAAGTATGATATGCCCTAAAGGGACTATAGATATGATGATATAAATGGGAGACAATGTAGATGCTTTATGAACCAGTTGTTTATGTTTCCCAGTTTCTAAAGACACTATACCTATACGGTCCTTTCATGGTTTTGTTATATGTTTTAATAAGTATTCTTCAATTTTGAAGTATTAACCATATATGTAAAGTAAGGGTCTCTATAGTTGGTATCAGAGGAAAGGTATAGTCTGCCTTTGAAAACTAGGATGTGAAAGCCTTAGTAAGAAACCTAAGGATATGTCTAAGCATAGAACACAATATTAGTGTTTTAGAAATGGCCATGAACAACCTATGATAAGACCTTAAGTGTGAAATTTTATTCTTGATTATGTGGTTTTCCTATTATAATTTGTGTTTCTCACACTATTCTTCTTGGTTTTAGTCAATGGCTGGAACCCGAAGAAACCGTGTTAATGCAGAATGCGACGGGCAATGCAATGATTGTCCCCATGAGCAACCAAACGTTATGGGAGCTGGATTGCAAAATCTTGTAGCCATGCTCACACAAATTTCTCAAGCTATGAATCATGCAGGACTTCCAAATGAGAAAATGAAGGAGCAACATTCTGTCGAATCCTCCATGAGGCAGCGTCTACCTTCATTCAGCAGGTCTTCTGATCCATTAGTGGCTTAACAGTGGATCAGTACCACTGAAAAGATATTTTCAGTTCTTCAATGTTCTGAACATGATAAAGTCATCTTAGCAGTGTATCGTTTGGAAGGTGATGCTGATCAATGGTGGAATCTTATTAAGAATACGAGGCAAAGGGATGAAATTGAGTCCATGGAATGGGACGAGTTCAAGAACTTGTTTTTCAATAAGTATTTTTGTCGTATTATTTGAAAAAAGATGGAGAAGGAGTTTCTTGAACTGAAGCAAAAGGATGATGAATCTATTGGTACCTACGAAGCAAATTATACAGGACTTTCAAGGTACACTTCCGGAATTATTATCCAACCTGAGAGTAATATCTATCGATTCTTTAGTGGCTTAAAACCAAGTCTTAGAAGGGAGTTAGTCATAAGGGACTTCAATAACTACGAGAAAAATTTTCGATGTGCTCTCATGGTTGAGATGAAGATTGGTGTAACCCATCAGTCACATGGGTGTGATAAGAAGAGGAAAATGGAATTCAAAGGAAAATCTAAAGACCACATTAAAAAGAAGATGTGTTTTCCCTTATGCTCAAAGTGTGGAAGGAAACATGGAGGAAATTGTCTTAAGGGGACAAGAAAATGTTATAAGTGTGGAAAAGAAGGTCATCGGGCAATTGAATGTCGAAATAATGGGAAGAAGATGCCTAATGATGCAAACAAAGGAAGGGATACATAGAATGAACCTACCACACTTCCATGTTTCAAGTGTAAGGAGATGGGGCATTATGCCAATCAATGCCCAAATCCAAGGGTTGATGATGATGATCGACGTCAACTAACTCTTAAGGCCAAAGACAAAGGAAAGTCACATGCCATTACTATCGGTGATGTGGAGTATGAAAACGAAGTGGTGAGAGGTACAATTACCATCCACTCTAAAGTAGAAAATGTTTTATTTGATTCTGGATCCACCCACTCCTTTATTTCTGAAGAATTTTCTAAGGGTATCACCTTATTACCTCAACAATTAGATTTTGAGTTGGCTGTGACAACTCCTAATGGCACAATAGTCGCATCAAAAGTTTACAATTCTTCTCTGATTAAAGTTTGTGGGAAAGTGATTCCTGCAAATCTTGTGATCCTTCCTATAGTGGAATTTGATGTGATTCTTGGCATGGATTGGCTTTCTTTATATGTATATCATATCAATTTCCAAAGAAGGGAAGTCACATTTCATATTTCAGATCAATCTATGATCGTCTATCGATGCAAGGATGAACATAAACTTCCAGTGGAAATTTCTTCTCTCTTATGGGTCTTGATTCCACTAAATGAAGATTATTTATCTCAAATGGTTGGAGAGAAACTCACGATTAATAATATTACCATTGTACGAGAATTTGATGATGTCTTTTCGGAGGAATTGCTAGGTCTTCCACCAAATCGTGAAGTAGAGTTTTCAATAGAACTCGTACCGGGTGCTTTGCCTATTTCAAAGACACCTTATAGAATGGACCCAATTGAGTTGCATGAATTGAAGAAGAAACACCAAGAGAATCTTGATAAACGATTCATATGCCCTAGTGCGTCACCTTGGAGAGCACCTATCTTGTTTGTTAAGAAGAAAGATGGATCAATGAGACTCTGAATTGATTATCAAGAACTTAACAAGATCACTATCAAGAACAAATATCATCTCCCATGCATTGATGACCTATTTGACCAACTATGTGGAGCTCATTACTTTTCCAAGATTGATCTTTGTTTAGGGTATCATCAATTAAGGGTCAAAAGGGATGATATACCAAAGACGGCTTTCCATACAAGGTATGGACACATTTAATTTATATTGATGCCATTTGGTCTTACTAATTCCCATGCTATCTTCATGGATATGATGAATAGAGTCTTTAGAGACTATCTTGATCAGTTTGTGGTAGTCTTTATTGATGATATTCTTGTCTATTCAAAGTGAAAGGAAGAACATGTAGATCACTTGAGAAATGTATTAAATACCCTAATAAAGGAGAATATTTATGCCAAATTTACCAAGTGTGAATTTTGACTTCAAAAAGTTTCATTTTTGGGTCACATAATCTCAAAATAGGGGATATCTCTGGATCCAGCAAAAACAGAGGCTATCGAAAGATGGTCGAGACTAACAACAATAACTGAGATCTGAAGTTTTCTTGGTTTGGCTGGATATTACTGAAGTTTTGTGAATGATTTTTCAAGGTTATCTAACCCACTCACAAAGTTGACTCGAAAAGGAGTTAAGTTTGTTTGGAAAGAGGAATGTGAAGAAAATTTCAAAGAGCTAAAAAGAAGGTTAGCCAGTGCACCTGTGCTCACACTACCTTGCAGTGGAGAAAGGTTTTTGATCTACAGTGAAGCATACAAGATGGGACTTGGGTGTGTTCTAATGCAAAATGATATGGTGATAGCTTATTCCTCATGACAGTTGAAAATCCATGAGCAAAATTACCCAACTCATGATTTGGAGTTAGCTGTTATAATCTTTGCATTAAAGATTTGGAGGCATTACCTTTATGGTGAATGGTTTGATATTTATACTGATCATAAATGTTTAAAGTATATTTTCAGACAAAAGGAGCTGAATATGCGTCAAAGAAGATGGTTGGAGATTATTAAGGATTATGACTGCTCAATTCATTACCACCCTTGGAAATCCAATAAGGTAGTATATGCATTAATTCGACAAGACCATGCTAGCTTATCCATGATGATGATCACAAAAGATCAAATATTTATGGATTTACAAAGGATGGATCTTTGAATTTTAATGGAAGGGGAGAAATCTTATCTTTCTCAAATGAATGTTCAACCATATATACGTGTGAAGATTAAAGAGGCATAGAAAGAAGATGTCGAGTTACAAAAGAAGGTGAGAAATGTTCCTGAATTAAATCTTGATTGTGATGGGATAATAATGTTTAGGAATCGGGTTTGTGTTCCTCCCATCCCTGAATTAAAGAAGGAGCTACTGGATGAGGCTCATAGTTCTTCATTCTCTATTCGTCCTGGAAGCATGAAGATGTATAGGGACCTGAAAGAGTACTTCTGGTGGGATGGAATGAAAAGAGATGTTGCTGAATATGTCTCTCGATGCTTGGTTTGTCAGAAAGATAAAGCTGAGAGACAGAAGCCTAAGGGTATGTTTCAACCATTACCCATACCAGAATGGAAATAGGAAAACATCACTATGGACTTTGTCACTGGACTTCCTAAAATATCCAAAGGCAATAATGCTATCTAGGTCATAGTTGATCGTATTACAAAGTCTGCACACTTCATTGATGTTAGAGAGGATTTATCTCTAGATCAGATTTCCAGGATATATGTAAAGAAAGTGGTAAGATTGCATGGAGTACCACTTTCTATTATATCTGATCGGGATCCAAGGTTTACCTCAAAGTTCTAGAGAAGTCTTTAGCATACTCTAGATACAGAGCTGAGTTTTAGCACTGCTTATCATCCTCAGGCAGATGGTCAGTCTGATTGGACAATTCAAACACTAGAAGATATGTTGAGAGCTTGCTCTATAGATTTCAAAGGTGGTTGGGATCAACACCTACCTTTGGTGGAATTTTCTTATAATAATAGCTTTCACTCTAGTATTCAAATGGCTCCTTATAAAGCTCTCTATGGAAAGAAATGTAGGACTCCAACATGCTGGTATGAAGTTGGGGAAAGAAATCTATTAGGACCTGATCTTGTTGATGAAATGGAAGAAAAGGTCAGATCTATTCAATAACACATAAGAGCAGCTCAGAGTTGACAAAAAAGTTATACCGATAACCGAAGAAAAGACCTAGAGTTTGAAGTGGGTAAAAAAGTGTTCTTACGAATATCTCCCTGGAAGAGGGTCATGAGATTTGTAAATAAGGGAATGTTGAGCCGTATATATATTCGTCCTTTTGAAATTCTGGATCGTGTTGGGAAGGTAGCTTACCGATTGGCACTTCCACCAAATCTCTCTCAAGTTCACGATGTGTTCCATGTATCTCTCCTGAGAAAGTACATACCTGATCCTTCACATGTACTCAGCTTAGAAGTTATACCACTGGAGCAAGATCTTTCTTATGAAGAACAACCGATAGATATTCTGGATCTTAGCGAAAAAGTCTTACGAAACAAGACCACTCGCATGGTGAATGTTTTTTGGAGGAACCACCAATTAGAAGAAGCTTCATGGGAACTTGAGGATATGATGAGGGAGATGTATCCTCATCTGTTTGTAATGAAGTGGCGAATTTCAAAAATAAAATTCATTTAAGGGGGGTAGAATTTAACACCCTGAGGTTTTATGAGAATTTTTTTATGTCTTATGTAATACGCAACACCAAAGTAATCTTTCACAGCACACAATACAGACTTGGCTTGCATTACACGCAATCACGACCTTCCTCGATAGCGTGTGTAGTACGCAATACCTGGTTTCACTAAACAACGATATATTATTATGAACTAGCCATTATGAATAGTATTAACTACATTTTGAATTTTATTATTCATCTTACACATTTTCTAGAACATGGTAAGAGAACAAAATAAATGTTTTTGGTAAAATAAGTATTTTTCAAAAAATGCAGTTTTGCCGCCTTTTGATAGTTCACCCACATTAAATCTAGTTTTTTAAAGGATTATAAGTTCAATTTGACAAAATAAAATTCTTCTTTTGATTCAGGGTATAAAAATTTACTTTGGATAAATTTTTGATATTTTTCTGATAACTTTCATATTTTGATGAATAGTAAAAATACTCTAATTTTTTATTAAAAACAACTTCTTTCATTGAGATAATTTATATGGTCAAATTATAATATTGAATGGTTTTAAAGTATAAATAGAATATATTTTTACCATTTAATATAATTTATGTCATTAGCATTAATTTCACATTGAATTCATAGGTAAAAACATTTCATTCTTTGGCAATGTTTTAATTTCTAAAACTCGTTTTCTTAACAACGGGATTAATTTAAAATTAATTACTGCAACTTATATGTTTTGAATTTTTAAAAATAGATTCCATATTTGGAATAAGTGGGTCAAAATCATGTTAATGGCTAATTTTTATTTTTGGGCATTATGAATAGTAACTATGGAAAATTTTATTTACCATAGTTAAAGGTAAATCGGGTAATTTATGGTAAATATAAGATTATAAAATTACCCTAAAACCTGCCAAAATCCTATTGGATGACAAAAAGTCAACCAATATCACCTAAGGGTAAGATTAGATTCATTTAATGGACTTTTTCCATGAAAATAATTTAATTATTATTAAAACCAAAGAATGTGACAACATGTCACTTTCTTAAATCTTATAAGTATAATAATTTTAATTTAGTGATAAAATTAATGACACTTCAAACATGAATAGTCTACAGAAAGATAATGCAATTATATACATCATAGGAATTTATTTAGAATTTTTAGGGATTAAATAATTATCATTAATTATGACACAATATTGATGTTGAAATTATTTTATTAATTAAATTATCAAATAAATGGTTTTAAAAATATTAAAATAAATATTATATGAATTATTTAATGTGCTCCACTAATTTTCTAGATACATATGACATTATAGGAATATATTGAAGCTTTTAGTTTGAACATATATTCTGTATATATTTTATTTAAATTCAAATAAATGAATAGTTTCAAAATTGACACTATTGTTATTTTATAAAAATAACATATTATAAAATTGTTTCAAAATCACAAAAATATTTAAAAATTATAAATTAAAATTTATATGGTCGAAAATGTCATACAGTGTCAAATTATGGAAAATTAACAACACATATTTAATTATTTATAATAATTTAAAATTTAGAATATTATTACCACAAATAAAATTAAATTGATAAATAATGATAAATCAAGTTGATAATATTTAAAATAAATTCCTAACATGCCTAAATTTTATTTTTTGATGATATTACAACCCTATCTCATCTAATCCTCGGATATGAGTCATTTTGGAAGTTTTTATGTGGGGTTGGGATTTAATATAAACTAATATTTCTTATATTTCCAAAGGTGCCCCTCTCTTCCCTTATAAAAGGGCACCTCCTCCCTCTCCTCCTCACTCCAATTTGAGGCTTCAAGCTCAGAAAAACCCTTCCCATTTGACTTCCCCACTTCTCTAGAAAAATCCTAGAGGTCCTGGTCTTCTTCAAAGACCAATTGTAGTGCCCTAAGAGGAGGTCTCAATGAGGCGCTTCAAAGAAGAGGTAATGTCTGTTACCGATTCTTTCAACTTTGTTTTTTCTTCCACATCTTCTTATTTAGTTTTTTCATTATGAAGTAATAACATCAGTATCACTCATATACTGATATGTTATTTTAATAATGAAACAACCCTATTTCACCATCTATCCATCCTATGGAAAACGAAATCACCGCACGTGCGTACGTATTGAATACCTTCTCCACGCTGTGGTGTAATCTATTTTCCATCAACACCTTACGTGGATGGGTATAATGGTGCAAATAAATAACTATATATGATTATTTTAAAGTTTTTTTGATTCTGAAATATTATACATACACTCCAATACAATTCCACGATCATGTGAACGATATCATCGCTCGTGCGTACGTACAGAATACCGTCTCCACGATGTGATGCGATTCGTTCTACATGATCTTCATTGCATAATGATTATATAAATGAATTTAATGAATAAATATGATATATAGTACACTAATAACATTATGTAAATGAGGTATCTATAACCTAAATAAAATAATAATAATTTATTCGACAAAACACGCATAAGAACCAAAAGTAATAAACAACCGAATAACAAGTAATAATGAAATACTACTAATAAGAATCTACTAATATGACCATATATGATATCATAACAATAATTATGATTCTAGAATAAGTCAATAACATTATTTAAATCATTATATAGGAGGTTCGGACACTTATGAAGCAAATCAGACCTAAGGTAAGGGAAAATATCACAATCTCATTTTTATCCAAGATTGATTATACTTTGGTATTTACTGGGGTGTATTTTATCATCCACATCAATGTTCCCTTAATATTTCATATTGTTTCCATTCACCTACAATTGTTTAAATCCAATTTTAACCTTTGGTGAGTTTTTAGTAAAGGATATGAAAGGAATCCTTTGTCATTTTTCGTACGAGGTACTTTTTGACTTTTCCGACAAAAGTACGAGAAGAATGTTTTTTTAAACTATACGACGTGAATGCATTTTTAAAACATTATTTTCATGAAGCTTACTTTAAAATTTTTCATGTTTATTTTTAATCAACTTCTTTTTGTTTAAAATTGTATGACATGTTAAGAAAGGAAAAATGTTTTTGAACTAGAAAGGATATTTTCCTCAAGAATGGAGTTTGAGTGTTTTATCAAAATTATTTTCCATATAAGATAATATAGGGTTATGTTTCTATCCCTATTATAACATTGATTTGATTATTTTGTGATGGAATTATTTTTATGAATTCATTTTTCTTATATGAATTGTTTTATGATGTCACGATGTTTAAGAATCCCATTTTTATTACATGGGTTATGCAATGATGTATGATTTATGATTTTGTGGCACACATAAGAATGGTATCATTATGAGATGGGTGGGACCTATTTCTCCCTCCAATGCATTGGTTAAAGATTTTATATCTCATGAGATAGACATGGATGGAACGACAGGTTAAACCGGTTCAGTAAAACCGGACTGAAACGAGGAGTGAACTCAGTTCAGAAATATACTTTGTCCACCAAGATAGTCTTGGAAATGTGTCTTGACTAATAAGAAATTATTCTCTATGATTATATGTGTATGACACAATGTTTCATGTTTTATGTTATGATTATTGGGATTACATTTCACTACCATGATTTATCCCATGTTATGAAATTATAATCTCTTTTGCAGGGTAAGATTTCCCAAAATGTTATGTTCTTATGAATTTGATGTGATTGATATTTCTTTCGTTTACCCTTAATGGGCATTTGAGCTCACCCTTTTGTATGTTTTCTTTCCCCAGGTCAGGAAGAAGGGTATTAAATAAGATATACCAAAAAGGGACTATAGATATGATGAAATAAATGGGAGACAGTGTAGATGCTTTATGAACTAGTTGTTTATGTTTCCCAGTTTCTAAAGACACTATACCTATACGGTCCGTTCATGGTTTTGTTTTATGTTGTAATAAGTATGCTTCAATTTTGTAGTATTAACCATGTATGTAAAGTAAGGGTCTCTATACCTTACCTATCTATGTGAGTATTTTGACTTCTGTTTAGTTGTAAAATATTTTATATCAAGACCCTTTCATCACATTATTTCTGGGATATACATGATTTTGAAAGATTCCCTCCTTAGAATTTTCTGATAAGCAAACCTATTTTAAGGGGTCTTACCAAAAAATTTACCCAAATTTCATATGAACTCTATATTATGTTTTAAAACACCATTGTATTTATAGAATCAGTATTTTTATTATTAAAACCTCCGTGGTTCAATTCTGGTTTTATATAAAAGAATGTCCTCTTTTCTATCTGAAAAGCTCTAGAGTGTTTTCCTTAAGACCGCACAAAAATGTATTAATGATAATGTATCTAAAATACATTTTTATATGTTGTCACTTATATTTAACACCACTTACCATGTTATATTCCTATATTATCCTATGAATTTACATTTATGTCCTAATCCTTTCCTTTCAGGAACACTTTCGTGATACGCCCATTGGATATGTTTTGTGTCGTGATTGTGGTACCAAATTCTTTCCATGGGAACCCTTATGTTTATATATAGTTGATTATGTATGATTATTTATGTTGAAAGATTATTTATGTGGCAAGAATATTCATGAATATTTTGAGATGGGTGCACCCAAATATCGCTCCAATGCATTGGGTAATGTTAAGTCTAATGAGATGTGATGTGAAACGGGATTGGCGGTTAGCCTTGACCAGTACTAAAATGGGAAACGGGATTGGCGGTTAGCCTTGAACCGTACTAAAGATATTATTTATGATTCTTAAACATTTATATTATTCCATGTTTATATGATCCCATTCTTATATTAAATTATTTCATAAGTTTCATGCTTTGGATATCATTATGTCATACCTCTTAATTCAGGTGCTTGAGGTGTATCCGTATGTTCATTCCCTTACTGGGCATCTTTAGCTCATCCCTTTGTTCATGTGTTCCCCAGGGTACCCTATGCCGATGTAAGGGACCAAAGGAAGTTAGGAGATCATTATGGAGATTAAATAAAGAAGTGTTTTTTAGCCCCATGTTTTATGTTATATGTACCGAGTCTTCCAAGACACTAGACTTAACAATCCTTCGCTTGTACTCTGATGGTTATTTGTGCTTGAAATAATGAAGTGTTTTATGTAAAAGGATTGCGTCACTATATCCATCATCCTCCATATTAAGAACATATAATTTATCAATAATAATAATGTTTGTGTATCTAACCACGACATCATCCAAGGATCCCATGATAAAATAAATAAATTTTTTACACGTTTCAAACCCACTCTTATAGAATTTAGTTATTCCATATACAAAAATAAAGTGAAAACTAAATGTGTCATTACATTATTTGAATTAATTGAATCAAATTAATCATATAAAATTATTTTGAACCTCTTATGAAATTGATAGAAAATTTATCTTGATATTAACATTTTTGGGGAATTTTCGGGGTTATAAAAGCCGATATACTTCTTCTTAAATTGATTCATTCGGTCCCTTGAAATTTCTTTTTATTTTTGTAAACTTTTTTATAAAACATATCTCACGTTGGAATCTATCAAATTTCTTATAAAAGAAGAATTATGTTCTCAAAATTCTTAAAAGTTTCTAGGATTTTTCTTTGAGGTTATTCCTTTTGGATCTTATTATATGTGATCCTTCTTGATCTGAATAGAAGTGAGAGATATTTTGTCTCCCCATGCTACTTATTTATGGGTGTTATTGGTTTATTTTTGTTTTTATAAAAATATTCCTCATCTACTTGATCTTATTCTTTCATGTATTGGTTTTAAGAAATATTTAAATATCTTTAATCCATATTTTATTAACTTATGGTTGATTCATTTTAGGTTCAGGGGTGTCTAGGGAATAAAGTTTATTTTCCCTTATTGTGGTCACCGTGCTCACATTACACTTTTAATTTGGAACTGTTTGTGATGAAAATTTCCCTAGGTTTTCGGATATAATTTCTATAATAATTCTAATATGATTATTAATTTCCATGACTTTATTCCCAAGGTCATTAACTAAGTATCCTTAACACTATTGTATAGGGTCTTGTAAACTATTTAATGGGTGTTCAAAATGCTTTTTTACTAGAATTGGGATTATGGGTAAGCTGGTTGATTAAAAGGTTATTTATTTATCTATTTAAGAGTAATATATTATTAGAATAGTGGTGGTTATTAGAATTGGTTTTTATAGGATGATTTGGCATTGTTTTATATATTTTTAAATACAAATTGGATTTGTGAACTTTATCACCATCCTTAGGTAGGTTGACGAAATGATCATTTTTAGTATAATATTTCACAAGTTTTTATGTCCAATATCTCAATATACTAATTAGTATAGTGTTTCAGTTATTAATTGAAACCAAGTTAATTTACTAGGATTTGATACTCATTAGATTGGTTCAGTTTAATTTTTCATGCAATAATAACTAGTTCAATAGTTTTATAATCTAGTAATGGATATGATTCAAAATTCATCACCTCACATTAACCTATAGTACTTATACCTCTTACACTAAATGTAAAGGAGTTTTCGGTAATCTGATCAATAAATAGTTTTACCTCCACAAGAGATTTATATATTAAAGCTTACCCTATAGATTTATGAAACATGTTGCCATAAATTTCAAGTAATAATTGATATAATAATACAAGAATATGATGATCCTCAATGCCTTGGTGTGGGAAACTAGAAAGAAAATTCTTGAACGACTCCTAATTCTAATAAAGAGTCTATTTAAAATATTTTATAATAGTGTAGATCTACTTACTTATGGTTGACCTTCTAGAAGTGGGAAATAATATTTGATGAAATATTCTATAGAGATCATACTAGTCATTTAATTATCCTAGTCATTGACTATATATACACTCTTCATATTATCCATAAAGAGAGAAAGGAAATTCGTTCAACTTTACTATTTTCTCAACTGTTCCTCTTAGTTTGATAGTAGAGAAGAATAGTGTGAAATATCCTATATGATTTTTTGACCCTTCAACTTTGAAACCATAAAATTTGTGTATTATATTATGTGTAAATTTAATTAATTTAATTTACAAAGTGTGGGGGTTTTCAAGTCCCTCAATGTTTTATTTGGTTTTTCTACTATAGGGGTAGGATAATAGTGATTTCTAGAAATAGCACTCGAGTTTCTAGTGGAAAACATCTCAAAAAAATATTTTATGTTTATTTTTTTAATCCATGTTATTTTTTATTTTTCTATCTTAGGGTCAAAAGAGATGAGTGGCTTATGAGTATAACATGTCCGGAAATTTCACATTCGTATCTTTTAGCATGACCTCTTGGTAAACAGTTCCAGGTTCATCAAAACCAATATTACTGGTGTTATAAAAATCTATTTATATCTTATGTTAAATATAGTATAGAGTAATCATTGGGTTGTTTCCAAAAAAGGGTTACTCAAAAAAATCAACATAATGTTATAAAAATGGGTGCTTGGTTTTGGTTGGTTTTTAAAATAAGTAAAAGTGGTGGAAATAAAAGGATTAAAAAATTTTATGATGAAAAGTGAATACAAATAATGTTTACAGAAGTTTTTTTTGTGAGGGTTAAATGTTTAATTATAATTTTATCATATTCATCATATGGTTTAATCAGTTTTATTATGAATTTATGAATTAGAGATTCAAAAATATGTAAACCTCTCACACATGATTTAATTTTTTGGTTAGGATTAAAAAAATAGATAATAATACATATTCTACCCTTATTTATATATGTGTAACTTAAATAGTAAATCACTCAGATTTTACTTAGGAAATTATCAATCAAGTCTTGTTCCCCCTAATAAATCCAAGACTGTCCACTACCCCTTCCACACGTTCCAAAAAATCTCTAAGCACTTCACGAGTCATCCTAGTATATTTTATTGTACATAGGCTAGAACGAGTCAAGGGATATAATAGATTATTAAATAAGTAAGTATATAATATATATAAATAAATCAAACACATTCACATTAAATTTATAATTATACATGGTACGTTTACATAATTTAAAATAATTAAGAGATATTATTCATTGAAGTGTGTGGATCAATGATTTCAATAAGTTGTGCTTCTCTTCCCTAATCACCCAAGGTCCTACCTCTCTATGAATGATGTAGAAGTGATTAAATATGAAAAATAAGACATTACATCATTGTATAATGAAAAAAATGTAACAATATAAACTAAAAATAAAAATCATGGGATATCGAGTCCTTCTCTCCTGCCGCCTCATTCCCTTCTTGTAGATCTTCAGTTTCCTCTTTCATTGTCCTAGAATCAAACATCCCAAATTTATTTCTTATTTATAAATTTTTTTTTCTTTTATTATAATTATTTGGTCTTCCTAAGAATCTACAACACTGTTTCTTTTTATAGAATGGGTCATTAGTCATGTATCTATATTTTGATTCTTCATTATAATCTATGTGGAATTGTTTTGTTGTTGTGAATGAATTTTGATGTGGATTATGGTTTTTAGGTTATAATGTAGATGATATTTATGATTTTCCAAGTTTTCTCTTCTAAATTCACCCAATTCACTCTCCTGATAAGTGAATTTATAAAATGTATGATTCAATATATGTGGCTTGAGACTCATCTAAAGTATAGTTTTACTCTTATAAAATCCCTGTTGACTCATGTAAAGTCATGGTTTCCCATTAAAGAATCACCCTAGACTCCTATAAAGTTGAAATTAACTCTTTTATAGTATCCCCTAAATCATTTGACATCACCGATGACTCACTTGAACTAAAACTCAGTACAATTTCACCAAAATGTTTCCAGATTTCAAAAAAATTAAAATAAAGGATAATCAATATAAAACAATCCATTTTATTAAAAAATTAAAATAAATTAATGAAATTTATAATTTGGACATTTTGAATAGTGTTCACAAAATCAAATGATTCGATACAATAATTCTAAAACTCAATAGAAGTCAATAAATTAATGAACATGTGGGTATAATATGAATCAAACATAATGAAATGTAACAATTTTATTAACTATGTCCTGGATTAATATTTATAAGGAAATTAATATATTTTCCATGAATGAAACTACCATAGACATTTGAATAAATGTTATTTATTTTAATTTAATGTTTTTTCAATGTTATAAATAAAACATAATTAATTTTTAATTGATTATATAATACTATAAATTTTAGATAATTAATGATGTTATTGCAAATTGTACTGTATTTACAAGATATAATTTGACAATCCAAGGATGTTTACCCTATGTAATCATCATCATTTCCCCAAAATGATACACCGGCACTAGCTTTAGGGAAGGTGTATCTCAACAACTTATAGTGGATGGGTTCTGGACTAACCCCCTCAAATGTTTTTTTGCATTTCAGATTCATCCTTTATTTCTATTCCATGAACCATGGGATCAAACTACTAGAAATTTCCATATGGTAATGGTTCTATAGCCACAGTCATATATACTAAGGTCTTATGTCTGTATATGGACATAGGCCAAGATTTCCCCAGGATAGAAGACTAGCTTGAATAAAAACCCACTAGGGGCATGGAGCTTGTGGTGTTAGCCAATACTATAACCATGGGAGATGATTCAAGTGGTTGCAGGCTAACAAATGAATGATGTGTCCAATGCATGATGTGTTTGGGAAGGAATTACTATGATCGATGAAATCACATGTTAAAATGGGACCCAATGAAAACCCCCTACCACCATAAGAAAACAATTCCATTGAAGTACATCCATTGTGGGATGCCTTACTGTAATGAGAAAACTATCCCTGGGAAATACACCTCAGAAAGACTATCCTATTGAAATATGTCCCTCATGGAGAACCCCAACCACTATAGGGAAAAATTATTTTAGTAATGAGCCCCCTGGGAGGACCTCTGTATTCATGGGAAATGTGTTCAGTGGAAATAGGTCCCCCAAGGGATCCCCTACTACCAGGAACCATTATTCCTATAGCAATAGGTACCCATGGGAAACACCTAAATCCACGAGCCTCCTAACTCATATTAAAAAGTCCCTTGGGGATAACCTCTGTATCCAGGTGCCAGGAATCCCATTTTCATATGTCCCAACCACTTGGAATAGCAATAATAATTATAATATATATATATCTTTATATTTAATATATATATATATACATATATATTTTTAAACATTTATAAAATACAGTCTATGTGACTAGTATAAGAATTTATTGTATAATGGGAAGGTTACATGATCGAAACTAATTGCAATGAAAATTTTAAAATTTTACATAGGTTATGGCCACAAGTGGTGTGAATGGTTAGAAACATATTACGATAGGAATTTCCATTTGGGGTTATAGACTTATTTCTAGGGGCATCATCCACCGTTGTAGACCATTGAACATGGGATCTAATTCTTATGGAAATATGTTTCCAATAGGTTTTTCATGATAATATCTCTATATACATATACATCTATGCATTAATACAGTCCATGGCTATATTTCGAGGCGAATATCCCCCAAATACTAAGTGACCATGGTTGCATGATACAAAAAATTGTAATGAGAGCTATAACCATGGTTATTTCTATTGGCTATAACCCATTTCACTATTAGTGATAAACAGTGTTGTTAATAAACAAGAATAAAGAAAAATTTGAAGGTTATAAGAAAAGGTAAATGGAAATTAATTTAGTAGTAAATCATAGTATTTGTGGTTGTTAGTGATTGAAAATTACTTAGTTTCTACATTATAGAGGATGATATGCACTATGCTTGAGGAAAGTAACAGTCTGACATCTCATCTAATATAGTTAAATTCTAAGATCAATTTAAGAAAATTATGATTGAAGTGAGATAATAAAATACCTAGTATAAATTTATTGTCTTCTTGTGTATATTTTTATCAAAATTTGATTGTAATAGGGATACATCACTAAGGATGATTTATTATTTGTATTACTATCACACCATGATTGAAAAATATTTTTTTCATATATTAGTTGGTCTGTTTAAATAAAAAAAATTATTTTTCCACACCTAATAAATGAATTATTTTTTACTATTTCTTTATCTTTGATATGATGGCGATTTTCATTGTTTTTATAAGTTTTATGATGATATTAATTAACCATGATTTTAACAAGTGAATTTTTTATTATTCAATTCATGTTATATTTTTGCAAGAACATTTGATATGATATTAGGAATATATTTTATAATATGAATTCAGTATGTTGATTATTATGATGAAATTCCATGGTTAATTGGTGACACGATCTAGTATTTTGATTGAAATATGAGGGATTACAGGGATATCCTATAATGAGTGGGATTACTAAATTCTCAACATTAATTGGGATCAATAATTTAAAATTTAATTGAAATGTATAGTTCTTCTATTAAAAAATAATAAATTTGACTTTTTTTGACATGTTATGGTGTAATTTATAGGTCTTTTAACATATTAGTATGCTATTAGAATTTAATTACATTAAATGATTTTAAAATTTAATTAAACATTAGTTTAATTCCATTATTTATTATCTATTATATTTTATTTTATTTTTAATGAACCAATTGAGTTTACTTATCATTTTTTTAAATATTATATTTTTATTATAGGTTAAAGATGTTGGAAGTAGGAAATGTGTAATCCAACTAGAACACAAAACTCTTTCGAGTGAAGTCATGAAGAATTATATTTTTTGTTACATTTCACAAAAATTATCATCGATTCAACTATAAAATATTTTTATTACATTAAATTGTTCATATTTCAATATTATTTTTGTTTCTTTGATGGATATGAGATGGGTTTTGTGTATATTGAAGTCGGTGAAAACAATAGAGGTGGTGGGATAATGATGGAAGTGGTGAAGTGATGGAGGTGGTGGGTTGATGGAGGATTCCTATTGGACTTATGATGTTGTTTTTATACCAATGATATCTAAATGTGTAACATATGGTTCTTGAATAATTTTTATGTATATATTTTTTATCATATATAGTAGTTTTTAATATTATTGTGAAATACGTTGTATGTGTTATTTAATTGAATTATGTTTAATTAAATTATATTTTAATAATTATTAATTTTTTTCAGTTTATAGGAAGTTTAAGCTAACATGGGAAGCCGAAAAAGAAGTTACCTGATTGCTTGTGGGGAAACATTGGTCGAAGCCCAAAATAAACTTTTTTTACTTTTCCTCCTTTACATGATAATTTCACATGTTTTTGTTTAGTTAATGGATCACATAATTATACAAAAAAGGATCAATATGTTAATATAATTAGGAGAGAGATAAAATACACACAACCACAAGGTATTATAATGATCATGACTTTATTTTCATGAGTATTTAATGTGGTGATTTGGATCATACCTCAGGTTTATCATGTTAGTTTAAACCCTTTTGAGGTTCCAAAGGAATAATTTTTATGTAAATTCTCTAATGGGTTAATTTTTAATATTAATTTGGTTTTAAAAAAAATATCATGAATTTTGTTTAATTTTCATGTTTGGATGCATTTTGGGATGATTTTGGGTTCATTAGAAGTTATAATAACTTTTTTAAAATACGGTTATAACATGAAAAAAACTATTATTGTTTATTCTAATAGGGAAAATATATATTATATGTATGAAAAGTATTATGAATTAAAATATTTCTAAGGAATGACATGTGAAATATATTTGGTTCACCCTATGAGGTGTTGATAAAATGGATAAATGTTGGATGCATGATTTTTTTTACTTTTAAGGTTTTTTTGGGAACCCCAATATAATGAAACTAAGTTAAAACCATACGTGTATATATTATATTTTTTAAATATTACGTGAGGGTTCTAAGGAATTCAGCTAATTCTTGGAAAATATTCTCTGATAAGTTACCCTTATTTATTATTACCCATATATAAGATTCCTACCTATGGAAATGGCTAAGTGGTGAGGACCTAGTATGTGTAAGAGTAAGTATTTGTAAATTCTTTGATACTTGAAAGAGAAACTATCATGTGTAATACAATATTTTTATATATATGATTCATCATGTGTGTGTTGGAAAATGGATAAGTCATATACGAGGTTAGCTATGGAGTCACCATGTATTTGTATGATTCATTTTTAAGTACTGAATATGTATGTGTGAAATACATGATACATGAAATTAATTTACTTTGAGAGATTCAAAATAATTTTGGGGACCACTGTGATATATAAGGGTCATTGTGTTGATATTTAAGGGTCATTTGGGGATTTCCCTATAGTTTAAAAGGGTACCGTTGTTTGTGAAATTTTGTGGATGATGCATAAGGGTAAGAACCAATCATAAGAGTGAAACTACTTATGAAATTTTAATATTTTAATATTTTTATAGATTTTACACAAATGTATAAATTTATAAATTCAATGTAAAATATTATTATAGAGGGTATTTATAGAATTTATTGATCAAAACTAAATGGAGTTGACCTAAAAGTCTCCTATGTTCTTATTTTATTATCCAAGTGAGGTTATAATTAAATCACATTGGTTCTTCATGTAATTTAATATAGGGAGTATCAATGAATAAATCAATCAATTTGTGTGGATTAGATATTTTTTGTTTCATCATATTACCTCATCATAATCTGAAAACCTTTAATTTTAGTGATTTTTTTGGTGAATCATATGATTGAAGCAATATTGGATAAATTTTCATATCTAATTGAGTTCTTCATACTCTATATAAGTGGTGCATTATTTTTTTCTTATGTTATGCATGTTTTTATTTATTATGCAATAAATTGTAAGGGGTATGGTTTTTTATGCTTGAATAGGAATTGAACCACTATCATTTTTCATTGTTCGTAAGTGATACTTAGGGGTAGTAAAATATAGGAAATGTAAGATGTGATATGGTATTTCATTCCATCCCAGTGTTGTGGGTTTATGTCATAATGGGATTAATGTCATGTATTGTAAATTGGTGATTTTAGGTCCTTCAGTTTTATGTAGATGGTGTTGATGATTTTTGTGATGACTAGGGAGGTTTTATGAGGTGTGACCGTAGGAATGTTAATAGAAACTCACTGTGGAGATGAAACCACTGGGGTCAAGTGCACATTGAACATGACCCATGTGGTGATTTAGTCCACTCATCAAGATAGATATACTTCATTGTTTAACATATTATGGAAAATAGTGTTAACCATTGATGTGGATGAGGATTACACCATAGATGGTCAACAAATGTAATGGTTATCACTAGAATATTTTGGTATATGTGAGATATGAAGAGGTATAGGTTTTGGATCCATCATTGGGGGATTTTTTTTATTTTGGGATGATGAATCTAAGTGACTTGATAGCCTGTTGGAAGGTCAATGGAACTTTTAGTATGGTAGACTATGGATGTATTATTCCACTCTAGGACATATTCAGGATGATAAGAATTTTCTTAAGGTTGGTCAACCAGAAGTGGTGATGGTTGTGTAATATGTTTTACATTCTATTTCTTTCTATTTTCATACACCGATAAATCATATGGATATTAGTTAGGGACACCACTGGTAGTAGATTATTGAGTTCATACTTCCACCCTACACGAGCCCTCAAGGACATGTGCAGACTTTATTTATTTGGTTTAGGTAAGGGTAAAGGTTTGACATCAGGAACCCAATGCATAAGGGAGTGTAGTTGGTACCTGATCTAGATGGCATGGAGTTGCGGATTGGACAAGTGGTTCCTCGATGTCATGTTTGTTGTTATTTTGATTAATATATTACTAGTAAATATATTATTGACCTTTCTAAAATTACTTGGGTTTTTTATAACTGACATTTCATAGTAAATATTTATTATATAAACATTATGTATTTTTGGATTGGTTCCACTTATTATTTAAATACACTTTTTTGGGTCATGTTATTATTATTATCTATATTAAAAGGGTATAGTATCCTCACAATCACCTCATAGAACATCATTTCTAGTCGGGACCCTTTGGCATATGAGGAGGTGCACCTCAGGAAAAGTGAAACTCTAGTCCAATTACTATGTGGTGAAATGGGTAGTGGTATTAAAAATTGGTATGAGAGCAGGTTGTAGAAAAATGATATCAATTTATTCCTATGTTCTTATTTGGGTTGTAGTAGACATAAGGTCTAGTATTTTTTGGGATCTTGGGATCAATGTCATGATGTGTGTCAGGTCAGCATAAGTGCCGGATAAGGTTCATGTCACCAGGGGAAGTGAGATCTATATTTTGTTTTTTTTTTGTGGTTATAGATGGGTTATTAGTTTGGGATAATTTATTTTTTGATGTTATTGATTCATGGTTTATACTCTTGTCCTTTAGGGGATAATTTTAGTACACATGCATCATTTTAGACACAAAAAATCTAATGAAATGTGTTTTTTTATTTATACTTTATTTATAGAATGGAAAGACGTTTTAACTATATAACGTCTTAACAGTAGGATAAATAGTTTTTTACAACATGATATATTAGTGAAATTGTATTTATCTAACCCCAAAAGGGTATGAAAATTTCACTTGGGTTCTATAATGAGAGGGGCTTGGCTATTTAAAGTGTCTGTAACAAACTATATGTGGTTTTTTATTACATATTATGGGTTTCATTCTACTGATCTGACCTAGTTATGTGAATCATGTCATGATGAAGTCTGTTAATCCAATATGTGTATGGTGTGGGTGGTACCTGACCCTAACATGGGAAGGTGGAGCTGTGAGGCCAAATGATATGGGCATGGGTGTGGTAGGGAAGTGTAAGGGTAGTGGGTCATGAATCCTATTAAAATTTCCCTATTTGAAACATATGTATATTTGAATTTATATTTTTCTTGAGTTCAGTGTGGAGGTGACCACAAGAAACATAGAGCGGCTCAATGACTATAAGGACTTCCATTTTGATTAGAGGAGATTGGGAAGTGGTTAAATGAGTAGCTCAAGGACATCCTGGTGCAGGTTATCTAGATTATTCATCGGGGATACCAATGATATGATTAGTTTATTTCATACTTGACAAGGGAGTTCACACACCAGGTCTAGGTAAAGACTTCGTGTTAATAGAGATACTTCTAATAGAGTGAATAATCCAAGACAAAAGAGTTTATAGGTTCAAAGATTTTATATAATTTTCAACTATGTTAGTGGGATATGAGATCTAATAGGTGAACTTCTTTTTAGATGGTTCATGGAATTTGATTAGGGTATGGGCAATTATTTTTAGGTTTTCTTATTTTTTAGAAGTAGTAAACTAGGTTTTAATAGCATTGTGGAAACTAGTAGAAGAATGCCCACCAATACAAATGGTGGTATCATACAAGACAGTTAGTTGATCTCTAGCTCACTAAAATAAAGAACATGAGGAGTCCCAATAAGTAATTTAGTTTAAGGGTTCAATGATATTCCACTAATTTTGTATTCAATGATGTCTCTCTAGTACAGTAGGATGAAACATGTTTAAGATCAGTGATATCATTTACCGAATGATCATTGGGAATGTGTCTAGATGAGACATCTTGGTTTATATTGTTTTAGAACCTCACGTTTGGTTGATGTTATGGATTATGATAGATTTAGGTTTATAAGGTAGGACCAAGAATAGTACCATAAGATAATAGATGTGATATTATTGTACATGGTGGCGTTGTAAAGAGAAAGATACACATCAATGGGGGTAGTGGATGGTAGTGAGTGTGACTCCACAGGGATAACATACAATGTTTATTTAGGATTTGGGTCCGTTTTTTATGATCTAGTTAATGGATGTAATGTTGGTTGAGCATTCATGGATAGTAATAGGTACACCATGTTCTTGAAACAATGGTTTTGTATGATGGGTACTAATGCATGAGGTGTGTATATTATAAATATATTAACCAATTATTTGTCAACATAGAAGAATCATATATGATTCTTGATGAATGTGGGAGTCATTTTCATCATGGGTAATAGTGGGAATCAAGGGTGTTATGGGATAAAAGTGGATGTTGGGAGTGATGCAGGGTAAAAGTGGGCAGCAAGGGCGATGTCAGACAAAAGTGGGGATCAGAATAATATAGGATGATATTAAGTAATTATCAGTGGATATTTTTAGATAGTTCTTGTGTGAAAAATTGATGAGTGTGGTGAGATGGTGTTAGGTAGTTGGTCGAGGTGACACTAAGTAGGTGATTCTTATAGTGAAGAGTGCCCACGAAAGGGATCTCTTTATTTTTGTTGGGTAGTCATGGTAATTGAGAATAAATACTTGTGTTCAATATCGTCTTAGTGTTTTGAGTATTAAGTGAGAAGGAAACTCTTGTTTTGACAATAATTGTGTAGTGTGTGGTTGAGATAGCTTGGGGATGAGCTATCATATGATGGGGAGGTTGTAAGGTCCCATGTATTTATTGTGGTAATTTGGGTCATAAAATGTGAAAACCTTGTGATTTTAGAATCATTATCGATTTTGAGGGTCATTTTTTTAAAATATTTTTGTCGGTTGTCTTTTAACACGTTTTGAAGTCTTCTATGATTTTTTTTGAGTTTTGTTGAATTCTTATGTCAAGAAGTATTTTCAGATGATTTTGGTTGTCTTAGGAAGTTGTAGAATATTTTATAAAATATGGGTATGTCTTTAAAAAAATTATTTTACATATTATAGAATGTAATATATATTACAAAATAAAATATGGTAAGGCATGGTGTGAATAATATATCTGGGTTACCATATGAAGGGATATGGAAAATGGATAAGTGTTGGGTGTGTGATTTTTTTATATGCATACAATTTTCATTAAAAACACTAGATATGGTCAAAGACTTTTGGTTATACATTAATTTTATTAAATTATTATGTAAGGGATCATGGGAATTCGGTTATGTCTTGGAAAACACCATATAAGAAGCTACTCTTATATATGGGTACCATATATAAGTTTACTACTTATGTAAATGGTTAATCGTTAAGGACCCTATAGCGTAGGTGTAAATATTTTTAAAAGGGTTGATACATGAATGTAGAACAATAATGAGTAAGAGTTTGTTTTGATATATAATATTCAACCTATGGGAGTTATATAATTCTTAAGTCGTACATATGGGTTACTTTGGAGTTTCCCTATATACATAAGATTTTTTTGTGGGTAAGGAAATATATAATACAAAAATCCTAAATATGTAAATATTTTCCTTTACAAAATTTTGAAATTTTTGGGGGTATAATATGATGGGAAAGGGTCACTATGGTGACACATAAGGTTCATTTTTAGTCCTTCCCAATGGAACATAAGGGCACCAATGTTTGTGGAATTTCATGGATGATGGGTAAGGGTAGGAACCATGGGTAAATGTTAAACTATTTGTAAAAATTTAACATTTAAATATTTTTAATTTTTTAAATGTATAAAATTATAAATTAAATGGGATATATGATTATAAATGGGGTATAAGTATTTTCTCAATCAAAACACCATATATTCAACCTAAAATGATCTCTAATTATTATCTTGTTATTTAAGTGACATTCTAGACAAATCATATTGTTTTCATGTGAGATATGAAGTAAGGAGAATCCATAGATATGGTTATTAGTCCATGTGTGTCTCATATTCAAATTTTTTCTTCTACATGATCTTTTAATAAAACCCTCTAATTTCTAGGTTTTTTTATTTTCTAGTGAATCTTACAATCAATGCTATATCTATTGTAGTTTCTTAAATAGCTGATTCCTACATACTCTAGGTAGGTTGTGTCTAGTTATTTCTTATTTTATACATGTGTTTATGTGTCATAAAATAAATGGTTGAGGATAGGTTGGTGTATATGTGAACCACTTGTAGTTTTTATTAGTCATAAGAGATACATATGTGTAGTAACATCTATCTAATGGTGTATAGGATATGGTAAATAATGATTTTACAATGTTACAAGTTTAGGTCATGAAAAAATTGATATTATATTAGTTTGGGATAAAAAATTTTGGTGATATGAGAACCGTTTGGGAGGTCGAGGGAACTTATGGTATGGTAGACTATGGATTTACCATTCAACTCCATTACTGGTTGAGATAGGTAAAGGCTTTCTTGGGGATAGTTGTGAATGAGTGGAGTATGTTATGTAGTATTTTTTTGTTTCTATTTATTTATATTTACATAAATTGGAATATGATAGGGATATTACATAGTGACACCATTAGTGGTGCCTTAATGATTTCATACTCACACCTGGAATATTCCCTCTAGGACACATGAATATTTTTTTTCACTTGGTTTATATAAGGTAAAATGATCAATGTCAAGAACCTAGTAGATATTGAAGTGTATTTAGAGCATGAGACGAATTCAATTGAGTTTTAGATGATCTACATGGTTCCTCAATGATGATCTAGAAGTTATTTTTATTTTTTAGTTTTGGAACATAAATTATTCACCTATGTTCAATTAGTAGAGTTTTATATTACTAACATGGAATGGTAAATGTTTATTATGTTGACCATATTTATTTTTCCCTATTAAAAATTTTATATAAATTGTTTTCATTATTTCATTTTCTTATTACTATTATATATCTTTATAGGGTATAGTCTATCATAGTCACCAAATAGACCCTCATTAATAATTGACATCATTTAGCTTATGGGTAGATGTGCCTAAGGAAAATCAACATTTAGGTTTAGTTAAAATAGAGAAAATCAACTCAGGGTTATACAATAACATTATTTTCATTGAGTATTACGTCTTTTTTACATCATTATATATTATCCCAATAACCACATCATCACATTATTATAAATGATTAACAACATGATGGATGGAGCAAGGGGGTAAAATAAAACTCTTACAAGAATGTGAAAAAATAGAAGGGAAATATATTAAAAATAATAAATATCTTTGAAATTTATTATCCTTCCACCATCTTCCTCAATTTTCTTTGTACTTTAGATAGGTTGTGCACCAATGTTCTTCCCTTTTTCCAAACTTGAATGAGTATCCTTCTTCAAATTTTTTCCAATCAGTTACTACATCATTTTTTCATCATATTTTTTAAAATTATAAATGATTATTTTATATAGGTATTTCATATATCTATATCATCAATGAAAATGTAAATAAAACCATGTGTTATAGAACTTATCATATTTCACTATTAGGTATCTCAATCAAATCTCAAATAAAATTCACCTAGTTTACTTCTAATATTTTCTATTTTGGGTCCTTACATCAACTCTAAAAGATAGGTCGTATGGTTTTAGAGTATTCTACAATTAAAAATACTTCATGATGAATCTACAAATCATGATTAAATTCATAATGTTTCAATATGATAAATTCCTTCATCGTATATTCTTACTAAAACTATATTTCCAAAAACATTGCTAAAATATCTCTTTGAATATCTCATTAGATCCACCAAATGCACCTTTTACTTATGGTGTAATTATATTTCTTTCATTACATATGTATCTCCTCATGTTGGATACCTTTGGATTTGGAATGATCTGGACTCCACGGTGTAGTGAATCCATAATTTACAAAATCATTGTATCTTCAAATTCTATACACATAGGGTATCATGTAATATTATCTCTAGTTATGGAATAATATGTTTAATACTTCCAATACTAGTAACTTAGTGAAATAATATAGTCATACTCATTATAGTGAGGCTTCTTCTATTATGATGTTTCTTTATTTACTTCACCAGTACCTGCAACATGAACCATTCCTTTGCAACATAATGATTATTGTTTCCGAAACCATTACTGTATTAACTTCTCTCGGTTGGTATTTGAGGAACAATCAACTTCTATTTACTTCTTTATATGATTTTTCATGACATAATCTACATGGATGTGGTGCGATAATCTTCACATCAGATAAAATTATTTCTCTCATAATAGAAACCCAATAATGCTTCCATCTTATTTAGGAATAAATCATCATTTTATCATCATCATCATTGTGTTACTGGAATTTTAATACTGTGACCCCTTGCATTCATTTTTAAGTATATTCTTATGAAATATAAACTCAAAATTATTATGGAATTGTTATAATAATTCACAATATAATTTAATCATTATTAGAAAAACATTATAACATCCTCAATGAGTTTATGGTATTGGAAACACAAAAATTGTGTGAGGAATCAAAAAATGAATATATTCTTCATTTATCTCAAACAATCAAAAAATAATGATCTCCTTTGCATCATGATAGTATCCAACTTGTTGAATTATTCACGTTTAATCCAACAATTCTTATAAAATATTTTCTAATATACACATTGTTTTCTAATCACCATCATGATGTCACCTGATCATATCAAGCTCCTCTATTCACCACTATCCTTTAACATCATCTTCATTATTATTTATCTCTGTGAAAATACATGTGATATGTTAAGCTTCAATCCAATCACAATGATATCATCCTAATAATACCTTCAATATAACACAAAAAACACATGTATATGAAATATAATATTATGTAATGAAATACTCAATAATCAGGTAGAATAAATATCTAACTTTATTTGAAAGTTCATGCCACCACTCCATAGGGTTGGATAGTGTTTCTGGGAGACCTCCATCCATAAGTGAATAAGAAATTACATGGACAATGTAAAATTAATTTATCATCAAAATGTGTTATAAGATATATATTTTTCTTCATACTCTTTGTGATTCTACACTTCTCTATGAGTTTTTTATGAGTGAGTAAAGGTATGTTATCATTAATGATTTGATTCCAAAATATTTCAATATACCCTTTAATTAATATCCTCCATGAGTTAACCAAGGCAACTAGAAGACTCAAAAATATCATTGATATTCATAGATAACAAGGAATATCATCCCATTATAATCCCATATTAGATGTTAGAATCCTATAATACTATTATTTCAAGGAAAAGTAGGTAAATAATCTATCTTTGATGCAAGATATGATGATATTTTTTAAAAATAAACTTCCTTGAAAAATCCAATGTTTCATACTCAGATCAATCTCTCCAAAGCATGTCACACTAAAAAATATATTATTAAATCAAGCATGTTCCAAATCATCATGTGTTAATGGGGTTATCTACTATTGATAATATATCCAATATGAAATAATAATATGATTCATGCATAGAATTCATCATTAAGTAATATATGTGCACATAAATCAAAGCTTTTGGTTTTATTTGATGAATGACAATCATAAATCTTTTTTAGAAAAACCAGCAATGATTTATAAAACACCATGAAATCACTTCAACAATTTTTAGTATAAAAAATAAATCAATTTCTTTTATTAATAAAAAAACTCTTTATAATTCCATAAAATTCACTTTTTATTTATATATTTCTTCTCCCTCAATGAAAATATAATCCAAAAGTAAAATGGATAAATAGTTATTGATATTATACTTCAGTCACTCCCCTTTATAGGATTGATATTCATCTCATTTCTTAATGTGGATGAATTCTTTGGCTTCATAAATATACAATAATTTCTCCCTAAAAAAATTCATTCCAAATTGATAGAGAATAATTATCACCTTTCTCCCTTGTTAATTCCTTTGGAATATCAATTTCATGTTGGTTTCCACATTTGATCAATCCATACACTACATTGTCATCTTACTATATAATGTTTTAGTAGGTTATAATAGAAGTATACATATGTGTAACTTTACCATCCCATTTATATTTTGATAATAATAATCTACTTGAAAAATCTTTCTATTTATTAATTAAATTTTATTAAGAACATTGAACCATAATAAAAATATTAAAGACACTTTTGGTGACCAACTTTGTAACGATCCATACTATTATAAATAAAATTCCCTATTTGATTTAATTAAATTTATTATTATATAATATTGTTATAGAAAAAACATGACCTTATTTTGTTTTATTATATCCAATTAGATTTAATTTACTATTAATAATCATTACTATTTTCTTTGAACAACAATCACATGATTAGTGTAAATGTAGGGTTTTAACAAATCCAACCGACACAGACAAAGTAACTGATGAGCTCAAGCAATAGGATCATACCCTATGAAGCCCATTTATTTTAGCATATAAGGGATATATAATCATTGGGATTTACCCTTTACCAATACCAAGTTGATATCCATCAACTTAAGATTGATCAGAACTGTTGACAGGAGAAGTTCAAGCTCATCAAGATCAGGGCCCTAACTATGTTCGTTGTTCCACCACATGAAAGTCCCACCATCGTGCACCTTACTCTTAGGGAATTTTCGGGTTTATTAAAAGTATATGTATAAATTATATAGAAATATGAATAGGTAAATTATTTTTTATATAATAGTGAATATATTTTGATCCCATTATTATTGTTACATTGTAAATGATTTTTATTTTGATATGATAAAGAACAAATTATATTTTTCGCTAATATTCAAATTCATTTAATGAATTAATGGAATAATTTTTTTAAAATAAACAATATTTTAATATTATTATTAAATAATTTTTACAAAATATAAATGATCATATAATTTTTATAATGTCAAATGTAATTTTTATAACGGTTTGAGAACATCTATTGTCCAAAAAACACAACATTTAATAATAAATGTAATTTTATTTTTAAAGTGAAAATTCACATTTATATAATATTATTTAGATAAAGTAAATATGTTTTGGAATAATTACATTTAAATTTTTGAATGTTGAATTTTTCATAATTTTCTGAGACAGACGAATTTTTAGGTATAAATTAAATATAATATAATTATACTTTGTTTTTTATGACATCATAATGACCCAAAAGTTATGTAATAATTAATATAAATGAGATAAAAGACCAAATATTATATTTACCATTAAAACAATTTGATTTTATGTTTATTTTAACTTTTTTTTAAATCCATTATGAATCTTCCAAATCCTATAGTATTTTTTAATGTTTTAAAATCATTTATTTAAGAGTGTGTCTCGCCTCCACATAAGAAATGTAATTATCTAAATATGTTCGTCCATTGAACCTATAAAATAATAAAATACACTCCCATTTGTCAGAAAACATATTAAAAAACCATGGGATGGTTAATGCTTTGGGATATTTTATTATGTAGAGTTCAAAACATAAATAATAAAAATACCGCTTATTTCATTTATAACCCTACCCAATATCTCATTAATCATCATTAAATATCCTTTGAGAACTTCAATACTATTTCATACACTATCTAAAGACCTCCCAAGTTTCTTTGAAGCTCTCAAGAATCCCCTACCAAGACTTTGGAGTCACAGACTCAAGTAAGGGATCCTCATCGTCCTCTCCTCCTTTCAATTCAATCACATTCTTTGTAGTTTCTATTATTAATTAAAAAATTTTATAATATAATTTATTTATAAAAATTACCATACTATACAATTTCTTTTATTTTAATGATATATTATTTATCCAGTATTGTTTTTACAGTTATCAATGTCGTTACTATGCTGAAATTTTATAAGGGATTTATCTCTTTTATTTTTATTCAAGAACCCCTTTTTATGTTATGATTATTAATTTCAGTTTGACCATGTTGGACTATATTCATCCATATCCCCCTTTATTTAAATTTTATTTATAATTTCTTATATCCACCCTTTAACTATCATTAATCCTCCCATTAATTTTTATGTACATACATTAGCATGCTGAAATATAGATTGAATTATTTTATTTATTCATGTTTCCTCATTACTTCATGACCTGTATTTCCAATTTATAATGTTGGGATAGATGTTTACATTTCCAAAATAATTCAAATTTTATTTCTATGTGATTATAGATGAATTTATCTCTCATTGACCATTTTATAAATCTTTACGTGATGGTGTTAGTTGCGGAAATTTTACTAAGATATTCCATGCTCAAGCAATTGTGTAGTGAATACCTTACCCATTTCCTAACAAGGGTGTTCACATTTAGGAAAATATACTTTTAAATTATGGACTTACATATATTTATTCTACACTCCATAATCATGAAATAAGGTATTATGATTAATGAATCCATTTTGTATGATCTTTTTCCTAGTCTTAAGCATGAGAATGAAATTAATGTGATGGGTGCACCTGAAATAATATAGTGCACCAATGAATTGGTTAATGTTTATTATCTAGATACATCATTTTGGGATAGGGAGTGAACCTAATTCCTTTATGGGAATTTATCCACCACGATTTCTTAGCAGTTTACCCTTGACTTATGTTCGTAATGTTGTGTTTTAACTTGTTTCCATATTTCCCATGTTATATCATGTCTCATGTTTCATGTTTATGATTCCTACCCTTATTATTCCCCATTTACATTCATGTTGTCTAACATGTATAATATTATTCATTTTATTACTTATTTATTCCCTTGCTATGATTTATAGCTCACCCCTTTTTTATGTTTATCCTCAGGTTATACCATGTTGATTTAAAAGCCATTGAAATTTTAAAAGCACGTTAAGGAAGTTTTCAATAATGTTGCCGTATCCCATGTTAAAGATGTTATGATATGTACCTAATTCCTAAATACGCTAGAATTATTTATCTTTTAGGTTGTATTAAGTTACGTTTTATGTATTAAATCAAGAATTAATGTGTAATAAAAAGTCATATTGTTATAGTTGGTATCAAATCAAATGTTTTGTCATTTTTGGGATCAGGATTGGAAAACTTAGAAAAATACATAGGGATAAGACTAAGTATAAGAAAACATCCTAAAATTTTGGTAATAATATACTTAGTGTTTTATCTATAAAATTTATCATTTCTAGATAATACATGTGGACATGGTTATGGCACAGATGTACCTAGGGGTAACAACACCAACAAGGTGTGTTAGGCACAAATCGGTGTAACCTAGAACATTAAAACAGAACTTACTATGCATGTGGTTTGACACTCTCAGGGGATATTCATTGTAAAATTCATAATCTCATTACAAAACATTATTAAGGGAACAAAAAAAATTCTCATAAGAATACATTTTAGGAAATAGATCATGTATAATATAGATTGAAGCTTATAAATTCATAATATAAGAAATAAAATTAATTTATAAGTTCTCACTTTAATGTCATAATATTCCTCTTTATATGTATACTAATTTAAAAATAACCATCCTTAATTTTTTCCTCTATTCTAACCAATGGATGGAAATATAAGGAATTGGGTAAAAAATCAATGCGACAAGAAATGTGAATATTTCCACCAATGTGATTCTCAAGCTGATAGGAGCGGGAATCGTGAAATTTATCACAATAGTATCTCATCTGACTCAGGTTATGAATAGTTACCAGGATCAAGGAGAGTTCCTAAACCATCCAAAGTGATAACAATATGAAATTTAGAGTTACATGCGACAAAAGCCTCTTACTTACAATAGATCATCATATCCCTTAATCATAAAACAATTGATCAAATCTATTGAGAATATCTTATTCATACTTTAATGTTTTAAGGAAGAGAAGGTTCTACTGGATGTTTATCATATGGATGGAGAAGCGGATTAGTGGTGGGAATTGATTAAAAATATGAAGCTTAGGGAAGTGGTCGAAGCATTGGAGTGGAAGTAATTCGGGAAAAATAATTCAATAATTATTTTAATCGCAATATCTGACATACAATGGAAATGTATTTCATTACCCTAAACAAAAAATAAGATGATTCTATCAGGGTGTGTGAGGAAAACATAACAAGACATTCAGGATATGCCTCCAACTTTTTCATTACCCCTAAACTCATGGATGGCCACTTCTTTGGTGGGCTAAAACCTTGTCTATGAAAATCCTTGTGGTTTCATTAATTTGATAGCTATGAGGAAATTATCCAATATGCATAAAAGTAAAAATGGAGATTGATGAATCCCAAGGGTATCATTGGGATATGGAGAACAATGTGGATTTTAATTCTTGTGGTTTAATGGATAAATCTAATGGTGCTATGAAATTTCAGCACCACTAGTCAAATGTGCAGAAATAAGAAACCCAAATATTGCCAAGTGGGACAAAGAAATGATTTAGGTGTGGGAATGAAGGCCACATAGATAATGTTTACCATTAACAGAAATCCTCTATTGCTACAGTAAAAAACCAATGATCTAATCAACCATTATCGCATAGTTCATTACTAGAATTTCAAGGAACTAGAGCACTCTGCAAACCAATGCACTAATCCAACGGTTTGGGGAGACAACAGATAACCTTTAAGCCAACAAGGGTGATCTTTTTCCATCGCAACTCCAGAGGTGAATCTTGACAACGAATTTGTGATAAGAACTCTAGTTATTCATTCCAATATTGTGAAAATACTTTTTGATTATAGTTCTATGAATTATTTTATATCATGAATGTTTAGTATAACTATTCAAACACCACCAAAAATAATGTAAGTAGAGTTATTAAAGAAAATGGAAAATGGCATAATTATTGCATACTTGGTATATAACTCTTTCCCTATAACATTTTCTGGGCTGAACATTCTAGCAAGACTTCTAAAACTCTCTTAGGTAGAATTTGATGCATTTATGGGAATGGGTCATCTTTCCCTATATAGAGCCTAAATAAATTTCCACAAGAAGGAAATCACACTTTGAATTGTGAATGTACCCTTGATTTTGTATAAGTGCTAGGAGGAGGATAGATATTATTTTTCATCAACATCTAAAGCATGGATACAATTCCCCTATAAGAAAGTGTATCTATCTCAAATGATATATTCTAAGGAAATAACCATCCTTGAGAACATGTCCATTGTGGGGGGATATGCTAATGAGTTTCTTGATGAAAATGATTGGTCTTCCTCCAAGCTGATAGGTTGAATTTTCAATCTATCTTATACCTAGGGAATTTCCAATATCACAAAATATTTATAGAATGGAAATTGTGGAACTTGAGGAGCTAAAGAAACAACTACAGTAGAATCTAGATTAAGGGGGAAAGGTTAATTAACCTTTATTTGATTATTGTGAGCTCAATAAGAACATGATAAATAACAAGTATATTTTCTCAATTATTGATGTATTTTTCAATTAGTTATGTTGAGTAAAATACTTCTCCAAGGTGGATATATGGTCATTATATTACCAAGTTTGGGTGAAGAAGGTAGATATCCACAAGACTACTTTTTGTACATAGTACATGCACTATGAGTTCATAATTATTCTTTTAGGGATCACTAATGCTCTATCAATCTTCATGTACTGGATAAATATAGTTATTATAGGTTATGTCAAAATATTTATGGCAGAATTTATAGATGATTTTATAATATACTGCAAAACCAAGGATGGGAATGAGGAGAATCTGAGTATTATGCTAAAGACCTTATAAAAGGATAATATCTATGCCAAATACAAAAATTTTGAATTCTTGTTGAATGAAGTCTCGTTATTAGGGAATATCATCACAAGAAATGGGATATCTATGGACCCTTAAAAAATGAAGTAATTAAAGGATGGATGATGCCAACATCTATGATAGATATCCATAGTTCCCTTAGGTTTGTTGGGTAAGATCATCGAATTTTGAGAAGTTTCTCATGGTTGTCAAACCCTGGTACCATGATAACTTCGAAGGGATTCAAGTTTTTTTATAATAATGAGTGTGAGGAGAGATTCAAAAGGCTAAAAAGGATTATTATCACTACCATTGCACTCACTCAATCCTCAAGTGGAGAAATTTTCATGGTATTCAGCAATGCATAAAATAATGGATTAGGATGTGTGTTAATATAGAATGATATTCATAGATTATTATTCAAGGTAGTTGAAAGTCCACAAATAGAACTACCCAACGCATGATCTAGAATAAGATATAGTGATATTTTCTTCAAAAATATGCTAGTATTATCTCTTTGGTTAGAAGTGTGAATGATATACAAATTATAAAATATCAAATATATATTCACTCTTAAAGTGATGAATATGAACCAATGAAGATGGTTAGAGATGATCAAGGACTATTACTGATCAATTCACTACCATCATGGGGAAACAAATGATGTGGTAGATGCTCTAAGTATAAAGGATCCAATAATTTTAAAATTAATGAGAATTGATAGGGATATTATTTTCTTAGATTTTTAAAGGATGGACATGGGAATCATTAAGGAAGGAACACTGCCAATCCTTTCTGAAATCATTTCTCAACCATCCCTCATGAAAAAAATATAGGATTATAAAAGAAATGATGTACCAATTTAGAATAAGGTGAAATCCATGAGAAAGTATAAATCTACAGAGTTTAAAATTGATGAATAATGAATTGTGAGATTTGAATCAAGACTATGTGTTCCATCAAATCCCGAGTTAAAGAAGGAACTATTGGATGATTCAAAATGTTCAACTTTCTCCATTTACCCAATAAGAAAAAAGATATATCAATATATCCATGAGTAATATTGGTGGGATAATATGAAGACGGAGACCACTAAATAAACATCAATGTTTCTAGAATACCAGAAAGTGAAGATTAAAGGTAGAAATTTAAAGGTATAATGCAATTATTACCCATACAAAAATGGAGATGGGTGAACATCACCATGGACATTGTCACCAGACATCCAAAGACATCCATCAAAAACAATTCTATATAGGTTTTTTTTATTTTATTACAAATACATATCACTTTATCTCAATTTGGGAAAAGTTCCCACTCAATCAACTTGTACGGATATAAATCAGAGAATTTGTAAGGTTGTACGGAGTACCACTATCGATTGTATCGAATTGAGATCCGAGATTCACCTACAAGTTATAGAAAATTTTAAACATGATCTAAACATGAAGTTGAAATTTAGTATATCCTATAATTCTCAAACGGATAGTCTTTCTGAGTAGGCTATTTAGACACTGGAAGACATGTTGATAACATATTCTTTGGACTTTGAAGGATTATGGGACCAACATTATCCTCTATTCGAGTTCTCATACAACAAAAGTTTCCACTTGATAATTAAATTAAATCCATATAGATCCCATTATGTGAATATGTGAAGAACAACAACATTTTTGGATGATGTTAGGGAATGAAAACATCTAGGTACTGAAATGGTAGAGGAAATGGTGGATAGTTTAAGACCATTCAACATCACATCAAGGATTCTCATAGTCAACAAAAGGGATATGATAACAATCATTAATGAAAAATAGAGTTTTATATTGTGGACATGCTATTACCCCACATATCTACATGGAGGAAAGTGATGATATTTTAGAATAAGGGAAATCTTAGTCCAATATACTTAGGACCCTTTGACATCCTTGATCACATCAGAGCGATGACCTATCGACTTTCACTCCCACATAAGCTATATCAATTACATGATATATTACATGCATAAATCATTATAATCTACATACCATACCCCTAACATGTACTCAATCGAGATGTGGATCTAATGGATAATGATCTCTTGTGTGAGGAGAATCCAGTGAAAATCTAAGATCGTAGAGAAAAAAATCTATTAAATAAGACAATGCAACCTATTATACTGCTGTGGTGAAAAAAAAAAGTTTGAAGTAGAGACATAGGAACTAGATGAATTGATGAAATAGAGTACCCTCTTCTATTTTAGTATGGGGTAAGAAAACTTGGATGGTGAAATTTCCTAAGGGGTGAATATTGTAATGACCTGAACACTTATAAATAAAATTCCCCTTTGGTTGGATTAAATCTCTTATTATATAATATTTTTATAGAAAACACTTGAAATTATTTTGTTTTATTATATCCAATTGGATTTAATTAAATATTAAGAATAATTACCATTGATAATATATTTCTTGATTAGTGATCAGATTATTAGTATCAATATAGGATTTTAACAAATCCAATTGACATTACCAAAGGAATTTATTGTCTCAATTAGTAGGATCGTACCCTAAGAATCCCATTTATCAAAGATTATGAGGGATATAGAATCATTGGTATTTTCCATTGAAAAAGAAATATCTGATATCTAACAACTTAAGCATGAGTGAAACATTTTATGGGACAATTTCATACTCATCAAGATCATGGTCTAAACAATGTTCACGAAACCACCCCATGAAAGTCTCACAATTTCACACCTTACTCATTGGGTCATTGATGGTGTATTAAAGAGATATCCGTCAAGAACATATCCCTATTAATATGTACATTATTTTTATATAATAATTAATATATTTCATCATATTATTATTACATTGTAAATATTTTTTATTTTTTTATAAAAAAGCACAAATATTATTTTTGGTTAATATTCAAATTCCAATAATGAATTTGTGAATTAAGGGATTTTTGAAATAAATAATATTTTAATATTACTATTAAACAATTTTTTTCAAATATAATTTACCATATAACTTTTATTAAGTAGAATAATGTTTTTATAAGGGTTCAAAAACTGTTCTTTTGAAAAAAACCCAAATTCTTAATAAATGTAAAAAAATTAAAAAGGAAAATTCAAGTATTTTGAAAATTATTTAGATAAAATGAATATTATTTATGGAATCACAACTTAAAAGTCATCCAACAGTTATTTTTTCATAATTTGTTTAAGACAGTCGAATTCTTGGTTAAAAATTAAATATTGTATAAATATACCTTGTATTTCATGACATCATAATGACTCCAAAGTGATGTAATAATTACCATAAATGGTATAAATGAACAAATAAATGTTTTACATTTAAAATAATTTTATTTTATATTTATTTCAATTATTTTTTAAAACCATTATGATTTATCCAAAACCTATAATATATTTTAACATTTTAAAATCATTTCATTAAGAGTGTGACTCGTCTCTACATAATAAAGGGAATTATATTATTAAGTTAGTCCCTTGGAATTATAAAATAATAAAAACCACTCTCATTTGGCCTAAACCATGGGAAAAACCATGTGATGGTTTGTGGTTTTAGATATTTTATTATATAGAGTGCAAAACCTAAATAACAAAGAAATCTCCATCATTTCCTATATAAACCCTCCTAAGATCCCATTTATCTTAACTCAAACTCCTTATAGAATGTAAGCAATCAGACCTCTACTCTATAGAGTCATACCACAATGCCTTAGGGTCTCAATAATCCCCTCCCCTGTATTTGGAGTCACACACTCAAGTAATGGATCCTCACCTTCCTCCGATCCTTTCAATTCAAGAACCTTCTTTGGAGTTTGTCTTTTTAATTGCAATTGTTTATAATGTAATTTATTGAAAAACAATGTATTAAATTACAATTTAATTTTTTTAAATTATTTATTATTTATCCTATTTGATTATTACCTTTATCTAAGTTGTTAAAATGATGAAATTTTGAAAGTGATTTCTCTCACCTATTTTTTCAAACACCCATTTTTATTTTATGCTTTATAATTTTAGTTTGATCATGTTGGGATATATGATTACATATCCCCATTACCATACATTTTATTAATAAATGATGATATCCCCCATTTAATTCTCATTAATCCTCAAATTAGTTTTTTTTATAACCACTACCATGCCGAAATATAATTTGGATTCTTTTCTTTTTTAAAGTTTCTTCATTAACATATTCCATGTATTTAAAATTTATAATTCTGGGAAATATTTTTATATGTAAATATTACTAAGAATTTTATTTGTGTGTTATTAGAGACCCATTTATCTCTCATAAACCCATTTTATTAATGATTATGTGACATCGTTATGTTGCTGAAAATTTACGACAATATTTCATGCACAAGTAATTGTGTAGTGAATACCATACCCATTTCCTATCAAGGCTGTTCACATTTATGAAAATATAATTTTTGATTTGGGAAATAAATATATGTATTCAACCATCCTTTATCATTAAATAAGTTATGGTGATGAATGAATCGATGTTCAATGATCTATATAGAAAAATTAAGCATGAGAATGAAATGAATGTGACGAGTGTGCCTATAATTATATAGCGCTCCAATGCATTGGTGGTGTTTAATATCATCATATGTTCTGATGGGGTAGGGAGTGAACCTTATTACTTTATGGGACTCTTACAACCATGAATTCTTGGATTTTTATCCTTGACCTATGTTTATGAATCATTGTTTTATGTTGTTTCCGCATTTTCCATGTTTTGATTATCATGCTATATCATGTCTCATTGTTCATGTTTATGATTACTACTATTATTATTCCAATTTGATAATACTATTTTATGAAATGTATTATCTTGATCATGTAATTTCTTTTTTATTTCATTACACATATTTATATCTCACCCCTTTCTTATGCTTGACCCAAAGTTATGCTATACAGTTTTAAAAGCCCTAAAAATTTTAGAAGCATATTAAGGAAGTTTTCAATAATGTTGTTGTATCCCATGATAAATATGTTTTTATATTTACCTAATTCCCAATGACACTTGACTTCCCAATCTTTTGGGTAATATTTAGTGAAATTTTATGTAATAAATAAAAAATTAATATATACTAATGATTAGGGTTGTTATACAATTATTATTCTCATTGGGACCCTACATATTTTTGGAAAGATCTTTATTTTCCTCGACAAATTTTTCACGACGTCCATTATGACTTGACTCATTAAAGGGGTTGGATTCACCATAAAACTCCAGTTTCTCTGGATTTCATGTGATAAAAGATTTGGTAGTGTCTCCCTATACTTTTCACCATCCATTAGTCTTCTTATGTTAACCAAAATTTATATACAGATTTTTTCTCAGATTAAAATAATTGAAATTTTTTTTATTCTTAAAATTCACTTCTATAATTTTGTATGAGTGGTTTTTCAATTTGAGATCAAAGAAACCACACAATAAAGAAAAACCTAATATCTGTTATTTTCTCATGATACAAGTGTTTCCTTATAATTTCAAGTCTTTCTTTCCTTCTCTATTATTATCCTTAGGAATATAATTCTTCTCTTTTAATTAGTTTGTAAACAAACTCATCTAAACATGGGTGAGTCTCACACTAGAATCTTTCCATTATTATTATGGTAGGATATGTTTCCCAATATTCTTACTATGAACATAATAGTAATCAACTAGTATTCTCATATATGATTTCTCCTTTTTCTCAGTCCATTCACCCATGGGTTTCTTATTTTTTTTGGATTTCGAATTTGGAATCACACTCATCTTCCTCAGAGAATTTCCCTCAATTTGGAGCTATCAAAGGTTTTGGTCAGAGTGGATACTCAAAATGGGGTGAATTGAGTTCCAATTACAATTTATGTTAAAATAATTTCTATTTAATATCCCCCAATTTATAAAACAAGTTAAACTGTAGTGAATTTATACAGAATGTAAATTTTCACTTAGCTTCTGAAAGATTGATTAGGTCTCAGTTAATTTAATCACAAGATTAAACTATCTTTTGAAACTAACCTACTGAATTACAATAAGTGTAAACACTTTCTAATATAACTATCAATGTAGCTTTAAAATAGTTTTTCATTTCAAAGTAATAGTAGCAGAATAAATATTATATATGCAGTAAACTTTGAACTTAAACTAAATGTGAACAGTAGATATAATAAGATGTTCAGTCTCAAGACGAGACTTAGTCCTCTCAAATTTATATAAAATTTGATCCACACCCTGGATTGGGGTTAACAATAGCTTATAAAACTGTCTAGGCCATGCAGGGACCTCTACCACTGTTTTTCGTGGGAAACAAAACAAAGACCAGGCCACACGAGGACCTCTTCCACAGTTGAGGTGGGTAAACAAGAGTTAAGAGATTTGGAGTGAGGATTTTGATATCCTCTAGTTCAGTGCAGGAGACAGTGTGTGTAAGAAATACAGAGTACACCACACTGCTCTAAATTTAATAAATAAATCACTTAGAGATATCAGATAAGAGTTTAGAAAGCTCTAGTGATTATCAATGCAGCTCTGGACTCATTGGATTCAGCAGGAATTCTTCTGAGTCCTCTGGTTTTTCTGTTAAAAAACAGAGTATCGTAGTCAGCTTGTCTTCTATAGGAATGAAAATGATCTCTTGATTCGTCTTGTGTTCTTTAGTGGTGTTGGATTGCATTCATGAGAATTATTTGAAAGTCTGGAAATCTCTTTCTTGCTCAGGATTGTTCTTCTTGTTCAGCACAGTGCTCTCAAGTGTATGTAAGTTCTTCTCGTTGTATATTCACACTTGCACGCCGCTTCACTGCTTTCACGTGTACTGTATCTCAATCTTCCTTATATTTCACAATTTCTGGCAGTAGGAATGATTCCCTTTTCATAGGTACGAGATACAGTTTCCTAAAATGCCAAAAACTATCATTAAATAACATTAATTGTATTAAAAACATCAAATATGACCATTAGCATTATTTAAATAATATTGAAAAAAAGCTAAGAAACGGTGTCACAGTGATTATGTAAAAGGTGTCTACTTCACGGTATGAGCTTCATAGTATGAGATTCACGGTATGACCATTTCACGATGTCTGGATCACATTTTGTCCTTCACGGTGTCTGGGTCACAGTTTGTCCTTCACGGTGTCTGGGTCACGGTGAGTACTTCACGGTGTCTGGGTCACGGTGAGTCCTTCAAGGTGAGTCCATCACGGTGAGTCCATACTTAGACAAATATCTGTATTTGGACTTAGACAGTAATATGTAGAATATGGATTAATTTTAACCATTAGAGAGTAAGAGAACTTGAATCATAAACATAAAGGGTTGATAATATATGTGAGATTTGTGATCATGCATGAGACTTGTAAATAATAAAGAGAGTAATTAACATCCATAATATTTGTTATCATAAAAACATGATGAGTATTTATTATAGAGATTTCTGATAATTAAAACATCATAAGTAGTTATTATAGAGATTTGTGATCATTAACACATGATTAACACATGAGGATTCCAACAAAAGGTTGCCCAATAATTTCACTTTTAGGTTTTTTTTCATCCTCATTCTAGTGATCCTCTTGTTCTTATCATCCAAATAAAAACTATATATTCTTATTTTGAAATTCATCAAAAAACCCTTTCATTAAAAAAACATAACAATTTCATGAATCTACATCTATTAAGCTTTTAGATCTTTTTTTGTATTCATGGAATTTTAGTTCACAAATATTTCAAAAACATTTTGATATTTGATTAAAATTATCTTTTTATCCTTGAGCTCATCCCATAATCATTTAATGATTGTTCTATGATTAATTAATTTGGATTAAGAGGAATCAAAATAATATTTAATTTGTGTGGTGTATAAACTCATTAAAATAAATATATTTTTGAGGAAAATAAATCCTCTACTTAATAATTGAGATGTTATAGTGAAACTTCTTATTTTCTTTCTCAAAATCCATATATTTTTTAAATTTAACAACATGAAAAACTCTAAAAAGTACCCAAAATTTTTATAAGAAAATTTTACTCACTTTTACTTTGATTATTCAAATCCTATCTTCTGGAATAGTAACATTTTTTAAAACATATAGTGGGAAAATCATTAGAATTTCACTTCATGATATAGGGAAGAAATAAAAAAACATCTTCAAAAATATATGAATAACTCTTTTTGATCTAGACATTTTCAATAAAAAATATATCAAAAGAAATTAACTAGAGGAAAACATGTTGTAAAATTATCCTTGGTCCCTAAATTCCTTATGTGAAAGCATATAATAATTAAAATATATAATGGATTGATACATAGCCAATGAATAAAATTACTATTCCAAATCAAGAATCTTCTCAGTCCTCATGTATAAATGGTGTAATCAACTATTGATAAAAAATATAATATGATATAATAATATAATTCATGTATGGAGTTTATCTTTATGACATACATATTCATATCAACTAATACTAATCAAAATTTTCTCTAATAAAATTAGAGGTGGTTTAATTTATAATTTTTATTGAAAAATAAAACCATCATTAAATTATTTAACAGTGATTTTTATTTTTTATTTTTTAATAAAATAATATTATAATTCAAACTATAAATAAATTATAATAAAGACACTTCCATAATCCACTACTAAATAGAACTTTCTCACTACAAATATATTACCCATAAATATATATATTTACATGGGAATTAAGAAAATTGCTTCTAAATTGTTTGAATAGCCACAAAAAAACTAAATAAATACAACTATATATTTGATTTCTTATAGAGTGACTTCTTGAATGAGTAGTGTGTTGAAAATTATGTATATCATTTTGAATTGATAGTTCAATAAAATTTTATTCTTTTGTATTTAATTGAAAATGATGATCAACCTCATTATATTGTGAATTATTTATCATGATTGTTAATAATTTTTTCTAGAACACGTGAAGAGGAGAAAATGATGCTTCTTTTTTTTTTAGGTTTTATGTAATTCAAGTATTCAGATTCAGAATTCATTTACTCTCAAATCCATGTAAAATGAATTAAATATTCATGAAGTTTAATTTTATATATCTTTTTGATTCATGATCTAAGAGTGTTTTAACATCGACAAACCAATTTGTTTTTCTGTTATACTTATTTTAATAAGGCATGATATGTTCATTATAAAAATATTGATTATAAATATGTATATACCTTTATACAATGAGCTATGACATAGCAATTTATATTATAGATAGATTTTAAATTTGTTATAATTCATGAAAAAATCATTATAGGATCCGAACATTGTAAAAGTATAATTTCAATGAAAAAAATTATACATATATTTTTTTATTAAGAATAGTTTCTTTGTGATAATTAGATCATTATTTTTATTTGTAAAAAACTATTTTTACTAAAGATTAATGTCAATCAATATTAAATATCCCAGGATTTGAAATATCCAATATTACAAAAAAAATATTTTAAGGATTTACTTGGATGAATATATTTCAAATATATAGACTAAAATTAAATTTAAATGTATATATGAGTAGTTATTATAGATATTTGTGATCATTAAAACATGATGAGTAGTTATTATAGAGATTTTTGATCATTAAAACATGATTAACAAATAAGGAGTCCAATAATCTTCCCCTTTTTATGATCACAAATCAGATATAGGAAGAATATAAATGACATGTAATATTAAAGATAATAGGATAGCAAAAAAACATTATAGAACTGGCACTTGTAGTTTTTCTCCCCCATTTATACTTGTAGAGATTTCTCCCCCTTTTGGGATTATCAAAAAGTAGAGAAAATGAAATGAAACTCGGCATTTTTCATTAATTAAAGGGTTCAAAATAGAAAATACAGGAGAAGTAAAAACAGTAAACAAGAAAAGAAATCCCATCAAAAAGAAAACATTCGCTAGACACTTCAGGGATCCATCTTTTTCTTTGCCTTTATCAGCAGCAGGAGCTGGTGCTGAAGTAGAAGAAGGCATAGATGCAGTAGAAAAAGAGGGTAAGGGTAGACATTCAAAAATATATGGATCCAAAGTGAGAATAGTAAAAGATCTAGAATTAGGTTGGTCAAGAATGACTGGCCATAGCTAAGAAAGAGCTTGGCTAACTAACATGGCCGTTGAGGCTAAGGTAGGTAGACCAGGTATAAGGGGTGCAGAAGCTGGAGAAACTATAGAAGTACTCGGCACATTAAGATACGGCTTCAAAAGATTTATGGATTCAGTAATGATGTCACCACCATATTTTATAGCCTTTTCAAAATCATCCTTATTCTCCATAAACTTGTCTAATAATCTGGTGAACTCTGTACGTTTCTGAACATGGGCTTTAAAATCCTGAGTCACCGGAGGGATTCTCAAATTTTCAACAAGATATCTAACGTGATCTTTCATATCACGTTTAGAGAAAATCCAAGAGAGATAAAGATCTATTTTCTTGGTGATCTCTTATTGAGCATCATTGGATATCTAAGAATGAATCCTAACCATGTCCAATTCTCTATCACTGTTCTTAACCACTTCTGACAAAGAAGATAGATCCAAGTCCCTGAAGGCACTCTGAAGTTCTTCCTTGATTATGGATCTCAGCATAGAATCATCCAAAGAAGATGTAGAGATCTGACCAGAAGCAGGTGAAGCCTTGACAGCTTCAGTTAGAACTTTGAGTTGTTTCAACACTTTTTGCAGGCATCCAGTGTATTCATCTGTAAGCTAATTCAAATTTTCCACAAGATCTATTATGCATTCCAGCATCTTGGTGTGTCTTTTTACAATCTTTTCGTCAAAATAAATCAGGTATAGATGAACTTGAGACACAATCTCCCTAGAAAGGAAGGAATCAGATGTCTCAGGAGAAGCAGCTACTGGTGCAGGAGCAGAAATAGGAGCAGGATCTGATCTCAAAGATAACTCATTCTGCAAATTTACTATCATATTTTTCAGGTTTGAAACATCAGCACTCAGAAGCTTATTCTCTACTCTGACTTCATGAATTTCTTGGATCATCCTTGGTTGAATATTCAAGATAATATTTTCCAAGAGAATTGATGCATCTTCTTGACTTAACTGAGTCACTGGACGAGGTTGAGTGGAGACAATTTTCTCAACTCCAGCTAACAAAGTTTCTCCTAAAACATTCAGATCATATTCGGTCACAAAGGAGTGATGCTCAGGTAAGGGTGTAGGTAAAGGTTGTGGTTCAGTTTCTGGTTGTGGTTCAGAGTCATATTCAGACTCAGATTCTGATTCGGATGGAGGTTGGGGCTCTAGTTCTGGTTCTGGATGAGCTACATACTTTAGTTGAAACAGAGAAGAAAGATCCATTCCAGTTGTAGATACTTACTCTGACTCATTCACATCATAAAAGCTTGGGAAAACAAATTGGGTGTGCACAGAGTATGAGACAGAAGGTTGAGAAGCTTCAGCAGATCCAGCTGTTATAATCTCAAGGTTCTGAGGTTCCTCCCCCTAAAATTGTGCTTCCCTTTCAAATTCTTGTGGCTCAGGAACATGGACAAGATCCACAGGATCACCCCTAATCTCTTCAGCAAACACTTTCCTTGCCAGCTGAAAAGAAATTTCTATCCTCTATTTAGCAGAGGGAATAATCTTAGGAACCGATTGTTCCACTGGTTGAGCTTCCATACTTGCTTCTTTCTCAATAGAAAGATCCTCTTCAACAGAATTTGCCTCTATGGTTTCTTGCTGTTTTGAATCAGGAAAAACCAACTTTCTTGCAGCATTAGGATGAGCTTCTGGATTTACATCCTCACTAGAAGCAGGAGCTTCCTCTTCTCTCAAACTAACACCAACTTCATCTCCTTGAGGTATTTTAGCAGGGACAACAGTATTTTCTTTTTCAACAGGAGCTGTTTCCATTGGTGGTATTTCAACCTATTCTCTAAGAGATACTTCAGATGTTACTTCCTATTCTTCTTCTTCTTCTGAAAACTCAGCCACTTCATCTGGTTCCAAACCAATATCAGATATATTCTTAGTTCTTCTTGGGTATTCAACAAGATTAAACCTTTTATACACTTGATCATTATCCTCAACCCACTTCTTCTTCCAGGGGTTCTAGCTTATCTTCATCCTTCTGATGATAGACATGGATAGGCAGAAATCATGGTCCTCTAACTTTTCTTCATTCCGTCCAACCATCCCTTTGGCCACTAACATAGCTGAAATCATCCTTGAGTAAAACAAGGAGGTGGATTTGGAAGTGACATTGATAAGCTCACAGCTATGGATGATAACATACTTGCATAGGTTTATCTTATGGCCATTCTTCAACAGATGAATCCAAAACACATCTTGATACTTCATCACAACAAAATCTCCTTTTCTTGGGCTAATCAAATTTTGAACAAACTTGAACAGAATTCTTGTCTCCCCATCTAATTCAGCAGCTATGGCCCTTCGCTTGGTGCCATTTCCAGTCAGGTTTTCCAAAGCAGTCTCTAGATCAAAGATGTCGGTTGATGGAGGAGGGTCTCTCTGGTAATCCTCAAAAACTATTTCATGGGGAATCCCTAGGCATACATGCCACATCCTCGAAGAGAAAGAGAACTTTTGACCATTTATCCAGCTTGTCACCATAAATATTTCTCCAAACTCAAAATAAAACTTTACATACTCATAGAATTGAGATACCAATCTTGGCTAAATCGGTCTATTCTGTCCAGCGAACCATACAAGCCATCCTTGTTCTCTTAAAACATTCAAAACTAAAGATATTCTAGATAGAAACCACTCTGCACAAACCTCTTTTTCAGGTACAACTGTACGGCTTACCAGGTTTGGGTTTAGAGGTCCTTCGAGAGCTATCCTCGGTATCCTCTTCTCTTTCTTAGTGCAGCGCTTCTCAGACGAGGGTGAAGATGGACACTTTATCCTTGGAATCCACTGAAGGTTCGAGCGATAGGGAAGAGAAGGTTAAAGGGAGAGTTCGGGTAAGGAATCAAATGAAACCCTTATGTTTTATCATTTGGGAATGTCAAACGTCAGAAAAACAAAATCATGGGAAATCAAATAGCGGTAAAGTAAAAAAAATACGCAATACATGTTAAAATAAGAATATAAATAATCTTCCCTGTAGAGACCTGAAGCTTAATGTACATGGACATTACATTACTTTTGAGGAATACTTAGTACATTACAAAAATACACACACAAGGACCGTAATAGTTTAGTGTCTTTGGAAACTCGGAATATAATCTTCTAATCGTGGTGGAAGATCTTCAACATCTCCCATAAAGATATTCCCTTTTTTTTCTTACCTAAAACCTTTATTTATATCCCGGGGAAAAGAATTCATAAAAGGGTGAGCTCAAATGCTTAGTAAGGGTAAAAAAATTATCAATCACATCATATTCATAAGAACATATCTTTTGGAAATCTTAACCTGCAAAAGAGATCATAATTTCATAACATGGGATAAATCATAGTAGTGAAATGTAATCCCAATAATCATAACATAAAACATGGAACTTTGTGGAATACACACATAATCATATATAATCATTTCTTATTAGTCAAGACTCATTGCCAAGACTATCTTAGTGTACAAAGTCCCTTTTTGAACCGAGTCACCCTCGTTTCAGTCCTGTTTCACTGAACCGGTATAACCTACCATTCCAGCCATGTCTATCTCATGAGATATAAAATCTTTACCCAATTCATTGGAGGGAGATATAGGTCCCACCCATCTCATAATAATACCATTCTTATGTGTACCACAAAATCAGAAAACCATACATCAGAGCATAACCCATGTAATAAAAATGGGAATCTTAAACATCGTGACATCATAAAACAATTCATATAAGATAAAGGATTTCATAAAAATATAATTCCATCAAAACATAATCAAATCAATGTAATAATAGGGATAAAAACATAACCCTTTATTATCTTATATGGAAAATAATTTTGATAAAACACTTGAACTCCATTCTTGAGGAAAATATCCTTTCTGCTTCAAAAACACTTTTCCTTTATTAACATGTCGTACAATTATAAACTAAAAGAAGTTGATTAAAAATAAACATTAAAACTTGTAAAGGAATCTTCTTGGAAATAATTTTTTAAAAATCCATTCACCATATAAGTTAAAAAAAACATTCTTCGTACTTTTGTCGGAAAATTCAAAAAGTACCTCGTACGAAAAATGACAAAAGATTCCTTTCATATCTTTTACTAAAAACTCACCGGAGGGTAAAAGATGATATAAACTATTGTATAATGATGTAAATATTACATATTGAGGAAACATGGATGTGGATGATAAAATACACCCCAGTAAATACTAAAGTATAAACAATCTCGGATAAAAATGAGATTGTGATATTTCCCTTACCTTAGGTCTGATTTGCTTTGTAAGTGTCTGAACCTCCTATATAATTGTTTAAATAATGTCATTTACTTATTCCAGAATCATACTCATTGTTATTATATCATATATGGTTCACTTATGACTTAATATTACCCTTTCTTTTGTAAATTCTATGTTAAAGAGCATTTTGGGTAAAATTGTTTCATTTGTCGTCTGTGTTTTGACTTGTAATTATTCATATGATTTCTTAGATTATAATTACTTAATTCCAGAATATAAAACATGATTTATATATAATAAATATTCAGAATATACATATATATAATAAATTAGTAAATGGAAATAAATACACCGTTCATGGAGACGGTAGGCCGTACGTACGCATGAACGCTGTTTTCGTTTCCTTATTGAGTAGAATGGAATTAAGTAGATGACATACATATATACATAAATCCCGTAGCTTTATAATGTCATATATTTCATTATTATTTCTTATATATAATTTATAATAATTCTTAAATGGTTAACATGGAGAATGAATCTCATCGCGTCGTGGAGACGGTAGTCCGTACGTACGCACGAGCGATGATATCATTTCAATAATTATTGAATTGAATTGGAGTGGATGATACAATATATCAGAATCAATATGATGTTCTAATAACTATTTATAGTTATTCTTTACACCATTATACCCATCCATGTAAGGTGGTGGTGGAAAATAGATTACACCACGGCGTGGAGACGGTATTCCGTACGTACGCACGTGCGGTGATTTCATTTTCCGTAGGATGGATAGATGGTGAAATAGGGTTGTTTCATAATTATAATAACATATCAGTATTTGAGTGATACTGATGTTATTACTTCATAATGAAACAACCTAAGAAGAATAAATGGAAGAAGAAATAAAGATGAAAGAATCGGTAATGGACATTATCTCTTCTTTGAAGTGCTTCTTTGAGACCTCCTTTTAGGGCACTAAAATGGGTCTTTGAAGAAGACCAGAACCTCTAGGATGTTTCTAGGGAAGTGGAGAAGAGAATTTGGCAGGGTTTGGCCGAGCTTGAAGGCTCAAAGTTGTGTGAGGAAGAGAGGCAGGAGGTGCCCTTTTTATAAGGGAGGAGAGGGGCTCCTTTGGAAAAACTAAAAATATTATTTTATTATAAAGTCAAGTTCGGTTTTAAATAGATCTAAATTGATTTATTTCGAGGCTAAGGGAGGAATGGGTATAAATCCTCTCATCAAATAGAATTTAGAGAAGTTTAGGTTCCTATTTTAACCTTATCATTTAGATTTAACATTAAGTTAAATAATTTTACTTTTACCGTGTCTTCTTGTGTTCTTACACTATAAGGTTAATAGGCTTACTATAAGAAGCCAAATGAACCCCAAGTTGTTTATTATTAATATATATAACCTTATCTACGTCATTTGGCCAAACCTTAGATTTTTAGGAATAAAATGACAATTAATAATATAATATTTGTTTTAAAAACTATTTTATGTCAATTCTGACACTATTTAGTAATTGATTTTTGTGAAAATCATAACAGAATGATAAGTTCTAAAAAAGTTAATTAAATCAATAATAACATGTCATATTAACCTAGACAATTAGTGGAATTCATCAAAAGTCTCAAATTATATTTATTTGGGTATTTATAACATCAATTATGTCAATATTTCATTAATAAGATAATTATTGCATCATCGTTGTGTCATAAATAAATTAAATTATTTAATGTCTAAAAATTACAAATAAAATACCATTATGTAGGAAATCTTTTTAGCTTCATAATTAATATTTATAGTCGAATTTATCTTATGTATAACCCCATATTAAAAATGTTTTAGTAAATAAACATTGATTTTAACTCTTTTAACCCTTCTTTAAATAAATTAATAATAAATGTCCTAATCTAATCCAAGTGGGCCTAAATGGTCATATTTTATTCCTAAGTTTGTTTTTGGTCGAATTACACTTTTTCAATAGAATTAGTACATGTGTTAGGGTAATAATAATATCATTTCTACCCTTAATTACCCTATTTACTTTTAACCGTGGTAAAAAAAAGTAAAAAGTTACTATTCACCAAAAAATTATTTTCATCTCATTGAACCACATTTTACTTACTGACATCAACCGTGTCTCTCGGATTTTTGAAATTCCACTCACAGAAGCGGTAAAATTAAGTTTTATGAACAATTCAGTTTTTTTAACTACCACTTAGTGGTTTCACTATTCATCAAAAATTGAAAGTTTTCAGAAAAATACCAAAAATTAGGCCTAAGCTATATTTGATATTATGAACTCAAAAACGATGTCTATTTTACCAAATTCAAAACATATCAGTTGCATTAACAAATTTAAAAATTAATTCCCGTCGTCAAAACAAATAGCATGTTTTTAAGAGATAATAACTACCAAAAGATTAAAACTTGTTTATAACTGGTTTAAATGTGAAATTACATCCAATGACCATCATTGTATTAAATTGTAAAAATATATTCTAAATATACTTTAAAACCACTAAAATTAATAATTTATCACTATTAATTATTTCGATTGAAAAAGTTGTTTTTAATTAAAATTTAGTAATTTCCACTATTCATCAAAATATGAAAGTCATCCAAAAATTACCAAAATTTCACCCTAAGCTAATTTCGATATTCTGAATCCAAAAATAAAGTCCATTTTGAAAAATAAAATTTACAAAATTTCAAAAAGTGGTTATTACTATTCATAACGGCTAGTTTTAATAATATTTTAATAGCATATCGTTGTTTCGTGAAACTCGGTATTGCGTACTACACACGCTATCAAGGAAGGTCGCGATTGCGTGTAATGAAAGGCAAGTCAAGGATGCGTGTTGTGCAAGCTCCTTTTGGTGTAGCGTACAACACAAGACATTAATGAAATTAAAAGGAATATTTTTCATAAAATCTCGGGGTGTTACATTCTACCCCCCTTAAAATGAATTTTGCCCTCGAAATTCGTCGGGGTTATAAATGGTTTACTATTCGAAAGTTTCTTTAATCGAAACCCACATCGTAAAAAGGAATACCAAAACCAATCTTTAAAAACAAAAGTATGAAATGTAACGGTTACCCAAATAAACTAATCACTGGGTTTCCACATAGGTGAAAATATGGATATGGAAGAGAAATCTAACCATCATGTTCTGATGGAGAGTGGTAGAGAACATGGCTATGGAAAATCTAGCAATCACAAAGCCATAAATTTGTGACGATCTAAGGTACCATCTGATTCATCAGATATAGGATCACTAAGACTACATTTTTGGTTTTCAAGATCATTTCCCTAAAGTTGATGAAATTGGAGTTAGAAGAAATACTTTCGTGATTTTGGTATAGTCTCACTGTTTGTCATTCTTTGGACAATTTCCACTTCATCTCTTAATGAAATGATGTTGAATTTGTCATTCATGATGTGTTAGCAGATCATGTGATAGAATGATGGGTCCTTCCATCTCTTTCAAACAAAAGGTTAGCAAAAGTTATAAGTCCATATTATGGTTAATCGTATATGGTTCCAAAAATGAACCTATACTACATATATCATACCGCTTAATAAAATAAAACTAGTTTCTACTAACCAGGGACTTCCTGTAGGCCAGTGGTGGGCGATAAAGGCCAGTCACACTTTGGTTGTGGGTTCGATTCCCACAGCCTTGTCTGACGTGATGGGCTGTCACCCGTCCTGCAGGTTGTCCTTTTTCTAAAGCTATATTACTATAACATCCCATCAACAATATCGAAAAAAATTATATCCTTAAACAATACTAACTTATGTCCAACATAATCCATTCCAATCTTTAGGCTTATCCATAATACTGCAGTCCACTCTCATAACATAGTGAAAACGATTACCAGAGATTTAATACCATCATTGATCCCCATATATCATAAGATATGTTTTGTTGGTCACATTCCAAACATTCAAAGTCCTTAATCATGTATTTTCTTGAATACCCATTGAACCTTAGTGAAAACATGAATGCAGTTAAAAGTTAACACCTTCCACATACCAAAATCCAAAAATTCTATATACTCAAACCATGATATAACCTTCTCCTTATATCAGTCATGAGCTCATGAATACGGTCAAACATTTCATTTTCTCGTTTTCCTTTCATTATGCGCATATCATCTTTTTTTCCAAAAATATCTCAATCACATTCCATGGTTACCGGTACCATCGAAAACCACAATATACCAATACATAAATATTCCAATATTCCACGATACTATATACAACACTATTTTGGAATCCCATTACATAAACACTTAATCATTCCACCACATCGTTGTCATATTCAACATCGCCAATAGTGATCGCATGTGACTTCCCTTTGTCCTTTTCCTTAAGTGGATGCTCATATTGATCATCACTAACCCTTGGATTAGGTCATTTATTAGCAAAATGCCCCATTTCCTTGCACTTGAAGCATTTAAGTGTTGGTAGTGCGTTCTCTGCAGTCTTTGCTTTATTCACATCATTAGAAACCCTTTTTCCATTACTTCGACACTCAGCTGCTCGATGACCTTCTTTTCCACACTTAAAACATTTTCTAGTCCCTTTAAGACAATCTCCACCATGCTTCTTTCCACACTTTGAGCATAAGGAAACATTCATCTTCTTTTCACCATTATTATGAGATTTCTCCTTGAACTCCATCTTTTGTTTCTTGTCATAACCATAAGATGGATATGTAACACCAACTTCCATTTCTACCTTGATAGCACAACGCACAATTTCTTCATAGCTACTGAAGTCTCTTATAGATAATGCCCTTCGTAGACTTGGTTTTAAGACACTGAAAAATCGACCAACTTTACATTCAGTTTGGATGATAATGCCAGATGCATACCTTGCAAGTCTTGTAAAATTCACTTCGTATATACCAAAAGATTCCTCATCCTTCTGCTTCAGCTCAAGAAACTCCTTTTCCATCTTTGTTCGAAGAATACGAGGGAAGTACTTACTGAAAAACAAGTTCATGAACTCGTCCCATTCAATGGACTCAATTTCATCTCTTGGCCTCGTATTCTTGATAAGATTCCACCATTGATCAGCTTCACCTTCCAAACGATATACTGCTAAGATGACATTATCATGGTCAGAAAATTGAAGAACTGAAAATATCTTTTCAGTGGTACTGATCCATTGTTTAGAAACAAGTGGATCGGAAGACCCACTGAAAGAAGGTGGACGTTGCCTCATGAAGGACTCAATAGAATATTGTTCCCTTCTCTGCTCATTTGGAAGTCCAGAATGATTCATAGCTTGTGTAAGTATAACAATAAGATTTTGCACTCCATCTCCCATAACACTTGTTTGTTCCGGAGGACAATCATTGCATTGTCCATTACATTGATCAACACGGTTCCTTCGGGCTCCAGCCATCGTCTAAAACCCAAAAAATAATAGTGTGAGAGGAAAAAATCATGTTAGGGAAAACAACATAATAAAGGGGGAGTACCCTAAATATCTAACATCTTAGGTAAAATTCTAAGATCGTTAGTGCAATTCTAGGACTATAACCTATACGTATACTTAACCTTAGAGACATCCCAAGACATACCTTAGAAATATCTCTAGGGATCTCACTAAAGTTCTCGCAGCCTAGTTTCCAAAGGTTGACTAAACCTTTCCTCTGATACCAACTGTAGAGACCCGAAGCTTAACGTACATGGACATTACATTACTTTTGCGGAATACTTAGTACATTACAAAAACACACACACAAGGACCATAATAGTTTAGTGTCTTTGGAAACTTGGATTATAATCTTCTAATCGTGGTGGAAGATCTTCAACATCTCCCATAAAGATCTTCCCTTTTTTTTCTTACCTAAAACCTTTCTTTATATCCTGGGGAAAAGAAAACATAAAAGGGTGAGCTCAAATGCTCAGTAAGGGTAAAAAAAATAAATATCAATCACATCATATTCATAAGAACATATCTTTTGGAAATCTTAACCTGCAAAAGAGATCATAATTTCATAACATGGGATAAATCATAGTAGTGAAATGTAATCCCAATAATCATAACATAAAACATGAAACATTTTGTCATACACACATAATCATAGAGAATCATTTCTAATTAGTCAAGACTCATTTCCAATACTATCTTAGTGGATAAAGTCCCTTTTTGAACCAAGTCACCCTCGTTTCAGTCCTGTTTCACTGAACCACTATAACCTACCATTCCAGCCATGTCTATCTCATGAGATATAAAATCATTACCCAATGCATTGGAGGGAGATATAGGTCCCACCCATATCATAATGATACCATTCTTATGTGTGCCACAAAATCAGAAAACCATACATCATAGCATAACCCATGTAATAAAAATGGGAATCTTAAACATCGTGACATCATAAAACAATTCATATGAGATAAAGGAATTCATAAAAATATAATTCCATAAAAACATAATCAAATCAATTTAATAATAGGGATAAAAACATAACCCTTTATTATCTTAGATGGAATATTTTTTTGATAAAACACTTGAACTCCATTCTTGAGGAAAATATCCTTTCTGCTTCAAAAACACTTTTCCTTTAATAACTTGTCATACAATTATAAACTAAAAGAATTTGATTGAAAATAAACATGAAAACTTGTAAAGTTAGCTTCTTGGAAATAATTTTTTAAAATTCCATTCACCCTATAAGTTAAAAAAAAACATTCTTCGTACTTTTGTCGGAAAAGTCAAAAAGTACCTCGTACGAAAAATGACAAAAGATTCCTTTCATATCTTTAACTAAAAACTCACCGGAGGGTAAAAGTTGATATAAACTATTATAGAATGATGTAAATATTACATATTGAGAAAACAGGGATGTGGATGATAAAATACACCCCAGTAAATACTAAAGTATAAACAATCTCGGATAAAAATGAGATTGTGATATTTCCCTTACCTTAGGTCCGATTTGCTTCGTAAGTGTCCGAACCTCCTGTATAATGGTTTAAATAATGTCATTGACTTATTCCAGAATCATACTCATTGTTATGATATCATATATGGTTCACTTATGACTTAATATTACCCTTTCTTTTGTAAATTCTATGTTAAAGAGCATTTTGGGTAAAATTGTTTCATTTGTCATCCGTGTTTTGACTTGTAATTATTCATATGATTGCTTAGATCATAATTACTTAATTATAGAATATAAAACATGATTTATATATAATATATATTCAGAATATACATATATATAATAAATTAGTAAATGGAAAGAAATACACCGTTCATGGAGATGGTAGGCCGTACGTACGCATGAACGCTGTTTTCGTTTCCTTATTGAGTTGAATGGAATTAAGTAGATGACATACATATATAAATAAATCCAGTAGCTTTATAATTTCATATATTTCATTATTATTTCTTATATATACTTTATTATCATTCTTAAATGGTTAACATGGAGAATGAATCTCATCGCGTCGTGGAGACGGTAGTCTGTACGTACGCACGAGCGATGATATCATTTCCATAATTATTGAATTGAATTGGAGTGGATGATATAATAATCAGAATCAATATGATGTTTTAATAACTATGTATAGTTATTATTTACACCATTATACCCATCCATGTAAGGTGGTGGTGGAAAATAGATTACACCACGGCGTGGAGACGGTATTCCGTACGTAGGCACGCGCGGTGATTTCTTTTTCCGTAGGATGGATAGATAGTGAAATAGGGTTGTTTCATACTTATAATAACATATCAGTATATGAGTGATACTGATTTTATTACTTCAAAATGAAACAACCTAAGAAGAAGAAGTGGAAGAAGAAATAAAGAGGAAAGAATCGGTAACAGACATTATCTCTTCTTTGAAGTGCTTCTTTGAGACCTCCTTTTAGGGAACTAAAATGGGTATTTGAAGAGGACCAGAAATTCTAGGATGTTTCTAGGGAAGTGGAGAAGAGAATTTGGCAGGGGTTGGCCGAGCTTGAGGGCTCAAAGTTGTGTGAGGAAGAGAGGGAGGAGGTGCCCTTTTTATAAGGAAGGAGAGGGGCTCCTTTGGAAAAACAAAAAATATTATTTTATTATAAAGTCAAGTTCGGTTTTAAATAGCTCCAAATTGATTTATTTCTAGAATAACGAGGGGATGGGTAGAAGTCCTCTCATCCAATAGAATTTATACAAGTTTAGGTTCCTATTTTAACCTTATCATTTAGATTTAACATTAAGTTAAATAATTTTACTTTTTCTGTGTCTTCTTGTGTTCTTACACTATAAGGTTAATAAACTTACTATAAGAAGCCAAACTAACCCCAAGTTGTTTATTATTAATATATATAACCTTATCTAAGTCATTTGGCCGAACTTTAGATTTTTTGGAATAAAATGACAATTAATAATATAATATTTGTTTTAAAAACTATTTTATATCAATTTTGACACTATTTAGTAATTGATTTTTGTGAAAATCATAACAGAATGATAAGTTCTAAAAAATTTAATTAAATCAATACTAACATGTCATATTAACATATAAAATTAGTGGAATTCATAAAAAGTCTCAAATTATATTTATTTCTGTATTTATAACATCAATTATGTCAATATTTCATTAATAAGATAATTACTGCATCATCGTTGTGTCATAAATAAATTAAATTATTTAATGTATATAAATTACAAATAAAATACCATTATGTAGGAAATCGTTTTAGCTTTCTAATGAATATTTATAGTCGAATTTATCTTATGTATAACCCCATATTAAAAATGTTTTAGTAAATAAACATTGATTTTAACTCTTTTAACCCTTCTTTAAATAAATTAATAATAAATGTCCTAATCTAATCCAAGTGGGCCTAAATGGTCATATTTTATTCCTACGTTTGTTTTTGGTCGAATTACACTTGTCCAATAGAATTAGGACATGTGTTAGGGTAATAATAATATCATTTCTACCCTTAATTACCCTATTTATTTTTAACCGTGGTAAAAAAAAGTAAAAAGTTACTATTCACCAAAAAATTATTTTCATCTCATTGAACCACATTGTACTTACTGACATCAACCGTGTCTCTCGGATTTTTGAAATTCCACTCACAGAAGCGGTAAAATTATGTTTTATGAACATTTCAGTTTTTTATCTACAACTTAGTGGTTTCACTATTCATCAAAAATCGAAAGTTTTCAGAAAAATACCAAAAATTAGGCCTAAGATATATTTGATATTATGAACTGAAAAATGATGCCTATTTTACCAAATTCAAAACATATCAGTTGCATTAACTAATTTAAAAATTAATTCCCATCGTCAAAACAAATAGCGTGTTTTTAAGAGATAATAACTATCAAAAGATTGAAACTTGTTTATAACTGATTTAAATGTGAAATTACATCCAATGACCATCATTGTATTAAATTGTAAAAATATATTTTAAATATACTTTAAAACCACTAAAATTAATAATTTATCACTATTAATTATTTCTATTGAAAAATTTGTTATTAATTATAATTTAGTAATGTCCACTATTCTTCAAAATATGTAAGTTATCCGAAAATTACCAAAATTTCACCCTAAGCTAATTTGGATATTCCGAATCCAAAAATGAAGTCCATTTTGAAAAATAAAATTTACAAAATTTCATAAAGTGGCTATTACTATTCATAACGGCTAGTTTTAATAATATTTTAATAGCATATCGTTGTTTAGTGAAACTCGGTATTGCGTACTACACACGCTATCAAGGAAGGTCGCGATTGCGTGTAATGAAAGGCAAGTCAAGGATGCGTGTTGTGCAAGCTCCTTTTGGTGCAGCGTACAACACAAGACATTAATGAAATTAAAAATAATATTTTTCATAAAATCTCGGGGTGTTACATTCACTGTGAGACCGTGAGTAGGCGTTACAGTGTGATGAAAATTAGTCATCACGGTGAGAGAGTTTGTAGTCGTCACGGTGAGACAGTAAGCATTCTGTGTAGTCATGGTGAGATAGTAAGTTGATAGACCGTGAGCATAAAGTCTTGATGGTGAGACTGTGAACATAAAACAGTAACTTAGAAATAGTGACCATGAAACCGTAAAGTAAAATATAGTAAATTATTAAACATTATGATCAGTAGGATTTTTACTTATGATTAATCATAAAAGATCATGTATGATGTAGTCTAATCTTTCAAAATTTAATGGTTTAATGAATATATCGGCAAGTTGGTATTCAGTACCAGTGAATTCCAAAGTGATATCACCTATTTGATAATGATCCCTCAAAAAGTGATGTCTTACATCAATATGTTTTGTCCTAGAATGAGAAATGAGATTTTTAGAAATGGTAATAGCACTTGTGTTGTCACAATTTAATGGGACATGTCTAAATTGATATCCATAGTCTAGTAATGTCTGTTTCATCCACAAAATTTGTGCACAATAACTTCCAGCAGCTATGTATTCAGCTTTTGCAGTAGAAAATGCAACGGAATTTTGTTTCTTACTACACCATGATACTAGTGACTTTCCTAAAAGGTGACATGTTCCAGAGGTGTTTTTTTATCTAGCTTACATCCAGCAAAATCAGCATTAGAATATCTAACTAATTCAAATGATTTTCCTTTGGGATAGAATAGTCCTAAATTGGGAGTATGCTTGAGGTATTTGAAAATTATCTTTACAGCAATTAAATGTGACTCTTTAGGGTTTGCATGAAAACGAGCACACATACACACACTAAACATAATGTCATGAAGACTAGCAGTTAGGTAGAGTAGACTTCCAATCATTCCCCTATAAGTGGTTTGATCAACAGATTTACCATTTTATCAAGATCCATCTTACAAGTGGTACTCATGGGAGTGTCACTACTTTTTGTGTCATCCAATCCAAAATGTTTTAAAAGATCTCTAGTATATTTAATTTGAGTTTAAATAGTTCCATCATTATTTTGATTGATTTGAAATCCAATAAAGAATTTAAGTTCACCCATTAAACTCATTTCAAATTCATTTTGCATCATTTTGGAAAAACTAGTACATAATGTAGTTTTTGAAGATCCAAAAATAATATCATCTACATAAATTTTAACAGCTAAAACATCTTTTGAAATTCGTTTTATAAACAGAGTACGATCATATATTCCTTTTGTAAAACTTTTAGAAATTAGAAAAGTAATTAATCTATCATTCCAAGCTCTTGGAGCTTGCTTTAAACCATATAAATCTTTTGATAATTTGAAAATATGATTTGTAAAATGAGTGTTTGAAAAACCAGGTGGTTGTTCAACAAAAACATCCTCATCAATATATCCATTCAAGAATGCACTCTTGACATCCATTTGATACAGTTTGAAATTTATATGAGCAGCATAAGCAAGTAAAATCCTAATAACTTCTATTGTGGATACTGGAGCAAAAGTCTCCTCATAGTCAATACCTTCTTCTTGAATATAGCCTTGCGCAACTAGCCTAGCTTTATTTCTATCTATGTTTCCAGACTCATCAACTTTGTTTCTAAACACCCATTTGGTGCCTATTGTGAAAGTGTCCTTAGGTCTTTCAACAAGATTCCAAACTTTATTTCTTTCAAATTTATTGAGTTCTTCTTGCATAGAAATTACCCAAAATTCATCATTAATAGCATCATCAATGTTTTTAGGTTCAAGCAGTGAAAAGAAGGATTGATGTTCAACCTAATTTCTAAGTGAATCTCTAGTATGTGTCCCTCTATCAAGATTTCCTACAACAGCATCTAAAGGATGATTATTGAGAATTATAGATGATCTAGTAAAGGTAGGAATAGAAATTTCAGGTTCTTCTCTGGGTTCAGGTTCATTAGGAACAGATTTTGGAATAAGTCCAGAACTGGTTGTCTTTATAGCAGGTTCATTAGATTTGTCATTAAGGTCCAGAACAGATAAATCTTCTTCAAGATTTTCAAGAGAGGTTTTAGGCTCATGTGGATCAGTTTCATCAAATTTAATGTGAATAGATTCTTCCACACACTTGGTTCTCTTATTAAAGACTCTATAGGCTTTGCTGGTTAAATAATATCCTAAAAATATTCCTTCATCACTCTTAGAAGCAAACTTATCAAGATTATCTTTTGTATTGAGAACAAAAACTTTGCAGCCAAAGACTCTAAAGTAGATAACTTTAGGATTTATATTGTTCCACAACTCATATGGGGTTTTCTTAAGAACATTTCTAATTAAGAATCTATTAATAATATAACAAGTTGTATTGATAGCTTTAGCCCAAAAATAAACAGGCAGGTCATATTCATTAAGCATAGTTCTAGAAATTTCTTACAGGGTTCTATTCCTTCTTTCTACTACACCATTTTTATGAGGTGTCCTAGGGGCATAGAAATTGTGACTATAACCATTCTGTGAGCAGTAGGATTCAAACTCATGATTCTTAAACTCACTTCCATGATCACTTCTTAGGGTCTAAATCTTCAGTCCACTAAGATTTTCTATAGATTTGAAGTATTTAACAAATTAAGAACAATCTTTACTTTTGTGAGCTAAAAAGTATACCCAAGTATATCTAGAAAAGTAACCTACTAGGACATAGACATAGTGCTTCCCATTTAAGCTAGAAACTCCATATGGTCTAAAAAAATCCATGTGAACCAACTCGAGAGTTTGAGAAGTTGAAACTTCTTTCTTTGATTTAATGAAACTTTATGTTGCTTTCCCTTTTGACAGGGATTACAAACTTTGTCATTTGGAAACTCATTTTTAGGTAGGTCTCTAACTAATTTCTTCCTATTTAGTTTTCTAAGTGATTGTATATTGTAGTTTTATAATCTTCTATTCCATAACCAGGACTCTTTATGAAAAGCATTTAAATAGGTAACATTTTTCTTAGCTAAGGAATTTAAATCAACAGCCTAAACATTTTCATTTCTTAGAGTAGAAAAGACTAAAGCATTTTTGGAATTAAAAACATTGCAAGAATCATTTTCAAATTTAACATTAAAACCATCATCTCATAATTGAGAAATACTTAACAGATTATATTTAAGTCTATCAACAAATAAAACTTTAGAAATTTAAACTGGATCAGTGTTACCAATTTGACCTAGGCCGATGATCTTTCCTTTAGAATTACCACCAAAAGTGACATGACCTCAATCAAAATTTATTAAACTTTTGAAAAACGGGTAATCCCCAGACATATGTCTTGAAAATCCACTATCCAGATACCATGTCTTCTTGTGGGAACTCTTCAAGCAGGTTTCCTACAAAACAGATTTAAATAGGAAATGATTTTGGAACCCAAATCTTCTTGGGTCCAGACAGGTTAGAATTCAAAGCTTTCGGAACCCACATTTGTCTTATGGGTCTCATATAATTTACAGAATCAAAAGATTTTTAAAGATAAAATCTATTAGATTTATAACTAAGTGAATAACTAGTTGAAGCATATACATGTCCATAAATAGAACTACCAATATTCTGTCCAGATTTAGGAATAAATCTATTATTGGTAATCTGTCTCTGTCAAGGTTTGTAGCCTATTCCAGTAGTATATTTTGGTGAAAATTACTTTCCTAGCATTTGAGTTAGTGTATCTTTTCAATTTGTGAATTTTTCTAAGTCCTATCTAAGTTTCTCATTAGACATTTTCAGTTCAATGTTTTCTTTAAGAAACTGAGCATTCTTTTCTATTTCTATGTCAAGATCAGATTTATGTTTAATAGTTAAGGCATACTATTTCTTTAAACCTTTGTATTTGTCTTTCAGCTCATTATAGGTTTCTTCCAACATATCACAGTTTTCAAACAGTTTAGATTTTGACATATTTTCAGAATCAGAATCATCTCTAGAATAATATGAATTTAAAGTAGGAGTTTCAGATGTTACCTCATAAGTGTTTGTCATAAAACACATGTTTTCTTTATTTCTGTTTTCAGTCTCAGAAGCTTTATATTCACTAGAGCTATCCTCAGAATCACTCCACATAGCCTTCATGGATTTCTTATACTTATTATCCTTATACTCATATTTCTTCTTGTATTTCAGCTTTGGACAGTCTGCTTTTGTATGTCCTTTTCTTTTGAATTCATAGAAGACAACTTCGTCAGATTTGTCAGATTTCTTCCAATCCTTTTTCCAATGTCCCTTATTGTCATACATTCTTTGTAATTTGATATTCTAAATAATTTCATCTTCCTATAAAATTTCTTAAACCTTCTGGCTATCTAAGACATTTCAGCATCACTATCTGAATTAGAATCTTCACTGGTTGAACTCTCAGTAAGTATTTTCATTTTCTCCTTGTATGTTCTCTTTGAAGCAGTAGTCTTAAAAGCCACATATTTTATTTTAGGTTCATCACCTTCCTCTTTATTCACCTTGAGTTCTTCCTCATATATCATAAGATTACCAATGAGTTCTTTTACAGGTAGAGCAGCAATGTCACATGACTCTCTGATTGAAACAGATGTGCCTCTCCATCGGTCTGGTAAACATCTCATGATTCTCATAATTTGTTTCTTTGCTGGAACAGCCTTTCCGAGTGAATTCATTCTATTGAATATCTCATTAAACCTGAGATACATATTAGAAATAGGTTCATCAGTCTTCATTTTAAAATTATCATATTTAATAGTATAAGTATTTAATCTCATTTCTTTAACTTTGGTTGTTCCCTCATGAGAAACACCCAAAGTATCCCATATTTCAAAAGCAGTTTTGAAAGAATAAATTATGTTAAACTCTTCATCTCCTAGAGCACAGTACAGGGCATTCATAGCTTTACAATTATTATTGTAGGCTATCTTTGTAGGTTCATCCCAAGTTACTCATTCGGTTTCGGGACGTTTATATTGTGATTCTATAGTAGTCCAGATATCAAAACCCATGCTTTCTAAATGAATTTTCATTTTAAGTTTCCACTGAGCATAGTTTGTACCATTGAAGAAAGGTGGAATGTTAGTAGTATCTCCCTCTAGTGTATTGTCCATATCTAGATTTTAGAAATATAATTTAAAGAGCTAGAATTTATAACTAACAGAAATTTAAGATCATTACAGATGCAACTAAAATCACAGTTGAAAAACAGAGTATTTAAAAAATCCTTAAAAAAACAAATCCTCTGATACCAAATGTTGGTCGGAGTGGATACTCAAGAGGGGGGTGAATTGGGATCCAATTAAAATTTCTGTTAAAATATTGTCTATTTAAAATCCCTAAATTTATAAAACAAGTTAAAATGTAGTGAATTTATACAGATTGTAAATGTTCACTTAGCTTCTCAATGATTTATTAGGTCTCATTTAATTTAATCACAAGATTAAACTAACTTTTGAAACTAACCTATTGAATTACTATAAGTGTAAACACTTTCTAATTTAACGATCAAAGTATCTTTACAATATTTTTGTATTTCAAAGTAACAACAGCGGAATAAACAAGATATATGCAGTAAACTATGAATTTAAACTGAAAGTGCATAGCAGATATAACAAGAGGTTCTGTCTCAATCCAAGAATTAGTCCTCTAAAATTTATATAAAATTTGATCCACACCCTGGATCGGGGTTAACAACAGTTTAAAAAACTGTCCAGGCCATGCAGGGACCTCTACCACTATTCTTCGTGGGAAACAAAATGAAGACCAGGCCACACAAGGACCTATTCCATATTTGATGTGGGTAAACAAGAGTTAAGATATTTGGAGTGAGGATTTTGATATCCTCTAGTTCAGTGTAGAAGACAGTGTGTGTAAGAAATACAGAGTATACCACACTGCTCGAAAGTTAATAAATAAATCACTTAGAGAGAGCAGATAAGAGTTTAGAAAGCTCTAGTGATTATCAATGCTGCTCTGGACTCATTGGATTTAGCAGGAATGCTTATGAGTCCTTCTCTGGTTTCTTTGTTGAAAAACAGAGTGTCGTAGTTAGCTTGACTTCTACAGGAATGAAAATGATCTCTTGATTCGTTGTGTGTTCTTCAGTGGTGTTGGATTGCATTCATGAGAATTCATTGAAAGTCTGGAAATCTCTTTCTTTCACAGGATTGTTCTTCTTGTTCAGCACAATGCTCTCAGGTGTATGTAAGTTCTTCTCATTGTATATTCACACTTGCACGCCGCTTCACTGCTTGCATGTGTACTGCATCTCAATCTTCCTTATATTCCACAAGTTATTGTAGTTGGAATGATTCCCTTTTCATAGGTACGAGATACGGTTTCCTGACATTCCAAGAACTATCATTAAATAACATTAATTTCATTAAAAACATCAAATATGACCATTAGAATTATTTAAATAATATTGATAAAATGTTAAGAAACAGTGTCAAAGTGATTGTGTAAACAGTGTCTTCTTCACGGTATGAGCTTCACGGTATGAGCTTCACGGTATTACCATGTCACGGTGTCTGGATCACAGTTTTTCCTTCATGGTGTCTGGGTCACGGTTTGTCCTTCACGGTGTCTAGGTCACGGTCCTTCACGGTGTCTGGGTCACGGTTAGTCCTTCACGGTGAGTCCATCACGGTGAGTCCATACTTAGACAAATATCTGAATTTGGACTTAGACAATAATATGCAAAATATGGATTAAGATTAACCATTAGAGATTAAGAGAACTTGAATCATAAACATAAAGGCTTGATAATGTATGTGAGATTTGTGATCATGCACGAGACTTGTAAATTATAAAGAGAGTAATTAACATCCATAAGATTTGTTATCATAAAAACATGATGAGTAGTTATTATAGATATTTGTGATCATTAAAACATGATAAGTAGTTATTATAGAGATTTGTGATCATTAAAATATGATTAACACATGAGGAGTCCAACAAAAGGTTGCCTAATAATTTCACTTTTATGTTTTTTTCATCCTCATTCTAGTGATCCTCTTGTTCTTATCATCCAAATAAAAACAATATATTCTTATTTTAGAATTCATCAAAAAACCCTTTCATTAAAAAAACATAAAAATTTCATGAATCTACATATATTAAGGTTTTAGATCTTTTTTTTGTATTCATGGAATTTCAGTTCAAAAATATTTCAAAAACATTTTGATATGTGATTAAAATTATCTTTTTATCCTTGAGCTCATACCATAATAATTTAATGATTGTTCTATGAATAATTAATTTGGACTAAGAGGAATCAAAATAATATTTAATTTGTGTGGTGTATAAACTCATTAAATAGATATCTTCTTGAGGAAAATAAATCCTCTACTTAATAATTGAGATCTTATTGTGAAACTTCTTATTTTATTTTTCAAAATCCATATATTTTTTAAATGTAACAACAAGAAAAACTCTAAAAAGTACCCAAAACTTTTATAAACATATTTTACTCACTTTTACTTTTATTTTACAAATCCTATCTTCTGGAATAGTAACATTTTTTAAATCCAATTATTGAAAAATCATTATAATTTCACTTCATGATATAGGGAAGAAATAAAAAACATCTTTAAAAATATATGAATAACTCTTTTTGATCTAGATATGTTAAATAAAATATATATCAAAAGAAATTAACTAGTGGAAAACATGTTGTAAAATTATCCTTGGTCCCTAAATTCCTTAAGTGAAAGCATATAATAATTAAAATATATAATGGATAGATCCATAGCCAATGAATAAAATTACTATTCCAAATCATGAATGTTCTGAGTCCTTATGTATAAATGGTGTAATAGACTATTGATAAAAAATATAATATGACATAATAATATAATTCATGTATGGATTTTATCTTCATGACATATATATTCACATCAACTAATACTAATCAAAATTTTCTCTAATAAAATTAGAGGTGGTTTAATTTTTATTTTTTATTGAAAAATAAAACCATCATTAAATTATTTAAAAGTGATTTTAATTTTTTATTTTTTAATAAAATAATATTATAATTAAAACTATAAATAAATTATAAGGAAGACACTTCTATAAGCCACTAATAAATAGAACTTGCTCACAACAAATATATTACTGTTAAATATATATATTTACATGGGAATTAAGAAAATTGTTTCTAAATAGTTTGAATAGACACAAAAAACTAAATAAATACAACAATATATTTGATTTCCTATAGTGTGACTTCTTGAATGAGTAGTGTGTTGAAAATTATGTATATCATTTTGAATTTCTAGTTCAATAAAATTTTATTATTTTGGATTTAATTGAAAATGATGATCAACCTCATTATATTGTGAATTATTTATCATGATTGTTAAAAAAACATTCTAGAACATGTGAAGAGGAGAAAATGATGCTTCTTATTTTGTTTTAGGTTTTATGTAATTCATGTATTTAGAGTCAGAATTTATTTACTATCAAATCCATGTGAAATGAATTAAATATTCATGAAGTTTAATTTTAGATATCTTTTTGATTCGTGATCTAAGAGTGTTTTAACATCGACAAACCAATTTCTTTTTCTGTTGTACTTATTTTAACAAGGCATGATATGTTCATTATAAAAATATTGATTATAAATATGTATATACCTTTATACAATGAGCTATGACATAACAATTTATATTATAGATAGATTTTAAATTTGTTATAATTCACGAAATAATCATTATAGCATCCAAACATTGTAAAAGTATAATTTCAATGAAAAAAATTATACATATATTTTTTTATTAAGAAAAGTTTCTTTTTGATAATTAGAACAAAATTTTTCTTTGTAAAAACCTATTTTTACTAAAGATTAATGTGAATAAATATTAAATATCACATGATTTGAAATATCCAAGATTACAAAAAAAATATTTTAAGGATTTAATTGGTTGAATATATTTCAAATATGTAGACTAAAATTAAATTTAAATGTATATATGAGTTTTGTTAGGTAATTTCTAATCTGACTATCATTGCTAATTGAGTTCAGGGGATAGGTTAGTAGTAAACCTCCTCAACAAGATGTCTCGTTTTCTAAAAATATGCAAAAAAAATTAGAGATCCATTGGATTTTAATATTATTTAATTCCCTATGATATATATATATATCTGTGTGTGTGTGATATTTTTTGAAAAATATTACCTGATTCATTAAGAGTTTATCCAATATTTTGTCTATTTTAATCAACAATACTAATGTTCTGATCATGATTATTTCACTATAATTTTTTATGAATATTGGTATTTTCACATATATATGATGGAATTTTGTATGTAACTTCATTCATCATAATTATTTTAAAAACACGGGAAAAATATTTTCAAATGTTATTCTTCTATAACCTCACTCGGTTTTCACGAGGCAAATTCTTTTAATATATTTTACCTTGATAGTCTAAATGTTTCAATTATCTATTTATCATGAATTATTTTTTTGATCTAAGTACCATGATTAATAGACTATTTTTAAAATAACTCATGAAAAATATATTCAATTATTCTATTTGTTTTGTACATACCTTTCCAAACTTTTATTGCATAAGAAAAAGATGTTTTTATTGAAGGAAGTGAAATATTAGATTTTTTACAATTATTTAATTTTTAAGTGATAAATAATAAGAACACTCCACTAAATTTTATTAATAATTCTAAACATGTTATCAAATTCATTATCCATTCATTTTTTATTCCATTTTATCAATCATTCTCTATGAGAATAATTTTATCATACGAAATATGACCTTAGAGTTTTAATTGAAGCATGAAATAATTCTATTTAGGAATATTAATGTCTATTTTTATTTATATAACATTACTATTTGATAATCCTGACATAATGGATCCATATTATAATCTACAATACCATTCAATCAAGTACATGCATGAGTCTAGTATAAAAAAACCAATATCTAATAACGATGGTAAGCCCATATTTTTAAAATAAAAAAATGAAAAAAAACTTATAAGATTGTATAAAAATAAGAACCTAGAAGGATATTACAAAATTTATTAATTAAAAAGAATTATCAAAATAGTTATTGAGAAATAATAATAAAAAATGAAAGTCTTGTCAGAAATTTTTAATCAAAATTGTCAAATATGACACAATATCTCAAGAAAATAGATTTAATGTGTGGATATTTGGTTGATAAAATAAATCAAAAAATATTGAGATATTTTTATCAATGACATGTATCTAAATATAACTAATTTATTATAATTAAGAAACTTTAATTTTAAATTTTTATGGACACTACCAAAACCAACAATATTACACCCTGACCTTTTTTCATTTTATTTTACCTATTTAATTATTTTCTATCCTTTTGTTGAGTTCTTGGCTGGAAAAAGTTAATTTTTTTTAAAGAAAATTGAATTCCCTCAAAATAACATAATTGGTTCATGATTAATAGAAACCATGTGCAAACCGAGTGAATGCATTTAAAATTTAACATTTCTCAAACATATGGTTCGTGCAATAATTTTAAAATATGTATCCTGTTATTATGGATTTATTGAGGAACTCTTGTAAGGGGAACATAGTTATTACATGATTTATCCAACAACATATGAAAATCATTCATGGTGTGTAAGATTTTAAAATTTTAAGGTTTTTACAAATTTACCCTTTTTTCTCCCTAAAAAATATGACACCTTCCCCTCTTCCTACCTCCATACTTAACCTGAAACACCTAAGAAGACTTGGTTATGTTAATTCCCCTCTGTATTTACCTTGGTTTTCAACCTCCTCAACTGGAAATTTCATGGGAGATAATTCTGGGTAAGATTCTTTCTCCTCCTTTCTTTTCTTTTTTCCCCTAATCATTTTCCCCTCTACCCCTCATTACACATCATCCTAACAAGACCCTAGGTATGGATTTTTTAATTTAATAGTTTGTTTTCATATGGTTTGGTTTGTTCCTCAAAGGTTAGTTCTTCCCTACCATTAGTATATTAACATCACTCTTGGGGATGGTGGCTTAGTTCCATTAATTTTAGGTTGGTTTCCCCTGATTTTTAAATAAAATTACAACCACGATTTATTGTGCTTTTAATTCAATTTGTTAATTCCTAATAAATTTATTATATGTTATTCTATGCCTATTTAAAATTGAAACCAATTTTCACTTGGTTTATATTTTTTGAGAAGGAATTTCCTTATTAAAACATAAAGTATTAAATATATCTGGAAACCTCCTTGCACCATGATCATTTGATAAAATAACTTAAAGGAATTTGTGAATGCGATTCAATGTATTAATAGATGTCTTGGTTTTTAAAGTTATTTTTATCTCTTGGTTATATGTAGATCTTAAAATCTATCAATTTTTCAAATATATGTCTCCATTTTAGTAGTTATACACATAATTATATTTGTGTGTGTATATATATATATAAATTTTTGTATATATTCACCTAAGAATATGTGATTATATGTGTTGAGCTATGTATATATATATATATATATTGATAAGTGCATAAAAATAAATTTTATGTTTTAAATTTATTATTGATGTTTTAATTTAGTTTTCAAAATTAATTGAAAAAGGGGAATTTCAGTATTAGTTTCTAAAATATAATTTTATGGCTCTATTTAAATTTTTTATATCAATTGTTCTTTTCTAAAAGGCTTTTTTATTACTAAAAGATATACAATTTTAGTTTTTAAGGTATTATTATATTTCTTATGGAGTCTTAAGTGTCTTCCTTGAATTTAATGAAAAATGGTTTAATGACACAAGTGCTGATTTTGATAACTGAAATGGCTTGTGATGTGTTGATAAAAGGACATTTATTTTAAATTTAATATGATTTTTTGAAATAGAAAAAATCATATAGGAATTTGGGTATCTAAAAGGTAAGACAATATTGAGTATTATTTTTTAATTCACCACACTAAAAACACTTATACTTGGAAAAAGATCTTGTTGTTTTGTAAGGACGTTGTGACGCTGCTAGGCCAAGGAATATACTCTTTAGAGGTTGATTGATCATGGTTTAATGGACGGAAGTTACCATGACACTAGACCATAACATGTTTTCTTTATCATTTAACAAACACATTGTATTTTGACTGATTAGATTATGACACGATACAAAGTTCTAGGGTTCCCACTAAGCTTAGATGACCCATGGTTTTTTCCACGGTTCATATTTATGAAATTAATATTTTTATAGTGCATTATTTTATTTTATTAAATTCATTATAGTATATACCTTTCTCTATTTTATAATTTGCTAATGTATAGTTCCTTATTTCTCACTTCTTTAGAGGTTTAAAATGAAATAAGAAATATATGTTACTAAAGTGGATTGAAAAGTGGTTTTTAAAAATTTGTTTTCAATAACAACGACATATGATGATAAAATATTTTGTAAGTGTTTTTTTCATGAAACAAATAAAATTAGTTTTATGAGTTTTGATTTTGTAATACTTGATTTTCTTGTTATAAAAAATATTAATAATATATTTCAATCTAGAATGAAACAAATATTTTATTTAAATAATTTACTTTGACTATAATTATTCTAGATGCTAAAAATATATTTTATCACACCAAATTATTATAATTTAGTTTCTGGTTCGGGATCATTTATTACCACGCATGGAGAATATAGGTTTCAATATTGGATGGTGACTCATATAATCACATGGAGGTATATCCATTCTTTCTTTTATTTCTTTTCCACATCAGAAAATAGGATTTTCTAGATATTAGTTATGGTTATTCATGACCAAATTATATTTTTAGAGGTTTAATTGGAATAAGTGTTTGCTTCATTTGAGGTAACTAGAGGGTGAGTTGGGGTTGTTTTGTATAAATTATTTATACCGATTATTATTTTTTATTCTTTATATTTGTTCTTGTAGTGGTTGTATGAATTATATATGGGTCATATTAGTTTCTCTGTTGTTGTTTAACTTTTATTTTATATTTTCAATCATACCCAATTATGTATTATTATGCCTTTCATGCTTTTCATCATCCTGTAGGGATTGGGGACACCCCTTGGGTATTTTGTGGGCTAGATCAATCATTTGATGAATAAATGACTCGGGTTGGTTTGGGAAAAGTCCCCAAACCTAGTAGACCATAGTCAGTGATTAATTTATTAAAATGGTAGTAGATACCATTAATAAAATCCAAAAGGAATGATTAGTTTAGTAGTTTTTTTGAACTACATAAATACTAGAATTTCACGTTTATATTTGAATATTTAAAATACAACATAGTATTTTCTTCAAGAACATAATTGTCCAATTTTGTATATCATTGAGTATTAATTATAAAACACATCCTAGTGTACTAGGGGAAATAAAAAAAAGGTAAGATTAAATTATTATTAAGGCTATGCATACAAAAAAATCTAAATAAGGCAAGAATATTATGGCATGAAATAAATGATAATAAAATAATGACATATAAATAATCATATGAGCTAAAAATTATCCATGGACATAACAACAAGTCAAATAATTATATAGACATCAATAAATGAGTTCATAATGAAGTAATTAAAAATTTCAAACAACTGAAACATATCATCGATGCCTCATAACAAGGCATTTAAACCGTCAAGGCCTCATTCCAAGACATCTTATATAAGGGGGTAAGGCCTTGAAAAAATAACCAATCTAGTTTATATCATTTTACCTATTGATTAATCAAGGGGATATATAATTATAGCCCCCATCCATCACTAAATAGTTGAAATTCATTCCTTATATGAATAAATAACACAACATAATAAACTTCCTTAAAAATCAATAATTATTAGTATTGGAATAACTAGAATATGAAATGTCAATAATTTTTCCAAACAAAATGATTATAAACCATAAATAATAATATGGTGTGTGGTATTATAAAATAATAACATCAGTAAATCATAATATTCAAAAAAATATTTTTACATAGGTGAAAATACAGTAAAACGATGATTTGAAAATTAATCATGAAAATACTCTTTTCACTTTAAAATCACTAATTTACAAACCTCACAAATATGATGTTTTCAAATATTCATTAAAAAATATAAATAACTATAAATAAAAATTAATATAAAATATTATTCATGATGGTGTTAAAATTAATTCATTTTATATATGTCAAAAAACATTCCTTTGACACTATTGTAAAAAGGTTAAAAATTACCTCATTTAGAAAATGAAAAAAAGACTCCTTTCAAACCATTTTGTAAAAAAATCAAACATGTATAAAAATGTCTTAAAATCATTGGGGAGTAATATAAATATTATTTAAATTCTCATTCATAAAATATGGATTTGGAAGGAAAATATTCCTCCATCAGGTACTTAAACATAAACAATCCCGAATAATGATGAGATTATGAAATAAACACATAACTCATGTTAAACATCCCTTATATGCATTTAAAAATCCAACAAAATAAATATATATTTCTTATAAATCACATATAAAACAATATAAATATTTATAAATCAATATATTATTTACTTAAGAAAATTATCACTTGTTTAGTAACAAGTCATTATTAAAATCCTTGTTCTGGGTGAAAACTGCTTCGTTTATCAGGTAAGTTTTTGTTTTATAGATTTTTAACGTACACATTAGTCATGAATAAATCAACTATATAATGTTAATATTGATATAAACATAATATATATTTATTATATATTTATTTATATTAATCTATAAAAGTTAGATATTGAAGAATTAATTACACTGTTCATAGAGACGATAGATTGTAGGTACCTATGGACAATGTTTTCATTTTTCAATAAATGGACAAAATTAATGGTAAATAATAAATCACTTATATAGAATCATAACTAAATAATATAAATCATTAGTATTTCTCAAAACCATCCTTATTACCATCCAAGTAAAATTTAAATGAAAAATGAATCGCGTCGCTTCGTGGAGGTGGTAGTCCACGCATACACATGAGCGATGCTATCATTTATTAAGGGTTTGGAAGGTATGAAGGTAGATAAGATATTATAATTAAAAAGTTTTAATTATATTATAAATAATATATATTGAAATTAAATACATCACAATCCTTATCCATAAAATATTGTAATGAAAACTAATTTGTATCACTATGTGGAGATAGAAAGTTGTACATACACATGAGTGATACCTTCACCTATAATTTGATGGGAAAGAGGGTGGATAATGGTGGTATAATTTAATTATAAAAATTAAATATATTTATGATACCGATTTTACCTTTTTATTATAGATACCATTGATTTATACGAGTTAAAAGAACAAGTAAACAACAATACATTGATTGGTTAAGAAGATTTCCTCTTCTTTGGAAGAACTTATTTGGACATCCTTTTAAGGATCCTATGATTGGTATTTTGCGCTAAAAAGAACCACTAAAATGTTTATATTGAATTTTATAAGAGATTTTGGTAGGTTTTTTTTGATATAGAATTCCCAATGTGGTGTTAAGAAGTGAGGGGGGAGGTTCCCTTTTATAATTGAGGCGAGGGGCACTTTTGGAGTTTCATGATAGATTAAATTGTAAAAATGTTTTTTCCAGAAAAATAAATCTAAGTGGTAATGTATCTAAATATGTGGTAGAATATGGTTAAAATAGAATAAAGTAAAAAAAATTCAGGTTTTTGAGGTGTTTAAAAAACTTATCTCTTTCTTTAAACTCTTAATTAACATATTTTAACATTTATCGTGCAAACATATTTTTCACTCTTAAGGGTTATAATATCACAAATAAGGTAACTATTGACTAATTAATGAAAAATGGGAATAATTTTAGGTCATATCATACCCTTTTTGTCCTCTTTCAACATTTTAATTAATTTTTAATAATTTAATAAAATTTGTTTTTGAAAAATTATCATTAATGTAAATTTTGACACTATTAATTTAATTAAACTTCATATACATAAAAAAAAGATGGTTTTAAAATATTATTAATTTAATCATAATAAATATGTCATGTTCATCTAAAAAATCATTTAAGACTATAAGTCACTCAAATTATATTATTTTTAATATATGTAATATCATTACTTTTATTATTCTATTGATTGAATAAATATTGAATTGGCATTGCACACAAATTTAAGGTCATTATATAATCAATAAAAATAATAAATATATTATCATAATTAATATAATTTAATTTTTCAAAAAATATTATTCATTCATAACCTTTTAATTCCAATTTCTATATGTAATAGATATTTAAGACTAAGAGAGTGAAATTTTTTAACATTAGTTGATTTAAATGTTATATTGGTCATTTACATAGAAAAGTTTTTTTCTAAAATGTTGAGGATAATGACCTCTTTATTAAAAATAAAAAAGTGAACCTCTTTAAAACTTGGAGAAGATATAATCCATTACAAGAACGGGAAATTCATAAAAGAAACAATACATAAAGGGCATATTGGTCCCACAAGTGTAAAGGGAAGAAATCATAAATTCAAGCCGTAGAAAAACCATCACTTCCTCCCTCGCATGATATTACAATAATGAAATTAGTAAAAATGTTGCTCCAGCCCCTATTACAAGAAGTTTCACCATGTTGTACTGGAAATATGTGGAAGTAAACTAATCCAACCAACTCAAACATGTGGAGAAGAGCCTCCTGAAAGGTTCGAGTGCACCCTTCCCTCTTTGGAGCCGCCCACCTGATAAAGAATGAGAAAAAATCATAGAAATTTATACCTAATGAAATATAAAAAATATTAAAAAAACATATTCAAAGATTAAAATCAAGTTTCCCATCTATCTATCAAAAATGATAACAGATGGTTGAATGATGGGTGTCATTACACCTATCCCTCATTCGAGGAATCCCACCTAGAGGAACCTTCAAAATGCAGCACCACCATCAAAATCAATTGAGGAAGGGACTATAGAATGAAAATAAATATTCATACCGATAAACAAAAATAACCAATGACTAGAAAATATCCAATTGAACCAGTCACATACCACCAGAATGGAGGAATGACCACTGAATGACATTGAGAAGAGTCTTCACCACCATTATCGAAACCTAATCTATGACCATCCTCACACCCAAAAACCAACTCTAACCCCCTGAGTCACTATTAAATGTTTCCACTATACAACGCCATAACTACCACAAATTCCACCAAATGTACCTGGTTTTCACCACACACCTTCTCAATTCAAATATGATCCTCCATCACTATTCAATGAAAAATCAATAATTTCAGGAAAATATTAAAAGTTCACCCTAATATAATTTTGATATGATGATATCAAGAAATATATTATTTTTAGAAATTAAAATTTATATAAGTTCCAAGAATTAATTTCAATATTTTCTCACAAAAATAAATAAAAACTATTGATGAAAACAAAATTTTAAAGCATAAAATAACCTCACATAAAAATTAGTACTTATTTCCTAAGAATTAATAAATGCATTTGTATATATTAGTTATTTTAAATATATATTTTATAATTCCATTAATATTAACCATACTACCTAATTTAAATGATAAGAGATAATTTCCACCTTAAATAATCGTATTTTAATAGGATATTGTTGTTAATTTTCACTCAATGTTACAGGTTGTGTATCTATAAAACATAGTGTTCTATTAAAATATCTAGGTTATACAACCCCCACCCCCCCCCCCCCCCTCAATAAATTTCATCCTCACAATTTGAACTTATTATCGATTATCAAGGACTAACATATGATATTTCCTTTTTGGAAAAACAGCATTGTAAAATGGGTTCGTAAAAATTACTCTTCTAAGTAAAGAAAGATAAATTTGAAATTCATCTTGAATAATAAATAACTAGGTTTACAAATAGGATAATATTAGTGTGAAGGGAAAATATATACTTAGAAGAGAAAGGTAATTCATGTGGAATGATTAAGTGTGATAGAGAACATGGTCATGAGAAATTTAACCATCATAAAACATTAAATTTTGATATGGGTTAAAAGAACATTAATTTATCAATATAAAAATTAAATTGATACAATTTTTATTTAAATTTCATTTTCCTAATGTAGAGGGTATATATTACTATATAGATAAATCACTTGAGAAAATAACCTTAAATTTTTTCATTCCATGTCATAAGAAAAATTAGAGCTTTTGGTTGTGCTTCGATCAATTTCCACTTCATTTCTTACACTAGGAAATTGAAATTTGAGATGAATTATTTTTATTCCTGAATCCCTAAAATAATATTTTAATGAATAATAAGATCCATAAGTCGTTCCTTCATATTATAAACATTTTCCAAACCAAATTTATTAGAACACACTATTCAATATGATAAATTATACTTTAACCTCACATAATAATATTCAAAGTTCAACATAATACATTTCATAAGTAGTTGCCTTTAAGGATCCTCCAAAATATGTTGCAGCAAATTCAAAAATCTAGATATTAATAAATAAGGACTCTGAATTTCCAATATAAACTTATCATTAATTCCCGATAATTGTCTCTTAACATAACATCTAAAAACCTTGATACATGGTAACAACTTGAATCAACATAAAAGCTTAATAAAAAAATGAATGCCTCTAAGAATTAACTCTCTCCTTATAAAATCTCATATTATCAAATATAAATCCAAAATACAGTAAACTCTACCATGAATTACTTTTTCATCGAATCACTATCCACATTCATGATTACAAATATTATCCCACTTTATTATTCAATCGAAATCTTTTATTTATCCAAACTAGACCTTATTAACTAAACATTATAAACATATTTAAGGTTATATTTTCCTTATTCATGTATTCCCCAAAACTATCACTATACCACTAAATTGATTAAATTGGTTACCAAAACATGTTAAACATATGATTTAAAACCCTTAAAGAAAAATTTATGCAATGTAATACTTATACATTTAATTATTCTTATAACCATAACATCAATGATAAAATACATATAAAATATAATTATTGAATCCAGACATTAAATTACTTTAGTTATTTCAATTCAATAATAGTAATAGCATAATCTTGAAATATAACCCTTATATTCTTCTAAGGTATTTTCTCTTGACCCTTGTGGAATTTCATTACATAATTTTCAATATTCTTATAGTTTAAACATTAAACATTATAGGTTTTATTTTTACCCATAAATTCATGTTCTTGTTGGAATTTCTCTCGAAACATTAAGAAAACTCTCATTCCCTTAAAAAATGTACCATGTTTTTTATTTAAATATTTATCACATGTGTAAAAATCGTACATTATATTCTTCCCATTATCCATTTTTTCTCTTCTTTAAACTTCTTGTATTTCTTACCTTCAAATCCATAAGATATAGAGAATTAATTATATATCATGATATAACATGATACTATATCCTCATACAATAAGAATGTATGAGATATTATTTCCTTTCAAAGGACTATCATTATCCCATAAAAGAAATGGTTAATATTTCTCTTTTGATTATATACATAGTTTGCATCATACTATGTTAGCCATGTAAAATTAGCTTCATACATAACAACATTATCATCTTCATTTTTTTACATACTTAAGAATTTCTTTTCAATATCCTCTCATTTTTCATGAAGAAAATATTTTTCCAAGTATAGTTCCTTAAAATCCATCGATTCTATAATCCTTATTTTCCCCATCCTTAGTATTTTGAATCAATGACCACCATTGATCTGAATACCCTGAAAGAAGATAAATTTCTGTGATATAATTATCCCTTTCATTACTACCCAAAGTGATAAATATCTTCTCCAAAAAACTTATCCATTTATTAGCTATAGATGGATTAGTAGTTCCATTGAATAATAGAGGTTTCTGAAACATAAAATGTTATAACATGGTCACACTATGTTGTAGATCATCACGATACTCCATAAAATAAAGGTTATTGGTCATAACCTGATTCAATTTCCCTAATATAGTAATAATTTGATTAGCTCCATCTACAGCTCCATATCCAACTATAGTTTCTTCCCCATCTTAATTATCATTCCAGGGAGGTCAATCCATGCATGAATTATCTACGATGATATGTTTCAAATTTTTTATGTTATTTTTCACTTATAAAAAATGTAATGAAATAGATTATCTATTTACCTTTTTAATCATAATGTATAATATCAAAAATAGTGAAACAATTAAAAAAAATTAAACAATTTATGAAAATATAATATTAGAGTCATTATTTTTGTTTCTTAGGGGTATTATCAAATTCATTCATAGGGTTATGTTTTTTAATCTATGTTTTTGTAAATCTAGTTCCCAATGTTTCAACTAAGCTTTCTTAGATACCGGCAATAAATACCCAAAACCTAATAGCTCAAAATCGACAGTTAATTTATTATAATGATACTAGATGCAGTAAATTGCATCCCAAATAATAAAATAGTTTATTAGTATTGGTGAAAAATATTCATACATTAATTTCACATTAATATATGATAAATTAAAATACAATGTAGAATTTTATTTTAGAAAATAATTTTCCCCGTTAGCATATCCATATGTGTTAATCATAAAACTCTTCCTGGTATCTTGAGGAAAACAATTATAATGGGGTGTGATTAAATTCTTATTAAGTGTATGAATATAGAGGAATATAAATAAGGAATTAATAATATGGATGGTTATAAATGATAATCAAATAATTCTATAACAACAACCAATGGATCGAGAAATTATCCCCAAATATAAAAACTATTCCAATGATAACATGTGAATAACGAAATGAGTTAATAATGATAAAATTCATAATTTCATACAACTAAAATATTCTATTGAGGCCTCATTCTAAGAAAACTATTCCATTAGTAAATTTATCCAGACATATTACATAAATGGAAAATACATCATTCAAATACCCAAGATCGTTTATCTCATGAGACCTAACAACGAATCAAGAAGCTATTTAATTCCAACCATAATTGAATTGTTCCAATAAATTCCACATTTTAATAAATAACATGACAAAATCATATGCCTTAAAAATCAATACCTGTTTGTAATGAAAGATCTAACATAAATAATATCAAAACATTACACCATCAAACTAATCCTAAACCATCATTAAAAATATGTTAGTTTTTATATTAAGATAATAACATAATTGAATCATAATATTAAATTAATGATGTTATCATATATGAAAATACTTTAAAAAATATCATTTAAAAATTATTGACAAAAACAACATTGAAATCACTTATTTAAAAACATCACAAATATGAAAGAAAACATTTTATTTAAAAATAATATTGTAAAATTTTATAGGAAGATCCAAATAAATTATTATTGATGATTTATAAAATCTTTATTCATTCTAAAAAAGTTAAAAAAAACATTCCTTTCATTCTATTGTAAAAATTATCAAAAGTACATCAATCGGAAAAAAAGACAAGAAGTTTATTTTCAAACAATTTTATAGAAAATCCAAACAATGGAAAAAAATGTCATTAAAAATTAATTATAAATAAATAGAAATATTATTTAAAAACTATTAAGTAAAATTTGGATATGGAAGAAAAATATTCCCACATGGGGTACTTAAACATAAACAATCCTAAATAATGCTTATATTTTGAAATAAACCCTTACCTCAGCATCGACTTCATGCATATGTGTCTGTACATCGTATATAATAAATATAAATTTATTATTAATCTCTTATATAAACATAAAAATATATAACAACCAATATATTATTTACTTAATAATATCTATCTCCCATTTATTAACAATTATTTGTTAAAATTGTTGTTCCAGGTAAAAACTACTTCATTTTTCATGCATGATTTTTTAGTTGTTTCAGAACATTTAAATTTATCATGGTTCCATAAAATTCATAGTGTTAATAATGATATAAATATAATATATATTCATTATATATGTATTTATAATAATCTATAAAATTTAGTGATAGAAAAATGAATTACACCATTCGTGGAAGCGATAGGTCGTACATACGGATGAACGTTGTTTTCATTTTTCAAAGGATGGAACGAAAGAAAGTTAATATTAATTCACATATATATAACCATAATTAATTCATATAAATCACATAAATTTGTCAAACCCATCCTTAATACCATTTGTGTACAATATAAATTGAAAAAATCACATCGGTTCATGGAGGTGGTAGTCTACAAGTACGCACGAGCGATGTTATCATTTCCCAATAGTTTGGAAGATAATAATATAGATATGATATTATCATTATATAGGTATAATTATATTAAAAATATCATATAAAAAAGTTAAACACATTATAATTCGCATCTGTAAATGATGATAATGAAAAATGAATTGTATCTCTATATGGAGATAGTAAGTCGAACGTATGCTTGAGTGATAATTTCACTTCCCATTTGATGGGAAAGAGGTTTTATATTGGTAATTTATTTATAATGGTAACATTTAAGTATATTTATGATACTTATGTTTCCATTTTATGATAAATATCATAGATTTAGAGGAGGTAAATGAATAAGTAAAAAAGAAAGCAACTGGTTATGGTGATTACCACTTCTTTGGAATAACTCCTTTGGATCTCTTCTTGAGGATCCTAGGGTTTGTATTTTGGGATGATAAACACCTCTATAAGGTGTAAATATAATTTTATAAGGTATTTTTTAAGGATTTTTTAATCTAAAATTTCCAATGTGGTGTTAAAAAGTGAGGGAGGGTGTTCTCTTTTATAATTGAGGTGAGGGGCACTTTTTGGAATTTTTTAAAAAATTAAATTAAACTAAACTAAATATCAAAAAAACATCATCAAAATTGATACGTATTAGAAAATATGGTATGGTATTATTTAAATATAATCAAAAAATTATATTTTTATCAGTTTTCATTGTTTTTTAATCCTTATCTTCTGGATTAACCCCTTAATTAACCTATTATAAAATTAACCATGATAACATATTTTTCACTGTTAATGGGTTATAATTTTATATATAAGGTAACCATTGAACCATAAATGGAAGATAGGTGAAAAATATAAACATTTATTATTCATTTAATATACTTCAAATACATCAATAAAATGGTTTATTTAGAATATAATTAATTTAAATAACACTAATATTTCTTATTAATCATTAAAATCCATTTAACACTATAAATCACTAAAATAATATTATTTTTAATATTTTTAATGTCATTTATATAATTTTTCTATTAATTGAATAAATATTGTATTAGAATTGTACTAGAATTTAATTTAATAATAAAATAACATAAAATTATAAAGAAATAATAATAATTAATATAATTTCATTTTTAACATAATTTACATTTATAGTCATTCATAACTTATGTTTGTCCCTATGTTGACACATAATATATATTTAAAACTAAGAGAGTGACATTTTGTAACTTTCTTTATTTTAAATATTATATTGGTCAATTTCATGGGAAATTTTCCATTACACATGTTAATTTTGTGTATAAGGTGATAATGGTTTAATTAACTTCATTTAATAAGAACTATGAACTAGTAATAGGACATTATCACTTAGTTTTTACCCAGATTAACCTGATTTACCCTTTACTGAGGTGATAAATTTTACCACAATTATTATTCATATTGACCCAAAATAAAGGGCATATTTACCAAATTTGAAACTCTTGATTCAAAATTTGGAATCCATTTTATCAATATAAATTTATATATGTGTAATAAATTAAAATTAAAATGAACATGAAAAAAACAATGAAAAAAAGATTTTCAGAAAAATGTATTTTATGTATAAAAATGCTTTTATTCTAAATTCTATCGTGAAATTTATTCTAATGAACATTGTTGGATTATTAAAAATATAACAGTAATAATTTCTATTTTAAATCATTTTTAAACAAAAAATTTAACTGGTAATTATTATAAACAAAAATACAAATTTCTATAAAAATAGATATTTATCACAATTCATTAAAAATAATTTGATAAAAAAATTGAATTTTAACCCTAATATAATGATTTTATTAAGATATAAAAATTCAAATTATTTTTATAAAAAAATTTATATAAGATCAAAAAACTAATTATAATATTTTCCACAAAAGTCAATAAAAATCATTTTTGATGAAAACATATTTCAAAAGCATAAAATAACTATACGGAATATTGTGTAATTATTTAATATGCATTAATAATTTAATTTTTATTTAGTAGGTACTTTATATATATATAATAAATTTATTTTATACTATTCATACCAACCAACTTAATGGAAAGGAGACAATTTTTACATTAAATAATTAAATTCTAAAAGTATATTGTGGCTCATTTAGACTCGGTGTTGCATGTTGTTTTTGCAATCAAACATAGTATTATTCTAAAATATCGGGGTGTTAGAATTTATGAAAAAATGGTATCTAATACAAGGTTCTTAAGATTTCCTTTGTCTCAAATTACCCTTTGATATCTTGGTATGTTTGATAAATTGAAGTTTGGACTATCATGAATTGGGAGGTAGGTGCGAGGGTGCCTCGTGAGCTATTTCTCACATGGAGGCTCGAGAATCCATAATAAATTAGGTTTCATGCCTTTTTTATTTCTAGTTTGTTATTTTTTATGGTTTTAAAATTTTATTAATTATGTGTAAATTTAGTAATGTATTCATGTGTTTTTTGGTTCAATGTCATCTATTACCACTCATGGATAGTAGAGGTTTTGTTATTGGATAGTGAAACTGGTTGTTACATTGAGGTATGTCAGTTGTTTTTTATTTATATTTATTTATCACATCATCCAAAAATAAATTTTCTAGCTTTCAGTTATTTTTATTAGTGGTAATATGATTTCTATGGAGGTTTTAGTGGAACATGCTTTTATTTCATGTGTCATAATTGAAGGGGTGAGTAAGGGAATGTTTTTTTTTTAGTGATGATTCATTCTAGTTTTTTATTTTTTCTTAACTATGAATTTATGGGTGAAATAATCATCAATTGCTTCTTATAATACATGTAATACTTTTTTCAACCCAATGGAATTAGGAGTGCCACACATGTATGTCACATGCTAGATCATGCATTTTATGGACGGAAGTCTCAAGGTGTTTCATGAAACACAACATCACACATAATCATAAAAAATGATTGAGGAGTAAATAGTTCCATGATTGAAAAAATATGAGGGTAGAAAAAGGAAAATGTAAGAACTCACATAAAGAATTACTATATTCGAGTGAATGAAATCATAATAAGTGGTTAAAATAATGTATTTTATAGTGAAAATTATAATGGATACAATATTATGTACTAACAAGAAGATAAATTGACCACTTGTAGGTAGAGTATATTCGGGGTCACTTCTTATGCATCAAATAATTGAGCCAAAAAATTCAACCCTCAACTCATTCTGTCATGTTTCCCCTCAACCATGGTGTTATTTTTTCTTACTATAGAATCCCCCCCCACACACACATGCCAGCCCAACCCCAAGGAACATTTCCAATCCTTCAATGAAAAACAAGAAATACCAACTTCGTCCACCAACACCTAGGAGATCCAATATTTGGCCTAAATAAGGTTCCAAATACTTGGGGCCTTCTACACATAGTGGACGATCACATTGAATAATAGAATCAGGTTTAGATCAATCATATGATAGATTATATTGTCTTATATTGTTGCAAATTAACTTGAAGTTCCCCGAATCAAAATATTGATGTTTGTTATGTAGATGCATATAAATTGAATTGGAGTTTTCAAGGGTCAGTAGTGAATTAAATGTGCTAAAAATATGATTTCTAGTGAAGTCTTGATAACATCTCATTTATTCTATGTTCTCACATTTTTATTATTTTTTTGGGTGTTCTAAGAGATACCATATATGAGGTTTCCATTGTAAAGATATTAGTTTTTTATAATATTTATTTTATCAACCTATTATGATTGAATAGATTTTTAGTTGTGGAAGCTATATTGCAGGTTGACCGAGGTATTTTAGGGAATGAAATAAAAATTCCTTTTGATAGGGTTATAGTTAATAAAGATCAGTTTTTTGAGATTGTTGAATTTGAACCATGTGGTCAAGGGATTCAATGGATAGTAAGCTAGAGTATCCATTTATAGCATACTAATACCACATAATGGGTTAGAGTTGAGTGTGTCCTGATATTATAATTGGGATACCTATATTAGGTTTACAAATCCTTATACCACTTTAGTTAAAAGTTAATGTTTTTTGTGCATTGGATTAAAATTGGTAACAAATATAATTTACAAGAGTTTAAGGATTTTTATCCTTAACTCCACAAATTTTTGTTAATTTTTTTATTTTATTTTTAATTTCTACAAAACCATTTTGGGTTTTTATGATAATTTTTTATCTTCTAAAATATTTATATTACACTACATTTATATATTTTATTCTTTTATTTGAACAAAATTAATATTTTCTGATCAACCTACGCATTGAGTGAAATGAAAATTTATAGTCCCATTTTAGACTATAATTAACCGACTTCCCCTATAGTAGTGTAACATTCACCTTATTTGGGATGGACACTTTTTATTAATACCTAACTCTACTTGGATTTGGGGCTTATTTATATTTTTTTCGGATACCAACACATGATATCAGATCCATTATCTTCCTATTGGTAAAGTTGACTGTTATTTTTATCTGATCTCAACACTAGGTATTAAGGCGTGCCATTATAGTCAAGTTTGCTTCATTACATTTAAAAAGAATATGCATTGTTTGGTTTATTATTTAATATTATATTTTTATTATATTTCTATTTTATTATAAATAAAAAAAAATCTAACACTATCTATATAGTAGAGAAAATATATTTTAAACATGGTTCGACATAAAATTAGAACCCTTGAGAATTTAAATTCAATTAGGCTACCAAATTATATAATGTAGGCTATGATTATTGGAGTGACCACATAGAGATATATACAATCAATAATGGTGTATAAAATTTAATAATTTATATTAGATATTATAAAATTCCTAAAAAATATATTATTGCATTTAATCAAGATGAATGAGAAAAATTTATAATCAATTTTAATTTGGAAAATACTCCAATCTATGTAATTCTACAGAATACCTAAATTTACATATCCTCCAACTGAATTACTAATGAAATTTAGAAAAATCATGAAGTGAGATATTTAAGAACTCCAAAATTCCATGAAATTGAACATCCTATAAATAGGTATCATTGTTAAAGTTACAACTTTATACCAAGTGAACTATGGATTAGATGAATTAAAAATTTATTAAGACTGTATAAAGTATATGGTTACTTAGTGAAAAATAAATCATAGATGAAATGATCATTAATAAAAATTTTAATATTATACCAAAGGAATGAAAATCCTCATTAATGTAAACAGATTATATGAAACATATAAAAAATTCATGGTCTTGGTGATTTAATTAGAACATTAATTTAATATGAAAATAATTTTAATAGAGATTTATAGAAAGAGAAAAATAATAATAGAATTAAATTTAATTTAAATTATGGATCCTATAAGTCTATGACTTATACTAATATAATAACTTCAAATAATTATTTAGATAGTGTTTGTCCAAAAATTATAAAAGATAAATTTTATTATATAGAAAAAAGGATATTTAGAAGTGGAAACTTATAGAGTGACTACCAAAATGATAGGAAATATTGGAAAGAGAAAGAGAAAATAAATAACAAAAAAAGAATATTTTTTATTAATGTAATAAAATAAAACACATTTTCGAAGATTTAAAGAAAAAGGAAAAGAATCCAAGAGGAGTTTGAAGAGGACGGATAGAAAATATTTTTGAATAAAAAATAATACATAGAGTGGGGGTGAATATCTATTTAGCTTTGAAAATTCATCTAATGAAAGTAAGGAAAAATAAAAGAATATTGGATTTTATGATAATGTAAATGTACCCAAAATTTGAATTTTTTTATAGGAAAGTAATCAATATAGATGATTTATGCCAATATTCCTTATTCAATAAAATGGAAGGCTTTTTAGATGGAATGGACTACGATAATGAAGAATGTTCGTCTTATGATGCTGATAAGAGAGGGAAATCAAATGAAGAGTGTATTTCCTTTTTTTATGAATCATAAAAAACATTATACATAAGATATACGTAACATAAAACTGTAGTTTCTAAATAAATGAAGGAGAATTATAAGTTATTTTCATAATTTACTATGTTAATGAGTAAAGATTCTAAGTCATTTTTCAAGATTATTGTGAATTATATTTCACGTTTTAAAGCTAAGAGTGATGTTAATAAGTCTTATAAAAACTCTCTTGAAAATATTCAGAACCTAAAAATGAAGTTATCCGCATGGAAGCTAACATTGGTTAGACAACATCTGATTTTTCCATGGTGGATAATGAGAATGTTAAAATCATGATATAATTGGGTAAAATGAAATGTAAATTCTCAATGAAATCTTTGAAAAATAAAGGGAAGTCTGTATATTGTTTTGGAAGATAAGAGTGAAGAGGTAAAAACATAAATCAAAATTAGAAGACATGAATAAATACACAATTAACTAAAACAATATAGGAAAAATATTTTAAAAATTATATAAGTATTTGATACCCAAAAGAACACTTTTACACTCCGATATAAAACCAGTAGAATCATACATTACAGTGGAAATTGTTATGTGACATATTCTGTGAATTTATATTCAAAATTCCAAAGAGGTGAGCATTGGAAAAGTAAGTATTCATTTAAAATTTTTCATTCCATTGGAGAACATAAAGTATATAATCAAAAGGAACTTTTAGCTTCTGAAAATAATATTATTAGAATTACATGGTAACTAAAGGTACTATTTGAGAATAATTTTACACATAAAAAAGTATGTATCCATCAAACAGAAATTATTAATGTGGAAGACACTGTATACTAGAAACTACAATATTATATCTTGAACTTGGTAAATTTTATTTCTGTAAAAGCATTCATTATTTATATAATATATGCTATTTATTTATAATATTCAATCTATAGAAAGTTTTTCTTTAAATATGAACTCTCTTATACAGGGAGTTTGGCATTTGTTCAATGAATTTTTAGAGATTGTATTTTTTATCTACCATTAATTTCAAAAAAATATAGAAATGTGAATTTCAATATCATAAAAAATAAAATTTAAATTAATAATATCAATCTTTCTAGCTAGATGATAATTTCTAAATGGTCCAATTTTTCATATCTTTATCCCATTTTTTTAATTAGTTGATTATACTACCATTCATATATTTGTAAATTCTCATACATCATGTTTTATTTTGGGGATTTACATTATCAAGGGATAAAATTGTATGATGAATTAATTTCCATAGGATATATTTGGATCCACTAATGAATTTTCTTTGTTTTTTATCTCAAATAGAGAATTTAATCACTCAGATTCTATACCCATAGAGAAAATTATCCAGGGAGAATTTATGAACTTATTGCGGTGAAATCATTTAATTTATCCTTTATTAAAAATATTATAGGGAGAAATTTCATAGAGTGGGAGTATAGAAATATTAAATAGAGTTTTACATTTCTTTTATATTTATATATATACCATATATAAAGGGGAAGTGTTTCTGAATAATCAGTTTTTTTTACTAAGGGGGGTTTTTAATTTACTAATTTGTCTGTTGAGTTAAAATTGAAAGGGGTATAGATGTGAATGATCAGGGTAAGAGTATTAAGAACATATGAGGAGAGATAACATTCTTATGGACAATATAATCAAAAGTTTTTTTCTTAAAAAATTACATCATTAATAATTAAAGGTATTTAACTATCTGGGTTTAAAATTTTAACCCTTTTTATTTGACCAAGTTTTGTCCTTGGTAGTAATTTTGTGATTCATTTTGACTATCAAAATGTTGAAGAGTATTTAAGAACTGGGTAATTTTCCATTTTTCATCTTTCAAGAGGATATTCTAAGAAAGATATGAAGAGATTAAATGAAATTACATGGAATATATTTTTTTACATATTCTAGTAAAATATAACTCAACCTATTTGTGTATTTTGATTTTCAAAAAAGGGTGATTTTTAGGTAAAAAAACTTTTGTAACCTTGTTTTGAAAATACAAATACACTCATGATGTGTTTGATTTAAAAATAATATGTTTTTCAATGTTTCTCTTTTTATATATTTCTTCATCAGTTTACATCTTTCAATTTGATGATAAGTGCATCAGATGACACACACTGAGTGTTTTCCTGAGATGTTAGTGCATTGTAATGGAACACATTAGATAATAATATCATATGATACAACTATATATATATCTATAATATTATTGAGTATAGTTTTTTATACTGTTTCAAAACAACCTTAAGATCTAAAAAATCCAAATGCTGGAGTTTGTTTTGTGGATGTATAAAAATTAAACCTGCGGCTTCTAGGACAATTAGAAAATAAAAAGTTCAAGATATTTCATTACTAGTGAATACATGATAAGATGTCATTGATTCTAAGTGAAAATGTTTGTAATATTTTTTTGAGTGTGCTAAGAGCTACCATTTTGTGGTTTTAATTATAAAGATCACAGTTTTTTTAAAACATTCATTGTAATTTATCTTGTGATCAAGGGGATTCTATTCTATGGAAGATGGACTTTTTGATCTGGTTAATCAAGGGATTCCATAGATTGGAAGTCAGAACCCTTTTCATAAGGATACAATCAATAAATGTCAAAGTACTTGAGCAATATGATCCTGATTAGAATGATTAAGTTCTTCTGGGGATATGAAAACAGTGTTTCCAAGGGCATGACATGGATACCATCTGATGGGTTTATAGTCAATGATGTTCCAGGCTTGGAATGGGGATAACTAGATTAGGTTTATAGATTATCATTCTTAATTGGATAAAATTGAAGGATTCCTATGAATTTCATCCAAATTTGTAATAAAATTCTTTTATAATACTTCAAGTATTGTTATCCTTGACTCCACACATTGTTGTTACATTATTGTGTGTTCCTTTTAACTACCATTATACCTATTCTTGTTTTTCAAAAAAAAATTATATTTTGAAAATATTATATTCCACTATGATTATACTTTTTATACTTTTAATTTATCAAAATTTATATTGTCTAATTAACCCACATGTTGAGTGGGATAAAAATTTATAGTCACATTTTAGATTATAATTAACACCCATGTAGTTCTGTATCAACATTATTTGAGGCCAATAGTTTATATAGGCTATGAAAGTTGTAGGTTATTGTGTATACATATATCTAGGATGTAATGGATTATAGTTGTGACATGTGTATTTATGCATGAGCTACAATGGATTAAGATTTAGTGTATACATACATGGTCTACAGTGAATCCTAGTTATATTATATTATGATGGGTATGTGAAGATATTGAAGTTGTGCTCTGTGATTGTGGATATTATTTAGATACACAGATATATGTTATGTGGTGGCTTGTTATATGGAGGGTATGAGAGAACAATGAAATATGAATTTTGGGTTTATGTTGATTCGTTCAATGGAAAAGCGGATGTGGGATTCTTCCTTATATATATATATCCACTCTATATTATGTTACTTAACACCATGTGATATTTAGTTACTGAACCTTTGTAAGGTTGAGAACATATTTAACCTGGTTTTGGTAATGAGTTAGTTTCATTATTGATTCACTAAGGTTGTATTATGATTCTTCCACCTATATATGAGAGGTCTTGAGGAGGATCCTACTATGTATACTTGTATTCCAACCCATATATATATATTTATATATATATATTTTTGTGTCTGTTTAGTTCCATAGGAGGGAGATTATGAATGATTGGGAATTTATTTCCTGGTGGATGTGGTTAAAGCTAGATGAATATTGAGGAGTTATTGTCATAGGATTTCAATTTTGGGAGTTTCTATTTTGTGTTTTTTGTTATTTATGACATTACATTAATTTTTTATTGGTTTATTTTTTATGTTTAAGGATTTGATTAGTGTCTTCTTTTATTTTATAAAAATTATGATGGTAATGTATCTCATGTTTCTATTAATAATCCTTCAATTCTATTCACAAACATAAGACCTGTTATAGGTGGGCCTTAAGGGTCACACTCATCTTCATTGTCGAGCTAGGGGCTCCCAATGGGGATGGGTTATGAAAAAACATCCCACATTTTTCATGTTTGGATTCCATTACTCATGATATAAAGGGTACGATGAGCATGAATTATAACCACAGTGGTCCAACATAATTTCAATGGGAATTATAATCAAGTTCTAATGGGAACCTAGACCCCCCCACCTAATATTAATGGAATACTTTAGTAAATTAGGACTCTGGTTTTTTCTCAAAATATTTTTCACTTCTCTTATTTCTAGGATGCATTTCTGATATACCATCCTCCTTAGTTTCTCCTTTATCTAAGTTTATTTCATCTCTTAATTGGGCTCTCAATAGAAAATCATCAATCCTTGTGGGTCGCTAAAGGAATGATTATGGTTTCTCTACCCACTATTCCTGTTTTATTTTACTATTTCTCTACTTTCATATTTAATCCATGAATTATGATTTTCCCTTGATTGGGGATTTATTTCATTTTTGGTTGACTCACTTGAGGATATTCAATGATAATATTTATATGGGCACAAGTTATTTTATCCTTAAATTATTCCATTGTTTTATATATATTCTATGGGTTGGGAGATATATAAGAGGGTTGGAGGGTGTGTGAGAATATCCTATAATGGAACTGAATACAGGTTACATGGTTCTTGAGACATGAGTATAAGTTATAAAACTCATGATAGACTCTCTATGACCATTACTTTATATCAATTCTTTCTGATGGTCATGATTCCATGATAAAGGTTTGAGTGAGATGGTAACTTCAACCCATGATGGGTGTCCTGGAATATATTTTAATTTTAGGATCCCTTTGTGGCATCCTTGGGCATTCCATAGTAATAAGAATTTCATGTTTAGTTTCTGTCCAATAGTTTTTTATCCTTTTCATGGGAATATAACATAAAAACTTATCACACTATTGTGACCACTGAGAGATGTCTATTTAATTTGGATCTAATGTAATGTCAATGAGCGGTCAAGTTTGACATAAATTTTACAGCTGTAAAATTTTGATGCACTGTGTATCCTAGTGAGTAATTTGGATTGGTGAGAATAATTAATGAGGTTATATATTATTATCCATTCATTCTATTAATCCATGTTAAGTTATTTTTATTAGTTATTATCTATTCACAATTTATTTTGAAGGAATGTGAATTTTTTTCATGTCACAAGATTCAGTTCGAAGAAAACTTTTCATTGGAATTTGGATATCTCTTCTTGAATATAGAGATAAGAGAATATCTCCAAGATATAGGGAATTTACTAAATTATTATTTCTTTTTATGAGTTCATTGAGGCCCGAAATATGGAATCCCACATTTTTATTACACAACATTGCATTACATTCTACAAATATAGGAACTTGAAAGTTTAGTGTCTTGGAAATAACGTACATAAAACACAAAACATATAAAATTATTCTAATCCACTTGAAAGGATTCATCATAGGTTCATTCTATGTAAAATTAATACACCTCATATTTGGGGGATATAAATCATAGGAAATGGTGATCATATGGCTTAGTATGGGAAAACAAGTGAAGTGGTTAACATATGAACTTGAGAGATATAAATATGAACATGAGAAATTTCATAAAGGTGTGAGAAAGATGAATATACTAAAAATAATAACTTTAATCATAACATGAAAATATTGATACAAAATATAATATAAACATTCATAATCAAACCACGAAAGTCTATCCCCAAGGTGTCATAAAAATTACCAAAGTTATTCACTATGGTATGGTAAAACATGTCATCCCTAGAGATTAATTTATTCACCCAATTAATTTGAGAACTATTAGTTTACACCCTTAACATGTATTTATTTTCATGTTATCCACATATATCATACTCAAAAATTTCATAAATAACCAAAATTGAATTAAATTAAGGGGTTTCATAACAAAATCATGACACTTTAAAAAGTGCTTAAAAACCTGATCATTATGTCATTTACAACCCACAAAAATAAAATGAGGGTTTTATTTATGTCAATTACAGAATAAAAAAAATAATATTTATGTGTTTATATATAAATCTATAAATGAAAGAGTTTTATGTATTCACATAATGAAAATAAAGTAATTTCTTCAATAAAAGAGAGAGATTTTGAGATGAAAATTCCAATGCATAATGGGTATGGAACATAGTTTTATAAAAAAATAAAAAGAGAGGGGATAAGGGTAAAACATTCATATAATAATAATAATAAATTATAGGTACTTAATAAAATGGAAATAAAAAAATCTTATGGATATTTAAAATGCATACTGCATAAAAGAGAACTTGAAAGGAAAAGAGAAGTTGGGAATTCCCTTAACTTGAAGAGTAACTTCTAAAACTCGAAGATCGAGACCTTGAAGTCTTAAAGGAACCTCGATAGGACTCCTTTGGAGGTAAAAATATAATAAAATCACGGATAATGGTTTTTTAATGAATGAAAATGATGTAATGGGTGGGTATTTATAGTAAAAGAGATGGATTTCTTATTAATTTCAAAAGACAACTCATTAGTGGTATTTGCAAAATCATGGGCCTTCCCAAGGTATTTGACCATTTCATTGGCTAATTAGGAATCCTCATACAATATTTTAATCCAAAATAGTTGACCATAATCTTATCTTACTCATTACATCATTATGTCATAGTTATTATGTCATTAAACATACCGAAAACATAAAATGTATTTTTAATATTCATGAAAAAATAAAATATTTCAAAAAAATCCCAAAAAAATCACCCAAACCATTTTTTGATGTGTAGAATTAAAAAACTAACTCCATTTTATAAAAATGAATTTCATTTTAAATTAAATTAAATATATAAAATATTAATACTTTACTAATACTTTCTAAAATAATTATTTACTTATATTTTGATATAATTATATCACATTAACATTTAATATGGCTATAATATATTTATTCATCCAAAGGTTAGGTTAAAATTCCATTGGTGAAATTACTATTCATAAGGGTAACATTACTATTTGAAAGGGTCAATATACAATTCACCAAATAATTATGTTTATTTTATTAGACTCTAAATATCTTACTGATGGCAATGATGTATTTTCATTTATCGAAAATCATTTCATATAATTAATTATTTAAATATTCATAAAAAAATATTTTTTTTATTTTTTATTAAAAAAACAATATTCATCAAGAAAAAACTATTCATCTAATATTATTCATCAAAAAATGAACCCTTCTAGAAAACTACTAAAAACACACCCAAGATTATTTTTGACATTTGGAATTCAAAATTGATTTTTATTTTATCTTAATAATTCTCTCAGTATAAGAAATATCTAAAAACTAAAAATTTTTACTTCTAAAGTCAATTTATCAAATTTATCTCAATTAAACATAAATTTTATTATGAAAATCTATTCTTAAATCGGAAATGATGAAATAAAAATTTTAATTTAATGGATTACACAATGTAACTAAGGCCTCATTATATAAACTATTATAACACCCACATAGGACCAAAGAGTAAGGTGTGAAATGGGGATAAAATCTTGGGGAAGCTCAGGAAACATTGCATGAGTCGTGATTTCTATCAACTTGAACTTCTCCCATAGGTGATTTTATTCAAGATTAACATCTTGAAGCCCAGATTGGGATTTTTCGAGAGTAAAGCCTAGTGATGATACCTCCTTCCCAACCTTCGAAAAATGGGCATCATGTGGAATGTTCCTACTGGTAGAAGCCATCGACTATTCTTTCTAAATTAATTATTCATTATAATTTCTATTTATAAACAATAATTATAACATTAAAAAAATTAGTATGGTTTCCAATACCCATATTAACCAGTAGTCATATAATGGTCAAAACTCAATGGTTAAATTTTAGTTATAATTATGTTGTTTTATTGATTATCACACATTTAAACTTACATTTTTAGGAAACAAAGTATTATAAAAAAATGTGGGTTGTTACATTCTTCCCCCCTTAAAAAATTTTGTCCTCTATATTTCAAGTCAAACTCTTAGAAGAGAAAAGGTGTGGGTACTTCTTCTGTATTTGATCCTCCGGTTTCCACATGACATCTTCATTTTTGTGGTTCCTCCACAACACTTTAACAATGTGGGTAGACTTTTTGCGTAGAATTTTATCTCTTCCATCCAAGAACTCCACCGAATACTCCTCATAAGTGAGGTCATGTTCTAGTTGTACCACCTCTAGATTTAGTACATGTGAATGGTTGGGTATGTATATCCTCAAGAGGAATGCGTGTAATAAATCATGAACTCAAGATAGATTTGGATGAATTGAAAGCTGATAAGACACTTCTCTTATGCAATAAATGATTTCCTAGGCACCAATGTTCTTGGGTCTGAGCCTCCCTTTCCTTCCAAACCTCATGAAACTATTTCTTGGATAAATTTGAAGGAAGACCTTATCACCAAAATTAAACTCCATGTTCATTCGACGGTTGTCTACATAGATCTTCTTCCAAATCTCAGTAGCTTTAATGTGTTTATGGATGGAATTAACTTTTTCAGTCATCTCTTGCTCAAAATCAGTCCCAAGAATCTTTCTCTCACCAACTTCATCCCAAAAAGTAGTATTTCTACATCACATCCCATATAGAGAATCATCAGGATCCATTTGAATGATATATTTGAATTTATTGTTTTATGAGAACTCAGCTAATGGGATATGTTGATCCCATATTCCATTAAATTCCATTGAGAATGTTCTCAACATGTCCCTGAGTGTTTGAATAGTTCATTTAGATTGGCCATCAGTTTGGGAGTGATAGTCCATACTAAAATTCAATTCAGTAGTCAATTCATGTAAAATACTTCTCTAGAATTTTGATGTGAACCTTTGATCACGATTAGATATGATAGAAGGTGTAAATCCATGTAGCCTTACCAATTCATTATTGTAAATCCTATCAAGTTGATAAAGAGTTAAATATTCCCAAATAGAGATAAATTGGGTAGTCTTGGTGACAGAGACCACTATAACCCATATCGCATTATTTTCATTGGAATTTCTCTAGAGACTAGTAAAAAAGTCCATAGTTATATTTTCCAAATTCCATAATGGCATGGGTAGTGGTTTTAATACCCCTTTTGGAATTTTTCAATCTCCCTTAACATTTTCACATGCCAGGAAACTTCTGGTGTAGTCAAAAATCTTTGTTTTCATGTTATCCACCAATAATGATCACGAAGGCACCCATACATTTTTGTGCCTCAATGGTTTATAGAAAATGTAGAGAAATTAGATTCAACCATCAGTTCTTTCTTTATATCTGGAATAGAAGGAACTAATTGTCTTGTACAAAATCTTAGTACACCTTCTTGATAAATATTGAACTTATGAAACATCCCATTTTTTGCAGCCTTAAACTTCTTTTGTAATAAAGTATATTATTTTTGAGATTTCATGATCTTCTCTAGTAATGATGGTTGAGAAATAATTTCAGATAGGGTTGATGATGTCCCTGACTATACAATTCCCATGCCTAGTTTTATTAGGTATTTGATCAAGGGTTCTCCTTGAATCCTCATCATTACCATAACAATTGTGTATTTCCTACTTAATGCATCAATTACTGTGTTTTCTATTCCGGGATGATATTAAATTGAAAAATTAAAGCCTTTAAGAAGTTCCAACCATATCCTATATCTCATTTTCAATTCCTTTTGCATGAAAATATATTTCAGACATTGATGGTCAGTGTATATATCACATTTCTCCCCAAAATGATAGTGCCTCAAAATATTCTAAGAAAAAACCCACAACTATCTCAAGATCTTGCGTATAATAATTCTCTTAATGAGGCTTCAACTATTGAGATGCATAAGCAATCAATTTTAATTTTTCATGAGGACACACCCATCCCTTTTAGAGATTCATCACTAAAAATAAAGAATCCTTCTCTGATTGAGGATAAAGTTAAAATGGGTGCAGTAACTAATCTCTTCTTTAGCTCTTGGAAACTTTCCTCACACTCCTTTGTCCTGATGAACATAGCCCCTTTTCGAGTTAACTTGGTAAGTGGATTGGAAAGTCAGGAAATGTTTTTCACAAACCTCCTATAGTATCCTGCTAAAAAAAGAAAACTATAAATATCAATTACTATTAAAGAATGAGGCCGCTTCTCTACATACTTTTTATTTTTAGGGTCAATTGAGATTCCTTCATTGGTTACAATGTTCCCCAATAAATTAACTTTTTGTATCCAAAATTTAAATTTTATGAACATTCCAAAAATCCATTGTTTCTGTAAAATAACCCTTAGATGATCCTCATGCTCCTAGTGACTTTTATCATATATCAAAATATCATCAATAAAACTATCACAAAATTATCAAGGTTGTCTTTAAAGACTCTATTCATCAAATCCATAAATATATATGGTTTATTATTCCGTAAGAAGGTCATAACCAAAAACTCATAATTTTTATATCTTTATCAAAAGGTGGATTTTGGAATATCTTCTTTCTTCATAATCAATTGATGATAGCCAGATTGAAGATCAATCTTGGGGAATAATTGAGCCCCATGGAGCTGGTCAAATAAGTCATCAATTCTTGGAAGCGGTTATTTGTTCTTTACTGTGATCTTGTTCACTTCTCTATAATCAACTCATAACCACATTGATCCATACTTCTTCATAATAAATAAAATAGGTTCTCCCTAAGGAGACACACTTGGATGGATAAATACCTTCTCCAAAATATATTGGGGTTGCTTCTTTAACTCCTCTAGAGCCACTTTCATCATTCTATATAGGTCTTTTTAAATCGTCTTAGAACCAAGAATGAGTTTAATTGAGAACTCTACCTCTGTTTCTGGGGGAGGTCCAGGTGACTTCTCAGGAAATACATCAACAAATTCCAAAATGATGGGGAATTTCTCTATCCTTATACCCTAATTTCCTTCTTCCACTTCATCAATAAACTCCATAAAAAAGGCTATATGTGGTTCTTCTAGAAAAAGATCAGGTCGAGATATCTCTCATTGGAAAATAATTGTAGGTGGTCCATTAAAAACTTCAGAAATTTACATGATTTTTCATTTGATCTTAGCATTATACTTTGAGAGCCAGTCCATCCATAATATAATTTCAAATTCCAATGTGAGAATGACTACAAGTTTTTCGATAAGATTGTGCTATCGAAAGTAAATAATAGAGTTTCCCAACACTGTTGATGCTTGAATAATCCCTCCTAGATTCTTGACTGGTAACTCTTCTTTTAGACGTACAATAATTGATTCTATATCCTTTTAAAAATTGGAGGAAATAAAAGAGTTCATTAAACCAGAATCCTACAAAATACATTCTATATTTGAGAGAACAACCAATGTATGTAACGCCCTGACCCCAATTACCCCGAGTTGGTGCATTATTACATATAATTGGAATGATCAAAAGGGTTCGAATCTCAAAAGACTGATCATTTTAGTATCCTTGGATGTAATAGATACATTCATAAGTTATACATTACATCATGAAACAAAAACATCAACAACATTTTGTCCCATTTTGAACACTCTTATATCCTTAGCCTACCCCTATAGGTCAACTATAAAATACTTTTTCACATCCTGAGAAAAATAAAACATAGAATGGGGTGAGCTCAGATGCTAATTAAGGACAAAAATATAGCAGACCCTTTCATAAATAAGAATCAAAATTTAAGTCAATGAATAAGACTAAAAAAATCCTTTTAAACATAAACTTCAGTATAACAGGGAAAATATAAAATCAAATAATTTCATTTACTTATTCACATGGATATTCTACTAGAGGAATAATCACATGAAATATCAATAGCCACAATCATAATGATGGAATGCATAATTACAAAATTCATAACCACATAGTTAAGGCCTTGTGCCAAGGCTACAAATTAGATTTTTGTCAAGGTTTTGTGCCAATACACTAGTTTGTCTCACGAGACATAACGATGCATTGAGGAACTATAGCAGGCACAACCCATCACTTACTTTGTCCAATTCATTCCTCATATGAAAAGGTTTAAACATAACATAAACATTCATATTAAAACTAGAATAAAAAATGTCAATATATTATCTATAAACCATGAATGGTGTAAAAACAACACATCCACAGTCAAACATATCACAAAACATTCAATACAATATAGAATATGTTTATCATAATAAATCAACTTCAAACATGCTTAAAATCCATCAAAGTATGTTGACATGGATGAAATGAAAACTATTTTAAATAAATACCTCTTTCTATTTTGAAATAATTTAAATGTCACACAATTATAAAAGAAAACATTTATTTTGAAAATATTCCTATAATCTGTTATGGGATGCTTTGATGATGATATAATGGCGGAAATAGACACACTCACTTTATAAGTTACAAAAAATACATTCTTAGCTTAATTTTGTCGAAAAGGTTATAAAGTACTTTTTTGGAAAACAATTGAAATATTCTTTTCAAACCATATTATAAAAATCCAAACAGGGGTATAGTCATGTAAATATTAAATTTGTTTTGAAATACATGTTTAAGAAACGCTGTTGTGGATGATAAAGAGGTCCCAGTAGATACTTGCATAAAAACTACCTCGGATAATAAAGATATTGTGAAATTAACCCTTACCTTGTAATTTTGCTTAGTATATGGTATATTAAACTCATGTATAATAGTTAAAAAAAATTTATTAAATTATAAAATAACTATATACATAAATGTGATACCATATATGATCCTATAATATTTATTTATTAATAATATTATAGTAGTATCATCTTTTCAGGTGTTAACTGATTCGTTTTCCTTTATATGATTGGTTACATAAGCCTTGTTTGATATGGATATGATGTATTTGATTCATATAAATAATGATATTATGTTCATAAAAATTATTTTTAATCATAAAATGAAAATTATTCTTGAATGGTTACGATAGGGAATTAATCTCATCGCGTTCGTGGAGGCGGTAATCTGGACGTACGCACGAGCGACAATATCATTATATTGATATTAAAATAGTTTATAATTGGATGGTATATCATATATAAAGAATCATTTTCATGTTATAATTATTATTTAAATCATTTATACTCATTATTATTCCCATCCAAATGATGAAGTGTTTGAATAACAAACTGCACCACGACGTGGAGATGGTAATCCGTACATACGCATGTATGGTGACACTGTAATTTATAGGATGGATAGAATAATGAATATGGTTTTATCATCTTTATAATAACATAACAGTATATATAATATACTGGAGTTATTATTTTTAGAATGGAAACAAGAAATAAAGAGGATGTGTAAGAAGAAAAGAACTTGAAAGAGGTGATGAAATACTTACCTCTTATTCGGGTTCTTTCTTTTGATTTGATCAAAAGGGCTCCTTAGGATGGTTTTATGACTAAAGGAAGGAATATAGAATGAAGGGAGGATATTTGAGAGTATATTTGGGTAGGTTTTGGCCGATCCAAATGGCTTCAAAGGTGTGAATTTAAGAGAAGGAGAGGTTCCCTTTTATAAGAGAGGTGAGGGTCAATTTAGGAAAAATATGAAATATTATTTTATAATAAAATTATTTTCAGTTTCTAATGGCTCAAAAATGAATTATTTAACGGATAAGGTGGGTGTGGGTCAAAAACCTCTCAAAAAATTGGTTTTAGACCGGTTTAGGTTATCATATTGACCTTATCTTTTAGATTTAACTCTTAGTTAAATAGTCTGACATTTACCATGTCTCTTTTTATTTTTATATTATATGGTTAAGAAACATAATATAAACTTCCAAGAGAACCTCAAGTGGTTCATTAATGACATATATAATATTATTTAAGACATTTTTCGGATCCTTATATTTTTAGGAATAGAATACCAATTAATAATATAATATTTGTTTTAAAAAACTCTTTTATGTTAATTTTGACAGTATTTGGTATTTTGTTTTCTATTAAATTCATAACATCATTATTACTTAGAAAAAATTAATTTAATCAACCATAACATGTCATATTAACCTATAAAATTAATGTTATTCATTAAAATCCATATATTATATTTATTTGGATATTTATAATATCAATTATTTTAATCTTTCAATAATAAAGTAATTACTGCATCATCATTGTGTCATAAATAAATTAAAATTATTTATTTCAGAAAAATTATAAATAAAATACCATTATGTATTTAATATTCTTATCTTTCTAATGAATATTTATTGTCGAATTTATCTTATGTATACCCTAATATTAAAAATGGTTTAGTTATTAAACATTTATTTTAACTCATTCAACTCTTCTTTAAATAAAATAATAATAAATGTCCTAATTTAATCTAAGTAGACCTAAAGGATCATATTTTATTCTAAGGTTGTTTTTAGTCGAATTACACTTATCTAATAGAATTAGGGCATGTGTTAGGGAAATTATGATATCATTTTTACCCTTAATTACCCTATTTACTTTTAACCGTGGTAAATAAAAGTAAAAAGTTACTATTCACCAAAAATTATTTTCATCTTATTGAACCACATTTTACATACTGATATTAACTGTTTCCTTGTATTTTTTAAATTCAACTAACAGAAGTGGTAAAATTAAGTTTTATACAAATTTGCAAATAGTCCTAGGAGTTGGGTAAAAGACGGTAAATAGTTCGATAAACATTTATATGTCTAAAATTTTTATAAAATGACTCCAATGAATTAAATTGAACGTATATATATATATATTATGTATCTATTTTTAACTAAAATAAATTAAAATAAAATAACTAATTATTTAAATAAAAATTCGGTTTTAACCAATAACGCATTGTTTTTCACTATTCCTCAAAAGTTGAAAGTTCTCAGAAAAATACCAAAAATTCACCCTAATCTAATTTTGATATTCCGAATACAAGAACGAAGTCCATTTTGAAAGATAAAATTTATAAAATTTCAAAAAGAGGGTATTAATATTCACAACGACTAGTTTGATTGGTTGTGGTGTGGTAGAATCTCGAAGTTGTGTACAATGCAAGATATTACATTATTCAAAGGGAAACGTACTGTGGAATCCTGGGGTGTTACATTCTTCCATACATCAAATAATTTTGTACTCAAAATTTCTATAATACTACCACACAAAAAGATTCGGGTGGTTCTTCATCATAAGTTCCTCTGGTTCCCACCTTGCCTCTTCCATCTTATAGTTTTTCCATAGAACTTTTACAAGACAATTCATCCAGTTTCTCAGCATGTCTTCTCTTGTATCAAGAATTTTGACATGCTCCTCACAATAAGGCAGATCAGGTTCCAGTTCAATTCTCTCATAGGTGATTACATCTGTTGGGTCAGGCATGTATTTTCTCAACAGTGATACGTGGATCACATCATGAACTTTGGAGAGACTTGGAGGAATATCCAAATGATAAGTTACAACTCCAAATTGTTCTCGAATTTCAAAAGGTCTGATGTACCTGGGACTCAATTTACCCTTCTTACCAAAATGTATAACACCCTTCCATGGAGCTACCTTCAAGAAAACATGGTCTCCTACTTGAAATATCAAATCCTTCCTTCAGTTATCGACGTATCTAGTTTGCCAACTTTGGGCAGCTTTCTTGTGGGTTTGGATAACCTTCACATTTTCCATTTTTTCCTCAACAAGATATAGGCCTACGTGTTTTCTTTCACAAACATCACCCCAACAAGTTGGTGTGCGAAATCTCTTTCCATATAACACTTCATATAGTGCCATCTGAATACTTGAATTGAAGCTGTTGTTATAGAAAAATTCTACCATAGGTAAATATTAATCCCACATACCTTGAAATTTGGGTGAGAAATATCTCAACATGCCTTCTATGGTTTTAATAGTCCATTCTGATTGTCCATAGTGTGAGGGTGGTAGGCAATGCTCAAAAAATGTTCAGTGTCCAGGGCTTTATAAATACTTTTCCAGAATCTTGATGTAAAACGGGGATCACGGTCCAAAAAAATCAATAAGGGTACTCCATGAAGTCTTACAACATCATTAATATACAGTCTTGCTAAATGTTCAAGTGGTAAATCATCAATTATAGTAAAAAAATGTGACGACTTGGTAAGACGATAAACAATGAATCATATTTCATAATTCCTTCTAGGTGTGCTTGGTAGCCCCATGAGAAAGTCCATCGTAACATTATCCCATTTCCACTCAGGTATGGGAAGAGGTTTCATGACTCCTCCAGGCTGTTGTCTTCCATCTTTCACTTGTTGACAAACCATACATCTTGACAAAAAATCAGCAATCTCCCTCTTCATGTTGTCCCACCAAAAATATTCCTTCAAATATCTATACATCTTTGTTCTACCAAGGTGTATAGAGAAATTGGATCTATGGGAATCATCTAACAATTCCCTTTTTAGATCTGGTATATTGGGAACACAAAGTCTCTTCCCAAATTTCAAAATCTCATCTTCGTATATAAAGTCACTCAATCTCCCATCATTCACAACTTTAATCTTCTTTTGAAACTCCTCATAATCAGCCTGCGAACTTTTTATCCTTTCTAGTAAAGATGGTTTCTCAACCATTTGAAAAAGTATTGATGTTTCACCTTCCATGATTATTCTCATATCCATTTTCACTAGATCCATGAAAATAGGATACCTTTCAACTCTCATCTTGTTAAAAACTCCATGATCCTTTCTACTCAAAGCATCTGCCACCTTATTTTCCTTCCCTGAGTGGTAGTGTATTGTGCAATCATAATCTTTGAGTAGTTCAAGTCGTCACTTTTTCCTCGTGTTGATTTATTTATGTGACAAAATGTACTTCAAACTCTTATGATCGGTATATATCTCACATTTCTCACCATAGAGATAATGTCTCCACATCTTCAAACCAAAGATTACAACTGCTAACTTAAGATCATGAGTAGGATAGTTTTCTCGTGAATTTTTAGCTATCATGATGCATAGGCAATAACTCTATCAATCTTCATAAGGACACAACCAAGTCCTTTCTTTGAGGAATCACTATAACAAACAAACACATCGTTCCCTGATGGTAGAGTCAAGATAAGAGAATTGACTAATATTCACCTCAGTTCTTCAAAACATTCTTCACACGCTTTTGTCCAATCAAATTTAACCCCTATACGTGTGAGTGTGGTTAATGGGTTTGCCAATCGGGCAAAATTCTAGACCAAACGCTGATAATAACATGCTAAACTAATATAAATGTGTACAAAAGTTATACTCGTCAGTGCTGGCCATTCTTAGATTGACATAGTCTTTGAATGATCAACAAGTATTCCATCCTTAGAGACAATATGGCCATGAAAAAAAATCTATTGAAGGCAAAATTCACACTTTCCAAACTTCTCATATAATTCATTTCTTCTGAGGGTTTTTAGAATAGTATGCAAGTGATTTTCATGATTTTCATAGATTTTTAAGTATACCAGGATATCATCAATATATACCACTACAAAGTCATCAAGATATTCCTTAAAAACTATATTCATTAGATCCATGAAAAAAGAGGGTGCATTAGTCAGCCCAAAAGGCATTACTATAAACTTGTAACACTCGTATTTGGTTCGAAATTCTATTTTCAGAATGTCTTCCTTATTCACTCACAACTGATGATATCCAGATCGATGGTCAATATTTGAAAAATATTTATCTCCAAGAAGTTGGTCAAATAAATCATCAATGTAAGGTAGGGGATACTTGTTCTTTATTGTTTTAGAATTGATCTTCCTTTAGTCAATACACAACCTCATATATTTGTCTTTCTTATTAACAAAAAGGATAGGGCCCCCCAATGGAGAAACACTATGGCAAATAAATCCCTTATTACTCAATTCCTCTAGTTCTTTCTTTAGTTATACTAATTCCACAGTGGCCATTCTATAAGGGGTCTTCGATATGGGCCTTGAACCTAGAATTAAATCAATGGAAAACTCAATTTCTCATTCTGGAGGATGTCCAAATAAATACTATGGAAACACATCAACATATTATTGCACAATAGTTATGTACTCTATTTGAACATTCTTTTCCTCTCCTATAATTATTCCATTCTCATCCTCGCTAATAATTGAATTTAGTACAGCTACTAGGGGTGGGTCCAGATAAGAATTAGGTGGTGACGTTTCTTCTCTAAAGATAATGTACTCCTTATCATCCTCAAAAATTGTAACATCATTCTTATTACAATAAATTTTTGCATCATGATCTGAAATCCAATCCATACAAGGATTATATCAAATTCAATCATGGGTATGATGATGATATCTACAGATAAAGAACATTTATATGCACTAATGGGAACTGATTCACAAAACTTTGTTGCAATGATACATCCTTTAGGTGTTTTGACTGACAACTCACTTGTTAAGTCAAATTGAAAATATCTAATTTTTATAGAAAACAAGGAAGATATGAAACAATGCGATGATCCAGAATCAAATAAAAAATTGGCTAAACTTGAGGAAACCATTAAATTACATGCCACCACGTCTTTTGGAGCCTCAACATTAGCAGTAGTGATCGCATAAGATTGGCCTTTATCCCTTGGCCTTTTTGAGGTACGTTATCTTGGTTCATAGGACATTCATTTGGATAATGCCCTTTTTCTCTATAATTGTAGCATACATAATTTACAGCCACTTTCTTCCCCTTGAAATCACGGGCTTGGTGGCCTTTTTCACCACACTTTTAATAGACTCTCATTCTCTTCAGACAAGTACTGGGGTGTTTCTTCCTACATTTACTATAGGATGGATATTAAAATTTTCCTTTCTTCCCCTTATTTCCATTTCTAGAGTGTTTATCAGATCTCTTCTTCTCCTACTTTACTTTAAAGAATTAAGACTTAGAGAATTATTTTTCTATCTTGATGGCACTTGAGACAATATCTTCATAAGAAGAGAAGGATTGTGAGACAAATGCTCGATGGAGAAATTGTTTTAACCCATCAAGGAAACAATCAATATTTCTTCATAGGTTACATATATAATCTTCATCATGCCTTTCTAACCTTGTAAAGTTAGCCTCATATTTTTCAACATTCTCATCCTATTTTTTCCTTAGACTCAGAAATTGTCCTTCCATATTCACTCGATGGTCATGAGGAGAAGTATTTTTCTAATAAAATCTCTTTAAACTCCCTCCATTAAATATTTGATACTTCATCATCTGCTTTTGTATTTTTAATCAATGAACACCGTTTATCTGCATCTATCATGAGGCGAGAAACTACCATGAATTTTTTTTCCCTTTCTCTACTTCCCAAAGCATGAAATATTTTCTCTAATGAATTTATCAATTATTTAGCTACTAATGAATTTGTAATCCCATTGAAGTTTTGTGGTTTTTTCCTCATGAAGTTATCTAACATTGATCCTCCACGTTATGAATCAGGGTGCTACATACGGGTAAGGTTATTATTCATAACCTGAGTGAGTTGTCCTAGCATGGTGATAATTTGATCAGCACCAGTTGCTTCACTAGATCCACTATAATTATCTTGAGTATGAGGTAAATCCATACATGGATTATGTACATTGATACTGTTTCTATTCCTTCCACTAGAATCCACTTCTAAACAATGGCATACACTATATTAGTTTATGAATTGAAATATATAACTCCAAACATGTAAAATACTTAACATAAATTGAACAGTTTAAGGATATAATCCATAATCATAAAAAAAATTATTTGAGGAGTATATACTCATAAACCCTTCATAATGGTTTGTAAAGAAAGTGGGAATTATCCTAAGAATATCCCCCAGGAGTGTCGTAACCAAGATTGTGGCAAGGCCCATTATCGTGCACCAGTTCCTGTTCGAGTCTAGCTCAAAGTGGTGTTTTCAGGTTTTACCCCAAGTTACTTTGTGCTAGATCTTCCTATACCTACTCCTATCCATATAGGGATTTATTGCATGTAAAACTCATAAAATCTATATAGTACCAAAATTCTAGGAAGTTATTCTATTCTAGTCCTCAAAGGCTATCTTAGGGTAATGTTCTCTAATCAGTGTTTTTCAAAATCTAGTTTCCAAGTTTTGTACTAAACTTCCTATGATACCAACTCTAACGCCTCGACCGTTTTTACCTAGAGTTTGTGCATTATTACATAACATTGGCATGATCACAAGAGATCAAGTCTCAAAAGACCGATTAGTTTAGTATCCTTGGAAATACTAGATACATTCATAAGTTTTACATTACATTATAAAATTAAAAAGTACAACAACTAATCTCCATAGGCCACACTCATATCCCTTATACTATCCCTATAGGTCAGTCATAATATACTTCTTCACATCCTGGAAAAAATAAAACATAGAAGGGGGTGAGCTCAGATTCTCAGTAAGAATAACAATATAATGGAAACATTCATAAAAAATCATAAATATTTAAGGCAATGTAAGACTAAAACAAAAGCCTTTTAAACTTGAACTTCAACATAATATGGAAAAGATAAAATCAAATAATTCCACTTACTTCTTCACATGGATTTTCTATTAGTCGAATAATCACATGCAATATCAATAGCCACTTTCATAATAATGGATTTCATAATTCCAGACTTCATAACCACATAGTCAAGGCCTTGTTCCAAGACTACAAATAATATTTTGTCAAGGCCTTATGCCAAGACACTAGCTTGTCTTATGAGACCTAGCGATGCATTGAGGAGCTATATCGGGCTCCACCTGTCACTTACTAAGTCCAATGCATTCATTATATGAAAAGGTTTAAACATAAAATAAACATTCATATTAAAACTTGCATACAAAATGTTAATACTTTATCCACAAACCATGAATGGTATAAAAATAGCACCTCTACAGTCAAACATAACACAAAACCTTCAATACAATATAGAAGATTTGTATCATAATAAATCAAGCTTGATCAAGAATAATATCCTATAAAGGATGTAGACATAGTTGAAAATGACCAGTAAAAATCATTGAGAGAAATATCCCTTTTTCATGAAATCATTTAAAAGTCATATAATTTATAAAAGAAGTCATTTAAAAACTATTTTTGAATCAAAGTGTCCCATTCCACTTTGAAACGTTTTAATGGAATTGACATTTTAAAACATTCATGTCCATATAAATAAATTTTTTAAACCATTTTTAAAACATGGACATTAATGAGAAAGGTTTAGAAGAATAAATATTTAAAACATTTAAAATTATGTTTTAGTAGAAAAACCCTTAAAAATAATCCCTTTGAAAACTCTTTTATGAAACATAGACATGGATAATAAATATGTCCCAAGAGATACTTACGTAAAAACAACCTCAGATAATAAAGGGATTGTGAAATTAACCCTTAACCTGTACATTTCCTTAGTCTAGGGTAGGTTAAACTCCTGTATAATGGTTAAATAATTGTTATTAAATTATTAGAGAACCGTATAAATTAATATGATATCATATATGATCTTCTAATATTGCTTTGTAAATGATATTTTAGTGGTATCATCGTTTTGGGTGTTAACTGGTTCGTTTTCGTTTATATGCTTGGTTACATAAGCCATATTTGTTATAGATAGGATGTATTTGATTCACATACATAATGATATTATGTTTATAAACATTATTTCTAATCATAAAATAAATATTATTTTTTAATGATTACGATGGGGAATGAATCTCATCGCGTTTATGGAGACGGTAATCCGGACGTACGCATGTGCGACAATATCATTTTTTTGATAATTAAATCGTACATAATTGGATGGTATGTCATATATAAAGAATAATTATCATCTTATACTTATTATTTTAATCACTTATAATCATTCTTATACCCATCCAAATGATGAAGTGTTTGAATAACAAACTACACCACAACGTGGAGACAGTAATCCGTACATACGCACGTATGGTGACTTTGTCATTTATAGGACAGATAGAATAATGAATATGGTTGTACCATTTTTATAATATCATAAAATAATATATAAGATAATTTATTTATTATTTTAGAATGTAAACAAAAAATTAAGTGGAAGAGGAAGAAGAAAAGAACTTGAAAGAGGTGATGAAATATTTACCTCTTCTTCGGGTTCTTCCTTTTGATTTTATCAAAAGGGCTCCTTAGGTTGGATTTATAACCCAAGTAATGCCTCTAGGATATTGGGAGGAATGTATGGAGGATATATGGCAGGGGTAGTCCAAACCAAATGGCTTTGGAGGTGTGAAATTAAGAGAATCGTATGTACCCTTTTATAAGAGAGGTGAGGGTCACTTTAAGAAATGTTTGATATACTATTTTAGAATAAAATCATTTTGGGTTTATAGTGGCTCCAAAATGATTTATTTAGAGTATACGGTGGGTATGGGTCTAAAAACTCTCAATAAATAGGTTTTATATAGGTTTAGGTCACCATATTGAGCTTATCTTTTAGATTTAACTCTTAGTTAAATTGTTTGACATTTACAATGTCTCTTTGTATTTTTATATTATATGGTTAATAAACATACTATAACAATGAAATAGAACACCAAGTGGTTTATTATTAATATATATAACCTTATATAAGTACTTTGGACTAACCTTATATTTTTAGGAATATAATATCAATTAGTAATATCGTATTTGTTTCAAAAACTCAATTATGTCAATTTTGACACTATTTAGTATTTGGTTTTGGAAAAATCATAACCACATGATTACTTCGAAAAAATATTATTTAATGAACCTTAACATGTCATATTATCCTATAAAATTAGTTTAATTCATCAAAAGTATCAAATTACATTTATTTGGATATTTATAATATCTATTATTTTAATCTTTCATTAATAACGTAATTACTACATCATCATGGTGTCATAAATAAATTAAACTATTTAATGTCTACAAATTATAAATAAAATACCATTATATATGAAATATTTTTAAATTTCTAATAAATATTTATAGTTTAATTTATCTTGTTTATAACCCGATATTAAAAATGGTTTAGTTATTAAACTGTGAATTTAACACTTTTAACTCTTCTAGAAATAAAATAATAATAAATGTCCTAATATAATCCAAGTGGACCAAAGGGGTTAATATTTTCTTCATAAGGTTGATTTTGGTGTAATTTCACTTATCCAATAGAATTAGGACATGTGTTAGTGTAACTATAATATCATTTTTACCCTTAATTACCCTATTTACTTTTAACCATGGTAAATAAAAGTCAAAAGTTATTATTCTCCAAAAATTATTTTCATCTTATTGAAACACATTTTACTTACTGATATCAATAATATCTCTATAATTTTTGAATTTCAACTCACAAAATCAGTAAACTTAAGTTTTATTCAAATTTTTAAATTCTCATATAATACAGATAAAAGACGGTAAACAGTTCAATAAGATTTTATATATCTAAACTTATTATAAAATGACTCCAATTAATCGCATTGAACATATATAGGTATTATGTATCTATTTTGACCTAAAATTAATTAAAATAATATAAATAATTATTTAAATAAAAAGTCGGTTTTAAACAATAATGCAGCAGTTTTCACTATTCTTTAAAAATTGAAAGATCTCATAAAACTGCCATTAATTCACCCTAAGATAATTTTGATATTAAGAATAAAAAAATGAAGTCCCTTTTGAAAATAAAAATTTATAAAATTTTAAAAAGTGGGTTCTACTATTCATAACAGGTAATTTCATTTTTTGTGGTGTGTTAAAACATCAATTTGGGTACAACACCAGCTACTGCATTATTCAAAGGGAAACGTATTGCGGAAGCTTGGGGTGTTAAATTCTCCCCTCCTTAAAATAATTTCATCCTAAAAATTTCTAGAATACTATTGAATAATAAAATCAGGTGATTCTTCATCATAAGTTCCTCAGGTTCACATGTAGCCTCTTCCATCTTATGGTTTCTCCATTGAACTTTTACCAGACGAGTCGTCCAGTTTCTCAACAATTGTTCCCTGGTATCAAATATTTAGACAGGCTCTTCAAAATAATAAAAATTAGGTTTCAGTTCAATTACCTCATAGGTGAGTACATGCATTGGGATAGACATGTATTTTCTCAACAGTGATACGTGGAACACATCATGAACTATGGAGATACTTGGAGGTATTTCCAAACGATTAGCTACAACTCCAATTAATTCTAGAATTTCGAAAGGTCTAATGTTCCTGGGACTCAATTTACCCTTCCTACCGAAATGTATAACACCCTTCCATGGAGATACCTTCAAGAGAACATGGTCTTATACTTGAAATTCAAAATCCTTCCTTTAGTTATCAGCATATATCTTTTTCCAACTTTGGGCTACTTTGATATGGGTTTGGATAATATTCACTTTTTCCATTGTTTCCTCAACATGTTCTGGGACTACAAGTTTTCTTTCACCAACATCATCCCAAAATTTGGTGTGCAACATCTCTTGCCATATAACGCTTCATATGGTGCCATATAAATACTTTAATGGAAGCTATTGTTTTATAAAAATTCAACTAGAGGAAAATATTGATCCCACATACCTCGAAAGTCCAATGAGAAAGATCTCAACATGTGTTCTAAGGTTTGAATAGTATATTATAATTTTCAATCTGTTTGATGGTGGTAAGAAGTGCTAAAACAAAGTTCAGTATCTAGATCCTTCTATATACTTTTCTAGAATCTCGATGTAAAATGGGTATCACGATCAGAAAAAATCGATAGGGGTAGACTTTGGATTCTTACAACTTCATTATTATATAGTCTTTCAAGACATTCAAGTGGTAAATCTTCTCTTATATAAATAAAATGTGGTGACTTGGTAAGACGATCAACAATGACCCATATTGCATTATTCCTTCTAGGAGTCTTTGGTAGCCCCATGACAAATTCCATCATAATATTATCCCATTTCCACTCAGGTATGGGAAGAGGTTGCATGACTCCCCCGGGTTGTTGCCTTCCATCTTTCACTTGTTGACAAACCATACATCTTGACACAAAATCAGAAATTTCTCCTTCATGTTATCCCACCAAAAATGTTCTCTCAAATCTCTATACATCTTGGTGATCCCATGGTGTATAGGAAAATTGTAACTATGAGAATCATCCAGCAATTCCCTTTTTAGTTCAGGTATGTTTAAGCCTCTTCCCAAATTTCAAATTTCCATCTTCATATAGTTAGTCACTCAATGTCCCATCATTCATAGCTTTAATATTCTTTTGAAATTTTCCATCATTTGTCTAAGAAAATTTTATACTTTCTAGTAAATATGGTTTTTAAAACATTTGATAAACCATTGATGTTTAACCTTACATGGTTATTCCCATATCCATCATTCCTAAATCTGTGTATATAGGATCCTTTTCAACTCTCATCTTGTTCAAAACTCCATGATCCTTTCTGTTCAAAGCATCTTCTACCTTATTTTCCTTCCCCAAGTGGTAGTGTATAGTGCAATCATAATCCTCGAGTAGTTCAAGACATCGCATTTTCCTCATGTTGAGTTACTTTTTGAGAAAATATACTTTAAACACTTGTGATCAGTATAAATCTCTCATATTTCACCATGGAGATAGTGTATCCATATTTTCATAGAAAATATTAATGTTTCTAACTCAAGATCATGAGTGGGATAGTTTTTTTCATGAATTTCTAGCTTCCATGATGCATAGTCAATAACTCTATCAATCTGTATAAGGACGCAACCAAGTCCTTTCTTTGAAGCATCACTATAATGAACAAACCCATTATTCCCTGATGGTAGAGTCAATATAGGAGAATTAACTAATATTATCATAATTTCTTCAAAACATTCTTCACAATCTTTTTTCCAAACAAATTTAACCCCTTTACGAGTGATAGTGGTTAATGGGTTAGCCAATCAGGCAAAATTCTGGACAAAATGACGATAATAACCTACAAAACTAATAAAACTGCGTACTTCAGTTATACTCATCAGTGCTAGACATTATTAGATTTACTTGGTCATTGAAGGATCGAAACATATTCCATCCATAAAGATAATATGGGAAAGAAAAGAAATATCCTGATGCCAGAATTTACACTTGCTAAATTTCTCATATAATGCATTTCTTCTATGAGTCCTTAGGATAATGCGCAAGTGATTTTCAGGATCTTCATAACTTTTTGAGTATAAAAAATATCATCAATAAATACAACTGAAAAGTCATCAAGATATTCATTAAAAACAATATTCATTATATCCATTAAATTATAGATTGCATTAGTCAATCTAAAAGGCATTACTGTAAACTCGTAATGCCTGTACCTAATTTGAAATGTTGTTGTTGGAATTTCTACCTTCTTCACACACAACCAATGATATCCACATCGATGGTCAATATTAGAAAAATATTGAGCTCCATGATGTTGGTCAAATAAATCAACAATGCGAGGTAGGGGATACTTGTTCTTTATTGTTATAGCATAGATCTCCCAGTAGTCAATACACAACCTCATAGATCCATCTTTATTTTTAACAAAAAGGACAGGGTCTCCCCATGGAGAAACACTAGGGAGAATAAATCCAAAATTACTAAATTCCTATAGTTGTTTCTTTAGTTCCATTAATTACACAGTGGCCATTCTATAAGGGGTATTCTATATGGGCCTTGAACCAGGAATTAAATCAATGGAAAACTCAATTTCTCATTCTGGAGGATGTCCAGGTAAATCCATTGAAAACACATCAACATATTTTTGCACAACGGGTACATCCTCTATTATAGAATTATTTTTCTCACCCATAGTTATTTTATTCTCTTCTTCCCTAATAATTTAATTTAGTAAAGCTATTGGGGGCAGATCTAGATAAGAATCAAGTGGTGAAGTTTCTGATCTAAAATAAGGTACTACTTATCATCATCGAAAATTGTAACATCCTCCTTCTTATAATAAATTTTCACATCATGCTCTGAATTCCAATCCATTACGAGGATTATATCAAATTCAATCATGGGTTTTACGATGAGATCAGCAAATAATGAACACTTATATACCCTAATGGTAAGTGATTCAGAAAACATTGTTGTGATGATAGTTCCCTTAGGTGTTTTGACTGAAAACTCTCATGTTAAGTCAAATTGAATATGTCTAATTTTCTTAGAAAACTAGGAAGATATGAAACAAGGAAATGATCCAAAATCAAAAAACGCATTGGCTTAACTTGAGTAAACCATTAAATTACCTCCCACCACCTATTATAGAGCTTCAAATGCAGCAGTACTGATAGCATAAGCTTGGATTAGCTCGCTTAGTCTTTTTTGAGGTAAGTTTCCTTGTTACTCTGTACATTCATTTTCATAATACCCCTTTTCTCTACAATTGTAACATTCCACATTGATAGCCTCTTTATTTCCCTTACAATCCCGTGCTTCGTGGCCTTTTTCACCACACCTGTAATAGACTCACATTCCCTTCAGGCAAGTACCGGGGTGATTCTTCCCACATTTACAGCAGGATGAATATTCAACTTTTCCCTTCTTCCCATTATTTCTATTTCCAGAGTGTTCAACCGATCTATTTTTTCTTGCTTTTCTTTAAAGTCGTAAGACTTAGAGAATTCATTTTCTGTATTGATAGCGCATGAGATAATATCTTCGTACGATGAGAAGGATTATGAGACTAATGGTCGATGGATAAATGGTTTTAACCCATCAAAGAATCGATCAATATTACTCCATGGGTTATTTATATAATATCTCGCATGCCTTACTAACCTTGTAAAGTTAGCCTCATACTTTGCGACATTCTTATCCTCCTTTTGCCTCAGACTCTGAAATTGTCTTTCCATATCCGCTCGATGGTCACGAGGAAAGTATTTTTCTAAGAAAATCTCTTTAAACTCCCTCTATTACATGTTCGATACTTCTTCATATTCCTTTGTGTTTTGGATTATTGACCACCATTGATCTGCATCTCCCATGAGGCAATAAACTGCCATGAAAACTTTTTCCTTTTCACTACTCCCCAAAGCATGAAATATTTTCTCTATGGAATTTATCCCTTTCTCATCTACTAATGGATTTGTACGCCCATTGAATGTTGGTGGTCATTACCTCATGAAGAGGTCTAACATTGATCCTCCGCATTGGGGATCAGGGTTCTTTATATGAGTAATGTTATCATTCATAACCTAAGTGAGTTGTCCCAGTATGGTGATAAGCCGATCAAAACAACTTGCATCACCAACTCTACTATAATTTTCTTATATAGGAGGTAAATCCCTACATGGATTACATGCATGGATATGGTTTCCATTCCATCCACTAGGTACCATTTCTAAACAATGTCATGCACCAAATTAGTTTATGAATCGAAATACATAAATCTAAATGTGTAAACCAGTTAACATATATTGAATGGTTTGTAGATATAATACATAATCATGAAAAAAATTTCATTGAAAAAGTATATACTCATAAACCCTTCCTAGTGGTTTGTAAAGAATATGAGAATTATCCTTAGAATATCCCCCTAGAGTGTCATAACCAAGACTACAGCAAGCCCCATTGTCGTGCACCAGTTCACGTTTGAGTCTAGCCCAAAGCAGTGTTTTCAGGTTTTACCGCATGGTACATCTGTTCGAGAGCCGCCTCTACTTGCTCATATCTAGACAGGGATTAATGGCTTGGAATACTCACAATATCTCAACAATACAAAAATTCAAGTAAGTTCTTCTATATTAATCCTCAAAGTCTATCTTAGGGTAATGTTCTCTAATTAGAGTTTTTATAAATCTAACTTCCTAGGTTTGTACTAAACTTCCACTGATACTAACTGTAATGCCCCAGCCCTAGTTACCTAAAGTCATTGAATTATTACATAACATTGGCATGATCACAAGGGATCAAATCCCGAAAGAACGATCAATTTAGTAGCATTGGAAGCACTAGCAACATTCATAAGTTTTACATTACATCAAGAAATAAAAACATCAACAAACATTTTCCCCCTCTTTAACAGAGTTATATCTGTATCCTATCCCTGTAGGTCAACCATAAAATACTTCTTCACATTCTAGAAAAAATAAAACATAGAATTAGGTGAACTCAGATGCTCAGTAGGGATAAAAATATAGTGTAAACTTTCATAAATAAGAATAAACATTTAAGGAAATGTATAAGACTAAAACAACATCCTTTTAAACATAAACTTCAGTATAATATTGAAAATATACAATCAAATAATTCCATTTACTTATTCACATGGATATTCTACTATTATAATAATCGTATGAAATATCAATAACAACTTTCATAATAATGGAATGCATAATGCCAGACTTTATAAGCACATAGTCAAGGCCTTGTGTCAAGGCCTTGAGCTAAGAGACTAGTTTGTCTCATGAGACCTATCGATGCATCGAAAATTTATAGCGGGCTCCACCCATCACTTAATAAGTGGAATTCATTCCTCATATGAAAAGGATTAAACACATCATAAAAATTTTTATTAAAGCTAGCATAAAAAATATCAATACATTATCTATAAACCATGAATGGTGTAAAAACAACACATCCATAGTCAAAAATATCACATAACCATCAATACAATATGGAATATTTTTATCATAATAAATCAACTTCAAAAATGTTTAAAAGCCATCAAAGGATGTTGACATGGATTAAATATAAACTATTTGATATAAATACCTCTTTCTATTATAAAATCGTTTAAAAGTCGCATAATTATAAAAGAAAACATTTATTTTGAAAATAATCTTATAATATTGTATGTAAAGCTTTGATAATGATATAACGGCAGAAAATATCCACACTCTCCATATATGTTTAAAAAAGACATTCTTACCTTGATTTTGTCGAAAATGTCATAAAGTACATTGTCTGGAAAATGACAGAAATATTCCATTCAAACCATTTTATAAAAAGTCAAACAAGGGTATAAATGACTTTAACCCATAGTCTTGTAAATAGTAAAAATGTTTTGAAATACATATTTAAGAATCATGGATGTGGATGATAAAGAGGTCCCAGTTGATACTTACGTAAAAACAACCTCGGATAATAAAGAAACTGTGAAATTAACCCTTACTTTGTACTTTTCCTTAGTCGATGGTATGTTAACCTCTTGAATAATGGTTAAAACATTGTTATTAAATTATACAATAACTATATACATTAATATAAAATCATATATGATCCTCTAATACTGCTTTGTTAATAACATTTCAGTATTATCATTATTTCATTGTTAACTGATTCATTTTCCTTTATATGGTTATTCACGTAAGACATATTTGTTATGGATAGGATGTATTTGATTCATATAATGAATTATATTATGTTTATAAAAAATATTTTTAATCATAAAATGAAAATTATTCTGGAATGATTAAGATTGGGAATGAATCACATCGCGTTCGTGGAGACGGTAATCCGTACGTGCGCACGAGCGACAATATCATTATATTAATTGTGAAATCATAAGTAATTGGATGGTATATTGTATAAAAATAATAATTAAAATTTTATATTTATTATTTACATCAGTTATATTCATTATTATACCCATCCAAATAATGAAATGTATGAATAATAAACTACACCATGACGTGGAGACGGTAAGTCGTACATACGCACGTATGGTGACTATGTCATTCATAAAATGGATAGACTAATGAATATAGTTGTACTATTTTCATAATAACATCAAAGTATATAGAAGATACCAATTTTATTATTTTTTAATGGAAACAACAAAGAAAAAAATGTAGAAGAAGAAAAGAACTTGAAAGAGGTGACTAAATATTTACCTCTTCTTCGGTTTCTTCCTTTTGATTTGAACAAAAGGGATCCATAGGTTGTCTATATGGCAAAAGGAAGTCCTCTAGGATGAAGGGAGGAAACATTGGAAGATATTTGGGCAGGGTTTGGCCGATACAAATGGCTTTGGGGGTGTGAAATTAAGAGAAGGAGAAGTAACCTTTTATAAAAGAGGCAAGGATCACTTTAGGTAAAACATGAAATATTATTTTCTAATAGAATCATTTTCGGTTTCTAATGGCACCAAAATGATTTATTTAGAGTATAAGGATGGTATGGATCTAAAAAATCTCAACTAATATGTTTTATACAGTTTTAATTCACCATATTAACCTTATCTTTTCGATTTAACTCTTAGTTAAATAGTTTGACATTTACCTTGTCTCTTTGTTTTTTTATATTATATGGTCATTAAACTTAATATAACAAGCCAAAAGAACCCCAAGTGGTTAATTATTAATATATATATAACATTATCTAAGTCATTTGGACGAAACTTATTTTTTCATGAATATTATATCAATTAATAATATAGTATTTGTTTTAAAACTCAATTATGTCAATTTTGACACTATTTAGTATTTGGTTTTTGTAAAAATCATAACAGCACGATTACTACAAGAAAATATTATTTAATCAACCCTAACATGTCATATGAACTTATAAAATTAGTAAAATTCATAAAAAGTCTCAAATTACATTTATTTCGATATTTATAATATCAATTATTTTAATCATTCGTTAATAAGGTAATTACTGCATCATCATTGTGTCCTAAATAAATTAAATTATTTAATGTCTAAAAATTCTAAATAAAATACCATTATGTATGAAATCCTTTTATATTTATATTTAATATTTATAGTTGAATTTATCTTTTTTATATCCCTATATTAAAAATGGTTTAGTTATTAAACTTTGAATTGAACTCTTTTAACTCTTCTTTAAATAAAATAATAATAAATGTTTGAATCTAATCCATGTAGTCCAAAGGGGATCATATTTTGTTCCTAGGGTTGTTTTTCGTCGAATTTAACTTATCCAATAGAGTTAGGACATTAGTAAGGGTAATTATAATATCATTTTTACCCTTAATTACCCTATTTACTTTTAACCATTGTAAATAAAAGTCAAAAGTTACAATTGACCTAAAATTATTTTCATCTTATTGAACCGCATTTTACATACTGATATCAATCATTTCTCTTAGATTTTTGAAATTCAACTCACAGAAGCGGTAAAATTATGTTTTATGAAAATTTGTAAATGCACCTAGAAGGTGTGTAAAAGACAGTAAAAAGTTAAATAAAATTTCATATATCTAAAATTATTATAAAATGAATCAAATGAATTAAATTGAAAATATATAGGTATTATGTATCTATCTTAACCAAAACTAAATTTAAATAACGTAACCAATTATTTAAATAAAAAGTTGGTTTTAAACAATAACACAATGTTTTTCACTATTCATCAAAAATTGAATGTTCTCAAAAAAATACCATAAATTCACCCAAAGTTAATTTCGATATTCTAAATCCAAAAATTAAGTCCATTTCAAAAGTTAAATTTTATAAAATTTTAGAGAGTGGGTATTACTATTCATAACGACTAGTTTCATTGGTTATAGTGTGTTAAAACTCTATGTAGCGTACAACGCAAGCTACTACATTATTCAATGGGAAACGTACTGTGGAAGCTTAGGGTGTTACAACGTACATGACACCACATCATTTTGAGCTTCAACTTTAGTTGTTGCGATAGAAAAATTGTGACATTTCTCCTTTGGCCTATGCTAAGGATGATGGTGATTCCCCTCCATTGCCCCCAAATTATGATAGTGATTAGAAAAGTTCCCAAGATGTCCACAAATTAAGAATTAATCATTTGGTAAGGCATTCAATATCTTTCCTTTTTCATTAGTGTTGGGTTGTTTAGGCTTCACCTCACTATGATAATTTTATGTGATATTTCCATCTCGTCCACAATTTTAACACTTCCCACTCCGGAGAAGGAAATTATTTAAATTTATCTTCCCACATTTATTACATGTGAGAAGTTTCACATTCTTTCCACATCTTCCCTGATGAAATCTCCTACCTTACATTGTATCCACTGATCTCTAATTTTCATTGGATTTATGGGACCATTGCATCTCACTGAACTCGAGTTCAATTTTCATAGCACTTTGTTCAGTCTCCACATAGATTTCATAGTCCTGGTTGGCTAGATTATTTCGTAGATAAGGTCTTAGTAAACCAAAGAATCTATCAACCTTACCATTAGGATCCATGAAAAATCCATAGGTGTATCAGGAAAGACTTTTGAATTTAATCGTGTATCTTCCTACAGATTCATTCTCTTTCTACTTCAACTCAAGAAAATAATTCTCCATTTTCGTTATCATTGAATTATGTAAAGACATATTGAAGAAGATATCTCTGAACTCTTCCTACTTCATAGCTTCAATCTCCCCTCTTGAACTTGTGTTTTTAATCAACACCCACCACTGATCAACTTTTCCCTATATGCGGTAAATATACAACGTGACGTTCACTTGTTCAAAACTATGAAGTAAAAAAAGAAATTTTCTACAGAGCTTATCCATTATTCCGTAATCAATGGGTCAGTAGATCTACTGAAAGTTGGTGGTCATTGACACCTAAAGGACTCAATGAAATTTTGTTCCATTCATGGTGGAATTGGTCTCTCAACTTAATTCAAGTTATTTCCCATAACTTGAGTCATTTGATTCATCATTCTCATGAAATATTCCATTCCAGCTTCCATCAGAGGTTCATCAGCACATGGCCTATTGCGGTCACTATTTTCATGGTTCTTTCTATTTCCTACCATTTTCTAAAAGAAGATAACCATAGTGGGAAAACTTTTTCATATAATAATCTTATAACTCTAAATGTTTTTTATTTTTTAAAAAAAAAATCAATATTAAACAAGTTATTCTTTATCAACAATTAAATTTCCTATAAATCCTTCAAAATAGTTTATAAAAATCATGTGATTAACCAAATATATTCAAACATGTGGGATCTGGAATGTTCCAGTGATAGTGATTCTAAGATCTAGGGATTTGGTACTAGATGATCCCTCATTTCTTTGGCCACAAACTCATTTTACATCCTTCATCGGATGGGTCTTGTGCGTAGAATATCATTGAAGCTATAGATGGAGATGAAGTGTCTTTCCATAAGGATCCATTCGCAACAAATTCTTATCAACAAGATGCAATAGATGTATCTAGGCTGTCGGTGGTGGGTAATGTGGAGATCATTCAAGGTTCCACTACAAAACTATATTGGTCTTGTTCTCCGGTTGTCTCTGATGCTCTAGCGGGAGTTACAGTCTCTTTCCAGAAGAATCCATCTACAAAAAATCAACAAGATATGATTTTTTTGTCTCGAACTGATGTAGGGGTGGTCGGAAAAGAAATTTTAGTTCAATCCAAGAAGGCATGTGATGATGAACCGCATAATTTTTCAGGCGACTGACGTATCTAGTACAACATCATAGAGGGAAATCAAGGTTCCATCATGGGACTAAAGAACTAGAACTAGGTGAGGCATTTTGTTCCTGATGATGGTAATTCTATGAATCAATCCATTTTTTCTTCAAATGTGTGCCTAATTCATCCATTTTAATAAATGGGAACATTTTTCACCTCAAAGCAGACCCCAACACTATTTATGAATTGCTTAAAATGGGTGATTTCTTGATAATTACTAAATTATTTCTTCCTAAAGGCTATCATACTATGAATATTGATGAAATGAAGAAGAAAATTTCATCTATTTTGGGATTTTAATCATGTAAATGTGTCTCTCTAGGACAGGGATACTTTTATATTCTCTTCCCTAAAGATGAAATGAATGTTCGATCTCATGGCTTTGGTTCCATTTCTCTCAAACTGGGGATTTTTTACCATCGTGAATGGGATAAAAATTTAATCCATTTGATTTTGGTAAAACCACAAAAAAAATTTGGTTAAGAGTGTTTGGGTTTATTAGATAATATAGTACCCCAAAAATTTGTATGATATAGAACTGTTAATTGGAATCCCCAAAAAATTTTACAACGAAAAAAAGTGTATCAATGTGGTCACTATGCTCATTTCTTGTTTGAGGTTGAATTGGGATAAACATTGGTTCATAAGGATATGGTTACAATTGATGACTACATTATTAATTTGAAGATCACTTATGAAAAAAATGTCAAAATTCTGCAAGGACCATAACATTATTGGTCATGAATCATCTACATGTAGGCGTTCAATAGTTTGAAGCTATTTCTCTTAACGTGGACATGAGATGAGAAATTTTCTTAAAAAGAATAAAAATGCACCTGGTTGGAAGGATGAGGATAGAAAATAACATTGTGAGGGTGATTATGGACTTGTCATTCTGGCAGACAATATGTGGAAAGAAGTGTAAGGTATTTTTCTTAGGGATTTTTTCAATCCTATAGTTGATTAGAAGGGTGGTTGTTCATGTAACACACCTAATATATATGCCACTAATTCTGAGAATAAGATAATGTCTTCTGTTTCCATCTATTTTGAAGTGGAAAATATAAAAAATATTGATACTAATAGACAAGGAATGTGTGCTTATTTGTAGAAAATTCAAATTTCTTAGTCTCATCAAACGCCAGGCCATGATGAAAACTCAAGAGATGAACAAGATACTGAAGATGAAATTCATAAATATATTGACCATTAACTCTCACATTATATGATGGTTTCATAGAGTATAAAAAATGGTTAAAAAAAATTAGTATATGACTCCCTAGTAATTTCAAAACCTTGTCATGCTTCTTCAAAACCCATTGTGGATAATGAGTACTTTTTTATTGTTTCTTACATTAATTCAAATTCTACAGCTATTTCGATTGCAGCTAAACCCAATACCTACTTCGGAAAATATTTTAATGATGAAAATGTGAACTAGGGTACCACTTAGGGATCTCCTAATGAGACTTATGAGATCCTTTCCCTGGAAACTCAAATGGAAGGAGATGCTTCTCCTGGAAAAGGCAAAGAGCAACAAGAAGATAACTCTGATTCTAACAACACTAATGCTGACACACTTTTTGAAAGGATTCATACTCTTCCTTCATGTATGGGATGATTTATAGGTTAGGGTCTTGGACATGGAAGGACTGAATGGCGTGAAATTCAAGAAGAAGAAATAAATCTGAGTGCTAAATTGATAAAAAAGATAGGTAGATAGATTTCTTCCTTAGGATTTTACTTGTTTCTTGTACTAATTTAGGTTACTTAATTTTTCTTGTCTTTAATAAAAGAGGCACAACCTCTATATTTATAAAAAAATTAACCAAACAAATCCCCTTTTAGTGTCAAACTATGAGTACAAAAAGGACCTTTTTCATCCACCAGTTCCCATTTGAGGCTATCTCAATGTAGTTTCTTTTTTTACCCCTAGATACATTTGTGTCAGAGCCACATCAACTTGTTTGTATCCAGGAATGGATTTATTTGTTTGGAAACCTCATACTGAATATTTCACAAAAATTCTAGGAATTTTTCTTGTACATAAACTTTTTTATAGTGTTATTCCTAAAATTTTCATTTCCTAATTTCCACAATTAACCAAACTATCCTTTGATACCAACAATGAAATCCTAAAATTTTATTATATAACATTGCATTAAATTCTAAAAACAGAGGATCTTTAAAGTTTAGTGTCTTGTAAATAAGGTGCATAATACATGAAAACATATAAGATTCTTCTAATCCACTTGAAAGGATTAATCATAGGTTCATCATATGTAAAATTACTACACCTCATATCCTGGGGACATACATCGGAGGAAAGGGTGAGAATAAGGCTTAGTAAGATAAATAAAGTGAAGTAGTTTACATGTGAACTTGAGATATATAAATACGAACATGAGAAATTTTATAAAGGCATGACAAAGAGGCATATACTAATATTATGAACATGAATAATAACATTAAAAGGTGGCTAAAAAATTTAATTTATATATTAATAATCATGTAACCGTGGTCCATCCCCAAGGTGTCATAAAATTTACCAAGGATATTCACCAAGGTATCATAAAACTTGTCATCTCTAGAGATTAATTTCTTTACCCAATGCATTGGAACACTATAAGTTTGCACCCTTAATATGTCTTTATTTCCATGTGATCCACATATATCATAATCAAACATTTTATAAATAAACCAAAGAGTATAAAATAAATGGGATTCATAACAAAATCATGGTGTTTTAAAAAGTGCATAAAACTTGATCATTATTCCATTTATAACCCATAGTAAGAGAATGAATGGTTTATGTATGTAAATTCCAAAATAAAATAAATAATTTTTATGTATTGATGAATAACTATGGAAATGAAATACGTTTGGGTGTTCACATAAATAAAATAAAATAATTTCCTGAAAAAAAAAGATAGTTATTTTAAGATGAAAATTCTACAGCATAACGGGTATGAAACATAGTTTTATAAAAATTTAAAAAGATAGGGGGATAGGGGCCACCCATTGATAAAATACTCATAATATAGTATAGAGAAAAAATAAAATTGAAACAATAACATGGTTTGGAAATTTGAAAGACATACCACATAAAAGAGAACTTAAAAGCAATAAAAGAAATTGGGAATTCCATTACCTTGAAGATTAACATTTACAACTCGAAGATCAGGACCTTGGGGGATTAAGGGACCCTTGGGAGGAATACTTTGTAGGTGATAATATCATAAATTAATAGAGAAATTTTTTAATGAAATGAATCTATATAATGGGTGGATATTTATAATAAAAGAGTTGGAGTTTTTTATTAATTTCAAAGGACACCACATTATTGGTATTTGTAAAACCATGAGCTTGTTGATGGTATTTACCCATGGTATTGGCCACTTATGTGACGCAGCAGACATTTTTATATTTACAATAATAATAATTTGTTATTTATTATGATAAATGGTATTGTTTTGTTTTTTTTTAAAACAAATAATTGTAGAATAAAAATAAGACACATTTTATTCAACAGAAACACTAAAACCTTACATTGCAATATTGTCGAAGACCATAAATATCCCAGAATACCTATTGAAAGGCCTATCAGAATCACTAGATGACCACCAAAAAAGAAAACTCTACCAAGTAAGTAGTGAACATCCTTCGAGTCTATCACAACGAAAAACATTATGGAATGTACTATGTCAAGATAACTAAGCATCAAGGGAATGTATAGAACCATTCTTATAAAATTAATGGTTCTTTGATGTTTGGAATACCCTAAACAGGTATTTATTAGATCTTTTATCTATTGAAAATAAATATGATTTTTGCATCTCCTTCTAGCCATTGAGGTTCAAAATCAAGTCATCATTGGTAGTACAAAAAACCATTATAATGTCATTAAATATTTCAAATTTCTTAAAAATGCTTTAAATTCATGAAATTTGTATCGTTGGATAAATAATGTCAATTGAGGATGCATTTTATAGTTTAAAACTATAATGTTTTAAAACTCAAAAGGAAAATACGGTTTCAAAATGAAGATGTATTTTATATTTGGATTTTTAAAAAATATAAAATAATTATAACAAAGATGTTTCTTTTAAAAAGAATATATATTTATAAAAAGAAATGGCATGTTTTAAATGAAGTTTTATATAGAAATTTAACTTTTTAAAACTCAAAATGAATACAAACGTATAAAATAATAAAAGTTACAATGGGAAAGAATGATTATATATATATATGGAAATTAATATGTATATTATATTCTTTTAACTATTTTGTTTAATAAATATTGTTAAAATTTTGGGTGAGTACCCCACCCAACCGAGGGAAGTCTTGAAGGCCAAGCCCTCATGGTTTGATTGGGAATCTCACATGGATAACTCAATCCAGACTGATTGCACTCATAGTGCATGTAGAGTCGCACATGGTCCCATGTGTAGGTCCTGGTCAGGTGCATGTAGAGGGTGAGGCAGGTCATGCACCAGTGCGGGTGAGAGTGGTCCAAGGCCCGTGGGTGGGGGTCTAATGTTTAAAGACCCCACAATGTGTGTGTTTTTATCATCAGCGAGAAGGTAGTGCCATCGAGATATATAAGGACGTCCCAAAACAATGTAGGATTTGATGTTTAACAACAACTTTTCCGGAATATCAAATTGAGGTCATCTGATCTCACCACATGAGATCTCAACCATCTGATCCAGTATATCCCTAAAACTCAACCACCGCCCCTTTTTATGGTAATTTCATCAACCGTATGATTTGGATGTGTTATATCTCGACCACACAAACCTTTTAACTCTCGCAAATCCCCCATGACCTTCCAATAAAATCCATGATATAATCTCATCTGTTCATCTATTTTTAAAACCCCAAAAGCCACCATACCCATCCAATCAGACTTGGTCGATCATGGCCATACATATATTTCCACTTATTTTTCCTTTCTTCTTATTCTTCCTCACGCCGCACTAGTGGTTGTTTCCCTCTTCCTCCACTATTCCTTCCTTCTTCTGTTAATCCACCAATCACTCTCCTTGGAGCTGTCCAGCCACTTCATTTCTTTTTTCCACGAGTCTACCATTGAGTTCATTAATTTCTTGCCAACCCTATTAGACTACCATGTATGTTTTCCATTATATATATATATATATATATTACCAAATGACTAATTTATTTATAATTTTCATTGATTATGGTTTTTGTTTTTGTTTTAATAGTTAGATTCAAATTTCATTAAGTTTCATTGTTTATATTTAATAATTAAACCACAGTATATAAAAATATATATATAAACAGTTTATATAAAACCATTTTTCAAACTTAACTCTATGGGTTTTCATCTTCTCAACCTTCCTCCAACCTCTTCTCGGGTCAACCTCACCTATTAATTTAGGTCATGGTTAATCTAGCTTTATTTTTGATATTCGAAACCCATATATACACTTTAGGTATATATGGTTATATCCCTATATATATATAAATATATTTTAATTCTAATCTGATTTAGATTTCTATATAGTTGATATTAGTGATTAAATAATGTTTTTAGGTGTATGATACTTGTAATGATTTATCAAATGTTGTTTTGGTAATGTAAATCCCATGAATACACTTTGCGTATATATGGTTTTATACAGTCCTCATGTCCAAATCTATTTTGGGTTTTTCAAGTGATTATTATTAGTAATTAACTAATGTTTTGATGCAAATAATTATGGTAAAGGTTTACTAAGAGTGGTTTTTTTAAAACTTATATATATATTTGTTTGTGTGTGTGTGTGTGTGTGTATGTATATATGGTTATATATATATATATATATATATGAAAATAGTTTTTAATCCTAATCTAATTAAGTTTCGTTTCTTCTTAAGATAAGAAATTATTTTTAAAGGTGATCCTTGTCCTTAAACTTAATCTTTTAATTCTTATTTCAAAACCCACATGTATATATATAAGTACCTTAATTACATATATGCATGTATTGATTCATTTTAATAAGTTTTGATGGTGTTAACAATGTGATGATATTATATTTGTATGTTATATTTTGATTTGTTCAAAGTTTTTTATACAATACACATGTGATCACATCATTAGTTAACCATTTTCAAATAAAAAATATATTGAAGATAAAGTATTTGTACTCTAATTATTTTCTAAGTACTCGTTGTTATATGGATTAATTAATCAAGCCAAGCTTCTTTTAAAAGAAACAGTAGTTCTTATATTTCTACATTTGAAATTAGTCCATGAATTGGATGTTCCCAATGCATGTCTGAATTGATTAAATGATCATAAATACAATTTGATATTGGAACACAATAACAAAAAGAATTTATTTTGTGCCTAAAAATTTTAAGATGTCATCACATTTTTATTACAATTAAAATTACATGAATTCATCATAATTAATAATTTTATGATAAAGGGTTAGAATTATCTTTTGTTTAATATATACATGTACATGCATAAACACATAAATATTTGTATAATTAAAATATAATATTATCATAACTTATAAAATTAGTCTATATAATGTTAGCTAATAGTTGTAGAATCTCTTATGTTACTGAATTGAGTTTAAATATTTTATTATGTTTTAATATCTCACATGAAATGAATTTTTTACATTTATAAAACCCAAAAAGTCTATTATTTTATGTGTATTATTTATTATCACATATATAAATGTATGTCTATTTTTTCATGAATTTCCTTCATAAATTTGATATATCCATATCCTAAAGTATAAATAACAAACCATTCAGTCTTTAGATTAATGTTTATAGTTAATACACGATTCACACTATTTCTGAATATTGAAAATAATTGAAAAATGAAATTCATTTCTTATAATAACTTATGGATTATGAACTTAAATATTCAAAGTGGTATGAGAAAATTTGAATAAGAAACATAATTTAATTATTCAAAGTGGAAGGTCACACATTGAATAAAAGACACAGTTTAGTTATTAAAAGTTGTATGAGACACTTTGAATAAAAGGTATAATTTAATAAATCAATGTGGTATGGGACACTTTTATTTAATAACTTATTAGACATATTAGGAATTAATTAGACTTATTATGTTATGGGTGTTTCCCTATATAGCCTCTAAATGCAACAATAGGTCACATGAGACAAACTAAGTCATGGAAGGTGGCCTTGACAGAATGATTATGCATGGTCTTGGCACAATGTCTCGATAGAATTTTATGATCATCCTGCATTATTCATTTACTAAATATGTGATTAGTATTTCACCAACCATTTGATATTTAGACTAGTAGAATATCCTTATTTATGAACTATTTACTTACGATAAAGTTAATAAATTCACTTTTCATAATGGGTTAAGTACTTAGCAAATCTTTTATAAAGGACGTTTTGCATCTATTTTCAGAACATTAATGAAAGGGTTTGAAAAATCATCTTTAATTTCATGATTAAATTTTTTTTGATAAGTAATTTATGATATTATTTACTGTGCACTTCTAATCAAGTATTATTTCATGTTCTATATTGTACCTTCACCCTTGTTTGTCTCCCTTGATTTAGTTTTATCAACTCTTAACTTCTATACAGCATTCCATGCATTTTTGTACAAGTATGTGTACTCTGAAATGTGTTTTACCTATATCCTTTAAATAAATATATAAATTTTTGTGAGTGATATTTCCTTAAAAAATATTTCTTGTAATATTTGAAAAATTGTGATGAAGTTCCATAGGAAATTTTGCTTCCTTTTTAAAAAATTTGTTTATAATTATTTTAAAGGATGTTTTTAAAAAGGATTTTATTAATTATCTTAAAAAACCCATTACTGGGCATTCTTGTCCTCATCATACATTTTTTATTTATTTTTACAGGTTTAGTAGATTATTCATCTTTGAGTTATTCTTTATGGTGGAATCACTATAGAGTTTATCTCGTTTATTTTTAAAGAAAAGTTTTAGTTGTATCTAGTTTTCCAGAACCTAGACCAGGAAGATTATCTAAGATGAGACGTGATGTGTAATTTTATTAGAATCATTTCAAAAAAATTACACGCAATTTTTTGGGAAACTTATATGGGATTCTGGGGTCAAGGCGTCATAGTTGGTATCAGAGGAATGGTCTAGACAATTTTGGGAGATTAGAACAAAACATAAAAAATTGACTATTCATTGCTGAGTAGAACCTTTTCATAAAATTTTCATATGGAAGATTATAGACCACCAACCAATCTATTGCCTCTTCCTACTTAGATACTATAAACCATAATTTTTATGTCATTTATGGATGAATTTTATCCATTTGGAAACCTTTGTTTGACCTGCAAATATCTTTACCACATATCTAATACTCCTAGAATACTTCATTTCCATCGAGGGTCAGGCATTGTCTATTTACTCATGGGGCATGCTCAACTACCATTCAATGCACGTCGCGGTAAGTAATTTGAGTTTCTATTTAAATGTTTCACCCTAGAAAATTCTTTTTTTTGTCTCTGGTGGACTTTCAAAAAGCTGTAGGAGAGGGTGACCTTCAGGTAACATACCTATATCAAGTCTTGTACTATAGTTTATATGGTCACATTAGAGACTTTTAAATTCATGAAGTTGATCCTTTTCATTTGTTTTTTAGGAATCATGTCCATGTCGATGTCTCCCAACATTACACTCTTTGTGTCTTAATCTCAAGATACTATAGTTTTGTGCACAAGTTTGACCCAAGTTGCTCATGCTGCATTTTGGACAAATAGAATGAGGAATTTAAAACTGTTCCATGGATTTGCCTATCTGGGAGGAACTGGGAAAATAACCAACACTGGTGAACCTGGTGAAGGTATAAATTAAATATTTTCCATCAATTTTTTTAATTAATAATAATTAAAACATATCTTGTAGGTACATCATGGTTAAAGATAGAAGTTGGTGTTGTGGAATAATAAGATTATAATTGAATTGTGAGGGTAAAATTTCATTAAGGGGGGATAATTTGACACCCCAAACATATTTATATTTTTAATAATAATAATTTTTTAGTTATAAGGATAAATGGTATTTTTTTGTTCTATAAAAAATCATTTCCGAATAAAAATAAGACACATTTTATTCATTAGAAACACTGAAACATTACATTGTAATAAGGTCAAAATACCATAACTATCCTAGAATACCTAATTTGAGGCCTATCAGGATCACTCAAAGACCACCCAACACGACAACTAGACAATGTAAGTAGTGAACATTCTTCGAGTCTGTCACAATGAAAAACATTATTGAATGTACTATGAATATAGTAATTAGCATAAAGGGAATTTAGAGAACCATTCTTATAAACCGAAATGGTTTTTGATGTTTGGAATACCCTAAACAAGTATTTATAAGGTCTTTTTATAGTTGAAAATATAAATTATTTTTGCCTCTCCTTATAGTCATTGGGGTTCAAAATCATGTGACTATTGGTTTTATAAAAATCTTTATAATGTCATTAAATATTTCAAATGTTTTAAAAATGCTTTAAATATTTTAAAGTTATTTAATTTTTTAAATAATGACTAGTGAGGTTGTATTTTATAGTATGAAGCTATAATGATTTAAAACTGAAAATGAGAATACTGATTCAAATTGAAGATGTATTTTATATTAGGATTTTAAAAAAGATATAATACTTATAACAATGGGGATTATTTTAAAATGAATATAAATTTATTAAAAGAAATGACATGTTTTTAATGAAGTTGTATTTTTTGAATTTAATGTTTTAAAACTCAAAACGAATAAAAAAATATAAAATAATGACATTTAGAATAGGAAAAACGATTACATATATATAAGAAAATTAATATTAATATTTTATTATTTTAACTATTGTTTTTAATAAATTTTGAAAAAAAATTGGGTGAGTATCCCACCCAACTTAGGGCAGCCTTGACGAACAATCCCTCAAGGTCTAAGTGGGAACCTCACACTGGTAACTGAAGCCTGATAGAGCACCCACAAACTACATGATGAGTTATGCACATGCCCATTGTAGGGCCTTGTCAGGTGCGAGTAGGCGGTGAGGCGGGTCACGCACCGGTGTGGGTGAGGGTGGGCCAAGGGTCACGGGTGGTGGTCCCATGTATAAGGATATCACGGTGTCCATGTTTGTGTCATTAGAGTAAAGGAAGTAATAGTGAGATATATAAGGTGGTCCCAATAATTTGTTGGTTTCTATGGGGGATGGAAATTTTTCTGGGAGATCTAATCTAGGTTGAATGATCTCATCGCACAAGGTGTCTACCATCCAATCCATTATTTCCTTTGAACTCCGCTGCCACTTCTTTTTGTTGGGAATTTCATCAACTATATGATCTGGATGTGTTAGATCTCGAACGCACGATCATTTTAAATCTCATGGATCCCCCGAGGTTATCTGATCAAATCCATTATATAATGTTGTATGTTCATGTGTTTTTAAATAGTTTATATAAACCCATTTTTCACACTTAACCCTACATCTTTTCCTCTCATCAATCATCCTTAAACCTTTTCTCGAATCAACCTCCCCTTTGAAGTTAGGTAAGGTTAATCTAGATTTGTTTTTATATGAAAAAACCCATATATACACATTGTGTATATATGGTCATATGTATATATATATATATATAGATTTTAATTCTAATATGATTTAGGTTTTTAAATAATTGATAATAGTGATTAAAAAATGTTTTTGAACGGTATGATACATGTAAAGATTTTTCCAACCTTGTTTTGGTAATGAAAATACCATGCATGCAATTTGGGTATATACAGTTTAATATAATCATCAAATCCTAATCTATTTTGGGTTTTTCAAGTGATTATTATCATAAATTAACTGATGTTTTAATGAAAATAATAATTTTAAAGGGTTTAATAAGAGTGGTTTTTGAGTTTCTAAACGTTACATATATATATATATATATATAGTGATATATATAAATAATGTTTTTAATCCTAATCTGATTAAGTTTCATTTCTTCTTAAGGTAAGAAATTATTTTTAAAGGTCATCCCTGTCCTTATACTTATTCTTTCAATTCTGATTTCAAAACCCACATGTAAATATATATGTACCACAATTACATATATGCATGTCTTGATCCGTTTTATGATGTTTTGATGGTATTAACCTTGTGATGATTTTATGTTATAAATCTATATTTTTATTTTTTTTCAAATTTTTTTATAAATTACACATGTGATCGTATCAATAGTTAACCATTTAAAAAAATATTAATTGGAATATAAAATATTTGTACTCTAATTATTGTCTATGTCAACATTGTTCTAGGGATTAATTAATCAAGCAAATATTCTTTTAAAAGAAGAAAATGTATTTATATTTCTACATTGAAGATAATTCCTTGAATTGGATGCTCCCACTGCATGTCTTAATTGATTAAATGATCACAAATACAATTCGATATTGGAAAACAATAACAAAACATTGTTTTGTTATTGTGTGACTAAAAATTTTAAGAGGTCAACACCTTGTTATAACAATTCACATTATATTCATGCATCTTAATTAATAATTTTAAGATAATGTGTTAGAATTATTATTATTAATATATACATGTACATGCTTAAACACATTAATATATGTATAATTAGTATAAAATATTATCATAACATATAAAAGGAGAGTATATAATGTTAGCTCATAGTTGTAGAAGCACTCAAGTTAGTGAAGTGAGTTTAAATATTTTCTTATGTTTCAATATCTCACATGAAATTAATTTTTTACAATTATAAATATTATTTTTTAATTCTAGATGAATATAACACATTGAATACTATTAGTTATTAAAGTTTATGATCTAATATATTTGACACCTCCATTCATCAGTTCATGGTATAAACATGAATGGTAACTATCTTATATTCAAAAACATGTATTTTAGTAAATTAAATTTTTTACTTTCATGGAACAAGGGTTTTGAATTTAAGAGTTATTATTTTATGTGAAAAAATCAAACAATCTATTGTTTTTTGTGCACCATTTTTTATCACATGTATATATGTATGTATATTTTTCCATTTATGTCATAGATAAATTTGATATATCCATAGACTAAATTATAACTGACAAACCATGTAGTATTTAGATTAATTTTTATAGTTAATTCATGATTTGCCTTATTTATGAATATAGACAGTAATTGCATAATCAAATTTATCTCTCATGATAACTTATGAATTACAAACATAACTATTCAATGTGGTATGGGACACTTTGAATAAAAAATATAATTTAATTATTCAAATTGGTATGGGACATGTTGAATAAAAGACACAATTTTATTATTCAATGTGGTATGGGATACTTTGAATAAAAGACATAATTTAATAAATCAAAGTGGTATGGGACATTTTGATTTAAATATTTATTCAACAGATGAGGAATTCATAGGACTTATTATGTGATGAGTGAGGCCTGATATAGCCTTTCGATGTATCATTAGGTATCATGAGACGAACTAGGTCATGGCACAAGGCCTTGAAATAATTATTTATTTATGTTCTTGGCACGAGGCCCTGACAGAATGTTATGACTTTCTTGAATTATGCATTTCCTCCATATGTTATTCTTATTTAACCAACCGTTTGATATTTCGACTAGTACAATATCCTTGGTTAATAACCATTTAATTAGGACATAGTTAATAAATGCTTGTGGAATAATGATGGATGTACTTAGAAAATCTTTTATAAAGTATGTTTAGCATCTATTTTCCAAAAATTAATGAAAGAGTTATAAATTTCATCTATCATTTCATGAATTTCATTTTATGTGATAAGTGATTTATGATATTGTTTCTTGGGAATTTCTGAGCAAGTATTGTTTCATGTGCTAAATTTTAACTTCACCCTTTCATGTTACCCTTATTTTAGTTTGATCAAATCTTGAATTATATGCAGAATTCCATGCATTTTTTTACAAGTATGTATACTCTAAAATGTGTTTTACCTGTAACCTTTAAATAAATATATAAATTTCTGTGTATGATATTTCCCTAAAAATGATTTCTAGTAACCTTCATAAAATAATGTTGGAATTCTACAAGAAATGTTGTTTTCTTTTTAAGAATTTTTATATAATTATTTTAAAGGATGTTTTCAAAAAAGGATTTTATTAATTATCTTTAAAAATCCTTACTTGGAATTCTTGTTCTCACCCTACATTTTTAATTTATTTTTACAAGATTAGTAGATTTTTCAGCTTTGAGTAATTATTTGTGGTGGAAGAACTATGGAGTTTATCTCATAATGTTTTAAAGAAAGGTATCAGTAGTATATGGTTTTCTAAACCCTAGGCCGATAAGATTCTCTATGATGAGGTGTGAAGTGTAATTTTATCAGCTTCTTTTTATAATAAATGAATTACACACCTTGCTTTAGGCACCGGCTCTGGGATTATGGGGTCAGGGTGTCACATCTTGGGACACCTCATATAATGTTTTAACCCACATGATATTACCAACATCATATCTTACTCATTAAAAAATTATTACATAGTTATAAGTCATTAAACATACCGAAAACTTACAACAATATTTTTACTATTCTTCAAATATTCAACTTTTTCAAAAAAAATCCCAAAAATTCACCCTAACCATTATTTGATGTATCAATTTCAAAAATTAACTACGTTTTATAAAAATGAATTTCATTTCAAATTAAATTAAATATATAAAATATTAATACCTAACTAATAATTTCTAAAACATTCATTTAGTTATATTATGATATATTTATATCACATTACCATTTAAGATGACTATAATATATGTATATATCCTTAGTTCAGGTTACTATTCCATTTGTCAAATTACAATTCATAAGGATAGAACTATTATTCCAAAGGGTCAAGTTACTATTCACTAAAAAATTATGTTGATCTTATTAGACTCTAAATATCATACTGATTAGAGTCATGTATGTCTGTTTTTTAGAAATCATTTCCAAGAATTAATTATTTGATAATTATTAAAAAAACTAATTTTTTATAATTTATCAGAAAAAATATCATCAAATAATATTCATCAAGAAAACAAAATTTATCTGATAAAATTTTTCAAAAAATACAATTCATCAAAAATTGAAACATTTTAGAAAACAAATAAAAATTCACCCCATATTAATTTTGACCTTTGGAATTCAAAAATGATTTTTTATTTTACCGGAATAATACTCTAACTATTAGCAATATCTGAAAAGTACAATTTTTTACTTTTAAAATCAATTTACCAAATTTATCTCAATTAAACATATATTTTATTAATAAAATCAATTCTTAAAACAAAAATGATGAAATGACAATTTTATTTAAACAAAGGGATTACATAATGTAAATAAGGTCTCATTACATAAACCCTTATAACACCTGCAAAATACCTAAGAGTAAGGTGTGGAATGGTGATAGAATATTGGGGCGGCTCAGACAAGATTTCCCGAGTGCTGATTTCTATCAACTTGAACTTCTCTTGTATGAGATTTCATTCAAGCTTAATATGTTGAAGATCAGATAGGGATTGGTCTAGATTTAATCCTAGTGACACTACCTCTTTACCAAGATTTGAAAAAATGGCTTCGTATGGCACAATCATACTGGAAGTGGCCATCGACTCTTCTTTAAGCATTAATTATCCATTATCATTTCTATTTATAAACAATAATTAAAACATTAAAAAAATTATTATGGTTTATAACTGTCATATAATGGTCAAAACTCGATGGTAACATTTCAATTATACTTATATAGTTTTATTGATTATGAAATAGTAAAACATACATTTTCACGAAACAATGTATTATTCAAACAGTTTTGTGTATTACACAGAATGTTCAACAAATACAATTATTTAGAATGAAGTTTCATGAAGTGTTCAATGGAATAATTTTTCAAGATCAAAAGAATTATTGGAGATCACCCAACACATACCATATAAATTCATCTTTTTGAAAGTTGTATGGTAGTGAAACCTAGATGAACAGCTATGAATTCCTATAAAATGGAGTGGTAACTTTCTAAACAAGGAATCTTGATCATGTACATTGAATTAGAGGCACTAACATTAGATCAATCTCTCTATAGTTAATTAGACCTGATAATGTTCAGTTACATGCAAAATCATATTCTATATATGTTTCATTACTAACTGATTTTATACTTATATATAATTCTTTTACTTCCGATAATTATAATTATGGTATTAGTGTTTCTCTAATGAATATAGGAAGACTTTTCTGAATCACATGAATCTTTTGTGTTATTAGTTTCTTTATTTATTTATGTTGGTGTATATCAATTGGTTTTACTTTCCCCATTTAATATTATGGTCTTTCTTATATGTGGAAGTGAGGATCAACTTTGTTCGCTGGGAAGGGTGTATTGAATTCCTACTTCAGATACACATAATCAAGGTTGGAAGTTATAAAGGATCCAATTTTATTATATATAACCTCCAGTGTGTGTCCTTATAGTGGATTGAAGGCCCTAGTTCCAGTGAACACATTAATCCCCACCTCTGAAAATGTGGTATTGATACATGGGTTTCCTTCTGTCTTTCATTTGGAGGATTTTCATTTTAGTGGGATTTAACTATCCACATGAGGTATGTCACCAGATGAAGGTGCGGTTAAGGTAGATAATTTTTATTGAAAAGATTTTTTATTCTAGATAATGAATATAGAGGATCATCTTATTAAAATGGAACTATATTCTCCACTTATCAATGAATTTTTAAGGAAAATAGAGAAGGTTGAATGAGAATGGATGAATAAGAATGTGCTTGGGTTGGTCTATATTTCATTGGAAATAAATGTTTCCTTCCACATATATGAAGTGAATATGGTGATAGATCTCTTGAAATACCTACTATATATATGTGTGTGTGTGTGAGAGAGAGAGAGAGAGAGAAACGCAGATTCCATAACAAAGTGTTCATGATGTGATGGTCGTTCAGCTTACGATCATCTGAAGGAAAACTAGTGACAGATCACATGAATGATTTTTAATATGATCTGTGGGAAGCTCAAATCAGTGATTGTGAAGTTCAATGATGATGTAGGAGAATTTATTCTACTATCATCATTACCTATAATCTAAGATATTATAGTGACTATTGTTAGAAAATCCTTTGGAAATACAAAATTTGTATTTGAGGAATTATAGAATTTGAATATTAATGAATAACTACCTTGGAGGGAAGTACAAGTACTATTTGGTAGTTATATTACTGATGAAATATGAGGTTAGTCAACCCAAATATGTTATTGTAATAAACCATCAAAATAGAAGTCATGGTAGAGATGTTGTAGAATGTTGGGTGGACCTGGTCTTATATCCTAGAGTTTTGGGGAATGAGAATCAAAATGAACTAAAAAAACACAATGAGAAATCCTAAATGAAATCCACTACTAGAAGTTACAATTGAATTAATACTGTGGAATGAGGAAATAACATGCTTTTTAGCATCGATGGTCTGGTGGAATTATGGGTGGTTGGTTCAGTTCATGTTTCCACTTAAATATAGAATGTTGATGCATGGTGAATTATGCATCTAAGAGTTTTATAAAAATTTATTTAGTGGATAATGAAGCCTTATAAGTCCCTGGAATGGGTTATGTGAATATACAGACGAATAATGACTGAATCATGAGACTGAAAGGGGTCAGGCACATCATAGGGATGTGAAAAATACTTATTTCCATTAGATATCATGATAACGAAGAATTTTGAATGAATTTTTCAAATGGAGTCTAGAAAGGGACTTAAGGATCCATGGTGGTTGTGATAGGAGTGATGAATGTGACCTTATTGTTGGTTGGATTTAGTCTCTCATGAGCGGGGTGAATTAGGTTCCCAATAAAAATTTCTATTAAAAATAAAATCCATTTAATAAAATAGACTAGGTTGTTAATCAAAATATCTTATCGATATAAGATATGTCCTTTTAAAATATTTCTCAAAGTGTGATTATGTCGTAGTTAAAATAATATTAAAATTATCTATTATTTTGAAATAAATATAATTAGATAGAAAATATATATATAAACTTGTAAAGATTAACTATTAGAGTAATATTTATGTTTATACATAAAACACAATAATGATTTTTGGTAATAAAACCAAAAATCATAAAACAGAATAAATAAGAGGTTTAGTCTCAAGTTGAGACATAATCACCCCACTTGTAAACCACCAGCTACTAAAAAGATTATAATAATAATAAAACAGAACCCCAACTTGGATCAGGTAAGAAAACAGAAACAAGTTATCCATGTTAAAAATCCTCTTCCACAATTATACATGGGAAGTAAAACAGTACAGTCAACACAATGACCTCTTCAAAAAACACAATGAGATAACAGATGTAAAGATAAATAGAGAATAAAAAGTATTCTTCAAATTAGTTATAGTAGATAGTATCTCTTTGTGAAACCTTGTAACAACATACTGCTCAAAAAAATAAAAATCCAAATCAAAATAATGTGAAAAGAATAGGGATAATCATAATGTTCGAAGTACTCAGATAATCATTGGTGAGGATTTAAAGATTCTTTCTTTAATGTTTTATAAAAATAGAAGATCTTGAGAATTTTCAGGTGTTCTAGTTGATCTCTATCAGTATCTGAATCAAACTCTATAAATGATATTGTGCTTTTATGTCTTGGATCTCAGAAGATGAATTAGTGATATTTGGGTGGTTGACATATTCAATCACACATTTTCCCCATATACATGTTTGTCATTAATCATTGTATACAGAGAGATATATATATAGTAATGGTTTTCTCCTAATAAATAGTAGCTAAAATTTATGGATATCCATATTCCTCATATATTCATTGATTGTGTCATTAAGACTTAGTCAATTTATCCTTGAATAGAAATGTTAATTGAGCCATTCACATCAAATCCCTTATATCGAAATGGTAGCATGAAGCTAGCGATTACTCAATATCTGACTGTATCTTGGACAAGAGGTACCTTAGTCTGGGAGTGACTTAGAGTCCAATGGTGAAAGGACCCACTGATAGATCCTAGGTAGTATCTCTTCTAGTGGTAACAATCCAGGATCTAACTCCACTAGTCGTGACAAGGATAGCGGTGACTTTGATGGTGGTATCTTATCCTTTGTGGTTAATCATACCTAGTGGTAACTCGCCTCAGTGGTTATTCTTGGCTGGTGGGGACTCAGCTCAATACATAGATAAATTATCATAAAAACTATCTTACCATATAAAATTCTATCATACAACATGTAAATCATTATTACAAAAAGTATCATGATTTGTGATCATTAAAATAAGGAAGTTTTCAACACTCTCCTCATAAAGAGGTTCCAAAATTATCCCCCATTTTTATGATCAAAAAACACAAAATTTTAAGGATCATAAACTTAAAAGTAAAGATAGATAATCTAAGATGTGATTATGTTAAAACCTTAAAACAGTCTTGTTAACATTTTAGATGATGTATGAGTTATATAAAAAACTATAATATCAAAGAAATGAAAGATCCTAAAGAATAGTAGCATTATTCAATAAAGTAATATTAGGTGTTCAAAATATATAAAAGAAATAAATATCAAAAATATATAATTAATATTTCACAAACTATTGGTATTTTTTATCCCCTTTTAATAAATAAATTCCCATTTATCTACCTCTTTGAGATTAGCTAAAATTGGAGAAGGTTAAAATATAAAGGAGAAGAAAATTGTAATAACATTAATAGATTGCATTGAATAATTATCCAAAAAGGGTGGAGTACAGCAGCCAAAAGGGAATGAGTACAAGAACATGTTCCCTATCAACGGTTGCATTTAATCAGTTTCTTTTACTTAGGTGGGTGGAGGTGAAAATTTTTCTTTCCCTTTTACCTTACCTTTTCCTTGAGGGATTGAAGCATAAGTAGTGATAGTAGGATAATAGGTTATGATAGAAGGAATTTTTGTTGGTGGAATAGGCTCCGAAATATGAAACGATTGCAGGTTTCTGATGACATCAGTTGGAGATAAAATCCTAGGTTGAAATGGTGGTGGAAGAAGACCATCTGATTGAGTAATCACTATAGGTCTATATCAAAATTAGCATTGTGGACGTTGTTAAAAGAATAATTTTCACTAGAATACCATCCCATGTGATAACAGTTGTACTATGATCATTTTGAAATGTTTTCATGAGTTTGATAAAGTCCATTATAACATTTCAACCCCTCTTTATAACACTAATGAAATCCATATTCTATGCCACAAATATTTGCAAAAGTAGAGTGAGAACCATCAGTTCACCCACTTATTCTTTGAAAGACACTATAACAGGTGGAATTCTCAAATTCTCTACTAGAAATTTGAATCTTTCATTCAACTCGTGATTTTTAAATATTTTTGAAAAATAATAAATTATATCTTTTTTTATGATGTCCTTATCTGTCCTGAGATCAAGGGAATATTCTCTTATCACCTTATAAACATGTTCTCCATGAAGATGAATCTATCATAGTTGTTATCCATGGGTAAACACATCCGAAAAACTTGTATTTAGTTTTTACCATATAATATTTCAAAGTAGTTATCTATAAATAGATCCTATAGAAGGAGGAGGTACATAGGATGAAGATGCAGCAGCATACATGTAGTCTAACTTCTACGATAAAGTATTAAATCTTTTTGAGATACAATTTTTGACTTCCTCTAAGAAGGTTTTCTGACTGTCAAATTCTCTTGACTATATTATATTATCCACCTATAATTACTATAATATTAAACTGAACTTTTAGTTTTAAATGAGATCTAACAAGCTCAAATAATTATCAAGTGACATCTTTAATAAGTATGGAAACTAGAGATGGCTGAGAGATCAATAGAGAATTAAAATGTGAAATGAAAGTGCTTCTAAAGGATTCCAAATTAAAAGTACCGCTTATTTGAAAAGATTATAAATCACATATTCATAAAATCAGGTGGAATAATGATTTTATTAGGATAATGGATTCTATTCTCTTATTTCACATTTTTTGCAGCTGGTCTATCAGTCTCTATTGGAGTAAAAGGTTGTATATCACTAGCTTGATCAATTTGATCTAGTAAGGGTCATTATTCTCTGATACATCATTCATTTTATTCATTATCCAAATTTGAGTAATCAAGACCATGTCAAACAAAACAATGATAATTTTCCCATTCATAAAAATTACTAACTTCAAGTCTTGTATAAGAAAGAATATGAGATTCTCTTGGAATTTGAGAAGATTCACCAATCTAAGGTACAGAAGGGGATGGATCTCGAGGAATAGTCTATGTGATATCTACTACCTCTATGTGATCAAAATGTTTGGTAGAATTATCACCCTCACAAGTATCTTCCTTATAATCTATAATAATAGGTCGTGTAACATCCATTTAATGATATTTGGATCTATCTTCAACCCAAATAGAACTTGATACCACTGGTGATGAAGGGTATGACAGAACCATATCCTGATCACGTTCATCCTTATCATATCCCTATCTATTTTCTCCATCAATATTACTATCTCTATTATCAACACCATGATCATCATTATCTCCACCATAATAATCCCCATCATCCACACCATCATTATCATCTTCATCTTTACATTCATTTCCATCTAATTTTCCATGATTTGAATAACCATCTGCTTCCTTAGAAGCATTAAAATCACTCCCACTACCATTATAATTATTTTCTCTTGATGATTTGTAGGAATATGTCTTGAATGGTTCCTCTCTAGTTACATAGGTTTCCTCATCATCATTTTCATCTAAAAGTAATTCCTTGGATGGTAGAGAACTAGGTGGCCTAAAAGGTCCAAATAAAACTTATGGAGGAGATTTAGGTATCTCTGGATCACTTCAACTGAAAATTATTCTTATTTTTCTACAGCTACCTCTATATTTTTTCCAATAACATCATCGTCATAATATTCAATTAACTGATCATGCTCAAGACCATTTTCCACTATGTCCTTTGGTTTGGTTGGATGAACAATATGGTTGAATTTGTCCTATTTTTTTTCATTGTATCTCACCCAACACGTCTTCTAAGTCTTCCAATTAACTTTTACTATTTCTCACATCTTTCTAGATAAAAAACAACTGTACTTATCTTAATATTATTCACCTTATTTGATTGATCCTTTATCATCCAATATGAATGATGTTGTCTTTGGATATATCAAATAATTCATCCTTCAACTTTTCTTTCACATCTCATACATATATATCATTAAAAATATACAAAGATTAATTCTTTTTCTATATTTGATCACATAGAGGAAGTAAACATCCTGATATCTCATATTATATAAATCTCCCTTTCTAGGACATAAAATATGTTGTATGAATATAAATAATTTTTTATACTTACCATCGAGTTCATAATCTGTAGGTCTTCAAGTCGTATGGTCACCTGTTAACTATAGGAGGGATTCTTCATAACTAAAAATCTCACTTTCACTGGTAATTATTCATTAGAAATCTTAATATACTCTTTTATAGGGTGACCATAGGAACCTATCCCATTCTTTTAAAGAGAAGTATAATTCTTCTCCATCAATATGACTTACTATAATATCCATTATTTCTCAAAAAATAAAATCAGCATTCTAATAGAATTCCTAAACCAACTTCAGGTAATAAACATGATAATTATTTCCAATCATATTCATCCATTTTTTATCTTTAATAACTTTTATAATAAGCATATTTCTTGATGGAACCCATTGCGCAGTGATTTCCTCTCCTACCTCGACAACATGGTTCTTTATATGTAGGTTTTTTGAAACAATAGTAAAAAAGACATGCAGATCCTTTTCACATCATGGATTACCTCACCTCATCTGGAGTCAATTTTTCATAATGCTTTATTTGGGCTAGTCTAATTAGTTGATGGTTGAGGTGGAAAAAGATAGAAAGGAAAAAAATTCAGTCTGAGAGAAATATAATGTTTTAGGAGATCAAATTTTGGAAGGTAAACGAAATTTATTATACTTAGTAGTGAGTTTTATCATTTAGGGGTATGAAATAATAAATATAAAACAATAATAACATATCCAAAAAGAATATAAAAGGAAAAAAAAGAAATAGTAAAAAAATAAACAGTGACTCATTCAAAAATGACTCATCAATGGTGACTCATCAATGGTCACTAATGAATGGTGAATTATCAATTTGGAATTATCAATGGTGACTCATAATTGGTGACTCATCAATGGTGAATCATCAACTGTGACTTATCAATGGAGACTCGTTAATGGATACTCATCAATAGTGAATCATCAACAGTGACTCATCAATGGTGACTCATCAACAATGAATTTCCAATGGTGAGTTTCCAATGGTGACATGTCATCCAAAACATATTATTCCTAATTCATGTTTGATATAGTTTAATATTTTAGAATTTAAAGGCTTTGTGAATCTATCAGCAAGCTGATGTTCAGTTCCAATAAATTCTAATGTTGTATCACTTTTTTGATAATAGTCACTCAAAAAGTGATGTCTTACATCAATTTGATTTTTTCTAGAGTGATAAATTGGGTTTTTAGAGATGTTTATTACACTGGTGTTATCACAATTTATAAGTATGTGCCTAAAATTTTATCCAAAGTCTAGTAAAATATGTTTCATCTACAATATTTTTTCATAGAAACTTCATGCAACTATGTATATAACTTTAGGAGTATATATTGAAAAAAAATTCATACTACACCATGATACTATATTATTTCTAAAAAAATTACACGTCTCAGATGTTCTTTTTCTATCTTACATACACCCACCAAAATCAAAATCTAAATAACATAATATGTCAAGAGGTTTTCCTCATAAATAGAACAATTCTAAATTGGTTTCGTAATTAAGGTATTTAAAAATTATTTTAAGTTCTAGAAAATGTGACACTTTATGATTTTCATGAAAGTGAGCACACATACACACACTAAACATACTATCAGAATAACTAGTAGCTAAATATAGTAGAGTACCAATTATACATCTATAACTACTTTGATACACTTATTTTCCAACTTTATCATGATCTAGTTTACAGGTGGTACTCAAGGGAGTATCCCCACTTTTAGTGTTGTCTAACCCAAAATGTTTTAAAATGTCTTTAGTATATTTTCTTTAATTTAAAATAATTCAGTCATTGATTAAAAATATATGAAAACTATGGATGTATTTAGGCTCACCCATAAAACTAGTTTCAATTTAATTTTTCATTTGTTTTCAGAAATCAGTGCATAGGAAATATTTATTATATATAATAATATTATAATCAACACATATTTTTACAATTAAAAAATATTTTAAAATTGTTTTTATCAAGAGAGTTGATTCCGATGTATCTTTTGAAAAGTTTTTTTGAAATATAAAAAGTGGTAATCATATCATACTGAGCTCTATGATCTTGTTTTAAACCATTTAAAGATTTTATTAATATAAAAACACGATTTGAAAAATGTGTATTTTGAAACATAGGGGGTTTTTATAAAAACATCCTCAAATATAAACCCATTTTGAAATTCCCTTTTAACAACTATTTAAAATAGTTTGAAATAAAAATGTGCTAAATAAGAAAGAAATATCCAAATGGATTCATGTTCAGATATAGTTGAAAAGGTTTCATCATAATAAATAACCTCTTCTTGATTATACCCTTGTGTAACTAATCTAGCCCTTTTTATTATTATAGGGTTTGGCTCATAAAACTTTCTTCTAAACACCTACTTAGTTCAAATATTATTGGATTCTTTAGGCCTATAAACAAGTTCCCAATCACTAATTATTTAAATTTTATTAAGCTATTATTGTATAGCTATTACCTAGAATTCATCATTGATAGCATCATTGATGTTTTTGGTTCAATCTATGACAAGAAATATTGGAGTTCAATTTATTCCTAAGGAATCTATAGATTGTTTTGCTTCATCTGGGTCCCATATAATAGAATCCAAGTGATGATATCTATTAGTCCTAATATCTCTTTGAAAATAGTGACTAGATGACTCAATATTTTCTTTATGTTTGGGTTCTGGAAGTTCACTATATGAACATTCTTCTTATTTAACAGAATATTTAAAAGGTTTGTAATTAATGTTTAGAGTTGACAGATCATCCTCAATGTTCTTTAAGATAGTATTAGATTTATTTATATTGGTTTCATCAAACATAATATAAACAGACTCTTCCATTATTTTGGATATTTTATTAAATACTCTATAAGATATTCTGGTGTTTGAATAACCAAAAAAAATTCCTTCATCACTCTTGTAATAAAATTTGTCCAAATTATCCTTTATACTTAAAATAAATAATTTTCATCCAAAAACTACAAAGTAATTAACTTTTGGTTTTTTGTTATTATATAACTCATAAGGTATTATTTCTAATAGAGGACTAATTAATAATCTATTTATAATATAATAGGTTGTATTAATAGAATATTCCAAAAATTATATGTGTAATTCATACTCATTTAGCATTTTCCATGAAATTTCCTGAAGGGTTCTATTCATTATTTATATCACACCACATTGTTGGGGAGTCCGAGGAGCAAAAAAGTTGTGATTATAACAATTTTTGGAACAAATTTTTCAATGTCTTGATTTTTAAATTCTCAAACATGATCAATTCATAAGGTCTTAATAATAAGACCGCTTATATTTTCTTCACATTTTTCATACTTAATAAATTAAAAACAAGATTCACTTTTGTGATCTAAGAAGAATACCCAGGTGTATCTAGTGATGTCATCTACAAGAACATAAACATAATTTTTCCATTTAAACTAGAAACTCAAGAAGGTCCAAAGAGTTCCATATGAAATAACTTTATATGTTAATAGGTTGAATCTTCTTTCTCATATTTAAAGTAAATATTATGTTTTTTCCATTTTTATAGGGGTCAGAAACCTTATCATTTGATAATAGTAATTTTGGGAGATCTTTAACTTACCCTTTTATAGTTATAATTCTATGTGAATTAATATTTCAATGACCTAGTATCTTCTTCCAAATCCAAGATTATTTATAAAATTATCTTATGAAAGAAATGTTTTTAGAAGATAAAGGATTTAAATAAATAGAATAAACATTATCACTTCTTTTAGAAGTAATGATTAAAACATTTTTATCATCAAAAACATGATAGGCATTATTTTCAAACATTATATAAAACTCATCATCACATAATTGATAAATGGTAATTAGGTTGTATTTTAAAGCATCTACATATAATAATTTAAAAATTAATAATGAATTTAAATTATCAATTTTTCCAAGGAGAATGATTTTACCTTTATCATTGTGACCAAAAGTGACATGTCCACCATCAACACTGATAAATGTTTTGAAATTTTAATACTATCTATCATATGTCTAGAACACCCACTATTCAGATACCATAGTATTTTTCTAGAGGTTTTCAAATATGTTTTCTATAAAATAATGTTTATTCAAAATATGATTTTGGTACACATATATTTTTTGTTCCAGTTATGTTTGTGATAAGGTATTTTGGCACTAATTATTTCCAAATGGGTTTCTTAAAAATTAATTGTATGTTTCTATAAATAAAAACTCTATTTGGTTTAGTTGAGTATGTACTAAAAGTATATTAATTCTCAGAACGGGTACTTAATATAAATATGGTTTTTATAAAAAAAATATCTAGGTTGGTAACATATACCAGGGTTATACATGAGAGCAATTTTCAGTCCAAGTATTTGAGTTAATTTTTTATTACCATTGGTAAACATTTCTATGTATCTCTTTAACTATTCATTTGACAATTTTAATTCATTTTTATCTTTCCACAATTGATCATTTTTTCCTTTTTAAACAAAAATGTTAGTTATAAAATTTACTATCAAATCATGTTGTTTTTGAAGTGATTTATATTTATCTTTCAGCATGTTACGATATTCTTAAAAATCATAATTTGACTTGAGTTCCTAAATATTATTATTATCTTCATTTTTATAATGACATGAAATATTATTAGGATATGTAGGAAGAATATTTTGAACCTTTAATGTGCTTTCTACATAGCATATATTTTCCCCATTAGACTTCTCTTCTTGATTACTGTATGAATCAATAGATCTATATTCAGAGAAACTCTAAGATTCTTTAATGGATTTATTGAATCTTATTTTATTTATCCTCGTATCTATGTTTATATTTCAATTTTGGATAGTAAGATTTTATGTGTCCTTTCCTCTTACATTCATAGAAGGTGATTTCATTTTGAGTATCATCCATTTTCAAATCCATTATTCACGTTCCCTTGTGGTCATAATTTCCTATGAAATTTGATTTCTTAAAGAACTTTTTTTCATATATAATTTATTATATCTTATGGCCATATGGGAAATTTATTCATCACTATAATTAGAAGATTATTCTTCACTAGTATTTTCATTTTATACCTTCTCTCTTCATTTGTATGTATTAGTTTTCAAACCTACTGATTTTATTTTTCATTAATCTTTATCAATATCCTTGTTGACTTTTAGATCATATTCCAACATCATTAGATTTCCTAACAATTTATTGATAGTTAGTTTTCATATATCACAAGATTCTATAATTGAAAAAAAATGTTCCTCTCAAACTTTTTAGTAAGCATCTATTTAGTATCATCACTTTCAATTTGTATGTCACTTTTTTCCAAGTTGGTGCATAGTATTCACTATTTTATTAAACCAGGTATACATATTAGAAATTGGATCATTAGATTTTATTTTAAATGTATCATACTTAATTGTATATTTATTTACTCTAATTTCCATAACATTTGGCGTTCCTACATGAGATATAGATAAATTATCCCATATTTCAAAAGAATATTTGCAAGTAGAAATTATATTAAATTCATTGTCACCTAAGGAATAAAACAAAACATTCATAAATTAGAAGTTATTATTGTCTGTAGTTTTTATAGAATCACTCCATGTAATTGTAGTTGTTTTTCTATTTCATAATGATCTTCTATTACATTTCGAATGTAAAAAATCAAAATTTATAAACACATTTTCATTTCTATTTTCCATTGAGAATAATTTAAACCATTAAAATAAGAAGGTACATTGGTAGCATATCATACTTGTCTATTATCCATAAATTACTAAAATTTTGAATCAAAATAAATTTGAGATAATTAGAATAAAACTATAATCATATTCAAAATGATAATTCAGATCCTCTAATACCAAATGTTGGTCATAGTGAGTAACTCAAAAGGGGGGTGAATTGAGTTCCTAATAAAAAATTCAATAAAAAATAAAATCCCCATAATAATAAAATAAACTAGCAAGTTAGTCAAAATATAAAATCGATATAAGATCATTCCTTTTAAAATATTTCTCAAAGGGTAAAAATGTCTTAGTTAAAATAATGTTAAAATTCTATTATCTTTTGAAATCAATTTACTTAGACAAAAATGTATATATTAACACTATCTAAGATTTACTATAAATGTAATATTTTTTAATAGATTAAAAAAATGTAGACTTTGGTAATAAAAAAACAAAATAACCTAGTGGAATAAATAAGAGGTTCAGTCTCAAGATGAGACTTAATCCCCTCCACTTGGAAATCACTTCTTGGGAATAGTCTTCATGTGGGAGATTGTTGGAATGTGAATGTTTATAAGAAAAAGAGATATCCAGGAACCCTCATTGGTTGAACAAAATGGATTGAATATAATTGGGTAGTCTCTAATTTTTATGTTGCAAAAGAGATATCATGATTCATTTCGGGTTCACCATTTTTCTTTGATAGAAAAGGCGGTGACTGAGGTGATTTCGATTTGGCATGATGGTTAATTTTTAGGGTTTGTGGAAGAGTCATTCATATTGGGTAAAAAAAATTATTAATGGAAACTCTCTATGAAAACTGCATCCATAATTAGGTATAGACCTACTTTCCAAAGGCAGATTGTTGGTTGGGGTTTTAGACCCCGTGATTCTTAGGAACTCACATTGGTCTGCAGTATGGTAGTTCAAGATCATCACACTCTTTTGGGGAATTTCTATCTACTCCATGTTTCTATTAAATATTTATGATATGATCATGAATATATTACTAATCCCAATATGGGACTAGTTACCCTAACTTAATTATCATAGGTTTACCATTTTTATGTGAAGAAGAATGGTATCTCATTGATGAAACCATCTATATGTATTTGAGGTTCTTAATCCATTTCCTGGTAACGAGTCGATTCTTATATGTTGAAGTTGTATAACCAGACACAATGGGATTTTATTACATGTAGGGAGTCAGTTTATTTTTCAAGGAGCGGATTAATCCATTATGAGGCATCCTGTGTATTCAGTTTATTGTAAGAATAAAAAACCACATAGTTTCTTAAATCCGGTGGAATTTAACATCATGCATAGAGGACATATGTGTGGGAAATTAGACACCTAGTATTCAATATTGAGTGTCGAGGATATTTCCTACGTATCCCGATTATGGAAGGAATCAAAGTTATCAGAGTTTTTTCACACCCTTGGGATTTTCCCCATGGTAGATTCCCTTATATGGTGGTAATCATATCATGCCACTAATCTGGGATTACACTTTGAGGATTCCCTGACCATTGGATATTCATGATGTGAATGATATTACCATTCCAATTCCCCAAGACCATGTGAGCCATACTCGGTGTGAAAAAAAGGGATAAAAAGTAATCAGTATCACTCCATATGGATGCGGGACATATGTACTGGGATGGCCCTTCAGATGTTTATAGTGGGGCTCATCGCAAGTAAGGTATTCTACATAACATTTTATAGTAGGAATCTGATATATTTTAATTTATTTGATTTCTCAATCCACTAAAGGATGAGATAAAATAATCAACCCATGGTAATGATTGGGTCCTAATGGTTGAATCTATAGAGACATAATGGGACGTATACCTAAGTGGATACCTATTTGAGCTTGGGACTTAAGAAGGAATCCTATGTATCCTGGTTATAGAATAAATCATAGTTCTCATAGTTCAGTTGGCTTCTTAGTCCACATATAGATGTGTTGAATGATTGTCCCATGGGAATTATTGTGTCCTAATGTTTGAAATATTGGAGACATGAGGGGAATTACACCAAAGTGGATGCCTATTTGAGCTTGGGCCTTAGGAAGGTGTCTTACCTATCATATTTATTATAGGAATTATATTTTTCATAGTTAAATTGATTGGGGCATAGACACTAATTTTTCCATTTGTGAATGATATGATCGTTTCAATTTCCTAAGACCCCATAAGTTGTGCTCTGTGTTGGAAGAAAGGGATGGAAAATGATCATTATCACTATTTTTGGATGCAGGACTTATATGTTGGGACTGTATTACTATTGTTTTAATATGGATCTCATTATATAGGAATCAATACTATATATCCAAGTTATATTAGGAATTAGATTCATCATAGTTAAATTATTTAGGGATTTTATACTAGTGTTTCCCTTGTATTTCAGACATATAATATTATGTCGATGATTGTGGTTAACACAATGAAGTTTCCCTTGATGGTGGATAGAAATGGTTATCAAGTCTTGGGATTTAACTTTGACATGTCCAATTTTTCATCCTCACATGCATTGATTGTCTTCATGACATGACTTGATTATCTTCTTGACATGTTAGAGGATGTCGGACAGACATGTTCAAATACAATCACATGATTCATTCAACTTTTTTAGGGGACATCATAAAACCAGGATAACATGTCTGAAGGTTGTTTCATGATCATGGATGACTTATCTTGAGGACATCATGAGACCTTCAAGGTTTATCCTAGAATCCATCACGAGATCTTGGATGATATTCTTAGAGGGAGTCACATTATCTAGCTGGATTTCCATGGCATCATTGAAAAATCTAGCTGACATGCTTGGAGGGAATTGTAAGAATCAATGTGATTTGTCTTGTGGGTGATGAATGTCCCAGGTTGAAATTTCTACATGACATGTTTGGGGAACATCACAAGAACCAGCTAACATACCGTGATGATTCCTCAAGACTCGAATGAGATGTACCGGTACTGCCATATGATCTGGGTGACATGTCTAGAAGAAACCTGACTCTGGGATGGTGATCCCAGAGGGTTTTGTGAGAATTTGGTGGCATACACGGGGGAACCATGTGACTTGATCTGACATGTCCAAAGGATGTCACATGACCAAAATAGTATACCCAATGAACATCATGTGGAATGGCCGGCATGTCCTGGTATAGTCACACAACCTGACTAGTTCTTTTGAAGCGTATTACGACTATCATATATTTTCATCACGTAATTCTCTCATATTTTGGCCTTCTTTCTATCCTATTATTTCAAATGAGATAAATTTATTTTCTGTCATCTTTTTTTAAGTCTCTCTTGTTTTATAAAGTATATGGGATGTTCATCATGAGACCCACTAAAAGTCCTTCACATGATCTATGAGTGATCTCAAAAAAGTGCATATGCATGTTTTATGATCACTCTGGTTATTCGCAAGATCTTACCTGATGGAAAACATTCTTGGTCGAGAGATAATACATTCTGAGAAATCGGCTCTAATTCATGGGTGCATAATTGCGAGGTTCTAAGGATTGATTGCCTTGTTCATTTTTCAAGTTGGGTTGGGGATTTATAGGTCTCACCACCCCATTTACTCACCAATGTTCATAATGCATGTCATAAAAAACTGGGATGGAGTCAATAGATGGGTTTTCTTCATAAATTTTCAAGAGGTCTTGATGTAGATTATTCTTGGGGAATCACATGATTTTCAGTAACCAATATATCATCCCATAAACACCACATTTATTCAATTATAGTCAATTTATGGGGTCCTATTTAATCATGTGGACATACCAAGGGAATTTCATATTGTGATGATAACATGTCTAAGGGCATTAACGATATTAGGGAACCTATCGAAAGGCCTTAAGGTGATCTTAGGTGACCTATCATGTGCCTTTTGTGGTATAATGATGGCTTTTCACGGGGCTTTACAAGACTATTCTGGTGCATCGCACGACCTTCCCACAAGAATTGACCAATCGATATATTCATGATACATCTTTGTGATAACTAATTCACAAGACTTCCTTTTCCAAGGTGTCCATTATAATCAACCATGAACCTATCTATGGTAATTGCTTTGAACATTGTCCATGGGGATGCATGCTCTTCTTAAGGGTTTCATGGGATTTGATTGCATGATATTTTTTTGACTATTTTGTGACTCTCATGACAATTTCGAGGTTACACGACAGTGAGTATCTTGAGGGGTCATGTGGTTTCCCAATGCCTTTCGGTTTTTCATGTTGTATGAGATCTTTAGGATTCATGGGTGCAAAGATCCCTTAAAATGATCTCCAAATCCCTTTGATGATTCATCTGATTCACATGATACTGATGGTTTGTTACTTTATTTTGACACGATTTTGTTTTATATGCATGACATATGCTACTTACTTTTGTTCATATGGCTTCTATTACTCATAATAATCCCTCTATTATGGCTAAAATAACGGAAATTATTACTAGAAACTGCAATGCAAGACCTTAATACCACATGAATTCTGATAAAGAGGTTCTAAAATGGATTCTTCCATTTGAGCTTAAAAATCATTATTTATCATACTGACTTCATCTATACTAGTTTGTCTTGATGGATGAAGTTTTCATTCCTCCATAAAACATTAATCTATTGTATTATTAGGTTTCAAATTCTCTTGACTGTATTCAAAAGACAGTTGTCATGGATGGATGCCCAGTCATAGCTCTATCTCAAGGGTTGTCTTATATGTTGGAATACACTCCATTGGGTCTGAACAGCTGTGATTTCACCCATCATCCCATTTCACAAAGTTACATGAGATTAATTACCTTTTATTTGAACAAATTGGGTGGCGGATGGAGCTTTAAATGGGATCTCCATCCTATAGGTAAAATTTATGATGAATGGGAGTGGCCATTTTAAGTAAAAAAAATTATTCAAATAGTTTTCAAGCCAGTTATATGATTTCTGTCTTTATGAACTAGTATAGATTTCCCAATTTGTTTTATCACTAGCCTGATGTTCTTCGAGAACTAGTTAGCCATTAGTGTCTTGGAACCAACTCATTTGATCTATCCTATAGTGATGTGTGAATCAACCTATGGGATACCTACTATCTCAGTGGGATCCCCCGTCTTGAAGTGATTTATGATGAGTTAATTCCTACCAAGGATGTCTTAGATGACCCTTTGTATACTCCTATCTTGGAGTGGGATGCGATCAAAATTGTGAAGGAAAAGGTATGGAAGGTGCTAACTATACATTTTATTATCTCATTTAAACATTGGATCAATATTTGCCTCAATCATAGCAGAGCTAGGATGATTACTATATGCCCCCGTTGATGCCCTTCCTGATAGGTTTGTGATATTTTTGGTTCATATTGGGTCATTTTGGAAACCATGGATCATACTTCATTTGATTATTGAGTGAATCCAGATATATCTTTGAGCCTTATAATGGTAGTCTTCATAGCCATGTTCTTGAATGGGTGTCTTTTCCTAGTTGGGGATATGCATTCCGGAATTCGGCTTAGTACATTGCTGATAGCAGCACAACTAGTGGATGGATGGAACCTTAATATTGTGGTGCCAACCCTTTCATTCCTTTTCTAACTCTTGGTCCACAATCAAAATAACAAAATCCCATATAGGATCAATGTTCCCTTCTAGTTTTTATTTGAATGGTTAGTGGAGAATTATCATTGCTACAGATACTACAATACCACAAGGATCCCTAGTGTCTTAACAGACCCTAGATTGATGAAAATATCTTGGGTTAGGGACATGTCACTAGGCTCTAGTATGGTTTTTGATCTATTGAGTTGGTCTGAAAGATTTTATTTCACCCCATATCCTACATGAACTGGGATAATCATGGATCATGGCAGTGACTCTCTCAATAAAAGGGTGTACAATATATCCCTTTAGTATGGGTTTCTTTCATCTAGGATGGATGAGATTATCATCTATGATCCATATAGACCTTATATATTTTCTCATAAGTTTGGCCACACCCAAAGGGTCGCCCCTCTACCTTCATCTGGAATGTGAGGAGAGTGACACCCTTGAATCATCTTCTAGTTTTGGGTCATTTTGGCTTGTGAGGACACTGATACGAAAATAATTCATCTACCAGCTGAAGCTCTTTTCATTCTTACTTAGGATTATGCTCGTTCATGGGTATCAGCTTACTCAGGTTGTGTTCTAAGTCAACTAGTTTATCATGTAGAAATCCATTTGCATCACTAATACCATTTTCCATAGCAATGATGGAATTAATTCAGGACATGGGAAGGACTTTGAGGAAGCTCTATCATCCTCATGATGACCATCCTAAGAGTGGGATATAATATGATGAGGAAATTAATCCTATAACACAATAAATAGGTTATTCCTATTTTGAGGGGATAATGTGTGGATCCGCCTCTTCTATTTCCTTTCTAGCTCAGTTAGCTATTCCACTTTTTTTCATGCCCATCCCATTAGTCCCAAAAGCTTAGACACAATGCATAAAGATTTGGTAGAAGATTCAGACATTGATTTTTTTTCTGACTCCATTGGAAACATTTTGTGACCAAGGGGAACACCTTCATCAATTATTTAAGGATTTGGGGTGGATGGTTTATATTTCTAACCAATGTATAAAATCATAAGAAAAATTATTATAACATAGAAATATTTTTTCACCAATGAGAGAGAATTTTGTGATATTGAATATTAAGACACCCTTGGTGAATAGATGAAAGGGGATTTAGTGGCACTAGAGAATAGTGTCCTATTTATATCTAATTTTAATGTCTTGATAGATTCCTGGAGTGTGAAGTTATAAAGATATGATGTGATCATAGCTCTCACAAAGCCAGACCCCTTAGCGTTATCATCTTCATTGGAAACTATTGAAAAGATTGTTGAAGAGATGATTACTTTAGTCGAGGCTCTTAGTCCTATAGAATAATAAAAAGAGGCAAGGAGAAAAGCACTTTAGTGTTCAATTGATGCTTCTCAACAAAATATTTCCGACTAGTCCATCTTAGGTGATCAAATCAAATTTTAGTTCGATGCACTCTATTTTTGATGAGATTCTTAGAAAAACATTAAAATATGATGATTCCTCATATTATATACGATCAAAGAATGGATTTTCTAAACCTTTCATGTTACTGTCTTGGTTTTCTTTTATTTATGTTATGCATGACATTTTTCTAATCCAATGTTATATGAATATCCAATGATACCCCTAATTTTCATAATATCAAGTAAACCTGAATGTCTAGATCTGAATATTTAAATCATAACAAATTATTCTTGAGAAATTCTCATGAATCTCCGCTATCATGTGGTTCCTCATTGATGTATCTATTCTGATTATCTTGAGATTACATGTTTCGTATATGGATTATTTAGGTACAATATATGTCTTGAAGAGATACTTATCTATCTTTTTTCAAATTTGATAGGTTTGATGAGAGTAGCTTGATTTTTTCTAAGTCCATATGGTGGGCATTACTAGATTTTCAATTCTTATTGACTAAATAATTATTGTCATGTAGTTTAGTTTATTTTAAAACAGACCCTATATCATCGTAGTTTTGGTTATTTTAGCTCGAATCATCTATCTCTATAGTGTAGGGTCTTCTAGCTCAAACCTTCTATTCATATAGTTTAGGGTCCTTTAGCTCGAACATTATATAATTGCAGTTTAAGGTCTTTTAGCTCAGACCTTCTATTGTTGTAGTTTGTGGTCTTTTATCTTGGACCTTCTATTAGTGTTTTTGTGGTTCTTTTAGCTTAGACCCTATATTGCTATAGTTTAGGATCTATTACCTTAGATCTATTCTTTTTTTTCTTTTAGGGTCTTTTAGATCAGAACATCTATCACAGTAGTTTAGTGTATTTTATCTCAAACCTTATATTGTTTTAGTTTATTATATTTTATCTCAAAAATTCTATTAATTTTTTTTGGGTCTTTTATCTCAAACCTTCTATCACTGTAGTTTGGGGTCTTTTATCTAGGATGTTGGTATTCAATAAAGTTTAAATTATTACTATCATGACTTGATCAATGATCATAGAATATAGTGCAGAAATTCCAATAATGACTCAAAACATACTAAGATTTTGTGTTCATTAATGGTGTTGTTGAGGCTCATAACAATTAGAGATCCCATCCTTCAAGGAGGAGGTACCTCTGGTTGGTATGTTGATACCCTTATCAATTGGTAGCATTGAAAACAGAAGTATCTTCACTCTTTTCCAAGGGTCATGGAATATTTATGGGGGTATGTTGGTTGAGAGAAAATAATAGGGATTATAGTTCCACATGGATAGTTGGAGTTTGGGTGATATAAGTCATATCCCCAAATTTTTAGTCAGTGAATATAGAATGAGTCTGAAATTTCATGGATGACCCATAATACCCTGAGGTTCTAGGATCCACCATAGTTTTTCTAGGGCTCATGAGGACTGATTCTCCTTTCTTGAAAGGAGAAGGTGTCTCTAGTTGGTAGGTAAAATCCATTATGTGTCATTATCATTGACAAATAAAAGTGTCTCTACTCTTTTCTAATGGAAATGAAATATTTTAGAACACTCAAACATCCATATGGTGAGGTTGGGTATGGTTGGAAACTATCCTGGGATGGTTTGGGAACCCTAGGGAAGTTCGTCTCTTTACTATGAAGCTCGATACCTACACCATGTGGTTTCAAATCACGAGATATGGGTTATAAAAGTTTGTGGAATGGAGTGTAACATTCATTCTTTGATAAGGGGTACAAAACACGATTATGTAATGTCAAGGGTGTCAAATACACTCAGGTATTATGGTGTAGTGATTGTAAATCATGGTCTAATGTTCTTGTGTGATGAGGATGATATGGGACAATCATACCCGGAATGGCCCAGAACATTATATGGTGTTGAGTTCTATCATTGTGTTTTTAGGGCTCATAAGGATAGAAAATCCCTTTTTGGAGAGTGATTCATTTATTTTACAACCAGATGTTCAAATGTAAGAGCTATAGTCCTACATTAATGGTCAAAAGGGTCCTTTGAAGTCAGGAATCTTTTTCTCAGGGCCATGGATGTTTACAGTGATCTGATGTGCCCAAATATTGATGTGTGATTTGTGGAAAGTGTAATATCCAAGAAGGTTTCGAGCACCCTAAAAGTTGTGTCACCACTGAGAGAACATTTTATCATAGTGAGGAGATGCTAAAAATCATTAATCTAAATTGTTACTAAACTAGGTGGTCTATAGAGAATTTCTTAGCTTTTACTATGGCTACAGAGTATGCCCTATGAGATTTATGCCTTATTTATTTATTCCCTAATTATTTCCTAAACTCTATAGATAATGATTTTAGCGAGTGAAGACTTGAATTTTAATTAGGCATCCCTTTTCGAGGTTTCAGACTGATAAATTTAATGTCTATTTCTCTAGTAGTTTAATGTTTTATGATTTGGACCATTATATGCTAGAGTTTATGGTCATACATATTTGATCAATGTAAAACCAGTTTAAGGTCATGACGAACATGGACCTAATATGGGGGATGATACACAACAGTCTAATTAAGATACATGGGGAAAAGAGCACTCCAACATCCTTCTGAGTGGGATATGAAAATTTATTATATCACGGATCAAGGTTATCCTATCCTTAGTAATGATATGGGAAAATCATTCTGGGAATTTCCCAGAACACACAAAGGTGATGAATTCTTCCATGGTGAAATTAGGGCTCACAAGTATCGATAATTCTTTTCTAGAGTGACACATTTGGTTGATGACCATAGGTGAATATGAAGAATCCATAGGAATATATGAATAGGCAAACAAAGGGTAACTTGAAGCCAGGTATCTTATTCCAGGGGTTTTGCGAGGTTTACAGAAACCCAAGGTACTCAATACATGAAGTGTAATTTATGGGATGAGGGGATTAAAATATGATGGAAGAACCTCGTACTCTGGTTGACCGAGGTTAGGGTCTCATGATCCTTTGATAAGTGATCATAATGGATGGCAGTCTTCACAGTTTAATCTCATGTAATAGGGAAGTAATATCTTTCATGAAGTTTAATGACATGAGATAAGGAAATTTTCTCTATAGTTTAACATAATGCAGTAAGGAAATATTTTTTTCTTTATAGTTTAACTTATGTTGTTAAGGAAATTTTCGAAGTATTTTTATAATTATGCAGTAAGGATATTTTTTTTCTTGTAGTTTAATGTCATTATGTAAGTATGAGAGAACCGACGTGAAATATTATACAAGTTATATTATATGGAAAATAAGGTCATGCGTAGATCTAACTCATACGTAAGAAAAATAGTCTTGTATGGCTCAACCCCTTTGTAGTTGGGGCGAACGTTTTTTTATCAGTTGTTATAGTTGTGCCAAAAATTGAGGATTCAGGCATCACTACGTATCATGTGATGACAGTAATCATGACACATGTTGTTCTTGAAAGGGAAACTCTTTACGTGGTTCAAAATCATATGTATAGGTGGTAATTGATTCCATTTATTGTTGTTGATGGGCCCAATATTAGAGATCTGGGAATCACTATGTATCCTATGATGATAAGAACCAAGGAACCAGTAGTTCTCAAGGAATCATCTAATTTAAAATCATGTGGAATGGACATAGGCTTCCCTATGGGAAAAGGGTGTATTGCGGCTGGACCCAAAGAGAGAAACAATAGTATCACCATGTTTCCATTAATAATAGAAATCAACCCACACGTAGCTCTAGAGGAAGTTGATTCCTACGCTATTCAAACATATATGAAGGGAGGGTAATTTTTATGTTTTTTTGTGACTAGACCCAGGGAAAAAGATTCAGGAATCATTACATATCTTGTGATGTCAATAATAAAGTCACATGTAGTTATTGAATAGAGGTGTGGTAGGAGACCAATCACCAATAATATTGTACCTCTCATGTGATGTCCATGGGAATGTAAAACTTTAAGACATGAAAGAGATGTAAATGGTGAAATTTAACATTATGAGGTGAAGAATCATGGTATTCTATTTATGATCTTTCATTCAAGACCATAATGAGCCTATCTTGAACTTTTATGCCTTGTTTCTGTAGGAAATCCCTTACTGACATACTTAAGATCATGTAAGCTATGATCTGTGTGAGAAATAATTAATGTCATGGGTTCCTCTCACCATACATAGGGGATTCAAGATAAGACAATATAATTTTGTATCATGTGGTGTATGGAACAAGATATAGGATAGAGGCATCTCTATGTATCTCATTGAGATGAAAATCAACACATAGGTAGTTCAAGAAAACCCATAAAAATTTAATATCATGAGGAAAGGACATTGGTCATGCAGTTTAACATCATGTAGTAATGATGTAGGTCATCAGACGTGAATAAAGATGAACCATTGGGGGATCTATATATTTTCTTCCATGTAGCGTGTAAGTTCATTGGACCGTTTAGTGCCATGTGGTTACGACATTCCTGTGTAGTTTAACATCAGACAACTTGGATTCTTAAGAAAATTCTATACAATTTAACATCATATGGTCAGGACATGAGACATTGTGTAGTTTAACGTCTTGATTCCAGGACTTGAGTTGTAGTGCAGTTCAACATATTTCTTCCAGGACATGAGATCTTGTCTAGTTTAACATCTTTCTACAAGGTTGATAGGTTTTTTGTGGCTTAACATATTTCTTCTAGGACTTGAGGTGTTTTGAATTTTATCCTATTAGAACCAATACAAGTGGTGTTCTTCATATTATCATTTGGCTACTAGGATGAATGTTTTTGTTCATTTTAACATCTTAATTATAGGATGAAGGGCACTAGATAAAGGCTATGAAAATTATTTCTTGAGAAATCTCATATTTTTTGGGGGGTGTGACATGATTCCCATTCATTGTGACTAATGAGTAGTCTCTGTTATGATAAAACTTATTCATGATTTAAGGCTCTTCCAATTTAGATTCCTTATTTGGAGGCTTCATCACTAGTATCATTAGGTTTATGAGATCAAACACTAGTTATCCTTGGAGGAATGAATGGAGTAAGAACATTTTATTGAAGGACCATGTGATCTGATTGTGATGGAAGTCAAGGTTGTGTAATTTACACAACCTATTCACATCGAGCCACTCCAACAATTCAAGCTACATCTATGATTTTTCATTATCTGACAGTTTTCTACAATTTGATATCCGGATCAAATGAAGTTAGACTTATTTGAGTAACTTTGACTTATTCCCATACACCAATGAGTATGGATTTTCTTATGTATCAGTACGCATAGTTGCACAATATCTGCATAAAACATGGAGGAGGATTTCTAGTCAGTAAATATTATCCTTTTTCACCATATTCTAGAGAATATTTGAAATATTCTTATAAAAGCCCTCTATATGTCCATTTTCTATTTCATGATAGTGCAATGAGTGATTGAACATAATATTGTACACCAGGTACAATTTCTTCAACTTCGTAGAATAGAAGTTATTGTCGTTTTCTACAAATATTGTGTGAGGGACTCTGATCTTGGAGATGATATTGGGCTTTATGAAGTCGATAATATTACTCATTCTGAAATACTTGAGGGTTATTCCCTCATTCCATTTTTAAAAGAAGTTGGTAACAGTAAGGATGTACTTGAACTACATAGTTGTAGCTGGGTAATATGGACCCACAACATTCATTAACCAAATGTAAAATGACTAGGAATATATAGCTATATGTAGAAATTTTGAGGGTTGATGGATGAATTTTTCACGGATCTGGAATGTATAAAATTTCATGGTGAATTACACAAAGTTTTATATCATGTTCTTCTAGTACTAACCTAGCCTTCTAATTTGGTGGGAGAGTATGGTCCCTGACTCATGAGTTCTATAGGATCCTACATGGACATCTTCCATGATGTCATGAATATCCCTTTTTTATGCATCTAAAGATGATTCGATTAAATCCATTCTTGTAGAGGGCCTTCTTCTCATTTGGAACACCCTATTTGGTAATGTTCATTGCAGAGTGCTGAATCGGTTCCATTCAAACTTAGTATATTGGGGGAGATTCATTTAGAGATAACTGATTATGGGCTCTATCCATCCATGGGTGGATATCGGTTCAAAAAACTACGGGGTATTGTTGACCTTGTGATTTCTTCCATATCGTAGAAAATGATAGACCATTCAATTCATATGTGCATGATATGAAAGATTTCTTCCCCCTGATTAGGGTCGATATGGACTATGTATATATCATCTAATGCATTGGTGTAAGAATTTTGTGATCGGGGAGCATCATGAAATGTGGGCTCAAAATGAAACTCTACCATTAGTCCACTGATATATCATTGATAAGGTCTGCTTCATCCTTCTTGATGGAATATTCTCCATTGATCTTCTTCTTCACTAGTTCCAAATCCCATTTTATATTCATATAGGCTATCTATAGTTGTATGTATAATTCCACGCTAGCAATGAGAGACTGGTATTTGGCCTTATTATTCATGCGGCCTTTGAATAGTGAGAAAGAGTATGGAAACCCACCTTCTCTGGGGAGAAAAACACAATCCATAATCCAAACTGATTATATTTTGAGTTTTCTATCCTTTTTCTGATAATACTTTGGGATGCACCACCAAAATACATCTCCCATATCCAGGGAGGTTCATGGGAATAAAATACCCCCTAATCAAAAAGATCAGTGTCAACAGGTGTATTGTCCAAGAAGGGATGTACTGTGTGGAAATCATCAAGGGGGTTCCCATTCACCACCTTCTTTGACAAGAATTGATTTAAATGTTATTATAGATTGATGGCCCACTAGTCCAGATGCCTAGATAGCATAGGGAGGTCAAGTATTTACTTAGACTATTAATACAAGAGTCCATATTCACTTCATGCTAGTGTAAATAATGCCTTAGCATTTTCAATATGATGATGAGTGAAATGTAGTTCTTCTCAACATCAGAGTATCGGGCCTTAGTACATTTAGTTGTTCAGCTAATATAACATAGATTGTTCTTGTTCCCCACGTCATTTTTTATGTGAGTAGGGTGCCCGATGAGCAATCCATGGTGGCGACATACAAGATGAGTGGTCTCCCTTCCACTAGAGGCATTAGAACTGGTGGGTGTAGTAGATGGTTCTTGAGACATTTGAGGGATCCTTGTCAGTCATAATTCTATTGATAGGTGATTTCATTCTTAATTATACTGTTTAAGGGGTGGTATTTATTGTCCATGTTGTCTATGAAATTTTGAATGTTGGTGAGGTGCCCTTGGATCCCCATATTTCATTGATGTTTTTTGGGGGCGACATTTCTAAAAAATCACTAGTCTTTTCTCGGTCAACCTTAATTCCATGGTAGTGCACTATAATTCCATAGAACTTCCCTAATGTTATACTAAATGTACATTTCGGCATATTTATCTTCATACTGTTTTGTCACATCTTGTCGAAGTTTATTTGAATATTCATTAAGTGATCACATAAATGTTAGGATTTGACTACCAGGTAACTGACATAATATTTGACTGTTATTTCTGAGAACAGTTTAATGATATTATTCATGGTTTTTTGATATGTGGAGGCAATTTTTTTAAACAAATGTTTAGTAAATGATAGAAAAAATCCCCTAAGGGTATTTGAAGGCAGTGTCTTCTTCATCGTTAGGGCGCATTTTATTTGATTGTACCCTAAGCACCTATCCGTAGAGGAAAGGGTTTGGAATCAATCCATTGTATCGATCAAGAGTTTTGTGATCAATAGTGGGAAATAATCTTTTGGGATGTGCCTATTAATGTCTCTAAAATCGATGATAACCCAAATTTTCCCGTTTTTTTATAGGGATTATATTGTAAAGACTTATTTTTTATTTCACTTCTCAAACAACATTGGATTTGATCACGTTATAAACTTAAACCTATACATTGCGGGAATGAGAGGGGTTCATCCTCATGGATGACATATTAAAGCCTTGATTCTCATTGGGTATGTTGAGATGGTGCGTAGCCACTTTGGATTCAGTCTGGTCATTTCTGTATATTTCCAAGAGAACACATATAGATGTTTCTTTCAAAATTTGATGTACATCTATTTATCTTTGAGGGAAATGAATGAACTAATAATTATAGACTGAAGGTCTTATTATATTCCCATATTTACCTTCCTTTGTTCATCAATGGTGGTGGAGATTCCTTCCTCAAATGTGGGAGGTGTGATCTTGAGTTCATCCTCTTATTCATCCATTTCTGAGTTTGTGGAAGCAATTTCTGATGAATTTAAAAATTTGCGAACATCTCCATCTCTATTGAGGTGAGAGAGGCCCTGATAAGAGACATTATCATATCCTACTCCAGATTCATTGTACAGTGATATTGAAGTTGATTGTCTTTTATAATGTCGTTGGGGGAAGGGGAGCTTGGGCCTCTAAGTCCAAGTTGATCACCCCAACTAGATTTATGGGGATCACATAGTCAATGAATAGCATATTCAAGGGATTTTTATGGTTGGTATCTAGAATATTTTGGGATGAAAACTATATATAATCATCCATTATTGGATATTATCATCCCATTTGGTAGAAACATTCTTTAGTATATATGGATTTCAAAGTCTTTAACGGTGGACTATCACCATGTAGTAAGATGCCCTTTCCAACGATGGGGTATTTCAGACATTGATGAAATGTTGAAGGTATCACCATGTGGATATAGAGACAAGTTATTTTTGAGAAGGTAATTGTATTTAGTGTATTACTGTAAGATCATAAACTCAAAGTCAGATGTGATATCCCCAAACTGATCTTCATGTTTGATCTTCCCAAATGGTATTTTCTCATGCTTATCGTACCCTTGAATGGTCAGCTTTGTGGGTGACATATCCCCTTCACTATATTCCAAAACTATTAGGGTTAAAATAAGTATGATATTGATCTTGGAAGAATTTTCAATTAGATACCATCAGATATCTACATTATTGAGACTACTCAAAACATATAGGGGTTTGATGTGTCCCTGGATGACCTCTTCCAGATCCTATTTTGTGAATGAGATAGAGAAATGAAATTATATTGGCATGGTATCCATTCGATAGACCTCAACTAAAGTGAATTCTATATTTAATTAATATGGAATTTTGAGGGCTTTAATTACTGCCTCTCTAGGTTATTTGAAATGAATGATCATTTAGAGTGTTGAGAGCTTGGTTGGGACAATTGCCATCTATTTCAGAATGTTAGGATTTTGTTCCAGAGGTTGGAACTTCTTGAGGTGTGGTTTATCCTATGGATGTATCTTAGGAACTAAGTCATTTTATGAGGAAGGGACTAATTTTTACCAATATTGAGGGAGAATATGTTTCCAATGGTGTGGGTCATGTCTCCCTTCCCTGTTTTGTGGGTTGATCCGATAATCGCACCTCTACTAGGCGATAATGCAAGACAACTGGGCACATGTGACTTTTGGAGGGTTTTGAGACACCTCAATGTTTTTTGGATATATGGATCACTTTCTCATGGATCTCAGCTAAATTTATGTCCTCTTTGGGGATGTGATAGGAATATTGGGTTTGCCCATGCTCGTGTTATCTCTTGTATCCTCGATTCATGCCCATGTGGCCTCATGTTCCCTTGTTTGGTGTGGGAAATCACACTAAGATGAATATTCATTCTCAGACAAGGTTTCTTCCAAAAGTTTCATATTGACAAAACCAAATAAGATATCTTAGTTTTAGGAGGGTTCTATATGGTAGGGTGGTTCTATTTCTTTGAATGTTGCAGGGAAGAAATATTCAAGAGTTAGATCTTTTATTAGAGTAGAATATGACTCCAGCTCTTCCATTTCTTCATGATTTTGAATATCATTAATACATTTAGGGGACATATATTATGTCACCTTCTAGGGTTGTGGATCTATTTTGGGTTTTCACATCTCTGCTCTGAGGGTGGAATGAGCTTTGTGATCCGTCTTCCAAGTCATCCAGTTGTTGGACTTCCATCCACGCCTAGACAGAAATTTCTACCAATCACTCTCTTCTTCTAACTAGATAATAGTTACGCAGGCCTACACTCTAAAGATTTTTCTAACACCACTTATTCATAATTTACCAGTCCCTGAAGGATTTATTTTAAGATGAAGTAGTCTGGGATATTGTGACCCATCTTTCTATTAAAAAGCTAGTAGTTGGGATGGTCAGTGATAGTGACCTCATTGGTATGTCTAGGTTATAGTATCTTGAGAAAGTTATTATACATGGAAGCGAGGAAATAATTAGGAACTTATTCATTTCAGGAGTATGATTTATTCAACTATACTTCAAATATTAGGTTACCCTGGTTTCTCTATGCTTCTAGCTGAGGGAGATTTCGTGGTTGTTGCTGCTTGATAAGAGGTGTCAGGTAGTTTGGTACCCTCCAAGGTTCTTGGATGGGCACTATAATTGGTTGGAGATTGATTTTCATAGCTTCTTCTTTGCCTATCCTTTTTCCTTGTGTTGAGGGCATGAGTCAATATTTGGATTGGGTTCATTGAATGTTGTCTTCCAATTTTTGTTCCATTTCTAAAAACTCATGGAAACCACCCAGATAATTCATTGGGATCAGAGGTGTCTAAATCTCATCCCAAAGATATTTATCAGAGAGTTACATCAATTAATTCTATGAGATATGGAATCTATGTGAATAGGTTAAACCTTTCAGTATAGATATAAATTGATTCACCCTATCATTTTCATATTTCTTGAAGTTTGTTAGGTCAAAAGTTGACATTTTCCTTAGTATGGAGTTGAACTAATGAAGGAATTTTTTATTAAGGTCTTCCCATCCTACAATGGATTATTTTAGCAGACTACTAAACCATACAAAGGTTTCCCCTATCAGAGTCTATACAAAACACCTCATCTTTTTTTCCTCGTGTTGATCTCAAGGGCCCATCATCAGACCACATCAGGATCATAATTGTGTGAGATGTTTTTTGGATTCACCTACTCCATCAAAGGTAGAGAAGGTATGATTATTGAAATTGGGAGGGGGAAAGTTCCATCCACCAACTCAGGATATTACTTCCTCTCAGGCTGCACAGGTGAAAATTTCCCTTCCATAGATTCTATTCAAGTATCACGAGACACAATGACATTAAGAAGCTTCGGGGGTACTATTATCTGAGCAACCTTCCGTCTATAAGGATCATGTGGGGGTTTATGTGGTGTCCCCACATTCATCTCCGACTAATTATCTATTCATCCTATGATTGACTGATATTCTTGGTTAGGAATAGTTTTATTTTCACAATAGAATGAATTCATGACCATTTTCATCATCCCCATTTATGTAGAGTAGATACCAAGATCCATATCCATTCTGATGCTTCTATGTCACTCTTTCTGGAAGATTAACTCTTTCCAAATGTATGGGAGGAGATATATTGGCCTAAACCTGAAGATGATACCCAATGGGAATATTTCACCTAGGTATCTTCTCATTGAGTTATCTGAGATTATTTATCTCATTCTCATATTTTTAGAATTATTCATCCATGGAAGGAACTTCAAATATTCAGAATAGTGATTGGGATGTATCCATACCTTTCCCTTTTTCTTTTGTTGTGTTCTGTCATAGAGTTGGCATCCCTATATTCGAAGGTGCTAGGTTTTGGAGACTCATCTAGTTTCAAGTGCATTTAGACTCAGTTGGTGCATCCATATCACCCTCCACTCGTAAAATATTTTCTATGTTGTGGACCTTTAAATTTTTATCTTGATCCAAAATATCTATCTTGTTGATAGTTATGAAATTTATAGAGTTTTATTGGGAAATGGTGGTTGTTCCATTACTTTCAACACAATAAGATAATTCTACACTACATGAATTTGGGTCATATCTCAAACCCCTAGACATATTGGGATGTTTAAGCTTGCGATCTCATTGGGGTATAATTACATTCTCCATATGATCCTCTTATTTCATTCTGTGAGTAATGAACTTGTGGGAGGATCCAATCAGGATTTCCAAATAGGCCTTGAATAGCATATTTTTTTCTTATGGTTGGAGAAGTAGATGGGTTGAAAAAAAATTGATATTTACCACCCAACCTAGAGATAACTAAATCCATCTGTAATGATGATGATGATGATAAAAATGCATCCAACCCTAATAGATGATTATTATTAGGGGCCACATTTGGAATTGAATTATCCTAGTTTTGGGGATATAGTGATTCCAGTTACGGATTTGATTCCCCCCTGGGACAGAGATTTAGATATTAATTCCCCCAAATCATCAGAATGGTTATAATATACAATCATCATTGATTTTCTTAGTACCCTATAAGGGGATGATAAACCCATTGATGATGATTGAGATATAAATTCACCCATCCCATTGGGATTAGATTTGTTTTAGCAGTTGATGTCATATCCTAAATCCTCTCAAAAATTGATGTTGTGAGTGGTAGAGGTGGTGGTAGATGTTCCCCCAACCCAACGTGATGGGTTTTCTTCTAGATGTCTTCTATGACAGTTGCTACTACAACCCATTTGATGTGACATAGCTAGGATTGTGTGATACCCAGGTGTAATGGAAGCCCATGACGGGAGTGTGTTTTTACGGTAAGTTGTTGAGTTTATCACAATTGTATCTTCCATGTTTGAATTGAATTCCCATTTCATTTAGGGGAACAATTAAAATATCTTATATCAATCTTGTTTCTCTATTAGTGATGTATGGGAAACATTGATGTAAGATAATTCTATTGTAGTTACCAACTGGCCCAACCGTTACCCGGTCCCCCTAATGTTTTTGGATGCTATTGTAATATAAGACACCATATCTGAAGGGTATTTTTGTTCTATGAGTACATGTAAGTGTAATTCTCTATACTTTCCCCATAATTGAATATATAAACATGAAGTGGATTTGGAAATCAATTTCTAAAGAGCTATGATTCAATTGCGACAAGAATCTTGCAGATTTGCGTTGTGATTATCCAGTTTTAGATCCCAAACCATGTAGATATTAGTCAGGTCTTACTAACAAAATAGTATCTTGATAGTATAAAGGTAACCATTACAAACTATATATGGAAGGTTTCTAGTCTTTAGTTTTTGAGGATTGTCCCATATATTTTGGCATAGATAAGGTATGGACTTCTTTTTTGGATTGTCTATTATCTCATAATCAGATGTGTCAAGGGGCTATAACATGATGGGGAGGTTGTTTTTGGACAACTCTTTCCATATTTCAAAGTTTGATTCCTCTTCATTAGACTTACATGCCTCTATCTAGTCATACAACTGAATATTCCTCTTAGGGTTACCTACTGACTAGAGTATAGTGCTACTAGAAGTTGATGGGGTAACTATATGTGGCTGACGACGATGTTTCAATCATGCCAATATATGAAGGTGTATGAGTTTTGTACACCTCCCTAAATGAAGGTGTCTATGAAAGGGGGGATTTCTTCATCTATTGGAGATATGACCATGTGGAGGTTAACCATGGCGCATGTCAGGAGTAGATTCCCTACAATCCATCTCCACACTACCATGAGGAGGACTATCATGATAATGATCATCTTCTACTTCGATTGAAGTGCTGAAATTCCCTTGCGGTGTTGAAAATGTGTCTCAAATGACATCAAGGACACTAGAATTGAGTAGATTTGGTATATAGTCCTCATTATATGTCATGGATGAAATATGACGACCTTCCTTCGTGAATTTTTAAGGGATATGATAATCTTATATGATGTTTTTTAAAACTTGTTTATAAGCATCTAGTATTGTGGGAGTATGAACCTACTACTAAGAAGCTTCTAGAATATACCAATGTGATTCTTCATTATTGATATGAATATGAGCCTGAACCAATGTATGTTCCATTCTCACATGGTGAGCCTTGATCATAATGGGAGTATGAGCCTACTCCTGAGCCTTTAGGATATGTTGTTGGTCTTATGTGGTAGGGATACAATCCTACCCCGAGGCATGTGATGCTCTCACTAGGTGATCCTAAGTTGGAATAGGAATATGATCTTGTTCTAAATGTAAATTCCCCACCAGAATATTTCAAAGGACCACAAAAATGGGAGAAGGTATTTGAGCCTCTTCTTGTATTTCGTTGGAACGATTCTGGTGTAGTCATTCAGGGAGTAAGTAGGAATATACACCTAAATTTTGTGATCTACTAGAATAAGCCAAGAAGATTCACTAATAGGAATATTAGTCTATCCTGAGGAATGTACCATTATCACATGGAGAACCCCATCCAAAATGATGATATGAGCTTGATCCTAGGACTTTGGATTATGTTGTCGGTCTTCTTTGATTGGAATATGAACATTTCTTAAGGCATGTTCCCCTCTCACTTAGAATGTCCTGGATAGAATGGGGATATGAGCCAAATTCTAGGCCTTTATAATATGTTTCTATATATTTTTGATAGGAATGTGCCTCTATACTAAGTCATGTTTCACTCTAACCTAGTGATCCCTAATTGGAATGGGAATATGAGCCTGCTGTAACGCCTCATACTTATCGTAATATTCCAATAATTCTCTTGGGTATTAGAAATAATGTGTTCTTGTTTCAAAGCAACAAATTGTTCATAATGATCCAATTTTTGAGCTACCTGGGCTATAGGGATATGAATATGCACCAATTTCTGTATATATACTAGTTTCGTAAAATTTCATTTGATTTAGCCAGCTATTGATAAAATGTAAAGGCGTTTTAGAAAAGTGTTCACAGAGATATAAGCCCTCACATTTTCAATGAAAAAAGTATACTAGAAAAAATATATTCTCTTTAAGTGGGTATATGAGCCCACTTCATTCCTCCTTGTTCGAACAAAATATGTTGATGGTCTTGATGCATGGGGATAGGGATATGGTCCACCTCCATGCCTACTGTTGAAATATTCTAGTAGACTTATTTCAAGTGATTAGGGATATGAGATTTCTCTCTAGTTACTACTGGAATATGCTAGAAGACATTGTCAATGGTAGTGGTGATATGATCTCACTCACAATTATCAATATCCTTCCTCTCCCATTGTGTCTTCCTTGTTTCTCAGGCATGGGTATCAGAGGTGGCATTATATCAGGTGGAACCCTCAATAGGAAACTAATGGGTACCAGTTTGGTGATGGTGATGATGGTTTGAAGGAGCCCTCCTCAGTAGTCCTTGAAATGGAAGGGATCTGTATTTGACTACCTGTTCAACCATCATTAGATACTAAAGGTGTTGATTTTCATTCTCTAATGATAATCTCCCGAAGTAGTTGGATATGGAAACAAGGACCACTCACTTAGCTACATCATTCCTTGGATGATGTGGACTCGTTAGTTTTCATACTGGGAGACCCTCATGGTTATATTCAATGGTCAGAATTGTACCACATCAATGGTATTCCTAGACAATTGTGTTCTTCACCTAAAATTGAGGATTTGGTACATGTTAAATCATTTTGAGAACCACAAGGGTTGCATCCATAGCTGATTTTCTGGAATGGTAATTGAATAATGACATTTTCTTATATTAGGATGTTGTTGATGGAAGAAGTATCTACAGTCAAGAAAATAAAAAGGAACAAGGTCACTAATTAGTATAATATCATGTGTGTGATGTGTGTTAGTTCAATTATGCATGGTTAATGCAATTTTCATTTTATTCTCCATCAAGTCATTCTGCTCACATGGACTTGTCAAAGTAAGGATAAACTAATTTCATGGGAACCCCCATTACATAGGATCAATTGTAAGATGAATTTTAGTGTTATCAACCAAGATTGTGTGGGATACTCTAAAAAAGTGTCTTGACACATGATTAACCAATCATAATTTTATTTTAGAGTTTCACATCAGGTTCACCATTTTTTTGGATGGAAAGGAGGCAACTCGGCACCCTCATTGGGCAAAAAAAATAGTTTGATGAGAACTGGGTAGTCTATTCTTTTAATGTTGCAAATGATATGTCGTCATTCATGTTGGGTTTTCCATTTTTTCATTTATGGAAATGGAAATGACTAAGGCATATTTGATTTGGTCTGATGGTTTATTATGAGGGGTTCTTTCACAATCATTGGTTTTCGGTCACCATTGTTGTTCTTAGTGGAAACTCCCAATATTTCCCATGTCCATAACTGGGTAAAGACCAACTTTCCAAAGTTGGGTGGTCAGTTGGGGTTTCATACCGAATGACGCTTAGGAACTCACATTGGCCCAGAGGATGGGAGGTCGGGTTCATCACACCCTTTTGGGGGATATTTTTTCCTACTCCATGAATCTATTATAGATTTAATATTTGGTTGTGAATATATTAATAACCCTATTAAGATAATGGTTACCCTAATAGAATTATCATAGATTAACCCCTTTTATTTCCTTAATAATGGAATATTTTTAGTGAATCCATATATATGTATCTAAGGGTCCTAATTAATTTTCCTATAATAAGTAGTTTCTTATATGATAAAGCCGCATAACCAGACACTACAAAATTTTATGCCATACAGGGAGGTGGTTAGTATTTTGAGGAGGGGATTGAGCCATTATGAGGTATCCTCTATATTTTTTTATAGTAGGAATCAAAACCCATGTAGTTAGTTAAATCCTATTTATCTTAAAATCATGAGAAGATAACATATGTGTGGGAACTTATCCACTATGTATTCAAGATCGAGTCTCAAAGAGATGTCTTATTTATCCTGATTATGGTTGGAATCATATTTATCATAGTTTTTTCATACCCTTGTGAATGGACCCATGGTAGAAGCCCTCACATGAAGGTAATCATATCATTCCACTTATGAGGGCTAACACACTAAGGTTTCCCTAGATGGTGGAGATTCCTATTATGAATGAAATGACCATTGAAATTCCATAATCCTATGTGATTCAAGATCAGTGTGAGAAATAAGGGAAAACATCTTGAGACCTAGCTAGTTTATCTTGGAATTCATCACATGATTCGGGATTACATTATTAGAGGGAGCCACATGATCTAGCTCACTTGACCTTCTATGAGCATGAAAGCTGGATGACATACTTGGAGGGTGTCATGAGATACAATGTGACATGTGTAAAGGGTGATGTTGAACCCAGGTTGATATGTCTGGATGAAATATATGGGGGACATTGCAATAACTAATTGACTTTTGATGGTTCTACTAGGTGACTCAATTGATTTGTATAGGTACCGCCATATGATCTGGGTGACATGTCTAGCAGAAATTATGAGGCTTGTATGGAAATCCCAGAGGGTTTTGTGAGACTTGGGTGGCATTCCCAGGGTGTGTCATGTGACTTTATCTATCATTTCTAGGTAACTTTACGTGATTCAAATAATATACCAAAGGATTGTTGTGTGGCCTGGAAAATATATCCTAGTGTTATCGCAATACCCATGTGGTTCATGTGAAGTTCATGGGGATTAGCGTATATCTTCTTCTCATAATTCTCCCATATTTTAGTCATTGTTCAAGAATATTATATAAAATACCTTATATTTATTTAGTGTTGGCTTGTTTTATGTATCATGTATTTTAAAAAGTATATGGTATATCCTTCAAATGGCCCACAAGAAGTCCTTCGTGTGATCTATGAGTGATCATGCAAAGTTCTCATGCATACTGCATGATAAATTTGGTTGTTCTTTGGATCTTACCAAACTGAAAAATTTCATATTCATGAGATCAGCCACTCGGATAAATCCACTCTGAATTCTGGGTGTGATGGTGCGATGTTCCAAGTATTTTCTATCTCGTGCATTTTTCAAGTTGGGTTAGGTGATTTGTAGGCCTCCCTGCACCAGTTATTCACCGCTTTGTGTGGCACATATCTCACAAATCCAGACTATATTCTGTTGAGTATGTTTTCATCATGAATTTATTTTAGGTCCTGTTATAGGTTATTTCGGGGGAATCTCATGATTATTGGTGACTGTGAGACCATCCCATAAGCACCCCATTTTAGATTATATCAAATTCATGGGGTCTTATTTAATCATGCATAAATTTAAAAGGAAATTTATATTTCTTGGCCGACATGTTTAAAGGCCTTCATGAAATCAGACCACCCTTCAAAAGGCCTTCACATGATCTTAGAAAATCTATCTTGATCATTCCCTGAGATAAGGATATCTTTTGAATAGTATTTTCAAGACCATGTTGGGGTATTTCATGAGTTTTACAACTGAAAGAGGCTCCCTTCTTTTTCCCTCCTTATTTTCCATCTATATTTTACAAGGCCCTAGGGTCTTGAATGTTTTCTTGATTTTTGTCGAGGAAAATTAGTATCCACATTGAGGATGTGTTGTGTGACCAGAAAAAATGAATTAAAGAGATGTAAGAGAATTTGTCAAGGGAAAACACTTCTGCTTATTTTTGGAGCCAAAGGGGGAGTGCAAAAAAACCTATACATGTTTGAGACCTTTTGCATGATGGGGGAGATACGCTAGCGGGGATCTCACATGGTGAGGAGGAGATGTTTCCATGGGCATAAAGTTTCTCATGAACCTCTTGGGGAAAATTGCATGATTTTTATGAATACAAGAGGCGCTTTTTTCCCCTTTTATTCACATTGTTTATTTTACCAATTTTTGGGATCTCGAGGAGTTGTTTGATTATTATCGAATACAACCACTACACCTATCAGTGATGCATTGTATGAAATTTACAACTGTAGGAGGCTCCCCCCTTTTGGGTATTTTACTCATATTTTCTAAGTTTCCACTGGTTGATAATTCATATGACCTAAGAGTGATAGTCTAGATGCCACCTTGTGATCAATGAGTGTCTAGGAGGAATTCTCAAGAGAAGAAGGAATTTTTCAAAAAAGGCTCTCCATGGGATGTTCTGTATGATATGTGTTACACATAAATATTGGTTTTACCTTCCAAGGGTCGTGATATTTCATGTATTCTGTGGGTTCATATGATCCACATGATTTTGGCTACCTTCTTCTTACTTTTCTTTGTGGGAAATATAATACCCATATTCAGATATTTAATTTTTTATGAATTGGTCGATTATCATTTGGTGGGTGTCAACATTAATGTTTATTTAGTTCAAAATATTCTAGTCAATAGATTTATTTTAATGTAAATTTTTCTATGTAAGTTGGTCAGCTCGACATAAAATTTTCCAAAGCAGATTCTATAAATGAGGTAGTGAATTGATCAAAAGTTAATTTCTTTCAAATGAGTCATATAGGTACAATATACATAGAAAATGGAAAGCTCTAGTGTTAATTATATGTTTTTTATCAACCAAGAAATTTTCCAAGTTCAATGGAGTTTCTATAGATGGCCATTCTCTTACCAAATGAAAGCATATCCATGAAATTTGGAAGTCTGTGGAACCTAGATTATAGTACATTCCTATAAAATTAGTGGGGGCCTTTTTTATGGGATATCATTATCAAGTACAATGTATTAGATACTTGAATAGTGTAGTATATTCTACCTAGTAAATTAGACTTGATGTTGTTTAGTGAATTATATTAGCATATTCTCTCTAATTGTTTTACTAAATAATTTTTTAATTGTATTAAATTCTTATAATTATAGAAAATATAAATATGGAATCAGTGTACTTATATGCATGTAGGATAAATTTTTTGAATCATGTTAATCCCTTGTGTTCTTTCCAAATTTATATCCATTCATAGGTTTTATATATATTTCTTTTCCATTATATGTATATTCTTGTGATCATGCTTGTATGTTTCTAAAATGATCAACTTTGTGTTGGGGGTAGTGTGAATTGACTTCCTAATTATGGTATAATTTTTCGAGGGAGGAAGTTTCATATGATCTAATTCTACTATGCATGACCTCTAATGTGTGTACTTCTAGTGGATTAAAGGTCCTAGTTCTGGTGACCATGTGACACCCCACCTCCCAAAAATATTTTGTTATGAATGATTAGTGATGGATATTTAACCATTACTTATGGTTCTTATATTGATGCATATCAATTCTTCTATGATTATGTATTGATAAAAAATTCCCTATGATTTTTTATTATACAAATAGTGATAAACCAATCACTTTGTGTATGGTTTACCTATACCGTTATTACTTTTTTACTAAGATATTTATTATTTTATGGTGATAGTTTTCTCATCCTCATTATATTGGAATATAAATGATAACTCATTCACAATTTTTGTGATTATGGTATTGGTAATGTTTTTATATACTATATTTTTATGTTACATCGTTTTATCATTCAAAGTGATTGAGTTTTAGTGGGGATGAAACAAACAACCACAATCATATGGATTATATTGATAGCCCTTTAACTTCTTCCCTTGAGAATGGAGATAACCCATTCACCCATACTTGTGTGATAGTTGTGTTAATTTGTTGTCATTTTCATTAATTATGTGGATAACCCATTTAATTTATTTAATATTATGATGAGATCCTATTTACACATTATTTTGAGAGTGATGATAACCCTTTCACCCATATTCATGTAATAGTGCTGGTAAACAGTTTACTTTAGGCTTAATTGTGCTGATAACCCTTTCAACTTATGCATCATTATGGTGTTCACCTATTCTTATGAGGAAGGAAATAACCCATTCACCCATACTTGTTTAATAGTGGTGATAACCCATTCTCATTTTTTTAATTATGTAGATAATTATTTCACATTATGTATAATTATAGTAATACACTAAAAAATCATATCATTTTATGGGTTATTTGTGACTTATTACCATTATAAATTAATATTTATGCAGGGATTCCATCACAAATAACCCATTATAAAATAAAGTATCACAATTAAATATATCTACATTTATTCATCGCTAAAAAAGTGCAACAAAAATATATATTTCTTGCTAATAATATTTTATGTCAGAATGGAATTCCATCATGAAAAAAATATTTGCGGTGGAAAGAATAATCAATCACAAATAGTATTTGTAAAGATATTAATATCCTCTCATGAAAAATATATAACTTTGTTTAATATTATTGGTGTATAATTCCATGACAATGGAAAAAAATAAAATCATAAAAATCATAAAAAAATAAAATAAAAATGAAAAACATTTCTATAAAAATAATAAGAAGTTAACACATTGTATTTTTTTCAAAAATAAAATATACAACTACTACATGGGGGATCAGGTATTGTTTTATGTAAAAACACATATCTTTAATATAGTTTATTTCATGATATATTATATAAAAAAACAATTAGTACAACCTAGAAGATCATTATGCCTAGTCTGTTTGGTAAATTAGGTGCATAAAACATCAACTTGATAAATGGATACAACAAAATTAAAGACAACTTCCTTAAAATGATCTAAAATACCATTGGTCTTGAACTACATCGGATAACCAAGGGGATATAAATAAGAAACAGGTGAGATATAATGTCAATTAAGGGAATAAAAATACATGATTAAAGTATTACATGTTAGTCCATAATACTTTCAATGGGACATAAAAGGGGTTAGAATAATAATCTTGAACAATGAATCATGTCACAATATGATAGCATAAAGGGAACATGGGAACGTGGAAACAACATTAAACATGACATCATAAACATAGGTTAAGGATAACCACCAAGATAACATAAAATGGTGAAAAAAATCCCATAATGGAATAGTTTTACTCCCTAATCACATACCTTAATTCTCATTAGACTAAAACATTACCCAATGCATTGGAGTGATATATTATTCTGGGAATACCTATTGTTTTCATATCATGTGAATGCATAAGTGTTCCACATATATCATCAAACATAGGATCATAATTCATAAAATCTAATCCCATGATTAAGGAGGGTTAAATAAAAACATTTAAATCCCAAATAAAATAAGGATATGTGTGTCTAGGTGAATAACCTTAAGTTCAAATGGTTATGGTATTCACAATACAAAGGTTTGGTGTGGATAAATCATAGGATAATTTCGACAGCATGATGGGGGTATATAATGAATCATGGGAGGGATTAATGGGATTTAAAGGAGTATATTATAACATGGAAATAATAAGGTAATAAAGTGGTATATTTAAGACCATAATCCAACATGGAAAATTGGTAATTAAAAGTCATATTACAAATTGGGTGATTGAATAATATATTGACATGGAAATAATCGTAGGATAATTTATGCAGCATAATGGGGGTAAATAATGAATCATGGGAGGGATAAATGTTTGTAAAAGGGGTATATAATAACTTTTAAATAATAAGTGTAGTGGTAGGTATTTTTAAAGTTATATCACATCAATACAATGGTTTGGTATGGATAAATCATGGGATAATTTCGACAGCATAATGCGGGTATATAATGAATCATGGGAGGAATTAATGGGATTGAAAAGTGTATATCATAACTTAGAAATAATAAGAAAATAAAGTGGTCATTATAAGAACATAATACAACATGAAAAATTGGTAATTAAAAGTCATATTACAAATTGGGTGTTTGAATAAAATATTGACATGGAAATAATTGCAGGATAATTTCTATAGCATAATGGGGGTACATAATGAATCATGGGAGGGATAAATGTATGTGAAAGGGGTATATAATCACTTTAAAATAATAAGTGTAGTAATATGTATTTTTAAAGTCATATCACATTAATAGGAATTTAAATAGAAAATGTATTTTAAAAAGAAGGTGATTGAATAAAGAGATCAAGGAGAGGATCACTTACCATGAGAGGGTGTTTCAAAATAATTGGGAGGAGCTACATGAGAGTTTGGGGGAACTTGGGAGGGATATATAGAGGAATTTTATATTATAATTGTGATTAAATTGTTTTTAGTGAAGATTAATCAGATATTGGTTGTGTTTTTATAGGAAAAGGGCGAGGGTTATTTATTATTTTTTCAAACCTATATTTTGGACTCTATAAAAAAAGTAATAAAAAAACATCCCATGTTTTTACCATGTTTTCTACAATATAGTAGTTTTTTTAGTTATTTTTTAATTCCATGAACTTATCATGTAAAAATAATTCCCTTAATGTTGCGGAAATTAGTCATTTTTACAGAGAATAGATTTTAAAACCTTAAAATATAATATAGGTTTTAGAGGATTCATAAAGGGTTTGTAAAATAAAAAAATCTAAAAAGATGTAATTTTAATATGAAAATATATATTTGGTCTTGGATACATTTTATGGAACATATTAAATCAATTTTGGGTCATTATAATGTTATAATAGATACCGTATATTTATATTGAATTTTATTTTTACCCAAGAATTTGACTGTCTTTGAAAATTATGAAATATTCACAATTGGATAATATGGATATAATTATTCAAAAACTAATACTAATTGTATCAAAATAATTCTATAAATGTTATAAATAACACATTTAAATTAAATTCCCTCTTTATTGAAAAATATATGTTTTCTTACAATAATATTTTTCTGAACCTTATCAAAATTACATTTTCACTTCATAAAATTATATTTTCATTTATATTTAATAATATTAATTTATTAAAATATAATTTAGTTTGTGAATTTATCAAAAGTAATTTATTAGTTGAAATTTAATATTACCCAAAAATACAATTCATGTATTGTCAAATTAAAATCTAATTTTTATCGAACTCATTACTCAATAATTTATAAATTAAAACCAATAAGGAATAAATATAATCATTATATTATTTAAAATTAAATATAAATATTCATACTCTTAGGTTCAAGATATATAACCCCTTATTACAGAAAAGAACTCCCTAAGGGTATGGTTCAAGATGGTGATATTCTCATGGGGTGGTTCAGCAAATATTGTTTGGGAAATGATCTTGATGAGATTAAACCTCTTTCATAAATGGTTTTGATCATTCTTTAGTTGTTGGATCTTGAATCGGTATTGATAAAGGGAAAATCTTATATATTCTATCTTCGTTGGAAGCTCTGATAAATGGGTTTCATATGGTATTATCTTACTAGTTATGGTCATTGCTTCTTTTTTCTATCTCAATTATACTTTCTCATAATCCTTAATATATACAAATCATATTATCACTATTCAATAGATTTATTATTAATGGTTATGATTCTTAAATGTATTTCAAATATAATAGTATATAACTTATAATGGTCCAATATAACCAAATTAGTGCATGTGTTTTCTATATTTACATTACAGAAATAAGTCATTTATTCATTTCAAAAGATAATTTCATTTATAAAAGTTTTGGTAATTAAATTATTCCCCCCATATGAATTTTCCCTTATAATTTTCATATCACACACTAATAAAAAGTAGGGTATTTTTGTTTCTTCAACTTTTCTAGTTCCCATGTCACTTCATCAAACTTTTTGTTCCACCACAACACTTTCACCAAGTGAGTTGCCTTATTTTGTAGAACATTGTCTCTATGATCTAATATCTGCATGAACTTCTCCTCATATGAAAGTTCATTATCCAATGGTTCCACCATTCGATTAAGTACATGTTAGTGGTCTAGTATGTAATTCCTCAAGAGGGATACATGTAACCCATCAAGTACTTGAGATAAGTTAGGTAGGATTTCAAGTTGATAGACCACCACTTTGATCTGATCAAGCATAACAAATTGGAAAATGTATCATGTTCTAAGATTAACCTTCTTCTAAAACCTCATGAATTTATTCCTTGGGAGATAGAATTTCTTTAATTTAAAGTTGTTTATATATATTTTCTTTTGAATTTATTTGGATTTCTTGTGATGTTGAATATTTTGAAACATTTATGTAATCTCTTGGATAATATTAGGTCCCATCAGCTTCTTCTATCCAACTTCATCACATTGTGTTGGATTCCGACACATCTTCCCCAATAGATCCTCAAAAGGTTCCATTTGAATGCTTGAATTGACATTGTTGTTATATGATAACTCCACTAGTTAATGATATTGATCCCAACATCCTTTTAAATCCATTGAACATGATCTCAACAAAAACTCTAGTGTTTTAATGGTCCTTTCATACAAACCATATATCGGTGGGTGATAAGTAGTGTTGAGGATTAATTATATATCCAATGATTATAGAAGACTACTCTAAAATCATGAGGTAAAACTCGGATCTTGAATAGATACAATGGAGGGTGGAACTCATTCTATACTTACCACTTCCCTTATCTATATCGTAGTGAGTAGGTTAATCTAGAAATCTTTTTTAATAGAAATGAAATGCACTTACTTTGTAAGGTGATCGACTACCACATAGATAACGTTATTTCCTTTAGGTTTCCTAAGGATTCCTTTGATGAAATCCATGGTTATTTCTTCCCATCTCTTTACTGGTATAGAAATGTTTTTCATCATAACTTTATAATTTTTTGTTCATCCTTGACTTGATGGAATACCAAACATCGAGATACAAACTCTACAATCTCTCTATTCATTTTATCCCACAAAACATATTGATCCAAATATTTATAAATCTTATTTCGTTCAGGATGAATATAAAATAATGATCTATGTGCATCATTCAAAATTTACCTCTTCAATTCTAGTTTTGAAGGGACACATTTTCAGGTTCCAAACATTATTACCCCATTTTGAAAAAAGACGATATATGTGATATTTTCTACCTTATTCTGTTGCAACTTGTCATTTTTTGCGATTCAATAATTCTCTCAATAATGGATGGTTAAGTATTTATTTTATTAAGGTAGCATTAAGATACATTTATTTTTACTATATCAATCCGTTTCATTTCCAAGAAGATTTGATCCCTTTCAATCCTCATCATGGATAGAGTTTCGAGATCTATTCTACACAAGGAATATTCCACTTTGTTTGTTTTCCCAATAAGGTAATGTATTGAATAGTCATAATACATGGTCAACTCTAACCACCTCCATTGTTGAATAATATACCCCTTTTGTAAAAATATACTTTAGGATTTTATGATCCATATATATGTCACAATTCTCTCCATTGAGAAAATTCTATAAAATCATCAATGGGAAGATCGCTACTTCCAAATCTAGATCATGAGTTCGGTAGTTATTCTCTTGGATACTTAATTAGTGGGAGGAATGGGATATTAATTTGTCATTTTTCATGATTACACAACCCAATATCATTTTAGATTCATTATTTTAGATCACAAATACTTTCCCACTGGTGGGTAATGTGAGTATAGGTGCAATGATTAGCCTCTTCTTTATCTCTATAAAAATTCCCTCACTTTCATCAATCTAGAAAAACATGACTCCTTTCTATGTAAGCATGGTTATGAGGATTTAAAATAAGGAGAATTTTTTCACAAATCGATGATAATACCCAACCAATCCAAGGAAACTATAGATTTACATCATAGAGGTTGGTCTAGGCCAACCTTCAATAACCTTCATTTTTTAAGGATCCATATATATCCCATTTCATGTGATAAAAGTTTCTAGGAATGTCACTTGGTCCATGTATAAGTTTTATTGATAACTCAACCACTTTTTTTCGAGGGACATAAGATAATTATTTGGGAAATTCATTAGTGTATTCCCCTAAAATGGGAATGTCTTTAAGGATGATATTTTCCTTGGTATCAATCATCTGATCTTGATATGGTTTATCATAGGGAAATAATATCCATGCTTGATGTGATGATACCAAATAAGATTAATCCACCTCCATTCAGTTGTATAGAATATAAATGTGATTCATGGTATGCAGTTTGAATTCCTTCTCCTAATAATTTATGTTGGATTTATAAAATGAATACCATTACATAACTTGGATAACATCAAATTCAACTAAAGGGATATTGATAATATTTTTTAGTTTAAAATTACCAAAAAATTCAACATATGATACAATAATCATATATGTTTTCCCCGATGATATCAAATAATTTGGGGTGTTGAATCAATGTTCTATGAAAATTTGAAAGATATGATAATGTGGAATGAATTAAAATAAAACATGACATATACAACTATAGAGTAGATGTTACATGTAAATCAATCATCATGATCTATCTTAGCATTTTAATTTCCATATTCCCTTGATATTGAAATTTTTTTGTGCTCGTCATGCTTTTTATCCCTTGGAATAGATCATTATATTAGATAATTCCCAACTTCTCCACATTTATGACACATAATATTATATGGTACATTGAATTGAACTTTATTTCCATCCATCATGTTATTAATTTTTATATGAAAAGTCACTACTTTATGTCCTATTTTATACACTTAAAACATATCCTTGTTATTTTCTAAAATTTCCCTTGGTTACTCTTTCCACATTATTTTCACAAATTAAATTGGTTCTTCTTTCCTTTATCACTTTTATCAGATAAGATTCCTTGAGACTCTATCCTACTAATCTTTGATATCACTGGATATTCAACTATGCACCAGTTTTTAACTATGGTTTTTGATAAATGTTCATTATCATCACCATATTCCTTACTTGAGATCCATTTATATTAGGAAGTCATCATTTCTTTCACAAAGGAAATTGGTTTTTCTTTCTTTTATCATTTGCACAGTCATCACATTGTTCCTCACATGGATTTTTGACTCAGTTCCTTCAATTTCCATCCATTGGCTAGAATAAAGGGAAAATTAAGTATTCATATTTTTAAACTATTAAAAATATAAATAAGAAAATATGAACAGTAAATTTATAACTCATAAATAATATAGATTTCTTAACCTATGAATTTATAGGCTTCAAACCATGTTATCCATGAAATATTTCCTAACATAATATCTTAGGGGAATTTTATGTTACCTTAATAATGGTTCGTAAGGAGAGTGTGTATTTACCATAGAATATCCCCGGGAGAGTTAAACTTACTATGTAGTAAGGCCATTTTTCTTGCACCATGTGACGATATATTTCATCTCAATGCACCATTTTCAAGGTCAATACCACTAGGAACCTTTATGCTAAAGCCACATCCACTAATAGTTTCCAGACATAGATGTATCTCCTTAGATATAAATTACTATATACTTTACCAAATTTAGGGATTTTTTAATATGTTTAGTCTTATCCCTAAATATTTATATGAGTTTTATAATCCTAATCCAAAAAATAACAAGACTTTTCTATAATACAAACTATGAAAACCCATATATTTACTACACATTATTTCATGATTTATTACATAAGAATATAGTTAGAACAATATATAATATCATAAATATTAGTTTATTTGGTATATTAGGTACAATTTACATAAACATGAAACATGGCTAAAACAATATTATTTAAAACTTTCTTAACATTCTCTAAAATTCAATTACTCTTAAAAATGCATGGAATAACATGGGGACATACATAAGAAAGGTGTGGGTTATAAATCCAAGTAAGGGAATAAACAATGAATAACATGATGAATGTATTACACGTTAGTAAATTGGAATTTAAATGGGGAATAAAATGGGTTAGAATCATAATCATGAATAATGAGGCATTATACATCATGATAGTATAAAGGTGGCATGGGAATATGGAAACAAAATTAAAGCTGAAATCGTAAACATAGATCAACGCTAACCTCCAAAACATAATAACATGGTGTAAAAAATCCAATAATGGATTAGGATAACCGCATGATCCTATAAATATCATATCATGAGACTAAAACATTACCCAACTCAATGGTGCACTAAATAATTCCAGGTGCACTCGTTGCTTCCATATCATATTCTTGCATAAGTGTTCCACTTAGATCATTCAACAAGGGATCATATTTCATCACATTTAATCCGGAAATTAAGGAGTGTAAAATACGTACATATAATTACAAAATAAAATAAGTATATCAATTTTTGTGTGAATACCATTTAGTGTAAATGAAAATGGTCTTAATAATAAAAAGGTTTGGCATGGAAAAATCACATGATAATTTTGGCATCATAATGAGTGTAAATAATGATTCATTGGAGAGATTAGTTAGAGTTAAAGGGTTATATAATCACATTGGAATAACATGGTACTTAATGGGGATGTTTAAAAATAAAAAACAACATCAAAAATTGGTAATTAAATGGTATAATACAAAATGTGTTCCTAAATAAAACATGGACATGGAAAAAAATTCACAGGATAATTTTAGTAGCATAACAGGGGTATATAATGAACCATGGGAGGGATTAATGATATTTAAAGGGGTATATAATCAATTTTAAATATTAAGATAATTAATATGGATATGGAAAATCATATCTCGTTAATAGTAATTGAATGAAAAAATTCATTACATAATGAAAGTGAATGAATCAAGAGGTGAAGGAGAGGACCCCTTACCATGAGAGGGTGTTTACAAAATCTTTGGAGGAGCTTATTGAGAGGTTAAGGGAACTTTCAGAGGTATATAGAGAGTAAAGTATAGATTATATTAATTATAAAATCGCTTTTAGTGATGATTAATGAGATATTGGGTGGGTTTATAATGGAAAAGTTAGGGGGGTTCTTTATTATTTTCCAAACATTGGTTTTGGACTCTATATAATAAAGTATTAAAAACCACAACCTTTACCATAATTTTTGTCCATATTTTCTACCAAATATGATTTTATTTAATTATTTTATAAGTCAATGAACTGATAACAATAAAATAATACCCTTGGTGATGTGAAAGTGGGTCATGTTCACAAATAATTGATTCCAAAACATTAAAATATAATATTGGTTTTGGAGGATTCATAATGTGATAATAAAATTAAAAAAATGAACTCAAAACACATTTCTTTAAAATGAAATATATATTTGGTATTGGATACCTTTTATGGTATATATTACCTCACTTTTCCATCATTATGATTTCATAATATAAACTATATAATTACACCATATTTAATTTTCATCAGAAAATTCCGCTATCTCAGAAAATTAAGAGAAATTAACCCTTGGATAATTTGGATTTGTTGATTCCAAAAATAATACTTATTTTATCAAAATATTTCTCTAAATTTGATAAATTTCAATATTCAATTTTAATCCCACTTTATTGAAAAATACTTGTTTTTGAAAATAACATTTTTCTGACACTTATAAAAATTAAATTTTAACTTCATAAAATTATATTATCATTTATAATTAATAAATACGATAAAATAATAATATTTTATTAAAAAATAATTTCATTCATTAATTTATCAAAAGGAATTTCTTAATTGAAATTAAATATTACCCAAAAATGCAATTCCTGTTTTGTCGTATTAAAATTTAATTTTTTTTTCAAACTCATTAATTAATCATTTATAAATTAAAAACAATTGGGAATAAATATAAAATTACTTTTTTGGAAATAAATATAAAAATTCAGACTTTTAGGGCCAAGATACATAACCCCTGATTAGATCAGCTAATTCTCTATGGGTAAGGTGCATGACGGTGAGATTCTCATGGGATAGTTCGATGAATATGGATTGGTTCATGATCTTTATGAGATTGAACATTTACCATAAATGGTTTCACCCATTATTTCGTTATTGCATCTAAAATTAGAAATTATTAAGGGGAAATCCTTAAAATGTTATCTCCCTTGGAAGATATAATAAATGGTATTTAGAGGGTACAATCCTACTTGTTAAGGTCATCACTTATTTAATCTATTTTTGACATAGAAATATCTTTTCCCCAAGAGAGGTCAATGAAGACACAGAAGATTTTGAGTAAATATAGGCCAAAACTTCCCAAAAATCTACTTAAGTGATGGTATTCATGAAGGTCACCACCTTTGTGAATGGATGATGCTCGTAAAGGTCAATTCCACTCAGAGACATGATTGTAAACTCCACACAGTATCAACCCATGTTGTAAAACCCCTTTTCTCAACCACATGGAGGGTTGATAGTAACCTCTTCATAGTAACATTAGGGTTTACTGAGGCCCATCCACTCGTAAAGCTCATAAAACATCACATGAGACTCCAGCCTTCACTAAACACACACCCCTATATCCATAGGTCCAATAAATATCCAAACTTGTCTGAGATTCTATGGGATGTGACCTCTCAACTTCTCCCAAAAACATTTAGTTCATGATACCCATTATTTTCTATGAACCAGACCTGAGTTCCATCCAACCTAACAATCAACCCATCCCATGACATGGCCTAAAGGGTGTTCCCGAACCCCACGTGCTAGAAACTAGTTTTAGGGAATAAAAAAATTATTTTTTGGAACGATTTCACCCCTCAGTTTCAAATATACACATCCAACAAGAATAAAACATCACAACATGATCAATAACAATAACCAAAAGAAGAAAAACAATCACAACTTAATAATTTTACTTATTTAATCATAAAACTAATACATAAAAATATGGAGGGAAACTAACTAGACCACAACCAAAAAAAACTCCTTGCAACAATAGGGTCATCACCCTCAAGACACCTCCTCCCACACAAGCTTGAAGAGGAACACTAGAAATCGGTTTCACTATCACCACCAAGTAATATCTCTTCTTTACCAAGGTTAATCATAAGAAGGTTTACATACACCTGAGGGTTCATGTTGGGTGTTATCCAATTCCTAGTTAGATACCACACAAAGAGATTCCATGCTATAACATAATAGGAAAAATCAACATGCGAGGTTTTATTAAAAAGAAATGAAATATTTTAAGGGAAAATATTTTAAGAAACAGAATATTTGAAATTTAAAGTGAAAAGTAAATTCCACCATATGTCGATGGTAAGAACAATATCACATGACATGAGCACTATGGATAATCCATAAGGAACTAATATTAGTTGTCCTATAGGAACATCATATCTCGGTGACACGGAATAACAACCATAACCTATAGCATACTCATGCATGAGCCACTGGAGCGGAACTCATACCAAGGACTAGTTGTAACATCAATCCTTCTAGAGGAAACTAGGCATTGACCCTACTGATTTGACAATCGTACTAGTCCTGGTCCACCCACCTAGTTTCCATGGATTCCCTTTATGCTCAATTTCAATTTATATCACACTTAAACCCTAAATTTAACATGGAAACACATCCAATAATATATACACACATAAACCCCCCCATTTTCAATTGTAAAATCATGTATCGTGTTATTTCAACCACCACTACACATACACACACAAACCCAACCATGTAACACACATGAAAACCATAGTTCTCAAAAGTTAACCCCCCTTTCAAACCCAAACACATACCAAAAACCATTGAAACATAATTAAAAAAACCCACATAGTTCAATGAAGACATTTATAAATCAAGAAAATCATGCTAAAATCATCCAGTAATGATAAAGCATGGAATCACATACCTAATTCTTGTAAACTTCTGAAATCTAGTGGAAAACCACAACGGCACCACAAGGATACCGTATAAAAGAAATATCATACCAGAAACATCAATATTAATCCCAAAAAACCAATATTGAACCCTCACTTGGTCAACCCATCCACTAGATAAAGAAGAACCCGATGAAGGAAGAAGAACCAACCAATATGAAGAAGGAAATCATGAGAGGAAAGACTAACTTGATGATTCCTTGATGATCCAAAGCCAATTACACCAATAAATTGGGCTCCATGGGAGCAAAGAGGGAGACATAAGTTCCCCAAGGGTTATGAATCTCAAATGAGGAAATCAAGAGTGGATGTGGGGTTAAATTAGAAGAGGAAAAAGGTTAAATTATATATTTTTAATGACCTAGATAGGTCGCACAGTTAGGCCACTTAGTTTTCCAAACCATGTGGAAAATGTTTGTCCCTCTCTTACCAAAGAGGAATGTCGCCATACTATTTTATAGGGGAGGCTGCATTCCCATGTGGTTGACTATGCGTCTAAAACAAACACACAAGTCTGGGTTCATGGTTAGCCACATGCTTGTGCGGTAGGTTCTCTGGCCTGAAGAGTGCCAATGTCTTGGATGTACGACCTCTCCTTTGTTAGTGCACGGAATCTACTAACCATGCTCCAACAATGTGCCACCTATTTTTAGTCCAAAAAATCAATTTTCTCATAAAATTCCAAAAAAATACATGCAATAATGATAACACTAAAATAAAATAAAATACTACCTCCAAATAAAATCATGGATGTGAAAATTCTTCCCACCATGAAAACATTTCTCATTTTAAAAGTCAACTTTATGTCTGATCAGAGAACAAGAACCTGTACTACTCATCAACCCAAGATTCCTACTCCCATGTACCATGTTCATAAATCTCATGATTCCAAAGAACCTGAAACAATGGTGTGGAATTCCCACTAAGAACTTTATCCTAGGAATCCAAAATCCACGTCAGCCGCTCAAGCGTAGACAAATCAGGTCCCAATTTCAACTCTTCCAAATTCAGTACATGAGATTGATTCAGATTATACTTTTTCTACTGTGAGATATGTAAAAATTTATGGATTAGAATAATGTAAGGTGGAAAGGATGACTGAACTTCCACTTTACCAACTCACCTGGTAACCTAAAAAGGTTTCAAATACCATGGAATTAGCTTCCCTCACCTACCACGATGACAGTGACCAAAACGAGGGGCCACCTTAAAAAACACCCAATCACCAACAAAGAATCCCAAGGCTCAGTTCCACTATTTTCTATAAGACTTATGGTATCTCTACACTATCAAAAATTGTTTCTTAATCAAACAAACATTCTTAGATGTACCTTACCTGAGACTCGATCCCAACAATGATTGTTCACCAACATTCATCCCACACAAAAGTGACTGATGTGGCTAGCCATAAAACACCTCAAAGGGATCCATTCTAATTGAGGATTGATAAATATTATTATAGAAACATTCCCCCAACCCCAAATGGATATCCCATGACAGTCTAAAATATAACACCTATTCCTAGATGATTTCATCTAAGATCTTATTTTTTTTCTCTGTCAGGAAATTTGTTTGAGGATTCTTTGTCATCCTCAACTTGACCTACAACCCCATTTCCATCTAAATACCTTCCCAAAATCATGAAAGAAGGGGAATCTATATGAAACGATAGATGATGTCACACCATGAATACTCATTATCAGTTGAACATAAAACTGACCCAATTCTTCCACTTTAGATGCATCTCTTATCGAAATGAAGTAGGTTGATTTGGTCAGACGGTCAATCACCAACCATATGGAATTCCTTCCCCAAGTTGTATGAGGTAACCGAATAATGGAATCAATTGTGACTTCTTACCACTTATAGGTAGAAATTCATAATTTCTAAATAAAACTATAGTTCCTTTTGTTATATTCTTTAAAATAATGATAAAAATAACAACTATATATGAAGTCAGTTATGTCCCACATTATGCATGGCCAAAAAAATAGACGAAGCACATCATAGTACATTTTTGTGGTACTAGGGTGAACATTCCACTAATATGGGTGGTTATCCTACATCACTGCCATTTACAATGAAAAAGGCACCACAACATGGCCTTTTAAGAAAATAACTCCACTTGAATATAAAGACCACTCACTAGGAACCTCCCTACCATTTAAGAATTGTGTAGACCTTTGGTAGATCTCATCACCAAGATTCTCTTTCCAAATCAACTCTAGTGAGAAGAGATTCAATTGAACACTAACCAAGAACACAAATCCACTTTACTCTTTGGTCTCCAAATTCATCTAGGAAAAAAGACCCATCAAGGTCCATTCATCATTGGATTCTTTGACTGCCTGCACTGGCATTTTCTAGCTCAAATCATCTGCTACCACATTACCTTTTAATGGGGTATATACAATATAAAAATCAACCCATGAAGGTACTCATCCTAATGAAATATCCTATAATTCATATCATTTGGGGATAAATTTTAATCAATTATATTATGATCTGAGCAGACTACAAACTTTTCCTTAAAGAGGTAATGATTCCATGTCTTTAAGGAATGCATCACCGCCACTAATTCCATGTCGTTGGTTGGGTAATTTCCTTTATGTGGTCAGGGTTAGAGACTAATATATGCCACCACATGCTCATCTTATGTCAACACACGCCTGATACCCATACCTGAGGCATCAAAATAGACTATATATCCCTTTCCCAAGTCGAGAAAGATGAAAACAAGGGTTCTTGTCAATCATCACTTATGATCCTCAAATGATTCCTGACACTCTGGGATCCATTCAAACTATACTCTTCTCTGTGTAAGAGCTGTCATGGGTGAAGAAAGATAAGAGATATCTTGAAAAAACTTCTTGTAATACCCTACCAGTCCCAAAAACATCTAATTTTAAAAAACATTATTCAGTTGTTCCCATGAGATTATAGTTGTGATATTCTTGGCTTCCACAAAAACCCCACACTTTAAGATCACTAGGCCTAGAAAAGTCACCTCCCTAATCCAGAAGGTACACATAGAGATATTTTCATTGAGATGGTGATCCTGAAGAGTACCTAGTATAATTCTATGGTGTTGCTCATGCTCTTCTTCAGTCCTGTATCAGAGCCGGATTTCATCCATGGATACCATAGTTAATGAATTAATGTACTAATGGAACACCATGTTTAGGAGTTCAAAGAAGGCTAATGGATCATTCATTAAACCAAATAGCATCAATAGATACTTTATGTGTCTGTACTTATTTTAGAAGGCAATTTTCAAAAAATATACCTCTCCAAATCTGACATAATGATACCCATAACGCAAGTCGATCATGGAGAAACACCTTGCACCTTGAGCTGATCAAAGAGGTCATCAATATAGGGAAAGGGGTATTTATTATATATATTTTCCATATTAATCTTTCATTAATTGATACATAACCAAAGAAATCCATAATCATTAATTACAAACAAAAAAGGGGTTGTCAAAGGTGAGATGCTCAGGGGAATGAATACTTTGGATTCCAAATCGTCCATTTGTATCTTTAATTGTCTCAACATTGCGGGGGATGTATGATATGATGGAAGAGATATCAGATTTCCTCCCAAATCCAAATCGATGTTGAACTCCACATCCCACTCTTGAGGTAAAACTAAGAATTCATCAAGAAACACCTCTGAAAACACATCTACCGTACAAGGTAATCCACCCTCTGGACTATTACTATCATCCTCCAATATGAGCAATGAGATCTGAAAAATAGGGTTTCCCAATTCTAGAAGTGGAGTTCCAGTACGTCCTGAATGAAGATCCCATTCACCTTGAAATAATTGAGAGATTCCATTAGGTGCCACAGAACACACTCTCCACTGATAATAATAGATTTGCACCTTTAATTGCTCAATCCAATCCAAACCAAGGATCACATCAAGAGGGTATATCTCTAGAACTTGGAAATCCCATTCAAACATGACCCATGACATGATGAGTTCCCAAGATAGACACCTAAAACTCTATTCATTCTTCTTACGAAGTGGTGTCACCAAATCCATCACATATTACATGATATCAATTGGAAACTTTAATAAATCCATAAGTTTGGTTAAAATAAAATAAATGGATTCACAAGTATCAAATAAGGAAAAAATAATGGGTGATACAATAATAATCAAACCTAAAACTGTTACAGGTCCTGCTTCTGATTACAATTGTTCTTGTTCCATAGCATGAAGATGCCTCATCTTTTCTTAAGACTAAGAATGACCATTGACCTATGGATCTTCCTTCAGCCGACTCTTCACAGAAGTGATTCCATCCTTGATTTCATGACGACTAAATAGAGATCCCACTGTCCTTGATGGTTCTAACTGGGAAAAATTCCCATGGAGGATGTGGATCCTATACCAGCCTAATTAGCGGGTTCCAAATTTCTAAATCTCTACAAGTTCCCCATGGTTCAACACTAATATGAAGGTATAGGTGGGGATGAACATGTCAAAATCATATTTCCCTCCTTTTCACACCTTTGGAAAGATATTGATCCAACATCTAATGTCACAGAAAAAATGGCAAGGAAGGATGGCATGAACTATAACCTCCCCTCTTGTCCTACTCACCTCACTTCCAATTCTTTTTGTACTAAATAACACTGCCCTATCCCACTCACAATTCTACACTAGAAAACCCAAAATTTATACATTGGAAAAACATGATCATCAAGGCTCAATCAACCACCTTAGAATAAGTCTTCAACTTGAACAAGAAGACCAGAGATCAAATTTCTAGTCGCAACTCCATTTAAAACCATCAGCACTTTATCTTATCATTAGAAACCACTTAAACTGTGAACCAAACTAACTCATTGAAATGGTTTGCATACTCTAACAGGGTCTAATCACCCTTGTGGAGATGTATAATATCATTAGTCTTAATGAAATCCAAGGTCTCTGAGAAATTATTCTCATTAAATATGATCTTGAAATCCTTCCAAACCATATTCTAATGCTTTCCATCTTGAAACATTGAGTCCCACCATCTCCAGCTGGGACCTAAAAATAGAAAAAAATCACATTTCACCTTACGACCTCAGAAGTGTCAAGAAACCTAAACATACTATCTAATTTCTTGAATTAAATTCTCATTTTCTTGGGATTCATTATACCCTCAAAATATGTAGGTTTGTTCATGAGAAACTCATTATTATTTTCCTTTCCTATAACTAGTTTGAATTCCCTAGCCTGATCATGAATATGGTCCACTCCATGACCCAAGGATGAAATAATTCTAACCACAACATCTACAAACCTGTACGAAACTTTTGAGGGAGAACTCTCACAAGACTCTTCCCATGGTTTCATATGAATTCTTTGGGGAGGCGTCTTTCTACAACAATTAACAACCACTAAACAACCATAAATACACCATTATAAAAATTTTCATCATCATCACAAATCCCAAAAACTTCCATAAATAAATAAAACATAATAGGAACACTAATAATTCAAACCAGTTCACCCCCACCATTCATGCATTCATATTCTATAGCCTGTACATCTCACCTAGAAGATAATTCAATCCAATTACGAACATCCCACGGTGACCCAAGGTCTTTCATGAGGTGTGTTGGCCAGAAACCCCACTCCCAACTAGAACCTCAATCCCCAATAGTCTTAACTCTTATCTATCTAGGCCCTACCAAATAAAACATCCCAAGGAAATTTTGAAACCTTGATTTGATACCATTTTGTCATGAACTAGTCCATAGTTCCATCAAAACTGACATTCAACCCAGTTTGTGGCATGGCCGAAAGGGAATTCCTGATCCCCTCATGCTAGAAACTATTTATTGGGAATAAAAAAATTGGGAATGATTTCACCCATTAGTTTCAACTATAAACATCCAAAAATAACAAAAAACCCCAAGACTGTCAATAACCATAGCCAAAATAAGCACAACTATCACAAGTTAAACATTCTATATCTTAAAAAAACTGAAACATCAAAATAGGGAGGTGAACCAACTAGAGAACAACCAAAAAAACCCCCATGAAATAATAGGGCCATCAGTCGAAAGACTCCTCCAACCAGACCTATATGAAGATGAACACTAACAATCAGGTGCACCATCACAACCACAAGAAATCTTGACATTACCTTGGTCAAACATAACAAGGTCTACATACACCTAAGGGAGTATGTAGGGTGTGATCCATTTCCCAATAGGAAACCACCCAAACGGATTATGGGCTATAATATAATAGGAAAAATCAACATGTATGTTTTTATAAAAAAATGAATGTATCTTTTCAATGAATGTTTTTAAGGAAAACATTATTTGAAATTTGAATTGAAAAGTAAATTCCACTGTTTGCTAATGGAAATCATAGAATCACATCAGATGAGAATCACAAGTAATCCCTAAGGAACTAGTATTATTGGGGCCTTAGGATCCTCTTATCATGGTTAAATGGTATATAAACCATAACCCACAATGCCCTCATACATGCACCGCTAGAGCGGAATGCATCCCAAGGTCTAGTGGTATTCAATCATCATCATATGTTTAGTTTGGGTTATAGTGTCAATCCTGCTAGAGGGAACTGATCCTTAACCCCATCAATCTAATTAGGTTACTTGTCCTAGTCTTACCACCTTGTTACCATGGATTCCCTTTATTCTCATATTCTCTTTCCATCACACATAAACGACCTCTTTCACATGAACACGTATACAAAAACAGATACCCATATTAAATCCATTGTTTTAGTTCGAAATTCATGTATCATGTAATTTATACCACTAGCACAAATACGCACACACACAACCATTGAATGCATGTAAAACCCACCATTTTCCATAGTCAATACCCCTTTATAACCAAAATGCATAATTTTTTTTGAAAACATCATTTACACAACCCACAAAAACCAAATAAGTCATTTAGAGAACATTGAAATCATACTAAAATCAACCAATAAGGAATATGTACGTAATCACCTACCAAAATCTTGGAAACCTCCAGAATCTAGGGTAAAACCACAACCACAGTACAATGATCCCTATAAAAGAAAGATCTTACCAAAAACATCAATGTTAAACCCAAAAACCCAATATTTAACCCTTATTAAGTCAACCTATCCACTAGAGAAAGAAGAACCCAAGGAATAAAGAAGAAGGAACCTAGAGGAAGAAATAAATTAAGAGAGGAGGGACTTACTTAATGATTCATTGATGATACAAATCCAAATCCACCAAGAAATGGGGTCCCAGTGAGCCAAGTGGGAGGAGGAATGCACAAGGTTGTGATGATTTAATGGGGTGTGAAAGGGTAGATTTTGGTTTAAATTTGATGAGGAAAAAATGGTTAATTCTACATTTTTAATGAATTATACAGGCAGTGTGGTTTTCCAAACCTTGTGTCCCTCTCTCTCCAAAGATGAATATGGACTCTTGGTTTTCTGGGGGAGGGTGCATGCCCATGAGATCAACCATGCACCTCAGACAAAGCCCCTGGTCGGGGCATGCAATATCTCCGGGGCTGGCTCAGGGTTTATACTAATCATGCACCACCTGCAATTCATCCAAAACTTACTATTTTTTAAAAAAACTACTAATAAAATACCCACAACAAATATAAGACTGTAACAAATGAGAAAATTTCTCAAAATATAATTGTGGATGTGAAATTTGATCCATGAGTGAGAGAGGGGACGGATTTCCCAAGGTATCCATCATTCTTAATACAAACTCCCATGGGTTCTTGATAACCTCAACCCATAGTGTAGATGCATTTTGTAAAGGTCCGGGAACTTTGAGGATGAATAAATATCTTTGGTGGTAATTGGGGATTTTTGAGTTGTATATCCTTCATGAATCCAACCCCATGGGAACCATGTCATTACCCCAATGTTGGGTCACCCTATTTCATAAATCATACTCCTTTGTGAGACCCCTATTCTCTATGAGGCCCCTGAGCTTCATGTGACCCTCCTCTATGAAGCACCAACCTTCAAAAATCACTTCTTCCCGGCCTCTATATGGTTCCTCTATTCGAATAATCCTCTTTCAAAAAGGTTGAGTTCCCAGGGCCCTTATACCAATCAGGTACTAGTTTAGCCACACCCTAAATACCTACACAATCGGTACCACCCACCCTTTTATTTTCAAAATTTTCTTCAAGTGTAGTCTGGGCCTCCATCCTACCGATTTCTTCTAAGCATAAGTACCCTAATTCATGTTACTTCTATTCATAGGCACCCTAACATCGGGACTCTTGATGGCCAATCCTTCATGGTTGTTCCAACTCCATGTACTAAGTAGAGTCACAAGAGCGGTGGTAATGTAATCCCAAGATGTGGTATCTTTGAAGGAAACTACATACCTCTCTTGGATGATGATCCTAATGTTGGATCTTCCTCTTGACTTGACATGGTTCCCCTCAAGATTTAATTCCCATACATGTTTGTGTTCCATAACATAAATCTACCTAACTCTGCATCATAGTCATATGAAGTTAAAATAAATGATAATGACCTCATCACGTGACATTAAAATATATCCTAACCATGTGAGATAAACACAGGATTTCCCATGTATGGCTAGCATGGGACAACTCGAAACCCCCAACCCTATGTGATAAACACAAGATTCCCCATGTATAACCCACATGGGATGACACCAAATATCTTAACCTATGTGATAAACACAAGATTACCTATGTACAATAATCATGGGATTCCATTATCTCCCCAAAAATTGGATGATCCTTTTATAAAGGGAATCTCCCACACATAATCCCTATTCACATCATCGCTACTCCTAGAAACACCCATTATAGGAAGCTTCCACATGTAATCCCAACACCATCCCTCGTTGACACTCCTTCTATAACACGAGTGTCCTTACGACATGATGTTAAACTACATGGATTGGTCCTATCACACAACATTAAAATGTGGAATAGAACTATATGGGATTGGATCCCAATCTCATAAATAGGTTAGGTCAGGTACCCCATTGAGGTTCAATCCTATAATCATCTGAGTGAGGCATCTTCCCTCCTATGGATGCACTCAATCACCTGATCCACCTCCATGAGTTATCCTGATCACCAAACATTATTAGATTGTGAAATCATCCATCCCAAGGATACTCTCAATCACCTAATCCACCTTCATGAGGAATCTTAATCTCCTGACATCATCTGAGTGTGATATCTTCCCTCCCAAGGATGCACTCAATCACCTAATCCACTTATACAGGGTGTTCTGATCACCTGGCATCATCCGAGTGTGACATATTCCATCTTAGGGACACAATCAATCACTTAATTTTCCTTCATGAGGCATTCTGATCACCCATCATGTCCCTAAAAAAGGTTAAATCCACACCCATACTATCCCCACAATATTTTAAACATGCACCCCTCTTGTCACCATAAGACTTGAAAAACATTCACCCATATTGTCCCCATAAAATGTCAAACCTGCTCCCATCCTATCCCCACAAGATGTTAAACTTATGCCCATCCTCTCCCAACAAGATTTTTCACCTATTCAACTCTTGTCCCTATTATACTTTAATCATGTGCACATCATGTCTCTATAAGATGTTAAACCTAGTACTATCCTATCCCCAAAAATTTTAAACCTTTTTCCCAACATATCCCCACATGACCTTAACCATTTGACTATCTCCTTAATATGCTAAACTCATTCCCTTATTCAGAATATCTACGCCATTCTTTAAACATGGGAAGTCGGAGGTAAAAATATTCAGAAGACTTATTCCCCTATCATCAGCTACCATGTAGCCTACAATTTATGCTATGTGTTATGTAGCTACAATGCCTCATATGAGATGCCTGTTTATAAAAGAAAACTTTAAGGCTTCATAATATACAAAATGTTCATAAATTCTTGGAAATTACCAGTGTGACTACTCACCCAGACTGAATGTTTCTACCCTGTTGAGACAGAAGAAGTGTAATTAACAGATTTCCACCTAGAGAAGGCTATGAGAATGAGTTCCAAGGACATGATATAATATACGAGGGATATGTGGACACTAAAATAAGCTCTAAGGAGGAATCTATGGAAGTAGGAACCTAAATCACATAATTATGTTTTAAAAAAAGGAGTGGAAATAACTAGAAAACATGATGAAATCCACCTACCTTTTGAATGTGGGAATGCAATGAAGTAGATACAACACTTGGGATATGTTGGAACCCCGATGAAAGCGTCGGAAACAAAAATTGGGAACCCGATGTGAAACTATTCTCTTTATCCATGGGGACTAGCAGTGTTTGCCTAATCAATAGATTTTCATGTTAATGACTCCATATTCGGAGCTAGGTCACACCAAGAAAATTATTGGCCCAAAATCAAACTAACCAATGGATTATGGTAGTTACTATTGGAAATCCTCTATATATGGAACTTTTATCATGGATCCCCCATTTGTTTCTGGAATATTGGATGATGTTAGTGAATTGGGCATAGCATTCCTTGTACCTGTATGGATAGTTGAATCCATGTTTCTTGAAGTACTCAATCTATAGAGAGCCAGAAACCCCGCACCAACAGAAAATGAGGTAGGGGAAGTAAATGGAAAATCCCACATGATTATACCCCCACCAGAACATCACCCAAATCATTATCTATTGGGTGACCACACCCCATATCACCCTCTGAGATCACCAATAGAAGGGTGATTGTGCACCGATATGAGGATGAAGGGGTCATTCCAACTAGGTGCATGGCTCTCTAGGACCTGGAGGTATTAGTTTTTCACAGACCCCACCACCCCCGAGGGCCACACAGTGGGAAAAATCCCCCCATTGATGCCAAAATACAACTTCTAGAGACTCTCCCTAGATTATTCGGATGAACCACTCCCCTACACCAAGAAGGTAAGGGATATTCGAGTCTCTCCAACAGTAACAACTGTCCATAATTTTCAATGATGGGCTCCCATCAAGTCAAGACAGTGACATCACCAATTGTTCCCTTAGGATGTGGAGTGCATTGAATCCTCCCATACTATTATTTCCACAATTTGGAACACCTACACAAAAATCAGGGGAAGTCTGAGGACAATGTTCGGCAAGGGGAATCATAAACGGAATTTGTGGACCCTTCCACCACTAGAGTATCCTTCCCGATCCTACAATAAGAAAATAAGGATTTTTTTTCTACTTGGTATTGAGACCCCAGTCACCTCATAGGATGGCCAAGTTGACTCCCATTTTTTTTAGATCACGGACAATCGTTACAGGCCATCCCATGATGAGGATAATCACAGTAGAGGTCCTCCTCATGCAACCACATGTTAGCCCTCCTCATTCCACCGACAATAAGAGTAGAGGTCCTCCATGTTCCATCCAAAAATAGTGTGGAGGTTATCCCTGAACAACCATCCACCATCATGGAGGTCCTCCTCATGCTCCTATCAACCTGATCATAGGTCCTCCTCACTCATTGGATATTAAAATCGGAGGTCCTCCCCACTCCATAAACAACCAATTTAGAGGTCCTCCTATCACTAATATCCGAAGAAATAGTGGTCATCACCTTGTTTAAAACATACCAAACCATGAAGAACCATCCCTTGGTAAAATTTCGAACACCCTCAATCATAGGTAGAATCCTAAGGGGCATCATGTCATCATCAAACACACATATTTCAAGATGAAAGATGACTCAATAATGGAATCTTCACATTAGATATTGATGTCTGGGGATGAAGTACACCAATTTAGACTTACAATTCCCAAATATAAGGTCCATAGGATCCCAAGATCCCTCCGCTGATACCTATATATGGATGATGTTATGGACAATTTCTAGGGGATTGCAGTGCATTCATCTTTATCACAGGTAGTTTCCATCCTCTCTACCTATGCACAAGAAGTTTGTGAGATTTTAGGGTTTAGTTTAATGGCCTCATTTGGTGATAATTTCACTAATCTATAAATGGACATTCCCTTCCACACTGAGTAGGAAGTGGTGAACACCCCATCCTATAGGGATGTGATGATGAGGTTGGAACCGCCCTTGAGAGACATTCCAGTATGTAGCAGAAATTTGAATCACATGGCCACTCCAATATTGATAAAACCATAGTATAAATGGTCCTCATCAATACCACATCCCCAATCCCAGTTCACTCTAATCGGTGTGTGAGATAACCATGTACAACCTTCCCCTGATCAAGATGTCCTGTGGGAGGTTTTGGTTATTAATCAATTGTTAGCGGTGTTATGGATGTATTAATTCTTTGTAAATTAACTTAACATGGTTTCTTATAGAGGAATAGGTGGTTTTCTTCCACAAAATAATCTAGGAAATGTTTTTTTACCTCTGTGATCATCATTTGGCCTACTCAGGGAGTCAATAGCACCTAGATGTCATCAACCAGTAATGCATAATGGTTGAGATCACAGTTCTCCTAGTGGCTCAACACCCTGAGTCATATGGATGACTCCAGACCCTTCAATAAAAATTCTTCAAGATCCTCATAGTGCTCTATCCGGTTTTGGAAGAAGCATCCCTACATGTGTAGATCAGAGATCTGGGATAATATGCTTCCATCCATTTTAACCTTATCTTTGGATATTGTGGTCTATCCACAGATGTTGAAACTTCCCATTTGTCTACTGAAATGGTTAATATGGTCATCAATGACTTTTTTGGGGATAAAATGAACAGTTACACTGATGTTGGGAGCAACAAATTAAATTCCTGTAGAGACCTGAATCTTATCGTACATGGACATTACATTACTTTTGCGGAATACTTAGTACATAACGAAAACACACACACAAGGATCGTAATAGTTTAGTGTCTTTGGAAACTCGGAATATAATCTTCTAATCCTGGTGAAAGATCTTCAATATCTCCCATAAAGATCTTCCTTTTTTTTATACCTAATACCTTTCTTTATATCCTGGGGAAAAGAAAACATAAAAGGGTGAGCTCAAATGCTCAGTAAGGGTAAACAAAATAAATATCAATCACATCATATTCATAAGAACATAACATTTTGGAATTCTTAACCTGCAAAAGAGAGCATAATCTCATAACATAGAATAAATCATGGCAGTGAAATGTAATCACAATAATCATAACTTAAAACATGAAACTTTGTGGCATACACACATAATCATAGAAAATCATTTCTTGTTAGTCAAGACTCATTGCCAAGACTATCTTAGTGGACAAAGTCCCTTTCTGAACCGAGTAACCCTCGTTCCAGTCCTGTTTCACTTAACCGGTATAACCTACCGTTCCAGCCATGTCTATCTCATGAGATATAAAATCTTTACCCAATGCATTGGAGGGAGATATAGGTCCCACCCATATTATAATGAATCCTTTCTTATGTGTGCCACAAAATCATAAATCATACATCGTTGCATAACCCATGTAATAAAAATGGGAATCTTAAACATCATGCCATCATAATCCATAAACAATTGATATCATTAAATCATAAGAATATTGAAACCATTTAAATCATAGATACATTTTACTTGAAACATACATATCAAATAATTTCATCTTAGATGGAAAGTAGTTTTCAGAAAACACTTGAAATGAATTCTTGAGGAAAATATCCTTTCTTCTTTAAAATCATTTTCTTTTCACAAAATTCCATGCAATTTTAAAAGCTAAGGGTATTGTTGAAAATAATAATGCAATCTTGTAGAGGAATCTTCTTCAAAATGAGGTGTTATGAAACCGTAAAAATCCTTTCATTCCGTATAAGTTAAAAATAACATTCTCCTCGTACTTTTGTCGAAAAAGTCAAAAAGTACCTTATATGGTAACCAAAGGAAAGATTCCATTCATACAATGTGATAAAAAGTCAATAAAGGGTAAAAATGACTTTAAACATTCATGTAATAATGGTAAACATTTTATAAAAACATTTTTAGAAAACATGGTCATGGATGTTAAACGTAACCCCAGTAAATACTTAAGTATAAGCAATCTCGGATAAAAATGAGATTGAAAATTTATCCCTTACCTTAGGTCTGACTTGCTTTGTACGTGTCCGAACCTCCTGTATAATGATTTACATAATGTTATTGACTTATTACATAATCATATTCATTGTTATGATATCATATATGGTTCTCTTATGGCTTTATATTACCCGGTCTTTTGTAAATTCATGTTAAAGTAGCATTTTGGGTAAAATCGTCTTATTTGTCGTTCGTGTTTTTAACTTGTAATTTTAATATGATTACTTGGATCATGATTAATTATATCCAGAATGTAAAACATGATTTATATATAATATATATTCAGAATATACATATATATATATTATATATTGATAATGGAATGAAATACACCGTTCATGGAGACGGTAGTCCGTACGTACGCATGAACGTTGTTTTCGTTTCCTTTTTGAATTTAATGGAATTAAGTAGATGACATACATATAAAGATACATAAATCCAGTATCATTATTATTTCATATATTTCATTAGTACTTATTATATATTCTTTATAATCATTCATGAATGGTTAATGTGGAGAATGAATCTCATCGCGTCGTGGAGACGGTAGTCCGTACGTACGCACGAGCGATGATATCATTCACATGGTCGTGGAATTATGTTAAAGTGTATGAATATTATTTCAGTATCAATATCACTTTATAATAATCATATATAGTTACTCATTACACCATTATACCCATCCAATTAAGGTGGTGGCGGAAAATAGATTACACCACGACGTGGAGACGGTATTCCGTACGTACGCACGCGCGGTGATTTCATTTTTCCATAGGATGGATAGAAGGTGAATTCGGGTTGTTTCATATTTATAATAACATATCAGTATGTAAGTAATACTGGTGTTATTACTTTATCATGAAACAACTAAAGAAGAAGAATTTGAAGAAGAAAGAAATTGAAAAGATCGGTAATGGATATTACCTCTTCTTTTAAACGCCTCTTTGAATCCTCCACTTAGGGAACTAATATTGGTCTTTGAAGAAGACCAGGACCTCTAGGATTATTCTAGGGAAGTGGAGAAAGGATTTTGGAAGGGGTTGGCCGAGCTTGAGTGCTCAAATTGGTGTGAGGAGGAGGGAGAGGAGGTGTCCTTTTATAAGGGAGGAGAGGGGCACCTTAGGAATATCTCAAAATATTATTTTATATTAAAGTCATAATTGGTTTATAATGGTTCCAAAGGGTCTTATTTCGAAGATAATGTGGGGATGGGTCGAAATCCTATCAACCAATAGGATTTATACATGTTTAGATTATTATTTTAACCTTATCAATTAGATTTAACTCTAAGTTAAATAATTTAACTTTTACCGTGTCTTTTTGTTTTCTTTCACTATATGGTTAATACACTTACTATAACATGCCAAACGAACCCCAAATTGTTTATTATTAATATATATATCCTTATCTAAGTAATTTGGCCGAACCTTAGATTTTTAGGAATAAAATAACAATTAGTAATATACTATTTGATTTAAAAACTATTTTGTGTCAATTTTGACACTATTTGATATATGATTTTTGTGAAAGTCATAACAGAATTATATGTTCGAACCAAGTTGATTAAATCAACAATAATATATCATAGTAACCTAGAAAATTAGTGGAATTCATAAAAAGTCTTAAATTACATTTATTTTGGTATTATCAATTATGTCAATATTTCATTAATAAGATAATTACTGCATCATCTTTGTGTCATAAATATATTAAATTATTTGATGTCTAAAAATTAAAAATAAAATAACATCATGTAGGAAATCTTTTTAGCTTTTAATGAATATTTAAAATCGAATTTATCTTATGTATAACCCCATATTAAAAATTATTTACTTATTAAACTTTGATTTTAACTATTTTAACCCTTCTTTAAATAAATTAACAATAAATGTCCTAATCTAATCCAAGTGGGCCTAAATGGTCATATTTTATTCCTAAGTTTGTTTTTGGTCGAATTACACTTGTACAATAGAATTAGGACATGTGTTAGGGTAATATTAATATCATATTTACCCTTAGTTACCCTATTTACTATTAACCGCGGTAAAAAAGGTAAAAAGTTAGTATTCACCAAAAAATTATTTTTATCTCATTGAACCACATTTTACTTACTGACATGAACCGTGTCTGTCGGATTTTTGAAATTCCATTCACAGAAGCGGTAAAATTAAGTTTTATGCAAAATTCAGTTTTTAACCTACCACTTAGTGGTTTTACTATTCATCAAAAATTGAAAGTTTTCAGAAAAATACCAAAATTTCACCCTAGGCTAATTTCGATATTCTGAGTCCAAAAATGAAGTCCATTTTGAAAAATAAAATTTATAAAATTTCAAAAGGTGGTTATTACTATTCATAACGGCTAGTTTTAATAATATTTTAATAGCATATCGTTGTTTAGTGAAACTCGGTATTGCGTATTACACACGCTATCGAGGAAGGTCGCGATTGCGTGTAATGAAAGGCAAGTCAAGGATGCGTATTGTGCAAGTTCCTTTTGGTGTAGCGTACAACACAAGACATTAATAAAATTAAAAAGAATAGTTTTCATAAAATCTCGGGCTGTTACATTCTACCCCCCTTAAAATGAATTTCGCCCTCCAAATTCGTCGGGGTTATAAATAGTTTACTATTAGAAAGTTTCTTTAATAGAAACCCACATCGTAAAAAGGAATACCAAAACCAATCTTTAAAAACAAAATTATGAAACGTAACGGTTACCCAAATAAAACAATCACTGGGTTTCCACATAGGTGAAAATATGGATATGGAAGAGAAATCTAACCATCATGTTCTGATAGAGAGTGGTAGAGAACATGGCTATGGAAAAGCCAGTAATCACAAATCCATAGATTTGTGATGATATAAGGTACCATATGATTCATCAGGTATAAGATCACTGGGACAACATTTTTGGTTTTCAAGATCATTTCCCTAAAGTTGAAAATTTGCTTAGAATAAATACTTACTTTATTTTGGTATAATCTCACTGTTGTTCGTGCCTTGAACAATTTCCACTTCATCTCTTAAATAAATGAAGTTGAATTTGTTATTCGTGAAGTGTTAGCAGATCATGTGATAGAATGACGGGTCATTCCATCTGTCTCAAACAAAAGGTTAGCAAAAATTATATACATAAGTCGATCTATAGTGAGATTAATCATATATGGTTCCTAAAATGGACTTATACTTCATATATCATACTGCTTAATATAATAAAACTAGTTTCTATTAAACAGGCTTTTCCTGTAGGCCAGTGGTAGGCGATAAAGGCCAGTCGCACTTCGGTTGTGGGTTCGATTCCTACAGCCTTGTCCGAAGCGATGGGCTGTCGTCCGTCCTGCAGATTGTCCTTTTTCTAAAACTACGTTACTATAACATCCCATCAATAATATCGAAAATCTTCTATCCTTAAACAAAACTAACTTATGTCCAACATAATCCAGTCTAATCTTTAGGCTTATACATAATACTGCAGTCCACTCTCATAATATAGTGACAACGATTACCAGAGATTTAATACTGTCGTTGATCCCCACATATCATAAGATATGTCTTGTTGGTCATATTCCAAACATTCAAAGTCCTTAATCGTGTATTCTCTTGAATACCTTAGTGAAAACATGAGTGCAGTTAAAAGTTAACACTTTCCACATACCAAAATCCTCAAAATTCTATATACTCAAACCATGGTATCACTTAGTCCTTATATCAATCATGAGCTCATGAATACTATTAAACATTTCATTTTCTCGTCTTCATTATGTGCATATCATCTTATTTCCAAAAAATATCTCAATCACTTTGAATACCACATCAATAAATATTGCAATACTCAATGATACAACATTATTTTGGAATCCCATTACATAAACACTTAATCATTCCACCACATCGTTGTCATATTCAACATTTCCAATAGTGATCGCATGTGATTTCCCTTTGTCCTTTGCCTTCAGTGGTTGCTCATGTTGATCATCACTAACCCTTGGATTAGGGCAATTATTAGCATAATGCCCCATTTCCTTACACTTGAAGCATTGAAGTGTTGGTGGTGCGTTCTCTGCAGTGTTTGCTTTATTCACATCATTAGAAACCCTTTTTCCATTACTTCGACACTCAGCTGCTCGATGACCTTCTTTTCCACACTTAAAACATTTTCTAGTCCCTTTAAGACAATCTCCACCATGCTTCTTTCCACACTTTGTGCATAAGGAAACATTCATCTTCTTTTCACCATTATTTTGAGATTTCTCCTTGAACTCCATCTTTCGTTTCTTGTCAAAACCATGAGATGGATATGTAACACCAACTTCCATTTCTACCTTGATAGCACAACGCACAATTTATTCATAGCTACTGAAGTCTCTTATAGCTAATTCCCTTCGAAGACTTGGTTTTAAGCCACTGAAAAATCGATCAACTTTACTTTCAGGTTGGATGATAATACCAGAAGCATACCTTGCAAGTCTTGTAAAATTTGCTTTATAGGTACCAACAGATTCATCGTCCCTTTGCTTTAGTTCAAGAAACTCTTTCTCCATCTTTGTTCGAAGAATACGAGGGAAGTACTTACTGAAAAACAAGTTCTTGAACTCGTCCCATTCCATGGACTCAATTTCATCTCTTGGCCTCGTATTCTTGATAAGATTCCACCATTGATCAGCTTCACCTTCCAAACGATATACTGCTAAGATGACTTTATCATGTTCAGAACATTGAAGAACTGAAAATATCTTTTCAGTAGTACTGATCCATTGTTCAGCCACAAGTGGATCAGAAGACCCACTGAAAGAAGGTGGACGTTGCCTCATGAAGGACTCAATAGAATATTGTTCCCTTCTCTGCTCATTTGGAAGTCCAGAATGATTCATAGCTTGTGTAAGTATAGCAATAAGATTTTGCACTCCATCTCCCATAACATTTGTTTGTTCAGGAGGGCAATCATTGCATTGTCCATTTCATTGATCAACACGGTTCCTTCGGGTTCCAGCCATCGTCTAAAACCCAAAAAGAATAGTGTGAGAGGCCAAAATCATAATAAAGGGAGAGTAACTTCAATATCTAACATCTTAGGTTAAATTCTAAGATCGTTACCATAGTTCTAGTACTATATCCTATACGTATACTTATCCTTAGGGACATCCCTAGACATACATTAGAAATATCTCTAGGGATCTCACTAACATTTTCGCATCCTAGTTTCCAAAGGTTGACTAAACCTTTCCTCTGATACCAACTGTAGAGACCCGAAGCTTATCGTACATGGACATTACATTACTTTTGCGGAATACTTAGTACATAACGAAAACACACACACAAGGATCATAATAGTTTAGTGTCTTTGGAAACTCGGAATATAATCTTCTAATCCTGGTGAAAGATCTTCAATATCTCCCATAAAGATCTTCCTTTTTTTATACCTAATACCTTTCTTTATATCCTGGGAAAAAGAAAACATAAAAGGGTGAGCTCAAATGCTCAGTAAGGGTAAACAAAATAAATATCAATCACATCATATTCATAAGAACATAACATTTTGGAATTCTTAACCTGCAAAAGAGAGCATAATCTCATAACATAGGATAAATCATGGCAGTGAAATGTAATCACAATAATCATAACTTAAAACATGAAACTTTTTGGCATACACACATAATCATAGAAAATCATTTCTTGTTAGTCAAGACTCATTGCCAAGACTATCTTAGTGGACAAAGTCCCTTTCTGAACCGAGTAACCCTCGTTCCAGTCCTGTTTCACTGAACCGGTATAACCTACCGTTCCAGCCATGTCTATCTCATGAGATATAAAATCTTTACCCAATGCATTGGAGGGAGATATAGGTCCCACCCATCTTATAATGAATCCTTTCTTATGTGTGCCACAAAATCATAAATCATACATCATTGCATAACCCATGTAATAAAAATGAGAATCTTAAACATCATGCCATCATAATCCATAAACAATTGATATCATTCAATCATAAGAATATTGAAACCATTTAAATCATAGATACATTTTACTTGAAACATACATATCAAATAATGTCATCTTAGATGGAAAGTAGTTTTGAGAAAACACTTGAAATGAATTCTTGAGGAAAATATCCTTTCTTCTTTAAAATCATTTTCTTTTCACAAAATTCCTTGAAATTTTAAAAGCTAAGGGTTTTGTTGAAAATAATAATGCAATCTTGTAGAGGAAGCTTCTTGAAAATGAGCTGTTATGAAACCGTAAAAATCCTTTCATGCCGTATAAGTTAAAAATAACATTCTCCTTGTACTTTTGTCGAAAAAGTCAAAAAGTACCTTATATGGTAACCAAAGGAAAGATTCCATTCATACAATGTGATAAAAAGTCAATAAAGGGTAAAAATGACTTTAAACATTCATGTAATAATGGTAAACATTTTATAAAAACAATTTTAGAAAACATGGTCATGGATGTTAAACGTAACCCCAGTAAATACTTAAGTATAAGCAATCTTGGATAAAAATGAGATTGAAAATTTATCCCTTACCTTAGGTCCGACTTGCTTTGTACGTGTCCGAACCTCCTGTATAATGATTTACATAATGTTATTGACTTATTACAGAATCATATTCATTGTTATGATATCATATATGGTTCTCTTATGGCTTTATATCACCCGGTCTTTTGTAAATTCATGTTAAAGTAGCATTTTGGGTAAAATCGTCTTATTTGTCGTTCGTGTTTTTAACTTGTAATTTTAATATGATTACTTGGATCATGATTAATTATATCCAGAATGTAAAACATGATTTATATATAATATATATTCATAATATACATATATATATATATTATATATTGATAATGGAATGAAATACACCGTTCATGGAGACGGTAGTCCGTACGTACGCATGAACGCTGTTTTCATTTCCTTTTTGAATTTAATGGAATTAAGTAGATGACATACATATAAAGATACATAAATCCAGTATCATTATTATGTCATATATTTCATTAGTACTTATTATATATGCTTTATAATCATTCATGAATGGTTAATGTGGAGAATGAATCTCATCGCGTCGTGGAGACGGTAGTCCGTACGTACGCACGAGCGATGATATCGTTCACATGGTCGTGGAATTATGTTAAAGTGTATGCATATTATTTCAGTATCAATATCACTTTATAATAATCATATATAGTTACTCATTACACCATTATACCCATCCTATTAAGGTGGTGGAGGAAAATAGATTACACCACGGCGTGGAGACGGTATTCCGTACGTACGCACGCGCGGTGATTTCATTTTTCCATAGGATGGATAGAAGGTGAATTAGGGTTGTTTCATATTTATAATAACATATCAGTATGTAATTAATACTGATGTTATTACTTTATCATGAAACAACTAAAGAAGAAGAAGTTGAAGAAGAAAGAAATTGAAAAGATCGGTAATGGATATTACCTCTTCTTTTAAACGCCTCTTTGAATCCTCCACTTAGGGAACTAATATTGGTCTTTGAAGAAGACCAGGACCTCTAGGATTATTCTAGGGAAGTGGAGAAAGGATTTTGGCAGGGTTTGGCCGAGCTTGAGTGCTCAAATTGGTGTGAGGAGGAGGGGGAGGAGGTGTCCTTTTATAAGGGAGGAGAGGGGCACCTTAGGAATATCTCAAAATATTATTTTATATTAAAGTCATAATCGGTTTATAATGGTTCCAAAGGGTCTTATTTCGAAGATAATGGGGGGATGGGTCGAACTCCTATCAACCAATAGGATTTAGACATGTTTAGATTTTTATTTTAACCTTATCAATTAGATTTAACTCTAAGTTAAATAATTTAACTTTTACCGTGTCTTTTTGTTTTATTTCACTATATGGTTAATACACTTACTATAACATGACAAACGAACCCCAAATTGTTTATTATTAATATATATATCCTTATCTAAGTCATTTGGCCGAACCTTAGATTTTTAGGAATAAAATAACAATTAGTAATATAATATTTGATTTAAAAACTATTTTGTGTCAATTTTGACACTATTTGATATATGATTTTTGTGAAAGTCATAACAGAATTATATGTTCAAACCAAGTTGATTAAATCAACACTAATATATCATAGTAACCTAGAAAATTAGTGGAATTCATAAAAAGTCTTAAATTACATTTATTTTGGTATTATCAATTATGTCAATATTTCATTAATAAGATAATTACTGCATCATCTTTGTGTCATAAATATATTAAATTATTTGATGTCTAAAAATTAAAAATAAAATACCATCATGTAGGAAATCCTTTTAGCTTTCTAATGAATATTTACAATCGAATTTATCTTATGTATAACCCCATATTAAAAATTATTTACTTATTAAACTTTGATTTTAACTATTTTAACCCTTCTTTAAATAAATTAATAATAAATGTCCTAATCTAATCCAAGTGGGCCTAAATGGTCATATTTTATTCCTAAGTTTCTTTTTGGTCGAATTACACTTGTCCAATAGAATTAGGACATGTGTTAGGGTAACATTAATATCATATTTACCCTTAGTTACCCTATTTACTATTAACCGCGGTAAAAAAGGTAAAAAGTTACTATTCACCAAAAAATTATTTTTATCTCATTGAACCACATTTTACTTACTGACATCAACCGTGTCTGTCGGATTTTTGAAATTCCATTCACAGAAGCGGTAAAATTAAGTTTTATGCAAAATTCAGTTTTTAACCTACCACTTAGTGGTTTTACTATTCATCAAAAATTGAAAGTTTTCAGAAAAATACCAAAATTTCACCCTAGGCTAATTTCGATATTCTGAGTCCAAAAATGAAGTCCATTTTGAAAAATAAAATATATAAAATTTCAAAAAGTGGTTATTACTATTCATAACGGCTAGTTTTAATAATATTTTAATAGCATATCGTTGTTTAGTGAAACTCGGTATTGCGTATTACACACGCTATCGAGGAAGGTCGCGATTGCGTGTAATGCAAGGCAAGTCAAGGATGCGTATTGTGCAAGCTCCTTTTGGTGTAGCGTACAACACAAGACATTAATAAAATTAAAAAGAATAGTTTTCATAAAATCTCGGGCTGTTACAATTCCACTTCATGGGTGATGCAGTACGTGAAAAACCCATCAGAAGGTATCCTTACTCATCAGTAGAGGAAGGTACTCAAACTAAAAATTCCCTCCAATAATAATTTTCTTACTAATCATCATCATATTGACAATTTCAAGGGAGTTTTTGAATCTTTTAAATATATTAGGGTCGCATAGAGAGCATAAATAGAACCCACGGAAGCCTCCTTGATCCAAAATCTTGAGGAATACAAAAGGTTTGTCACTAATATCATTGTGGATTATCTCCTCGAACATAAAAACTCACTAAGAGACCCTATCTATCCTCTAATGGGGAATCCAATCATCCTAGAATAGATTCTCTAGTCTGAGATAGGTATCCCTATGCATCCATTCAAATTAGAAGTAGGGGGATATGGAATGCAAATAAGGTATGAGTGATTGACCCCACATGAGAAGCATAATTACTTGCCTCAGGATCAAGGTTGTGTTTCTTCTCAAGTATATGATCATGTTAACACCTATGTGTCTATAGAATCTCTCCAAGAAAAATTGATAGCTACTCTAACTACTCACCTCAAATCCCTAAAGATGTGAAAAGTGACAATCCCTCTTGAAAAAAAGTCATACCTAGCCTGGGTGGATAATCTATGATCACCCCTGGAGCTTGGTAACCCCAACTTCACCCTATTTAATATAATTGATGAACCACTACAAAATATGGACCACTTTACTTCAAGGTTAAGACCTATGTTGGGAACTCTAGAATAGTATGAGGCCATCATGATCTGATGCATCATTTGGATGATAGAAGGACCTAATTTTTCCTGGTACAAAAAACTGTCCATAAGGTTCATTATTGGTTGGGAGGATCTCTAATTGAAGATCCAATATTTTCTAATATCTACCATATTAAATACAAGTATTTATGAACTTTTCATGTGAAAATAGAGTCTTTATAAGAGATTCACAAGCTTTTATCCTAGGGGAAGGGACACACATACTTGCTTGATCTTTCACTATCCCATGAATAGATACTAGCGATGTGTGTGGGGAATGTTAAGAGTGGAGTGGTCCCTACCCTCATCACCGATAACTAACTAGGTGTATTATAATAATTATCCTAAAAGTATCACAATCTAAATGATACATTGAAATTGTTTTCTCCAATGTGCATGAAAAGGCTCCCAAGCCGATACACCTGCTGGACCCTTTTCTTGAAGAGACATTTGATCGTAACCCTGAAAGGTATAACCTTTCCCTGCATAGCCTTGTCAGTCACCAACTCACCAATAATATCCACCTTGATGATAGAATGTGTCTCTTACCCCCCCCCCCCCCTCATTAAGGTCATTCTCTTAGGATTATCTTCCCAAACAGAAGAAACAATAACTATTCCTTCATGGATTCAAAAGTCCCAGACTACTTCATTTGTGTCCTGGATAATGGAATCCCCATATTTCTATATTTCATGAGTCCCATGAGGATGGATTCACTAGATTCCTTTATAATTTCTTGTACTATAGGATTATCAAACACACCATCATGAAATGCTTCATGTTCCAAGATTTTATCAAGGACTAGGTGGATCATCGTTTGGTTGTGTTGGGAAACATTATGGAATAGGTGACACATTTCTCTACTAAACTCGACAATGATAGTGAAGGATTAGGTGAATGAAAGAAGGATAATAGTCTTGGGATGCATAAATATTATGACTCGTTGGCTCAAAAGGTATCTAATCATGCTCATTATGTCATCTGTGCTCATTTGAGAAAGACAAAACATCTTACAGTTGTTGTTCCTATTTTATTTTCTAGTTTCATGTCTACATCGTAGCATTCCAAGTCTCAAAATAATAGGTTTTGATGGTGCAAGGGGAATCAAAGTCCCCATGGTGCCAAATTCATATTTCACTCTTGGAAACTTTATGCCTCCTTAGTTCGGAGATGTGCTTACGGTATACCCAACTTCATAATATTTCTTGAATAATGAGAATGGGTATGCCTCAATGAATTCCATCAAGATAATGGATAAATTCACAACACTAAAAAGTGATGAATACCAAGTAAACACTTCAGGTTATTTTGGTGGACATCGTCAAGGGAAAGGTAAAGGACTTTTGAGCCACTATAATACTTGGGAAAGTACTTCTAACCAGGTTGTTCATACTTATGAGACAAGGTAGTAGGTTTTGTGTAGATCTTAGTCAGCACTAGCCTCCTAGTCCATTCCATCAGGTATTCCTCTATAGCTGACTATGTTCATTGATCGAGCTACTCAGTTGTAACCACACCATGATCATATGCATCCAACTGAAGCCCAACCATATCCAAACAATATTCAGTCAATATTTGTTTAGAGTAGGAAGTATCATTAGTATTAAAATATCCCCAGTACCAATCAAACCTTGATGGTTTAGCCAATAGATACTGTTGTTCCACCTACCAAGGAGTGACCCTCTGTATTAAATAGCATTCCCTTGGCATATAAGTGTGATGTGTTGAAGCACCTTATCATCATACCTATGAGAATTTATATCCATCAGGATCTCTATTTATCAATGAAAATGTATGAGGCCCTAGTATAAGATACGAAAATCCCTCTAAAATTCAAATATGAGATAGCTACCATTGAGGCCTACTATGAAGAAGAGGCTGAGCAAGAAGGATTCTAATCCATCATCTCATTTTATGGGTAAGATGGGGGTGTCACCATCTAGGGGAACATATGACCACTTTAATATAGGAAATAGTTTGGGATATTCTCAAAACTGAGAGGGGTGAATCAGTGTTGGGGAATTTTTAATCTAATTGAATGTTTTTATTCCTATACCTCTTTGACCTATTAGCATCTTGATTCTCATATTCTCTTTTTTTGGTCGCATGAAAGTATATGAAATAAGTAAATGTAGAACACAAATTTTTACATGGTTCACTACTCAAAAAGTGTAGTTAAATCCTTGGCATGCTCATAAATAATTTTGACCACACAAACACCAGAAAATAATCATTTTGTATCATAATAACAAGTAGGATATACCCTTACCCTCGTGAAGAAATTTGAAAACAATCCAATAGTAAAAGTTTTACATCTCTTTGATTGATCTTTATACTACCTCCCAAGATTTTCATCTTCTTATTGATGAGGGTTTGTAACACCAAGAATGTTTTCCATCAGTTGATTCCTATCTGATGTCATAGTTCTTCTTGGTCCTTCAAATACAATCTTCTTCACTTTGTTACTTACACAATAGCATGCAAGAAACTCCTCTTATCTCTTCCCATCAGCAAACTTGATTGCTGCACAATATTCTTCTTCTATCATTTCCTATAATATGAATGTGTTGGGGAATGATTAATATTGGATTCTATCAATCCCAAATTATAATCATATAATATCAAATTGGACACCAGATCTTCTTTGGTTCTTTTATCTTTCCTCCTCAGTGAAAACAAACTGTACTGAGATCTATTCTTCTTCTTCTTGCTAGAATCACAAACTTCCTTTTTGATTATTTAAACAATGAAGATCATCTCAACATAACATCATCACAATTGATATGGCCTGAATAAATAAATATTGATTGGATGCTCTATTCTTATTTTAAACACAATAATATTGGATAGTGTAGTGGTGTCTTATTCTCTTCCTTCAGTACACAATACCAACACATGAGTGTATTGGTATACTTTCTTCTTCCTTGATGTAGATATGAGTTTAGTTGCATGTATGGTTCTTATTTTTTAAACTATGTGTGTTTGATCTTCTATTTCTATTGTATATAAACTAGGTACACACACTATCTCACTTCTCAAAACACGGTGGGGGAATTATACCCATGAACCAGTTCACCTAAACCAGATATTCAAAACCTCTTTTTATGAATCTCCCTCATGAATAAGAATATTATATTTTGTGTACCCATTGAGTTTATTAAGAGAAATATTTTAAATTTGCATGAAAAAATTGACTTTTTTTGCAAAAAAATAACTTGTGTTCCACATTCTAATTGTGCACAACATATAACTTCAATGCCACTTTTGGCTTGCGCTCAACTGTCATCTTGCGTGCAACTCCCTACTTTCACGGTAACTTGCTAATTGTGTAGAACTCACTACTTTACTGATCCAAATTGTGGATTTTCTATATGTGTTGATCATCACTAAATGAGGAGGGTATCCACCTATTTATAGGAATTTTTCTGACCCTATATATAGCTCGCGCAACTGTTCCCCGAGCGTTCTAGTCCATTTGCACAGGTCTCTTTTGCACAAACTCACCTTGTGCGGAAACTCCATAACTTTCATGAACTGACTTACATTTCCATATTCTAATGTAATGGTACTGAAATATTCCTTTCACACAACCTTCCAACACTCCTTGACATTTTCTTAGAACTTCCTTTTCAAAAAACACTTTTCTCCAATCTCCAATTTTTGGACCAAAAAAATAAGAAAACACTGGAAAATGATGTCACCTTAAAAATCTTCTTGGGAAACACCAAACATACTAATTAATAGTATTATAATTTCCTCACAAACTCATTCTATAATGATCTAAAAACTTTGATTTATCACCTTTACCATCATTATATTTTCCAAGGAATGCGTTGTAACTTAATTATCTTCCCACACCATGATTATTTATAATCAAACCTGAATATGATTGGAAGCACCATTTATCCCCATTTTTTTAAAAAGGATTTCATCACAAATTCTCCAAAAAAAATATCAAATTTTTTAAATAAAAATCATAAAACCATCATCATATTAACCTTCATGAAAAATAGAATCGAAATGTTCTTCAGTCTCTTAATATGGTTCTCGTGCAACAAATCGTCCTATGGTTCTCATGCAATAGTGAAATATTTCATGACCCTAAATTCCTCTAATTATTATAATTTTTCATTTACAAATAAATATTCATATTAAAATTATACCTATATTGTATTTTAAACAATGTATCACATCTAGAAACTCAAATCCTTCAATAGAAGTTTCTTCAATTACCAAGACATTAGGATTTCATACAAGATCCATTATCTTCATAACTACTTCATCATATTGAAAGTAATAATATTTTCATATCTAGTTATGGGATCTTAATATCTCATATATCACATTTTTAAACCAATAACAATAATTTTACAACAAATATATTCCATACAAAAACTTGTATTTTCATATACATCATATTCCATTTCAACAGGATAAAGATCTTCTAGTGCCTAGTGGATACTGGTTCTGGGATCAATCTTATCCTAACCTAGACACTCCAAATTATGGGACCTGCATAGAAGGATTTTAATCCCTCAATACTTACAATTCAGGGTTATGATAAGTGTGAGAATAATATGTGTGTCAAGGTTTTTGGGAAGACCTAGTTTGGTGGATAAATATCAAGCACTGAATTCTTGTAAGTCTCTTAGGATACCACCTACAACAGACTGATAGGAAGACCCTAACTTCAATTTTAGGCAACAGTCCATTCCTCATATCATTAGTGTCTCAAGTACCCCATAAATAGCCATGTAGTGGTATTTCAAGGTGATTTGTCTCCCTTTGATTCCTATTAATACCATAACATGGATGTCAGCTACTAAAAGAGAGAAGGAAAGTATGTTCAGTATGATAGGGTTGAACGCATCAATTCCCCAAATGATGTGACGACCACTACAGTCAATCCTTGGGAAGACTTGAATGAAACATTCATTTTCTTGATTCATCATATATATAACACTATGTTGGATCTTTTGGTAATTATCATTGTCTCTATTAAAAATGGTTTTCATGTCCCTATGAAAAATCAGTGTTCCCTATATAACCATCTATTGAAGTGAAATTACATGATCTAGTTAAAGTTAAGTGTGGGTGGATATTGTCTTCTATTGTGATTCCACATTTGGTGATATAGTGGGTGGAAAATAAAATTGATAATAGATGTGTTTCTTGCAAAAAAACCATTCTTTTGAAAGTTGTGCCATTTCTGAAGCATTCATTATAACAGAATTTGTGCATTTCTAGAGCTACCGATAGATAATGAATGTTGTTCGTATCTGAATATTTCAAGAATAATTATGTTTGAGTAGATTAAATTTTTTTACTACTAAAATGATAAATTTTTTATAATTTCCTTGACTTTTCATGATTATGGGGCTTCTTTTCTACTAAGTGGAGTGTGGAGGAGACCACACATGAGTGAAAATTAGAATCTTTCATTTTTTCTTCAAAAAGAGACAAACCCTCCTTATTCTACCTCAGAATTTTAGACATCTAAATACTACCAACAAAAAGCCACAGAATAGGACTAAAAATTACTCATGATATACAAATTTCCTTCACTCACATCTGGTGTATATGTAATAATTTATCAATCCTATGGTTACCCTTGCATGAGTTTGAATAAAAAAACCTTGCTGAAAATTATCATTTGTGAGATACGAGAAAATTCATGTGAGGTAGCTGTTTGAGTTTATGGTAGGAGAAATGAAGTGTAAATATACTGAATGATATGAATAAAGAATGTGAAATAATGATTTTTTATGAGTCATGATATCTTTTGTTTCTTGGTGAGGAATTGGTGGATCTAATGGGATGTGTTTTGAATTTTCTTTGATTTGGTTATGATTCTTACTTATCCAGGAGTCCAAGTTCTATGTATAGGGGAATTGATAGTGATAATATTTTCATAATTCTTCATATGGTTTTAATTGATTTAATATATTGATCAATTTTATCATATTTTCAGCATTTTAGAATTTTTGGTGAATTTTGGGTTTAATTGTGAAAATTGCTTAATTCTGGAAATTTAATATTATTTAAACCTTCTATATTTTGGGCATATCTTTTTATAGTTTTTATCCAAAGTGAGTGGTTTTTTTTTCTTCCTTTCTTCATGGGATTCAATTTTTTCTTATGAACCCAGATCTAATGTGAAACATAGTGGCCCATAAAAATTAATCAATTTGATAAATTGTTATGGATGATGGAATGGACCCCACCTCAGTAATGGAGGAATATCCTAGTCTATAAACCTAAAAATTTGGTTATTATATATCGATTTGAAATATTAATCAAATAATCATTATCCAATAAAATTCCATGGATAAATTCTATCATTAAAGTTTCCTTTTCAGGCATCCAATTGGAGGAAGTTGAAGTGTCTCCTCGTCCATAAAAACTATACTTCCTTAATTCAGTCAAAAAACCCACTAAAATTGTCCAAATACTATTAAATTTTGACAGTATATATAAAAATAAATTCATAACAACTTTTAATAAGGTAACTTGTCTATTTGAAGATTCAAGAAGGACAAACAGAATCAAAATTTTAGTGGATATATTGTGGAATACAAATTTTCTCTTCTTCCTTTCCCTTCTTTTCTTTATTTTTTGTTTTATAATGTCTCTTTATTCCCTCTTATTCATGGATACCCTTCACATAGAGGGATACTCGTCTAAGTTATTGGTAAATGTGGGGTTTCATATTTTTTAATTTTTCAGTTCTTGCACTTAATTTTATAAAATACTTTATCTCCTTTTCGAAGTTGGTTTTAATTTCTAATAGCAGTTTTTGTTATCAAGTAAGATCGTATTTGGTTTTAGATTCTTTTGTGGATTTTTCTTTGGTAACTGATCATTTTAGCCCTTCTATAGGTTATGAACTATATACTATTGAATAGATTATGGCATATTGGTGTACTAATTCTGGATAGTCAGTATGTGTTGGAGGGGTAATGGATATTCTTGATTGTTTGGGACAAACAAGACTCATTAGGGAATTGACTAAGTCAATTGAGGGTATTCACTGAACCTATTTCATGCATATGAATGATATTAGATCAAGATGATATCATGTAGTGTTTTACTCTCCCCATCACCATTTTGCCAAGGGAGTGATAGGAATCGATCATGGAATCTTACTTTAATCGTACTAATAGTAGAGGATTGGATAAATTGGAACTATGATAGTATTGCAATTAGAAAACTATACCTGACCTCATCACCTAATTAATCTCATTGTTTTCAACCGCATGACTTATCCATTTGTTTTCAATCATTTGGTTAATTTATTTCTTTTTCTTCATTTATTTAGTTCATTTTCAAAATCAAACAATTTCAATAACAACCTATACTTCTTTAGCAAATTTTAAGGTGATTTTGTTTGGGTTTTATTCCCTAGAGACAACCTAGGTTACACTCTATACTGCATTATAACTTATTAAACATTTGATTTTTTTACACCCCAAGATATGCGCATGTCAAAACTTGGAGTTATTGCTGGGGAGGCAGTGTTGACAATCTTATTATATATATTTGACTCTTTTAAATTTAAAAATAACAAAAAAAAAAATATTACCATGATTTTTTAAAATGATTATTTCTTTAATTCATGGAGAAATTACCCACCTTTTTTATAACCAATGCTCAACTCAACTTGGTATATAGAGGATAATGTTTATTTCTTTTCTAAATAGATTATAGGAGATCGATTCAAAATCATCAAGCCTAATTAATTCAATGGTCTCATTCAAAACCATAAAGAGAACATTGAATACACTGTGTTGGAGAGATTGTATAGATAATTAATTAAACTCTCAGAGTATTTTCCTAAATTTTATCCAAAAATGCTCACGGGAAAAAAAGATATTTCCATGTTTCTTAGAAATATTTTTAATGAAATTTTATAGGTGCAAGACAAAGAACAATAATTTAACAAGGATCTTGAAGATCAATTGGAAAGGATTAGTCCAATAATGAAAAACCTATAGATTAAAATAGAGTGGATAGGGGAATATTTGAACCCATCCAGTGAGTAGTACTCGATCTAGAAAAAGAACTAGAACACGAAAAAGTGGTGGAATTGGATTCCTTTCTTGTCATTCATGTTGAAGAACCCACCTCGATGAAATTAAAAGAAGATACATTCATTCCATCTCAATAAATGATGGATAATATTGATGAATAATATTTTCTTAATGAAATACATATGGGAGATCAAAAAATATAGATAATTTCTAGAATGAGTGTGACGAACTACTTGATCCCCATATTCCTTACAATGTAGATGAGACATAATCATTGAATAAAGACATCACCAAAGTGGTGGAATTTGACGAAAATATAGAGGAGCCTAATTACATTCCTCTATCTAAAGAAATTCAACTTCAATATGCACTTCCCATAGAATAATTAATTGAATCTACAGAAACTCAAGGAGATGATATTTTATTAACTCTTTCCATTATGATTTTATTGAAGCTGATTTCAGTATTACATATCCTTGTTTTAAATTTTTAGGTTCATCCAAAAACATTATTGCCTTAGTGGATGAGGAATTAAAATAATATTTGCCTAATGAGGAACATCTGAATCTCCCTAAACAAGTTGAACACTTATTTGATGTAGTTGAAGAGAATATCAAAGTGTATTTGTTGGAGGAAAATGAGATACATGATACTCACAATTAAAGGGAAGAATTTGATATTGATTCTTCTTGTTTCAATTTTGTTCAAATATAATTACACTTTGAATTTATCATTTATTGTACCATTGATGCAACATACCATGAAAAAATCAATATAAAATAAATAAGAGGTTGTGCTATTGGAAACCATGAAAGGGGGACTCATTTGTTTTCATAACCCCACCATACAATAATAATATCATTTTAATGGGGGTATATTTTGAATACTATATCAATGGATTCCAGAAAAAAAGAAATAATTTCATGCTAGAAAGAATAATTTATAGTGTTTTATGAGAAAGAAGTTTCACCCACCATCAGATTGGGGATAACCAACTAGAACATCCCATTTAGAGGGAGTCAAACCTTAGGGCCCACTTAGGGTATTAAATGATGATATATCCTTATTTTATTATTTTATTTATATTTCCATTTATTTCAAAAAAATTATTATGTTTTATTTCATACTTTTTCATATAGGTTTTTAGTGTACGTCACATATGAGCTTAATTCAAAGTTGAACTAAGAATAATTTAGGTCATACCTATCATTTAAACTAGCTTGTTGTGAATTATTTTCAAATATACTTACGTGTTAAAATCATTTGAATTCATTTTAGAACAACATTATTTATGTTTGGAGTATGGAACCCTTATAATTTAGGATTCTCATACATTGTTTTTTTTTATTTTTCATAAAAATGAGTGTTTTCAAATTATTGTGTGTTTCTTATTCAATTTTTGTGTGTTTTTAAAAAATTTGAGTTAAAATGATTATCATTTCTAATTTTAAAATCCAAGTTAATGATTTAACCAATTTATTCCATGAAACTAAGATTTAATTAATATGAAAAATGACTTTAATTCAATTTCAAATGTTTGAGAATTTCATGAAAAGTACTCTAAATTATGAATATTATTCCATAACTCACAGTCTATATCATTAAAATCACATTCATGTGAGGCATATGAACTATTATTTTCATATTATTTTCTTTCACCTCACTTCATGAGAGAATCAAACCTTTTCTTTTTTAACCGGAATTTGATTTATTCTTGTCAAAATTTGAGGGTTTGAGAAACTTCTAATTTAAATGATTGTAGTGTTTCTTGGGTTTAAAATCTCATTTTCAAAATAATTCAATTAATTTTTTCCTTAATTGTACATTTAATCCTTTTATCCCTAATAATCCATGAAAAAATGTTATTTTATCCACATTTCATGTTTGTTTTCCCTATCCAACATGATCTTGAAGTGAAATTGTGTGATCTAGTTAAACTTACGTGTTAGGGGAAGTCATCTTTTGTTGTGATAACTCATTTTGTGACACTTTGGAGGTAAAATCAATTTATTAAAATATTTCTTGGAAGAAAACAAATTCAATTTAAATTTTTAATTTTTCTAGAGCATTCGTGAAAAGATAAGTTCTTCCTTTCTATAGATTTCAATAGGGAAAGAAAGTTATTCCTATATAGAGTTAGCATACAAAATTATATTTGAGATGATTGAAATTTTTTCTGTTGAAATTATGAATGGTGTACATGTTCCTTGAGTTTCATGATTATGGAGCTAACTTTCAACTAAGGGGGTGAGGAGGAGACCTTACCTGAGTGAAAATTATAAACATTCAATTTTTCTTCAAAAAATCCAAACCCTATTTATTCTGCCTCAGAATATTTGACCTCTAAATCCTAATAAATGGATTGTCACAGAACAACCCTGAAAATTCATCATGATAACCACATGTCCTTGTCTCACATCGAGTGGAGATGTAGGAATTTACCAATCTTATGGTCACCCTTGCATGAGTTTGGATGACAAAAACCATATAAAAAATTGGCATTTGTGAGATTAGAGAAACTTCATGTGATGTAGGTGATTTGTGATAATGGTAGGAGAAAATAATTCAAAATATACTAAATTATCTAAAATGTAACTTGAAATAATGGTTTTTGATGATTCGTGATATCTTTTGTTTCTTGTTGTGGAATTGGTGGATCTCATGGGCATGTTTTTCGAATTTTCTTTGATTCAGTTTTGATTCTTACTTGCCTAAGATTCTAAGTTCTATGTGTATGGTAATTAATAGAGATAATATTTTGATAATAATTCATATGTTTTTAAATTATTTAATCCCTTAAAATTAGTCAATTCTATTTAATTTTTATCATTTTAGTACTTTTGGTTAATTTTGGGTTTATTTGTGAAAATTGTTTAATTTTGGAAATTTAATAGTTTTTTAATCTTCTGTATTTTGGGTATATCATTTAAAATTCTTATCCAAAGTGAGTCATTTTTTTATGATTATTTTATTCATGGGATTCAACTTTTTTTTCTAGTCATACATCCAATTCAAAACACAGCATCCTAGGAAAAATAATGAAGTGGAGAAATTGTTCTGGCAGATGGAATGGACTCCACCTCTGTAATGGAGGAATATCTCAGACAAGTGACCTACAAATGAGGTGATTCCAGATGTATATGAAAGATGAATAATATAAACAAGACCCCCAATAAATTAAAGGGATAAATTATCACCTTAAGGATTGAAATATATACATCCAATTAGAGGAAGTTGAATAGTCTCTTCATTCAAAAAAAGCATACTTCATTAATTTTCTTATAAAACCCCATAAGCTTTTAAAAGTAGCTAGAAAGTATTATGGTATATACAAAATTTCATTTAGAATTTTTTTTAAAAATTTAATTTGTTGATTTTATAGATTCTGATGGGTTGAACTGAATCAAAATTTTGGTGGACCGATTCTAGAATTGAATTTTTTTGTTCTTCCTTTCCCCTCTTTTCTTTCATTCTAGTTTTGAAATATCTTATTATTCCCACTTCTTCATGAATACCCTTCACATGGAGGGGTAGTACTATTATTTATTGGGGGATGATATATTTTCCATTTTTTAATGTTTATGTTCTTTCACATAATGGTATAAAATCCATTAAATTTTTTTGAAAGTTGGTTTCAATTTAAAATAGAAGTTTTTATTATCATGTATTATCATATATGGTTTTAGATTATGTTGTTGATTTATCTTAATTCAATGTTCATTTTATCCCCCCTCTAGTTTATAGTATATATACAATGAAATATATCAGGGCTTAGTGGCGATGTACTTCACAATTTTCAGTACGTGTTGGAGGGGTAGTGAATATTCTTGATTGTTTGGGATAAACAAGCCCCAATCAAGAATTATATAATTCAATTGATTATATTTGCGGTAAATATTTTTCACATAGGAAGGATAGTATTTGTATCTTTGATCTTGTCATGGATTACTCTCACCATCACCTTTGAAACAAGGGAGTGAGAGGAAGTGATCATGGAATCTCACTTTAATCAGATTAGTAGAATATGATTGGATAAATTGGAACTATGATAACATTGTAACTAGAAAAATGAACCAGAACGGATCACCCAATTCATATCAATATTTTCAATCACATTATTTATGAAAAAAATCAATATTTATCTTAATTTATTTCATTTTTCTTTTTCTTTAGTTTCTTTTAAAAATAAAACAATTTTAAAAACAACCTTTACATATTTCTATAATTTTAAGGTGATAGCTTGATTATTGTGTGATCCTCTTTTGAGACAACCTATGATACCCACTATAATAATTTTTAACTTATAAATTATTTTTTTGTTACACCCCATAATAGGAACATGTCATATATTTGGTAAAACCTTAAGAAATTTTTAATTGGTTTGAGCTTTATGACCATAAACTAAGAGCATCTCCCTAGTCATATCACTATGAATTTAAACTGTTTGAAACCCCTATAGTCCAAGTTGTATGAATTCAAACTAAAAATCATAACTTTTTTAGTTAATGGTGTTAAATTGTTATCTTACCAAGTTTAAAACTATCATTCCTCGTATTATAAGTATGGTATGATCCAAAAAGTGCTACCCCATATACAATCGGGATGCCTCATACGATAAGTATGAGATGATCAAAAATCATACCACACTTGAAATGAAGATGTTTCATATGATATGAGATAAAATAAAACCAACATCCTCAGCACATGATGATAAACTATAGCCTTATCTCTTGTCATAAGCATGGGATTACTTTCAACAACCATGGGTGTATCTATTCTCTCATCATAGAACATTTCACCCACTTCTAGAAGTGGTCTCCTACCATGCAATGTTCCATAACTACATGTGGATTGATTACCATTCCCATGGGATATTCAGTGATGCCTAAACCTCCCACCTTCACACCCCAATAGTATGTTTGTTGAACCTTTGGCCCCACATACCATTTATAGTGAAATTATTATGACTTTAAACTGCATGCAAGTTATCTCAAGGTGAGCATGTGGTACTCGAGACTCCTTGGCTCCTTTAACATCATGTTTTACCTCCTCCATGCCACATAGATACCCTTAAGAAAAACATCTTCATATTAAAATCAGCATTCCATTAAATTGTTCTCCACAACCGTCTCTGGCTTAAGTATCATTACATTAAACGATGTATCAATTGTTCTAAGGTATTTGTGTGGTACATGGGCATGCATATCCTCCTTTCATGTCAAGTTCTACCTCTTTTTTATAAGGAAAATGACAACAAAAATGTTTCCCATTTTCCAAACAACATGAATTTAAACGACTTAACAATATTCCAATCATCGTGAATTTAAAGAATTTACCATGTTCTAGTCCACATGACCATGAACTATGTTTAACTAGCTTTGAGATCGCTTCATGTGGTGCATGGCCTCCTTGGATCCTTTCATTGGGGTTTAACTATTTTTCACCACACAAACATTCTTGAATCCCCCAACTATAGTTTGAGCTCTATGAATGTAAACTATAATCTCTAGTTCAAGCATTATGACCCTAAAATTTGTTCACTCACACCTCTTATGGTTTTCCTTATCCCTAGAATTTCAAAAAACCTATGCCTCACCACTTTTCAGAACTACTTGTGGCTTGATTCCCATCCTAATGGTGTATGTAGTGATGCCTCGACCTTCTATCTTGAAGATCATTCATGGATTCACTGAAAGAACATATGATACGTCTAGTATTATCCCCTAGTAATGCTCTCATGGGTTCCCTTTTTGAGTTATAATCACCATTCATTTCCCTTGACCCATTAGCGGGATGAGATTCCCCCATAACCCAACATGATGAAGAAAAGAATGGAAAACATGATGTGTAGGCCCCATCAACATCCCCATTATAAGATGTTACACTATAGCCCTACCCTTATAAAATTGGGAGGAATATTAATGGTAGATTATTTACAATATATTAAAGAATAATTCCCTGTATAAAAAATATGGGATGAAAAAAATGAATGTTCTCATTGCATGATCTTAATCTGTAGAATTACCCCATGTGAAATAAGGACATATCCTATCCTAATATAAGGCAATTCAACATCCACATTTGAGAGGGTATCATATTTTGGCATCAGACTCCTACCTCACCACCTTTTATAACTACATGCACATCGATTCCCATCCTCATGGGATAAGTAGTGATGGATGGATATTTCCTCATGGACCCAACCCCTTCACCAACTCTTTTTGGGGTCCCATATCTCCTAGCTTCAGGAGTTTTATCCTGTATATAGTTTTTGGAGTCATTTTGTGGAAAAGTAGGATTTTCACTCCTTCTACATTGGGTCATCACTCTTTCATGCCATGAAAACCCCTTTTTGGACACCTATGCCGCAATTTGTTCAAATGTATGTGACCATGAACCATTAACTACCCCTAAATTCCAATCTCTATGAATATAAACAACAATAATCTATTATCCTAGTTGTGTGAAATTAAACTAGCAAACCCAATTTCCTCAATAAATTATGTTAAACTACATCCTTACCTTATGAAATGAATGTGGGATGCCTTATACGATAAGTAAGATATGATGATAAAAAAATTACCCCATGTAAAATAAGGATGCCTTATATGGAAAGTATGGGATGTCAGGAAATAGATTGTATAAAAATAGGATTCCTTATAATATGATATGGTTTTATATCCTTGTCAAACAGGACATCACCCCACCAACACCAGTCTTTTACCAAACCACTTCCTAGAAATATGTTTGGATTGATTCCCATTTTCAAGGGAAACATAGTTATTCTCAAATATTTTGTCTCGGGCCTAGCCCTACCATTAACTCGTTTTGATGCATCCCCCTTCCGGTCTAGGTTTGATTCTCTCCTATCATCATATTCATCTGGTGCATTCGAGTGCATGAAAGAATAGGTCCCAGGGCACATAAGATCCCCCCACAAGACATTCCCTAATTCCACTTCTACACTTCCTTATTTCTTCTATTTGGATAGTTGTCATTATTTCTAATTTGAATAAGTTCCCTAATAGAATAGATCCAGGATACAATATTTCACGTACTCTCTCGGGCTTACTCATTGAAGGATCTTTAGAAATAAATATTGGATCTTGTGTTTTTAACTCGGTCAATAGTAGATCATGTGTATGTTCCCTCCATCCTAAAATAAAGTTAGTGTAAAACCTATGTTTATAAATTGGTCAATATTTTTTCCTATTCTATTTGTTATTCCCATTTCACTATCTAGATTTTGAAATTCACAATCACCCTCATGGGATTTTTTAGTTTCTTTCACCCCTTATTGTGTTCTCCCTGTAAATCAATGAGAACTCCATACTGCTCTTCGTTTCTTGCACTAAGAATCGATCATGCAGGCTTAGGGGTTAAGAGGATTTTCTCCCTAGGAAAGGTAGAGATTTGTGAGGTTCCTTGGATGAATTCTATTATCATAAACAAAGAGATCTATTCTAAACATCATGACTCTAAACTGTGTGGTATTCATCATAGAAATGTGTTGTGTGGCATTGGGCCACCTTGGACCCCAACTCACATTTGGTTTGTCCCTCTAATTCACTACACATGTCAGCATGAGATGTTTATCCCATGGTCCGAGAATCATTACCTTAAACTATGTGGAAGCTATTTTGATAATGTTTTGTGTGGTTTCAAGTGGCTTCTTAGGCCCCTCCATTCATGTTGGGTAACCTTTCATGGATACTGTGAATATTATTTTGAGACACATAACCCAGGTCCATGTATCATGACCTTAAACTATTTGTATCCTAACCCTTACATTTTGTGTGTCACAGGACTCTCATGGGAATCCATTCACATCAGGTTACAACTCTTCCATTTCATTCCAAATACTTTAGGGTGCACATGGTATGAACTATATGACCTTAACTAAGATACCCTTGTCTGAACTCTATTACCATAAACTAAGATCCCATAGTCCATACTCTATGACCTAAAACTAAGATCCCAAGTCTAGGAAGAATGAATTTAAACTGTGTGTGAGTCCCCCCCAGGAATGTGTTGTGGATCATCAAGCCTCCTTGGCCCTAAATTCACATAGTGTTTTCACTCCACCATGATAAACATATCCTTTTGGGATACTGACTCTGCGGTCCAATCTCAATGACATTAAACAAAGAATCATGTTACAAGTATCGTGACCTTAAAATATGTACAAGATGACTTCAGTGTATTCCATGTGGTGAGGCCTCCTAGGATCCCCCATTCATGTTGGGTTATCTCTCCCCTATTCCACACATATCTCCTTAGATATTTATAACCATTTGGTCCAAGAATCACGACCTTAAACTATGTAAGAATCGATCAAGATTATTTGTCTTAGTGAAGGTTATTCTAATATTCTTGTTTACTTATAGGAACTTTTTGGAAGTACCCATGTTGTGCTACCCTATTACCCTTACCACCATGGATATGTATCTGTTGTCCTCATTGTATGATTTCAAAAAACATAGAATCTTATGCCCTTTTCTAAGAATACCTTTCCATCAGTGTCAATCACATATCACATCATCCAGGTTCTTTGTGACTCAACATCTAATATAAGGCTCCCCCTAGAAAATGAGTTTGACCTCTATCAAACTGATACTCCTACCCAATGTGATCAAATCAATGGTGGCATAATTCCAGGAGGGTTGAAATCCATCCAACCATTTCGTCACTTCATCTCCATGATTCATTTTTCCCTTTATTTGGATCCATATTCTCTTACATGTTCGAATGGGTCAGCGCTGATAGAATGGTTCCATGTTATACTATCTTACATACCATTCTAGGAACACTGTTTGGAAGACATTGGATGAAATTTTGAGATAGGTCATGTTTCTCGAACATAGTTCATGGTTGAAACTCATTTTTTCCTCATCATCTGTAGAATGAAAATGGATTATTTGTTTTGGATGTGATTAGTAGTTATCCTCTATCATAATTATACCACCACTTTGTCCAATGATTGTGCATTACAATTCATGATTTTTACTCCCCATTGTTCATGTAGAATTTAGTTCCCTTAGAATTACCCTAATTTTTCACTAGTGCATGTTATAGAAATAGGTAGGTTGTTTAGAGAGCCTTGCTCTCCATCCATAGACCTCCCCAACCAAGACACTCTCAGTGGTCTATCAATGATTCTGTTCCATGACTTTTTAGTTTTTCCATAACACTCTAATATTAGTGAGAAATCATATGATCGTCCCTTATTTATCACACCGATCATGACTCACATGGTCTTAGGTATTGATCATTATTTATCTTATTATTTTGATTGAAGTAAGATAGTATAATGAAAAAAAGTAAAACATGTTCAGGCATAAAAAAAGTTTAAAACAAATGTTATTATGTCTATGAGGATCATCCACACACGAAGCCTATGTTTCATCCTAGTAAAAAACCCTATGATTATGCCCCATTGATCGAGTGATCAAGATCATCTAGCCTATTTTTAGTATTCTCCAATTCTCACTTCTACTCTACCAGGTCAACCACCTCCTCCTTGGCTTTAGGATGGACTTCTTCGGCTCTTATCTGTATCCAATTCTATTTGGATCAGCCCTCAGCCACTAGGGATACCACATCCACCACCTTATCTTTAGTTTTCTCTAACTGGGCCTTCATATGGATAATTCTCTCAACCTAGGAAGTGGTCACAGCTACACACTCCTTCAATATACCTCTAAAACAGGTGATATACCCTTCAGCTACCTGAAGTGCCTTGGATCCCTCAGCCATGTGTTTCCTCTAGGAAATATTAAACACTTATCACTCGACATGTGCTCACTCATGAAGGATGTCTCAGGCTATTGTGTGAAGGATGATGGAATCCACCCAACTAGTCCCTAATCAATATAAACAGTGAGAGAGAGATCCTATTTATTTATGTAGGTCATCCATTGGAGTGTAGGTGATGAATTTCGGCACATACCTCTACGCCTTGAGATGAACGACCTATTTCTCCTCAGCGACATTCGAGCCATAATTCATGATGTCCTAGGGTGGTGCGGGTTCATATGGAGGAATGATAACCAACACATCAATTGCTATATTATTCCTAGACAAGTCCTCAAATGTGACAAAATCCATTTTTAGAGGGAATGGATCATCACCATCCACCTCACCCACGGCGGAAGTCCTAGATGCCACCTGTTTTACTCCTTAGGTAGGATCTGCCATTGTATCCCCCTTGATCACCTTAATTGATAGCATGATCTCATACACCTTCATTAGTACCTCCACCCCATAAGCAACCACTGATGGAACCTCCAGGATGGGCATGTTCACAACCCATTCTTCAATTATTTCAGTTTCTAGTATAATGTATGCCTCTTCCATTTAGTCCTCATCTCTAATAGAGACTTAAGAACTACTATCCACCACTTTTGATACTCTTGAGGTAGGATAAACTACCAATCCCCCTAAAACATCCCTATTGAGGGTGCGATGTCACCCTCTTCCTCGAGGCCATGGTCTTGACAGTCGTCTTTGGTGGTGCCTCTATGACCGGCTCATCCACCACGACCCCTTCAACTAGCCCCACCATGGGAACCATCTTGACCACCTCCGTTGAGGGCATGGTCTTGGTAGTCCCTTTCAGGGGAACCTCTATGGTTGGTCCAACCAACACGGTATCACCATCCATCTTCATCGAAAATGAAATTCCCGCTGCCACAACCTCAAGTTCAGGCACTACCGACTCATATCCCGATGTTGATGGATGAGCCCCAAAAATGATTGAATTTCCATTAAAACATGAGTCAATTAAACTTATGAATTAAAAGTATGAAAGAAAAGGTGAATATGAAAAATACTTTATAGGGGTAATACAGTCCGGCTAAGAACCACTACTACAAAAACGAGCAAGGGAAGCGCCACCTTTTATCAGTGCTAAGAAAAAAGCACTAATAAAGGTAAATATTTATCAGTGTTAATTAATTGCACTGGTAAAGGAACCCTTTATAAGTGCTAAAATTTTAGCACTGATAAAAGGCTTCTTTATCAATCCTTTTTTAGTGCTGATAAAGGGCTTCTTTATCAGCGCTTGTTTAGTGCTCATAAAGGGAACCTTTATCAGTGCTAAAATTTTAGTGTTGATAAATGGTATGGTATATCATCATTAAAAAAATGCTGATAAATAAGCCCTTTATCAGCACTTTTGTAGCACTAATAAAGGGATTCTTTATCAGGGATGTTTTAGTACCGATAAAACTATAGTCCCATATATTATAAAATTGGGTGAACAGTATCCCCTGTTTATCGCGTCCTCAAGCTCTTGTGGTATTGTACCATTGTGACAACTCCCCTCCCCCAGATATTATCTTTTCCAGAACTCTGATGTTGTACCTACTCCATCGTTATCTCTACTCCTTATTCTCCCCCGTGAACCCCTTTCACGGATCCTCCTCCTCACAAACCCTACTTTCCCTCCTCCCTACTTGACCCTACTCCACGAGAACCCTTCTCCTCTATTTATCAATGGTTGGAGGCCCCTCTTATGAACCTCCCCCTCTGGAGGTCACGCCTTCCCCTCCATACGCAGCGTAGAAGGCTTCCTGACCTCTCGACGCTTCTTCTATCCCTCCATCACGGGTACGATCTACTATAGGTAAGTCTCCCACTTCTCCTTTTAGGTTAATTTTTGGTAATTTCCCTCCCTTCCCTACATGTTTTCATCATTTTAATTCTCATTTGGCCAATGATTCAATGAATAATTGGTGAATGTTCATTGAACATTCTATTGTTGGAATCACAGACCACTCCATGTGAAAATGAGACATGGGCAGTGCTGGTATTTTTTGGAAACACCATATACCTCCAAGGACACATCATATCCCTCCTTTGAGGATATTTTTGAGCTCTATTTCCTTTTATTTTAGTTTTGTTGTGTGATGTTTGAGCTTCCATGGACTATTATTGGTGGATTTTGTTCCCTTGGTCTGTTCCTGTGAGGGCTTTATGCAGCTTCATGACCTCATATAAGGATGATGGACCTTCTATATTTTCTTAATGATCAAGGTAGTGTTTGTGAGTTCCATTATTCTTGATTTATTTGTCTTAGTCCACTTATTTTAGGGTTATAATGGAATTATGTCCCGTCCATTGGAACTCATACCCCTCAGGGACTTGGAACATGTGTCAATTCAAGGGACCCAGAGCAATCCTCATTTCATTCATGTTGTCCCTATATTGGGTTTGTAGAATTGGAATCACCAACACTAACATAGGAATTGATACCCTATAATTGAGAATGTCTCAAGTAGGGTCTATTGTCCCCCAACATGCCTTAGAAATTAATCCCCTCTCTTTGTATAGAGATCAGATATTTCATATGGTGTATTAGTCTGATGGATTGTGTATCTCAGATGAACCCTCTTATATTTCGAAATACTTATTCTATAGTGAGTGGTCTCAGTTAAATTTTATGGGAGTTAGTATGGAATATGATCCTAAGCAATGGACCATAGGTCACTTAGTGACTTGGAGCTTGTATCCCTCTGAGGGGCCTGATGCAAACCTTGTTTCCAATGTGTTTTCCCTATGCTGGGTTTGTTGAATTATCATGACCAACACTTACACAAGTGTCTATCTCCTATCCTGTAGGATTATTGTAGTAGACTCAAGTATCCCCCCATCAAGCCTTGTTCATTAACCCCATATATTTATATCATGAGATGATCTTTCTAATGGGGTATTAGTCTGATGGAGTGTATATCTCAAGTGAACACTCTCAGTTTCCTATGTGATTTTTCTTGGATAGATCGGATGAGTGTGACCTCTAGGATGAGTGTCGTTATTGGAATTATAGCTTGGGTAGCATTTCCTCTCTGAAGAGTGTTACCTTTAAACACTGAGTGGATCTACAACTAGAAGTGGTTAAGACATTTTTTTGACTCAGAGTCTTTTATGAGTACATTTCGGATATCTTTGGTTATCATTATGTCTCATATCTTGTTTGGAATACCTGTGTTTAGTGACATGAATACTCTCGATGATTTATGTATGGTGATTTTTTGGGTTTCCAATTGGGTATTTTAATACTCATCCCTACAAGGGATCTTCCCGAACGTGTCCTGTCTTATACAGACGATGGAAATTTTCACAGAGTCCTTGGTGGACTAGGATAAGGTAAAGATTAGTTTGGGATACAAAGACTGAGGTGTATACCAATGGTGAATTAACATTTGTCTCCTCCTTATATGTAGGTCATACATTATTTTCCATTTTTTGGTTGGATTGTATTTCAGCTCTTTATATTAAATCCATTAATTTATGTTGTTCAATTTATAGACCGACCTTTAGTGGTTTGGGTGAATTCAGCATGTAATACTAAGATTATGATTTCTATATTAGCATTATATGTTTATGCCTATGGTTTGAGTTCATACCATAATATTTTATGGTAGTGATCTTCTGGGATGTAGGGTTAGCAGCACCCACCCACAGTAGGTGTGTGATATAAGTCTCATCTCAAGAGGCAATATCATTCATAGGTACTTCAAGGATAGCCCATTAATCCAAATAATTTAATATGATTATGATGGGTATAGACCTATAACATTTAATTTTCTTAACATTCATGCTATGGTTAGAGAGGCAGTCGACGAATAGCCTAGGCAGCGGATGGAACTGGAGAAAGGAGGTCCATACAGCACTAAAGTGGTGGAGGAGATTGGGGAGCATCATGAGGTGGATGGAACTTTGGTTTTATTCTACTAATACTACCCCTAAGTAGACCAATCCTATATTGGGAAGTTAGTGGTTAGAATCTTGGATACTTTTAGTCACTAAAGCCTTTTTACCAGGAGGCTCCAAGATTTTTTGGAGGTACGATCTATATTTGTAATACATTTCTTATAGTACTATTAGAAATATGTACAAGAAACTATTTTTCCTAATTTTTTCAATTATTTTCTATGTATATGGTAGGTGTGGGTATATCCCCATGTTAGTGATGTTTGGTATTAATTTGGACTCGCAATTAAGATAAACAATTCCTCAATCGAGATGTGTTCTTAAGAGGCGATCCAAAAACATGTGGGAAATTTAGTAACTCCTAAAGTGGTTACTATATAGGTTTTGTAGATGGGGTCCTTTTAATTGTGTGTTTGAGGCCATTTTTATGTGCTAAGGTGTCATATAAATCCCTATTTTTAGTGAACTAGTGTGAAATGAAAAGGGTGTGTTCCAAGCAATAGGATATCAAAGTAGTTTCGAGTGTTGTTCTAGGTATGAGTTTGGTGAAGGTGAGGGAGAGTTATTGCATATCCTTTAGATGTTTATGATAGAATTTATATTCACTTACCTTAAATTTCAATTTCTTATGTTAATTTGGGTAACAAAACCTATGATATTCCATAGTAATTTTAGATAAACAAAGGATATGTAATCAAAATAAACTATTTAGCCACTTTTGCAGATAATGACTTATTCACGTTTTGGTGCTCCTAACCTCGAGGCTGAACAAGTCTCTCAAGCAGCAGCTACTGCTGCTTCTCACAGTGGAAAGCTACAACAAGTTTCTGAACCTGTTTTTGATCTTAGTTTTGAGTTTCAACAACCATCAACACATGCCATTTCTACCATTTCAAATAAACATATTTATGATGCTGATATCGATGAAATGGTTGGGGATGAAGGACTGACGTCGCAGAAAACCTAGGTGCGTCGTAGTTTGACGGCGTTAGCCAATGTTCTTAAGGTGAAAAGCAAAGGCATCAAATTTGATGTTGGATGGAATGCATGAGGCCAACATGTGAATCCCAACAAAGATATGTTTAGTAGTAACATTGGAATTTTCACTCGACAACATGTGCCTATTGACATAGATTCTTGGAACCATGCTGTGTCCGGGATGAAGGCTATGATCTGGGAAGAAATTATGGTGACATCAGGATATTATTTCTTTAATTTACTAGAAAATATAAAAAATGAAACAAATTCTTACTCTTCTCAATCTCTTGTAATGAAAATTTATATTAGATGATTCACACAAGAATTATGTACTACGGACTACAGGAAGGATTCATCGAGGTTTTCACACTATTCTAACATAATATCACCTGAAAGACTCGGAAGGTAAAATAAACCCGCACCCACCCCTTATCTACGCTTACCTGATATCCCAAGAAGCATGGGATGCATTTATTGGCCGCCGAGGGGATGAGAAGTTTTAGGTACATTGTGGCTGATAATGCTTTGTTTGAGGATATGTGTACTTATCACATTGATTTTCAATATTTGATTTATGAAACCGAAACATAGTACTGAAAATAAGGAACGTGCATCAAAACCAACGTACCCCTATCGTAAAGCAAGGATGGGGTATGCTTCACTCGAAAAGAAAATGGTGTGTATTTTAAATTTACAGTAATATTGTTAGGATCCAAGAAACAACATCATAATTATCTTTCTATATTAATATGTAGATTAATGAGTCCAAATCCAATGACACTTCCATCCCACATCATGTGCTAAGAAAGGAGGTACATGTGAATAAGGAAGGAAAGATAGTAGATGAAAACACACAAAAAGTGTGGGAAATATGTGTAAGTATGACACAATAAAAAGTTTTTTTTTAAATTTCTATTACATAATAATAATTACTTATTTTTCTGTATCAGACAATCACAAGAATCAGATAATCTTGTAGCGAATGCAGACCTATTATCGATAGCTTTGAACCAGAAAGAAAAATACAATTGTGTCAATGTTGTGGGGTTTGGGATGACACCCCGAGTATATTTTGAGGAAAAAACAGATGATAGAGATGAAGAAATGAAACTAATGAGTGAAAGATTAAAAACTCTAGAATAATGATTTCAATGTCATGGAAAGTTGATAGAAACTATTATGTGTGGGAATCAAGGAGAAGACACAACTCAAGAATAACCAACGCATGAAGATCCCACCCCACCCCCACCAGCATTGAGATGAGTCATTCCCCTCAAAGAGCTGTCTCAGATGTGGTAATCAATATTCTAATAATTGTTCCCATGAAATTTGAATCATACAAACACTGATACTTTTTTTATTGATTTTTTATCGGGTGATAGTGACTGTGATTTATATCTGTCAACACCCACCTATCACCTTGTAGTGAGGGCTACGGTGTTCAACATCCCATAGGATAAGCTTCATAATAGACCACTTCCAAAATATCATCTTAAAGTTAAAATTATTGTATCTCATGAGACAAATGAAGAGATACCTATTCCACTTGATGAAAATGATATTTATATGGTTGAAAAGGCTATTGGGGCATTCACTGCATGGCTTTCACAACCTGTACAAGTACACGTTGAAAAAAAGTTATTTATTTCCATTTTTTCAAGATAAACCTTTTATAATTAATGAAAAAAGGTATAGACCAACGAATGTTATTATAGATAGAGAAAGAGAAGGCGATGACAAGAAACATGGTCTAAAAAGCATCTAAAGGATCAACCACCCGATCCCAATGAGCTACTGAAAGCGCAATAACACCACTTGTTCTCTATCCACATTTTCTAGCATTGAAGGCTCAGGAGGATACGAAGATAAAAAATGGCAGTAGTCATATAGTTGTTTTTGGAAATAATATATACGGAGAGAAAATTCATGATTTCATTGCTGAAAAATATGTAAATGAGATCCTTGAATAGGGTTGGCTAGGTGTCACATTTGTAAATTTATAAATGAGGTATGTTTTCATTAATTGATTTTCTAAAAGCTGATATAATGTGCTAATTATGACTAAATGGATTTTATATTATTGGAAGGTGTATATATGAAAAACAGTTGAAGGTATTTTCCCATGAACCAAAATTCAAAGTCGTTAGTCCTCATACCACAACAACACAACTAACGAAATTAGAGCCATCAAAAAAGGATGAAATTGTGAAAGGCTTGTTCATAACATTTGAAGGAATGATTATGGATGACAGACTCTTCCTAATAGCAACCATGCAAGGGTAAAACTCTATGATTAAATAATATCAATTATATTTTCACTTATTTTATTATTTATTCCTTTTTTAATTTTTAGGAAACATTGGATGCTAATTACGGTGAACTTGGATACTCTAAAGATTTATTTTTTGAATTCAATGTAAGGATATCCAACAAACCAACCACACCTGATGGAGTTTGTGAAACTGTAAGACACTACATCCTACATTTTAGGTCTAAAAATAATGTTATATAATTTATGTTATCTTTTACTGAGGATTCTATTTTGATAAGGGGGTGTATAAATATCTTTTAAAATAAAGAATGAGGACAGGGGATAAGCATAAGGAGGCGAGCAAGTACTATGTGTAGATCTGTATCCAGGTATATATAATAAAATATCACTATCCAAACACATATCAAAACAAGTTACTTATTCTCCTAACGATCAATGTTTTTGCAATTTCCAAAATAAAAAAACAATAATGATTGCGGTTATTATGTTTGTAAATTTATGAGAGAGATCGTTTTCCATCAACAAACTAGCATCCCTAAAGAGGTATTTTCAAAAACAACTACTATTTCATTTAAATTATTTATTAAATATATATTTATATATTTTTCATTACTTCTCTAACTATCGAAAAGCCTCATATTCACAATACGATATAAATTTGTTCAGAAACGATTGGGCCACATAGTTTATGGAATATTGTAAACAAATATCAAGAAGATCTTACTTGAGGACATGTACAATTGGTGGCCACTTTTGAGAGGGGTTAAGGAGATCAAAAGATGAAAAACTTTTGTATGTAAATGTCCGTAGGAAAATTGTAATTTTTATTAAATAAAACATCCTTTCTCAAATGAGTTATTTTTTCATTTTAATATATAAAATTCACCACCAACATGAAGGAATGATGGATTACTTTTCTTTGGGCTTCAGACAAGAAAAAACAATAAAATCTACAAAATACCTTCATATACAACCAAAAACATTTGGATTGTGTTGATACTTTAGGAGAATAATCCATGGGTCATTTTTGATAGTTAATATTCAACTTTTCCTCAATCTGAGGCACGGTGTGTCTGGTATCACTCAAAGTGTCACTCTTTGATTAAAAATGGATAGAATTTTAAGTTAAAATAAAAACTTACGTACGAAAAATCAACCAAATGAATTTTTATTGTGTTTATACTTTAATAGAACAATACATGGGTCATTTTGGACATGTACGAGTCAACCCTGCCTCAATCCAAGGTACGGTGTGGCTAGTATCACTCAAAGTGTCTCTCTTTTATTTAAAATGAAGATAACTTTAAGTGAAAACAACAATCGACTTGAAAAAAACTGACCAAATGCATTCAAAATGTGTTGATAATTTAGGATAATGATCCATGGTTCATCTGTGACGTGTAAAAGTCAACCCCGCCTCAATCCGAGGCACAGTGTGGCTGGTATCACTCAAAGTGTCACTCTTTTGTTTAAAATGGACAGAATATTTAGTGAAAGAAACAACTGATGTATGGAAAACAAAAAAAACACATTATGATTGTGTTGATACATTACGAGAATTATCCATGGGTTAGATGTGACATGTAAAAGTCAACCTCGCCTCAATCCGAGGCACAGTGTGGCTGATATCACTCAAAGTGTCACTCTTTTGTTTAAAATGGATAGAATTTTAAGTGAAAACAAAAACTAATGTACGGAAATCCAACCAAATGCATTCAGATTGTGTTGATACTTTAGGATAACGTTAAATGGGTCATTTTTGACATGTAAGTTTCAACTCCATTTCAATCCAAGGCACGGTGTGTGCAGTATCACTCAAAGTGTCTCTCTTTTGTTTAAAATGGAAAGAATTATAAGTGAAAACAACAACTGGCGTACGAAAAACCAACCAAACGCATTATGATTATGTTTATACTTTATTATAATGATACAAGGGATGGTGTTTATGTGTAAGAGTTAACCCTTCCTCATTCTGATGCATGGGGTGGCCTTTATCATTCAAAGTGTCACTCTTTTGATTAAAATGGAAATAATTTTAAGTGGAAACAACAACTTCTGTATAGAAAACTGACCAAACACATTCATAATGTGTTGATAATTTAGTATAACTATACATGGATCATATTTCTTGTGTATGAGTCAACCCCTCCTCAATCTAAGGCACGGTGTGGCCGATATCACTCAAAGGGTCTCTCTTTTGTTTAAAATGGACAAAATTTAAGTGAAAACAACAACTAACGTATAGAAAACCAACCAAACGCATTCGGATTGTGTTGACACTTTAGGAGAATGATCCATAGGTTATTTTAGACATGTAAGAGAAAACATGTCTGCAATCCAAGGCATGGTGTGGCTTGTATCACTCAAAGTGTCACTCTTTCATTTAAAATGAACAGAATTTTAAGTGAAAAAAAGAACTTACGTATGGAAGACTAATTAATCGCATTCATATTGTGATGATACTTTAGGAGAACGATCCATGGGTAATTTTTGACATGTACAAGTTATCCTTGCCTCAATACGAGGCACAGTGTGGCCAGTATCACTCAAAGAGTCTCTCTTTTGTTTAAAATTTACATAATTTTATGTGAAAACAACAACCGGTGTATGGAAAATAGACCAAACTCATTTTTATTGTAATTATACTTTATGAGAACAATCCATGGGTCATTTGTGATGTGTAGGAGTCAACCTCGCCTCAATCTGAGGCAGGGTGTGGCCGGTATCACTTAATGTGTCACTCTTTTGCTTAAAATGGACAGAATTTTAAGTGAAAACAACAACTGATGTATGAAAAACTGAAAAAACTCATTCGTATTGTGTTGATACTTTAGTAGGAAGATCCATGGTACATGTGTGACATTTTTTAGTTAACCTTGCCTAAATCTGAGGCACGGTGTGGCTGGTATAACTCAAAGTGTCTCTCTTTTGTTTAAAATGGACAGAATTTTAAGTGAAAACAATAACTAACGTACGTAAAACCAACCAAACACATTAATATTGTGTTTATACTTTATAAGAAGTATCCATGGGTCATTTGAGACATGTACGAGTCTACCCCGCCTAAATCCGAGGCACGGTGTGGCCGGTATCACTCAAACTATCAATCTTTTGTTTAAAATGGACAGAATATTAAGTGAAAACAACAACTGACATACAGAAAACTGACCAAAAACATTAATATTATGTTAATACTTTAGAATAATTATCCATGTGTCATTTGTGACGTGTATGAGTTAATCCCACCTAAATCTGAGGCACGTGGCTGATATCACTCAAAGTGTCTCTTTTTTATTTAAAATAGACAAAATTTTAAATGAAAACAAAAATTGACATACAGAAAGCCAACCAAACACATTCTTATAGTGTTTATACTTTAAGATAACTATCCATGGGTCATGTGTGACATGTACAAGTCAACCCTGCCTCAATATGAGGTTTTCTATGGCCGATATCACTCAATGTGTCAATCTTTTGTTTAAAATGGACAGAATTTTAAGTGAAAACAACAAGTGAAGTATAGGAAACTGACAAAACGCATTTTTATTGGGTTGATAATTTTGGAGAACGATACATGGGTCTTGTGTGATGTGTACGAGTCAACCCCGCTTCAATCTGAGATACAGTGTGGCCGGTATCACTCAAAGTGTCTCTCTTTTGTTTAAAATGGACAGAATTTTAAGTAAAAACAATTGATGTACAGAAAACCAACCAAACAGATTTTGATTGTGTTTATACTTTAGGAGAACGATACATGGGTCATATTTGATGTGTAAGAGTCAACCTTTCATCAATCCAAGGCACGGTGTGGCCGGTATCACTTAATGTGTCCCTCTTTTGTTTAAAATGGACAGAATTTTAAGTGAAAACAACAACTGACGTACAAAAAACCAACCAAATGAATTCATATTGTGTTTATAATTCGGAATAATGATTCATGTGTCTTCTGGGATGTGTAAAAGTCAACCATACCTCAATCCAATCCATGGAATGTCCGGTATCACTCAAATTATATCACTTTTGTTTAAAATGGACAGAATATTAAGTGAAAGTAAGAACTGACATACAAAAAACACACAAAATGAATTCAGATTGTGTTGATACATTAGGATAGAAATCCATGGGTGATGTGTGATATTTACAAGTCAACCCCACCTCAATCTGAGGCACGGCGTGGCAGGTATCACTCAATTTTTCTCTCTATTATTTAAAATGGACAGAATTTTAAGTGAAAACAACAACTGACATACAGAAAACTGACCAAATGCATTTGGATTGTGTTGATACTTTATTATAACGATCCATGGGTCATTTTTGACATGAAAGGGTCCACCCCACCTCAATATAATGCATGGTGTGATCGGTATCACTCAAAGTGTAACAGTTTTGTTTAAAATGGACAGCATTTTAAGTGAAAACAATAACTGACATATAGAAAACTAACCAAACACATTTTTATTGTGTTTATACTTTAGTAGAATGATCCATGAGTCATTTTTGATATATGTTATTCAACCCTGCTTAAATCCAAGGCAAGATGTGGCTGATATCACTCAAAGTATATCTCTTTTGTTTAAAATGGACAGAATTTTAAGTGAAAACAACAACTAACGTATGTGAAACCCACCAAATGCATTAGTATTGTGTTGATGCTTTAGTATAACTATCCATGGGTCATTTTTAATTTTTAAGAGTCAATATCACATCAATATAAGACACTTTGTGGCCTGTATAACTCAAAGTTTCTCTCTTTTGTTTAAAATGGACAGAGTTTTAAGTGAAAACAACAACTAATGTATATAAAACCAACCATACACATTCATATTGTGTTGATACTTTATTATAATTATCCGTGGGTCTTTTTGGATGTGTATGAGTCAACACCACCTCAATATAAGGCACGATGTGGCCGGTATCACTCAAAGTGTCTCTCTTTTGTTTAAAATGGACAGAATTTTAAGTGAAAACAACAACTGATGTACGGAAATCTGAGCAAACACATTCTGATTGTGTATATACTTTAATAGAAATATCCATGGGTAATTTTTGATGTGTATGAGTCAAAGACGCCTCAATATGATTCATGGTTTGGCTGGTATCACTCAAAGTGTCACTCTTTTGTTTAAAATGGACAAAATTTGAAGTAAAAAAACAATAACTGACGTACATAAAACTTACCAAACACATTCATATTGTGTCAATACTTTAAGATAATGATCTATGGGTCATTATTGACGAGTACGTGACAAACCCACTTTAATCTGAGGCATGGTATGGCCGGTATCACTCAAAGTGTCTTTCTTTTGTTTAAAATGGACAAAATTTTAAGTGAAAACAACAACTGACATACGGAAACTCGACCAAACACATTCGGATTGTGCTGATACATTAGGATAACGATCCATGGGTCATCTGTGATGTGTAAGAGTCAATACCGCCTCAATATTATCCACAATGTGTCCGATATCACTCAAAGTGACTCTCTTTTTTTTAAAATGGATAAAATTTTAAGTGAAAACAAAAACTGACGTACGGAAAACTGACCAAATGCATTCAAATTATTTTAATAATTTTGGAGAACTATCCATGGGTCATTTGTGGTGTGTAAGAGTCATCCCCACCTCAATATGAGGCACGGTGTGGCCGGTATCTCTCAATGTGTCTCTCTTTTGTTTAAAATGGACAAAATTTTATGTGAAAACAACAACTAACATACAGAAAACCGACCAAACACATTTGGATTGTGTTGATACATTAGGAGAACGATCCATTGGTCATTTTGGATGTGTACAAGTCAATACTACCTCAATATGAGGCATGGTGTGGCTGGTATCACTCATAGTGTCTCTCTTTTGTTTAAAAATGGACAGAATTTTAAGTGAAAACAACAACTAACGTATGGAAATCCCCCTTCCTACCATAAACACCAAAATCATTCATTTTTTCCAAAATAAACACATACTATTAAAATAAACACTATTACAAAACCAATTTAAAAATACCAATGATCTTAAAATCTATGAAATTCCTTCCATTAAAACCATTAAACCCCCAACCCCCCCCCCCCCAGGACAACCCCATGGAAACCCCCACCCCTAGACACCCCCACCCTCATGGACAGCCACCCCCACCACCTGGACACCACCCCACCCCCCTAGGACACCCCCAACCCCATGGACCACCCCCACCTTCTAGGACACCACCCCAGCCCCTAAAGACCCCCACCCCCTGGACACCCCCACCCCTTGAAAGCCCCCCAACCACATGGACACCCCAATGGATAGCCCCAACCCACCCACCCTAGACACCCCCCTAGAGACCCACCAACCCCCTAGTCCCCCCCACCCCATGGATGCCCCCACCCACCCACCCCTCCTAGACACCACCCCACCACCTCAACCCCGACCCCCACTCCCCTAGACATCCCCACCCCCATGGACAGCCACCCCCACCCCCCGGACACCACCCTACCCACCTTGGATAGCCCCTAGTCTACTGGACCCCCCCCCCCCTTGGGCTCCACCCCACCCCCTTGACACTGACCCCCACCCCCTGAACACCACCCCACCCCCTGGACACCCCCCCCCCCGGACACCCCCACCCCCTGGAAATCCCCCAACCCCCTGGACACCCCCCCGACCCCCTGGACGGCCCCCAACCCTCCTAGACACCACCCACCACCTTGACACCCCACCCCCTGGACACCCCCACCCCCATGGAAAGCCATCCCACCCCCTAGACACCACCCCACCCCCTGGACACCCCCCACCCCCTAGACACCCCCACCCCCTAGACACCACACCCCTCCCCCCTAGACACCATAGTGGTCACCCCCCCCCCCACACCACTCTGGAAAGTCCCCCCCTGAACACCCCCATCCCCCCAGACACCCCCACCCCCTGGACACCCCCTACCCCCCTTGGATAGCCACCCCAAACCCCTGAACATCACCCCAACCCCTTGAATTATGAATTGAATTCGTTATGTAATTAATTAACTTATGAATTGTGTATTAATGGTGTATGGGTATACTTTTATTATGTGTATTATTTTTGTAATTACTTTATGAATTATGTGTTAATTGTTTATGGGTATACTTTTTGATATGCTGATTTTTTGCAGGTCTTGTTTGGGTGTGCTACTATAGAATTCTATGTTACAACCGGCATGGCATTTATCAGCTGTTTTTTAGCACTAATAAAGGGTTCCTTTATGAGTGTTTTTTAGCATTGATAAAGAATACCTTTTCTAGTGCCTTTTTAGTGCTGATAAAGGCTCCCTTTATCAGTGGGTTTTTATCACTGACAAAGGATCTCATTATCAGCATTTTTTTAGCACTGATAAAGGGGTCCCCCGCTATTATCAGCATTGAGCTTTATAGAACTTTTTTAGCATGGTTAAATCTCATTTTGAGCGCTGATAAAGCCTGTTTTTGTAGTGGTGGACTAGTGAATATTTACTTATAGACCCCCCTGTGGAAAGGTAATTTTCCCATGGGTTGTTGACTTATTCACTAGAACCAATTTGATTGATGGCTAGAAACCTATGGATATGAATTTATGGAGGGACACCACACTCTCCCCAGCAAGGGTTGAGTCTCCCTCACTCTCTATCTAAGTCTCTTCATGGACCTCCCCCTCTTACATGCTTGTTGACTCCTACACAAGAGAATGAAATGTCTAGACAACCAGTTTAAGTGCTAATTTATATCCAAAGGAAGAAAAAAATATCAAAATATTTACCTATTAAAAGGATGGATATTCGTCTCTAGATAAGTCCCAGTAAGAATCACATCCCTAGGATTCCCCTGATCCTTCTTCCTTGTCCGTACCAGTAGTCTTGTGGTCCTCCAGAGACATCCAAATGGGAAGAAATTTCTAGCATCACATTTTCTCAGTCAGTCAAGGGATGCAATACGCCACTAGATTATACCATTTTCCATAGATCTTCCATATATAGAATTTCCTCAACATTTGTTATGTATAAGGCTACCCTTGAATGAACCAGCTGGGTGAGGTATATCCTACCAGTAACGATATACTACCACACACACTGAAGAGTGGTGATTTTCTTATAAAGTCCACAATTATCCTAAGTATTGGGAAAAACATTATCACTAGTAAAATCTGGGTGATGTACCTGCTTCCCTAGGCCTTGCAAATTTACCCTCAAGATCACTCTAGAGGGTCTACCTTCCTCTTATATCCACTTTCCTAGGAGCATTGATCTTGTCTCTACTCCCCTCCCTAAGGTTCCTACCTGTTTGAGGCCTGGAATTTCTTGATATTCAGCTACTAAAACTCCACCCACCAGGCTGGACCTACCTCTATAGTGTGCTCCAAATTCCATTTTCCCTCATCCCAACAAATATAGGGACCCTACTTTATCAGACCGGGTATTTCGGTACCTCCATATCTTATTATGATTTACGCTCTCCAAATTGTGTGTGAATTCATGGATGAGCCTGTAGGTGGAAGAAACCCATTCTCCAATTTTCAATATTTATGTGTGAACATGTGCCAGATATACATTGGGAATGAAGGTTCCAACCCATAGAACACAACTATGTATGCCTTTACGGTCAACTGAAGCAGTCAACAGGACTGTCTTGTAAAGTGTTTTGGGTGTAGGTCTCACAGGTGACCTAACACACTACCCTCTCCATCAGTACCCAACCTTTTAAGGCTAAGAGGTATGATGATAGCTTAATGGTCCCCAAAACTTTTTTGGTCACCATACCCATGGGAAGGTGGAATATGTGGATTATAAAGTAATCCACTGACCCAGTCCTTTATAGTGTTCCGAAAGGGCTAAACCTGAGTGGGTCACTCTCGATAATGTTCAGAATCACTGAACAGAAATTTGTGATGAGAGGAGAAATGGGGGTTGGATACTCATATCCCCCATATGCGTAATGAACCAACCGTTTAAAATGTGTAAGGGACCAGACACATGTAGTGGAGTATTCTGTAGGCTGATGTGGAAGAGAACCTTGTACAGATTCTCCAATAATAGTACATCTAGGTTGATGTGTTTCCCCGTTTCAAATATATCCTCCATGATAAGGTTTCTTAACCACACCCACATGATGCATATCACTCTAGTTTCATCCATCCATAGATCAGTGTAGTGATGAACCTTTCTTGTATGACCATAGGATCCTCTAGCTTCTTGCTATAACCCCACAATTACTATTGCCTTGCCACTAATATTCTTCAGTGTGAGTGATCCTTACCTCACTAGAAAATCACATAGAACATACATGGATCCCAATTAGATTTTCTTTTGGTTCATTTTTATGTTCCAAAACCATTTCTTGATATGGGTATTCTTCATCCTTGTCTTGTGTTCACTCCCCCCCCCCCCCAAACTAAGAATAGTAGATCCCTCTCTAAGGCTGTCATCTTATACTAGTTCTCCCACTTGTTCTCTTTGAAGATGAATTCATCATAAATCTCTCCTTGGATAAAGATATAAACAATCTAGTAAATATTTCACAAGTTTCTTCCAACATCCCCAAGGTGAAAATGAAAGGTGATGTTACCTGTTGACCACCTACTCAGAAGCTCCAACATGAGCTCCAGATGATAGCCTATGTGGAACTGTAAGGCCCATGTTACCTTATAGAGCCCTGCCTACTTCATCTCAACCACAAACTCATTGCATTACTGGAATGAAAAATATTCCCAGGCCCACTCTTCTATGAAAATTCCACCCCAGAAAAAATCCCAACATTATTTTTACCCCATTAATGAGTCCCCCAATCCCACCTTTAGGATTGTATCACACTGAGTGGGATATTATTCTACTTCTAGTGACTCCCTATTAACATTGATAACATGTTTTCACATGGTTTACATTGTGAGGGACATGTGGTTCTTCAGGATGTGTCCCCCAGCAGTCTTATGACATTGGTATTGTCCAAGAATGCTTCTAAACCAATAAGTAGGCACACCCCTTCCCTAATAAAGGATGAATACATTGTCCTTTAGACCAAATCCATAAAGTTAAAGCCTTTTTAAGAGTGGGTATTCCTTTTTTGCTTCCATGAATGTTGTTTTTAGCTTGTCGCTGTCTGAGACACTCTGGGAACTCTCTCGGATCATGAGGTTACCAAACATCTCCCTTCATCTATCTATTAAATAATCATCACCCAAAGTGTCCATTTTTTCTTGAAATTAGAAGGTTTTTTTACACTAGTTTGCAGACATTTTTCTCTTGGAGTTCTGATCATGAAGTTCAGATTCACTGAGGTATGGTCATGTAAGTAAGTTTGTGGAGGTTTGAAGTTCATGATCTATGAGGATTGAAGTCCCAAAATTAATGGGAAGGTTATGAACTTTGTGAAAATATAACAATATGATTATCATTCACAAATGGATTTTGGTCCCCTAAGGGACCCCAAACCATATATATAGGTGTATAACCATGCTGAGGTCCATGAAGGATCTTCATAAAGGGACATACAACTGCCATTTCTTTGCAGTTTTCCCTTAGAATTGGAAACACCTTCCCCTCGTTGGATCCAATTCCTAGGGAGGAATTTTATGACTCTGAAATATGCTTAAAAATAGAGGTTGAGGAAGGTACAGTAAATTTGAAGTGAATCATGGCCAAAAGGAACCAATATCCATCTTTTGATAGTCACCACCTTCACGAGTGAATTAAGATCATTAAGTTCCCATCCATGTGTATGATTAATGGGAAATTATGTGCATCATCTATATCGAGTCACATAGCCCATTTTTTACCACACATAGGGTTGATGCTAACCTGTTCATAGCGATATTCAGGTTCATGGAGCCCAATCCTCTTGTGAAGCTCATAAAGCTTCACGTGAGGCACAATAATTTGTGAAACCCATACCCCCACAGCCATGGGGCCAATAAATATCTACTTATTTCTAAAATTAAAGGGGAATTTACCTTTCATATTCTTCCAAACACTCTAAGATAATGATACTCTAGAGCTCCACGAGTGAGAGAGAGGACGGATTTCTTGTGCCTTCCACCCTTCCTGAAAGAGACTCCCATGGGTTCTTGAGAACCTCATCCCATTGTGGATATTCCTGTTTGGAATTCCCATGACCATTTTCAAGGAATATAGATATTTTTATTACTTGGGTCTTCAAAAGGATTCTATCCTTGATGATGCCAACCCCATGAGAACGAAGAATTTACCTTAAGGTGGGGTGTCTCAAAGTATACTCCTTTACAAGAACCCCATCCTTTGTGAGTATCATAGGCATCATGAGACCCACCTTCATGAAGAATTAACCTTTGAAAAGAAACTTCTATATGACTCTCTATGGTACCTCCTTTCAGATGATCCACCTTTAAGATGATCATGTTCTCAGGTCCCTCCTACTAATCTCGGACAAATTTAGTTGCACCATGAATACATGTGTGACCATTACCACCCACCGTTGTGTCCACCCACATTTCTCTAAGTGAAACCTAGGAATCCATCCTACATTTTTATTCCAAGAATAGGTACCCAAATTATTATTACTTCTATGAATAGAAACCCTAACATCTATCCTCTTGATGGTCACAACTCTATGATAGTGCCAATGCTATGTCCCACCCAGATTCACATGAGTGGTGGTCGCGTAAGCCCTAGAGGTGGAATATTCTAAGTAAAATTTTAAATTCTCTTAGATGAGATTCATTATGAAGGATATTCTTCTCTCCTTAACATGGTACCCCTAAGGATGTAAGCCTTATCCACATCATAGTTTTCTGAAGTATAACTTCCTAGCTCTACATCCTTTTCATATGATGTAGAACTTCACCACAACATCCTCAGCACATAAAATAAAATTGTATCCTTACCTTGTGTGATAAACTCGTTATTCCTCACATATGGAATGGGATGGGATGACTCCACACCCCCCGCCCCCAACATGTGTGATAAAAAATGATTCCTCATGTAGGAATCACATGGGATAACACCACATCTCTTACCCAGTGTGATAAACACAGGATGCCTCATGTATGATCATCATGGGATGCAACCTTCTCCTCCACAATGGTATGATACTCCCCCAAATGGAATCTCCCACATGTAAGACTCATTCACATCATTGCTACTACTAAAATCACTAACTCCAAGTAGCTTCCATGTGTAATGCCGATACTATCACTCTTTGATTCTCCTTTCACGAAACAAGCATCCTTACCACATGACATTAAACTGTGTGGATCAGTCCCATCACAAAACCTTAAACTATGTCATCAAAATACATGGTTTTTATCACTATTTTATGAATAGGGTACATAGTTTACCTCACTAATGTTCAATATTGACTTCATCCAAGTGTGACATCTTCCCTCCAAGGGAGGCACTCAACTGCCTGATTTGCCTTCATGGGGATTCTTAATCACCTGACATCATTTGAGTGTGACATATTCCCCACAAGGGATTCACAAAATCATATGATCCACCTCCATGAGGTGTCCTAATCACCTGAAATCATATGATTATGACATCTTCCCTGCTAGGGATGCACTCAATGATTCGATCTTCCTCCACGAGGCTTCCTAATCACTCAACTTCATCTGAGTGTGACATCCACCATCCTTGGGACACACTCAATCACCTGATCTACCTCCATGAGGTGTCCCAATAACCCATAATTGCCTTGAAATATATTAAACATATTCCCATACTATCCCTACAAGACATTAAATCGATGCTTATCTTGTCCCCATAAAACTATAAACTTGCGTCCATCTTATCCCTGAATGTCATTAAACCAACACCAATCCTTTCCCTAGAAGATGTTAAATATGTTCCCATACTATCCCTAAAAAATGTTAAAACTATTCATATCCTATATTTGAAATCCTTTAAACATACACCCATATTATCCCCACAAGACGCTAAACTTGTACCGATCCTGTCCCTACAAAACAATGGACCTAATCTGTAATATCCCATTAAGGATATGATAAGTATGTCATTAAACATCTTTTGGTTATTATTTTCACTTACTAGGTTGGGTTGATAATGTATTCGGATAATACATGTAATGGTGAATTCGTATATTTTTTTGTAATATCTGCTTTAACCGACCGTTTCTACAGGTTGTAGTGGAGTTACACACAATGTAACTAGGATAAACATAATGTAATGGTGTCCAGGTGCATACCATGAGAAGTTTCATGTTGTGAGAAGATTCACACCATAAAAGTTTGCATGATGTGATGGGACTTTAAACATCATGAGTCATTTAATTAATAGTTTTTCATTTAAATTGATGTGTTTTTTTTGGCAATTATGAAACTTAACTATTTTATGAAGTGTAAAGGTATTAAACATTGTGTAATACCCTGACTACAATTTTTAAATATGAATTATGGCCAATATATCTCTTTGGGATACTCTCTAAATTCATTTCCCTTGATGGAACCCTTCCCCAGAAGTTCATTGAGCTCTCCAACCCTTTCTGATCCTTTCATATGGCATTCAATCATCATATCTCTTGTGGTGTGATTATTGAGAAATCATTCCCTCCATTATTCATTTGTTCATATTTTTATCCTCTTTTGGGTTCAATGGATCATCTTGAAAATTGATGTATCTATGCTCTGTGGAGATGGATCTCATTTATAGGTTGACTTTTGAGTTCTTCTACACATTCATTCTCATATATGGGTTTTGTTTCAAGTGTTGAATTTTTTGAAAAAAGGTAGGTGATTCTGTTTTTTTAGGTAAATTTATTAACCTAGAATATCTCGAATTATTTCAATTGTTAATTTAAATTCAATTTTTCAAAATATATTTTGATCGATTTGATAAAGCTCAATTCCATTGAATTTGTAAATTTAAAAATGGTTTTGGAATAAAAATTGGGAAACCCTCCAATTCTATTAAATTGGGGACTATTTATTAAAATTGGATGATTTAAATTGCTTAATTTAAATTGTAGATTTGGTGGAAGCTATACCAATTAAATTGTTGAATTTAATTATAGAAATAAATTATTAAAATTATGGAATTAGTTTTGAATTGAATTCAAACTTGTAAAAATGGATTGATTTTTTTTGATAGAAACACAGTGATTTTATATTCTTAAAGAGGAATGTTTTTTGATTAAAACATGTTTTGGTTTTAAATGGAAAATTGAAATTGGAAATGTGGGAATGGGATTTAACTTTATATTAATCAGTCCTAAAATAAATTTCCCATCATTTATTTTGTAAGATAACATGTAGGACATTGGTAGTCTGTGAATTATTTGGACACACACTATGTTTATACAACATTCTAAAACATAAATGTTTCATGTCACATCCCTGGTGGGATGGTGATGAGTTTCTTTTGTCCAATTTCATAGGGATGTGTGTATAAACATATTGTTGTGATCTCATAGAGAGTGTGGAGTCCTATATCTTATAACTTTCGTACCTATTGAGTAGATGACCATGTTTCTCACTTGTTTTATATTTCAGATATAAATATATTCCAACATTGTTGGACTGCTTTACATGCCTTATAAATTTATATATACAAATTTTTATAAAAAATTATTTAAGACACTGTTTTATAAATATTACATAACTTGTGAAGACTTTTCTTAAAGTATTTTCCATCATTTTAATTGTCTATAATGGTTTTCTAAAATATGATTTAAAATGTCAAACATGTTTATTATAAATTTTAAAGCCATATTTTGGTTAATATATTATTGGAATCTGATATAGAATCTATAGTGATACCCTAATAGGATTTTTATCTCACACCCTACTTGTTCCTTTGTGTGTTTGTATATTATCTCATTCGAGATTCGATCAAGGGGAAAGAATCTCTTAGAGGTGGATCTAGATATTTAACCATGGACTTGGTGAGTTGTGCCCTTAGGGACTTGGGATGTTTTAACCTATTTGGGTACTTGGGTTGTAGTACATTGGACTTTTTTATATCTTGGTGGCCTCTCGTATATTACTCAAAGTGGAGTTTCTTTTGTTATGAGAACGAAGTTTATATTTACTTCTACATCGTTAGTGGAAAAATCATTCCCACCTCATATTGATAGGAGAGTTATGATGCATGGAGGGATTGGGAGATGGGACTTAGTGGGGCCTTGGGTATAGATTTTTTATGTATCCGTTATTTTGTATATTTTGGATATTTTTTTTATATGATCATCTCATTGGATGGTCTATCTCTTGATTCATGTCTTCCATGACATTACAATGTATCATATTTTCATATATCCTGAGATTATTATTTATATATGGTTTAAATTTCACTCTAATGTGCATAATATGTTGTTCATCATGAATGATGATTTATCTTTATTCCTAGGGATATTTATAAGTATATATAAAAGGTTATATTCACCCTATAGTATTGATAATCTCTCAATACAAATTAGAAGCCTTTGGTGTAAAAGGAGGCCTTCCTGGTCTTTTATGGCTCTCCGTTTTAGAGTTTTTTAGACAGATTGGGTTACGGACGATAAAAGTATAACTAGTGTGGGTGGTTGAAATGAAGAATTAATTTTTTAAATTGAGTTTGATAATAATATAGAAACTAAATGTTAATATAATTGGACATATATTACTTGTAATGATCTATAATTTCAATTTAATTTTTTTAAATAAATTGGAATTTTACGAGTCCACAGAAATTGACGGCGTGTGATTCCGAGGCCCGAAGTGCCCTAAATGAATTTCTGAACTTTATTTTGGGTATGTCCAGTAAACGTGTGAGTGGGTTTCTCTAAATTTTTAACCGGTGCTCAGAACTGAAATCTGAGGTCACCATTGAACTCGCAGCGCCGGTATTTGCTTAAAGAGACTTTCACCTCGACGGTAGTTTGTTGAGGGTGAAAATTATTTTTTGGGTTTTTTTGTAGAATAATAAAATAAAATAAACACACATTTTATTTTATTTTGTTGTAACCAACCTCCCATGTGGGTGTTCAGGGGTGGGTTCCACCAGAAGTAAACCTCTTCTTCTAGATTTATTGTGGTGGGGACCACCTGAGATCTCAAAACCTCCCAATTTGAATTTGGAGATGGGGACCACCGGACCCCTATTAATGGGGGGAGAGGAAAACCTCTCAACTCCCACATTAATGTGAAGGAGCCTCATGGGATTCCTCTACAATTAATTGTTCCAACCCTCGTGCTTTACTTATTCCACCCACCATAATTAATGAAACTTTTTAAATTCTTCCAACAAAAAAATTGATTGCATAATGTATTATTTTGGAACACCATTAATATTGGGGGAATTGGGGAGAGTAGGAGATTTGAGAGATAGCTCTCCAATGAATAATTCTCCTCCAACAAAGAATGCTCCACCGATGAAGAATGTTGACCTCCTTAGACCTTCTTCCATGGGGCTTCTTCCGACGTGGAACATCCTCATCTACGGCGAATCGACGACCGTACTTCCTTCTTCCACCATCGTCAATGAAGAACCCGAGGTAGGGTTTTAATGCTATTTTTTTATTACTTTCCATACACTATCTTATTTTCCTGTGTGGATTGGGAACAAACATTGCAGAAGAATATGGTTGACATTCATTGGTTCATTCTTGTGGACCAGTTTCTACCACTCTAACACGGAGGGTGCGGGCCAAACTAACATGACCCGACCCCTCCGTCATTCTTCTTTTGTGTGTTCTTCAAAATGAAGGAATGCGACAAAGGAAACGGTGCTCCGCCATCCGTGGCCTCCACCGTTGGGTCGAGCTGCTGAGCCTAGTCGCAGCTCCCCAACCGAACAGGCCCACGCCCCCTGTGGTGCCCCAGCCACACAGGCCTGCGCCCCTCACGACGCCCCGACCGAACCGGCCCGTGCCCCTCGCGGCACCCCGGCCGAACTGGCCCGCGCCCCTCACGGTGCCCTGGTTGAACCACCAGTGCCCCTCGCGGTTCCCCAGCCCAACCGGTCGGCACCCCTCGCGGCGCCCCGGCCGAACCGGCCCATGCCCCCCATGGCGCCCAGCCGCACATGCCCGCACCCCTTGTGGCGCTCCGGCCACACCATCCCACGCACCTCGCAGCACCGCAGCCGAACCGGCCCTCGCCCCTCACGATGCCCCGGCCGAACTTGCCCACACCCCCCTGCGGTACCCCGGCCGAACCAGCTCTGCACACCCATAGCGCCTTGGCCGAACCGACCTCGGGCCCTCGTGGCACCCCAATGGTCAAGCCGCCCTGCGGCGCCCACGGGATCTTCATCCCCTTGCGGCCTTCACCTTCTACTGAACCTCCCAGCAGACCGGGCCGGTCCCGACCCAGCGGGTCCGGCTGGGTCAACCCAAGCCAAGTCGAGTCGAGTCGGTCTGACCGGGTCGGACCAGACCTGGGCCCACTACGACTCATTTACGCTCTTTCAGCCATATCTTTGGCACCAGATGTCTGTTTGACGAACCGTTAGTAGCAAAAAAAATTGGAGCTTGAAGGTCCCTTGAGAGATACCCCACTATGTTTTGGATTAATGTAGGGAACAGTCAGGTTGGATTGAGCGCAAATCCAACCGCGCCCTGGGACTTAAAGGCAAATAACTCACAGACCGGGCTTCCGATTGATGTGTCGTCTATTTCATTAAGACCCCTATGACTAGTTATACCTTTGAGGTATGTCTTCGGGGGATTTTGTGGCAGTTGGAGTATCAAATAGTAGCATGGGGAGCGGATCCTCCTAGAGACGAGAAATCATAGTGCGGAGACCTAGTGGCTTGATGAGACTTGACGACTGCTGACCGTTTGACTCATAGTGACTCAATAGGCCCATTGGGGCGCACCTTGGTGATGCGGTAGAACCATGGTGGGGAGCACCTTCGTGACGTGGCATACCCACGGTACTCGATAGGAGGTGTACCTCAGAAGGCTTTGAGGGAGAGCGCCTCTGTGTGACGCGGCAGCCCCACGGTGGGGAGTGCCTCTGTGTGACACTTCAAACCCACGGTACTCGATCAGAGGAGTACCTCATCATTCTAAGGTTAGTGGGAAGTGCCTCTGTGTGAAACGGCAGGCCCACTGTACTCGATAGAGGAGGAGTTCTCTAACAGCTGAGGTGTTCGACATTGTGACTCAAAATGTTACATGATACTACCCCTAGAATAAATCCTAGTTTGATCTGAGTTAGAACCTTTGTGTTTTCCTAATGATTGAGATGGATTATTTGATAACATAGGTATATGTATAGGAATATACCTAATTAGGGTTATCTGTTGATTTCATACCTTTCTTTTATCCTTGTTGGATTTTGTGAGACCTAGAGGGTCTTAGGGTCCCTACTCGGTATCGTTATACTCACCCCTGCATGGTCTATGCCCACACCTTATTGTTTTGGATGTATATGAAAGAAAAACTTGATTGAGGATGAGGGTAATAGGATTGGATGCTTACTATAGGTGGACCTTATGACAAGTCGGTACACAGAGGAGACGAACGGACAAGGATTGCTAAGGAGGTGATCTATATCTATCATTTAGGTAAGAACCTATGAGGATGACCCAGCAGATGACTTTCCCTTTTGTTCAGTTGTATTGTATCACAGTTGTACTTATACTTTCCAGTTGGGCTTGTATTTCGGCTCCCTTTTTACTTTCAATACTCTTTTTTTATATAGTTTTACTTCGTGTTTTGTATCTTGTTGTGTGATTGGTTATGTTTGATTGAAGGTTATAAAGACAACCCCTATCCAGTTTTAGGGAATACACCTTTGGTGCCTGTCTCCAGCCCCTGGCCTATGGAAGGAGGGCTTGGGGTAGTCACAACACGGGCCCTGGGAGATGGGTCGTGAGAAATTGTTATTGGAGGAGTTAGTTCTACCACAGAACTAGGACTCTGATCTTTTCTATGAAGTAATATTGTTAAGTGTAGTGAGTGTTGTATTCAGTTTAAGGAGTCCAGTGTTGGTGTGGTGGCTGACGTATCCATACACCAGGATCCTGACTTCTGACTTCTAAATAAGTGCATGAAAACAATAATTTCGTGTGTGTTTTCAAAAGTTTTCTTTATGCCATCTTACCTAGTCATCTCACCAGGTATAACCTTTTAATCATGGATCACCTGTTTCTTTTTAGGATGCCTCCATGTTGACAGCCATCTAGAGTTCCGAGAGTTATACGCACAAATAGCCCACTGAGTGATGAGGCCTTGGTGTAAGGTATTTTTCCAGTAGAGGCACCAACAAGGGCACCAGGGGTACCACTCCCCATTGGGCCACCGATGACACTAGCCCTAGAAGTATATGGTGCACGCTGCTTGAGTGCGTTGCATGAGCTCTAGCACCGGAGGCCACCCAGGTTCAGGGGAGAGACGGACCCACAGACGGTTAAGGATTGGATGGAATCTCTAGTGATAGTCTTTTAACTCATAGGGAGACCAGCTGATTTCATGGTGATCCTTGCCACCAGCCTTCTACAGGAAGCAGCAGGCAGATGGTGGAGATTGATGCTCTAGGTTCACGACAAGCTGATGCTTCTCTGAGCAGACTTTGAAAGCCTATTTCGGGCAGAGTTTTCCCCGGCGACTCTCTAAGAAATGCACATTCAAGAGCTTCTTCATCTGTAGCATGGAAGCATAACTATGGAACAATATTCAGAGAGGTTCACTAACCTCTCATGTTACTCCATTGATATGGTGCGGGACCCATTCTTCAGGGCCTATACATTAGAGCAGGGAATCCGGCGGGAGATCAGTGCTTCAATGATCTTACTTAGCATCTCAACATAGGCGGGGGTGTTAGAGAGATCCATCTTGGTGGAGAGTTTCTTTGTTGAGCAGTAACCAGTGGAGAGACCCTCTACAAGTCATCACATAGATGATTCTTCTATAGCTGGTAGCATATAGATGTTACAGAGGTCCAAGAGGACCAGAACTATAGGTGGATGACCGCATGACTCAGGATCGGTTGTGCGGGGTACCTGAAGTGGAGCTAGACATACCATAATTTGGCAATGTTATGCATGTGGTGGGAAGGGTCACATGGCTCGCGACTGTTCGACCCACCGTTCAGATGTTCATCAGATGATCGAAGGACCCCCCAGGATGAGATAAAAGTTCGATTGAGAAGGTCTGTAGGGAGAAGGCGGACGTGGCAGAGAAGCTGGTCGTGCAGCTGGCAGTGGGCGACAATTTGAGGTATTACTGCCGCCACCACTAGGAGGTCCACCCCGATCATAGGGAGCATGTGGATAGGGGAGAGCTCAGCTCCAGGTAGCTGAGGCCTATGATCATGGCGCTCCGGAGATGATACGAGGTACAATCTATGTCTACTTCACCTTAGTTGCAGTACTTATAGACATAGGTTCCAGTCATTATTTCATTTCCACTGCCTGCATTCGGAGATCGGAGATTCTCACAGAGTCGTTGGCTCGATCTTTATGGCTGGAGACTCCGACGGTAGTAGATTCGAAGATTACGCACTAGTTTCGTAAGTGTGAGCTTACAATAAGAGGTGAGAGATTTAACTGGGATCTCCTAGTAGTGGTGTCGAGGATTACAATGTCATCTTGGGTATGGATTGGTTATCTATAGTCCATGATCAGATTGACTGTATTAGTTGAAAAGTGTGGTGTGTTCACATGGATGGTACTAGGTTCACCTTCACCAGTAAGAAGGGAGCCTATGCAGTGTAGGATGGAATTACCCGGAGGAGGGTGCAACCGATTACTCATCAGTTGGCTAGCCTTAACCTTGGAGTAGTTGATGTGGAGAGTCTGAACTATCTTTTAGTGGTGGACTAGTACACATATGTTTTCGCTGATGATGTCTCAGGTCTACCGCCTCATAGAGAGGTGGACTTTTACATTGACTTGTACCCCGGTATGGTACTAATATCAACATCAGCGTATAGGATGGCTCTCACGGAGCTTCATGAGCTACGGGTACTACTAGAGGACTTATAGGGGAATGGATTCATTCGTACCAGTGTTTCTCCTTGGGAAACCCCGATTATATTCTCCAAGAAGGTGGATGGGAGCTTGAGTCTTTGTGTCGACTACCGGCACCTGAACCAGGTCACTGTGAAAAACAAGTCCCCACTCCTATGCATTGACGACCTCTTTGATCAGGTGAAGGGAGCATGGTGGTTCTTGAAGATAGACCTCAGATCAAGCTATCCCCAGCTCAAAGTACGAGATGAGGATGTGCATAAGATAGACTTCACATGTCAGTACTGCCATTTCAAGTTCTTGGTTATTCTATTCGGTGTAACCAACACTTCGGCAATATTCATGGGACTCATGAACAGGATCTTTCAGCCTTACCTTGATCTCTTTGTAGTGGTCTTCATCGATGACATTCTGATCTACTCGGCTATTGAGTAGGACCATGCCTATCATTTGTAGGTAGTACTGGACACACTCCGATAGAACTATCTTTATGGTAATCTCTTGAAGTGCTAGTTTTGGATTCGAGAGTTCACTTTCTACAACATGTCATATCGGAAGCTGGAGTTGCAGTTGATACAGTGAAGATTAAGGCGATACTTTCTTGGGATCCACACAGAAGTGTGACGGAGGTACGGAGATTCCTGGGTTTGGCTAGATAATACCGAAGGTTTGTTCCACAAATCTTCATAGTTTCTGCACCACTATCTGCCTTGAAAAAGAAGGGGAAACCCATTGTTTGGTAGGAGGAATGCCAGCGGAGTTTTCAGGAGATGAGAAAGAGGCTAACTAGTTCCCCCATCTTTGGTCTTCCCAAGGAGGGCATAGGGTACATAGTTTACTACGACACATCAAGGACCAGACTCAGATGTGTCCTAATACAGGAGTGATCAGTGATCACATATGGTTCTCGATAGCTGAGATAACATGATAAGAACTACGCTACCCATGACCTGGATTTAGAAGTAGCGGTCTTCGCCTTGAAGATGTGGAAAAATTACTAGATGGGTGAGCACTTTACAGTATTATCTGATCAGAAGAGTCTCAGGTATATCTTCTATCAGAAGGACCTGAACCTAAGATAATGACATTGGCTTGATTTCCTCTAGGACTATGACTTTGAGATAGTCTATACTTTTGGGAAAAGGAACATTGTTACAGATACACTCAGGAGAAGATCTGTTATACAACTGCTAGGTGAGGTGACGGAGCAGCTGGCTACTTTAAAGATATCTTTTGTGGATATGGATGAAGCAGTTTTTCTTCAGTCTCTTACTGTCACTCCCCCACTTATTCAGTGAGTCAGGGAGGCACAGTGTGGGGACGATAACCGCGAGGCATGACGTGCTCAGATATTCACAGGATAAGCACCTAATGTATTTTTTGAAGGTGGGGAGCACGTCATTCTCTTCAGAGGACATACCATGGTACTAGTGTCACTTCAAGAAGAATTGTTGACTGAGTTCCACACATCCCCTCTATTATGGTGATCATCAACTGACTCACCAAGTCGGCCCACTTCCAACAGATCAGAGATCAGGGTTCAATAGAGAGCTTAGGATGCCTCTATGTGTAGGAGATTGTACAGCTACATGGATTACCCTTGATGATTGTCTCCGATTGTGATGCACTTTTTACTTCCCACATATGGAAGGGATTACAAGAGTCTTTCGGGACACAACTTCATTTGAGCACCGCCTTCCATCCTCAGACGGATGGCCAGACTAAGTGGACCATTAAGACCATCAAGAACATGCTGCATGCTTGTGTGTTTGACTTCAGTCGCAGCTGGGAGGATAACTTACCTTTTTTGGAGTTTTCATACAATAATAGTTTTCACTCCACCGTTGGGAGGGAACCTTTCGAGGAATTGTACGGGAGACCTTTCAGATTACCTTTGTGCTGGACTGACCCAGGGGCGTCAGCACTCATGGGACCAGAGATTGTGTGAGCTACCACATAGAAGGTACAGATCATCCAGGAGTGGATGAAGACTACACAGAGCTGGCATATGTTGTATGCTGACAAGAGACATAGGCCTCTGGAGTTTGAGGATGGAAACCGCGTCTTTCTACGGGTCTCACCCCGACGAGGTCTACCAAGATTTGGCCAAGGAGGTAAGTTATCTCCAAGATTCATCAGACCATTCCAGGTCCTTAGCAGAGTAGGCGAGGTGGCTTACCGCTTAGCTCTTCCACCTCAGTTGCACCAGGTGCATGATGTATTCCATGTATCCGAGCTGAGGAGATTCATGCATGACCCTTCTCACATCATTACCCATGGTGATCTGGACATCAACGATGGGGTGACATTTACAAAGGTTCTGGTAGACTTTGAGGATCGATCGGAGTGGGTCCTTCGTGGATGGTCGATACCTCTGGTTCGCATTCGCTGGCAGCACATGAACCTCCTGGAGAGCACATGGTAGTGGGAGGCTTAGATGCGTTCTCAGTACCCCCACTTGTTTACTTAGTTTGAGTTATGGATTATGGGGAAGTAGAGCCCTGAGGTGGGGAGAATGTAATGACCTAGAATTTCCATGGAATTTTTTTTGAATAAATGATAATTTTATGAGTCCTCAAAAATTGATAGCACATGATTCCTAGGCCCAGAGTGTCTGAAATGAATTTCTGGCCTTTATTTCGAGTATGTTTAGTAAAGTTGCGAGCAGGTTTATCTAACATTTGAACTGTTTCTCAGAATTGAAATCTATGGGCATCGTTGAACTCACAACATAAGTATTTTCTTAAAGAGACTATCACCACGACGGTAGTTGGTCGAGGGTGAAAGTTATTTTTTGGGTTTTTCGTGGAATGATAAAATAAAATAAACACAGTTTTTATTTTATTTTGTTGTAACCACCCTCCCATGTGAATGTTCATTGGTGAGTTCCACCATAAATAAAACTCCTCTTTTAGATTTATTGTTGTGGGGACCACCCGAGATATCAAAACCTCCCAATTTGAATTTGGGGGTGGGGACCACACGACCCCTACTAATGGGGGGAGAGAAAAACCTCTCAACTCTCACATTAATGTGGAGGATCCTCTTGGGCTTCCTCCACAATTAATTGTGCAAACCCTCATGCTTTAATTATGCCACCAACAATAATTAATGAGAATTTTTGAATTCTTCCAACAAAATAATAGATTTCATAATCTATTATTCTAGCACACCTTTCATTAAGGTGGAATTGGGGAGATGGGGATCTTTGAGAGAAAGATCTCCAACGAAAAATGCTCTACCAACGAAGAACGCTCCACCGATGAAGAATGCCGACCTCCTTCAACCTTCTTCCTCTGGGCTTCTTCCGATGTGGAACGTCCTCATCTATGGATAATCGATGACCATAATTTCTTCTTCCACAAACATCATTGAACAACCCGAGGTACGGGTTTAATGCTATTTGTGTGTCACATTCCAAACACTCCCTTATTTTCTTGTGTGGATTGGGAACAAACATTGTTGAAGATTAAGGTTGACATTCATTGCTTCGTACTTGTGGACTTCTTGCTACAACTATAACTTGGAGGGTGTGGTCCAAACTAACATGGCCCAACCCCTCCGTCATTCTTCTTTGGTGTGTTCTTTGAAATGGAGGAAGGGGACAAAGGCAACAGTGCTCTCCCACCCACAGCCCTAGCTGCTCCGCACTGCCACCAAACCACCATCGTGCCAAGCTGCCGAGCCAAGTCGGGGTGCCCCGGCCAAACTAACCCGCACCCCCCACAGCGCTCTGGCCGAACAGGCCCGCGCCCCTCATGGTGCCTCGGACGAACCGGCCGACACCGACCAGCTCGTGCCCCTTGTTGTGCTTAGGCTGGACCGTCCCACACCCCATGCAGTGATCGCACCGCACCGGTCTGCCCCCCTCGCGGCGCACCAGCCGGACCGGCCCGTTCCCCTCGTAGTGCCCCATCCAAACCGGGTTGCGTCACTCACGGTGCCCTGGATGAAACAGCCCATGCCCCTCGTGGCGCCCCAACCGAACTGGCCCACGCCCCTCGTGACCCCCTGACCGAACTGGCCAGCACCCCCCCCCCCTGCGGCGCCCTGGCTGAACCGGCCAGCTCCCCCCTGCGGCGCCCCAACCGAACAAGCCTCGCGCCTCCGTGGCGCCTGAGCCGAACCATCCCCACGCCCTCGTGACACCCTCGCAGCCGAGTCGTTCCACTGCACACATGGGATCTGTGAGCCCTCGTGGCCCTCACGTCCTGTTGGACCTCCCAGCATACCGGGCTGCATCCTGGGTCGGGCCATACCCAGCGGGTCGGTCCAGGTCGACCCATGCCAAGTTGGGTTGGGTTAGTCCGACCGGGTCGGACTGGACTGAGGCCCACTACGACCCATTTCCGCTCCTTCGGCCATATCTTTGGCACGAGAGGTCCGTTTAATGAATCGTCAGCGGCGCTAGAAATCTTGGAGTGAGAGAGTCCCTTGAGTGATACCCCACTATTTTTTTGATTAATATGGGGAAAGGTCATCTTCGATCGACCACGAATCCAACCAAGACCCCGAGACAAAAAGGCTAATAACTCACAGACCGGACGTCCGATTCATGCGCCGTCTATTTTGTTAAGAACCCTATGTCGTGGCAGACCTTTGAGATACTTCTTCTTGGGATTTCGTGTCAGTTGTAGTATCGACTAGTAGCTTTTGCAGCGGGTCCTCCTGGAGATGATCAATCATAGTGCGGAGACCTAATGGCTGGTTGAGACTTGACAACTGCTGATCATTTGACTCAGAGTGACTTGACAGGACCAGTGGGGAGCACCTTGGTGACGTGGAAGATCCATGGTGGGGAGCACCTTGGTGATGCAGAAGACCCACAATACTCGACAGGAGGAGTACCTCAACAGTCTTTGAGGGGGAGCGCCTCTGTGTGACGCGATAGACCCATTATGGGGAGCGCCTCTGTGTGACACGGTAGACCCATGGTACTCAATAGGAGAAGTACCTCAGTAGTCCAAGGCTAGTGGGAAGCGCCTCTATGTGACGCGGCAGGCTCTCTGTAGTTGATAGAGGAGGATTTCTCCAGCATCCGAGGTGTTCGACATTGTGCCTCGAAATGTTACTTGATACTACCCCTAGAATAAATCCTGGTTTGAGCTGAGTGAGAACCTTTATGTTTTCCTCATGATTGATAAGGATTACTTGGTAACTTAGGTATAAGTATGGGCATATACCTAAGTAAGGTTATCTATTGATTTCATACCATTTTACTTTATCTTTGTTGGATTTTGTGAGACCTATAGGGTCTCGGGGTCCCTACTGAGTATCGTTATACTCACCCCTGCATAGGCTATGCCAACTCATTTTTGTGTTGGATACAGATGACAGACAACATTGATTGAGGACGAGGGTACCAAGACTGGATGGTACTCGGAGATGGACCTTACGATGATTCGGTACATGGAGGAGACGGACAGACGGGGAGTGCTGAGGAGGTGATCTGTACCTACCCTTCATGTACGAACCTTATGGGATGACCCAGCTACTAACTTTCCCTTTTCTTTAGTTGTATTGTATCACAATTTTACTTTTACTTTCGTGTTGGGCTTGTATTCTGACCTCGTTTTTACTTTCAGCACTATTTTGTTATACAGTTTTACATGGTGTTTCATATCTTGTTGTGTTCTTGGTTATGTGTGCTTGTAGTTTATAAAGGAATTGCCTTTCCATTTTTAGGGAATACACCTTCAGTGATAGTCTCCAACCCCTGGCCTATGGATGGTGGGATTGTGGTTGTAATGGCACGGGCCCCGAGGGACGGGTCGTGACATTAGTAATGTCACTATATTATACTATTACACCGTCGTGATTTTTTTTCTAATATATAAATGTTTAAATTATAATATTATGTATATAATCTAATCCTTTTATTGTATTAATGTCAAGGATACAAAATTTGATAGCATGATTCATCATTAAGAAGGTTATTATAATGTTTACATATATATTGTTCTATTTTGTTATTTTTCAAGCATATAATTCTTTTAATTTTTTTTATTTTATACATTTAGTATGTTCCATATATTTTGAAATAATATAACACAAAGAATAAAAAAATTGATACCCTAGAAGATCTATATCTTATATCACATCTTTATTTTTATCATATTTAGTGGATCTAAGTGATTCAATTATGTTACAGATCATTAGCAAGCCATCATCTTCCCAAACTAATGTTTCTTGTCCACCATCTGATGCATCTCTGATGGGTGAGTAGTTTGTCACTCCACCATCTAGGGAAACTACAAGGATACCATAATTTGTTATATCATTCAAAATATATATATATATATATATTCATTATTGATTTTATACATTAATGACAGACCAAAATTACGTTCATATTTTTAATCAAATTACCATCAATTTTTGATGTTATTCAATCTTAAAGACTATGATTATCAATGTTTTAGTTAATTATGGGTAATTTTAAATGTGTAATTAAAGTGTTGTAAAATGTTTGAAATAAGGATCATATTTGAATATGGAATTTTATGATTAAATCTTATGAACTTTTTATGAACTTTTTAAGTATTTTTCAAAATTATTCTATGTGTTTTGTTAAAAAATTGTCTTACCTTGGCTTGACCTCAACCATGGACCCAGCCACCTTATAGGTGGCCCCTTGGGGGCACCTAAACATGTTGGCCTTAGGAGAGCCAGAAGTGAAGCCGGGGCGCATAGGAGGTCGGGCCTGTGTGTGGCATGTGGGTAGTCAAACCCCATGAGTGCAGAGTGAGCCTGAAGGCTTGAGCGTAGGCCACATGTATGTGTAGCCAATATGTACATCTGTGCGAGTGAAGCTGGGAGCCCATCCTCAGTGCAGAATTACATGTTGAGGAATCCATATCGAGGATTATAAAGCATCTCTCATCCAAAAAGCATTTCAATGTGGGACAAGCATCACAACCACACAACGATGTGCTCTATCATCCTCTACTGTTCGGCATTCACCTGTGCTCTCCCCCTCGACCGACCACCATGCACCACCGTCCTAGCCACAACTTCACCTCCTGGTATTCCAACTAATGTAACACACCTAAAATCTCTATTCCGTAAACTACAGTGCTTATGATGGCCCTCTATGAAAGATATCAACCCTCCTCCATCCATTGTGAAGGGCAGACCAGAAGGAGGAGCAGGCCACCACTAGTTATCCACCACCCCATCATCACAGCCCACGTATGCAGTCGATATCCCTCCACATTACCTCCTTTGTCAATGTAGGATCGTTTCCCCCTCCATATGGAGTTTCGTCCAGCCACCATTCACCTCCAATGAGGGTTCTATTGCAAGAAGATACATTCCATATGGGTCTTCCTAGGACAAGCTCCCCCATTCAAAGGGGTCATTGTAGACGAGGTTGGAGACTCCTCTCCCTCATTTATCGATATAAAGGAGGATGTTCCCTCTTTATACAGAATGATTCAACACCACTATGAAGGTAGATCTCCCCATTTGAGGGCACTACCACCCATGATTATCTTCTTCTTCTCCCACTTCTTCATTAATTTTTTATTATATTTAATATCTTTGTTTTGGGTTTTACTTTTTGTTTTAAATTATAAATTTTATTTTAAAAAATAAATTGGCCATGAATTGTTAATTTAAATTGTGTCCCAATTACATCATTCATTCACTTATTCTCCTTTTTATTTTCAACTTCTTTTAATTATAATTATTATTTTTATTTTTATTGTTATTACTATTATTATTAGTAATATTAGTATTATAATTATAATTATTATTAATATTAATAATAGTAATAATAATAATTTATTATTATTTTTATTTTAACATTCATTATTAATTATATAAATTTTATTTATTTTACTTTAATTATTTTCTTTTTTTCGTTATCCTCCTATTTTATTTTCATTTATCTTACTCTCCCTCATCCCAATTATTTTTTATTTTTTTTCTTTCATTTTATCTTCCCATTATTTTTAAATTTATTCTTTCATTTATTTTATTATATTTCTTCTTCGTATCTTACATCCACTCCACCCAGTGATCTATTATTCTCAGAATTGAGAGTCTGGCACCGAGGCTTGGCTCGGAGGGATGGGGAAGGTCTAGGTGTTCATGAATTTTCCTTAATGATTATTTATAGTTTGTGGTAGATTTTAGTAGCATGCATTGTGAGGAGAATTTCACTGATTTAGTGAATTCCCACCAATGACATGAAAATTAATTTATTTATATATTCTTTATTTAAATATCTTTTCCTTCTCTCCATTGATTAAGTCCTCATATAGAGGAGTTGAGCTAATTAATAGATGAAACAACATCGATAGAGCTGGGTCCTAGAAGATGTAACACCCTAGACCATGGTGTTTCATCAAACATGATTATAGGATGAGGTGGAATTAATATTTCATAGACTCTAAAAGATTCCATAATTTCTATATAAATAATAGTAATTCAAACATGAGTTTTTATGTTTGGATTATCAAAACAAAATCAATCAATTAAAGGAGAAGAATGATTGAACCTTAATACAAACCACAGTGTCAATTCCACTCTTATTATCTCATTCTTTTTATATTGTCATGTTTGTTTACATTTCCATATTGCATGTCATTCGATATTTTTTCAAAAACTCAAACATGTTTTCATTATTTTCCTTTAAAACATAAAACAACTAAAAAAGTATTTAGGTGATTTAGAATAATTAAGTGAACAAACTGATAAGCTCGTCAAGTGAGACGACCCAAGTCAGCCACTATACTTCACTAGAAAAAATAAAATTACTTTTTCTACACCCCATGACAGGTGTGTGTCAAAACTAGCTCCGTTTCTAGGGAACCAATCATAAGTTTTATTATATTTTTCTATTTCTCATATGAGATAGATTTTATTTCTCTGAAAAAATGAATAAAAAAATCCAGGATGTTTTCAAATAAAAACAATCTCAATTCATTGAATAATCAATCTCATGTGGAAAATCCATAAATTAATAATACAGAAAGATGGATCTCCTAAAAAATCTTGATGAACTCACTAACCTGGCCAATCTTATGATAAATGGGAATAACACTAGGATTTCATTTTATGAACTAGAAGATATGGTTGATAAATTCAAAATGGATTATCAAAAACTAATGACCATGAAATAAGTGCCACCCAATCTAGCAAATTTCACTGAATACATAAAAGAGGTTGAGTCCTAGCTTGGGGTGCATTCATAGTCCAACCATCTGAATATCCAAATCCAAAAACGCTATGATGAGCTTAAGTGGACTCGTGATAAAGAAAAATTACCTGGTAAGCTAACTATGGAAGATCAACATGATCTGGAAGACTTATGGAATGAGTATTTGGTAAAACTGGATCTCCTTGATCCATACTAAGTTGGAGATCTAGTGTCATGGAATGTCACTCTAGCCATGGTTGAGGAGGAATCCATCCTAATGATAGAATTTTAAGAAAATATGGAGGATCCCAACTACCTTCCTCCACTTTCCACCATCCAACACCAAGAGGCACTCACCATTGAGGCAGTTATTAAACCAAAACAAAATCAGGTAGATGATCTTTCATTAAACTTTTTATTTTATGATTTTCTTCAATATTAATTGAGTATCAATCCTTATATATTTTAATTTTTTTATTTTTTCAATTATTTTTATTACTTAGAGTAAGATAAAGAAACTGTAAATGCACCTGATGAGAAACACATGGGGCTCCCTCATTTCAATTAACATTTATTTTAGGTGACCCATTAAGAGATGCAAGTAGTTGAGTTTATGGAAATAAAAAAATAGGATTCTCATATTAAAGGGGGAATTTATTATTAAAATTTGAAATTTTATTCAAAAAGAAATACCTATTTACTTCCCCTTAGAATATTTAATTCATTCAACTTTTGAGAAACCAGTACCAGAAGAGAAAGAAGATGTTTCACAAGTAGAAACCAAGGAATAAAGGGATTCATACATCATCGTACCCCCTCCATGAAAGATATACCAAATTTTTTAATGTTGGGATCCTTTATACTCTATACATGGATCATTCCTCACCCAAAAGGATAAAGAAAAAGTTGGTAAAATCCACATGTGGTCGTTCAAATCAAATAAGTTTCATCCACCATATAATTTTGGATAACATTAGATACAACCCTCTAGAGGTAGTCAAATTTAGAGCCCACATGAGTGGTCATACCAAAACTTATCCCTTTACATGCTTTTTAGGAATTTATATTTAAATTTCTTTTCATAGGAATAGTACAACCTGAATCCCACTCCCTCTTTTCTTTTTGAGATTTTATGACATGATCCTTATACTTAATTGAGTAATTATCTTTTTTAGGTTCATAATGGAAGAAGGAATCATAAAATAGTAATGTAAGAGGACAAAGATTCATGGGAATGGGTGTTCAATTTTTAATTGTTTTATCTTTAAACTATCTGACATTTTTTTTAAAACATGTATTGATATTTAAAGATGAAATTTCATTCCCACACTTGAATTCATTATTTACTTGATTTTTTAGGAGACAAGAGTTTCTTAGGAATCTTGGGATTCCATGTTTTATATTTAATTTTAACTAAATTGAATGACTAAAATGGAAAATTTGATAAATAAATTTAAACATGGATATTAAAACAAGGCCTCTTGATTTAAGGAAATTAATTGATTCATGTAAATGGAATTTCCTAACAATTTTTCTTGCATTGAATTTTATAAATTCATGTGAATTGATTTGTTATTATTAATCATTCCTTGATTTATTTTCCAATATCTTATTTCCATTCTCTAGAGAATTTATAGACCAAGTAATTACTATTTATTTTTGATCATATTTCTTGAGTGATCATGGGACATGCCATCTACTAGAACTTTCATTTAAAATTATAAAATCTATTATTTAAAAAAAACACATTTAAAATGACTGGGGCATATTTTAATTATGAACTTATCCTTAAAATATCACATTTACCTCAATTCTTCTTTAGCCCATAGAGACCATAAAAAACATTTATAGGAATGAGCCATGTTTTAAGCCATTTATTCCAATTCTAACCCTTATCTTAGTAATTTCAGGATATTTTAATGTTGAAATTTGGTGTAGAAGGGATTCATGGGGAGATTATTATAGGAATATATTATTGTTTTTCATTCATTAATACTTCATTGTTTTCCCCTCTAATAATTAAAAGAAATATAAAATGACAAAAAGAAAAAAAACTGAGAAAATGAGGTGTGATTTGGGATTACCAAAAAACATCATGACTAGACCTATGATTTTTATCATATGTGGTTTGTTGGTGGAAGTGAGGTTTATTCTAAGCATAACTTTTGAAAAATAAAAAAAATCAAAATTTTCATTGAAAAAAAAATATAAATGTTTTGAAAATTTCAAGGGGGTGCAAAAATAATTATTTATGCTCAAACTGGTCATGATCTTTGACTTCTATTTTGGGAAAGTTTAAGGTGTTGTAATTTTAAGGGAAGAATTGCATTGAGATTTTATTTTTGATATCATGCACTTTTATTTAAGAGATAATCCTTCTCCTTGAGCCTTAATATTAAAACACCGATTCCAACAAACCTTAAGCCTTAGAGTAATATGAACCTTTAATTTCAATACCTTATGATTTTATGATTTTTTTATCATTATAAAGTAGATAAAGTATTTTATTTATAATCCTATGGATAAGGATCATGTTCTCATGATATGAGCATAAATCCAGTTGAATTTTTATCATGAGAGATGAGTAAAAATATTCAAAACATAGGTAAATCATGATTTGGCATGTTTAATAATTATATATTAAGGAACTTGAAATAATGAGAAGAGAAGTTTCATCATTTTCCAATGGGGAAAAGTAAAATTCATGATTTAGTTGTCTTTTTGAAAATTTAGAATTTGAATTAATATTTTTTTTTTGAATTTTGAATATTTGATTAAAAATTTATGATCATTTGATTATATTATTGTAAAATGTAAATATTTATAACATCAGTGCCCTCTTCAACTTATTTTTTAGTTTGTATCATGGATTAAGTGTGGTGGTAATTGACACACCAAGATTATGTGCATCATTTTAATCAAATTCTAATCATTTTTTGAATTTTTTTCAATGTTAAAACCCATGATTTTCAATGCTTTAGTAAATTATGAGTAATTTGAAATGAGTAATGAAAATGGTACTAAATGATTGAACTAAGGTTCATTTTTGAATTTAGATATTTATATACAAGTATTATGAATTTTTTATGAGATTTGATAGTATTTTTCTAACACTTTCTATGTGTTTATCCAAAAAAATTCCTACCTATGATATCCTTCAACCCAGGGCCCACGCTTCCTATAGGTGGACTATAAGGGGATAACTAGGCACACAAGCCTCGAAATAGAAAATAGCCAAGTTGGGAAACATGGGGGGTAGGCCTTTATGAGGATAGTGGGTGGTCAAGCCTCGCAGGTGTAGGGTGATCTCAAAGGCTCGAGTATGGGATGTGTGTATATATAGCCCGCATGTACATGGGTCTGATTTAAGCCAGGATCATATCCATAGTGTATGATTGTGAGTCAAGGAAGCTTTATCGAGGATTATAAAGCCTCTCTCATCCCATGGGTATTTCGATGTGGTACAAGCAATGTCACAGCATGTTTTTGCACTCCGTCTTCCTCCACTGCTCCACCTTTGCCTCGATTCTCCAACTCATCCAACCACCCCACACCACCTTTATTTCTGCGAAACCACCACCTGGAATCTCCACCCATTTCCACTCCCCAAAAATATCCATTCCACCAACTCCAATGCCTAGGAAATCCCTCCATACAAGATATCAAGCCTCCTCTGGCCATTGTGAATGCCAGATGAGAAAGAGGAGTTTCCACCACTGGTTCTCCACTACCTCACCGCCACAGACCATGGAAGCACCCACTTCCACTCTCCACTTCCTCCTTCATACATGAAGGGAAATTAAATCACCCACGTGTAACCACTTCTATCCACATTCACTACCAATGAGGGTGTTACCCATGTGGATTCATTCTATAAGGTTCTTCCCAAGATAAGATCTCCCCTTCACAAGGGGCTTTAAAGAATAGGATAAAGACCTCTCTCCCCCCTCTGCCTATATATAAAAGGATCTACCCTCCTTGTATGTCATGAGTTGACACCACTTTTAAGGGATATCTCCCCATATTGTGGGCTCATCTACTGTTGTTTCACTTCTTCTTCAGTTTTTACCTTTTGTTTTATATAATTAGTTTATTTTATGTTTTTTATTTAAAATTAAAAATTTCCTTTTAATAAATAAATATTCCATGCATTTTTAATTGAAATTGTGTCTCTATTCCATCATTCATCCACTTATTCTTCTCTTTTTAATTTCATTCTACTTTTAATAATAATAATTAATATTGTTAGTATTATTATAATAATTATTATTATTATTATAATTATTTTTTGTAGTATTATTATAATTATTAATAGTATTAATAATAATTATAATTTTTCTAATATTATTAATAGTATTTAAAATACTTTATTAATTATGTAAATGCTCGTTATTTTAATTTATTTATTTATGTACTTTCTTCCACTTAATTTTATTTTATTTTATTTTTTCTCTCCCCCTCATCCCAATTCAATTTTTATTTTATTCTTTTATTTTATCATTCCACTATTTTTAAATTTATTCTTTCTTTTATTTTATTCTATTTCTTCTTATGCTCTTTCATCCACTCCACCATGTGATCTCTTACTCTTGGAAATGGGAGGTTGTAAAATCCCAACATAACTCACCTATAAGACGGTAGCCAGATTGGTTGTCACATGGATTCAGGAAAGCCTCCCCATACATCATAGGCTATCGACTAGTAGTGAAGGTATGTTAATGGTACGAAGGGGAGATTATACCCTCTAGATTAGAGTCCCATAGTGGTATAATAATATTAAAACAATAAATAGTAGTAGAAGAATCTATAAAAATTACAAGTGGTAGAATAATAATATAATATTTGAATAAAAATAAAATGGACATTTCCAATTCCATAATCTGATGCATGTAATGTCAGTTGTTACTACAAGGTATAATTAGTATAAAATAAAAAAAGAAAAGGAAAACCCAATGGTCAAATCCTCAAGCATCTGGAGCAGGAGGTCATTCCAATTCTCCCTAGCTGCCATGTACACTACACAACACAAGTAGTGAATCCAAATATCAGTGAGCAATAAGATCTACTCAGGTGATAAATGATGCTTGAGCAGGGTGTGAGATATAAATCTCAGTAGGCCAACTCCCACAGTGTCTAGCATAATCCATTTTATGAAATTAATAATAAATGGTAGTGTGTCGCACAATATAAATGTCATGTGATACCAAATTAAATAATAGAAACTTGGTTTGGGATCCTCAATGGACACTCGTCCCATACCTTCTACTTCAGCCTAAGCCAGATATCTATGTAGGTGGGTAAATCCTCCTGCATCAGGAAGGATCACCCAAATAAGTGGTGGATTCTTCTACTGATGATGAATCATTTAGAATATAAAATAAACATACGGCCTCTACCCTCAGGCTGACCAAAAACATACCCTCAATCATAACTATAATCTCACCCTCAGTCTATATAAAATCTAACCATCATGCATAACTAGAATCTCCCCCTCGGGAATCATGGGATTGTGCATCTATCCCTCAGTCGTTGAGTATAATCAGATACTTAGACCTCAGGCATTTAGTACCATTGTGCATAGCCCTCATGTGGTAAGACAACATGCACCAAGCCCTAAGGTGTCAACACAAACCATGAGTCCTCATACAACCCATATTATCATACACTTTTCCCTTAGGCATCAAGTACCTGTGTGCCTTTCCATCACAAGGTATATAAGAACATGTACCAAGCCCTCAGCTATCCACATTAAACATGAGTCATATCCAGATAAACTCAACATGTCATCAGCATCAATCCCTCATGCACCAATCACATCTATATCACATAATCTCAAAATCTAAGAAAGAAAAAATATCAGAAGTCCAGTATTGATCATACCCAATTTATCATCATAATATGAAATGATCAATTTATTAAAATTAGATTTTTTTCAAACCAATTAATTTCATTAATCTAGGTTTCTAATTATCATCACAATTATATCAAACCTATTTTATTAATCATTCAACCACATGAGAGTTACTATATTAATTAACGAAATCATCCAATCTTATTATAACATATGAAATCATACAATTTATTTTTATACCAATTCAAAATTCAAATCCCGAAATCAAAAAATTTATCCAATTTATTGTTGGGATTTATATTCAAACAAACCATGTCTTAATAATATCCAAGGCTGGCACACAAATCATGTGGTCATAGGTATGATTCTCTATGCCCATAGACCCAAAGGGATCCAGTGGATGGTTTGAAATGAACAATTATAATTTAATTTGGATTATTAAATTTATTTGGTTGTTCCCATGACATAATGGCACAATCATGAATATCTCAATTACAATATATAATTTTATCCGATAAAAAAATAATTTATTTTAGACCACCAACATAAATTCATTTCAAGGGATGCAACTTCCTTGAATCATTCAATTGAATATATTCAAGTCATATCATTGAAACATTTTACATAAACCATGCTTAGTTAATCACAATAAAAGGCATGGTCACACAACCCTTGTAAGTTTCTTTTAAATTAATTCATTTAAAACATTTAAGGAAGTAATCCTATCATTTAAATCTATTCCATTCAATTAATGATATTTAATTAAATAATACTAGGTAATTCATTTATCAAGCATCAGGTGACACTCAGAAGGTGTCATTGACAAATGGGAGTTTACCTACATGGGTAATCCCATTTATTAACAATTTATTCCATTTATAAAATGGGCCATGTTCTTAGAAAGTTCTTGGTTCATTAAACATATTCCATTTGGAGGGGAACCCCCCATTTAAGAAAATAAGTCAAAGTCTTAAACATTCCATTTAACTAACCAAGGAATAATAAAATAGATAACCATCCAAATCATTAAGTCAATGAATTATTTAAATAACTAATCAACACTTTTTTTGGTTTATAATACTATAGATTTTATTATAAAATAATGTCATTGTTTATTAAACATTTAATTTAACGTATTAAACATTTCATTTAAGCATGCATAATTAAATTTATCAAATAATCACTTAAATGAATCATGAATTTAAATGGAAATATTGTAAGGGAATCTTATAGCTGCACATGCGCACCAAAAATCATGTCAATAACCCGTATGATTACTTGTGTAAAAGTTAATGACTTCCTACCTTAGATGAAATGATGACTGACAATGAGGGTTGATGTACGAGTTTAACTACACCAATGAAATGTCATTGCTTTCATAAACACAAATATGTTTAAAAACCTTATCATTGAGATGAACACAATGACACTGACGACACGTCAATCTAATCAATATTATAGGAGAAATCAAGGATTGACATTTTGAAAAAAAAAATATATAAATAATACATGAGAGAGGGAGAGGGATGGAAAGCGGTTGCATGAGGGGTGGTTCGCAACCCACCATCCACTCTTTATATTCTTTTTTTATTTTATTTAATTTCATTTAAATTGAATTTATTATAATGATATTTATTTTCATAGAAAATTCATGAATCTCATTGTTCCATGTGCAGAACACCCCACGCCCCAAATTCAATATTTACAAATATTTACTTATTTATTGGTTCATATTAAATAAGTTTTTCTTTAATTAAATGAATATATTATGAAACATTTATATATACATACACACCGGGACATATATTCATGTATTTTAATTTATCTCATATATACACATCCGTACACACACAAACACACACTCGTACATGTATATATATACATATAGATATTTATCTCATATATATAAAAACACATTATATATATATAAACACCAATATAATTTTATAAAATTAATAATTATAATAATAACAACAATATTTATTATCATTAGTAAATCTAATTCATTATTACCACCATTAAAATGATAATAAAAAATCCATTAAAAAAGATAAAAGTAATAAATTAATATTAACCATATATTTTTCATTTAGTTAACACCATTAATAATATCACATTAATTTCATTGGTCACTTCTAAAATATATACCCAAAAATTAATACTAATTAGCCATATATAGTTTCATTTTTTGGTCATCCGCATAAATAATAATAATAATAATAATAAAATTATTATTATTATTTCTAACTGTCCAATAAAAATATTTATATACTAAATATCTTATACTAGTGTGATATTTGATCAAACATCCGACACTCACAAACATTATACCCCATATAAGGTAAACCATATGTTCTGGACTTAACGACGGTCTTAGATTTCTCATACAATGCACCCTTTGTAAGAAATTAATTATTTTTAAAATAAGAAATGGAATAATAAATTAATTAAAAATAAAAATTGTATTACCATGTGTGATGTTTCCAAATACCCGATACACATAAATTTTATACATTTACAAGGGTAAACCCCTAATTCTAGACCGAACAGTGGTCTCATATTTTTTATACGATGTACCGTTTTGGAGTTATTTCAGCTTTTTTTAAAAATTGTACACACTTACGAATAAAATATATTTCAATTTTTTATTTCATCAACATCGAGGGTCTATAGGAAAAAAAATCCCACACTTACTCAGCACCTACCATTAAAAATATTTCATAGAATAATTCTAATTACTAATGAAGGATTTTACCCTTTGGTAAATCCATAATAGACACAACTATTGAAAAATTAAATTTTCTCACCAAAATACTTGTAATTTATTAACAAAATTTGAGGTTTGTTGTCATTTAAAAATGAGGATGTCACATAGGCTGACCCTAAGTCTTGGCTCTAAAGTATTTCAAGGTGTTATTAAATTTTATATAATGTTTATTTAAATTTTGTGGAAGATTTGTGTTGCATGCATGGTGAGGCAAAGGTCACTGATTTGGTGACTTCCCACCAATGAAATAAAACTATATTTATAAATATTAGTTTATTTAAATATATTTTCATTCTCCCCATTAGTTAACTCTTCATACATAATAGTTGGGCTAATAAATGGATGAAATATCATTGATAGAGTTGGGTTCTGGAAGATGGAACACCCTGGACCAAGGTGTGTCATCAACCTTGATTATAAGAGGGGGTGGAATTAAGATTGTTTAGTCCCTCAAAGATTACAAAATTTCTAAATAAATAATATTAATTCAAACATTATATTTAATTTTTTTATTATCAAACCAAAAATAAAAAAAATTAATGGGGAATAATGATTGAACCTTAAACCAAATCACAAAGCAAAGTCCTTTCTAATTAACTCATTCTGTTTCGATTTTCATGTTAGTTAGAATTTACATATTTCACATCATTAGAAAAGTTATAAAAACACAAAAAATATCATTGTTTTCCTTTAAAATTTAGAACAACAAAACAAGTAGTTTTTGGTGATTTAGAAGAAGTTAGGGAACAAACTTAGAAGCTCCCCGAGTGAGACGGTCCTAGTCAGCCACTGTGCTATACTAAGAAAATTAAATTTATTCTGCCACAACCCATGATTGGTGTGTGTTAATTTATAATATATATATATATATATAATAGAAAAATATATACAAATATAAATACCGTAGATGTACTGGCATGAAGGGATTTAAAATTATCACCCCATTTAATGAGTTTGTGGTTCCTATTAGTGTTGCTCCCGAAATTTACCAACAGATCCTTTTTTCAATTACATGTGAGATAGTGAGACGTTGAATTAATTATAAATACTAGAATAATATTCCCCTATATTATAATAAATAGTTTTATAACATCCAAATAATGTTAAGACTAATTTATTATTCCTTGTTAATTAAGTTAAAATATGTGAGTATAAATATCAATATATTTAAAATTTTATATGTCTTTTATTTCTAGAAGTTTCTTCATTTTGATGTGTTGAGTTCAATTTAATTCCCACGGACCATATATGATTGAGGAAGGAAATTGGGAGACCTTAAATGGAGAATATGTGATGAGTTTAATTACATGTCTTTAATAATTTGATGGATTCCAAAAAAAGTATCTGAGAGTGTATATCACGTGTAGTGGAATTTTAGTATTAATTCTAACAGGGGGGATCTAATGATGTGTTAGCATTTTTATAGTAAATTATTAACATAAAAACATAAAAATTAATTGTTTTATTAATTTATTTATTCCCAAGAGATGGGTAAAAAATAAACTAATCCATGAAAGAAAATAATTTTTTATATAGTTCATCCCTAAATTATATGAAGAAAATATTTATCTTAGTGGCCTTTTACTCAGTATTATTTATATCCTATTATCCTCCCCAATGGTTTTTTATAAATTGATATATATGTACTATTATTTTTATAATGGTTCATGGCTTATGCCGAAAAGTCAGATGAGAGGAGATGTAGTTTCTTGTTTACATGAAAAGTGATAGTTGTTTCATGAATGAACCTACCAAAGACATTTGAGTAAATGTTTTTCATTGTAATTTAATGTTATTTCATTACTATAAATAAATAATAATGAATTTTTATTTAATTACATAAAATTATTAAGTTCATATAATTAAAAAATATTTCCAATATGTGGTATTATTTCTAAAATTGGGCTCCCAAGACCTAACATTAGTAGTATTGCTTATTACCATATCATGTATACAGAGAGTTATGAATGATAGTTTCTCACTATAATAGTTTTTTACCTCTTTATAAAATTTCTACATGGTAATGTCCTTGGACTACGTATTGTATCAGTAAGTTATACCAGCTGCCAGTTATAATGAGAACATTCAGATACCATGAAAGTAATCTTAAAAATATATCTAACGATAAAGAAACAATATACTTAAGGGGCACAAATGTTGTTTTAATATTTGGTTTTAGGAGATCATAATCATTGAGACTTCTTCTCATTAATTTCTAACTTGGGGATATTGGTTGTTGGATATCGTGAGGATTGTCCTATCAGAAGGAACCCCGCATGAGGCATGCCAAAATTGAACATCCAAACTATATCCATCCCAGACGATAGTATTTGAATCATATTAGGTATGAAAAAATTATGACGAATTCCACTTCACATATCTATACATTATACACCTTTACATTAGTAATTTAAGGAGTTCCAATCAATATTCTTTGTGAATTTTCTTTCAATCCATTATGGGTGGAGATTCTTTATCCCAAGAAAATAATCTCTTATGATCGAATGATCAGAAACACGATGAAATAATGGATGCAAAAAGTAGAAGAAAAACACATAGATCTTTTAATTGTGGACCTCCCCCCCCCCCCTCAATGAAAAAGATTAAAAAACACTAGGTAAAATTGAAAATCCATTAATAATCAGAGAGTACAAAATTAATGTATATTTTTAAACATGAATTTGACATTTTAGAGTAACTTGTGTGAAAACCACACCCTAGTATGCTTCAGTCAGCTCTCTGAAAATTATCCTAATGGAAAATTTTATCCTTCTATGATAAAACATCACCCTGAGAGATCCATCTATGAAAAATATCACCCTTCTATAAGAAAATTTCACAACCTCTGGGATCATTATCAAAACATTCTTTGTCATTAACCTACTATTATGATGCCTCTTCAATGTTTTCTCCTTGATCTATAAATCAAGGCACCCAAGCCTCGCACTATTGTCCTTCCATCTCCATGAAGTCTATATCTCATGGTTTCCCACCATTTTATGGAACTTCTTCAAGCTTATCATGTATTTTCTACAACAAAACCCACTTCAACGATCACTTGAATCATTTTTACTCCTTTTCAACATACTTACCTTGTTACTACAGAAATGACAACCCACCAAATAGAATATGCACCATTGATTCTTTGTTCACCATCATAAATGTGCGACACATTAGACCAAAAATGTAGCCACCCACTTTATTCTTTTGAGGTACTTTATCATGAGGAAGTCCACCACAAAAAAAATCACCACATCATTTTTTATAGACACCAAGCCCATATCTCTAATTAAAGAGGCCAAAATTCCTTTTTTTTACTCCATTAATATTTTTCAAAAAATATGCATTAAATTTGAGAAAAACTCTTCTATTAATGTTTAGAATAATTCTACATTAATTAAATTTTCTCCCTTCAATTAATGGGTTAACCCCATCAAGAAACACTATTATAAATATTATACAAAGAACATTTCCTAATCAGCACAAATTTCTAAAAGTCATATATGAACTTACGTATAATTCTATGATATGAAATTAAATTAAATTTTGTTGAGTTATACTATCTGATGATACCCTTCAAGAAGCAAGTATGGGTGAAATGGATGCTAACAAGAGACTCTTGAATGATGCATTTGATGTTATCTTCAATTTTTAATGAGTTATGAAAGAAACCTAAGGAAATGGATGGTTATACCATGTTGTACCATCCCAAAAAGTTTATGAGGTGAAATTAAAGTAGGAAATCAATGAAATTATGGATACAATGATCACATGTATATTGAAAGGTAAAACTAATCTTGGTCTCATTGTACTCATTATGATATAGTACATTGATCGATTAAAATAATTAGGATTCATGTTGAATCATGGACTCTCAATACATTTCATTATCTCGTCGTTATCACACAGTTACTATAGTTTCATTGAGAATATGGAGAAACCAATTTAATATATTTTGGTTAAGGTTCACTAAGAAGATAAGAACATAAATAAAGACAAAAATGTTTTTATTATGCTGACAATTTAGAAAGGAAATGTGAAAATACAAATAGAACGTGTGATGAAAAATGCACCTTCACATCATCCTTCTAATAAACCAATGATAAAGATAGAAAACATTGAACATAAATCTATTTTTTCATGTGGAATGAAAATATCATTGGAAGATAAATTTCAATGAACTGAATAAAGGGTGATTCCTATGTCAGTAGTGAGAAAAACACACCCTCCGTTTTACAAGTTTATTTATTCTATTTGAACTATTATTTTGTATTGAGTATTACCAAAATATTTATCTCATATTTCCACTAGTTATAATGTTATATTATTTAATTTTAGAATTAATTTTTCTTTTGGTATATCATACTGAACTAATAGTCCAGTAATAGTTGAATTATCAGTAATAAATGATGAATATAAAAAATAATACTTATACCCAGTTGTGGAAAGATAATTCTTTATCCATTAAAAAAAGTAGATGTTAAGGATACACCCAATATAGTGTTTTTAATATTTGTAGATAAAAAACTTAAGTATTATAGACAAACATAATTATTATGTTTTAGACCAAGAAACATATAGAAATAAAGGTGAGCCACAAAGATTATAGAGTTAGTTTCACTTGATGGTGTAAACTGTTCTACGGAAAATCATGAGGTAAATTATTATTCTTTATGATATTCCTTTATGAAATTTAAGGAATGTAAAATTGATGGAATGAATATTCTTGGTTAGAATATATGAGGTTCTTTGGAACGTTGAGCTGAAGAATATCTTAATCGAGCATTCATCAACAAGGAGAATGTTGTGTGGATTTATCCCTAAACCTATACTTTCCTTATACTTGTCAGATCCATGACGTTAATTAATGGAGGATAAATGATAATACAGTAATAATTCATTGATAACTAATGTGTAGAGTGAATTATTTCATAAAATCGAATTTCCTTATACACATCAGAGCCATAATGTAAGTAAAAGAAGAATCAAGGATGAGTATTATAGGTTTTCAAAAGTCTTCCAACTATCTTTCAAGACATAAATCACATATAGAGGCATAAATCCATATATATATTCTAACTATAATGAAAATGGATATCATAAATGTTATAATACAAAAGAAAACCCTTGATTCAAAATTCACGTGTATAGATGAAAAGAGTAGGCTATGACTTATTTGATAAACAAGATTGCATCAGGAATAACACAAATCACATCTTATTGGATATGTTAATGTTTTTAAGGATATCTCAAAAATCCCTAGGATTGAATTTTTATAGTCAAGTGAAGGAGTGTATTTATAAAAAAGAATACACATCTCCATTTAAGATAGTAGAAGAACTGTATACTTGGATAATATCAAGGCTTCAGATTCACAAGTAGTTGGAATCAGAAAATATTCCTTAAGAGCTCATGGAATATTAATGTTCCAGAGACACATACTGTATATGAATGTACAAAACCAAGAGAGGTGGAATTATGATCACTGAGTTAACTGATATATTATTCATTATGAAAAATAATTATTTATCCTATATGAAAGTAGTAAATTAAAATTATTGAAATGTTTATATAAATTAAAATTTGGATTCCATATACCAAAACTCAGTTTTATATTTTGGTAGTTTCTCCAATTGATGTAAATCCATTTGTGTGTATTCAAGATAAACTTTACAATGGTGTTAAAATTATGATATCAATAAATCTCAATTGTTTATAACAAGTCTTCATACATAAATATTTTAGAATTATAATTGTCATAGAAACTTTTTATGATCATTACATTGGGCACTGGATGTTAGGACCACCTTATTATAAGGGTTTCTATACAATGCAACCAGAAAGGGTTGGTGACACCATAGAATGAAAAAAAATCAAGTGGTATAGATTCTTCCACGGATTAATGAAATAATCATGGTCAAAGAATATTCATTTAAAAGTAATGAAGATAAGTTTAAAAGTAGGAGTGTTTTAAAAGTGGGTTCCATGGACCCAACTTGAGAAATACTTTTTGACAACCTTTTCATATATTCGGAGAGTTATGTACGATGGTATCTTACTATAATAATGTTTTTACTTCTCCTCATACTTTTCACATGGTAGTGTCCTTGGATAAATTGTTGTATCAAAAGGTTATAGTAGTTCCCATCTATAATTATAACATTAATATAATATAATAGTAATCCTAAACATATGTTATATGGTCCATATACATCATACTGATGGGACACAAATTATTTCTCACTATCCAGTTCTAGGGGATCGTAGGAATTGAGACTTATTATCATAAATTTCTCACTTTTTAATCTCAATTATATCTATATCATGAGGAGAGACTCTCCAATAGTAACACCATATGTTTCGAGTGTCATTGTATGATCCTATATGCGAACATGTGTATCGGTATCACTACTTGAGGTCATTATCAATGTGTACCATTTGATCACATGCTTTGATGTAAGATTGAGACCATAACACTTGTGTTTGTAGTGAGGTATCTTTTTTTGGGTGTGTCGTTGGTGGAATAACATTGATTGAATGATCAAGAAAAGACTTTTCACTTCTGAGTTAAGGAAGAGATATCTCAAGACCAGTTGATCAGGATGGTTGTAAATTTATTCAATCCATGACCATACTATAATAAGGTAAGTATGTCCAGAATATTCATTAAAAGAATAAAGAAATAAAGGATAGAGACTGAAGTGATGTATCTTTCTTTATGGGATATCGTGAGAAAAATATATTCTATTACACAAAGCACGCTTATAGGAGGTTTTCTTTGTTACGAATGAACCTTAAATACTAAAAAGAGATGATGTGTTACTATATATTACTCTTTTCAGTAATTATGACTCATTTCTGTCAATATAGGGTCCTAGAGTGTCACATAAGAAGCATATTTAGAAGCTTGGATGATTATAATGAATTGGAGCTTAGGACATGGTGGGCCATGTGGTAGGGGTCGGGTCATGTCTGAGATTAAACAATCGTAATAAATAAATAAATTATTTATTATTAAAATTTATATTAACATGTGTTGAATTTATTTACTCTTGGTATTCACAAGCTTTAAGTGAATAAAAAAGAAAAATATTTTTTTTAATAAATATTTATTCCATCTGCTTTTAATATATTATAGGATAGATTTATTGAGTTAATGGATTGTATTGTATCATGTAACATATTTTAATGTTACACATACAATATCAAATATTTATGATGCTTGGGACATGTTCACTTGTTAGTAAGTATCGAATATGGTGTATTCTGGAAGGGTTAACTTAAATAAGGGACAATGTGTAGTTTTCATATGTTATACCTGCCTATATACATAAAAAATAAACCCTAATTAAAGGAACTATTCCTACTGTGAGTGTAATAGAAACTCCCACATCTTTATTAAGTTTTAGTGAGAGAAAGTGAGGTTATGATCACCCTGATACATGAATACCTTCCTAGATCAATGAAAAGGTTCCCACATGATCAATTCGACATAGAAATCCGCTTAGATTGTGCCTTATAGAACCCTTGTTTTGAAGTTCATCGATGGAGAAATTTTTTGAAGCTTATGTGGTTGATTTAGAGGGTTCTTACTTTGGTTAAATTAAGTGACGATATCCAACAATGAACAAAACAAATGTTAGATCAAAATAAAATGAGTTACAATGTCAATTTTTATTTATCTTTCTTGTTTAATTCACACAAGATTACGAGGTTGATAATTCAGTGGTGTTTCTCTGAAGTGAATGTTATGAAATCGATCTAGTGGGGAAAAAATTAATTTCCCCTGGTTTTATTATTACGTTGGGCACCAAATACCAACAATATTTATAGGAAAAAATTCAAGATGTTGGGGATGCGAACCTTATAAAATCATTATTAGTTTCCGGAAATGATTAAAATGGACTAGTTTTTGGGATGGAGCACAACAAGAATGTGTATGGGATGCATTATGGACCCACCCCATAAAATGTTTTTGGTAGTCCATGTTCATCCTTTACAATAACACACCATGTAGGGGGATCAAGTTTTTTCATTAACTAGGAAGCAAAAAAAATCCTGGTTAAAAATAAAGGTTAAAGAATATTACTTCTGTTAGAAAATATAGGATCGATGGCAGTTAGTAATGAAGAATGTAATAGTTTCTACATTCTAGAAGATGAAATACATTGTGCCTGAGGGAGTTTCTAGTTTGATATCTCATCCTTAAAAAACATAAATCCCAAGATAAATTCATGGAAATTTTTTGTTAAATGAATGTATTAAATTTCTTACATGAATTTCATTACTTCGTACATACCCTTTTATCAAATTATAGTTGCAACATTGATACTTCACTAATAATTGTACATTTTTTAATTTTGTTTTGATATACATTTAATTAAAAATAAATTCTATATTTTTTGTTCTAGTATGCTAAAAATTCTATCATTACACTTGTGTAACATAGTTTTTATCAACGTTATTTCAAGAACATATTAATGTTTTTATGATCCTCAGTAAAAAAATAACTGATAAAATTACCCTTTTATCAGTGATAAAACATTCTCGATAAAGGGACCACTTTATTAGTCATTGTTTTAGTGTTGATTAAAGGTACTTTTATTAGTGCTCCTTTTATCATTGATAAAATTTATCGTATTTTAAAGACACTAAAGACATTAGGTATTTTTTATCACTAAGGAAATTTCTAGCACTGATTAATCTTGTATCTAAAGTGGTGAAAAAAATTTCATTGATTATAGAAGATGTTAAATTAATTAAAGAAGGTGTACAATGTAAAAAGTTTCTTTTGTTAAAAAAATTAATACATGGACTTTATATTCATTAGGACATGAATTTTTTGATATCTGATAATCATAATGTCAACCCGCTTTTCAAAAATCCAATTTTTCATAGTAGGTTGATGCACATCAATATTGAATGTATCATTATATGAAATTTCATAGATTTCAAATAATAGAAGCTTTGAAAGATTTTTATTGATTTTTATATTTCAAATATTTAGACTATGATTTAGTTGAATTATAAGTATGTGAATTGTTGTATAATTTCTCATTTTATTATCATTCCCACTCGAGTTGAAGGGGGGGTTTACAGTCAATCAAATAGGGTGACGGTTGATTTTTTATACGCACAGGGAATTATGAGGAAATCTAGGTGGATATTAATATATCTTAAGTCTCTTTGTATATATATATATATATACAAATATTGTTGAAAAAAACCCAAAAAACATCAACAGTTTGACAAATATTTGGACAATTTTGATCAATAATCTTTATGTTATGATCTTGATTATTTCACAATTATTTTTTCAGAAATAAGAATGTTTAAATATACATGATACATTTTATATGAATCTTCAATTAACATGTTTCTATAAAAAACACATTTGAAATATTTTCAAATGATATTTTTATGTGATTTCTCTTAATCTGTACTAAGAATATTCTTTTAACATATTTTAGGTTTCTATAGTCTCTATGTTGAAATTTCCAATTTAAAAACTAATCATGAAAATTATGATTTAATTATTCTACATGTTTTGTACATCCCCTTCCCGACTTGGCATAAGAAAAAGATGCACTTATTAAAGATTTAATCAAATTCTTTTTTGATAACAATGAAAATAATTATAAAATAGTCATGATAGAACAAAGTATGTTGTCTAAATGTTCAAGATACTTCTGTTAGATACACTTTAATTCTTTTTCATAGATACCTACATGCCACATTTGGTAAAATTTTGGAGTATTTTGACCGTGGTGAGGTTTTTTTATAGTGATAGGGTAATATAGTGGAACAACACCAACAAGTTGTGTGACAAAGAAAATGACTTTTATAATATTTTTAAAAAATATTTAATTTTTTAGTTTTAAAATAATTTGAACATTATATTAACAAGTTTAATCATACTAAACAAGCCTTTAAATTTTTATTTTCTTTTCATTAACCATTAATTTTCAATTTCCATTTATATTCATCTTCTATCAAAATGATTTCATCATACCAAACACAACCTTATAGTTTGAACTAAACCATAAAATCATTCTCCTTGGAAATATTCCTATTTTTTATTTAAATAGAATTTTTATTTGATACTCTTTCCTTAATGAATTCATATCATAATCAGAAATACCATTCAATCAATTATATTCATGAGTATAGTACAAGAAAATCAAGCATTCTAAAAATAATTATTGAGAAAAATTTATCATAAATTGAATGTTTTATAAGAATTTTTCCATAAAAACTATAAAATATAACTCGATATCACAAGTCAATCTAATTCAAGTAGAAGGGATTATGTTTAATAAAATATAGTAGTGTACTCATGTGACTGATGATTTGGGCTACTGAGTTATTTTTAAGATTATATGAGTGTTTCAAGTTGAATAAGGGGATAAAATGAAGACTACTAATAGAACTATCTAGAATATCTATTGGATAAGAGAAAAATGAGAGAGAGAGAAAAAACAATGACACGTCTATCTTTCTAAAAGAGACAATGGTTGAGGAGACAAAAAGAATTTGAGGATAATGGGGGAAATCCTAAAAACAAAAAGGTAAGATAAAAAATTGAATGTGGTCATGGAAGAAAATATTTGATGGATGATTTTCTATATTTTAAAATACTGGAAAAAAAAATTTGGTGTCCTATATATAAAAAAAATATAGGGAGAGAAATTAGTTTTTTGTTCAAGTAATGAACTCTGACAATAGTGAGCTGAAAAAAACAAGAGAACTATTCAGTAATAACACCAAATAGGATATAATACCTATCTAAAAGGATGATATATTAGGTATCACAAATTAATAAATAATAGGATCTGGTACAAACCGGTGTTGTGGAATTTTAGAAGATTATATTTTTGTTATACTTGGTGTTGTAGAACTAGTGATAAGTAAATAAAATGAGGAAGAATAGGATGATGAGGTTAGTATGATTGTAGTTCCACTGATTATCTTTTGGAGGTTGAAGAATATGAATTTTTTGTGAGTATATCTAGTGAATGGATTCTAAGAAACATTTTTTGAATACGATTCATGGTCTGAGACCGAGTTGTATGAATTGTTGTTGAAGAACTGTTGAAATTCATAGTTATATCCATTGAGTTGGAAAGATATCATTTTGTGGATGATGGAAAATCCATGTTCTTATCCACAATTTACTTCAGGAATGAGATAAATGGAACACTTTCATATTCATGGTGGGAAGCCATATAACATATGAAACTCAATATATATAGGTTGATCATAGTGAGACTATATGAATGCTGTTAGAAGATGTTTTGGAAGTCTTGTGAGAATCAGAAACATTTATTCATAGTGAGATGTTGTGAAGGCATGTAAAGAAATAACCATTGTAGTCAATGTTTTATTGGGGTGAATAACCAATAAATTCTAGGAGTAGTTCTTAATATTGAACCTTGTAAATACTATAAGATCTATTTATATTCATTAATTTCATTGAATGTTTTATAATTTATTGGTTATGTTTAAAATAGATCCAACTATATTGACCAATAATAGAGGTTCATAACCATTAAATGAAAATTAAGTTTTTATTTCAAAATCACTTTTGTGTAATAGTTGCAATCATCACAAGGGCATGTTATTTTGTCATTTAACACAGAAATAAATCACAAATTCATTAATTAAATGGATGAGATTATTATAACTAGACACATTATATAATCCCTATTGTAATGTAGTTACCTTAGTTTCTGAGACTTCTTTAATAAATTCATCAAAATGGTGGGCTAACTAATCCCAATAATGAATGTATTCAACCATATTGATCTTCTTCCCCTTGAATCATCTTTCCAAAATATGATCTTATTTTTTATCTACACCCTTTTATGCTCATTAATTCCAAATTGGATCATTCATTCGTATTTTTGGTTAGCCTCCTCCTTTATAGAATTTATATGAAATGATCCTTCGGGTATTTCTTAATTCAAAGTAGAGAATGACATAAAGGAATCATTCTTTTTCTTCTTCCACTATTTTAAACTTTCTCTTCGAGTATTTAATAGGAAATGCATATTGTGACCCTAAGATATTAGATACTTCAATTTGATATTGTTTCTTAAAAGCCTCACCTTCTACCAAATGGTCTACCTCATGGGGATCAATGTTCTACTCATGATCATGGTCCTCCATATTGAATTTACATTTAGGATCCTTGTTGTCACCACCTTTTTAGAAAAACATGTCTCCATGGGATTTGGAAAGATGGAATACACTTGAAGCCCTTTTTATTTTTTCACCTTAAGCACTGTGTGACTCCCTGAGTCCCCAGTTCCTTTATTCCCCTTCTTCCTCTTGGGCTATAAGTACTTATATCATGCATACTATAAACATTGTACACTTAAAAGTGACTGGAAATTTCATCTCCAGTCATGTGACCATCCTTATAACCTTCAGACAGTGGTAAGTAATCTATTTCATGGACACCTACCACTGGATCAAATCAGTTATTGGAACTAGTAATCTTTCATTTCCACTTAGGGATCACCATTATCCATCCTTCTTGATTAGAATCACCAACCACCAGTTCAACCAAGCCTTGAAAATGGTTTTGTAGCTAGGTTGAGCCATGTGATCCCCACTGGTCAGGAGGATACCAAAGTGGAGGCACTCCTTCATCTTCATATTCTACTATTTCACCCTACATAAAATACTCCTAGGTGTCGTTGGCTGGATCATCCTCACTTGCCACCTAAACTATAGCCTCTTGAGGAGAAGCACAAATTGGTCTCACAACATCAACATAAGAGGAATGATTCACTATGTCATTATTCATGACTGTAAAAACCCCTTCAAATTTCCTTTCACTAGATTGGACCTACTTTAAAGAATTGATGGTTCTAAATCAATGCCTCAAACAGTCAAAGATGTCCACAATTTTTCGATCAATATCCTTGAGTATTGCCTCTTTTGTGGTGGATGAAGATTGGACCATCTCTCAAGTACTCATATCTTCTTCTAGAGGGTCTTTTCTCTATGTATTAGCATCCTATATGATCAAACCTTCGTTCACTATGGAAAAAATCGGATAATCCACACCCGTGGGATCTACCTGAGATTTACCAGACAATGACTTCCAGCATCTACAAGATTCATGACCTAGGCATCTACAGTTTGTATAAAAATAAACCCATGATTCATAACATACCTTTTTCTTCCAACATATCTTACCTCGGCCCTCAATTTAAATAAAATCCATTGGGACCTTGGATATATTGACTTCCATTGAAAGACTTAGAGAAATTGTGTGGCAAAGAGCACAATTTTGTTGATTAGAGCAGAGAAAATGACCCACCATGTTGCTGATAACATGAAGGATCATTGGGTTATGAAAAGGTAAGGGTAGAATAGGAAGGGAAATACATTTCATAGTAATGGGGAAGTCTCACTTCAAATGAAAATCAAATTATAACCAAAATATGGAAAAATGAGAACCTAAAATAACACGTGGAGTGCTCACACAAGAAAAGATTGTGCCTTCTGTTGAAAATATTGTCATCAAATTCCATGGATCCAGTTTCCCTACTATTAACCGATCATTAATTTTTCCAAGAAGCAATGATATATCTCCCAATTTCATACACAAAGGGTTGTATCTTTCTGATGCATGCCACTAGTGAAAGATTCAACATCGTAGAACATCGCGTAAACTCTAGGGTAGAAATTGGAACTAAAAGAACTCCATCCACAAATTATTGAACTTTGAGGAAAACCTTTATTAAGGGAATGTGTGTGAGAAGAGACATATCGATTAATGGAGTGAAAAATATTAGTGTGAGGGGATAAAGGAGGTGGAGGAGAACCCCCCTAGTTGTAAAGGACCAAGGAGGGGAGGTGACAGAATGACCATGCCACCTATGCCGTCTACGAGGATAGGTGGATTGGAGTGATCACGGTATAAATGGGTTGAAATAAAATATAGATCATAACCATTGGGGTTATATTGTTTATTAATAATTGGTAGTTTTTTAAAAAAAAATCAACACCTAATTCACCCAGCCTCTCAGGTGTCTCCACCAATCCAAATGGAAAATTTATATGAAAATAATATTAAACATATTTCCTATGGTTGACATACATTGTATTAATCATATGAAAATGATGTTTTACTATCAATTGATGGAGGCCATAATCATTAATACTTCTTTTCATTATGTTTTCACTTAGTGATCTCGAGTATAGGAGATCATGCAGACTGACCCTCCAATAGGAAACCTATATGTTTTTGGTGTTATTTTATGTTTTTATCTATGAAACTATGTATTTGTATCAATACAAGAAGTCATTATCAATGTGAATCATTTGATCATATACTTAGATGTGAAATTAAAACCATGATATTTATGTTTTTGGAGTGGCAGCTTGTATTGGGTGCATCATTAGAGGTATGGAATAGATTGAATGACCAAGATAGATGTTGTCACTTCTTAGTAGAGGAAGAAATATCTAGAGCCCAGTTAATAAGGATTTTAGTACCTTTATTAAATCAATATCTATGGTTGAAAAAGTTATCTATATCTATAATGGTTATTAAAGGAATTAATAAAGAATGTATAGACAGTGACACAAATAATTCATCTTTCATTATGAGTTATCATGAGAAAAAATAAATTATATTATAAATAACATAATTTTAGGTGGTTTTCATTGAATTGAAAAAACATTATCTCCTTAGGGGTCCTAATGTGTTATTAGAAACCACTGTTGGTCTTTGAGTATGACTCTTTCTATCAGGATAGGGGACTAGAGGGTCACACAGAATGCATATACAAAAGGTTTTCCAATTCCAATGAATTAGACATTAGGACATTATGGGACCTATAGTGGTGGTCGGGCTATGTCCAAGTTTCAATGATCATGATAAAAAAGTTAATTATTACTCAATTTTATGAAAACAATTGTTAAATTCATTTACACTAGGTGTTTATAAGTTTTTTGTGAATAAAAAATAAAAATATTTTATGAATAAATATTTATTTAATGTTTTTTAATGTTTTGTGGGAGATAATGGTTGAGTTAATGAATTTTATTTTTCCACCTAATATACTTTAATGTTACAAGTTTGTAAAAAAATATTTGCATCGTTTTTGAAATATTCACTTTACCATAAGTGTAGAATATGGTTTGATTTGGAAGTCTTGACTTGTTAAAGGGCTAATGTATAACTTTAATAAGTTAAAAATACATATATAACTAATTATTATACCCTAATTCAAGGAACTATTCCTCCCATGATTTTGGGAGAGCATTTCTTGCATCTCTTAATTTCCATAGACGAAAAGCTAGGTTCTGAGCACCTCGATCCAAGAATGTCATCCCGAGTCTGAGAAATAGTGCTTACGCAATCAATTTGAAGTCAAAAGAGCCTTTGATTCTCCATGAGAGCACCCTAATATCCATGTTAAAAGATAGATAAATCTTTTAAAGCATTTTTGAATTATCTAGAAAATTATTTCTTTGGTTCTTTAAAGAAACAATCTTTTCCAGTGTGTGAAACACAAATTCAGTCAAAATCAAACCAAGTATGGTTTAGATGTAATGACATGGATTTTACCAATTCTAGTTTTAGAAAATTCAAAGTAAAATTATGAGACCAACCATTGAGACAGTGTGAGATTCTGATGGCCAGAGGGCCCAAAATTATATGTTGAAAAATGATACGTTTTTAAATTGCACTCATGGGCAGTTTTCCTAACAAATTGGAATAACTATTAAATAAGTTCCCAGATCAGAAATCTGAGGGAACCATTAAGTTAAGAGCAGTGGGTTTACCCTATCTATGATAAATGTTTAGTCAGTGCTGGTCTCCAGTGAAAAAACCCAAAAATAGAATAACCGTAAATAAAATATTACATAAAATTCTTTTATTTTTTTCAGATCCTGATAACTCATAAATGGTAACTCGGATTGAAAATTTCAGAGTACTATTGATCTCAAGATATTGTGCTTTTCTAATGATGATCCTAACCTTGATCGGTACATCTCAAGCATAAAAGTTATTTTTGGGACTTTTAAAAGGAGAATAAAATAAACATAAAGAAGTTTATTTTATATCCTTTTAATGTTTCATAGTGTGGTGACACTACGATGTAGCGATGGAGAAACTTGTTATTCTTCCATAAATGAAGTATCATGGTGACGTTGTTTCAAAGAGAAACAGTAACACTAAAATTCATAAACATGTTAACGTGTTTCCTCTATTATTTGGGGGCAGGGTCTAGGGTTAGAATTCATAATTCTGGATATTTCTCTGGAACCCTGGAGTTTCCCTATGGTAAGGAGGATGAGGATATCTCACCAGCAATGACGGATCGGAGGTCAGGATTCGATCAAGCAACAATGAATTGACAAACGTCTGTAGAACAAGGATCGACATGGTGGTGTGACTTCAATCTATTTCTGCAAGCGATCCAACTCGAGGTAGGGGTTGTTAATCTTTAAATCATTTCATTTTCCTATTCATGATATTCCATGATGGATGCAGACCAATTAAAAAAATTGGTCTGTGGATAAATCATTTTTGCAGGATGGGATTACTCGTGTGGTTTTTTAATGGGATATTATCTTATTGATTCTTGGTTAACCATTCCAATGGAAATGAACCCCGATCTACATGAACATCGATCGAGGTCCATTCATCAATGTTATTATGTGCTTTTCTCCCTTCGTTCCTCATTTTTCATGGGACTTCATCATTTGACCCATGACTCGACTTATGGATATCGATCGATCATTTCGCAATCGATCCTGGGTGTATTGATCTGGTATCGCTAATCTGGAATGGTCACGACGTGACAGAGGTGCGACGATGGCGAAGGTTAATGGATCGAGGTAGTGTAGGAGATATCATTGTTTTATCAACATTGAACTGGGAGGGATCATGACATGGATTCAACCCCCTGTAGATAAAGAGTGTAGCCCCAGGTTTCCATAACCTCTTCCGAATAAAAAATTGGGCCACCGGAGTGAGTCCGATGGCTTGTAGAAAATGACACTGGCATGGCGGTGGTGGTCGAAGTAGTGGCTACATGGCTTCCCAAGTGGTAGAATTTTGTGGCTTCGGACATGGAGGGGTGAGATAGATCTACAGCTCAAGCCATGAGTGAGCGGAGAAGTGGCCGACCAAGCCAGCCACGTGACATGGAGGAGATACGGTAGGTTTTTGTATTTGGAACGGACAGACCGGCCCGCTCCAGCTGGCCAGGTTGAACAGGCAAGTTGGCCTCAGGCTGAGCCAGTGCAGTGGAGTGGGCTGGGTCGACCCTCCATGTTGGGTTGGACACAAGTCAGGTATGTAGACCCTAGGCCGAGTCGGACCAGACCCGAACCCAACTGGACCCTTTTCACTAAAAGGCTCATATCTTTTAGACTGTAAGTCTAATTGACAATACATTTGTTGTGTAGGGAACCCTGTGAAAAAAAGAATCTTTTGATATGGATTTGTGAGAAATTAGTAAGAGCAGTATAGGTGTGTATCTTACCCTTTGTTATTTCCTCGATGGTTCGATACGACATTGCATGGCCATCCCCTCGAGAGATAAAGACCTATATAGAGTTATGGAATCGTCCTTGGGACTAGAGTGATACTCTATCACCCTGATGGAGTTTGTTGGGTATTTATGTGACATCTAGGTGAAAGGAATTAATCCTCCATCCAATGGGTCATATCGGTAGGGTCTATGGTATTCCTTGGAATCCACTACATTACGAGCAGCATCGTAGGGTTCACGGTATTCTATGAGAATCCCCTTTGTTGCAGGGTAATTCAGATTGGGTTCGCAGTATTCTCTGAGGAGAATCCCCTATCTGAATATTATAACCCTTGAAAGGTGTATTCTCTTTGGGCGGGGCCCATGTCTGTGGAATATTTTGGCAGAAGTGGTTGTGACTTATCCTTCTACCGTGTAAATAGTATTTCAGGAATTAGCATGCCTTGAGAAGAATCTTGTTACCAATTATTGGTTGTGATATTGATACTAATTATCTCAGTGAGACCGTACATATTAAGGAAACATTGTGATGTATCAAGAGTTGATGTTCTCTTGGATTCTTTTGGTAGATTTGTTCTGTGTACATTATTTTATATAGATAGAGGAGTGGGACCTCCCATAATCGAGCATTCTATGACCAGAACCATATGCTTGAAAGTGTATGAGATGTTGCATCTTGAAATACTTTATGAGTATACCTGAATGTTCTTGTTATATGTTTGGTTGAAATATATATGTGTTGAGATGATTGTACATTCTTGGTGGTGTGTCCTTTGTGGTCTTTCACCTTTTATTTCAAGGTCACCAACTGAGTATTGTTTTACTCACCCCTACACCGATTTTTCTTTCACTTATCGTGTCTTTTTCATTTGACTAATTCTTTGGTGGAGTCCAACGAGGAGTAGTACTAGGACCACAAATGGATGATGCATTGGGAGTTCAGATGAGCTGAGGTGTTTCTGAAAGCATCCTACAACAGCTTCAGTGCCCCTGTTTGCAGGTTAGAATTTATCGTTGTCTTTTTAGTGGGCTTTTGTTTCTAGAGTTGTTGCACTTTACTGTATTACTTTCTATCGTACTCTGTTGTTGGGTTGTAATGGTATACATGCATTTTTCTGAGTGTTTTTACTCTCTAGACCCTATGGCATGGAGTTGGATGTGTGTGTACAGGTTCATAGGAAAATGCCTCCCATTTGTGGGATATACCTACTCAGCGCCAGTTTCCATCCCCTAGCCCATCGGAGGAGGGCTTGGGGTTGTCAAGATATGGGCCTCGGGGGACGGGTCATGAAATTGTATTTTTATTTATCATTCATATTTTATTAACACCTAATCATCTAGTTGATAACTAGGCAGTTCTTCCCCACAGTTAATGTCACAACATCGATCCAATGGTAAAATTTTTAATTCCCCTTACATTTGTGGTAATTACTTCATATTTGGAACCATTAGTATTTACACGATAAAATTTATTAAGATTGTTATGTGAACCACACACAAACATAATCAGTTTCCCAAAAATATTCAGCTACACCAAATTTTAGGGATGGAACATCTGAGGCATGTATAGAGGAAGAGTTTAAGACCAACCCTATAAAATGGTTTTTAGTTCACTATCATCCATTACCAATACACCATATATTTTGAGATCAAGAAATTTATTTAATGGGAAAAAATTATATGAAATTTCATGGTTGAAAGAAAAGGTGAAAGAATATGAATATTGTAGGAAAATATAGGATCATGGGTGGTGTATAATGAAGAATTTCTTAGTTTCACCATTCTAGAAAATGATAGACATTATGACTAAGGGAATTTCTAGTTTGATATCTCACCCACCCTACAAAAATATTTAGTTCAATTCATGATAATTATGTATGAAATGAAAGTATAAAATTTTTTATATGAATTTATTTACTACATGGATATATTTTTTTCTATTTTTTATTTCAACATCGATATTTACTAAGGATGGTTGTTTTTTATATGACTATGTTTCACAATGATTAACTAATTTTTCTTTAGCTAGATTTATTGCTTTACTTTTCCGCACTTTGAGCTAATTCTTTCATGTTTGATATGAAATCACATCACTTCATTTTTATAAGTGTTTTGTTGATATTAATTGACCATTCTTTTAACTTGTGAATATTTATTTCTCATTTAATATTTTTTAAAAGATTTATATTGTATCATGGATAGATTTTATATTATTAATTAAATATGCTAAAAAGTAGGATGAAATTACATGGTTAATTTGTTATACATATCTAGTATGTTTATTAAAACATGAGGTTTCTTGGGATATCATAGAATGAGTTAGATAACTAACATTTTGTGGTTAATATGGATTGTAAATTCATGATTTTATTGATATATATATATTTATTTTATTCAAAAAGAATGGATTTTTTCTAACTATAACATGATATAGTGTAATATTCAGGTATCTTAAATTATCAATATGTTACTGAAATTTAATGACAATACATAATTTAAAAAAAATTGAATTTAATATCCTGATTTTGTTGTCTATTTTGTTATTTTTTTATATTTAGTGCACCTATTGTATTTTGTGTTCCTTTTGTAAATGTTTTTATTGTATTACAGGTAATTAATGCTAGTAGTAGGCAGGGGTAAGCCTTCTGAGCCATGAAACTCTTTATAGCACAGTCAAGATGAATTATAGTTTATTTTTGATATATTTGATAAACATTCTCTTATATAAAACTACAATTGTTTCTTATTGCTTTAATTTGTTTTGATTTATTTCCTTTTTTGTTGCATTGATGTTGATTTGATGGGTTTCATGTAGGTTGAGACCGTAAATAGGTACACTGGTGGTTGGATACTGATGGAGGTGGTGGGCTGAGGGTTGATGCATTTTGGACTTATGATATTGTTTAGAGGAAGCTTAAACCAATTTTCATTAATCAAAACAATTTCTAAAAAAATGAGGGAAGTTTCATTTGTATTAGTTTTTTTAAAAAAAACCACCACCATATTGTTTAGCTATGTTTCTTGAATTTTTATTATTTAATAAAATATTTTTCAATTAAAACCATCGCCAAATGGGAAAACACGTCTTCTGTAAATTTTTTCTAAACATGATTAAATCACTAAAAATATGAAACCAACAGTGACATATATGGTGGTTCAGTTTACCATCACTAAATGGTTTATTGATAGTTTAAAAAACCACTAACCTTTCAAAAAAACAATAACTATATATTTATTTTTATATAGTGTGACTAGATTAATGAGTAACTTGTTGAAAATATGAATATAATGTTGACTTGATTATCCAATCAAAATTCCATTCAGTTAGAATTCATTTAAAATGATTCTCAGCCTAATTATGTTAATAATTTGTTTGGAGGATTGTTTTGAATTGTATCTAGAACACAGGCGGAGGAGAAACCAAAGTATTTTGTTTTCATTAGGTTTGATGTAACTCAGGCATTTGGAGTCAAATTCCATTGTATCTGAAATCCTTGTATGATCAAATGAATGGTTGTGAAATGAAATTTTAGATATATATATATATATATATGTATATGTATATATATATATATATGGGACTCATATGTTCTGAGACATTTTTTTAACATAGAGAAACCAATTTTTTTTATAGTTATTTTAATATGGTAGAAGATGTTTGTTATGGAATGTATACATCTAGCTATGTATTTACCTTTTAAGAGAGATTTATGACATGATATTTTAAATTGTAGATATATTTTTCATTGGTCACAATTTATGCTAAGTTCATTATAGAAAATTGTGTAATATTAAATGATTATTTCTATAAAAAACTTTATATGTGGACATTTGAAATGCATAGACGATTTTCCCCTATCAACCATTCAATGTTCTGGTGCTCTGCTAATGTGTACATCAGCACTCGGGTCAAATCCTAGGCGATGATACTTTGTAATAGTCGTGTCTTTTTAGTAGACTGTATGCTGATTCTCGGGTTTTTTTTGCAGAGCATAAATGAAGTGGTTAATGATTGGTGTTTGATTAAAAAAATTGATAAGTATTGGGGTGAGTTCATTATTATGGAGTTAATCTTGTGATATCCTTGAGATTTGATTTATATTGCATTTAAATTAACACCTGCTTCACAAGATAACATTGATTGGAATTCCTAAGTGTTAAGGCTTTAATCCAAGAATTAACTCAACTTATGGTTCTAATAATTACCATTACTTGTTTATGGTAGTGTATTTATGGTTCCAATAATCCATTGAAACCACATGTTAAACAAAATTTGTCATTAAGCCATGACATTTTAATTCCAACATACAAAATGGTAAATTAAAGAATATTCATCGAGAAAATACTCTCAATCACTTAACATACCAAAATTTTGACTCACCCCAATAATAAATTTACTCACCATTGATATTAATATTAATCTGGTTTATATATTTATGATTATTAATTAACAAGAGAATAAAAAGAAAGGGATATGAAAAGAGTGGTACGTTGAACACACACACATGAACAATGATGAGAATTAAAAAAATAGACCTTCGATTGAATGAGGAAGAAAAATAAGGGAATGGGATTCAACTATATTTAAACTATTTTAATAACATTAATATTAAACTATAGAAGGTGGATTAGAATAAGATATATTGAATAAGAAAATTTCATTAAAACAGAATTAGAAAACACAAACTTACAAGATTACAAATGAAGAACAACAAAAAAGTGAAAGGAAACAAAGTGAAGAGGAAGGGTATCTCAACTGAAAACTTGAGTATGGAAGGTCCTACCAATCCCTTTCCAAGGCTTGTGTCCTGCCAATATGTGCTCCTCTCCTCTGAAATCCCAACCCCTTTGAAGGAGAGGAGGGGGATGCATTTATAGCCCAAGGAAGTGGACTATTTTCATTCCCAATATGTCCCTCCACTTGAATAACTAATTTCTCTATTCAAACAGACAAATATAGATATATCTCCTTCTTAAAAGTTTTATATAATAAATTTTTCTGACCTCTCTAAACATTTGGAGTCATTTGGACCTATGGAGCCAAAGTTATGGTTGGTTTATTAAACAAATTTAATCTGTCCATTTCAATCCAATCTTTTTAAAGTCTAAAATGTGAAAGGGTTATTTAATAGAAATATGACTTAAAAGATGAATTATTTCTTAAAAAAGGTCATCCGTCTAGATCCCTTATTTCACACTAAAAATTATCAACTCTAGTTGATGATTCCATTATGAGATATGTCACGAATAGTGTCCGGATTTTAATTCCTGGCTAGAATAGTGGGCTGAACATACAAGCATTAGTTGGGCCCCTTGTTCTTGTAGTTGGACCTTCAAATTTTTATCAATGATTAATGTTTATGATACAGAACATATGGTGTAGTTTCATAAAATTTGGGTATCGGTATTTAGACCAATAACTCAATCATCCTTGATGGTCCAGTTTCATCAAAAATTCTTTGGGTCTTCTTATGTTGACCATATGAACCCTCAAATGGAAGAATTGGCCCATGATGCCTTCTAATGATATGTGAGAAATTTAATAAGGAATCCTAAACAATAGTAACCACACAATTTTAATCAGTGTAGTGATAGTTATAAATAAAATAGTAAACTGACTCAATTGGACTACTTCTAAAAATGCTCAACAATTATACTTAGTGTTAAAACATTAATTTTTCACACTAATTATGCACATTTAATATAAAATAAGTAAAGGGAGTATATAATAAGTCATGGAAATATTAATAACATCAACATTTTTTTATTAGAACATGATTCTTTTTTATCTAAGCTAATCAGAGCTCCATTCCCCTATAAAAATCCTATTTTTATTGTATATTCATCAACATATGTATTCAATGTCACTTTATATGAAATAACCTATATTCCAAATAATAAAACCTTTAAAATAATTATATTGATTATTATATTTCAAATATTTGGACTCAGATTTAATATAATTTTAAATATGTGAATATTAAGTTAATTACAAATTTGATTATTGTTCCCCCATGAGTTTAAGGGATAATTTTAATATCAACCTCCTAGAGTGGAGATTTATTTTCTTATGAACATTGTATTTTTTGGAAACTCAATATTGATTTTATCAAGAGTTTGATCTCTATTTATATTTTTTTGATCAATAATATTTTGTGCTTTGATCTTGATGATTTCAGAATAAATTGGTCAACAAATAGAAACATTCAAATCTACATGATATGATTTTTATGACACCTCATTTAATTTGGAAGGTTTGACTTTATGAAGGGACAATGTGCAATTATCATAAGTTAAAACAGCTTATATAAGTAAAAACTAAACACTAATTTGAGTCACTATTCCCACCATGATTTTGAGAGAGTATATCTCATCTATCTTAAATTCCATAGAGAGAAAGATGAATTATGAGCACTCTAATCGAATAACACCTTCCTCGGTCCAAGAAAGAATGATTACACAATAATGTTGAAGTCAAAATATCCTTTGATTCTTCATTATAGTACCTAGATTTTGATTTTCAATGATCAATAATTCTTTTGAAGCATGCTGGAATGATCTAAAAAGTTATGTCTTTGGTTCCTTATCTCAACCAGTGAGAGAAAAAAATATCTGATCAACATGGATTTTAATATAGTTTAAATCCCTCTGCCAGAAAGAGAAACAAACATTCGATCAACATGGATTTTCTCACTCCCTAAAAAGTTAATATTCTTGACTATTTTGATCAATATAGATTATGCAATGATCTTAATGATTTCACAATAATTTTTCCAATAAATAAAAACTTTAAAACCCATATGATATGATTTTTTATGATAGATCATTTATCATATTGCTTTGATAAATATGCGGGAAATATTTTAAATGGTTATTTTTAACCGATTTCACTAAATTTGTACCAATCTTATTATTTTGATATCTTTTATGTCGGTAGAGTCTCTCTGTTGAAAATGACAATTTAATAACAACTCATGCAAAATATGATTTAATTATTCCACATGTTTTTCATATCCCTTTCCCAACTTGGCATAAGAAAGATGGTGATGATTGAACCAAGTGTGTTGGATGAATGTTGAAGATCCATTTGTCAGATATAGTCTATGAATTTTTTCATGGAGACCTGCATTACATGTTTGGTTTCATTAAAATGCGGTTCCATTTATTACTCATGTTATAAAAATAAAACGGTCTAGAGACTCTCAATTCTACGACTTGTGTCCCACACCCCACAACCCCTACCATGTTTGATATCGTTGTGGACTTGTTTGATAGTGATTATGGGGTTTTGAAAGAGACAAGAGACTATGATGACCTAGCACAAATGAGATTTTTGAGGAAGAAAATTGTTTTTTGGATATTTTTCTTAGAAGTTTCCTCATGATAAACATGTTTTCAAATTCTTTTTCTCTTTCCTTTGACAATTAATTTTCCATTTTCATTTACATTCATCTTCCATTAAAATGATTTCATCACACCAAACACATCCTTATATTTTGAATTAAACCATATCATAATTCTCCTGGGAAAGATTCGTATTTTTTTTAATTAACATAACATTAGTATTTGATAATATTTCCATAATGAATCCATATCATAGTCAGAAAGACTATTAAATTAATTACATTCATTAGTATAGTATGTAAAAATCTTGAATTCAAAACAATTACTAGGAAACACACATCATAAATTGCATGTTTTATAAGAAAATCACAATAAAAACCATAAAATATAACTCAATATCGCAAACAAATAGATTGTATGAATAGGTATTTGGTTGATAGATATCTGACCAGATGCAAGAAACATCGATGTGTTGCGGACCATCAGACACATCTTATAATTAAGAATCATGAATTCGTAATTATTATGGACTACAAAATTATAGGGTCACACATAATCCTACAAAATGATTCATGAGTCAATAGTGTCGTGATAGAAACAAGTAGCATGAGAGTAAAAGGAAACCACTAGATGTGGCCCAAAAAACATTTTTTAAAAAACACACAAAAAGAAATCACACATAGTAGCCCTCCTAATTCGTTTCTTATCTTTGAATGGAAAGTTCATTCTAGTCAACAAGACATTCCATGGAATGGGAGAGAAACACATGAATGATCCTTAAAGAAGTAAGGATCGAGGTTTTAATAATCTTTTGTAATTTTTATACCAATTCACACAAAGAATTAATATATCAGAGGGAATGAAATGAATAATTTATTTTATAATGAAAAGTTGAAGGGTAGGAAGATAATGAACTGAAAAACTGGTAGAGAGAGTCTGGGTAGGGCTTCATGAGAAAGGAAAGCATATTTCTATTGAAAAAAATTATGATTGAATGAAAACATATTTATCTTGATCAAAAAAAATTGTTCCTTGCGAATAGACGTAGTGACTCTCATATCACTCAAACTAGTGCTAAATTTGAGACATGAACCAAGGATTCTACGTCAAAGAAACCACATTTAGAACATCAGAAATATATTTATAACTATATTTTAATAATTGAAATCGTATCTTACTGATTATGATGATATTGGTTGAGGATAATTTATGAGTTGTAGATACCGATATCTTTTAACATCTTTAAAAATGATAATAAATTCAAAGCGTTGCAGACCACACTATATAATTATATAATTATATAGAAAAAAACTTTAAATATATTTATCTATAATGATAATTATAAATAATTATATATTTAAATAAATAAAAAATTACAAAAAAATATATTTATATAACTTTATAAATATATATATTTATATATTAAAACATATATATATAAGTATATTTATATAAATATATGTATAACTGTATAAAAATATTTTAAAAAATATTAATATTAATTGTAATTGTAAATAAATAAATAAATTTAAATTTAGATAATTATAAATTTACAATAAATAAATTGATTATATTAATAATTTTGTAAATATATATAGTTATATAAATATATTTATAATTATATAAAAATATTTATTAGTATATTTAATTATAATTAAAATTATATATATATATATATATTTGTAAATAATGTTATATAAAAAAATTATGAAATTTTTATTAGTCAAAATGTTTAATAGTTTATTTGTATAAATTTATTACCAAATGTGTATATAATAAAAATTCAAATTCAAAGGATTTTATAATATTTTAAAAGATAAGGATTGGGGTGTAGTAGAAGATAATTATAAAAAGAACTATATTTTATAGAAAAATAATGAAAGTCATAAAAAAATGAAAAATTATTTTGAAATTGATAAGATCTCATGACATGAGGAGACAAAGGTTGTGCACCCATTCCCTGGTTGTTATTTATGTTCTACATAAAATTATGAAATCTCATACTTAACCCTCATGAAATATATATTTATATGAATTAAATAATGTTTTTTCAATTAAAGGATGACCACTCCCCCTTTTTACAAACATCTAGAATTTCGTTTCCTACCCATATTATGCACATATTCCTTATCATAAATTCGTCATACAGGTCCTTTAGCCTTTTGTTGAAAGAAGGATTTCTTAAGGTTTTGTTACAAATTAGATCCTTAAGAGAATATTTGATTCTATAATGTATGTTTAATATTATCCTTAGTTTATTTTCTTAATATCATTCCCCTACATATTCTTGAAACTGATTTATGTTTGTGGTGTCAATTATAAAATTTTGAATCTTGACTATTTTATTCACTTTTTAATTAAATTAAATCATTCACATTCGACTGTGAATCTTACTTCCACCAAATATAAAATAATCTTACAAAGGTATAGATAGATCACACCCTTTGGAAATCGACTATATGCCTATTTTCAATCCACTATGACATCACTCACTAAATTGAAAATGGGTTGTATCGATCATTCCCTTCTTCGATGAAATAAACCGTACCTGTCACATGAAGTAAAAATTTTCAAAAGGAAAACTACTATAATTTATGTTGCAAATTTAAAACCAATAAAGGAATATGTTCATTTTACAAAGATGGAGTCCCTGCATCTTCTCATGTGGGTTCATTTCCCATGTGGCTCCCTCTTTCCCATGTAGTTCTTTCCCATTATTTTCTCTCTTCCCCAATGAGTTCATCCAATTCCAAAGAAATCAATTTAATATTTCTTTTTTTGTCCCTTTCATTAAATTTATGTTGCTGTCCATTTTGGTGTATTTTTTGTAGCCTATAAAAGAATTCATATATAATCCATGGAATTAATTGTGTGTGAAATAAAAATATTGAAGTCTCCTAGCTGAGTTTTTGTGTGCAATTTTTCTTGCCCTCTAAATTTCTTGGCTTGTATAACCAATAAACTAGTATCAGAGTCAGTACAGAAGCATCCTCCAATTTTTCAAAGATGGCCATCGCAATCCAGCCGCATGTTTCGAAGTTATCTATGGACTACTATTAAAGGTGGTTTATCCAAATGAAGGTGTTTTTCGGGTCACAAGAATTACGGGATATCGTCACCGAAGGGTTTATTGTACCCTTTACCTAGGAAGAATCCACCTTCAAGAATGAAGAAAAGAAGGGAGTGAAAAATCAATGGAATAAAGAAAACAAGGTTTTGTTACTCCTCTACCAAGGGTTGGATGAATCAACATTCAAAAATATTGCTGAAGAAACTTCAAGTAAGAAATCTTGGGATATCCTTTCCACCATCTTCAAAGGTGTTTACCGAGTGAAGAGGGTTCCACTTCAGACACTAAGAACAGAGTTTTAAGTGGCACATATAAAGTACGGTGAGATTATATATAACAACTTCACACATCTATTTGTTATTTTTAACAATTTAAAAAGAATTTTGAACATTTTGGGTAAATTCGTGTTATTGAGAAAGCACTTCAATCTCTCACAACCAAATTTGAGCATGTGGTTGAGGAAATCGAATAATAAAAAGATTTGGAAGAAATTTCTACATATGAACTGATGGGTTCATTGCAAGTTCATGAGCAATAAATGAAAAATAATGAGGGTTCAACAGTAGAAAATGCCTTAGATTCTAAGTTGACTCTATAAGAACAAAATAATGGACCCACACAATGAGGAGGTCATCATGCAAGAGGAAGAGGACGTGGATACCATCAAATCCATTAATAAAAGAAACAAACTTTTACTACATTATGTGGAAGAGGAAATGGTGGAGGCTGATTCATTCATGGTCATGGGAATGAAAAAACAAATAATGCCACAATTGCCAGAAATTTCGCCATTATTCTTCTGATTATTGGAGAAAATGTGTCAAAATGAAAAATCCAAATATGCTGAAGCATCTCACCAAGAAAAATAAATCACCACACTCTTCCTCACACAATAAAAGTCATGTTAATGGTCTGATGTGTGGTATCTAGACACGAGTGCAAGATACCATATGAGTGATAACAAATAATTGTTCTATGAACTCACTAGAGAAGTTCATGGAGATGTAAGATTTGGAGATTCATTTATGTTACCCGTGGTTATAAAAGGTAAAATTAAAATATATCTGAAGAATGGTGAGTTAAATTACATTTATAAAGTGTATTATATACCGATCATTAAAAATAATATTATCATTCTCAGCCAACTCCTTGAGAAGGGGTATTCCATGGACTTGGAGAATTCTTATTTGTCTATAGAAGATGCTCACATGAGACTTTTTTCTCAAGCCCAAATGGAAAAGAATCGCATGTTTTCATTGTGTATCAACACAATGGCTATATAGTGTCTCTTTAATCTCATGAATAATGACTCATGGAGATGGAATCTGGGATTTGAACATCTACATTTTAGCAGGATTAAACCTTTATTTTCATCAAGAATGGTGTGTGGCTTGCGGGTGATTGAAGTTCCAAATCTTGTGTGTTAGGCATGTACACTCAGTAATCAACAAAGGAACTCCTTACCAAGTGGAGTGTCTAGAAGAGAAAATGAACCACTTTAGTTGGTTCATGCCAATGTTTTTTGACCACTTGAAACACCTTCACATATAGAAAATAGGTAATTTATTACCCTCATTGATTATTTCAGCAGAATACTTTGAGTGTATTGAATCAAAGAAAATTCATTTGATTTCACTACCTTTAAAATTTTCAAAGCTCATGTTGAAATTGAAAGTGGCCACAGAATCAATGTATTCAGATCTGGAAGAGGTGAATAATACACCTCAAATTCATTTTAAGATTTCTATAGGGAACACAACATCAAATAGAAATACAATATATCTTACATTCCACAATATAATGGAATCTCAGAATGAAATAACTGCACCATCCTTGACATTAAGATAACTATGCTGAAGGAGAAAGGACTGCCAAAGAGTTTCTAGGCAGACGCAGTGGGATGTACTTTCTACCTTCTCAATCATTGTCCAATGAAGAGTGTCAGAAACATGACAATAGAAGAGGTGTGGAGTGGATACAAAATGAGCATGGCGCACCTAATAATATTTGGCTGTGTCACCAATGCTCATGTTCTAGAAGAGATAAGAAGAAATCTTGATGATCGTGGTGAAAAGCGCATCTTCATCGGCTATTGTGAAGAGTATAAAGACTATAATATCTACAATCCAATAACCAATAAATTAGTGGGGATTAGATATATGGTATTTAATGAGGAATAAGAAAAAAATTAATGGTGAAGAATAAAACAAAAATATTCCATTTGGGATAGAATATCTGGAGGAAAGTCATGATCATCAAGAGTAGACACCTGAAGCACCTTCCTCAAGCACATTGTCAGTACATAAGAGTCCAGGAGTACATTCCATCACTCCTAAAAGGAATCCATCAAGTAAAATTTCAGTCACCTCATCATCGCCTATGTATTCTATGAGGATAAAAAAATTTAGTGACATTTATGAGAAAACTGAAGAGGTGTATATTTTTTCATGTGTGCAGATCATGAGCCTCTGAAATTTCAGGAATCCATAAGGGAAGAATACTGGGGAATTTATTCTGATGAAGAAATTAATTCCATAATAAAAAAATGAAATGTTGTAGCTAACTACACTCCCCAAAATCCAAAAGTTCATTAGTGTCAAATGGGTGTACAAGATCAAGTGAAATGTTGATGGTGAGATCGATTGATACAAAAAAAGGATTAGAGAAAAGGGGTATAAGTAGAAGTATTGGGTGGACTATGAAGAAGCCTTTTCTCCTACTACTCACCTTGACACTATAAGGATGATCTACCAACTAGATGTGAATTTTTCATTCTTGAATGGAATTCTAGAAGAATAGGTCTATATGGACTATCCTGATGAATTTTTTATGTAATGACAGTATGATAATGTGTATCTTCAAAAGAAATATATTTATGGGTTGAATTAGTCTCATCATGCTTTGAATGCACACATAGATAACTATCTTTTAGATAATGTATCATCCAAATGTAGATATGAGCATGCACTTTACATCAAGAAGAATGATCGTGGTGATATACTGATTGCATGCTTGTATGTTGATGATTTTTTTTTATAGTTAACATTCAATAAATGTTCAATAAATTCAAGGGGGCCATGTTCAAGGAGTTTGAGATGACCGATGGAGGTCTCATGTACTTATTTCTGGGAATATAAGTAAAGAAGCAACATGGTGACATCTTTATATCTAAGAAGAGGTATGATAAGGAGTTTCTTGAAAAAATCAAGATGGCCCATTGTAATGATGTAAACACACCAGTAGTGATGAGCTTAAAACTGAAAAAAGATATTGAAAGAAGAATCATTCACTCAACGTTGTTCAAAATTTTTATCTAAATCATGATTTATCTCACAATAACAAGTCTAGATATTTTCTACAATGTTGGGATTCTAAGAAGGTACATGGAAGCACCAAAAGAGTCACACTGGCTAGCAGCATAATGTTTCCTTGGCTAAGTTAAAGGAATGATGGATTTTGGTCTTTTTTATCCATTTAATGAAGAAGAAGAGCTATATAGATACTCAAATTGTGATTTGGGAGGATGCCAAAATGAACGAAAAAGCACCACTTGGTATGTATATTTTCTTAGACCGGCTTCTTTCAAATGGAATTCAAGGAATCATAGTGTGCTTTCCTTATCCACATGTGAAGTAGAGTACGTGGCATCATCATCTACTATTTGTGAAAGAATATTGTAGGGAAATTTTATAAAGGATATGAAGAATCTATAGGATGGATCCATAGTCATATATATCGACAATAAGTCATCTATTGAACTTTCCAATAATCTGTTGCAGCATGGGAAAAGCAAACACATTGATACTTGATTCCATTTTTTTGACAGGTCAAGTGAAAAACAAAAAGATAAAATTGAAATATTTAAATACAATATAATTGGTGGTGGATATTATCACAAAGTAATTACCAATAGATGCATTCAAAGAGATAATAACGATGCTTGGAATCAAGCCAGTCTTGGATTGAAGGGGAGTATTAGAAATTACAAACCAATAAATGAATATGTTGGTTTTCCAAAGATAAAGTATTTGTGTCTTCACATTCAGCTCCAATTCCTAGGCATCTACCTCATTCCCACACAGTGCTTTCCCATGATTTTATCTCTTCCCCCAAAGATTTTGTTCGATTCCAATGCAAGAAATTTAATATTTCTTTGTTTTTTCCCCTTCATTAAATTTATGTTGATATCTATTTTGGTTTATTTTTCATAGCCTATAAATGGGTGCATATGTAATTCATGGAAATAAGTGTGTGTGTGTGTAATTGAAAGCAGCAAATGTCCTTATTGTTTTGTTATGTGCCATTTTTATTCCCCTCTAAATTTCTAGGCTTGTATAGACAACAATTTCTTCTTCAATTAACAATGGCTTCCCATTCCAATCTATCATTCCTTGCATGTGATTGACCATGATCTCAGCATCGATCGACCAAAAATCGATCAATTAAATTTTGAGAATATGAGAATTGATCGTGATTTCAGAAACCAACCAAGATGAAGGTCGTAGATTTATGGTGAAGGCCTATCGAAGAAATTGAACCAGAGGTGTGTAATGAAGTTCTGAAGAATTCAAATATGATACTAGTTGTGCCACCCTATTCTAACCGTAGAAGCCAAACCCCTAGATCATCGAAACAATGAATCAGGGGTTTCAATCCAATCATATGAAAACTGACAACCAGGGTCTTTAAGAAGGACAATGATGAAGTAGATCAATTAGATACCAAAGAAACAGGATTAATTAATTAACACTAGACAAAATAAACCAACATTGGATCTTGATGTCACTTGAAGGGAGGATGACTGAGCTTCAATGATGAAAACTTGAGTTCTTTAGAACTAGATAAGTTCCAAGAATGATGGGGCCTTGAGACCTCTGATCTAAATATTGATCCACTAGTATTGATCTAAATCAGAAGTATGATGACATTGATGAGGAACTAGGCTCGATCTATGGCAGCTCATAGGGTGGACTAATTGACTAAGGGATGATAATTTCAAATGTTGATGGATTGAACATTCAATCTATTTTTGATTGGATTTTCCTGGATCTTGAGTTCGTTGTGCTGGAATTTGAAGATGAAGAGGCATCATTAGTACATATTATCACCATTATGATGATGCAAAATAATGCACTCTATATTCTTGACATAATGCCAGCCAAAACCATAAAATTTTCCTTTGGGTGTCACCTTGACAATCAGTGGGCTACCTGAATTTCAACAGCTTGTATATAGTCGTCATTGTCATCCTCGCTTGACCACTACACCCGTAGTTTCGTCCCTTACAGACCATACCACAGCCAGTCGCGTAGACCAAAATTGGATTCCTTGGCTTGTTTCTTATTAAGAATCACTATGATATATTTTGTTCACCCTGTTCATAGAACAATATTTTCTTACTCAGTTCTGTGAATTATTTTGGTGGAAGAAGATATGGGGACCTCAATTTTTCTCAATCCACCAACCATGGTGATAAGGAACAGTTCCTGCAAGTGGAATAAGGAAACTGCAAAATTGATACCCATGTTAGATGAAGAATATCAAATATAAATGGAAGATCTTTGATTTGGAAGAGGATTATGAGTCACATCTATAAATATTAAAAGTAGTGGAAAATCCAAGCTCAGATGATTATGAACTCAGTGAGCGAGAAGAGACCAAAATAGGTTCCCATGACCGTCCAAGCCCACTTCGGATATTTTAAGGACCAAATGCAGTGGAATATCAGGCTCAAGCCTAGATACAATTAATCCAAATATATAGGCCCATTCCAATTCCATTAAAAATACAAATCCCTAGCTAGTACATACACCTTCTCCTTTCCTCAATCAAAAATTGATATCCAGTAAATCCAAATATTAGAAAATCATTTCTCTTGGATACTCCATGAAGGAGTATGGAGTTTGATCATGTGGGAGATGTTTTTATAGAAAATATTCAAGTGTGAAGAATTAGGGATATCACGACCATCGATTTGTACATGTAAAATAAATGTAGAGAGAAGGAATTGGGTTTAGAATTTGAGGAATTATTATGAATTTCTAGTTTCGTTGGAATATAACCTCATTCTAATCACATGGTTAGATAGGGAATATGGAAGAAATTGGTGCATTTCCCTATAAATGAGAAACCATTCACTTGATGATTATGGCCTTTTTCATAATCATCAAACCAGTGTTGCTACCACATCTTATTCTCTGCTTCTTTTCTTTCATTTTTCATTATCTATATTCACCGATGACAGCACACTAAGCCACTAGTGGTTGAGTTGAGGAGATTCTCCCTACATAAGAATAAATGAATTTTATGTTCCAATATATTTTATTTTCAGTTCATCAATTTGGATTTATTTGAATGTGTTTTGGTTTTATTATATTTATTTACTCTTATGCATTTTAAAATAGTATTTTGTCTATTTATGGATTACACACAAAGGCCACTCGAAATCACTCCACTACATGTGATGATGAGAAATGGGTAAAGATGAGGGTTATTGGAGATATCTAATCCCTGATCCAGGTATGAGTTAAGTTTACAATGATCATTGTACACCCTTACTCGTGTTGATACTTCTAGTAAAAGTTAATCTATGTGAAGTTTCACTCGGTTAGAGAGAAAATATGAGAGACTTAAAATAGAAGTATGATTTTATAGGAATAGTTAGGAGATGATACGAGGTTCGGACACTATATGAAAATATAAATTTAAGAACAAATCTAATTTTTACCCCTATTTTTTAATAGTGAAATTCAAAACCAATTTTATACCATTACACTTTTCACACATAAAACCTAGAAAGTAAGACAAAAACACACACATAACATTTTTATCTCGAAGAGATGATCTAAGTCTACTATTACTGCATTTCTTCAGGTTTAAAAATTATTTTTCAAAGGGCCCCATGATAGGTGTTCATCATACATATAGCTCTTAATAGGGATTCTTGGATTTGTGTTTAAATTATATTTTAAAATTATTTCAACAAATGACCTGTTCTAGTTCATCGTAGGTTATTGTTTTTTATTCTGTGGTTGAAAATTATTTCATGGGAAGAAAAAGGAACATAAAAATCATAGAAAAAATGAGAGGTAATTTGTTACAGTTCCATAAGTTCTCCATCCTCAACCTCTTTTTCTTCCAGAGTGACTTTAGAGAGAGAAAAAATAGAAAACAACTTGGAATAATTTATTTGGAAATTTATAGAACTTTATACAACTAATTTTAATAATGAAAACTAGATTCAAGTGCCAAATAATCAGTAGAAATTTGAACTAATAACTGATATGATCCAACTCCTACAAAAGTTTCATGGCTTGTAAGGAGAAGAACCTAACCCGTATCTAATAATATTTTCTAACATTTACAGTAATTTTAATCCTAGTGGAGTATCAGAAGCTCAAGTTAGCTATAATTAATTCCCATTTTCTTTTTGAGGAGTATCCAAGGAATGGATCTAGAACCTCTATCTCGGTGAAGTTACCACATGGGATGGTCTATAGAAGGCATTCCTCCGTAAGTACTTCACTACATCAAGGACCACTAATACAGTGAAGAAAATATATGGGATCAAATAACTAAGTGGAGAAAATATCTATGAGTTCTTGGAGAGATTTAATAAATTGAAAACCTCTTACCCACATCATCCTTTCAAATATCACCACTTATTGGTATTCTTTTACTATGTGTTGATGGTCAATGAACAAAATCTATTAGATTAGTTTTGTATAGTTTCATTAAAAGAAAATATCACACTGCTATTAAATATATGTTTGATAGGATCTCCCAAAACATATTTTGAGATTTAAATATGAAATTACATGCCCACACATGAATTCATGTTTTACTTGACTAGTCTTGGAGATATGATTTTCTTAGATTTCATTTGAATCCATGTTTTAGATTTTAATTTTAATTAAATTTATTGATTAAAATTGAAAATTGGATGATTAAAGTAACTTATAGATATTAAAATGAGGGATCATAAATTAAGGGAATTGATTGATTGAAGTGAATGAAATTTCCCAACCATTTTCTATTCTTTGAATTTATGAAATACATTCAAATTAATTTTTTATTATTAATCATTCATTGAATGATTTTATAATATCATATGTCAATTACTGAGATTATTTATAGACCAAGTACTTTCTATTTATTCCTGAGCATATTTCTAGGAGTGATCTTGGGACAAGCCATAAACTAGAACTTTCACTTGAACTTATCAAATCTATGACTATAAAAAACACATTTAAAATCATAAGCACATCTTATTTTTACCCAATTATCCTTAAAATACCACCATTACATGAAATTCTAGAATCTCATATTTAACCTTTGTGAAATATATTTATTATGTTCATTACATTTATAGAACAACTTAGGGAGGAAACTGTAGTAAATTGCATTTTTGGGGACTTGACCTTGCAACTTTCTCCTTTCCACACCTAAATCCTTACCACCCCACCATCAATATGACTTTCAAGAAATATATATTTATATAAATTCCATCAAAATATTTCTATAAAAGGATTTTCTAGTGTAACTTCTTAAATATCATACTTAACCCTCATGAAATGTATATTTATTGGAATTCCATGATGTTTTGTCTATAAAAGGATGACCACATTGATGTAGTGAGTATTTTTTATGATTCTTGTGTCATATTAAACAATCCATTCATGACACAAGTTTTCCTAGATTATGTCATAATAATTATTCATCATGTCTTTCACGCAATTGTGCTTTTCACCATTCGTTATCTTTTTTTATCGCTGTGAATCGGTCATTAGCACTTTGGTTCATTGTTTCATGATACCCGATCATCTTCCTATGGATGCAGGAACTCATAGATACAAGAATATTTGTTTTATTTTGAAATTAAAATCCTTTGAGTTCTTATTTGGTGATTTAATCTCTCACGGTTGTATTTTTAATCTGACATGGGTCACAACATGTTAATCTTATGTGAGTATATATGTTGAATCGAACAAAAGTTAATATAATGAGAGTTAATCACACATGAGTGTCTATTTAATCTTTCACAAGTGAGATTTTAATCCAACACATGTTTTATAGTGACATTATCCTTTTATACAAAATATTAAATGATTATAATCATAATTAAACATCAAATTACAAGTTGAGAATCGTGAAGTCTAGTGTCTTTGAAGACTATGTACATAAAAAATAAAACATAAGACTAAAAAAACTTCTTTATTTAATCATAGTAAATATATCTTCACTTCCTTTGAGCCCTTACATATGCATAAGATACCCTATGGATCACATGAAAAATGGGATGAGCTAAAATCCTTGGAAGAGATTAAACATAAGAATAATTCTTTAGCACAGGGGTTAGAGATCATGACATAATGATATATAATGGAATATAGAATCACAAAATATAATAATGGTATCATATAAAAATGAATTCATAGTATTTTGGAAGTAATATAAATCATGAATTTAGCACAAGTCAAGGCACGTTTCACATAGAGGAGAACAGGTCAATGTTAACCACCAAGACCATTGCACATTGCAGCACAAGTCAAGACTAACCGCCAAGACCGTTGCACATAACATCTTATGAGACTAAACATTACCAAATTAATTTGAGTGATATCTGGGTGATCCCATTTAAACATCTTCATGAATATGCTTTCCACATAAATAATCATACATAATTAGTCATACATAAACATAAGGGAACCCAAGAAGAGAAATTGGTATCACATTCATGTCATAAAGCATAATGAATGGGTGTATCATAAATGTTTGCATGAGGGAAAGGAATTAAAAAATACGTGGACATTAATATGGTAAAATAGTAATATATCATGGTAGTTGATTTAAAATATAAGTTACAACATGTAAGATGAGTGTTTAAGAAATTCTTACCATTAAAACATTTTAGTGTGGTTTTAAGGAAAATACTAATGATAATTTAAAATCTAAAGGGAATAATATTTTATATAAAATCATAAGTGAAAAAATAAAGTTTTCATAATAAATTTATAGATTTTAGAAAAACAAATGTGTGTTTAAACAAATGGGAGAGTTCTGGAAATTTGTTAAAAAATTGGGAAGTTTCCTTAAAACAAGTTTGCTTATTGGGAAGTATCGAGGAGGGAATAACTTAAAAGCATGTATATCCCTAGAATCTAATGAGGGATTGATATTGAAACATGGGTTAAGAGAATATAAATAGTATTTTGAAGTTGTATATAAAAATAAAATACAACTTCATTGGGTAAAAAGGAAGGTATAACAACCAAAATGAATAAAGGCAGTTCGAGTAGAATCCCTTACGAAATATCGGCAAGGTTTCTAGAGTACTTAAGATGTATTAATGAGAGATAAAGAGATTTATAATCATTTATAAATAATTAGTTATGTATGGGGACGGTTTGAAATCATACCCCGTCATTAGTAATTATATGTAAAAGGGCATAACATAGAAGAGATTCTTGAATAAATGTGAGAAAGATATGATCCCTTACCTTAAGTCTGATGGGGTTCTCCACTGGATATTAATGACCTGAATAATAAAATTAGGCTAATTAATTAATAATTAAAGAAATTATTTTACATGTAAATGATTTAGAATATCCATTTTGAATTCATTAATAACTTTTTCGATTGGTTATGAGGTTTAATTTCACTGTTCGGGTCTGTTGGTTTCATGTTCGGTTTACGTATATACATGAACAGATAAACATGTATGGTGAGAGTGGTTGTCAATAATTAAAGTTATATGACATTAGTGAACATAACTAAGATTACATGGTTGAAAATTTAGTTTTCTTACATGAATTAAAGGTGAATCATTATATAAAATATTAATGATAAACTCTTGGAATAATATGATGAGTTTTCTCAAAATTAAATTGTTTTGTATTATTATTTTACATCATGAATTTATAAGGAATGTAGAAAATTAAATAAGATAAAATAAATATATTATGATCTGGTAAAAACATTAAAATGGTTTCATGACAATTCAAGAATATGGTAATGAAAATTAAATACTCTTCGTCCTTGAATGTGATAGATCAACACATCTCAAACGATATTTTCATTTATAGAATAAAAGGAAGGGAGATTTTGATAAACTATACCATTAGAATAATAGAATTATAGTACATGTATGTTACAAGATTTATCGTACCAATTGGGTGATGGGAGGTGAGGAATGAAAACAGAAAAGAAAATAACTTGAAATAAAATAAATGAATCAGAAAGAGGAATTTACCTCCTGAATTTATCTCTTTGAGAGCCTCTTCGAGGGGAGGATTTGGTCTTTTGAGGATATCAAGTGATTTTGAACATGGGTTTGGATCTTGGTGAGTGATTTGGGCATAACTTAGGAAAGGTAGAAGGATTTAGTGGAGGGAAGAGAAGAGGAGAGTGTGGGTGGTTTTTATAGAGGAGGAGATGAGTGAATTTTGAATATTAAATTCATTATTTAATCATTTTTCACAATATAAGAATTAGTGTTTGATTATTGTGATAAATAATTGTAATAAGTGCATGTTAGTTGTTACTAATTTCCATTCACGTCATCCATGACTCAATAATGATGTAGAAATTTAGGTTTTAGCATTTATTGTGAATTATCATATTTGACTATTCATCAAAATTCCACGTATTTTAGAAAAATCCCAAAAATTTACCCTAACATTTTTTAAACGTGTAGAATCAAAAAATGAACTTCATTTTTCAGAAATAATTTTATAAATATGATTAATATAATATTTTAAATAAATTTATAATTTATTTAAAAAAACAACATTAAAACTATAACACATTTTATAACAACCTTGAAAAATTATTCAAGGTCCCATAGAATTTTATTATACCACTAATACAATAAAATAAAAATTTATGATTACATTTTATAAAAATAAATATCCATTTTAAAATATTAAATTAATCATAAAATTGTAATTAAAATATTTATGACATACAAAAAATACCAATACTTATACAATGATTGTTTTTTCACTTATAAGATGTTTAAATTGTATTTGTACATTCATGGGTGATGATTTTATTTTTTTGGCCAACTTACTATTAATTACTATTCATAAGGGTATTTTACTATTCATAATGGTATGTTACTATTCATCAAAAACTAAGATGAATCTATCAAAATATAAATATATTACTGAACACAAGTGTTTATGTCAAATTTTCCATTGATAAAACATTGGGTCGTTACATGCCACTTCCTGGTAGATTTAATCCAAAATGAGCATTGATTTAATTTGACATGACATGGTTGATCTGACATGACTTTTTTTTAATCCAATGTGAGATATCGTATCTCTAGGTTATTAATATGAGGTCTTAGCCCATTCCTTATCAAAGTTTTCTCTATGAATTTTCCATTTCATCATCATATTGATCTTTATCAATATTTTATGCTTCGTTAACCCATTCTTTTAAATTCCTTTACTTTTTATGTGTTATATTAAATGACTGATCTTGAGGGTTTGACAGTAAGACTTGATAATATTTATGCTTTATTTCATGTGGCATACATGATCTTGGCTTCAAATGGAGTCTTTCTTCCACTGTCTCCATGGGCGATACTACTATAATGGAAAAGAGTACCCAACAATTTGTCCAACACTTTTCCCTCCTATGGAACTCCATCTGAACATCAAACAACAACACAACATCCCATAAAACTAGAAAGATCAAATACAAAAAAAATTCACAATAGGGATTAACATAGTTTGGACTTATGTCCATCATCCACGAGAGAAACAACATCACTTATTTTAATTCATCAAAGAGAAACATCTAGTTATAAGGGAAAAATACATCATATTGGATAAACTAAAGAAGGCTCACCATCGCCTTCTTCCAAAAAAATCATCTTTCATATCCACTCATAATTTTCTCCATCTTTATGGACTTATAGTTTCACCATTGACTCTAAACCTCATGCATTTTTGTTTGGCCATGTTGGAATCTTTGAAATGTAAGCCACATCAAACTTTTTAATCCTTTTTTATCTCCACTTTGTTGTACATTGCAAAGGTTGGTCAATGGCCCTCTTATATAGGGCTCCGACCAATCATCTAGTCAGCATTTCCGATCAAAACTTTAGGGCCTCCATATTTTCACTTTGGTGACTTCCAATTTCCAATAACTATCATCGCCTTAACCACCAACTTTTGGTTTACAATGCATTCCACATTCCAATATGACCACTGATGATCCTTCACCACATCTTTTTCTGGAATGTTTTCAGTGCTCCATATTTAGTGAATTCTTGACACAGTGAATTCTGAACAGTGTTCGCCTAAAATACTCTGGAGCTTCCATTCGACATTAGGAAGATTCGCCTTTGGTTATTTCATTACATTCCTCCAGATCTTAATTGACTATATCATATTTCCTTCTAGAAGCTACCCCTTCCACTTAAATCTAATTTAGATAGACATGGATATTTGGATAAATTGAAGTATGGAAATAAATTTAAATCATATAAGAGGCATGATAATTCAAAAAATGGTGGATCCAATGATTTTCTTTTTATCTGACTTGGATATTTGGTCTAGGTAGGATGATAATCTTTTTTAATAAATGGGATGCATTGAATTGTCTCAGAGTGTAATAGTTCAAGTGTGGGGGGGAACATGAGCTGCAATTTTCAAAAATATATATATATTAAATTGAATTTAACACCATTATTAATTAAAAACATGGGAAATTGGTATGAGTCTATGACATTTTTGGATTCAGTACTTCATTGAATATTGGATTAAATATTTATTTTTGATGGTTTATTCAATTTTAATTTTTTCAAAAGCCATACATTGATTTTTTGTACATGAAATTTAATTATTTAATGGATATCAAATTTTTTAAAATAGAATTTATCAATTTTTAATCAAATTGAAAAACACATTATTTTATTTTTAAAATATAGTTGTTTTATTCAATTTTTATGTTAATTTAGAAATTAAATTGTTAAATGGATCGAATCTAGATTTTTCATTACTTTATCAATTTGGAATTTATGGGAATTCATAAATTTATTTTTTCTAGATTTTTGGGTTTTATTTCTTAATTTTTAATTTCAAAAATGGAATTAATTTCTAAGTGGATTTAATTTTTAATTTATTCATTCGTTGAAATCCATATCGAAAGTAAACTCATATTGTAATGAATGTCATTTTAAATTGAATATTTTGAAATCCTGATTAATTTTTGTTTTGATTTGTGATGTCAATTGGAAAATTTTGAATCTGAACTAATTTATTCATTTTTTAATTAAATTAAATCATTCATTATGGATAATGAATCTGGTGTCCACTAAAAGCAAAATAATATTACAAGGGCATGGATCTATCACACCCTTTGGTAATCGACTGTATGCCTATTTTAAATTAACCATGACATCACTCGCCATATTGGAAAAAGGATTATATCAATCTTTCCCTTATCCTTTGAAATTAACCGTATGTGTCACCTAAAGAAAAAAATTCCAAAGGCATGCTATTTTGATCTCTCCTTCAATCAACTTTGGCTGCCCATTCCAATATATCATTCCATGTGTGGGATCAACCATGAGATCAACATCGATCAACCAAAACTCGATCAACTGAAATAAGAAGAAGAAGAGAATCGGCCGAGATTTCAAAAATAAACCAAGACCAAGGAAGTAGCATTATGGTGAAGTATTTACAAATAAATTGAACTAGAGGTGTGTAATGAAGTGCTCAAGAAGTAAAATAGTATTCTATTCATGCTTCCCTATTAGGAACAGAGAATAAGTATCATGAGATCATAAAAACACATAATCAGGGTGTCAATACGATCATATGAAAAGTGATATCCAATATCATTAATATGGACAAAGATGAAGATGGTCAAAAAGATACTCAAGAATCATGATTAGTTAATCAATTCTAGATCAGACTGAAGAAACCGATATTGGATCTTGATTTCACTTGAAGAGTGGATGATGGAGATTCACAGTCAATGACTTGAGTTCTTTCAAACCACATAAGGTCCAATAATTGAGGGGGGTCTTGAGACCTTCGAGATGAATTATGATCCATAATGTTTGACCAAAATCGAGATTATGTTGATCTTGATGAGGAACAGGGATTTATCGATGGAAACTAATATGGTGGACCGATCGACTGATGGATGATAATTTCAATCCCTGATGGATCAAACATTCAACCGACTTATGATTGAATATTCCTAGATCTTATGTTTTTTGTGAAGGAATTTGAAGACAATGATTCCTCATTAGTCCCCATTGTTGTGGTTGTGATAATAAAAAATGATTCACTCTCGATACTTGAAATAATGCCTCTACAAACCTTAACATTGTCCTATGAGTGTCACCTTAACAATTAGTGGGGAACCTGAATTTCACAAGCCTATATATAGTCTTCATTTTCATCCTCACTTGACTAATGCAGTCATAGTTCCATGCCTTCAAGATTGCACAAGAGCTAACCGCACAAACTAAAATTAGATTCGTAGTCATATTTTGAGTGAAGCATCAATATTACATCTTGTATTCACCCCGATAACAAAAAAATATTATGGTACTTGGTGCTATGAGTTTTTTTGGAAGAAGAAGATATGGGGACCTCAGTTTTTTCCAATTCACCAGTTGCAGTTATAAGGAACCGTGTATGCATGTGGAAGAAGCGAACTGAAAAAATTGATAAAAAAGTTATATGAAGAAGTTCTAATATCAATCAAAGACCCTATAGTTGGAATAAGATGATGTGTCACATCTGAGTATATTCAAATTAGATGAAAATTCAATCTTAAATGAAGATAAACCCACTAAGAGGAAAGAGGCCACAATTTATGTCTAAGACCGTCCAAGCCCACTTCTGATATTTTAAGGCTCACATGAACTGAAATACCAGGCTCAAGCCTAACCACACTTAAGCCCAGTATACATGCCCATTCAAATTCCACTAAAAATTCAAATCACTTTCTTGTATATACATCATCTCCTTCCCCAAATCAAAATTTGACATCCAGTGAATCCTTATAGTAGAACAACCATTCTCTTTTATCCTTCATGAAGGACTGTGGAGTTTGATCATGGGAGAAATGTTTTTATAAAAAAGGTCTATGCATGATGAATTGGATATATTCTGACTATCAAGTTGTACACCTGATAAAAATCTAGAGAGAAGGAATTGGTCTTAGAATTTGAGGAATAATTTTGAATTCATGGTTTCTTTATAATATAATCTCATGCCAATAAAGTGGATAGATATGGAATATGGAATAATTGGGATAATATCTCTATAAATGATAAAAAATTAACTTGAAGACTAAGGACACATTCATAATCATCAAACCAGAGTTTCTGCCACTTCTTCTTCTATTCTTCTTTTATTTAGATGTAATTCACTAGTGATGGAACACTAAGACATTAATAGTTGCGATGAGAAGATTCTACAAACATCCATATAAATTTATTCAATGTTCTATTCAATTTTATATTATATTGATTAATTTGGATTTGTTTGAATGTGTTTAGGTTTTAGTAGATTTCCTTTTTCTAATGCATTTCAAATTTGTCTTTGCTCTATTTCTGTATTGCACACAATGGGCACTCAAACTCACTCGAATACACGTGATAGTGAGTAATGAGTGAAGAGGAGGGAGATCATAGATATTTAATCCCGAATCCAGGTGTGGGTTAGGTTTACATTCGACAGTATACCCCCTTACTCATGTCAATACTTTCAAGATAATGTAATATAAGTGACATTTCACTCATATAGAAAGAGAATAGGAGAGACTCAAAATAGAATTGTGATTTTACAGGAAACATAAGGGGATGATACAAGGTTCGGACCCTATCTCAAAATATAAATTTAAGAACCAATCCAAACCTTACCAATACTTTTTAATAGTAAAATTCAAATCTGATTTTATTCCATTATCATTTTCACACACTGTACTTAAAAATAATTTAAAAACACACTCATAACATTTGACTCTTCCAGAGACAATCTTTGAAAACTATTAATGTATTTATTCTGGTTTAAAATTTGTTTTATATTCAGCCCCATGACAGGAATTCATCTGACCTAACACTACTACCAGGGAGGATAGTATTTGTGATTTAATTGTATTTTAAAATGAGTTAAAAATGACTATATCTAGTTCATCTCACCTCATTGGTTTTGATCCATAGTTTTAACACTCTATTATGAAAAGACTCAACACCTTACAAATCATAGAAAAAGACAAGAGCGAATTTGTTAGAGTTCTATTGACAAGTTCTCTACCATAAAATTATTCTTACACAAGAGTGACTTTAGGGAGAGAAAAATAAAAAAAATATGGAATAGTTGAATTATACATTGAGAGAACTTTATGCACCTAATTATATTAATGAAAATAGACATTAAGTACCTAATAAAAAACAAGAACTTGAACTAAGAACTTGTATAATCCAAATCAAACCAAATATTAATGGCTTGGAAAGGGAGGAACCTAATCAGTATCTAAGATAACTTTCTAATGTTTAAACGAATTTTAATCCCAGATGAGTTTTAGAGGATCAAGTTAGCTAGAATGTATTACCATTCTCTCTTGAAGGACATACTAGGGAATGGATTTGCAGTATCACTCATGGTGAATTTACAACGTGGTATGGGCAACATAAGGTATTCCTCTATATTTACATCCCTACCTAAAGAATCCCTCAGGTATGGAAAGAAATCTATATGATCAAAAAATAGAGTGGAGATAATCTCTATGAGTTTTTAGAGAGATTAAAACAATTGACAACCTCTTTCGCACATCAACATTTCCAATATGACCATCTATTGGTATTAATTCACCAAGGGTCAATGGAATATGATCAAAATCTACTATTTTCTTCCACTGGAGGATTATTAAAAGACAAATCTTCTACTGGTGTTAGAGATATGTTTGAGAGGATCTCCCAAAACTCTAAACAATTTGGTACAAGATCTACAAAAATAGGAGTATATGAGGTATAAAGTTCTAATTCTACTTTACATGAAAATAAAATTGAATAACTAACCTCTCTTGTGAGGAATTTAGATTTTAACATGGTATAGGAAATGTAATTCCCTGACCCTAGTTACCTAGAGTTAGTGCATTATTACATAACATTGTCATAATACAAGGAATCATGTCCCGAAATACCGATCAGTTTTGTATCCTTAGATGTACTATATGCATACCTAAGTTTTACATTACATCATGAGATAAAAACAACAAAAACATTTTGTCCTCTTTGAACACACTTATATCCCTTATCATATCCCTATAGGTCAACTACAAAATTCTTCTTCACATGTAATATTTTTTCACGGATTTGTACAAAGACACTAGTTTGTCTCATGACACCTACCGATTCATCGAGAAGTTATAGCAGGCTCCACCTGTCACTTACTAAGTCCAATGAATTCCTCATGTGAAAAGGTTCCAACATAACATAATCATTCATATTAAAACCCACATACGACATGTCAATACATTAACCATAAACCATGAATGGTATAAAAATATCACATCCACAGTCAAACATATCACAAAACCTTCAATACAAAATGGAATATTTTTTCAAGGATTTGTACAAAGACACTAGTTTGTCTCCTGACACCTACCGATTCATCGAGGAGCTATAGCAGGCTCCACCATTTACTTACTAAGTCCAATGCATTCCTCGTGTGAAAAGGTTCCAACATAACATAATAATTCATATTAAAACCCACATTCAAATGTCAATACTTTAACCATAAACCATGAATGGTATAATAATATCACATCCATATTCAAACATATCACAAAACCTCCAATACAAAATGGAAGATTGTATAATAATAAATTTTCTTCAAACAAGCGTAGAATACAAAAAAGGATGTTGACATAGATGAAATCAAAACTATATGATAAAAATATCTATTTATATTTTGAAATCATTTAAAAGTATTTTTATTGTAAAATAAAACATCTATTTTTAAAATATAATTATAATATTGTAAAAGAAGCTTCGAAGGTGTTACAACAGCAGAAAATAGCCACACTCGTCGTATAAGTTAAAAAAATATTCTTTCCTTAATTTTTTGAAAAAGTTCGTAAATGACCTTGTTTGGAAAATGACGGAAAGATTACTTTATAAACATATAATAAAAATTCAAACAGGGGTATAAATGACATTAACCCATAGTCTAAGAAATAGTAAAAAAAATTGAAATACATTTTTAAGAAACACAGTTGTTGAGGATAAAGAGGTCCCAGTAGATACTCATGTATAACCAACCTTGGATAATGAAGTGATTGTAGAATTAACCCTTACCTTGTAATTTTCCTTGATCGAGGGTACGTTATCCTCATGAATGATAGTTAAATAATTTTTATTATATTATACATGAACCACATGCATAAATATGATATCATATATGATCTTCTAATATTTCTTTGTTAATAATATTTTAGTAGTATCTTTGTTTCGGGGGTTAAATGATTCATTTTCCATTATATGCTTGGTTAAGTAATCCATGTTTGTTATGGATAGGATGTATTTGATTCATATCCATAATTATATTAAGTTCTTAAAAATTATTTTTAATCATAAAATGAAAATTATTCTTGAATGGTTATTATGGGGAATGAATTTCATCCTGTTCGTGGAGACGGTAATCCGTACGTACGCACGAGCAACAATATCATTCTATTGATAGTGAAATTGTATGTAATTGGATAGTAAATCATATATAATTAATCCTAAAATTTTTATATTTATTATTTACATCAGTTATACTCATTATTATACCTCTCAAAATAATGAAGTGTTTGAATAACAAACTACACCACGCTTTGGAGAAGATAAGTCGTACATACGCACATATAGTGACTTGTCATTCATAGGATGGATATAATAATGAATAAGGATTTCCCATATTTATAATAACATAATAGTATGTATAAGGCACTGGAGTTATTATTTTTTTATAGAAACAACAACGAAATATGAAGTGGAAGAAGAAAATTACTTTGAAAGAGGTGGTGAAATTATTACCTCTTCTTCGGGTGTTTCCTTTTGAGTTGATAAAAAGGACTCCTTAGGTTGGGTTTCTGATAAAATTGAGGCCCCTAGGTCTAAGGGACAGTAGTTGTGAGGATATTTTGGTAGGATTTGGCCGATCCAAATGGCTTTGGACGTGTGATTTTGAGAAAAGGGAAGTACACTTTTATAAGAGAGGTGAGGGTCACTTTTGGAAAAGATTGAAATATTATATTATTATACAATCATATTTGGTTTATAATGGCTCCAAAATGATTTATTTCTAGTATTGAGTATGGGTTTAAAACCTCTCAACCAATAGGTTTTATATAGTTTTAGGTCACCATATTAACGTCATATTTTAGATTTAACTCTTAGTTAAATAATTTAACTTTTACCAGGTTTCCTTGTATCTTTATATTATATGGTTGATAAAAATACTATAAAATGCCAAAAAAACCCCAAGTTGTTCATTAATGACATTTATATTATTATTTAACTCCTTTGGCCGAACCATAGATTTTTTGGACACTTATATCAATTAATAATATAGTATTTGTTTTAAAAACTCATTTCTGTCAATTTTGACACTATTTAGTATTTGATTTTTGTTTAAGTCCTAAAAACCTGATTACTTAGAAAAAAATAAATTTGATCAACCCTGAAATGTTATATTAACCTATAAAATTCTTGGAATTCATCAAAAGTTTCAATTTACATTTATTTGTATATTTATAATATCAATTATTTTAATATTTCATTAATTAGGTAATTACTGCATCATCATTGTGTCATAAATGAATTTAATTATATAATGTCTATAAATTATTAATAAAATACCATTATGTTTGAAATATTTTTATCATTTTAATGAATCTTTATAGTCAAATTTATCTTATGTGTAACCCTATATTAAAAAGTTTTAGATATTTAACATTGAATTTAACACTTTTTACTCTTGTTTAAATAAAATAATATAAAATGTCCTAATCTAATACAAGTGGACCAAAAGGATAATATTTTATTGATAAGGATGATTTTGGTTGAAATAAACTTATCTAATATATTTAGTACATGTGTTAGGATAATTCTAATATCATTTTTTAACTTTAATTACCCTATTTACTTTTAACCGTGGTAAATAAACGTCAAGAGTTACTACTCACCAAAAATTATTTTCATCTTATTGAACCTCATTTTACTTACCGATGTCAATCGTGTTTCTTGGGTTTTTTAAATTCAACTCACGGAAGCTGTAACATCACGTTACATTCTCAGGTATCTTTTGATGTTTCTAAGTACCTTTGTTTTTTAGTAAAGACTTGGGGATAGTTTGGGTGAACTTTTAAGAAAAACTAAGGGACTTTGGGTTGTTCACAGGCGGCGCATAGTTTGTCAAACCGTGCAGCCAAAACGTAAGAGAAGGGGGGTTGATGTTGTAGCTTCTGCACTAGCGGTGCACAGTTTTTCTAACCATGCATCCAAACCATGCGTGAAGGGTGTCCGAGGTAGTAGTTGATGCATGGCTAGCACATGGTTTGTCAAATCATGTGAACTAACAGTGCGACCACTTAAATGAGATCTTTAAATTATTGATCTCACTCGGTTTTGCCTCTAAGTGCCTCTTTTTTCCTCCTAAGAGAACCAAACTCAGGATTTGTCTTCTTTTAAGGTCAGAGAAGGTTCTCCCATTGTTATGGAGGCAATCAAAAGGCTTCTCTTGGTTAATCGAAGCCGGATTCTAGAGGTATTTGATCGTTCTTCATCGTTCTTGATCGATTTCTTAGATCTACTTAGACCTACTTCTCCCCTTCTCTCAGTTTCAAAGATCTATTCCCGTTATGGGTAGATCTAAGTGTGTGGATGCCAAATATGGTGAGATTTGATCTTGATCTTTCTAGGAGAAGAGATCTAAGATGGTTTCATGAAGAAGCAACCTGGTTTTCTTGAGATTTGATCTTGACCATTGTGGATTTGGTCAAAACCTTTGAGGTAGGTGGTTTCGTCTCGACTTTCCAAATTGATTATTATAGTATTTTCTTGATTTATTTATATTGTTGATTTAAATTCAAATGCTCAAATTTTCTTTCAATTAAATTGATAAAAACTCGATTCTAGTAAATCGAGATATTTGGAATGGTTTTGGCATGGAAATTTGGGGGAAAACCCCTAATTCCATTGAATTGGGTGTGTTTATGGGAATTTGATGATTTAAATTGTGGATTTGATGGAAGTGATTTCAATTGAATTGTTTAATTTGATTGTAAAAATAAATTGTGTGATGATGGAGTTAGTTTTGAATGGATTTCAAACTGGTGAAATTGTCTTAAAATGATTTGATAAAAACCTAATGGTTTTATCTTGTGAAAAAGGCATGTTTTGAATAAAACATATTTTGGTTATAAATGTAATGAAATTGGTACTTTTGAAGTGGAATAATGGGATTGATCGTATTTTAATCATTCTTAAAATAGTTCTCCCATCATGTAAGAGTGCATGAAAGCCCTAGATAGTTAGTGAGTTATTTGGATACACTCTATGCTACGACAACGTTCTAAAACATACTTTTGGCGAGTCACATCCTCGACTAGTTGGTGACGAGTCTCCTTTGGCCAGTGTCATAGGGACATATGTATACAAATTTATCTGAGTTCACATAGAGTGTACAGAATCCTATAACTGGTTAATACTATCCTACCTTTTTGGCAGATGACCATGTTTCTCTCTTGTTTATTTATATGTGAGATATAAATGTATGCCAATACTTTTGAACTGACTTACATGCCTACTAAATTTATATAAACTATTTTATATAAATTTTTTACTTAAGCCATTGTTTTATAAATATTCCATCATTTGTAAATCCTTTTCTTAAATTGATTTTTCCATCATTTGAAAATGTATATCATGTTTTGTTAAAGATATTATTTTGAATTGCCAAACCTGTTTATTTGAAAATTGAAAGATTTTATTCGGATAATCTATATTTGGAATCTGTTACGGAATCTCTGGTGGTATCCTACTAGGCTTAGGCTCACACACTACTTTTGACTTTGGGTGTTTACAGACTTTCTTCTTCCAGGATCGAGCAAAAGGGAAGGGTCCTCTTGGAGGTGGATCTAGCTGTTGATCTCTGGTCTTGGTGAGTTGTGTCCTTAGGGACTTTGGCACTGTTTTTTCCTTTTTAGTTCTTGGGTTTTAGTACTTTGGGCTTTTTATGACTCTTTGTATTCTTGTACATTACCCCCGGTGGAGTTTTTTTAATTCATACTATTTTGTTATCTATTGCTTCCGCATTCTTATGGAAAAATCGTTCCCACTTGCTTGTTGTGTGATTCCAAGTGCTAGTCACTAACCCATGGGGATCAGGAACTCCCTTCAGGCTATGTCAGGGCTAGCTCGGTTATCGGGTTACCAGGGTACCCAGGCTGGTTCGTGACAAAATGGTATTAGAGGCAGGTTCAGCATCTTTCCTTGATAATAGTATGCATTTGAGTATTCTTGTCGGGACTTAGGAGGTTGTTGTGATTGAGTGCCTGGCTGGATCTCACCATAATGAACCTTAAGTCACCCGGGTTGGTCAGGGAAATATGACTTGTGGATTAGTTCTAGTACTTTCCCTATTTTGATTTGGATAGAGTGGAATCTAAATCATGTTAATACCTTCTATTAAGAATGGTTTTCCTTGTTACTCTTTTTGAGTTTTATTCAAATGTCTTTTTATGTTATGTAGCAACATGCCTCCGAGAAGACGTGGAAATCAGATCCAAAAAGAGGTTGCTGCTGAATCTCAGCAAGAGAGTCCTATTGTGGATCCAAGTCTGCTAGAGGTGATTGTTCGCACTGTCCAAGCATTAGGACAGGTGCCACCTCCAGTTTCTGTTCGGACTCCAGCTATAGATCCTCATGGTGATATTCTCTGAAGTCATTCTCAAGAGTTCTTACTCTAGAAGCCACTAGTTTTCAAAGGCTCCACTGACCCTCAACATGATAATGAATGGTTGAGTAAGATTTAATGCATGTTTGGGTTCTTGGAGACATCTGATGTGATCAAAGGGAAGTGTTCCACCTTCGTACTGTAGGGACCAAGTAGGAGATGGAGGGACACAATGGTGACGGCTGGGAAACATGAGGGATTGGAGTGGAAAGACTTTAGGGTTCTTTTCACTAACCAGTTCTATCTAGAATCAATGTTGTCGGCCAAGGTTATGGAGTTTTTCAAGATTGAGAAGGCCAACAAAACCCTGAATGAGTACTCAAATCGCTTTTTTGAACTCATACATTTTGCTCTTGAGATTGTATCTAATGAGAGGATGAAGGCCCGACGATTCGAGTTGGTACTTCAATCAGATATCCATTCTCAGGTTTTCCTACTAAAGCTACCCACTAATGCTAATGTGATAGATAGGGAGATGATGGTTGAGATGTACTTGGTAGGAAAGTCAGGGTTGAAGGAGGTTCTTTTCCCTCATAGTGGCAGTGTGGGTTACTTTAAAGGAAAACAGAAGCATGAATTTTCTCATGGTAGTTCTCGATAGCAGAGTCATCTGAAACCTCCAGTATCACTAAGAGGGGCTTCTTTTACTTTCTATCAGTGTGGAAATCTAGGACATTCTAAGAGGGTTTGCACTGAGGCACCCAAGAACTATAGCTCTTGCGAACATTTAGGGCACTTACAGAGATTCTTCCATTACTTCTCTACTCCACAAAGTGGAACAGGATCATCAGCACCTCTAAAAACTGTGGGGTAGTCAAATGCTTCACGTAAAAAAGGGTTTTAGCCATAGGTATCTAGAACGAAGCTTCTTCACGAAGTGGAAGAGTCGCCAGAGGTAGCTGATACAGGTCCTGCAACTGTGAGAGGTACCATTACTATAGCTTTATCTTTAGTGACAACTCTTTTTGATACTGGTGCATCTCACTCTTTTATTTCAACCCATATTATTAATATACTTATTCTACATATGGAGATTTTATCCTGTGTGATGGATATTACTACACCCCTTGGTACAATGAGATAAAAGGGTCTCCGTATTCATTATTGTGCCTTCTCTCTATCATATGTTGATCATGCCTGGAGTTTCTGGGTTCTCAACATGAAATCTTTTTACGTCATATTTGGGATGGATTGGATCATTGCCAATAAAGCCCGTACTGATTATTATATTTGACGGGTCTACCTTACTACACCCTGTGGTGTGCCTCTTGTTTTTCAAGGAGAATGGGACCCAAGGTCAAGCAGAGCCGGACCCTCTTATCCAGAGTTGGGAAAAGTTATATCAGTTTTTTCTTTTGATCTAGAGAGAGATTAAATGTGAGGTGATCTTCCTCTAGTCATCTATGAGTTTCCTGGTGTGTTTCTATCTGACTTCTATGGTTTTCCACCATTAAGAGAGGTTGATTTTTTTATTGACTTAATGTCTGGTACTCAACCGGTTTCTATTCCATCTTACATAATGGCTCTAGTAGAACTCAAAGAACTTAAGTCTCAGTTAGCCGATCTTCTTGAGAAGGGTTTTATATGCCCGATTGTGTCTCCTTGGGCAGCAACATTTCTCTTCGCCAAGAAGGCTGATGGTTCTCTTCGCTTATGTGTTGATTATCGAAAGCTCAATCGAGTTACGATAAAGAAAAAATATTTGTTACCATGAATTGATGATTTTTTTGATCAATTGAAAGGGGGAAAAGTGGTTTTCAAAAATTGATCTTCGATCGGGTTACCATCAATTGAGGATAAAAGAATCTGACAATCATAAAACCGCTTTTCAGAGTAGGTATGGACATTATGAGTACCGTGTTATGACCTTCGGCTTAACAAATGCTCCTGCAGTTTTCATGGATTTGATGAACAAGGTTTTCCATCAGTATCTAGAAAATTTTTTGGTAGTCCTTTTAGATGACATTCTTGTCTAATCTAACTCTGACGAGGATCATGTGCAACATCTAAGAACAGTTCTGCGTCTTCTAAGAAATCACCGACTTTATGCCATGTTTTCAAAGTGTGATTTCTGGATTCGGGAAGTGAAATTCTTGGGACATGTGGTGTCAGAAAAAGGAATATCAGTTGATCATGAGAACGTGAGGACTGTTATGACTTGGTAACAACCACGAAATGTTTTTGAGATTCGGAGCTTCTTGGGATTAGCAAGATATTATCGCTGGTTTGTTAAATACTTCTCAAAGTTAGCTTCTCCAATGACTGCTCTGACTGAAAAGGGAGTGATGTTTTCCTGGGATGATAAATGTTAGAGTTATTTTGTTGAGCTAAAGTGTCTTTTGACTACTGCACCGGTTTTAACTCTTCCTAAGGCTAGGATAGGTTATGTGGTCTTATGGGATGCATCGGGTTCAGGTTTGGGATGTGTCCTCATGCAGGGTAATCATGTTGTTGCCTATGGGTCTCGTCAGCTTAAGCCTCATAAGAAGAACTATCCTACCAATGACCTTGAACTTTCAGCCTTAATTCACGCACTTAAGTGTTGGAGACATTACCTTTATGGAGAAAGGTTCACTGTGTATTCCGACCACAAGAGCTTGAGTTATATCTTCTCTCAAAAATATTTTAATCTCTGCCAAAGGCGTTGGGTGGAGTACCTGCAATCTTTCGACTTCGACATTTCCTATACCCCGAGGAAAGGGAACGTAGTTGCAGATGTGTTAAGCAGGAAACTTCCATCACAGGCTGTGAAAGAATCTTCAGAAGAGTGGAGTTTGATGGATCTTTTTTCCCAGTAGCATATTGGAGTTCAGTGGAAGGGGAATAAAGTTTCTTTAGCCAGTGTTCAGTTGACTTCTGCTCTCCTTGAGTTAATTCTTTAGAAACGAAAACTGGATGATGAATTCCATAGCGTTAGGGACTTTATTTATGGTAGGAAGATTGACACCCAGTGGTCGTTCTCCAGATAGGGTGTTTTGTGTTATCGAAACTGTTATGTTGTGTCATTAGCGGCAAGAAAGGATGTGATGGGGGATTTCCATAACTCTTAGTGGTATGTGCACCAGGAACCATGAAGATGTTCTGTGACATGCGGCGATAGTTCTGGTGGCCAGTTATGAGGTGAGACATTGCTGAGTTTTTATCTCATTGCTATACATGCCAGCAGGTGAAATCCGAGCACAAGAAACCTTCGGGTTTTCTTCAACCAATTCCAGTCCCTACATGGAAGTGGGATGAAATATATATGGACTTTCTGGTTGGATTACCTCAAACCCAAAGAAAGAAGAACGTGATATGGGTTGTAATCGATTGACTGACCAAGTCGGATCACTTTATACCTATTCGAGATACAACCAAAGTTGAGGAGTTGGGAAATATCTATGTGAAAGAAGTTGTTCGTTTGCATGGAGTTAGGTCTCTTATAGTCTCTGATAGGGATCCTTGGTTCACTTCTCACTTTTGGAGAGGCCTTCAGAAGGCACTGGGATCTCAGGTCCGTTTGAGCACGACCAACCATCCATAGTGAGATGGCCAGACAGAGAGAGCTATTCAGATCCTTGAGAATATTCTTTGCGCATGTGTTCTTGACTTTGGTGGGTCTTGGGATGATTATCTAGTTCTAGTTGAGTGTTCTTATAACAACAGTTATCAATATGTGATCAAAATGGCTTCTTTTGAGGCATTTTATGGTCATCCTTGTAAATCTCTTCTATTTTGGTCGGAGATTTGTGAAAGTTCCTTGGTAGAACCGAGTTTGATCCAAGAGATAATATCTAGGATCTAGTTGATTCGTCAGAGAATGTTCACAACACAGAGTCGGTACAAGTCTTATTTTGATCGTTGCCATAAACCTTTATAGTTCTCAGTTGTTGACCATGTGTTCTTAAAAGTTTCACCCTGATCAGTTCATCGACGGCTTGGTAGGCAAGGAAAACTTGCTCCTAATTTTGTGGGACCTTTCGGGGTTGTTGGTATTGTGGGGAAAGTTGCTTACCATCTAGCTCTACCACCACAACTGACATCTATACATAACGTGTTCCATGTATCGCAGCTGCGAAAGTATATCTCTGATCCGTCTCATGTTGTGAGGTGGAGTGATCTTGAGATTGAACCAGATTTTTTTGTTACTGAACCACCAGTCAGGGTTGTTGATTCTGAGACCAAGGTACTTCATGGGAAAACGATACCCCTAGTCCGTGTACTTTGGCAGCATGGTTCTTATTCTTATAAGATGTGGGAAAGGGAGGCGCTTATGAGAGAGCAGTGGCCTCATCTTTTTAACGTGGAGGCTTCTTCCTAGGCTTTATGGTGAAATAAAGATCTTATGGTGGGGAGGTTGTAACATCACGTTAAGTTTTCGTGTATCTTTTGATGTTTCTAAGTACCTCTATTTTGAAGTAAAGAATTGGGGTACATTTGGGTGAACTTTTAAGAAAAAATAAGAGACTTTGGGTTGTGCATGGGCGGTGCACCGTTTGTCAAACCATGCAGCCAAACCGTGCGAGAAGGGAGGTTGAGGAAGTAGCGTCCGCATGGGAGGCACACGGTTTGTCTAACTGTGTGTCCAAACCATGTGTGAAGGGTGGCCGAGGCAGTAGCTGATGCATGACTAGTGCATGGTTTGTCAAACCGTGCGAACTCACCGTGCGGCCACTTGAATGAGATCTTTAAATTGTGGATCTCACTTGGTTTTCCCTCTAAGTGCCTCGTTTTTCCTCCAAAGAGGCCCAAACTCAGGATTTTTCTTCTCCTAAGGTCATAGAAGGTTCTCCCATTGTTCTAAAGGCGATCCAAAGTCTTCTCTTGATGAATCAAATCCAGATTCTTGAGGTATGTGATCTTTCTTCATCGTTCTTGATCGATTTCCTGGATTTACTTAGATCTACTTCTCCTCTTCTCTCGTTTTCTTAGATCTACGCCTGTCATGGGTAGATCTAAGTGTGGGGTGCAAAATATGATGATATTTGGTCATGGTATTTCTAGGAGAAGTGATCTAAGATTGGTTCTTGAAGAAGAAACCTGGTTTTCTTGAGCGTTCTCCACCGTTGTGGTTTTGGTCAAAACCTTCGAAGTAGGTGGTTCCGTCCCGACTTGCCAAATTGATTATCATAGTATTTGCTTGATTTATTTATATTGTTGATTTGAATTCAAATGCTCAAATTTTCTTTCAATTAAATTGATAAAAACTCAATTCCAGTGATTTGAGATATTTAGAATGGTTTTGGCATGGAAATTTCGAAAAAAAACCCCAATTCCATTGAATTGGGTGTGTTTATAGGAATTTGCTAATTTAAATTGTTCAATTTAAATTGTGGATTTGATGGAAATTATTTCAATTGAATTTTTTATTTTGATTGTGAAAATAAATTGTGTGATGATGGAAATGGTTTTGAATGGATTTCAAATTGGTGAAAATGGATTAAAATGATTTGATATAAACCCAAAGGTTTTATCTTGTGAAAAAAGAATGTTTTGAATAAAACATGTTTTGGTTTTAAATGGAATGAAATTTTCACTTTTGAAATGGAAGAATTGGATTGATCGTATTTTAAGCATTCTTAAAATAATTCACCCATCATGTAAGAGCGCATGCAAGACTTAGGTATTTAGGGAGTTATTGGGATACACTCTACGCTACGACAACGTTCTTAAACATACTTGTGGTGGGTCACATCCCCGATGGGTTGGTGACGAGTCTCCTTTGGCCAGTGTCATAGGGATGTGTGTATACACATTCTTCTGAGTTTACATAGAGAGTGTGGAATCCTATAACTAGTTAATACTATCATACCTTTTTGGAAGATGACCATGTTGCTCGCTTGTTTATCTATATGTGAGATATAAATGTATGCTAATGCTTTTGAACTACCTTACATGCTTGTTGAATTTATATAAACTATTTTATATAAATATTTTACTTAATCCATTATTTTAGAAATATTACATCATTTGTAAAGCCTTTTCTTAAATTGATTTTTCCATCATTCGAAAATGTATCGCATGTTTGGTTAAAAATAGGATTTTGAATTTCCAAACCTATTCATTTGAAAATTGAAATCTTTTCCTTGGATAATCTATATTTGGAATCTGTTACGGAATATCTGGTGGTATCCTACTGGGCTTTGACTCACACGCTACTTTTTCCTTTTGGTGTTTTTAGACTTTCTTCTTCTAGGATCGAGCAAAAGGGAAGGGTCCTCTTGGAGGTGGATCTAGCTATTGATCTCGGGTCTTGGTGAGCTATGTCCTTAGGGAATTTGGTATTGTTTTATCCTTTTTAGTTCTTGGTTTGTAGTACTTTGGTATTTTTACTCCTCTTTGTATTCTGGTACATTACTCCTGGTGGAGTTTTTTTTGTAATGCATACTGTGTTGTTTTCTATTGCTTCCGCATTCTTGTGGCAAAATCGTTCCCACTTGCATGTTGTGTGATTCCAGGTGCTAGTCGCCAACCTGTGGGGATCAGGAATGCCCTTTAGGTTATGTCAAGTTCGGCTTGGTTATCGGGTTACTAGGTTACCCGGGCCGGTTCGTGATAGAAGTGGTAAAATTACGTTTTATGCAAATTTTCAAATTCTCCTAGAAGGTGGGTAAAAGACGGTAAAATGTTCAATAAAATTTTATATATCTAATAATGTTAAAAAATGACTCCAATGAATTAAATTGAACATATATATTTATTATGTATCTATTTTTAACTAATATAAATTTAAATAAACTAACTAATTTTTTAAATAAAAAGTCGATTTTAAACAATAACACGGTGTTTTTCACTATTCATCAAAAATTGACTATTTTCAGAAAAATACCAAAAATTCACCATAATCTAATTCTGATATTCCAAAACAAAAAATGAAGTCCATTTTTAAAAATAAAATTTATAAAATTTAAAAATAGTGTGTATTACTATTCATAATGGCTAGTTTGATTTGTCATAGTGTGCTAAAACTCCAAGTTGTGTACAACGCAAGCTATTGCATTATTAAAAGGGAAACGTCCCATGGAAGCTTGGGGTGTTATAGGAAACATCATATTCCACATCTCCATGGGTCTTCCAACTTTTCTACTCTCAAGACTGATATATCGATTGATGCCACTAAGCTCAAGGCTCCAAAATATGGGATTCCATGTTCTATAGGCAGTTCCAACAACAACTATCAAACAATCAAAGATAGAAGGAATGTTCCAATACACGGTTTTGATCTGGAAACCAACAATAGAAAATAACACCTTTCTGTAAAGGTTTTCAACTATCTTTCTAACCTAAACCTTTAGAAAGAGTGAACTTTTATCCCTCTACAAGCTGCCAATATGAGAAGAATCAAGATATCACCATGAAATAATTTTTAAAAAAAATTGTCTAATCTCACACCACTTAGAAAACCACCGTCAACACTCATGGAACAACACTAAAGAAGCTTCATGGATAGTACAATTTGATTTTGAATACAATCAATGAAATAAAGAATCAAGGATCATGTTATATTCCTACACAATTCATTCTTAACCCCGAGCATAATTTTAATTATATTACATTAAGGAGGGGAAAGGAGCTGGGAAGTAGTGAAGAATCACCATCTGAAGAGGGAGATGAAAGTGAATATCCCACTATACATTATGAATCTTCCCAGGAAAAAGTAGTTGAAGAACCAATAGAAACGCCCCTTGCGAATAAAGGAAAAGAGAAATCCAAAATGGTGGATTCAAATAATCCAAAAACTCCCTTCCCAACAAGGGTTAAACCACCAAGGAAAACTAGTGAAGAAACACTAAAACAGGATATTCTGGAGATATTCAAGAAATTAGAGATCAATAAACCTTTGTTGGCAGGCATCAACCAACTTATGAGTTATGGAAAATAAATCAAAGACATGATCACCATTAGAATAATATTTCAATTTAATGAAAAGTAAGTCTATGTGAATTTTTTTTTGTACTTATAAACCCACAAATACCCAAAAAATTCAAATAAGCATGCATCATTTCTATCCTCTACAATATTTGTGATCTAAAATATTCCAATGCATTGTGTGATTTATGAGCATCAACTAATGTAATTCCTTACACAATTTATTCACATATGGAGATAGGAGAACTCAAACCCACATGAGTAGTTGTTTAGCTTTCCAACCAAACTATTTCATAACCAATATGTGTTCAAGAAGATGTTTTGTTATGTTTATAATGTTTTTTTATTGACGTTGAATTATATATTCTGAAAATGGAGGATGGAAAAGGTAACGATCAATCTACCATAATAATAGGTAGGACATTCCTCATTACTTATAAAACCATAATAAAGTTCATTTAAGGAAAAAAATTCAATGAATTTTTGTTAACAAACAGTGAAACAAATCCATAACTCAATGAAATACCCACTTGAAGAGAAGTATGTTTTATATTAAAACATTTTTAATTAAATTTTTCTTCTAAGGAGGAAGTTATCAATACATAACCCAATAGAATTCGAGTCGGAACAACCCCAATAACACCTATATAGGCTAGGGGTGGAAATAAGCACCAAAAGAAATATAATAAATGGGAGTCCATTTCATAATGTATTTGTACGAACACACCTGACCATCTCAATGTAGAAGTGAAGATGAATAATAAAATAAAATACAAAACATGTAGAATATAAATTGTACATGAAAAACCACTAGGATGTATAAGAGTATGATAATGATAACTAAAAATTAAATGGGAAAATTCAAACACAAATAGAAATATCTCCCAACCAGAAATAACTGGAAGTTATTGTGTTGAGGGAGCCCAAATCCTGATCTCCAAGCTCTAACCACCGTATACGGTCCAATGCACCAGGAATCCATATGATCCTATGTAGTCACTACCAACAATACCTTCATTTACATAAGACACAACATGTGTGGGAAATTCCTATGTTGGGGTGAGTATATGCATGCCCAGTAGGACACCCCAAAAGCTAAAGGGGGAGTAAAAAGATACATGAGATGAATAGATAGACAGAAAACTCAACCCAAAGTGAGAGAATACAAATAAAACAACAAGGATATAGATATATATATATATATATGTTCAAACTAATGAAACCCAACATAGATTGAAGGGGATCTCCATATCAATCCTAGACCATAAAATAGTGCCATAAGTTCCAAAATTCCATCGTTGATGCCCATTATCTCACACGTCTTCCCATCAGAAACATCCATGTCAAGAGACACCTCTCCACTATTCCACATAGTCTAGGGACAAAATATCTAGGTAGAGGAACTATACCTGGGTACAATAAGAGGGTTCCACCCAGTATATAGCTAGAGAACCCATTACCTATCTCGAGAGGAGGCTTACACTCAAGTAATAGGTTGAGGACCCATACCTGGGTATAACAAGATGGTTCCACTTATTAGATAGCTAGAGGACCCATTCCTTATCCTAACTTGAGGGTTGTACTCAAGTAACTAGTAAAGGACCCATGACCCACCCAATTGAAGTGTTCCACTCTAATAATCATTAGATGACCCATTTCAATCCTAGTGGGAGGGTGCCACTTTAGTAGTCAAGGACCCATGACCTGACTCTGTATGAGGGTTCCACTAAGATATTAGATAGAGGAACCAGGCCCTGCCCAGTAAAAGGGTTCCACTCTCATAGTCAAGGACCCATGCCCCAACTTTGCAGGTGCGTGATTCTTCATGGATAGGTATAAGAACCATGCCCAGCCTAGTTGGTGTGTGTCACTCTAATAGCTAATGGAGGACCCATGACCTACCCAGCATTAGGGTTCCACTCGGATAGTAGGTAGATGACCCATACCCTTTCCTGTATGAGGGTTCCATTCTATAAATAGCTAGAGGACCCATGCCCTATTCTAGTATGAGGGTTCCACTCTACTGACTAAGGTGATCCAGCCCAATCACTACTTTCATTAAGAATCATCTAAATAAGCATCATTCCCAGAACATCTTGAATCGTATCTCATAGTTCACTAGGGAGGCCACCATCACGGTATTTGAAAAAAAACTAAAGATAGACTACTCTGAGGCCAAAATATGAGTCCAAACAAAGGAGATATGAGAGCTTGATGTTTTCTCAGAAGGAAAGAAGGGGTACACGACATGTGAGGGGACCCAGATGATGTGTGGTCTCACTAGATCACCTGGATCTATCCCTACTGGTACATTAATCACTACCCATGCATCCATTCACAACATATAGTTGGAATACATAGTGTGTTTCATCCACCCAAGGTCATTCCCATGCTTCCTGACTATGTCTGTATATAATGCCCATGTTCGTGCACTTCAACACATAGAGTGTTCCCAATCATTCACATGTACATGTACTCCCAGAGTACATTACATTCCACCAACACATGTTCATACAACATTTGGGGGTTCCACAAAGCATATGATACTTATAATCATGAAAACCCTTAGCCACCACAGCTAAGGCCCTACACGCAGTGTGTTCATCGAACTACATGACATTAGTCGCATTTTTCACAGAATCCTCAAATATACTAAACTGTTCAAGATCCAACCATCTCACATAATATCTCACTTACAATCCTATCAAAATCAAATGCAATTCATTTTTTCTTCATGGATGGAAGTTCATTGGTCTGAAATCGGATATCGATTTGTCCCGGTGGTTCTTCGTATGCACCACACGCCTCATGTTGTGCCTAGGATGTATCATATCCTAGATCCATGAAACCAACACCTTTTATACCTTGATTTATCCCAAATTCCATCCTTGATCATTGATCTATTTGTTACACACAAAACCGTCATGAATCCGGGGGTCCGATTGGGCTCAGTCCCACCCAGCAATGTCGAATTGTGACCCTACTGTCCAACGATGACTAACGTGAAGAATTTTTGGAATAAATGCACAAGAGAAAGGTTTTAAAAATATTTTTCCAAGTATTCATGGGCAAAATATACAATTTGGATTATTCAAGGTGATAAAACAATTAAAAATAAATTAAACTAGTACATATGCACATGCCAAGGTTCACTGACACAAATTAAAGGATAAGAATCATTCATGATCAATAAATTTAAATAATTGGGGAATAAACTATGAATTGATGTTTCCTAACTAGTTTTGGATCATTCTTCTATGATGAACATTCTTTCCAATAAAGAAGAGTAATCATTGTGCTCGGTACATCTCGATCATCCCTGATCTAGAGTTCTGTCATCATTGGATTTTAATTTGGAAATAGAGGATTGGAATAAAGTCTATCAATGGTTCCTGTTATATATGGATAAACTTATGGAAATTTGCATAATTTTGTTTTTAAACAAAATTCTGATTAGGATAATTAAATTAAATAAATAAATTTGATTATTTATTTAACTCAATGCAGCTGCCCATAGTCGCATTTATCATAATGCCCCACATCGACCTATTTTAGGTCATGATTAGGGTTAACGTCACATTTCCTTCTCAATGGTGGTCTAGGATTTATGATCCTCGTATTTTTTTAAATTTTATCCCAATTTTTTTAAGAAAAAATGTGTGCATAATATAAAATATATTATATATTTCTATAAAATTAATTTCAGTCACACTGGGCCTAAGAATCGCACGCTGTCTCAATGCATGACTCGGAAAATATATATAGAAATAATAAAAAGTCTTCAAAGACAAGATAAGGTCTTTATATAATTCCCTCTTCAATATTTTCATTCTGAAGAAGTAAAAACAAAGAAAAAAGGCTGGGATATTGGGCCTACATCTACCTCTCCCGCTCCCATGAGCTATCATGCACACTCCCAGACAACCAAAACACACAAACCAAGGGGATGGTTTACCCATGTCAAGTCCTCTCTAATTGATCCTCAATCCTCATTGGATGCTTGAAAAAATTGGATCCATCCTTGATGTCTAGCTCAACTCAGTTGATAACATGTGTGGGGCCATGCATGTATCTCCTCGGTTGTGACATGTATAAAACATCCTACACCCTCACCAACCATGGGAGTAGGGAAAGGTGGTAAGAAACCTCGAAAACCCTATTCAAGATATTGAAGATCCTAATAAACCTCATGGATTACTTTCCTCCTTAGATGAATCGTTGTAATCCTCATTATGTTGAGACTCATGAAATGGTGGTCTCCCTGATTTCACTCCAACAGCCTACGACATCGATTTGCATACGATTTTTTCCAAATCTAAGAGGTCTTTATCTTCTCATGGATGACCTGTACCTTCTCCCTCATTTCATGTACCATCTCAGGACCCGTAAGATATGCCTCACCGAACTCTATCAAGCATAAGGGCGACCTGCATGGTCTCCCGTACAGGGCCTCAAAAGGTTCCATACTGATAGTAGAGTGGTATCACTTATTTTATGTGAACTCTACCAAGGGAAAATGATCCTCCTATCCCTGAGTTAGGTCTAATAGGAAAGCCCTAAATATATCTACCAACACCTAGATAGTGTGCCAAATATTCCCATCTATTTGGGGGTGAAAGGTTATACCCATCCTCATATGGGTCTCAAATACCTCATGAAGGCCTCTCTAAAACCATGATGTGAATTGGGTATCATGGATTGAGAAAATAGTCAAGGGATTCCTATTAAGGTGAAAAATATTCTGTATGTACATATTTCCAAAACTCTCCACTATACTTTTCCCCCTGATAACAAAGAAGTATGTTGACTTTGTGAGTCTCTCAAATATCACCCAAATCACACTATGTCTCTTAAATTCCTATGGAATCCCTATAAAAAATTCCATAAATATATTATCCCATTTCCACTCAGGGATCTCTGGGGGATATAAAAAACCAGCTGGAAAATTTTTCTCAGCCTTCACCTACTGACTGGTGAGGCACTATGAAATGAACTCATACATGCTCCGTCTCATGCCGGACCACAAAACCTACCACTGAATTTTTCTTTACATCATTACCAAACCACCATGTAAAAATAAATTATAATTGTGTAACTCCCTTAGCAATACTCTCACATTATGACTAGAAGAACCGTCCATCCCTAAAAAAGGATGGTGTGATTCCATCTTTAGAAAATCCATCAATTTAATATCCTGAGGATATCTGGTCATGAAAGACCTCACAGTCAATATATCTGATCTGGGACACTTTCATACATTAGAGGAGAGAAGGATTCAATGCACATGAAAAATGAAAATCTTCACCCTCCTGCTTCACTAGGTTCATCCGCAAGGAAGCCAACTGCTTAGAATCCTCCTACACCAAACGAGCTAGGGATTTCCCACTAAGGGTATCTTATACTAAGTTACCATTCCCTGGAGCATAGAATATCATGAACTGACAGTCCTTTAGTAACTCCAACCTACACCACTATATTGGATTCAAGTCTATATGTGTGAAGATGTACATGAGACTCTGATGGTCTGAGAAAACCATGACACACTCTCCCAATAGATAGTACCTCCACATCCATAGAGTGAAGGATACTAATACTAACTCTAGGAAATGAGTCACATAGTTTTTCTCATGGGGTCTCAACTTCCTCGACCCATATATATTAACTACCTTCCACTACAGTAACACGCTGTAGATCCTAGCCCCAGAGGCATATCAGTACACTACAAACTCCATTCCCTCCTTCGGTGGTCTCAAAATATGAGAACTCATCAGTCTCAGCCTAAAATCCTTAAAGGCCCTCTAGAACTGCTTGGTCTAGGTTAAAAGACACCTTTTATGCATCAAGGTGGTCAAAGGGGATACAATCCTAGAGATTTCTACCACAAAAATCATGTAGTACCCAACCAAGACAATAAAACCCTTCACTTCTGAAACGCTATTGAGTGGTTCCCAATAAATCACTACATCAATATTTGATGGGTCCATGGATAAACCATTATTAGAAATGAAATTACCTAGGAAGTGAATCTCATGAATCCAAAACTAGAGAATTGATATATTTAAATAAATATTGTGCTCGTAAAGAAAATCTAGAACCCTCATCAAGTTGTCTACATGACCCTCCTCTAATACAAAGTAGATGAGTATGCAATCAATGAAGAAAACCACAAACTAGTCCAAGTAAGGCTAGAAAACCAGGTTCATCAATTCCATAAAAAAGAAAGGTGAATTTCTTCACACCAAAGAGAATCACTAATAAATCATTGTGTATGTAGAAAAATTGTAATTCTAGCTTCATAATATCAGCCTCACGAACTCTCAACTAGTGGTTGTCGGACCAAAGAACAATTTTATAGAACCATCTCGCACCTCCTAATTGGTCAAAGAGGCCATAAAACCTTGACAAGTTGTACTTGTTAGTTATGTTTGACTTGTTATTTTATGTTGAAGTGATTATGATTTGTAAATATTTAAAGTTTAGAAATAAATTAATATTTTTTTATTATTGTTAAGGTTTAACAAATTTTTGGGAAAAGGTTTCTATATTTTTTGGAACATAAGTTTAATGGTATATAATACCTTGGGGATTAAAAAGTGATTTGATTAAAAGATGATTAAATTTTTTTTGGTAATAATTTACTCTATTTTTAGGAATATTTCATGATTATGGTATTTCAATAAAATTATTGGTTAGTATGTGATTATATAACAAAGTTATTTATATTATTCGAGGGATAAAGATTTAGTTAATTTTTATGAGAATATATAATTGAGCTATAGATAATATTATTATAGTTTTATGTCAATGTGATTTATCTTTTTTAATGATAAAGGTTAAGTTTATTTGGGAGAATATGTGATCAATTTTGTATGATTTTTGAGTTTATAAGTTATTCATGAATTTTTTAGAGAATGTTTTATGTTTAGTTGTTTTTGGGAGTTGGAAATGTTTCAAAGATTAAAATAAAATGAGTTTAATTCATTATATGATGGTTTATTCATATTGGGTATTATCTTTACTCATGTTAATCAATTGTCTTTAATTGATCTAATTAACCATGTCATCTTAGTAACAAAAATTTTAAATAACTTTTGTTTTCATAATTTTGGTTATCAAAAACTAGGTGGGAAGAATGATTAACAAATCATGGTGTAATAATTGTATTTTATATTCAGTATTTTAACTATATTATTTTAAATATATTTAAAATATTTTTTCAAGATGGTTGGGAGAAAATATCACAATAATTTCACATCCCTCACAAATGAATTAATTATAATCATTATTGGAAAATATAATTCAAGTAACCCTACCAAATTTTCTAACATCAAGATCACTTGAAAAATAATTTACAAAATACCTAATTGTCTTCCTATTGTTCAATATTATAGTAGGTCATTCTAATATTCTAGTCATATTTTCAAATCCCAATATTCCTATGTTACATAACTTGCGAATTACCATAAGTGACTTTATCAAGTTTTCACAATGTCATAAACAAGAATATGTCATTCAATTATTTATAAATATATAAAAATGGTGATCTCAAATCGTCATTTTTATATATTATTTTAGTAATTATTAGATGTTCTAAAAAAATTCAGAACCAATCAGAATTTAAATTACCCCAACCAAGTTTTAATGTACCCCAATCAGATCATGTTTTAAAATACCCTACAATATGTAAAAGTGGGAACGAAGTTGGGAGGTTCAAAAAATATAGGTATTTCAAGAAGTATAGGGATATCATGAAGGATATCAGTTTCATAGACGTGATAAACTTTCATGAAAGTATTTTCAGTGAAATGATTGGTCAAATGGAGATGAAAAACATACTTTCATGAAACATTGGAGTTTTTTGAAAATTGGAGTTTCATGAGGCATAGCCATATTAGGTGAATACTGTTCTTCATGGATAAATTTTTTAAAAACCATCCTCAGAAAGTAATACATATATATAATGGATCACATGTGGTAATTCCTGAGATACTACCCATGGGGAAATGAGTTATGTGAATTCACAAAACTCTTTAGACTTTGACGAATTGAGAGTGTGATGTCATAGCTCAGCGTGTCCTATCCCAAATGATGAATTGGGGTGGGGGTTATAGGCTAATTATAGGTGAGGGACCTAGTTCTGTTAAATATGGAAGCCATCATGAAATATCAATACATTCACGACAATAGGGGTTCTACGAACTAGAGTTGTGTTGTATAAAGGTTACTACCTTAAGCTCCGAGAGATCACGCGACTTATGAAAACTTGAGTCACACGAAGTAGAGGTAAACACCAATAGATCCATGTGGATAGAGAATTACATGAACTAGAATTATATAGAACAGAGGTTTTTGCCTCAATCTTTACATGATAGCGTGACTTTTGTGAACCGGAGTTACGGTGCGTGAATGTTACTACCTCAGGCTCTAAGCGGCCTAGGAATTCCTTGAACCAGAGTTTTACTTCCTAAAGGATACCATATTTAATAGATGTTTAACTTTTAAAAAATATTTATATTCAAAAATATTTTAAATTTGGTAAATTTTTTAGTTTTGATAAATTCTTTACCCTATGCCAGAATCGCCATTTCTAATTGTTTTTAACAGTCTAACTTCAAATGACCATTATTTTTGTTCTGTAAATCCATTCGAACTCTAAAACTAGTGTAATTGAATCCTGTAAAATGAGATATGATTTTGTATTAGAATCATCAATCTTTGGTCCATTAATGAACTCATTTTTCAGTGCCAACAGTATTACAAATGTTATAAATTTTATTATAATTATACATTTTTTTGATCTGGGGTAGTTTTTTCGGCAACAGGTAGCATGATTGGGCTCTTTTGAGAGGGGGTATAAAGACAAAAAAACAATGTCTTTGAATTTTTAGAAGTTTGTGATAAATTATACATACCAATATAATTTTATATACCAATGCTTGAAATATTTATAAGCATTATATATTCTTTTTATTGTTGTGTTTTGATGTGAATTTAATTCAAATTAAATTCAATATGTATGTTGTAGTGTTCTGTAAATTATATAATTACACTGGTGCAACTTAGCTTTTATAAGTTATATTTATAGTGATGATAAAGGTTCCCATTTTCCTCACTAAAAAATCACAAATAAAATACCCCCTTTACCAGTGATAAAAACCCAATAAAGGGCCTACATTATTAGTTTTTCATTTAGAACCAATGAAATGAGATTTTATCAGCACTGATAAAATTAATTGGCATTTTAAGGAACATACAACATCAGTTCTTTTTCAGAATTGATGGAAAAAAATTATAGCACTTATAAATCATGTATCTTTAGTAGTTAATAAATGTTTCATTAGTTATAATTGATGTTAAATTTAATAAGTCAAGTGCACCACGAAAAATTTTTCATTCAATGAAAAAAATTATACATGGAATTTTCTTTTATTATAACATGGATGTTCTGATCTATGATCGTCATAATTCAATTCCTCATTTTATAAATTTTATTTTTATGGTAGATTTAAGCACGTAAATATTCAATATCACATTAAATGAAATTTCATAGATTAAAAACAATATAAGCTTTGAAAGACTTATATTTAAGATTATATTTCAAATATTTAGACTAAAATTTAATAGAACATTAATTATGAAAATTGTGGGATAATTTCTAATTTAATTTTCATTACCACTTGAGTTTAAGGAACAGTTTAATGGTCAAACTCCTAGATTGGTGCTTGATTTTTTATAGACATAGTATTTTTAGAAAACACTATGAATATTTTAATATATTTTAAATCCCTTCATCTCTCTCACTCACACTTTCTCTCTATACAAATATGATTGAAAAAAACATAAAAAAGGTCAAGAGTTTGAATATTTTTTCACTGTTTTGATAAATAATATTTATGCTATTATCTTAATTATTTCAAAATAATTTGGTCAAAAAAATATATTCATTCAAATCTACATGATATAATTTTTTCTGACACTTAATTTATCATATTTCATTGAGAAGTACATACGAAATATTTTCAATGGTTTTTTATCTAATTTTACTTAATTTGTACTGATCATATACTTTTGATATCTTTTATATCTCTAGATACTTTGTGTTTCAATTTCCAAATTAAAAATTACTCATGAAATATTTGATTTAATTATTTAATATATTTTTCACATCCCCTTCCCAACTTGGAATAATAAAAATATGCTCTTATTGATGATTTAAACAAAATTTCTCTGGATGACAATGATAATAATAATAAAATAATGATGATTGGAACAATTATGTTGTATAAAATTTGTAGATTAATTTTTCATATATAGCCTACAAATTTATTCATGGGGACCAACATGCAACGTTTAGTATCATTTTGAAATATTTTGATAGTAGAAAAGAGTTTTGAAAGTGTCAAGGGTCTATGGTTGTGTAGCATTAATGGGATGTTTGAAGTAGAAAATTACTTTTTTGTTCTTTTTCAAAAATATTTTATTTTTAATTATTAAAATAATATGAATATTCTATTAAAATGTTTCATCATTCTAACCATGTTTCTAAATTCCTTTTTTCATTCCTTTTACCATTCATTTTATATTTCCATTTACATTCATCTTCTATAAAAATTATTTAATCATACCAAACACAACCTTAGAGTATTAATTGAACCATAACACTATTCCCCTTGTAATTATTCCTATTTTTTTAATATAACATTAGTATTTGATAATATTGACTTAATGAATCCATATTATAATCAGTAAGAGTATTCAATCAATTATATTCAAGTGTCTTCTACAATAAAATCAAGAATTTTGAAAATAATTATTGAGAAATACTAATTATAAATGGAAAGATTTATAATAAATTTTCATTTAAGATAATAAAATATAACTCAATATCACAAATTAAAATGATTCAAGATTAAGGGATCAGGTTATATAAAATTCATTTGTGTTCTCTAGTGACAGATGATTTGGGATGCTAAGTTATTTTGAAGATCATTAATGTTTTTCAAGATGAATAAGTGGATGAATTACATATTACTTATATATTATTATATAATATCTATTGGATGAGATAAAAATGAAAATGATAAAGAAAAATCAATGAAACTCTTTCCATTCATCAAGTGACCTTGGTTGAGGAGGCAAAAAGAATTTTAGAATCATGGGGGAACTCCCACACACAAAAAGGTAAGAGAAAAATTGAATGATACCATGTAACCAAATATTTAATGGTGTATTTTATAGATGTGAAAATATAGGAAAATTAAATTTTACTAACATACATATAAAAATAAAAAGGAAGATATATAAAATATTTATTTGTTTGACTATTGAACACTTAGATTGGTGAGGTGAGAAAAAATAGAGAAATATAAAGAAAAAGCAACAAGGAGGATATGATACTACTCTAAAAGTAATATATATTGGGTATCAAAGTATAAGAAATAATAGGATCTTATGAAAACCAGTTTTTTGGAAGTTTTAAAGAAGAATTAGTTTTTGAGATAATCTATTTTTTAGAACTAGTGATAACTAAAGAAGATAAAGAATAATATGATGAAAAGGACTACTTGCATGTAGATTCATAAATTATCTTTAGGAGGTTGAAGAACTTGAAGTTTGAGTGGGTACAATCAGTGAATAGATTTTAAAAATGATTTTGTGAATATGATTTGTGTGTTAAGGCTGAGTTTCATTCATTTTTTTTAAAGATATATTAGAATTTAAATTAATTGCTATAGAGTTTGAAAGAGATTATTTTTCCAATTTTTTGAAATCCATGATCTTATCGTTTATTTACTTCAACAACGATCTTAAGGTAATCCTTTAATATTCATGGTAAGAAACCTTATAACCTATGCAACTCAAGATATACATGAAGATCATATTGAGACTCAATGAATGTAGTTAAGCTATATTTTTAGAAGTCATGTGAGAATAAAAAAAGTATATTCATAGTGATATGTTGTGATTGTGTGTAAATAACCATGCATTGTAGTAAATATTTTATTATAGTGGAAATATTAGATTGTGGAAAACCAATAATCTTGGCCGGAAATAGTTCTTCATATTGAACATCACAAATAATACAAGATTTATTTATTTTCATTACTTCCATTGAATGTGGTATGATTTATTAGTTATTTTGAAAATAGATCCAAATATATTAATTGATAATAGAGGTTCATAAACATTGGGGGTTATATTTTAAATAAATAATTAGTAATTGGTGAAAAATAGGTAGCACCTAATTCCCCCTACCTCTTAGGTGTCTCCACCAATCATAAGGGAAAATTAATATGAAATTAATCTTAAACATGAGTCTTATGGTTTAGATAAGTCATATTTATAGAATAAAAATGATTTTTGACTGTAAAGTTATGGGGATAATCGTTGAGAATTATTCAAATTAATTTCATATATAGTGGTCTCAAGTAGAGGAGATCATGAGGACTGGATCACCAATAGAAACCCCACATGTTTTGGGTGACAATGAATTTTTATATCCTTTAAAATTTATATTACTATAAAGGATTGAAGTCATTATCAATGTACATCTTTTTATCATGTACCTTGATGGGAAATAAAATCATGATATCTATGTTTATAGAGAGTTAGCTTGCATAGATTGTATCATTGGAGGTATAAAATTGATTGAATGACCAATATAGATGTTTTCACTTCTGAGTAGAGGAAGTTATATCTCAGGACCCATTGATAAGGATGGAAGTACCATTATTAAATTAATATCTATGGTATAATAGGTTTATCCCATCTGTAATGGTTATTAAAAGAATAAATATTATAGGTATGGATAGTGACACAAATGATGTGTTCTTCTTTAGGAGGTATCATGAGACAATTGGATTATATTACATAGAGAATACTTGTATGTCGTTTTCATTGCTTCAACTGAACCTGATCTTCTTAGGGTCCACGATATGATTCTAGATACCACTATTTGTCCATTATTATGACTCAATACTATTATGATATGGGGTTATAGGTTCACATAGAAATAATATCCTGAAGCATGTCCAATTCTAATGAATTTATGTTTAGGACATTATGGGACCTACTATGGGGGTTTGGTTATATCCATGTTTTAATGATCCAAAGAAAAAAATTCATTATTATTCGAGTTTAGATTAACATGTGTTAACTTTATTTACTCTATCTATTCATAAGTTTTATGTGAATACAAAATAAGAATACTTTATGAATGAATATTTATTCAAGGTCTATTTCATATTTTTTGGGAGAGAATGGTGGAGTTAATTATTTTTATTTTATCATGTAACTTATTTTAATGTTACGAGTATGTGATAAAATATTTATGATATTTTAAATACGTTTACTTGGTAATAAGCATTGAATATAGTTTAATTAGAAAGGGTTGACTTAATAAAGGTCCAATGTATAGTTTTCTAATGTTAAAACTACATATATAAGTAAAGAATTAAATAAATATTTTTGGATCAATTACTACAAATATTTTGAGAGAATATATATCATCTCTCTCATGTTCCATAGAGAGAAAGAGAGGTTCTGAGATCCCCTGATCCTAGAATGTCATCCCGAGTCTAAAAAATATGGCTCACACAATCAATTTCAAGTCAAAAGAGAATTTTATTATACATAATAATACACTTATTTTATAACATAGTGATTGATAAATCTCTTGAATAATGGTAGGATGATCTAGAAGGATATTTATTTGGTTACTTTAAGAACCATTCTCTACCACTAAGAGAAACACACATTCAATCAAAATAAAACTACGTATGATTTTGATCTTTATTTATCTTGCTTATTTAATTCAAATTAGATCCTTAGGCTGATAATTATGTGGTTCTTTGCAAAAATCAATGTCATAACATCGATCCAATGATACAAATTTTAATTTCCTTAATTTTTTTCTCATACTAAACACTTGGTATAAGTAGTATTTACAGGATAAAATTAGGGAAATTTAGTATGTGAACCCCACACAAACATCATCAGTTTGCAAAAATGATTCAATTTCAGTAGTTTTAAGGAAGGTTCATCATTGGAATATATATAGGAATATTTAAATACCACCCCCATAAAATTTTTTTTGTAGGTCACAATTATCCTTTACCATTATAAATTTTTTAGGCGCCTAAACAATGTCTTTAACTAGGAAGAATGAAAATAATTTTTGTGGATGAAAGAAAATGTGAATGAATATAAATATTTTAAGATAATATAGGATCAAGGATGGTTTTTTATGAAGAATGTATTAGTTTCTATATTCTATTGGATGATATACAATATACATGGGGAATTTTTTCTTTTATTTGTCAACCTTCATAAATAAATTTATATCTCAATTCATGACTATTATACCTAAAATGAAAATATCAACTGTATTATATCAATTTATTTGATTAGTGCACATATTGTTATCTAATTTTTGTTTCAATATCGAAACATTACTAAGGATAATTTATTATTTATATTAATTTTCTAAATAATTATTAACTAATTTTCCTTTTGTTGGTTTATTTTCTCGACTTGGTTGCATTGTGAGACATTTTTTACAATTTTTTATTTGTATTTAGTCTATTGTATCTATATATAAGAAAGTGATATTTTTTTAGTTATTTTTTGGATTTAATTGGTTTAATATTCCTTTTAGAATAAATGAATTTTTTTTATAATTTGTTTATGTTTGATATAAAATCACATTTTATTATTTTTAAAAGTGTTTTGTTGATATTAATAGACTGTGCTTTTTAAAAGTGAATATTTATTTATCATTTCATGTATCTTTTGAAAACATTTATATGATATCATGAATAGGTTTTGTACCATGAATTTACTATGTAGAGAAGTAGGATGAAATTCAATTGTAAATTGGTTATATATTTTTCTATGTTGATTGAAACATGAGGATTCTTGGGATATCATAGAATGAGTTAGATTACAAACTTTTAGCACTTAATAGGGATTAGAAATTCATGATTTAACTGTAATATATATTTATTTTATTAAAAAATAATTAATTAATCAAACTCTAACATGACATGGTGTAATTTTCAGGTCTTTTAATCAATTAGTATGTTACTAAAATTTAATGAAATTACATAATTATAAAAAAAAATCATTTAATTTATTGGTTTCTTCCTATTTTGTTTTTTATTCAGTAAACCTATTTTATATTGTGTTCATTTTCATAAATATTGTGGTTACATTATAGGAATGAATGTTAGTACTAGGTCGTGGGTTTTAACCCATCTCATCCATTACACTCTTCATAGGATATTCGGGATGAATTTTGCTTTTTTGATATATCTGGAAAACATTATCTTGGATTCAATAATAAATGTTGCTTGTGTTTTTCATATGTTTTGATTTATATATTTTTTAGTTACATTGATAGTAATTTTATGGGTTTCACTTAGGTTGAGACTGAAGATAGCAATAGTGGTGGTTGGATATCGATGGAAGTGGTGTGGCAATAGAGGTGGTGGGTTGTGAGGGTGGACGCCTATTACACTTATGACATTGTCTGTATATTGATGGTAATTGAATGTGTAATGGATATTTATTGAATAATTTTGATATATATATATATATGTTATATATATTTCAATTTTATATTTTTATTGAATACATTTTTTGTGTTTTTCAATTGACTTATTCTTAATTATATTATGTTTGATTATTTAAGTTCTTTATTTCTTTTTTTTAGTTTAGAGGATATTTAAGAAACCTATAATTAATCAATAAAACTACAAAAAAATTATGTGTAGTTTCATTTGTAATTTTTTTTTGAAAAATAAAACTACCACTAAATTGTTTACTGGTGATTTTGATATTTTTTGATTAATTAAGAAAATATTTTTCAATTAAAACAATCGTTAAATAGTAAAAATGACTCTTCTATAAATCGCTGCTAAATATGACTAAATCACAAAAAATATGTTTTCAATATTTGTTTATTATACCATCACTGAATGGTTTAATGATATTTTAAACCACCACTAACCACTAAAAACCATCACTAGTGTAACGTCCCAACCTGGAAGCCACTAAACCGGTGCTCCGAGCCAGTTCGCTATAAGGCCTCAAGCGCGCCTCCCCGTATGCCAGAGGCTGCCGACTAGCAGCGAGGGCCTAGGGTGAGGTAGTGGGGAGACTATTCCCTCATACCAGAGTAAGAAAACATTAGAAATAACTATGTATCATACACAGTAGAAAGTAAATAGAGTGCAGAAGCAACAAACAACTGAAATAGAACAAGCTGTAACAGTAAAATGATGTAAAATCCCGAACAGCTATGCAATACAATACAACAATGGTCACCCACTGGGCCGACCAAATAGATACAAGTAAAAAAGAAACGGAAACTAAAAGTATGGGGCTCTGCTACTAACTTCGAGCCAATCCACATACCCGATCTCCAGACAATATCGAACTATAGCAACCCGATCAGTAGAACCACTCGAGCAGCTCTGCTCGATCATGAAACACTAGGCCTTAGCCCTATCCACCATGCAACTCATGCTCAACCTGAAAATAAGACATATGGTCTACACGTACACCGAGGTGCAAGAGTAGGGGTGAGAAATAATCTCAGTAGGCAACCCTGACAAGCAACCTATAACTGTGCTGATATGTGTATGCAACAACAACTTGCTCAACCTCGCTGGAACATAACAAAAGAAGTAAACCAAAAATGAAACCACAATCGAACCTAGGGTATGTAAACCTTTTCAACTAAGCAAGTTCCACCATGTATGTCCATATCTATATACGTACACATGTATAGTCCCATACCTATACACATAGACATAAATATGAATATTCATGATTAAGTGATTCAAATAACAAGAACATCATTAGTAGTCGATCCTTAGGACCATAATCCCGATTTCCTAGACATCCTGTGCAAGGGAATTGAGCTGGACATCGGGCCACTCAAGCTGTGTATCATTAAGTCAATCTCTGTGTCTGTAATCCCACCGACATGTACCTACTTCGGCCAACGCCATAATTATGTCTGTGAACAAGCTAAAAAAAACAAGTAACACTCCGGGAGGTACTCACAGCTTGTCCCCTCTGGCTCAACCAATCACACACAAGCAAGAAGATAACACAACAAGTAACCCTCAGAGAAGTACTCAGAGCCTATCCCCTATGGTACTACCTAGAAACACAAGCAACCCTCTGGGCAGCACACACAGTCTCACCCCTCTGGTTTAGCTAAAGCATAGACAATCTGGGGACGCACTCACCGTCAATTCCCCCTATAGTCTCGTATCTTACTAAAGGCTCTCTGGGGAAGCACTCAACATCAATTCCCCATGTGGCCCGCGTCAAGGAACTACAGAAACTCTGGGGAAGAACTCAACTTAAATTCCTCTTGTGGTCTTGCATCGTATAATTATAAAGACAATCTGGAGAAGCCCTCAACATCAATTCTTCCTATGGTCTATACACAAGGTTCTCACTACCTTGTGTAAGTCAAGAAAGTGTAGCATCGTATATCGGCCCATGTAAACCTCAAGAACTACTTGGCTAACAGACTACAGCATAACATCATGTCATAAATACAACCACTCCATCCTAACTATAATAGGCATGGAAACAAGGTATCCTAACAGGAAAATCTAGACCAAGCGGTCAAAAATCAAGTAATATGGGCAAATACATCCACAAAAAGGTAAAATACACCATTTACTATCAAACCAACCCAACTCAGGCACACAATGAAAATAGTAGGCATCCAAACAAAAAAGGAAGATGCATCGCGTCAAGCTCAGTAGCCACCAACTAGGAAGCACCTTTGGTAAACACTACAACATCAGTAAACCAAGTCACATAGAAACAAAGAGTGTGGGTGGCCCGAATGCCCAACCCAAAAATACATCCAAAGCCCAAAGGGATCACTTGTTTGGCATGGGTTCCAGGTGACAGCCGATCACCATCTGTACCCAAACCCAACATAACAACTGAGGGTCTGTCAAACAATGATCAGCTGCTGGGTCCATCAAGTCAAACACAGAGGAGGCGTCATACTCGGGATCCTCTAGGTAAACACGAGCAAAGGCATCCAACGCGGGATCCTTAGTGAATATAAAATGAGGAATCCTACACCGTATACTCAAAGGAAAGAAAACATAAGCCTTCCATAACATGGCTCCTTTCAAAGGAATAACAAGAGAGAGATCTTACAAGGGACACCCTAGGTCAGCTCACAAGCAAAGGAATCCCTCAGAGGATCCTTAGAAGTACCCGGTCTCAAAGCCTCATAGGCCAGAAGGGAACATCTCACAAGGGAAACGTCCTCTAGATCATAGGTTATGGGAGATACCTCATAGGTCATCTCTTATTAAAGGTCTCAACTAAGTTGGTCCGAACACCCAACCTATCATCCACACCAAGTCTCGCTCTCAGGTGACAACTGAACTCGATAAATGGAGGAAGAACCCCTCAATTTTGATAGAAACCCAAAAAACCCCTTTAGATGACCTCTAAAATTCAAAAGGATTCCACCATTGACATATACCTAAAAAATTCCCAGAATCGACAACTCACACACCCAATTCTGACATCCAGAGCCCAAGATATCCCCAAAACTACTAAACTGTAGTAGTACATGGCCAGAGCACATGGCCAGAACACATTGGGCCTGCCTGTGTAATAGTACACAGCATGTACTTGACTGTACATGGCGTCTAATATTCTCAAAAAATCACCCCGTGTTTTATTTCACTAAAACACATTCCCAAGTACCACTACACAGTGTGTACTCAAAGTACACGACGTGTACTCCTTAAAACCCACTATTTCATGTTCCATTTCACACGGCCAAACACACGGCCACCCACTACATGGAGTGTACTCAAAGTACACGGTGTGTACTTAAGAAAACTTCATCTTCCCAAAATTGGATGAACACATGGAATGTACCCCTGGAATACACGTCATTTAATCTGGGTTTCCGACGGGAAATCCCGGAAAACGCCCGAAACGCCCATTTTCGCCCCCGAAACAATAGATCGAGACCCATGGGATTACAAGAAAGAAATATAAGGCTTTAAATACTTAAAAAAATGTTTAAAGGGGATATATGGAAAAAACATAAACATCCATACCTTCGGGCAGAAACCGCTGAAGCTTCGGTTGATTTCACGGCTCCCGGTAGCCGCACGCCGACTCAGTGCGTCGAGAGCTTTGAAACGGTACCCCTCTAGCCTCCCATCTCTCTCTCTTTCCCAATATAAAAATACCCCCAAAAGAAACTGACAATGAGGAGTGCATATGGATCATGTTCAAGAAGTAGGGGGAAGGAAGAGGAAGAAAAGAAAACGAAAGAAGAAATGAAAATGAAGAAAAAGGGGCTCGGGTCGGCCCCAGCGCCCGACATGCGTTTATGCCTCCCCTAGGATAAAATCCCTATTATAGACTCAACAGCGAAGTATTAATCTCAATCTGATGCTCCATTTAAAAGTTATTGACAAACAAACCTGTGTGAATAATTTAATATTTAATTTAATAATATTAAATATTATATATTCTGCTAATATTCGAACAGCTCAGATTTCCACCAAACTTATGTCCTAGGGTAATCTACCTATTATTGGACCAACAGAGTCGTTAGAAAAATTATCTGAGATCATTTGTTAGTGTAAAATGACCATTTTACCCCTCATGAACATTCAACAGTAAAAATTCAAATTTCTGCTCAAAACGACAGTATGGAAAAACACAGGTTCTTACAAACTCCCCACCATAAACCTTCTCGTCTCCGAGAAGCCCAATGAAAGGACCAGCATCCATGCTCCCAACCCAAGCATCTTCACAACCTAGCTATATGGACCATACAATGACTATAACTATAGTGTTAACTATCGTCTTCTACACAGAAGATATTCAACTATGGCCAAAATGGTACTCCCCACCATAGGAATGCCCTTGTCATCGTCTTAAAGAAAACTCTGAGATCAAAAGCCCACTGGAAAACATCTATGTTTAACATAAACAAATAAAACCACCCTCAAAAGTCCAATGGTGGACTCCCCACCATATGTATTTTCTTGAACAACTCTGAGAGAAAAACCAGAACAGGTTCCATCCTCAACAGGGATGAACATTAAGAAAAAAAGGAGCTCAATGGAGGGTCGAAGCTCTCTCATAATAATCATGATGAATCAAGATAGTGCATGATCGTCTCTTATATGAGTACACTAAGATTTCATCGAAGGTGTGTCTATCTCCCTCCGAGTTACACTAACATCCTTCCAAAACATGACCAGGATTCAAGCACGGGTCAACCACTTCATGGTAACCTGAAATTTCACAAAGTCACCTCTATAACATAAGGAAATTCCAAAAACAAATTATGGGATATGATTCCACAGAAAGTCTTGATATATCGGTCCTCAGATCACACCTATCCACTCACCAATTTAGATTCAAAAGATTCCACCCGCAACAACAACATCAGAAACACTGGTCGACCAGGCTAGGCACCAAAACAGGCATGCTCGTCAAAACTAGTCGCGAAAAACAACCACCACCAAAAGGCATTGGAAAACACTGGCCAACCATTCTCACACAGGTTTCCCTAGAATGGAACATACATCAACCTACAAGGGGTTCGAGTCAAAACCAAGGGTCTCTAGGTCTTCCACCTAGCCCTACAGAAGAAGCCTCAAAAATGGGTCACAAGGTCTAACCACCTAGACCAAAAGATCCAAAACCACTCTGAAGATGATAGAGATCACAACGACCCATGAAGGTCAAAACCAAAACACAACCTACAAGGGCCCCGATCCTCTCCGAGAATCCTCATAAGGAACAAATCTGTGGAGGTCAATAACAAAATAGAAGAGATAAGATGAACTAACACTTATCGGGTATCTGTATACAGAAATAACACAATAAGGTCATGTTCACAAGAAAAGCCTTGGTATCTATCAACATCATTCTCAACGATCCAACTAGATAACCATAGACCCGGGAAACAACACCCAATAAGGGTTAAATAGAAAGGAATCACATTCTATATCGGCCAATTGGGGTCACTGCACCACCTGTTCACAAGGACTGAGTCATCATCCTCACACCAACGCCTCAACATAGATCCACATAACCTTCCATCAGAGTATAATAGTATGTTTAAGAAGACCCAAAGGTCTCAGTCGTCAGTAAAAACACACACTAGCAGGCCTATATTCTATGAATCCTACGTGCCTAGTATGATGCATGTGACACCTCTTGCCTTTGTCGTCCAAGAGTCAAAATCCATCTCAGGCCTCTTACCCATGGACAAGATCTAGAGATCCATAGTAAATCAGAACACCACACAACATGTGTGTCACTCAAGGAGAAAATAATATACAAATGTAGCGTCGCAAAATCAGAACAACAATCCCAAACCCTGGAAACCAGGACTTTTAACAGGAATAAGTGTTCTCGGCACACCAGATCGATATCCATCACAGGTTCCGACACATTCCTAATACTCCTGTATACCATATCCAAAACAGTAAAGACCAGGAAAGAAAACTCCTCTGATACAACTTTGTAACGTCCCAACCCGAAATCCACAAAATCAGTGCTCCGAGATGGTTCGCCACAAGGCCTCGAGCGTGCCTCCCTGTATGCCAGAGGCTTCTGACTAGCAGTGAGGGCCTAGGGTGTGATAGTGGGGAGACTATACCCTCATACCAGAGTAAGGAAATTGTGAAAATAACTAAGTATCATACACAGTGGAAAGTAAATAGAGTGTGGAAGTAATAAAAAACTGAAATAGAACACATTATAATAGTAAAATTATGTAAAATCTCGAACAACTCTACAATACAATACAACACTGGTCACCCACCTGGACGACCATACAGATACAAGTACAAAAGAAACTGAAAGTAAAAGTACAGGGCTCCGCTACTAACTCCAAGCCAATCCACGTACCCTATATCCAGACAATATCAAATAGCAGCAGCCCGATCAGTAGAAACACTCGAGAATCTCCGCTCGATCATGAATCACTAGGCCTCAGCCCTATCCACCATGAAACTCGTGCTCAATCTGAAAAGCAGACAAAAGGTCTACACGTACACTGATGTGCATGTGCAGAGGTGAGAAATAATCTCAGTAGGGCACCTCGAGAAGCAACCTATAACTATTTTATTATGTGCATGCGACAAAAACATGCTCAACCTACTTGGAACACAACACAATAAGTAAACCAAACGTGCAACTATAGTCAAACCTAGGGTATGTAAACCCTGTCAACTGGGCAAGTTCCACCATGGATGTCTATATCTATATACATACACATGTATAGTTCCATACTTATACACATATACATAAATATGAATATTCATGATTAAGTGATTCAAATAATAAGAACAACATTAGCAGTAGATCCTTGGGACCATAATCCCGATATCCTGGACATCCTGTGCAAGGGAATTGAGCTAGATGGTGTGCCACTCAAGCCGTGTATCATTAAGTCGATCCCTGGGTTTGTAATCCCATCCACATGTACCTACTTCGGCCAACGCTGGAATTATGTCTCTGAACAAGATAAACAAAAACAAGTAACCCTCTGGGAATTACTAATAGATTGTCCCCTCTAGTTCAACCAATCACACACAAGCAAGAGGATAACACAACAGGTAACCCTTAAATAAGTACTCACAGCCTATCCCATCTGGTCCAACCTAGAAACACAAGAAAACCTCTGGGAAGCACACACAGTCTCACCCCTCTGTTTTAGCTAAATCATAGACTCTCTAGGTAATCACTCACCATCAGTTCCCCTTATAGTCTCGCATCGTACTAAAGGCTCTTTGGGGAAGCACTCAACGTCAATTCCCACTAGGCCTGCATCGAGGAACTATAGACACTCTATGGAAGAACTCAACATCAATTCCCCATGTGGTCTCGCATCGTTTAATTATAAATACACTTTGGAGAATCCCTCAACATCAATTCTCTCTATGGTCTATACACCCGGTTCTCATGTCCATGTGTAAGTCAAGCAAGTGTATCATCACGTATCGGCCCAAGTAAACCTCAAGAACTACTTGGATAACAGTCTACAACATAACAACATGTCATAAATAAAAACACTCCATACTAACAATACTAGGCATGGAAAAAAGGCATCCTAACAGGAAAAGCTAGACCAAACGATCAAAAATCAAGAAACATTGGAAAAAATCCACAACAAGGTAAAATACACCATTTACAATCAAAATACCTCAACTCAGGAACACATGGAAATAATAGGCATCCCAAAAAAAGTTATATGCATCACATCAGGCTCAGTAGCGGTCATCCAGGAAGCACCTCTGGTAAACACTACACCATTAGAAAACCAAGTCAGATATAAACAAACAGTGCGGGTAGCCCGAATTCCCAACCCAAAAATACATCCAAATCCCAAATGGATCACCAGTTTGGAATGGGTTCTAGGTGACACTTGATCACCATATCTACCTAAACCCGATATAACAACTCAGGGTTGGTCAAACAATGAGCACCCGTTGGGTCCCTCAAGTCAAACACAGAGGAGGCATCATACTCAGGATCCTCCAGGTGAACATGAGCGAAGGCATCCAACGCGGGATCATTAGCGAAGAGTAATGGAGGAATCCTGCAGGATATACTCAAAGGAAAGACAAAATAAGAATTCCATAACATGGTTCCTTTCAAAGGAATAATAAGAGAGAGATCCTACAAGGGACTCCCTAGGTCAGAACACAAGCAAAGGCATCCCTCAAGGGATCCTTAGAAGTACCCGGTCTCAAAGCCACATAGGCCAGAAGGGACCTTCTCACAAGGGAAACATTCTATAAATCATAGGTTACGAGAGATATCTCATATCTAATCTCCTAATAAATGTCTCAACTAACTTGGTCCGAACACCCAACCTATCATCTACGTCGAGTCTTACTCTCAGGTGAGAACTGAACTCGATAACTAGAGGAAGAACCGCTCCATTTAGATAGAAACCCAAAAAAACCCTTTATATGACCTATAAAAGTCATAATTATTCCACCATTGCAACATACATGGAAATATTCCCAGAATCAACTACTCACACACCCAATTTTGACTTCCAGAGCCCAAGATATCCTCAAAACTACTAAACTGCAGTAGTACAGGGCCAGAGCACATGGCCAGAACACATTGGGCCTACCTGTGTAATAGTACACGGCATGTGCTTTATTGTACACATTGTGTAATATTCCCAAAAAGTCACCTCGTGTTTCATTTCACTAAAACACATGCCCAAGTACCACTACACGGCGTGTGCTCAAAGTAAACGGCGTGTACTCCTTAAAACCCACTATTTTGTGTTCTATTTCACATGACCAGCCACACGGCCACCCACTAATCGGCGTGTACTCAAAGTACATGGCATGTACTTAAGAAAACATCGTCTTCCCAAAATAGGAAGAACAAACAGTGTGTACCACTGTAATACATACTGTGTATTCTGTGTTTTCCGACAGGAAATCCCTGAAAACGCCCGTTTTAGCCCCCAAAACAAAAGATGGAGCCCCATGGACTTACAACCAAGAAATATAAGGCTTTAAAGACTTAAAAACTTCTTTAAATGGGATATATGGAAAAAATATAAATGTCCATACCTTCAGGTGGTACCCACCGAAGCTTCGGTTGATTTCACGGCCCCTGGTTGCCACACGCCGACTCAGCGCGTCGAGAGCTTCGAATCGGTACCCCTCTTGCCTCCAGAATCTCTCTATTTCTCAATATCCAAATCCCCCAAAAATTCACATCCAAGGAGGAGATAATATGGAGTGTGTGAAATAAGGAGGAGTAATGAAGCGGGAATAAATGAAAAGGAAAGAAAAAAAGAAAAGGAAGAAAAAGGGGCTCGGGCCGGCCCCGGTGCCCGACATGAGTTTATGCCTCCCCTAGGATGAACTCCCAATTCCAGACTCAACGGCATAGACGAAATCTCAATATGACACTCAATTTAGAATTTATTGCAAAAGTAAATTGTGTGAAAATTTTAATATTTAATATAGTAATATTAAATATTAAATATTCTGCTAAAATTCGAACAGATCATATTTCTTCCAAACTTTTATCCTATGGTAATCTACCTATTCCGGGACCAACAGAGTTGTCAGAAAAATTATCTGAGATCATCTGTTAGATTAAAATGAACATTTTACCCCTCCCAAGCATCCAACAACAAATATTCAAATTTTGTCTCAAAACAACAATCTGGAAAAACAAGGGTTCTTACAACTATATATTGATTTTCCTATGGTGTAACTATATTAATGAGTAGCATGTTGAAATTTTTTATATAACATTGAATTTATAATCCAATCAAAATTACATTCATTTAGACTTCATTGAAAATGATTCTCAACATCATTATATTAAGAATTATTTATGATAATTTTTTGGAATTTTCTCTTGAACATGTTTGGAGGAGAAACCAATGCTTTATATTTTCCATTATGTTTGACGTAACTTTAGTATTTGGAGTCAAAATCCATTTTCTTTAGAATCCATGTAGAGTGAAATGAAAAGTTTTGAAATGTAATTTTAGATACCTCTTTAATTTATATCATTTGAGGCTTTGTTTTAAAAGTGAGAAACCAATTTTTTTTATAGTTGGTTAAGTATGGAATAAAAATTTGATTATGGAAAGTGTACTTATATATATTTATCTTTGAATAGGTAGCTATGACATGATAATATAAATTTTAGGTAAATATTTCATTCTTCATAGCTGATATTAAATTCATTCAAGTAGGTGTACCTTATAAAACATTTCTCTCAATGAGAAGTTTTATACATGGATTTTGTTTCATTAGTAAATTAATGATTTAATCTTTGATCATCAAAATGTAATTTATATTTGTAAAAAAACCCTATTTTTATGGTAGATTTGTGAACATGAATATTCAATATCACTTTATATGAAATTTCCTAGATTCCAAATAGTATAAGCTTTGAAATAATTATGTTAATGATAATATTTCAAGCATTTAGACTAGGATTTAATTTAATTTTATATATAATAATTTTTGGATAATTTCTATTTTGATTATTGTTTCTTCTCAAGTTAAAGGGAGAGTCAGACGGTCAACCTCTTAGAGTGGTGTTCAAGTTTTTTAATGGACATGGAATTTTTTTACTCTTTTTAGATTTTAATATAGTTTGAATCTTTCCATATATATATATATATATATCAAAATATGATTGAAAGATACACTAAAAATGTTATGATTTTGTTCTGTGATCTTGATGATTTTATAATAATTTTGTCAACAAATATCAGGGCTCAAATATACAAGATAGGTTTCTTTTTCTGACACTTCATTTATCATATTTTCTTCCACAGAAAAACATGAAATACTTTCAAAGGTTATTTTAATATTATTTTACTTAAATTGTATTAAGAATATTCTTTCAATATTTTTATCTCTCTAGAGTCTCTATGCTGCAGTTTGTAATTGAAAAATGAATCATGAAAAAAATTATTTAATTATTCATGTTTTGTACATCCCCTGCCAACCTCGGCATAAAAATGAAGATGATAATCAAAGATTTAAAAAATCACTTAATCACAGTGATAATAACAATAAAATAGTAAAAATTGAATCAAGTTTTTTTTCTAAATGTTAAAGATACATATGCGTAGAAGACAAGTAGAGAGTTAATATTTGGAATCTTTAAATGGACACTGGTAATTTCACCATTCACTAAAGAGTTCATAGGTGGGTGGTTGAAAGAGATGAATTTTGAAGTTGGTATAGAAAAGTTGGAGGCTGCTACTGATGCGTCACTGGGGAATACCCCGCAGTGGGTACTATACCATATAGAAATTTTAGACAGAATAATAGGGACTCTATGAGGTTGTCTATTGGATGTTTTAATAGTTCAAACATAAATATATGGATGAAAACATTGTCCAATGGTGGAAATATTTATCAGACTAGATCACTTCTAAAGTTTTATTATAACGTAGAACTATGGGTTGAACTTTTTACTAGGCTATTATAAAGGTATATTTTTGATTTTCACATAAAATTACTTTATTGGTTGATGGAATCCTTATAGAATTAAATTTTTTCAAAACCAATATTGGTGAAAAAACTGAAGCGGATTCTATTAAAGAAAAAGTTCATCCTAATGCTTTTCATTATGTAAATCTATTAATTTACCTTATAATTTCACTTATGTTGGTTTTCCTCATCTACATTGAAAATTATTTGAATAATGTATCACTTTTACATCCACACGTGTATTCATTCATGTGTGTTGTAAAGTTTTTTTTTCACATTCTAGAAAATAAGTGCAGTGCACAATGTCAACATATTGTAAATTTGTATTGGTTGAGATTTTTGAATGGTCGTATCTATAGCTAATATATAAAAATATTTTTGATCTTTTAAAATGTCTTTAAAGTTTTTATAACATGAAATATTATATTTACTACCAATTACATTGAAATCTTTCCCTTATGTTTCAAAATTGTGTTTAATAACATCCAATACTATAATCTAAATTTAAATTAAAAAATTGATGCATACAAGTACGAAGTATTTACTCAAATAAATGGAGTTTCTCTATGTCAATATTCAATTATAATTCTAAAATAACCAAAAAAATAATAAACAAAAGAAAAAAAAATAAAATCCATTTCGCCAAAATTACATTAAAACCCTAATTGAAATTCAATTAAAAAACTTGATAACCATGATTTCAAGTGCTTAAAACTTGAAGAGAATAAATATATACATCATAAGAGGCTCAAACATCAACCGATTGAATGAGAAATGGGTTTATATCTATTTTCAGCTGAGGAAAAAACAATCAATGATCTGTAGACAATGAGATATATCCAATCATTAAGCATCGATGGTGTGGGTGTGGGTAACAGTGATGATATAGGCATGTGAGTGTAGGTAGAGATAAATAGTGAGGAGAAGTTGGGAAACAAATATGAGGTAATGGAGGAGGTGTTCAGATAAAGTGGGGATGTGTAGGGATAAGTATTTTTTCATTTTAATTGAAAGTATTGATCATAAAATCCAATGTGAAAATTGTTTTTTTATTTTTTTAACACTAAAATTTTTCCATTCTATTTTTGTTTAATGTTTTTTATATATCATCTCAAATAAAATATATCTAATATATAGTTAAAATAACATTTCAAATAGAATATATCTTGGATGAAAATTTTAATATATTACAAAATATCCCTCAATATTTGTTTTTTATGTAACAAGAGTTTTGTGGTTAAATTAATATTTTGTTTCATAACAAATTTTCTTTTTGTTAATAACAGTATAACCATTTTATTAAAAAAATTATTGATATTGATAAAAAATTTATTTTTAAATTATTTTGTTGTTGTGGATAAATTAAATTATAATATTTAAATGTTTGCAAACAAATTATGGTGATGATAATAAACAATAATAGATTCATTTGTTGTTGTTAAATAGGTAATAATATATATATATATATATATATATATATATATATATATTGATAAAATTAATGTTAGTACTTAAATTTAATACCAAAAAGACTTCATATCAGTTATAATTAATCATTTATACCAATAGACATATTATATGTCATTTAATTTTTATTGTTACAAGTCACTTTCTTTGTAGGGAAGATATAGTAACCCAAAACATACAATCTTACATGCATGAGACAGAATATAAATCTTGTTACACAAATTCCCGAATGAAATATCGATAAAAAGGAACATGAAGAACACCCATCATAGGGCATGGAAAGAGAAAAATTATTTTAATAATGTTTCATAAAGGATGACTAGGGTTGTCTCACTTGAGGAGTGCCACATTTGTTCACCTACTTAGTATAATTAATCTAAACTAATTATTTTTGGATGTTTTGATTATTTTATTAAAACAATGGAATTGGTAAGAAAAATTAAATGATTAAATTAATACTAAAATTAAATTAAATAGAGTGATTAGAAAAGAAATTTCTTGGACTTTTTGGTTTGGTTGATGGGATCCATCATTCTCCTTGTTGGTGTTTAAATTTATTTTGATAATTCAATTATGTGATCTCAAGAATGATTTACTACTATTTTATTTAGTGTTTTGAAATCTTGAATTCCTTTAAAAATATTAATTCCACTTCTACATGTAATGAAGGTTAATGGAATGCCTCAATATATAATGTGAAACCTTTTAAGTATCGAATTTATCATATGTTGTTTCATCCATGAAACAGCTCAACTTCATCATATGAAGATCTTATATTTAGTGGAAGGGAGGGGAAATAATAAAATAACAAATAAAAATGAGTTTTATTTTAGTGAGATAGTGGAAAACTACCCCACTCAATCACTTCACTCTTTCTCACCACAAACCTAAATAAAGCATGTTAATTTAAATTTATAATGAAAGGAAAACACAACTTACCTCCTCTAATCCAAGCCTCAGGTTAGCCCCTCATTTTTAGGGTAATATTTCATTGTGGTAAGATGAGAAATAGGATTAAAAAATAAAAATAAAAATAAAATGCATGAGATAAAAATAATAATACATGTAACACCATGACCCCAGAAGCCTAAAGTTGATGCATTATTTTAATACATTGGTACAGATACAAGATTCAAATCCCAAGGGATCGATCATTTTAGCTTGTTTGAAAAACTAGATTATTTACATAATACCCATATTACGTTGGTTAATACAAAATAAAACATTGTGCATAAAAAAATACTAATAAACTGCATCCTTGAAACTCATTCAAAGGATTCATCTTCATAACCTGGGTAAATAAAAAAAATAAGGTTGGGATGAAATGATCAGTAAGGGTAAGTATAGTGAAATAAATAATGAATCAATAAGAATAATTTCATGGTAAATAACTAAGAACACATGTCACTCAATAACTAGATAAGTCATAATTAATATAGAAATAATAAAAGATGGCCGAATAATTCCATTTAAATAATCACATGAGCTTAAACCTTGACCATGAATATTATAACTAATCAAATAATTACATGGAATAATAATAATGATAGAATGAATAATTTTGGATGTCTCCACTATAAAGATATATCCTAAATAAATTTATAGTCAAGATCTATCCTCAAGATAGTTAATTCTGTGGGTAGAAACCCATCTAATTTGTGTCAATATCTATCCTCAGAAAAACCTAAAACTTCTTAGAAACAAACTCAAAGGGTTTATCACCAAATGACTTTATCCCATGAGACTATCGATGCATCAAGGGGCATTCATTAACCAGTCCCCATCCCATAAAATGTATAACCAAATCATTAATCCTACAGTAAAATAATCAATTTAAATCTTAAACAATGTGCTTTTTCAAATATCTGTAATGAATAAAAGATACATATTTGTCAATAATTCCCAAATAAATCAAATAACTATCAAAGTGAACATCATATGTAAAATTGGAATATGATTTAAAAAATAATAATATATATTTAATGATAATATTTATATTTTAGATAAATTTAATGTCTAATAAAAATGATTATACGGAAGTTATTTTTCATGAGAAAGTTAACAATCAAAAAATTAAGTGACACTGCAACGATAACTTTTACCACTTGGTAATTTTAAATTCAATACCCCTTAGATAAGATAGTTCAAATTTAATACTAAAATAACATTAATTATGGGTTAATAATGATATTGAATTATAAATGGGATGTATATACACTGCATTTATGTGAAATGGTGTATAATAAGAAATAAGTCTCAAAAGAATGTAAATTAAGAGGAAATATCTGACCTTGAGTCTGACTTGTCATGTGTGTCTTTATATTCCAAAATAATAAACTTATCTTAATTATTTAATTGCTTAAAAGACCTTTAAACTTTATTATTACCTTTAATTCTATTATTATAATATTTTAAACAAATACTTAAACAATTAAGTTTCAGTCGGCTGTTTTAACCAAATTTGATTCATGTGTAAAAAAAAACTTTGGTAGGTCAACTATAGTCCAAGGGTTCATTATATAAACACATAAAGTATAATAATAATTAATTAATTCTCATATTTATACATCAATTATACATTAAAAATGAAATATGAAATATGGTATTATTTCTCACACATTGATTTCTGGTCATAGTCAATAGATGAAACTAGATAGAACATGGTTAACATTTAATTTTTCAGATTTGTAAAGTATGGGTATTAGGAAAATCAATTTCCCTGGTGGAAATCTCAGGAAGAGAATCATAAAGGTTGAACAAGTATTGGTTATATTGTAGAGGATAAAAATATGTTAAATGACATGTTAAAGGTATGGGATGTTCAAGAATTATTTTTTACTTTAAACCTAGGAAGATTTGGTATATTGTGGTTGAGGAACCTTAATACATTATTCATATTTTATGAAATACTATGATAATGGATCATGGGTAACTGTTTAAGAATAATGTGTTATGTCTAAGGTGTATATGTTTCAGAATTCAAATTTAATGTTATATGAATCATGAAAAATATTGTTTTTTATTTGTATAATTTTTTCATTAAGGATTAGAAAGGATATGTTGAATAGTTCTAACGAACTAGAAAACTAATTTAAGGGTAAGGTGATATATTTGTAGAACACATGATTAAGGAAAAGATAACCCTTAATATATACCTTATGTTAAGATAATGATGTTTGGATAAAGATATTTTGGATTTGAATAAGTAAATAGTATGATACTAGGTTCTTGGTAACTAATAATGAATTTTTTTCAAGAGGGTTATGCTATTATGGGTGAATTATACAACATTTTGGAACTTAAGGAATATATCCAATAAGGTTTGGATTAGGGAAACATGCATGTTATCAATATAGATATATGGTAATTTAGGTTATTAACATGACTCAATAGAATACATGATGAAGGCATTCACATGTTTTTAATGTGAAAAAAAGTCACTTTATGATATGTGGAGGATAAATTTTAAGCCGAGTTGGTGTACCTTTTTTGGAAGTTTTGATTTTCATCTTTCAGAACGATTATAAGCTTATAAATTGATGGATTGTAAAATTTAAACAATAGATGAAGTTTTTTATATTAACGTATTGTCTCGCTATATGTAGACTTATGCGTATTTGAAAACTTTTGATAAATATATGTTAGGATAAAGGCATATGGGATGAACTGTCATTCTATTTATGGATCACATTAGTTGCTAATTCTTTTGGAATAACAAATTCAACTTCATTTATTTAAATAATAGAAGAAGTGAAAAATTGTTCAAGGCGAGATAAAACATAATATTTTACTTAAATAAATTTAGTATATCTTCTAATGAAAATTATTTAACATTAGTAAAATTTGTTAGGATGTAAAAGGGTGTCTTATTATCATCATTTTTGATGATATCAATGACCTCTTTCATGCTTCTTTATTTTATGTTTTTGTGATATAAACGTTCAACAGATCACTAATTTTCTGGTGATCAATGATATTTATGGATATTTATGCTTTTTTCCATGCCCAATCATTACCTTTGTTCTCTTACGTAGAGACCTAGTTATGATTTACTTTTGGTGAAAATTATTTTCCAACTATTCTTTTTTAAAAATAAATTTTATTGTTCATTTCAATAGTGTGGATTTATATTAAACAACCATTCAAGTATTAATCCTTTTATAACCCAAAAGAATTTTGATGGTGAAATTCATTTTAAGGAGGGTAGAATGTAACACCACGGTATTTTTAAGAGATATATTTTTTTTAATTTCTTTCATGTCTTGTGTTGTATTCTATAACAAGATAAGTTTGTGTTATAAAAAACACCGACTCAGCTTATGGTACACACAACAATATGATTGGCTTGTGTTGCACATGATTTCAAGTTCTTTTTGATATTATTAATTCCACTCAAGACGGATTTAAAGTTAAAAACTAAATATTATTATTTTACCTTATAACCTATTCATTATAATGGTAGGTAAGAACAAAATTAATTTTCTTATGAAAAACTATTTAAATGAAAATATGTGAGTTTATAAAATAATAGAATCATGATTAATAGATTTTATTAATGTAATATATATTTAATATATTAAATATAATGTTTAAAATTATGCTTATATATTTTTCTAGACATGATATTAGAACATACTAACTTTTCCAAATAAAAGAAGTATTTTTCAAAAAAATACAATTTTGCAGCCTTTTGATGGTACACACATTTTAAATCTATTTTTTGACACTTTATATATTATATTTAACAAAATAAACTTCTTCATTTGAATAGTTATATAAAAATTTACTTTCCATTAATTTTTGATATTTTTTTGATAAATTATAAGTTTTGATGAACTTTAAAAATATACTAAATTTAATTGAATATACCATTTTTCGTTGAAATAAATTATGTGGATAAATTAAATTATTTAATGGTTTTAAAGTAAAAAATAGAATATTTTTAGTCATTAAATATTATTTTTTTCATTGTAATTATGTTTATCATGAAATTTTATGTAAAAACATTTCGGTATTTTGCAATATTTTGACTTTTAAAAACTCGATTTTCATTCCGACGATGAGATTGATTTTAATTTAATTACTACAACATATGTGTTTAAAATGTTGAAAAATGGATTTATTATTTTTAATTAGTGGGTCAAAATTATTTTAATAGGTTAATTTAATTTTTTTGGATATTATGATTAGTAACTATGATAATTTTTATTTAACAAATTTAAAGGTAAATCGGGTAATGTAGGTAACAAATTAATATGGTAAGAACAATAAAATTACCCTAACACCTTAAAAAATGCTATTGGATGAGTAATAATCAACCTTTAAAACCTAAGGATCAGAATTGAATCATTTAATAGACTTTTTCCCAAGAAAAGTATATAAATATTATTAAAATAAAATAAAGTGACATGAATGTGAAAAAAATGACACCCTCTTATTTCTTATAAGTATAAAAATTTTAATATATTGATAATTATGATAAAACATCGATAATAAATAGTATCCAAAAATATTATGAAATTATATACATCATATTAATTTATTTAGAATTTTTAGATATTAAATAATTACATTAAAATCTTATACAATGATGAATCAAATTTTAATAAATTGATGAAAAATGCAAATAAAATAATTAAAATGATTATAAGTAATAAAATACTAAAACAATTGACCAAATATTATTTTTAGAGTATATATAGATCATAAACATCTAGGGGTCATGTTATAGACCATTTAAATCCGTATGGAAATAATTATGACACTTATAATATTTTATTTAAAGTGATGTTAAAGTTGTCACATTCATGTTTTAATAAATATAAAATTTTTAATGGATGGTTTTATAGAAAATATATTTGAATATAATTATTCTTATGAAAGATAAAGGATTTATATTCATAATGGTATTTTATTTTTATTTTTTACCCAAAAATAAGTATATTTAATAATTACACAAAACAAATGTAATAATTATTTTATTAATGAAAATATCAATTTAACATTATTATAAATTTTAAAATAGATATAATTTGAGTTAATTAATATATCCAAAAAAATTATAGATGAACCTGACCCAGTATAGATGTAATAAAATATTTTTTTGGGGTTAACATCTTATGTTGATATTTTTAAATATCCATTAAATGAATAATGTCAAAATTGACACTATCAATGTTTTGTCAAAATAATTCTTTAATAAATTATTTAAAAATCATAAAGCATTTTTAAAATATAAAATAATTATTATATGTTACATAATGTTCTAAATTATTTATTTATTATCTAATTGACATCAAATAAGTAAATATTTCACCATTTTAATGATGAAATATTTTTTACCCCAGTTAAAATGAAAGGGAATAACTAAGTGTTAAATTAAAATGATAATGTTTAAATGGACATAAAAACTTGTTTAATGATTTTTTGTTAATGATATTACAACATTATATCATCTCATCTTCAAAATTAGTTCATTTGGTGGGTTTTTATATGGTTTTATTTTATTATAAATTAATATTTTTTGGAGATTCCAAATATTCCCCTCACCTCAATTATAAAGGGCAGACACTCCCTCACATCTTTACTTCACTTTGAGCCTTTAATCTCGGCCATCCCATTCCCATTTCCCTTCTCAACTTCTCTATTAACATTCTAAAGGTTTTGGAATTCTCAAAGGACAAACTCTAGTTTCCATAAGAGGAGATCCAGATGGATCACGTTAACGAATAAGAGGTTTCGATACATACAAAGGACATTAGACCTAAGGTAAGGGATTATTTTGTCTCAATTTAATTTTTATGGGGCAAATTTATTATACACCACCTATTTATTTGGAGTTGTGTTTATTATTCCCTTGAATATTTTTATGATTTTTATTATGAATGTTATGATACGCATATAATTTTCATTATTTTATGAGGCATATGATTCAACTAATTATAATTTGGTAAGGGATAATTTCAAAATCTCATTATTATTCAAGAATGATTACATGTAATTATTTAATAGGGTATATTTATCATCCATTTTCGTTCCTTAGACATATATATTATAAAATATTCTTCATATACTTATACTATTTTTTAAATTCAATTTTACCCATTGGTGAATTTTTATGGAACAGTATGAATGGAATTTTTTGTCACTTTTAATACGATGTACGTTTTTAATTTCCGACAAAAGTATGAGAAGAGTGTTATATTTTAACTTATATGACATGAATAGATATTTAAATTTTTTTAATGAATTATTTTAATGAAGCATCCTTTATAATATTTCTAGTTTATTTTAAAATAAATTTTTTTCTTTGAAAATTTCATGGAATTTTGAGAAAGGAATATGTTTTTGAGGAAGAAAAGATATTTTTCTCAAGAATTATTTTCAATTGTTTTATCAAAATTATTTTCCATATAATATGAAATTATTTAATAAATATTTGTTTTAATTATATTATCTCTATTATTCATTTTGTTTTATTGTGTTTATTCTATTTACAAAATCTATTTGTTTTTTGTGGATTATGTTATATGGAATGATGTCTAAGAAACCTATTTTATTCCTTGTGTTATATTATATTGAATGATTTATGTTCTTGTGGGACACATATGTATTGTTTTTATTATGTGATGAGTGGAACCTATATCACTCTCTAATGAATTTGGTAAATATTTATATCCCATGAGATAGACAGGACTAGAATGACAAGTAAATATAGTTCAGTAATATATGGTTGGAATGAAGACTGAACTTGGTTTGGTTTTGGACTTTGTCCACTATGGTGTCCACCGAAATAATCCTTGACTAATATGCAATAATTTTCTATTTTTATTTGTATGTCACAAAATTTTATTCCTTATGTTATGACTTTTGGTATTTCTTTCATTGATCCTTATGAACTTTTAAAATTTATCCCATGACATGATATCATGATCGTTCATATGAAGGATAATATTTTAAAAATGTTATTTTCTTATGTTTTATGACTATGATATGATTTATTTTCCCTATTTTACCTTACTAAGAATATGATCACACACTTTCTTATGTTTCTTTTCCCTATGTCATGAAAGAGATCATTAAGTAAGATATGTCAAAAAGGGGTCTAGTTATGAAGGAATAAGTGGGAGAAATTTTAGATTTCTTATGAACCAGCTGTTTATGTATCCCAGTTTCTAAAGACACTAAACCTATACAGTCATGTCGTGGTTTTTTTATATTTTTTAATGAAAATTCTTCATTTTTGAACTAATATCTATGTACATTAATCTTGGTTTGTTTTAATGTATATTGATAGTGTCTTACGACCACGTACCAAAACTACAACTAGACCAGAGATGGCACTGGTCATACCTCGATCAAACCCTAATCCTTAGGTTCACATGCCTCTACTGATTAAAAATATGTTTCAAATTTTCCACATTCCCTCCTTAACTAGGGCCGACTATGAAAACTTATTACAATAAAACAACCTCAAAGGAACTCATCAACCAGTCCTCAACACTATCTTCTTTGAGAACCACTAACTCTCTTTCACTATTTTGGATTGTTTCACATGAACACATCTCAGTGGGGGATGTGTCCCTATTCCTTGTGTGTTTGAATCCAAATCAAGAATCACCAAAATAGGTCTCTTCCAAGCCCCGCATCACCTTGGAGAAGTTTCACCACCAATGTCACGACCAAGATGGATCCTATCCAAGTGGGACCTTAGCACCACATGTTTTTTCCAGTCCTTTACCACATAAAAAGTGGATTATAATCACCATAATTTTGAGATATATCTATATATATAACTCAAAGGTGCATTTAGTATAGGTGTTTCATCTGTTGGTACAATCAAAACTAGTTGCTTCTCTATGAAGAAGACTCGTTGAGTGCAACCATCTGATCGATCGGGGTCTGCACAAGCTAGAAAACCTATACTACTACCTTGATCCAATCATACGATTTTTGAGGGTTAGGCTGTCCAAAACACCTGAGCAGTCTCTGTTGATGGAACTCACACAATGTGTCTATCCCACTCTTACAATCGTTCTATCCTACTGGATCTATCTACTACTCAACATACATATGATCAACCACCTAGAACACTGGAGGTGGGTCTATGTGCAACTTAATTGGTGGTACCACTACGTGTTTCCCACAATGAAGAAACTCCTCATGAGTGGTTCCTTGAACTGAGACCTCATCAGTCTATAGGTGTTTTTCATGACACTATCCTGAAATCATAACTATGTGTTATCACAGAGGAATCTTGAGAATTGTCAAGTTATACCACTATCAAAGAGCATATCTGGGGAGTTCAATCAGTAAGGATAATAAAAGGACTCAATTCTATATGATGTGTGTTCCATTTGTTCCCTATAACCAATGTCATGATACGCTGAGTCAAAAAGAAGATAGTCAGATTCCTAGTGAATAGATACAGTGGTCATCATAACTGCACTGGGCTCCCTAGACAAAAAGCCTCACTTGAAAAACTATAACATGATTTAACTATGTCTGAATCCAATCCTCATTATGGTTCCAACTCCAACACTAACTAAGAAAGAACTAGCTCTAAAACAACTCTATCACAAGAAAACCTAATGGTGTCCTTTTAACCAATGATAATATAAGTGTGACACCCCAATAATACATCCCATAGTCCAGGGGGTGGAGAAAATAATTGAGAAGGAATAAACTAAAATGGGAGGCATTTTTCTTAAGTACTTGTACAAACACACATAACCATCTACATAAAAAGGTATAGAGGAATAATAAAAGGTTGCAATATCCATAGAAAATACATGAATGCAATTACATCAAGGGAATACATCAGAGAACGACTATATAAAATCAATTCATAAAGGAAAAAATATGTGACCAAATAGAAATGAAGGCTTAAACTGAAAATAACTAGAAAAGGGAAATCTAGAGAGTGACCTTGTCCGGCTGTCCAAGTCCCACCGCTGAATGCATTTTATGCATCCATGTACCACAATGCTCCACCTATTCCACCATTGATCTTCTATCCATCTTCATAATACATGGTTAATGCAAGAAAATCCCTTTTAGGGGTGAGTATAAACATGCCTATTTGGACACCCCTAAATCACCAAACTAATAGAATCAATATATAGTATTATTCTCATCACCGCGAGGCCATTTCAATTCGAATATGAGACAAAAACCAGAACAATAACCCAGATATGTTCAACAAGAATCTGAAACAAAGAGTGAAAGGGGATCCACGTCTCAATAGCCTAACTAAGAATAAAGAGCCCACCTATAGATCTAAGGGTCATCTCTAATGCCTAGAATGACATACAACCACATATGAATTTGAGTAGAGGATACAACTCCTCACTACTACACTCCATAGCTGAGGGAGAACTCCCTCCCATGGAGGATCCTTTCACCGCCTAAGATCGATGATGGGTAGTTCCACCCCATATATAGAGGACTTGCACCCTACTACAGTATAATAAGTACTGACTCTACCTATGTAAAGAGTATAGGGGGCCCACACCCTACTGTGACTTGGGATTTTCCAACCCCAAAAACTCATATAATCTCTCAATATTCGGTATGGAGAGCCTACACCTCTTCACTATTCTCCACATCAACAGGAGCACAGACAATATTGGTGGACTCACGCCCACTAGAGCTCGAAGATGGGGGGTTCCACTCTGTTGAAAAATAAATATCACCCTAGTGTATTAGGTGGGTGACACGTTGAAGATAGAGGACCCATGACCCTGTGTTATAGCGTTTTTCTACTCAAACTATATAGAGAGCTTGGGGGACCCACACAGTAGTGCAACATGGGGGTATCCAACCCTGAAATCTATCGGATGATCCTACCCGATCGTTGCTATTGGTCAAGCATCGCCTAAAAAAGCATCCTGATTGAAACACCATATGTCATATCTCAAAAGAAACAATAAAAGATACCATCTAATTCTATGTTGAAAACTACTCAGTATAGGATACTCTTAGGCTAACATATGAGTTCTGAATAATGTGATAAGATAAGAAGAAGTTCTTGGGATAGGTACACGACATGTTTGTGGGGTCACATGGCAAGTGACCTCACCTCATCACCTAGGCATGTTATCCCCTAGAAACAACTTAGGATACTATTTCATACTACACAACATGTATAGGTCTTACATAGTTTTTCTTGGACACCCAAGGCCTACCTGTGTTCTATTGGACCATGCCCGTGTAAATGAGTCATGCATGTTTGCCCTATCGATGTCTGAGTACACTGTAGTGCCTGTGTAATATTCCCATTCCTATTGGACTAGTAATTTTCATACCAGTTTTCTCCAAGAGTATACTCTGGGAAACTATAAATAGGTCACAAAATTCGTATAATTCTATACATAGCGTCTGATATTTATCTCTACCCAAAACCCTTACCACTGCATCCAGGGGACTACGCAATGTTTGTTCCTCTCGGATACACAGTGTAAAGTCAGAAAATTTCTAGAAACCTAGTTTCTTTATTCAGATATCGTATCTTCTATTTCCACTTCTATTAACACCAATTTTAACACTTTATTTCTATGAAATGAAAGTAAATATCACCTACCATCGATTCCCAGCCTCCGATGGCCAGAAATTTGAAGTCCGATTGCCCGTGAAAATCCATCACTCCTCATGTGGTGCCTACCTTCACTTTTCTAGACCCCAATCCAGAGATCCATCACCTGAATCCCACTTCAATCATTGATGATCATTAACCTGATCTGTCTATACATCCTTTATGTAATCACCATGAATTGAGATGTACGATCACACTCAAACCCACATCAAAAATGTTGAACCATTATCCCATTTTCCAAAGGTGAAGAATGCGATGAACATTGGGTGAAACACACAAAAACATGGTTAATATATTTCTTTATGATGAAATCTTGGCCAAATATCATAATATGTAGAAATCAAGGGTGAAGCATGTCACAATGAATAAAAATCATAATCAGGCTTCAATAAGATTTAATAATTTTCATGCAATTCATAGGCTCGAAGGTAAATTAAGCCGATAATACAAAATACATTCTCAATAATCAAAATGATAGGAATCTATAAAACAATTAGTCCTACCTTATTGATAGATAAATAATTGGTAAATAATGTGTTTTACAATGATGAAGAATATAATTTCACTATGCTCTTCGTCTGCATCACAATCACATTCTCATTCATCATCAACCCACACTCTCAGTTTCCAATGGAGTTTTCCCCCAATAAATCACTAATATACCATGTTTATTCATCTAACATTGGGTATTTTCCATAATATGGTATTTTTAGATATATTTTTTGGTTTTTGAATTTAAAATAAAATGAAATAAATAAATTATTAATTTTATTAAACATGCCGCCAATGACTGCCTTCCATGAAATTTTTGACATCAATGAACATTAGGACGCACCTAGGGGAAACACAACATTGTGAAATGAACTATGGACTCATATTTCCCATATTAGACTTAATTATTTACGAAAAACTTATCAAACATGATATAATATATTCAATATTTTTATCTTATCAATACTGAGCCTCTCACAGTCCTGGAATTACATATTGACCCATCATATAGCATAAAAAATATTCCTTAAAATATTTTAGAGTCTTACAAAAAATTTGTGTCATTTCATTCTCACCACCTTCAAGGATTTTCATCCCAAAAATTAAAAACCCACTCACTAGTGGAGATACAGAGATATCATTAGGGTCTCTCACTCCCACGATCTCCCCTGAGGATTCCAATGATTTTAAAAACCTTGTATCCAAGGTGAAAACATTCCCACAAAAGGTATTATCCTATCAGTTCTCAAAAACTACTGTGAACCTCAATAATCTAGCTACACGCTAGATGTCTAGATCACCCTGGTCATCATTGTGTAATGAGTCTAGAACATGTCTCTCCATCTACAACATGTGGAATACAGTACACCATCGATCTAACTATGTTGATTGATTCAAGTGGTGTTCCACCTCCCTAACACAAGGTAGTAATTGGGAGAAGGTCCTACGAACCTCCGAGATAGCCTTCTATCCCAGTGAAATCCCGAAAACCCTCAACGCTGAGAGATATCTCAGAATAGTTGATCTCCTTGAAGAACTCCAAATCCCACTTTCATAATTACACAAAGAAGTCCATAAATTATGAGGTATTCCTCATCCACCTCTAGATGAATTGCACCCACTGGCACCAACTCTCGGCCCACAAGTATTGTCTCCCATTGGATCCAACCAAAATAGCAGTGACCTATAGGTTCTCCCATACATGGTATCAAATTGTTCTACAGTAATGGTGGAGTGGTGGTTGTTATGATATAAAAATTCCACCAATGTTAGATTACCCTCCTAGGTATGGCCTAAAGCTAACAATCAATCATGAAGCATCTTCTCCAAAAACTGAATTGTTTGATTTTACTAGATATCTATCTGGGGTAAAAAAAAATAATGCTAAACCATAACTGAGTATCATAGGCCTTCTATATACTCTTCATAATCAGGATGTGAATCATGAATTATGAATTTAAATGATCATCGAAAGAACACCAGGAAGTTGAACTACCTCTTGCATGCACAAGTTTCCCAAACTCACCACTAATATTTTCCATAGGATGGATATAAAGTGGGATAACATTGTGAGTTGTTCAATGATCACTTTTATAGAGTCGTGGCCTCTCACTAATCCTGTAAACCCTTTCACAAGAACTAAAAATATATCATTCCATTTCCACTTCCATATGATCTCCTCAGCATCAACATATAGATAGGTGAGACATCAAGAGATAAACACATAAATGTGCTACAACATTATTGGCTTACCAATATGATTCCATAGGATCCTGTTACATCCTTACATATCCTAGATGAAAAACAAAGGGAAAACAACATCCTAAACACCTTCTCTCATAGTATGACTTGTGTCATCATCCAACCTAAATTAAAGATAATTTGCTCCCTAACATCAAAAAATAAATCAGGACCAAGTCTAATGGATATTTGGTCTCAAAATATCTCATAGTTAGTATCTCCAAGATGATACTCCCTAACATGATTTAGAATCACTAGGGTAATAACCATCGACTGGTAGAACATTTAACCATTCTCACCGTCAAGGTCCAACTATAAAGAGGTCAACTATTTTGTCACCTTTCTCAACAAAAATGAATAACAAACATCACTGTGAGAATATGACTCCAAGGCCACACATTTGGGAGGCCCTCAAGCTAGCTAAACCTCAACCGTTTCTTGGTCCATTATGGTACCCATTTTTGAGAAGACATATCCCATTAAAGTAGACCCCCTAAATATATAAACGACTCTATGAGATCTCTCTATAGAGATGGCACCCTAGGAGCATATCTTTAACTATCCTCAACTGTCTTGTGTGATCCACTTCTAATTCTGAGTACACAAGGATGTAACCATAGATGACTACCAATAATTTATCAAAGAGGGGTTAAGGATTCGGTTCATAAGTCCCAAAAACTCTTATGGGGTTTCCAACACGCTGAAGGGTATCACCAAAAACTCAAATAAATCATAGATGCTCCAAGAATACATGATTACCACATCCTCCTCTCGAACCAGGAGCTAGTAATAAAATTTCATAAGGTTAAACTCTAAAAACCCTATCGCCCCTAACTACTAGTCAATGAAGTCATTTATTCATGGGGACAGACACTCCTCCCCGCATTTATTGGTTCAAGAAACATCAGTTTATTCTTGTAGCATCACAGTTTTGAGTGCCGCCCAGTGGTGCCCCATACATGGTTGGTCAAATGGAATCAAGCGTATTTCCCAAAACGCTAGGGGCTATCGACTAGCAGCGAGGGAATTAGGTGTGATAGTGTGGAAACTATTCCATCATTGGAAGAGTAATGTAGTGGAAATAAACAGATAACAATAGTGGAAGTAGTAATAATATGCAATAAGTAAACAGTGGAAGACTAAAATAAATAAACAACTGAAGCACATAAATAAATGATGCATGATATATATGTCTAGGAAAGCATCCAAACAAGTCATAGTTTTGGATACAATAATAAACCAAGGTACAATTATAAAAAATAAACTCCAACAGCATCGCAATTCCCAGCTTAGTCCCATGCTCTCCAACTCCACAACAATCAAGTACCAGACATAGAAGGGTGCTTGCCCTTATCTATACCTGCAGAAATATAATCTATTTGGGCCCAAAGGCATGACCCAAATAGGGTGTGATATGAATCCCCATAGCAAACCACCCAAAGATATGTTCCTAAATGTCAGTTAATATATATGGTAGGTGTTGGAATCCTCATGTGTTAATCACGTTTTAATGATCACAAATCCTATACATCCCATAAATCTTGTTAATCTTGATTAATCTATCTCAAATCATGTGTACAGATGGTTGGTTTCTGTTTGCTTTAAATAAACCTACCCAAGATCTTAATTGCTATAAATTATGTTTTATTATTGTAAACTATATTTACCTTTGGAATATAATGATTTATTTGATTAATGATTAAGTCTATTTCATTCTGTTAATATCACTGCTCAAGTATATATACAAATATTTGGCTAAGTTTGAGAAACTGTGAGTCTTCCATCGGTTCTGGTTTTTTGGAAAATGATCCAGACACTGTGACCAAACACTGTGACCTAGAAATCGTGACCAGACATCATGAACAGACACCATGACCTAGACATTGTGACCATACACCATGACCAGACATTGTGACTAAACACCGTGACCTAGCCACTGAGAACCAAAAAACGTGACCAGAAACTGCATATGTGCTACCGGTTCCTAGTCTCTATACAATTATTCCATCATGACTGTCTCACTGCTCAAAAGAAAAGAAGAAGACATCATTTCATGGTGGCATTGTTCCCGAGTGACATTGTTTCCAGATAGACTATGACACTGTTCTTTAATTTGTTTTTTTTGTTTTGCAATTTAATTATTAACAGTCATATTTGAGTCTTTTAAATTAATTGAAATGATTAATATTTCTTTGTAGACAAGTCACCTGATAGTACGAGGTACGAGGTGAAGAATACATGCATCATGTTGGCTCCAACACATGCACTCTATGAATAAAAAGAGAAGTGTGGCCTAGAAACAAAGATGTGAAATAACGAAGAAGCATGAGAATTCTTGAAAAACATACCAACACATGGAAGTCAATACATCTGAAGAACACACAAAGCATTCTTGAATCCAAAAAGCTAGGATACCATAGATCAAATTCAAGAACATACTCGTAATACCAAATCCACAAAGAACATGAGCCTGACCTAAATGACATTTGATACTTTGTTTCTTACAAGAGGACTTGATTCCTGCATCTTCTTCATCCTAGAAGTCCAGAACTACATAGACTAACACTCAGAGCACTTCTATCCTTATCTCATCCTCTTTTCTCTGTTGTGTATTATTTTTATCTTTTGAGCAGTGTGTGTGTGTCTATATGAAAACCAACACTATCTCTGGCATTAAACTGAAAGATACAATATATCCTTCCTCTCATATATTTTTTCACTTGTTTACTCCCATGGAAAAGTGTAAAAGAGGTCCTTGTGTGACCTAGTAGTTCATACCCTCGAAGAACTGTGGAAGAGGATGTGTGACCTGAAAAGTCATGTGCACTATTGTTTACCCCGATCTAGGGTGTGGATCATTTTTGTTAATATAAACTACTTGTTGGTAGGTGATCAATAAGTGGAGTAGATTAGGTCTTAGCTTGAGACTAAACCACTTGTTTTATATCCACTGTGTTGTTTGATTTAATGTTCTCTGTTTTACTATATAATTCTGAAATCAATAAATTTACTTTGATATTTAATCTTGGAAAGAAGTTATATTTGTTTTTCTTTGTTAGAATAGCTTTAAAAGTAATGTTAATAACTGATATTAAGATTGCTGAGAATTAATCAATCTTTTTAGAATTTATTTAAATAGTCAAACATTCATAACCGTATGACTTTGATTAATTGGGCACTATTTATTTTTTTATTAGGGAACATTTTAAGAATACTTTTCAAACATATATTATTATAGATACCTAGTTCACCCCCCTCTTGAGTACTCTATTCCAACCAACATTTGGTATCAAATTTTGTTTGGTATTCTTATTAAGACTATGTTTTTTAAACTATTATATTGTGATTGTAGTTGTACTTTAAAGATCTATAAATTTCTGTTAATTCTAAATTTCTAACTATTTAAACGTATTTCTTTATTATGGATAATAGACTGGAAGGTTCTTCCACAAACAGACCACCATTATTTAATGGAACCAATTATTCCCAATGGAAAATTAAAATGAAAATGCTTTTAGAAAGTATGGGTTTTGAAATTTTCTCTTCAATTATAGACGAGTTTAAGGTTCCTGCTACTGATAGAATCAATTGGGATGACCCAACTAAGACTGCCCATGAAATTTGGGATACTTTGTCCGTTTCACCTGAAGGAACTTCTAGTGAGAAAGAAATGAGACTTAATAATTATACTATTAAACATGATAACTTTAAAATGAAACCTGATGAGCCTATTTCTGACATGTATCTCAGGTCCAACATAACTTTCAACACAATGATTTCTCATGTAAGAGAAGTTACTTCCAAAGAAAAAATTATGAGGATTCTCAGATGTCTTCATGATAGATGGAGAGGAACCTACGTCTCTATTAGAGAATCATGAGACATCAGCAAGTTACCTGTAAAATAACTCCTTGGGAAACTAATGTTTTATGAAGATGATTTGAAAGTCAACCAAGAAGAGGAGGATGAACCCAAAAGAAAATAATTTTCATTTAAGACCACCACCTCTAAACACAAAGAGAAAGGGAAATTGGAAGTCTCTGTAGAATGTTCCAAAAGTGAACAATCATCACCTGATAGTGATGAGGAGATGGCTCAATTAGCCAGAAGGTGTAAAAGATTTTACATGAAGAAGAAATTTTTTAGAAAGCCTAACTTCAAGGGAATATGTGATCAAAAAGTAAGATCGAAGAAATATTGGAAAAGAAGTGACAAGTCTAATGATATAATATTCTATGAATATAAGTGAAAGGGAAATATAAAGTTTGAATTTTCCAAGATCAAGTACAAAACGAAATATAAGGACAAAGATGGAAAGTATAAAAAGAAAGTGAAAGAAACATGGAATGATTTTGAGGATAGTTCAAGTGATTTAGAATCTTCACATGATTAATAGGATAACAAATCCAATATGTGTTTTATGAAAAACACATCTAAGGTAACACTGGAATCTTTAGTACACAATTCCATTTATTCTGTAAATGAGAGTGACTCTGAAAATATGTCAAATGAAAAAAAATTTGAGTAATTTAATATGATTAAAGAGACATGTAATGAACTAAAAGATAAATACAAATCTTTGAAGAAATATCATTCTCTTACCTCAACTATTAAAACTGAACCTACTATAGAAACGGAGAAAAATGTTCAATTACACCAAGAAAACAATTCACTAAAGCTATCTAATGAGAAATTGAAAAAGGACCTTGAATGGTTTACTAATGGAAAATATTCTTTGGTACAGATTCTAGGTAAACAGATTACCCCAAAATATACTGCTGGTATTGGATATTAGCCTGGTAAAATAAATTTTGAAAGAACTAATTTTGTTTCTAAATCTAGGACACACGACATTACTCCTAATTCGTCAAAACAGTCCGCTAGATCAAGTTATGATGCACTCTCTACTGTTTCATGCTTTTCTGGGCCAAATAGAGTTTATTTTTCAAGCACTTTACATAACGCTTATAGGAAACCTATGAGGTAGATGTGGTTTCCTAAAGCACTAGTCACTAATATTACTGGAAACAAATAAATATGGGTACCAAAAATCTATTTTTATTTGACTATTTTGTAGGAAAGTTACTTAAAGAGCTCTTGTAAAAGCTTATGGTACTTGGAAAGTTGGTGTTAAATACACATGATAGGAGACTATCCATGCTTCAAGAATTTAATAAAAATTGATGGTGGACATGTCAACTTTGGTGAAAATGCCAAAGGAAAGATCATTGGCTTGGCCAAATCGTTAACTCTAACTCAGTTTTAATTTCCAAAGTAATTTTTGTTGATGAATTGAAATATAATCTTATTATTATTTCACAACTATGTGATGATGGACTTCTTGTTGAATTTAAAAATGATGCTTGAAATGTTTTAAATTCTAAAAATGAATTAGTATTTTCTGCATCAAGAAATAAAAATGTATACTTTGTTAACTTAGATTCTTTAGTCTCTCAAAATGATTCATGTTTTAGTGTATTTCATAAAGAGTCTTGGCTTTGACATAGGATACCAGGACACTGTAATATTCACTCTCATAGAAAGTTAACTCGAAAAGGCTTATTCAAAGACCTACCCAAACTTCTGTTTCCAAATGATAAAGTGTGTAAAACTTTTCAAAAGGGGAACCAACACAAAATTTCCTTTAATCCAAAGAAAAAAGTGTCAAATTCTCAACCTCTTGAATTGGTTCACATGGATTTGTTTGGACCATCTAGATTTTCTAGTTTAAATGGGAATCACTAAGTTTATGTTCTTGTAGATTACTTTTCTAGATATACTTGGACTTTCTTTTTGGCTCACAAAAGTGAATCCTATACTCATTTTACAATATATGACAAAACTGTATAGAATATTAGTATACATAGAATTAAATCTGTATGAAGTGATCATGGTCGTGAGTTTGAAAATCGAGAGTCTGAATCTTTATGTTCTCAAAATAGCTATAGTCATAATTTTTAATCCCCTAGAACACCTCAACAAAATGGATTTGTAGAAAGAAGAAATAGAACCTTGTAAAATATTTCTAGAACCATGCTTAGTGAATATGACATACCTATTTATTTTTGGGTTGAAGCTGTAAATACAGAAAGCTATATTATCAATAGAGTGTTGATTAGAACCATTATTAAAATAACTCCATATGAGTTATGGAACAGTAGAAAAATTAAAGTTATCTACTACAATGATTTTGGTTGCAAAGTCTATATCCTTAATACTAAGGACAGACATGAAATTTTTTTATCCATGAGTGATGAAGGAATCTTATAAGGATATTCAATCTCTAGTAAAACCTGTAGATTTTTTAACAAAAGAACTAAATCTGTGGAAGAATTTGGCTATGTAAAATTTGATTAAATAGATCCACATGAGCCTAAAACCTATCTAGAGAACTTGAAGGATTATGTGTCAATTCTGGACATCAATACAAAATCCTATAACCATCCTATAAAGAAATCTATAAAAACTTCCAATTCTGGAAATTCTTTAGATTTATGTCATAATGAAAGCAATCCTATTGAAGAACCTGAAATTAAAAGTCCTTTTTTAGAGCCGTTAGAACTCTTAAGAACCATCCTTTAGATGTAGTTGCAAGATATTTAGATAAAATAACTCAAACTAGAGATTATCTTAGAAATCAGGTTGAACATAAAGTCTTCTTGTCACAACTTGAACCTAAAAATATTAATGATGCTATCAATGATGAATTTTGGGTGATTTCTATGCAAGAAGAACATAATAAGTTTGAAAGGAACAAATTTTGGAAACTTTTTAACAGACCCAAAGACACATTCACCATAGTCATTAAGTGGGTGTTTAGAAATAAATTAGATGAAGCTGGTAACATAGTTATAAACAAGGCTAGATTGGTTGGACAAGGCTGTATTCAAGAAGAAGGAATTGACTATGGAGAAACCTTTTCACCAGTATTTAGAATTGAAGCCATCAAAATTATTCTTTATTATGTTGCACATCTGAATTTCAAACTATATAAAATGCATGTAAAGAGTGCATTAATGAATGGGCATATACCTAAGGATGTATTTTTTGAGAAACCCCCTGGTTTTACAAATCATCACTTTCAAAATCATGATTTTAAACTATCAAAAGCTTTATATGGTTCAAAACAAGCACCAAGGGATTCGTATGATAGATTAAGTACATTTCTTATTTCCAAAGGTTTTAAAAAAGGTATATCCGATCATAGCCTCTTTATAAAACAAATTTCCAATGATGTTTTAGTAATTTGAATTTAGGTAGATGATATTATCTTTGACTCTTCAAGAAATTATGTATGTATTGAATTTTCTAAAATGATTCAAAACGAATTATAAATGAGTTTAATGGGTGAACTAAAATTCTTTCGGGATTTCAAATATTTCAAAATAATTATGGTATTATTTTTAATCAAATAAAATACACTAGGGATCTTCTAAAACATTTTGGAATGGATAGCACTGAAAGTAGTGACAATCCAATGAGTACTAGTTGTAAGATGGATCTTGATGAAGATGGAAAATTTGTTGATCAAACTACATATAGAGGAATAATTGGAAGCTTAATCTACTTAACTACTAGTCGACCTGACAATATGTTTACTGTGTGTATGTGTGCTTGTTTTTAAGAAAACCCTAAGTAATATCACTTAAATTATATTAAGATAATTTTCAAATACCTCAAGCATACACCTCATATAATATTGTTCTATACCAGTAGACAATCATTTGAGTTAGTTAGTTATTCTAATGCTGACTTCGGTGGTTGTATGTTAGATAGAAAAAGAACCTCTGTAACATATCACTTTTTAAGCAAGTCACTAGTATCATGGTTTAGTAAGAAACAAAACTATGTTCAATTATCTACTGCAGAAGATGGACACCAAGCTGTTGGTAGTTTTTGTGCACAAATTTTGTGGATGAAACACACATTACTAGATTATGGATATCAATTCAGGCATGTACCTATAAATTGTGACAATACAAGTGCACTTAACATATCAAAAATATCATGTTTTACACTCTAGGAAAAAACATATTGATATAAGACATCACTTTTTGATAGACCATTATCAAATATGTGATATCACTTTAGAATTCATTGGAACTACATATCATCTTGCGGATATATTCACAAAACCATTAAATTCTGAAAGAATAGATTACATCATACATGAGTTGGGAATGATAAATCTTAAGTGGTAAGTGTGTTGTTTCACAGTTTAATGTTTCACAAGTCATTGTCATAAGATTACTATCTAACTCTAACAGTTCTATAGTTTACTATCCTAAATGTTGCATCTTTAAACAATATGGTTGCACAGTTTTGAAGTCATACTATTATAGTCTCACCATTAAAACCTGTTACGGACTCACCGTGAAATCCATTTATGGTCTCACTATGAAAGCATGTCTGGTCTCACCATAAAAGTATGTTATTGTCTCATTGTAAAGACACTTTATCATTTTTTAACATATTATTACTTGTATCATTGTAATTAATTATTTTATTATTTTACATTCCCGCACTTTTGATTTTTCGATGCTTAATATCCCTAAATGATAAAAATGAAAGAAGTTCCACTTCTTTCTTCAGCTGATCTCTCTTCTCTCAAACTGCAACCCCTCCTTAAACCTTTATCTCTCTCTTGAACCTATGTTGAATGCTCATATTGAAACGCCCATCGTCATAAACTTCTGAGAATTGAAGATCAAAGAAGAAGTGAAAAATAGCACTGAATATAACACCCAAAGGTCCATTGAATCCGAACCTAGTAAAGAGAATAGTGGTACCTGAAAAGGAAATTTGTCCTAAGTGGCTTCTGTCAAGTAAGTATTTAGTATTGAAAGTACTAAAAGAGAAAGGATGACCGTATTGGTTCACAAATGAAGATATAAATATTTACCCAAACTTAGTTGCACAGTTTTATCAATTCGTTCAATTCTCTTTTGATATAGAAGATTGTTTTATAATGAGAATATGGATCAATTGGAAAAGATGTACCATTTCTTTGAGGTTATGGGATTCATTCCTAAGGATACCTTATGAGGATATTTTTTAGGAATACTAGAGAGGTTCTCCACCTCCAAGTTAGATATCTGTTTTGGAAGAAACCTTGGGAAGCTTAACTAAGAATGAAATAAAGAGAAGAGTTATTTCTATAGAACTAGATGGGGAAACCAGACTTTCGTTTATGTTTTTCCAGAATCTGATCAGTCCAAGAAAAGGATACTTTGTTACAATCAAGTATCAAGATGTATTTTTTATACATCTTAAAAAGAATGGACTCAATATCAACCTATAAAATTATGTTATACACCATATGTGTGAGTTCATAAGGACAACCTCAAATTCAACCTCCTTGTTCTACTTGAGGTTAATCTCGGCTATTCTACATGAAAAATGGTTGGATGGACCAGATGAAAAAGTAATTAAGGACTATGAATTTTGTATTTCAAAAGTTACAGTCAAGATAATGAAAATCAGTTGGAACTTATAGATAAAATAATGGTTAGAAGATAATGAAAGGGTCTATGAAACATTCAACCCAGTTGATTATTATTCAATACCTAATGAAATTTATGATCCTGGTTTGGATCCAGATGAGATTGATGACTATTCCAATGAGGGAGAAGAAGAAGAGTCTATTTCACCTACAGGGAAATCTATCCTGGAGGATAAATACAATGATCCTAATCTATAAAACATAACTGAGAAGGAAAGACCTCTTCCTAAATAAATTGTTGATCTCGAAGAACAACCTTCTTATAAAAAAGAATATGTTGCTAATGTAAGTGGTATGGATGTTCTAGGAGATCCTCTTGAATAAGATATTTCTCTTAAGAAAAAATCTGCTTATGAGGAACATTTGGAGGAACAAGTTGTTCCAAAGGATATCCCATCTACTAAAGAAATAATTGAGCAAGCCATTCAATTACCTAGAAAGAAAATGGATGAGGATATTAGGGATAAAATCTTGGAAATAAATCAAGGATCTAAATATCTTAGTCCTGAGAAAGATGCACATGTTGAGAGGGAGCATCACTCGAATCTAGAAAGTGTTGAAGTTCCAAATCCAGTTGATCCAAGATCTATGGATACATGGTATAAATTCTCTAGATATTTTGATGTGAATGATTCCCAAGAAGTCTCAATTAAAGGTATAGACCTCTCTATTGTATTTCAATTGAAATTTGTCTCTAATCTTGTCTCTACAAAGGAACCTGAGCCTATCTCAACTCTTATTCCTAAACCTTCATAGGAACCTTCTACCATGGTGAGTAAATATGATTTGAAAGCCTTTGAAGATACCCTATTGGTTGGGGTTGAAAATATCTTGAACCTTAGCCTACTCTTGTGAACAAATTGAGTGAATGAGATTATTCCCTATTGTTAGAGAATATTATTTGGAAGATTCAGGAAAAATGATTCATGAAATTAAACAAGTCAGAGTTGAGAACAAACAGCTTAGTGATGAAGTAAAGTCTCTGAGAGGTATGGTTGAAGATATGCAGAGAGTGCTGAAATCAAGACCAGAACCTATTGATCATCCTGTTGAGGATGTTAGTGGTTAGATTTTACAGGAATTAGCCTCCTAATTTAACCAAACCTAACTTCATTATCTAACAAGGTGGATGAATGAAACCAGATAATAGTTCAACAGATGTGTGATCTTGTTATTGGTCTTAACAAGTTGACTGGTGAGTATAAGGGTTGTCTCTAGAATGTTCTGAATTAACCGAAGTCTTTTACTTGAGATTTTATATCTTCTAGTACCTCTTTAAAGTCATCTAAAACTTCCTTTGATAGTGATATTCTCAGAATAGTTGTTAAGGAAGAACATCAGTCTATGCTCTGGGGCATTGACAAAGAGTCTCTATTTGTGGTTGTCAATAATAGTGATAGAGTTCTTGATTTGGTGAGAATTCATCCCACGATTTCAAATGATGCTCATGAATAAATTACTAAGAAGGTGGATTTCTACTTCAATGGTATTTTTTCTAATCATGATATGACAAACCATTTCAAGTACCTTATAGAGAATATAAAAATCCCTCCTGTCATTCATGCCTTCAAAACTCTGGTTCAAAAGATGAAGGATTTCACACCCTTGTTAGAAAAGTTCATGTAAAACAAGGATGACATTGAGAAAGTGATGCAATATGGTGATGATATTATTTATGAATTCATCAAGCTATTGAGGCCTTATCTTCTTGTGCAGAGCAATGTTATTGTGGCTCCTACAACTGCACCCATGTGACCTGGTTTGCCTCCTACCTCATTCCCGACATTTTCATATACTTATATGTCTGTCTCTTAGGATTTGAGTCATATCAAACCTATTATCCTTGACCAAAAATTTCCTCAGTATTCCACTAAACCATTCTTGGCCCCTTCTATTTTTGAAGGACTCCATTTACCTTCTCTGTCAATTGCTTCACTTCCTTCTTCAACTTCCACCTCTACTCCTCTAGCTTCTCTTGATGTTACTGCCACGATCAAAGAGAAGATAACCAGTGTTGAAGAAAAGTGACTACTATCTTTTGATAGGGATATTGTTGTGTTTTTTTCCTACTGTTTGAAATGAAACACTTTTATCCATTTAATTCACTGTGAACTCTTCTTATCTATTATCTTCTTTACTCTTGTACTCTTTTATAATCCTAAAATGTGGAGAGACAAGCACTCTAAATGAAAACTAAGGGAGAGACACTTTCAATAAGAATAGATATCTCACTCACATGATTTGTGATCATAAAAAATGGAGATATTATTGGACTCATCAGGTCTTAATCATGTTTTAATGATCATAAATCCTATACATTCTATAAAGCTTGCTAATCATGTTTAATCTGTCTCAAATCAGGTGTACATATGGTTGGTTTTTTATGATTTAAATAAACCTATCCAAATCTTAATTTCTATAAATTATGCATGATTAATGGAAACTATATTTAATATTGGTATAAAATGATTTCATTGATGAATTATTAAGTCTATTTCATTCGGTTAATATCCCTGATCAAGTATTTATACAAATATATTTGGCTAAGTCTGAGAAATCGTGAGTCCACCACCGATTCTGGTTTTCTGGAAACAGTTATAGACACCGTGACCAGACACCATGACCCAAACACCTTGACCAGACACTGTGACTAAACACTGTGACCCAGACACCCTGACTAGACACTGTGACTAGACACTGTGACGAGACACCATGACCCAGACACTATGACCATACACCGTGACCAGACACTGTGACCAGACACTGTGACCCAGGCACCGAGAACAAGACACCGTGACTAGACATTTCATCTATGCTACTAGTTCCTGATCTCTAAACAACTATGACATCATGACTATCTCACCACTCAAAGTAAAAGAATAATACATCATTTTGTGGTGACACCGTATCCAAGTGACATTGTTTCTAGACAGACTTTGACACCGCTCTTTAATTTGTTTTGCCTTTTTCAATTTAATTTCTAATGGTCATATTTGAGTCTTTTAAATGCACTGAAATAATTAATATCTCTATGTATACATGTCACCTGATAGTACAAGGTATGAGGTAAAAAATACATGCATCATGTCGGCTCCAACACATGCACTCCAATAATGAAAAGAGAAGTGTGGCCTAGAAACCAAGATGTGTGATAACGAGGAAGCACAAGCATTCTTGAGAAAATAACTAACACATGAAACTCAATACATCTGAAGAAGACAAGAATTATTCTCAAATCCAAAAACCTGGGATACCAAATATTAGATTAAATAACATCATCACATTACCAACTCCACAAAGAACACAAGTATGATCTAACTGACTTTCGATACTCTGTTTCTCACAGGAGGACTCAATTCCTGCATCAGCTTCATCCTAGAAGTCCATAGCTGCATGGACTAACACTCAGAGCACTTCTAACCTTATCTCATCATCTTTTCTCTATTGTGTATTGTTTTTAGCTTTCAATCATTGTGTTTGTGTGTCTGTATACAAACACAAACTATCTCCAGCATTAAACTGATGGATACAATATATCCTTCCTCTCACATCTGTTTACAATTTTTTACTCCCACGGATAAGTGTGGAATAGGTCCTTATGTTACATGGTAGTTCATACCTATGAAGAACTTTTTAAGAGGTTGTGTGACCTGGACAGTCCTGTGAATTGATTTTTACCCCGATACAGGGTGTGGATCAAGTTTATTAATATAAACTGCTTAGTGGAAGGTGATCACCAAGTGGAGTGGATTTGGTCTCAACTTGAGACTGAACCACTTGTTTTATATTCGTTGTGTTGTTTGATTTAGTTTTATTTGTTTTGCTGTATAATTCATAAATTAGTAAATTTAATTTGATAGTTAATCTTGGAAATAAGTTACAATGGTTTTTCCTTGTTAGAATAGCTTCAAAAGAAATGTTAATAAATGATATTAAGATTACTGAGAATTAATCAATATTATATAAAGTTATTTTAACAGTCGAACTTTCAAAACCATATTACTTTGATTAACTGGGAAATATTTATTTTTTTATTGGGGGACCTTTTAATAATACTTTTCAAACAAAAATTTATATAGATACTCAATTAACCCCACTCTTGAGTACTCTACTCTGACCAATAGTAGTAAATAAGAAAAATGAAATAGTAAACAAGGAAGTACTCAAAAGTAACCAATCCTACAATGTTAATTGAATTAATTAACCAAATAAAAGTAACCCTCTAGGAAGTACTCACAGCCTAACCCCTCTTGTTAAACTTTAGAAAAGACTGTCTAAGGAACCACTCTCCATCAATTCCCCATGTGGTATTTTATTAGTAACTATAGACACTTTGAGGAAGTACTCAATGTTCAATTCACCATGTGGTATCTCAACGTGGAACTACAAAAAATTTGTGGGAGAAAAATGTAGGCCCCCTATAATTTCTTGAAACATAAAAGTAAACATACACTCTGGAGAAAACCTCAGCGTCCATTCCCCAAATGGTCTAATACACCAGGTTTCCACAACCCTGTTTAAGTCAATCATGCACAACGATGTTCAATAGACAAAGTAAACATTCAGAACTACTTGGCTAATAGCTTTCAATAACTACTTGGATAAATATCTACAAGCATATAACAACATCAAATAATATCACTCCATTCTAACAACACTGGGCATGGAATACAAGCAGCCTAACTGAGAAAGCTAGACCAAATGGTCAATATCAAAAAAAAACATGGGAAACACCTCCATAGCATAAAAAATAACCCTATTCATAGTCAAAAAAACTCTACTCAGTCACACAAGGCATAGAAGGCATTAACAGGTCTAAAATCCCTAAACACGCAATACCCCATTCAAGGGTATTGGGAAAATTTTCACATAATATTCAAAGACTTACTACGGAAAGGCACAAACCACCTACCTCTGTGTCAAACGAAGAACACTTTTGAACGTCGGCCCCTAAATCGGCCTAGAATGATTTAGATATACAAAAACTTCTAAACATTTCAACCAATGATATCTTACTAAATGAGATAAATCAAGAGGTGAGGCTCTAAAAGAAATAAGAACTCACCGTGGTGACTCCAATGCAATCGACGACGATTGATTCATAGAACAGATGATCAATCGGGGGATTGGAGAAGAAATTTCAACTTTGGTCGCTCCTGGATGAGATGGTCTGAGAAGAAGGGCTTTCTGTGAACGAGACGCGACCCCGGTCTGATATAAAAATTAAAAACAAAAGTGCATGCCATGTATTTGAAAAGTACACTGTGTGTATATTCCTTTATCGGGCCATGCTTTAGGTGGTCTCCAGGTCACCTCAAACGGCCATGTACTCAGCCGTTACACGTCCAGTACACGATCACCTGCAGAAACCGAGTACATGGTGTGTACTTCAAATTACATGGCATGTACTCATTAAATTTATAGAAACTCCTCTTTTCCTCAAAACACTAGAAAAACAGGATTTGTACCTGAAAAGAAGATCTGGGTTCTTACAATACCTAACCTTAATTTCCCATCTACCTCCTTGGTGAACAAAACTGGCTTACCCAAGAGATCATAATTGGTCTAAGGGCTGGCTAGTTTGGTTCTCCTCAGAGGTAAACTAAACACATTCTCAAGGAAGATGTATTCATTACTCTCACACATCACATGAACTGAATTATCATAGCATTCATTTCTCTAAGGGTCATAATTTTTAATTTATAAGGAATCAGTGGTATCCCCCCACACAGGAGCTCATCCTTCCTAGCCTTGGATTATTTCTTTCTAAATAAGGGTAAACCCTATCCCACTAACTCAGTTACATTGTATCCCCCATTATTAATAGTAAATTGAGCATTAATGATAGGAAACCAGTCTATACTAAGGAAAACAACCGAGGTACTCACCACTTTTTATGGAAAGATTCCATGTGAGGCTCTCTCTCCTATTAGAGTTGGTTCAAAGTGTTGGTAGAATTTTTAACACCAATCATCCTTTATAGGATCCTAAAAAATGGGTAAATCTAAAATGATCCACTGGTATGAATTGGCCTCACATTAAGGAAATTTCCATGGAAAAGTGGTTTGGGACTGTGTAACAAAACTACAAGTAGAGCATAGAAGGCTCAGGTCATAACTTGATCACACCTAGAGTCTCATGGTCACAAGACTCTATTTATTGATTCTATATTTACTTTTTCCTATATCTCATCCTTAAATAGGGCCTTATTTGATGCCTTATCACAAAAAAATCCTCAAATGTACAAGTTAAAGGAACTCATCCACCACACCTCAACACTATTTTCTTTGGATGTCATAGACTCGTCCTCATGGATTTTGCATCATATCAAAAGAATGTGTCTCTATGGTGAAAACTTCCCTCTTCATTACATGTAAAAATCCACGTCAAGAGTCATAAACCCAGGTCTCTATTTATTCTTTGCATCACCATGGATATGTATTTCTACCAAGATCATTATAAATAGGGGTCATATCCAACTGGGACTATCACTCCACAGGCTCATTCCAGTCCTATACAACCTAAAAAGGGGGGTTTATCTCACCATGAATCCTTGGTGATCTCTATAACTATAACTCATGAAGAGAACTATGAATAGGTGATTCATCCACAGGTACTACCATAACCACATGCTTCTTTGTAAAGATTACTGGTTACAAGTGTAATAATTTGATTAGTCTGGGTTCTCACATGATAAAAAACACAGACCACCACCTTAATACAATCTTCTACTATCTAAGGGTTTAGCTTACCACAAAACCTATGTGAGATATATCTATGAAACTCACACAATTCTCCTTTCCCATACATACTATCATCCTATCCTTCTGGATCCATGGAATTATAAACAAGAAGATGATCATCCACCTGGACCACTGGAGGTGGGTCCATGCACTGCTCAATAGGTGGTAGCACTAGTTAATGTCTTCCTGGAAGAAACACCCCGTGAGTGGGTGCTTGAAATGAGGCCTCATTAATTAATATGTCATTATAATGACACTATCTCAAAATCCAAACTAGTTTTCATCATAGAGGCATCTTGAGAATTATCAAGACATACCTTGATTAAAGAGAATATCTAGGAAGTCGACTCAAGAATGAAAGTCAAAGGACTCAACAATATATTATGCATGCCCAATTTGTTCCTTATAATTGATGTATTATTTTTTCGAGTCAACAAGTCGGTAGTTATTGTACTGGTGAATGGATAAGTTCACTTCTATAGAAACACTAGGTTCCCTGGATGGAAATCCACACTCAAAACAATACAACATTGTTTCCCTATGTCCCAAACCAATACTCACCATGAGTCCAACTCCAAAACTAACCAAATGATGAACCAACTCTGATACCACTTTGTCACTACCCAACCTACCTAGGACTTCCAAGTTAGTGACATGCTGAGTGTGATACACTAATCCAACCTATAATAGGCTTGGGGATATAAATAAGAACCGAGAAGACATAAACTAAAATGGACAACCTTTCCCTTAAGTACATGTATTCATGCACACAACCATCTCCATGAAAAGGAGTATAGGAAGAATAAAATATCATAATATCGAGATTATAACCATGCATTCAATAACCTATAGGGAATATGTTAGAGTATGATAGTATAAAACCAAAGAATAAAGGGTAAAAATACATGCCAAATAAGAAATGAAATCCCAACCTGAAAAAAAAATGGAAATAGAAATCTATATAGTTCCCATCTCTTGATCAATAAATCCTACCACCAAATGTAGTAAATACATCCAATTATTGATATGCTCCACCATTTTCAGCACCAATCTAGAAACCATATGCATAAGACATGAAACATGTTGGAAAATCTCATATATGGGTGAGTATAAACATACCCGGTAGGACACCTTGAAGTTACCAATCATGAGTATCAAGAGAGAGTATTATTCTTCTCACTATGAGGTAATGTTAATTAAAATATGAGAAAAAAACCATAATAATAACCCAATTATTCTCAACAAGAATCCCAAATAAAGAGATAAACGGTATCTCCATCTCTAGATACTATCTAAGAATAAAGAGCCTTTATGTAGCTCAAAGGTTTGTCTCTAATTCCATGAATCACATGAAACCGCACAAGAATCAGAGTGTTGGGGACCGCTCATCACTATTGTGATCCATATATAAGAGAGCACTCACCCCCTTGGAGGACCTTCTCACTACTATAGCTCGATGATGAGGTTGTTTCACTCCTTAGATTCAGGACTCGTAACTTACTGTAGTATGGGGAGTACTGAATATAACTATGTAAAGAGTATGGTGGCACACTCTACTATGATTGGGGTGTTTCCAACCCCAAAATCATGTGTATCCTCTCAATAGTGTGTGTGGAAAGCCCACACCTCATATATATTCTCTAAATATAAGGGAGAAATAACTCTAGTGAAGGAATCACACCCACTAGAGCTTAATGATGGAGGGTGTCAATCTGTATATAGAGGACCAGATCCCAAATGTGTTAGGGGTTTCCGATCAGAAGAAAGAAGAAACATGCCCTAGTGCAACACTGGGTTTTTACAAAACCTACGTAGAGAGAATGGGGGGACCCATACCCCAATGGGACAGGGGGGTTCCAACCCTAGAATCTCTCTGATGGTCCTTCTTGATCAATGCTATCAGTTAAGCATTTCATGATGATGAATCACTCTCACATCACCTCATGTTGTATCTCAAAATCAATTAGAAGGGATACCATCTCATTCTACAAATAAAAAAACTCAAGGTAGGGTACTCTCAGGGAAATAGTCGTGTTCTGAAGAAAGAGATATGGAAGGTATAAGTTCCTGAGAGAAGTACATAGTGTTTATATGGGGTCACATGATGTGTGGACTCACCATGTCAAATGGATTTATTCTCCCCTAGAAACATCATGAGACTTAATTACATACTTCATGAAATGTATAGGTGGGACATGATGTGTCTCAGCCACCAAAGACATACCTATGTTCTCCCTTCTAGTGCCAATGTACACTGGTCATGTCCATATACCATGGCCATATTCGAGTACACAAACACATCTATGTACTCTGGTTATGACCATGTGCTTGGACATGTCCATGCTCGTGTACTCTTAGAATACATTTCAAGCCTCCAGCACCAAATCACATGACATGTATAACACCATACACAACATGTGTTATTTATCTCTACCCAAAACCCTAGTCTTCGTATCTAGGGGACTAAACGATGTGTGTTCCTCTAGGATACATTGTGCATAGTTGGGAAATTTTTAGAAGGCTAATTTCTTAGAATGGATCCATGATCCACTATTTTCACTACTGTCCATTCCAACTAGACTGTTTGATTTCATTAAAATCAGAGGAAACATCACCAACCTTTGACTCCTAGCCTTCAGTGCACAAAAATCACAAGTCTGATCACCCATGAAAAGTCGTAGCTCCTCTTCTCACCAATCTAGATCCAAAATCCACAGTGCCATTGCATGCATCCCACTATAGACCTTAATCTATCTACAACCAATTAATATATTTTTCATTCACATAACCACTATGAATTCATAGGTTTTATCACTCTCAATCCTGCCTCAATAATGTCTAACCATGACCCCATGGGCCAATGATGATGAATGTGATGAATGGTGTGGGAAAATCATAATAATATGGTAAATACACTTATCACCAATGAAATCATGATCAATGATAAAAATTGAGGGAAAGTAGGGGTACAACATAGCATAATGAATAAAATTGGTAACCGGACTTCAATAATATTTAATCTGATTCATGAAATTAACAGGATAGAAGTTAAATTATGCAAATAATCCAAAATTCATGATCAATAATAAATAAGGGAAGAAACTATAAAACAATTAGTCCTAACTATATGATGTATTGATAATTGGTAAAGAACGTGTTTCCAATGATGAAGAAGATAATTTCACAGCACTCTCCATCCACCTCGCTATCCAATGATCATCCATTGTCGATACATGCTCCTGTTTTCCAACAGTTCTCTCCACCTCTTGATCTATAATCTCCTAGTGTTATGCTCCAAACCCTAGGGATTTTCCATAATATGGTATTCATTGAGAGAGGGTTAGGTTTTGGAAATTAAAATAAATTAATTAATTAATTTACTGAACAAATCACCAATGACTTCCTTCCACAAATCTTCTAATGCTAAATAACCTTAGGTCACACCTACAGTAACCTTCATGTTCTAGAATCAAACGTGGCATTAGATTTACCATATGAGGATCCATTTGAGAGTAACTCCGTTATTTCTAAAAAATACTAATTAATGATATAATATATTTAATATCATTATTATATCAATATCGGACCACTATGGGTTCTGAAATTCTATGGGGACTTTGTACCTGACTTCCAATATATTCCTTGAAATATATCAAATTTATATAGGTAAAAAACAAAGTTATTATAAGTGAAATGCCTACCACATACCTACATATGACTTGGTTTGTATGAAACATATTTTTTAAAATAATGAAATTGATAAAGATTAAGTTTATTTTAGGAACATATGTTTTATCATATAGATAACCATGTGATTGAAAAATAATTTGGTGATTAGGTGATTTATGTTATTTTGAAATAAGTTCACTATTTTTGAAACCTCACATGATTAAGGTTAACAGAACATTATGGGATTTTATTTGAGGAATAAAGGTTAAATTATCTTTTGGAAACATATATAATTCTAATGTAGATTTATGGTGATTCAATTAATTTATGGAAATGATAAGCATATCTTAGAGATTATATAACAGTGGAAAATACATTTTTGGTATGAGACCTTAAGATAAATTGATGTTATTTTTAGATAGATATTAAATTTAACTTGGATAAATATTTGATCAAATCATTATAATCTTTGGGGTTCATTCATACTCGAGAATATTTTGAAGAATTTCAAGGTTGGTTTTTTATTGAATGGTCTAAGTTAAAGATTTCATGTTATTGTTGATGTTTTGGTGATTAATGTTTTATTTTTTCATGTGAAGGTTTATTAATTTTTAAAATTATCTTTCCTTTTTATAACCATTTTGGTTTTTATTAATGTATAACGATAGGTGGAATACCTTGTTATCTTTTTTTGAATAATTTGATCTATTAGAAGTTTATTTTAGTGCTTTAGGAATAAAAATATTATCTTTAATACTCATCTTTTAGAGAAAAATTTGTCATTATGATGGTAATTGATTAGATGATGATATTATACTTATAAAGTAACTATGTTTTTATTATTTTATTAGTCCAGATGAAAATAAATTATTCAAATCTATTAAAAATATCTTTAAATGAAAATGTTCTCATACTACCTTCATTTCTAATGAATCAATGATCTTTTTCATGCCTATTTGGTTTATAATTTTATCATCATTAACATTCTCATGACCATTCACATTCTTATGATCAATGATATATGTCACTCTCCATAATTATTTAAGCATTATAGTTTTCTTCTATGTCTGTATTTTCACTTCCCACCAATTTTATCCTATTTGGAAACCTACTTAAGTGTTATTCTATTGACCTTTGTATTTTTATTTCTCTCTTATCAAGAGAATGTTTTATTAACCCTTTTTACAATGTGGGATTTCAACAAAATTGTTTTCAATTGTCAAACCTTTGATTATTGAGATCAAGTTAAAATAGTGAGTAAAAAATTATTAATGGTGTGGGGGATAATGTTATATCCTGATATTTTAAAAGGAAAAATATTTTTGATAGCGTGTGTGACACATAACATAGAGCCCAAAATAACACATGAAATATTATTATTTAAATATGATTGTTATAACCTAGAAATTAAATTATAATGTATAACTAGTATTTACTACTTTATGAAATATTTATAAATTTTCTACTAAATAAAATGTATAAATAAATTCTTAGTAAATAATCACTCTACTTTTAGTAAGACATCATATTCTTTTTTTAACAAATAGAGACTATGCCCAGAAAATAAAATCCCTTTATTAACAAAAAATCTTACACAAGTCTGAAAGTAGAATATTTACAAAAATCCTTCCTAAAAAAGGAAGGAGATCATCTGGCGCATGATCAACCCAATGAAAATCATTACCATTAACACCTTTGTTAGCAAGCCCATCCACCAATGCATTTATCTCTCTATAAACATGAGTAAAAAATTGATCTCTTGAGTAGAAAGATTCCAAACATCTAGTCCAGAAATTAGTGAGATTCCATGAAATCTTCAAAGACCAAGTTCTAATAGAAAAAACTACCGCAGTGGAGTCACATTCGATCCAAATCTTCTTCCAATCTCGCCTCCCCGCTTGCTCCACTGCAACAATAACCCCAAGAATTTTGGCTTCAAGAGCAGAAGTAATACCACATGAGCCATAGATGCACCCAAGAACACTTCCCTGATAGTCCCTAAAGACAGCACCAAATCCAGAGGGACCTGTATTTCTCCTTGAAGCACCATCAGAGTTGATTTTAATCCACCCATAAAAAGGTGCCCACCAAATGACTTCCATTGTACCACATGGAGTTATAAAGTTTCCTTTTACCCCAATTCACTTAAGCACCGATAAATCATGAATAGTGCCTGAACAAGACACGCCTCTCAGTGTATCCACCTCTTGGACCGCTGTGAGAATCCCTAAAAGATCAGCACCAAACTGAAGGCGCTACATATAATGTCTGAATTTGTTTCTTAATTTCTAGATAGGATGGACTTCCTCCTCTACAGCAGCTTGGAATAAATTCCAGAGTTGTGGTGATAAGATCAAAGAGCTCCAACTCTTTATAAAATGAAGAATTGAATTGGAATGAGGCTGAGGAACATCAAACTTGTCAAAAACCACCCTCCATATCATTGAAGCTGCAACACAACTTAGGAAAAGGTGCTCCACATCTTCCCTATGCTGAAATCACAAAGCGTAAATAGAGTAAAGAGAAATACCACATACCTACAGAAATTCAACAGTTGGAATTTTTTTATGCGCCAGCCTCCATGAAAGAATAGATTGGTATGGCCTAAGAAACATTCGTTGTAGGTTCCCCATCCATTTCCAATAATTTGAGCTATAAATAGAGTGATTATAGTATCCTTTTAAGGTGATAATTCCATTGACAGCAGGTTCCCATGCCCAAAAATCGCCCCTAGAAGACCAACAACATTCATTCACAATCGAAGTAATAAGATCAAGAAGATTATCAATACTACCAAGATGATATTTGATAGATAGATCAAAGTCCAGATTTAAATCCCCCTCTAGGACCAAGTCAATCAGGTGATTCCTAGACCAATTAGATTTTTAAAAATGAAGAGTGGAGTCCCTGGAAACAATCCATCGAGAGTCACCATCAATTCTTGAGAAACAATACTTGAAGGTAGGCCACAACAAAGAGTTGACATAATTGATGTTCCCTAACTTAAACCTGTGAATGAACTGGGCCTTGAGAAAACTAGTTGCCTCTGATTGAATGTTTATAGGCTTCCATATAAACTAGGCCTGGAAAGATTCATTGAAGCCTCCTTGATTATTGTTGCCCAAACCACCCTCATCATGAGGCTTGTAGACATCATTCCATGGAACTATTGCCAACCTCTTTTCAAAAATGATTCCACTCCAAATAAAGTTACTAATAGAAGTATTGATGATCTTGTTTAAAACAATCATAAATTTATACACCATAAAGAGTATACAAATTTTCAAATGATGATTGATTTTACCAAGAAAACCCTACCAGCCATTGATATAGATTTTCCCTTCCAAGTGGAAATTTTTCTTCTAATCACGCTCGCAATTCCATAGAAGTGACAAACCTTTGGTCTCCCCCATAACATGGGCACTCCCAAATAAGTAAAGGGAAGATGACCCTCACGAATCCCCAATTCTATGATGATATCGTTTTTTCCGGTAGATGAGAAATCCCTTACAAAGTAGACAAAGGACTTTCTCCAACTAACCACCTTCCTAGAAACCATTTCATAGAGAAAAAAGGCCCCCTTTATATTCCTGATGTTTCTCTTATCCCCTTGGGTGAAGAGGATGATGTCTTCAGCATATAAAAGATGAGAGGGAGCGATAATCCCCCATCGAGTTTGAATATACTTCATTTTCCCATTGTCGGCCATGATGGAAAGAATCCTACTAAGATAATCTTCAGCGAGAGAAAAAAAGATATATCATAATGGATCACCCTTCCTAACACCTCTCAAACATTAAAAATATCCTTCTGAGAATCCATTTATAAGAACTAAAATATGATCAGAACTTAAAATGATTTGGACCCAATTGATGAAGACATCATCAAAACCATACATGAAAATGATCTTACAGATGACACTCCAATCCATTGTATAAAAAGATTTCTTGACATCAAGTTTGAGAGAAATATTTCTTCCCCTCATGGGTTTTTTGAGAAGATTAACACACTCCGAGGTGGTGATAAGGCAATATTGTATTGATCTCCCTTTGATGAAACCAAACTAATTTGCAAAAAAAATACGGGAATGAAGGAGAGTCTATTATAAAGGATTTTGTAAATAACATTATAAATGGTGTTAACCAATGCAACTAACCTGAACAGATAAATTTTGTTAGAATTTTCCTCTTTCGAGATAAGGAAAAGTAACTAAGTATTCAGTCCTCTAGGAAGAGATCCACCTCTAAAAAATGAGTGACTAACTTGAAAACATCAACACGAATGATATACTAAAAATTTTGTAAAAAGAAGTTACCAAATCCATCAGGACCAGGTGAGATTTCAGGTTTGAGGCTAAAAATAACCTCCTTAATCTCTAGATCAAGAGTCACAATAGTGAGAGTGGAGTTGTCCTCTTGATTCACCATTCTTAGAATCAGCCCATCCATAGGGTCAATGATGTAATGGGGGCCATTAAAAAGATCCATTAAGTAAGAAGTGACATGCTCAGAGAGATCCATTCTATTGTCAATGAGGTTATTCCCATTATTAATCAAGGAAAGAGGCATGGAGACTTTCCTGACTATTTGAAGAGAATTGAAGAATCTTGAGTTTCTATCACCATATTTTAACCACTTGGATCTAAAGGAATCCCTTGGCAATGCATCTTTCATATCAAGAATATTGTTCAATTTAAGGGACAACTCAGCTTCCACTACAATTCCATCATAGAAGTAATTATTGGTGTTATGTTCTTGAACCTTTTGAAAAGAATCTTGTGCAGAGATATCATAATCAAAGGAGCTGAAGTGATCTTTTCTCCACATTCTTAAATTCCTCTTTAAAATTTTGAGTTTGGTGATGCAGACAAAGGCATCATCCTTATAGTTCACAGAACCCGAGGTGTTATGAACAATGATCTAGCATTAAAGATGAAATACCCAAGACTTATTGAACCTTAAAGGGAAAGGAGGTTTGGGTTCTTTCTCACTAAGATCCACCAAGATAGGATGATGATCAGAATTGAGTCTGGAAAGAGTTGAGCATGATATGTTACCACATGTTTCCAGAGAGGCTCCATTAACAAAGGCCCTATCAATCTTACTTGCCAAAAATATGTTTAGATTCCTCCTATACCAAGTATATTTGGAACCTACCAAATTAATCTCAGTCAATTCATTATGGTCAATACATAATATGAACTCCATGGAAGAATTTATGTTGTGTTCTGCTCTCATTTTTTCATCTAGGTTCAAGATTGCATTGAAGTCCCCCTGGATTAACCAAGAATTAGAGATGGTGGATTTTAGAGATGTTATATCCATCCACAGAATCTTGTGATCTTGATAACTGTTGTGTGCATAAATGAAGGAGCAGGAAAAATGGGAACTGAGGTAGCTGAAGGAGAAAGTGACATGCTGATCACTTGATATAACCATGGTGGTGTTGCCTATAGAATTATAGGCCAACACTCATAGAGTATTGACATTTATTGAACACCTATTAGTATCAACTAAGTGAAACCCCAAATTTTCCAGGTTAGCAATACTAGAGGAGAAGATTTTTCTAAGCTTAGATAGATCTATAAGTCTTGGTTTGTGCTTCTAAATGAATAATCGTATGGATATACCTGTTCCCATATTTCCAAGACCATGGAAATTGTAGAACAGAATCTTCATTTAAAACTGAAACCAAGGTTTGAACCCCTCACTTTTATAACCCTAGTTTTTTTAGGTGGTCTTCCAGCCTTCTTTTTGAGAGGAGGACATAGCAGGTCACATATATCAGCACTAGTTGTCAAGGTACACTTCTCTTTGGAGTAAAACTCAGAGTTAACCTTACCTATCTGGTTGTCTTGATTTGAGATATTTCTAGAGGCAATAGGCTTATAATCCTCATGTTCTAGTATGCTCTCATGCAAGCTAGTTGTAACATCATACTCATCTAGAATGGAATAGACAGCAACCTGGGTCAACCCTTCAGTGATCTGAACTGCCTAAATTTCAAGAGGAGGTTTCGGGCTGCTGTGAACCTATATCACTACTTTGCATTGGGGATTTCCAAAATTCATACCCTCTAATGGTATCCTCTCAGTAGATGAAGAACTTATCAGTATATGAGTCTATTCAGTGTGGATACTGAGGCCAGCAGGGACATGGATGTTTTCCAGATTTGAGGTGTTTTCCAGAGAGTCAGCACTTGAGGTTTCACTATCCCTCATTGACTAGACCTAGTCCTTGATGTCATGAAATAACTCCACAGAGATGAATTCATCATCTATTTGATGATGGAGATCAAGAACTAGGCTATAAATATCATCAAATATTACCATGTCAAGATCCTCCTCCTTGGTTTCCTATTCAGAGAGAGATTTCCTTGCATGTTCATTCTCTTGAGCTTCCTCCTCCTCCACCATTTCTAACCAGGTTTGTTTCCCAGGGTTGGATGTGCCAGACTAAGTATTCTTAAGAGTCTGCATCTTCACAGAAGCCTGTACTTGATTAGCATCCAAATGAGACATCTAAGGGGCTTGATAAGGTCATGTCTGATCCTTTATAATTCCCTTCTTTTCAGGAAGCACATTTTTAAATCTCTTTCTCTTATTGGTTTCAATCCACTCCACAGATTAATGTGAAATAACATCATTTCATTCCATTAAAAAAAGTAACTTAAAAGTATGATTAAATTATAAATTTAGTATTAATGTGAAATATGAATAATTTTATTTTTAATATTCTAATTAATTTCATTTTAATCATCAATTTCTATGATTTTGTTATAAGTTTATTTTTATTCATAAATTCACAGTTTTCTAAAAACAATTTTTATGTGCATAAATTTTATCTATTTTATTTATTTAAAATGACACAAAATAAGAAATTAATTCAATTAAGTGTATATTATATTTATATATATATTAATTTATTTATTTATATTAATTAAAATTCCTAAAATGATGATTTAAATTTATAGAGTTAATATAAGATAATTTTTTTCTTGAAAAATGCATTTTTCTAAAAAACTGTTTGTTCTCACATTTTTCAGTTTAATTTTAAAATAAATCCTACAAATCATGTGTTTTGATTCTTGTATAATGGATTCAAAATAATCAATAATGTGTTCCAAATATTATAAATATATCCCTTTTATTTTTGGTCATTATTAATAGAAATCATAGTAAACATTTATTACCATTGTAAATGTAAAATGAGTTAATTAAATGTAAAAATAATTTGGTAATGACTAAAACATAACCTTAAAACATGAATTATTTTTATCGTATGGGAATATTTCATCCATAATTACCCTATATTCTAATATATAAACGTTTTTTATCATATTGACATGATAGTGACCATTATAATACTTTATGTAAAGAAAAGATAAAAATGTGAATTTCTTTCTTTTAATAACTTTAATATTTTGTTATAAGGATAAAAATAACTCATTTTTTGTTTTAAAAATAAAAATAAAAAATAATTTATCTATTTTTATCATTTAAATTTATTAATAATTTTTATTAATGAAATAATTACCTTAAATTCTTACTCAATTCAGACATAATAATTATTTTATTAAAAGGAAAATAAAATAAATTATTTTAAAAATATTAAAAGTAATATAATATGAATGAATGAGTGTGTTAAAAAAATTTAGGTAAATATAAAATTTTAAGGAATTTTGAATAATTTATGTTATAATTCTATCTTTATCTTTATGTTTTTAAAGTAAAATTAAATGAATAGTGTCAAAATTTACTTTAATGATATTTTATAAAAAATAATGTTTTATTAAAAGTCTAAAAATTCATAAACATCATATCATTTAAAAATTTATTTTTATTTATTTATAAATATTTTATAAAGTCCATTTCTGTACCAATTTTCCTTTTATATTATCTTTATTGACTCTGAAAGAGTAAAAACTTTTTTACTATGATTATTATCAAAAAGGGGTAACACGGGTTAAAACCAAAGGACAAGAGAGAAAACATCAAACAAACTTATCCAATGTTTATTTAATGAAAGGATTTAGACTCCAACATATCTTATATTCAAATATTAACAATTTTTATCCACTTGGATATGAAAATCAATTTATAATAATTTAATACTTTAAGAAATTCCAAGAGAGCCCCTACCCTATCTTATAATAGGGAAGTTCTTCTCTTCTTTTCTTCACAATTAAAAAACCATTTAATTTGGACCAGAAAAAATAAATAAATTCCTAAAATACAACCCCCCCCCCCATTTCCTAGGGGACTTATTTTGATCGTAAAACTAACCTAGGAATGCTTTGGTGATAACCTTAAGTGGTTGTCTGAAGAAGAGGTATAGTTATTAATCTAGTATTTTTATTTTATTTCTTACTATACCACCATAAAATATTCTTAAACCGTAATGAAATAATATAAAAATTACATTAAATATATTTTTAAGTTATTATTTAAATTTTATAACCTATATTCATCTCTTATTCCTTTAAATGGGACATGAAACAACCGTTTGTCTGTATAGAGGACTACCCCATCATGAATCGATTTAATTATTTTTTCATCACCTCCTATTACATATGGATTTAATAATTGATTTTATTTAAATGTATCATGTTAACAACATTTTTATCATTCTTAAAAGATAACATTTCATTTAATTTATTACATTTCTAGTCACTGAAAAATTAAAACGTCGTTTGTGCGTACTTGTGGACAACCACATCCAAAAAGTGATGTGGTTCATTTTTCATCACCACATCATATGGATGATATGTATAAATATATTTAAATAAATAATGTGGTATTTATGATAATATTATATTTATTTAAAGATAAAATAATACTTAATTTCTTTTCATAATGATCATTGAAAAAATGAAACGTTGGTCATCCATAGGTACGACCTACTATCTCCTATATTATAATGGATTTTATTTCTAATAACTATATTCAATGATTGTGTCTAAAAGTATAATTTATGTATTAAAATTATAATTATATATTAATTATTACCTTATATATGTTGTAATAATTACCTCTACGGCCATATTAAACTTACCAAAGTCATTCTGGATATATGAGCCAAATATCATCAAAACAAACGATAAGAACTTAATTTATTAAGTAATTTGTTATAAAATGTAAATAAAATTAATAATAAACATGACAATTTTTATTAAAAACGATATAATTAACATATTTTTATTATTAAATAAGATTAATAATGTACATGATGAGTCAGACTCAAAGTAAGGGATATTATTTTTAAAATCATCTTTTAAAGTTTATATCCCAACTCTTTATCTTCCATGTCTACGTTCTTATAAATTCCTTAATAAATTTAATATTTATGATTAAATGGAAAATAAAGGTTATTTTTTACCACTTTTATCCTTATTTACAATTTTTTTTAAAAATAATATTTTTATGGTTTTCATTAGGGACACTTTACTTAAAAACCTCATTTTAAAGGTTTTAATTATTTATCTTCTAAATATTTATCTTCCAATTCCATATTATTAACTTTAATTTATTAATGTATTTATATGTACATAAATGAATTGTAAAGGAAATTTTATATATTTTTATACATTCTTTCAAATATTTTCAAAAATAATCTTTTTTACATATTTTATACAGATTATTTTGACTTTATTTATAAAAGTCAAAAGAAATGTTTTATTTTAATGTACACAGAATCAAAGAATTTTTCTGATGTTGCAACCATTATTTGATATTTAGTTTTCAATATAATCTTCCTTGTTTTATTCATAGAATAAAACTCTTTAACTTTATTCTAAGTATTTTCAAAATGTTTTTTAAAAGGAATGGATATTTTGATATCTAGAAATGTTTTTCTTATGGGTGTAAGGGATCTATCATAACCACTCTTTTATTTGGGTTATGAACATTATCTATCTAAAATTATATATCTCTATCTTAAATGTTCTATAATATTTCTAAATTATATATATATGACTCCCACAAATATTCCAAGAGTATTCTCCCTTCATTTGATGGGGTAATACATGCCATAAGTTATTTTCTTAAATTAAACCCATTTCTTTCCATGGGTAATTTTTATGTTTATGCCTCAAGATGTATTTCCATTTATGGAACCCAAATGAATGTACATGTTATTATGGGTGTTCTCAGATACTTCTCAATCAAATTTGGTGAATACTTTTTCTCATGAGACGTTATGTATGGGATTAGGGATTGAACTTATCCATTATGGAACTTTGTTAATCATGTGATGTTGTCTATGAGGTTATACTTGACTCATGTTTTTTTTCATTTTATATGTTACTACCAAATTTACTATATTGATATGATCCTATGAAATAATTTCCATTATGTTATGCTTTCATGTGATTATTTAAGGGAATATGTCTAAATGAATGTATATGAAAGTTTTTAGGGTAGAATTGTATATATTTTTTTGAAATAGTTTTTATAAGTTTTTAGGATTTAAAAGGAACCTTTAAGATTTTTATTTCACTGTTAAGATTTTATATGAAATTTTTTATGAAAATATTTGGGTTTAAAATTTGACTTCCTGGGAAATAAGATGTTTATTTTAAGACCCGAGTTTATTTTGAAAATGAAAAATATTGTGAAAGTATTCATGAAATAACAAGTTGATTTCTTTATATATGTCCATTTTTTGATATTTTTAGGTTCATCAAACATTTTAAAATGTTTTTCAAAGGGTTTTAAGTATTTTTATCGAAATTTACAAGGTCAATTTGAAAATTTTGAAGACTTTTCATGAAAAGAAAACTATCTATATCTTAAAAGTTTGGTTTTATGATAAAAATGGATTGTAAGTGGACTATTACACTTTGTGATGTAATATTTTTTTTGTGAGGGTGATGACCTAGTTCTCTATAACTATAAACCTAAAATATATTTGGAAATGAAATAAATTTAATTATTTTTAAAATACACTAGAATATGTATTTCTTGAGGTTTGGTCCTTATATCCACAATGTTTATTAATAAATTTGATAAAGAATGTCTTCTAGAATGAAGTTATTGAACTACTTTAAACTGTATTAGTATTTCCTATCTCATACTATCAATGTGTAATCCCAGTATAAGTGGTTCCTAAAAAGCTTAAGTCCACAATGATTGAAAATGATAAAGTTAAACTAATTCTCTATAGAATAATGACTACATGGAGAGTGTGTGTCAACTACTATAAATTGAATCATGAAACTATAAAGTATCACATCCCATTACCCTTTATTGATCAGATTATAAAATTATTATCAATAAGAAATTAGTATTGTTTTATTATTGGATTTTAGGGTATAATAGAACCATGGTTACACTAAAAGATCAATATAAAATCATATTCACTCATCCAAATGGTGTATTCTCTTATTAATGATTTCCCATTGAAATTTACAATGCACCATCAATTTTTAAACGTTGCATGGTGGAAATATTATAGGGAATGCTTAAATATTTATTGAAGATATTTCTAGTTGAATTTTTGGTTAATGAAAATTACACTAATGAATATTTAAAAAAATTAGAAAATGTTTTTTCAATATGTGAAGAAAACAATTTGGAACTTAATTGGGAGAAGTCTCACTTAATGGTATAGAGAGGAATAGTTTTTCAATATTATATTTCAAAGAAATGTATTTAATTTTACTTATCCAAGATTAGTACAATTTATGATCTATCAATTCTATAATTAGTTATTGTTGTTATAGGATTTCATGGGAATGTGTGATTCTACAAATGCTTTATTAAGGATTTCTCTATTATTTTCTGACCCTTAATACCCTATTAGTAAAATATTAAACCTTCAATTTTTGTCCATAATGTCAAAAATCATTTCAATTTTTAACGAAACACATCTTAAAATATCTAATTATGATTTAACCACATTAGGGAAAATCATTTGAGCAAATGTGTTATGCATCTGATTATGTTTTTGTTCCTTGGGATAAGGGAAAGAAAGAATCTTCAAAATAAATTATTATGCTAGTTATACATAAATTATATGCAATACAACTAGACAATAATAAAAATGAGCATCTAGTAGTTGTTTTTCCATTTGATAAATTTATTTCATTCTTTTTGTTCTCATAAGTCACTATATATATGGATCACTCTCTGTGATATTTTATGATAAATAAGGATGCCAAGACTAGACTCATTTAGTGGATATTAATATAATAAGAATTTTATGTTGAAATCAATAATAAAAAGGACACTAATAATGACATCACTGATCAATTAACATTCCTAGAAATATATATTAGTGATATCAATTTCAAAATGATCAATTAAACATTTATATATGAAAAAACTCTATGCCATCAAAACTATCAAACCTTGGTATGTCAATGTTTTAAATTGCCTAGGGTCATGTGTGGAGTATCCAAATTTATCAAAGGAGTAGATGATATGATTTTTAAGTATATTCATCCATTACAACTGGGATGATCGATTACCCCTAAATTGTTGTGAAAATAAAATGATTAAAATATATATCCTCTAAGAAGAAGTTTATAGTGGTTCTCATCTAATATTATATCAATATTTATATTATAATATCTAATTATTATTATTACTATTACCATATCTTTTTAATTTCAAAAATTTAAAATAATTATTATTATCAATCTCAAACATCCTAGTGGTAGTGTCCCTATGGGGACTCGGGGGAGCCTCATGTTCAAGCCTATCTTGGTGCATGTGTGTGTACATGTGAAATTTTCACTATATTCATATCCCCTTACCTTAATACAGTGAAATTATTATTATTATTATTATTATTATTATTATTACTATTACTAATACAACTAATACTTATACCACTACAACTAAAAGTACTATTATTAATAGTATTAATAAAGGATAACATTTTTTAAATGTTTTACAATCTAGTTTTGTGCATGCATCTACATGAGAGGAAAGATATTCAGGTGATATTCCCTCTTATTATCCATATCTATCTTATTAAAATGGAGTTATCTCTATAATTTTTTAAAAAATATACATCTTTATCTTACCACAAATCTAAAATTCATCTTCCTAATAGATAATGGGTAATTTGGTTCCCCGCATGAATGAGAATAGTCGTGCATGCATGTGAGAAAAAAATAAAACAAATTGTTCCTCTTATAAAAGGCCAGTCCATAGATAAGAGAAAAAATAATAATAATAGAGATATATCTTCCAAAATAGAATGATGAATTGGGTTACACCTTCGCAGAAACCCATTTTTGGATGATAGACTATAGAGAGATTTTAAACACATTATTTTTGGTATTTTGTAACTGCTTTATGCTGCGATGAAAGCCTCTCCTCCAACACAATAATCTATATTTGAGGTCACTAGCATATGACCCCACACCAATTTTCATTAAAAAAGTTCATCCTCTACATAAACCCAACATCAACTAGGCTGACTATGTGCATAGAATCTACCGATCTACCCATTATGCTTCCATCACCAGCCCGTATTTGACCCTACGAACCATATAGCCAACTCACATTCCTCAAAACCCTACTGTGAACCCTCCGTAATGATACTTCAATACTCTATTCAGATATCATCATTGATGTCATCCAATAAGGGTATCACATTTTTTGTTCTCTTCAAATGTATCCCATGTGTACAGTAATATATGTCTAACATTGGTGAAGTTCATTGACATGGTTAGTGTCGTATTCATGATCAATGATGGTTTGGGTGTGTGACCAGTGTTAGTGGAATTACTAGTGTGATTATTCCAATAGTGTCCATGTTTTTTGGTATTTCATTTTTGTCGATGAATCTCACAATGTTCACTTGGCATTTCAATAATTGATGATGCTAGTTCTCTTTACATAGGGGCATTTTAGATTAGAACAACATTATTTTTGTAATGTGGCTAAATTCTTTGATATATATTTTTATTTTTACTCTCATGTTCTTTTTTTCATTATAATGTTGGGATATTTATTTTATATTAGGATTTTACCTATGTAATGAATTTTTTTCTCATGTCATTTTAGTATTCTATTTGGGTGATTCAATTTTTTATTAAAATCTTATTTTGGTTTTTAAAATTTTATTTTTGTAGAAATGAAATTTTAAAAAATAAATTTGGATAGTTTTATTATTATTTGATTAAGTGATATTAAATAGGTAAATATTTTTACTGAATGTAGAACAAAAAGGTGTATTATCTTTGTTAAAAATGAGCCCCATCATTTTTCCACATAAATGTAGTATTTAACATAGTCTTTTAATTTATTTTTAACCCCATATAACTAGGATTTAAATAAATTATGAGATAAAAATATGATATTTTTTTTATTCAAAGAAAAGTATATTAACATTCATAGGTATATAGAAAAATATTCATTACACTTTACTTTTAGCTAACTTCTCTCACATGATCCATACTAGTGATATTAATGAGTTTGGTCCTCAAATATTTTCTTTACAAGAAAAAATGGTATATTATATGGATCATGAAGTATAAAAATCTTGGAGTGTTATAGTAAACTTAAAAAAAGAGACTTATATGATATGTGTAATGAATCTAATGTGTTATTTTGTGATAGTGAACTTCATAAAAAGTGAAAAATTCAACACTTTTCCCCTAAAAAAATTAAAATAACATTGTAATGGTCATATACAGTAAGGTATGAATTTGATTGAATTTCCATAAAACAATGTGTTTTTTAATGGTTTTGGTTTTTAAGGAGTTGTCGATGGCTATGTATCAAGTCTTGAGGAAGTTATCTAGGTGGTGGAAGTATTCCTAATATGATATTTATTATTGAAAATTAAGTTGAAGGCCACATCCCCTACCATCGAGGGTCTGGTGTGTTGGATTTGGAACCACTGATCATGAAGAAAGACACTAGAACATAAAATCGAAATTATCATCTAGAAATTATAAGAATTATATAAACCCTAAAAACATGATGTAATAGAACCAACAAGATGAGTTCACCCTAAACACCACACCATATTAACCTCCCACACATACTCAGTGAAAATAATTCAGAACAAAAAACCCAAGTAGAGTAAACACACACTATTAGTACAAACAAATATTTAAATGGTTAAAACCTTAGTCCCTATCTGTGGGAAAACATTAGTGATTTATTTATATTAATGGAATAAGAAATATTGGTAACAAGTACATGTCACAAGTGACCCAACCCAACCAATTTATAATGGGGACCATCTAGTGAAATTGGTTCTGCCTCCTTCTAATGTTTTTGGGGTGCTGACCATTTATATGGGCCACCTTTAGTTTTCTATAGAATGTTTTAACTCAATCGGTATATTTTTATGAATAGTTTAATATCTCCATATGTTTCCTTTGTATACCTCAAAGAACACGTTTCCAAAGTCTACCTCTATACTAATATCATTATGAAATTTTTAATTGACATAGCCCTAAATGAATATCACATATCCTTTCCCAATGATGAGTTATTTTTTACAGGCTACTCTGGTTGTGCTTCCATAGGTCCATCTTTCATTGTTTTCCTATCTGGGTTTCAGTCATGATACCTCCATCAATCTTGGCTTCCGCAAGACTCCTTAGGATCTATAACCCAAGTTTCATAGTCACTCCTTTCAGACTAAAGGAACCATAAACATAAAAGGATTATTCATATTCCATAAAATAACCCACTAAAAGATTTCATTCAAGGATTTGGGCCTCCTCTTAAATTTAGTAAATTTTTTATTCAATTCCCACACAAAACAATAGTTATTGTTTCTATTTCCAATTTCAATCACCTAAGTCCCACTAAGGCACAATATTTCCATTAAGTCAAATGTTCTCTTTTGAATTTTCTATCTTTTGTTTTGAAAATCAAAAATCTATTTATACTAATTTCTCAAATAAAGGACTTAATTTGAATACAGTTTTTCTATCTAGAATATTTACCCTATCCATCGTACTGACTATGTTTATTTTACTGACTTTGTCTATCTTACTGACTCTATATATTGTACTAACTCTACCTATCATACTGACTTTGTCCATAACACTAAATCTGTCTATCATACTAAAACATTCCATTGTACTCAATTTGTTCATCGTACCCACATTGTTTATCGTACTCACATTATGCATCATATTCACTTTGTATCATATCAATATTTTTCATTATATTCGTACTAAAAAGTAACATTAATCATAATTATGATACACTCTTATCACATGAATTTTTTCATTCCTTTATCAAAACACATGTTTTATATCAATTTTACTCAAGTTATCATTTTCATATATCTTTTGTTTTATCCAAAATGATGTCATGGAGTTAGTTATAATCTTATCAAAATGATTTCGTGTTTTCAATTTCAATATGACTATTACAATTCCAAGTGTCCAAGTCCATTCATGTTTTCTAGAGAAACATGACCTTTAGAGAAAAATATGACTTTTAGAACCTAAGGCTTATAAATAAGAGGTCATTTTAAGATGAGATAAAAAAACATAAACTTCTTCAGCTACTTCCATGTTCTAGAGAGAGAATGTGTGACTTCTCACTTGCTTCATGATAAAGCCTTGAAATTACAAATTGTGAATAGATCATTCATATTTTTTTTGTTAAAATATGTTCTTTGTTTTTCTTTGTGCATCTGATCAGGTGTTAAAGATCGAGGGACTTCGGGGATAGGCTGACGGTGCAACTGATCATCATATTGAGGGATTTAAGGCATATGAAATAATGAGTTGTTGATTGCCAATAAAATTGAGGGCTTTCAAGGATGGCAAGATGGATGTGACAATCATCGTATCGAGGGATTACAACTATTTTTGAAACATACCTTTTATCCTAGGTGAAAGGATAACCTACTCTTTGGGATAAAATAATTGTAATACCTTTTACTTTTCTGCTGCTTATTGTAATATAAAGAGAATCCTTTTATTTCTTCTTTCTATTTTTATTCCTTTGTAATTGTTTTAATTAAAACTTATATTTTTAGTATTGATTCTATACATTATATGGTAGAATAATTTACACTTTTTATTACTCTAATAATTGTATTAAATCATAATATGATTGTTTCATAACCTGTGGTATCATTACAATATCATCAGATCATGAGTCAGTCTGATCATTTGTTTCCTTTTATAAGAGGTTTTGTGAATTGTTTTAGTTTATGTTAAGAACCGTATTTAAAGGTTTTAATTGAATTTTTACAAATAACCAATTCACCCCCCACCCCCCGTTGTATTTTCCCCATATCATATCCTTTCTGATCCAACAATTGGTAAGAGGGAAAGTTTTCCACTACTTTGTATATTTTTTATTACATTGTTTTCTAAATAAACTAATGTAAATTTGTGGGAAAAGGTTTTTTTATGTTGGCGGGCTTAATAAATGTCAGTTCAATTGAAAATATTAATCCAACAGGACCTCATATTTTTTATGGTAATTATTTTGAATATTGGATAGATCGAATGAAGTCTTTTATCATAAATTCTAGTGTATATAACTTTGTTATGATCACTGGTGATTATAAGATTCCAGTGAAAGAAGTTCAGACTTTTACTGCTTAAGAAAAACTAGAATATCATCTAAATTATAAGGTATGAAATACTTTTTTGTGTTCTATGACCAGGAACATTTATAGTCAGATATCTTTATGTGAAGCTGAAAATAGTATATGGAAGAAATTAGAGATTATATATTTTATAACTTCTGAGGTTATTGAAACAAGAAGATCTATGCTAAGAGCGGACTATCAAGCTTTTGAATTTCCTTGTCGTGAACCTGTTGTTAAGGTTCAATAGAGATCTATGAAAATTGTTAATATTCTTCAAGCTACAGGATAGAAAAATTTATAAGATGAAGTTCTCATTGAAAAGATCATAGATATTATTTCAAATTAATGGGAATCCAAGAGGACCAAAGTTTATGATTCTATAAATAATACTAATATTAATCTTGATGATCTCTTTGGAATTTTATTAAAATATGAAGGAATAATTAATAGTGATGTAGATAAAGTGAAAAATAAGAATGGTGGAGTAGAATTCACTACTACATCAAATCCTACCATGTCTCAATCACTTGTGAAAAGTAAGTCAAGATAGAGGAAGGTTGAAGTATTATCAGAATATAGCAATACTGAGTAGTGAGAGAATGATCTTGAAAATATTTCTATAAGAATAAATAAAATTATTGGAAAGAAGGATTTCAAATATAGATATAAGAATAATTTCAAAGGAAAAATGGAAAAGAAAGATTCTGAAGATACATGTTTTAATTTAAAAGAGTAGGAAACATTTGACCTGATTGTACAATGTTGAAAAGAAATGATAGAAAGGAGAGACATTCAGAAAAGAATAAGAATAAATACTGAAATTCCAAGGGAAAGAACATTCTGAATGTAAATGAATCCTAGAGTTACATTGGAGGTGATTTTTCTGAAGACTCTTCTGATAGTGATATCTCAAATCACATGAATGTTGGTCTTATTGCCAAAACTCTTTATCTTTACTTAATGGAGAAGGTACACAGTTCTGAATCTCTTACTAATATGTCTTTGAGTAATAATTATCCAAATAAAAATTATTCTTCTGATTAAGAAACATCCTCATCAGATAATGATAATTCATTACTTTCTTATGAAGAAGTTTCTAGATTTGCTAAACTTTTAGAAAATTAAAATTGTAAAGTTTCTAGAAAACATGAAAAATAAAATACTAGGATTCATATTTTAACAAGATAAATATCAGATCTCTATAAATAACTTGATTCTAAAACTCTTGAGATAGATAGTTTTTATATAAACCTTGAAAAATTAAATTTTGAAAAGAACCATGTTTCTCAAGATTTGGTAATATAATTTCTGAAAAAACAATTTTTAAAGAAAAATTAAATTCTAAAACTAATGAAAATGAGGATAAGAATTTGGTTATCAGATTAAAATCTGAGAATTTTTATCTTAATAAAATTTTATCAAAATTCCTTATTGGAAGGAAAGAGTGTGATAAAATTTATTCTCAAATTCGTTCTTTAAGGAATGGTTTTGGAATTGGTTATAATCATTCAAAACTAGTTTTTAGTAATTAATATTTTTTCCCCAAAGTGCTCCATTCATTACTAAATGTCAATCTGGTTGAAATTGGGAATGAAATTTTTCTTTAAATAAAACAAAATATTTGGGTTTTCACATATCTCACTTTTCAAAACAAATTTGGATTCCAAAAAAAATTATTTTTAATATTTTTTAACCCAAAAAGGTTTGGATTCGAGAATTTTAATTTTTTTTGTTTTAGGAAAAAAACAAGAAATAATAACAATACATGGTAAATGAAAAGTGGATGTTCAAGTCACATGAATAGAAATAGAAACTTTCTTGAAAAATTTATCAATATGAAAGGAGTACAAGTTACCTTCAAAGACAATGCTTAAAAAAATATTTTTTGTATAGGTAATATCTTTTTCCCTGGAAAATTTTTGATTTTTAATGTTTTGTTTGTTTGTGGTCTTAAGCACAACATCATTAGTATAAGTTAATTATGTTATAAATTTTACCTTGTGAATTTTGGGAATGAATATTGTATAGTTAACAATTCCAAGGATGAATTCATTCTATCTACTCAAAGGAATGAGAATGGTTACAAATATAACTTAGAAGACCTTAGGAGAAAAGACATACCTTTTCCATGTATAATGGAACACCAATATTGGTTATGTCATAGAATACCAAGACACTGTAATCTTAGAAATTTATATAAACTCTCTAAAAAAGACTTGTAAAAGATATAACTGAGATTATGTTTGATTATTCTAAAGTTTGTGACCATTGTTAATATGGAAAACAACATAAGTCAAACATTAAATGAATTAGTTAGGTCACGACAACTGATTCATTATAGTTAGTTCACATGGATCTTTTTGGTCCAGCACAAACTAGAAGTATTAGAGGAAAGTACTATGTATTTATCTAAGTTTATGATTATAAAATATTTATATGGGTATATTTTCCTACTATAAAATCAGAAGCTTTTTGTTTCTTTTAATCTTTTTTTTCTAAAGTTAAAAATGAGAAAAAACTACCATTGAAAACTATCCAATGTTATCATAGTAGAGAATTTGTAAATCCTGATTTCTAAAATTTTTGTAGTGAAAAGGTATTAATCACAAATTTTCCTCACTAAGAAAACCTCATTATAATGGTGTTGTTGAAAGAAGAAATATAATTCTTCAAGAGATAATTGGAAACATGTTAATTGAATACTCAATTACAAAACATTTGTGGGTAGAAGTTGTTAGTACTACTTGTTATACTATAAATCGAGTTTAAATTCTACATTTTCTTAATAAAATTCATTATGAGTTGTGGACAGGCCAAAAACCAAAAGTTTCATACTTCAATGTTTTTGGTTGAAAAGTATTTATTAAAAATACAAAAGATAACTTAAATAAGTTTTCACACAAATCTATTGAAGGAATATTTTTAGGTCATTCCACCACTTATAAGGCTTATAGAGATTTTAATAAAACCACTTCTGTTGTTGAAGAAATAATACATGTTATGTTTGATGAAAGTGACCCTTTTCTTTTCAAATAAACTCAAAATATTGTTTCTGAAGTGTTTTCCAAAACTGATTATCAACCTTTGATAGAAGATTCTTCAAACATAGTAAATACTCTAGAAATTGTTTCTGAGACATTTACACCTAAATACTTTCTACCTTATACTGATGAGTAGGTTTTTCAAAATCCAAACCAGTTATTACTTATGAATCATCCCTGTGATAACATCATTTTTGGTGTAAATCAACTAGTACGAACTAGAAACTATTTAAGAAATAAAATAGAACATCTTGCCTTTCTATATCAATTTGAACCTAAAACTATAAGATAGGCCTTAGCTGATGAGGATTGGTTCAAGTAAATGCAATATAAACTAACTGAAGTCGAAAGGAATAAACACTAGAAATTGGTTAAAACCCCTAAGGATACATATGTTACTGGAGTAAAATGTGTTTTCAGAAACAAATGCAATGAAAATGGTATCATTTTAAGAAACAAAGCTAGAATTGTTTCTAAAGGATATATTCAACAAGAAGGCATAGAATATGAAGAAAACTATACTCTAATATAAAGACTCAAATCCATTAGAATTCTATTATCCTTTTCAACATTATTTAATTTAAAAAAATTCCAAAAGGATGTCAAGTGTGCTTTCCATAATGGATATGTTTTGGAAGAATTTTATGTAAACCAACCCCCTGGTTTTGAAGATACAAAACATCCTGAAAAAGTTTACAAAATTACCAAGGCCCTTTATGGAGTAAAACAAACCCCTAAAGCATGGAATAATAGGTTAAAAGGGTTTTTGTTACAAAACAATCACATTAAGAGAACAGCAGATCCAACACTTTTTATAATGAAAGAATACAAAAAACTTATGATCTTTCAAATTTATGTTTTTGACATCATTTTCAAATCAACTCAAAATTCTTTAATAGATTCATTTTCAAATCTAACTAAGTAAGGGTTTTAAATGAGTATGATTGGTAAATTAACATTATTTATTAGTTTTAAAATTTCTCAAAAACCAGAAGGTACTTATATATCTCAACATATGTATATCAAATAATAACTAAAAGAGTATGGGTATGACAATACTAAAAGTATTAGTACTCCCATTGAGACCTCAAACACTCTTGATCTTGATGAAGCTGTGAAACCAATTGATCAAACAATTTTTATAGGTAAGATTGGAAGTCTACTGTACTTCATAGCTAGTCGACCAGACTTAATTTTTTCTGTATTCTTATGTTCTATATATCATGAAAATCAAAAACAAACCCATTTAAAAGCTTTTAAAAGGATTTTATGGTATTTAAAAGGAACTTTGAATTTAGGCCTTTTTTTATTATTCTAGAAATGACTTTGAATTAAAAATATTTTTGGATTCTCACTTTGGTGGTTGGATATTGGATAGAGATAGTAATTTTGGAACTTTTCATTTTCTAGGAGATTCTTTAGTTTTTTTTTCATGCAAGAAACAACACTCAGTTGCACTCTCCACTACTAAAGCTGAATATGTAGTAGCTGGAAGTTTTTGTGCTCAAGTTTTGTGGATGCTACACACACTCATAAACTATGGCATTAGTTTTACTAAAACTCAAATATTGTGAGATAACACAAGTTCCATTTCCTTACGTAAAAACCTTGCACATAACTCTTGTGAAAAACACATAGATATTGAGCATCACTTTCTTAGGGATCACACACAGAAATGAGATTTCATTTTACAATTCATTGAAATGCAAGAACAACTTGCTGATATTTTTTACAAAAACATAACCTTCCTATGTATTTGAATTTATTAAAAGTAACCTATGAATTATTAAATTAAAATAATCATCCACATATAATTTCTATTTTTACAATTCTCCTAACATTAAAAAACTTATTTTTGTAGTGGGAGAACATTAGTCTTTTGTTAAATGTTTTATCAATTATATATTATTATTCTTCTTGTAACATATACTTTATTATTACTATATTGTATTTTGTATTTAATATTATTGTTCTATTAGTATTATTTGTCTCTCTAGTGGTTTTATTTTCATGTTATGTCTTTTTACCTCACCTTTTTTAGTTTTTAGTTTCATCATATTTGCTTAAAACTCAGACTATCGTCTTGACAGCCTATGGTAATTACTTTGTTTTCTATCGTCTTGAAAAACTATGGTAATGACTTTGTTTACCTTCATATTAACAACCTATGGTAATGACTTTTTTTCATCATCTTGAAAACCTATGGTAATGAATTTGTTTTCCATTGGTCTGACAACTAACGGTATTCACCTTCTTTTTCATTTGTTTGATGTTTTATTTCACTCTTTTCATCATTTCAACTATTTATTTTCTGTATTGTATTATGTTTTTACATTCATAATACTATGAAACCAATAACTTACATTAAATATCTGATAGGTACATTCTCTTTTAATTTTTTATTTTTTTTCTTTTATGTTACTGTTTCTTTTTTTTTATTTTTTTTAAAAATACTCTTTTATTCTCCACCGTTGGATTCTTTATCTTTTAATCTCAACTGTAGAAGACCAATAGTCACCCACTTTTTCCTATAAATATAGTAATCTCTTCCTCTAACTCACATTGTTTCATCAGATTTCTCAGTGAAGCTCTCCTCCCCTTCTTAAGACTTTGTATTATCATTTATTTTTCCAATAAACTTCATGTCTCAATCTTCTGACAACACTCCTACTGATAAGTCTTCAAATTATTTCATAGAAATGGATTTTTTTTCATAGAAACAATAGTCTCTCGATATTTCAATGATATTTATTACTCAACAAACAAAAGGATTATTTTATTCCATGTTTGGGAATACATTATGTCAAGAAACCCATATCACAGGATCATATTCATGTTAAAGAGGTTAGACAATTCTACAATACTGTGTTTTTTGAAATGAATATGATGATTAATTTTGTTGTGTATGATATAAAGTTTGTTATGTCAATAAAACAACCATAAAATTTCCTCAGTGTCCCTACTAGAGTTGACTCCTTTTATCCATATCGTAATCAACCTAAGGAAGTTCGTATGTTTAATAAGGAAAGAGTTGAAAAGTCGCTATTTCTTATAAATGAGGAGAAACGAAAAGTATCTCATCTCTCTGCAGACAACCAGTTTATTGTCCTTTGGATGCAAGGGTTTATAATTCCAAGGAAAGGGGATAGAGAAACTCTTAATTATTATGATATATTTATGTTATATTCTCTGGTAAATATGAGAAAGGTGGATATCATAGGTTTTATTTTCGAAACAATCAACATTGTAAAGTATGGAGCAATTAAGTCTCATCTTACCATGTATCCATCTATTCTCAATAATTTTATTCTTGAAAGTTTGAAGTTTTTTAATATTCTATTGAAAGGATAATTGAATGATCATAAGGATTCTTGGATAAGCAAGAACACAATAAGGAAATTGAATGTTTTTTTGATGAAAAATTAAAACTCTTCATCAAAGATGTGGAAGAATCGGCAGAAAATCAATCAACACCACTACTAATATAATTTTCTCCAACATTTGTAACTTCTCAAAAGTAAGATCCTAGATTCAGTAAAAATCCGAAAAAGAAAACCAAATATATTAAAGTGGTTTTAGCCAAGTTGAGAAAAGAGAAAGAACAAATAAAAGATGGTGGTCTTCAATTCGGTCTTGATCCAGCCGAATCTCTAGCTGGGAACATGAGAATAGAAGATAATCAATAGGATGAGAAGAAGAAGAAGAATATTTTGAAATGAAAAGATCAAGATTTTTATGTTTCCAAAATTCTAAAAAGTTTTGATTTTGAAAGTGCTCAACTAACAGATGAATTTCAACAATAATAGATCATACAGACTTTTCCAGAGAAAGGAAAGGGGAAAGAAATACTGAAATAAGTTATTAAATCACAATTGGAAGGTGAATAAGAGGAAGATGAATTTCATATAGAATAACTTCATATTTCTAAAAAATTATAGAATAATATTATCCTCAAAAAAAAAGTGAAGGAATTAAAAAACAGAATCCACATGTCGATCATGCAACAGTTCAATCCTTAGAAACTCAATTTGAAAGTGTTCCCTTACCAGTCAAGCAAGTGGATAAAAGTTATCATTTCAAAAAAGTAATTTTAATTAGTGAAAAATTAGAAGAATAAAGAGTTTAAAAATATGTATAAGGGGGTGAAAAGGAAAAAGAGAAAGGAAAAAAGAAACAATTTAATGAAGGCCCAAGCGGATCAAATGAACTTGAATTATATAATGATGATACTGATTCAGAACACACAATTTCTTTGAATAAAAGTGATTAAATTTTTCATGTTTTAAGAAGAATCGAGAAGAATATTCCTTACTTTCTTGTAATATAAGGAACGTTTGATTTAATTACATACAATAAAAGGAATAAATTTGTTTCAGTAAGAGAGCTCAAAAAGAGAGTAATGTCAATAGAGGCTGATCTAAAAGTTTTGAGTGATAGTTCTGTTGTTCAAAATAAATATTACAAAAGATGAAAAATGGCCATACAAAAAAAAGATCAATAAATTAACATGAGGAATCAATTGAATACTTAATGAGGATTTCGAATTATCTTTTTATTGCTTTTAATAAGCTCGAAAAGGAAACAATTAAAGGGTTGAATCAGATCCAAAAATCTCATGGTGTTGATGCTCATTCAGTGAAAGAGTTTCAATAATGGTTTACTGCATTCTTGTTAGAGTTTTCGAAGGTATCATATTTCAATGATGAAATATTTTGGTTAAAGAAAAAAAACACTTTTTTGATAGAAGAAAATAATAATATGCAAGACATAATTGATACTCTTGAAGAAGTGATCAGAATTCAAGAAGACACCATCAAAAACCAGGATCAAATTTTGGTAGACCAACAAGATATTATCAAAACATATAGTCTTTCTATCTTGTAAGAAAAGAATGAAATTAAAAAGATGATTTTTTTCTCCATGAGTTGATCAAGAATGAAAAAGAAAGAGGAAACAAATGAATGTTTTGTTTTATCTTTCTTTCTTGATTGTTATTTTAAATTTTATGAACTTTTGACAATTCAATGAGCTTTATGTTTTTATTTACATTTTCTTTCAATTTTTTTTATCTCTAACCTTTTCAAGAAACTCAATATTACCCCATTATTTTGATAAATCACAAAGGGGAAATGTTTTATATAAAAGGGAGTGAATTTTTACAAAAGGGGAGAATTGTTAATGTTTTACTCAAATATAATACATATAAATTAATGAAAATCTATGAATACAATCATTAGGAAAGTATATACCTAAGGGGGATTATTTTTATTCAATTTCATATTCATAATAGTTTGTATAACTCAGGGGTAGATAAGTATTTCTTTCTAGTTTTAATTTGTGTTATGTGCTTTCTAAAAAGGGGTAGATTGTTAAGTCAAAAGTTCTCTTTTGACTTTTATGTCATTTGTTTTATAAATCACAAATCTATTTATACTTATTTCTAAAATAAAGGAATTAATTTGAATATGGGTTTTTTTTATCATACTAACCATGTATATCATACGAAATCTATCTATCATACTGACCCTGTCTATCATACTAACTTTGTCCATCGTACTAACTTTGTCTATCATACTCAATCTATCTATCGTACTGACTATGTCTATCGTACTGAATCTATTCATCTTACTCACTTTGTTAATTGTACCCACTCTGTTTATCGTACTCACATTATGAATCGTATTCACTTTGTATCATATCAATATTTTTCATTGTATTTGTACTAACAAGTAATATTAATCTTACTCATGATACACTATTATAATATGCATGTTTTCATTCCTTAATCAAAACACATGTTCTATTTCAATTTTACTCATGTTATCATTTTCATATATCTTTTGTTTTAACCAAAATGATGTCACATAGTTAGTTATTACTAATCAAAATGTTGTTGTGTTTTCTATTTCAATATGGCCATCACAATGCCAAGTGTCCAAGTACATCCATGTTTTCTAGAGAAATATGACCATTGGAGAAAAATGTGATCATTGGAACCTAAGGCCTATAAATATGGGGTCATTTGAAGTAGAGATAAAAAAACTTGAACTTATTCATCTACATCAAAGTTCTAGAGAGAGATTGTTTCACTTTTCTCTTACTTCGTGCGAAAGCCCTGAAATTATAAAACTTGAACATGTCATTCTTAGTTTTTATATTTCAATAAGTTCTTCATTTTTCTTTGTGCATCTGATCATGTGTTAAAGATCGAGGGCTGTTGGGGATAGGCATACGGTGAAACTGATCATCATATCGAGGTATTTTAAGTATTTGAAAGATAGAGGTTCCAATTTCCTATAAAATTGAGGGATTGCAGGGAAATCAAGATGGACATGTTGATCATTGTATCGAGGGATTACCGCTATTGGTGAGACATACCTATTATCCTAGGTTAAAGGATACCCTTCTCTTTGGGTTAAAATAATTTTAATACCTTTTACGTTTCCATTGCTTATTATAATAGAAAGAGAATCCTTTTATTTATTGTTTCTATTTTTATTCCTTTTTAATGGATTAAATTACTGCTTGTACTTTAAGTATTGATTCTATACACTATATGGTAGAATCAATTACACTTTTTATTACTCTGATAATTGTACTCAATCAGAATACAATTTTTTCATAACATGTGGTATCATTACAATATCATCAGACCAAGAGTCAGTCCAATCATTTCTTCCCTTTTATAAGAGGTTTTTTGAATTGTTTTAGTTTATGTTAAGAAGCTTCCTTGAATGTTTTAATAGAATTTTTTTAAATATACAATTTACCCCCCCCCCCCTCTTGTATTTTCCCCATCTCATATCCTTTCTGATCCATCAATTTTCTCTAAATTTCACAAAATTCATTGGTGAACATATTAAATGGATTTAGGCTTCATCCAATTTTCCATAGGTCCAACACCCTATCCTCCAGAATCTTTCATATGAATGATAATTTATCATGATTTACTTTGTTTGTGATAGAAACAATGGATTTTTAGCCAAGTGGATTACACTTTGGGTGTAAAATAATAAAAACATTTTTTTCTATATACTTTCGAGTTTTTCAAACAAGAACTTCAACTAGATCATTTCCTTCCTTGATTATATAATAACTACATATTTCACTTTCACTGTGAATAATGAAACTATCTGCTACAATTTTGACATCCTACATAAAGTTATTCATCAAAAGGTATACACAAATCGTGTGTTGTTCTTTTATGAATACATATCTCAACTAAATCCTAAATCTCCATATACTTGTAACAAGTATTCCATTATAAAATATAGGTGTAGTTATTCCAAAATTTTAAGATATCATAATATCCACTTCACAACATCCCAGTCCCCCTTTCCTAGATTCTCCATGAATCTACTCACAACTCCCACTACATAAGAAATGTCATTACTTTTATAAACCATGACATACATAAAAATTCTAAACACTAAGTAAAATGTAACTTTTACCTTGTACATTACTTTATATTATTTTTTAAATGATTTATATTTGGATAACTTGAAATGTGTAGCCAATATAGAAGAAACGAGTTTGCATGCTCTCATTCTGAACCTCTCCAGGATCTTTTGGATGTACTTCTTTTGAGATTGAACCAATGTTAAGGTATTCCTATCTATTTCAATACATATACAAGAAAATGATGATGTAACTGAAGGAGATATATTACTTAAATCCTTATATATGTATATAAAAATATATGATATTGGTTCTTTCTTTAAAATTGTGATTTCCATTCATAACGGGGAATATTATTCTATACCCCAATATTAGAAGTATTGGGTATATACCTAAAAATTCTTTCACATAATCTATCATTTTATTATAAACCACTTCATAAGATTAAATGTATCATAGATTATGCATTCAAATAATTAATTCATATAATATCCACAAAATTTATTCATACGTTTTAATGTATGAATAACTGAGACAAAAAGTAATGAACACCCTTGATTTCTTACACTAACCAATACCAAGTGATTATAGTGGTTATTTTTTATTGTATTATTCTTTATCATGAAACATTATACCCAAAAATATCTTCTTATATGGCCTTTATTAATGACATACTAGTTCATCAAAGGGGATGGAGAATCCCACACATGTGATATACGATTCTGCTTGACCTATAGATAACTTCAGAGAGATGATGTCTTTTGGATACTCTTAGTGACCTCTCTCAAACCCATAAGATATTAATAAATATTATGTAGACTCTATTTGGTGTACTATGCATCATATATGTTGTATTTATTGATTTCAATTTTTGTGAATGTTTTATACATCATGCATTGGAGATCCCTAGACCTGGGTTTAAATTTCATGTATATAATTTTATAAGTATTATTATATTAATTTGAAACCCTTAAGTGGTAATATAGGTTCCCATGTTTTAGATATATTGAAAGTTGTGTTGAAATATATAATAATGGAAAAACGGTCATTGTTTTTTAGGTTTCTTAAAAATTTGAAAAAATTGTTTACCCTTACATAGAAGACAAAGATAAAAGAAACTGAGGTATTACCCATATATAGATGGATTTCATAATGGTAAACAATGTGTTAACTATACACGATAGGTTTTTTATAATTTTATGAGGTTTTTTATAGCTATTTAAAGGTAACAAAGGACTTAACTTTTATGTGAAGAGTTCAAATAATGGTAATGTCATGTTTTAAAGGCTCGTGAAAAAGTAAATAAGGCACCGTTTAAAATTATTTAATGTTTTAATTTGTATAACATAATTATTATTAGGGTTACCCTTATATATAAGTTTTCTATGAAAGTGTCTCCTGATTTACCTTTACGTAGTGGGTTTTAGCTGAATTTCATAAAGGTAGTAACAAGATTCTAAGGCATGAATAAAGGTAACTGACGGGTTACCTTAACACAACTAGAGGTACAACCTTACAAAAAATTAACAAATCTAGTTTTACAGTGATGTGAGGGTTATTGAATTAGATTACCCATATATGTAGTGTCTTCGTAAAGGTTGAATGAGGTCACCCTTTTTCAAAATAGGGATTCTACATAAGGGTAAGTAGAATTGTTTTCAAATTGCTAAACGATTTTTTAACATATAAAATGATTTAAATGTTTTATAAATTGTTTATAAATTGTTTTAAAAGGTATTTTGGGGATATTTGTTAATTAATTATTAATTAATTAATTAATTAACTATAAAGGGTTTAAAATTAATTAATAAATTTTTACGAGACATATATTATTATATATGCCTTAAATATTAAATTTTAATAAACCTTTTAAAATAATTATATGGAATGAATTATTATATATAAATTGAAGTAATTATTAATATATCATAAGATATAATTTATAAATGGTTATAAATTATGAAATAAGGCCAAAATATAAAATTATTTATATTTATGAATTTTACATAATTAATAATTTTCAATTTTTTAAAATAAGCTAGGGCCTTCTTTGGATATTTTTTAAGCCACATCAATAGTGTTTTAATGAATAATATGATCGATGTTTAAACTATGATTAATTATATTCTATATATATTATATAAAATGTTTACATAATAAAAATAGAATTATATAATTGTTTATAATTCATAAAATATTATATATTTAAAATAAAATATCATATAATGAAGAATATGAGAAAGTTCATATTACCTTGAACATAAATTTTTTATATTCATAATTTTTGAATATCTATAAATTTAAATAAGAAATTATAAATGGGTTTATAGATTTATTTTACATATGAATTGTTTATGAATGTTCATCTCATTTTTAAATAAAATTTTTATTTATTTATTTAAAAGGTTATTCCCTAATATATTCATGATCATTAATTTCTTTAATATATATAAATATTGTGTATAATTAAGATTCATAGTTAAACTTCTTCTAGACTGATCCTTTTAGTTTATAATGGGAATGACTATATGATGAATTTAATTTTTTATCTACCTTGAAAATAGTTTGTAATAAAATTTATTTTCATGAATTTATTTTTTTGGAATTGTTAATAACAATTAGGTAATAGAGTTATGATGAATTAAATTCTCAACTAGGTAATGTATCCTCTCATAGTAGGACTTAGGGCCAGACAACCTACTTTCTTGGAGTATTTTTCTCAGTCTAAAAAAGTGAATGTGGTTATATATTTTCCACTCTAGGCTTAATCATATAGATATTTTTATTATTATGTAATTCTAAACCTTCACTTGAATAGTTCATGTACCCTAAAAATATGATGCATTAAGATATGTATGAATAAACTTAACTTCTATTTCATAGTGAGTAACAAAAACTTGTGGGTTGTTTAAAGAGTTACACATCATGACGATTTTAATATATTGGTTTAGTGGAGGGAATAATATTCCTAACTAAATTACAAGATGAATACATACATAAAAGGAAATATTATGAGATAAAATAGTGATATTAAAATCTACTTAAAATACTAATTGTTATATTCCTTCTAAAGAGGCACCTATCAAGACCTCGATCATAAAAATGGGTAGGTCATGGTATCGATGTGTGCCCCTATATTATTTTGTGTTTTTTGAGTAAGGATAAATGACACTAGAACAAACTTGGGTAGGTCATGCCGAATTTTGGTAAACTTGTATTGTCTTGTGTTATCTTTTTGGAGTTTTCAAGGTGTTGCACTAGTAGGGATACCCCAATAATATTAGGTTACTAGAGAAATATAGTTGCTTTTATCCATTTTATGTATTGGAAAAAGCTTTTTCCTATTGAGTTTTCAAGATTCATATATGATATGATTTGGGGGATGCCCTAAATAAATAGATAAGTGGTGAGAGGAACTCTAAATTGGGCTCATTGTATAGTAAAATATAGATCATTTCCCACTAATATGTATACTGAATATAAAAAGGTTTCATCATTTTATTGGGATCCTATTTAATAAAATTCCTTATTAAATGGTTAACAAAACATGATACTTATATGATAAAAGTTCTTTTGTAGATGAATAACATCATCATCGTCAAACTAATCATTCAGGTTAGAAAACGCAAGGAGAATTTTAATTTATTCCATTCATAATATTGGTAACATAAGAAAATCACTTGAGAAATATTGGTGATTTAAGAAAATTTATTAAGGAGTTTTTTTGTGTTAGAGTAGTTCCTTCATTAGTAACCATGTTTTGAAATTATTAAACAAGTGAATCTAGATGCTTATGGAATCATAGAGTGATTAATTTAAGGTTTTAAAAGCTTTAAATTAAAAATAACATAAGTAATATTATTCATCACTCATGTACTCAATATGATTGGGTACATCAACCATTTAAGGAATTTTGGTCTCATATACTCAATATGATTGGGTATACCAAATGATATTCAATATAATTGAATATTTTTGGTGATACAATATGTTTTCTTAAAGATTTGTTAGTTATAGAAATTAATTCTATTATTCTTATTTATATATGATATCAACTATATGTTTTAAAAAAATTAAGTTTATAGAATGGTTAAAATATGAGAAATAATGAAATTTAATAGTTTAATAGTATTATTTTATGTAATGGATAAAAGAATTTGTTTTATTGATAACACATATTCTTCAATATTGGATAAACATCTCATGAGATGTATATTTTTATCTCATTTATCACCTGAGAAGAGTATATAAACAATTTCTATTTAAATTATATGATATGGGTGTTTTTAATAACCATGGTCTATTATTTGTCTAATTCTATAACAAGCTATAATAATAGACTAAAAATGGCTTGTCTTTGTTAGGGAGTTTATCATATTTTAATTAATGTAATTTTTTTAACAATATTATTCGATTCAAATAAAATTTATATATATGATCTAGGTGTGTTATTTTGAGGTTATAAAGGACTATATAGGTAGTTAAAATTGGTAAAAGTTCAAATTACAAGAAAAAAAATTGCTTGAAATTTTCAAAAATATTTCTTCAAGAATCTAGTCATGGTTATTAAAACCTCAGATTTTATAGGAGTAATAATTTAATATAGTTGGATTATATAAGGTTTACCTAAATGGAATTTTGAAACTCCATGGAATGTACCTATCAGGTGTAACGTCCCATGTTTTGAATAAGATGAAAAAATTCTAGCGGGATTTTTATTTTTAGATTACTAGATGGGATGTTTTTAAAACAAAGATTCAAAACATAATATTGGGAGCTTCAACCCTTTAAAGTTCTGCATTTAAATTTTAGTGAAGGATAAGGGTTCCCTCAAGATTCTCATTGAGTTTTGAAAGAGTCATGTTCCAATTTTAAAAATAAAATAAATTTAATTACTTAAATAAAAATTGAATTAAATTAAATTAAACATAATGGGGTAAAATAAATAAAAGTTTTAAAAATAATAATATTATTATTATTTCTATAGTTATTATTATTTTTATTATTTTTATTATTAAGTTAGGTTTAAGCCCCCCCCCCCAAGGAGGTCTCCTCCCTCATTAGCATGACACAAACCCTCCCTAGGCTCCCCCAGCATGCAATGCACCTCCCCATTGGGTCCCTTATTGTGTATCTCTTCCTCCCAGATTACATCAGAATTATCATGTGATTCGAGGAGGTTATGCCTTTTTCCCTCATTCCCTTCTTCATTGGGTATATTTTTAGTCTCCTTATCTCTGTATGTCATTCAGTCGAAACCATGTGTTTCAGTATAAACTAATTCTAGGTTTTCATCTGATGTTAGGGAATGAGAAAGGTATATCGGGTATCCTTTGTGCATATTCCAGCAACCCTCACCAAAGGTGAAGTGGTTTGATTCAATTCGGATAGCTATTATCGTCCGAGGTAAGGGTTTGCAGCCACTTCTTGGTTTCTCCCTATTTATTTTGTGTTCTTTGGGTGTATTGGAGTTCCTAGTATTTTATCCATAGTGTTTTGGACCTTTCTGTGTGGTTTCGAGCTGCCATAGTCAATGGAGACCCACCTTGTATGTATCAGTATACATATTTATATGTAAGTTCCCCATTATATGTACATTAATCCATATTTGTCAATATATATATATATATATGGGTATAGGTGTGCTAACATATACTTTGAAAATGCATACGCGTGTGAGTGGAGACGAATGTATGCATATAAGCATATATTTAGGGATATCCCTAGCACATATTCACGGCCATACGAATATGTGCATACAGGCTAGGTGTTCTTATATATATGTGAAGGTGCATATGCTCAAAGGGGGTAGCAGCATATTCAATTGGTCTCTGATTAAAGCATGAATATCTGAGTGTTTATTTTGGTTCCTTCCTGAGGCAGGGTCTCATTCCTTTTCCCTTTAATTTTAGGAATTATTAATGAACTTAATAATCACATTATCCTTAGTTTTTAATTAATCCAGTACAATTTTTAGATTTATGGTTTCTTATATATGACTTGATTATGTTCGTGAATGAAATGTTAAATATGATAAATGATTGTGAGATAAGAAATTTTATGATTTTATAATAAAACCCATCCAAAGGAGGTAAAATGTCTTCAAGCTAAAGCATAATGAGTAGACTTTTATGCTTCCCATTCTTCTTGTTATGTTTGTTGCATGTAAAGTTAGTATTTTTCCCCTTTTTTACATTAGTATTTAATGGACCCCAAAAAACCTATTAGTGTTGGACCTTAAAAAATTGGAAATTACCCATGTAGGCATATGACATGTTTCCATGAAACCTTTCCTATCTTTTGAGATTTATGAATGTAATTTTCATGGTCTGTGAAATTAAATGGGGATTGACCATGTATGAAATTTCACTTTTTTTCAATGATACCATATATGTTCTCATTAAACCTTATAAATGTATTTTCCATGTTTTAATGAAATTTATTAGGTTGAATTAAATTAAATGGATTTCATGTGAATGTTTCCTCTTTTAAATGGATGAATTGAATGGTCTTGGCATGTAAAGGATGGTTAAACTATTCATTTTTATTTTCCTCTATAAAATGCCTTATGTTAATTGTAATGTTTTAAAAGTTAATTGAATACAGCTAATGTTATTCCTAAGTGTTTTTTTCCTCATATATTGGATTGAATATGACCATCTTATTTATTTAATGCTATGCATAGATAATCTTATTAGCTTGTTTTATTCAATGTCGTTGATTACCTATAGTTTAAGTCATGTTGATGCCATGTGATTTTGTTTATATTCCCCTACATATGAAATTGAATAATTCTTATGCCCTATTTTAGTGTCTTGATCTATATCATAAGCTTTTTAGCTTGTGATATTAAAATAATAATAATTTCATGTAATTATTACATGCTTTATTTTGTGTTAAATGCCTTATGCCATTTTGATGAATTGAATTGTATCCTTTGGATAGCTTGTTAGAATGGGATTTTTCTATTCCCTTGATGTCATGAGATGTTTATTTAGTTGTATTCAATATTATAAATTCATTTACTTGTGATATATTCCTTTCCTGATATGTCTCTTTTAAAATAGGTTTAGAGAAAACAAGGGCTCAACATTGAGGATTTATGGATGGACTCCCATGTTTGGGTGTTTATACTGAGATGTGCTAGGGGGATGCTTTGGCTTAGCAGGAAAGGGCTTCCGGGGTAGTTTATTATACTCATGAGTAAAACGGGTTCCCTATAGGAGCAACCATTAGTAGACATTTTGGAAAGATGGATACTCCATGCCTTGTGTGATACTAGGTCCCCTATGTGTGATACTTGGGACAAACATAGAAGTTTCCATGCCTCATATTCCATATGGATCTCTTTAGATGGACTCAGTGGTATTGGATTATCATATGTCCCCATTGCGATACTTGTGATTCTTTTAGATCGTGTGGGATTGGAACATGATTCCACCTATGGTTTTAATGGATTGTCTGATTAGATTGTTTATTCATATTATATGCATATAATTCATTATTATTATGAGCTTTCTCATGAATGTGGGATGATTATTTTTTATTTAATATAACTTTTTAATGATGACTTGTGAATTAGATATCAAGATGAAGAACAAGCTTGGGTGTATACCTATTTTTGGATTACCCTGATCACTTGGTTCCTTTTATACATATCATGGATTGTACAAGTACCCTATTCAGACTTCCAACTTAGGGAAAAGAAGTTGATAAGGGATGGGTGTCTTTTTGGAAAATCAGACCAATTTGTTATTATTTAATTTTGTTTCTTCTCTGGATTGATACATACTGGAACACTATTTATTATTTTGTTGAATGGGATGGATTGGCCTAGAAACTATGGACGTTGGCCTACTGATATTTATATCTCACACCCTCTTTAGGTGTTGTTTGGTACCTGAGTATATCTTCTTTATCACTAGTATTTTGATTTATTGTATATGTTGTGTTGTGTACATGGGATCTAGGGAGCACAGGACTGAGATCATGCTCTGGATGCTTGAGGAGTTGTCCATTGGGTTTTTATTATCTTCTATTATATTTTACTATTAGTAAATTATAGTAACACCTATCTTTATAATAATATTTGTATTGAATGGGAATTGACAAATTTTTATTCAGTTTTCACATTTGTTCTTCTGATGCTATTCTCTTTTGTTCTTAATTTTTTTGTTTTTAATTAATTACATATGCTTATGCTATAGACTACTGATTTAAAACATTTATACCACTATTAATTCTCTAATACATGTGGGAATATTCTTCCCAAAGACACACCATAGGCCCTCACTACTAGTCTGTAGCCTCTGGAATTTGGGGAGATGCACTTGAGGTTACATGGTGACCAGTCTAGCTACAAGTTTAGTGGTCAGTTGGGCTGGGATGTTATAAATTGGTATCATAACCATAATTTTCCATTTTCATACTATTTTTGGTTAGTAGAAAGGATACTAGGAATGTATCGGTGCTTGGTAAATAGTAGTGCATGGGACTAATCTCCCCCCATATGAATAAATGACTAGTTGTCTAGGGATGGGATTGTTGTTTATGTTGTTTTTATTATAGTTGATATAAATTCACCTTGAGTGAATGGTTTAATTTCAATTACTTATGGATTTAATGATTTTATGGTATTTTTACCTTTATCCTAGTTCTACAAGGATGAAACATTACATGCATCATACTACGACCATATAAATTAACATTTCATTCATATTCCATGCCATGTTGTTTCATTTATAGGTTTCCAGCTGATTTGATCGGGTGACTTGAGTGTTATTCCATGACTGACTTTATAACATGATTAGCTATTTATATTCTATATTTCGTAATTTCTTAACATACATTTCATGTTTATTATTCTGTGCTTTTTTTAATATAACATGTTGCTCTATGTTAGTTTCTTCTAGTGACATGCTTCACTTTTTTTTAAATATGTAATTAATGTCAAGGTCAAAATGTATTTGGTTTCGATACATGGGAACCAATTTTTAACTTATGAAGTGTATGGGCATTTTATGAATTGGTAAATGGAAATACATATTAAATTTAACAACCATGTTATGTTTGAAATGGTTATAAATGTAAAAGATGTTTAGTTTTAATATGAACTGAATTGGTTTAATTGCTAAATGTACAAATGGACCCATGTAGGTTAGTTAGAGGCATGTTTCTTAAGAGATGGCCTAGTATGGGTGTTTGGAATTTCAAAAAACTGAGTAAATACAATTGGGTTGCATTTTGATGATCCCAAGTTCATTAAAATGGGACCCTTTTAGGTTTACTTATCTATTAAAAGAAAATTTATTATGATAAATTTCCTAGTAATGATAGTATTTCATTAAAAGAATGGTTAATGGTTTAAAGAGGATGTTTGTTATAACATTCCTATTTTTCTTTCAAATTTTGGTTGAAAATAAAGTTCCTAGTACATTAATTTTAAAGTGGGTACTTGATGTTTTTTTTAATATTTAAATATATAAAGGTTAAATGTGAATAAATGTAAAGGTCTTGGAAATGGAACCCTAGTTGGTTTCTTCTATTTAGATCTATCATGTATGGGTATTTTGAACTTCTCTTTTACTTTCCTTATAACATAAGTTTGAGTGTTCTCCAGAGGCATTATTTTTTCTATAGATGGATTGGTAATTGAATTTTGATGTTAGGGAATTTTTTTATGTGTAACCTAGAGATTGGGTTGATGATTGATTTTTCGTGTAGGGCTAAATGAGATAGGTATCACCCTTGAGTTTAAAATCCTTATTAGTGTAGTGAGAATTTTGATGCTTGGTACTATTCAGGTTCCATTTTCCATTGAAGGACCCCTACCTTCTAAATGATTCACTAGTTCATATGGGTGGTTATGATACCTTGGATCATTGTTTCAGGATTAAGTGTTAAGTAATTATCACTCTCAGTAGGTTAGACATTCCTTGTGCATGGTCAGCTACTTAGCAGGTCTCGTGACCCAGTTTCTTGTTTTTTGAAAACTTGATAGATCATCATTCTGTTTTATAGTCATATGAGATAGAACAATATTGAGTTATTTTTCTGTCTAGGCAATCAAATACTTGAATTCATAGGGTGGATAATCCTATGGGTAGAACCCAGGACGTGTCATCTCGCTTCTAAAACATGGGGTAGTATTCATTAATATACATGGTACCCTTTGAGTTTTTAAATGATGTAATAAACTAGTTGAGTTTTGTTGCTTCATTGATCCTTGAGATGTTCTATACAGTCTCGGGTCATCCAAAAGTAGATTGGCCTAGGAAATAAAAGAATCATGTTCATACCAATGCTCGAAATGAATTCCTTGAGACATGGGTATTTTGATAGGTCATATGGTTGGTTTTGGTTTTCATTTCTAATGACTTGACATATGAGATTTTGGGGAGGTTATATTTCTATGTTTCATGTATGATTCTTGGTTTCATTCATGGATTAGTTAGGAATTTCACTAGAATATAGTCATGTACTTCAGTGGATGTTTTCATGTGAATGTGGGAAACCATGGGAGATGGCATTGCAGTTTAGTTGGAAATTTGATGGTTGTCTAAGATGAGGGTCTTGAGAATGGTCAGATATAGTAGTTTGACTTGTTACCCCTCCTTTAAAACTATATATTTAGTGTGGAACCATTTTGAACATGTCTCTAGTTTAAGGCAGGTGTGGTTTAATGGTTGGAAGTGTCTTCTAGATAATCTTGTGGGACATGTTCTATTTGGTCGATCTAGGGTTTGGCTATTTCTTTTAGCCGAGGTCTATTATATGAACTCAAATGTAATTAGGTAAAATTTGTTAAATTATTCATGCTAGGATCATTGTGAAAACACTTAAGGTCATGCTTTGAAAGGAAATTTCAATATTGGGGATTCCATGACTTATAATTAACCCTCTTGAATGCTAAATCATAAGGTGGGAAGTACCTTTGTCATGAAGTTTAAAGATACAATGATGCGATCATGTCTTTATCCTATTGAGATCATGTAAGCATCATTTTAGTGTTTCAATTGGAGAATCGGTCATTTTATTGAGTTGGGATGCCTTATGTTTCATATGGTTAAGTAATACTCGAAAGTACATTGGGAATTTTGAAATACGACATGACTGTTTGAACGAAACTTCACAACCCACGTATGTTAGGTGATGTGTTTGTTATTTATAAAGGCCTCTCAAGAATGAGAAGGTATATGATGGGGAGGTTGTAACATCCTGTGTTTTGAATCAGATGAAAAAATTCCTTGGGAATTTGATATTTTTCGTTTATTGGACGGGTTGTTTTTAAAACAAAGCTTCAGAACATAATTCTGAGTGTTGGAACCCTTCAATGTTTTGTTTTTAAATTTTGATGAAGTTAAAGGGGTCCCTTATAAGTCTTGTTGATTTTCAAAATCATCATGTACCTATTTTAAAAATAATATTAGTCAAATTAATTAAATAAAAATAAAAGTATATTAAATGAACATAAATGGGAAAAAATAAAGAAAAGTTTTAATAATAATAATAATAATAATATAATTATTATTATTATGTTATGTTTAAGAAAACCCTCAATGGAGGTTTCCTCCCACCATAGAGTGACATAGCCCCTCCTTGGGATCCTCCAGCATACGACACACCTCCCCCTCAGTGCCCTTATTATGTAGCTCTTCTTGACAAATTTCTTCATGATTCTCATCTAATTCGATGAGGTAAGGACTTATGCTCTCATTCCCCCCTTTCTTGGATTGATTATATGTCCCTCTATTTACCTGTCTCATTCAGATGAACCTCTAGGTTTGAGGGTAACCCGATTTTCAGTTTTCCATGGATTTTAGGGTATTCGAATGGTCTCTCGGGACTCCTTCTTGTGTATTCCAGCAACTTCCACTGGAGGAAAAGTGGTTTGGTTCGATTCAAGTTGTTTTCATAATCTAAGGTAAGGTTTTACACCTGCTTCTTTGTTTTGACCACTTTATTTAGTATCCTTTGGGTTTTTTAGAGTTCCTAGTATTTTATCTATAGTACGTTGGACCCTACCTTGCGGTTTTGAGACGTTAGAGACAAAGGAAAATCATCACATATACATCAGTAGGAATGTTTATTTTTAAGTTCCCATGTTATATGTATATTCATCCATGTAAGTGATTAAATATATATGGGGATACGTGTGCTTATGTATACTATGGAAATTCATACGTGTCTGAGTAGATAAGGGGGTAAGTAAATAATCATATATATCAGGATCCCCTGGCACATATTCATGGCCATGTGAATATGTGTATAGGAGTTAGGTGTCCCTATATATATATCTGAAGGTGCATATGCTCAAAGGGGGTAGAAGCAGCTTCGATTTTTCACCACTTAATGAATAAAGGAAAAAGTGTTTGTCTTGGTTCCTTCCTGAGATAGTGTCCCATTTGTTTTCCTTTTAATTTTAGGAATTCATTAATAAATTTACTTATCACAATATCCTTAGTTTTTAATTAATGTAGTATTATTTTCAGATTTAATGTTGCTTTGATATGAATTTAGTAAATTCATGAATTAAATGTTAAATATGATAAATGATTTTTTGATAAGAAATTTCATGATTATAAAACCCCTCTAATGGAGGTGCATTGTCTTCAAGCTAAAAAGTTGCGAGTAGACATTTATGCATACCTACCTTCTTGTTATGTTTGTTGCATGCAATGTTAGTATGTTGAACCATTTTTTACATGTGTATTAAATGTAACACAAGAAACTTTATTTGTGTTGGAACTCCTTAAATTTGAAATTTCCCAGGTAGGAATATGACATATTTATATGACACTTCCTGTCTTTTGAGATTTCTGACTATAATTTCCATGGTCTGGAATTAAATTTGAATTGACTCTGTAGGAAATTTACATTTATCCAGTAACAACTTTTATGTTCTCATTAAACCTTATAAAATGATGTTCTATAGTTTGATCAAATTGACCAAGTTGAATAAAATTAAATGGATTTCACGTGAAGGTTTCCTATTTTGAATTGATGAATGCAATGGTCTTGACACATATAAGATGGTTAAACCATGCCTTATCTTTTTACTTTATAAAATTCCTTATGTAAATTGTAATGTTTCAAAAATTAATTGAATAAAAATAATTTTAATAACAAGTTTTCTTTTCCTCATGTATTCAATTGAAGATAACAATCCCATTTATTTAGCGCTATGCAGAGACAATCTTGTTATGTTGTTTTATTTAATGTCATTGATGATAAATGGTCAAGGAATGTTGATTCTGTGTTCTTAATTTTATATTACACCACTTTTTAAAGTTCCTAATTCGTATTCCCTATTTTAGTGGCATGATCTATATCCTAATATTGTTATCTTGAGATATTAAAATGCTAATAATGTCATTTAATTGTTACGTGCTTGATTTTGTGAAAAATTATTTATTCTATTTTGAAGTATTGAATCACATAATTTGGCTAGATTGGTAGCTTGGGATATTTCCATGACCTTTTTGGAATGATATGTTTATTTTGTGGTATGTAATATAATAAATTCATTCCATTGTGATATATGGATTTCTTGATATGGATATTTTGAAATGGGCTAGAAGAAGACATGGGTTTTTTATTAATGATTAATGGATGGACTATCATGATCGGGTGGTTATACCATGACATGTTGGGGTTATTCTTTGTATTTACAGGGAAGGGCTTCTTGGGTGGTTTATTATACTCTTGAGTGATACTGGTTCCCTAGGGGACAAACTATGGATGAACCTTTTGGAAATATGGAAACGACATTCCTTAGTTGATACTCAGTCACCTATGTGAGATACCTAGGATAGACTCAAACGTTACCATGATTTGTAGTGATACAAGGGACTCCATATGGATCACCTTGGATAGACTCGGTGGTATTGGATTATCAGATGTTCTCATTGTGATACTTAGGGTTCTTTTAGATTTCATTGGTTGGCCACAAGACTCCACCTTTAGTTTTAACGGATTTCCTAATTAGATAGTTCATTCATATGATATGAATATCCTTCATTATTATTATGATATTTCTCAAGAACGTGGTATGATTATCTTTGATTTACTAGAACTTTTGAATTACGACTTCTAAATTAGACCCCAAGCTGAAGCACAAGCTTGGGGGTGTACCTCTTTTTAGGTGTCCTTGATCACTTTTCCCCTTTTATACATATTATGGATTGAACATGTACCGTATCCAGACTTCCATCATAGTCCTAAGTAGGTCATAAGGGATGGGTGTCTATTTGGGAACCCGTAACAAGTTTTTATTATTTAATTAGTTTACTGCTCCGCATTAATACATATTGGTACATTGTATATTTCTTTATTGCACAAGATCGTTGGGCCTAGAAACCATGAGTGTCGGCATTTTTAGATTTATATCTCTCACCCTACGTGGGTGCTATTTGGCACCCATGTATATCTTCATTCTCATAGGTCTTTGAATTCATTTCATGTGTTGTTCTTTGTACATTGGAGCTAGGAAGAACATTAATGGGCTCATGCTTAGGATGCTCGAGGAGTTATCGGTTGGTTTTGTATTCTCTTTTGTTATATTGTACTATTTATTCCTTGGGGTAACACCTGAAATTACAAGCATCTTGATATGGAATTATCATTACCACTTTTTATTCAGTGGTTGCATTTTTTCTTCTACTGATGTTCTCTTTTCTTCCTATTTTCCGTTGTTTTTCATTTATTACCTATGCTTCCACTATTTCCTATTGATTTACACTAGTTATACCATTTTTCATTGTCTGATCTATAAGGAGAATAATCTCTCCACTCACACACCCTAGGCCCTCCCTACTATTCAGAAACCTCTGGAATTTGGGGAGAAGCATTTGGGGTCATGTGTCAACCGGTCCGGTAGATGGTTTAGTGGTTAGTCATATCGGGACATTACATTACCTATGGATGTTATAGAAATTATTCTTTTATTTAGAAAGGTATGTGATATCACATATATATTTTAAAATTTGTTGTAAATATATAAGAGTTCAATATGAATAAATGAATTGATTGTAAATTATTTTATATTCATGTGATTAAGTAATTAATAACTACATCAAGGATTTGAATGTAAAGGATTTTATCAAGCTCAGATGAATCTATGTACAGGATGTGTATTTTCATTTTATTTCTATTATATTATAAGAGAATTTTTTCAATAAAGAAAGTTGATGTGAACTAGTATGAGATGATTAAGTTTATATAAATTTTTTATGATTCCTAAATTTCTATAAATTTTTTTGAGAAAAATGTACATATTAAATCATTTTATCGAGGATAATGTTTTTATCCAAATGTTTTTCAAAATATGAGGGAATGTGTTCTCACCTCCCATAGAGGGTATATTTTATTAATGTATTATTTTCAAAATTAAATTTTCTATACATATTGAATACCTTATATTATATAGAATCAATATTTTATTTGTAAATTGTTCTTACTATAATTAAATAAATATTATTTCCTAGAAACAATTTTTTTATTGAATCTTAGCAATATATTTTGAAAATATATATATATAATTTCAATGAGGCCTATGGGAGTATGTTTGGACTTAAAGAATTCAAAATATAACATATAATGAAATAAACCAATATTAATTTGAAGTTATTTCCACTTAATATCCTAAAGAGTTTGGAGTATGGCATTAAAGGTAAATGTAATAAGTATATTTAGCTATTGTATTAATGTATTTTCACTTTATCCTAAAAGAGTTTAGGATGGCTGGTAAACAATAATGTAAATAGTTACATTAATTCAAGGAATGTTTTTTATGTAATCGGGTTATAATGATTATAATGATTAAATTAGAATAAGTTTTAAGTAGACAACATAAGCTGACATCATAACATTTTATGATTCTATGTTAAGAAGTTTGAATATGTTAAAAAAGTTGAATATTTAGGAGTATGATTCCAGAACTCACCATTATTTAAAATAACTTCCTTCATATATTTTTTTCATTAAATAATTTTTTGGGAAGCTTAACATATGTTCACATAGATATGTGATAGGAATTTCATATAATGTAACAATTTAAAAAACCCATAAATTGTAAAAAACATATGGCTAATCTATTATCTTTTCATATATTATATGATAAATATATGTTTGTGGTGGGTTTGTTAAATATTCTTAAAAAACTTTAATAGTTAAATTGTATCATATTAAAATGAAATCTCCATAGTATCATTATTTTTTATTATGTGCATATATATATATATATACACATTTCATGAAGTCTAATGATAATTGACCGCTCAAAGTATGATTTTGATTTATCCCTAACCAATGTTTGTCATAGGATATTACCGGTTATAATAATATATAAAGGTTATCATGAGAAGGATTCTTGTATAAAGATACAAAATATACTCATGGGGCACAAAAAAGAATAAGATTCATTTTATGTGCTGGATGACTTGCTAGGTATGCCACATAGAGTGTAACACTAATTTATTTGGAATACTAAGTGAGAATGGATCATATTTGAGTCCCTGCTACCTAATCTTAGTGAGATACCAAACTTGAGAAACATCATAATTTTATACACTTCTTACTCAAGTCTATATATTTACTCAGCTAATAGAGGGTTGGTTGGGTGTGATGTTGATCACATTGTCAGTTGAATATTACCAAGATGGGTTTTATCCTCTCCTTGAAGAGTGTGACATTTGGGCCCTTAATTGAGATATAATGATGAATGTGTTCTCACACTAATTTATTACATATTTATCCAAATAAGGGACATGTGATTTTATTGCCCATAAGGATGATTAAAATGTGATGTATTCATCAATCAGACCAGTCTATACTCTGATAATCGAGAACATGTGAGTTGGGTATAATTTATTGGAATACGTCATTCCCAATAGTCACTTGATGTCTTGTACAAAGGGAAAATATGAGAATAATAATTTTCATAACATACAAATAGGTGGATATAGGTATAGAGATACAGTTTTTTGATAGAGATCAGTCCAGGTCCCTTTATATCTTGAGTAGAATTGATGAATTTCTATGTAACTCTATTTTCATACATATAAGGATCTATAGATTCATATTTTTGGAAATTATATAATGATACATGGGGTCAAACATTACAATTGGCTAAATTAGAATTGAGTTTGACTCATAGAGATACTCTAAAAGTGTTTTACAATGAATAAAAAAGTGTTTTGGATGGGTATTCAAAAGGTATTACATATGATGTGATATAAGGTGAAGTTAATGATAAATTCACAAAATTATTTTGTAAGATATATTAAAAAGGGGCTTTGGATATGGTTTCACAAGTTATAATATATAATACAATATATGGTGAATTGGAAAAAAATCTATTAGTCTTCATTGAAAGTGGGGGATTGGGGGATATATATTCCCTAAAGACTTATATATATATATATATATGATATTAGGGATTTTATAAAGATTCATAATATGGTATGTTACTTTATACTTCCTATATTGATAGTATTGGCTAGATGTCCGAGACTTCTTCCACCAAAGTTGTCATTTATTTAGAAACCAGTTCATAATATAAAACACATTGGAGGTTATGAATTCATATGATGAATGGATATATTTTCCATAACATTTATTTATACATTGTAACATATGAATAAATGAAACAATAGTAAAGGATCATCCTAGATTACCTATATAAACCACTTCCTTTCAATGGAATTTGTTGCGTGTGATTTTTGTATTCTTATGTAAAACACCCTATACCCAAATATCACTTCTTCAACCTCATTTATGCATAAGATACTATAACATCATGGAGGATGTATAATCCAACACATGTGATGTGATATTATTCTAGGCCCATGTATACTTTTTGAGAGAGGATGTATTTTAGTTTCTCTTAGTGATCCATCTCAAACCCCTGCGATGGTGATTGAGATGATGTTGAATATCTTTAGTGTACGATACACCATATTTATAGTATTTATTCATTTATATTTTTATAAAGGTTTAATATATCATTAATTGGAGATCCTCATACTGGGGTTTAAATTGATTCCATATGATCTGAATAGTGTTATTAGATTCTTTCCAAACCCTTTAGCAACCTCCATCCTTGAACACCATTTATTATAAAAAATCAAACAAGCTTAACCATAAAAACCCCATCTCTTCCATAAAGGAATCAAACTTCTGCTTCAACTACCTTATCATATGCTTCAATCCATAAAAGCTCTTCTTTATATTGTACAATAAGCACTCATTCTATCTATCTATGAAATCCTCCAACTTCTTCATATATATTTCATCTACCAAATCACCGTAAAAGAATAAAATTTTCATATTTACTTATCCCAGATGTACACTTTCTAAAGAAACTAAAACATAACACTTTTTGGATGGTTATATATCTAACAGTAGGAGAAATGATTTTAGAGAAATTTATCCACTATTCCTATTTAAACCCTTTCATATATAACTTCTCCTTGTACCTTTTTTTACCATATACTTCACCAATAAACAAGAAAAATCATTTTTTAGCATCTCTTTCTTCCCCTTTTGTAGTTCCATTAGTTCCATTGTTTGTTTTTCCATAATGAATTCATTTCATCTTTTCTAGATGACTCCAACTTTCTATAATCACTATTACTTTTCACATCTTCTAAAATCATGGGATAACATCAATATGTAAAGGACAAGTAGTGAAGATTATTTTTAAACCCTTGAACCATTTATTTGTTCCTAGAATACATAAGTAACTCAACCCCAGGTTCTTCCCTTTCCAAAATTTCATCTTCTATAAGTATTCCCTTGGATTCTACAATCCTTGCGAATTCTAGTACTTTTTGTCCAAGAGTTTTACTATATATTCCTTGATTCTTTATCTTTTTATATTTTTTTACATTTGAAACATCCATTTAGATAAACATGGATATGGTTAGATAATTATTTTATATCAACATCATCTTCCATGCATTTCTGAAATTTTCATAAGATCTTATCATTGAAGAGAACATTTTGGATTCTAATGATCTTATAATTATAATTGTAAAAAATCTAATACCCAATATTTTCATCACCAAACCCAATAAATAAATTTTCTCTAGACTATCCTTTAATATTGTCTCTATCATTAGAATAAACATGGATATAAGAGAGACTTTAAAAAAATTAGGTGAGAAATTGTTTTCTAGTATTATAGATAATAATTATTATAAAATATTATTCTCTAATAGTAGAGATGGAATTATGTTCATGATATAAGTTAAAAAATTGTAAATTATACCCAAAACTTCTTTTATAAACTATAATGAAACCTCAAACATTTATCCATCTCAATATTCGTCAAATTAATCCACTCCACTACATCATTCTATTCCATTTTTCTGGAATAGTGTTATCAAACATAATTCATTTTCTCTAAAAAAAACCTTATGAAATTACTTAATACTATATTATCCACCATTATACAAAAATACTAATTTAATATTACTTCCATTATCTTTAATAACCATGGATCTATATAGAAAAAACTCTCAAAATACCTCAATTTTTTTATTAAGGAAGTAAGAATATACTTTCAGTATTGTATCACCTAGGAATAAAACAAAGTATAAATAACCACCATGATAATAGATTAGAAAAAAACTCTACACATTCTTATGCATGAGCTTCAACTTCCAGGACTTAAGTGTCCTTGTATTTTTTATAAATGATACATTTATCTACTTTCAATGTATAAAAATCTCACAAGTTTCAAAGACCACATTATTAGGCTTCAGTATATCCTTATCCACTGATACTCACATGTTATTATCAATCATGTTCCAAAGAAAAAAAAATTCTATAACTTGTGATTATATAATATATCATTCCAACAATCATTATTCCATCCAATCATCATATCATATTTGATGTTCCATTTTTCACACCTCTATCCACTACCATATAATTATATGTTATATTTTACGCTCGTTTTATAAAGCCTCTTATAAATTATTCTTCATCTATATGAATTACAGAAATAAGATTCTCCAATTGTCCTAATATGTTCTGAACTCCCAGTAACTCCATGAATCTTCTATTAAATATTTTAACTTTAAAATCACCTTTCCCCATAATCTATAGAGATTCATCAATATAAATATGGATCATAAATAACATTTCAAACACATAATTTACCATTCACCCACTCTTCATTGTAGAATTTAATGAATCCCTAAAATCAATGATCTATGATTCCACTAAAATATTAACACATATCTATAAACTACCACCATCCTTAGTTGTAGTGTTTACAGAACATCTGGAATCTCCCCTTCAAAAATTAAAATTTCAACCCCTCTTCAAATCCCCTTTGATCAACTAAACTCAAAATATGAGTCCAGTACTTTATGAATTACTTACAATTCCTTATCTATTCTCCTCACTATTTTTCCAAAATTTCAAAGAAATATAATTTTATATTCCATACATATTGATAATGGTTTCAGAAGTTAATGGACTTCCCTCCATATCATCTCTTCACTAAAAATAATTTCACAAATATAATTGAACACCAGATAAGTCATTCCATGATAATTATTATGATAATCACCAGAAAATCCAATGATTCCAAAAGTGATTAGAGTAGAAATAAATCCAAAACAGGATTCAAAACCTTTAATCCTAAACATTACAACTAACTCAGGATCATGTTGATGTTACTAACACGATCATCTACTTTTATTCCTTCTGACATTATCACACCAAATAACCTTTTCAAACTGAACATTTTGTTAATTTTTGATGGTTTCTCATACATTATCTATATAATTAATCATTTCACAGGTGGTATTAATATTATTGATGTTTTAAGGAACATTTAATTCCTATAAAATTTGTATCGAACCAATTTCCTTGTAATCAAGACATTACTATAATAATTTATCCATTGATTCTTATTTGAATACATTAAATGGAATCTTGAGGGCCTTATAAATTAAATAATCCTCTATCTACATCCACTAGAATATAATTTCAATCTCATTGACCTTTTCAATTCGGATATTTCTTTATTTAGAAACCATTCCTTTTAAAATGGAAAAATATCACTAAAAAGGGAAATCATAAAGACAAGATCGTACTAATTAAGTATGATTCCAAGATAAAATATCCTTTCTAAACCCAAATCTCGGATACCAATTATTGGGAATAGAATCAAGTTTATTGAGGAGAATGACCATATATCCAACTTAGGAACAAAGTCTAGAACTTTTTATATTCAGATGAACCCTGTGAACTCGATGCACTAGACATTAGTGTTACTCCATGGGAGAACACTACCGATTTCATTATATTAACAAATGAAGAAAGAGTGACTAAATGATTAATCCAAAAGTGACCACACCCTACAACTTTATAGGGGGTATTACGTATTGAAACTAGTTACAATTCCATTTAATGTCTTGTGGGATCCCACCATTGGTCTACAACACCTATGGATGCTCATAGAATGCACCGCATCAACTGATGTATTCTAGTAAACAATGAAATTTCTCTTTATATTGAATTAGAAGCCTCCATGCACAACCATGAAAAGTATAATTTCAGACTTCCATAATTTATCATTTATCATTTAATATAACCCCAATGAATCACATGTATACTTTACTAGCACCGATATATTCCGATGTGCCACTCGGGTTATGATTCTATGTGTTCAGATTTTGCTACCTGCCTTTCTAGATTATGGATATACTAACTTCATCATTTTTTGTTGTCAGAATCCTCCCTAATCTATTTAATTTTTGATCATTCCACAATTTATTTTCATAAAAATCCCTAAATCTATTGGGGGGGTTCTCCAGATTAGGTATTTTTATCGTTTGAGGTTGAATCACTAAAGGATATTTGATGAGAATGTATTTATGAGTATGAAGAAGGAGGTGATTATAATTTTCCATAATTTTATATATGTTTCATGTGGAATGTGATATATTTGGGTATATGTCTTTGTCTGAATGACCTTTGATAGATCTTAATGTGAGTTCCTTGGTTCCTAAGATCTGAGTACGAGCTATCTAGCTCGTGATAGACTCTTCCAAACCATTACCTTATATCAATTTTGTTTATGTTGATTCTTCCAAGTCAAATTTGTGAGTGACATGGGAATTGAAATCCATAAAAGGTGTTCTTATACATGTTTTAATTTAAGGGTCCTTGTGAGGCATCCTTAAGAATTCCTTAGTAATTGGAAGTTCATATTGGGTTTAAGGCTTGTAGGGTATTATCCTTTTCTTAGGAAATGGATTGAGGAAGTGGCCAATTTTATGTGATCCATGATATATAAATGTTTATTTAGAATACAAATCCATGAAAAATATATTCCATACTTGTAAAAAAAATTGAGGTGTGAAATGTTAAGGGAGTGGGTATACTAGTGAGTAATTCGGATTAGTGAGACCAATTCCTAGAGTGATATATTATTCACCATACTTATAATTAATCTATGTGTTGTTGTGTTTATGGTTATTATCTATTCTCCCTTTATTTTTTCAAGTCTGAGTGGGGATTATTATATCACCTTTTCTTATGTTTAGGATCCTGATGATTATTTATTCATCTTTGATTATGTTCTTGTTAATTATGATAAATTGTTCACTATGGTAATTGATTATTTCAATAGTGATAAATCGCTCACAATGTTTATGGTTTATATTTGCAGTGATTACTTATTCAACACTTTAGTTATTATATTATGGTTATAATTCATTCACCCTCATCATATTATGATATCAGTGACATCCTATTCACCCTATTTATGATACTGGTATTGGTGATGTTAAATTTACCTCTATATTTATGTTATGATGATGGTACATTCACCTTGGTTAGGTGTGAGTGTTGATGGACCAATTACCCACACTCTCACATATTAGGGTGTTAATTCACTCCCTTATTCTTGTGAGAGTGGTGATAACCAGTTCACCAATACATATGTGAGAATAGTGATAACTCATTCACCTTATGTTTAATTATGGTGACAACCCATCCACCTTATGTATGATTATAGTGATAGCTCATTAACCCATTCTTATAAGATTGGTGATAACCCATTCTTCCATTTTCTTATTTTAGTGTTGGTAACCAGTTCACCTTATACTTAATTATGTCATTAACCCATTCACGTTATGTATGATTATTGGGATATACTATTAACCTATTATTTTTTAGAGTGGAAATGAACCATTCACCCATACTCATTTGATAATAATTATAACAAATTCACCTTATATTTAATTATAGTGATAACCCATTTACATTATGTATAATTATGGTGATAGCCTATTCACTATTACTAGTGGGATTATGGTGATGACCCACTCACCTATTTGCATGAGATGAGTGGTGATGACCAATTTACTTATACTTGATTTTGATCGTTGTAGTACCCTTGCCCATATTTCCACCCAAACAATGATCAGGTCTGGTGTTACACTGGGACTTAGGCATGCCTTCCCATATTACAAATGCCACTAACAAGTAGTGATGGTGAAAAGAGGTGATAGTGGGGATATTAAACCCTCTGGTGGTAATAATAATAATGGTTTATACAAATATAGTTGTGTAAGAAGTATCATAAAACCTTAGGACCAGTAACTTGCCACAATGGAAGCAATATCATACAATAGTGGAAGCATAAATAGAGTGATATAATAAATAAATAAATGATCCAAACATACCATTTGAAGAAAAAAACACCATTTTTAGCTACTAAGCCACCATGAACCATTTGTAGAACCATGCATACAAATCAGGTCATTCAAGACAAGAAAAAAAAGGTCTCTTGTAGATGACCTTAGTACATACATATAATACTAATTTTGATACAAAAAGGAAAATTTGAAAATGTAAAATCCATATAATGAAAGAACCTCCAAGGTCCCTTCTCATCCATCCCATGATAGGTAATACGACATGATCGCTAAGGTCCAATCCTTGAGCACGTACCATTACCTAATCATAGAAGCATAAGGTTTGCACATGTCACAAAGGACCCTTGTAGTGTGTGAAAATAAATATCATTAGGACACCACCATCATTTTCCTAACATAAAAATGTGATAAAGTAGGTGTATACTAAAAATAAACAAAACATTAATATAATATAAGTAAACCAATTCACCCATCTTCGGTATTCCAAATTCTCCAAGTTATATATATGGTATATTATTTCCCATATAAATATATGTAATTATAGTGGAATGGATCCTTAGAAAAGAGCCCAAGGAAACCCCTAATGAGTAACATGCTGCAGAGTCCTCAAGAACCTCCTGCAAATGTATCACTGACACCTCATTCCACTTGAAACCTCTCATATCATAATCAAATAACTAATGCCCTGAAGTATCACCTAATTAGTACCTCGTCCTTGGGACCTCATCTCAGTAAATACCTATCAGCTCAAAGTTAGATGTTTGAGGCACATCGATTTTTTCCCTCTAAATAATAAAAATTGTTGGCTCAACAACTGACATCCATAGTAACGACAATATTTTTCCTCCCAAATAATCCCAGCCCAACGGCCTCAACATACTATGATCCTCATCCCCCAAACAATGATCTCAACACTATCAACAGATGGATCCTCACCATCCCTGTGTCTTTCTATCAAAATCTCCTCAAACTATATTGATTTTCAACACTATCCTAGGCCACATCAAATAGAGGCCTCTACCCACAAGAGTGGTCAACACCACCTCTTCATGTGAGCCCTATATGTATGCATAGGAATCTAATGGTGCATCAGCGAATCATAGTGTGTGTATACCACCAAAAATTTACCTAATACATATAATCTCAGAATCTCATTCATATGTAACCATATTTCACAACTTGATGGTCAACACCAACTCGGATCACTCGGTTCATGCCAATAACTTGACACCGCATCACCTCAACCTGATGACCATGTCTCCCAACCAGGTGATCAACATCACCCCATGTGCCTCAGTCCAAACATGTCCTAAAAAACCATGTTTCCTCTATCATAATGATAATCTTCACCCTAATACATATTTTCCTTCATCTTTCAAGTTCCCATAGAACCATCACAATCATCATAAACAATTTAATTTAATAAACAAACACCCTAACCTAATATTCCCAAGTTCCAAAGCCTCTCAAAAAGATTAATCCATTTATATTAATAGGGGATCATTCCCATATGAATATAACATGGTCTATCTATTAATTAAAATACAAACATTAAATTTATAGGTTCTCTCTCAGAAAACCCAATGACATACTCATGAACACACCCCCAAAACATGATAAAGGTAAAATAGAAATCTAGGAACCACCAACCTCATAATGGTAGATGTCCACCCTTCCGATATTGGACTCAAACCCAAGGTGATTTGGTGAAAATAAACATTTTATACTAACAACTTTAAAATAGGGTAAAATGGATTGCATGAATTTAGTGCGTTGTATGGTGAGAGTAGGGAAGAAAGTAAGGTAAAGGACATTAAGAACTGTCGATGTGATTCCAACGAGACTAATGATTGATTGATTTTGAGTTTGGATGAAGGAGTTTACTCAACACCTAGGGGGAATAAATGGAGGAGGAACCCCCTACTATGTGCATGAGTGGGGAATAAAAGAGGTGGATGATGGATAAATATAAGGATGGGTAGAATGGTAATTGTAACACTTTAAGTGAATAACATAGTTTGGTTGCATGGTTTGGATAACATTGCACAAATCATGCGGATACCAATTCTTAGGAACCAAACATCACATAGTTGGCCCAATTTATTTGGCCAATCCATGCTGATATCATGAAAAACCACTATCTATGTGGCACTAAGCATGTGTCCTTGTGCACAGTTTTCCAAAATTGTGTGTAGGCCATGAGAACCCCACTGTTCAAAAATTTATAGCTCCTGGATGGTTGTGATCCCCCTTATACATGGTTTTTCAAACCATAGGATGGTGGAATGGTTACACCTAGGCGGCCACATTATTTTTCCAAACCATGCACCTCTATTTTCACTTTCCCAAAATTGGTTTTTTAGCCTCCAACACATCCAAAACCCACTCAGAACCCCGAGGAACATTCCAATAATCTAAAACCCATCTAAAAAAATTACTTGGGTAAAATAAAATCTTATAATTCAGATCTTAATTCATGAAAAGAGTTATCCCACACACCAAACTCTAAAAAACTCAAATGGTTTGAGGATTTCGACCCACTCTAAAAACATGGGATGTTAAAGTCTCCCCACATTAATAAATCTCATCCCTGAGAAATAAATAATTTCTAATATATGGTAATGAACATACCCATATCATTCGAATTAACCTAGTTTACCATGGTTATATGTCCAATGTCAACTCTCTCAAGGTGATCCCCACCTTAGGAGTTACCTAACCTATTCACTTTCTGACTCAGAATTCAAAAAAAATCGATGTTTCACTAGCAACCCCCAAACTCAAAAGTTCTACCATGAAAAATCATCATTCCTTCACCTAATTGGTTGTTAAAATCCTACACATGCAACATCTGACACCAATCATGTCCCACATCTCATCATATCCCCACAATGTTCTTATGTTGTACATGCTACCTAAGAGGTCCCCCATCTCATCTAATGAAAAAATTCAGTCTCGGTTCCTTACACCTTTCATAAAAACCATATATTATTGATTCACATATTCATACAAACCTCATAAAATACATGCATCCATTGATTCCCATTATAGATCCTGATGACACACAACTCATATATATATATATATATCATTCATCTTAGACGATTCCAACCTACTAACCAGCATCTGGTTAGTCCATAAACAACCCATGTACCACATTCACCCAAAACCAGACATGCCTAAAAAAAGTTCCAACCCAAATTAAAGTGCACCTAATAATTCCCATAGAGTAACTCTAATTTTAGTTAGACCCGTAATCTAATCTACACTTGTTATATCTATTACATACACCTATCCTGGAGCCCAACTACCTAAGGCTTGGATTCCCTATGAAGCGGCAGCAACTGCTGGCCATTAAATCCACTACTGGTTCATGTTATCTCTACCACATCCTCTACATGTAGTTGAATCTCGGCTACCAGCTTCTGGTAACACTCTCGGTCTAACCTCAGATGTCTAAGTCTACCTTAGTCCCTAACTACCGGTTTTTCGAGAAGGCTTCTTACAAAATCTTTCAAGATGTCCAACCTAGCATCAGGAAATGAGATCCTTCAATTCAAAATCATACTACATATGTATGTTTCTAGACTTCTCACACTGGAAGAACTTCATTGACAACCTAGTCATTTGTGGTCTAATCATGTTCCTGGCATGAACGCCCTACTGAGACTCCACACAACCTTGCTTCCTACTATCTGAAGCATAACCACTAAAACCTCTTGAGGCCATCACCCAACTCGAATATGACCTGTTGTTCAAATTTCACTCAGATATGGGAACTTGATTCACTTCCTCTAAGTATAATTCTCTCAATAATATGTTTATATACACCCTGATGGGGTACCATAAACCATCCTTGAAAGTCCTCCCCATCACAATGTCATCATTCACCATTCTGGGTGAGAAATGAGACAATTCAATGAAAGTAACTGTATAATCCATGATGCACATACCTCTATACTATAGGTTCATTAAATCTCAAGCTCTTTCAACCCTCGGCATCTTCGAGAAGAAGTGATCAATGATCCTGGCCTCAAATTCATTCCAATACAGTCCATATTTCATGCCCACCTAAACCTATACATCCCACCAATTCTCTTAAGATACTATGATAATATACATAGGTTGCTTCACCCTCCGACTTGGGGGTGTCTCAATATTCTAAAAGATGGTATGCACTGACTTGATCCAGTTATCCATTTCATGTGGTCTACCATCACCCTGAAATAGCAATGAATTTTTCAAATGTAATTCCCAACATAGGTATTCCATCAAACGATATACTCCATGATCTCCCCTATCAATACCCTGAATGACACGTACTTGGAAATCCCTAAGCTTCTCATCAATCCATGTCCTAAAAGCTATCATATCAGTCTATTTTCCTGCCTTTACTAGATCCAATACCTGTAGCTCATGATAATTATGATCCTCAAGGGCCTCATCATAACCCTAAGGGGCCTCATCCCATGCATGATCATGTGGATCTAAATTATTATAGCAACAATCACCTTTCATACATATACATTACATCTTATTTTAGAAATAATTAATACATTAAAAAAATAGATGCCCAAAAACTGTTTTATTTTAGTACCTTTGGAAATATGGAACAAAAACATTCAAACTCAGTAAAATATATTCAATTTTTCCGACAAAGATCTTCCCCCTTAGCAATCCTACTTAAAAATATTTCTTTATAACCTGTGAAAAGGAAACATAAAAAATATGTGAGATCTAATTCTCAATAATGGTAAATAAATAAAATACGTAATCATAAAATGAATATAAGGGTACAAGAACATCACCATAACATTCAAAGATCAAACCCTGCATATTAAATATCATAAAAATCAATCATGGAATAATGGTTGGTAGTTCATAAGACATGAATCCTAAGTGAATCAAGAGATTAATACAAGAAATAATAACTGAGGAATAAGACATGGAATATGTGGAATACACATAATAATATAAAATCTTATGTCAAAGCTACCTAAAAATACCTTTATGACATGTTAGTATTAGGATACATCTTGTGTACATGCTTATTTTTAGGATTGGGATATAACTCATATACCTAAATGTTTTGTGGATTGGGCTACAAACCATGAACACTTTTAATTTTATTCTTGGGCTACAACCCATGTACCCTATTACTTTTATTCTTGGGAGACAATCTATGTACCCACTTGCTTTCAGGATTGGACTACAACCCGTATACCCTCTTACATTCTGGCTTGGTCTACAAACTGTGTACCCTTTCATCTCATGTACAAATTATCATTACCCATTGCATTAGAGAGAGATATAGGTCCTACCCATCTCATAATAAATTCATTCATACATATTCCACAAGATAATAAAACTTTCATCATATCATGACCCATAAACAAGATAGGTTTTATAAACATAAAATCATAACCCTTGAAATGAAATGGGTATCATTAAAATTTCATCACATCATAACCTATGGAAAATATATAGGTTTCCTAATCATTTTTTTAAATCATAACCTATAAAAATAAGAGGGTTTAAAATTCATATAACCCATGGAAGAAAATGAGTGTCATAAGCATAATTCCATCAAAAAATAAAACATTCAAAAATAATATGAATATAAACTTTGAATCATTTCTCATAAGGTAATGAGTAACATAAATATATTTCATCTTAAATGGAAAATGATTTTGAAATATCTTTAAAAAATATTTCTTCAGGAAAATATCATTTCTTCTTTGAAAAACTATTTAAAACATAAATCATTTTAAAAACCATTTTCATATAAATTACTATGAAAATTAAAAATAATTCTTGAAATAATTTTGGGAAAAAATTCCTTGAAAACATTTAAAATATGAATTAATATTTTTTTAATGATTTTAAAAAACATGGTTTTGAAGGAACACATATTTCCGATTGAAGAGAGAGGTAAATTCGGACATTTTTAAAAACACTTTCATGATCATTTTATATACCAAAGTGTTGTAAAATAGTACCATTACTTGGATATAACATGAATAAATAGAGGTTAAGAAAAATCATTAGGTTTCTTGAGTGATGGATCATAATATTTCATCAATGGTAGCATAATCATGAACAATATCGATAAATAGTGAGATTATAGCAATAAACAGTTACCAATTTGGTAACTTTGAATCATACCAAAATATAAATAATAATAAAAATAAAGCTTAAAATATAATTACAATATGGATATTCATGATATAAAATGTAAAAGATGTTATGTACACCTCATGGAAAAATATAGGTTCATAACATGGCTTGGGTCTCAAATAAGGAAAATTGAAAAAAAAACTACTTTACCAATTTGGTAACTTTTGAAACATATACCCCATGAAAGGCGATCATAAAATGGATATGTAAATAAAAATAAATATAATTATAGGAATCATATAATTCATCCATGGGAATTATACACACCATATCTAAGAAATAATTGGTGAACATGGCTAGTGTCTCATGAAAAATAAAAGTGAGATGATAAAACCCTTACTAGATAGGTCAATTTTAAATCATGATCCCATGAAATAATAACATCAATTGAATATTTTCATATCATTAAATAAAGGATATTAATTATATAACATTTAATAAGGTAGTATATATACCACACAAAATAAGTGAGTGGTGAATATGACATGCATCTCACAGAAATAAAAAAGTGTGATAAAATTCCATTACCTTATGTATTAACTATCTTAATACTAGTAAAAACCTACTGTATAATAAATTAAAGTATAATAATCATCTTTTGAAAAAATATTATAATATATTATACTATATATGATTTTATTATGACTTTATATTACCCTCTTACTAAGAATTCAATGTTTCAGGAGATATCTGCTTCATTCTTCATACATGTTTTGACTTATTATTCTTGATCACCTTTCATAGAATATTATTTAATTAGATAAAAAATGTAAAAAAAATATATAAATATTATATATATTTATTTAAAATAATCTATTTAATATAGAAAGATGAAATGGAGTACACCATTCATGGAGACGGTAGGTCATACGTACGCCCAAATGCTATTTCTATTTTTTTAACGTATGGAAAGAAAGTAAGTAAATAACATATATATATATATATAATATACATAAATTAGAATTATTATTTTATATATATAATATATTTTAACTAAAACCATCCTTAATACATTCCATATAAAGTGTGAGTGAATCACATCACTTTGAGGATGAGATAGTCCACACGTCCACAAACCATGTTATCGTATTTACACAAGATGGAAAGTATAAAGGCATGTGTTATAAAATAATTGAAGAAGCATAAATACATAATAAATATTAATTATATCATATATAAATATTGTGTAAATAATAATTCCAAACCATTAAAAAGGTGTTAAAGGAAAAAAAACAAACAACATCATTTTGTGAGGCGGTAGTTCTCCATACATAAGAATGGTATGTTTTTTACCCATTAGATGGTAGTGTGTGTAAGTGTAGGTATAACCCTTAACATAAAAACATGTAAGTATATTTATTATACTGGTTTTAATATATAATAATTTAATAAGGGTAGTTTAAGTGTTGGATAAAGAAAATAAAATAAAGGAGCTTGAGGAAGGATGTTACGTGTTGTTTGGGTAACTCATTTTGGTTTGAACTAAAGGGTTTCTTTAGATGAATTTTTGACAAGAGTGATGATTCAATAAGTAAGTTTGGATTTTTTGGAAGTGAAATTTTATGATATTGGCCTAACCTATGTGGTTTCATATGTGTGAAGAAGTTGTAGGATAGGAGTCCTTTTATGGGTGAGGAGGAGTGACACTCTTGTAGGTTTTTGGAAAAAGAACTCTAGCCATATTTTTTCCTTGTAAATTTGATTCAATAATAGAACAAATTATATTAATTTAAGGATAGAGTATTGATATTTCCATAAAATATATTTTGGACAAGTGTATAGGTTTTTTGTCCCTTAATTTTAAGACTTATTCCCTTGTTAACCTTAATTTTACCTTAATCATTGTAATTATTTCTAACTGCATTCAGTAATATTTATGGTCAAAAAATAAGTTAAAATTATTATAAATTAGAAGTTATTTTTATTCCAATTATGGAATCTATTTTTTCAAATTAAAAACACACAATTTTTGGAAATTAATTTAAAATAAATCCCGTGTATGAGATGACAATGCGGGTTTTTAATGTAAAAATGATCAAAGTTTTGTTAAGTTTTTATATCCAAATTCAATGTGAAATTGGTCCAAATAACCTAAATTGTATTAATTTATGTTTATTTTATCTAATTATACTTTAAAACAAAATTAAAATATAATTAAACTATATAAATAAATTAGATGAAAAGGAAGTTTTGAATTAAAATTCAGTTTTTCACTATTCATCCAAAAAATGAAGTTTCTTAGAAAAATCTAAAAAATTCATCATAAGATAATTTAGAATTTTTAAATTAAAAAATTATTTTTATTTTATAAAATTGAATTTCTAAATGTGTATAATATTAATTTCATTATTTTTCATAGATGGGCATAAAAAGCATTTCATTTGAGAAAATAGTAGTTTTAAACATATAATGACATTACCAAAAAATATATTTTTCATTATCATTCATTTTATTTATATAAAAAATAATATTTAAAATTTAGTTATTATTATTAATATTAATATGTTTAATATCTAGGTTATAATTATCTCATTTTAATAATTATAGCAATAAAATGATGTTTCATGAAAACTCAGTGTTGCATGTAATGCACACCAAATCAGTGTTCTATGAAGTGAAATCTATTATAATTATTGTGTGTAGTTTTCACAAATAAAACATAGTGATATAATATAAAAAATATATATTTAGTGATTCTTGAAATGATTATTATCAAAAATATTAAATTAATATGAAAAAAAACATATTTCACAAAATCTCAAGGTGTTACATTCTACCCCCATTAAAATGAATTTCACCCTAAAAATTTGTCTAGGTTATCAACGATTTAATAGTTATGATTAAATTTAATAGAAAACCACATCGTAAATATTAACACTAAAGAAACATTTAAAAATGGAAAGTTGGAACCATAACGGATACACAGAGTAACTCGTAGTTGGGTTTCCATATAGGAGAAAATAAGTTGAAAGTGAAAACATTGACATGGAAGTGAAATATAACTATCATGTTCGGGAGTATAGTGATATAGAAGATGGTAAGTAAAAAGTTACCAATAAAAATTACATAAATCGGTGATGGTCTAAGGGACCATTTGATTCATCAGAAAATAAGGCACTAAGATAACATTTTCGGTTAAAGATCATTTCCCTAGGGTTGAAGAATTTTCATGAGAATTTATACTTACTTGATTTCATTCACTTTCATAAGTAAAATCTCACCCTTTGGTCGTGTCATTCTTCTAAAAGAAAGGTGAATTTTTTTATTCCAGAAGCACTAATAGATCATGAGTTCCATGATAAGTCATCCAATATCTCTTCAGTTACTATTAAAAAAAAGTTGTTAGAGAAGGTTATCCAATATTCACTATGGTGAGATAATACTTTAATTCCACGAACTTCAACCAAATTTTAAGTTAAAATATCAAAAAATGGTTGAACTTATAACTCTTCCTAAAGAGTAAAATGAAAAACATGAGAAATAATGTCATGAAATCAGCTTAACACTGATCCCCTGTATATTATCACATACCAAACATGTGAATACCTTCATCATGTATTCTCATGAATAATGGTAATAACCTGAATTTCCATAAATACTTTTTGAAAACATATATTCTCCCAAAATATATTTCATCCTATATTCCTTAAATACGCTCTTATCTAAAAAAATCACATTGGAATATTGGGTTCATATATGTAAATATAGAAAATCAAAGTGATTCCAGTAATCAAAAGTTCCTATAGAGAGAGATAATCAATGAATAGACTCATATAATGTTCCACTAAATTATAAAAAATAATATTTTTATATATATTATTTTTACAAAATCCCACATGAAACTCCCCACTATGGAGTTCCCCAATTATCATAGTTCACTTCATTCATTAGTATTGTATATTCTTTCCCTTTTACATTTGTCTTCAGAGGTTGTTGGCGCTAATTACCATTATTAACCATTGGATTTGGGTAATTTTTGGAAAAATTCTGAAAATATCATAAATTGAAACACTGAAGTGTGTGAGTTCAATTATATTGAGTTTTCTGATTATTTTCATCATTATATAACTTTTAACAATCACTTCAGCACTTAGCCTCTCGATATCCTTCATTTCCACACTTAAAACACTTACTAGTCCCACTGATACAATTCCCTCCATGTTTCCTTCCATTATTAGAGAATAAATGTAGGCTCATATTCTTATCTCCATGGTTTTTATATTTCCCTTTGAACTCCATATTCCCCTTCTTGTTAAAACCTTGAGATTGATATGTAACATCAACCACCATTTCAATTGTGATTAAAAAACACAAAATATATTTGTAGATAATAATGTTCATTATTGAAAATTAACATTTTAGACTTGGATTTAAGACACTAAAGAACCTATCAACCTTACATTCTAGTGGTATGATAATTTCATAAGTGTACCTCGCAAGTCTTGTGTAATTAGCCTTGTAGATACCGATAGATTCATAAACCTTTTTCTTCAACTCCAAGAACTCTTTTTCCATCTTCATTCAAAGAACAAAAAGAAAGTAATTATTAAAGAATAAGTCCCTGAACTCTTACCAATCCATTGATTAATTTTCTTCTTTCTTCCTTGTATTCTTGATTAGATTTCACCATTGGTCTACTTCACCTTCTAGTTGATAAAATGTTAGGATAACTTTCTCATTTTCAAATCACTGGAGAATAGAGAATATATTTTTAGTGGTACTAATATATTGTTCAACAACAAGGGAATAAGAAGATCCACTAAAATAATGTTGGTGTTTTCTCATAAAGGACTCAACAATATATTGTTCCCTCCTTTTCTTGTTTCGAATCTCATCATGATTCATAGATTGGGAAAGATGTGTGAGAATAGTAATGAGGTTTTTCATTCCATATCCCATAGAATTTGGATGATTATGATAAAAAAAATTTCATTGTCTTTAATAGTCACCATTGACTCAGTTCCTTCGGTTTCAATACATTAACTAAAACCAAAAATAAAAGACTAAGAAAAATTTGTCATAGTGAGAAACCTCATTATCATGAAAAACCACTTACATGATATCTAAATTGTGACACCTTCCTTAATCTATGACACCTTAGGTTTATCATAGATTATTCATATGCAACATATTTTTAAATCCTTAATGATGGATCATGAAGAGTTTATGAATTCCCAAATAATATCCCCCGAGAGTGTCAAACCAGGTGTGTAGAAAGGCACATTTTCAAGTACCAAGTTATGTCGAGTTAGGCCTTATGTTACTTGACAGAGTTTTTACTCCTAGGTATATTTTTACTAGATCCACGTCCACTTTTAGTATCCATACAGGGATTTATTTCTAAGAAACCATTCCCTCTATCCATTACTAAGATTCTAGGACATTTTCCTATTATTTTCCTTATCCTTAATCTGTTCCTTAGGGACATCTCAAAACGTATCCTTATAATTATTCCTTGAGATCTCACTAAATTTTTTCTCATTCAAATTTTCAATGGTTAGCTAAAAATTCACTCTGATACCAACTATAGTTACCCTAACTTTTCATACATAGAAATTAAATAATTTTTGTAAAATAATTAATAAATTATAGAAAAAAATATTCTCAAAGACCATGTTAGTTTAGTTCCTTTGGAATATTGAAACAAACATCTTCTAACTCAGTGAAAGATATTAAATGTTTCCCTCAAAGATCTTCCCCATTATTAGTCTTACTTATAAACCTTTCTTCATAACCCGGGGAATGGAAACATAAAAAAAGAGATGATCACAAATACACAGTTTGGGTAAATAAAGGAAATACGTAATCATAACATGAACATAAGGTCACAAGAACACAATCATAACATTTGAAGATCAAAAAATGAATATCAAAGATCATAAACATGGATCATGGAATAAGGGTTGTAAGTTCATATGACATGAATCATAAGTGAATCAATAACATAATCCATGAAAGCATAACAGAGTAATAAGACAAGGAATTTGTGGAATACACATAATCATAGTAAAGCTTAAGTCAAGGATACCTACTAAGACCATTATAACATGTTATGATTAGGATATGACCCATGTACCTACTTGTTTTTAAGATTGGGGTGAAACCCGTGTACCATCTTGTTTTCATACTTGGGCTATAACTTGTGTACCCTCTTAATTTCAATCTTGACCAATGACTTTTGTTACCACTTAAATTCAGGTTTGGGCTATAACCCATGTACCCTATAACATTAATTATTGGGATACAACCCATTTACCCTCATACTTTTAGGCTTGGCCTACAAATTGTGAACCCATTTAGATCATATACATCTTATTATTACCCAATTCATTGGAGGGATATATGGGTCCCACCCGTCTAATAATAAAATCATTCATACATGTGCCACAAGATAATAAAACGTTCATCATATCATGTCCCATAAAAATAGATGGGTATTATAAACATCAAATCGTGAGCCATTAAATGAAATAAGAATTATTAATATTTCACCACATCATGGCCTTTGGAAAATAGATAGGTTTCATAATCATTTAATTAAATCATAACTCATGAAATGAAGAAGGTTTAAAAATCATATAATCTATCGAATAGAAATAGGTTTCATAATAATCATTCCATCAAAAAATAAAACATTCAAGAAAGAATATGAATGTAACCTTTGGATAATTTCTCAAAAAGCAATAGTAACATCAACAGATGTTATATTAGATGGAAAATAATTTTGAAATTTATTTAAAAAAAATCTTGAGGAAAATATCATTTCTTCTTTGAAAAAAGTATCATTAAAACATAAATCCTTTTGAAAACCATTTTCATAGAAATTATTTGGAAAACGTTGAAATAATTCTTGGAATCATTTTAAAAACCTCTTTCCTTAAAAACTTATAAAATAAACTTGAAAACATTTTGAAAAAATTTTTATTTTAAAAAAACTTTAAAAAATGAATTTTCAAAATATTATGATAAAGTTTTCCTTAAAAATGACTTTTTAATTATGTAAAATAATCTTCAATGGAATTACGGTCATGACGATGGGTAAATTCGTACATGATGAACAATCCTATTGCACCTTAAAAGTTGAGAAAAGTTAATATACAAGAAAATGACAAGAAGAATCATTTTTCAAAACACTTTATTAAGGTAAAACATGGGTAAAAATATCTTATAAATACCATGGGATAATTGTAGAATATTTTTTGGAAACCATTTATAAAACATGGTTTTTAAGGAACACATATTTCTGACCGAAGAGAGAGGTAAAGTGGTACATTCCTAAAATCACTTTCTTGATCATATTATGTAACAATGAGTGGAAAAATAATTACATTATTTGGTTATAACATGACTAAATAGAGGTTAAGAAAACTCATGAGTGTTCTTCAGTGATGGATAATAATATTTTATCAATAGGATCATAATCATAAACAATATCGATAAATGTTGTGATTGTAGCTATAAATCATTACCAATTTGGTAACATGGAATCATACCAAAATGGAAATAACAACATTAAATGAAGCATAACATGTCATAAAAATAATTATATTCATGATATAACATGTTTAAGTAAATATGTAGACCTCATGGAAAAATATAGGGGCATAACATGGCTTGTGTCTCAAAGAATGAAAATTGAAGAAAAAATACTTTACAGATTTGGTAACTTTTGAAACATATACCCCATGAAAGGAAGATCATAAAATGGATTTTTAAATAATCTTAAATATAAGTATAATAATCATATAATACATCCATGGAAAGTTTACACACAACATATAAGAAATAGGTGGTGAACATGGCTTGTGTCTCACGAAAAATAAAAGGGAGACGAGAAAACTCTTACAAGATGGTTAACTATTCAAACATGATCCCCATGAAATAATAGAATAAATTAAATATTTAAATATAATTAAATAAAGTAAATTAATTATATAACATGTCATAAGGTCATATATAAATTGTTTATCGGAGTGGATACTCAAGAGATGGGTGAATTGAGTTCCAATTAAAAATTACTATTAAAATGATTTATATTGAAATTACTCAATTCATAAAACAAGTTAAACTGTAGTGAATTTATAAAGATTGTAAGTGTTCAATTAGTTTCTCAAAGATTGATTATTTCTCAGTTAACTTAATCTAAAGATTAAGTTATCTTTTGAAACTAACTTACTGGTTCACAATACTTACAAACACTTTTTATATCAACTATCAGAGTTACTTTAAAATATATTTGAATTTCAAAGTAATTAGCAGTGGAATATTGAAAATAGTTTAAACTAAAATAAGATGCATAGTAGTTTTAACCAAGAGGTTCAGTCTCAAGTTGAGACTTAGTCCTCTCAAACAGTTTATATATAACTTTGATACACACCCTGGATTGGGGTTTACAACAGCACTCAGACTGTCCAGGTCCTCAGACCTCTACAATAGTTCTACGTGGGAAAGAAACAACAACAACAACACACAGGTTGTCCGGGTCCTCAGACCTCTACCATAGTTCTACGTGGGAAAAGAACAAAAACAGCACACAGGATGTCCATGTCCTCAGACCTCTACCACAGTTCTACATGGGATACACAAAGGTGTAAAGAGTTTTGTGTGAGGATTTCAGTATCCTCCAGTTCATCTTAGGAGTCAGTGTGTGTATAAATTGACAAATGCACACATTGCTCGTAATGTAATTAAAAGAATGATCACAACAGAGAAAGAATATATAGATGAGTTTATAATTCTCTTGTGTGATGCCACTGTAGCTCTGGAATCCTTTGAATTGAAGCAGATGAATCTTTAATTCCTTCTATGGAAGTTATGTGAAAAATAGAGTGTTGCGATTCAACTTGTGTTCTTTGTGTGGTTAAACAGAGAGAATATGTTCTTTAAGCTTCAGATATACTTCGTCTGTTCAGCAGTGTTGATTTTCATGCAGTGTGCCTTTCTTTAGAAACTTCCTCGAAGTATCTTCTTCATTATCATGCTCACGACATTGCTTTTTGTTTTTGAATCGTGCATACTGATTCTTGGCCACACTTCACTTTTAACTTGGAATGCATGTGTTGGAGCCAATAGGTTTCATGTGTTCTACACCTCGTACCTCATACTGTCTGATGATATGTCTATGAAGAGACATAAATTATTTCAGTGCATTAAAATCATAAAATATGACTGTTAGAAATTGAATTGAATGATGACAAAATAGTTTAAGAAATGGTGTCACAGTAATTCATGGAAACGGTGTCTCCTTCACACGGTTTCTAGACTGATAATGGTGTCTAAGTGTCACGTTGTCTCATGGTCACAGTGTCTCACGGACATGGTGTCATGTTCATGGTGTCTGGCTTCACGGTGTCTACTTCACGGTGTCTACTTCACGGTGTCTGTTTCATGGTGTCTGGTTTACGGTGTGTGGCTTCATGGTGTCTGCTTCACAGTGTCTGGCGTCACGGTGTCTGCTTCACGGTGCTAGAAATACATAGTCAGTGGCAGACTCACGGTGTCTTATAATTTTCAAAGTAACTATGTTTATGCTTAAATAATGATGATAATATAAAGGATTAGACTTAAGCATTTTTCAAATAAGGTATTATGAGTGTAGATCAAAGATAGTATAAAGTAGGTAAACAGAATACAGAGTAATTAAGATCTTTCTTGGCTCTTCATAAAGCATGAGAAAACTTTAAACATAAATACACATGATTGGATATAATTTATATGAGTTAACTAGGTTGAATAATATTTGTGATCATTACAACATGATTAATACATGAATAGTCCAACAATCTCCCCCTTTTGATGATCAAAAATCATATACAGTAAAAGTGTATATTGGATTCAACTATAGAGATAAAAGGAGATAAAAGGATAGCATATAGAAACTTCTCCCCCTTTTGGGATTATCAAAGAAATTAAATAAGAGAAATAAAAAAACATTTCATTAATAGAAAACATGGTTCAGTACAAAACAGAAGAGTAATACATAATCAAAATCATCCCTATCAAAAAAAAGTAATCATTGTTCTTATTCATGGGCTAGCCTTCTCTTTTCCTTTAGCCGCAGTTGCAGAAGAGGAAGCCATAGGGGTAGAGTTCGAGGTAGTAGAAGGAAGTGAGGATGTTTATAAAGAGGGTAAAGGAAGGCCTTCAAAGACTGAGGGATCCAAGGTAGGAGCAGTAGAAGATCTCGGCAGTTGTTGATCAAAAATCACAGGCCTGATCTGACTTAGTGCTTGGCCAACAGACAAAGTGGTTGAGGATAGGGCAGAGGTGAAGGTAGGCAGCCCAGGTCCAAGAGTTGTAGCCGCTAAAGTAACAATGGTTGTACTCTGGACATAAAGATAGGGCCTCAATAGTTTTATGAAATCTGTAATGATCTCTCCACCATACTTCATGGAATTCTCAAAATCATTGTTTTTCTCCATAAACTTTTCCAACAATCGAGTAAACTCTGTGAGCTTCTGGACTTGGGTCTTGAAAGCTTGAGTCATAGGAGGAATCCACATATTTTCTACAAGGTACTTGAAATAGTTTATCATATTGGTCTTGGAGAATATTCTGTTGAATTATAAATCCACTTTCTTGGCAATATATTGATGATCATCGTTATCAATTTTGGAGTGTATTTGTACTAGGTCAAGAACCCTATCACTATTCTTGATCACTTTAGATAAATAATATGTATTGAATCCACTGAGTACATTCTGAAGTTTTTCTTTGACTATAGTTCTGAGATGATCACTGCCCAATGAGGGTTTAAAGGATTGACCAGATGCTTTGACAGTTGTGGTCAGAGATTTTAGTTGATTCAACACATTTTGAAGACACCCTGTATACTCATCAGTGAGTTTATTAAGATTGGAAACAAGCTCTTTCATTTCCTCCACAATTTGTTTGTTCCTTTCTGAGATCTTTTCATCTAAAGATGCTATATAAGATTGAATCTGATACACACCAACCTGTGGGATTTGAGGAGCAACAAGTTCTACAGGAGGAGTAACAGACTCAGATCTCAAATGCAGCTCTCTCTGCATGTCTTCAACCATACTTCTTAGGGTTTTCACTTTATTACTGAGCAGCTTATTTTCAAATCTTACTTCTTGAATCACATGGAGAATATTTGGTTGTATTTTCCAAAGTAATCTTCTCTAATAATAGCGAGGCATCTCTCTCGCTTAAATTTTTCACAGGATGAGGTTGGGTATTCATGAGTTTCTCAACTCCAGGTAAGAGGGTTTCACCAAATTCCATTATATCATCCTTACTCACAAAGAATGGATGTTTACACAAGGGTTCAAGATTAGGGACTGGTACAGGCTCAGGTTCCTTCTCAGGTGCAATATTGGAGACTGATTTCAACTGAAATAGAGAAAAAATATCAATTCATGTTGTTCTAACCTGCTGAGAGACATCCACATCATAGAAACTGGGAAGTTTATACTGAGTGTATACAGTACTTGACTCAGTTGGAAGTGAGGCTTCAATGGACTCAGGATTTGGGGTTTTCTACCCCTAAACTTATGCCTCCTTCTAAGGACTGAGAGGCTTAGGATCTTGGTCTAATTTTACAGACTCATCTCTATGTTCCTTAATCATTTTCTATGGCATCCCCCCTTTTTATCACATAAAATTTCATTACATTTTACAAAACCGAGGATCTTTAAGGTTTAGTGTCTTGGATACCAGGAACTTAAAACATGAAAACATAAAACATTCTTCTTAAACACTTGAAAGGCTTATCCTTATGTTCATCCTAGTTTCATTACTGCATCTCATAACCTGGGGACATATATCAAAAAAAAGGGTGAGCAGAAGACCTAGTAAGGGAAACAAGGGGAAACATTTAACATGTGAACTTGAGATACATCAACAACGTCATGAAAAAGAACTTTAAGGCATGAGAAAGAAATCATGAGGAATATCATAATAAAAATAACATATTTCATAACTTGAAGATGTGGCTACAACATTTAATATTGAAAATCATTTCTGTTTCACCAAGGTCCATCCCCAAGGTGTCATTAAAAACTACCAAGGTTATTCACCAAGGCGTCGTAAAAAATGGTCATCTCTAGAGATTAAGTCTTTACCCAATGCATTGGAGCGCTATTACGGTGCACCCTCAAATTTTCCTCTATTACCATGTGAGCCACATATATCATCATCAAACATTTCATAAACAACCCATATAGCATAAAATAAATGGGTTTCATTTCATAGTCATCACATTTTAAAAAAAACTTCTTTAAAGACGTGATCCTTATGTCACTTTAAACCCACAGAAAAAGGAAAGTGGGTCTCATGTATGTAAATCCCAGAATTAAAATAGAAAATTTTGATATATATGTGAATACCCTGGTATAATAAAGATATTTGAGTTTTCACTTAATAAAATAAAATAATATAAAAAAAGAGAAAGACATTTTGAGACGAAAATTCTATAGCATAACGGCTATGATACATGGTTTTAGAAAACATTGAAAAGACAGGGGACATGGGTCACCCACTCATAAATGATACATAAAATAGTATGGGAACAGAATATAAAGGATTTAATAACTTGGTAATAAAATTTGAATGATATACCATATGAAACAAAGAACTTGAAAGGAAGACAAAAAAATAAGATTTCTCTTATGAGAATTCGGCAGCCTAACGACGTCACTTAAATCTTCCAAAAATGGATTGACGAGTTCAAATAGGGTCTCTCATAATATGAACATAAATGATCAGTATTATAGATATATATAGAATACCCCAACATAATAAAATGGAACTTGAAAGACTTGACCAGAAAATAGATCTTCAAAATGAGAAGGGTGAACGAATCCCTTAAAAATTCGGCAGCCTAACGGCGTCACTTAAACTTCAAAAAAATGAATTGATGAGATAAAATAGGGTCTATCATCATATGAACATAAAATATCAGTATGATAGATATTGAGATCATACCCCAACATAATAAAAAGGAACTTGAAAGACGTGACATGAAAATAGATCTTGAAAACGAGAAGGGTGAAAGAATCCATTACAAAAATTTCGGCAGCCTAACGGCACCACTTAAACATCTATAAAACAAAATGATGAGAGTTAGAGGGGATCTCTCATCATATGAACATGAAAAGGGCAGTAATAGGAGTATAAAATATCATCCTCCAACATAAGAACATGGAGCATAAAATAAATGACTTAGAAGAGAGTATTTAAAAAGAAAGAGAGAGTTTGGATCCCTTACCTTAAAACATAACTCTTAAAACTCAAAGTTTGGGACCTTGAGGGCCTGGGGAAACCTTTGTAGGACTCCTTGTGAGGTAATCAGACCAGAGCTTTGTTGGGGGAGAGTTGGGAGTCGAATGGATGAGAGGATGTCTTGGTATTTATAGGGACAGTGAGGGGACAAGGCATTAATGGCCAAGGGACACCTCATTAGTGGTTTTGGAAAAACCATTGGCTTGCCCATGGTATTTGCCCATGGTATTGGCCACATGGGACACCTCATACCTTATCTTACTATTCATATGTTGACCATATTGATTACATACTTAATACATCATTTAATGATGTCATTAAACACTCGTAACTTAAAAACTGTATTTTCACTATTCATCGAAAATTCAACTTTCTCAGAAAAATCCCAAAATTTCACCTTAACCAAATATCGATGCTCTGATTTCAAAAATGAACTCCATTTTATAAAAATATTTTTCTAAATATTTTTAATTTAATTTTTAAATAAATACACTATTCACCGAAAATTCATTTTTTTCAGAAAAATCCCCAAAAATTACCTTAACATAATATCGATGCTCTGAGTTCAAAAATGAAATCCATTTTATAAAATAATTTTCTAAATTTTTTTAATTTAATTTTTAATTAAAAAACACTATTCACCCAAAAAAACTAATACTTGACTAATAATTTATGAAACTGTTATTTAACCATTTTATTGAATCACATTATTTAATCAAGGTGCCTAGATTATATTAATACTTTCTTTAAGTGAGATTACTAATCCATGTGGTCACATTACTAATCCTAAGCATAAAATCACTATTCACAATTTACTATTCATCAAAAATTAAGTTGATCTTATTAGACTCTAAATTTTGTACTGAACATAATTGTAGAAGACCACTTTTTGAAAATCATTACACATTTTTAATTATTTAAGGTTTACATAAACATTTTTTTAAAATATCCTTTCTCTGAAATTCACCAAAAATATGCATACTATATTTATCCGGACATTTGAAAATTCATAAACTTCATCATAAGAAGAAATCAAAATATTTATTTAAAACAAAGGATTACACAGGGAAGTTACGGTCTCCTTACATTGCCCCTTATAACCCCAGCATAGGACCTAAGTGTAAGGTGTGCTAAGGTGAGAGAATCTGAGGGCGGCTCAGCCAACATTACACGAGAAGTAATTTCTATCAGTTTTAACTTCTTACGAAGGCGATTCCGTTCTAGCTTCACACGATGAAGTTTGGCTTGGGTTTGGTCCAAAGCAAAGCCCAGTGGTACTACCTCCTTCCCAAGTTCTGTCAGATGGGCTTCGATTAGCCCGAGACTACTGAATGAGGCCATCGAATCTTCTTTCTATATTAATTAACCAAGATCACTGGTATTTAGAGACAATAATCGAAACGTTTAGTTTCCAGTGGTCATATTGACCAATGTTCATATAACAGTCAAAACCCAACGGTCTCATTTTAATTATACTCATGTTATCAAATGAAACAGGTTTGTTGAGTATAAAAATAAAATAACACACAAAATTAGGAAACAATATTTATTCAAAATTTCAGTTCGTTACAATCTTCCCCCCTTAAGAAATTGCATCCTCGTAATTTATAAAATTGGGTTTTAAAATTTCATTGAAAGTCCGACATCGAAAAAGAAGTCAGTAAAACTATTACTTTAAAAGAATGAATGGGAAGTACAAAGGTCACTCGAGTTAACCCACACTAGCATTCCATGTAGGAAGACATGGACATGGAGGAGAAAATAAAGGGTCAAGTTCTGAGGGAGAGTGAAAGAAAACATGATTAGGAGAAAGTTAACAACGATAAAATCACAAACTTATGATGTGTATAAACGGTCTTTGATTACCTAGTAGGAAACGTAAACCAACAACGTTTTTGTTTTACGTTCCATTTCATAATTTTGAGGAATTCATTTACTGCATAGAACAAAAACAAAAGGAAATATACCTACTTTCAAGTAGAGTTTCATCCTTTAATAAGTATCTACCAAAACTAATATTTTCTACAAATGATGACCATTCAAAAACACTTGGTCTCATCAAAACACAAGAATCATTTTATTGAGATTCACGTAATCCACAAAAGATTAACTATAAATTGCTTCTATCTTTAAACATTATCCCAAAAACAGAAAGGGTAAGATAAAACAACTCTTCAAAAAGAAAGAATCCCATAGGAAGGGAAACTAATTTTAAATCTTCAAAGTTCCATGGTACTGCCCAATGTTCATCATAGACCATTCCATAAATAACTGTCCTTAAAATTCCTCAAAATAAACCAAACTAAGAATGAAACCCAATTATAAGATGGATCTCATAACACAGTCTTCGAAGATAGACTTTATCGTTCATCTTCAAACAACAACAAGCACTATTATCATCTTATAACAAATATAACTAACCTAATCACATTTTCCCAAAGATAGGTTAATCATTTCCATATGTAACCTAAATTACTATAAGTCCGCCTTAATTTCATTGATTCTTCAAAATATAATTCAACCTTTAATCCTCAAAGAAAATACCGTAGTAATCTATTTTCCTCGATCAAATAGGGTTCCCAAAATAGTGAACGTCTTCCCAAATAATAATCATCTTGTAATCCCCTAATCACCACCTTTTTTTAAGAAGAACAACTTCACTACATCAACATGTGGTACATAACAGTAGATGTTTTCCTTAATGATATAAAATCATCTTAGGTAGTGACTCAATGATCTTAGAAAACATAAAAGATATTCTCATAGAGGACGAACTAAAATACAACATGACATATACAATTATTGAGAAGAAGTTACATGTACATCAGTCATCATGATCCATCTCAGCATAGGACTTGCATTGTTCCCTTGTCCTCGAAGATTTTTAATGCTCATCATGCTTCTCACCCATTCCAAGAGAGCATTTATTTGGATAATGTCTAACTTCTCCACATTTACGACATCAAAATGTATAAGGTACATTAGATCGAACCTTATCTCCATTCATCACATTATCCATTTTTTAAAGCAATTGGCTACTTTATGCCCTATCTTCCCACACTTAAAACATCTCCCGGTTCCTTTTTGACATTCTCCTTGGTGCCTCTTCCCACACTTTTTGAAAAAAAGAAATTGGGTCTTCTTTTCCTTATCAAATTTATCAGATAAACATCCTTGAGACTTTGTCTTCTTCTTCCTTGATGAATTTGGGCATTCAACAAGGTACCAATTATTAATTGTGATTTTTGATAGCTGGTTTGGAATAATTGCAATATGTTCAACTTGATCTTTCATTATCTCTGTCACATTAATAGGGAAATCGTCACATTTCCTATCACATTGGTTGTTGGTACATGCTCTTCCATTTCCTTCCAATAACTAAGCAATGAACATATAATTAGGGGGACTAAATAATTAGCTAATAATCATTAAAATGAAACTTTAAGCATATAAGGATAAACTTGTAGAAGGAAAGTATACCCTAACTTGTGATCCACGGGGTTCTAATCCAGGTTATCCATGATCATATATTCTTATGTGAATATTTATTTTATTTTATCTTTGTTCCATTAATAATGGTTCATACTAAGCTTATGAATTTACCAAAGCATATCCCCGGGGAGTGTTGTAACCAAGAGTGCAGCAAGGCGCGTTGTCATGTACTAGTTATCATTCGAGTCTCGCTCAAAGCGGTGTTTTTGGGTTTTACCCTTATGTACATCTATTCCAGAGCCACCTCTACCTGCTCGTATCCAGACAGGGATGTATTTTCGTGACAATCCCTTACTCAATACTCACCAAAAAACCAGGAAGATTTCCTGTATTTAAAATTTTCTATAGGGTTCTTCCTAGAGTTTTCATATCCTAATTTACACAAATAACTAAACCATCCTTTGATACCAACTATGTAATCCTGCCTTTTTATCACATAAACATTCATTACATTTTACAAAACCGAGGATCTTTAAGGTTTAGTGTCTTGGAAACCAGGAACATAAAACATGAAAACATAAAACATTCTTCTTAAACCCTTGAAAGACATATCCTTATGTCCATCATAGGTTCATTACTTCATCTCATAACCTGGGGACATATATCAAAAGAAAGAGTGAGCAGAAGGCCCAGTAAGGGAAACAAGGGGAAACATTTAACATGTGAACTTGAGATACATCAACAATGTCATGAAATAGAACTTTAAGGCATGAGAAAGAAATCATGAGGCATATCATAATAAAAACAACAAATTTCATAACTTGAAGATGTGGCTACAACATTTAATATTTACAATCATTTCCGTTTCACCAAGTTCCATCCCCAAGGTGTCATTAAAAATTACCAAGGTTATTCCCCAAGGCGTCGTTAAAAATGGTCATCTCTAGAGATTAAGTCTTTACTTAATGCATTGGAGCGCTATCAGGGCGCACCCTTAAATTTGCATTTATTATCATGTGATCCACATATATCATCATCAAAAAATTCATAAACAACCCATATATCATAAAAGAAATGGGTTTCATTTCATAGTCATCACATTTCAAAAAAACTGCTTTAAAGACGTGATCCTTGTGTCACTTTAAACCCACGGAAAAAGGAAAGTGGGTCTCATGTAAGTAAATCCCAGAATTAAAATAGAAAATTTTGATATATATGTGAATACCCCTGTAGAAGAAATATCTTTGAGTATTCACTTAATAAAATAAAATAATTTAAAAAAAGAGAAAGACATTTTGAGACGAAAATTCTGCAGCATAACGGCTATGATACATGGTTTTAGAAAACATTGAAAAGAGATGGGACATGGGTCACCCACTCATAAATGATACATAAAATAGTATGGGAACAGAATATAAAGGATTTAAGAACATGGTAATGAAATTTTAATGATATAGCATATGAAACGAAGAACTTGAAAGGAAGACAAAAAAATAATATTTCTCTTATGAGAATTCGAAAGCCTAACGGCGTCACTTAAATCTTCCAAAAATGGATTGACGAGATCAAATAGGGTCTCTCATCATATGAAAATAAATGATAAGTATGATAGATATAGATATCATACCCCAACATAATAAAAAGTAACTTGAAATACTTGACCAGAAAATAGTACTTGAAAATGAGAAGGGTGAACGAATCCCTTAAAAATTCAGCAGCCTAACGGCATCACTTAAACTTAAAAAAATGAATTTATGAGATAAAATAGAGTCTCTCATAATATGAACATAAAATCTCATTATGATAGATATATAGATCATACACCAACATAATAAAAAGGAACTTGAAAGACTTGACATGAAAATAGATCTTGAAAACGAGAAGGGTGAAAGAATCCGTTACAAAAATTTCGGCAGCCTAACGGCGCCACTTAAACATTTATAAAACGAAATGATGAGAGTAAGAGGGGATCTCTCATCCTATGAACATGAAAAGGGAATTTAGAGGAATATAAAATAATATCATCCAACATAAGAACATGGAGCATAAAAAATGACTTAAAAGAGAGTATTTGAAAAGAAAGAGAGAGTTTGGATCCCTTACATTAAAACGTAACTCTTAAAACTCAAAGGTTGGGATCTTGAGGGCTTGGGGGTAACTTTGGAGGACCCCTTGGGAGGTAATGATACTGAAGCTTCGTTGGGGGAGAGTTGGGAGTCGAATGGATGAGAGGATGGTTTGGTATTTATAGGGAAAGTGAGGGGACAAGGCATTAATGGCCAAGGGACACCTCATTGGTGGTTTTGGCAAAACCATGGGCTTGCCCATGGAATTTGCCCATGGTATTGGCCACTTGGGACACCTCATACCTTATCTTACTATTCATAAGTCGATCATATTGATTACATACTTAATACATCATTTAATGATGTCATTAAACACTCGTAACTTAAAAACTGTATTTTCACTATTCATCAAAAAATTCAACTTTCTCAGAAAACTCCCAAAATTTCACCTTAACCAAATATCGATTCTCTGATTTAAAAAAAGAAATCCATTTTATAAAAATAATTTTCTAAATATTTTTAATTTAATTTTTAAATAAATACACTATTCACCTAAAATTTATTTTTTTCAGAAAAATCCCCAAAAATTACCTTAACATAATATCGATGCTCTGAGTTCAAAAATGAAATCCATTTTATAAAAATAATTTTCTAAATATTTTCAATTTCATTTTTAATTAAAAAACACTATTCACCTAAAAAAACTAATACTTGACTAATAATTTATGAAACTGTTATTTAACCATTTTATTGAATCACATTACTTAATCAGGGTTCCTAGATTATATTAATACTTTCTTTAAGCGATATTACTAATCCATTTGGTCACATTACTAATCCTAAGCATAAAATCACTATTCACAATTTACTATTCATCAAAAATTAAGTTGATCTTATTAGACTCTAAATTTCATACTAAACATAATTGTAGAAGACCATTTTTTGAAAATCATTACACATTTTTAATTATTTAAGGTTTACATAAACATTTTTTAAAAATATCCTTTCTCTAAAATTCACCAAAAGTATGCATACTATATTTATCCGGACATTTTAAAATTCATAAACTTCATCATAAGAAGAAATCAAAATTTTTATTTAAAACAAAGGATTACAAAAGGTAGTTACGGTCTCCTTACATAGCCCCTTATAACCCCAGCATAGGAACTAAGTTTAGGGTGTGCTAAGGTTAAATAATATGAGGGTGACTCAACCAACATTGCACGATTAGTAATTTCTATTAGTTTGAACTTCTCGCGAAGGCGATTCCATTCTAGCTTTACACGATGAAGTTTGGCTTAGGTTTGGTCCAGTACAAAGCCAAGTGGTGCTACCTCCTTCCGAAGTTCCATTAGATGGGCCTCAATTGGCCCTAGACTACTGAAGGAGGCCATAAAATCTTCTTTCTATATTAATTAACCAAGATCACTTGTATTTAGAGACAATAATCGAAATATTTAGTTTCCAGTGGTCATATTGACCAATGGTCATATAACAGTCAAAACCGAACGGTCTCATTTTAATTATACTCATGTTATCAAATGAAACAGGTTTGTTAAGTATAAAATAAAAATAACACACAAAATTAGGAAACAAGATTTATTCAAAATTTTGGGTCGTTACATTTCTTGTCTGGACAGCTAAAAAGCTAGCTTCATCCATTCTTCAATTGTAGATATGATTTCAGGAACAGATTGTTCCATAGGGAGTTCCTCAAGATTGACCTCTTGAAATATAGGTAGCTATTCCACTATAGGCTCTTCTACTGTAGGCTCTTCCATGGAATGATTTTCAGGTTCTTTGGCAATTGATTCTGTTATAGCTTAGGGTTGAGTTTCCAAATTAAAAACGTTTTTAGGAGTACAGACTTATTCTTCAAGAACTACATGAGGATTAGTAGTCATGTATTCCTCATCAATAACAGCTTCCCTAGGTGGCACTTCAGCCTCTTCTTCCTCTTTTTCAGGATACTCAACAATCTCATCTGGTTCCAAACCAAGATCATAAATATCTCATGGTCTTGAGGGATAATCCACCGGGTTTAAATTCTCATTTATTCTATCATTTCCTTCCACCCATTTCTTTTTCCAAGGATTCTAGTTTATATTCATTATTTTGATAGTGTATTTTGAGAGACAGTACTCACAGTCCTTAATTACTTCCTCATTTGGTCCAACTATACCCTTAGAAAAAAGCATGGCTGAGATTAGCTGAGAGTAGAACAGATAAGTTTATTGGATATGAATTTGATCAACTCACACATATGGTGCATGATATACTTTCACATGTTGATCTTATGCCCATTTTATATAAGGTGAATCAGAAACACATCTTGATATTTTAAAATAGCAAAATCACCTTTTCTGGGACTAACCAAATTCTGTATAAACTTGAACAGAAGCCTTGATTCTTCATCTAATTCAGCAGCAATGGATCTCCTCTGGGTTCCATTTCTAGTTAAGATTTTCAGGGCATCTTCTAAATAAAATAAATCGGTTGAAGGTGGAGGTCCTCTCTGATAATCCTCACATATACCATTAGGAGGTATCATAAGGAATGCATCCCATAACCTCAAAGAGAATGAGCATCTCTGGCCATTGACCCAGCTTCTTACAACATAACTATCACCAGAATCAAAGGAGAATTGAAAATACTAGTAAAACTGAGCCACTAACCTAGGGTATATTGTTCTGTCTTCCTTCGAGAACCACTCTAACTAGCCTTGTTGTTCTAACACTCTAAATACCAGAGACTTACTAGACAGAAGCTATTTGGGGCAAATCTCTTTCTCAGGTACAACAACGTAGTTTACAATATTCTGATTTAAAGGTCCTTTGGGTGTTAGCTTAGGTGCAATCTTATTTTTCTTCGATCTACTCTTTTTTGGTGTCGATGATGATGGATGTTTCATTCTTGGCATTCACTAAAGGTTCAAGTGAGAAAAGGGTTTCAGGGATGAAAAAGGGTTTGAAAAGAGTAAGTAGAAGAAACCTCGAGTGAAGAATCGAGTGATACATCCTTTGTTTTATAATTTAGGAATACCAAACATCGCAAAAATAAAAACACGGGAAAATAAAAAAGGTGAGAAGAATAATTACCGCGATATGGGTTTTTACAAAAAAATGAATTTTTACAATGAGACTATGTATGTTCATTACGGTGAGATAGTAAATGAGGTTCATAGTGAGGTTGTGAATGAACTTCTCAGTGTGTGTTACGGTGAGATAGAAAACATCAAACAGTAAGTACAAAATACTAACGGTGAGACCATAAACATAAAACTTTAAAGTGACACAGTAAACATCAGAGACAGTAACTAAGAAATTGTAATCATGGTGTGGTAAAGTATAACACAGTAAGATATCGAATATTAAGACCTGAAACTGTAACAACTAAGGTATCTATTTGAGATTTATCATGCCTAGTTCATGTATGATGTAGTGTATTCTCTCAGAATTTAACAGTTTTGTGAATATATCAACAAGTTGATATTCAGTACCAATGAATTCTAAAGTGATATCACCTTTTTTATAATGATCTCTCAAAAAGTGATGTCTTATATCAATGTTCTTTGTCCTAGAATGTGAAACAAGATTCTTTGAGATGTTAATAGCACTTGTGTTGTCACAATTTATAGGTAAATGTCTGAACTGATATCCATAATCTATTAATGTGTGTTTCATCCACAAAATTTGTGCACAACAACTACTAGCAGCTATGTATTCAGCTTCTATAATAGATAATGAAACATAATTTTGTTTCTTACTACACCATGATACTAGTGACTTTCCTAAAAGGTGACACGTTCCAGAGGTGCTTTTTCTTTCTAACATACATCCATCGAAGCCAGCATCAGAATAACTAACAAATTCTAATGATTTTCCTTTAGGATAAAACAGTCCTAGATTGGGTGTATGCTTTTGGTATTTGAAAATTCTTTTTACATCATTTAAATGAGATTCCTTAGGGTTTTCTTAAAAATGAGCACACATACACATGATAAACATAATGTCCGGACGACTAGCAGTTAAGTAGAGTTAACTTCCAATCATTCTTCTATAAGTTGTTTGATCAATAGATTTTCCATCTTCATCAAGATCCATCTTACAAGTGGTACTCAAGGGATTTTCACTAATTTTAGTGTTGTCCAATCCAAAACGTTTTAGAATATCCTTTGTATATTTACTTTGATTTATAATAATACCATTCTCATTTTGAAAAACTTTAAATCAAAGAAAATATTTGATTTCTCCCATTAAAATCATTTCAAATTCATTTTGCATCATTTTAGAAAAATCAACACATAAATAATTCTTCGAAGATCCAAAAATAATGTCTTTTACATAGATTTGAAAAACTAAAATATCATTAGACATTTGTTTTATAAAAAGGGTAGGATCAACTATTCCTTTTGTAAAACCTTTGGAAATAAGAAAAGTACTCAATTTTTCATACCAAGATCATGGAGCTTGCTTCAAACCATATAAGTCTTTTGATAGTTTGAAAATGTGATTTGGAAAATGGGGGTTCATAAATCTAGGGGTTGTTCAACAAAAAAATCCTTATCTATATACCCATTTAATAATGAACTCGTAACATCCATTTGATATGGTTTGAAATTCGAATGTGCAGTATAGGCAAGCAGAATTTTGATGGCTTCAAGTCTGGCTACTGGTGAAAAGGTCTCCTCATAGTCAATTCCTTATTCATTACTATATCCTTGTGCAACTATTATAGCCTTATTTCTAACTATGTTACAAGCTTCGTCAACTTTATTCCTAAAAACCCATTTAGTGCCTATGGATGGTCAAAGTGTTCTTAGGTCTGTCTACTAATTCCCAAACTTTGTTTCTTTCAAATTGATTCAATTTTTCATGCATATAAATCACCCAAAATTCATTATTTATTGCATCATCGATATTTTTAGGTTTAATCTGTGAAATAAAATCTTGATGTTTAACCTGGTTTCTTAGAGAATCTCTAGTTTGTGACCCTCTATATAAATCTCCTGCTGCAGCATCTAAAGGATGGTTTTTAAGAGTCCTAGTTGTTCTAGATAAGGTAGGGCTAGAAATTTCAGTTTCATTTACAGGTTTGGGTTCTACAGAAACAGGTTATGGAAAATTTCCAGAACTGGTCGTCTTAACAATAGGTTCAATTCTTTTCTTCATTAAGGTTTATAAAGGACATATCTTCTTCAAGATTTTCAAGAGGGTTATTAGGTTCATGTGGATCAGTTTCATCAAACATGATGTGTACAGATTCTTCCACACATTTAGTTCTCTTATTGAATACTCTATAGGCTTTACTCGAGATTGGGTAACCTAGGAAAATTCCTTCATCACTTTTGGAAGAAAATTTGTCAATATTATCTTTGGTGTTAAGGATAAAAACTTTGCAACCAAAAAATCTAAAGTAATTAACCATAGGATTCCTATTGTTGCAAAGCTCATAAAGAGTCTTTTTAATAATTGGTCTAATCAAGACTCTATTGATAATGTAACAAGATGTATTAACAGCTTCAGCACAAATGTAAATTGGAAAATCATATTCATTGAGAATTTTCCTAGAAATCTCTTCAAGAGTCCTATTTCATATTTCTACTACACCATTATGTTGAGGTGTTTTGGGATCATAGAAGTTATGACTATATCCATTGTGTGAGAAATAGGTTTCGAAGTCATAATTTTCAAACTCACGGGCATGATCACTTCTTAGGGTCTTAATCTTAATCCCACTAAGGTTTTCTACAGACTTGGAGTATTTAATAAAATAAGAACAAGATTCACTTTTGTGTGCAAGAAAGTATACACAAGTGTACTTAGAAAAATCATCTACAAGAACATAAACATAGTGCTTCCCATTTAGACTTTAAACTCTTGATGGTCCAAAAAAATCCATGTGAACCAACTCGAGAGGTTGAGAAGTAGAAACTTCTTTCTTTGATTTGAAAGAAACTTCATGTTGTTTTTCCTTTTGACAAGAACTACACACTTTGTTAAGTAGGAATTCCAGTTTAGGTAAGTCGCTAACTAAACCTTTCCTAGTCAGTTTTCTAAGTTAGTGCACATTGCAGTGTCCTAGCCTTTTGTGTCATAGCCAAGATTCTTTATGAAAAGCATTTAAACAAGTAACATCTTTTTAGAAAAAGAAATCAAATCTACAACATATACATTTTCATTTCTTAATGTAGTAAATAACAAAAAATTAAAATTAAAAACATTACATGAATAATTTTAAAATTTTATATTGAAACCATCATCACACAACTAAGAAATACTTAGCAGACTGTATTTTAATCCATCAAAAAATATTACTTTAGAAATTAAAATTGAATCAGTGTTACCAATCTGGCCAAAGCTGATGATTTTTCCTTTTGAGTTATCCCCAAAGGTGACATTTCTTCCATAAACTTTGATTAATATCTTAAAGCACGAGTAGTCTCATGTCATATGCCTTGAAAATCCACCTTCCAAGTACCATATCTCCCTACAGAAAATTTTCAATCAAGTTTCCTACAAAACAGATTTAGACAGACGATAATTTTGGTACCCAGATTTTATTGGGTCTAGAAAGGCTAGCATGTAAAACTTTAGGCACTCATGTTTTTTTAATGGGTTTATTATAATTATAAGATTAAAAAGATGTTGATAAATAAACTTTGTTTGGTCTAATAATTTTAATAGCTAAATGAAGCATAAGAACTGCCAGAATTTGAAGTAGTATCATACTATCCAGATTTTGAAATAAATTTACTTGTAACAAACTGTCTCTGTCCAGGTTGGTATCCTAAACCAGAAGTGTACTCTGGTGTAACTTGTTTTCCAAGAATTTGAGTTAGAGTGTTCTTTCCATTTGTGAAATTCTCTAAGTCTTTTATAAGTTGCTCATTAGACAATTTGAGTTCAGTATTCTCTTTTAATAGTTGAGAATTATTTTCCTTTTCTATACTAAGATTAGATTTAATAGTACTAGTCAAGGCATACTATTTATTTAATGATTTTTACTTATCTTTTAGCTCATTACAAGTATCTTCTAACATATTAAAATATTAAAATAATTCAGATTTATACATATTATCATCATTATTTGAATCACTTTCATTCCCAGAATAGTAATTATTTAGCATAGGGGAAATAGGTACCTTGGATGTTTCAGTCATGAAACACATGTTGGTATGATTATTTCCTTCAGAATTAGAAGCTTTAGATCCACTTGAGCTGTCTTCTGAAGCACTCCATGTTGCCTTCATATATTTCTTATATTTTTTATTCTTATAGTAATATTTCTTCTTAAACTTCAATTTTGGATAGTTAGCCTTAACATGTCCTTTCCTTTTACATTCATAACAGACTATCTCATCATTTTTGTTAGCTTTCTTCCAATCTCTATTCCAATTACCTTGTTGGTCATACTTACCCTTGTAATTTTATTTTCTGAAAAATTTCTTCTTTATATAGAATTTTATAAATCTCTTGGCTATATGAACCATCTCTTTATCACTGTTTGAGTCATAATTTTCACTAGTTGAGATTTCCTCAATTATGTGAACTTTCTCTTTGTCCTTGGTTTTTGAAGCAGTAGACTTAAATGCCACTGACTTCTTCTTACGTTCATTATATTCCTCTTTGTTTACCTTCAATTATTCTTCATACATCATCAATTTTCCAATCATCTCCTTGATAGGTAGCTTGGCAATGTCATATGATTCTCGTATAGAGACAGAGGTTCCTCTCCATCTGTCTGGTAGGCATCTTAGTATCCTCATGATTTTCTCCTTTGCTGGAATAGCTTTTCCCAGTGAGCTCATTGTATTTACTATCTCATTAAACATCAGATACATATCAGAAATAGATACATCAGGTTTCATTTTAAAATTATCATACTTAATAGTGTATGTATTTAATCTCATTTCCTTAACATTGGTTTTTCCCTCATGGGAAACAGCAAGAGTATCCCATATTTCATAACCAGTCTTACAGGAAGATATTTGATTAAACTATTCATCTCCTAAATCAAAATACTAGGCATTCATTTCTTTATAATTATTATTGTAAGAAACTTTTGTAGGTTCATACCAAGTAGTTCTAACAGTTTTTGGAATCTTATATTGAGTCTCAATAGCAGTCCAAATGTCAAATCCCATACTTTATAAATGGATTTTCATTTTTATTTTCCATTTTTTATAATTGACACCATTAAATAACGGTTGAATGTGGGTATCTACACCTTCTAATTAGTTATCCATAATAAGATTTTAGAAAATGTATTTAAAGATACAAAGATTTAGAAAGAACAGGAATTTAAGATCATTAAGATACAGCTAAAATCACAGTTGAATAAGATTACACAGATTCCTAATAAATAGCCTCTCATACCAAATGTTGGTTAGAGTGAATACTAAATAGGGGGTTAATTGAGTTCCAATTAAAAATTTATGTTAAAAGGATTTATATTGAAATCCCATAATTCATAAAACTAGTTAAACTGTAGTGAATTTATAAAGATTGTAAGTGTTCAATTAGTTTCTCAAAGATTGATTATTTCTCAGTTAACTTAATCTGAAGATTAAGTTAGCTTTTGAAACTAACTTACTGGTTCACAATACTTGAAAACACTTGCTAGTTCAACTATTAGAGTTACTTTAAAACATTTTTGAATTTCAAATTAATTAACAGCGAAATATTAAAAATAGTTTAAACTAAAATAAGATGCACAATAGTTTTAACCAAGAGGTTCAGTCTCAAGCAGAGAATTAGTCCTCTCAAACAGTTTATATATAACTTTTATCTACATCCTGGATCGATTTTTACAACAGTACTCATACTGTCCAGGTCCTCAGACCTCTACCACAGTTCTACGTGGGAAAGAAACAACAACAGACCACAGGATGTCCCGGTCCTCATACCTCTACCACAGTTCTACGTGGGAAACCAACAACAACAGTACATAGGTTATCCAGGTCCTCAAACCTCTACCATAGTTCTACATGGTATACACAAAGGTGTAAAGAGTTTGGTGTGAGGATTTCAGTATCCTCTAGTTCATCTTAGGAGTCAGTGTGTGTCTAAATAGATAGAATCATACACTTCTTGTAATGTAAGGAAAACAATGATCATAGCAGAGAAAGAATATAAATATGACTTTAGAATTATATTGTGTGATGTCACTATATCTCTAGACTCATTTGGATTCAAGTAGATGAATCTTTGAGTTATTCTCTGGAAGTTTTGTGAAAAACAGAGTGTCGCAATTTATCTTGTGTTCTTCGTGAGGTTCAACAGAGAGAAGATGTTCTTTAAGCTTCAAATATGCTTCATGTGTTCATAAGTATCGAGTTGCATGAAGTGTGCCTTTCTTTTGAAACTTATTCTATGTATCTTCTTAGTTATCATGCCCATGGACTTTCTTTTCGTTATTTTATTGCTCATACTGATTCTTGGACACACTTCGCTTTTAACTTGGAATGCATGTGTTGGATCTGACAGGTTTCATGTGTTCTGCACCTCATACCATGTACTGTCTGATGATATGTCTATAGAGAAACATTAATTATGTCAGTGCATTAAAATCATCAAATATTACTGTTATAAATTAAATTGAAAGGTTAAAAAATATATTAAGAAACAGTGTCATAGTAAGTCATGGAAACAGTGTCTCATTCACACGGTGTCTAGATTCATCACGGTGTCTTATTGTCACAATGTATCATGGTCATGGTGTCTGACGATCACAGTGTCTTGTTCACGGTGTCTAGCTTCACAGTGTCTGCTTCACGATGTCTGCTTCACGGTGTCTGCTTCATGGTGTCTGCTTCAGGGTGTCTGGCTTCACAGTGTTTTCTTCACGGTGTCTACTTCATGGTGTCTGGCTTCACGGTGTCTGCTTCACGGTGCCAGAAATACATATCCATTGGCAGACTCACTGTGTCTTAGACTTTTCAAATTAATTGTGTTCAGACTTAAATAATGGTGATAAAAGAAAGGATTAGACTTAATAATTTGTCAAAGAAGGTATTATTAGAGTACATCAAAGATATTATAAAGTAGGTAAACGGAATATAGAGTAATTAAGATCTTGTTTGGCTCTTCTTAAATCATGAGAAAACTTTAAACATAAATACACATAATTGGAAATAATTTATAGGAGTTAACTAGGTTGAATAATATTTTTCATCATTAAAATATGATTAATACATGAGGATTCCAACACAAACTACAAAAAATAATTGAGTGTTGAATATGGAATGTATCTCACATAAATAAAAACATGAGATGAAATTTCCTTACCTTATGTCTTGAATCATGTCGTAATCGTACAATCCTCATGTATAATAATTTTAAGTTTATTATACATATTTTAAATAAATATATTTTTATATAAAATACCATATATTATATTATTATTCCTTTATATTAACCCCTTAATAATAATTTCATGCTTCCAGTAATATCTGTTTTGTTCTTCGTACATGTTTTGACTTATTATTCTTGATCTTCTTACTTAGTTAATGATTTACTTACTTCCATAATGTAAAAAATTATATATATATCATATAAATTCATTATATATTTATTTATAATAATATATGAAGTGTTGAGAGATTAAATGGAATACATCATTCATGAAGACGGTAAGTCGTACGTACATATAAAAAAGGTTTTTGTTTTGTTGTCCTACTAAAAGAATGTAAGTAAATGAAATATATATATATAAAATAATTAAATTAAAACTATTATATATATATATATATCTTATATGTTCACTGAAACCATCTTTAATACATTCCATGTAAAGTGTGAATAAATCACATCACTTTGAGGAGCTGGTAGTCCACATGTCCACACATGATGTTATCATATTTACACAAGATTCAAAGTATAAAGTTATCTGTTATAAAAGAATTATAGAATCATAAATAAATAATAAATATTACATATATCATATATAAGCATCATTTCCATTGTGATTTACAACCATTAAAGTTAGTAAAGGAAAAATGAACAACATTGTTTTGTGAGGCGGTAGTTCATCGTACACAAGAATGGTAAGTTTGTTACCCATTAGATAGAAGTGTGTGTAACTGTAGGTAGAACCATTAATATAAAAAACATTTCAGTATATTTTTTATATTGGTGAAATTATTTATGCATGTAATAAGTAAATTTGTGTTTTTTCATATTGAAGATAAAAGAAATGAACTTGAGGAAGGATATTACTTCTTGTTTGGGTAACTCTTATTGGTTTACACCAAAGGGATTCCTTGGATGGATTTCTACCCAAAGGGAATATTCAAGGAGTAATGGAGGGTTTTTGAGAAGTTATTTGGGAAGATATTATCTAAACCTAAGTTGTTTGATTGGTTTGAAGAAGTGGGAGGAGAGGAGTCCTTTTTATATTGGAGGAGGAGTGACACTCTTGTAAATTTTTGGAAAAGTAATTCCACCCACGTTTTTACCATGTCATTTGGATCAAATAAAGGAAAAAATTCCATCCAACGGAGAATATGGTCTAAATATTTCCATACAATGGGTTTTAGAAAAAATTATAGTTTTCTTGGACCTTAAGTTTAACGATTAGTCCCTTGTTAAGCTTAGTTTTACCTTAATTATTGTAATTAATTTTAACTGCATTCACTAATATTTATTGTCAAAAACTAATTTGATCTTATTATAAAATATTAATTATTATATTAAAAAACATGGAATCCATTTTTTCTAATTTCAAACACATAAATGCTATAAATTTATTTAAAATTAATCCTGAAGATGGGACGACACTGTGGGTTTTTTAATTAAAAATGATCAAAAGTTTGCTATGTTTTAATATCCAATTTCAATGTGAAACTGGTTTCAATGAACTAAATTGGATTAATTTTTGTATATTTTATCTAATTATAATTTAAAACAAAATTAAAATTTAATTTAACTATATGTATAAATTATATGAAAAGGACGTTTTCAATTAAAATTCAGTATTTTTAATTATTCATCCAAAGATAATGTTTCTCAAAAAAATATCAAAAATCATATCTAATATTTTTTCAACATCCTAACTTAAATAAAGAAGTTTATTTTATCAAATTATATCTCTAAATGTGTGGAAAATTAATTTTATTATTTTTCATAGAAGGACACAAAAAGTTGTTCATTTGAGAAAATTGGGGTTTTAAACATATAAAGGCTTTACCATAATTATATTATACATTATCATTACGTTTTATTTATATAAAAACATAATGGATTATATTTGAAATGTATTTATTACTAACAATATTACTAAGATTAATGTCTAGGTTATAATTATCTCGTTTAAATAATTATAACAATAAAATGATGTTTCATAGAAACTTAGTGTTGTGTGTAATGCTTGCCAAGTCGTTTTTTCATGAAATGCAAGATAATATAAGTCTTGTGTATAGTGTATTAAAAAAACATAGTTATTTAATATAAAAAAACTATATTCAATGTTTCTTAAAATTCAAAATATCAAAATGTTTAAATTAATTTGGAAAAAATATATTTCACAAAATCTCAGGGTTTTACAATCATAGCCTACCTGATGCTCCATCCAAAACTACCTAGGTTGAAAACCACTGAATACTAATAAAATGTTCAAAAATACATAATATATATATATAACTCATATAGGTAAATATGTAACAATAATCACAATCTCACCAATCTTAGACTCACCCATCGCAATCAGGTCACATGACATCCATCCTCAAGGCCCCTCACCTACCAATATTAGAGTGAGGTGTCAAAAGTAAACCAACCTCATGCCCCCTCCTACACATGTAGGAGTTAGGAATAAAATATCATTTGTCCTCAATCACCATCTCCTTCCCATAACCAAGACATATGTCGCATAACATACGAATTAGCTGAGCAGAATTCCACCAAAGAGAAGCTATGTATAAAAACACTCTAGCTTCCATTGTTGACATTTTAAACAACTCCCCTGCAATCATCATCCATGCCTGCTCCTAACAGATCCAAGAACACACACACATATATATATATATATATATACATATATATATATATATATATAACATGCATATAACCACATCACTTAGCATAATAGGGAGATCTCATTGGAACAACATGCTTGGGTCGGCTGAGTAAAATGACACTAAATAGTGGATGAGCAATAAAATATTGTTTAGATTCTTTTGTTGACACTTTAAAAAACCCAATACGTCATAGATAAATCCTGGTTCCCAATGATGATCTCATGAAATTTAACCACAGGCCTACACATGCATATATATCAAATCATATATTCCTATCAAGAAAGAATAATTAATCACCCCTTGTCATACTAGACCCGTGGTCACAAATCATCACACATAAAAATCACACCCAAGTGCACCTCTCAAGGTGGAAATAATATCAATTGTAAAATGAGAAAATTAGAATAGAAATTTCTCACCCTAGGAAACTTGGTCTATCCCGCGTGCATGTGCATGTAGGCACCCAAACACGAGATCTGAACCCATCTTTGACAATATCTTAATATTTGGTCTACCATATCCTAAATATTATGACCAAATATAAAAAATAAAGGTAATATATATCATTAGTATGCATCTTAACACTACTAATAATTCCCTATCATGAACTACTCTGATACCATTTGTATCAACCTCACCCATCTTTCCACCCGAACAGTGATCAGGGCCAGTGTACCACTAGGCCTTCGGTGTGCCTCCTATATACCGAAGGATACTGACTATAAGAAAGGGTGTAAAGTGGTGTTAGTGTGGAGACTATACCCTTTGTTTGAAATAATAATAACGGTCTATACATATATAGCAACTGAAGAATGATCATAAAATGACAAGACCTGTAACTTGCCATAGAGGAAGCAATATCATAAAGTAGTGGATGCATAAATAGATTGTAGCAATAAATAAATAAATGACCAAAAAATACCATTTTTATCTACTAAAAAACCATGAACCATTTGTATAAGCATGTATACAAATCAGGTCATACAAGACAATAAACAGAAAGGGTCACCCATAGTTGGCTTCAGTATATACATATAATAATCATGCTAATACAAAAAGGAAGATGCTAAAAAATTAAACTGCATAAATTGTAGGAACCTCAAATGTCCCTTTCCATTCATCCCATGATAAGCAATATGACATGATCACTAAGTTCAAGCTCATGAGTCTGAACCTTTACCTGATCACAAAGCATTAGTTTTACACACATCTTGAAGGTCCCTTGTAGGGTGTGATAATAAATCTTAGTAGGCCACCACCAACAATTGTGTAACTTACATATGTAATAAACAAGGTGCGTACTAAAAATAAATAAAAAACACATGTATTTAATATCAATAAACTTATTTTACCATCGTCAGTATTCCACATACCCATATTTATATATATGGAATAGGGAAACATTTCTTCAAATATATAACTATAGTGGAAAGTATCCTTATCGTAGATCCTAAGGCATCCCCTGATGAGTAAAAATATTGAGAGTCCTCAGGAACCTCCAGTAAATGTATCATCAACACCTCATTCCACCTAACACCTCCCATGTCATAATCAATTAGCTAACATCCAAAAATGCACACCCAATTAAGTACCTGGTCCCAAAGACCTCATATCATGAAAACCACATCAGCTCATAGCCTTATTCCCAAGGAATAGTGATGTATATCCTCTAAATAATAAAAATCATCAGCTCAATAGTTTCCATCTTGAGGAATGATGATATCCATCCTCACAAATAATTATTACCCAACTTCCTCAATATATTGTGAGCCTCATCCTCCAACTGACAGTCTCAACACTATTAGTTGATGGATCCTCACAATCCCCATGTATTTCTAGAGAAAGAACCTCCAATCATACTAATAGTTAACACCATCCTAATATGCATCTAATAGAGTCCTCTGCCCATATGAGTGGTTAACACCGCCTCATCATCCAAGTCTTATTTGTGTAAAAATGAAAATAATGGTGCATTATCCAATCATGGTGGTGAAAATGACCAAAAAAGTACCTAAGACACATCATCACAAAACCTTGTCACCAAGAGACCATGCCAATAAACTTGACGTTCAATACCAACACAAATAACTTGGGCCATGCCCGAAGCCCAAAGACATCATCGCCTCAATCTGACGATCATGTTTCCCAACCTAATGACCAACATCACTCCATATTCCTTGGGCCAGGACTATTCTAAAAAACCATGTTTCCTTAGTCCTAGTGATCATCATCACCTCAATACGTCTCGAGCCTCACTCATCATGTTCCCCTAGAACCATCACAAGCATCATAATTTTTTTAATTTAATAAATCAATAACCCAACCTAATATACTCATGGTCAAAAGCCTCTCACTAGTATTGAAACATTTTTAGTCATGGAGGACCATGAATATAGTCATCTCACATGGTCAATTTATTAATTAAAATATAAATATTAAATTTATAAGATCTCTCTCAGACAACCCAACATTGCGCTCATGAACACACCACCAAAACATAAAGGAAATCTTAGTATCACCTACTAGGTACTAGTAGACACCTACTCATCTAATATTAGCTTCTAACTTGAACCAATATAAAAGAAATCATAATTTTAGATGAATGCTTGAAAATAGGGTAAAACAAATTACATGGGTCTAGCACACAATATGGTGAGAGAAAGGAAGAAAAGAAGGTAAAGGACTCAAAGACATATGAAAGTGGTTCCAATGAAATTGACAATGATCAATTTAGAGTTTGGATAGGGGTTATTTTTTCAATACCCAAGGGATGAATAAATGGATGAGGAACCCCTTGTTGTGCGTATGGGTGGAGAAGAAAACATGATCAGGTGGGATAAATAGAAGGTGGGTAGAATGCTAAATTCACAATTTTAAGTTATCTGCATGGTTAGGTTGCACGGTTTGGCCACACTGTTTGGCTATCCATGCACCAACTATGCATCTATCACGGCCTAGGAACTAAACCTCTCACATTTTTTCCACACAGTTTTGAAAAACTATGCCAAGCAAGTGTGCATCCACTATCTAAGTGGAACTAATCATGAGGCCATGCACATGGTTTTCCCAAATCGTATGCAGGTTGTGTGAATACCTCTTCTAAAAACTACAAAGATCCTACATTGACATATGACCCTACTACATGGTTTCTCAAACCATGCATAGATCCAATGTAGGGCCTCCCAGTAACACCTAGAATTCCACATGGTTTCTCTAAACCATGCGCCTCTATCTGCGCTTTCCTGAAATTGGGGTTTCGGCCTTTGATGCAACTAATACCCACTTCGAACCCAAGGGCACTTTCTGGAAATCTAAAAATCATCTAAAATAATTAATTTATTCAAATTAACTCTTATAATTAGGTTATTAAGTCAATAAAATATTTTCCTCATTCACCCAACTCCAAAAAAATCAAATTGGTTGAGGATTTCAACCCTCTCCAAAAACCTGAGATGTTACAAAAGTGATATCCCATTCACCTATTATAACATTTATAGAGATTATAACCTATAAATCGGATTTATTGAGATAAAACGATGTAAATACCATCCCATTTTTTGGAACTTGTCAAGGCCGGTATGCTGGTGATTGTTAGTGGAAGCTTATTACCATATGAAATAAAAATTGACACATATATGGGAACTATATTATAAATAAACCCATATATTTTTAGACTCATTTAGGGGAACCATTTGTGGTGTCATAATTAGTATATTTTTTACACCATAAATTTTAACCTTCATAGAAATTCTGAATTGATAATCAGAGATACAGGAAAGGTAAAGGAATCTGGTGCTGATAGGTGAGATGGGATGCATGGTGGGATTGAGAGATGGGATTTGGCATAGCCCTAGGTCTTGAATTATATATATTTCACTCTTAATTTTTATATTTTGGACCCTGTTTATATATGATCATAATATAGGGTGATCTTACTCTTGATGTATGTCTTGCATGACATTACAGTGAAACAAATCTTGTTATAGCATGTGATGGTAATTTATATAAATTTGGAATCATTCTATAATTTCATTATTATATAGTTCACTATGGATGATGATTTATATTTATTTCATATATTATCTGTGGTTATTTGATTGAAGGGATAATTTCCCCATGGTATCAATAATCTCTCACTACTAATTGATAGCATTAAGTGTACATGGTGGTACACAAGATATCTTGTAGTTCTCTAGTTTAGAGCTATATAGAATGACCGAGTTATGGATGCTACAAGTATAATTTTTATGTGAGGGTGAGAATGAAGATTTAATGTTATAAATGGTGGTTTATAATATTATGGACAATAAAGATTAAAATAATTGAACATATAAGTTAATAATGTCACTGTGTTATACTTTTATAATATTAAGATTTTTTTCTGATATATAAATATTTAATCTATCATATTATATATATCGTCTACACTTCTTTTAATGTATACATGCTAAGGATAAAAATTTTTATAGCATAATTCACAATTAACTAGGTTATTAAATTTATATATATTGTTTTGTTTTATTTCTATTTTTATAGATTATAATTATTTTAATTCAACTTATTTATTTTATAAATTTAATATGTCAACTAGTTTTTAATATTAAAATATAGAGAATAAAAAAATTCACATACCCTAAGATATATGTATTTTAGAGAAAATAATCACTTCCATCACATTAAATATACCTAATAGATTCAATTATATTGGATATCATTGGAAATCCATCAGCTTCCTCATATCATGTTTGAAGCCCCCTATCTATGGAATCTATGACATGTGAACATTTGGCCACTCTCTTATCTTGGGGATACCGTAGGGTTACCATCACTGGTAATTATATCCCTATAAAAAACTATATATTTTTATTAAATTTATCATGAATTTTTTCAAATAGATAGAAATAATAATAGAAGAGATGAAAATAGAAATACAATAGATTTATAAGAATTTAAGGACTTTAAAATTGACATCCAATTTGATGATTTTGGGGTGTGAATATGTGATGTGGTATTTAGGTAAAAATCCTAGGGTAGATTGTGTATGTGATGGTGATTATTTCCATTAATTATAAATATTTGAAGAATATTCTCATAGCATGTAGGAATGAAATGCTCAACATCCAAATAATGTTAATCTAATTTACTATTACTTGATGATTAATTTAAAAAAATGTCAGTAAAATTATTAATATACTTATAATTTTTCATTCTTTTTATTTCTTGATGTTTTTTTAATTTCAATGTGCCTAATTTAATTTCAAACCCATGGACCATAAAGAATTTTTTAATTAAATTAGGATACTTTAAAAATATATTATGACATATTTTTAATAAAATATATTCAAAAATTCCATGGATACATGAAAGAGTGACTGAAGGAATGTAAGATCCCATGCTTTTGAAACCATTGAAATTTTCAACATAATTTGAGTTTTTTTTGTTTGGTGGATGGGATAGATTTTAAATTGAGTTTTAGAGTGTAATTATATGTGTTGAAACACTTAAAAGTGTTGTTTTTGTATGAGGTTTAAGGCCTAAGAGGTGTCTCCTATGTTTCAAAGAATTTAGGGAAAATCAGGCTCTGAAAACTCACTTTTTGAGAAAAACATATAGGGATGCACAATTTTTATAAACCAACCCTCTATGAGAAACTGTGGGTCCCAAAAATGGTTTGTCACAAAGTTTGTTAAACCATGCAAGGTGGGGTGCATGATCATGAAATATCTCTTAAAAAAAGTTATAAAGGTGGCTACATGAGTTCTTCATGGCCCGATGTCACCCTTCTCTCCTGACTCTCCCCCTCTCATGCTCGGCCCAACTAGGGTTTCCCCATGAAACCCTTTTCTTAGGGTCAGCGGCGCACATGAGCAACGCATCAATTTCATCTTTTCTTCTCCACTATCGGCTTCTTCAGTATCCTCCCTCCTCTGTGGTCCTTTATTTCGATTGATGTTGGCCTTTTTCTCCTTCTTGATGGTGCAGTTTTCTTGGTGTTCTTCTTCTGGGGTAATTTATTTGGTCCTATAGAAATCAGTCACTGTTGAAGCCTCCGGCTGCTACATCCCTACCTTGATCTCACATTCCACTTCTCCACTCCAGGTCGGATTTGTAGTGGGGGTGACATAGGGATTTTGTGTTAAGGGGTTCGGCATCATCATTCTTTAGGCGCTTCTGATTTGGATTGACCTTAGTTTTGGCTTCTGGTGTCATTCTCTCCATGCTGTAGTCATTCGGAGACCTCGACCTCTCTAATCCCTACCCTGATTTCAAGGCCCTCTGCTTCTCTCTCAGGTGAATCTGAAGCGGTGGTTCCTCAAAGGTTTTGGGAGGTGGGGTTTGGCGGATGACTGTCCCCCTTGCACGGTATGCTTCTATTTTTGGTGATGTTTTATGTGATTACTTTTTTATGGCGGTCTATCTACTCGAGACCTGCTCGGTGAAGTTTTTGTTGGTCTTTTTAGTCTAAATTTTCTTTGTTTTGGTTATGGCGGAAGTTGTTGGTGGTTCACGACTATGTTGTTTCTGGTTAAGGTTTCTTTATTTTTTCATTTAGTTGGAGTGAGTTCAAAATTTATTGGTGTATTGGGTGTTTCGGTTTGGCATCAGCATGGTGTTGTCGTTTTATGGTGGTTACGAAGGTCTCTAGCGATTTCCGGCGACTGGTGTGATATTAGAAAGTTGACGACGGTGGTGGTCTGGTCAATGTAGATGGTGGTGAGTTTCTTCTCAATGGGTAAGAACGGCGATTTTTATGTCACTAATGGCGAATAACAGTGACATGTCTAGATCTCTTGGTTCGAGGTCATGATGGATGATGGTTTGTTCGTGGGTCGAGGTGGGTTAACTCATGGATCTAGGTGGACTTTGTGGTACTTTTGAATCATGCCTTCTAAAATTTGAGTGTGGAATTTTTGAAATTTGAATTTGGTGTGTAGTGGTTTGGGGCTCTTTATGTATGGTTATCACTTACCCAAAAAGTAAATTTTTAAATAATACAAAAAAAAGATTGTGGTTGAGTTGTTCATGGTTTTCCAAACCAAGTAATTATCTCACACGGTTAGTGTCACTTAACCTATAGCTTGACACATTAGGTGCATAGTTAGAAAAAACTGTGTGACCTAACCTTGTGGGGTGTGGCTCATGCGTAGTGGGAGTTGCATAGTTGGAACATGGTTTGTCAAACCATATGGCCTAACATTTCACTTATTTAAAATGGAAACAATTACTAATTTTTTCCTCAAATTCTAAATGGTGTTGACCCCATTTTCCTCCCTAATTCAGCTAGGAACTCTAAATTCATTCCTCTCCTTCCTCTCCTCCTTCTTGGTGGGTTATCACTTATTTGATATCGGAATAAAGCACCATTAGTCTTTTTGGATAGATATTTTTAAGTAAAACAATCCAATTTCTTCTTATCTTATTTTAACTTTCCATTTTCTATGCTAAATTCATGCGATCTATTTTATTTATTTTCAAGTTATTTGCCTAATATTCTAATTTCTCTCGAATCAGGTCAAATTAAATCTTGATAATGGATGAGTAAAGTGTTCTAATCATGAGGTAGGTGGTCTATAATTTTTTTTTATAAATTTGGGTCATTCTATATCATGTTTCTTCTATCCACACACCATAATTTCGTTATGTTTCCTTAAATATATAATTTTACTTAACCTAAATTGATTGTTATGTCAAAATTTCCCCGTATACCATTGTTTATAGTTGAATTTCACCCACCTCAACTAGTTCCTACTATTTGGGTGCACTCATGAAATAACCTTGGTATATTAATTGTTAACATGGAAAACCCACCATCTAAGTGTTGTTGGTTTCTACCCAATTGGAAAAATTATAGAAATTAATGGAATGTGAGTGGTATGACCACTTTACTTGACCCTCGTATGAACATTGGCCACACCCTTTATTAAGTAACATGTTAATGATTTGTAAATTATCCATTGGATTAAATTAAATCATTACAATATTTTCATGTATTTATAATATATGGGTATGGTGTCTCATATATTTGTGATACAGAGGCCAAGCGTGTAACACCCCAAGATTTTGAAAATAAATTTAATATTGAATGCATTAAACATTGAGTCTCTAAAAACAACACTTTTTTATAACCTAGCTAGTAAACATAGTTTTACCACCAGTAAACATAGTTTTACCACCTCTGTGGATTGAATTTTTAAAAACTGACATACATGGTTGCATTCAGTATGATATTTAGAGCCTAATAAAATCAACTTAGTTTTTGATGAATAGAAACATACCCTTATGAATATTAATGAATAGTAAATCAGCCAAAAGAATTGAAACTTCACTCCTAAATGTATAAATACAATTTAAACATATTATAAGTGAAAAAATATCATAGTATAAATATTGGTATTTTTGTTTTTCAAAAAAAATTTAATTATAATTTTATGATTAATTTTATAATTTAAAATGAAAATTTATTTTCATAAAATATAATCATAAATGGTTTTTTATTATATTATGGTCATAAAATAATTTTATGGTACCTTGATTAATTTTCAAGGTGTTATAAAATGAGTTATAGTTTTAATGTTGTTTTTTGAATAAATTATCATTTTATTTAAAAATTAAATTAAAAATATTTAAAAAATTATTTTCAAAAAATGGATTTCAATTTTGAATTCAACACATCAAAAAATGGAAGGTGTAAATTTTTGGAATTTTTCTAAAATACTTGAATTTTTGGTGAATAGTAAAATATGATAATTTACGATAAATGCTAAATACATGATTTATTTGGTCATAAGTGATTTAAGGCTGATGTAATCCCCATAGGTTTGAACTCACATACACTTATTACTATTATAGGTCACATTAATAAATATTATTGGTTGTCTTGATAGAAATAATAAAATAATGAATAAAATATTCACAAATCACCCCTCTCCTCCACTATAACCCCCTCCCCTCACTCCCTCTTATCTTCACTCCTCTTAAGCCTTGTGACTTGTCTAAATTCTACTCAAATATCCTCACAATATCCTCCCTAATTATCATCAGACCTTATTCTAATAAAAAGACCAAAACCTCTCCCCTAAAGAGGCTCTTAAGGAAGATAACTTCAAGTGATAAAACTCCTCTTTTCATTTCTTCTGTTTCAAGTTCCTTTATTTTCTTTTTTCCTTACTCACCTCCTTTCATCCAATTTTTGTGATGACTATAGTAACTTAAATGTTTAGAATTTTTTTATGATAATGTAATAATTCCTCATAATATCTCATTTCCCCTTCTTTTATACAAGAAGTGAAAACATCATCCTTGATGTGTTAATTTATCACATTAAGGACGACGAGTTTTCAATTTCTATTAACATATTTAATTCTGGTCATAAAACCATTTTGATGGTTGAAACAGACTATAATATATGAATTATAAGTTATTTAAGGTTTTTTTATCCTTTTAAACACATGATATGAATTTATAAATCAAAATAATTTGGTTGTGATCAAGAACCGCCAATTCACCCAAAAAATTGTCATTAATGTTTTATATAATGATTCATCTTCACTTAAAATAATAAATTTAAATTTATGAACATGTAATCTTCTGGTTGTTCAATAATAACATCCAACATCTATTCTGTATAACCATTCTAATTCTACATGTTTATCCTTACATGAATATAGGTAAACCAATCATGAAAACCAAGGAAGAAAACACTCCCAAACAATGAAATTGAATCTCTTAACCCATAAAAATACATGAATGAACTTAATAAAGTTATAATAAATCAATAACATGTAGATATGGTTATGTAAAAATTAATTTATGAACCTAAATTTTATTATTCAGGTCATTAAGATCAAGTGAGGAACAACTTTGGACTTAAGGTAAGGGTTTCCTACCAGAACCTCCACTTTCTTTCAGGTTACTCTTTATCTCTCTTCATCCCAATTAATTTACTAATCATTATTATTTACTCATTATAAAGTCTGTTTTAATTTTATATGTATGTGTAAAAATAATAATCCTTTTTTATTTCATGGGATTTATATGTTTTAAAAGGATCTTTCAAAAATTCTTCCCGAAATACAAACCGGATTCAAGAGAATTTCTCAAATTCTTACCTATTACCAATGGAACAATATAATCGGTATTAGAAAAAATTGTCATTATAAAATAAATAATTTTATTATGAAAATAATATCTTACTTCACTTTTGGTTTCATACAAATATTTTTTCAAAAGAACTCTTCTTTTCAAAGTAAAAGTGTATTTATCTCAAAAATTACCCAATGATTATATAAGAGTTCCTTCATCTGTTTCAACACTATTGTTTATTATTATGTATGATATCATCTACCCTATTTAATTTAATGGTTTATTATTAGTTTTAATGTGTGTGTACTATCTTGAAACCATTCACCATTTTTCTTCGAATGGTTAGTGTTTATGCTTAATGTTCGAGGAAATTATTTACATTTCACATGTTAGTTTAAATATGAATATATATATTGTTTATGTTCATCCCCATTCATATGAGGAATGCATTGGACTTAATAATTGATTTTTGGGTCCCTCTATAGCCCATATATTCATCAGTAAGTCTACTGAGACAAACTACGATCTTGGCACAAGGCCTTGAAAAAATGATAGTCTTGGCACCAAGCCTAGGCTGTATGGTTATGACGTCCAACATTATGCATTCCGTCATTATGAAACTAGTAATTTAAATTCCATTATGTTATTAGACTAGTATACTACCCATTTATGATTTATTATGGAATTTTTTATTCATTTCTTATTCCAGCCATAATGTGTTCAAGTTCATTTTAAAGGAATCTATTTTTTTAGTTATTGTCCATGCCTAATGTTTATATTTATAATATATTCCACTATATTTCTTATCCTTACTGAGTATTTGAGCTCACCCCTTTATTATTTTTTATTTTTCCCATGAAATGAAGAGGTATATTAAGAATGATATCTATAAATAACCTAGGTGTTATGGTTGTTGTCAAAAAAGTTTCTAAGTTGTTTTCTGTTTCAATTTGCAATATTGAACTTAGGTATGTATCTTTTTTAAAAATCCTTTAAAGACCCAAAATTTCCATGTAATTTGTTTTATTAAATGGTAATTTTACAAGCCTGTGAAAATTGATGGTGCGTGATTCTAAGGCTCGGAGTGCCTCGAACGAATTTCTGAACTTTTTTTCGGGTACGTTCATTAAACGTGAAAGCGGGTTTTTTCTAACTTTTGAACCAGTATTTGGAATTGAAATCTGATGGCACCGTTGAACTCATAGTGCCGGTATTCACTTATGGATACTTTCACCTTGACGACAGTTGGTCGAGGGTGAATGTTAGTTTTTGGGTTTTTCGTGAAAGAATAAAATAAAATAAAAATTGTGTAACATTTTTATTTTATTTGTTTGAGCTTCCATGTGGACGTTTCATAGGTGGGTACCACCTGAACTAAAACCACCCATGAGAGGTTATGGAGGTGGGGACCACTGAGACTAAACCTCCCTTGAGAGGTTATGGTGGTGGGTACCACCCAAGGATAAACCCCCTTGAACTCCCCTTTAATGAAGAAACCCTCAAACATCCTATCAAATGTGGGGGAGCCTCTTCAACTCCTGCAACATTTATTATACCATCCTAGTTAATTAATTACTTCATTTTGAAAGTATGTCAACATATTTTATTATATTGGATACTCTTTTATTTTTGGTGGGTTGGGGGAAAAATAATCATTGGAAAAGGTGGGAGATTGGGAGAACTTGGAGGAACACATCCTCCAACAAAGAACGCCAATGAGGAATGCTTATCCTTCGATGAATTCTTCCCCAAACTCCGTCAAAGGATCGCCAACGAGGAACATCACCACCGACGAATGAGGAGACATCGACACCAACGACATCCGTCTATTCCCAATGGCTTTGAATCTTTCCTCGCGGACAATATTCAACGAATCAAATGAACATGGTAGGGTGGTTGTTTGAAATTCTTCCCTTATTTGTTCTTGATGACTCTTTGTTATTCAAAGAGATTTTATACTCGCTTACTACAACTCTAATGCGGAGATTGTGGGCCAAACAAACATGTCCCATCCTCACCATAATTCGTGTAATGATTTTTGGTGTTCTTCATGATGGAGGAGGTCAGTGACCAACCAAGAAGGGGCACGAGAACGGTGGTCGGCTTCACAGCCGGCCACGACGAAGGCGACGGCACCATGGAACCGCTTTGCAGCCCCTACCACCCACAGCCCCCATCGTCTGTGGCCACCACCGCCCGCAGCCTCCGCCCTTCCGGTCGAGTCACCATGTGTCGCGCCCTTGCGGCACCCTGCGGTCGAGACACTCCGGTCGAGCCGCCCCACGCCGCGCCCTCACGACACCCCACAACTGAGCCGCTCCAACCGAACCTCCCGACGACTCGCCCTCGTGGAACCCCGCAGCCGATCCGCTCCGGCCGAGCCACCCTGCGGTCGCAGCCTCGTGGCACCCCCACGGCCGAGCCGCCCCGCGCCCTCACGGTACCCCCACGGCCGAGCCGCCTCGCGCCCTCGCAGCACCCCCGTGGCCTCGCGGCCCTCGCAACCTGTGGGGCTGGACCCAGCCGGCCGAGCCGCCCAGCGGGTCGGGCCAGACCCAACGGGCCGGGCTATCTAGTGGGTTGGGCCGGACCCAGCGGGTCGGGCTGGGTCGGTCCGACCGAGTCGGACCAGTCCCAAACCAGATACGAACCTATACTTTACTTGGGCCATAACATTGGTATCAGACGTCTGATTGATGAACCGCCAGCGGTGATGGAAACCTTGGAGCAAGACAGTCTCTTTGGTATACCCCACTAAAGATTTGGTAACGTTGGAAAATTTTCAGGTTGGATCTAGCATGAATCCAACCGGGCCCTCGGGACTAAAAGATTAATAACTCACAGACTGGGCGTCCGATTTACACACTGTCAGTTGCGTTGAGACCCCTATGACGTGGCGGTCCTTTGAGATACTTCTTAGTGGGACTTCGTAGTATTTGGAGTATCGACCAGTGACTTGTGAAGTGGATCCTCCCAGAGACGAGCAGGCTTAGTGCGGGAACCCAGTAGCTGGGCATGACAAGAAGAATGAAGAGTGATCATGTGTGGGTCAGCACCTAGCGATCCTGTGTGGGTCAACCCCTAGTGATCCTGTGTAGGAAGCTCCTAGCCATCCTTTGTGGGTCAGATCCCAGAGATCTGGTGTGGGTTATCTCCTAGTGATCATGTGTGGGTCATCTCCTAGCGATCTTATGTGGGTCAGCTCCTAGCGATCCTGTGTGGGTCAGCTTCTAGCGATCATGTGTGGGTCAGCTCCTAGTGATATTATGTCGGTCATCTCCTAGAGATCCTCTGTGGGTCATCTCCTAGTGATCCTATGTGGGTCAGCTTCTTTACAGAGTAATATGATTCAGTAGTTACATCTAATCATCTCTACTACTGTACTTAAGTCATACCTAGAATGAGCTGAGTTCGTATATGTTTTGTACTTTTTTGTGGTAATACCTTGGTGGAATTCTTCTATGTGTCATAACTATGTGGTACTTGCCTTTAATGTTTTCCTTTCTTTGTGGAACAGTTGAGCTTTGGGCTTTTGGGTTGGACCCTATGTTTCCTCATGATTGAGATGGGTATACTTGATAACTTTCGTATATGTATGGAGATATACCTAAGTAGGGTTGATAGTTGACTTCATAATTTGAGGTTTATCCTTTAAGGATTTGTGAGACCTTGAGGGTCTCGAGGTCCCTACTGAGTATCATTATACTCACCCCTGTATGGGCTATTCCCGCACTTCATTGTGTTTGGTGAAGACGATGGACAATGCTGACTGAGGACGAGAGTACCAGGACTGGATGGTACCCGAAGGTGGACCATACGGCATATCGGTACGCAGAGGAGATGGGAAGATGTGGAGTTCTGAGGAGGTGATCTATACCTACCCTTTATATAGGAACCTCAGAGGATGATCCAGTAGTTGTCTTTCTCTTTCTTCAGTTGTATTGTATTTTATTTGTACTTATACCTTTACTATAGGGCTTGTTTTCCGACCCATTTTACTTTCAACACTCTTTTGGTTATATAGTTTACTTGTGTTAATATCTTATTGTGATCTTGGTTATGTGAGTTTACAGGTTAAAAATGCAATGCCTTCCCAGTTTTTGGGAATATGCCTTTCGGTGCTAGTCGCTAGCCCCTGGCCTATAGATGGCGGGTTTGGTGTACTCACGACACGGGCCCCAGGGGATGGTTCGTGACAAATTTGGTAACCTACTTGGACCTTCAGGATGCGTTTTTTTAGTTTATATTCCAATGAAATAAAATAAGGCACCGTCTTTGGGAAAATGGCACTACTGGAAATTAAGCCTTTACCAACAGTTTCAAAACGTTGGTAAAGGCTGCCAAACCGTTGTTATCCTATATACCAACGGTTTGGAAAAACGTTGGCAAGTAAGGTGTGGCAGTAGCCCATTACCAACGGTTTTTTTAAAACTATTGGGAAAGGATTTTTGTAAAGAGTATTACCAATGGTTTGTAAAACTGTTGGCATTGCTAGAGGAATATAGCACTATGACAACGGTTTACTAAAACCATTGGGAAACAAGAGTATTGCCAACATTTTTACAAACTGTTGGCATTGCTAGAGTATTTCAATGTTTTACCAACGGTTTACTAAAACCATTGGTAAAAATATGTACAGAACTATACCAACGGTTTAGTAAACCGTTGGTATAGTGTATTACCAGAATTTGACAGCACCTAAAATCCTCCACTGCACACTCAAGTACACACATGCATACACTCTTAACAATAACAAAAATATCTGATATAGCATAGAAAAACACATAAAAACAGGATACTATTATAACCATGGAATGTACCACATTTATAATCATTTATATGAACCCAATTACCCTATGCAATACAGAATTCATAATTGAATTCTCAATTGAATACATGAAGAATGAATTATGTAATGAATTCTGAATTATGAATCAATAACACATACAAAATTAATTATGTTGCATACAGAATTCTGAATTATATATAACATATATATAATATAACATACAAGGGGTTGGGGGTGTCCCGGGGTGGGGTGTCCAGGGGTGAGGGAAAAAACCTACATGTTATAGGAAGCACATGGGATGTTTAGTCATGGTCTTGGGTTGAGTATCTTAAAACCAATAGAAAAACTTGGGTAGTGTGGAAAGGATCATCATACCCAAAAGATAGAAAATTTTAGTTCTCATGTGCTTAGACCTAGGATGAGTTATAAGAATCACATGGTATATTTATATTCCACTAATGATTATGTATCCATATATAAATGGTTCCTGATGTGTTAGTGGGAAACATTGGCCAATCTAGACATATGAGATGGGTTATCGGAATAGCCTACATGATTTTTATAGATTTTTCAATTAGAATAAGGGGGTATGTGGCTAATTGTAATTTGCTCTCCTGGGTGTGATGTGAGATGAATCCCCATCTTGGGTAGTGGATATGAATATTAAATTAAGTCTTTGGTATTGGGTTCCGAAAGGGACTTTGGTTTGGTCCTAGAACCCACTGTTTGAGGATGGGATTGAGGTGATACATGGGGCTATGGTGTCACCAGATGTATTCCTCACCATTGGGGTATTTTTATGAGACTTTGAAACTTATTTTTCAAGAATCTATGTGTAGCCTTATTGACCAATTTATTATATGGTATGCTAGAGTGTTCATAGGTTTTATATGAAATCACTATATGATATTTATTTTTTGTATGTTATTGTATAGAATGAACGACCCATGATTGAGAATTAGAACATGAGTGTTGGTGCATGTTCATGATGGGATGTCGAGACTCATTCCTAATATAATTCATGTTTTTCTATATATACTATGACCCATTGTGTTTCAATCTATGCCTTGTGAATATTTTCTTCTAATATTGTATGACCAGTAGACCATATTTAATTTTTTATCCCTTAATTTCAAGAATTTATGTGTAGCCTTGTGAAATTTTTTTGTATTTCAGTTGTTGTTTTCATTTAAAATGTTGTCTATTTCAAACGAAAGTGAGACACTTTGAGTGATACCAGTCACACTATGCCTCGGATTGAGGTGGGGTTGACTCGTACCCATCACAAATGATCCATGGATCGTTGGGTGGGGGGGTTGTCCAGGGTGGGGGGCTATCCGGGGGGAGGGGGCTGTCCGGGGTGGGGGGGATGTCTGGGGGGTGCGAGGGGCTCTTTGGGGTTGAGGGGGCTGTCCGGGGTGGGGGGGCTGTCCGGAGTGCGTTTTTGGCCACCGCGATCACACGACACCTCCGATTGACGTGTCGTCTGGCTGACTATTTCACAATTCACCCACCCATTGGTGTCGTTTGATTTCATGTCATTCCTAGGTTGTTCGACCGATTTCGACCACCCCAGGCATGTTTTTCAAGCGCGCCAAAAAACCTAAAAAAACACATATTCAGTTGTGTCGTGCAAACCGTGGGTCCGAATGACGGGAAGTCTTATCATACACCTCAAGAATAATAATTAGGGTGTTTTCATGTGATTTCAAGTCATTCTGATGTCGTTCGGTATGAATTTGACTGTAAAACACATGTTTTGGTCATTTAAGACATGCAGAGTGCGTTTTCGATGGCCTACCATTTCACAATTCACCCACCCTTTGTTTTTGTCTGATTTCATGGAATTACAAGGTCGTTCGGCCGGTTTTGACCACCCCACGCACGCTTTTCAAGCGCGCCAAACACCTAAAAAACACATATTCAGTCGTGCCCCACAAACCATGCATCCGAATGACATTTCGTCTCCTCTTACATCTCACGAATAATAATTAGGGCGTTTTTGTGTGATTTCAAGTCATTTCGATGTCGTTCGACGTGCATTTCACCGTAAACCCCATGTTTTGTCCATTTACGACACGCGATGTGTGTTTTCGCCCAGCGCGGTCACACGACACCTCCGATTGACATGTCGTCTAGCCAACCATTTCACAATTCACCCACCCTTTATTATCGTCCGATTTTATGGCATTATGAGGTCGTTCGGCCAGTTTCGACCACCCCACGCACGCTTTTCAAGCACGCCAAACACCTAAAAACACATATTCAGCCGTGCTGTGAAAAACGAGCATCTGAATGACGTGGAATCTCCTTTTACACCTCACGAATAATAATTAGGGTGTTTTCATGGGATTTAAAGTCATTATGATGTCGTTAGGCCTGCATTTGACCGTAAAATCCATGTTTTGGCCATTTACGACACGCGAAGTGCGTTTTCGCCCAGCGCGGTCACACGACAACTCCGATTGATGTGTTGTCTGAATGACCATTTCAAAATTCACCCACCCTTTTTTGTTGTCCGATTTCATGGCATTCTGAGGTTGTTCGGCTCATTTTGACCACCCCACACATGCTTTTCAAGCGCGCCAAACACCTAAAAAACACATATTCAGTTGTGCCGTGAAAACCGCGCATCCGGATGACGTGTCGTCTCCTCTTACACCTCAATAATAATAATTAGAGTGTTTTAGTGTGATTTCAAGTCATTCTGATGTCGTTCAGCATGCATTTGACCGTTAAACGCATGTTTTGGCCATTTACAACACGCGGAGTGCGTTTTCAGCCAGTGCGGTCAAATGACACCTCCAATTGACGTGATGTCTGGCCGAACATTTCACAATTCACCCACCCTTTTTTTCATCTGATTTAATGGCATTCCTAGGTTGTTCGTCTGGTTTAGACCACCCCACACACACTTTTCAAACGCGCCAAACACTGAAAAAACGCATATTCAGCTGTGACGCGCAAACCGCACGTCCGAATGACGTGTCTCCCTTTCATACGCCTCAAAAATAATAATTAGGGTGTTTTCGTGAGATTTCAAGTCATTACGATGTCATTTGGCATGCACTTGACTGTAAAACCCATGTTTTGGCCATTTACGAGACGCGGAGTGCATTTTCAGCCAGCGCGGTCACACGACATCTCTGATTGATGTGTCGTCTGGCCGACCATTTCACAATTCACCCACCCTTTGTTGTCGTATGATTTAATTCCATTCTAAGGGAGTTTGAACGGTTTTGACCACCCCATGCACACTTTTAAAGCGCGCCTAACACCTAAAAAACTCATATTCAGTCGTGTCATACAAACCACGTGTCCGAATGACGTTTCATCTCCTCTTACACCTCACGAATAATAATTAGGGTGTTTTTGTGTGATTTCAATTAATTCTAATGTCGTTCGACATGAATTTGACCGTTAACGCATGTTTTGGCCATTTACGACATGCGGAGTGCGTTTTCAGCCACCACGGTCACACGACACCTCCGATTGATGTGCCTTCTGGCCGACCATTTCAAAATTCACCCACCATTTATTTTCGTCTGATTTCATGGAATTTTGAGGTCATTCGGCCAGTTTCATCCACCCCACGCATGGTTTTCAAGCGTGCCAAAAACCTAACAAACACATATTCAGTCATGTCGTGCAAACCGCAGGTCCGAATGACGTGTCATATTTTTGTACACCTCACAAATAATAATTAGGGTGTTTTCATGTGATTTCAAGTCATTCTGATGTCGTTCGGTATGCATTTGACTGTAAAATGCATGTTTTGGCCATTTACGACATGCGGAGTGCATTTTCGGTCAGCGCGGTCACACGACGCCTCCGATTGATTTGTCGTCTGTCTAACCATTTCACAATTCACCCACCCTTTATTGTTATCTGATTTCATGGAATTCCGAGGTCGTTCGACTGGTTTCGACCATCCCACGCACACTTTTCAAGCATGCCTAACACTTAAAAAACACTTATTCAGCCATGTTGTTCAAACCGTGACTCTGAATGATGTGTCGTCTCCTCTTAGACGTCATTCGACTTGCATTTGACGGTTAACGCATGTTTTGGCCATTTACGACACGCGGAGTGCATTTTCGGCCACCACGGTCACACGACACCTCTGATTGATGTGTCGTCTGGTCAACCATTTTACAATTCACCTACCCTTTGTTGTCGTCTGATTTCATGGAATTTTGAGGTCGTTCGGCTGGTTTCGACCACCCCACGCATGGTTTTCAAGCGCGCCAAACACCTAGAAAATACATATTCAGTCGTGGCGCGCAAACCGTAGGTCTGAATCATGTTTCATCTTTTCTTACACCTTGAAAATAATAATTATTGTGTTTTCAAGTGATTTCAAGTCATTCTGATGTCATTCGGTATGCATTTGACTGTAAAACGCATGTTTTGGCCATTTACGAGATGCGGAGTGCATTTTTAGCCAGCACGGTCACACAACACCTCTTATTGATGTTCCGTCTATTCGACCATTTCACAATTCACCCACCCTTTGTTGTCATCTGATTTCATGGAATTCCGAGGTCATTCGGCGAGTTTCGACCACCCCATGCACGTTTTTCAAGCGCGGCAAACACCTAAAAAACACATATTCAGCCATGTCGTGCAAACCGCGGGACCGAATGACATGTCTTCTCCTCATACACCTCATGAATAATAATTAGGGAGTTTTAGTTTGATTTCAAGTCATTCCAATGTCGTTCGGCATGCATTTGACCGTTAAACGCATGTTTTGGCCATTTACGACACGTGGAGTGCGTTTTCAGCCACCGCGGTCACACAACACCTCTGATTGATGTTCTATCTGGCCGACCATTTTAGAATTCACCCACCCTTTGTTTTATTCTTATTTCATGGGATTCCGAGGATGTTCGTATGGTTTTGACCACCCCACGCACGCTTTTCAAACGCGTTAAACACCTAAAAACACATATTTAGCCGTGTCATGAAAACCGCACATATGAATGACGTGTCGTCTCCTCATACACCTCAAGAATAATAATTAGGGTGTTTTTTGTGATTTCAAGTCATTCTGATGTTGTTCGGCCTGCATTTGACTGTTAAACGCATGTTTTGGCCATTTACAACATGCGAAGTGCATTTTTCGCCACCGCGGTCACACGACACCTCCGATTGACGTGTCGTCTGGCCGACCATTTCACAATTCACCCACCCTTTGTTGTCATCCAATTTCATGGCATTACTAGGTCTTTCTTCTAGTTTAGACCACCCCACACATGCTTTTCAAACATGCTAAACACTGAAAAAATGCATATTCAACCGTGCCTCGCAAACCGCACTTCTGAATGATGTGTTGTCTCCTCGTACACCTCACAAATAATAATTAGGGTGTTTTCGTGAGATTTCAATTCATTACGATGTCATTCAGCATGCACTTGACCATAAAACCCATGTTTTGGCCATTTACGACATGTGAAGTGCCTTTTCGGACACCGCAGTCACACGACACCTCCGATGGACGTGCCTTCTGGCCGACCATTTCACAGTTCACCCACCCTTGGTATTCATCCGATTTCATGGCATTACGATGTTGTTCATCTGGTTTTTACCACCCCACACACACTTTTCAAGCGCGCCAAACAACTAAAAAACACATATTCATCCGTGTCACGCAAACCGCGCATCCAAATGACATGTCATATTTTTGTACACCTCACAAATAATAATTAGATTGTTTTACTAAAGTATCTACACAATACAAATGTGTTTGGTTGGTTTTCAGTATTCTGGTTGTTGTTTTCACTTAAAATGTTGTCCATTTCAAATAAAAGTGAGACACTTTGAGTGGTGTCGGCCACACTGCACCTCGGATTGAGGTGGGGTTGACTCATACACATCAAAAATGACCCATGTATCATTTTCCTAAAGTTTCAACAGAATCCAAATGCGTTCGGTAGGTTTTAAGTATGTCAGTTGTTGTTTTCACTTAAAATCTTGTCCATTTCAAATAAAAGTGAGATAATTTGAATGGTAACAGCCACACCGGCCCTCGTATTGAGGCGGGATGGACTTTTACACGTCACATATGACCCATGGATCATTGTCTTAAAGTTTCAATAGAATCTAAATGCATTTGGTCAGATTTCTGTATGTCAGCTGTTATATTCACTTAAAATGATGTCCTTTTGAAACAAAAGAGAGAATTTGAGTGGTGTCGGCCACACCATGCCTCGGATTGAGCCAAGGTTAACTCGTACACGTCAGAAATGACTCATGGATCTTTGTGTTAAAGTATCAACACAATCCGAATGCTTTTGTTCAGTTTTACGTATGTCTGTTGTTGTTTTTACTTAAAATGTTGTCCATTTCAAATAAAAGTGAGACACTTTGAGTGGTTCCGGAAACATCGCACCTCGGATTGAGGCAAGGTTGACTCGTAAATGTCACAAATGACCCATGGATTATTTTCCTAAAGTATGAACACAATTCGAATGCATTTGGTTGGTTTTATGTATGCCAGTTGTTTTTACTTAAAAGAATATCCTTTTTAAACAAAATAAAGACACTTGGAGTGATACCGGCCACACCATGCCTTGGATTGAGGTAGGTGGGGGGCTATCCAGGGGGATGTTTGGGGTCCAGGGAGGAGGGTGGGGGGCTTTCTAGGGTCTAGGAAGGAGGGTGGGTAATGTATCTAAAACTCCATCTAGGTATCATACGTCGAATTTCGATAGGACTGCAAACCGCCGCGGGGTGTCGTCCTGGATCAGGGCCAAAACACGGCATTACCATGGCGTGACTGTGGCGTGAATGCGGAGTGACCGCAGCGTGACCACGGCATGACTGCGGCGTGAACGCGGCGTGACCACGGCATGACCGCGGCGTGACCACAGTGTGACCGTGGCATGTTGGCCTTATCCAGCAACATCTGCGGGGAATCATCTTCCGGCCAGGATTCTAAATAAATCCAATGTAGTTGTCCTTCGCATTATAGAAAATTATCTTATGTTATAAAAAAACAGACTCTTGATTCGGGATTGTGGTATGATAAAGATATATATTTTATATTTGTTGTTATTAAAAGTGGTACGAGGTAGTTTAAACTACTAATTGAGAGTCAAATTATCACACCCTAATCTGTCACTGTGAGTTTTCGCAGACAGCACACCTCCATTGGAGGGGTTTTATTATAAAAACATGACTTTATTTATCAAATGAAACAATTATATTAAAGAAAACTTATTCAAGATATGCAATTCAGTATAATTAAGCAGAATTAAGAAAAAAGATAAATTCAATTTAAAGAATTCTTAAATTAAAGAGTCTTCCATATTTGGTCAAAAATAAAGAGTTATACTGAATTCAAAAATATCCAAACCATAGTGAAAAACCAGGTTCAAAAATAAAGAGTTATACAGAATTCAAAAATGTAATGGATCAATCTGCCCCTGATCACCATCACCATCACCATTGTCATCATCAACCTCATCCTCACCACCATCTCTGTCCTCGTCGTCATCCTCATCATCATCATCATCCTCTCCCTCAGCCCCATCCTTGCCCTCAGCCCCATCGTAGCCCTCGGCCCCATCATTTCCCTTGTCCTCATTTTCATCCTTGTCCTCGTCCTCTTCAGCATCCTTGTCATCACCGGGAATGTCATCATCTCGACCGCCACTAGAACCACCGCTAGTGCATTGGATAATGCACCCATCGATGACATATATTTCTGACAAGTCGTGCTAGCCATATTTGTATGGAATTCAGTAACGAGGATGATTTATTCCATTTAACCAATGTTATAGTGTAATTTTAGGATGAATTATTGCATTTAACCAATGTTCTAGTTAATTTTTAGGTGAGGTGAGTTAGAAACCATGTTAGGCATGTCATTAGAACATGGATTCTTCTATTTAACCATGTAGTCTTGAATTTCAGGGATGATAGTGTTTTGACTAAGATAATTACTACCCACTCTATAGTATGGCCAACACATCATGTGGGCATACCCATGAAACAAATTGATGTGTAAATGGGATGTTTTCAGCACCCCATTTGGCCAAACATACTTTTCACCAGAAGGGATAGGCCATGTATATTTACATGGCTATCCAAGTCAGGTACTGTGTGTACATTCCCATGTACATTCCCAGGACACTAGATTATCGTAGACACCTTGTCAACCGTTATACACACCATGTGAACCCTTATACCATATCATCATTATTACAACCATTAAAAACAACTTATTAAATAACATCACTTGTCAAAGATAATAAAATTGAATATAAATCAATAATAATATTGGATATATCAAGTAAAATGAAGTCATGCTATATTACATCCTAAATGACCACCCACAACTATGATTAATGACCACAAAGATTCCCTTTCGGCCAAATCAAAAGTGAAAACAAAGTCACTAGTAATCAAATTGGACAAAAATGAATAATAATATTGGATATATCAAGTAAAATAAAGTCATACTATATTACATCCTAAATGACCAAACACAACCATGATTAATGACAACAAAGATCCCCTTTTGGCCAAATCAAAATGAAAACAAAAACACATAATTACATAAAAAAAATAAAGGAATCACTTACAGATTTGATGTGTAGAATAAAAAAATCCCTTGATTGAAAATGGATCTATATGTGGAATAAGTTTGGCAAGGAGGAAGATTGGATTTAGGGCGTAGAGCAGAACTGAAATCGAGCAGAGGGGGAATGGATGCCCGATCTGTTTTTAGGGTAACTTTTTCCCAATGGTTTTTAAAAATAGTTGGGAATATATGTCTTTACCAACGATTTACTTAAACCATTGGTAAAAAAGTGATATCAAAGGCCTTTACCAACGGTTTAGTAAAACCATTGGTAAAATCTTGAATAAATTCATCTATACCAACGGCCTATATAAACGGTTGGTATAGATAGCCATTCCAAACAGTTTACATAAACCGTTGGGATGTAAGTGTTGGTAAAACTAGCATTTTCAGTAGTGTGGGCCCAGGTCCTTACAAATTTTCCCATCTTCTTATGATAATTGGTCATGGAAACCCACATACCTATGATACTCGGGAATTGAGACCCACATACATGTGATAATCAGGAATTCTGTCTTATATTCATGTGATATACAGATATAAAATCACAAATACATATGATTCTAGGGAATGGAATTCCTTATACATGTGACATACATGCATAAACTCCCATGACATTTTTATTCTTAGCTGTGGAGTCCCGTCTATATGTGATAAACAGGCATGGAATACCATGTAAATATGATTCTCAAGCATGCATCCTCATACATATGTGATACATGGGCATGTCGTCCCATACACTTGTGATACTCGAGCATGGAAACCCATATGATTCATGATACATGGGTATGGAATCCCCTATCACTCTATGACACTCTCACAACTATCCTTGGATTCCTAAGTTATGTCTCGAGTCCTGTATAGTATTGGTATATATATTATGGATATATATGTCACTACATATATAGACCTTATATATACATATATATATATATCTTTGTGTGTGTATATGGTCACATGTTCAGATATATCATGACCTAAGATGAAGTAGGTAGTGTCTTCCTAGCGTCCTTTAGGAACCAGAGCCAACCTATTTATAGTTTATATACCTGCACACTGCTCATTTTATATGCACTAGATAGATTATACTAGAAATAATTTTTGGTGGCCAACTGAATATATATCTCACATCCTATTTGGGCCGCCATTGTATTGGGGTACTTGAATAGACCTCATGGTTTCAGGTTCAGGGTCATGGTATTTTCTACATGTTTTCAGGCTTATAAATGGTATATTGGGAGTAAAAGACTGAGTTAGAGAACAGGATTCTTGTGGATACACCCCCTGGGGTTTTTTCTTCTCTTTTTGTATTGTATTACCCATTGTATGTCTATTTAATATACATTTTATCATGTTCATACAAGGTTTTTTATTCATTATTTATTGATTTACATTTGTTATTATCTTCCTCTACTTTTTTATTCTTCTACTTTCACTATTATTTATCTATTCCTCAGCTTATTATCACTACTATAGAAGGTATAGTCTACCTACTGTATAACCTTTACACCCTCACTGCCATTCAACACCCTCTGGCATTGTAACGCCCCGACCCTAGAAGCCCAGAGTCAGTGCAGTATTTTAATACATTGTCATGATTACAAGGAATCATGTCCCGAAAGACTAATCAGTTTAGCAGTCTTGGAAAATAGATTACATACATGAACGTTACATTACACATTAGAAAATAAAACACAACATAAATGATCCTTTGATAATTCCATTAATCACCTAGCTTAACCCTTCTAATCAATCATAATACACTTCTTTGAATCCTAGGAAAATTAAAACATAGAAATGGTGAACTCAGATGCTCAGTAAGGATAACAATATAGTGGAAACTATCATAAATAAGCATAAACATTTAAGGCAATGTATAAGACTAAAACAAAATCCTTTTAAACTTAAACTTCAGCATGATATGTAAAAAATACAATAAAATAATGCCATTTACTTATTCACATTAATATTCTACTAGTTGAATAATCACATGCAATATCAATATCCACTTTCATAATGATGGAATGCATAATTCCAGACTTCATAACCACGTAGTCAAGGCCTTGTGCCAAGACTACAAATAAAATTTTTTCAAGGCCTTATGCCAGGACACTAGTTTGTATCATGAGACCTACTGATGCATCATGGATCTATAGCGGGCTCCACCCGTCACTTACTAATTCCAATGCATTCCTCATATGAAAAGGATTAAACATAACATAAACATTCATATTAAAACTATAAAATGAAATGTAAATAATTTATCTAAACAACCATGAATGGTATAAAAATATCACATCAACAATAAAACTTATCACAAAACCTTCAATATAATATGGAAGATTTGTATCATAATAAATCAACTTCAAAAAAGTTTAAAATCCATCAAAGGATGTTGACATAGATGAAAATGATTTGTAAAACTCTTTGAGAGAAATATCTCTTTTTCATGAAAAAAAATTTAAAGGTCACACAATTTAGAAAGGAATAAATTTAAATACATTTTTGAATCAAAGTTTCCCATACCACTTTGAATCTTTTGAAAGGAATTAACATTTTAAAAACATTCATGTCCATATAGATAAATCCTTACAAACCATTTTGAAGACATGGACATTAATGAAAATGATTTAGAAGAATAAATATTTAAAACATTTAAATTGGTATTTTATTAAAAAAGTACCTTAAAATAATCCTTTTGAAAACTCTTTCATGAAACATGAACATGGATAATAAATATTTCCCAGTAGATACTTACGTAAAAACAACTTCGGATAATAAAGAGATTGTGAAATTAACCATTACCTTGCACTTTCCATTAGTCGAGGGTATGTTTAACCTCCTGTATAAAGACCATAGTATGTTATTAATTATAACAAAACCATATTAATATTTATTATATCATACATGATTCATTTATGACTTTATACTACCCATTTAATAATAATTTCCTTGTTAAATTATCATTTTAGGTAATAATCGCTTTCTTAATCATACGTGTTTCAACTTGTTACTCTTGATTGTATCACTTAGATCATGATTTAAATACTTCCAGAATATAGAACATGATTTATATATCATATATATTTATAATATAAATATGTATGAAATATATATATATTAAATGGAAAACACCGTTTATGGAGACAGTAGGTCGTACGTACGCATGAACGTTGTTTCCGTTTTCATATCGTATTGAATGGAACTAAGTGAATAAGATATATGTATATACATAAATATATACATATATATCCAGTATCATTATTATGTCATATATTACATACTTATTAAGGATATATATTTTATAATTATCATAGAATGGTGAACATGGAAATGAATCTCATCTCGTCGTGGAGACGGTAATCCCTACGTACACATGAGCGACAATATCATTATATTGATGGAGAAATCATATTTAATTGGATGGTATATCATATATAAAGAATAATTAAGATGTTATATTTATTATTTACATTAGTTATACTCATTATTATACCCATCCAAATAATGAAGTGTTTGAATAACAAACTACACCACGACGTGGAGACGGTAATCCGTACGTACGCACGTATAGTGACTTTGTCATTTATAGGATGGATGGAATAATGAATATGGTTGCTAAATTTTTATAATAACATCACAGTATATATAATATACCTTTAGTTATTCTTTTATAATGGAAATAACAAAGAAAGAGGAAGTGGAAGAAGAAAAGAATTTGAAAGAGGTGATGAAATATTTACCTCTTCTTCGGGTTCTTCCTTTTGATTTGGTCAAAAGGGATCCTTAGGTTGGATTTTTGACCAAAGGAAGGCCTATAAGATGAAGAGAGGAATGTTGGGAGGATATTTGGGCTGGTTTTGTCCAATCAAAAAGGATTTGGAGGTGTGAAATTAAGAGAAGGGGAAGTGCCCTTTTATAAGAGGGGTGAGGGTCAATTTAGGAAAAGATTAAAATATTAATTTATTATACAAACATATTCGGTTTATAATGGATCCAAATGAATTTATTTCTAGACTTATGTGGTTATGGGTAGAAATCCTCAAAACCGTTATGTTTTAGACAAGTTTAGATTAAAATTTTTACCTTATCTTTTAGATTTAAATCTTAGTTAAATAGTTTAAGTGTTACTGGGTCTTCTTGTATTCTTACACTATACGGTTAATTAAATTACTCTAAACATCCAAGAGAACCTAAAGTATTTCATTAATGACATATATAATATTATTTAATCCCTTTTTAAGAACCTTAGATTTTTAGGAATATTATATCAACCAAAAATATAGTATTTGTTTTATAAACTCAATTATGTCAATTTTGACAATATTTATGAAATGATTTTTGTTAAAGTCCTAAAAACTTTATTACTTCGAAATAAATCCATATGATCAATCATAACATGTCCTATTAATCTATAAAATTATTGTAATTCATCAAAAGTCTGAAATTACATTTATTTGTATATTTATAATATCAATTATTTTAATATTTCATTATTAAGGTAATTGCTGCGTTATCATTGTGTTAGAAATAAATTAAATTTTTTAATGTCTAAAAATTATAAATAAAATATCATTATGTAAGAAATAATTTTATATTAATAATTAATATTTATAGTCTAATTTATATTATGTATAACCCTATATTAAAAATGGTTTAGTTATTAAACTTTGAATTTATCTCTTTTAACTCTTCTTTAAATAAAATAATAATAAATTTCTTAATCTAATCCAAGTGGACCAAATAGAATCATATTTTATTACTAAGGTTGTTTTTTTTTCTAATTATACTTATTCAATATAATTAGTACATGCGTTAGGGTAATAATAATATCATTTTTTCCTTTAATTACCCTGTTTATTTTTAACTGTGGTAAATAAAAGTCAAATGTTACTATTCGCCAAATATTATTTTGATCTTATTAAACCAAATTTTACTTGATTATATCAACAGTGTCTATAAGATTTTTGAAATTCAAAACATAGAAGCGGTAAAATTACGTTTTATGCGAATTTGCAAATGCTCCTAGAAGGTGGGTAAAAAACATTAAAAAGTTTGATAAAATTTTATATATCTAAACATATTATAAAATGACTCCAATGAATTAAGTTGAAAATATATAGGTATTATGTATCTATTTTGACCTAAAATAAATTAAAATAAAATAACTATTTATTTAAATAAAAAGTCGGTTTTAACCAATAACGTAGTGTTTTTTTCACTATTCATAAAAAAATTGAAAGTTTTTAGAAAAATACCAAAAATTACCCCTAAGATAATTTTGATATTACGAATTCAAAAATGAATTCTATTTTTCCAAATTCAGATCATAGAAGTTTCATTTATTAATTTAAAATTAATTCCCGTTTTGAAAACTAAAAAGCGGGTTTTAAAAAAGTAAAAACTATCAAAAGATTAACATGCGTTTATGTCAAATTTAAATGTCAAATTACTTATAATGATCTACATTGTATTAAATTATAAAAATATAATCTAATTATAATTTCAAAACATTCAAACGCATAATTTATCACTATTAATTATTTCGATTAAAAAAATTTGTTTTTAATTAAAATTTAGTAATTTTCACTATTCATCAAAATATGAAAGTTATTAGAAAAGTACCAGAAATTTATCCAAATTAAATTTTTATGTACCTATTTTAAATAATAATTTAATTTAATTAAATTGAAGATATAAAATTGTCAAATATTGGTTTTAAAAAGGGTTCGCCATTAAATGGCGGTAAAATTGCATTTTTTGAAAAATTCTAATTTTGCCGAAAAAATGAATTTGTTCTTATATTATGTCTTTGAAACACATAATATGGATGTTAAAATTATATAGAGTATATAAGATTCAAAATTCAATTAATACTATTCATAACTACTTTTCGAATGGTTAGTTTAATAAGTTATGGTGTGCTCGAACTCAGTGTTGCGTGAAGCGCAAGCTATTGAATTACTTTAATGAGATGATGTACTATAAAATCATAGGGTGTTACAGGCATATGGGGAGACATTATTAAATTCATGTGACCATCTGTCTTGGGGCACCGTTACAGTGGCTCCTCGTTCAGGGCATTACAAAGCACGTCTTTCAAGTAGTGGAAGTGTTTTGTTAATATCAACAATGGTTTATCTCATGAGGTGTAAACATTTTTATAGTAACTCAATAACATAAACAAATAAAAATTATATTTTTTTTATTAATGTAATTTATTTCTAGTATATGTTCATAAAAAAAACTATGATTCTCAAAAAATATATTTATAAAGTTGGTTCATAATGTTTTTACAATAAAATATTTATCTTGTTTTTCTTTTATTCATTATTATTTTTATTCTTATATTATATCCTGATGGTTTTTCTAACATGATATGTATATAAAATTTTTTTGAAGGTTCATGAACTAAATGACCAGGTTGTATAAACATATATGGGTATTGAAAAGGTCAATAAATTTATTCCATTTTTTATATTCAATTAATTTTATATAGATATTTCATTATTTTATTGACTTTTAGGGATCTTTTTAATTAAAGTGAAAAATAATTTTATTTTTTGGATATTTTTTAAGTCGTGGAAATCATGAATTACCTTAATTTCTATAAATTATAGAATAAAATCTTAGGATTTATTTTTATTCTCCTTTATTTTACTATTTTAGGACTCTTGAGGCTACTCAGTGAAATTCAGATAAGTGTTGGTTTGGATGAGTTATTGAAAACTTTAGATGAGTCAGGGGAGACTTCATAAGAGTGTATTGTTGCTTCATAAGAGTACATGGTGATTTAATAAGGGTGAAACTTGACTTTAGATTATTCAAAGGGGATTTATGTTGAGTAATACTTTCATTCAAATGAGCCATGGCCTACATCAGATGAGTCATTCCTTTTCTAAATTATAATATCTAGAGAAGAAACTAGGTGAATTTAGATGAGTAAAATAAAAACTTTATAAGAATACTTTACACTATAACCCAAAACTCTTGATCCACTTCAAAATTCATGTACACAAATATCCGGATACCACATGAATTATAATAAAGAATATAAATAATGATACAAGGATGATAATCCATTATAATAATAAAAAAGAAGGATAGTGGTGGATTTTTTGGAGGATTGGATTGAGACAATAAAATAAATAATTCATATCCAAAACAAGAAATAATTTTATATGGTTTGATCATAGGATGAAGAAGGAGGACTTTCATGATCTATAATAATGTAATAAGGTTGAAGGAAGGGAGGGCTTGACTGGGTACTACCATTTCTTTCAACTTTCATTTTTTTCTATATTCTACCTTATTGTAATGTATTTTTCTTCTTTTTTTCCCATGTATACCTCTCAAATGAATGGTTAGAACTATAGTTAATTGAGTAAGGTAAGTAATTATGATTGTAATTATTGAGGTTTAATGAACAAATTCTCTTTCTCCTGTTTAATTATGTTTGTGTGCCTTAGTAGATTATATCTTCAAAAAGGGTTACATTTGATTTATTTCTCTTTAAAATAAACTTCCTTAGTAAATTATCCTTCATCTCCCTTTACTCATTGAATACTATATATTATGAAATTAACTAGGATATGTGATGAAGTGATTAGAAATTGTTTGCATGTTTCATGTAGAGACCCATGCTTGACGTACATGGACATGACATTACTTTTTCAGAATACTTAATACATAAAAAAATAGACACCCAATGACCTTAATAGTTTAGTGTACTTGGAAACTCGAAATGTAATCTTCTAATCATGGTGAAAGATCTTCAACATCTCCCATAAAGATCTTCCCCTTTTGATTTCTTACCTAAAACCATTCTTTATATCCTGGGTAAAATAAAACATAAAAAGGGTGAGCTCAAATTCTTAGTATGGGTAAACATGGAGAACATAAAATAATTCATAAACATTTAAACGTAAAAACATGAACATAAAACATCAAAATCATGATTAATGACATAAATATTGGCAGTACATAATGCATAGATCATAAAGGAACATTAATCATGATAAAATAGCATGGGAATAAAACATGTAATTACGGTAGCCGTTAATCACATGTTATGATTTCCATAGTATCCAAGGCATTGTTTCCAAGACCATCATAGTGGACAAAGTCCATTACTGAACCGGGTTTACTTGTCGTTCCAGCCTTGTATTACTGAACCGGATTCACTTGTTGTTCCAGCCGTGACTATCTCATTAGATATAAATATTTACCCAATGCATTACAGGGAGATATAGTTCCCACCCATCTCATAATGAAATCATTATTTCATTTGCCACAAAATAAACATAAATCATTCATCACAACCCAATGAATAAATTGGGTTTCATAAACATCATCTCATCACAACATATTTCATATAGATCAAATGGATATCATTTCATCTTAAGAAAAATGAAACCATATAAATAATAGAGACAGTATAATTGAAACATAATCATATTAAATAGTGTCATCTTAGATGGAAAATAGTTTTGATAAAACACTTGAAATGAATTCTTGAGGAAAATATCCTTTCTTCTTCAAAATCATTTTCTTTTCTCAAAATGCCATGCGATTTTAAAAGAAAAGGATTTTTTGGAAAATAGTCATGAAATCCTGTAGAGGAATCTTCATGGAAATAAGGCATTATGAAACCATAAAAATCTGTTCATTTCGTATAAGTTAAAAAAAATATTCTTCTTGTACTTTTTCCGGAAAAGTCAAAAAGTACCTCATATGGTAAATAAACGAAAGATTCCCTCCATACCATGTGGTAAAAGTCCAAAAAGGGTCAAAATGAATTTAAACATACATGGAATAATATTAAACATTTTATGAACATAGTTTTAGAAGACATGAACATGGATGATAAATATAACCCCAATAAATACTTACGAATAAACAATCTCGGATAAGAATGAGATTGGAATAATTATCCCTTCACTTATGTCAAATTTCTTCCATATGTGTCGAAGACTCCTATATAGTGGGTTTAAACATATTATTTACTTGTAACAGAACCATAATGATATTTATGATATCATATATGCTTCACTTAAGACTTTATTTACCCATTCATTTGTCAATTCCATGTTAAAGCAGTGTTTTGGGTAAAATCGTTTCATTTATCGTACGTGTTCTGACTTGTAATTTTTCATATGATTACTTAGATCATGATTAATTACTTCCAGAATGTAAAAAATTATTTATATATCACATATTTTTAATATATAAATATATATAATCGATCTATAAATGGATTGAAATACATCGTTCATGGATACGGTAGGTCGTACGTATGCATGAATGTTGTTTTTGTTTCCTTATTAAATTAAATGGAATTAAATGAAATATATATATATATATATATACAGTATAATTATTATGTCATATATTTAATTATTATTTATTATATATACTTTATAAACATTATTTAATGGTTAACATGGAGAATTAATCTCATCACGTTGTGGAGACGGTAATCTGTATGTACGCATGAGCGATGATATCATTTTCATAATTATTGAATGGAATTGGAGTGGATGATATAATATCTCAGAATCAGTATGATGCATAATAATCATATATAGTTATTATTTCCACCATTATACCCATCCAAGTATGGTGGTGGTGGAAAAACAGATTACACCATGGTGTGGAGACGGTAAGCCGGATGTATGCACACGCGGTGATTTCGTTCTTCGTAGGATGGATAGAAATTGAAATAGGGTTGTTTAGTATTTATAATAACATATAATTATATTATTTGTACTTATTTTATTACTTTATAATGAAAAAACTAAATAAGATGAAGTAGAAGAATAAAGAAACTTGAAAGAATCGGTAAAAGAGATTACATATTCCTTGACACACCTCCTTTAAGATTCCTCTTAACAGACTAGAGTTTGTCTTATGAGAAGACCAGAACCACCAGAATGTGACTAGGGAAGTTGATAAGGGTAATGTTCAGGGTTTTGGCTGAGCTTGAAGGTTCAAAATTGTGTTAAGAGGATAGGGATGAGGTTCCCTTTTATAAGAGAAAATAGGGGCACTTTTGGAAACCTCAAAAATATTAATTAATAATAAAATCAAACCCCACTTAAAAACCTCCAAAAATCACTAACTTTTAAGTTGAGATGATATAGGGTTGTAATATCATCAACCAATAAAATTTATACATGTTTTATGTTTATTTTAAACCTTATCATTTTGATTTATCCTTATTTAATCTATTTAATTTTATTTGCGGTAATAGTATTCTAATTTTTAAATTGTTATAAATACTTGCCTATGTGTTGGGAATTTTCCTTAATTAGATACAATATTACATTTTTGACCATATAATATTAAATTTTCAATTTTTAAATATTTTTTTGATTTTTAAACAATTTAAAAATATGTTATTTTTATAAAATATCAATAGTGTCAATTTTGATGCTATTCTATTATTTGAATTTAAATAAAATCAAAAAATAAGATATATTTCAAAAAAAATATTAAATAGATTCCTAAAATGTCATATTCATCTAAAAAAATCATGGAGAACATTAATTTGTTCATATAATATTTATTTTAATATTTTTAAAACCATTTATTTGATATTTCTCTTAATAAAATAATTACTACATCATTTTTGTATGATTATTTAATATACTGATTTGTTGCAAAAAAAATAAAATTAAACTACTATGATGAATATAAATATAATAAATTTCATAATAATACTTTTAGTTGAATTTATATTCTAAAACACCCAACTTTTAAAATTATATTTTTATTAAATTATGAATGTGACAACTTTGACATCATTTAAAATAATATAATATAAATGTCATAATCTATTTTATAAGGCTCTTAATGGTCCAAAAGTAGAACCTTGGATTATTAAAATATATATATACTCTAAAATAATTTTTCTTTCAATTTTATGGTCCTTTTTATGGGTATTATTATTTTAATAAAAACTATATTATTGATTTTTCACTAAATAAATAATTTATGCATCAATAATTTAAAAGAAATTAAGGAAATTATATATTTCTTAAAAATCAAAAATAAATTACCGTTATGAATAAAAACATTTTATCTTTAAATTGAGTATTTATAATCGAATTTATATTCTATATAACATTATATTAAAATTCCTTTAATTATTAAAGTTTGAGTGAGAGATATTTCACTTTCCTTTAAATAAAATAAATTAAAGGTCTTAATCAAATCCAAGTGGGTTCCAATAGATTATATTTCGACCCAAGTATGTTTTAGAGATAATTTTAATCAAACAATTATATCAATAAATGTGTTAATGTAATTTTATAATATTATTTTTACCCTTAATTACCTGATTAACCTTTAACTATGTTAAATAAAATTTACTGTTGTTACTATTCATAATGCCCAAAGATAAAAAGTATCCTATTAACATAATTTGGACCTACTGATTCCAAATATGGAATCCATTTTTCCAAATTCAATACACAGAAGTTGTAGTATTTAATTTAAAATTAATCTCGTTGTTGAGAAAACGGGTTTTAAAAGTTAAAACATTTCAAAAGATTGAAATGTTTTTACCTATGAAGTCAATGTAAAATTAATGATAATGACTTATATTATATTAAATGGTAAAAATATATTCTATTTATACTTTAAAACCATTGAATATTATAATTTAACCATATAAATTATCTCGATGAAAAAAGTTTTTTTTAAGTAAAATTTAGCATATTTTTACTATTCATCAAAATATGAAAGTTATCAGAATGATGTAAAAAATTTATCCAACGTAAATTTTTATATCCTGGTTCAAGATAGGTAGTTGAATTTTTCAAATTGAACTTATAAACTTGTCACAAATTTTATTTAAAATGTTTGCGATGGCAAAACTGCATTTTTTTGAAAAATACATCCTTTATACAAAAAATTGATTTTGTTCTCATACCATGTTCTTGAAAATACGTAAGATGAATTATAATTTTATGAAATTCAAAATTTGGTTAATACTATTCATAACAGCTAGTTTATAATAATATTATAATATATCGTTGTTTAGTGAAACTCGGTATTGCGTACAACAAACGCTATTGAGGAAGGTTGATCTTGCAAGCAACACAAGACAAGAATAGTGTTTGTGTATACTACAAGCTAATACGGTGTTGCGTATAACACAAGATAATCTTAGTGTATTATACAACACAAAAAATCAAAGAAATTAAAAATATTATTTCTCATAAAATATCGGGGTGTTACATTCTACCCCCATTAAAATGAATTTCGCCTTCAAAATTCATCGGGGTTATAAATAGTTTACTACTTGAAAGTTTCTTTCATAGAATCCCACATCGTAAAAAGGAATACTAAAAAATAATTTTAAAAACTAAGTATGAAACATAACGGTTACCCAATTTAACTCATTACTAGGTTTCCACATAGGAGAACATAGGTGAAAACATGGATATGGAAGAGAAATCTAACCATCATGTTCTGATGGTGAGTGGTAGAGAACATGGCTATGAAAAATCCAACAATCACAAAGCCATAAATTTGTGATTATCTAAGGTACCATCTTATTCATCGAATATGAGGGTACTAGGAAAACATTTTTGGTTTTCAAGATCATTTCCCTATAGTTGATGATTTTTTGCATAAGGATAAATACTTACTTGATTTCATTGTAATATCATTGTTGGTCATTCCATGAAAAATTTCCACTTCATCTCTTATTTAAATAAATGAAGTTGAATTTTTCATTCTTGAAGTTTTAGCAAATCCTGCGATAGAATGATAGGTCATTCCATCTGTCTCTATCACAAAAAGGTTATCACAAGTTATTAAATATACATAAGTCCATCTATGGTGAGGTTAATCATATATGGTTCCTAAAATGGAATTATACTTCATCTATCATACTGATTAATAAAACAAAACTAATTTCTACTAACCAAGGACTTCATGTAGGATAGTGGTATGAGATAAAGGCTATTCACACTTCGGTTGTGGGTTCAATTCCCGCATCCTTGTCCGACGCAACAGTTTTTTTCCCATCCTGTAGGTTGTCCTTTTTATAAAACTACACCATTATAACCTTCGAGAAATAATATAAAAAAAAGTTGTAGCCTTAAACAATAATATCTGATGTCCAACTTAATCCATTCCAACCTTTAGGCTTATCGAAAATACTTCTGTCCAATCTCATAGTATAAAGAAAATTATTACTAGAAAGTTAATCTACCAAGCATTGAATACCATCATTTTCCCCCATATATCATAAGATATATCTTGTTGGTCACATTCCAAACATGTGAATTCATTAATCATTAATTCTCTTGAAACATGAATTACTATAGAATCTTTGTGAAAACATGAATGCTTTCAAAATTTAACTCTTTCCACATATCAAAATCCCAAAATTTCTATATACATAAACCATGGTATCACTTTGTACTTATATCAGTGATGAGATCATTAATACTATCAAACATTTCATTATCTTCTTATCCATTCATTATGGTAATTTTAGGTGCTTTCTAAAAATATCTTAATAACCTTTCATGGTTACTAGTACCATTAAACATATATTTTCAAAAACATAAGGAAAAATAATAGTGTAACAAGCCTTAGATGTTTCTTTATTACATAGTACCATGAAATTACTTATACAACATTAATCTTGATAAACATGAAATAATTCCACTACCTTATTAAAACATTGACCAAGCTTCATCATTTTATTTCTAAACACTTATTTTATCTCATATATCATTTTTAGTCTCTTCATCATCATCAACATAAATACTACTCATATGACCATGTTGATTCTCTTCATGAGATTTTCCCTTAGGGTATTAGTTTGCATAATTCCCATACATTCCACATTTAAAACATTTAGCGGTTGTTGATGTCTTAGAAATACCATTATCCATGTCCATGGTGTTAACTGAACCTTTTTATTTGCAATTACTGGCTTTGTGTACTCCTTTTCCACAACCAAAACATCTTCTTGTTCCTTTGAAACATTCTCCTTGATGCCTCTTCCCAGATGATTTACATGAGGTAAATTGAACTTTCATTCCTCCATGATCATCATGAAACTCTATCTTTCTCTTATTAGGTGAGTCAGAAAACTTACCAAACTTGAGATTATTGATCATATTATGATATTGTTAATTAGGCATAATAACAATGTTTCGACTTCCAAATCCCATTTCATTTTGTTGCTCATGAAGAATATCATTCCATTATCCTTTATATTCTCTATTATCATGAATCTTCCTCTTTCCATCCATTTTCTAAAACCCAAAAAGAATAGTGTGAGAGGAAAAAATCATGTAAGGAAAATAACATAATCAAGTGGGATTACTTTCAATCTATAACTTCTTAGGTTTAATCCTAGGTTATTCATGATAGTTATCATAATTCTAGGATTTTAACCTATACATATACTTAACCTAACGGACATTCGTAGACATACCTTAGATATATCTCTAGGGATCTCACTAAAGTTTTTGAATCCTAATTTCCAAAGGTTAAATAATCCTTTCCTATGATACCAACTATAGAGACCCAAGCTTGACGTACATGGACATTACATTATTTTTTAGGAATACTTAATACATAAAAAAATAGACACCCAAGGATTGTAATAGTTTAGTGTATTTGGAAACTCGGAATGTAATCTTATAATTATGGTGAAAGATCTTCAACATCTCCCATAAACATCTTCCCCATTTGTTTTCCTACCTAAAATTTTTCATTATATCCTGGGGAAAATAAAACATAAAAAGGGTGAGCTCAAATGCTCAGTAAGGGTAAACATGGAAAACATAAAACAATTCATAAACATTTGAATGTAAAAACATGAACATAAAACATCAAAATCATGAGTAATGACATAAATCTTGGTAATACATAAGGAATATATCATAAAGGGACATTAATCATGATAAAATAGCATGGGAATAAAACATGTAATTGTGGCATCTATTAAGAACATGTTATGATTTCCATAGTATCCAAGGCATTGTTTCCAAGACCATCACAGTAGACAAAGTCCATTACTGAACTGGGTTTACAGGTCGTTCCTTCCCTATATTACTGAACCAGATTCACTTGTCATTCCAGCCGTGTCTATCTCATGAGATATAAATATTTCCCCAATTCATTTGATGGAGATATAGGTCTCACCCATCTCATAATGAAATAATTATTTCGTGTGACACAAAATAAACATAAATCATTCATCATAACCCAATGAATAAAATGGGTTTCATAAACATCATCCCATCATAAAATAATCCATATAGAACAAATGAATATCATTTCATCTTAAGAAAACTTAAACCATGTAAATAATAGAGACATTATACTTGAAACATGATCACATTAAATAATTTCATATTAGATGGAAAATAGTTTTGATAAAACACTTGAAATGAATTCTTGAGGAAAATATCCTTTCTTCTTCAAAATCATTTTATTTTCTCAAAATGCCATGAAATTTTAAAAGAAAATGATTTTTTTGCAAATATTCATGAAATAATGTAGAGGAAGATTCATGTAAATAAGGAGTTAAGAAACCATAAAAATATGTTCATTCCGTATAAGTTAAAAAAACATTCTTCTCGTACTTTTTTCAAAAAAGACAAAAAAGTTCCTCGTATGGTAATTAAAAGAAAGACTCCCTCCACACCATGTGGTAAAAGTCAACAAAGGGTAGAAATGACTTTAAAAATACATGGAAAAATATTAAACATTTTATGAAAATAGTTTAATAATACATGGACATGGATGATAAATATAACCCCAATAGATACTTATGAATAAAAAATCTTAGATAAGAACGGGATTGGAATAATTATCTCTTGCCGTATGTCAAATTTCATTTGTATGTGTCCGAGACTCCTGTCTAGTAGGTTTAAAAATATTTTTAACTTGTAACATAACCATAATGATATTTATTATATCATATATTCTTCACTTATGACTTTATTTACCCGTTCATTTGTCAATTCCACATTAAAGCAGTGTTTTGGGTAAAATCGTTTCATTTATCGTACGTGTTTTGACTTATAATTTTTCATATGATTACTTAGATCATGATTAATTACTTCCAGAATGTAACACATGATTTATATATCACATATTTTCAATATATAAATATATATAATCGATCTATAAATGGATTTAAATACACCGTTCATAAAGATGGTAGGTCGTACGTACGCATGAACATTGTTTTAGTTTCCTTATTAAATTAAATGGAATTAATTGACATATATATATATATATAAATAAATACATTAGAATTATTATATCATATATTTAATTATTATTTATTATATATACTTTATAATCATTCTTGAATGGTTAACATGGATAATGAATCTCATCGCGTTGTGGAGACGGTAATCTGTACGTACGCACGAGTGATGATATCATTCCCATAATTATTGAATGGAATTGGAGTTGATGATATAATATCTGAAAATCAGTATTATTTTATATTAATAATATATAGTTATTATTTCCACCATTATAACCATCCAAGTATGGGGGTGTTGGATAAACAGATTACACCACGGCGAGGAGACGGTAAGTCGTACGTACGCACACGCGGTGATATCATTTTTCATAGGATGGATAAAAGGTGAAATAGGGTTGTTTCATATTTATAATAACATATCAGTATATTATTTATACTGATTTTATTAATTTATAATGAAACCACTAAAGAAGATGAAGTAGAAGAATAAAGAAACTTGAATGAATCGGTAGAAGAGATTACCTATTCCTTGACGCACCTCCTTTAAGCTTCCTCTTAAGGGACTAGAGTTAGTCTTTTGATAAGACCAGAACCTCCAGAATGTGAATAGGTAAGTTTAGAAGAGTAATGGGCAGGGGTTGTCCGATCCTGAAGGCTCAAAATTGTGTGAAGAGGATAGGGATGAGGTTCCCTTTTATAAGAGAAGAGAGGGGCACTTTTGGAAACCTCAAAAAAGTTAATTAATAGTAAAATCAACCCCCACATAAAAACCACCAAAAATCACTCAATTAAAATATGAGATGATATAAGGTTTTAATATCATAAACCAATAAAATTTAGACTTGTTTTATGTTTGTTTTAAAACTTATCATTTTGATTTATCCTTATTTAATCTATTTAATTTTATTTTCCGTAATAATATTTTAATTTTTAAATTGTTATAAATACTTATATATTGGTAATTTTCATTAATTAGATAAATTATTACATTTTAAAACATATAATTTTTATTTTTTATTTTTAAATTTTCTTTTGATTTTTAAACAATTTAATAATATGTTATTTTTATAAAATATCAATAGTGTCAATTTTGATACTATTCGATTATTTGAATTTAAATAAAATCCACACTGAAGATATATTCGAAAAAAAATATTTAATAGATTCATAACATGTCATATGAATCTAATAAATTCATTGAGAACATTAATTTTTTCATATAATATTTATTTTAATATTTTTAAAATCATTTATTTGATATTTCTCTTAATAAAATAATTACTACAACATTTTTGTATGATTATTTAATATAATTATTTGTCGTAAAAAAATTAAAATTAAAATACTATGATGAAGATAAATATAATATATTTCGTAATAATACTTTTAGTCAAATTTATCTTCTAAAACACACAACTTTTTAAATGATATGTTTATTAAATTATGAAGGTGACAACTTTGACATCATTTAAAATAATATAATATAAATGTCATGATATGTTTTATAAGGAATCAAATGGTCCAAAAGTAGACCCTTGGATGATTAGAATATAGATATACTCGACCAATATGTTTTTTTCAAGTTTCCAGTCCTTTTTATGGGTACTATTATTTTAATAAAAACTATATTATTGATTTTTCACTAAATAAATAATTTCTGCATCATTAATGAATAAGAAATTAAGGAAATTATATATTTCTTAAAAATCACAAATAAATTAAAATGATGAATAAAAAGATTTTATCTTTCAAATGAGTATTTATAATAGAATTTATATTTTGTATAACATTATATTAAAAATACTTTAATTATTGAAGTTTGAGTGAGACATATTTCACTTTTCTTTAAATAAAATAAATTAAAGGTCTTAATCACATTAAAGTGGGTTCCAATAGATTCTATTTCGACCAAAGTATGTTTTATATAGAAATATAATCAACAATGATATCAATACAAGTCTTAGTGTAATTTTATAATATTATTTTTACCCTTAATTACCTGATTTACCTTTAACTATAGTAAATAAAATTTACCGTAGTTACTATTAATAATGCTCGTAAATAAAAATTAGCCTATTAAAATAATTTGAACCTACTGATTCCAAATATGGAATAAATTTTTCCAAATTAATTACACAAAAGTTGCAGTATTTAATTTAAAATTAATCCTGCTGTTGAGAAAATGGGTTTTAAAAGTTAAAACATTGTAAAAGAATGAAATGTTTTTACCTATGAAGTCAATGTAAAATTAATGATAATGACTTATATTATATTAAATGGTAAAAATATATTCTATTTATACTTTAAAACCATTCAATATTTTAATTTAACCATATAAATTATCTCGATGAAAAAAACTTCATTTAAGTAAAATTTAGCATATTTTTACTATTCATCAAAATATGAAAGTTATCAGAATAATGTCAAAAACTTATCCAACGTAAATTTTTATATCCTGATTCAAAATAATAAGTTTAATTTTTCAAATTGAACATATAAAATTGTTAAAAATTTGATTTAAAATGGTTGTGCTATAAAAATACGGCAAAACTGTATTTTTTGAAAAATACTTCTTTTATACAAAAAAATGATTTTTTTCTCATACCATGTTCTTGAAAATGTGTAAGATGAATTAAAATGTTATAAAATTCAAAATGTGGTTAATACTATTCATAACGGCTAGTTCATAATAATATTATAATATATTATTGTTTAGTGAAACTCGGTATTGCGTACAACAAACGCTATTGAGGAAGGTCACTCTTTCATGCAACACAAGACAAGAATAGTGTTTGCGTATACTACAAGATAATACGGTGTTTCATATAGTGCAAGATAATATTAGTGTAGCATACAACACAATACATCAAAGAAATTAAAAATATTATTTCTCATAAAATCTCAGGGTGTTACATTTCAGAGGGGAAGTTGACACTGTCGGATTACATAGAAGTATAAGACCCAATTAGGATTTTCCTAAGTAAACATGGATTGATTTAATATATAAATTACACACATAAGAAGGAGGATAAATCAATTAGATAAATCAATGAAGTTAACCCTCACCAAATCCATTCATCTATGGGTGATGGTTGTAGTAATTGTACAACCTCCCATTCATCAATTAATAATAATAATAAATACCTTTTGAGAACTATGATAGCATTATAACCAGATAACTGAACATTCCCTAATCACTTCTCATCAATTTTATTTTCAATAACTTTTTATCATAGTAACTTTTAATATTTTTTTATTTTATTTCACTTGATTTGAAAATAAACCAAATTAAAATATCCCTTTTTCTAACATTAATTGAAAACATGTTTTAGATAATACAACTCTAGATAAAAACCTAGGTTGAAACAATTATATATTTAACATAGTTTTTAATTAAATTTTTGTAACACCCACAATATGGGTGGTTAAAAAATCCCCCACACTTAATATTTATACTCCTTGACAAGTGAACTTCAAAAATATTACCTAGGAAAAATCTAAAACACTGGCAAATGTGAGTTTCTTTTTTCAACACCATGATTCTCAATATTATCATGAATCCATAATATATTTTATTTTATTTTATTTATGAATTATTTCAATCCAAGTATACTTATTTAATCCTACCATATTCATTTATACCAACATTTCTAGGATTATTTCACTCAACAGTCAAGTATGAATATGACGAAAAAATATTTTCATTCTAATTTCATTAAATGACGATTTTATTATTGAATAATTTCTCTATATATGCCCAATAAGTAGTGTATTGTTTCATATCATGAAGAATTTTTATGATTTATTTGCAATTTAAGGTTATGTAGTTTATTTTGAGAAAACTATGAGAAATAATATGAGGTGTGGCTCTATTTTTCATCATAATACATGATGCAGTGTCCTCAATGCATTCTTAGAAATTCAATTATTTTAATTGATTTTAATAGAATCAAAATAATCAATTGTGTGTTAATGATAGGTTTTACCTACTGGGTCTCATTGATAGATATATGGGAGGAATGTGATCTTATATGCTAATGTTTGGTGAATATTTCTATATAATTTCTTAAACCTATTAAAATTAATATAAATTGGGCCCTTTTACCTTCTTTTACAAAATTCATAGCACTAAAAGGGTATTCTTGTGTGATAATAAATATTACTTCTCATCTGGAATGAATTTCACCTTACAATATATTGAATCTAGAATTTTAAATCAATAATTAGACCTTGAGATAGAAGTATTTCTATTGGATTAGATTATTATGGTCCACTATGGTTCATACATTATAAATATTTTAGTTCTACAAATTCTCTATTTTAATTTCATCAAGATCCTCCGGTTACATTTTCCTCTATTTTCTAATTATTTAGATTGAAATTCATTTACCTCGATACCCAGTATGCCTTGTCCTCTATCTCCATAAGTAAGTGTAAACTCTTCTGATAAATAAAATGTATGGAATAATTACAATGTCTGTTTTATAGGCTATCGTACAAGCCCATACGTTGTCTTAAAACATTTTTATCCAATATTTTATGTCTAGTTTAATAGTTTTTTTTAATAATTACTTTTATCTACCAGATCGAAACTTCATCTTGTCCATTTTTCTAGGGTGGTAGGGTGTTTTTTTCTTTTGATTCACTCCATAATTTCTCATCAAAACCTCTATACTACTATTAATAAACATATTCTATGATCACTAATTATTACCCCTAGTACTCCAAACCAATAAAAAAATGTTAACCCAAAAAATCACACACACAACTTTTGCATCTTCAGTTTTGGTGGCCTTAGCTTCAACCAATTTCAATACATAATCAACTGCTATTAGAATATAAATTTTTTCAAAATATATGATAATGGTTCCCATGAATTATATTCCAATACCTTTAAAATAAATTACAGAAAATTATGGGTATTTGAATAATTTCTTATAATTTGGATATTTTTCCTATAAATTGAAATTGTTCAAATATTTTACAAAACTTATGTGAATTTATAAACTCAGTATTATAATATATTCTTAATTATAAAACATTTATAATAGTCTATTAAGGTCAATAGTGGCATCTACAAACTAAAATATAATAAATTTCAAGACCAAATTGTATATCACTCTCGGTTAAACACCATTTTATCATTTTATCATTTTAAATTTTCCATAAATAATGATCTTACCAAATGTAAAATTTTGATTCACTTTTCAATTTATAAATTTATCAAGGGTCAAAATGATATACGACTTGATATGTTACCAAAATTTTGTTCATATCAGCATATTAAGGTTCCTCTCCCTCAAACAAATACAATGTTTCTCCTAGAATTAAGTCATCTATTGTTTCTTAGTCTTGAATTTACGCATTAGTAGTGTTTGGATACTTTCTTATGTGATTTTCCACTGATTTCTTAGCTCCTTTTTTATTCATGAACTCTATATTAAACTCTTTAAGTATAGACATCAATCTTACCATCCATGGTTTACACTGTTCTTTCTTTATTAAATACCTTAGGGTTGCATTATTAGAAAAAGAAAATGAATTTAGTTTCAAATAAATAAGATTTGAATTTTTTCAAAGAAAAAAAGACTATTAAATACAATTTTTCAATGGTTGTGTAGTGGTTTTTCATAGTACCCAATGTACTTGATGAATAAGAAATAAAATAAGTTTTTTATTCAATTATTTGGTAAAACAATACTCCAACATCATGTTTAAAGGAATCACAAATAATTTCAAATGTTTTCTCTTAGTATGGTGAATGCGTTACTAGGGATGTTATAATATTAGTATTTAGTTCATAAAAATATTCCCTTCAATTATTATCAAATATAAATTCCTCATATTTAAAATGTAACCTAGAAAGGAGAAGTGAAATCTTACTAAAATACTTGATGATTATCTCCTAGGAAAAATATAACATGTTTCACATATTTTATATAAGGTAATTATTTTATCACATTAATTTTAGACATGTACACAATTCCTTTTTGTGAAATAACATGCTAAAGAACCAATCATCTCTCTACCATGAAATGGAACTTTTCAAAATTTAAAATAAGGTTTGTTTCAATGATTTTTTCATAACATTCACTATATTTTTTTAAAAATGATCATTATAATTTCAAAAAAGAGTAAAGTAATCTAAAAAAATTCTATAAAATCATCGATATGGCCATAAAATTTACGTACCATGAATATTTGAAATTTAACTTGGGAATTGAAGAGGATAAATATAATTATTCTATAAGAAAAGGTTCTCTATGGATAGGTAGATGTTTTCTTCACTTGATTATCAGGTGCAATGGTCACCTGAAAGTAACAAGAAGAACCATATAAAAAATAATAATGGGTTCTTCATTCCAACCTATAAGACATATAAAAAATAAAGTGAATGGGTAAATTATACTCTCTAGTAACCTAATTCAAATTCCTATAGTCAATTCACACTCTCCAGATTTTCCATTTTCTAATAGGAATCAATTCATTTTTTTCATTCCTCAATGTTGTTTACCCAGTTTTTTCAAGATCTATATAAATGGGACATACCCTTTGTGAGTTATATATTGGGTAAACCATTCTATATTCTAACAGATTTTTTTGGGTACCTCCATCATGGTTAGATTCAACCTCCTTTAGGACTGCATAATAGTGTTTAAATTTTCTTCAAGAAGAATTCCATGCATACTGATTTTGGGATTTATTCCTCAAATATCCCATATACTCCAACCTATTACTTTCACATTTTCCATAAAAATTTCAATAAATTTTTGTTATGGATGTGAGGATAGGTTGCTAGAAATAATTATCGATAACTTTTCCCCTTCCATGAGGTACACATATTAATGTCTAATTGGTAATAGTTTTACTTATAGATTAGGTGATGTTAAAAGGATAAAATTATATCTTAACTTATTACCTCTAGAGATGTAATTTACAACATATATGATGTATAATAATCTTCTTCATTATGAAAAAAAATTATTAAATTCATTAAATAATTCAAAACTTACCACTTCTTAAAAACTAGTAATAGATTTTTCATATTTCTAGAAATATTCATTCTATATAAATTTTTTAATCATAAATTGTTACCATGGAACAAATATTTCTTGAAACATACCTAGATATTAACTAGGATTATCCTACTTAATGTGTGACAGTTTATTAAGGGAATGATCTTGTTGATGGTATCTCATAGAATCAAATATTTTTAAGTTTATTTTTTTATCTCCAAACTCTATGGTAATATTTTCTTCATGTGCATTTTTTATGGTATTTTTCATTTTCAAGAATAGTATACCCAATATAATGTCTAACTATATTAAGGTTATATCATCCTCCATGTCAAGAACATAGAAGCTAGCTGAAAATATTATGTTTTTCAATCTAACCAAGATATCATCTGAGGATCCCAAAGGAAAAGAAATATATATTTTTTACAAGTTTCACAACCAATCTTATGGGGTTTAATTATTCCATATACAAAAAAGTGAAAACTAATGAGGTGTTACATTAGTGGAATGGACTAAATTATATAAATAATATAAAAAGTTATTTAAACTCTTATGAAAGTTATAGAAAATGTATCTAGATATTGAAATTGTTGGGGAATTCATGGGGTTATAAAATATGAGAGACTTCTTCCTAAATTGACCTTTTTACTCCCTTGAAATTTCCATTCTTAGTGTAATTTTTTTTATAAAACATATCATACTTTGGAATCCATCAAGGTTCTTATAAAAGTGGAATTATTATCTCAAATTTTTTAAAATTTTCTATAATCTCTCTTTGAAGTTATACCTTTTGGATATTCATATATGAGATCATTCTTGATGGTAATGTAAGTGAGAGATATTTTTTCTCTCTCCACTACTTTTTTAGTGTGTTCCTGATTTTTTTTGTTTTTCTGAAATAATTACTCCTCTACTTGATGCTATTTATCATGAATTGGTTTTTTGAAATGATTCAATATTTTCACACTTATTTTATTTACTTATGGGTTGAATCATTTCAGGTTCAAGTCTGGATGGGGAATAAATTTCCTTGTCACTTCTTATGGTAACAATGGTCACATTACCATTTTTATTTGGAATTGTTTGGGATGGAAATTTCTATGGGTTTTTGGATAGAATTTATATGATGATTCTATGATGATTCTTAATTTCCTTCAATTCATTGCTAAGTTATTTAACTTCATATCCTTACTATTGTTGTATAGGGGATTGTACAATATTTGAGGGGTGATTAAAATATTTTTTTACTAGAATTGTGGTTATGGGTAAGAAGTATGATTGAATGGTTATTTATTTATCTATTTAGAAGTCTTCTCTTCTTGGAATGGTGGTGGTTATTGGAAATAGTTTTGAAAGGGTGGTTTGGCTTAGTTTTATAGATTTTCAAATCTATATTGGATATGAAAACTTTATCACTATACTTTGGTTGGTTGCTGAAATGATCTTTTCTGGTATACTATTTAAAAAGTTTCTATCTCTAATATCTTGATATACTAATCATTATAGTGTTTATGTGATTAAAAAAAACCAAGTTCCTTCATTTAAAATTGTTGATAATTGGATTGGTTTAGTTTTATTTTTCTAATAATAATTACTAGTTCGTTAATTTTATATTCTAGTACTGGAGATGATTCAAAATCCCACACCTCACATAGTCCTCTAGTACTTATACCTATAACACTAAACTATAATGAGTTTTTGGTAATATTATAAATAATTTTTTTTACCTCCACTGGTGATTTATCTATCAGAGATTTCCCTATGGATTTATCTAATATTTTTCCATCAATTTCATGTAATAAATGATAGAATAGTACACTGAAATGTGTCTTGGTGTGGGAAACTAGAAAACAAATTATTAAACCACTCCAAATACTAATGAAGTGTCTCTCAAGAATCTTTTCTAATTGTGTATATCTCCTTCCTTATGGTTGTGCTTTTAGAAGTAGGAAATAATGTTTGAAGAAAGACTCTATGGAGATCATCCCAGTCATTTACTTATCCTAATTATTGACTATATAACCACTCTTTAGATTCCCCTTCAAGTGGGAAAGAAAATTATATCAACTTTAATTGTTTCTCATACCATCATTTTAGTTTGATAGTAGAGAATACTAGTGAGAACTCCTCTATATTATTATTTAATACTTCACCTTTGAAACCATGTAATTTATCCATTATAAGACATGGAAAATTAATTATTATGATTTACAAAGTGGGGGGCGTACAAGTCCCTTGATGTTTGATTTGGATTTTCTACCCTAGGGGTAGGCTAATAGTGAATGATATAAATATCACTAGATTTTGTGCTGGAAAATTTCTTAAACTCAGATTATATGTTTAATTTTTTATGCCTGGTTAGTAGGGATATATCTATCATGGTTTCAAGAGAGATGGGTGGCTTATGAATATACCTGGTCATGAAATTTCAAGTTTGTATTTTAAATCACCACCTCCTGGGAAATGGTTCTAGGGTTTTAAAAACCACTATTGAAGGTGCTATAAAAATCTATTTATATCTTTGGTTAAATGTTGTATAGTGTAAACATAGGTTTTTCTCCAAAAAGGGTTTCTCAAAATATTGTTTCAACCAAATGTTAGAAAAATGGGTGTTTTGGTTTGGTTGGTTTTTAAAACAAGTAAAAGTATAGGAAATAAATTGATTAAAAAGTAGTATGATGAAAAGTGACTAGAAATCTAGTTTATGGGAATTGATTGGTTCAGGGTTAGTTGTTTAATTATAATTTTATCCTAGTCAAGAGATTATTGGATATTTTTATTATTAATTAATAAATTAGAGGTTAAACAATCCATAAACCTCTCACCCTTAATTTGTTTTTTTGTGAGGATTAAAAAAATACATAATACCACCATGTATATCAACTTTTCTATATGTGTAAGTGATATAGTAAATCACTCATAATTTTATTATGAAATTTCTAATCAGGTCTTGTTCTCCCAATGAAATCCAAGAGTGTCTACTACCCCTTCCAAATGGTCCAAAAATATCTAAGCACTTCACCATTATTCCTAGCCTATTATGTTTTATATAATATGGACTGGGTCAAAGGAGATAATGAATCATTGAATAAGTAAGTATATAATAAATAGAAAAAAATCAAACACAGCCACATTAAATTTATAATTTTATATGGTACGTTGACATCATTTAATAAAAGAAATAGATATTATTAATTGAAGTGTGTGGATTATGCATTACAATAAGTATCCCTTATCTTCCCTAATAACTAAAGGTCCCACCCTTCTATGCATGAGGTAGAAGTGATGAACTAGGAAAAATAAGACATTAAATCATGGTATAATAAAAAAACAAAACAATAAAAACTAAAAATAGAAATAATAGTCAGTCGAATAATCCTCTCTGTAATCCTCATTCCCTTCTTATAGACCCTCAGTTTCCTCTTACATTAGCCAGAAATCAAACATCCCAAATTTATTTCTTATTTATAAATTATAATTTTTTTTCATTTATAGTAATGATTTAGTCATCTTAAAAATCCACAACATTCCTTATTTTTTAATGGATTATCATTTATTTATAACTATTTTGATTCTTTATTATAATATATGTGGAATCTTTTTATTGGTGTGAATGAATGTTAATTTGGATTACATTTTTTAGGTTATAATGTATATAACACTTATAAAGTTCGAAATTTACTCATCTAAATTAACCCAATGCCCTCTCCTGATAACTTAATTTAAAAAAGGCATGACTCAACTAAAGTTTTTTGGGACTCATCTAAAGTATAGTTTTTCTCATTTTAAATCCTTTTTGACTAATCTTAATTCATGGTTTACTCTTAAATAATCACCATATACTCTTCTAAATTTGTAATTTTCTCTTTTAAAGTCTCCCCTAACTCATTTAAGGTCACCGATGAATCATTTTAACTAACAAATAGTAAGATTTCATCCAGTAATAGCCAAATTCCCAAAATATTAAAATAAAGGAGAATAAAAAAGTAGTCTATCCATTTTATTACTTAATTCAAATAAATTAATGAAATTCATAATTAGGAAATTTTGAATAGTGTTAACAAAATAAAATTATTTTATACTTTAAATCCAAAAATCATGAGAATTCAATAAAATAAAGAATATGTGGGAATAATTTCAATCAAATATAAAAAAAATTATTAACTATGCCATGGATTCATATTTATAAGGAAACTAATATAAGTTCTATGAATGAATTCACCAGAAAGATTAAAATAAATGTTATATATTTTATTTTAATGTTTTTTCAATGTTAAAAAAATAATTAAATATTAGTTAATTATATAATATTATAATGTTTAGATAATTAATGAATTCATTACCAATTTTATTGTATTTATAGGATATAATTTAAGAATCCTAGGATGTGAACCCTGCGTAATCATCATCAATTTCACAAAATGATACACTTACACCAGTTTTAGAGAATGTGAATCTTAATAATGTATGGGGGATGGGTTCTAGACTAACCCCATCAAATGTTTTTGGTAGTTCAAATCTATCATTTACTATTATTCCATGCACTGGGGGATCAAACTACTAAAAAGTTCCATATAGTCATGGTTATATATCCACAATCTGAAAGACCATGGTCTTAGGTTTGTATATGGACATAGGATAAGTTTTCCAAAGGTTAGATGATTGGATTGAATAAAAAACTAGGGTTCAAGGAGCACGTGGTAGTAGAAAAGACTCTAACCATATGATATGAGTCATGTAGTCGCAGACTAACACATGAATAATGTGAAAAATTCATGAAGTGTTTGAGAAGGACTTACCACCATGGGCCAAATCACATATGGAAATAAGACCCAATGAAAAACCCCTACCACCATAAGCAACAATCCCATGGAAGTATATCTCTTGGGGGATTCCTTACTATAATGAGAAAACTGGCCCAAGGAAATACAACTCAGGAAAACTAGCCGATGTAAATATTCCCCACTTAGATAACCCCTACCTCTATTGGAAAAATTCATTTTGGAAATGACCCCCCTGGGGGGATATATAGTCATGGGCTATGTGTTACGTGGAAATAGGTCCTCTAAGGGATCCCCCACTTCCAAAAACCATTTTACTTATGGAAATAGGTACCCTTGAGATACACCTAAATCCATAAGCCCCCTGACTCATGGTAATAAGACCATAGGGGATAGCCTCTATATTCATGGGCCCAAAATCACATCATCATATTTCTCAACCCCTTGGAATAGTAATTATAGTAATAACAATAACAAATATTTAATATATATATATATATGTATATATTTATAAAATTCAGTGTACTAGATTAGTAGAAGGAATTAAGTTATAATGCAAAGGTTACTGGATTGAAACTCATTGCATTAAAATTTTTAAAATTTTACCTTGGTTATGTCCACAAGTGGTGTGCATGGTTATAGCTCTATTTCCATAATAATTTCCATCTAGGGATGTAGACTTAATTCTCAGGGCATCATCCACGGCTGTAGACCAATGAAAACATGTTCTAATTCTTATAGAAATATGCTTCCAATAGGTTTTTCATGAAAATATTTTCATGTCCATAGACATATATCCATAAATATAATTCCAATATTTATTCCCATGCTAATATCCCCCACATACTAAGTGATCGTGGTCATATTCCACAATAATAGTAATCAGATCTATGACCATGGTAATTTCCTTTGGATATAACCATATTCTCTATTAGGAATAAGAATTTTTTTTAATCTGGAAGCACAATTAAAAATTTCAAGGTTGTAAGAAAAGGTTAAACAAAAGTTATTCTATAGGAAATAATAGTATCAGTGGTGTTTAGTAATATAAAATGACCTAGTTTCAACATTCCCGATGATGATAGGCTCTACGCTTAAGGAATGTGATAGTATGACTTCTCATCCAATATAGTTAAATTATAATATCAATTCAAGACAATTATAATTAAAATTAAATTATCAAGTTCCTTATATAAATTTATTTTCCTCTTGTGTATATTTTAATCAAAATTTGATTGTAATAGTGATAATTCACTAAGGATGATTTTTTATTTGTATGACTTTATCGCACCATGATTGAAAAATATTTGTTTATTTTTTAGTTGGTTGTTAAAATAAAATTGTTTTATTTTTCCATGCCTATTAAAAAATATATTTTTTACTATTTATTTATTCTTTGATATGATGGTGAATTCCATTGTTTTTATAAGTGTTTTGATTATATTAATTAACCATGCTTACTACAATTGAATTTTTATTACTCATTTCATGTTAAATTGTTTCAAAAACATTTGATATAATATCCTGAATAAATTTGAGACTATGAATTTATTATGGAAATTATGATTAAATTTCATGGTTAATTGTTGATATGATCTATTATTTTGATTGAAACATGTGGTATCATAGGGATTTTCTAGTATGAGTTGGATTAATAAATTTTCATTCTTAATTAGGATCAAGAATTTATAATTTAATTGAAATATATAATTATTCTATTCAAAAAGAATAACTTTTTATTATTTTGACATGTTATGGTGCAATTTAAAGGTCTTTTAACATATTTGTACGTTATTAGAATTTAATTACATTAACTTATATTAAAATTTTGTTAAACTTGAATTTAATGTCATGATTTCTTGTCTATTATGTTTTATTTTATTTTTAATAAACCTATTGAGTTTCCTATTCATTTTCTAAAATATTCTATTTGTATTATAGGTGACAGATGTTGGAAGTAGGCAATAGTTAATCTAACTAATCCACAAAAAACTTTGGAGTGAATTCATGATGAATTATTTTTTTATGATATATTTCAAAAATATTATCATCGATTCGATTATAAATGATTTTTATTTCATTAAATTGTTTATATTTTAATATTTTTTTAGTTTCTTTGATGTTGATGTGATGGGTTTTGTGTATTTTGAAGCTGGTGATAACAATAGAGGTGGTGGGATGATGATGGAAGTGGTGGAGTGATGGTGGTAGTGGGTTGAGGGAGGATTCCTATTAGACTTATGGTGTTGTTTGTATGCTGATGATAGCTAAATGGGTAACATATGGTTTTTGAATACTTTTTAAGTATATATTTTTATCATATATGGTAGTTTTCTATATTATTGTGAAATAAATTTTATGTGTTATTTAATTGACTTGTGCTTAATTAAATTATATTTTATTAATTATTTTTTTTTTCAGTTTATCAGTAGTTTAATATAACATGGTAATCCCAAAAAGATGTTACCTAAAATCTTGGGGCTGAATAAATGGTTAAAGACCAACGTGAACACTTCTTTACTTTCCTTCCTTTACATGAAAATTTCCCATGTTTTTTTTAGTGCATGGATCACATGATGATACTAACAACAATAAGGATGTTAATGGAAAGAGGATAGAGATAAAATACAAACTTGTAAGGGATTATAAAGATCACTACTTAAAGGTCATAAGTATTTAATGTGGTAATTTTGGATCATAACTTAGGCTGGCCATGTGAGTTTAAACACATTTGATGTGAAAAAGGATACATTTTTTTGTACATTCTATAATGGTTTCAATTTTAATAGTTTTATAGGTTTTGAAATATTTTTGGGTGAGTTTTGTTGAATTTTCAGGTTTGGAGGTGTCTTGGGATGATTTTGGGTGCATTGTAAGTTATAATATATTTTTGAAAATATAGTTAAGACTTGAAGAAAAAATATTATTATTTATTAAATTTGATAAAATATATATTATGTGTGGAAAAAAATATTATGAATTAAAATATGTCTAAGGCATGGCGTGCAAAATATATTTATGTCACCCTATAAAGTGATAAAAAATGGATAATTGTTGGATGCATGAGTTTTTTTGTACGTGTAAGTTTTTTATTAGGAACCCTATAAGTGACAAGACAAAATGATTATATCACTGCTAGGGGGAGGGGTGAATCAGTTATACATTTTCTTTTTTGTTTCTTTTCAATTGAAACAACCTTCACCTCATGTTAAAGCTTTTATTCCCTACTAAAAACAATTCAAACACACATCCATAGAAACATAATTATTTACAAGGTTCACTATTCAATAAGAATAGCTATGTCCATGGTATGGTATGGAAATTATCCAATACCACAAAATCCACTAGAAAACAATCCCAAGATTACAATGAGTGGGATATACCATTTCACTCATGTATCACTATGTAAACAATCCAATGTTGTGTGTGCACCCTCTTAGAATAAATAGGGTAATACAAAGTTTATGTAACAACTCAGGTTACCTATGCTTATTTTAAAATTCCATAATTTATTCTATTGAAAAAAATTCTTCAATTTCTTACCCATAAGAAGGTAAGAACCTCCTAAACTTTATTAAAGAAAACCAAGTCCATTTTTGCCAATCTGTTTTTTCAATTTTGATTCCTCTGAGTATGATTCTCCCCAATTTCATTCTTCCTAGTATGATTCTCACTGATTCAATTTTTCCTAGTATGATTCTTCCTCAATCTAGAAATATCAGTATGAAAATACCAAATCTAATTATCTAGCCTAATACAATGATCATCTGAATAATATTGACAAGTTAAATAATGTAATTAGCTGAGTATGCTAATCTTTGAGTATGATGATCAACTAAATACAATGTTGTGATCTTGTCTCTTCTCTTTCACTTCAATCCATTAAATATATTTAAACAAAAAGTAAATACAAAAACATCTTATTCTCTCTAAAACTTGGATCTACTCTCTTATGAATAGTACATCGGTCAGCAGTAAAGTACAATGTTATTTTCTACTTCTATAGGAAACCCTTGATTGGCTTTGGTGAGAATCCTAAAACATTTCCCACTTAATCAAATTCACCCTAATATCAATTTCCCCTTAAATCTCAACTGAATTTTTAACTTTGTGAACTCTTCTTGAAGCTTCTTGAATCTTCTAAAATCTTCACTTCTTATTCAGTCTTTCATTCCTATTACCAGTCCAATTTCAATTCATGAGTCTGATTTTATGAATTCGAATTCTTTAATATAATGCTCTGTATAAATTGAATATAAATTTAAAAATAAATCAATATCATTGATTAATGATTAAAATTATCATTCTTTTTAATGTTTTGATCCCCCTTGATTTCACTTCCAAAAAGTTCCTTCACTTTTCTTTTAACTTCTTCATCTTTTCTCTTGACCTACTTGAGATAAAAGACTTCTTGTTCTCCTATTCTCTTGACCCATATAGAAATATTAAAGAGTTTTACTATGATATAATGTCTCTTGACCCAATTGACACCTACCATGTAATTCAACTCCTTTTGAATGGTTGAATACATTGTTGATCAGTTTTTCTCATTAAAAATTTCATTGTCCTCGTATCATCTTCAGAAACATCCTTAATTCAAAAAATTGTGAATGTTTCATGTATTTAAATTCATTTGAGACCAGCTTCAACATTGTCAGAATTCAATTGGAAAGTATAGTAACATTCCATTCATTATATCTTCTTTCTGTCCTTCAAAGACTGAGTATGATTTTCTATGTATGATCATTCAGGGTACGATCATTTTAGGTATAATTTTTCTAGGTACGATCATTCTAGGTATGATCATCCTTTTCAATTTTCAGCACCTCTTTCTTTTCTTCCACCCAGATATGGTAAATTTGGGTACGAATTTCAATAATTCTTCTCTCTTTTCTTCCATCAGTATTTCATCATAGTTTCTCCAATAAAAATATGATTTATGTGAAATAAAAATCATAAAATCATCATCACATTTAATTTTATCGTATTCATGCAGACTTTGATATGATCACTTCTTTCATATCAGATTTAGAGTGAATGTGATGACCATTTACTTCCATCAAGATACATTCTCTGTGTAACTGATTCTATCATTACAGATAATGATCAATTCTTCATTACAATATTCTACCATTCTAGACCCAAGGTAAATCAGATTATTTTGAAAACATTGGTCAGTATAATTTTCACTAAATAAAAAAGTGTGATGATTTCCTTTTTTCAAAAACGTTTTCTGATAACAAAAGACTACATTTGAAAACAAACACCTTCCACGCTAGATTGTTCGTAACAATCTCCCCCTTTGTATTTTGTTGTCAAATCCATTTCATAAATCACTAAACTTTGTATCCTGATGCAATGGATTACTTATCAATAATTCTAATCCTTCATGAGATAAATCATAGTAGAAAACATGAATCATTGATTGAAAACCCATGTTGTACAAAAGTAATGATTATAACAACCTTTTTATTTTTCCTTCCTCAGCTCTTCTTCAACCTTAGATTTTCTTTGTCCTCATTAGAATAAAAAAAATCTTTTCCTATAACCACTCTAAAATATAGTTAGAATATTTCACACACAATACAATGTTGTATTCCCATCTTAAACACTACTCTCTCTCTTTATTTGAAATATATTGATTTATGAACCAATATTCCCCATTGAAAATAAAATATAAATGTAAGATGAGATATGGGATAGAAACACATACCTAAAACTTGAATAGAAAGAGGTTGGAAACCCATGTTCAACATCAATTTAGAAAATTATTCCTCTAGTAAAGGATTTGTGAAAATTTCATCAACTTGTTCCAATGTTGGAACATAATCCAAATTTAATTAATTCTTCTCCACATGATCTTTGATGAAATGATATTTGATATCATTATGTTTTTAACAATAATGTTAAACATGATTCCTGGTAAGATTTATTTTTCTTTTATTTTCATGACCTAATATCAAGGTAACTTCACTACAACAAGTAAATATTCCAATTGAATTTTTATCCACATATGTTGAGTAGTGTCTTGGGTGGTAGAAATATACTAAGCTTCAGCCATACTGAGATTTACTGAATTCTATTTCTTTAAATTCCAACTAACACAATTATTTTCTAGAAAGTATACTCCACCATATATAGGTATTATATCATAAACATTCCTTTCCTAATCAACATCTGAATACCCAAAACAAACCATTACTCTCTGAGCTTCCATACCTGATTCCAAATTATATAATTCCCTTGATTTATCTGAGAATTCTTTTTCCAGCATGTAAATAAGCTTCTTTTGAAGAAATCTGAAATACTTACCATAAGGTAACATCATAAAAAATTTCATGTCTAGAGGTAATAAAATACAATAAACTTCTAATAAAATTTCTAAATTCTTTCTGATAAACTTATTTTCCTTCTCCATCATTAGAAAACTTTGTTCCCACTGGTAATGGTGTGGAAATAGGTTTTCAGTTTTCCCTTCCAAACCTCTTAAGTAGTTCCTTAGCATACTTTTCTTGGGAAAAAATGTATTCCTTACTTTGATATATTTGTAACCCCAGAAAGTATTTCATTTCCCTCAGCATGTACATTTCAAAAAACTTTTATATTTCCTCAACAAACCTTTCACAACTTCATTCATCATTCCTAGAAAAGATAATTTCATCAACATAAACAATCACAATGATTTAATACTCTTGGATTTATCTAATGTAGATATTGTTATCAAATCTTCTTTTCTTGAAATTTATCTTCCTTAAGAAGGTATCCAATTTGGAATACCATTCAATTGGAGATTATTTTGGTCCATACAAAGAATTTTTCAATTTTTACACATAATGTTTATATTTCCCAACAACAAATCCACAAGGTTTTTCAATATAAACTTCCTCTTCAATATCACCATTCATAAATGCAGATTTAGCATCCATTTGAATGATACTGTAGCCTAGTTGTGCAGCAATAACAAGAAATATACTGATTCTTTCAATTCTTTCCACTGGAGCAAATATTTCATCAAAATCAATACCCTAAATTTGTGAATACCCATTTCACACCAATATTTATTTGTTTCTTATCACTTTACCTTATTCATTCATCTTGTTCTGGAAAACCCACTTTATACCAATAATTTTTTGGTTTTTTGGATTGGGTATGAGTTCCCATGTATTATTCTTTTCAATTTGATTCGGCTATTTATTCATGTTTTGAACCCATTTTGGATTCTCAAGGGCTTCTTTCTCATCATTCGTCTCCAATTTTTAATAAAAATAAGTAAGTGTAATTGAATTTGTTGTTCTTTTTGTTGGAACTTTATGATGTTTATCACCAATTATATTTTGTGCTTCCACTTAATTCCTAAAAGTAGGATTATATTTTAAATAAAATTCCTCATCACTGAAAATAGATGAGTCTAATTATTCTTCTTGATTAGGAATAAAATTGTTTATATCCTTATTAGAATTTTTTTCTCTAACATGTTCAACTTCTTTTTCTGCATGGATATGTTTTTCTTTCTCACCCCATTTAATTACTTTCACATAAATAGAATCAAATTTTATTTTTTATCTTTGTTGAAGCATTTTTACCCTCTTCCATCTTGAATATAGACAATAAAGATTCCATATTCTCCTTTCTTTTCAAAATTTCCATAGTTCCCACCTTTCTTCTTTATAATACAAGGACTCCTAAAAATTATAAAGTGTTTCAAGCTTGGATTTTTTCCATAAAATAATTCATATGGTGTCATATCTAATTGAGGAATGTAGAAACCATAGTTCTGGATATACATATTAGTACTCATGGCTTGCCTACAAAGGTAATGAGAGAGTCCATGTTCAAGTAACATAGTTCTTCACATTTTTACCAAGCTTATATTTTTTCTTTTAGAAACTCCATTTTGTTAATGAGTTTATGGAGAACTATACTCATGACGAATTCCAAGATTTTCAAGGTAACATTCAAATTATTCACTTATATATTCACCACCATTGTCTGTTCTCAACTTCTTTATTGAATAATCGCATTATATCTCATCCTTACTTCTAAATATTTTAGACATTTTCATATCATCTGATTTATATTTAATATACATAACACAAGTAATGTGATTAAAATCATCAATGAATGTGATGAAGTACTTATCTCTGTTTTTTGACTATTTACTCATTGACCTATAGATGTGAGAGAAAATCATCTCCATGGGTTGTTTTGAACAAATCTTATTATTTCTATGCACAACATTTGAATTTTTTTTTCAAAAAATAGTGTGACACGAATCTCTTCATCTTGTAAAATCAGGAATGTCTTAGACACCATCTCTTTTAGATAACTTCCTCATGTTTCATTGAACATGTGTTCTAGCCTTTTATGTCACAAATTATTCTCTTTCACCATACACATGTAACAAGAGTTTTTTATATCAACAACTTGAAACAAATTTCCTTGTGTCTGTTAGACTCTTATAACAATATATCTATATTCTTCAATTTTCAAAAAAAAACATTATTTTCTAAAGAAAAATTTCTTACCCTCATTACACAATTGTGAAACACTTAGTTAATTGTGTTTCAACCCATAAAAATACAAGGATTTCTTGGATTTCATCTTTTCTTTCCCAATGATAGATGAACCAACACCTTTGATTTTCAGGGATTCATCATTACCAAATTTCAATATTCTTTCTTTAAAGACTTTCACATTCTTCAATGATTTCAAATCTCTTTTAATATAAAAATAACACCCACTATCAATATTCCAAGTTAATTATCCTTTTTTATCTTTCAATGTGGTTTCAACAACAAGAGATTTTACTACTTCTCTTCCTTTCTTCATCTTAATCTTTTAAGAATTGTTAAGAATCTTTTTTTGGGATGGTAACAAAACAATACATCCTTTTGAAAGGTTTCTAGGTTTTTTCCCATCTTTCATAAATATTTTACAAATGTTGGAACCTATTTTAAATTTTTTACTCCACCTTTATCAACCTTCTCATACTTCTTCTTTTGAGTGAATTGACTCCCCCTTAACCATTTCCTTTTATAACCTATGGAATAATAGTAATGTTTTTGGTTGAAACAAAACATATTTTATGTATGTATGAATACTCCATAATACTAGAAATATCCATAGAAGGATTATTTTCCTATAAAACTTCCATATTGATTGGAACTGTGAATACGTTTCTTATCCACCTTCTTCTCTTATTTTCAGAGCCACTAACCATTATATTATCAATCAGAGTCTTACTTTTATTTTCTGTTTTATCAGAACTAGAAGTGTTTAAAACTTTTCCTGACTTAGATTATTTCAAAATATCTTAGAACATAGAGTTCTTTAAAACATTTGAATTCCTGAATTTTTTGGTCTTGGAGAAATACATAACTTTCCCAACATTATTCATTTTAGAAACAACTCCATATTTTTTCTCACCCTTCGAAGGTATCTTTTGGTAAAACTTCTTCTGTTTCTCATTACGAGAACCTTCAAAAACTTTAGTAATATATTATTGGAAACTTTTATTTTTCTTTTCATATTTAGAAAGTTTTTTTTGGACAAGTTGCAACTCTTCTTCTTTTTCTTTCATATTCACCTCTAGATGCTCATTATGATTCTTTTCATCTTTAAGAGGTTTCATCAAATCATCAATATTTTTGTTATCTTATATTTCTCATTAGAAAAACATTACTGATTTCTTGTTAAGGAACATTCATCTCCCAAATTTTTTGTGTTGATTTTCAATCCTTCTAATCTTTCTCATACATTCTTTCAACTCTTCTTCCAAATGATGTTCAAGTTGAGATTCTTCTTCTTCAGAACTACTACTTCTGAATTATTCATCTTTTACTATAGCAATAAAAGTATTTTCAATACCACGCTCAACTGATTTTTTTGAATCAACATTACTACCTTCTTATTCATCATATTTAGATAAGAATATTCTTATTTTGGAATTGAATAATTTCATATCTTACCCTTTGGAGTACAATTTTACTCTGTCACCATGTTTATTCCACAATCTTCTTGTCTTTATTTCTAATTCTTTACTATCTTCTTATTTCTTTCTTTGAGGAAAATTGGAAGCAAAGTTCCTAATGGATCCATATTAAAAACATTTCAAGAGAAGTTTTCCTTTTTATTTCCATGTACCTTTTTTCATATTTTTAGAAAAAAAGGATAAAATATTGTCAATATTTTTACATACCTCATCTTCAGAGTCAATATAACCATCTTCCTCTTCAATAATAATTTTATCTAAGTTTTCTTTCTTAGAAGCCATGAAATACATTTCTTAATCAAATTTTGTTTTTATTTTCCTACATTTATCTCTTCTCATTTCATAAGTGATGAGGATTCTATACAAATCATCAAGAGACAATGTTTCAGGATCACTATCTTCTAATGAAGAAACTTCTACATCAAACATATCAGGACAGATTCTCAATATCTTTTCAATAACAATATATTCATCCAAAATTTCACCAATACATTTGATAGTACCCATAATGTCATTTACCCTAGTAAAAAAATACCCAATAGATTCTTACTCACCCATCTTCAAGTATTAATACTTCAATCTCCATATTTAAAGTTTTTCCTTCTTAAAATTTTTATTTCCTTCATATATGTTTTTCATTTAAACTAATATACCTTTGTATTTGGAAACACATTTCACCCTTAGGAATTCACTTTCATAAAGTGATGATAATATAGCTTTTTTATCCCTTCCATCATTCCCCAGATTCTTCCCATTAACATATTTAAAATGATTTTTAAAATCAATAGGAGGAAACCCACATATTTCAACTTCAATTTCATCATATAAAATAGACATAAGGTAAGGCAACATTCTATCTTTTTCAGATATGATAATTCTCTCCAAAAAAATGGAATAACTTTACTTTTCACACTATTCAAATTCTTCATTATCAAAGAATAAGTGAAGGGAACATACCCTATGATACTAGTTGTAAGTGCCCAGTCATAATGATTATATCACTGAGAGGCAGAGGGGTGAATTAGTGACACTTTTTATATTATGTTTCTTTTCAATTGAAATAACCTTCACCTCCTATTAAATACTCTATTCCCTGCAAAAAACAATTCAAAAACACATCCCTATGAACAAATGTATTTATAAGGTTCACTATTAAATAAGAATAGTTATGTCCTTGGTATGGTGTGGAAATGATCCAATACCACACAATCCACTAGAAAATAAAACATATATTACAAAAATTAGGATATACCCTTTCACTAGTGTAGCACTATGTAAATAATCCAATAGTTCGTGTGCACCCTCTTACCCCAAATAGAGTAATAAAAAGATTATATAACAACTCATGTTACCTATGCTTATTTTTAATTTCAAAAATTTATTCAATTAAAAAAATATTCAATTTCTTACCTAGAAGAAGGTAAGAACTTCTTGGACTTTATTAAATAAAACCCATGTCTGATTTTCCATGTCTATTTCTTCATGTCTGATTCCTCCAATTACGATTCTCCATGATATGATTTTTCCCTGTAAAATTATCCCTAATATAATTATTCCTAATACAATTTTTAATCATTCTATAAATATCAGTTCAAAAATCCCAAATCCAATTATCCAGCCCGATATGATGATCATCTGAATACGATTGACAAGTAAAATACTGTAATCAGATTAGTAAGACAATATCTAAGTATGATGATCAACTGAATACAATTTTGCGATCTTGTCACTTCACTTTCACTTCAACCTGTCAAAGATTTTTCAACAATCAATTCCTCATTATGATCTTCTCCCATTCTGGACCAAAGGCAAGTCTGATTCCTTTTAAAATAATGGTTAGTATGATTGTCACCAAATTGAAAGTGTCGTGATTTCCTTCATTCAAAAACTTTTTTTTCCAGCAAAAAAAAATTGAAAACAAAAATCTTTCTCATCATTTTAGTCTTAACACAACCCACTATAATGAAACTAATGTAAAAACCTTATGTGTGTATATAATAATTTTAAAAATATTAATTGAAGGCTCTTGGAAATTAAATGAAAACCTAGAAAAAAATCCCCTGATAAGTTACCCTTATTTATTGGTACACATATATAATAGTTCTAACTATGTAAATGGCTAAGTTTTTAGGACCTAGTCTATGTGTAAGAACCCATGCTTTTCCAGACTGCAGTTTTGAGCAGAAATTTGAATATTTGCTATTGGATGCTCGTGAGGGGTAAAATGGTCATTTTACCCAACCAGATGATCTCGGATAATTTTTCTGAAAACTTTTTTGGTCCAAGAATAGGTATTTTACCCTAGTATATGAGTTTGGAGGAAATCTGAGTTGTTCGAATTTTAGCGGAATATTTAATATTTAATATTATTTAATTAAATATTAAATTATTCACGCAAGTTCGTTTAGCGATAACTTCTAAAAAATATTCGGATTGATATTATCTCTACTTCATTGATTCTAGAATGGCGAGTTTAGCCTAGGGAAGGCATAAACTCATGTCGGGCATCGGGGTCGGCCCAGACCACTTTTTCTTTTTTTTTTCTTTTCCTTTTCGTTTCTTTTCTTCCTTCTCTTCTTTCCTCCTCCTCCTTGCACATGTCTCCTACACTGAACCCTTTTCCATGACCTATGTGGGATATGGATATTGATAAATAGGTATAGTTGGAAGCAAATAGGGGTCCCGATTCGAATCTCTCGACGTGTAGAGTCGGCGTGCGGCAACCATGAGCCGTGAAATCAACCGAAGCTTTGGCAGTTTCTGCCCAAATGTAGGGCCATTTATTTTTTAGCCATTGATCCTCTTTAAAAAAAATAAGTCTTTAAATCTATATACTACTTGCTTGTGGCCTCTTGTTGCCGGATCTGTAGTTTCGGGGTAAAAAATGGGTGTTTCGGGCATTTTTAGGGATTTCCCGTCGGAAAACCCAGAATAAATGGCGTGTGTTCCAGGGGTACACACTGTGTGTTCTTACTATTAGAGAAAGTAGAAGTTTTCTTAAGTACACGCCATTTACTTTGATTACACGCCATTTATTGGTGATCGTGTGACTGGATGTGTGAATTAGAACACAGAATTGTGGTTTTTAAGGAGTACACACCGTGTACAGTAAAGTACATGCCGTGTAGTGGTACTTGGGCATCTGTTTTAGTGAAAAAACACATGGGGTAACTTTTGTGAACAGTACATTCCGTGTACCATAAATTGCACGCCGTGTACTATTACATAGGCAGCCCCAATGTGTTCTGGTCATGTACTCTGGCCATGTACTTCCCCGCCTTAGTAATTTGTGGATATCTTGGGCCCTGGAAGTCAGAATTAGGCATGTGAGTAGTCAATTCTGAGAATTTTTTCATTTAGATCACAATGGTCGAATCCTTTTGACATTTAAAGGTCATCTAAATGGGGTTTTGGGGTTTCTATCTAAATAGAGGGCCTCTTCCTCCAGTTATCAAGTTCAGTTGACACCTAAGAGTGAGACTTGGCGTGGATGATAGGTTGGGTGTTCGGACCAACATAGTTGAGACCTTTAATAAGAGATGAGCTATGAGTTATCTCCTATAACATATTCTTTAAAGGACGTTACCCTTGTGAGATGTTCCTTTCTGTCCTATGATTATGTGAGATCGGATACTTCTAAGGATCCCCTGAGGGATGCCTTTACTTGTGTACTGACCTTGGGAGTTCCTTGTAGGATCCCTCTCCTATTTTTCCTTTGATAGATCCCATGTTATAGAATTCCTATGTTGTTCTCCATTTGAGGATTTCCTTGTATGATTCCTCACTTACTCTTTTCTAAGGATCACATGTAGGATACCTTTCCTCATGTTTACCTAGAGGATCCTGAGTATGAGGCCTCCTCAGTGTTTGACTTGAGGGACCTAGCGAGTGTCGTTGTTTGACCGACCCTGAGTAGTTACATTGTGTTTGGGTAGAGATGGTGATCAGGTGCCACCAAGAACCCCTGCCAAACTGGTAATCCCTTTGGCTTTGGATGTATTGTTGGGTTGGGCATTCGGGCCACCCTTACTCATTTGTTTATATCTGACTTGGTTTGCTGATGTTGTAGTGGTTACCAGAGGTGATTCCTGTTTGGTGGTTGTTGAGCCTAATGCAAGGTGTCTTTCTTGTTTTTTGGCATTCCTTCTATGCTTGTATGGTTGAGTAGAGATTATTTTGGATATGAATATGGTTTTTATAATGCTCATTGACTTACATAGGGCTGTGAGAACCTGGTGTAGGATAATATAAGGGGAATTGACTGAGTGAGCTTCCTCAGAGAGTCTTTGAGCACATTAGGCTATAAGGGGAATTGACCAAGTGAGTTTCCTTAGATATCCTTTGAACTACTTTATACTATAAGGGGAATTGACTGTATGATTTTCCTCATAGATTCTATGATTACACATGACTATAAGGGGAATTGACCGTGAGTTTTTCCTCAAATATTTTTTGTTTTATGTTGGACCCAGGGGGTTAGACTGTGAGAGGTGACCAGGTGGTCGTATATTATGTTGGACCCAAGGGGTTAGACTGTGAGAGCTTCCCAGGAGGTGATATATTATGTTTAACCCAGGCGTTAGACTATGAGAGCTTCCCAGGTGGTCGTATACTATGTTAGACCTAGGGGGTTAGACTGTGGGAGCTGCCCAGGTGGTTGTATGCTATGTTGGATCTAAGGGGTATTGATTGTGAGAGCTACCCGGAGGTTATTCATAATTTATTTGATACCATGTTAGACCCATAGGGTTTAGACTATGAGAGCTACCTAGGTGGTTGTGTGTTTGTGATTGATGGCTTGTTGAACAAAGGGGTTATACTGTGAGAGCTTTCGAGAGGGTTACTTGTTTTTCATTAGATTTATCAGAGATATGATTTCGTCGTTGGCCAAAGTAGGTACATGTAGATGGGATTATGGACCCAGAGATCAACTTAATGATACACGGCTTGAGTGGCATGACATCCAGCTCAATGACCTTGCACAAGATGTCTACGAGATCGGGCTTATGGTCCCAAGGATCGACTTTTGATGTTGTTCTTGTTATTTGAATCACTTAATCAGGAATATTCATATTTATGTATATGTGTATAGGTATGGGACTATACATGTGTACGTAGATAGATATGGACATCCATGGTGGCACTTGACCAGTTGACAGGGATTACATTCCCTAGGTTCGACTTTTGTTGCACGTTTGGTATACTTTATTTTGTTGTGTTCCAGCTATGCTAAGCACATTGTTGTTGCATACACATTTAGCAGCACAGTTATAGGTTGCTTGTTGGGGGGGCCCTACTGAGATTATTTCTCACCCCTTAACATGCACCATGGTGTACGTGTAGACCTTATGTCTACTTTTCAGGTTGAGAATGAGTTTAATGGGGGATAGGGATGAGGCCTAGTGTTGCATGATCGAGCGGAGCTGCTCGAGTGGTTCTACTGATCGGGTTGTTGCAGTTCGATAGTGTCTCGAGATCGGGTACGTGGTTTGGATCGGAGTTAGTAGCAAAGCCCTGTAATTTTACTTTAAATTTCCTTTGTACTTGTATATGTATGGTCGGCCCGGTGGGTGACCAGTGTTGTATTGTATTGCATATTTGTTCGGTATTTTACAGCATTTTGCTATTACAGCTTATTCTATTTCAGTTTTTTATTGATTTCGCATTCTGTTTACTTTTTTTGTGTATGATACTTAGTTATTTCTGATATTTTATTACTCTGGTATGAGGTAATAGTCTCCCCATTATCACACCATAGGCCCTCGCTACTAGTCAGCAGCCTCTGGAATATGGGGAGGCATGCTTGAGGCCTTTTGGTAAACCGGCTCGGAGCACCGGTTTAGTGGCTTCCAGGTCGGGACATTACAAAGTTGTATCAGAGGAGTTTTCTTTCCTGTTATTTACTATTTTTTTATGGTAGACAGTAGTATTAGGAATGTGTCGGATCCTATTATGGATATCAGGTTGCTGCATCGAGAACACTTGTTCCGGTAATAAGTCCTGGTTGCCAGGGTTTGGGATTTTTGTTGTGATTTTGTGATGTTACAGTTGTATATGATTTTCACCTTGAGCGATGCACATGTTGTGTGGTGTTTTGATTTACTATGTATCTCTGGCTCTTGGCCATTGGTAATATGCCAGGGATGGATTTTGACTCTTGGATAGCAAAGGAAAGAGGCATATCATGCATCATACTAGGCACGTAGGATTCACATCATATAGGCCTGCTAGTGTGTGTTGTTTTTTTACTGAAGACTGAGACCTTTTGGTATACTTACACACACTTTTTACTCTGATGGAAGGTTATGTGGATCTACATTGAGGCGTTTTTGTTGAGGTTGATGACTCAGTCCTCATGCACAGGTGGTGCAGTGACCCTAGTTGTCTGATATGGCACGTGATGCCTTTCTGTTTAACCCTTATTGGGTGTTGTTTCCCAGATCTATGGTTATCTAGTCGGATTGTTGAGAAAGATGTCGATAGATACCAAGGCTTTCCTTGTGAAATAGAACTCCTTTTGGTATTATTGTATACAGATACCCGATAAGTGTTAGTTCATTTTATCTCTTCTATTTTGTTTGTTACCACCAAGTATTCGTTCCTTCTGAGGATGCTCAGAGAGGATCGGGGCCCTTGTAGGTTGTGTTCTGGTTTTGACCTTCTTGGGTCATTGTGATCTTTACCTTCTTCTAAGTTGTTTTGGATATTTTGGGCTAGGTGGTTAGACTTTGTGAACCAGTTGTGAGGCTTGTTCTATAGGTCTAGGTGGAAGACCTAGAGACCCTGGGTTTTGACTCGAACCCTTATAGATCGATGTCTGTTCCATTCAAGGGGAAAATGTGTGATAAGTTTGGCTAGAATTTTTCGATGCCTTTTGGTGGTGTTTTTTTTTCGCGACTGGTTTCGACGAGCAGGCATATTAGGGTTCCTAGCCTGGTCGACCAGTGTTTCTGATGTTGCTATTGTAGGTTGCATCATTTGAATCTAGATCAGTGAGTGGACGGGTGCGAGCCGAGGACCGGTGTTTCAAGACTTTCTGTGGACTGGGATCCCGGAAGTTGTGTTGAAATTTCCTTATGTTGTAGAGGTGACTTTGTGAAATTTCAGGTTACTGTGATATGGTTCACCCGTGCTTGAATCTTGGTCGGGTTTTGGTAGGATGTTAGTGTGGCTCGGTGGGAGCTAGACACGCCTTCGGTGAAATCTTAGTGTACTCCTTTAAGAGAAAATCATGCGCTATCTTGATTCTTCTTGAGTATGCTGAGAGAGCTTCAAACCTACATCGAGCTCCTTTTTCTTTCTTAATGTTCATCCTTGTTGAGGATGGAACCTATTCTGGTTGTGCTCTCGGAGCGTTGTAAGGGAAGCTATATGGTGGGGAGTGCACCATTGGCCCTTTAATAGTGGTTTTCCTTGTTTAGGTTAAACTTCAGTGTTTCCCAAGAGATTTTAAGCTCAGTGTTTTCTTTTAAGATTACGAAAAGGGTATTCATACGGTGGTGAGTACCAGTTTGGTCATAGTTGAATATATTCTGTGTAGAAGGTGGTGGTTATCGCTATAAGGCTGGTCGTTGGACGGTCTAGATAGTTTGGTTGTGCAGATGCTCGGGTTATGAGCATGGTTGCTGGTTCTTTCACTGGGCTTCTTGGGGGCATGAAGGTTTATGGTGGAGAGTTTGTAAGAACCCGTGTTTTTTTGGACTGCAGTTTTGAGTAGATATTTGAATTTTTGCTGTTTGATGCTCGTGAGGGGTAAAATAGTGATTTTCCCAAACCAGCTAGTCTTGGATAATTTTTTTGACAACTCCATTGGTCTCGGAATAGGGAGTTTACCCTAGGATAAGAGTTTGGAGGAAATATGAGTTGTTCGAATTTTAGCAGAATATTTCATATTTAATATTATTTAATTAAATATTAAAATATTCGTGTAGGTTCATTTGGCGATAACTTCTAAAATAAGTATCTAATTGAGATTCTATCTGCATTGTTGATTTCGGAATGGGTATTTTAGCCTAAGGAAGGCATAAACTCATGTCGGGCACCAGGGCCAGCCCGGACCCCTTTTTCTTTTTTTCCTTTTCCTTTTCTTTTCTTTTATTCCTTCTCTTCTTTTCTCCTCCACCATGCGCATATCTCTTACACTGTCCCCTTGGTCATGATCTATGGGAGATATGGATATTGAGAAAGAGGGAGAGTTGGAAGCAAAGAGTGGTATTGATTCGAAGCTCTCGATGCGCTGAGTCGGCGTGCGGCAACCGTGAGCCATGAAATTAACCGAAGCTTCGACGGTTTCTTCCCAAAGGTAGGTCCATTAATGTTTTCACCATAGATCCCCTTTAAAAATGTTTTTTAAGTCTTTAAATCCATATATTTCTTGCTTGTGGCCTCTTGTGAAAGGATCTGTTGTTTCGGGGGCGAAAATGGGTGTTTCGGACGTTTTCAGGGATTTCCCATCGGAAAACCCAGAATACACGGAGTGTGTTCTAGGGTTACATGCCATGTGTTCTTCCCATTCAGAGAAAATGGAATTTTCTTAAGTACATGCCATGTAATTTGAGTACACACCCTGTAGTTGGTGGCCGTGTGACTGGCCGTTTGAATTAGAACACGGAATTGTGGTTTTTAAGGAGTACAGGTCATGTACAGTAAAGTACACGCCGTGTAGTGGTACTTGGGCATGTGTTTTAGTGAAAATGCACATAGGGTAACAATTTTTGAATAGTACACACCATGTACAGTAATGTGCATGCCGTTTACTATTACACAGGCAGGGCCAATGTGTTCTGGCCATGTACTTCCCCGTTTTAGTAATTTGGGGACATCTTGGGCCCTGGAAGTCATAATTGGGCATGTGAGTAGTCAATTCTGAGCGTTTTTTCAAATAGATCGAAATGGTGTAATCCTTTTGACATTTATAGGTCATCTAAATGGGGATTTTGGGGTTTCTATCTAAATAGATGGGCTCTTCCTCCTGTTATCTAGTTCAGTTGACAACTAAAAGTGAGACATGGCGTGGATGATAGGTTGGGTGTTCGGACAAACTTAGTTGAGACCTTTAATAGGAGATGAGCTATGATCTATCTCCCATAACCTATTCTATAGAGGAAGTTCTCCTTGTGAGATGTTCCCTTCTGGCCTATGAGTCTGTGAGATCGGATACTTCTAAGGATCCCCTGAGGGATGCCTTTACTTTTGTACTGACCTTAGGAGTTCCTTATAGGATCCCTCTCATGTTTTTCCTTTGATAGGTCCCATGTTATAGAATTCCTATGTTGTCCTCCATTTTAGTATTTCCATGTATGATTCCTCCCTTAATCTTTGCTAAGTATCACGTATAGGATGCCTTTTCTCGTGTTTACCTAGAGGATCCCGAGTATGATGCCTCCTCAGTATTTGACTTGAGGGACCCAATGAGTGTCGTTGTTTGACCGACCCTCAGTTGTTACATCAAGTTTGGGTAGAGATGGTGATCGGGTGCCACCTAGAACCCCTGCCAAACTGGTAATCCCTTTGGCTTTGGACGTATTGTTGGGTTGGGTGTTCGGGCCACCCTCACTCATTTTTTTATATCTGACTTGGTTTGCTGATGTTGTAGTAGTTACCAGAGGTGATTCCCGGTAGGTGGATGTGGATCCTAACACGAGGCATCTTTATTGTTTGTTGGGATTCCTTCTATTCTTGTATGATTGAGTAGATATTATTTTGGATATGAATAGGGTTGTTGGTATTGACTTACATAGGGCCATGAGAACCTGGTGTAGGAGATTATAAGGGGATTTGGCCGAGTGAGCTTCCTCAGAGAGTATTTGAGCACTTTTGGCTATAAGGGGAATTGACCGAGTGAGCTTCCTCAGAGACCCTTTGAACTAATTTAGACTATAAGGGGAATTGACTCTGTGATCTTCCTCAGAGAGTCTTTGATTACACATGACTATAAGGGAAATTGACTGTGAGTGTTTCCTCATAGAGTCTTTGTTTTATATTGGACCCAAGGAGTTAGACTGTGAGATCTGCCTAGGTGGTCGTATATTATGTTGGACCCAGGGGGTTAGACTGTGAGAGCTTCCCAGGTGGTCGTATATTATCTTAGACCCAGAGGGTTAGACTGTGAGAGCTGCCCAGGTGGTTGTATACTATATTGGACCTATGGGGTTAGACTATGAGAGCTTCCCAGGTGGTTATATGCTATGTTGGATCCAGGGGGTATTGACTGTGAGAGCTACCCGGAGGTCATTCATAATTTATTTGATGCTATTTTAGACCCATAGGGTTTAGACTATGAGATTTTCCTAGTTGGTTTTGTTTTTGTGATTGATGTCTTGTTGAACAAAGGGGTTAGACTCTGAGAGCTTTCTATAGGGTTACTTGTTTTTCATTAGCTTTCTCAGAGATATGATTCTAGCATTGGCCGAAGTAGGTACATGTCGATGGGATTACAGACCAAGAGAACAACTTAATGATACATATCTTGAGTGGCACGACATCCAACTCAATGCACTTGCATAGGATGTCTAGGAGATCGGGCTCATGGTCCTAAGGATCAACTACTGAAGTTGTTCTTGTTATTTGAATAACTTAATCATGAATATTCATATTTATGTATATGTGTATAGTTATGGGAATATGCATGTGTACGTAGATAGATATGGACATCCATGGTGGCACTTGCCTAGTTAACAGGGATTAAATTCCCTAGGTTTGACTGTGGTTTCATGTTTGGTTTACTTCCTTTTGTTGTGTTCCAGCTATGCTGAGCACATTGTTGTTGCATACATGTTTAGCAGCACAGTTATAGGTTTCTTGTTGGGGGCCCTACTGAGATTATTTCTCACCCATGCACGTGCAGCTCAGTGTACATGTTGACCTTATGTCTTTATTTCAGGTTGAGAAAGAGTTTCATGGTGTATAGGGCGGAGGCCCAGTGTTGCATGATCGAGCGGAGCTACTAGAGTGATTCTATTGATCGGGTTGCTACAGTTCAATAGAGTATGGAGATCGGGTACGTGGTTTGGCTCAGAGTTAGTAGCAGAGCCCAATACTTTTACTTTAAGTTTTTTTGTACTTGTATCTGTATGGTCAGCCCAGTGGGTGACCAGTGTTGTATTGTATTGCATATCTGTTTGGGATTCTACAGCATTATACTATTACAGCTTGTTCTATTTCAGTTGTTTATTTCTTCTGCAATCTGTTTACTTTCCACTGTGAATGGTACTTAGTTATTTTCTCTTTTTTTCTTACTCTGTTATAAGGTCATAGTCTCCCAACTATCACACCCTAGGCCCTCGCTTCTTGTCGGAATCCTCTGGTGTACAGGGAGGTCCGCTTTAGGCCTTGTGGTGAACTGGCTCGGAGAACCGGTTTAGTGGCTTTCGGGTTGGTACATTACACTATGTAGGAGTAATTATTTAAAAATGGTTTGATACTTTAAATAGAACCTATCATGTGTATGACTACGTTTATTTACATAAGATTCATCATGTGAGAGTTGGAAATGGATAAGTCATAAGTAAGGGTAGTTATGAAGTTACCCTATATTCTTAAGATTTATTTTTCAATTAAGGAAAATATATAAGATAAAAATTCATGATATATTACAATCTTTTAGTTCGAGAGATTGACATGCTTTTTGGGGAAAAATTTCATACATAAGGGTCACTGTGCAGATATATAAGGGCCATTTTGGGATTTCTCTATAGTGTGTAAGGGTATCAGTGATTGTGAATTTTTTTGGATGATTCACAATGGTAAGGACCATGCATAAGAGAAAAAGTATTTATGAAATTTTAATATATTTTTTATTTTTATAGATTTTCCAAAAATGTATAAATTGATAAATTAAGTTGGAAATACAATTATAAAGGGGATTTAGGGAATTTATCAATCAGAACACTACGTAGTTGACCTAAAAATCTCCCTAGTTCTTATTTTATTCTACAAATGAGGTTCTAAATAAATCATCTTAGTTATTTATGTAGTTTAATGTAGAGATTACCAATGAATATGGCTAGCATTTTGTGTGGATCATATATTTGGATTTCTTGTTGTAACCTCAACAAAAACTGAAAACCATTAATTTTCGGGATCTTTGTTTTTTCGGTGAATCTTATGATTAAAGTGAGATTGGATAAATTTTTATGTCTAGTGGAGTCCTTCACACTTTAGGTAAGTGGTGCATGTTTTTTTCCAATGTTATACATGTTCTTAGGCATTGTGTAATAAATGAGAATGGGTAGTGTTTTGTTTGTGTGACTAGGAACGGAACCACTAGAATTTTTCATTGTTCATAAATGATACTTATGGGTAGTTTCATAGGGAGAATGGTGGATGTGATATGGTATTTAATTATTTATCAGTGTTGTGGGTTTAAGTCAGGACATGATTAATTCCATGTATTAGAAATTAGTGATACTAGGTTTTTCAGTGTGATGTATATAGTGTTGATGATTTTCATGATGACTAGGTTGGTTTTATGAGGTGTGGTCTTAGGAATGGTGATAGTAACTCACTATGGGGATGAGGCCATTGGGGTCAAGTCAACATAGAATAGGACCCATGTAGTGATTTACTCCACTCATCATGAGAGGTATACTCTATAGTTTATAATATTAGGGATAATAGTGTTGACCATTGATGTGGAAGATGGATACACTATATGTGTCCATGAAAGGTGATGGTGATCACTGGACAAGAGTGGGTAGCTTACTAGATATGTGAGATATGAATATTTATAGGTTATGGATGTGTCATTGGGGGCATTTTCTTATTCTCGGATGATGATTCTAGGTGACTTGAGAGCTTGTTGGAAGGTCAATGTCACTTCCAATATGGAATAATATGGATGTATTGTTTCAATCTGGGACATATTGAGAACAATAAAGGTTTTATTGAGTTTGGTCAACCATGAGTGTTTCTTATTGTGTAATATGTTTTACATGATATTATTTCTATTTTCATACACTGGTAAATGATATGGATATTAGTTAGTGACACCGCTAGTGGTAGCATATTGAGTTCATACTCACACCTTACACAGTCCCTCATGGACAGGTGAATACATTATTTACTTGGTTTAGGTGAGGGTAAAGTTTTGAAATCAGAAACCTAGTAGAGAAGGGAGTTTAGTTTGAACATGAGATACATGGCAAGGAGTTTTATATGGGTCATGTGGTTCCTCGGTGCCAGGTTGGTACTTATTTTGATTATTTTTTTACTTGGAATTATTTGATTGACCTTTGTAAAATTAGTTTTGTTTTTATAACTAATATTTCATAGTAAATTATTATTATATTAACCATATGTATTTTTGGATTGGTGTCACTTATTATTTAAATATATTTTTTTCATGTTATATTGATATTATTAGTATCTACATTCAAAGGGTATAGTCTACCCACTATCACCTCATATACCCTCACTGTTAGTCGTTATGCTATGGCATATGAGGAGCTTTACTTAAGGACAAGTGAAACTATGGTCTAATTACTTTGTGTTGAATTTGTTCAGGGTATTAGAAATTGGTATGAGAGTAGGTTTTGGTAAAATAAAATCATGAGATTATTATTTTTATTTATTTAGGATGTGGTAGACTTAAGTTATGAGAATGTATTTGAAATTCGGATGGATGTCAAGATGTGTGCTTGGATAGCATAAGTGCGGGATGAATTCCAAGTTACTAGTGGAAGAGATATTCTTATGTTGTTTTTTGTGGTTATATTTGGGTTATTTTTTTGGGATAAATTAGTTTCTGATGTTATTGATTCATGGTTTATACTCTTGGGCTTGAGGGGAAAGTGGTAGTACTCATGCATCATTTTAGACACCAAAAAATATAATTAAATGTGTTTTTTCTATTTATTTCTACTTTAGTTATAGAATGGAAAGAGGTTTTAACTTTCTAATGTCTAAAAATAGGATAAATAGTGTTTTATTACATGATATCTTAGTGAAAGTTTACTCATCTAACCCCAAAAGTGTATGAAATTTTTACTTGGGTTCTAAAATGGGAGGGTCTTACCTATTTAAAGTCTAAACAACAATATATATGTGGGTTTTCATTATATATTTTTAGTGTCATTCTACTAATCTGGCCAAGGTATGTGATTCATGTTTTGAAGAATTGTGTGAATCATATGTGTATGGTGTGTGTGGTACCTAACCCTAGCATGGGTAGGTGGAGATGTGAGGTCAAATGATATGGGAAAGGGTGTGGTAGGTAATTTTAAGGGTAGTGGGGCATGCATCTTATTACAGTTTTCTTTATTTACAACATATGTATAGTTATATTTATATTGAGCATGATTTTAGTCTAGAGGTGAGCACAAGACACATAGAGTGGCTCAAATACTATAAGGTCTACAATTGTGATTATAGAAGTTTGGGAAGTGGTTTAATGGGTAACTCAAGGAGATCCTAGTGAATTTTATATAGATAATTGATTGGGGAGATCAAAGATATGAGTATTTTATAGCATACTTGGTAAGGGAGTTCATGCATTAGGTCTAGGGAAAGTCTTTGAGTGTATAGAGAGACATCATACATAGGGCACAATCCATGATAGAAGAGTTTATAGGTTCAATTATTTTCCATAATTTTCACCTACGTCAATGGGATATGAGACCTCTAGGGTGAAATGATTTGAGGATAGTTCATGGCATGTGATTTGGGTATGAATAATTATTTGTAGGTTTACTTGGTTTTTATAATTAGTAAAATAGGTTTTAATAGCAGAGTGGAACCCAGTGGAGGAAAGCACACCAAACTAGATAGTGGTATCAGGAAATATAGTTAGTTGAACTCTAGGTCATTGAAAACAAGAACATGATGAGTCCTAATAAGGAATCTATTGTAGGGGTTAAATGATATTTTACTGAGTTAATATTCAATGAAGTCTCTCTATTGCAGGCGGATTGGGCATATTTCAGCCTAGTGTTATTGACCACCGATAGAGCATTGGGCATGTGGATAGATGATACATCTAGGTTTTTTTTGTCATAGAACCTCATATTTTGTTTTAAGTTATATATTGAGATATATTTAGGTTTTTTGGTTGGACCAAGAGTAGTACCAACGGCTAATAGATGTGATATGACTACACATAGGGGGTGTTGTAGTGAGAAAGATACCCAGAAATGGGGGTAGTGGCTAGTAGTGAGTGTGACTCCATTGGGAAAACATACAATGAGTAATTAGGTTTTCGGTCAGTTTATCATGATCTAGTCAATGGATATAATGTATTTTGGGGATTCATTAATATAAATAGGTAGACCATGAGCTTAGAACAATGGTTTTTTATGATGAGTGCTGATTCATGAGGTGTGTATATAATAAATATATTAACCAAGTTATTGTTAATATGGATGAATTATATATGATGCGTGATGAATGTAGGATGCATTTTCATCATGGGTAAAATTGGGCATCAGGGGTGTTGTGGGATAAAAGTGGACATTGAGAGTGATGCAGGGTAAAAGTGGTCATCGAGGGTGGTGTGGGATAAAAGTGGGAATCAGGATATTATAGTATCATATTAATTAATGTTTGGTGGCTATTTGTAGAAATTTGTAGTGTGAATAATATATGGATTTTATGATATTGTGTTTGATTGTTGGTCTAGGTTACACTGATTAGGTGATTATTATGGTGGAGAGTTCCCAGAGAAAGGATATTTTTTATTAGTTGGATAGTTGTAGTGATTGGGAATAGATAGAGGTGTTCAACACCATCTTAGTGTTTGGGTATTAAGTGAGAATTCCAATCCATTTTTGATAAAAATTGGTTGGTGTTTGGTTGAGATAACTTGGGGATGAGCTATCATATGATTGGGAGTTTGTAATGTCCCATGTATTTAATGCAGTAATTTGTGTCAGACATTGGGCAAACCATGTGATTTTAGACACATTATAGGTTTGAGGGTTAATTTTTTATAGCACATGAGCCTCAGTCCAGTTGGTGAGGACTCCTTAAGTACATCCACGTGACCCGGGATCAAATCCAGGCGGAGGCATAATTTCTGGTACTATAGCATCAACTATAGTGGGAACTATAGCAAGTACTATTTGGAACTATAGCAGTTGGGAATATTCCCTCATTTGGGCCTTCAGGCCACCTTAAGTGAAGATGAAAACTAAACAACCTACAAGGAACAAGTTCTAGAAGGATGATGAGAAAGTTTCATTCACCATATCAGAAGCTAAATGGATTGAAATAATGAGAGGGTATGACACCAGCCATCGGGACAATCTTGTGCATGCACAGGAAAGCCTAGCCGAATAGTCATGCGAAGGTGGAGATTTGATTTCACGATCAAGATTCTTGGGAGGAGCAGTTACAAGTAGTTAGTCAAGGTTGTATATAATGTTTGAATCCTACAGGAAAGGAATTCATCTAAGGCCTATGGGCCATGTAATACTTATTCCTATGGGCCTTGAAAGGGTTCCACCTCACCCCTTGAAAGTTTGATTATCAAATCAAAAAAAATGAACGCCTTCGGGCCATTGGAGGGTTAATTTTTTATAAAAATTATCTTGTGAGTATTATTTTTAGATTTTTGGGATTAATCTATTTGTTTAGGAGATTTCTATTGAATTTTGAGGTCTGGAAGTATTTTTAGATGATTTTGGGTGCTTTATGAAGTTGTAGAAGATTTTCAAAAATATTGGTAAGTCATGAAAATAAAATATTTTACATAATATATATGGGAATATATATTAACAAATAAAATATAAATAAGGCATGGTTTGCATAATATATTTCGGTTACCCTATAAAGGGATGAAAAAAATAGCTAAGTGTTAGATGTGTGAGTTTTTTTATACGCATAATTTTTTCATTAATAACACTAATGGAATTAAGATATGGTAAAAACCATTTGTATATACATAGTTTTTTAAAATATTATGTTAGGGGTCTTGGGAATTAAGTTAAGTCTTGTAAAACACCATATGAGAAGTTACCCTTTTGTATTGTTACCCATATATAATTTTACTACCTATGTAAATGGATAGTTGTTGAGGACCCTGTAGTGTAAGAGTAAATATTTTGAAAAGGGTTGATAATTGAAATTATAAATCTCATGAGTAAGATTGTTTTTTGGTACATAAGATTCATCCTATGGAAGTTTTAAAATTCTTAAATCATACATTGGGGTCACATTGGAGTCTCCCTGTAGACATAAGATTCATTTTGTGGGTAAAGAAACACATAATATTAAAATCCCTAATATGTGGTTATTTTCCTTTAGAAAATTTGTAAATTGTTTAGGGGACATTGTGATGAGTAAAGGTCACAATGGTGACACATAAGGTTCATTTTTGGGTCCTCCCAATGGAACATAATGATCCCAATGTTTGGAAACTTTTTGGACGATGTGTAAGGGTAAGGATTGTGGGTAAATGAAAAACTATTTATAAAATTTTAATATTTATATATTTTGAATTTTTTTAAAATGTATAAAATGATAAAATAAATGGGGAAAATGATTATAAAGGGGTTATAGGAATTTTCCCAATCAAAACACATATTCCACGTAAAAATATCTTTAATTATTCTCTTCTACTCTATGTGAGATTCTAGACAAATAATATTGGTTCTTTGTGAGGTATGAAGTAAGGAGTAGCCACAAGTATGGTTAGTAGTCCATTTGTGTCTCATGTTCATATTTTTTGCTTCTACATCAAATTTTAATAAAAAACCCTAATTTATGGCCTTTTGTTAGTTTTTAGTGAATCTTATAATCAAAGCTAGATCATTCATAGTTTCTTAGATAGAGGATTCCTTCATAGTCTAGGTAGGTTGTGCCTAGTTATTTATTATTTTATACATGTGGTTATATGATATAAAATAAATGGGTGTGGGTAGCTTTGTGTATATGTGAACCACTTGTTGTTTTTATTAATCTTAATTGATACTTAGGTGTAGTAACATGTGGAAAATGGTGGATATGATCTGTTATAGAATTATTTTCTGATGTTGTGGGGTTAGGTCATGGAAAAAAATTATCATGTATTGTAATGTGGTGATTCTAGGGTTTCTAGTGTTATGTGGATAGTTTTGAACATTATCATAGGGGTAAATAGCTTCAATGATGTGTTCCATGAGGGATAATAAAAGATATTCACAATGGGTATGTGGCTATCAAGGTTGTGTACATGCAGGATATGGCCCTTGAGGTAATGCAGTCTACTCATCAAGGGTGGTATACTTTGTAGTTTACAACCAGAAGGATAACAATGTTAAAAATTCATGTCAATGTGGGACATGCCAAATTGTTTCATGGAAGTTAATGGTGATCACTAGATTGGAGTTGGTAGTTTTCCAATTTAATGATATATAATGAGGCATTGGTTGTCGACGTGTCTTTGGGATGTTGTAGTTGGTTTGGGATATTGACACTAGGTGATATGAGAACTGGTTGGGAGGTCAAGGGAACTTATTGTATGATAGACTATGGATGTATCATTCTACTCCATTATTAGTCGAGATAGTTAAAGTCTTTCTCGGGGCTACTTAGGAACGAGTGGAGTAAGTTGTGTAATCTTTTGTTGGTTTCTATTTATTTATATTTATATAAATTGGTATATGATATGGATATTAGTTTGTGACACCATTGGTGATGTATTACTGATTTAATACTCACACCTTGAATAATCCCTCTAGGACACATGCGTATTTTTTCACCTGATTCAGGTAAGGGTAAATGTTCAATATCAATAACCTAGTAGATATAAGAGTGTTGTTAGAGAATGAATCAAATGGCATAGAGTTTTAGATGATATAGGTGGTTCCTCAGTGTTGATCCAATATTTATTTTGATTGTTTTTTCTTGTATATAAGTGATTATTCTATGTTCAATTACTTGGGATTTATATTAGTAACATAGAACGGTAAATGTTTATTGTGTTTACCATACGTATTTTTGGAATGTTATAACCTTTTATATAAAATTTTTCCCTTATTTCATGTTGTTGTAATTATAATCTATATTTATATGGTATGGTCTCCCACTATCTCCAAATAGACCCACATTAATAATTATAAGCATTAGGATTATGGGGATATGTGCCTATAGTTAAGTGACATTCTGGAATAGTTACTATAAAGTTAATTGAGTCAAGGTTATACAACAGCACTCTTTTCATCTAGTGTTACATCCTTCATAAATCATTATATATTATCCCAATTACCACATCATCACATTATTATCAATTATGAGTGACATGATGGATGGAGAAAGGGTATATGCTACAACTCTTAAAGAATGTGAAAAAAAAACTTATAAGGTAAATAGATAAAAAATAATAAATATCTCTGACATTTGAAATCCTTACACCATCTTAATCAATTTTCTTCGAACATTAGACTAGGTGTTCAGTGATGCTCTTCCCTTAAGCCAAACATGAATGAGTATCCCTCTTAAAAAAATTCCAATTAGTTACATCATCAATTTTTTCATCAATTTTTTCAAAAGTTTAAATGATCCTTTTAAAGAGATATTTCATGACTCCATGTCATAAATGAAACTACTAATCAATCCATGTGTTACAGATCTCTTCACCTTTCACTATTAGATATCTCCATAAAATTTCAAATAAAAGTCTACCAGTTTCCTAATAATATTTCCTATTTTGGGTCCTTACTTCAACCATGAAATATAGGTCAAATGGTTTTAGAGTATTCTAGAATTAATAATAATGCAATATGAATCTACAAATCATGATTAAATTCATAATGTTGCAATATGATAAATTCTTCCATTTCTTTTTCTTCATTCAAACTATAGTTCCAAAAATCATGGTTGAAATCTATCTTTGAATCTATCATCATATCCATGAAATCCACCTTTGAATTGTGGTGTAATTATATAGATTTCTTGACATATCTATCTCCTCATGTTGGCTACCTTCTGCTTTGGTATGACCTGGACTCCATGGTGTAGTGAATCTATAATTTCCAAAATCTGGTATCATTGAATTCTATACACATAGGGTATCAAGTAATAGTGCATCTAGTTATGTAATAATAGGTTTAATACATCCAAAACCAGCAACCTGGTGAACTAATATAGCCAGACTCATTATGGTGAGGTGTGTTATATTATGATGTTCCCTTATTTACATCACTAAACCCTATAACATGAACCATTCCTTTGCAGCATAAGGACTCTTGTACCCAAAACCATTACTACATTAACTTATATCAGTTGGTATTCATGGCACAGTCAACTTCTCTTTACTTCCTTATATGATTGATCATGATGTAATCTATATGGATGTGTTGTGATCATCTTCAAATCAGATAAAATTATTTCTCTCATAAGAGAAACCCAATGATTCTTCCCTACTAGTTAGGAATAACTAAACTTTATATCATCATAATCATGGCGTGACTAGAATTTACATAGTGTTATCCTTTTCGCACCACATTAAACTTCTTCTGATGCAAGATAAACTCACTCTTGTTGTGGAATAGTCATCATAATTCATGTTGTAATTTAATCATTCTTAAAAAACATTATATCAACCTCAATTATTTTATGTTATAGGTAATAAAACTATAGTGTGAGACATCAACAAATGAATATATTCTTCGTTTGTCACAATTAATCACAACATGGTGATCTCCCTTGCATTATGATACTATCAAACTCATTGAATTGTTCAAGTTTAATCCATACTTTCTTATATGATCTTCTCTAATATCCACATTTTTTTCCAATACCCATAATGATTCTACATGATAAAATAAAGCTTTTCCATGCACATTGAGCCTTAAACATCATCCTCATTTATTTATCTATGTGACAAGACATGTGATATGTTAACATTCAATCCAATCACAATTATGTCTTCCCAATAATACATGAAATATAACAAAATAACATGTATATATGAAATATAATATTATGTAATGAAATCCTCAATAATCAGGTATAATAAATAGCTAACTTCATTTGAAGGTTTATACCACCACTCTATAGTGTTGAATAGAGTTTGTGAAAAACCTCTATCCCTTGGTGATCAAGAAATCATATGGCTGATTGAAACTTCCTTTATCATTACAAGGATTTATAAGATATATTTTATTCTTTATAATCATTATGACTCTATAATTCTCTATGAGTTATTTATGATCTAGTTAAGGTATGTGATATTTAATAATTTGTTTCCAAAGTAGATCAATATACCCTTTGATAAATCTTCTCTATGAGTTAACCAAGACAATTATAAGATTCAAATGTCTTCATTTATCTTCATAGGTAACATGGAATCTCATCCAATTGTAATACCATGGTAGATACTAGAATAATCTAATACTATTTTCCCATGGACGACTCCTTACTTAATATATATTTGACTTATCATATGATGATATTCTTCAAAATTCATCTTCCCTAAAAAATCCAATGTGTCATATAAAAATCAATCTCTCCTAATCATATCACACTAACCAATGTATTATTAAATCTACCATGTTCTAAATCAACATGCGTTAATGGTGTTATCAACTATTGATAGAGAATCCAATATGAAATAATAATACGACTAATGTATAGAGTTTATCTTCATATAATATATTTTCACATAAATATAAACTTTTGGATGTATTGGCAATATAACCAACATAAATATTATATAGAAAAACTAACATTGATTTATGAAACATCATGAAAGTACTTGAAAAAAAATTAGTATAAAAAATGATGAATTCATTTTATTAATAAAAAACCTATTTAGAATTCTAGAAAAGTCACTTTTCAATTATATATTTCTTCTCCCCCATTGAAAGTATAATCCAAAAGTAAAATAGATAATGATTTAGTGATATTATACTCCACTCACTCCCATTGATAGGCTTGAGATTCATCTCCTTTGTTTGATGATGGTGAATTCTATGGATTTATATGTAACACCCCATAGTTTTAAAAATAAATTTGTTGTAGAATGAATTCAACACTAAATCTATGTGAAAAAACAACTTTCATATTTATAGGATATATTTATAACCTAGTTATTTTATATGATTTTATTGCTTTTATGATTTGAATTTCAAAAAACGGGTGTACACATTTGTGATTGGTAAGATATTTAGATTCTGATAGGATCAAATTACATTGTTGGTGAATAGTAACTTACCCTTATGGATAGTAACTTAACCTCTTGAATAGTAACTTACCCTTTAAAATATTAACCTCACCCATGTGAGTATAAATAAAATATACGCACCATATAAATGAGAGTGAATATTTTAAAAATTAATAATTAAGTGATGATATTTTTGTGAGTAATAAATATTTAATTATAATTTAAAATTAATTTTTAAAAAATTTATTATTCAACAAATATTTTTTTCTATGAATTTAGGATAATTTTTTGAGATCTAAATTAATTTTTGAAAGTATTATAAAATGAGTTTTGAATTTAAAATATGTATTTTTCATGTAAATAATGATTTTATCTAAAAATTAAATTTGTATTATATAGAAACTTATTTCGATAAAATGGAGTTCATTTTTTAATTATACACATCGAAAAATATTTAGGTTTATTTTTTGGTATTTTTCCGAAATACGTGAATATTTGGTGAATAGTGAAATTCTATAATTTACAAAATATGCTAAATAAATGAATATCTGAATCATGCTTGAATCATGGCTGAGGTAAATGATAATTTTTCCAAAATAACATGAATTTGTTACTAATTTGAGTCACAATAATCAATACCATTCATATTCTCGATCCAAAATAATAAAATAATGATTAAAATATTGGAAGAAAACCCCCTCTCTTCCACTATAAAATCCACTCGTAACTCCCTCTTATCTTCACTCATGTCAAGCATTTTTAATTGTCTACATTATGCTAAAATTTACTCCCAATCTCCCCCCCCCCCATGTCTAGAATACCTTTGTCTCTTAAATAGACCAAATCCTCTCCCCTAAAGAGGCTCTCAAGGAAGATAAATTCAAGAGGTAAATTCCTTTATTCATTTCTTTTATTTTCTTTCAAGTTCCTTTCTTTATTTTTAATTCCTGACCTCCTTTCCTCAAAATTTTATGATAACTCTAGTACCTTACACGTACTATAATTTTTTTATGATAATGAAATAATTCATCATAATCTCTCATTTCCCCTCCTATTATACAATAAATGAAAATATCATCTGATATGTGTTAATTTATCACATTCAAGGACGACGAGTTTTCAAATTCTATTAACATATTCAATTATGGTCATGAAACCATTTTTATGGTTGAACCAGATCATTATATATGTAATATAACCTATTTAATGTTTTGGAATTATTTTTTACACATGTTATTAATTTATAGGACAAAATTAGTTTATGGTGATCAAAAAACCACCAAATTAATCCAAGTGTTTATCCTTAAAATTTAATCTAATGATTAATCCTCACCCAAAGTAAAAAAATGACTTATATTATCATTTAACCTTATGTATTAACATTTATAATAAATAAAATCAATTCTGGAATTCAATCCTCATTTTACATTAACTTTCATACAAGAAAACTGATCATGAAAACTAATAAAAAGAGCACTCACAAATGATGATTTGGAATCTCTTAAGCTTTAAAAATGACCATAAATGAACTTAATAAAATTATGATAAATCAAATTCATGTATAATAGGTTATTAATTAGGTTATTAATAATTCTAATTTCTTATTCCATTACCTTAAGTTCAAGAGATGAACATAATCAGACATAAGGTAAGGGTTTTCTACATGAACCTCCATTTTCATTCAGATTACTCTTATTCTCTAATTACCTCAATGAAAATATTATATATTATTATTTAATCCTCTTAAATTCTGTTTGAATGTCTTATATATGTGTACCAATTAGAATCGTTCTTTCTTTTATGGAGAGTTACATATTCTAAAATGATCTTTCAAAAGTTCTTCTCGAAATACAAGCCCAATTCAAGGGAATTTCTTGAATTTTTACCTATTTTTAAGGGAACTCTATAAAATGTTTTCAGTAACATTTATTTTTATAAAATATATCATTTTATTCTAAAGAAACATTATTCAATTCTGGTTTTATGCAATTATTTTTTCCAAAATAAATCTTCTTTTCAAAGTAAATGAGTATTTATCTCAAGTATTACATGGTGATTTTATAAGAGTCTTTTCACCCATTTCAACACTCTTGGTGATTATATTTTTAAATGTATATTATGTGTGTCTTAAAATAATATTTTATGTTGTAATTTCTTTCAAGTTGTATTGTTTAACTTATGTATGTATCTAGATTTTGAAAACTACTAAACTATTTGGTCCTTCAGGATGCATATTCCTTATTTATATTCCAATGTAATAAATGAAGGCACTGACTATAGAAAACTAGCGTTAGATCCTTACAGTTGGTATTAGAGGAAGTCTAGTAGAAAAATTTGAAAATAGATTTAGAAAACATAGATTAGGGAACAAAACCCTAAAATAGTCTTTCAGGATAAACATACAAGAACATCCTAGAATTTTGGCAAGGAATAGATTATGTGGATCTTCAAAGAAAATACATTCCTATCTAGATACTATAAGTGGAAGTGGTTCTGGAATATATATAAGGCCCCAGCCTTAAACCTTACTTAATCTTGAGTTATTACAAGATTACACATTGAGGATCTTTTCGGGTTTAGAGTTTTAGAGAATTAGATCATAAAACTTGCATTACATTCCACATATAAACAAAGTGGTTACATAAAGATAGTATTCTTCATTCCCATCAATGTAAACACATTTAAAATAAAACATGGATTATTTCTTAACACTTCCTTGACACTATCATCATATCATGTACCTTTCCCTTGACCTGTGAAAAACATTTAAAAAAAACTTGGGATGAGCATAAAAATTTCAGTAAGGGATATAAAAATATGGAAAGGAAACATGGGTACATATATACATAAGGATGAGATCATACTTTACCCATAAAACATAAGCACTTTAACATACCTCATCAAATCATGAATAAATCATAGAAATCATAAGACATAAAGGTAACTTGAGGCATTCATCACATTCTTATGTAGGGAGTAACCCTCTTGGTTACATTTGGAATACCCATCATAGTATATTCCCTAAATCTATTTGGAGAAACCTTAACATTTCACTCCTTCGCGTTACCCAATGCATTAAAGAGCTATATCGGGCTCACCCGCCCTTAGTTTATCACGGAACCACCTGTTTTCATAATAATTCCCAAGAACCTCAACATAATCATATCACATAAAACATGCATAAAGGAAACATAACATTCCCACCTTTCAATCACAAGATATCAATACAACACATTTATATAAAAACATTATGAAAACCATTTTCGATACCAAAATAAAAGAAAACTAAAACATGGTATTTATTTTTCTTTTAAAAAGAAGGTATGGATTGTAGAGGAAGCCGAAACTCAAATAACGGTCACGACGGAGGAGAAGTCGTTGTCGCCGCATACGTACGACAAAAACATTTCCTTTTGTCGTTTAGTAAACGCTTCATATAAAAAAGATTCCTTTTGAATAAACGTAAAAGTCAAAGGGGTTTATACACCGTATAAATAAGGTTATGTATAAAACAAAATATGCCTCAATGAAAGGAGATTGAGACGAAGTCCCATACCTCGGGTCCGACTTGACTCGATCGTTCTTTAATCTCCTGAATAATAAACTTGAGTTAATTTCTACTTTCTTAAGAACCTTTTTCAAGTTCATTATTCATTTTATATCACTTATTACCATGCCATGAACACTATGTAATTATTTAGGTTAATAACGGTCATTTTAACGATCATTGGTACTTGTGTCAAAAATAAACCCTTTATAATTACAAGTTGTTCATGTATCCATTATACCCAGAATGGTATTCATGATGGAGATATCATATATGTCATATATATACATTACATTCATGCATTTATAATATTAAATAATAATTTAGAGGTAAGAAATGAAATGCACCGTTCATGGAGACGGTAAGCCGTACGTACGCATGAACGCTACTTTCATTTCTATTTCATATTTTATAGAATGGAATCATCATGATATAAAGGTATATTATAATTCCAGTATAATATCATATATAATATCATAGTTCCATCCTTTATACGTCCCACATATGGTATTTAACGAATCAACTCACTTTAAGGGGGCGGTAGTCCGCACTTCCTTAAATGAAGATATCGCATTTGCCCATAATGGAAACCATAAAGGTATGACCAAAAAGAAAAAAACAGAAGCTTAAGGAAAACATAAAAATATTATATATCATATATAAATATAGTGACATCTTAATGGCCACCTTTGAAGGTGTTAAAAGAATGTGGAACAATCATCGTTTCGGGAGGCATAAATTCACCATCCACGGAAACAGTATGTTCGTTAACCATTAGATGTAGGTGTGTGTAAGTGTAGCTCGAATACTTCTTATAAAAACATCCTAGTATATTGAGGATACTGTAGTTGTTACAAAAGAAAAGAATAAAAAGAGTTTAGGGGGTTGGAGAAGCAAAATAAAACAAACGGACTCAAGTGAAGACTTTACCTTAAAATCGGGTAACTCCCTTTGGTTTGAGCTCAAAGGCTTCCTTGGGAAGTCTTCTGCCAAAATTGAGGCTTCAAGGAGTAATAGAGGGAAGTGGAGAGACAAAATGGGCAGGGGTTGGCCAAGCCAAAGGCTTTGGGAGTGTGGGAAAAGAGGTAGATGTGGGGGCCTTTTATAAGAGGAGAGGAGGGGCACTCTTGGAAAGTAAAGAAATATTACTTTATTTGAAAATGAGTTTCGGATTTAAATGGTCCCACATTGATATAATTATAGGATAAGGTGATAAGGGTTCTAAATATACCAATCCAATAGGTTCTGGACATGTTTAGGTTTTATATATTACATTATCTTTCCATTTTATTTAAATCGTTAAATAATGAGGTCATCGTTGCACCATCATATGTCATAAATAATTTAATTTATTTAAAGTCTAAAAATTATAAAAAAAATACTATGATGTAGGAAATCGTTTTATCTTTCCAATGACTATTTATAATAAAAAATCTGATCTTTATAAACCCATGTAAAAATTGTTTTCGTAAAACATATGATGTTTGTGTCATTTTTACTTTTACATTAAATAAAAAGTTATTTATGTCATTTCCCAACCAAAGTGGCTCCATGGGGTCCCTAAGTTGACCCATGGCTTGTATTGGTCGGCCATGATACAACCAATGAGGGTAGGACATGTTTCAAGCTCATCTCATTTTATTAAAGCATTATTTTTACCTTAAACTACACTAATTACCACTAATCGCGATTAAAAACTTAATAAGTTACTATTCACCAAAAAAATTATTATAATCCCATTGAACCGCATTTTACTTCTTAATGACAACCATGTATGTCGGATTTTTGAAATTCAAAACATAATGATGGCAAAATTTCATTTAAACAGAAAAATCAGTTTTTATAAGTACCACTTAGTGGTTTCACTATTCATCAAAAATTGAAGTTTTTCAGAGAATTACCAAAAATTCACCCTAATCTATATTTAATATTACGAATTCAAAAATGAATCCTATTTTACAAAATTAATAAACATGTAAGTCACATTAATTAATTTAATAATTAATTCCCGTTGTCAGAGCAAATAGCGTGTTTTTATAAAACAATAAGTATCAAAAGATTGACACCAGTTTAAGTCTAATTTCAAAGTGAAATTGATTCCAATGACCACCATTGGATTAACTGGTAAAAATATATTCTAATTCCACTTCAAAACCAATTCAAAAGATAATCTAATCATATAAATAAATTATATTAAAAAGCATTTTTGATGTAAAATGCAGTATTTTCACTATTCATTAAAAAAATGAACATTGTCTGAAAAATACCAAAAATTCACACAAAGTAAATTTTGATGTCCCAATCATAAATAATAAGTTAATTTGAAAACATAGCTTATAAAATAGTCAAAATATAGCTTTAAAAATGGTTTGCCATTAAAAGGCAGTAAAACAATCTTTTAAAAATATTAGTGTATTCCATGCTTAAGATTGGATTTATTTTCATTTTAAGCCTCTAAAACACTATATAATTCATTAATAGACATAGATAAAAATATCTATTATTCATTACTTACTTGGGATGTTACATCCTTCCCCCCTTTAGAAAATTGTGTCCCCGCAATTTATTTACTTATCAAATAAATGGGGGTACTTATCCCTCATTGCATTTTCAGATTCCCATGTTGCCTCTTCCATCATGTGGTTTTTCCACAAAACCTTTACCTGATTAATCACCTTATTCCGTAACACTTTCTCCCTGTGGTCAAGAATCTGGACCAGTTTTTCCTCATAAGATAGGTTCTCTTCCAACTGAACTACCTCTGGACTCAAAACATGAGATGGATCTGGCATATACTTTCTCAACATCGAAACGTGAAAAACATTGTGTGCCTGAGATAAACTCGGTGGTAAAGCCACCCGGTATGAAACTGATCCAACTCTCTCCAGAATTTCATATGGTCCAATAAACCTTGGACTCAGCTTTCCTTTCTTACCAAATCTCATCACACTTTTCCAAGGAGAAACCTTGAGAAAAACATGATCACCTACCTCGAAAGATAGATCCTTCCTCCGGTTATCTGCATAACTCTTCTGCCTGCTCTGAGTTGTTCTCATGTGCTTCTGAATCAGCTGAACTTTTTCTGCCATCTCTTCCACCAATTCTGGTCCCATCAACTCCCTTTCACCCACTTCATCTCAGAAAGCTGGAGTTCGACACCGCTTCCCATATAATGCCTGAAATGGTGCCATCTGTATACTGGAATGAAAACTGTTATTATATGAAAATTCAACCAAAGAAAGATGTTGGTCCCAACTTCCCTGATAATCCATAGAACAAGCTCGTGGCATATCCTCCAAGGTCTGAATTGTTCGTTCCAACTGCCCATCTGATTGAGGATGAAAAGCTGTACTAAAATTTAATTCAGTACCCAACGACTTCTGAAGGCCTTTCCAAAAGTTAGAAGTGAACCTGGGATCACGATCAGATACAATGGAGAGGGTAAATCCATGCAACCTGACTATCTCTTTAAGATAAAAACGGGGAAGTTGATCTAGGGAAAAATTATCTCGTATAGTAAGGAAATGAGCAGATTTAGTCAAGCGATCAACAATAACCCAGATTGCATTATTACCTCGAGATATCTTCGGTAATCCCACAACAAAGTCCATGGATATATTCTCCCATTTCAACTCGGGCACTGGTAAAGGCTGAAGCATCCCTTTCGGTAACTGCCGCTCTACTTTAACCTGTTAACATGTCAAACACTTCACAGTAAAATCAGCAATATCTCTTTTCATTCCATCCCACCAGTAATACTCCTGCAGATCTCTGTACATCTTAGTACTTCCAGGATGAACTGAAAACGGAGAACTATGAGCTTCACATAACAACTCTCTCTTTAACTGTGAATCACAAGGCACACACAATCTCTTCCAAAATCTCAAAACGCAATCATTATCAATGTTGAATTCATGCAACTTACCTTTCTAAACCAACTCTACCTTTTTCTGCAACTCACTGTCTTGCTTCTGTGCTTGCTTGATTCTATCTGATAGAGATGATCTCACTGATACCTGAAACAAAACAGAAGAACTTCCTGCACCAACAAATTCTATGCCAAATTTCACCAAATCCTTAACCAAAGGATCACGTTCCAAACGCAACATTGCTAATGAAGCATTACTTTTTCGACTCAAAGCATCAGCCACTTTATTTGCTTTTCCTGGATGGTAATGAATTGTACAATCGTAATCCTTGATTAATTCTAGCCATCTCCTTTGTCTCATGTTCTATTCTTTCTGAGTGAATATATACTTTAAAATTTTTTGATCGGTATATATTTCACACTTTACTCCATACAAATGATGCCTCCAAATTTTTAAAGCAAAAACAACAACAGCTAATTCCAAATCATGTGTAGGGTAATTTACCTCATGAGTTTTCAACTGTCGTGAAGCATAAGAAATTACCTGATCATTCTGCATTAGGATACAACCAAGTCCTTTCAATGAAGCATCACTGTATATAACAAACTCACCATTCCTGGAAGGTAGTGCCAAAACTAGAGCATTCACCAATCTTCCTTTCAATTCCTAAAAATAATCATCACATTCTTTTGTCCAGATAAACTTAACACCCTTCCGAGTTATCTTATTCATTGGACTAGATAACCATGAAAAATTTCTAACAAACCTTCGGTAATAGCCTTCCAAACCAAGGAAGCTACGAATCTCGGTTACATTTGTGGGTCTTGGCCATTCTTCCACAACTTTTGTTTTTGCAGGATCAACAGTTATTCCATCTTTAGAAACAATGTGACCAAGGAAAGAAATTTGTTGCAACCAAAACTCACACTTGCTGAATTTTCCATACAGTTTATTTTCTTTTAAGGTTTGCAAAATAACCCTTAAATGTCTTTCATGGTCCTCTTTACTTTTAGAAAACACCAAAATATCATTAATAAAAACCACCACAAACTTATCCAAGAACTCATGGAAAATTCTATTCATTAAGTCCATGAATATAGCAGGTGCATTGGTTATCCCAAAAGGCATTACTACAAATTCATAATGGCCATATCTTGTACGGAATGCAGTCTTCGGAATATCTTCCTCCTTTACCTTCAGCTGATGGTACCCCGATCTCAGATCAATCTTTGAAAAAAAACTGAGCTCCCTGGAGCTGATCAAACAAATCATCGATATGAGGAAAAGGATATTTGTTCTTAACAGTGATATTATTCAAGGCCCTATAATCAATGCAAAGTCTCATAGAACCATCTTTCTTTTTAACAAACAAGACAGGAGCACCCCATGGTGATGTTCTAGGTCGAATGAAACCATTCTCTAATAAATCTTGCAATTGCTCCTTCAACTCTAACAGTTCAATTTGAGCCATTCGATAAGGGGGTTTTGAAATTGGCTTAGCATCAGGAACTAAGTCAACAGTAAACTCAACTTCCCGATCTGGTATTATTCTAGGAAACTCATCAGGAAAAACATCAGGATACTCATTTAGCACTGGCACATCATTAATTTGAATAGTTCCTTTATTTTCAACGATTTGTGCAAGGTAACATTCATTTCCATCTTTTACAAGTTTCTCGGCCTCTTGATAAGTTATCAACAGTAAGGGTTCATTCTTGTACAAAAACTAAAAGTCTTTCTGAAAAGAAACTTCTTTAGCTCTACAGTCAATCTTAGCATGGTAAATAGAGATCTAATCCATACCCAGGATAACATCAAACTCTACTAGAGGTATAACAATAAGGTTTGCAAGTAGGTTCTTTCCACAGATAAGGATAGGAAGATTCTTATAAATTCTTTTTGCCTCAACATTTCCCCCAGGTGTTTTTACCAAAATTTCAGGAGTCATTTCTTGAGATGGTATTCCCATTTTACTAGAAAAGGTTTCAGAGATGAAAGAATGTGTAGACCCCGAATCAAACAACACACTGGCATAATCTGAAAAAACAAACAAAGTACCTAATACAACTTCATTTTATGGCTCGACATCTGCTGAAGTAGTTGCAAAGGATTTCACCACCCCTTTCTACTTGTAGTCTAACTTCTTCCCATCACTCAAGCTCTTTGTCGGACACTCGTTTTCATAGTGACCCATCTCATTGCACTTATAACATTTCACTAACTGTAAATCAAATTTGGTCTTACCTTCACCTTGATCCTTTTCAGTACAATCCCGAGCCTTATGTCCCATCTTACAACATCACTAGCACTTTCCAGAATTCAGAAGACATTCCCCAGCATGCCTTTTGCCACATTTATCACAAACTGGAAACTTAGTTTTCTTACCATCAGACTTTTTTGAAGAATTCTTACCTTTCTCCTGCCACCTCGGTCTCTTCTTCTGTTGGTTGTTATAGAACACTTGATCATCGGAAAACTCCATTTCCACCTTCTCAGCACATCGAACAAGCTTTTCATAACTTTTAAACTCACGAGAAGCTAATGCCCTTCGATATTTTGGCTTTAATCCTGAGTAAAAACGATTGATTTTACTATCAAGGTCTCGGATAAAATTTGGAGCATACCTTGCCAATCGAGTGAACCTTTCTTCATAGGTAGCCACTGAGTCTTCCTCTTGCCTCAATTCCAAGAATTTCTTTTCCATCCTAAGTCGAATAGCCTTAGGAAAATACTTCTCAAGAAACATACCTTTGTATTCATCCCAGTCGAGATCATCAATCTCATCAGTGTACCTGATATTTTTAACCATCGACCACCACTGATCTACCTCACCCTCCAAACAGTAAATAGCAAGACTAACCTTTTGATTTTCTGAACACCCCATGACATAGAAAATCTTCTCCAGTTCTTTAATCCACCCTTTAGCTAACATAGGGTCAGATGATCCTCTGAATGATGCGGGATGTTGCCTCATGAAATGTTCCACCACTGACATGTTCCTATGCGGTCGGTTTGGCTGATCTCGTGCATGGATACCACCACCATTTATAGCCTGAGTCAACTGTTCCATTACTGCAACAAACTAGTCAGTTTCAATTCCGACCATCTCAGGATGCTGATTCGGAAGGTTATTTCCTTCTGTATGCCTTCCAAGCACTACTTCCGTATTTCCTCTGCCGAAAACCATTCTGAACAAACATGTCTTAGATGAAGCAACGTGGTAATCTTCAAATGCAATATCATTTCAAAAAAATTACTTTTGGATAATCAATTAATAGAATTCTAACTCCTAAAGTTATCTAAAGCGACCTCTGATACCAACTATAAGGCCCCAGCCTTAAACCTTACCTAATCTTGAGTTATTACAAGATTACTCATTGAAGATCTTTTCGGGTTTAGAGTTTTAGAGAATTAGATCATAAAACTTGCATTACATTCCACATATAAACAAAGTGGTTACATAAATATAGTATTATTCATTCCCATCAATGGAAACACATTTAAAATAAAACATGGATTATTTCTTGACACTTCCTTGACACTATCATCATATCATGTACCTTTCCCTTGACCTGTGAAAAACATTTCAAAAAAAACATGGGATGAGCATAAAAAGCTCAGTAAGGGATATAAAAATAAGGAAAGGAAACATGGGTACATATATACATAAGGATGAGATCATACTTTACCCATAAAACATAAGCACTTTAACATACCTCATCAAATCATGAATAAATCATAGAAATCATAAGACATAAACGTAACTTGAGGCATTCATCACATTCTTACGTAGGGAGTAACCCTCTTGGTTACGTTTGGAATACCCATCACAGTATATTCCCTAAATCTCTTCGGAGAAACCTTAACGTTTCACTCCTTCGCATTACCCAATGAATTGGAGAGCTATATCAGGCTCACCCGCTCTTAGTTTATCACGGAACCACCCGTTTTCATAATAATTCCCAAGAACCTCAACATAATCATATCACATAAAACATGCATAAAGGAAACATAACATTCCCACCTTTCAATCACAAGATATCAATACAACACATTGATATAAAAACATTTTGAAAACCATTTTTGATACCAAAATAAAAGAAAAGTAAAACATGGTATTTATTTTTCTTTTAAAAAGAAGGTATGGCTTGTAGAGGAAGCCGAAACTCAAATAACGGTCACGACGGCGGAGAAGTCTTTGTCACCGCATACGTACGACAAAAACATTCCCTTTTGTTGTTTAGTAAATGCTTCGTATAAAAAATATTCCTTTTGAATAAACGTAAAAGTCAAAGGGGTTTATACACCTTATAAAATAAGGTTGTGTATAAAACAAAATATGCCTCAATGAAAGGAGATTGAGATGAAGTCTCATACCTCAGGTCCGACTTGACTCGATCGTTCTTTAATGTCCTGAATAATAAACTTGAGTTAATTTCTACTTTCTTAAGAACCTTTTTCAAGTTCATTATTCATTTTATATCACTTATTACCATGTCATGAACACTATGTAATTATTTAAGTTAATAACAGTCATTTTAACGATCATTGGTACTTGAGTCAAAAATAAACCCTTTATAATTACAAGTTGTTCATGTATCCATTATACCCAGAATGGTATTCATGATGGAGATATAATATATGGAATATATATACATTACATGCATGCATTTATAATATTACATAATCATTTAGAGGTAAGAAATGAAATGCACCGTTCATGGAGACGGTAAGTCGTACGCACGCATGAACGCTACTTTCATTTCTATTTCATATTTTATAGAATGGAATCATCATGATATAAAGGTATATTATAATTCCAGTATAATATCATATATAATATCATAGTTCCATCCTTTATACGTCCCACATATGGTATTTAACGAATCAACTCACTTTAAGGGGGCGGTACTCCGCACTTCCTTAAATGAAGATATCGCGTTTACCCATAACGGAAACCATAAAGGTATGACCAAAAAGAAAAAAACAGAAGCTTAAGGAAAACATAAACATATTATATATCATATATAAATATAGTTACATCTTAATGTCCACCTTTTAAGGTGTTAAAATAATGTTGAACAATCATCGTTTCGGGAGGCATAAATTCACCATCCACGGAAACAGTATGTTCGTTAACCATTAGATGTAGGTGTGTGTAAGTGTAGCTCGAATCGTTCTTATAAAAACATACTAGTATATTGAGGATACTGGATTTGTTACAAAAGAAAATAATAAAAAGAGTTTAGGGGTTGGAGAAGCAAAATAAAACAAACAGACTCAAGTGAAGACTTTACCTTAAAATCGGGTAACTCCCTTTGGTTTGAGCTCAAAGGCTTCCTTGGGAAGTCTTCTTCCCAATGTGAGGCTTCATGGAGTAATAGAGGGAAGTGGAGAGACAAAATGGGCAGGGTTTGGCCGAGCCAAAGGCTTTGGGAGTGTGGGAAAAGAGGTATAGGTGGGGGCCTTTTATAAGAGGAGAGGAGGGGCACTCTTGGAAAGTAAAGAAATATTACTTTATTTGAAAATGAGTTTCGGATTTAAATGGTCCCACATTGATATAATTAGAGGATAAGGTGATAAGGGTTAGAAATATACCCATCCAATAGTTTTTGGACATGTGTATATTTTATATCTTACATTATATTTCCATTTTATTTAAATCGTTAAATAATGAGGTCATCGCTCCATCATCATGATGTCAAAAATAATTTAATTTATTTAAAGTATAAAAATTATAAAAAAAATACTATGATGTAGGAAATCTTTTTATCTTTCCAATTCCTATTTATAATCAAAAATCTGATCTTTATAACCCCATGTAAAAATTGTTTTCGTAAAACATATGATGTTTGTGTCATTTTTACTTTTACATTAAATAAAAAGTTATTTATGTCATTTCCCAACCAATGTGGCTCCATGGGGTCCCCAAGTTGACCCATGGCTTTTCTTGGTCGGCCATGACACAACCAATGAGGGTAGGACATGTTTCAAGCTCATCTCAGTTTATTAAAGCATTATGTTTTCCTTAAACTACACTAATTACCACTAATCACGATTAAAAACTTAATAAGTTACTATTCACCAAAAAATTATTATAATCCCATTGAACCACATTTTACTTCTTAATGACAACCATGTATGTCGGATTTTTGAAATTCAAAACACAATGATGGAAAAATTTCATTGAAACGAAAAAATCAGTTTTTATAAGTACCACTTAGTGGTTTCACTATTCCTCAAAAATTGAAGTTTTTCAGAGAATTACCAAAAAATCACCCTAAGATATATTTGATATTCCAAATTCAAAAATGAAGTCTATTTTACAAAATTCAAAACATATAAGTCACATTAATTAATTTAATAATTAATTCCCGTTGTCCGAGCAAATAGCGTGTTTTTATAAAACAATAAGTATCAAAAGATTGACACCAGTTTAAGTCTAATTTCAAAGTGAAATTGATTCCAATGACCACCATTGGATTAAATGGTAAAAATATATTCTAATTCCACTTCAAAACCAATTCAAAAGATAATCTAATCATATAAATAAATTATATTAAAAAGCAGTTTTGAATTAAAATGCAGTATTTTTCACTATTCATTAAAAAAATGAACATTGTCTGAAAAATACCAAAAATTCACACAAAGTAAATTTTGATGTCCCAATAATAAAGAATAAGTTTATTTTGACAACATAGCTTATAAAATAGTCAAAATATAGCTTTAAAAATGGTTTTCCATTAAAAGGCAGTAAAACAATCTTTTAAAAATATTAGTGTATTCCATGCTTAAGATTGGATTTATTTTCATTTTAAGCCTCTAAAACACTATATAATTCATTAATAGACATAGATAAAAATATCTATTATTCATTACTTACTTTGGATGTTACAATAGATGTACCTTGGAGTAAAAACTCTGATAAGGAGTTTTGGGCTTGACCTAGGGTATCTTGGTACATGACAACGGTCTTTACTGTGCACCTTGTCTGAAACTCTTGTGCGGTATTCTTAAGATAATTCACATTTTCATGATAGACCATTATGAAGGAAGTAAATGTATAATTTTCCTAAAAGAAACCATGTTTATGAGATTAGTTATGGATAGGATTTCAATTTTTTCTTCTATTGTCTAATTTGAGATTATATATTATGATTCATAACCTAATCTAGTGTATTCCATTATTTTTAAATGAAGCATAGTGGAAGGAATGGAAACCGCATGAATGCACGTATCCCATATAGGGATTTCCCTCTTATAAAAGATAATGATGTTGGATTTTGAGCTAAGACTGGTACTGATAAACTTATAACTATATGGGGACAACTGATTCAGGTTATGGTCAATAACCTTACCTATATGGAGCAACTTGATCCACAATGTGGAGGAGAAATGTTAGACTCCTTTATGCAACAACAACCTTCATCACTCAATGAGACTAAAAAACCATTCATATAGGAAAAGTGGATATGTTCTTTAGAGAAGATATTTCTTGCTTTAGGATGTAACTAAAGGTAGATGTTATTTATGATAGTTTATCATCTATTGGGAGATGCAGTTTAGTGGTGGTCGTTAATTCAAAACAAAAAGGAGGAGGAAGAAATAAATAAAATGGAATGGAGGTATTTCAAGGAAATTTTCCTAGAAAAATATTTACCTCATGAACAGAGGGTAGATATTGAAAATAAATTTAGGAATTTGAGGAAAAAATAGGATTAGAATGTTGCAAAGTATGAAGTTAACTTCACAAGGTTAGAAAGGCATGCCTCAGACTACATACGTAATACATGGAGAAAGATTGATCGATTATTTGATGGTTTAAAAACATTCTTCTAAATTGCACTAGTCCCCAATGTTTCTAATCATACAAAAACATTGTCTCAATTGATATAAAGATAGAGAAATAATTATATATGTATTATTAATTTAAGGGGAAAAAGATAAGAATAGGGTGGTTAAGGATATAATAGATAAAGGGAAGAATAAAAAGGTGAATTTTCCAACATGGGATACTTGTGGAAGGAAACACCCTGGTGCCTACTTAAAAGGAAAAGGTGTGTGCTATAAGTGTGGAAGAAAATGCCATAATACTAGTGATTTTAAGGGAATTAAATAATATATCAATGTTAAATTCTATAATTGTAGGTAGATGGGGAACTATGCTAATGATTTTCCAAAGTGTCAAGGAAATGGGCCTCAGAAAAGGCCATGGGAGTAAGGCCAAGCTTATGTTGTCACAACTACTGAGTTTGAAGTTTCTAATGATGTGGTGGTAGGTAATTTAATCATTTCCTCCAACTTATCTAATTATTTATTTGATTCTTTATCATTGTATTCATTTATATCTTCCCGATTTTCCATGAAAATTAGATATTTCCAATTTGATTTTATAAAGTAGGTGTTACTCAAAAAACCTAAGGTAAGTATCATTGAAACAAATATTTTTTTATCAATCCTCTTTATGACACATAAACATTACTTAGTTTCAAACCTTATCATCATACCCATGATTTACTTTGATATAATCCTCGATATGGATTGGATTTCAAATTGTGATGCAAAAATCTATTGCAAGGAGAATAAAGTTAAAAATTTTGAGAACGGTGTAGAATCCATTATCTTCATAGGAGAAACCTTACCATCTTCTTCTAATCTAGATCTACTGAATTAAATTATTGGATATGAAGAGAATGAAATATCTATGGGTGAGTAGAGGAATGTTTGAAGAGAGGACATACCTATTATGCAAGAATATGTTGATATGTTTCTAGAGGACATGGACATCTTATAGAGTGGGAAGTTGAGTTCTCTGTTGATTTAATTCCAAGTTCAAGACCTATATCAAATACTCATTATAGAATGGACATTGTGGTGTTAGTATAACCGAATAAAACTACATTTTGGAATAGTTATCTGTGCATTATTCTAGAGACTCTTAGAAGAAATGAATTATATGGGAAGTTTAGAAAGTCTGAATTTTGGATTCAATCAGTTTCTTTTATAGGACATGTTTTTTCTAAGGATGGAATATTCATTGATCCTATAGAGACAAAGGATGTTTAGGAATATCCTACACTAATGAAAATAATTGAGGTATGTAGTTTTATTGGTTTATAGAATGTTATTATCAGTGTTTTATTCAGAACATTGTATAATTATCAAACCTATTAACCAAGCTTACTCATAAATGGGGTAAGTTCATATGGACAAAATAATGTGAGAAAAGTTTCTAAGAATTACATAGGAGATTAGTTAATTCTCCATTCCTAACTTCACCATAGGGAAATTATGGGTTTGTGATCTATAGTGATGCATCAAATAAAGGACATGGTTGTGTCCTTATGTAGAATGATAGAGTTATTTCCTATGCATCAAGGCATTTAAAAATTCACGAAAAAAACTATCCTACTCATGATCTTGAGTTAGCAGTTGAAATTTTTTCTATGAAAATATGGAGACATTATCTCTATATCAAAATATTTTAGATATAAATAGATCATAAGAGATTGAAATATATCTTTTCATTAAAATAAATCAACATAAGGGAAAGTAAATGGATAAAACTCCTCAAGGATTATGATTGTTCCATACACTACCACCCAAGAAAGGAAAATAAGGTACATGATGAATTGAGTTGGAAAGATCATGGAGTTATAAACAAAATTATGATTGAAAGGGATCTTGTATTCATGGATCTAGTAAATATGGACATGGAAATTATCAAAGAAGGTGAAAGATCATTACATATTCAATTGGTTTCCCAACAAAATTTATTATAAAGGATTAAACTTTCTTATCTTGGTGATGAGAATCTTCAAAAGAAAATTAATTCTTTGAATGATGGGAAGTTTCAAGACTTCATATATGAAGATGGAATTATGAAATTTGTGAAGAGAATTTTTGTTTCAGATATACCCAAGTTAAAAAGGGAGTTATTGGATGATGCCCATAGTTCGAATTTCTATATACATACTAGTGTCCCTAAGATATATAAATATCTAAAGGAACATTTCTAGTGGTATAACATGAAGAGGGGAAATTTCTAATTATGTATCAAGTTGTTTACTCTATCAACAAGTGAAGGCTGAAAGACAACATCTTATATAACTCATGCAACCTATAACTATTCCAAAATGTAAATGGGATAAAATCACCCTGAATTTTGTCACCAGATTACCCAAAACTCCAAGAAAGACTGATGCAATATGGGTAATTGTTGACCGACATATGAAATCTACACATTTCCTCACTACGTGGGAGGATTTTCCACCAGAGCACCATACACAACTCTATATCAATGAAGTTGTGATACTTCATGGATGACCTCTCTCAATTGTATCTAATCATGATCCATGATTTAAATTGAAATTCTAGAAAATTATTCAGAATGATTTGGACATTGAGCTTTGTTTGAGTACTGTTTATCACCCCCAAACTGATGGGCAGTAAGAAAGAACAGTCCAAACTTTAGAAGACATGTTGAGATCATGCTCGCTCGACTATCAAGGAATATGGGATCAGTGTTTACCTTTGGTGGTGTTTAAATATAATAATAGTTTCCATTAAATCATTCAAATGGAACCATATAAAGCATTGTACATAAAGAGATGTCGTACACCAACATGTTGGGATGAAGTCAATGAAAGGAAGCTTGTGGGTGTAGAGCTTGTGGAGGAAACAACAGTAAAGGTAAATACTATTCAAACCCATATTAAAGTTGCTCAAAGTAGGAAAAATATCTTTTCTAATAATCAATCGAATGATTTGGAATTTCAAGAGGGAGATAATTTTTTCTTGAAAGTATCTCTATGGAAGAGTGTTAAGTGATTTGGAAAGAAAGGGAAATTGAGCCCTAGATACATAGGAACTTTTGAAAATTTTCAGAGAATTGGAGTTGTGACATATCATTTTAAAATTTCACCTAGCCTTTCTAAGGTACACAATGTGTTTCATGTATCATTATTGATAAATTACATGCCAGACCCAACGCAAGTCCTCATTTATGAAGGTATAGAGTTGGAACCTGACTTATCTTACTATGAAGAGCATATATAGATTATGGACACTAAGGAATAAGTGTTGAGGAATCTAACAACTTGGCTGGTAAAGGTACTTTGGAAAATCGTAAAATTGAAGAGGCAATGTGGGAGCTTGAAGAACTTATGATGAATAAATTCCCAAATCTTTTTATGAGGAAACATTCTAGTAATTTCGAGGGAAAAATTTGTAAGGGGAGAAGAATGTAACACCCTAAGGTTTCCCAAATAAATTTATTATATAATTCATTCAACACTAAGTATATGAAAAAAACCCTTTGATATTTATAGGATATAGTTATAACCTGTCCATTTGATATAATTTTGCTGCTTCTATGATTTGAATTTTGAAAAACTGAAATACACGGTTGTGATCAATATGATATTTAGAGACCGATAGGATCAAATTACATTTTTGTGAATAGTAACTTACCATTATGAATAGTAACTTACCCTTAGGAATAGTAACTTACCTTTTCTAATAGTAACATCACCCATGTGAGTATAAATAAATCAATTCAATGTATAAATGAGAGTGATTATTTTAAAAATTAATAATTAAGTGTTGATATTTTTGTGAGTAATAAATATTTAATTAAAATTTCTAATTAATAAATTTATTTAAAATAAAATTCATTTTCCTAAAATGTATTATTCAATAAATATTTTTTTTATTTGAATTTTGGATAATTTTATGGGACCTCAGTTAATTTTTGAATGTATTATAAAATCAGTTTTAAATTTAAAATATGTAGTTTTCAAGTAAATAATGATTTTATTTAAAAATTAAATTTATCTTCTATAGAAAATTATTTTGATAAAATGGATTTTATTTTTTTAATTCTACACGTATAAAATTTTTTAGGGTGAATGTTTGGTATCTTTCTGAAATACTTGTTTTTTGGTGAATAGTGAAATCTGATAATTTGCAAAATGTGCTAAATAAATGAATTTCTACATCATTCTTGAATCATGGATGACGTAAATAACCATTGGTTCTAAATAAAATGCAATTATTACTATTTAAAGTCATAATAATCAGAACATTCATATTCTTGAGCCAAAATAATAAAATAATGATTAAAATAATGGAAACCCCTCCTCTCCTCCACTATAAAAACCACATGTCACTCCCTCTTCTCTTCACTCATGTCAAGCCTTGTGCCTTGTCTAAATTCTAATAAATATAATCCTAATCTCCTCCCCATGTCTATCATACCTTGTTATCTTCAAAAGACCAAATCCTCTCCCCTAAAGAGGCTCTCAAGGAAGATAAATTCAAGAGGTAAATTCCTCTTTTCATTTATTTTATTTTCTTTCAAGTTCCTTTCTTTCTTTTTATTTCCTCACCTAATTTCCTAAAAATGTTATGGTAACTCTAGTACCTTAGATATACTATAATTTTGTTATAATAATATAATAATTCATCATCATATCTTCTTTCCCATCCTTTTATACTAGAAATGAAAATACCAAATCAGATGTGTTAATTTATCACATTCAAGGATGACGGGTTTCAACTTCTATTACTATCTTCAATTATGGTCAAGAAACCATTTTTATTATTTAACAAAATCATAATATATGTAATATATCCTATTTAATGTTATGTAATCATTTTCTACACATGGTATTAATTTATTGAACAAAATGAGTTCATGGTGATCAAAACCCCGACATATTAATCAGAGCATTTATCCTTCTAATTTCATCTAATGATTCATCCTCACCTAAAGTAACCAAATGAATTATATGATCATTTAACCTTATGTTTAAAAATTATTAACATATAAAATCAATTCCAGAATTCAATTCTCATGTTATATCAACTTCTATACAAGAAAAATGATCATGAAAACTAATGAAATGAGAACTTACAAACGATGATATTGAATCTCTTAACCCATAAAATCAACCATAAATGAACTTAATAAAATTATAATAAATCAAATAAATGTCTAATAGGTTATTAATTAAGTTATTAATAAGTCTAATTTCATATTCTAGGACCTTATGTTCAATATCGAGACATATTCGAACATAAGTTAATAGTTTTACTCAGACCTCCATTTTCATTCTAGTTACTCTTATTATCTACATACTTCAATGGAATTATTTTTTATTATTATGTACTCCCCATAAATTCTGTGTGAATTTACTATATATTTTTACAAATCAGAATCCTTTTTTCTTTTATGGGGAGTTACATATTTTAAAAGGATCTTTCAAAAGTTCTTCTCGAAATACAATCCTGATTGAAGGGAATTTCTCAAATTCCTACCTATTTTCAAGGGCACTATATAATTTGTTTTAGTAATATTTAATTTTATAAAATCTCTCATTTTATTATGAAAACCCACATTAATTAACTACTTTTTTATGCAATTATTTTTTAAAAAATAACTCTTCTTTTCAAATTAAAAGAGTATTTATCTAAAGAACTACTCGATGATTTTATAAGAGTATTTTCACCTATTTCAACAGTCTTGTTTATTATTATGTTTAAATGGATATTATGTGTGTTTAAAAAGAATTTGTTATGTTTTATTTCCTTTCAATTTGTAATTAAGATCTTATTTATGTTTCTGGCATTCTAAAACTACTAAACAATTTGGTTATTTGGGATACGTATTCCTTGTTAATATGCCAATGTAACAAATTAAGGCACCATTTACAGGAAACTTGGGTCTGGTCCTTACATTATAGGTATCAAAGAATTTCTCCCCCAAAAAAATTAATTCCACTTTGATAGATAATATTTATCACCTTTCTCCCCTATTAATTCCTTTATAACATCAATTGCATGTTGGTTTCCACATTTTATCAATCTATCCACTATATTTGTCGTCTTAATATCCTTGGGTTTTGGTAGGTTATAATATAACTCTTAATAGAAGTAATTATAGCTTCCCTTTTAGATTTTAAATATATTAATTGGATAGAAACATCTCTCCATTTATTCTTTAAAGTGGATTAATCACATAGAATCATAAGGAAAATAATAAAAACTCTTTTGGATACCAACTATGTAACGAACCAAACTATTATAAATAAATTCCCCATTTGATTTAATTATTTTTCTTATTTTATAATATGGTTATAGAAAACACATGCACTTATTTGTTTTATTATATCCAATTGGATTCAATTTTCGGTTAATAATCATTACCATTGATAATATAGATATTGAACAATGATCACATGATTAGTATAAATATAGGGTTTTAACAAATCCAATTGACACAAACAAAGAAAGTGATGGTCTCAACCAATAGGATCATACCCTTTGAAGCCCATTTATTGGATCTTTTGAGAGAGATAGAATCATTGGGTTTTTCCATTGAACAATCCCTGGATTAGATCTATCAACATAAGAATGATCAGAACCATTTATGATAGAAGTTCAAGCTGATCAAGATTACAACTGAAATCGTGTTCATTGAACCACCCCATGAATGATCCATCATCATGCACCTTACTCTTAGGTCCTTTTCTGGTGTATTAAAATGATATTTATTAATAACATAGAAATATGAATATGTATATTATTTTTTATATAATAATGAATATATTTTCATCTTAATATTGTTACTTCATAAATGTTTTTTATACAATAAATCACAAATTGAATTTTTGGTAAATATTCAAATTCAATTAAGGAATTTATGAATTAATGGTTTTTTAAATAAATAATATTTTATTATTATTATTAAATAATTATTATCAAATATAAATGATCATATAATTTTTATGAAGTCAAAATTAATTTTTATAAGGGTTTTAAAACTGTTATTGTCAAAAAAACATGACATTTCTTAATAAATGTCAATTTTATTTCAAAAGTAGCAATTCACATATTTAGAAAATTATTTAGATAAAATGAATATTAATTTTGAAATTAGAATATTATAATTATCCAATGTTTAATTTTTCATAATTTTTTGAGACATTCAAATTTTTAGGTTAAAATTAAATATCATATAAATATACTTTGTGTTTTATGACATAATAATTACCCAAAAGTGATGTAATAATTATTATAAATGGTATCCAAGACAAAATAAAGGATTTAACTTTAAAATAATGTAATTTTAATTTTTTTTTTAGATCCATTATGAATCCTCAAAAACCCATAATATATTTTATGGTTTTAAAATCATTTCTTTAAGAGTTCAACTTGCTTACACATAAGCAAGGTAATTATTTTAATATGTTTAAAAATCGGCCATATAAAATAATAAAAACTACTTCTATTTGATAAAAACCATGGGAAAATTGTGGGATGGTTTTTGGTTTTGGATATTTTATTATGTAGAGTCTAAAACCTAAATAATAAAGAAATCCGCCTCATTTCTTATATAAACCTACCAAAGATCCCATTTATCTTCACAAAAATTCCTTGTAGCACATTCATACTCTGCCCTACACTCTCTATAGTCCTCTCAATGTTCCCCCAATATCTCAAAAATCCACTCCCAATATTTTGGAGTCACACACTCAAGTAAGGGATCCTCACCTTCCTATCATCCTTTCAATTCAAGAACATACTTTGAAGTTTGTCTTCTTAATTGCAATTTTTTATAAAGAAAATTAGAGGGCCTTTGATGCTCTTCTTTTACTTGCATACATTTATAGAATCTCAAAACAAATTTAGCTATGTCCCACCTTATACCTGGCCACTAGAACTACTGATGAACATCATAATACATTTTGGTATCACCAGGATAAACGGACCACTGACATTGGTGGTTATACTGCATCACCACCTTCCTCAGATACAATGACACCACTGAATGGCCCTTGAAGCACAATATGCACTTGGGAGATATAGACCAATTAGAATATGTCTCCCCGCCATGAAGGAACTGCATCAATCACTGATATAGCTCATCCCTAGGCTTATACCACCAAATCAACTCTAAAAGAGAATGAGTCAACTAAACGCTCGCCAAGAATGCACCTTCGCTATGCTTCTTAGTATTAAAGTAAATTTGTGAAAAGAGACCCATCAAATTCCACTCATCATTGGACTTCCTCAAATCCTGCACTAGTACTTTATTTCTCAAGGCATCACCCACTACATTACCCTTTCTTGGGTTATAGACGATATCAAAGTCAAACCCCTAAAAATACTCGATCCAATGGTGATGACTCAGATTAAGATCCTTCTCTAAGAAGATGTTTGTTAAGATATTATGATCAAAGTAGACCACAAACTTCTCCCCAAAGAGTTAGTGACATCAAGTTTTCAAAGCATGCAATGCCACTTCCAAATCCAATTCATGGGTTGGGTAATTATTTTCATGCGGTCAGAGTTAAATATATCAATACAGTACCACATGATCACCCTACATATGTAAACAACAAATACCCATACATGAAGCATCGCAATAAACCAATTAGACCTTTCTATATTCCATAAAGACCACCATGAGGGCGGTATTCAACCACCGCTTCAACTCCTTGAAGGATGTCTGACATTCTAGATCCCATTCAAACTTCACCCATTTCCGAGTGATCGTGGTCATGGGTGAAGAAATCTGAGATAAATCCCAAATAAACTACCTATAATGACCTTCCAGGCTAAGGAAACTCCTGATCTCAAACACATTCTTTGGATACTCCCATGACATAACTGCACTAATCTTATTAGGGTCCACCAAAACCCCCTTTTCTGAGATTACATGACCCAGAAACTTCACCTCTCAAATCCATAAAGTGCACTTGGACAACTTTTCATAAAGGGGATGATCCCATATATTGACCAACATGATCCAAAAATGATGCACATTCTCTTCCTTGGATCTAGAGTAAACCAAGATGTCATCCATGAATACCAAAACAAAAGATTCTAGATATTGTTGGAACATCCTATTCATTACCACTATAAAGACTGCAGGAGCATTGGACAATCCTAAAGTCCTGACCAAGTACTCAAAGTTGTTGTACCTTCTTCAGAAGGTTGTCTTTGCAATATCTACCTCTATCACCCTGACTTTGTGGTAACCCAAATGCAAGTCCATATTGGAAGACCACTTTTCCCCATTAAACTGATCAAACAAGTAATATATTTGGGGAAAATGATATATTTTTTGATGGTTACCTTATTCATCTTCTGGTAATCAATGCACAACTAGAGGGATCCATCAACCTTATTCAAAAAAATAATAGAAGAAGACTAAGGAGAGATGCTCGGGTGAATGAATCCTTTGGATTACAAATATTCTAGTTGTATCTTTAATTCCATCAACTCGGTGGGGCCATATGATACAAGGGAAGTGATATTGGTTGTGTACTCAGTGCCAAATCAATCGATAACTCCACATCCCACTCTAGGGGAAATCTAAAAAAATCATCTAGAAATAAATCTAGGAACTCATCCACTACATGAGGAAATCCACCCATATAAGCACAACCATCATCCTCTATCATGATCAATGATAACTGGAATATAAGTTTCCCCAATTCTGGGAGTGGAGGTCTTGTACGATCAGAGTGAGGATCCCATTCCCTAATAAAAACCTGAGGACTCCCATCGGGTGCCATAAAACTCACCCTCCACCTATAGAAATTTATATGCACTTGAAAATGCACTAACCAATCTATGTCAATGATTACATCGAAAAGGTCTATTTCCAAAACTATGAGGTTTCACTCCATCTCAACCCCTGACACAGAAAGTGCACACAATGGGAACCTGAGACCTTTCTCCTTTTTCTTACCTAACATAATCACCAAATTCATTGCAAAAGACAACAACTCAATTGTAAAATTCATAAGGTTCACAATATAAGAAGAGATAAAAGAAACATTAGCACCAATTTCAAAGAGAACAGCAACTAAAGAAGAAGAAATCAAAATGGTACCATGAACTATAGAAGTCCCTACATCTAATCTCACTAATGCTTGATCCATAGCATGAAGATGACTCATATCTAATTGAGAATGGATGCATTATAGTGGATCTTACCTAAAATGTCTCTTCCCATAAGATGATCCAGCCCTGCAGCAATGGACAGAAAACCGATATATCATTGTTCTAGACGTGTCTGGCTGAACTAACACTCCCCTATAAGGATTTGATCCTTCCCAAATATGTAGTTGACATGTCACCTTTCAAAGGTATTACAAATTCCCCATAACTCTAAACTGATAAGAAGTCTTTGTAGGAGATGTAGATGTAGGTTGGGTGTGACCTGGCCTCCCGCACTAGTGGCACATGACAAACCTCGCATTAGAATCCATATATGAAAATTGCCTGTGAGGATGGACTGGACTACCACCACCCTTCTTACCCTACTTCTCATTCTTCCTTTTTTTCTCCAATAAAATACCACTAACCATCATTGATACCATCCCAAAGAAACCATACCTTCACTTGTGATCAATCTAAACCATACAAGACCGATCAACCACCTTTTTATAGGTCTCAATATTGAACAGGAATACCAGAGAATAGATATCTAGTTTTAAACCCCTCTCAAACTTCTGGGCTTTCATCTTCTCATTGGAGACCATTTCAGGTGTATATTGAACTATCTCAGAAAAATGGTTGGCATACTCCATCACTGACTGATCACTTTAGATGAGTTCCATAAACTCTTGGGATCTAACATAAGCCAAGACTTCAAGAAAGTATTATTTGTTGAAGGTAACCTTGAAGTCCTTCCATCTCATCTAATCATGCTTCCTAGCTTGAAGAACTAATTACAACCACATGCGCCTAGGACCCTTTAATAGAAATGAGGCACATTTTACCCTTACATCATCATGCGTGTAAAGGAACTCGAACATGTGCTTGATCTTCTCAATCCACTCCTCTGATTCCTAGGGTTTAATGCTACCTCAGAAGGTAGGAGGCCTGTTCTTCAGAAATTCATGGGCTTTGTCCTTCCTAGGACCAGACTCATCTTCTCTAGCTGGACCTGGAGTAGGAGAAAGACCCACTCCCTGTCCTAGATCTTGGATACCCCAAACCACAACTTCTACCAACCTATGATCAAGAGGTGATGGAGAAATATCTTTTGCTTCCTCCCATGGGTGAATGGGATCTTTGTGGGGAGGCATGTTTCTACAAAAGGCAACAATCCCAAGAGAAAATAGTATCATAAAAATCCTCAAAATTTTCAGCAATAAAATCAAATATAAATAAATCAAACTCATCTCAACAATGAAATAAACAACTACTTCACCCCCACCTAATGTCCACAAGCAGTTTACAGCCCACACATCTCATCTGGAAGTGAAATCAAACAAAAATCCCAACATCCCATGGCGACTCAAGGTATATAATGAGAGGTACTTGATAAGAACCCTATTTGCAACTAGAAATCTGAGCCTCAACTATCCTAGCTCCTTTCTAACCAGACTCATCCCAAATAATATGACCTAAAGAGCTTAACCATGATCTAATACCATTTTTTTCACGAACTAGATCTGGTCTCTATCCAAAATAGCACCCGACCTGGTCCATAGAAAGGATATAAGGGTTTTACCTATCCCCATGGGCTGGTAAAAGTGTCTGGGTATCATAAATAATGGTTTGGGAAAGATTTACTTCATTTTAGAAGTATTAAACAACCAACAAAAATAAATAAACCAAATCTGAAAATTTAATTCAAACAAGACTTTAATAAAATCCAGAATTGAAATGTATAGTTTTAAACAAAACCCCATGAGTGACACAACTCTAAATAATCAGAAATTCCGGCCCATGAACCACCACATGGAAAGGGGACATCACCCCCAAACCTTCGCCACAACTCCACACCCAGAAAATAATCTAACAAACTGAACCGTCATCTCCAAGGACATTTCCAATACCTATGTCAAACATTATCATGTATACTTACACCCAAAGGTTAAAGTAGGGTGTGAGCCTAAGACCAATAGGATGCCACCCAAAATATTACATGTGATAAACATTTTAAGACAAAAAACTTGTAAGTTTTTATAAACAAGAAATGCTAGAACAATTTCTAAAAGGTGCAACATTTAATGAAAATAATTTTAAAGAGGGAAACATTGAAGAAGGTACACTTTGAAATAAAAAACACATGCTACTGAATTTTCGAACAAAACACACCATATGTCGAGGGAAGTACAGTATATCTGATGCTCACTAGTCACAGGGACACCCCTAGGCACTAGCTAGTTGTGGGACACTAAGTACATCGTATCTCAGTGTACGAGTAACCATAACCAATATCTTTATCATGTACGAGATACTAGGATGGGAAACCCCAATGTCCTAGTGGTCCCCAAACATAATCAGAGTTTAGTTAGTATTGTCATATTCAAACTTGTTAAATGAAACAGGGATGATACCACTACCGGATCACTAGAATACTAGCCCTAGACCGCCCACCTCGATACCCAGGTTTCCCTATTTGTGTTCAAACAAGTTCCACATGTTATCAAATTCCATTTTCACATAATAATTACATTTTTGAATCATAAACACACCAAACAGTACCAAACATTTTTTTCACCCCTCATGTACCTCAATAAACCATTTAAAATTTTCATAAAATAATTTCAAGAAGTAAAATAAGGATTTCCATACAAAATACATTTTAAAACCTACTTTTAAGGTCAAATTCATCCCAATACCATACCAAAATATAATTTAAACTCTATAAACATTTAATAAACCATTTTCATGTTGTATAAAATTCCCAAAAATGATACCACATGAGTTTCACATAAAAAACACACAGTTTGAATCAAAAAATACAACTTTAGAATGAACGCTTAACCAATTCTATCAAAAATAATTTTCGCACCACACACAATTGGTAATAAATATGCTATGAAGGAAAATAAAGTAATAATACTCATAAAATAATTATTACACATGAAAAAACCTACCTTAGATGTCAAAATTCTCAAATCTTTGTGTGAAACTTAAACCTCACCATTGCCGCACCACAGGGGGATGAAAACGAACCCTAACCCACAATATTGAACCAAGAAACACGAAATTATACCCTATATACGAAACCATAGTTTATAAAAATTTGGAACTTCAAGAAGTATAGAAGAAACCCTAAGTAAAATTTAAGGAACAAGAGAGTAATTCACTTACTTCAAGAATCTTGAAATTTTAACACCAAAAACCTCTTCAAAATTGGGTTCCAAATGACCTTGAGGGAGCTTGGGAGCCTTCTATGGATATTAGGGTCGAATGGGGGATTAAAGTGGAGAGATAGGTTTAATCCAGGAAGGGAAAACTTGGAATTAAAAATAATATTTTATGACCTGAACACATTTGCATGGTTTGTCTGCATGGTTTAGCAAACCGCGCACCCAAACTATATAGCCTATTCTGGCCACCCAAAACATGTCCATTTTCTTCAAAATTCAAGGGGGTAAATGGATTTATTAGGGGGGGATATAGAACCATAATATAATAAGAAAAATACATGAACATAAGGACATAGATGTGACAGTTCTATATCCGAAGAATATAATTACGATTCCAAATCGAGCATGTTCTAAATAATCATGTGTGAATAGTGACATCAACTTTTACAAAAAAAATATAATATGACATAATAATATTATTAATGTATGGAATTTATCTTCATGAAATATATATTCACATAAAATAATTCTAATCAAAATTTCATCTAAAAAAATTAGGGGTATTTTAATTTTTAACTTTTATTGAAAGATAAAACCATCATTAAATTATTTAATAGTGATTGTGATTTTTTTCATAAAATAATTTTATAATTAAAACTATCAATGAATTGAAAAAAAAATATTCTTCCATAAACCATTTCTAAATAAATCTAACTCGCTTAAAATATATTACTAACAAAGATATATATTTACATGGGAATTTTAAAAATTGTTTCTAGATTTTTTAAACTAACACAAAAAACACTAAAAGATATAATTATACATTGGTTTTCCAATATTGTGACTTTTTGAATGAGTAGTGTGTTTAAAATTATATATATCATATTGAATTTATAATTCAATAAAAAAATTATTCATTTTATTTTAATTGAAAATGATGATCAACCTCATTATATTATGAATTCTTTATGATGATTGTTAGGAACTTTTTCTTGAACACGTGTGGAGGAGAAACTAATGCTTCTTAGTTTGTATTAGGTTTTATGTAATTTAGGTATTTAGAGTAAGAATTAATTTTCTCTAAAATCCATGTAAAATGAATTAAATATCCAGGAAGTGTAATTTTAGATATCTTTAGGATTCATGATCTAAGACTTAGTTTTAACATTGATAAATCAATTACATTTTATATTATACTTATTTTAACAAGGAATTAGATATTTATTATAGAAATATTGACTTTAATAATGTATATACATTTACACAGGGATATGTGACTTGAATATTTAAATTACAAATAAATATTATATTGGTTATAATTGATGAAAAATTCATTAAATCATTCAAACATTGTAAAAATATACTTTCGATAAAAAAAATTATAAGTAGATTTTTTTATTATGACAATTTTTTATTTTCATAATCATAATGTAATTTCTATTTCTAAAATACGTATTTTTATTATAGATTAATTTAAATCAATATTAAATATACCATGATATGAAATATCCTAGATTCTAAAAAATTAAATATTTAAAAGATTTAAATTGATGATTATGTTTCAAATATGTAGACTAAAATTCAATTGAAATGTATATATGAGTATTTTGAGGTAATTTATAATTTGATTATTGTTGGTAATTGAGTTGATGGGAGAGGTTTTCAGTGAACCTCTTCAACCATATGTTTATTTTTTTAATGATATGATATTTTTTAGAGCTCTATAGGATTTTAATATTGAATGAAATCACCTAATACATCAAGAATTTGTCCAATATTTTGACTATTTTGATCAATAATACTAATGTTAGGATGTTGATGATTTAAATATAAGTTTTTCAATAAATTATGATTTTAACATCTATATGATTGAATTTTTTATGTCACTTCATTTATCATATTTATTTTAAAAATAAATTAAAAATATTTATAAATGCTATTATTCTATGATTTCACTTAATTCTTGCTAGGAATATTCTTTTAATATCTTTTACCATGAGATTATCTATGATTCAATAACCAATATATAATGGATTATTATTTTGATCCAAGTCACATGATCAATACACTATTTTTTAAACTACTCATGAAAATTATTATTTAATTATTAAATGTGTTTTGTACATACATTTCCAAACATTCATAGAATAATAAAAATACGTTTTTATTGAAGAAAATGAAATATTTTATTTTACAAAATTATTTGATTTTTTAATATTAAATAATATGAACGCTCAACTAAAAAATTTAATCATTATAAACATGTTATTAAATTCATTATCTATTCATTTTTTAATTCATTTTATCAATAATTTTCCATAAAAATTATTTCATCAAATAAAATATGACCTTGGAGTTTGAATTAAAACATGAAATCATTCTATTTTTGAAGATTCATGTCTCTTTTTATTTATATAACATTATAATTTGATAATCATAACATAATGGATCCATATTATAATTATTGATACCATTAAATCTAGTGTATGAATGAGTCTAGTATACAAAAACCAATATCTAATAGTGACATCAAACCCATATTTTAAAAATAAACATATTTTGAATCCAAAAAAACTATAAGAATTCATAAAAATATGAACCTCGAAGGGTATTATGAAAATTATTTACTAACAAGAATTATAAAAACAACTATAGAAAAGCAATAATAAAAAATTTAAAGTGTTGTTATAAATTTTTAATCAAAATTTTAAAATATAACAAAATATCTCAAAAAAAAAGATTTAATGTTTTGTCATTTGGTTGATAAAAATATATCCAAAAAACTTTGTGATATGAGGAACATTGACATGTTGATCAATATCACTGATTGATTATAATTAAGAAACATGAATTAATAATTAATATAGAAACTATAAAAACCAATAATATCATACCATGTCCGTTGTTTTTTATGTGATTTTACCTATTTAAATATTTTTTATCGTTTAATTGAGTTTCAGGTTGGAAAGGGTTAATTTTTTTAAAAAAATTATTTCAACACAAACGCACAATTAGTTCATGATTAATAGAAACGATGCGCATAGCATGTGAATGCAATTGAAATTCAACATAGCTCAAACATATGGTTGGTGAAATATATTTATAATTGTACATCCTGTAATTTTGGATTTCTCAAGGACCACTAGTAAGGGGTGTATAGTACGAACCTGATTCAGCAAACAGTGTGGCCAGATCATGCATGGTGTGTGGGATTTTAAATTTTTGAGGTTTTACAAAATTTACCCTCTTATTATTTCCCTAAAAAACATGGCCCCCCTCCTACCTATTTAATAAATGTGAAACACCAAGGAATACATGGTCATGAAACTTCCCCTCCACCTTCACCATGGGTTTGACCTCCTCATACTTAAAATTTCATGGGAGATTTTTCTGGGTAAGAGTCTCCTCTCTTCTTTCCTCTCCTTCTTCTTTTTCCCCTATGCATTTTCTCCTCTACCCCTCATTGTGATTCATCCTGACCAGAGCACAGTAATGGGTTTTTTTAATTTCATTATGGATTTTTTATTGTTTGGTTTGGTCCCATAAGGGTATTTCATCCCTCTCTTTGGTAGATTAAAATCACTTGTACTGAAGGAGGCCTGGTTCTATTGATTTGAGTTAGGTTTCCCCTCATTTTTTGTTTTAAAATTTTATAACCGTGATTCCTTTTACTTTAAATTTGTGTTTTTGTTTCCTAATGAATTTATTATATGTTATTATAACCCTCTTTAAAATGGAAAACAAGTTTCACTTGGTTTCTATTATGGGCGAAGGAACTCCCTTATTAAAACATATAGTATTAAATTTATCTGAAAACTACCTTTCATACTAATCATTTGAGAAAATTACCTAAAGGACTTTGTTAATGTGATTAATTGTATTAATAGATGTTTTGGTTTTTAAAGTGTGTTTTCTCTCTTAGTTTCATGCATCTTTTAAAAGATATCAATTTTTCAAACATATTTTCCCATGTTAGTGGTTAGACACATAAGTATTAGTGTTTATATATATATATATATATATAATTTCCATATATTCACATGAGAATATGTGAATATATGTGTTCAGAAATGTGTACATGTATATATGTATAATTGTATAAAAATAAAAGGAAGGTTTTAAATTTATGTTTAATGTTTGAATTTAGTATTCAAAATGAATTGAAAAGGGAAAATTTTAGTATTAGATTCTAAAATATAATTTAATTTCCTGATTGGAATTTTTTATATATCTTGTTGTTTTTTAAAAGGGATGTTTTTATTAATTAAATATATCTGTTTTTTTAAGGATAAATTATATTCCTTGTGGATTGTTAAATTTCTTCAACGAATTTAATGAGAAAATGGTTTAATAAGAAAATTGATGATTTCAATAAGTGAAACGGCTTGTGTTGGGTTGATAAAAGGCCCTTTACTTTAAATTGAATAAATTTTTTTAAAAATTGGAAAATAACACAAGAATCTAAGTATCTAATAGGGAATCTTATATAAAGTATCATTTTGGAATTCACCACACTAACAAAAAATTTATACTTGGAAAAATATCTTGCGTTGTGGAAGGGTGACACCACATCGTTAGGAAAAGGAATTTACTCCTTAGTGGTTGATTGGATATGGCGTTGTGGATGAAAGTTACCATGATACTAGGCCATAAAATGTTCTCTTTATCAGTTAGAACACACATTGGATTTGGACTGATTAGATTATGAGATGATACAAGGATCTAGGGTGAGAACTAAGCTTAGATGGCCAGGGGTTTTCCAATGGTTCATATTTATGAAATTAATATTTTTACAGTTCTTTATTTTCTTTTATTAAATCCAATATATTATGGAACTTTCTCTCTTTTATAATTTATTGAAGTATATTTTCTTTTTCATCAATTCTTTAGAGGTTTAAAAATCAATAAGAAATATATATTACAAAAGTGGTTCTGAATGAAGTTTTTAAATATGTTTTTCAATAAAAAAAATATAGGATGATAAAAATTTATCTAAGTGGTTGTTTTCATTAAAAAATAAAATTAATTTTATGAATTTAGATTTTGTGATACTGGCTTTTCTTGTGAAAAGAAAAACATATTTTTAACAATGTATTTCAATCTAGAACGAAAAAAATATTTGATTTAAATACTTTTCTTGGTGTGTGATTATTTCGCATGCCTAAAAAGAAATTTTATCACACATATTTATTACAATTCAGTTTCAGGTTCTACATTATTTATTTCCACTCAGGTAGCATAGAGGTTTCAATATTGGATGGTAACTCGTTGAATCACATGGAGGTATGTCAGTTGTTTGTTTTATTTTTCTTTCTTTCTCACATAAAAAAATAGGCTTCTCTAGATTTTAGTTTTGTTTATTGGTGAAAAAATTATATTTTTGGAGGATGGAGTGGAATAAGGGTTTGTTTCATGTGAGGGAATTGGTTGGTTATTGGGGTATTGTTTTATATAAATTATTTATATCAATTATTCTTTTTTATTCTTATTATTTGTTCATGTAGTGGATGACTAAATTACAGATGGTTCATGTCTGTTTTTATGTTGTTGGGTAACTTTTATTTTATGGGTTAAATTTAACCTAATGATTTATTATTATTCCGTTGATTCTTGTAATTATTCTATAGGGATTGGGGACACCCCTCGGGTATATTGTGGGTTGGATTAGGCATCTAATGGATAAATGACTCCAGTTGGTTTGTGAAAAGACCCCAAACATAGTAGACCATAGTCAGTGATTAATTTATTAAAATCGTAGTAGATACAAATAATCACATCCCAATGGACTTAATATTTTAGTCGTCTTGGTGAACTAGATATATACTTGAATTTCACATTTATATTTGAAAAATTAAAATATAACATAGTATTGTCTTCGAGAACATAATTTCCCTATTCTTAATGTCACTGAGTGTTAATCATAAAACAATTCCTAGTGACCTAGGTAAAATAAAAATAATAAATAGGTGAACTCAGATTCTCATTAAGGGTATGCATACAACAGAATCTAAATAAGGCATGAATAATATGGAAAGAAATAAACGATAATCAAATAATTCCATATAAATAATCATATGAGCTAAAAATTATCCATGGGTACAAAAACTAGTCAAATAATTATATGGACATCAATAATGAGTTTATAATTAAGTAATTAATAATTTCATAAAACTAAAACATATCATTAATTTTTCTTACCAGGACATCAATACCATCAAGGACTCATGCTAAGACATCTTACATAAGTGGGTAAGGTGTTCGAAAAATACCCAATCTAGTTTTTCTCATGATACCTACTAATGTATTAAGGGGATATGTAATTATGGTACCCATACATCACTAAATTATTTCAAGTAATTCCTCATATGAATAAATAACACAACATAATAATCTACCTTAAAAATCAATAATTGTTCATATTGGAAGAACTAGAATATGGAACATCAATGTCTTTCCCAAAAAAAATTATTATAAACCATCCATAAAAAATTTGGATGGTATAATAATATAATTACATCATTAAACAAAAATATTCAGAAATTTATGCTGACATAGATGAAAATACTTTAAAAAGATCATTGGAAAATTCTTGAGGAAAATACTCTTTTCACTTTGAAATTTCTTAGTAAAAAACTTAACAAATATAAAGTAAAAAAAACTTATATAAAAATAATACAAAAAATATAAATAAATATTAAAATAATATATTATTAATGATGGTGGAAAAAAATAATTCATGTCATATAAGTTAAAAAACATTCCTTCCACACTGTTGTATAAAGGTTAAAAAGTACCTCATTCGGAAAAAGAAAAGATGATTCCTTCCAAACCATTTTGTCAAAAAGTAAAAAATGTGTAAAAATTTCATCAATAAAAATTTAGGGATTAATGTAAATATTATTTAAAACATTTTAATTAAAATATGTATATTAAAGAAAAATATTCCCCCAGAAGGTACTTAAACATAAAAAATCCCGAATAATGATGTGATTGTGAAATAAACACTTACCTCGTGTAACTTCACTTGAATGAATATGAAAATTCTCTATAATAAATATATATTTATTTTAAATCACTTATATAACCATATAAATATTTATAAATCCATATATTATTTACTTAAAATGTTTTTTCACCCATTTATTAACAATTCATTGTTAAAATCATTGTTTCGGGTAAAACTGCTTCGTTTTTCATGTATGTTTTTGTTCGGTAGTTTTTATACTTATACATTGATAATGATTACATAAACTATAGAATTTTAATATTGATATAAATATCATATATATTTATTATATATTTATTTATAGTAATCCATAAAATTTAGATATTTAAGAATGAATTATATTATTTATGGAGACGATAGGTTTTACGTACGCATAAATGTTATTTTAATTTATTGATGGATGGAAAAAGGAAAACTAAAAAACAATTCACCTATAAAAAATCATAATAATATAATATAAATTATATTTATTTATCAAACCCATCCTTATTACCATCCAAGTAAAATATAAATGAAAAATGAATCACATCGCTTCGTGGAGGTGGTAGTCCACACGTCCGCACGAGCGATGTTATCGTTTCTCAACGGTTTTGAAGGTAAGAATATAGATAAGATATTATAATTAACAAAGTATAATTATGTTATAAATATTATATATAGGCATTAAATCCATCAAAATAATTATCTAAAAAAATATTGTAATGAACATTGATTTGTATCGCTACGTAGAGACTGAAAGTCATACATACACACAAGCAAAACCTTCACATATCATCTGATGTAAAAGAGTGTGGATAATGGTGGTTTCATTATCATGATAATTTTTTTATATTTAGGTTACTGATTTTACCTTTTTTTGATATATTCCATAGATTTATAGAAGTTAAAATAATAACTTAAAAACTAATGTAATCGATAACGATGATTACCTCTTCTTTGGAAGAACTCCTTTGGATATCCTCTTAATGATCCTAGGATTTGTATTTTGGGATGAAAAACACCTTTATAATGTTTATAAGGACGTTTAGAAAATATTTTTATAGGTTTTGGTTGATATAGAAGGCTCAATGTGGAGTTAATAATTGAGGGTGGAGGTTCCCTTTTATAATTGAGGTGAGGGGAACTTTTTGAAATTCTTAAAAAATTAAATTATAATAAATTATTCTCAAGAAAAAATAATCCAAATTTAAATGGATCTAAATATAGGGTAGTATATGGTAGAAAAATAATCAACTAATAAAATTTTTATAGGTTTTTGAGGAGTTTTGAAAACTTATCTCTTGGTTTAAACCCCGAATAAACCTATTTTAACATTTACTATGCATACGTATTTTCACTCTTAAAGGGTTATAATATTACATATAAGGTAACTGTTGAACCATAAGTGAAAAATAGGTAGAATTTTAGGCAATATCTTACCCTATTTTTCTAATTTCAATATTTTAATAAATTTTAAATAATTTGATAAAATATTATTTTTTAAAATTATCATTAATGTCAATTTTGAAACTATTCATTTAATTTGACTTCAAATACATGATGAAAAAGATGTATTTAAAATATAATTAAGTTACACATCATAAATATGTCATATTCATAAAAATATTCATGGAACAATATAAATCCCCCAAATTATATTACTTTTAATATTTGTAATATCATTAATTTTATTATTATATTGATTGAATAAATGTTGTATTAGCAATGCACACAAATTTAAGGTAATTATATAATCACTAAAAATAATAAATAGATTATCATCATTAATGTAATATAATTATTCATAAAATTAACAATTATATTTATTTTTAAATTGTATTTATCCCAATGTGGACACATAAAAGATATTTAAGTCTATAAGGACAAAATTTTGTGAATTTATTTGATTTAAATGTTATATTGGTCATTTTTTGTGGAATTTTTCTTTGTAAGGTTGAGGATCAAGAAATCTTTTTTAAAAATAAAAAAGTAGACCTCCTTAAAACTTATAATATAGGGAACCCATTACATGAAAGGGAAAATGCCAAAAATGAACAATACACAAAGTCCATATTGGCCCCACAAGTCTAAATGGAATAAACCATCAAGGCAAGTAGAAGAAAAATCATGGCTTCCCCCATCACTTGATAGTGCAATAGTGAAATCTATAAAAATGATGTACCACCCTTTTTGACAATAAGTTTAACCATTTTTTACCAGAACAATGTGGTATATTAATTCTCCAACCAATAAAAACATGTGGTGGAGAGCAAAATGAAAGGTACCATCACCCCATTCCCTCTTTTGAGCTACCCACACGACAAAACATGTGAGAAAATCATAGAAATTTAATCCTAATGCAATATAAAATTAGGTTGAAATAAGGAGAAAAAAATCAAATCAAGGTTCCCATCTATCCATAAAATATGAAAACATATGGAAGAATGATGGGCGTCATCACACTCATCCCTCTTTTGATGAATCCCACCCAGCAACACCTTCAAAATGCTACACCACCATAAAAATGAAGTGAGGAAGAAACTAGTGAATGAAAATAAATCTACATCCCAATAAATGAAAAGAACTAATAACTATAAAATATATAGTTGAACCAGTCACATACCACTATAATGGAGGACTAACCACTAATAGCCACTGAGTAGAGGGTTTACCACCATCATCGACAGCCAACCTACGACCAAATCCACACCCAAACACACACTTGAACCCTATGTTCATCACCAAATGTTACCAAAAAACACCACTAGTCATTACTATAAATTAAACAAGATTTCATTCGTTTTCACCACACACCTTCTCTATCCAAATCTGATCTACCATCACTATTCAACAGAAAATCAATCTTTTCATAGAAATATTAAAATTTCACCCTCATCTAATTTTGATATGATGATTTCAAAAATAATATTATTTTTATAAAATACAATTTATATAAGTTCCAGGAATTAATTTTAATATTTTATCACAAAAATAAAAAAGGAAAGAAATGTATTTATAAAGCATAAAATAACCTCACCGGAAATTGAGTACTTATTTACTAAGAAAAAATCAATTTATTTTTATTAATTAGTTCCTTTATATATATTTTTTATAATTAAGTTACTACTATTTACACTTTCTAATTTAAAATCTAAGAGATAATTTCCACATTAAATAATAGTATTTTAATAGTATACTTTTTTTATACTCGATGTTGCAAGTTGTGTATCTTATAGAACACGGTGTTCTATTAAAATATGTAAGTGTCACATCCCACCCCCCTCAATAAATTTAATCCTCATAATTTGAACTTATGTTCGATTATCAATGATTTTCATATGAAATTTCCTTTGTATAAAACTCACATAGTAAAAAGGGTTAATAAAACTTCCTCTTGAAAAGAGGGAAATAGAAATATGAAATTCATCTAGAATAACACATAACTAGGTTTGAAAATAGGATAATATTACTCAAAAGTTAAATTATGGACATGGAAGAGAAATATAAATCCTAAGGAATGATTGAGAGTGATAAAAACATGGTCATGATAAATTTAACCATCATAAAATCGTAAATATATGATGGGTTAAAAGACCATTAATTTCTCAATTAGAAAATTAAAAAGATAAAAATTTTATTTCGAGGTCCTTTTCCTAAAATTGAGGGATTATTTTACTATGCAGATAAAGAACTTCATAAATTAACCTTCTTTTATTTCCATGTGATAAGAAAAATCACATAATTTTGTTGTGCTTCAATCAATATCAACTTCATCTTTTACGGTAGGAAGTGGAAATTTGAGATGAATTTTTTTATCCCTGAATCGCTAAAATAATATTTTAATTAATCATAAGACCCATAAGTCATTCCTTCATCTACAAAACATTTTCCAAACCTATCATAAGTATTGTAATATGATAAATCATACTCTAACCTCACAGAATAATAGATAAAGTTCAAATTAATACATTTTATTAGTATTTATCTTTGATGATCCTCCCAAATAGGTCTGAACAAATTCAAAAATCCAAAAATTTAGATTTAAAGTCACTAAATTTCCAAAATCAACTTATCATTAATTCCCTATAAATTGACTCTTAACATCACATGTAAATTAATTGATCACATGGTAATAAATTGAATCAATATAAAACCTTAATGAAAAAATTCATGCCTCCAAGAATTAACTCTCTCTATATAAAATCTCATATTATTGAATAAAAATCAAAAAATATAGTAAACTCTATCATGAATTACTTTTTCATCAAATCACTAACCATTTTCATGGTTACCAATATTATCCAACTTACTTATTCAGTGTTCATCTTATATTTATCCAAAATAAATGTTATTAACTCAGCATTACAAACATATTAAAGGTTATCTTTTCCTTATTCATGTATTCTTAAAAACTATCTCTTTACCACTATATAGATTTTATTTGTTATCAGTACCATTCAAAATATGATTTAAAATGCTTAAAAGAAAAATTACTAAAATATAATCCTTATACATTTCAGTATTATTATAACCAGAAAAACATTGATAGAATACATCTATTACATAATTCATGAATATAAATGCAAAATTACTTTAATTGTTTCAATTAGATAATATTAATAACATAATCTTGACATTTATCCTATAGATTATTCTAAGTTATTTTCCTTTTACTCTTGGAGAATTTTTTTATATAGTGTCCAATATCCTTATAGTTGAAACACTAAATGTTAGAGGTTTTCTTTTTACCCTAGAATTCATGTTCCTCGTGGACTTTCCCTCCACACTTTAAAAAAAATTTCATTCCCATCAAGAAAGTCTCAAGGTGTTTGTTTCCATAATTATCACATCTGTGAAAATCCTTATTTCTTTTCTTCCCCTTATACATTTTTTTATCTTCATTACTATTATTATCTTACTTTATTTCAGATCCATAAGACCTGGAGAATTCATTCTCTGTCTGGATAGCACATGATATTATATCCTCATATGATAATAATGTCTCAGATACTATTTCCGTTTAAAGAATTGTCTTTATCACATCAAAGAAATGTTTAATCTTTCTTATATTATTATGAACATAGTTTTCATAAATCTATGTTAACAATGTAAATTTAACTTCATACTTAGCAACATTTTCATCTTCCTTTTGTCTCATACTCAAGAATTGTCTTTCCATATCCGCTCATTGTTCATGAGGAAAATATTTTTACAAGAATAGTTCCTTAAAATTATTCTATTCTAAACTCCCAATTTCCGCCTCATCCTTAGTGTTTTGAATTAATAATCACCATTAATCTACATCCCCTAATAGATGATAAATTTCAATTATATAATTATCCCTTTAATTACTTCCCAAGGTGAGAAATATCGAACATACCAATTTCTCAGCTATAGATGGATCAGTAGTTCCATTTAATGATAGCGTTTTTTGAAAAATAAAATGGTATAACATTATTTCACTACATTATAGATCAGTAGGATACTCAATGGAGTAGAGTTTATTAGTTATAAACTAAGTCTCTTGTCCTAATATAGTTACAATTTGTTCAAATCCATATATAGTTCCATATACAACAATTGATTCTTCTCCAAATTCATTATCTTTCCTAATAGGTCAATCTCTATATGAATTATGTGCATTTTTATGGTTTAAATTTTTTCTATTGGTCACCATTTATAAATAATGGAATAAATTAGATTATATATTAAAATTTTGAATCATAACATATATTTTCAAAACTAGTGAAACACTTAACATAAATAAAAACATTATGTCTAGATAATATTAGAATCATAATTTAGGTTTCTTAGAAATATTCTCAAATTAATTCATGTTATTATCCTCCTTAATCTATGTTTTTGAAAAATTAGTTCCCAAGGTTTCTACTAAACTTGATATGATACCAACAGTAAAGATCCTAACCCTAGTAGCTTGGAATCAATAGATACTTTATTAGAATGAAACTAGATGTAATAAATCACATCCCAAATAATAAAATAGTTTATTATTATTAGTGATAATGATACATACTTTAATTTCACATTTATATTTGAAAACCTAAAATAAAATATAGTATTTTCTTCAAGAAAATTATTTCCCCCTTTAGCATATCCCGATTTATTAATCATAAAAAACTTCTTTGTATCTTGGGGAAATTAAATATAAGAATGGAGTGATATTAGATTCTCAATAAGGGTATTTGTATAGAGGATTCTAAATAAGTCATTTACAACATGGAAAGAAATAAATTATAATAAAATAATGCCCTAAAAGTAATCAAATGAGAAAAAAGTATCCATGAATATAAAAACTATTCAAATAATCACATGTACATCAAAAAATGAGTGCATAATGAGATAATTCATTATTTCATACATCTTAACCATTTTATCGAGGCCTCATACCAATACAACTATATCGTCAAAGCCTTATAGCAATATATATAACATAAATGGGTAATACATCATCTAAATACCCAAGCTAGTTTTTCTAATGAGACCTACCAATGAATCAAGGGGCTATTTAATTTCACACTTAATTAAATAATTCAAATTCGTTCCACATATTAAGAAACAAAACAATATAATCATCTTCTTTAAAAATTATAATTGTTTATAAAGGAAGAACTATCATAGAGAATATCAAAACTTTCCTTGGTCAAACTGATCATAACCCATCCATAAAAATATGTTATATGGTATAATAAGATAATAAAATCATTAAATAATAATATCCAATAAATTATGTTGAAATAGATGAAAATTATTCAAAAAAGATCATTGGAAATTTCTTGAGAAAAACCACTTTGAAATCACATATTTAAAAACATCACATATATGAAATAAAAAAAAATTAAAAGAAAATTATAAACTTGTAAAGGAATCTCCATTGAAAATATTATCTTGATTTATGGAAAATTTATTAATTACATATAATTTAAAAACATCCCTTTCACACTATTATAAAAAGGATAAAAAGCACCTCATTTGGAAAAAGAGAAGAAGATTTTTTTCAAACCATTTTGTAAAAAATCCAAACATGGGTAAACTTTTCATTAAAAATCATTGTAGAGTAATATAAATATTATTTAAAAACTTTTAAGGAAAATATGGATATGTAAGAAAAATATTCTCTCAGTGGAGACTTAAACATAAACAATTCTGAATAATGTTGAGATTTTAAAATAAAACCAAACCTCAGCATAAAATTCCCTAATATCTTTCTAAACCTCATATATAATAAATATCAATTTATTATTAATATATTATAAAGACATAAAAATATTTAAAAACCCATATATTATTTACTTTAAATTTTTTATCACCTTTTTATTAATAATTCTTTAATAAAATCATTGTTCTGGGTAAAGACTACTTTCTTTTTCATGTATGTTTTTGTTCGGTTGTTTTAGTACATTTATATTGATCATGGTTATAAAAAATACATGATTTTAATAATGAAATAAATATAATATATATTCATTATATATGTATTTTTATTAATTTATAAAATTTAGAGATACAAAATTGAATAACACCTTTCGTGGAGACGGTTGGTCATACGTATGGATAAACACTGTTTTTATTTTTCTAAGAATGGAATGAAGGAAAGGTAAATAATGATTCAACTATAAATAATCATAATTAAATAAAATAATTCTTATTTATTTATCAAAATCATTCGTATTACGGTCAATTTAAAATATAAGTGAAAAACAAATCACATCTCTTCATGGAGGAGGTAGTCCACATGTACGCACGAGCGATGTTATTATTTCCCAATGGTTTGGAAGATAATAAGTTAGATATTATATTATCAATATATAAGTATAATTATGTTATAAATATAATACATAAACCTTAAAAACATCATAATTCCCATCCCTAAAGTATGGTAAAGAAAAATGAATTGTATCGCTATGTGGAGACGGTAAGTCGAATGTATGCTTGAGTGATAATTACACTTCCCATTTGATGGGAAAGAGGGTGGATAATGGTGATTTATTTATAATGGAAACACTTAATTATATTTAGGATACTTATATTACCATTTAATGATATATACCAAAGATTTAGAGGAGGTAAATGAATAAGTAAAAGAGAAAGAAATTGGTAATGGTGATTACCACTTCTTTGGAAGAACGCATTTGGATCTGCTCATAAGGATCCTAGGGTTATTCTTTTGGGATGATAAACACCTCAATAAGGTATAATAATAAGTTTATAATGTTTTTTTTTAGATTTATGTTGATATATAATTCTAATGTTGTGTTAAAAAGTGAAGTAATAGGTGTCCTTTTATAATTGTGGTGAGGGGCACTTTTTGGAATTTCAAAAAATATTAATTTATAATAAAATCATTATTTAGAAAATTTCATCCCAATCGATAGGTATTATAACTTATGGTATGATATGGTTAAAATATAATCAAAAAATTAAATTTTGATATGTTTTCTTTTTTTAAAACCTTATCTTTTGGTTTAACCCCTTAATTAACCAATTTTAAAATTAACAATGGTAACATATTTTTCACTCTTAAAGAGTTATAATTTTACATATAAGGTAACTATTAAACCATTAATAGAAAATATGTGAAAATTTTAACCATATATTACACCATTTTTCTATTTCAATATTTCAATTATTTTTAAATAATTTAATAAAATATTATTTTGATAAATTATCATTAATGTTAATTTTAATACTATTCATTTAATTTGACTACAAATACATAAAGAATAAGTTTTATTTAGAATATACTTCATTTTAATATCACTAATATTTCATATTCGTCTATAAAAATCATATATAACTATAAATCACTCAAATTATCTTATTTTTAATATCATTTATTTGATTTTTCTATTAATTGAATAAATATTGTATTACCATTGCATAAGAATTTAAGGTAATTATAGAATCACTAGAAATTATAAATAAATAATAATAACAAATAAATTTTCATTATTAATATAATTTATATTTATATTCATTAATAACTTATATTTTTCTATATGTTGACACATAATAGATATTTAAAACTAAGAGAGTGGCATTTTGTAACTTTCTTTAATTTAAATATTATATTGGCCATTTTCAGGAAAATATTTCCCTTAAACATATTAATTTTGTTTCAAAGGTGAAAAGGATCGAATTAACATAATCTAATAAGAACTAATATGAAGTAATATGACTTTAACTAAGTTTTAACCCAGATTGACCTAATTTACCTTTTATCTAGGTGATAAATTTTACCATAGTTACTATTCTTATTGACAAAAAATAAAAGAGGCATGTTTAACAAATTTGAAACTCCAGATTAAAAATTTTTAATCCATTTTATCAAACTAAATTTATATAATTTTAATAATTAAAATTAAAATAAACATGCAAAAAACAATGAAAAATAGATTTTTAAAAAAATTCCTTTTCTTTATAAAAATTTTTTTAAGCTAAATTTAATCTTGAAATTTATTCCGATGAAATTATTTGGATTATAAATAATATTATAATAATAATTCAATATTTAAATCAATATAAATCATAAATTTAACATTGTAATTATTTGAAACAAAAATATATTTTTCAATAAAAATAGATATTTTTCACTATTCATTGGAAAATCAATTATTTCAGAAAAATACAGAAATTTAACCCTAAGATTATTTTGATATTATGATTTCAAACATTATATTATTTTTTTAAAAAAAATAGAAAATATCAAAAAACTAATTATAATATTGTCTCGCAAAAAAATCAATAAAAATTATTTTTGATGAAAAAATACTTCAAAACATAAAATAACCATACTGAAAATTGAGTCATTATTTACTAAGAATTAATAATTAAATTTAAATTGAGTAGGTACTTTATATATATTTCATAAATTCATTTTACACTATTCATACCCACTAATTCAATGTCTAATATATAATTGTTACATTAAATAATAAAATTGTAATAGTATATTGTGGTTGACTTAGACTCGGTGTTGCTTGTTGTGTTTGCTATCGAAAATAGTGTTCTTTTAAAATATTGGGGTGTTAAAGTTCATGAAAAAATGGTATCTGATCCTAGGTTCCTAAGATTATTTTGGTCTCAAAACACTCCTTGTTATTTTGGAATTTTTTATAGATTGAATTTAGAAGTGTCAGGACTTGGGAGGTAGGTATGGGGAATCCTTGTGAGATATTTATAACCTGGAGGCTCGATTTTCCATGAGAAATTAGTTTTCATGTCTTTTTTATTTTGGTTTTTTTTGTGTTGGTGGTTTTTAAATTTTATTAATTATTTGTAAATTTTTTAAAGTATTCCAATGTTTTATGGTTCAAGATTATTTATTACCGCTCATGGAGAGTAGAGGTTGAGTATTGGATAGTGACTCAGGGTGTCACATGGAGGTATGTTAGTTGTTTTTTTATTTATATTTCTTTATCACATCATCCAAAAATACATTTTCTAGCTTTCAGTTAGGGTTATTAGTGGAAACATTATGTCTATGGAGATTTCAATTGAACAAGGTGTTGTTTCATGTGTGGGAATTGAAGGGGTGAGTGAGGGATTGTTTTATTTAAATTATTTAAACTTTTTATTCTATTTTATTTTTCTTAATTATTTCTGGTGTGGGCATCCAATTTAGGGATGGGTCATGCCAGTTTTTTATTGTTTCCTAACTATGATTTTATGGGTGAAATAATACTCAATGGTTTCTTATTATAAATTTAATGACATTTGTAATCCCAATGGGATTAGGAATGCCCCCCGAGTATGTTACAGACCATCTTAGGCATTATTTAGATGGAAGGATCAAGTTGGTTTATAACACACAATCTCACACATAACCCTACAAAATTATTCTTGTGTAAATAGTGTCATGACAAAACAACTATCAGGGTAGAGAAAGGAAAATGAAACCACTCACACAAATATTTAATATATCTGAGTGAATTATGTTATAAGAAGTAGACAAAATAATGTATTTTATAATGAAAATTGGAATGGTGAGAAGATAATGTACTAACAAGAAGATGAATGTAAAACTAGTAGATAAAGTATATAAATGGTCACTTCTTATGAATCAATGAATTGGATAGAAAAAATTCAACCCCAACCCTTTATGAAATGTTTCCCCTTGACCATAGTGTAAATTTTTCATACAACAGAATCCACCCCCCCCCCCACACACACACACATGCCCATCCAAACCCAAGGCACATTCCCTATCCTATAATGAAAAAATTGAAACCTCAACAGGGTCTACTCACACCTGGGAGATCAAATTTTTGAGCTAAATTATAGTTACAAATACTTGGGACATTCTTCACATAGAGGATAAGCACATCGAATGATAGAATCAAGGTTGGATCTATTAGAAGATGGTGTATATTGTCTTATATCATTGAAACTGGACTTTAAGAGATCATAATATAAGCATTGAATTTTTTTATGTAGATGTATATAAATTTAATTGGACTTTTTAAGGGTCAGTGGTGAATTACAGGTGCTAAAAAATGATTGTTAGTGAAGTCTTGATAATATATCATTACATATGAGTGATCACATTGGTAATCTTATTCTGAGTGTTCTAAGAGATACCATCTATGAGGTTTCCATTATAAAGCTCTTAGTTTTTTTGTTTTAATCATTTTATTATCAAACACTTTTGATTGAAGAGATTTTGGGTTATGGAATCTAAATTTCCCAGTCAGGTTGATTGGGGGATTTTAGGTAAAGGAAGAAAAATCCCTTTTGATAGGGTTGTAGTTAATGAAGATAAGTGTGTTTGAGCTTGTTGAGTTCGATCCATGTGGTCAAGGTATTCTAAGGATAGGAATATAGCATATCTAAGAACGGGGTACTAATTCCATCTAATGGGTTTATGGATGAGGATGTTCTAAGATTAGAATAGGGATACCTAGATTAGGTTTACAGAACCCTCTACCACTTCGGTTAAAAGTGAAGTATTTTTGTGCATTGGAAGAAAATTGGTAATAAATATCATTTACAAGAGTGTAAGGATTGTTATCCATAACTCCATATAGTGTTGTTACTTTGTTGAATTTTATTTTTAATTTTTATTAAACCCTTTTGGTTTTGTTTGATAATTTTTTATCTTTCAAAAAATTTATATTTCACTATATTTATACTTTTTATACTTTTATTTGATCAAAATTTATATTTTTTTATCAACCTACACATTGAGTGAAATGAAAATTTATAGTCACGGTTGAGACTATAATTCACCCACTTCCCCTATAGAATTGTAACATCCACCTTATTTGGGACTAACACTTTGTATCAATGAATAACTCAACTTGGATTTGGAGCTTATTAATATTTTTATCAGATACCAAAACTTGGTGTTAGATCCAGACTCTACCTATTTGTAAAGTTGATTGTTATTTTCATCTGACCCCAACACATGGTATTACGGATAGTCTCTATTTTTTATTTTGTCTCATTACTTTTAAAATAAATTATATATTTCATGTTTGACTATCAGATATTATATTTTTATTATGTTTCTATTCTGTTATAAATTATAAAATCTAACTAACAATATCTATATAGTAGATGAAAGATCTTTTTTAACATGGTTGGAAATCCAATCAAACCCCTTGAGAATTTAAATCCAATTAGACTACCAAATTTGATGATGTGGTCTATGAGTATTGTAGAGACCACATAGAGACATATATGATCAATAATGGTGTATAAAATTATATAATTCATATTAGAAATTATAAAACTCATAAGAAATATATTTTGGGGTTTAATCAAGAGGACTGAGTAGAAATTCAATTCCATTTCCATTTGATAAATACTCTACACTATTTAATTTTAAATAATGCCTACATTCGCATATCCTCCTACTAAATTACTAATGGAATTTGGAAAAATATATTAGTCACATATTTAAGAAATTCAAAATTTCATGAAACTGAACATCCTATGATAGAGGATAATTATCAAAGTTTCAACTTTATACCTAGTGAAACAATTGATTAGATGCATTAACAATTTATTATGATTTTAAAAAATCTATCATCACTTAGAGAAAAATAAATCTTAGATGAAATTTTAATTAATATAATTATTAATATTATTCCAATGGAATTGGAATCCATATTAATATAAATATATGATATGAAACATATCACAAATAATGGTCATGGAGATTTAATTTGAACATTAATTTAATATAAAAATAATTTAAATAGAGATTTTTAGAAAGATAAAATGAAGAATGTAGTTAAATTTACTTCAAATTATAGAGCCTGTAATTTTATGACTTATACTAATAGAATAACATCTAATAATTTTTTATATAGTCTTTTTCCCAAAATTATAGAATATGAATTTTTACATATTGAAAAACGGATATTTAAAAGTGGAAACTTACAAGCTAACTACTAAAATGATATAAAATATAAAAAATAAAAAAGAGAAAACAAATAACCAATAAACACCATTTTTTATGAATGTAAAAAATTCAAACACATTTTACCATATTCTCATATATTTAAAGGAAAAGGAAATTAATTTAATAGTATTTTGAAGAGGAAAGATAGAAAATATTTTATAATGGAAAATAATACATAGAGGGAGAGTGAATATCTATTTACTTTTGAAAATTCATCAGAATAAAGTAATAAAAAATCAAAGAATGTTGGTTTTTATGATATTGTAAAAGTACCTAAAATGTGAAATGTTTTATAGGAAAATAATAAATACATATTATTTCTCTCAATATTCATTATAAAATAACATGGAAGACATTTCAGATGATGTAGAAGACAATAATGATAAAAGGTTATTTTATTATGGTGAGAATATAGGTAAATCAAATGATGGGTGCATTTACAATGTTTAAGAATCTTATAAAAAGTTATACATAAGATATATATAACTAAAAACTATAGTTACTAATGAAATTGAGGAGAATTATAAGTTATTTTCATAATTGACTAAGTTAAAGAATATAGCTTCTAATTTATCCTCCAAGCATGGTATGAATAATTTTTCAAGTTATAAAGCTAAGAGTGATGTTGAGAAGTCTTATAAAAACTCTATGAAATATCCAAAACATAAAAATGAAGTTATCAATAAAGAAACTGACATTGTAAATACAACATATGATTTTTCCAAGGTGGATAATGATAATGTTAAAATCATGATAGATTTGGATAAAATGAAATCAAAATTTTCAGATAAGGATTTAAAAAATAAATATAAGTCTATATATTTTTTAAAAGATAAGAGTGAAGTGGTAAAAAATAAATCAGAATTTAAAAATATGAAAAAATAGATAACTAACTTCATTACTAGAATGAAATTGTTTTATAAATTATATGAGTTGTTGAGACCCAAAATAACTCTTCTGGAATCTAACATAAAACCACTTGAATAATTCATTACCCTAGAAATTATTAAATTCCATATTGTGTGAATTTCTATTCAAAATTACAAAGAGGTGAACATTGGAAAATTACATATTCATTGAAAAAAATCAATCCTTTGGATAACATAAATAATATAATAAAAATTAATTGTAGCTCCATAAAATCATATAATTATAATTACCAGGGTACTGAAGGTGACATTGGAAAATAATTTTATACTTAAAAAGGTACAGATTCCTTAAAATTAAATTCGAAATGATCAAGACACAATATACCAAAAACTGAAATCTTATATATGGAACATGGTGAATTTTATTTTCATCAAAACATGCATTATTTATATGTGATGTTTTATTTATTTGTAATATTAAATCTATAGAATGTTTGTCGTTAAATATTAACTCTCTTTTTTAGGGTCGTTGGTCTTTGTTCAATGATTTTTTTATAATTTTTTTTATCTATCATTAATTTCAACAGAAGATAGAAATTTGAATTTCAATATAATCAAAAACCATATTCAAAAGAATTAGATCAAGCTTTAAATATGGTAGATAAATTCTAAATGGTTCAATTTTTTCTATTCGTATCTTATTTTGTTTAAACTCATTGATTATATTACATTTCATACCTATATAAATTCCCATACATTAGGTTTTATTTTAAGTATTTACTTAATCAAAGTTTGAAATTGTATCTTGTATTAATTTCTAAATGATAGATTTGGTTCCACTAATCATGTTTTTTTAAGTTATATCTCAAAGAGGGAATTTAATAGCTGAGATGTCATACCCATAGAATAAATTCTTCAGGGAGAATTTATAATCCTTATTGAAGTTAAATATTTTAATTTATACTTTATTAAAAAATTCATAGGGAGATGTATCATATAGGTAGAGTATCAAAATATTAAATATAGTTTTACATATTCTTATTATTTATATTTATACCATATATAAAGGGATTAAGTTTCAGTATAATAAGTAGTCATTTACTAAAAGGTGTTTTTTTATTTACTAATGTGTTTGTTGAGTTGAATTTCAAGGGGTTATAAATTTTAATCATTAGGGGAAGAGTTTTAATAGAATCGGAGTAGAGATAAAAATATAATATATTATAGACTTAAAATATTTTTTTCATCAAAAATTACACCATAAAGCATAAAATAGAGTTAACTGTCTTGATTTTAATTTTTTTACCATTTTTTATTTGACCTATTTTTGTCCCTTGTAGTAATTTTGTGATTCCTTTTGACTATAAAAAAGGGGAAGAGTTTTGAGGAGCTCAACGATTTTTTGTTTTCATATTTCAATGGGAGATTCTAAGAAAGAGATGGAGAGATTAAATTAAATTACAAGGAATATTTTTGTTATACTCTAGTAAAATTTACCTCATTATATTTGTGTATTTTTATTTTTAAAAAGGGGGATATTATTTGGTTAAAACAACTTTTGTAACCTTTTTTAAAATTAAAATACACTCATGATTTGTTTCATTAACTACTAGGGAGTTTATCGATGTTCTCTTTGTATAGATTGTGCCATCAATTTACATGTTTTAATGTGATGATATGTGCATCAGAAGACACACAATGAGTTTTTTCTTCAGATGTTTGTGCATTTTAATGGCACATAGGGGATGATAATATTAGATTATAGTACCAGATCTAGATCCATAAGATTATTGAGTATATATTTTTATTTTGTTTCAGAAACACCTTAAGAACTAAAAAATCAAAATGTTTGATTTTCTTATGAGGATGTATATAAATTGAAAATGAGGATTTGAGGTACAGTAGAAAATAAAAAGTGCTGGTAATTTCATTGCTAGGGAATTCATGCTATGATATCATTGATTCTAAGTGATCATGTTTGTAATATTTTTTCAAATTTTCTAAGAGATACCATTAGTGATGTTTTAATTATAAATCAATTAGTTTCTTTAAACATTCATTACCACGTCTCTTTTTATCAATTAGATTATTATCTATAGAATATGAAATTTTTTATCTGGTTGATAAAGGGATTCATATGATAGGAAGGAAGAGCCCTTATAATAGGGTTAAAATCAATAAATATCAAGGTACTTGAGCCTTCTGAGTATGATTAGATTATCATATTCTTATGGGATATAAAGATAGAGTTTCCTATGGTAGGACATTGATACCATCTAATGGGTTTATAGTCAATGATGTTCTAGGATTGGAATGGGGATACCTGGATTAGGTTTATAGATTCTCATTATGCTTTGGATAATAGTGAAGGATTCTTATGAATTTCATGAAAATTAGTAATAAATATCATTTAAAGTAGTGTAAGGATTTTTATCCTTGACTCCATAAATTATTGTTTCATTATTGTGTATTACTTTTAATTTCCATTATACCTCATTATGTTTTTTAGATAGTAGTTTAGATTTTGAAAATTTCATATTCCACAATGATTATACCTTGTATACTTTGATTTTATAAAAAAATATATTGTACGATTAACCCACACTTTGAGTGGTATGAAAACTTCTAGACACATTTTAGACTATAATTAAACTCATGTAGTTCCATATCATCTTTATTTGAGACCAATAGTTTATATGGGTTCTGACAGTTTTAGGTTATGGTGTATACATATATCTAGGATGTAATGTATTATAGTTGTGACATGTGTATTTATTCATGAGCTATAATGGGTTAATATATAGTGTATACATACATGGGATACAATGGATCTTGATTATATTATGTTGTGATGGGGATGTGGTGATATTGATGTTGTGTTATGTGATGGTAGATATGATTTGGATACACAGATATATTTTATGAGGTGGTTTGATGTATGGAGGGGATTGGAGAACTAGGACATGTGACATTGGGGTTTATGTTGATTAGTTCAGTGTAAAAGTAGATGTGGGGTGATTTGTTATATATATATATATATCCTTTCAATATTGTGTTACTTAATTCCATGTGATATTTGGTGAGTGAACCTTGGTGAGTATGAGAACTTAGTTAACCTAGTTTAGGTAATGAGTTGGTTTCATGTTTTATTCATTGAGGATGTAGTATGATTTATCCACCTATGTATGAGATATTTTGAGGAGGATCTTACTGAGTATACTTGTATACCCACCTATATATATGTTTGTGTGTGTGTGTGTTTAGGTCCATAGGAGGGAGTTTATGAATGATCGATAATTTATTAGCTAGTGGAGGTTGTTAAATTTAGATATATATTGAGGAGTTATTGTTGTAGGAGGTCACATTTGGGTATTTTTATTTTGGAATTTTTTGTTATGTATAAAATTACATGAATTTTTTATTGTTTTATTTGTTATATTTAAGGATGTGATTGGGGGTTTCTTTTACTTTCTAAAAATTATGATTTTAATGTATCCCATGTTTCTATTCATAAACCCTCAATGCTAGTAACCAAAATTAAACCTATTATAAGCGGTCCATGGGGGTCACACTCATCTTCACTGTTGAGCCAAGGGGCTCTCTATGAGGATGGGTTATGAAAACACTTCCTGCATAATTATATTTTGGAGTCCACTACTCATGATATCAAGGGTTATATGAGGGTGCATTAGAACCACATTGGTCCACCATAATTTCAATGTGGTTCTACTAGAGTTCCAATGGGATCCCAGACACCCCCCCCCCCTAATTAATGGAATACTTTGGTAAATTAGGACTCTGGTTTTTTGTCAAAATATTTCCCCCTTCTCTTGTTTCTAGGACACATGTTTGATCTTCCCTCCTCCTTAGTTTCTAATTTCTCCAAGTTTAGTTCATATCTTATTTGGGATCTAAATTTCAAATCATATGTCTTATTGGGTCACTAAAGGCATGTTTATGGTTTCTCTATCATCTATTCAGGTTTTATCTCATTATTTCCCTATATTCATATAAAATCTGTGAACTATGATTTTTTTGTCTAGGTTAGGGATTTATTTCATTTTTGGTTGACTTACTTGAGGATATTCAATGATCATGTGTCTATTATTACAAGTTAGGTGGTCCTTAAAATATTCCATTGTTTTATATATATTCTATGTGTTGTGTGATATATAAGGGTGGAAGGGTGTGTGAGAATAGCCTAGAATGGAACTAAATACATGTTCCTTGGTTTTTGATACATAATTATAATCTATCCAACTCATGATATACTCTATAAAACCATTCCATTATATCCACGGTTATTTATGGTGATTATTCCATGATAAAGGTTTTAGTGAGATGGGAATTTGAACCCATGATGGGTGTCCTTGTATATACTTTAATTTAAGGATCCTTACAAGGCATCCTCGAGCATTCCTTAATAATTAGAACTTCATGTTTAGGTTATGACCAATAGTATATTATACTTTTCATGGGAATGTAATAGAGGAACTTATCACATTGGTATCACCCCTGAGATATGGGTGTTTATTTAGGATCTAAAGTCATTCCAATAAGAGGTTCGGCTTGGCACAAATTTTCTATGTGTAAATCTTTGAGGGACTCGGTATCCTAGTGAGTAATTTCGATTGGTGAGACTAATGCCTGAGATGATATATAATTAACCATGACTTCAATTAAGCTATTTTATGTTATTTTTATTAGAGCTTATGAGTTCATTATTGATTTTGAAGGAATGTAAATTCTATTCACGTCACAATATTTAGTTTACTAGAAACTTTTCAATTGAATTTTGATAGCTATTATTTAATTTAGAGACAAAGTTATATATCTAAGAGGTAGTTAATAGACTAGATGTTCATTTCTTCCAATTAAGTCATCGAGGCCCATAATTTTCAACAAATAGAATTATTTAGAATGATGTCTCAAGAAGTGTTCACTAGAGTAGTTTCTCATGGTCAAAGGAATTACTGGAGATCACTAGTCACATACCAAATAAATTCATCTATATGAAATTTGAATGGTAGTGAAACCTAGATTAACGACTATGCATTCCTATAAAAGGGAGTGGGAACCTTATACATAAGGAATCTTGAGCAAGTACAGTATATTAGAGACATGAATAGTATACTAGATTCTCTATAGTGAATTAGACCTAATAATGTTCAATTAATTACAAAATCATATTCTCTATAATGTTTCCTTACTAATTGATTTTTTAGTTGTATAGAATTATTTTACTTATAATAAATATAAATAAGGAAGTAGTGCTTCTCCCATGAATATAGGAAGACTTGTATGAATCACATAAATACTTTTTGTTATTTATCTCATTATTTATTTATGTTGGTGTATATCTATTGGTTTTAATTTCCCCATGTAATATTATGATATTTATTATATGTGTAAGTTAGGATCAACTTTTGTTAGTGTGTAGGGTGCATTGAATTCATACTTCTGATACACTTAGTCAAGGTTAGAAGTTCTAGAGGATCAGATTCTGTTGTACAAAACCTCCAGTGTGTGTCCTTCTAATGGATTGAAGGTCCCGGTTCTAGTGAACACATAAAGATCCACCTCTCAATAGGTGGTATTGAAGCTTGGGTTTCATTCAATCTATACTTTAAATGTTTATTTCATTTTATTGGGATTTAAACTATCAATAGAAGGTATGTCATCAGATGAAGGTAAGTTCTAGGTAGATAATTTTGATGGAATGGATTTTGGATTCAATATAATGCATATAGAGGATAATATAATTCAAATGGACTTATATTCTCCACTTTTCAATGATTATTAAAGGAAAATGGAGAATGTTGAATGGGAATGAAAGAATAATAATGTGTTTGGGTTGGTCCATATGTTATTGGAAATAAATGTTTCCATCAAAATCTATGAAGTGAATACGATAATGGATATCATGAAATACCTACTATATATATATGAGAAACCCATAATACTTAACAAAGTGATCATGATGTGATGGTCATTAAGATTATGGTTTTCCGAAGGAAACCTAGTGACAGATCACATGAATGATTTTTAATATGATCTGAGGGAAGCTTGAATCAGTGATAGTGAAGTTCACAAATGATGTATGGTAATTTATTCCACTATCTTCATTACCAAAAATATAGGATACGATAGTGACTATTGTTAGAAAATACTTTGGAAAATGGAATTAGTATTTGAGGAATTCTATAATTTGACTCTTAATTAATAACTTCATTATAGGGGAGTACAAGAACTATTTGGTAGTCATATTAATGTTGAATGATTAGGCTAGTCAAACCATAGAAGGTATTGGAATAAACCATCAGAATATAAGTCATGGTAGAGAATCCAAATAAAGTTTTTTGGACTTAGTCCTATATTCTATAGTTATGGGGAATGAGAAAATATCAGGAGGAACTAAAAAATCCATAAGGATAACTCTTAAATGGAATCAAATTCTAGAAGTGGTTCATTATGATAGTGGGATGAGGAAATAACTTTTAGCTCACGTTAGATGCTCTGGTAGAATTATGGTTGGTTGGTTTCAGCACATGTTTCCACATAAAAATAGAATTTGGATGCATGATTAATTATGTATCAAGGAATTTTAAAAAAATCATCTTGTGGATAAGAATCCTTATATGTCACTACAAAGGTTTATGTGAACATACAGATGAATAATTATGGAATCTAGAGACTCAAAGTATTCAGTAACACCATAAAGATTCGAAAAAAAACCTCATCTCCATTAGATATCTTGAAAAGTAAGGATTTGGAATGAATTTTTCAAATTGAGTCTAGAAAGTGACTGGAGGATCCATATTGGTTGTGAGATGAGTAATGGATGTGACCTTGTTGTTAGTTGGAGTGAGTAACTCAAGAGGGGGGTGAATTGAGTTCCCAATAAAAATTTCTATTAAAAATAAAATCCTTTTAATAAATTAAACTATCTAGTTAATCAAAATAGTATATCGATATAAGATCTATACTTTTAAAATATTTCTCAAAGAGTGATTATGTCTCAGTTAAAATAATGTTAAAATTGTCTTAGCTTTTGAAATCAATTTACTTATAAAAAACATATATAAAAACTAGTTAAGATTAACTATAAAAGTAATAGTTTTGTTTATATATTAAAAAAGATATATATTTTTGATAAAAAAACAAAACAAAATAACATGGCGGAATAAATAAGAGTTTCATTCTCAAGATGAGACTTAATCCTCTCCGCTGGGTAATCACCAACTACTAAGAAAATTATAATAATAATCAAATAGAACCACAACCTGGATTAGGTAAACAAACAATAGAAACAATATTTCTATGTTAAAAATTCTCTTTCATAGCTATATCTGAGAAGTAAAATAGTAGAAGCTGCATAAGGACCACTACCACAAACACTGTGGGAAAATAGATGTAAAGGGAAAGAGAGAATAATAAGTATTATCCAAACTAGGTGTAGGAGATAGTTTGTGTTTTAAAAACTATGTAAAAACACACTTATCTAAAAAATAGAAAGAAAAATCAAACGAATATGAATAGAATAGTGATGCTCGGAATTTTTGAAGTCCACATATCAGCTTTGGTGAGGACATAAAGATACATTCTTGAATGTTGCAAAAAAATAAAGAATTATAGGAATTATCAGGTGTTTCAATTGATCTTTTTTGGAATATCAATCAATAATTATAAATATTATTGTGTTTCTATGTCTTTTATCTTAATATAAGATAAATCGGTGAGCTTTAATAGATTCATAGATTCAATCGCCCATTTTTTATGTAGACTTGTAAGTTAGTTATCATCATATAGAGAGATAGATGGAGTGATGGTTCTTCCCAAAGATATAGTAGCTATGGTTAAAGTAGATCCATAATCCTTAGATCAGCTTTGACTATGTCATTACGACTTGGTCAATTTATCCTTGAATAGAAATGGTCATTGATCCATTCACATCAAATTCCTCAGACAACAATAATATCATGAAGTTGGCAGTGACTCATAATTTGATGATATCTCAAACTAGTGGTACCTTAGGCTGACGTTGACTCAGACTCCAATTGTGATAGGACCTAATAGTAGCTCCATGGTGGTATCTCTTCTGGCAGTAACAAGTCTGGTAGTAACTCCACTAGTCGTGACAAGGTTGGTGGTGACTCCAATGGTGGTAGCTCATCCTTAGTGGTGACTCCTACATTGAGTTAACTCGCCACAGTGGTAGTTATTTTCTTACGGTGAATCACCTCAATACTTAGATGAATTATCATAAAAAAACCATCTTACCATATAAAATTATATCATGCAATATGTAAATCATTAGTACTAAAATAATAGCGGTTGTGGTCATTAAAATAAGGACATGTTAAACACTCTCCTTATAAGGAAGTGCCAACATTATCCCCCCTTTTGATGACCACAAAACGTAGAATTTTAAAGGTCATAAACTAAAAAGTAAAGATAGATAATTTGATATGTATTAAAGTTAAAACATTAAAACAATCTTCTTAACATTTCATAATATTTATGAGTGATATAAAAAACAATAATATCAAAGAAATGAAAGATCTTAAAGAAGAGTAACATTAGTTAATAAAGTAATATTAATAGTTTAAAATAGATACAAGAAATAAATATTAGAAATATATAATTGAGATTTCACAGAATATTTAGATTTTGTATTTTATCCCCTTGTAATAAATAAATTCCAATTTATCTCCCACTTTGAGATTATACAAAATACAAGAAGAATAAAATATAAACGTCAAGAAAATGATAAGAACGTTAATATATTGCATTGAATGGTTAACCAAAAAGTGTGGAGTTCAAAAACCAAAATAAAAGAGTACAATCATAAGTTCTCTATCAAAGGATACATATAATTAGATTATTTGGATGAGGTAGGTGGAGGTGCAACTTTTTTTGTTCATTTTTCCTTGAATTTTCCTGAGGTTCTAAAGTAGAAGTAGTGACAGTGGGAGCATAGGTTGTGATAGAAGTATTTTTTATTGAATGAAGAAGAGACTCATGAATAAGAATGGTCCATAGGTTTTTGGTGGCTTCAGCTCAATATAAACTCATAGGTTGACATGGTGGAGGTAGAAGACCATCTAACTGAGTAATCATTGCAGGTATGTATCAAAATGGATTTTTGGATGTTGTTGAAAGAATAATTGTCACTAGAATGTCCTCCCTTGCAGTAACATTTTTACTATGAAAATGTAGAAAGGAATTTATGAGGTTGATAAAGTATATTATAATATTTCCACCCATCTCTATAGAACTAAATAAATCTCTTTTCTCCGCTATAAATATTTTCAAAAATGGAGGGAGAACCTTCATTTCACTCACTTGTTCTTTGAAATCCCTTGTAATAGGTGGAATTCTCAAATTATATACCCAGAATTCAATTTTTTTATTCAACTTGTGATTTTTATATTTTCCTGATGAATAATACTTTATTACTTTATTGATAATTCCATTATCTTTCTAGATATCAATGGAATATTCTCTTATCATCTTATAATCATTTTCTCCATGATGATGAATCTGTCTTAGTTTCTCTTCATGGGTTGATACATCACCCAAAGTAGTATTTAGTTATTCCATTATAATATGTCTAATGATTTTTCTATCAATAGGAACTAGAGAAGGAGGAGGTACGGAGGATGAACATGTAGTATCAAACATTCAATCTACCATATGAGAAAAAGTGTTCAAACTTTCCATCACAGAATTTTTCATTTACTCTAATAAGGTTTTCATACCTTCACTAATCTTGAAAATATTCTATTCTTCACCTATAATTACTTAAGATAAAATTGAACCTTATTTTTAATTGATATATAACTAGATCAAGAAAATATAGAGTGTTATCTTCATAAATTCTGGAAACTGGAGATGGATGAGAACTCAAGACAACTTTAAAATGTGAAATCAATGTGCTTATAATGGATTCCAAATTAGAAGTCAGGATTCTTTGAAAAGATTATAACTATATTTTTTCACATCATCAAGTGGATTAAAGATTTGAGCAGGAGAATGAATTCTATTATGTTGTGGTACCTTAGCCGCAATTGGTCTATCAGTATCCATTTTAGTAAAAGGTTATAGTTGAGAAGCTTGATCAATTTCATATACTAAGGATCATTGTTACCTAAAAGGTCTTTTACTTGCTTCATTATCCAAATCTGAGTAATCAAGACCAAGTCAAAAAAACTAGGATACTTTTACCATTCATAAAAATCGAAAACATCAGTTCATGTATAAGGAAGAATAATAGATTCTTTTGTAATTTGAGAAGATTTACCAATCTTAAGTATACAAGGGGATGTCTCTTGATGAATAGTCTATGTGAGATCTACAACCTTTGTGTGATCAAAAGGTTTGAGAGACTTTTCCCCCTCACAAGTAACCACCTTATCAACTATATCAATAGGTGAAATTACAGACATTTCTTTATCTTTGGATGCATCATCAGCCTAGATAGAATTTGATACCACTGGTGATTAAGGGTGTGATAGAACCATCTTTTGATCATGATCATCATGATCATCTCCCTTTTTATCAACTCCATCGATATGACTGCCTTTATGATCAACATAATAATCATCATTATCTCCACCATTATTATCCTCATTATCTATACCATCATTTAAACACCCCAAGAATTCATAATACTTTATCTCTTTAAATTAATTCAATAGCATGTGCCACACGCAACACCGAGTTCGAGCACACCACGACTTACCAAAATAGTCGTTTATAAAGCGGTTATGAATATTATTAACTTAATTATGAATTTTATATACTCCATATAATTTTAAAATCCATATTATATTTTTTCTTAGAAATAATATAAGAACAAATCCAATTTTCAGATAAAAGAAGTGTTTTTCAAAAAAAATAAATTTTACCACCTTTTAATGGAGAACACTTTTTAAATCCAATATTTGACAATTTTATATATTCTATTGGACATAAAAAACTTATTATTTATAATTTAGAAATAAAAAATCAGTTTGGATAAATTTTTTGTGTTTTTCGGATAACTTTCATATTTAGATGAATAGTGAGAAATACTAAATTTTAATTGAAAAAATAAAATTTAATCAAAATAATTTATATTGTTAAATTATAACTTTTAATGGTTTTGAAATATTATTTGATTATATTTTTATCATTTAATACAATTTTGGTCATTTTAAGTGATTTTACATATAAATTAGACATAAACACATATCAATCTTTTGATAGTTTATACTTCTCAAAAACCCGCTTTCTGGTTTTAACAATGGGAATTAATTTTAAATTAATTAATGAAACTTATAAGTTTTGAATTTAGTAAATTAGAAATAATTTTTGAATTCATAATATCAAAATTATCTTTGGGTGAATTTTTTGTATTTTTTTGAAAACTTTCAATTTTTGATGAATAGTGAAAAATACTGCATAGTACATAAACGCAGACTTTTTCATTTAAATAATTATTTTTAATTGAAATTTTCACTTAAAATAGATAAATAATACATATATTATTAAAATTTAATTCATTAGAGTCATTTTATAATAAGATTAGTTATATAAAAATTTATTGAACTATTTTAACATATTTTTACCCACCTTCTAGGCACATTTACCCACCTTCTAGGCACATTTGCAAATTTTCATAAACCGTAATTTTACCACTACTTGAATTGAATTTCAGAAATCAAAGAGAAATAGTTGAAATTAGTATGTAAAATGTGGTTCAATATGATGAAAATAATTTTTGGTGAATAGTAACTTTTAAATTTTATTTACCATAGTTAAAAGTAAATAAGGTAATTAAGGGTACAAATAAAATTAAAATTACCCAAACATGTGTCCTAATTATATTGGATAAGGTTATTTCTACCAAAATCAACCTTAGGACAAAAATAAAATCACTTTGATCCATTTGGGTTAGATTAGGACATTTATAATATTTTATTTAAAGAAGAGTTAAAAGTGTTAAATTCAAAGTTTAATAACAAAACCATTTTTAATATAGGATTACACATAAGATAAGTTAGACTATAAATATTAATTAGAAATATTAAACGATTTCCTACATCATGGTAATTTATTTATAATTTTTAGACATTAAATAATGGGTGTTATTTATGACACAATGATGAAGCAGTAATTACCTTATTAATGAATGATTAAAATAATTGATATTATAAATATCAAAATAAATTAAAATTGATACTTTTAATGCCATGAATGAATTTTATAGGTGAATATGATATATTAGGGTTGATTTAATGTATTTGGTTTGAGGTAATAAACTTTTTATGACTTTCACAAAACCAAATACTAAATAGTGTCAAAATTGACATAAATGAGTTTTTAAAACAAATACTATATTATTAAATGATATAATATTCCTCAAAATCTAATAATTATCCAAAGGACTTATAAAATGTTATATATTTCATTAATTAACCACTTGAGTTTCTCTTGTCATTTTATAGTAATATTATTAACCATGTATTATAATAATACAAGAAGACATCATAAAAGTTAAACTATTTAACTAGGGGTTAAATCTAAAAGATAAGGTTAATATGGTGACCTAAACTTGTCTAAAACCTATTGGTTGAGAGTATTTAGATCCATACCCACCTTATACTTGAAATAAATCCATTTTTATCTATTATAAATAGAAAATAATTTTATAATAAATTAATATTTCAAGCTTTTCCTAAAGTACCAGTCACCTCTCTTATAAAAGGGTACTTCCCATCCTCTTAAATTCACGCCTACAAAGCAATTTGGTTTGGCTAAACCCTAATCAAATATCCTCCCAAATACTATCACTTAATCCTATAGGCCTTAATTTTATCATAAATCCTCTCTAAGGAACCCTTTTGTTCAAATCAAAAGGATGAACCCGAAGAAGAGGTAGTTATTTAGTCACCTCTTTCAAAGATCTTTTCTTCTTCCACTTCCTCTTTATTTGCTGTTTCCATACCAAATAATAACTCCAGAAACTTCTACATAATTTTATTTTATTAGAAATATGGTACAACCATATTCGTTATTCTATCCATCCTATGAATGACAAAGTCACCATACATGCGTATTTACGGCTTACCGTCTCCACGTCGTGGTGCAGTTTGTTATTCAACACTTCATTATTTGGATGGGTATAACAATCAGTATAATTGACATAAATAATAAATATAAAATTTTGATGATATTTTATGTATAATATGTCATCCAATTACATACTATTCCACCATCAATATAATGATATCACCACTCATGCGTATGTATGGCTTACTATCTCCACGGCGTGATTAGATTCATTTCCACGTTCACCATTTAATTATGATTATAAAGATATATATTATTAATAAGTATGTAATATATGACATAATAATGGTACTGGAAATATATATTTGTGTGTGTGTGTGTTTACATTTATCTCATTCACTTACTTCCGTTCAATATGATATGAAAACGGAAAAGGCGTTCATGGGTACATACAGCCTACCGTCTCCATAAATGGTGTTTTAAATTTCTTATATCTATCTATTATACATAATTATATTCTGAATATATATTATACATAAATAATGTTTTATATTCTAGAATCAATTAAATCATGATATAAGTTATACGATCAAAAATAACAAGTTAAAACACGTATGATAAAGAAAGTTATTATTAACCAACATATTATTTTAACATAGAAATTATTATTAAATGGGTAGTATAAAGAAATAAATGAATCAATTATGATATCATAAATATTAATATGGTTCTTTCATAATTTAATAACATACTATGGTCCTTATATAAAAGGTTAAATTTACCCTCGGCCAAAGGAAAGTACAAGGTATGGGTAAATTCCTCAATCTCATTATTATCCGAGATTGTTTATGTGTAAGTATTTAATTGGACATTTTTATCATAAATGTCCATGTTTCTTGAAAAAAATTTCAAAATTAATTTTTTAAGGTTTTTTGTAAGGGACTCTTTATCAATATCATCATTTTAAATGTTTTAAATCTTTATTTTTCTAAATCTTTTTAATTAATTTCCATGTTTTAAAAATGATTTTAAGGATTTATTTATATAGACATGATTGTTTTAAAATTTTAATTACTTTAAAAAGTTACAAAGTGGTATGGGATACTTTTATTCAAAAATATCTTTTAAATGTGTTACTTTTAAATGATTTCAAAAAAATGTAAATTTCCATCAAAGAGTTTTACTTGTCATTTTCGACTATGTCAACATCCTTTACTGGATATTATTATTGATTGAGGTTGATTTATTATAATAGAATCTTCCATATTGTATTGAATGGTTTATTATATGTTTGACTATGGATGTGCTATTTTTATACCATTCATGTTTTATGGTTAAAAGTATTGACATTTCGTATGCCATTTTTAATATGAATGTTTATGTTATGTTTTAACATTTTCATATGAGGAGTGTATTGGACTTTGTAAGTGACGGGTGGAGCCTGGTATAACTCCTAAATGCATCGGTAGGTCTCATGAGACAAATTAGTGTCTTGGCACGTGGCCTTGAAAAAAAATTATTTGTAGTCTTGGAACGAGGCCTTCACTATGTGGTTATGATATCCAACATTATGCATTCCATCATTATGAAATTAGTTATTGATAATACAAGTGATTATTAGACTGGTATAATTTCCATTTGAATAATTAAATGGAATTATTTGATTTGTATTTCCCATATCATGCTTTAGTTTATGTTTAAAGGGCTTGTGTTTCAATTTTATACCTTTCCATAAAAGTTTGTGATTATTTATGATAGCTTCCACTATATTGTTTATCCTTACTGAGCATCTGAGCTCACCCCTTTATTATGTTTTATTTTCCTAGGATGTCAAGAAGTATATTATGAATTATATACAGGTTTAATCTAAGGGAATAATGGTGTTCTCAATGGATTATTTATGCTATGTTTTATGTTATAAATTGTAATGTAAAGTTCATGTATATAATCTATTTTCTATGACTGCTAAACTGGTCAATCCTTTGAGACTTGATTCCTTGTAATCATGCCAATGTATTAAAATAATGCACCGAATCTAGGTAACAAGGGTCGGGGCATTACAGTTGATATCAGAGGAAGTTTAGAAATAACCATGGAAATAGATTTAGATAAACTATGATTTTGAAACATTGCCCTAATATAGGCTTTGAGGATTAGTAAATAAGAACTTCCTATAATTTTGGTAATGTAGAGATTTTTTGAATTTTCCAAGCAATAAATCCCCATCTAGGTATGAATGGGTAGAGGCGGCTTTGGAACAAATGTATCTTGGGGTAAAACCAGAAAACACCACTTTGGGGTAGACTTGAATGGGAACTGGTGCACAACAATGGGCCTTGCTGCACTCTTGGTTACAACACTCCTGAGAGATATGCTTAGGATAATTCACATTTTCTTTACAAACCATTATGAAGGATTTATGAGTAAATATGTCCACAAAGAAACCATTTTTATGATTCTGATACTAGATGTGTGAAAATCTTCAATTAATGTTGTGAATTTTTCTAGTTTTTTGGATTATAAATTGTGACATGATCTAACCTAGTGTATGTATCCATTTAGAAATTGCGCCTAGTAGAAGGAATGAGAAATCTAGTAATATGCATGATCTAAAGAGTAATAAGGGTCATATCTTTCATGGTGTTAAGAAAAAATTTAAAAGGGAAATAGTCTCCCACGTATTCTCATCATATGTGAAATAGTATCGTGTGTTTATAATATAAGTAAAGAATTCTCTAAGTCATATGGATTTGAAGGGAATCCAGATAAGAAGAGGATTGTAGAGAAAAATATGGATAAAGTGAAGAAGGTAATAAAGGATTTTTCCATATGTGATAAATGTGGGGAAAAAATCACCCTTGGAAGTTATTGAAATTAATGGGAGTCATTTATAATTTTAGAGGAAAAGGAAACCAATTTAGTTATTTAAAGGGTATGAAAAAGTTTTCAAATGTTCAATGATTCATCTCCAAAGAGTTGGGACACTATGTGAATCAATGTCTCAATCATCTGAGTATACCCCAAATGATATTATTGGATAATAATCAAGTTATGATACTACCATAGATAAAGAGGAATGATTACTGTTCTTAAGTTGTTATTAAATAATTGTGTTATTTGAGTACAAGTTATAAGAATTATAAATTATATAGAGATTGTACTGCAATACGTTTTCATTAAGGATTTCATATTTTATGGTACCAAGTAAAGTGACATAGTTTCAAGTTAGACATTTGGAAAATATATGGTTGGGGGAAATATAACCCCTAATATATTTTTGAAACTGAGATAATGATTTCGGAATAAGATATAATTGAGTTGGATAAAGTATATTGGATATTATTGACTACCATGGAAATAATTAATTTTTTGTTTATTCTATAATTGTTGGAGTTTACAACATTTTTGGATTTAAGGAGTATATCTCGTATTCTATAAGGAATAAGGGAGCATGAGAATATTAAATAAAGTTTTATGGTAATCCAGGGTGTTACCATGTTTTAAGAGAATACATGATGAATGTATTCACATGTTGTTGTGTGGAAAAAGATATCTTCATTATGTTTACCTTCCTTATAAATTTTGGACTGTGAGTTTGGACAAAAGTATTTTGGATAAGTCTAAAGGTTGGAATGAATTAAGTTGGAAATTGGATACTATTGTTTAAGGTTAAAAAATTTCTTAATATTATTTTTGGATTGTTATAAAAAGGAAAACCCGGAGGTCAGGCGACAACTTGTCGCGTTCAAAAAGGTCGCGAGACATGAACCCGCAACCGAAGGGTGACAAGGGTGCATCACCTACCACTGGCCTACATGATGTCCTAGTTTGTATAATGTAGATTTTTTTAAATGGTCTGACAAGTGAATTATAAATTCATTATTTTTGGAACCCTATATTATTAGGATAAATATAATATTTTTAAATTCTATTATCTTTTGGTGTGAAAGATGAGTTTGTGGTAGAAGTTAGTTGAAGGATGGAACTCTACTTGCCAAGTATTTTTTTTCTCTTATTCTATAGAGAAATTAATTCTTAAATTTTAGGGAAGGTATATTAAAACAAATAAGGTTCTATCATAATACTTTATTTTTTATTGAGCAGATGATATTTAAATCATCATAGATCTATGGCTTTGAGACCCTCGAAATTCCATTTATTGTTCACTTGTTTGTGATTGAGGACCTCAATCACTCCCTATAAATTTTTACGTGTTTTCTCCAATGATGTATCTTTAATTTCCACCAATTTTCTCTTATTCGAAATCCTATTTTTTGTGACTTTTTCATTTCCCTTTCCCTCTTATTAAGACTAAATTTTAGTATTCCTATTTCTAATGTGGGTTTTCTGCAAAGGTATTTTCTATTTTCAACCTTTTATTTTCGAAGAAAAATTTCAAATTGAGAGGATGAAATTTATTGAAGGAAGGGAGAATGTAATACCCTAGGATATCATAATACGTTATCTCTTTAAAGTAATTAAATAGCTTTTTCCACACACAACACCAAGTTCAAGTGCATCATGACTTACCAAACTATCCGTTTAAAAAGCAGTTATGAATAGTATTAGCTTCATTTTGAGTTTTATATACTTCATATAATTTTAACATCCATGTTATGTGTTTTTTTAGATATAATATAAGAACAAATCCAATTTTTCATATAAAAGAAATGTTTTTTAAAAAAATGAAATTTTACCGCTTTTTAATGGAGAACGCTTTTTAAATCCAATATTTGAAACTTTTATATATTCAATTTGAAAAAATAAACTTCTTATTTATAATTAGGACATAAAATTTTAGTTTGGATAAATTTTAGGTGTTTTTCTGAAAACTTTCATATTTTGATGAATAGTGAAAAATACTAAATTTTAATTGAAAACAACTTTTTTAATAAAAATAATTTATATAGTTAAATTATACATTTGAATGGTTTTGAAGTATTATTAGATTATATTTTAATTATTTAATCCAATTTTGGTCATTGGAAGTAATTTTACATTTAAATTGGACATAAATACATATCAATCTTTTAATAGTTTTTACTTATCAAAAACTCGTTTTCTAGTTTTGAAAATGGGAATTAATTTCAAATTAATTAATTAAACTTCTATTTTTTGAATTTGGTAAAATAGAAATAATTTTTTAATTCATAATATCAAAATTATCTTAGGGTGAATTTTTGGTTTTTTTCTGAAAACTTACAATTTTTAATGAATAGTGAAAATACCTCATAGTACATAAAAACTGACTTTTTAATTTAAATAACTATTTTTAATTAAATATTTAGCTTAAAATAGATAAATAATACATATATTAGTACAATCTAAGTCATTGGAGTCATTTTATAATAATATTACACTACTGAAAAAAGGATCTTTCCCCACGCATCAATCCCCACGGTTTAGAAAAATCATGGGGATATCTCTTTTTTTATTATCTATTCTCACAGCTATGATAAAACTATGGGAAACCAATACCCAATTCCCTGAAATCCATCGTGCTCCTCCTCCCTCTTCCATTGCGCTCCTCCTTACCCTCACTTCCATCACCCTCTTCCATCGCGCTCTTCCTCGCTTCCCCGACTCCCATCCCTCCCCTCCCCTCCCCTACCACCGCCTCCCTTCCATTTGACCTTCATCACTTGACCATCCCCTCCCCTCACTGACCTCCGCCTCCCATCCATCCGACCACCGCGTCCCGGCCATCTCCCCCACTCCCAATCCTCTTCCTCTTCTCTCGACCTCCCTCTTGGACGTCACCTCAGCCTCAACGTCAAGGCCTCCACCTCTCTGCCCCCAGTTCCAGCGACGTCCCCACTCTCAACTCCCTCCCCTCCCTACCTTGTCCTCCACCTCAACTTCCAACATCTCTGGAAATGTCTCATCCCATCCTCTGCCTCCCTACCCCCATCTCCGGAATCTAGGTATGAAATTTCTTCTCTTTTCTTTTCATTCTATTATATATAAATTCAGTTGAGGATTTAATGAACTAAAAATAGAGAAAAAAATGTATGATTGCAATAATTTCAGCTTCTAGGCGTGGAAGTGAGTTCAATTCTGGCTCTGGAGGCAGCGGTAACATTTTGGTTGCTGGATCTGGAGAAGGGATGATGGATTCATCATTACTGGGTGCCTCCAGGGACCAACCTAAGGTGGAGAAGTTACTGGATAAGAGAACAGAGGACAATCTGAATGTGGCTGATATCTTTAAACTCTTGAGGAAGGATCTGGGAGCTCCTCAGGTTGCTGGGTAGAAACTTGTAGGCTTAGTGGAAAGTGGTGTGGTTAGTGAGGATGGAACTGTGAATTCTATCCATGGAACTTATGCACTGGCTTTGCGAGAAGTTGGTGGTATAAATGACGAAGGAGTGTTCCAATAGACTAGGGAGGGTAGTGATAAGGATGTCCAGGACTGGGTAGAACCAAAACATGTCTATGATAGAGTGTTGAATGACAAACAGGGACTCCAACTGAGAAGGACCTTGTCTAGTATTAACCTGAATAACTATTTTGATCGTCTAGGTGATGATGGTTGTGCAGAGGGCAGCAGTAATAGCCTCTCCAGAGTAGAGTCGGGAAAGGAAATATTAGATGACAATGTCAATGCAACTGGAGAGTATGGTAAGGGCCTTCACAGCCCATGGAGGAAGAGAGGGAATAAGGAAAATAGGGATCCAGGGAGTTTCATTTCCAACAAGAAGAAGAAAAATAAGGGGCGTAAAGACTACTCAGGCCTCCCTAAACCAATGGAGACGCGGTCGGCTAAAAAATGTGGTAACACCAAGAAGCAGGAGCTTCAGGGAGTGGAGGGCAGTAAGAGGAATCCTGGGCCAATTGGTGAAGTCAATGAGGGTACAAAGGGGAATTATTTTCTAGAAACACTGGCAGTTTCTTAAGGGGAGGCAGACGAGCAGCAGGCTGGGGACTTTCTTGGAGGGAATCTATTGCAATCTGAGGATATGCGGTTGAAAGAGGAGGCTACAGTCACTATGGGAAAGTCTAACAGACAGCAGTGGGAGGCTGCTATAGAGCCCAAACAAGATCTTGAAATTCTTATGCATTCAGGAGAAGAAGTAGAGGAGAAAGTCCTTACAATTAATGCCAAAAAAGAGGAAGAAGTTAGGATGATGGGAAGAGAGATACGCGTGTACACTAATAGTAAGCAAAGTGAATGGATTGACATGTAGGACCTTATTTTGATCAGGGTCTTCAATAGAGGGAAGATAAATATTGATGAGTATCTACAGGTTTTGGATCATTTGGAAACAAACTTTGAAGATCTAATAACAGAGGACCGGGGATTATAGGTACCATATCTTTCCAGGGAATTATGTAGGGAGAATGCATCTGGTAGGCTTAAGTTTACTTTCAACAAGTATGTGGTTTACTTTAGTGGTGTACCAGGGTGATCTTGGGGTTTCTCACTTTTCCTAAAAAGTTTTTTGATAATAAAAAAAGTTAACTTTCAGGCTTTCATTCTTAATGTGCTCTATAATATTTTTGAAGGATGATTGTAGAAGAAATGGAGCTTTATCATAGAAAACATTTTCCTCCCTCCCCAAATTACACACTTAATTTCAATACAAGATACTCTAAACATATTCGTATGTTGTTTGGACATTTGTATATTCAAAACCTCTTGTAAGAAACTATTAATTCTTTCCATGTGTAGGGGGTTTAGATCAAACACATAAAATAGAGAATTCCATAATGATGCATATTTTTACAGGTAAGGAATAGATAGTCCATGTTTTCCCTTTTTTGTGGCATAAAGAACATCTAAATAATGATATCATGCTTATAAAAGATTTAAAATAACAAAATAAAACATCATTAGGTGCTAGTGGAGTTGGAGGTTATGAGAAGATAATGATAAATGATCATCACAGTAGTACTGTGATTAGAGGGTTAGTAATGAACTACCTATTCCATTTATTCTATGCTCAAGGCATTTTTGAAGTCTTATAACTATTCTAAAATAGTTCTTACCTAAGCTATATATCCCATTGAGCCAAAGTAATGTCATTATTAAAGAAAAATAATGTATATTATGAGGTTTTCTCTATAATGGGGCCTAAAAACTAGTGATCAAGTTGTGAATTCCACTCAAGAATCTCATTAATTGTATAATAGACCATGGTGGTGAAATATTCATATATAATCTATGAGGTTTAATCATGAGTGTGTTAGAGATCCTCGGGGGAAGAATCATTGGGGATATTAAAATATGGGGATTGAGGGAAATTAATTTCAAGGTCACAGGATATGTTTTGATTAATTAATTTTAATAGGGAAAGATCCAGTTTAGTTTGGTGGGTGATCATCAACTATTAGGGGTACAGTTTTAGTCACTTTTACTTTTCCTAGTGTATTTTTTGGTATTTTTATACATCACTAATTTGATCTTTCATCCTTAGAATATAATTTTGTTTTGAATATTTATCTTTTTCTTAGTCATTTAATCTAAACATTTTATTGGGAAGAAGACAGGATCCCTTTAGAATATTAAATATATATTACATTGATATTAACAAGATTTTATATCTTTGGGAGTTCTTTATTTGGTATAAGAAGGTGTTTTTATGCTATTATAGGGATATATTATTTGATATATTTTTTAGATCACACAAACTAGTAATATATATGGGTGGAATTATTTCCTTATTTTATGAGTTTTATATTTTTATAGGAGAGTGGGATTATCATTCTTACTGAAATAGATGTGAATTAAAATAGATAAGGATGATCAAATATTACATAGAAATGAGTTTTCATAGATTATTTGTGGATTTTGTTAATATTGTGTTTCATTATTTGGTGTATCAATATAATATGTGTTTACCAAGTAATTTACAAGATAAAAATTTGATATGGAGGTGGATTTTATGATAAATATAGTTCCAATTACCATGACTATCTATATTCCTCTATATCACAAAGATCTAGGTAAACGTAAAGAATTGAAAATTTATGATTTTAAAAAGACATTGATCTCAAAATTATTCTTGTTTAACCTAATCCAGGGAATCACTCTGAGATTTTTAAAAATCATCCATTTTGGAATTTTTCAACATATGAAAAATTATGTTATCCATGATCCTGAGTTAGCAGTGGTAGTGCGTGAACATAAAATCTGGTGAAATTGATTTTTTTGGTGATATGTTTATAGTGTATATTGATTATAGAATCTTGAAATATAGTTTATCTCATTGATATTTTTATCATTCATATATAATATGAGATAAATATATTCAATCATTATATTTAAAAATGATATATACTCTTAGAACATGATATATCTCTACAGAAACTTTGAGTTAGAAATATCAAGATAATGTGGTTCCGAAATTGAAATATGGTTGAAAAAATGTCAAATTTTTTATATTTTTATCCTGATGTATTTTTAAATGTAATTAATATATTATTAAAACTATATACTATAAATTAATCCTTTATCTAGTGAGTAAAGGATGTTTAGATATAAGATTTATAATTTCGGGATGTTCATAATAGAATATGTGGTGTGGATAAGATTCTCAGATAGTCTCTTCATATTGATCCTTTTTTTAATTTAAACAATTTTTTTTGTTTTTTAAAAGAATTAATGAGTTCTATTTACATTTATCAATGAGAGATTCATCTTAACTTAACTAACATATAATATAGGGTTCAAGTTCACTTCTGGTTTATGGTAATAAAGCATCATATTTATCTATTTATTCTGTTTTTCCTACCAGTTTATAAGTAAATGTTCACCATTAGAGTTAGGTATGATTTACCCATTGACTATTCCAAAATAAAAATTGGAATAATTTACCAGTTATTTTTTATTAGATTTTTTAGTACACCGATGTTAAGAGATGAATATAATGTAATTAAGTATCGGTTAAATAAATTTCTACAATATATTTTGATTAGTAAACTAAAAAAATGATATATTGGGAAATATTTATGTCTGAATAGTTATGAGACCTTATAGGGTATCCAATATCATTGTATCAGATCATGAAGTGAGGTGAAAATATTTGTTTTATAAGTATTTTGGAATGATTTACATATTTAAGTTATGTTGAGTAACTCATATCATCCTAATTCTAATTGATAAACTAATCACACTACGATGCTTCTTTAGGATATCCATCATGAATGTATTCTTGAATTTTGCAATACATGGGAGAATATTGTTTATTTGAATGATTTTATATATATAAACAACTAAAATGCCTCAATTATTATGGTATTATTTTAAGAATTATATAGAAGGTTATGTTAGTCACTTTAAGATGGATAAAATCCTTTGAGGCATCATTATTTGGGATTAGAATGGTGTAAGAAATTTTGATCGAGTTTAGTTTGTTATGAAAATAACAGTTAAAAATCAGAGTATGGGGATTCATATGTATATTCAATACTCTAACCCTATATGTTTTTTTATAGATTATATATTTATTTAGTTATCATCTTGGTTGGGTAATTTATATTTGGGAAATAAAGGTAAATTGGCCCTTTATTTTTTAAGATCAATTATAGTTTTGGAGAATATTGGGGAGGTTTCTTAATGAACGGTATAAACACCAAAGTAATCAGTAATGAATAACCAATATCATGTATACTAATTGAGAAAAAATGAACTGGATATATATCATATGATGTAATGAATCAACCCGTGTCAAATAAACAAGACACCCAAACCATCCCATCGTGCAATATAGGTAAAATAGGATAATATAAACCAGTATTGAATCTAAGAAAAAAAGGCAAAAAACAAGAGTGAAAAGAGGAAATAAATTAGATAACGAAAAATTCATACAATCTAGGACAAAACATGCTAAACCAGAAATTATGTCCAATCCTAACGTGACCAATAATCACCTCAATACAAATCCAAATTGAAGGAAGCATCAATAAGAGAATCCAACTTGCTACATGATACTCTTCCTTTTTCCAAAATCCTACAATAAAACATCTAAAAATTCCTAAAACCATATGCAACGTATGATCCCAATCCAAGTAGAATACCACCATAGTTTTAATACAAGTTTTAATATCAAGAATTAATTAATTATAACTTTTTAAAACAAAAATGTTTCATAAATAATTTCTCATACCAAATCTATTTGTAAATCATTTTACCTTTGGTTTTCATAAAATCATTTCTTATTATTAAACCATATATATGGAAAGTAGAAGTGATAAAACAAGAAGTAATTTTCTAACAATGAGAGGTAAACAAGTAAAAACATATCAATGAAATATCTTATAATGTAAAGATATGTGATACAGCCTAATATACAAACATTTGATAAATAATAAATGATAAAAAAATCATGAGAAAAATATACCTAAGGTTGTATCTAACTGATATTGGGACTTTCCAGTCGATATCACAAAAGTTTACCTTTTATACACACATAAAGGCTACCTATGTCTCTTTACCAACACACCCATTATGGTTTACCTTGTTGATCATCCCTTTATAGGATAGAGGTAATAATTTTATCTTTGATACTAAAAGGGTTGAAATTGGTTATAAAAATAAAGGCACTTGCAATACAAATGGGAATTAACTATTAAGTTTTTATGTTCTAATAGTTTTATTTTCTATAGTACATATCCCTTTTTTAATTATGGTTTAAATTGTTGATTTGAAGATAACTTTTATTTTTCTTGTTATAGAATGGATAGAAGCTGGATGTTTCATACCGATAGGATTTCAATCGCATTTCAAAATAATTTGGAGAATTTTTTAGATTTTTCATTTGAAAATGCTTCAAATGGAGGTTGTATACAGTGTCCATTCTATAAATGTGTTGTAAGACCATGGTTAAGTTGGGAAGAAGTTAGTTAACATATAATGAAATTTGGATTTCAAACAAACTATTGTGTTTGGTATCACCATGGAGAGACGAGTCAATGTTCTACTGGTCATGAACAAAATGAAAGAAGTGGCATAGAGAAATTGATATTCAATCAGTTTGCATTTTTTCATCATCCCGAGATAGATAGTATGTCATTTCAAGAAGACAATGATATCAATACACATGAGGAAAATAATGAAGATGATGATAAGATAGTAAAAAATTTATTGGATGATTCCAGAACTCCAGTATATCATGAATGCTCTAAAATGACCAAGTTGGAACTTTTAATGCGGTTATATCATGGGAAAACAATGTATGGAATTTCTAATACCGTTATTTATTACATTTTACATTTTTTAAGGACTTGATTCCTAATGGTGCAGATATTCACTCAAATCATTACAAGGCATGGAAGTTAATTAAGCAGCTTGGATTTGATACTAATAAAGTTCATGCTTGTCTGAAAGATTGCAGCTTATTTTGGGAGGAAACAACTAACTGTAATGATAGTAAAGAATGTGGTACATCATGATGGAACACAAATATAGATGGAACATCATCTCATGTGGCACAGAAAGTTTTGTGTCACTTTCCATTGATTCCTAGACTTCAAAATCTATTCATGTCTGCAGAAATCTTAGCCAATATGCGATGTCATGATGCTGAGATAATTAAAGTTAATTATGAGTTAGTTCATACTGCAGATGGATTATCATGGCATACATTTGATGCACAACATTCTGATTTTGTAGCTGAGGTGCGTAATGTCAGGTTGGGTCTATCTGGTGATGATTTTAATCCATTTGGTCATATTCTTACTTCTCACAGCACATGGACAATTTTTATTCATGTTTATAATCTTCCTCCATGGATGTGTATGAAAAAACCATTCACCTTATTGAGTATACTGATATCTGGACCTTCTGATCCCGGTACTGATATAGATGTCAACTTTCAGCCTTTAATGAGATAGTTGAAATAAATTTGGTATTTGGGTGTGTGGGCATTCGATGTTTCTTCAAAGAATATGTTTTAGATGCATGTTGCCCTTCTATGGACCATAAATGATTTCCCTACCTATGTAATGATGTCTGGATGGATCACAAAGGGAAAACTATCATGTCCTTTTTGTATGAAGAATACACAATCGATAAGGCTTAAATATCGTTGTAGTTTCAGTTTCATGGGGCATTGACGATTCTTTCCAATGGATCATCAATATAGGAAAAATCATCAAAGGTTTGATAATACCGTTGAGACTGAACAACCACCTAAACGTATGTTAGGAAGTGATGTCCTTAATGAATTAAAAGATTTCAGTTTTTCATTAGGTATAGGTCGTTTTAAATCTAAAAAGAGGAAGAATGTTTACACTAAACCCACTTACAATTGGAAAAAGAGAAGTATTTTTTTTTTGAATTTCCATATTGGTCTACCAATTTTTTACATCATTGTTTAGAATTAATGCATATTGAGAAAAATATATGTAAAATGTTACTTGAAATTCTTTTAAATATAAAGGAGAATACCAAATACGACTTCTGATATCATCGAGACTTATTGGATTGGGGTATTCGACCAGAATTGCATCCTGTGTGTATCGGTGAAAACAAATGGAAAGTTCCTTGTGCTTCTTATGTGATGACACCATTAGAGAAATATCATTTTCTAGTAGTATTGGAGAATATCAATGTTCCCAATGGCTATTCCAGAAACATATCTAAACAAGTCAACAGAAGAGATGTGAAACTAAACTCTCTGAAAACTCATGATTATCACATCCTTATTCATGAATTAATTCCAATAGTAGTTCATAATTTTCTATCCAATAATGTAAAGTTGATAGTGATTTGCTTGTGACATTTTTTTAGAGACCTTTTGTGATAAAAGGTTATCTAAGTCATTCTTAATAAAAATGCAGCAATAGGCGCCATTAATTTTATGTGATATGGAAAATATTTTTCCTCCATCCTTTTTTACTTGCATGTTGAATTTAACGGTTCATCTTCTAACTGACAAAATTCTTAGGGGATCAGTTTCTTTTTGGTGGATGTATCCTACAGAAAGAAATATGTACACAATGAAATCATATGTTTGAAATAAGAATTATCCTGAAGGTTTGATTGTGAGGGGTTATCTGGCCAAGAATGTATGGATTTTTGTTCAATGTATTTGTCTCATCTCACCAAAAGACATAATCGTCCAATGAGAAATGAAGATAATAAATATGGGGAAATTGATCCCTCGTTTCCAAATCTTCCTAAAATAGGAGGAATTGTTGGGTCTTGTACATTGGCTACATTGAGCCTTAAAGAGCGGGAGATGGCACATCGCACAGTCTTGTTTAACTGTGGTTTTTTCGAAGACTATATCAAGTAAGTAATTTGGATATTTATATGTTATCTCATATTATGAAATTTCACATATACCTTACACTTTTATTATCATTTCATGTAGGGAACATAAAAAAATTATAAGTAGAGTTCATTGATCTTTTTATTTGAGAATGAGAGAGGCTTTTCATAGCATATAGTTTCCTTCTTGGTTGAAATCAAAGGTATTACCATTACTTTAATTAGTTAAAAAAATAGATATCCATTTAATTGTATTTTTCATACATATTTCAGGTGTTGAGTTTACCTATTGACTCTTTTTCTCAAGAATTGAGAGCTTTGGATTTTGGTCCTAATTCTTTGGTTCGTGAATGTAAATATTTAATAATCAATGGGTATAAATTTGTTACAATGGATCGAGCAGTGAAAATGAGAACACAACATGATGGCATTATGTTAACCACTACAATGGATTGTTATGTTAGTGTATCAGATAGTCGACCTTGATATGAAGATGTTTATTATTATGGGCTAGTTGATAAAATATTTTTATTGGATTACTACTCTCAAGGTTGAGTCACTATAATGAAATGTAAATGGTTTGATTCAATGAGATGACATGGTACATTTATTGATGACTGTGGATTCAGAGTTATTGATATGAGTCGATGCCTACGTACTGATGTACCATACATTTTGGCATCAATTGCTAAACAAGTGTTTTATGTGAAAGATCATCTGAGACCCAATTATAGTGTCAATAATGATGTAATCCCCAGACATATTTTTTATGATGCAGGTGATAAAATTACCACCATTGACGTCCCTATTGGTGTTGGCCAAAATATTTCATTTGATGAATCAAATTGTCCCATTGTGAGAGTTGATGTTGAACCTAAAGTAGTGGTCAGTAATATATAGAATCAACCACATATTCTCATTGTTCATTCTGTTTATATTGACATGATTTTCTCAGGTTAGTATTATTTTAATTACTTTAATTATGTTTCAGTTTGGAATGAAATGTTTTTTTGTATTTTATGGTGTCGTTTTATTAAATCAGATTTATTTAAATGTACAAAACTAGGTTTAAATATTGTTTTTAAAAAATTTATAACATGGTAATTTAATTTTAAAAACTTTGTTAGTCATTTCCTGGTAATCATTTGTATAATTTGTAAATAAAATAAGTCAAATTGGTTCCTCTCATGAATTTCTGATAGATGTAAGTTGTATTCATGATTTGTAAAAACTATTTCAAAAAAAATTAAATTTCATTCTTATGTAGATTATTCCAAATACTACAGAAGGTCAAAGGAATAAACTATTTGATCCAGATCGACCAATGCATCAGTGTGCATTGCCTTTTCTTCCATCAGTGAGTATTATAATTGTAATATTTTTTTTATTACATATAATTTCATGTTAATATTATTTATAATTTTTTAGGGACATTTAGTTCCACCGGATTTGAGTCATAATCTGATTAGCATGGGTATGAGTGGGGATGCTCCTAGAACTAGATGGAGAACCTGTCATACCCATTTTCACATTGTCCTACCATTGGACACCCCTTCCACCACACCTTTCCATACTCCTCTTGAGTCTTCGGGGATGTTTTTATCCATGCCTCCATCATCATCTTAGCTACCCTCTTATTCACATTCCATATCTTTTCCGCCTTTCAGGATGATCCCACTAATGCCTCCATCATCTCATTCTGCCTCTTCTTCCTATAATATGACTACACTTCCTCCACAGATGTTTCCACCTTTACCATATCCATATCCGATGATGTATCCCTCATCCTACTACCCATATGCTACCATGTCAACACCACTTCCTATTCCTACCATCTAGCCAGCATTTGATGAGTCTGTTCCATTAGCTTCCACTCCAGTGTAAGAAGGTCACCCAGAGTATGAACTGTAAGAGACACTTCCTGTAGAGGCTGATGAGTCAGAACAGCCCACAGATCCATCACAATCTATTGAGCAATCTACATATGGTTTTTTATTATAACGGTTTTAAATTATATCACTTTATTTTTGTCGTGTTGTACCATGACTTAATTCTTCTTTCCACCCTCTTTTTTTTATTCAGTGGGATCTTATGCAAGGCGATGTGGGAACACTCAGATGAAGGAAGTCTGGAATCGCCAGAAATAGCTAATAGTGGATTACAATCGACAAAATCAGATGGTAGGTCCAACTGCAATGCAGTGTATAAGTTTCATGGCCACTTTGGCCAAGTATCATGATATCATTCCAGTGGAACCAGTGTCATGGATACGTATCAGTAAAGAGATTAAGGACAAATCAAGGGAGCAAATATGGGTAAGAAAATTATATAAAGTCATATTTATATTATTGGTGTATTTAAATGAAATAACATGTTGATTTCAGATTCGGTTTAACTTTCTCGGTGGAGAAGATTCTAAGACTTCATGGTTAATGGATGTTGGGGAGTTATGGTGATCATACAAGCACGAGTTGTATGTTGGTTGGAAGATCGGGGTTGGTACTGACTTAAAGGGGGTACCCAAATTCCCTGACTGTCCAAAAAGTCAATATGAAAAAATGATTTCACATAAGAAGATTGATAATTTTAAGGTAATATCAATCTTTAATGGTTGAAATATAAAATTTAATTATTATTACTTGTATTGGATTTTTTTAGGAAGTGTAAGAGAAAAACATAAAGAATAAAAATTCAGTGACATATTTTCACACATTGGGGCGCACTACAATGCCCGATCATAAAAAGAACCAGGTACTTTAACTGGGTATTGTGATGTTATACAGGATGATCTACTGAAAATATTATTTAATAGTCATAGGCCATATTTGTGCATTTCTCATATATGTAACTAATCTAGATTTGTATATTTCTCATTTTCAACAAGCTAAATTGGGCATCAAAGGTCTTGTACCTCGTGCCAAATTATTTTGCTCCAGTAGAAAGAAAAAGGATGGAAGTGCAGTAAATGCGCAGACACAAGAAAAAGTTGTAAGGTTTTTTATTTATATTTTAATTATTTATACGAAATTCATAATTTAATATTTTTAAAATTTTAACAGTGTGCCTTGGAGGCCCTCGATGGTAAGGAAGATGACAACTTCAGGCCACACGATCATTTAAGTTAGGTATTAGGTGAGGACCACCCAGGGAGAGTAGGATGTCAAACAGGGAAAAACATCATCCCCTCTAAGTATTGGTCATCATTGGGATCCTCTCAAGCCTCCCAGACCTCTAAGATAAAAATTACTCATGATGAAGCAGTTGAGGCAAAGAAAATAGTTTTAGAGGAGCGTGAAATAAGTAAGCTGATGACCGAACATTTAATGAAAGCTATGGCAGTTTTGAGTCATTCACTTACATAAGAGGCTATTTATACTTTTGAATCATATATGTAATAAATTCTCTCTTTAAATGATGTGTCGGGTGATGCCAATGAGGGTCGTAGTGGCAACGAAGGTGGTGGAGATAGAGCTGTTGATGGTGAGGATGTTGCTGATGTTGTTTTTGGTGATGAGGCTACTGACGATGTTGTTAATGATGATGATGTTGATGATGATGATGATGGGAATGGACATGGGGATGGGGATTTTAGTGATTGGGGGATATTAATCCCCTCCATTTTTGACTTAGTATGGAGACTTATGTATGTACTTTAAGAACTTGAATTGAATTTTTGTATGGATTAGAATGGTTAATTTGTTTTCTTCTAAAAATTTCTGCATAAATTTTCACATGCATTTACATAGAGATAACATTAGAATCCTTAGTCATGCATATGGGTAATATATTACCTTACTACCATTGAATACTTAGCTCTAAATGATATCCCATATAGTGACATTGGATTTCATTTATTATCTCTTTATTTTTCATAAATAATTAAATTGACAATTCTAAATTAATGTAGGTAAAAAAGGAATATATTCCTGAGTGGTTATTTCTAAAATTTTCATTTTGTGAAATCTGAAGTTGTTATATTGATTGAACTGGTAGGATTTTTTGAGATCCTAATTCCCTGAATGATATAGTACATGTTAAATATTTTTTTGGGTTTATAGGTAGCTTTGTAAGAAGGGTGCAGGAAGGGAGGGGGGATGGTTGAAAGGGGGGGGGGCTGGGTGTAGGGGGGGTGGGGCAGGGTGCAAGGGGAGGGGGAGGGAGTTGAGTGCAGAGGGTGGGGTAGGGTGTAGGGGGAGGGGGTTGGGTGCTAGATGGTGGGGCTAGGTGCAGGGGGTGGGGTTGGGTGTAGGGGTAGGGGGGCTGGGTGCAGGGGGTGGAGCTGGGTGCAGGGGGGAGGGGTGCTGGGGGGTGGGGCTGGGTGCATGGGAAGGGGGGAAAGGGGTAGTGGGGGTTCAGGGGGTGAAGGGGGTGGATCTAGGTGCATGGGGTGGGGCTGGGTATAGGGGGAGGGGGGCTAGGTGCTGAGGGTGGGGCTGGGTGCAGGGGGTAGGGGGTAGTGGGGGTACAGGTTGGGGGGAAGGGGTTTCCCACTACTAGGAGATTCAGTGAGAGGGTTCTTAAGAATTGTGTGACCAAGATTAAAACTTAATCAATGCGGCACAAGGTCTATGATTTGTTTTAGATGATTATTATAAAGTTGTTTCTTCTATATTTCTTCATACTTCTTGTCCTGTTGAGAAAGGAGATCACAATATTTCTGGTTAAGATCAGGTAATCCATATATATATTTTTCTATCAATTTTTGTGTAGATGGATTTTTTTTCTTAATTGTGAATTTCTAAGCTACTTGAGCATTCATCAACTGTTTGTCTATAGTCCCCTCTTATCCCTCCCCACTCCCTATATTTGTGTTCTATTTGAATGTTTATACAAGTTTTTAGGCCATGCTTTTAATTTTTAATTGAATGAGATAGAATGATCATTAATGGAACCCTATGTAATGAAATGACATGTAAAGAAATTGAATTTAATGTTCAATTGTATGGTAGTTTCATGATAGAAAGGATTGGCCTTACCCGATCATTATATATAATTTATCATAAAGTAAAATATAGAACATGTTATATGATTCCTTATTATCTTTCCAAGATGATTTTATTTTCTCCACCTTTCCAATATAAGGATTCTTTCATTCCATCTTGGTGCTATCATACATGTGATCCCAGTGTGAAACGTGGAAGGTGTTATGCACTGAATGTTTTTACATTGTATTTCAAGGCTTTAGGAGGGGAAAGAATAGAACAATATTGCGTATCAGACACATTATAAATGATTATTCTTGGCTTCAACATAAAGCGTGTTTTGTTTTATAAGCCTATGATCAATAATAGTAAAGTTAGGCTGGCTCACTGCATTCTTGCATGTACTCTTGCATTTTTTTTACTCTTCATTGGGTTTTTCTTGGTTTATGAAGTTACACAAGATATTGTTTAAAATAATTACAGATCAGATGTAATCCCACACTTTGTGTAAAAAATGGAACATGTTATATGAATTAAATTATCTTTACCCTAGCTATTATTACTTGTAATAATATTATAAAATGTCTTTAAAAACTTAATCAATTTCAGTGGTGTTAGAGTTCCTTCTACTTCTTCTATATGTGGGTCCAAAAAATAAATTTTCTTTCATTTAATCCATTGATTACTACTTACTACAATGAAGGAAGGATGGATGAGGATCTTATGTATTGGCCTTGAATGAATTTTTATAGGATACTATTGTCAATCATGCTATTTCAACTAATCCATCACACACTGGTGCTAAAAACGTCACTATTTCTTCTGATAATAAAGTGAATACCAACAGCAGCTCTGATTCGTCAAGCTCTTCTGAAAGTGATTCCGAAGGAGTGAGAATTTATCAACTATGAATAGGAGAGGTCTATGGTTCTTATTGCATGGTATGATTCAAATAAGCCAATACCAATCTGTATTATTTTTTTTATTCCTTTTTAATGATTATTAAACTGTGTTCTATTTTAGGAGCCTCCTGTTAAAGCTTCTCCTACTTTGAATGGGCAGTCTACTCTCTAAAAAAGTCATTTTTTATGATTCCAATGTTTCTGGGAGTGATTCATCTGGTTCATCTAAAGTGATTTTGATTAAGATTTAAGTGTTCTTATTAATGCTCGCGCATTATATAAATAGTTCCAGTAGTTTTTAGTTTGATATATTTTATATAATCTTTGCAATTCTGGTCACTAATTGTGCATTTGAAGTTTTTGTGTAGGAAAAAATACCTATGAAATCACTTGGAACTGTGATAAAAAGTAAACCATTAAGTCTTCTTGAAATAAAAGAGGAGTCCAGTTATGAAGCAGATACATATAGCTTCGATGATGATGCTTATAATCTAGTGAGTATGGATGATTTTATCTTTATCTCTACTAATATTTCATTTAAAGAAATCATTCTCATAATTATTGTGCTTGTAAGACATGGATGTTTAAGGTGTGTTTTTTACAAGTGTTTTCAAAGACTTCTCATGTTTTTTTTTTCTATCTATAATTGTATTTAGTAAGTTATGTGTGTATATTGTTCAAAATACAATGAATATTAAATTAAAACTGCCCATAGCACAATAAAATAAACACCTTTAAATTTGTATTCAAATGAATGTGTATGCATAATGAACTCTAAAAACAGTTTAAACTATGGATATAAATTATGAATACAGTTTAAACATCTTTTAATTTTTATTTGAATCATATTAATTCTATTCTATACATGTACAGGGTAGTAAGAAAACAAGGGTGCATTGATACCAACATATATGACTATGTCATGCAATATTCTCTTTAAAAAGGCAAAGATGATCATGGATTTAATTTCCACAGAATGATGACTGAAAGTGTCTTTACCCTAGGTACTATTACTTCTAATAAGTTTATAAAATGTCTCTAAAAACTAAATCAAATTGAAGTGGCGTTAGAGTTCTTCTGTTGCTTCTAAGTGTAGTTCTAAAAACCAAATTTTCTTTCATTTACTCTGTTGATTGCTTCTTACTACAATGAAGGAAGGCTGGATGAGGCTGTTGTGTATTGGTCTTGAATTTATTTCTCTAGGATAATATTTTCAAGTTTGTTATTTCAACTAATCCATCCCACACTGGTGCTAAAAATGTCACTGTTTCTTCTGATAAGAAAGTGAATCCCAACATCAACTCTGATTCGTCAAGCTCTTCTAAAAGTGATTCCGAAGGAATGAGCATTTATCAAATATGAATAAAAGTGGTACATGGTTCTCATTGTTTTGTATTCTACTAAAAATCATTAACAATATTCATTTTTTTTTTGTTTCATTCTTTTTTAATGATTATTAAACTATGTTATATTTCAGGAGCCTCCTGCTAAAGCTTCTCCTACTTTGAATGGGTGGTCTACTCTCTAAAAAAGTCATTTTTTCTACCACTAAGGTTTCTAAGAGAAGTGATTCATACGGTTCATCTAAAGTGATTTTAATGAAGATTTGAGGGTTCTTATTAATTCGTGTGCATTATATAAATAGTGATAGTGGTTTTTAGTTTGATATATTTTATATAATCTTTTCAATTTTGGTCACTACTTGGGAATTTGAAGTTTTTATGTAGGAAAAATTACCTAAGAAATCACTTAGAACTATGACAAAAAGTAAACCATTGAGTCTTCTTGAAACAAGAGGTGTCCATTGATGAAGCAGATACAGATAGATTTGATGATGATTCTTATAAGCCAGTGAGTACTGATGATTTTATCTTTATCTATATTGTTCAACTTCAAGCCTCACGAGTTGAAGGGTGTACCGGTGGACTAGCTTCAAATGAAAATTGTGTTAGGGGATGGAATTTTATCAATATTCTCTATTAGATTCATGTTTCATATATATTAAATGAATTTTTCACATAATTTTCAATTGTAATACTAATTTTTTTCAGAGGTTCCAAAATTAATTTCATGCTTTGGGATTATTTTGCAAGACAAATGAGTACATTTTTGACACATTCATCCATTTTTTTGGTATTACAACTTGTGAGAGCTAAAATATTAGGCATTTATTACTCCTAAATTATTTAATACTTGAATTTCTATAACATAAAACATATAATAATTTTTCTAATCCTATTATGTAGGTCTATTTATTTTTAGTATTAGTATTAAATACAAGTAAATTGATTATCAATCCCAATATTCCAATATTTGACACCATCAAAAATAGGTTTGAATGCATATTTACATTATTATCAATAGAATAAGACTAGAAGTTGTTAAGTAGCATTGCTTACATTATCACGTCTTCTACTGTAACCTTTATATTAGGAGTGCTTACACTAGTATCCCATACTAACAATAATGATTACACTAGAAAAGTTTACATATTTACACATTTGGCTTCATTAGTAGCAATATTACACTAGCATTTCTTATAGGAGTAGTATTCACACTAGAAATGTTTATAATAACATCATTACAGTAGTAGTGCCTACACTATTTTTTCTTAGACTAGAAATGCTTACACTGGAATAGTTCGTAGCAACATTACCTGTAACAATACATTTCATAATGCATATGTCTGGGAAATACAAGGGTGATAAATCTGGGAAACATGGGATGAATTCTGCTAAAGCTCTGTCTACAATGACATGAGCAGCCCACTCACTAATGTTGTGGAACAGGATAGGGGGTGTGTTGGGGAGGGTGGGGCAGAGCTGATTTTGGGGAAGAGGGAAGGGGTGTGTGATGTGGGAAGGGGTTGAAGGGGGAGGGGGCCTGGTGCTGGTGTTGGGGAAGAGGGCAGGGGGGTGCTGGGGAAGAGGGCAGGGGTGTGTGAAGGGGGGTGGGGGAGGGGGTGGGGGTGTGGGTGTGGGTGTGGGGTGTGGGTGTGTAGGGGTGTAGGGGGAGGGGGTTGTCCAGAAGTGTGCAGGGGGCAGGTAGGTGGAAAATACATGAGTGTGTAGGGAGGGTGTAGGGTGCAGGGGGAGGGGGCTGTCTAGGAGGGGGTGTCAGGGGGGTGTGCAATGGGGTTCTGTTTAGAGGGGAGAGTGGGGGTTTGCAAGGGGGGGATGTGTTGGGGGTCTGTCCAGGGGGAATAGGGTGTGCTGGGTGGGGGGTTACAAGTATTCAGGGGGGGTGGTGTTGGGGAAGAGGGAATGGGGGTGTAGGGGAAGAGGGTAGGGGTGTGTGCAGGGGGTGGGGGAGGGGGCAGGGGTGTGGGGTGTGGGGGTGTAGGGGGAGGGGGGCTATCTAGGAGTGTGTAGGGGGTAGGGAGGGGGGTAGCCCAAGCTTGTGTAGGGAGGGGGAAGGGTGCAGGGGGAGGGGGTTTTCCAGGAGGGGTGTTTCAAGGGGGTGTTCAAGGGGGTTCTGTCCAGAGGGGAGAGTGGGGGTGTGCAAAGGGGGGGGATGTGTTGGGAGGTCTGTCCAGGGGGAAGGGGGTGTGCTGGGTGAGGAGGGTTTACAATTATTCGGTGGGGGACTGGTGCTGGGGAAGAGGGCATGGGGTGTTGAGGAAGAGGGAAGGGATGTGTACAAGGGAGTGGGGGGAGGGGGTAAGGGTGTGGGGGTGTAGGGGGAGGGGGCTGTATAGAAGTGTGTAGGGGAAGGGAGAGTGGTAGTCTAAGAGTGTGCAGGGAGGGGGTAGGGTGCAGGGGGGAGGGGGCTGTCCAGGAGGGGGTGCAAGGGGGTTCTGTCCATAGGGGAGAGTGGGGGTGTGCAAAGGGGGAGGGGATGTGTTGGGGGTCTGTCCAGGGGGAAGGGATGGGATGCAGGGGAAGAGTGGGGGTGTACGGGGGGGGGTCTGTCCAGGGGGAGAAGGGAGGGGCTGCAGGGTGTGCCTAGGGGGAGAGTGGGGGTGTGCAAGGGGGGTGTGCTGGGGGGTCTATCCATGGGGGAAGGGAGGGGCTGCAGGGTGGAGAGTGGGGGTGTGCAAGGGGGAGGGGTTTTTTGGGGGAGGGTATGTCCAGTGGGGAAGGGGGGGTTGTAGGGGGAGAGTGGGGGTGTGTAAGGGGGAGGGGTGTGCTGGGGGGTCTGTCCAGGGGGGAAGGGAGGGGATGTAGGGGGTTTTTTTAGCTAGAAGCTAATATTTATGGGAAAACAATCTATATCCATGGTTTGAGAATCGTGGGTAAGTATGCTACAGCAGAACTCTCTATACCCACGGTTCTTAAACTGTGGGTAAATATCTGCTGCAGAACTCTCTATATCCACGGTTTATAAACTGTGGGTAAATATACTGCTGGATAACCCTCCATACCCATGGTTTACTTAACCATGGGTATCTAATTTTTTCTATAAAAATGTATACCCATGTTTTACCAGAACCGTGGGTAAGTTGAAATTTCAATGGGCTATACCCACGGTTTCGGTAAAACTGTGGGTATAGTGCAATCCCGATGCCTCGGTATCCCACGGTTCATGAAACCATGGGTATATCATATACCCACGGTTTAATGGGCTACACCCATGGTTTTAAACCATGGGTATATGGCACTTTTCCAGTAGTGTTATATATATAAAATTCTATTGAACCATTTTAACGTATTTTTACCCACCTTCTGTGCACATTTACCCACCATCTAGGCACATCTGTAAATTTTCATTAAAATGCAATTTAACACTTCTATGAATTGAATTTCAAAAATTGGAGAGACACGGTTGGAATCAGTAAGTAAAATATGGTTCAATAGGATGAAAATAATTTTTGGTGAATAGTAACTATTGAATTTGATTTACCACGGTTAAAATTAAATAAGGCAATTAAAGGTAAAATTGATACTAAAATTACCCCAACACATGTCCTAATTCTATTGGATATGTTTATTTCGATAAAAATAAACCTTAGTACAAAGATAAGATCCTTTTGATCCATTTGGGTTAGATTAGGACATTTATTATATTTTATTTAAAGAATAGTTAAAAGTCTTAAATTCAAAGTTTAATAAATAAAATATTTTTAATATAGGGTTAAACATAAGATAAATTAGACTCTAAATATTCATTAGAAAGATAAAAATATTTCCTACATTTTGGTATTTTATTTATAATTTTTATACATTAAATAATTGAAGTTATTTATGACACAATGATGAAGCAGTAATTACCTTATTAAAGAAAGATTAAAATAATTGATAATATAAATATCAAAATAAATTAAAATTGAGACTTTTGATCTCATAAAAGAATTTTTAAGGTGAATTTGATATGTTAGGGTTGATTTAATGTATTTGGTTTGAAGTAATCAACTTTTTATGACTTTCACAAAAACCAAATACTAAATAGTGTCAAAATTGACATAAATGAGTTTTTAAAAAAAATACTATATTATTAAATGATATAATATTAATAAAAATATAAGGTTCAGAAAAAGGACTTATATAGTTATATATATTTCATTAATTAAATACTTTATGTTTTTTTGGAATTTTATAGTAATTTTATTAACCATGTATTATAATAATACAAGAAGACATCGTAAAAGTTAAACTATTTAACTAAGGGTTAAATCTAAAAGATAAGGTTAATATAGTGACATAAACTTATCTAAAACATATTGTTTGAGAGTATTTCTACTCCTACCCACCTTATCCTTGAAATAAATCCATTTTTAACTATTAGAAACCGAAAATAATTTTATAATAAATTAATATTTCACAATTTTTATAAAGTACCCATCACCTCTCCTATAAAAGGGTATTTTCCCTCCTCTTAAATTCACACCTCCAAAACCATTTGGCTCAGCCAAACCCCAATAAAATATCCTCCCAACTACCCTAACTTCATCCTAGAGGCCTTAATTTTATCATAAATCCATTCTAAGGATTCCTTTTGTTCAAATCAAAAGGAAGAACCTGAAGAAGAGGTAATTATTTCATCACCTCTTTCAAAGTCCTTTTCTTCTTCCACTTTCTTTGCTGTTTCCATACCAAAATAATAAATCTAATAACTTCTAAATACTGTAATTTTATTATAAATATGTTACAACCATATTCATTATTCTATACATCCTATGAATGAAAAAGTTACCATACGTGCGTATGTACGGCTTACCGTCTCCACGTCGTGGTGTAGTTTGTTATTCAACACTTCATTATATGGATGGGTATAATAATGAGTATAATTGATGTAAATAATAAATATAAAATTTTAATGATTATTTATATATAATATACCATCCAATTACATATTATTCCACCATCAATATAATGATATCATCGCTTGTGTGTATGTACGGCTTACCATCTCCACAACGCGATGAGATTCATTTTCACATTCATCATTCAACGATGATTATAAATATATATATTATTAATAAGTATGTAATATATGAAATAATAATGGTACTGGATATATATATATATATATATATATATATATATTCATATATCTCATTGACTTACTTCCGTTCAATACGCTATGAAAACGGAAACGGCGTTTATGCGTACGTACGGCCTGCCATCTCCGTAAACGGTATTTTCCATTTCATATATCTATATATTATACATAATTATATTATGAATATATATTATACATAAATAATGTTTTATATTTTGGAATCAACTAAATCATTATATAAGTTATACGATCGAGAATAACAAGTTAAAACACGTACGATAAAGAAAGTGATTATTACCCGAAATGTTATTTTAACATAGAAATTATTATTAAATGGGTAGTATAAAGCCATAAATGAATCATGTATGATATAATAAATATGAATATGGTTCTTTTATAATTTAATAACATACTATGGTCATTATACAGGAGGTTAAACATACCCTCGACCAAAGGAAAGTACAAGGTAAGGGTTAATTCCTCAATCTCATTATTAACTAAGATTGTTTATGTGTAAGTGTTTACTAGGATATTTTTATCATCCATGTCCAGGTTTCATAAAAATGATTTCAAAATTAATATTTTAAGGTTTTTTGGAAGGGAATATTTATCAAGATCAACATTTTAAATGTTTTAATGATTTATTTTTCTAAATCTTATTAATTAATGTCCATGTTTTAAAAATGATTTTAAGGATTTATTTTTAGGGACACTATTGTTTTAAAATGTTAATTCCTTTCAAAAGTTTAAAATTGGTATGGAACACTTTGATTAAAAAATATCTTTTAAATTACTCCCTTTATAAATTCATGACTTTTAAATGATTTCACAAAAAGGGGCATTTCTCTCAATGAGTTTTACTGATCATTTTCAACTATGTCAACATCCTTTACTGGATATTATCCTTGATTGAAGTTGATTTATTATAATATAATCATCCAGATTTTATAGAATGAGTTATGATATGTTTGACTGTGGATGTGAAATTTTTATACTATTCATGGTTTATGGTTAATTGTATGCTAGTTTTAATACAAATTTTTTTGTTATGTTTCAAAATTTTCATATAAGGAATGCATTAGAATTGGTAAGTGACGATTGGATCCCGCTATAGATCCTCAATGCATCGATAGGTCTCATGAGACAAATTAGTTTATTGGCACAAGGCCTTGAAAAATATTTATTTGTAGTCTTGGCATGAGGCCTTAACTATGTGGTTATGATGTCCAGCATTATGCATTCCATCATTATGAAATTAGCTATTGATATTACATGTGATTATTCGACTAGTAGAATATCCATGTGAATAAGTTAATGGAATTATTTGATTTATCTTTTCTATATTATTTTTTATTTTATGTTTAAAGGGCTTGTGTTTCAATTTTATACCTTTCCATAAAGTTTTATGATTATTTATCATAGCTCTCTCTATATTGTTTATCCTTACTGAGCATCTGAGCTCACTCCTTGTGTTTTATTTTCCCAGGATGCCTTGATGTATATTATGATTTATATTTAGGTTTAAGCTAAGGTAATAATGGAGTTATAAAAGGATTATTTATGTTGTGTTTTATGTTAGAAATTGTAATGTAAATTTCATGTATGTAATCTATTTTCCAAGACCGTTAAATTGATCTGTCCTTCAGGACATGATTCCTTGTAATCATTCCAGTGTATTAAAATAATGCACTGACTCTAGGTAATTTGGGTTGGGGCATTACAATCATGATCATATTCATCCTTACATTCATTTCCATCTGATTTTCCAGGATCTGAATCACCATATTCTTCCTTAAAAGAATTAACATCACTCCCACTTCCATTATCATTCTTTTCTCTTGATTATTTGGAGGAAGATTTCTTTAATTGATCCTCTCAAGTTACTTAAGTTTTCTCATAATCATTTTCAACTAAAAGTGATTACTTAGATTATAGAGAACCATGTGGACTAGCGGGTCCAAAAGAAACATTAGGAGGATATTTAGGTGTCTTCAGATAACTTCCCACTTCAACTGAAAATTATTATTCTTTTTTTATAACTGCCTATTTATTTTGGTCACTAACATAATCCTCATAATATTCAACTAACTCATCAAGATCAAGACCATGATCCGCCAGGTCCTTTGGTCTGGTCAAATGATCAATAGGGTTTAATTCATCATATATTTTTTCATTTCCTCTCACCATGCACTTCTTCCAAGGATTACAATTTACTTTTACACTTTTCTAATTGTTTTAGATAAAAACCATCATACGTGTCTTAATATTATTCACATTCATTGACTAATCCTTTATCATTCAAGATGGAAGATAATAACTTTGGATATATCAAAGAGTTTGACCTTGAAATTTTCTTTCACATCTCATACATATATATCATCATAAATTTAAAAAGATTAATTATTTGTCTATGTGTCATCACATAGATGATGTAAACATCCTGATATTTGATAGTATATAAATCTCCCTTTCTGGGACACAAAACATGTTGTAAAAAACTCACCATTGAGTTTAACATTTGTAGGTCTTCACAGTGTATGGTCACCTGTTAACTATAGGATAGCTTCTTCATAATTAAAAATATCACTATCATTGGGAATTCTTCCTTAAAAATATTCATATACTTATTTATGGGGAACCCTTAGTCACCAAGCCCATTCCTTTTAAGTGAAGGATAATTCTTCTTTATCGATAAAGCTTCTTATAATATCCACTATGTCTCCAAAAAAATTAGTATTCTGATAGAATTCATAAACCAACCATAGTAATAAACATGATTATTTGTTCCAAACCAATTCAACTATTTATGATCTTAAATAACTATTAGAAAAAAAATATTGTTTGATGGAATCCATTGCGCATCGATTTCCTTTGCTGCTTCAACAACTTGATCCTTCGTATGTAGGTTTCATGAAATAATAGCGGAATGAATTGAAGATCATTTTCACTTCTTGGATTGTCTCATCTCTTCTAGAGTTGATTTTTCTTGATACTTCATTCAATATAGTTTAATCATTTGAAGGTTTAGGTGGAACAATAGAGTAAGTAAAAACTATTAGTCCAAAAGAAATAGAAGGTTTTGGGAGATCAAATGTTTAAAGGTAAAGGGAATTGATTATACTTATTCATGATTTATATCATTCAGGGATTCAAAATAATAAATAATAATAATAACATTATTTGAAAAGAATAGAAATAGTAAAAAAAGAAACGATAAAAAAATGAATGGTGACTTTTCAAACAGTGACTCATCAATGGTGACTCATTAAAAATGACTCATCAACAATGACTCATCAATAGTGACTCATCAACGGTGACTCATTAATGGATAATCATAAATAGTGACACATCTATTGTGACTCGTCAATGGTGACTCATCAATGGTTACTCATCAATGGTGACTTTACAATGGTGAGTTTCTAATGGTGAATTTTCATCCCAAACTTATCATTACTAATTCATGTTTGATGTAGTTTAATATTTCATAATTCAAAGGCTTTGTAAAGATACCAGCACACTGATGTTCAGTTCCAATAAATGCTAAATTTATATCACATTTTTGATAATGGCCACTAAAAAAGTGATGTATTACATCAATGTGATTTGTTCTAGAGTGAGATACTATATTTTTATAAATTTTTATCACACTTTTGTTATCACAATTTATAGGAACATTTCAAAATTGGTATCCTATTTCTAGTAAAATATGTCGCATCCACAAGATTTGTGCACAACAACTTCTTGTAACTATGTATTCAGCTTCAGTAGTAGATAGTGAAAAAAAAATTGTTTCTAACCACAACATGATACTAGAGATTTTTCTAAAAGATAATGTTTTCATGATGTTATTTTTATATCTAACTTAAACCCACTAAAATCAGAATCTGAATAACTTACTAATAACATAGGTTTTCCTCTTGGATAGAACAATCTGAAATTGGTTTTATATTTGAGGTGATTAAAAATTCTTTTAGCATCTAGTAAATATGACTCTTTAGGATTTTTTGAAAGCAAGAACACATAAATACACTAAACATAATACCAGTCCAACTAGAAGTTAAATATAGTAGACTGCCAACCATACCTCTATAACTAGTTTGATCTACTAATTTCCCAGCTTCATCAAGATCTAGTTTACAGGTGGTACTCATGGGAGTATCACTACATTTAGTGTTGTCTAACCCAAAATGTTTTAAAAGTTATATAGTATATTTTATTTTATTTAAAATGATTCATTAATTGTTTTGAAAGATCTGAAATCCAAGATAGTATTTAATCTCACCCATCAAACTAATTTCAATTCAATTTTACATTAGTTTTGAGAAATTAGTGCATAGGAAATCTTTATTATATACAAAAATAATATCATCAACATATATTTGTGCTACTCAAATATATTTTTAAATTATTTTTATAAAAATAGTTTGATTAGCTATACCTTTTGAAAATATTTTTGAAATAATAAAAGATGTATTCCTATCATACCAAGATCTAGGATCTTTTTTTAAACTAAATAAAGATTTTGTTAATTTAAAAAAAATATTTGGAAAATGGGGATTTTAAAATCTATGTGGTTTCTAAAAAAACATCCTCAACTATAAACCCATTTGAGAATGAACTTTTAAGAACCATTTTATATAGTTTTAAATATAAATGTGATGCATAGAAAATCAGTATCCTAATGGCTTCATGTCTGTTTATATATGAAAAAGTTTATTCATAGTTAATACCCTCTTTTTAATTATACCCATGTGAAACTAATCTATCCTTATTTCTTATTATAGTTCTAGACTCATAAAACTTTTTTATAAACACCCACTTAGTGCCAATAGTTAATGTGTCTTTAAGTCTATCAACAAGTTCCCAAACATTTTTTCTATCAAACTGATTAACTTCTTCTGGTATAGATGTTACCCAAAATTCATCATTGATTTCATCATTGTTGTTCTTGGGTTAAAACTATGACAAGAAATATTGGTATTAAATTTGATTCCTAAAGAAGCTCTAGTTTGTCTTCTTTTATCTAGTTTTCCTAAAATAGAATCTATGGGATGGTATCTATGAGCCCAAATAGTTCATTGAAAAGAGGGACTGAATGTCTCAATATTTTCTTTAGGTTCAGGTTCTGGTAGTTCACTGGATAAAATTTTTTCTTGTTTAACATAACTTTAAAAAGGTTTAGAATTAATGTTCAGAGTTGAAAAATCATCATCAAGGTTCTCTAAGATAGTCTTAGATTCATTAGTATTGGTTTCATAAAAATTAATGTGTACAAACTCTTCCATTATTTCAGATATTTTATTAAACACTCTTTAAGATTTTCTGGAGGTTGAATAACCAAGAAAAACTCCTTCATCTCCCTTGGAATAAACTTTTTCCAAACTATCCTTTGTATTTAGAATAAATACTTTTCAACCAAAAACTCTAAAGTAATTAACCTTTTTTATATTATTTTATAACTCGTAAGGTGTTATTTTTAAGAGATGTATAATTAATACTATATTTATTGTATAAAATGTTGTATTAATAGATTCTTCCCAAAAGTAAATAGATAATTCATTCTCATTTAGCATAGTCAGGGAAATTTCTTGAAGGGTTCTATTTCTTCTTTCTATAACACCATTTTTATGGTGTCATAGGAGCTGAAAATTTGTGATTATGACTATTTTGGAAAAAAATGATTCAAAGTTGTGATTTTTAAATTCTTGACCATGATCACTTCTTAAGGTCTTAATCCTAAGTCCAATTAGATTTTCTATAGATTTTTCATACTTAATAAAGTAATAAAAAGATTCAATTTTGTGAGATAATAAGAATACCCAGGTGTATCTAGAGAATCTATCTATAATAATATAAAAAAATTATTTAAACTAGAAACTCTAGAAGGTATAAATAGGTCCATATGATCTAACTCTAGAGGTTGATATTTTGAAACTTGTTTCTCATATTTAAAGGAAATATTACATTTTTTCCCTTTTTAACAGGGGTCACAAACATTTTCATTTGAGAATTATAGTTTTGAAATATCTTTAACCATTTTCTAGTTAGCTTTCTAAGTGAATAAATATTACAATATCCTAGTCTCTTATGAAAAATCCAATATTATTTATAAAAGGAACTTAAGAAAGAAATATATTTAGAAGATAAAGGATTTAAATTAATATAATAAATATTATCATTTCTTAAAGTAGTAAATATTAATACAATTTTATCAACAACAAAATGACATGAATTATTTTCAAACTTTATATAAAAATTATCATCACATTATTTTCACTTTCCCTTGTAGTCATAATTTCATTTGAAATTTGATTTCTTTAAGAACTTATTTTTACTGTAATATTTATTAAATATTATGGCCATGCGGGTCATCTCTTCATCATTATCATCAAGAGATTCCTCTTCACTGGTATTTTCAACTTGTACCTTTTCACTTTGTTTGAAGGTAGTAGTCTTGGAAGCGAAGGATTTTATTTTTTGTTCATATTCATCAATATCCTTGTTGACTTTAAGATCTTATTCTTACAAAATAAGCTTTCCAATCAATTCCTTGACAATCATTTTACTTATATCAAAGGATTATCTAATTGACACAGAGGTTCATCTACATATATCTGGTAAGCATCTAAGTAGTATCATTACTTGATCTTTTTCTATAACTTTTTTTCCAAGTGAGTTCATAGTATTCACTATTTCAGTGAACCAAAGATACATATCATAAATAGTTTCATTCTATTTAATTTTAATAGTATCATACTTGACCGAAATGTGCAGGCCTAGGCCGAATGCCCCATCCCGTAAGAATGTATTAAGGAAAAAGATGCAGTACAAAGTACAAAGCTGAGAAAGTGAAATTACCCCCAAAAACACGGCTAATCAAAAGATGTCAAAATCTCCAGCATCACCATCCTTCGAAACGTCTGGATCCGCCGATTCCCACTCAGAATGTGAATCATAGTGACTGAGTATATTGAGATATTGATCCCTAAGATGTAACTCTCTTTCAGAAAAAGAGTTCCTGGTCATCGACTTACTCTGCCCCTTCATTACATTTATTTCTTTCCCTTTTTCTTTTTTGGCAGAGGACCTGGTAGATATGGTCTTCGGCATGTTGGAGTAGTCTCTTTGTGTCTTATTCTTAGTTGAAGTAGTTAATGCCCCCATGCTTACATTCCCATTTTTTTCTCGAACAATATCACTATAAGATACTTGATGGACATCCCCATAATTTTCTTTACCTCCACTAGAGACATTTCCCCAGTTTCCAATAGTTTCCATCGACCCCTTAGAGCAGTCATTTCCTTCATCCTTTAATGTTGCAGCCATCAAAGATTTCATATTGATGTCAATTGGGGTCAGACACTGATTTTTCATTTTTCTCCCTTCAGATTTTACTTCCTCATCCACTGCAACCTCCACAGGCATCAGTTGATCTGATTCCATGTGAGTGGGATCATCCTCCATCAATTTTCCAACCATCCTGCTTGGCCCAGAATCTGTCTGCAGTGGGCTAGATCGATCACCTTCTGCATCTCCTGCACTATTTTGAAGTTCTTCCACTCCTTCCAGCACTGTAAATTAATTCCTAGAGCAAAAATCTGATCCAGAATTTACAATAAATGAATCAGCAGCCTCTGCACCTCCTGATATCCCAAGTCCGTGGCCCATGAATTGAAGTGGTTTACACGCGTCACCAGCATCAACAGAGTGATTACTCTGCACCGCAACACCATCATACACCTGCACCATTGACCCTGGTTCACCAGACAAAGAGTTAAGACCCAGATCATTTCTTAACCGATCAAAAACTGTTGCAAGAGAAGGCCCTGACTTCTCTGGAGAAGCATTCTTCATAGCTCCCAATGAATCTCTATTACCCGGTCTAGAAGGGACAGTCATAAAGGGAGGGTCAGCATGTTTCATCCCTTCATTGACATGACCTGGAGACTTCTGCACTTGATGAAGCTGATCAGCCTCACCCAGAGAATCAGGAGCATCATGAAACACTGAGAGAGATCCCTCCCTATCAACCTGCTTATTCGCAACAGGATCATTTCTTACCCCACAAAACATAACCAGGGCCACATGAAAAACATTTAAAGCACCATGTTCAACAATACACTCCTGTATTTCTTTCTTACAACAAACAGAAAAATCATACCCCTGTTGGAAATAGAAGGAGCAGAAGTTGATCCAAGATTCATAGTAGATGGGTTGAGCAAACCTGTATTCCCCCTCAATGACAACCCACACCATCTCATGAGGAGGCCGGGATAGTTCCATTTCAACACAAAACCTTGTGACACTTAGATTATTCAGGGTAGTCGTCCGCTGATCAAGACACAGGAAATGACTAATGGAATTCCCAATTGAGCGTAACAACGCTGGATTTTGGAAAGGTAAATTCAAACCAGGGAGCTGAATCCAAATAACTGAGGTAGAAGAATCGCGGTTCATGTGAAAATCAAAAGACCAATGAAGAAGGTGAAAATGAGAACCTTGAACGAATCTACTAAAATTGGACCAAGCCCAAGCCAGATCATCTTCATCATCAAAATAAATAAGGAAGTGTCATGGTACCAAGAGGCCGACAACTACCTGATGATTTAGACCCCATTTTCCATTCACAAAATTGTCAAATACCTCCACCGAAGGTCGTCTCCGCACAAACTTTGCAATCAGGGTCGTGGAGAGAAGTGATGATGCTTCAGTGAACTCTTGAACGGAGACCGGAACGATAGGCTGGTCGTTGCAGAGGCCAAGAACATTTGGAGAAACCCTGATGATTGGGAGAAAAGGAAGACCCGCCTCTGAGGGTAAATGAGAGTGACGATCAGCAAACCCGTAACCCTGAGTCCCGACGCCGAGATGTTGTGGCCCCTCCCTCAGGGGAGTAGGGGCCGCCAAGGCCTCCATTGCAGCTACGGTTTGAGCATCACCCTATCTTCAGGAGTGCTCTCTCCAGCAATCATGACTCCATATATTTAATGAAAAATTATTGTTTTATCATACTTGATTGTATGTGTATTAAGTCTCATTTCCTTAACATTTTGTGTTCCTTCATGGGAGACAGATAAGGTATCCCATATTTTAAAAGAATATTTGAAAGTAGATATTATATTAAATTCATCATCACCCAAGGCACAAAACCAATTATTCACAGGTTTATAATTAATATTGAATTCATTTTTTGAATCATCACTCCAAGTAACTCTAGTAGTTTGTGGTATTTCATAATGATCTTCTATTATAGTCCAAATGTAAAAAACCAAAACATTCTAAATTCATTTTAATTTTAATTTTTCATTGATCATAATTTGTACCATTAAAATAATGATTTATGTTGATAGAAGATCCTTCTTGTATGTTATCCATAAATAACTAAAATTTATAATTGAAATAAATTTTATATCTTTAGAATAAAACTATAATCACAGTCGAAAAGATAATCCAAAACCTCTAATACCAAATGTTTTTCAGAGTAACTCAAGGTGGTGATTTATGTTCCCAATAAAAATTTCTATTAAAAATAAAATTCCCTTAATAATAAAATAAACTATCCAGTTAATCAAAATATAATATTGATATAAGATCTATCCATTTAAAATATTTCTCAAATAGTAATTATGTCTCAATTAAAATAATGTTAAAATTATCTTATCTTTTGAAATCAATTTACATTGAAAAAACATATATAAAAACCATATAATATTAACTATCAAATTAATAGTATTTTATTGATTAAAAAAATATAGAATTTAGTAATAAAACAAAACAAAATAACACAACATTATAAATAAGAGGCTTGGTCTCAAGATGAGACTTAATACCCTCTACTTGGAAATCACCTGGTGAAAAGAAGATTACAATAATAATCAAACAGATCCACAACCTGGATCAGGTAAACAAACAATATCAAAAAGCTATGAAGGATAAAAAGCATCTTCTATAGTTATATTTGGGAATTAAAAAAGTATAGGACACACAAGGACCTCTTCCAAAAACACCATAGGAAAATAGATGTAAAGAGAAAGAGAGAATAAAATTAATTCTCCAAATTAGGTTTAGAAGATAATATGTGTTTGAAAAAAAAAGTAACAACACACTGCTAGAAAAAATAAAAATATGAATCAAAAGAATATAAATATAATTGTGATTCTTGGAATGTTCGACATCCTTAGATAAACTTTAGTGAGGAGTTCGAGCTTCATTCTTAAATGTTTCATAAAATAGAGGATTGTAGGAATTTGTAAGTATACCAGTTGATCTCTATCGGGATCTCAATCAATCTATTTAAATGATATTGTGCTTCTATGTATTTTATCTTTACATTAGATGAATTAGTGAGCTTATATAGATTCACATATTCAATCGCAAAATTTTACCCATAGACTTGTTATCCAAGAATGGTCGTACAGAGAGGGATATAGAGAGAAGGTTCTTCCCAAAGATATAGAAACAATGGTTGAAGAAGATCCATAATAATCATAGCATCTTTGACTTTTTCAATAAGACTTGGTCAATTTATCCTTGAATAGAAATAGTTTTTGAGCCATTCACGTTAAATTACTTGGACAATAGTGGTAGCATAAAGCTGGTGGTGACTCAGTATATGACTGTATCTTAGATTGGTGGTACCTCAGGCTGGCGGTGACTCAGAGTCCAACAATAACAGGACCTGATGGTATCTCCTTGGAAATAGGTCTTCTAGTGGTAACAAGACTATATGTATCTCTTATAGCAGTGACACGGCTAGAGATGACTCCATTGGTGGTAGCTCATCCTTAGCGGCGACTATTGTCTGGGGGTAACTCACATCAATGGTGGTTCTTGGCTAGCGGCGAATTGCCTCAATACTTAGATGAATTATCAAAAAAACTATCTTTCCATATAAAATTCTATGATATAACATGTAAATAATTAGTAATAAAATAATAATGGTTTTTTATCATTAAAATAAGGTAGTGATAAACACTCTCCTCCTAAGGAGGTTCCAACACTTTTATTTCACCAGAAGAATAGATGAAATTTCAATGGTTATAACTCCATCATTGGAATATCGTATGGTTTGGAATTGTAGTATCAATCAACTTAGTGAGAAGAATATAAAATTCTAATTTCTAAACAAACACTAAAGCTTTATCACATGGAAATTAGATGGTGTGAAAGTTTTCTGATGGGGAAACAGAGAAGAGTTTCCTTTAACTTAGATGGATGAAAGATCATATATTTGAATTTGGAAATAGTTCACTCAGACCTACCCTTATCCATTCCCATAGTGTTTTTATTCACTTTATAACTTTACTTTATGATTCTACTAGAAAATTGTGGGTTTTATTTCTAAAAAATAAGTTTTATTTTTTTTTCTATAGTTTATTCAATGGAAATCCATGGAATTAGTGTAATGTGATTAGAAGGAGAAATGTATTTTTTTCAATAATGGTGGTGAATACACCTATACAACATCTAGAACCTCTACTGAAAGAATGATATAATGTGTGAGAAGATAGTACCTTGTACACTGTAGTAGAATAGAGTAGCTAAAATGATGATTTAAACCATAACTGAAAAGACTTAAAGAGTGAGATTTTACTCTAGAATACCCAATGGAATTTGGAGAGAGTCATTAAACATAGTGCAATTCCTTGTCAATGGATTTAAAACATAGGTAGTTGGGAAGTTACATATGAAGGATACATGGTCTAGTAAATGGGCAGAATTCAACCATCTTAATGTATTTGGATGTTTTTTGTATGTTCATATCAATTCTATTGGACCCTCTATGCTATAGTAGTTTTTATAATCACAAACAATGTCAACCTATTGATTCTACTATTTCATGCCATTTAATATCTCTAAGTAAATCAATTATGTCATACAGAACAATATATTTCAATAAGTAAATAAACTATATTTATGAATCAATATGTTTACAAGTATATATTTGCATGTATTATTGGATGTCACTTAATCTAGTAATGTTATGTGTAAGACAGACACTTTACAAGTTTCTCAGAGTCCCTGGCGTTGATAGGTTGTTTGACACACCAATGTTCGACACACTGATGTTTGACACACCGATGTTCGACACACCAATTTTTGACACATCGATGTTCGACACACCGATGTTCGACACACCGATGTTCGACACACCGATGTTCAACACACTGATGTTCGACACATCGATGTTAGACAAACTAATGATGACAGACCGATGATGATAGAACAATGATAGACCAACAATGACAGACCGATGAAGATAGACTGATGACAAACCAATGCCGACAGACCGATGTTAACACACCAATGCTAACAAACTGATGATGACAGATGGATGCAAATGACTCACCGCTAGTCATAAATAAATGTTTCAAATTAATTAATTCAAATTTATTTCTAACAGTCATATTTATACAAATTAATGTTTCTGACATTATTTAATGTTGTCTGTAGGACTATCTGTAGATAGTACGAGGTACACACATGTGGAGATATCTTCATGCCTACTAGACCTCGATGTATAAAAGGATTACAAGCTCAACCTAAAAGAGATACTCAGAACTCACGAGAAAAACAAAACAAAAGGCAAACTGGGCAAATATGCAAGATATTTCTAATATAAGAACTTGAATCTTGAGTACCCAAGAAGTTTAATATTATAGGATTCAACCTGCTAAAGATCACTGAACATCCATACATCAAAGAGCTGAACCTTTTCACACAAAGAAGCTAAATTACAGAGACTATGATACTCTGTTCTGAAGCCAACTTTCAGAAGGGGATTTGAATATCATTTCTCTACATCCATTGAGTCTAGAGATTTACTACACAACAAATAGATATTTCTAAACTCTATTATTATTTTATAACTCTATCGTGATCATGTGTTTACTTTTTGAGTAGTTTGTGCATCTGTTTCTATCACACACTGTCTCTTGAGCATAATTTAGGGATACCAAAATATCCTCACACTCAATCTCATTTTACTCTTGTATCCCATATAAAATAGTGGAAGAGATCTTGTGTGATCTGTTTGATATTTTTCCCATGAATAACTATGGTAGAGGTCAAGTGTGACTTGGATAGCCTTGTGTGCTGTTGTGAACCCCAATCCAGGGTGTGGATCAAAAGTTTATTAATATAAACTTCTTGGTGGAAACTGATCACCAAGTGGATAGGAATAAGTCTCAGCTTGAGACCGAACCTCTTGTTTTTATCTGTTGTATAGTTTTTCCTGTGTTTTAATCTAATCTGTATTTAATTCATTTCACATTGACATAAATTGAACTTTGATAGTTGATTTAGAAAGTGTTTATATCTGTTTTGAATCAGTATATTAGTTTTAGAAGTTTGACTAATATTTATATCGGTAAAGTTGAGAACTAATCACTCTTATGAGAAATTAATTGAACATTCAGGTCTTTTATAAATTCACTACAAACTGACTTTGATTAAATTTTAATTGGGGTATGTTATTTTAAAGAACCAATTTTAACAGAAATTTTTATAGAAACTCAATTCACCCCCCCCCCCCCATTGAGTCATCTACTCTTACCAACATTTGGTATCAGAGGGAAATTGAAAGTTATTGTCAGTTTTTAAAATATTGTCAAATGTGATTATAATTTTTTTTCAAAGATCTCAAAATTTCTGTTATTTCTAAATTTTTATCTCTTTGAAATTATTTCACAATTTGTATCATGGATAATAGATTAGAAGGTGCTGCTACAAATAGACCACCTTTCTTTAATGGAACTAATTATGCTTAGTGGAAGCTTAAAATAAAAATACATCTAGAAAGCATGGGATTTGAAATCTATAATGCTATTGAAAGTAAATATGCAATTCCTAAAACTTCTATAAACACTTGGGATGAACCTACCAAGACTGCCTATAATAATAATTGTAAATCAATGAATGCTCTATATTGTGCACTAGGAGATGAAGAGTTTAACCATATCTCTGCTTGTAAAACTGCACATGAGATTTGGGACACTCTGTTTGTTTCTCATGAGGGAACATCTAATGTTAAAGAGATGAGATTAAATACTTATACTATTAAATATGAAAACTTCAAAATAAATCATGATGAGTCTATTTCTGATATGTATCTCACGTTCATTGAAATTGTGAATACTGTGATTTCTTTAGAAAGAGAAGTAACAGCCAAATAGTAGATTATGAGGATTCTGCAATGCTTGCCAGAATGATAGCGTGGAACATTTGTGTCTATTAGGGAATCTTGTGATATTTATAAGATTCCAGTGAAGGAATTTATTGGAAAATTAATGATGTATGAAGAATAATTGAAGTTAAATAAATAAGAGGATAAACCAAAATAAAATTTTGTAGCTTTCAAGACAACTGCATCTAAAAGTAAAGATAGGTAGAAAGTTCAAGCTGCTATTGAAATCCCTAGTAGTGATGATGTAGCTTCAGATGATGATGAATAAATGGACCAGTTGGCTAGAAGATTCAAGAAATTTTATAGGAAAAACATGTTTTTTAAAAATCCAAATTACAAATGAAGGTATGATAAAAAGGGAAATTGGAAAAAAGATTGGAACAGAAATAATAAGTCAGAAGACATAATCTTCTACAAATTTAAAAGGAAAGGACATATCAATTCTAACTGTACAAAGATTAAATACAAGGAAAAGTATGAAAATAAGGATAGAAATTATAATAAAGAAATGAAGGCCACCTGGAGTGCCTTCGAGGAAAGCTCAATCGAATCTGCCTCTTCATGAAATGAGAAAGATGATATGTATAATATGTGTTTTATGACAAACACAACTGAGTTAACCTTAGACTCTCTGGTGCATAATTCTTATTATTCTAAAAGTGAGTCTGAGAATATAAAAAATGATGAATTATTTTAATATTTCAACATGCTAGAAAAAACATGTAATGAATTGAAAGATAAGTATAAATCTTTGAAGAAACAACATGCCCTTACAGTGACTGTTAACTCTGTACTTACAACTGAAAAAGGGAAAAATGCTCAACTACTCAAGGAGAACAATGAGTTAAAAATGTCAAATGAGGAATTGAAGAAAGACTTAGAAAATTTTACCAATGGGAAAAATAATCTTACTCAAATTCTTGGTAAATAAATATCTCCTCAGTATACTTATGGGATAGTATATAAACCAGGTCAAAGGAATTTATCCAAATCACATTTTGTAACCAAATCTAGAAAATCTGCTACTTTTTTCAGAAACTAGAATTTTGTTGCAAGTTCTAGTTCCAAGAATTCTTTTATTGCATTCAATTCTTAAGGACCAAATAGAGTTTATTTTTCAAACACTCTATATTTTACATATAGGAATCCCATAAGATAGTTGTGGGTTCCTAAATCTTATATCACTAATGTATGTGGACCTAGAAAAATATGGGTACCAAAGTCGTTTCTTGGATGAACTTTTTTGTAGGTAAACTGCCTAAAGAGCTCCTGTAAAAAGATGTGGTACTTGGACAGAAGCTATTCAAGACATATAAAAGGGGATTATTCAAGATTTAAAAGTCTTATCAAGATTGATGGAGGACATGTCACATTTGGTGACAATGGTAAAGGAAAAATCATCGGCCTAGGCTCGATTGGTAACCCTAACTCTATTTGAATTTCTAAAGTAATGTATGTTGATGGATTAAAGTATAACCTGCTCAGAATATCTCAATTGTGTGATGATGTATTTAATATTAAATTAAAAAATTATTCATTCCATGTTTTTTATTCCAAGAATAACTTATTAATTACTTCCTTTAGAAATGATAATGTATATGTTATAAATATAGACACACTAGCCTCACAGAATGTCTCTTGTCTAAACGCCTTTCAAAAAGATTATTGGATCTGGCATAGAAGACAAGTACATTGAAACATAAACTCTCTTAGGAAGTTAACTAGAAAAGGTTTAGTTAAAGACCTACCCAAATTAGAGTTTTCAGATAATAAAGTGTGTAATATGTGTCAAAAAGGAAAGAAACATAAAATCTCTTTCAAACTAACGAAAGAAGTTACTACTTCTCAACCACTTGAGTTGGTTCACATGAACTTTTTTAGACCATCTAGAGTTTTGAGTCTTAATGGGAATCACTATGTTTATGTTCTTATAGATGATTTATCTGGGTACACCTAAAGTTTTTTCTTAGCTCACAAGAGTGAAGCTTGTTCTCACTTTACCAAGTATGATAGGACTGTAGAAAATCTTAGTGGACTTAATATTAAATCCTTAAGAAGTGATCATGACTATGAGTTTGAGAATCAATATTTTGAATCTTTTTTCTCACAAAATGGCTACAATCATAATTTCCCTACTCCTAGGACACCTCAAAGGAATAGTGTGGTAGAAAGAATAAATAGAACCTTATAGTAAATTTCTTGAACTATGCTTAATGAATATTCCTACCCTTTTATTTCTGGGAGGAAGTTGTTAATGCAGCTTGTTACATAATAAACAGATTCTTAATATGACCCATCCTAATGAAAACTCTTTATGAGTTGTGGAATATTAGGAAACCCAAAGTAAGTTATTTTAAAGTGTTTGGATGTAAAGTATATATTCTGAAAACTAAAGATAATTTAGATAAATTTTTCTCCAAAAGTGATGAAGGAATATTTCTTGTATATTCTACATCAAGAAAAGCCTATAGAGTCTTTAATAAGAAAACCAAATGTGTGGAGGAATCTATACATACCAAGTTTGATGAAGCAAACCCATATGAGCCCAATACCTCACTAAAAAATATTGAAGAGGATATATCCAATCAGGACATTAATGATAAAACCTCAAATCATCATGTGAAGAAATCTCTGAAAACTTCCAGTTCTGGAAATTCTCCAGATCCTAACCGTAATGAACCAGATCAACTTGACCAACCTGAAATGTCAAGTCCTACATTTTCTAAACCAACTAAGACCCCTAAAAATCATCTCATTGATTATTTTGTTGGATATTTAGATATAGGAACACAAAAAAGATCTTCTTTGAGAAACTAGGTTGAGCATCAAGATTTCATATCACAGCTTGAACCTAAAAATATCAATGATGCGATCAATGATGAGTTTTGGGTAATGGCCATGCAAGAAGAACATAATCAGTTTGAAAGAAATAAAGTTTGGAAACTTGTAGATATATTTAAGGATACTTTGACCATAGGAACCAAATGGTTGTTTAGAAATAAAGTAGATGAAGTTGGAAATATAGTTAGAAACAAATCTAGACTAGTTTCACAATGATATAATCAAGAAGAGGGAATTGATTATGAACAGACCTTTGCACCAGTAGCTAGACTAGAGGCAATTAGTATCTTACTTTCCTATGTAGCAGACTTTGATTTTAAACCTTATCAAATGGATGTCAAAAGTGCATTATTAAATTGTTATATAACTGAAGGTGTTTTTGTTGAACAACCCCCAGGTTTTACAAATACAAATTTTCCAAATCATGTGTTCAAATTATCTAAATTTTTATATGGTTTGAAACAAGCTCCAAGATCTTGGTATGAAAGGTTGAGTTATTTTATTATTTCTAAAGTATTTACAAAAGGACATGCAGGTCATACTTTATTTATAAAAATAATTTCAAAAGAAGTGTTAATAGCTCAAATATATATAGATGATATTATCTTTGGATCTTCTAAAAATTCCTTATGTAATGATTTTTCAAAATTAATGTAAAGAGAGTTTGAAATGAGTTTAATGGGTGAACTTAAATATTTTATTGGATTTAAAATATTTCAAATTAAATAAGGTCTTATTTTAAATCAATGTAAGTATACTAAAGATCTTATGAAAAGGTATGGATTTGATAGCATTAAGAGTAGTGAAACCCCTATGAGTTCTACATGTACGTTATATCTGGACAAAAATGGAAAATCAGTTGATCAAACTGCTTATAGAGGAATGATTCGCAGTTTTATATAATTAACTTCTAGTAGGCTAGATAATATTTTTAGTGTGTTTATGTGTGCAAGATTTCATGTAAACCCAAAAGAGTCACATTTAAATTCAGTTAAAATAATTTTCAAATACCTCAAGTATACAACTAATTTAGGAATGTTCTATCCTAAAGGACAACCTTTGGATTTAGTTAGCTATTAAGATGCTTATTTTGGTGGATGTAAGTTAGATATAAAGAGTACCTTTGGAACATGTCACTTTTTGGGAAAGTCTCTAATATCATGGTGTAGTAAAAAGAGAAATTCAGTTGCATTATCAATTGCTGAAGCAGAATACATTACTACTAGTAGTTTTTGTGCACAAATTTTGTGGATGAAACACACCTTATTAGACTATGGATTTCAATTCATCCATATCCCCATAAACTATGACAACACAAGTGCTATTAACATTTCTAAGAATCCAATTTCCCATTCTATAAAAAATCATATTAATGTAAGACATCACTATTTGAGAGATCATTATCAAAAAGGTGATATAACTCTTGAGTTTATTGGGACTGATCACCAGCTTGCTAATATATTCAATAAACCCTTAAACTCTGAGAGAATTAATTACATCAGACATGAAATAGGAATGATAAATCTCTAAATTCCTTGAAACCGATCCTTGGAACTGATCCTTGAAAGTGATCCTTGAAACTGATCTCGTGAAACCGATCTCGTGAAACCGATCTCGTGAAACCGATCTCGTGAAACCGATCTCGTGAAACCGATCACTTGAAACGGATTGTGTAAAACTGATTATATGAAACCAATGTATTTAATGACTCTTTTGTAATTATGTATATTTTAAATAAAATGATTTTTTTTGTATTATTTTTTCCACATTTAAAATTTATGCTTTACGATTTACAATCCCTAAATGATATAATAAGTTCAATCCATCTTAACCATTCACCTTCCCACTACTGTAAAACATTATACCCTTTGTCACTCTATCTCTCGAACCTAGACCACTCAACTCCTATGGAATCTAAAACCTCAAAATGGTAAAGACCAAGTGCACTACGGAAAATCCAATCAAATATCCATCTGCAAAACTTCAGAAGGGTAAGCCTAGTGGGACTGCAAAACCATGCTTGGAAAGCTGAGTTGTTACAGCTAAGAAAGAAGTGTCTACTCAGAGGCTTCTGTCAAGCAAGTTGTTTTTATTGAGAGTGCTGGAATCTCAAGGGTGGCTAAGCTAGTTCTCAAACAATGAAAGGCCTTATTATCCTCAGCTAGTACATGAGTTTTATCGACATTTGAAGATATCACTGGATGACGCTGAGTAAGTGAGGATGAATTCAGTGGTAAAGGGAAAGGAAATAGCTTTTTTGTCTAAGTAATGGGTTGAGTGCTTGGAGATGCCTCGTGAAGGTGTCTATGCTGATTATCAGGGTAATATTACACCTTCCTATAATTTTTTCTCTTATAAGGATGATCTGAAGGAGCGTACTAGAAATATAGAATCTAGTAAGACTATTGCTAGTGAATTTGATGGAGATTCAAGGTTACTTTTTAATTTTATTTAACATCAAATATTCCCAAGGAAGGGAGATTTATCTTCTATGAAGTATCAGGGTGTATTCTTGGTTTATCTATTGAAAAATGGGATAAAAGTGAACCTTTTTAGGTATCTAATGGTTCATGTTTCTGATATGATAAATCCATCGAAGAAGGAAACATGTTTGTACTATCCCAGGATGATCTCTACCATGTTAAAGAAAATGAGTTGTGTGGAAGATGGAGATGAAGTGATAAGTTCATGTAGTGGTTTCTATCTTCAAAAGTGTATTTGAAAATAAATATAGATCTTTTGTAACCCATGGAATAAAATCTAGGTAGGATATGAGGAAAGTTTGTATGAGGAATTCAATCCAATTGACCATCCAAATAGACCAAATGATCAAGTTGATCCAGGAATCAAACCAGGAGAGTAACCTATTTATTCTGATGAGAAAGCTGAGACTAAGTTTCCAAGGGAAGAAGTATCTATTTTTGATTATAGGAGTGATCATGATATTGCTTAAAGTCCCAAAGATATGTCTTATAGACCTGCTAGTCCACCTTTGGACTTACCCTCAAGAGAACCTTTGTTAGGTGATAAGGATGAGGAAGAGACCGAGGTTACTAGGGTTGAAGGTTATGTGAGTAAATCAGATAATGAGTCTGATGATGATGATTATTATTATTATTATGATTATTATGATGATGATGATGATGATGATTATGATGATGATGATGATGATGATGAAGGAGGAAATGATGAGCATGTAAGTGATTCTTTAAAAGTGGGAAACAATTAGTTGACAGATCCAGTGAGGAATCTGTACATGGAGTTGGTGATGGTGATGATCCTATTGAGTAGGTGGATATTGATCATGGAGATATTGGTCATGAGGATATATCACCTCATCCTAATAATTAAAATCAAGAAATCATTCAGGAATTGAATGAACTTATGGTTTTTGTCCATGAGGAAGAAGTTGAGGATCAGGTGCCTCAATTTGAGAAAGTGCCTAATGAAGTTGAAGTGGCTGGAGCACATGCAGAACCTCAAGTTAAGTTCGTACCTATACCCAAAAATGTTATTATGGATAGAGGAAAGGATGAATAAGTAGATGAAGATGAATTTGTTCCTGATCTTCAGGAAAGAAGGGTTAGGATTGAAATTGTTGAGCCAATAGATTGGACCTTTACTCAAGAATGGAATAATGATCCAGGATACATTCTTTTTGGGTTGGAATATGACTTAGATGTGGAGAGGGTGCCTCCTCCTCTTTCTCCACAAGCCCGATCTGTAGCAGAACCTGTTGCACCTGTTCCCCCAGTTTCCCCTCTAGCAGTAGAGCCAGTAGCACAAACAGTGCCTAGTGACTATGTCACTAAGTCTGATTTGGATCAATTCAAAAATGATATATGTGAGTCAGTGAGATCCTTTGTTGGATCCAGAAGTGATGCCTCTACTTCAATAAGTATTTCAAATGTAGATGCTGAAAATATTTCAAGGATGGTGATCCAGGAGATTCAACCAAATCTCATTACCATATCAAAAACCATCATTAGACATAATACCTTACTGAGAGAAGAAGTAAGGATGTTGACCAATGAGTTAAATTCTATAACCTATGATTTCAAGACCTCCTTTAGTGGTGTACTGGAAGTTATTATGAGCTTGGTGACTCATCTACTATGTGTAGATCTGAAGAAGTTGAATGAGGAGATGGAAAAATGATTAGTGTCCCATCTAATTCTTGGAGTGGGAAAGGTGTTATTGCTGATTTGGAATCTCTCAAGGCTGTGATGAGAGAGGAACTCCAAAATCTTCAAAGTGTTTCATACAAATAAACTCTTGAAAAGGTACATATAAATACAGACCTTATGTACAATATGTTAAGGTATTTCACAAATTAAGCCTCTTATACTCAAAAATAGATTAAAGAGAAAGTGGATAAGTACTTTACTAAGATCTATACCAAGCATGATCTCATCAATAGCTTCAAGTTTTTAGCAGAAAATATAAGAATTCATCCAGTCACAGAAGCTTTCAAGAATCAAGTTACTCAATTGAAGGTGTTTACCCTCTTCTAAATAAATTCATGGAAAATAAGGATGACTTCGAGAAATCCATGCAATATGGTGGTGAAATAATCAATGATTTCATCAAACTCCTTAATCCATATCTACATGTTCAAGCTGAAGCAATTTTGGTTCCTCTTGCTGCTTCTATTGGTACTACCTCTCGGTCTTTTGATCCAATGACTATCTTTGAAGCTATTTACCAGATTTGAACAGTCATTACAAAGAAATCTACCAGTCTCATGTTGTTATATAGAAGGCCTAGCCTTGCAGCAAATATTCCTACAGGTGTTTTCATGCCTGGTGTTATCTTCAAACCACCTCTTCCCTCTATCACTCTCAAACCGTCTCATCCTACTCCAAATCCTTCAGATAAAGGAAAATCCCCTCAAAATCCAAACCCTTAATGATGGATTGTGTATTTGATAGGGATTTTCCCTTTTTTGTTGACTGTACACTTTTGCTTCTTAATGGAACTCATTTTTTTCTTCTCTCTGTCTCTCATTTTTTTATGATATTTCTCTTCTTACCTTCTCCTTATCTTTTTTTTTGCTAATCCCAAAAGGGGGAGAAAATGCATACATTATTAATTTCAGGGGGAGAAATATTGGCATAGGGAACATGGAATGTACTAAACATAATCTATATACATTTATTGAGGGGGTTCCTTGTTTTAAAAACTTAAAAAAAGGAAACATTTAGTTATATTGAATAATCACATTCAGTGAAGTATGATAAGTCCATTTATTATTATTCTTTATATTTATATGTATGCCATAATTTTTGATTATCAAAAAGGGGGATATTGTTGGACCCTATATGATATAGTAGTTTTCATAATCACAAACAATGTCAATCTATAGATTCTACTATTTCATGCCATTTAATATCTATAAGTAAATCAATTATGTCATACAGAACAATATATTTCAATAATTAAATAAACTATATTTATGAATCAATATGTTTACAAGTATATATTTACATGTATTATTGGATGTCACTTAATCTAGTGATGTTATATGTAAAACAGATACTTCATAAGTTTCTCAGAGTCCCTGGCACTGATAGGTTGTCCGACACACCGATGTTCGACACACCGATGTTCGACACACTGATGTGGACACACTAATGTTCAACACACAGATGTTCAACACACCTATGTTCGACACAATGATGTTCGACATGCTGATGTTCGACACATCGATTTCGACACACCGATGTTCGAAAAACTGATGTTTGACACACCAATCTTCGACACACCAATGTTCAACACACCGATGTTCAACACACCGATTTTCGACACACCAATGTTTGACACACTGATGATGAAAGTTCGTTGATGACAGACCAAGAATGACAGGCCAATGATGATAGACTGATGACAAACCAATGCTGATAGACCGATGTTGACACACTAATGCTAACAGATCGATGATGATAGACCGATGCAAATGACTCATCGATATTCATAAATAAATATTTAAAAATTATTAATTCAAAGTTATTTATAACGGTCATATTTAGACAAATTAATGTTTCTAACATTATTTAATGTTGTCTGTAGGACTATCCATAGATAGTATGAGGTATATTCTAGTGGGGAGATCTTCATGCCTACTAGACCTCGAAGTATAAAACGATTACAAGCTCAACCTAAAAGAGATACTCAGAACCCATGAGGAAAAAAACAAATTATAGACTGTGTGAATATGTAAGATATTTAAAATAGAAGAACTTGAATCTTGAGTACATAAGAAGTTTAATATTACAGGCTTCAACCTGCTGAAGCTCATTTAACATCCTAACATTAAAGAGTTGAACCTTTTCACACCTGGAAGCTAGATTATAGAGCATGTGATACTCTGTTCTGAAGCCAAATTCTAGGAGAGGACTTGAATATCATCTTCTCTACATCCATTGAGTCTAGAGATTTACTATAAAACACATAGAGATTTATAAACTCTATTCTTATTTTATAACTCTTTTGTGATCTTTTGTTTACTTTTTGAGAAGTGTGTGCATCTGTTTGTGTCACACGTTGTCTCCTGAGCATAACTAAAGGATACCAAAATATTCTCACACTCAATCTCATTTTACTCTTTTATCCCATGTAGAATAGTGGAAGAGATCCTGTGTGATATGTTTGTTAGTTTTCCCACGAATAACTATGGTAGAGGTCAAGTGTGACCTGGGCAGCCTTATGTGCTATTGTGAACCCTAATCTAGGGTGTGGATCAAAAATTTATTAATATAAACTTCTTGGTGGTCGGTGATCACCAAGTGAGAGAGGAATAAGTCTCAGCTTGAGAATGAACCTCTTGTTTTTATCTATTGTGTAGTTTTTCTTGTGTTTTAATATGATCTGTGTTTAATTAATTTCACATTAAGATAAATTGAACATTGATAGTTGGTTTAGAAACTGTCTATATCTATTTTGAATCAGTAGATTAGTTTTAAAATTTTGACTAATATTTATATTGGTAAAGCATAGAACTAATCAATCTTCTTAGAAATTAATTGAACATTCAAGACTTTTATAAATTTACTACAAACAGAATTTGATTATATTTTTATTGGGGGATGTTATTTTAAAGAACCAATTTTAACAAAAAAAAATTATAGATACTCAATTCACCCCCCCCCCCTCTTGAGTCATCTACTTCGACCAACAGATTCAAAGGATTGAATAATATTATTGAAAAATATAAAGCATGTTTTCTCATCAGGAATGGAGATGAGATTTTGGTATTTAAGTTATGGGGTAAGGAATTGTGGAAAATCATTGGGATCATTAATGTTCTATTCAATGAGAAGGTTCTGTGAAAGGACTAGGACTTGTAAAAAATGAATTTAAGGGAAATAAATCTTGATGTCCAAGTTGACCTGACTAAGAACACCATAAGGGAAAAAGGTCCAAACAAAAAGGATGTTCATACTGAAATTCCAGGGGTGAGGCCAGTGGAAAATACGTCAAAAATTTCATGGGTGTATAAAACTCAAGTGAGAACACTGAAATTTCAATCTTTGAAAGTTAGAGCAGTGCCATGTAATATAGTTCAACATGTTAAATTTAGGAGGTCAACTAGAATTAGAAGCTAGCATTGGAGGTTTTGATTTGATATAAACATCCTTCTTTTAACAAATGTAGGAAAACCTAAATTCTTTGAAGAAGTGAGATAACCCATTAACTCAAAACAATATAGTTTAGTAATATATAAATATTTATATTAATTAAAATAAAATTGAACTTGGGAAATTATTGATTTATAGGAAGGAAAATGAAATATGTCTATTAAGTGGGTTTACTAGTTAAAGTTATAGGGTGATGGTAAGACACATTTCAATACATGGATGGTAGTAAATGGATTTAAATAAAAGGAAGGATTTGACTTCTTGAATATTTTATCACCAATAGTTAAACATGAAACTATTCATGTGATGATGATCATGGTAGAATTATAGGGTCTTCACTTAAAATAGATGGATGTAAAGATTGCTTTCCTTCTTAGTGAGTTGGAGGAATAAATTTACATTAAGATACTAGTGGGTGTTTTGGAATAATGGGAACTTATTCTAATAAAGAATACCTTTATAGATTAAATATATCACAACAATGATAGAATTAAATGTTTTATGGTTTTATGTTGGAGGAATGATTTGAAAGGTGGAATGTAGATATTTATTGTTACTCTAAGAAATGGGATGATGGGACATTAATTATGCTACTTTTGTATGTGGATAACATATTGTTGGTGGGTCTATAGGTTTCATGGATTCAGAAGATGAAGTGTAAGTTATATATAATATTTTAAATGAAGGATCCAATATATACCAAAAAAATCCAAGTAATGGGAATTGATAGGGTTAAGAGAGAAAGAACATTGGTGTTATCCTAGAAGGACTATATTTGGAATATTGTGGAAAAGTTTGGAATGGTCAAATTCATGACTATCTAAAATCCTCTTTTCGGACACTTTCATTTTTTTAAGGCACATGCACCATTAATGCAAGAAGAGTCAGCACGTGGATAAAATTATGTTTGCATCAATGTTTGGAAGTTTTATGTATGTGATGATTTACACACAACCATACATTTCATTTTCAATGGGTTTTGTGATTCTTTTTATGTCAAATCCCATATGGGAATACTAAGAAACCATCAAGTATGTCATCTATTACTTGAAAACAATAGAAATGGTTTCTTTCTTTTTTAGGGAAGAAAATCCATTGCAGGGTTTTTTGGGTGTGGATCTTTATGGATATTTAGACACTTGGAGGAGAATTATCGGTTTTTGTTTTCTTAGGGTAGAATAGTGATCATTTCTATGTAATAGATATAGAAGAATGTAACTTTAAGTATAATGGAATTAGAGTATGAGGCAACAATGGAATCAAGGAAGGAGTTTGTCTTGTTGATGTATTTAATAAAGTATCTTGTGAGAAGTCGGGAGGGGGGATTTTTATTTTGTGATAATCATATTATAATTTATCTGTCTAGGAATATTAATTTATTTAAGGAAAAAGAACATCAACCTCAAGCAACACTTAATTAGAAACATGTAGGAGTATAAATTGTTAGATATCCAAAAGATAGCCAGAATCGAAAATCTAGTGGACATATTCACTAAAACATTAGTTCTAGAAAGTATGAGGAAACATCAATCCTTAGTGGGACTTGGGTGAATTAAAGAAGAATGAAGAACAGTTAATATTATAAAGAGGAAAAAAGTAAGTTTTCCAAGTGTTGGATATTTTCCAAAGGTTCCCAGGAATATTCTTCAAGTGGGAGATCTATGGAATGTGAATGTTTCTATGGAAAAGAGACAGCTAGGCACCCATATTGGTTGAACAAAATGGTTTGAATATTACTAGGTGGTCAATCCTTTTTATGTTTTGAAAGAGATATCATAATTTATGTTGGGTTCGCCATTTTTTCTTTGAAAGAAAATGTGGTGATTGAGGTGATATTTATTTTTCCTAATGGTTGATTGTTAGGGGGTTTTCACAATCATTGACATCGTGTAACTTTTTTTCTTAATGTAAACTCTTAATTATTCCCATATCTATACCTAGGTATATAACTTCTTTCTAAATTCAGGTGGTTAGTTGGGTTTTTCGACCCAATGATTCTTAGGAACTCAAATTGGTCAAGAGGATAGTAGTTTGGGCTCATCACACACTTTTGGGGGGAATTACTGCCTAATCCAAGACTATCTTATAGATTTATGATATGTTCACAAAACTCTTACTAATCCTAATATGGGATTGGTTACCCTAACAAAAAATTTATAGGTTAATCCCTTTTATGTGTAGAATAATGGGATCTCATTGATGGATCTATATATATTTATCTAAGGTTTTTCATCCATTTCCAAGTAATGAGTATATTCTTATATGCTATAGCCACATTACTAGACACTGTAATTTTCTGCAATGTAGGGAGGCGGTTAATATTTCAAGGAGGGGATTGATCCATTATAAGGCATACCATGTGTCCTATTTATATGGAAAGAATCCAAGTTATCATAGTTCATTCATTCCCTTGGTATTAGACCCAAGGTAGATTCCCCTATATGGTGGTAATAATACCATGCCACTCGTTGAGGCTTACACATTGAGGATTCCATGGTTGGTGGAGATTCATGATGTGAATGATATTACCATTGCAATTACTTATTCCCACATGATCCATGCTCAGTGTGAGAAACAATGGATAACAAGTAATCAGTCTCACTTCATATAGATGTATGACTAATGTAATGTGATGGCCCTTGGGATGTTTATTATGGATCTTGGGACTTAAAAAGGCATCCTATGTATCCTTGTTATAGAAGGAATCGGATTTATTACAGTTCAGTCGATTTCTTAGTCCACTATTGGATGAGGTAGAATAATAAACCCATGGGAATAATTAGGTCCTAATGGTTGAAACTTTATAGACATAAGTGGACTTACATCTAAGTGGATGCCTATTTATCTTGGGCCTTAGAAAGGAATCCTACGTATCTTGGTTATTATATAAATTAGAGTTCTCATAGTTTAGTTGTTTTATTAGTCCATTGATAGATGAGGTAGAATGATTAGACCATGGGAATGATTGGGTCCTGAGGGATGAAATATCAGAGACATGAGGGGACTTACACCAAAGTGAATGCCTATTTGAGCTTGGGCCTTAAGAATTCATCTTACCTATCCTGGTTATTGTAGGAATAAGGGTTCTTATCATTCAATTTATTGGATCTTATACACTAATGTTTCCATTTTTGAATGATGTGATCATTTTAATTTACTAATCCCACATGAGCTATGCTCGGTGTGGGAATAAAGGAATGTAAAATGTCAAGTCTCACTATTTGCGAGTGTAGAAATTTTGTGTTTGGATTGTCCTACAGATGTTTTAATATGGATATCGGACCATAGGAAGGCGTACTATATATCTTGGTTATAGTAGTAATTAGAGTCATTGTAGTTCAATTGGTTAGGGAATACACACTAACATTTCCCTTGTATGAGGAAAATATTATATTATGTCACTGATTGAGGAATACACAATGTGTTTCCCTTGATGGAGGCAAGATTTGGTTATCAAGTCTGGGTATTCCTATTTGACATGGCTTGTTTTTCTGCTTGACATGCTTTTATTTTCTACTTGAAATTCCTTTATTATCTACTTGAAATGTTAGATGATGTCTGATTGACATGTCTAAATACAATCACATGGTCCATGTGAATTATTTGGGGGATACCATATAACCTATATGGAATGTATAAAGGTTGTTTCATGATCACGGTTGACTTGTTTGGAGTAAATCCTGAGACCATGATAGTTTATCCTAGAATCTATCACATGATCTTGGCTAACATTCTTAGAGGGTGTCACATCATCTAGCTATATTTCTCTGGAATCATTGCAAAATCTAGTTGACACACTTGGAGGGAATCACAAGAGTCAATGTGAAATGTTTAGAGGGTGATTCATGACCGAGGCTAACATGTATAGATGAAATATCTAGGGAACATTGAAAGAACCAACTGACATACCCTGGTGCTACCACAAGACTCAGTTGATATGTATTTGGGATACCATATGATCCGGGTGACATGTCTAGAGGAAATTACAAGTCCTGGATGGAGATCCCAGTGGGTTTCGCGAGGCTTGGGTTGAATGTCTAGGGGGACCATGTGACTTACTCTGACATGTCCAAAGTAATTCACATGAACCAAATAGTATACTAAAAGAGAATTGTGTTTCTTGGACCACATGTACTAGTGTTATCACATCACCCAGGTGGTTCTTGTGAAGCGTGTGAGGATTATCATATATTTTCTTCACATAAGTATCCCATATTTTAGTAGTTTTTCAATCCTATTATTTAAAATTAATTAGTTTATTTAGTGTTATCTTGTTTTAACTTTCCCATGTTTTAGAAATTATGTGGGATTTTTTTCACATGACCCACTAAAAGTCCTTCAAATGATCTATGAGTGATCATGAATAGTTCCTATGAATGCTGCATAATCACTCTAGTTGTTCTCTAGATCTTACCTAATAGAAAACTTTCCCGATTGAGAGATCATCTGCACTGAAAAATCTGTTATGATGCCTGGGTGAACAGGTATGAGGTTCTATGGATTACCTGTCTCATGCATTTTTTAGGATTGCTGGGGTATTTATTAGTTTCACCACCCCATTTATTCAATGATTTTAATAGAAAATATCAGTCAAATATGGGATGGAGTCGGTTGAGGGATTTGGCATCTATAATTTTCATGAGGTCTTGTTGTAGGTTATTCCAGGTGAATCACATGATTTTCAGCGACCAAGAGATCATCCCATGAACGCCCCATTTATTGGATTATAGTCAATTCATGGGGTCTTGATTAATCATGTGGACATACTAAGGTAATTTCATATTGTGATGCTGACATGTCTAAGGGCCTTCATGAGATTAGGGAGCCTATCTAAAGGCTTTTGCATGATCTTAGGTGACTTGTCTTGGGCCTTTCACGAGACAAGGATGGCTTGTCAGGGGGCTTTACAAGACCATGTTAATGTGTCACATGAGTTTTAGGACTGTAAGAGGATCCCCCCTTTTTACCTCTTTATTTACCATGTTTATTTTAAAAGGAAATGGGGTCTTGCAAGTTTTCTCTAGTGTTGTCAAGGGTAATCATTCTCCCCATTGGTGATGCGGTGCATGAGCAAAAAAAGTTCATACTTTGATGTGTAATCATTTATCTTGGAAAAACTTTCTACTTATTTTTGGAGCCAAATGGAGAGTAAAAGACTATCTATATATGTTTAAGGCCTTTCACGTGATAATGGAGATATGCCAGTGGGGATCTTGCATGGTGAGGCAGACATGTTGGTGGGGGATTGCGATGTCTTGTGAACTTCTTGGAGTGCATCACATGTTTTTTATAATAGAAATAGACTCTCTTCTTTATCCTCTTTATTTCCTTTGTTTATTTTACAAAGGTTTGGGATCTTGTGAGGTTTTATGAGTGTTATCAAAGAAATCCACTCTACCAATTAGTGATGTGTTGCCTGATATTTATAAAATAAAGATTCTCCCACCTTTTAGATATTTTACTTCTATTTTCCAAGTATTTTTAGATGGTTTTTTAGAATCTTCTGGTTAAAATTTGGGGTGACTTGGGAGTTCTTGTTTGGCTGCCATCATGTGATCATAGAGTGTCTGAGATGATTTTGGAAGAGCAGAAGGACTTTGTCAAAAAAGGGGTTCCATGGGATCTTCTATACATTATTCCATATGTGTGACTCTCTGCATGACCTTTTGAGGATCATGTGATCATGTGTATTTTGGGGATTCATGTGATCCATGTGATTTTTGAAACCTTCTTCTTATTTTTCTTTGTAGGAAATATAATATAAATATTCAAGTATTTCTTCTTTATGAATTTTTTTATGTTCAATTGAATGGAATTAAAAAATACCCTCCCCCCCCCACTCAGGAGTGACTTCTAAGGGGACAAGGGTTCACTTATGGGGAAAGTGAATTCCCTCCTAAGGATTTTTTACTATCAGAAATTTATGTCTTGGGAGATGTTTGGTTTTCCAAGTAACATTTTTTATTCCACCAAATTCCTTATAAATTGGGGTTTAGAGAGGGATTTATTCATCAGCTTCCCCTTTTCTCGAGAGATATTTCACCCTACTTCCATCACATGGACTTGTCACAAGACCTTCCCATAAGAACTGATCACGAGATATGTTCATGATACCTCTTTGTGATAACTTCTTCCCCAAACTTACTTTTCATAGGTTCCCATTCAAATCAACTACAAACCTATCTTTGGAAATTGTTTTGAACTTTGTTCATGGGGATGCATTATATTCTTGAGGGTTTCATGGGATCTGATCGCATGATCTTTTTGGACTATTTTGTGGCTCACGTGAACATTTCAAGGTCACTCGATCATGAGTCTCTTGAGGGGTCATGCGGTTGCCTGATGCCTTTTAGTATTATGTGTTCCATGAGATATTCCAGAATAAGATGATCTATGATCCCTTAACGTGATATAAAAATCCCTTTGATGACTCATGTTATGAAGATGATATTAATGGTTTATGCTTTTCTTTTGATAATATTTTATTTTATTTATCTAACATACACCAATTAATTTGGTTCATATGGATTCCATCTCACATCATAATCCCTCTACTGTGGCTAACCAAAGGGATATGATTACTAGAAACTTCAATTTTAACCCTTGATACTATTTGAATTATGATAAAGAGGTTTATAAATGGCTTCCTCCATTTTAACTTTAAAATTATCCTTTATGACATCGGATTCCTCTATATGGGTTTGGATTGATGGATGAAATTTTCATTCCTCCTTCAGACTTTAATCTTCCATATTACTGGGTGTCAACTTTTCTTGACTGTATTCAAATGAGAAAAATTTAGGATGGTTGGCTGGTAGTATCTTGATCCTAAGGGTTGTCTTATATGTTAGAAAACTCTCCCTTGGGTCCAAAAAGCTATGATTTTTCTCATCATCCCATTTTTAAAAGTTATTTGAGCATATTTTCTTTATATATGAACAAACAGGGTGGAATATGGAGCTCAAAATGGGATCTTTATCCTAGTAGTAACTTTTATAATGAATGGGTGTATCCATTTTAGGTCAAGAAAAGCTTCTTAGATTTTTCTGACTAGTTATATGATGTCTGTATTTATGACGTAGTATCAATTTTCCAATTTTCTATTTATCACCAGCCTGATATTCTTTGAGAAATTGTTAGCCATTGGTGTCTTGGAACTAACTCATTTCATCTGTCTCATAGTGAGGTGGGAATCATCATTTGGTATATCTACCAACTAGGTGGAATCCCCCTAATAGAGAGATGTACAATGAGTTCCTTCCTACCATAGATGTCTAGGTTAACCCTTTTCAGGCTCCTATCGTAGAGAGGGATGTGATCATCATTGTGAAGGAAAAGTTACGAAAGGTTATGATTAGGAACTTGCTTACATCATTCCAATATTGTATCAATATTTTCCTTAGTCACGGTGGAGCTAGGATGACTACAATACACCCCCATTGGTTCCCTTAACAGTAGTTTCAGGATAGTTCCAGTTCATATTGGGCCATTATGGAAGTTAGGGATCATACTTTATTTGGGTATCAGGTGAATCTATAGATCTCTTAGAGCCTTAGGCTGGAAGGATTCAGGGATATGTTCTTGAATGGGTGTCTTTTCCTAGCTTGGGATATGGGTTCAAGAATTTAGTTTAGTACACTGGTGATGACAGTACAACTAGTGGATGGATGGAACCCTAATATGGTGGTGGTGATCCTTGTATGCCTTTGCAAACTCTTTCTCTACATTCAACAGAACAGAACCCCTTATAGGATCAGTGGTCCTTTACAGTTTTTATTGGGATTTTTAGTGGACCATTTCCATTTCTCTGAATACTACAATACCACCAAGATCATTGGTGTCTTAGTATTATGGGATTGGGGCCATTCCACTAGGATCTGTCAAGGTTATCAATTTTTTGATTCGATTTGATAGATTTGATTTCACACCTTATCCTACACTGACTGGGCCAATCATTGATAATGGAAATGACTCTCTCAGCTAAATTTCATATAATATTTCCCTTCAGTATGGGTTTCTTGCATCTAGGATAGAATAGATGATCTTCTATGAAATATATGCACCTTATATAATTTCTCGTTAATTTTGCCTCACCCAAAGGTTCTCCCCTATTCATTTGGATGGAATGTGAAGAGAGAAATTCCCTGGAATCATCTTCTAGTTTTGGATGATTTTCGGGGTGTAAGGACACTAATACTAAAATCATTATTCTACTTGTTGATGCTCCTTCCTTTATTTCTCAGGATTATTCCTAGTCTTTGGTGGCATCCTGACCAAGTGGTGTGCCAAGACAACTAGTTAGTCATGGAGAAAAACCATTTTTATCACTAAATCCTCTATATATAGCAATGATGGCATTGATTCAGAACTTGGGAGAGACATCAAGGAAGAAACCTTATCCTCATGATGACCATCGTGATATCAGGACATAATATGTTGGGGAAATCAGTCCTACAACAAAAGAAATGGGTGATGCCTCTATTCAGGGGAGGATATGTGGATCCTCCTCTCCTATTTTCTTTCAATATCAGTCAACTATTCCTCTTTTTATAACACCTATCACATCAGTACCATATGCTCAGACAAGGAATAGTAAGATTTGGTAGAAGATTCACACCTTGAATTCTAAGACTCATTCGGAAACATTTTGTGACCAAGGAGAACACCTTCATCGGTTATTTAATGACTTAGGGAAGAAGGTTTCGATCACCAACCACTATAAAAAATCATGAGACAAATTATTCTGAATTAGAAATATTTGGTCACCAATGAGAGTGGCTCATGAAATATTCAAGATGAGGCTACCCTTGACAAACAGATGAAGGAGGATTTATAGGCACTAGAGTAGAGTTTATATTTTATATCTAATTCACAAGCCTAGATGGATGCCTAGACTATGTGGGTATAAATATATAATGTGATCATAGATCTCCCGAGGCCTGACCTCTTATCATGATCAACCTCATTAGAAACTACCCAAAAGAGAGTTGAGTAAATGACTACTTTAGTCGAGCCTCTCTATCCTAGGGTAGAAGAAAAAGAGGTGGGGGAGTAGTACTTCAGTGTCCAATTAACACTTCTCACCGAAATCATGCCAACTTTTCTAGCTCAGCAGATCAAATCATATTATATTTTGATGCACTCTAGTTTTTATGAGATTCTTGGAGAGACTCTGAATTATGAAGATTCCTCCCATTGCATGCCATCAAATAATGGATGTTCTAAACATTTCATGTTACTGTCCTGGTTTTCTATCATTTATGATGTCCATGACATTTTTCTGATCCAATTTTATATAAATCACCAATGATACCCATCCTTTTCATAATATCAAGTAAACCTGAATGTATGGATCTGAATATTGAAATCATAATAGATTCTTCTCGAGAAATACTCATGAATTCCCACCATCATGTGGTTTCTCATTAATGCATTTATTATAATTATTATGAGATTACATGTTTCATAAAAGAATAATTTGGGTAGAATATATGTCCTGAACAGATAATTCCCTATATTTTTTCAAAGTGGATAGGCTTGGTGAGAGTAGCTTGATTTTTTCTAGTTCTATATGATGGGCCTTAAAATATTTTCCATTCTTGTAGACTAAAGAATTATTGTCATGTAGTTTTGTTTCTTTTAACTTAGACCCTTCATCACCATATTTTAGGGTCTTTTAGCTCATACCTTATATCACTATAGTTTAGAGACTTCTATCTAGGACCTTATCTTGTTTTAGTTTAGGTTCCTTTAGCTTGGACCTTGTATCGTTGTATTTAAAGGTCTTTTGCCTCAGACCTTATATTGTTTTAGTTTGGGGTCTTTTATCTTGAAACTTCAATCACCATAGTTTAATTTCTTTTAGTTCAGACCTTCTATTTATATAATTTATTGTATTTTAACTTGGACCTAATATTATTGTTGTTTAGGGTCTTTTAGATCGAAAATTCTATCACTATAGTTTAGGGTATTTTAGATCAAAACTTCTACTGATGTTTTTAGTGACTTTCAACTTGGACCTTATATTGTTGTATTTTAGGGTCTTTTATCTTTGAACTTCTATCACTATAGTTTATGGTCTTTTAGTTCAGATTTTGGGATTCCATATAGTTTAAATTCTTACTACCATGACTTGATCGATGATCATGGAATATGATCCATACTTTCTAGGAATAACCCAAAACATACTAATATTTTGTGTTATTTCATGGTGTTTTTTAGGCTCATGAGGATTATATCTTCTTTCCTACAAGGAGAAGGTTCCTCTAGTTTGTAGGTCAAAGCCCATATATGTTGGTAGCATTGTCAAACAGTCCACTCTTTTCCAAGGGTCAGGGAATATTTATGGGGGTATGATGGTTGAGGAAAAATAAAAGGGACTCTAGGTCCACCTCGATAGTTGGAGTTTGGTTGATATAATTCATAACTCAAAATTTTGATTCAGTGAATATGGAATGAGGAATACATGTCGGAGATGACCCATAACACCCTGAGGTTCTAGGTTCCTCTATAGTGTTTCCAGGGATCACAAGGATTGAAGCTCCTTTCTTGAAAGGAGGAGGTGCCTCTGGTTGGTAGGTCAAATCCCTTATGTGTCGGTATCATTATCAAATAGATGTGCCTCTACTCTTTTACAATGTCAATGAAATATTTTTGAAGACTCAAACATCTAGGTGATGAATTTGGGTATGGGAGGAAACTATCCAAGGATGGTACTGGCACCCTTGGGTAGTTCATCTCTTAATTATGAAGCACAATCCCTACACCCTGTGGTTTTGAATCATGAGATGTGGGTAATCAAAGGTTGGGTAATGGAGTGTCAAATTACTGATTTGATAAAGGGTACAAAAAATGTTGATGTAACGTCGAGGATGTCAAATCCACTTGGATAGTTTGGTATGTCGACTGTAAATCATGGTCTATAGTACTTGGTTCAGGAGGATGATATGGTACAATCTTACTCAAAATGGCCTAGAACACACTAAGGTGTTTAGTTATATTTTTTTGACGTTAAGGCTCTCAAGGATAAGAAATATTTTTTTAGAGTGATGCATTTGTTTGACAACCATAAGTTCATATGAAAGAGCTATAAGCATACATGCATAGTGAAACAAAGGGTTCCTCGAAGCCATGTATCTTTTTTCAAGGGCCATGGAAGGTTTTAGTGATCTAATGTGATCAAATCATAAAGTTTGATTTGTGGAAAGTGTAACATCCAAGAATGGTTTGAGAACCCTAAAATTTGTGTCACCACCTAGAGAACATATTCTCATGGTGAGGAGATGTGAAAAATCATTACTCTAACTTTTTACTAAACAAATGGGTCTAGTGAGCATAGATTATCTTTTATTAGGGCTATAGAGTAGTCCCTATGATCTTTATGCCTTATTCATTTGTGCCCTAATTTTTTCATAAACTCTAGAGATGAATTATTTAGTGAGAAAAACTTGACATTTACTCAGGCCTCCCTTTGTAAGTTTTCATCCTAATAAGTTTAATGTCTCTTTTTACAGCAGTTAAGGTCTTATTATTTAGACCATTATAGGCTAGAGTTTAAGGTCGTACATATTTGTCCAAAGTGTAGGTAGTTTAAGTTCATGAACCACATATACCTAATATAGGGGATGATACATAAGAACATAATTTGGATACCTAGGGTCAAGAGCACTCTAACATCCTTATGATCAGAAGATGAAAATGATTTAAATCATGGATCAAGGTTCTCAAGTAATGAGTAATGATATGGGAAAATAATTCTAGGAATGGCCTAGAACAAAATGAGGTGATTAATTCTACCACGGTGACATCAAGGATCACACGGATAGAAAAGCCTTTTCTAGAGTGACACATTTGGTTCATGACCATAGGTACATATGGAGGAGCCATAGGCATACATGAATAGCCAAACAAAGGGTCACTTGAAGCCATGTATCTTTTTGCAGGGGAAATGAAAGGTTTACAAAAACCCAAGGTACTCAATACATGAATTGTGATTTATGGGATGAGTGGCTTAAAATATGATGGAATCAGCTCATACTCTGGTTGACCAAGGTCATTCTCTTGTGGTCCTTTGATATGGGATGATAATGGATGGTGGTCTTCAAAGTTTAATGTCATTTAATAGGGACATACTTTCTTATATGTAGTTTAATGTCATGAGATAAGGAAATTTTCCTTATAGTTTGACATAATTAGTAAGGACATATTTTTTTCCTCGTAGTTTAACATTGTGTGGTAAATATGTTTAACTTGTAGTTTAATCATCATGTGGTAAGGATGTATTTGTTTCCTTGCAATTTAACAACATCTGGTAAGTACATGAGAACTGAAGTGAAATATTGTGCAATATATATTAAATGAAAAACAATTTCGTACATCGATATAACTCATATGTAGGAAAAATGATCTTGTATGGCTCGGACCCTTTGTAGTTGGGGTTCATTTCTTATCAGTTGTTATAGTTGTTCCCAGGATTGAGGATTCAGGCATCAATGCCTATCCAATTATGATAGGAATCCAGCCACACATAGTTCTTGAATGAAAAACTCTCTACGTGGGTCTGGATCATACATAGTGGTGGGAATTGTTTCCATTGATTTTTTCAGTTGGGCCAGAGATTAGAGATCTAGGCATCACCATGTATCCTATGATAACAGTAATCAAGACACTTGTAGTTCATGAGGAACTGTGCAATTTAACATCATGTGGAAAGGACGTAGGCTTCCCAATGTGAAAGGGGGTATTACAGCTAGACCCAAATATGGAAACCTGGGCATCACTATATATCCAATAATAATAGAAATAAATCAGCATATAGTTATTGAGGAAGGATCTTCCTATACAATTCGAACATATACATAGGTATGGGAATTTTTATTCTTTGTTTTGACTGGACATAGGGTTGGAGATTTGGGTGTCACTACATATCTTGTGATGTCAGGAATCAATTCACATGTAGTTCTTTAATGGAGGTGTGGTGGGAGATCAATCACTAACAATAGGGGTCCTCTCAGGTAATTTCCATAGGAATTTAAAACTTTATGTCATGTAAGCTACATCAACTTTTCAATTTAACATCATGCGGTGAGGACTCATGGTATTCCTTTTAAGGTCTTTAATTTATGACCATGATGAGCCTGTCATTAACTTTTATGTCTTGTTTGTTCTGGAAATCCCTTACTAAAATTCCTAAGCTCACATGAGCTATGATTGGTGTGATAAAAAAATTTCAAGGGTTCCTCTCACCATTCAGAGGTGATTTAGGATAAGACATTGGCATTTTGTATCATGTTGTGGCTATAACAAGATATAGGATTGAGGCATCTCTATGTATCTCATTTAGATGAGAATAAATATGTATGTAGTTCTAGAAAACCTATACAGTTTAATATTGTAAGGAAAGGAAATCATCCATGCAGTTTAATGTCTTTCAGTAAAGACGTAGGTCACCAAATGTGAATTAATATGAACCATTGGGGGATTTGTGCAGTTTGATTCCATACAGTGAGGAAGTTATTCATACAATTTAGTGTCATGTGTTCATGATGTACATGTGTAATTTAACGTCATACGACTAGAATTCCTAGGAAAACACTGTACAATTTAACATCATATGGTCAGGAAGTGAGACATTGTTCAGTTTAACATCTTGATTCCAGGACTTGAGTAGTTGTTTAGTTTAATTTCTTGCTTCCAAGAATTCAGATGTTGTCCAGCTTAATGTCTTGCTACTAGGATGAGAGGTGTTGTGCAGTTTAACATCTTACTACCAGGACTTGAGGTGTTGTGCAGTTTAACATCTTGCTTCCAAGATGAGAGGTGTTGTGTATATTAACGTCTTTCTATTAGGATGAAAGGTGTTGTTCAATTTAATTTCTTTCTTCTAGGATGAAGGTTGCTTGATAGAAACTATGAAAATTATTTCTCAATAAATCTCACATTGGTGGGGTGTGACATGCTACCCATCCATTATGGATAATGAGTAGGATCCATTGTGATAGACCTTATGCATGATGTAAGGCCCTTCCTATTTGGGTTCCTTATTTGGAGGCTTCTTCCCTAGTATAATTGGGGTTCTAATATCCAACACTAGTTCTCCTTGGATGAATGAACGGAGGCATACCTTTTTATAGAAGGCATGTATGATTTGATTATAATGGACTTCAAGGTTGTGTAGTGTACAAAAACTTTTCTCATCAATCCACTTCAATTCATATAACCAATTTTTTATTTCTCATCATCCGAGAGTTTTCCACAAATGGAAATTCATAGAAAATGATGTTGGACTTCTATGGGTAACACTTCCTCAGTTCCATACACCAATGAGTATGGAATTTCTTGTGTAGCAGTATGTGTGGTGGTATGGTAGCCCCATAAAACATGGAGGTGCTTGTCTAGCTAGGATTTCTTATCCTTGATCACCATCTTCTAGATTATATTTTACAGGGTCTTATTAAAGGCCTCTATATTTCCATTTTCTATTACATTATAGTGCGATGAGTGATTGAACTCGATATTGTACACCTAGTATAGTTTCTTCCACTCCATAGAACAAATTTTGTGCTATTATCTCTCAATATTGTGTGAGGAAATATGAACATACTAATGATATGGGGTTTTATGAAGTTCATAATATTCTTCATCCCAAAATCCTTGAGGAGTATTTCATTACTCCATTTAGAAAAGAATTCATTAACGGTAAGGATACACTTAAACTGCTTAGTTGTGGCTAGGGAATATGTCCCAAAAACATCCATTCACCAAATGGAAAATGAACAGGAATATTTAGAAATATGTAGAAATTCTACGGGTTGATGGATGAAGTGTTCATGGATCTGGAATGCATGAAATTTCCTAGTGAATTACGCATAGTCTTGTATCATCGTTTTCTAGTAGTAACCTAGCCTCATGATTTGGTGGGAGAGATTGGTCCCACACTGATGAGTGTTATAGGATCCTATATAGAATTTTCTATGATGGAATGAATCTCTCTTTATACTATGAATATGAGGATGACTCCTCCATATCCATGCTTGTAGAGGGCCTTCTTCTCATTTGGAGTACCCTATAGGGTGAAGTTTGTTACACAGTGTCGAATCTATTCCCTTTTGACTCTATATTTTGTGATAGATTCATTTTAGAGATAACTGATTATTAGTTCCATTCATATAGGGTTGGATATAGATTCATCATAATTTGGGGTAGTTTTTACCTAATTGATTTATTCAATATCATAGACGATGATCGACCATGCCATTCTTTGGTTCATGATATAGAAGATTGCTTCCTCCTAATCAGGGTCAGTAAAGATTATGGGTGCATCAGCCAATGATTTTGTGTAAGAATTATATGATAGGGGAACATGATGGAATGTGGGATCAAAATGAAACTCTACCATCAGTTTCTAGATGTATCCAATGATAGGGTCTAGTTCTTCCTTATTGATGGAATATTCACCATTGATTTGCTTCGTCACTAGTTCCAAATCTCCTTTGATATTCATGTAGGCTATATATAGTTGTAGGGATAGTTCCAATATAGTAATGAGGTCCTGGTATTTAGCCCCAATATTCATGCAGCCCTTGAATAGTGAGAAAGAGTCGGGAAAACCCATCTTGTATAGGGAGAAAAACACAATTCCGAATCCAACCCGATTGAGTTTTGGGTTTTCCATCCTTTTATTGATCAGAATTTGGGATGCGCCCTAGAAATAAATATACCATATCTAGGTAGGTTCATGGGCATAGAAGACCCCCTAATTTGGGAGATCAGTTTCTATTAGTATATTCTTCAGGATGGGATGTACCATGAGGAAATCAACCAGGACTTTTCCTTTCATTGCCTTCTATGACACGAATTGAATGAAAAGTTGTTGTAGAATGACATCCCATTGGTCCAGATTCCCAGTTAGCATGGGGAGATCAAGGATACACTTAAGAAGATCAATAAAAGAGACCATATAGACTTCATGTTACTACAAGTAATGACTTATCTTTAATACTGCAAAGATGAGTGAAAGGAAGTTCTTCTCGACATCAGAGTATCGGGTCATAGTGCCTAGAATTGTTCATCTAAGGTAACAGAGATTGTTCATGCTCTCCATGTCATTTTTCTATGCAAGGAGGGTGCCCAGTGAGCATTCCATGGTGGCCACATACAATATTATTGTCCTCCCTTACACCAAAGGCATTAGAACTGGTGGGTGTAATAGATACTTCTTATGACATTTTAAGGCTCCTTGGCAGTCATCATCCCATTGATAGAAGATTACCTTATTCATTAGACCAGTGAAGGGGAGATATTTATTGGCCAAGTACTCTATGAAATTCCAAATCCATGTGAGTTACCCTTGTAGGCCCCCAGTTCTTTGAGATTTTTGGGGGTGACATTTCTAAAAAAGAACTAGTCTTTTCTGGGTCAAAATTAATGTCGTAGTAGTGTACCAAAAAGTCAATTAATATCCTTAATGTTACCCTAAAGAAACATTTCAATGTATTCATCTTCAGACTGTGTTTTTATAGCTTGTAGAAGATCATTTGAATATCCATTAAGTGATACCATCGTTGTCGGGATTTGACTACTAGGTCGCTGACATAACATTCAGTTATTCTTTCCAAGAATGGATTAAATATATCATTCATGGGGAATTGATATATAGAAAAAAATTCTTTAAACTAGAGGCCATGAACTGATAGAAAAAATTACCTTATAGACTATGAAGTCAATTCCTTCTTCATCTTCAGGGTCTATCTTTATTTGATTCTACCCTAAGTACCCATCCATGAAGTAGAGGGAATGGAAGCCATCATTTTAATCGATCAAGAGTTTTGTGATAGAAAATGGGAAATCATTATTTGGGAAGTTCCAAGTTCTATAAAATTGATGCAGACCCTAATTTTCCCATTCTTATTCTTGATAGGGATGATATTGGCAAGACATATTGTTTATTTCACTTATATAACAAAGTTGGATTTGATCAATTTGTCAAATTCCACCTCTACATTGGTGGAATGAGAGGGGTGAATCTTCATGGATTATTTCATAAATCCTTGATGCTCATTGGGTATGCCAAGATGGTGCATAGCCACATCCAGATTCAGTTTGTTCATTTTTTTATATTTTCAAGTGAACATATATAGATGTTGCTTTAGAAATTTTATGTGTGTATCTTGCTCTTTGAGGGAAATAGAGGCACTAATCAGTGTATAAAGTGGGTCTTCTTCTATTCCCATATTTACCTTCCTAATTCCATTAATGTTGGTGGAGAATCCTTCCTCGAATGTGGGAGGGGTGTTCCTGAGGTAATCCTTTTATTCTTCCACTTCTGAGTATGTGGAACCATTATCAAATGAATTTCAAAATCTAGGGGCTTCCCTATAATTGTCAGGGTGAGAGAGGCCATTTGAAGAGACATTATCATGTCCTAATTCCCAATTCATTGTAGAGAGATGTTAGAGATGATTGTATTTTACATAATCATTGGGGGTAGGAGGGGCTTGGGCCTCAATGTCCAGGTCTATAACCTCAACTAGATTTATTGGGAGCACATAGTCAATGTCAAGCATATTCTAGGAATTTTCAAGGGCATTCCCCAATCAATTAGTGGATACAACCTGTATATAATCATCCATTATTGGTTGTTTACCTCTCCTTTTTTAGAAACCTACTTCATCATATGTGGATTTGTAGGTATTGAAGGGTGGAATATCACCATGTAGTATGATTCCCTTTCCATCGATAGGGTATTTCATACATTAATATAATGTTTAAGGTAACGCCATGTGGCTGTGGATACAAGGTATTCTAAGAAATACATTGTATTCGGTGTCTTGCTGGATAACCATAAACTCTATGTCATATGTGAGATCCCCAAACTGAGCTTTGTGTTTTATCTTCTTGATAGGTCTTTTCTCATGCTTATCATACACTTGAATGGTCTGCTTTGTGGGTGACATATCCCCCTAGCTATAACCCAAACATCGGAGGGTTCAAATTGGGATGAGATTGATCATGGGACCATTTTCAACCAAATCCCATCAAATATAGACATTATTGATTCTACCCAAAACCTATAGGGGTCTGATGTGTCCCTGGATGGCCTCTTCCAAATCATGTTTTGTGAATAGGATGGAGACACGGCATTATTCTTGCATGGTCTCCATTTGATAGACCTCATCTGTAGTGACTTCTATATTGAATTATTATGGGATTTTGATAGTTTTAATGTGTTTATATCTAATTTATTTAGAAATATGGAGCACATAGAGGATTGATAGCTTATTTGGGAAAACATACAACCATTTCAAAATTTCATGATTTTGTGCCAGTGGTTAGAACTTCTTAAGGTGGGGTTTCTCATAGGAATGTTCCCCAAGAGCTGAGACATTTTAGGTGGACAAGACAAGTGTTTGTACATTGAATGAGGATGTATATGCTTCCAATGGTTAGGGTCATGTTTACCTTCCCCATTTCTTAGGCTGATTGGATAATCATACCCCTTTTAGGTGGTCAAGCAAGACAACTGGGCACGGGTGACTGTTGGAGGGTTCTAAGACACCTTCATGTTTTTGTTGGGATCATTAGAGCACTTTCTCATGGGTCTCAGCTACATATATGTCCTCTTTGGGGATATGATTTGAATATTGGGTCCGACCACACCTGTGTTGTCTCCTGTATCCCCAGTTCATGTACATGCAGCCTCCTGTTCCTTGGTTTGGTGTGGGGAACTTGTACTTATAGGAATATTCATTATCAGAGAGGGGTTTTTCCAAGTGTATCACATTGATAGAACCAAATATGAGCTCTTTTTTATAAGGTTTCTATTTAGAATGGAATTTCCCATTCTTTGCATGTTATAGGGAAGAAATCTTCAAGAGTTGCAACTTTCATTAAAGTAGAATATGACCCCTACTCTTCTATTTCCTCATAATTTTGATGGTAATTTCCACCTTCAAGAGACATATCTTATGTAACCTTCTAGGGTGGTGGAGCTATTGTGGGTTGGAACAGCTATTCTATGAGGGTGGAATGAGCTTCATCAACTTTCCTCTCATTCATCCAGTTGTTGAACTTCTGTCCACACCTGGCCTAAACTTTCTACCAATCACCCTTTTCTTCCAACTAGAAAATAGTTTTGCAGTCCACCTACTCTAAGGAGTTATCTAACACCACCTTTCCAAAATTGACCAGTCCATGAAGGATTTATTTGAAGATTAATAAATCCTAGATATTAAGACCCAACCTTTTATGGAAAGGGAAATAGTCGGGATGGTCGGTGATGTTGACATAATTATTATTTATGGGTTTCGGTAGCTTGATTAGGTTATTTTCCATGGATGTGAGGAAATAATCAGGGACTTGTTCATTTAAAAAAGAGTATTCTTTATTCATTTATTCCTGAAATACCGAGGGAACCTAATTTCTATGTGCTTCAGGATGAGGGAAATTTAGTGGTTGTTGTTGCTTGATAAGATGTGTTGGTTATTTTGGGACCCACCAAGGTGCTTGGATGGTCACTTATACTGGTTTGAGAGTGATATTAACAGCTTCCACTTCACCTATCCTATTCCCTTGTGTTGAGGGCATGAGTCGGGATTTGGATCAGGTTCATTAAATGGTATCTTCTAATCATTGTTCCATTTCTATGAATGGAAACCACCCAGATATTTCATTGGGATCAGAGTCATCTATAGCTCATCCAAAATATTTTTAGTATAGAGTTCCATAAATTTATCCTATGAGATAGGGATTCTAAGTGAATATTTTAAACCTTTGTGTATGGATATGAATTGAGATACCCTCTCATTTCCGCATTTCTTGCAGTTTAATAGGTCAATAATAGTTGTTTTTCTTAGCATGGAGATGAAATGATAAAGGAATTAATGAAGAAGGTCTTCCCATCCAGTAATAGATCCTACTGGAAAATTGTTGTACCAAAAAAAGGCTTGGCTTATTAGAGTCTATACAAAACACCTCAACTTTGTTGCCTCATGTTGATCTCGGGGGCCCATCATCTGACCACATTGAGATTCTAAGTGTGTGAGATGTTTTCTGGGGTCACCTGCACCATCAAAGTTAGATAAGGTAGGATTATTGAAATTGGGAGGGGGAAATTGTCATCCACCAACATAGGATATGACTTCCTCTCAGGTCGCATAGGTGCGAATTTCCCATCCATGGATTCTATTCGATTATCCAGGGACTCGATGACATTAATCAGCTTTAAGGGTACTGTCGTCTGAGGTGCCTCCCTTATATAGTGTGAAGGTGGGGTTGATGAGGTGGAACCACCTTCATATCTCACTAATTCTCAATTTATCCTAATATTGAATGATCTCATTGGCTAGAGAGAGGTTTTCTCCACAATAGAGAGAATTTGTGAAAATTTTCAACTTCCAATTTTATGTAGACTGGCTACCTGAATCCAGAGCTAGTTTGACACTTAGATGTCACTCTTTCTAGTGGATCTAATATTTTCAAATGTATAGGAGGAGGATTATTTTCCTAAGCTTGAAGATGATACCAAATAGGAATGCTTCCCCTGGGTATCTTCTCGTTGAGTTGTCTGAGAGTTTTTATCTCATTATCATATTGTGACAATAGTTCCTACATGGAAGGAACTTAGATTCTTCAGGCTGGTGATTGTTATGTATTCACACCTTTAATTTTTTCTTTGGAAGTGTTTCTTCATAGAGGTGGTGACCATATATTCAAAGGTTCCAGGTTTCAGGTCATCCTCAAGTTCTGAGTGCATACAACCTTAATTGGTGCATCCAGATCACCCTCCTCTTGGGATAGTTTTTCCATGTTTTGGCCCTCTGAATTTTTATCTTGATCCACAATATTTTTCATATTGACATTAATGACATTTATAGAGGTGTATCGGTAAATGGTGGTTATTCCATTACTTTGAACACAATAAGATGATTCTGCACTACTTGCATTATGGTCGTTTCTCGAACCCCTAGCCATATTATGACGTTGTGGATTGTGACCCCATCAGGGTATGATTACCTTCACCATATGCTCCTCCTATCCTAGCTTGTGAGTAATGACTTGGAAAGAGTTTCCAGTCATGATTTCTGAACAAGCCTCGAATAGTAGAGTTTTATCTTGTGGTGGGAGGAAAGTATGGGATGCCAACCATTGGCATTTACCTCCCAACCTAGAGAAGGATTATATCTATGGTGATAATGATGATGAAAATTCACCCAGTCCTAATGGATGGCGATTATTAGGGGCCACAATTGGCATTGATTTGTCCTAGTTTTTAAGATTCAATGATTCTAGTTAGGGATTTTATTCCCCTGAGATGAATATTAAGATATAAATTCCCACATCCCAGTAGAATGGAATTAATCTAGAATCATCATTGATTTTCTCATGACCCTATTAGGGGAAGATGAACCCATTGATGATGTTTGATATATAAATTCCCCAATACTTGTGGTATGGAATTTTTTTTATATGCTGATGACATATCCTGAATCCTATTGGTAATTAATGTTGAGGTGGTGGTAGATATTCCCCCAACCGGGTGTATTGATTTCTCTCCTGGACGGCTACTATGGTAGCTTCTACTGCAACATTTTTTATTCGTCATAACTATGATTTTTTAAGAGATGAGTGTAATGGAATCCCATGATGGGAGTTGGTTTTTATGGTATATTGTTGAGTTGATCACAATTTCATCTCTCATGTCTGAAATGCATTCACATTGCATTGAGGGACCCAATTAAAAGATCTTATGGAAATCCTATTCCTTTTTTCAGGATGTCTGGGCATCATTAATATAGGATAATTATATTATAGTGACCAAATGTCCCAAGCATTACCTAGTCCCCTTGATTTTTCTAGAGGTTATAGTATTACAAGACACCGTATCTAAAGGGTTTTTTATTCTAGGGGTGAAGTGAAGTGTAATACTCTATAATTTCTCCATCCTCGAATACATTTACAAGATGTGGATTCAGATATAAATTTATGAAGATTTTTTAGGCAATAGAGACAAGCATATTGTAGATTTTCATTGTGCTTCTCTGTTTTTTGATCCCAACCCATAGAGATAGCAACTAGGTCTATCTTAAAATAGAGTATCTTGATGGTCTGAAGTAAAGCCTCATATAATAGATAAGGGAGGTGTCTAGTCTTCAATCACTAATGATTTTTCCATGTATTTTGGTGTAGATAAGGAATTTTATCCTTTTCTAGCTTATTTTTGATCTCTAAGTCGGATATGGTAATGTGCCATAACATGATGGGGAGGATGTTTTAGGTTAAGTATTTCTATATTTCAATTTCGAATTCCACTTCATCAGACTTACATGCCTCTATCTAGTCAGACCACAGAAGATTTTTCTTGGGTCACCTACTAACCAGAGTGTAGTGCTGCTAGAAGTTTATGGGGAACTATATGCGTTTGACCTTGATGTTTTGAGAACCCCTTTATACGAAGTAGTATGAGTTTTGGAAACCACTCTATATGAATGTGTCTAGGAAAGGGGAGGATTTCCTTGTCTATTGAATACATGACCATGGGGAGGATGACCACGATGAATATTAGTATTAGAGTCTCTATGATCCATCTCCACACTACCATGAGAAGGACTATCATGATAATGATCATCTTCTGCTTCAATTTAAGTGTTGAAAGGCCCTTGAGGTGTTGATAATGTGTATTGAATGACTTGAAATACACTGGCACTGATCATATTTGGGATATGGGATTCATTCTACGTCATGACTAGAATATTCTGACCTTCCTTCTAGAATTGTGCAGGGATATAATCCTATTAAATGACAGTTTTCAAAACTTGTTTATAATAGTCTAGTGCTACGGGAGTATGCGTCTACTGCTAAGAAGATTCTGGAATATGTCCCTGAGATTCGTCATTATTGATAGGAATATAATCTTGTACCGAGGAATGTGACATTATCACTTGGTGATCCATAGTTAGAATGGAATTATGAGCCTAATTTTGAGCCTTTGGGATAAGTTGCTGGTCTTTTTTGGCAAGGATATGAGCCTTTCCTGAGGCATGTGCCACTTTCACTTGGTGATCCCCAATTAGAATAATAATATGAGCCTATTGTTAATGTGAATTTCCCTTCATAATATTCTGAAGAACTTCTATAATGGGATAAAGTATATAAGCCTCCTCTTGTATTACCTTGGAAGGATTATAGTGTAGTTGTTCATCAGCAGAAGTAGGAATATACTCCTAGATTTCATGATCTCTTGAATATGATAATAAGATTCACTCACAGGAATATGATCTTATCCTGAGGCATGTACCATTATCACTTGGTGAACCCCATCCAAAATGGGGATATGAGGTCAATATTGGGCCTTTGAAGAATGCTTCTAGTCTTCTTCAATAAGAATATGATCATGTCCCAAGGCATGTTCCCATCTCACTTGGTGAGTCCCAGATAGAATGAGGATATGAACCCTATTCTGGGCCTTTAGAATATGTCACTAGAGTTTTTTTATAAGCATGTGCCCTTATACTAAGGCATGTTCCACTATCACCAGGTGATCCCGAGTTGGAGTTTGAATATGATCTCAGTCCAACGCCTCATACTTTATCAAAATATGCCAATAATCCTCCTGTATGGGAGAAAGAATATGCACTTGATCCTGAGTAAACACTTGTTCATAATGATCAGAGTGTTGAGATACCCTGGATATAGGGATAGGAATATGAACCTATTTTTGTATCTATACCGGTTATGGAATATTTTAGTTGAGTTCTTCAATTGTTGCTAAGATATAATGGCATTCTTGAAAAGTGTGTGCAGAGATATAAGCTTGCACATTTTCAGTCTTCACAATATACTAGTATATATCTTTTATTTAAGTGGGGATATGACCCCAACTATTTCCTCTTTGTTCCACTATAATATACTGATTGTCTTGATGCATGGGTGTAGGGATATGCGCCACCCCCATGCCTGTTGCAGGAATATGCTTGTAGACTTATTCTGAGGGAGCAAGGATATGAGCATGCTCGCTAGTTACTAACAGAATATGTCATCATACATAATAAAAGGTATTGTCCATATGATCTCACTAATGGTTATCAGTATCCTTCCTTTATAACATCCCAAGGTTTCAAAAGGAAACACTATGTTTGATAGTATACATGATATGCCACATTTAGCTTAAATAAACAACTTAATATTATTATTTAATATAATAGTTATCACATAGACATTAGAATGGTGGGAACGAAAATGATTACCTAAATTATGAAAATATGGTTTAGACATGTTTATATAATGATTCATTATTTACCAAATTAATTGGGAAATTAAATAAAAACCAATTGAATATAAAGGATGTGTTTTTCTGAAAAACTATTTAAATGCAAATAAGTGAGTTTATAAAATAATAAAATCACACTTGATAGGTTTTATTAATGAAATATATTTGTGTAATATATTAAATTTAATGTCTAAAATTCATCTTATATTTCTTCTAGACATTATATAATAACAAATTCAATTTTTTAGATAAAAGAAGCATTTTTTTAAAAAAATGCATGTTTGCCGTCTTTTGATAGATAACCCATTTTAAATCTAGTTTTTGACACTTTTATATGTTTTATTTGAAAAAATAAAATTATAATTTGGAATAATTACATAAAAATTTAATTTTCACAAATTTTTGGTATTTTTATGATAACTTTCATATTTTAATGAATAGTGAAAATACTACATTTTAATCCAAAACTGTGTTTTTGTCTAATTTATTATTATTTTTAGGTTATCATTTTAATTGGTTTTAAAGTATAATTATATTTTATTATTATAATTTAATATAATTTTTTTATTTTAAGTAATTTTACAGTGACATTTGATATAAATACATGTCAATCTTTTGATGGTTTTTACTTTTAAAAAAAACCTATTTTCTCATTTTGACAATGGGGATTAATTTTAAATTAATTATAGAAACATATGTGTTTAAAATTTCAAAAAATGGATTCCATATTTAGAATCATTGGGTAAAAAATATGTAAATATTTTCCATTTATTTTTTGGATTTTATGAATAGTATCTATGGTAATTTTTATTTACCATGGTTGAAGGTAAATCAGGTAAATTAGAGTAACAAATAATATGATAAGGATAATAAAATTACACTAAAACATTCCAATATCCTATTTTATGAATAAAAGTATACCCTTAACACCTAAGGATCATAATTGACTCATTTAATGTACTATTTTCCATGAAAGTTATATAAATATTATTAAAACAAAAGAAAGTGATAACATGTCACCCTCTTATTTCTTATAAGTATAGTAATTTTAATGTAGTGATAAATATGATATAACTTCACTAATGAATAGTATATAGAAATATATTGAAATTATATATATCATTGGAATTTTTTTATAATTTTTAGATATTAAATAATTATCGTAAATACTGACACATCAGTGATGTAATAATTATTTTATGAAGAGAAATATCAAAAAAATGATATGAAAAATATTAAAATAAATATAATTAGAATTAATTAGGGAACTCAGTAAATTTTATAGGTGACTATGACATATTATAAGTCTCATAAATTCTTTTTTTAGAATTTATATCTTTCTTTGGATTTTATTTATATTCAATGAAATGAATAGTCTCAAAATTGACACTATTGATATTTTATAAAAATATTATTTTATTAATTCATTTAAAAATCATAAAAACATTTTAAAATAAAAAAGTTACTATAATAAGGTATAAATGTTCATAAAGTGTCCATTTATGGTAAATTTACCCCATATAAGTAAAATTTATGGCCTCTTAATATTGAAAATGTTGTTACCACAATTAAAATTAAAATAGATTAATTAAGAGTAAACTGAAAATATAAGGTTTAAAATAAAATCAATACATTTTTAAAAATTATTTTATGAGATAATTTCAAATCATCCCCATCTTATATTCTACATAACTCAAGTTTTATTCATCTGTATTTAAAAAATAATTTATATTAATTATATATTTTAAGAGATTCAAAGGGTGCCCCTCCCCTCTCCTATAAAAAGAGACCCACTCTTCTCTATTACTCACACTTCATGATCCATTTGGTTTACACACAATCTACCCAAAACCCCTCTTAAAATCAATATCCACATTCTTGAGGCCTTATTTTTGACATAAAACTTTCCTTAGAGGTGTTAAGGTGTTTTTCAAAGGTGATCAACCATAGAGGAGGTATTGTTTTTATTTAAGCACTTCTATATTATTCTTTCTTCCACTTCTTAAAATCTCCTTAATCCATGATAAAATAATAAATCTAGTATCCTAAATATAAATATATGTTATTATTTTAATATCATCACCTAAATCCATCTCTTATTTCATAAAATGGGAAATTAAATTTTCATTCTTATGTACGGCGGACTACCGCCTCGCGAACCGATATGGTTCGTTTTTCATTATCATCTCTTAATACAGGTTATAATAATGAAATTAATGTTAATATATGATATTAATGACATATTTATCATTATAATAGAATAATATATCAATTATTTTCTTAATTTCCATTCACATGAAAATGAAAACGACGTTCGTGTGTACGTGTGAACTATCACACCCACAAAGCGTTGGAATTCATTTTTAATCACCACATCACTTGGATAATATATATATATATAAGAATATTTAAATGATTATTATGATGTTAATAATGTTATTATAAATCTATAAATATAAAATAATAGTTACCTTATTTCCATAATGATCAATGAAAAATGGAAAATGTTACTCATGCATATGTACGACTTACTGTCTCCATGATTGTAAGGTTATTAAATTTTTCATATCCATATTTAATGATTGGATTTTAAAGTATAATTGATATATAAAAGTGATTATTATTTCATAAATATTATTCTGTATATTATGGACTTATAACCACATGGACTATTGACATCATACCAAGTTCATTTTCAAGTGAAGTACCGAATATCGACAAAACATACAATATGAACTTAAATAATGTTGTAATTGTTATAACTTGGTAATAAGTGATATAAACTTAAAAATAAACTTAAAAAATGTTCTGAAGAAATTATAAATTAACCTCATTTTATTATTCATGAAGATAAATAATGTACAAACAATTTAGACTCAAGGTAAGGGACTTCGTCTCAATCTCCTTTCATTGAGACATTTTTTGATAATATGAAAATTTATTATTTTATAAGATGTATATACTAAAAATATGAGATTTAATATCTATATTTTATCTATAATAATGTTATTTAATATTTTGGTAAATTTATTAATTAATGTATATTAATATTTAAATGTTCAAAGTGGTATGGGACACCTTGAATGTTTAAATATTTAATTATCAAATATTTTATCCATAATATTAATTTACTTATTTATTTATATGAACATAAAAGGATTATACATGATTTTTTATGTCTATATTTTATTTTCATTCAAATTTTTCAAAAGGAATCTTTGTATATGAAGCGTTTAACTTTCTTTACAAAAAGATAAAAAGGAATGTTTTTTAATGTATGTGGCGACAATGAATTCTCTATTTCCATAACCATTATTTAATATTTGGCTTCCTCTATAAGCCTTAATGTTTTTAAAATGAAAAAAGAAATCCCATAATCCCTATTTGGGTATTTTTGTATTGAAAATGGTTTTGAAAGTGGATTGACTATTTCAATATCTTGAAATTATTTCTTGTGATTGCAAAGGAAATTTTATGAGTGAAATGTTGATAATTTAAATTTTTATATGTTATGATTATATAATGGTACTTGGGAATTTGACAGATGGTTACATGATAAACCAAAGAGGGGTGGTTACTTGATAAACCAAATATGGTTGGTTCCATGGTAAACCAAAGAGTGTGGTTACATTATAATCTCCAATGCATTAGGTATTGAAGTCGGATGTATGGTTATTCCATTTTTAAAAGTAATATGTGTGCATGTCGATCTTATAGTTATTTCATTTAAGTATGATTATGTCCCAAGTTACATTTAGATGTTATATGTGATTTATATGGGTTTTATGGTAACCTTTTGATTACAAAAATGGTAAGAAATGAGTTTATATTCATTAAATAGTATTTACTACTTCTTAAAGGTGAAAATTATTACTTTATGTTAAAGTATCCATGGTTTACATGTTTTTGTAAGGCTAACAGTTTTCTTTATTTGTGTATCCCTTATTAAGCTTTTAATGATCATCCCAAGTTTTTAAATGTTTTTCATAGTATTTAAGGTAGAATAGAGTCAAGTATGGAATCAAGGAAAATTTATGATGATTAAACATTAAAATAAAAAATGTTTCTTTTTAAAAGTGTTTGTGTTATGAAGAAATGGATACTATTGGAGGTGTCCACTTTGTATTTCTATGGTTTTTTATGTAATATTTATGGCCTAATTCTCTAAATATCTAAACTTAAAATATCCTCAAAGTGAAAAAGTCAAATTATTTACTTAACTCAATATAAATCAATGTTTAAGGTTGGGGCATTACAGTTGGTATCAGAGGATGGTTTAGAAAACATTAGAGATTAGGTTTTTTTCTAAATATTTAAGGATATCATCATGAGTTTATAATTATAAGGCTGATTATAAGTTTAATTTCTTACAATGCCTTTTGAGGCTATATTGTATAAACTTTTAAGGTGACTAACAGTATTTTTGGAAACATTCACCTTTGAGTTAATTATGGGTTATTACTTTTTAGGATGAAAAATGAGAGGTATGAAAGAACCTTTAAGTTTAAAACATGTTATTTTCATTTTTTAGGATTTTATATCATATTTTGAGTATTTTATAAGAATGATATGGTTTTATAAAAAGGAAAACCCGTGGGAAGGGTGACAACCCATCGCATCAGACAAGGCTGCAGGAATTGAACCGATAACTAAATGGTGATAAGGATTTATCACCAACCACTAGCCTCCGTGAAGTCCCTGGTTAGTATGACTTTTTTACTTTTAGTTAAACGATTTGGTGGAATAAAAATAAGTTGATTTTTGGAACTTATGTTTTATCAAATGGATATCATTGTTATTGGAAAATGATTTTGGGATTAAGTGATAAATGTTATTCTGGAATATATTCACTATTTTGGGTAACCCTATATGCCTAAGGAAAATATAATACTTTTGGATTTTATTTTAGGAGTAATGATTGAATTTTATTTTGGAAGAATCTATGTTTTTATTGTGTACTTACGGAAAATCAGGTTATTATGTAAATGATTAACCTATCTTAGAGAATATGTGATTTTGGAAATTAAATTTTTGGTATGAGACATTAAGAGTGGTTTATGTTATTTAGAGTTAAATGTTATAAATTATCAGGTATGATTATTTTATTAAATAATTCTGATTTTTGGGATTTAATCTTAGTTATAATATTTTTGATGAATTAAAAGAATAGTTATTTATTGAATGGACTATATTAAAATTTTAGTAATACATTTTAATTTTGGAGATTAAAAGTAGTTATTCATCATCCAATGGTTTATTATTTTTGTATAATTGTTTTATTTTACCCTAACCGTATTGGTTTTTGTTAATTTTTCAATAAAGTAGAAATTGATAGTTAATCTTTTATGGATTATGTGATTCTATAGAAGTTGATTCATCTTGAATACTCATTGTTTGGGGAAAAATATGAGTTTTTTGTGGAAATTGATTAAAGTATGAAAGTATAATTTTTGAGTGAGAATTTTTCCTTATGTTCTTCATCAAGGTAGTAAATTAATTACACAACTCTATTAAAAGGATCTTAAAAATAATGATGTTATTTGTTTACTTTTCTCAATATCCTTTTGAACCATAACATATTTATAGTTTTGTGATGGATAACTTACCAATTATTATATTATATATCACACTGTATTATTCATTAAGATTTCATTTTTTCATCCATATCCATTTTTCCTACATGGAAACCTAGTATGTGTTATCTCAGGTGATCTTCATACTTTCCATTTTTCTTTTAAAGTGGAAGTTTTGTTAATCCTTTTTCTATTGTGGGATTGCAATAAAGGTATTTTGAAAATTCATAACTTTGTTACCGACCACAAATTAAAATTCTGAGGATGAAATTTCAAAAGGGAGGAAGATTGTAACATCTCAAGTTTTTAAAATAAAACATTATGTTCGATAGCATACATGATACGCCACATTTAGCTTAAATGAACAACTTAATATTATTATTAAATATCATAGTTATCACATAGAAATTACAATGGTGTTAATGAAAATTAATAACTTAATTATGAAAATATGGTTTACACATGTTTATATAATGATTCATTCACCAAATTAATTTTAAAATTAAATAAAAACCAATTGGATATAAAGGATGTTTTTTTTGAAAAACTATTTAAATAAAAATAAGTGAGTTTACAAAATAATAAAATCACTCTTATGGATATTATTAATTAAATATATATTTAATATATTCAATGTAATGTTTAAAATTCATCTTTTACGTTTTATAGATGTGATATAAGAAAAAGAACAATTTTTCTGATAAAAGAAGTATTTTTCATAAAAATGCAATTTTTCCGCCTTTTGATATAGAACCCATTTTAAATATATTTTTTTGAAAATTTTATATGTTATATTTGAAAAAATAGAATTTTTATTTGTAATCAAGATATAAAATTTAGTTTCGATAAATTTTTGGTATTTTCTGATAACTTTCATATTTTAATGAATAGTGAAAAATGTTGCATTTTAATTCAAAATTGTGTTTTTGTCTAATTTATTTATACTATTATTTATCATTTTAATTGGTTTTAAAGTATAATTAGATTATATTTTTATCATTTAATTCAATTTTTTTCATTGGAAGTAATTTCATGTTGACATTTGATATAAACACATGTTAATTTTTTAATGGTTTTTACTTTTAAACAAAACATGTTTCTCGTTTTGACAACGAGGATTAATTTAAAATTAATTACTAAAACTTATGTGTTTTAAATTTTTAAAAATTTATTCCTTATTTTTAATTATTGGGTCTAAATTATTTAAATATTTTCCTTTTATTTTTTAAATTTTATGAATAGTAACTATGGTAATTTTTGCTTTATATTGTTAAAGGTAAATTAGGTAAATTAGGATTCCAAATAATATGATAAGGACAATAAAATTACCCTAACACCATACAAAATTCTTTTGGGTGAATAAAATTATACCCTTAACACCTAATTGTCTTAATTGACTCATTTAATGGACTTTTTTCCATGAATGTAATATAAATATTATTAAAAAAAAGAAAGTGACAACATGTCACCCTCTTCTTTATTATAAGTATAATAATATTAATATAGTGATAAATATAATATAAAATCAATCATAAATAGTCTCTAGAAATTTAATTAAATTATATAAATCATGGGAATTTATTTAGAATTTTTGGATATTAAATAGTTACCATAAATACTAACACAACAGTGATACAGTAATTATTTTATTAAGAGAAATATCAAAGAAATAATATGAAAAATATTATAATAAATATAATATGAATTAATTAAGGAACTTCATGAATTTTATAAGTCAATATGACATATTAGAAGTATAATAAATGTTTTTTTAATGTTATAACCCTATTTTTATTTAATTTAAATTCAATGAAATGAATAGTGTCAAAATTGACACTATTGATATTTTATAAAAATAATATTTTATAAAATTATTCAAAAATAATAAAAATATTTTAAAATTACAAAATTTACTATTATAAGGTCAAAAATTTCATAAAGTGTCCATTTATGGGAAATTTACCCCATTTAGTAAAATTTATAGCCTCTTAATATTGAAAATGTTGTTACCATAATTAAAATTAAAATAGATTAATTAAGGGTAAACTGAAAATATAAGGTTTAAAAAAATTAATACATATATAAAAATTGTTGTATGATAGGATTTAGCACCATAATCATATTATATTTTACATAACTCATGTTGGATTCATTTGTATTTAAAAATTAATTTATATTAATTTAATATTTTAAGTGTTTCCAAGGGTGCTCATCCCCTCTCCTATAAAAAGGTACCCACTCTTCTCTATTACTAAAACTTCAATTACCATTTTTTTTTGCAAATATATTACAAAAACCCATCATAAAATCCCTCAATTCATTTTAGAGTCCTTATTTTAGGAATAACACCCTCCTTAGAGGTGTTAAGGTGTTCTTCAAAGGAGATCAACCAAAGAGGAGGTATTGTTTTTATTTTAGTATTTATATATTATTCCTTCATACACTTATTAAAATATCCTTAAACCATGATAAAATAATAAATCTAGTTTCCTAAATATATTGATATGTTATTATGTTAATATCATCACCTAAATCCCTCTCCAATTTCATCAAATGGGAAATGAACTTCCCATTCATGTGTACGGCGGACTACCGTCTAGTGACCTGATATGGTTCTCTTTTCATTATCATCTCTCAAGACTAGTTATAAATATTGAATTAATGTTAATATATGATATTATTTACATATGTATAATTATGAGAGAATAATATATCAATTACATTCTTACTTTCCATGCACATAAAAATGATAATGTCATTCGTGCGTACGTGTGAACTATCACATCCACGAAGCGATGTGATCCGTTTTTAATCACCACATCACATGGATAATAAATATATGAATATTTAAATTATTATTATTATTTTAATTATATTATGATAATTCTTAAATATAAAATTATAATTACCTTATTTCCATAATGATCAATGAAAATTTGAAAATGTTACTCATGCGTACGTACGGCTTACCATCTCCATGATTGTAATATTGTTCAATTTTTCATATCCATATTTAATGAATGGGTTTAAAATTATAATTGATATATAAAATTTATTATTATATAATTAATATTATTATGTATATGATTTAATTATGACCACATGGACTGTTGACATCATTCCAAGTTCATTTTCAACTCAAGTATCGAATATTGACAAAACGTCCAATATGAACTTAAATAATTATGTAATTATTAAAACATGTTAATAAGTTATATAAAACGAATAATAAACATGAAAATGATTCTTAAGCATGTATAAATTAACCTATGTTTATAGTTCATGAAGATAAATAACGTACCAGACAAGTCAGACTCTAGGTAAGGGACTTCATCTCAATCCCCTTTCATGGAGACATTTTTTGATAATATGAACCTTTATGGTTTTATAATGTGTATATAAAACCACGATGACATATCATATCCATATTTTATCTATAATAATGTTATTTAATATTTTTTAAAATTTATTAATTCATAGAGATTAATATTTAAATGTTCAAAGTGGTACGGAACACCTTAAACGTTTAAAGATTTAATTAACAAATATTTTATTAATAATATTAATTTACATATTTATTTATATAGAAATAAAAGGATTATACCTAATATTTTATGCCTATATTTTAATTTCATTCAAATTTTTTCAAAAGGAATCTTTTTATATGAATCATTTAACCTTATTTACAAAATGACAAAAGGAATGTTTTTAACGTATGTGGTGACAATGACTTCTCTGCCACTGTAACTATTATTTGATATTTGGATTCCTATATAATCCTTAATGTTTTTTAAATGAAAGATAAATACCTTATTCACTTTTTGTGTATTTTGTTATTGAAAATGGTTTTGAAAGTGGATTGACTATTTCAATATCTTGAAATTATTTCTTGTGATTGCAAAGGAGATTTTATGAGTGAAATGTTGATAATTACAATCTTTTATGTGTTATGATTATATAATGGTACTTGAAAATTTGAAATGTGGTAAGATGATAAAACATAGATGAGTGGTTACTTGATAAACTAAATATGGGAGGTTCTATGATAAACCAAGGATGGTTGGTTACGTTATAACCTCCAATGCATTGGGTATGGAAGTCAGTCATATGGATATTCCATTTTTAATAGTGATATGTGTGGAATTTGATTGTATGGTTATTCTTTTTAAGTATGATTATGTCCCATGTAACGTATATATGTTATATGTGATTTCTATGGGTTTTATGGTAATATTTTGATTACAAAAATGTTGAGTAATGAGCTTATATTCATTGAAGAGTATTTACTTCTTCTCAAAGGTAAAAATTATTAATTTATGATAAAGTATTCATGGTTTACATTTTTTCACAAGGCTAACCATTTTTCTTCTTTATGTATCCTTTACTGAACTTTTTATGCTCATCCCAGGTTTTGAAATTTTTTTCATAGGTCTTAATATTTTCAAGGAAATAGAGGATGTCATGATGAAATTATCAAAGATGTGTCTTCAAAATAAGTCATTTTTTATTTTAAAAGGGTTTCATTTGGTGTAAAAATGGATACTGAGTATAACTGTCCACATGTAAATTATGGGTCTAATTTTTAATAGTTAGTCCTAATTCTCTAAAACTCTAAACTAAAAAGATCCTAGAATGTGAATTATAGTTCAAAAACACTAAAATAAGTTATTTTTAAGGTTGGGTCCTTACATACTCACTCGATGTGTCTTCCTTGTTTCTCATGTAGTGTGTCAGGTGGTAACCTCAATAGGTGACTGATGGGTACCATTGGGATGGTGTTTCTGATGATGGTTGGAAGTAGCCCTCCTCGGTGGTCCTTGAACTAGAAGGGATCTATATTTGACTCATTGGTCCACATTCATCAGATACTGAAGGTGGTTATTGTTATACTCCTAGGATAATATCTTGGAGTGGTTGGATGTGGAAATGAAGTCCAATTACTTAGCTACAATTTTCTTTGGATGATTGTGACTCATTAGTTTCAGTACTTGGAGACCCTCATGGTCATATTCAATTGTCGGGATTTTACCACATCGATGGTATTCCCGAACCATTGTGTTTTCCACCTAACATTGAAGCTTTTGAACAAGTGAGATCATTTTTCAACCAATGGGGGTTGCATTCATACCTGATTTTCTAGAATGGTCACTGGATAAATACATTATCTTAGATCATGATACTTTTTATGGGAAAAGTATATGCATCATGAAGACAACAAGGAACAATTTCACCAATTTGTGTATTATCATGGGGATGATGTGTGTTTAATCAGATGTGCATCGTTAACACACTTTTTATTTTATTCTTGATCTAGCCATTCTGCTCATGTGGACTTATCAAATCCAAGATTTAATTATTTCATGAGAACCTTGGTTATAGAGGATAAATTGTAAGATTGATTTTAGGCTTATCATCTTGTTTGTGTAGGATATTCCAAAAAACTGTATTGGCACATGATTAACTGATAATTCAGTTATTTGAGAGTTTCACATCGGGTTCACCATTTTTTTTTGGATAGAAAATAGACAACTGGTCACCCTCATTGGGTTAAAAATGTTTTTATGATAACTATGAAGTATATACTTTTAATTTCGTGAAGGAGATGTTGTGATTCATGTTGGTTTCACCATTTTTTCTTTGATGGAAAAGGAAATGACTGAAGAAAAAAATCAATTTGGCATGATGGTTGATTGTGATGGGTTCTTTCACAATCATTAAAGTCAGGTTACCATTATTGTTCTTAGTGGAAACTCCCAATGGTTCCCACATCTATAACATGATACAAACTTGCTTTCCAAATTCGGGTGGTCAATTGGGGTTTTATACTGAATGATGCTTAGTAACTCACATTGGTTGAGAGTATGGTAGGTTGGGCTCATCATACCCTTTTAGGGGGAATTTTTTCCTACTCTAGGACTCTCTTATAGATTTAATATATGTTCACAAATATATTCCTAATCTCAATATGATACCATTTACCCAAAAAATGATCATAGATTAACCCCTTTTGTGTACATAAGAAGGGGATCTCATTACTGAATCCATCTATATGTATCTGAGGTTCTTCATTAATTTCCCTATAATAATTTGTTGCTTATATGATGAAGCTACATAACCAGGAACTTCAAAATTTTATGCCATACAGGGAGGTGGTTAATATTCTAAGGAGGGGATTGATCCATTATGAGGCGTCCTATATATCTTGTTTATAGAAGGAATCAAAACCCATGTAGTTAGTTAAACCCTATTTAGTTTAACATCATGCGGAGAGAACATATGTGTGGGAACTTAGGAACTGATTATTCAAGATCAAGTCTCTAGGAGATATCCTATGTATCCTGATTATGTTAAGATTTGGATTTATCATAGTTTGTTCATTCCCTTAGGACTGATCCCAATGTAGATTCCCTTATATGGAGGTAATCATATAATTCCACTCATCATGTCTAAAACCCTGTAATTTCCTTGGATGGTGGAGATTCATGATGTGAATGATATGAACATTTAAATTCCCTAATCTTACATGATCCATTCTCAGTGTGAGAAACAAGGGATAACTTTATGAGACCTATCTAGTTTATCCTGGAAGCCATCATATGATCCTGGATGACATGATTAGAGGGCATTGTATGATCCAGCTAACCTAACATTGTGTTAGAATGAAAGATGGATGACATGCTTAGAGAGCATCCTGAGATTCAATGAGACATGTCTGGAGGGTGATGTAGGATGCAGGTTGATTTGTCTAGATGAAATATCTGGGGGATGTCACATGAACCATCTGACATACCATGATGCTACCACAAGACTGGACTGATATGTACCAGTTCCACCATATGATCTGGGTGACATGTCTAGAGGACATTATGAGGCCTGGACAGTGAGTCCAAAGGGTTTCATGATACTTGGGTGGCATGCCCAGGGTGTTTCATGTGACTTTATCAGATATGTCTAGGGAACTTTTCATGATCCAAATAATATACCAAAGGAGCATCGTGTGTCCTGGGAAACATATCCCAGTGTTGTTGCATAACCCAAGTGGTTCATGCGAAGTGAATAAGGATCAACGTATATGTTCTTTGCATAATTCTCCCTTATTTTAGTATTTTTTTCTAGCCTCTTATTGAAAATTACTTAGATTTATTCAATGTTAGCTTGTTTTAAGTATCGTGTGTTTTAGCAAGTATGTGGGATGTTCATTTCATGAACCACCATAAGTCCTTCATTTGATCTATGAGTGATCATGTGAAGTTTTCATGAATGCTACATGATCACTATAGTTGTTTGTATAGTGACCTAGTCTTAACATACATAGATATTACATCATTTTAGATGAATATTCAGTACATTACAAAAATTCATTCCTGAGGACCGTAATTTTAGTGTCTTTGGAAACTTGGAAACATAATCTTCTATCCTGGTAAAAGATATTCAACATCTCCCATAAAGATCTCTACCTTTAGTACTTATACCTAAAACCTTTCTTCATAACCTAGGGAAAGGAAACATAATAAAGGGGGGAGCTCAGATGATCAGTAAGGGTAAATAAAGGAAATACATAAGCATAACATAAACAAAATGTTTTGGAACATGAACATAACATTTGAAGATCATACCCAGAATATTAGAGAACATAATAAAGAAATGAAGTTTATAAGACATGAATCATAAGGAAATAAAGAACATAGTCCAAGGAAGAATAACAAAGTAAAAGATATGGAAATTTTTTTGCGCATGTTGCTTTATAACATTTTGAACATGTATAAGAAGAAACAGGTTCACCCATGAAGTTAAGGAAATGAAATTAGGCCCCAGCATCGACTTTTGGACATTCAACTAGGTCCATGAATAGAATTTTGAACATGTAATCAGTTTCACGCATAACCACAGGGACATGAAACTAGGTCCATGCATAACATTGTGAACATATAATCTGGTTCACATATATTCTTATGGACATGAAACCAGTTCCATGCATAACATTGTGAATACATAATAAGGTTCACTCATAACATTGTGAACATGTAATCCGGTTCAGACATAAACTTATAGACATGAAACCATCTACATTCATAACATTGTGAACATGTAATCCGATTCACACATAACATTTATACTCATTATTCATCCATTGTTACCCATTGAATTAGAGGGAGATATAGGTCCCACTCATCTCATAATAAAATCATCCATACATGTTCCACAATATAATAACACATACATTATATCATGACCCATAAAAATACATGGGTTTTATAAACATAAAATCATAACCCATTAAAGAAAATGGATATCATTAACATTTCATCACATCATAACCTATATAAAAGAGGTAGGTTTCTAACAATTTCAACAAATCTTAACCTGGGAAATAAAGCGGGTTTCATAAACATGTAATCCATGTAAAAGAAATAGATTTCAAAAACATATAACCCATGGAAGAGAAATTAGTTTCATAAATACCATTACATTAATCATAACCCCATAATATAAAGGATGTGAATAGAAACTTTAGATTGTTTCCTAGAAGTTCATGAGTAACATAAAAATATTTCATCTTAGATGGAAAATAGTTCTGAAATATCTTCCAAAAACATTTCTTGAGTAAAATATCATTTCCTCTTTGAAAACTACTTTTTATAATGTAAAACCTTTTGAAAACTGTTTTCATTGAAAATAGATTTAAAAAATACAAAGGAAGCTTTTAAAATAATAAAAAAAATTAAAATCCTTTTTACTTGAAAATTATCTTGAATTATCTTTGTAAAACATTTTTTAAAACATTTTTTAAAAAAGGTTTTTTGAATATAATAGATTTTCGACCGAAGAGATAGACGGTTAGATTTTACTTTAAAATGTTATATTAAGTAAAAAAGTGGAAAATGGTACTGAAACATGGGTATATCTTGAAAAAATAGAGGATAATAAAACTCATAATTTTTCTAAAGAGATGGATCATAATATTTCATCAAAGTAATCATAAACATAAACAATCTCGAAAACTGATGAGATTGTATCAATAAACTATTATTACTTGGTAACATGGGATTATACTCTCCATGTAAGAAAAATAAATTACATGAATCTTGAAATATCATGAAAATATTTAGATTTATGATAATAAATGTGAAATTTAATTATATACAACTCTAAAAAAATATTTTAGGTTCATAACAAAACATGATTCTCAAAGAAAACAAATTGAGACAAAAATGTTTTTCCGATTTGGTATGTTTTGAAACAAAAACCCCATGAAAGAAAGACCATAAAATGTACATGTGAATAAACAAAAATGTAATTATAATATAAATATTATATAATAATAGTCATTATATACACCACACAAAATGAAATGGTGGCAAACATAACATGTATCTCATGGAAATTAAAAGTGAGATGAAATTTCCTTACCCTATGTCTTGACTCTCTCCATACTCAGACAAGATTATTGTATAATAAATATTAGTTTGTTATAAATATTTTACTGAATAATATTATTATATCCATTACCATATATGGTTTTATTATGATCTTATATTACCCTCTTGTTAACAATATTATGTTAAGGTTTCACTTCGGGTAATATTTGCTTTGTTCTCCGCATGTGTCTTAATTTGTTATATAGTTGGTCTTTATACATATATAATGATTAATGAATTTATAACATTATATAAATATCATTTATATATAGTATATTCATATTATAATAATTTATATAATAAATAAGAACTAAATGAAATACACCATTCATAGAGACGGTAAGTCGTACGTACGCATGAACATTGTTTCCATTTTTATTTTCGTATTGAAAGAAAGTATGTAAATGACATATGTATATATATATATATAAATAATTATTACATTAGAATTAATATATCATATATATCATATATATCATATACTTTCATTCAACCCATGCTTAAAACATTTTATGTGGTGGGTGAACAAATCACATCACTTTGACTGGGCGGTAGGTCACACTTCCTCAAACAAGATTATCATATTACCACCAAATGGAAATAAAAAGGTATGTGTTATAAAAAGTAATAAACAAGAATAAATAAATAATAAGTATTATATATACCATATATAAATTTATTATCTATCATAATGTCCATCGTGATTGGTGGTAGAGGAGAAATTCGCAATCATCATTTCATGAGGCAATAGTTCACCGTACACAGAAATAGTATGTTCGATATCTATTAGATGGAGGTTTGTGTAAGTGTAGGTAGTAATATTTGCATAAAAAGTCCTATTATATTTATAATACTGTTTTTTTCACACAATAATGTAATAAATACAATGGAGGGGTGAATAAGGAAAATAAAGGTTAGGAGCTTGAGAGAAGACATTACCTCTAAATCAGGTAACTCATTTTTTTGTTCCCAAAGGATTATTTTATAAGATTATGCCAGAATTTAGGATTCTATGAGGAAGTTAGGGAAGTGGGGAGAATATTTTATCATAATTTTGGAGATAAAATGGGCTTGATAGGCATGATGAAGTGATATAGTGATTTCCTTTTTATAGTGGAAAGGGAGATGCACTCTTGTAAATACCAAAAGGTATTCACTATTGAGTGGTATAAATTACCTAAAGTGCCTAAAAAATGTACAAATAATTTATTATATAGGAATAATGGTCTATAAAAATCTCTAACACACAAAAATATGTGCATTTTAATAATCTGGTTCCTTAATGTCTAAGATTCCCCAATTTTATATTTTTTGTTTTTTTGTTAAAGCACATAGTTTTCTAGTCTAATTAATTTAACCATTAAGACTAAACTAAAGTGAGATTTATTATAAAATATATATATATAATTAATTATTAGTATGATATATAATTTATAAAATAAAATTACCATGTGTTTTGGAAATTAACTTTAAAAAAAGCACACGTGACGCACTAAAACGCTGCTTAAACCTGAACCATGTTAACAACATTTTTACAATATATAGGTCAATATGTTAATTATAAAACATAAATTGGTCTATTAATATAACATATATAATATTAATTAAAACATAAAAAATCACTTGGTGTGATATATGATTTTTATTATTTTAAATCATTTAATAAAATTTCATTTGTTGTAAAATAACAATAATGTCAATTCTGGCATTATTTATTTAATGTTAATTTTAAAATATCAATATAATATTGGAATAAAAATATATTAGTTTTATAGATTTGTAGAATGATATATTCGTCTAAAAAAATAATGGCAATAATTAAATTAATTAACTTCACTTTTATTATTTATAGTGTCATTTATTTTAGTTAATTATTAACTAAAAATCACTACATTTGTGTTTCTTAAGCATTTTAAGTAACTAAATCATCTATAAAAAAATGATAAATTATTATGATAAAAATAACCCATTTATCCTTAAAAATTATATTTATAACCTAAAATATGATGTTTTTAAATATCCTAAAATTTCATAAATATTAAAGGTAAAGAAAGTTCATTTTTTGTCTTTTTCCTTACATAACCTTTTATATAGGGAACTTCCATTTAATAATATCCCAATAAAACATAAATTTAAACCCATGTGGTTAAATGGTCTAAATATTTTCATCCAATGGATTTTTTACAAGTGTTTGCAGGTCATTTTAGCCCTTTTGATTAAGGTTTAGTCCCTTATTAAGCTTTGTCATTCCTTAATCACTATAATTAATTTTAATCACATTCACTAATCATTTTGGTCAAAAAATTAAGTTGATCTTATTAGAACAAACATATAATATGTACTACAACCTTTTATGTCATATTTTCAAAAATCACAGAATTTGGAAAATTAAAATTAATACTAATCTCACGGATGGAGCGAAATAACAAGTTTTTAAAGTAGAAAACATTAAAAAGTTTGTTAAGTTTTTATATTAAATTTAAATTTAAAATTTATTATACTGAACTTAATTGTAAAAATTTATATATAATTGATCTAATGTGTCTCTAACACAAATCTAAAATATAATTTATCATTAATAATTGTTTAAACGAAAAGGTGGTTTTTAACTATAATGCAGTAGTTTTCACTATTCATCAAAAAAATGAAGTTTCCTAGAAAAAACCCAAAATTTAACATTAGGATAATTTCAAATCTATGAATTAAAAAATGATTTTTATTTTAAAAAAAATCAAAATTGAGTTTTAAAATAGGTTCACCATTAAAAGATAGTAAAACTCAGTCTTGGATGTACCACAAACTAACTCAGTGGTGTGTGTACCGCAAGTTAATCTAAGTGTTGCGTGTAGTGAAATATCAACTTGGTATTTTATATATCACAAAAAAACATAAAATAATTTATTTTAAATTTTTATTTAAATGAAAAATATCAAAAATATTAATTAAATTGAAAAAAAATATCCACAAAACCTCAGGGTGATACATTCTACCCCCTTCAAATGAATTTTTCCCACGAAATTTGTCTAGTTTATCAAAGGTTTAATAATTGAAAGTTTCATTCAAAGAAACCCATATCTTAGTGATGAATACTAAAACTTTCATTAAAAAGGGAATGTTAAAAAAATAACAGATACCCAAAGTAACATATAAATGGGTTTCCACATATAAGAACATAGGTGAAAACTAAAAACATGTACATGGAAGAAAAATAAAACTATCAATTTATAATGGATAGTGATAGAGAACATGATCATAAAAAAATTAACAATCACAAGGCCATAAATTTTCAATGACCTAAGGGGCCTTCTGATTCATCTAAAATGTAGTTATAGGACAACATTTTTGTTTTCAAGATCCTTTTTCCTAAAGTTAAATAATTTTTATTAAAAGATATACTTGCATGATTTCAGAACAAAGTCGCCCTTTATTGTTCATTGACCCACTTCACCTATATCTAAAGAAATTATGGTGACTTTATTAATTCTTGATGTATTAATAGATCATGAGATCGATGATATTCCATTCCATTTATCATCTATTATCATCATCACAAAGTAGTTTGAACCAGCTATCCAATATACATAAATTCTCATAGAGAGATATAACACTTTAATCTTACTAACATCATCTATAGTTTAAATTAAATATTCCATAAATAGTTAACCTTATAACCATTACAAAAGATTAAAATCCAAAATTTTAGAAAGAATTCTCAAAATCATCTTAACATGAATCCCCCATATATCACAAAGTATCTCTTGGTTATCACATTCCAAACATGTGAATACCCTCATCATATATTCTCTTGAAACATGGTAATAACCGGAATTACCATAAATCATTTTGGAAAACATTAATGCCTACTTATTGAAAATGTTGATATATATATTCCTTAAATCCAAGGAGTTGTAAACTCCATCCTTTCTTACATAGAACACATTGTCAATAATCAGTTCTAGGGTAATCTGTACCATCCAATTTACTTATTCATATCCATCATATCTTTATCCAAACATCATTATCTCAACGTCATACATTAATTAAGGGTTTCCTTTACTTAATAAAAATACCATCTTCCCATGAAATCAATTTTATATGTCTCTATTCCCATTCAACATGTCCTTTAATGAAAAATTATACTGAAAATACTTAAATAGTTCATGATTCATATAACATAATAATTGAATTATTAAACATAATCACTTAATTAATCCAAAATTATTCTTAAACGATTACTCATGCTTCATAAACTTATTTATTAATACCTCTTTACTATAATATTAAATATGAATTATGTATTAAGGTTCTTAAAACTCAATATAATCATGCTTCTTATGTTTAATGTAAACAATACTTGAAGAACGTCACATACCTTTCACATGATGTTTGCGGTCTCTTTATCTTCAAAAGTATAACCAATACTCGTAACACCTTCTTGATTCTCTTTATGATATTTCCAATTGGGAAATATATTCTCATAATACCCATAATTTCCACATATGAAACATTAAGTGTTAACCATGTTCCTTCTAGTTATCCTAATTATTAAAACTAAAAATCATGGGGTGAGAAACACATATCATATAATAAAGCCACATAATCATGAAAAATTACTTATATAATTTCTAAATCATGAAAAATTCATTGATATATGACACCATATGTTCATCCTAGATTATTCATAGGGAACATATATTTAAATCCTTCTTGATGGTTCATGAATATTTTGTGAATTCCCAAAGCATATCCCCTGGGAGTGTCAAACCAGCTGTGGAGGAAGACCCGTTGTCGTGTACCAGATTACCTAGAGTCAAGCCCATAACATCTTTTCAGAGTTGTTACCCCTAGGTACATATGCTCCAAATCCACATCCACTTGTATTATTCATATATGGATGTATTTATAGGAAACCACTCACTCTATCCTTTATCAAAATTTTAGGACATTTTCCTAAATGTTAACTCATCCTTATTCTTATCCTTAGATACATCCTTGGACATACCCTTATAAATATAACAAGGTATATCACTAAAGTTTTCTTATTATAGTTTCCAAATGTTGAATAAAAATTTCCTTTAATACCAACTATCTCAACTAAGGATTAACATAAATGGATATTACATCATTTTAGATGAATATTCAGTACATTAAAAAATACATGCCCAACAACCGTAATAGTTTAGTGTATTTGGAAACATGGAAAAAATATTCTATACTACTAAAATATCTTAAAAATCTCCCATAAATATCTCCATAATTATTACTTCTAACTAAAACATTTATTCATACCCTAGGAAAAGGAAACATAAGAAATGGGTGAGCTCAGATGCTCAGTAAGGGTAAATTAAAGAAATACATAAGAATAACATAAACAAAAGGGTATGGAACTTGAGTATAACATTTGAAGATCATACCCCAAATATTATATCACATAATAAATAATTTTACTTCATAATAAATGAATCATAAAGAAATAAATAACATAGTACAAGGAAGAATAACATAGGAAAAGACATGTAATTTGTGGTATACACGTTGGTTTATGATGTTTTGAACATGTATAAGTAGAAATAGGATCACACATTAATTTAAGGAAATTAAATTAGACCCCAATATCAACTATTAGACATGAAACCATGTCCATTCATAACATTGTGAACATATAATCAAGTTCACACATAACCATAAGGACTTGAGTATAGGTTCATTAATAATATTGTGAATATATAATCAGGTTCACATATAACATTTTGAACATGCAATTAGGTTCATGCATAAACTTATGGACATGAAACCATGTCCATGAATAACATTTTGAACATGTAATAAGGTTCAATCATAACATTTTGAACATGTAATCAAGTTCATGCATAAACTTATGTACATGCAACCAGGTCCATGCATAACATTGTGAACATATAATCAGGTTCACACATAACAATTATATTCATGAGTCATACATCATTATCCATTTCATTGGATGGAGATATAGGTCCCACCAATATCATAATAAAATCATTCATAAATGTTCAACAAGATAATAAAACATTCATCATATCATGACCCATAAAAAGACATAGGTTTTATAAACATCAAATCATAACCCATGAAATGAAATGGGTATCCTTAATATTTAATCACATAATAACCTATAGAAAATAGATATGTTTAATAACCATTTAATCAATTAATAACCCGTGAAAATAATTGTGTTTCATAAATATGTAACCCATGGAAAAGAAACGGATTTCATAAACATATAATCTGTAGAAGAGAAACGGGTTTCATGAAGACCATAACGTTAAGAATAACCCATTAATAGAATGGATATGAATGTAACCTTTATATAATTTCCTATAAGGGAATTATTTACATCAATTTATGTCATCTTATATAGAAAATAATTTTTAAATATCTTTCAAAAACATTTCTTAAGTAAAATATCCTTTCTTCTTTGAAAACTTCTTTCTATAACGTAAAACCTTTTGAAAACATTTTTCTTTGAAAATAAATTTGAAAACATATAAAGGAAGATTTTAAAATAATAAAACGTTTTTAAAATAATTTTTCCTTGAAAATTATCTTGAATTTCCTTTTTAAAACATTTTTAAAAACCTAGTTTTTTAATACAATAGATTTCTCACCGAAGAGAGAGACTGCCATATTTTACTTAAAAATGTTATCTTAAGTACTAAAGAGTTTAAAAATGGTACTAACACATTTTTATATATTTAAAAAAATATAGGATAAGAAAAATTATGAATTTTCTTGAGATATGGATCATAATAATTCATCAAAGTAACCATAAACATAAACAATATTGAAAAGTGATGAGATTGTCTCAATAAACTCTTATTACTTGGTAACATGGGATCATACTCTCCATGTAAGAATATGAAATTACATTAATCTTTAAATATCATGAAAATATTTATATTAATGATAAAAAATGTAAAATTTAATTATATACAACTCAAAAAAAGAGTGTGGGTGCATAATAAAACATGAGTCTCAAAGAATGCAAATTAAGACAAAATTGTTTTACCGATTTGGTATCTTTTGAAACTTAAACCCCATGAAATAAGGATCATAAAATTTACATGTGAATAAAACAATTAATTATAAGATACATGGTATATAATCATGGTCATTACGTACCCCACACAAAAGGAAAGAGTAGTGAACATAACATGTATCTCACGGAAATTAAAAGTGAGATGAAATTCTCTTACCTTGTGTCTTGACTCTCCCTGTACTCATAAAAGATTCATGTATAATAAATATAAGTTTATTATAAATATTTTATAGAATCATATTCTTATATTTATTACCATATGTGGTTTTATTATGACCTTATATTACCCTCTTATTAACAATCCTATGTTAAGGTTTCACTTCAAGAAATATTCGCTTTGTTCTTCGCATGTGTCTTAATTTGTTATATTGTTGGTACATATACTTATATAATGATTCTAGAATATATAACATGACATAAATATCCAATATATCAAGTATATTAATATTATAATAATTTATATCCTAAATAATAATGAAATGGAATACACCGTTCATGGAGACGGTAAGCCGTACTCACGCATGAACATTGTTTCTGTTTTTATTATTGTATTGAAAGAAAGTATGTAAATGACATATGTATATATATGTATGTATATAAATATATATATATATATATAATTATTCCATTATCATGAATATATTATATATTACATATAATTTCATTAAACCCATCCTTAATACATTCCATGTGGTGTGTGAATGAATCACATCGCTTTGAGGGGGCGATAGTTCGCACTTCCTCAAACGAGATTATCATATTACCACCAAATGGAAATAAAAAAGGTATGTTTTTTAAAAATTAATAAAGAATCATAAATAGATCATAATTATTATATATAACATATATAAATAGAGTTTTTTCATAATGGTCACCATGATTGGTGGTAGAGGAGAAATTAATAATCATAGTTTCGTGAGGCAGTAGTTCACCGTACACAAAAAAAAGTATGTTTGATTTCCATTAAATGGATCTGTGTGTAATTTTAGGAAGAACTAATTACATAAAAAACATCCTAGTATATTTATTATATTGTCTTTGTCATACAACAATTTAATAAAGAGAGTGGAGAGGGTGAAGAAGGAAAATAAAGGAAAGGATCATGAGAGAAGACGTTACCTATAAATTAGGTAACTCCTTTTGGTTTGTGCCAAAAGGATTCTTTGAGAGGATTTATGCACAAATTTATGATTATAGGAGTAATTTAGGAAATTTTGGATCTTATTTTATCAGATTTTGGATGATCCAAGTGGCATCAGAGTTGTGATGAAGTGATAGAGTGCTTTCTTTTTTATAGTGGAGAGGTAGTGACACTCTTGTAAATACCAAAAGGTATTCACTATTGGGTGGTATAACATACCTAAAGTGACTCTGAAATGAAAAAATAATGTATTATATAGTAATAATGGTCTATTAAAACCTCCACCACAAAAAAAAAATTTCATTTTAATAATTTGGTTCCTTAACTTCTAAGATTCCCCAATTTTATCTTTTTTGTTTTTTATTAAAGCATCTAGTTTTCTAATATAATTAATTTTCCCATTAAAAATAAAATAAAGTAATATTTATTATAAAATATATATAAACTTAATTATTAATATTATTTCTAATTTATCAAATAAAATTCTGATGTGTTTTGGAAATTAATTTTAAAACAAGCGCACGTGACGCACTAAAACACTGCTTAAACTCGGACCGTGTAAACAACATTTTTACAATATATGGGTCAACATGTAAATTATAAAAGATAAATTGGTCAATTAATAGAACATATATAATATTAATTAATATATAAAAATCACTTTTAAGGATATATAATTTTTATTAATTTTAAATCATTTAATAAAATTTCATTTGTTTTAAAATACCAATAATGTAAATTTTGACATTATTTATTTAATGTTAATTTTAAAATATCAATATAAAATTTTAATTCAAATATATTAGGTTTAAATTTTTTTAATATGATACATTATTATAAAAAAATAAATAATGAAAATAATTCAATCAATAAACTTCACTTTTAATATTTATAGTGTCGTTTTTTTAGTTAATTATTAACTAAATAATCATTACATTGGTGTTTGTTAAGCATTTTATGTAACTAAATCATCTCTAAAAATTATTGATAAATTATTATGATAAAAATAACCCATTAATATTTTAAAATGATATGTTTAACCTAAAATATTATGTTTTTAACATATCCAAAAGTTTTATAAATGTTAAAGTTAAGGAAAGTTTCTTTTTTTTCTTTTTTCCTTACATAACCTTTTATACAGGGAACTTCCATTTAATAATATCCCAATAACCCATAAATTTAGAACCATGTGTTTATATGGTATAAATATTTCCATTGAATGGATTTTAAAAAAATTTCCAAGTCATTTCAGTCTTTTTGGTTGAGGTTTAGTTCCTTATTAAGCTTAATCATACCCTAATCACTATACTTAATTTTAATCACATTCACTATTCATTTTGGTAAAAAAAATAATTTTATTTTATTACACCAAAAATATCATACTGATTAAAAATTTGTATGTTGTATTTTCAAAATTCAAATCACATATGTGGAAGAATTAAGATTAACGCAAATTCCGCTAATGGAGCGAAATAACGGGTTTTTAAAGTATAAAAATGTTCAAAAGTTTATTAAGTTTTTATATTTAATTTTAATGTAAAATTGATTATAATGAAATTAATTATATAAATGGATTTATAATTGATATAATTTTACACTAAAACAAATCTAAAATATAATTTCCCATTAACAATTTTTCAATGAAAATGCGGTTTTTAACTAAAATGCAGTTGTTTTCACTATTAATCAAAAAATGAAGTTTCTCAGAAAAAATCCCAAAAATTCATCCTAGGATAATTTTTTTGTACTAAATTCAAAAATTATGATTATTTTACAAATTAAAATTCAGAAAAGTTTCAAAAATTTAGTTTTAAAATAGGTTCACTATTAAAAGATGGTAAAACTCGGTCTTATGTGAACCGCAAGCTAACTTAGTGTTTCTTGTACTAAAAGCTAAGATAAGTGTTGTGTGTAGTGCAAGATCAACTTGGTGTTTTGTAAATCACAAAATAAATATAAAATAATTTATTTTAAATGTTTCTTTAAATTAAAAATATCAAAATGATTAATTAATTTGAAACAAAATTCAATGTCTCGGGTGTTACAGTTCGTTGGATCTTACCTAATAAAAAATGTTTTGGGTCATGAAATCATCCACTCTGAGAAATCCACTCTAAATCATAGGTGATCTGATGTGAGGTTCCAAGTATTTTTCATCTTATTCATTTTTAGAGATGGTGTGGGGGATTTATAGGCCTCTCAGCCCTAGTTATTCACTGCTTTGTGTCGTGTGTATCGTACAAATCTAGGATAGAGTCGGTGGAGGGTTTTAGAGTTGTGTGTTTTTATGAGGTCCTATTGTAGGTTATTTCAGGGAATCTCATTATTCTCAGTGATTGTGAGACCATCCCATCAATGCCCCATTTATTTTATTATATTCGATTCATGGGGTTTTATTTAATCATGTGTACATACCAAGGGACTTTCATATTTTCAGACCAACTTGTTTAAGGGACTTCATGAAATCAGAGTGTCTGTCAGAAGACCTTCATGTGATCTTAGGAAACCTTTATTGATCCTTTTTTGGGACAATTATATCTTTTCAACGGAATTTACAAGACTATTTTGTTCCATTTCATGAGTTTTATGACTGCAAGAGGCTCCCTCCTTTTTCCCTCTTTAGTTTTCTTCTTTATTTTACAAGGCCCTAGGTTCTTGCAAGTGTTCTTGAGTGTTGTTGAGGAAAATCATTCTCCCCATTGATGAAGTGTCATGTGACCAAAAAAATGACTTACGATGATGCAAGATAATTTATCAAGGAAAACCCCTTCTGGTCAATTTTGGATCCAGGTGGGTGTAAGACCGCATGGACATGTTTGAGGCCTTTCACATGACGAGGTAGATATGCCATCAGGGCTCTTGTGTGGCAAGGTGGACATGTCTTTAGGGGATTATAGTGTATCATTAACCACTTGGGGTGTGTCACATGAATGTTAGGACTACAAAAGTATCTTTGATTTCCCCTATTTATTTCAATTAATTATTTTACAAAGTATTGGGATCTCATGGGGTTGTATGAGTGTTATCAAAGACAACCACTGTACTTATCTGGGATGCATCATGTAATATTTTTGAACACAAGAGGCTCCATATTTTTATATATTTCCTTATATTTTCTAAGTATTTTTGGATTTTTTTTTAGGTGTCCACTGGTAGACAGTTAACATGACTTGGGAGTGCTTGTCTGGATGCCATCGCATAATCAGTGAGTGTCCAGGATGAATTCTCAATATAAGAATTAATTTTTCAAAAAAATGGGCTCCATGGGATCTTTTATAGGCTATGTTTGGTGTGTGAATATTGGTATGACCTTTCAAGGGTTATGCGATCTCATGTCTTCTAGGGGTTCATATGATCCATGTGATTTTTGCCACCTTCTTCTTACTTTTCTTTTTAGGAAAGATAATATTCATATTCTGGTATCTCTTACTTTATGAATTTTTCGATTCTCATTTGAGGAGCATCAACAATTAAGTTTATTTAGTTTAACATATTCTAGTCACTGGATTTAGTTCATTGGAAATTTTTCTATGGAAATTGGCCAGCTCAACATACATTCTACCAAAGTAGAATCAATCTATGAGGTAGTGAATTGATCAGAAGTTCATTTATTCCAAAGGATTCATAAAGGTCCAAAATATTTAGAAAATAGATGTTTCTAGAGTAAATTTTATAGAAGTTCCCACCCAATAAAGTGGTTGAGATCAAATTTGTTTCTATACATCACCATTCACATACCAAATGGAAGCATATCCATGAAATTTGGAAGCTCTTGGAACCTATATTTCTATATATTCCCTATAAAAGTGAATGGGGGACTTCTATATAAGATATCATGATAAAGTATAGTGTATTATATACTTGAATAGTGGACCATATTATATACAGTGAATCAGACTTGATGGTGTTTAGTGAATTATATAAGCATATTCTCTATAATGTTTTTTTACGAACTACTTTTTTAATTGTATTAAATGCTTATACTTATAGTAAATATAAATAAGGAAGAAGTTTTTTTCCATTCATGTAGGAATAATTTTCTAAATCATGTTAATCCCTTATGTTATTTCCTAATTTATATCCATTCATAGGTTGTATATCTATTGGTTTTCCATTCTATGTATATACTTGTGAGCTTTCTTCTATGTGTGTGTAAGGATCAACTTCATGTTGGGGGTATATTGATTTGACTTCTTAATTATGTTATACTTAGTTGAGGGAAGATGTTTTAGAGTATTTGATTCTATTGTGCATGACCTTTGATGTGTGTACTTCTGGTGGATTAAAGGTCCCAGTTCTGGTGAACGTGTGACACCCCACCTCCCGAAATATTTTTTTATGAATGAGTAGTGATAGATATTTCACCTTAACTTATGGTTATGGTATTGGTGTGTATGAATTATTATACGATTATGTATTTATAAACTCTTACCTATGATTTTGGATTATATAAATAGTGATAAACCATTCTCTATGTTTATGGTTTAGCTATATTGTGATTACTCGTTCACTAGGTTATTGATTATGTTGTGGTGATAGTTTTTTCACCCTCATTGTATTATAATATCAATGATAACCCATTAACCCTATTTATGATTATGTTATTGGTGATTTTTTTCTCCTATATGTTTCTATTACGATGATTTCTCATTCACCATGGTTGATTGTTAGCGGTGATAGACTATTAAACCACAATCATACAGATTATAGTGATATCCCTTTCACTTATTTTATTGAGAATGGAGATAGCCTTTTCACCCATACTTGTGTGATAGTGGTGATAACTTGTTAATATTATGTTTAATTATGGTGATAACCCATTTACTTTATGTAATATTATGGTGATATCAAGTTTACCCATTCCTATGAGAGTGATGATAAACCTTTCTCCCATATTCATGTAATAGTGGGGGTAACCAGATTACATTACGCTTTATTATGGTGATAACCCATTCACCTTATGCATGATTATGGTGTTCACATATTCTTGTGAGGGTGGAAATAACCCATTCACTCATACTTGTGTAATATTGGTGATAACCCATTCAAGTTATTTTAAATTATAGAGATAACTCGTTCACCTTAAGAATGATTATGATGATACACTACAAAATTTTCAATCATTTTTGATTTATTTTTGATTGTTTCCCATCATAAATTATTATTTATGCTGGGATTCCATCGCAAATAACCCATTGTAAAATATAGTATCGCAATTAAATGTATCTACATTGAGTTATCACTAAAAAAGTGAAAAAATATATATATGTGTCGCTAATAATATCTTATGTCAGAATGGAATTCCATCATGAAAAAATAAATTATTTACAATGGAAAGAATAATCTATCACAAATAGTATTTGTGATAATGTTAATATCCTTTCATGAAAAACACATAACTTTTTTTAATATGATTGGAGTAAAATTCCATCACAAGAGAAAAAAATAAAATAAAAATAAAAAATCATATAAAAATAATAAACATTTAACACATTATATTTTTTAAATAAAAAATTATAAATCCGCTATGGGGGGGTTCAGGTAAAGTTTTATGTGAAAACAAATATCTTTAATACACTTTATTTCATGATTTATTATATAATAACACACCTAGTAAAACCCAGAAGATCATAAATCTTAGTGTATTTGGTAAATTAGGTAGAAATCACATCAACTTGATATATGGATATAGAAAAATTATTGAAAACTTACTTAACATGATCAAAACTTCCATTGCTCTTAAACTACATGGGATAACCTGGGGACAAAAATAATAAAAAGATGATATATAAATCACATTAAGGGAATAAAAAAAGTATAACATGATGAAAGTATTTCATGTTAGTCAATAATAATTTCAATGGGACATAAAAGTGGTGAGAATCATAATCTTGAACAATAAGCCATGGCACAACATGATAGCGTAAAAAAACATGGGATTGTTACAACAAAATTAAACATTAAATCATAAAAATTGGACAAGGATGACCACCAAGACATCATAACATGGTGTAAAAAGTCCCATAATGGATTAGGTTTACTCCCTGATCACATAAATGAAATCTTATCAGACTAAAACTTTACCCGTCACTTTTAAATCATGTACATGCATAAGTGTGACACATAGATAATTAAATATATGATCATATTTAATCACATTTAATCCCATGATTAAGGAGTTTGAAATAAGTACATGTAATTCCCTAATAAAATAAGGATAGGTGTGTCTAGGTGAATACCCTTGAGTCAAAATGGTGATGGTATTCACAATACAGTGGTTTGGTATGAAAAAATGTAAGGATAATTTCGGCAGTATAACGGGGGTATATAATGAATCATGGGAGGGATTAGTGATATTTAAAGGTGTATCTTATAAATTTTAAATCATAAGGGAATAATTCGGGTTATATAATAACATAATCCAACATTAAAAATTGGGAATTAAAAGTCATATGACAAAAAGTGTGACCGAATAAAAGTCTGACCAGGAAATAATCACAAGATAATTTATGTAGCATAACAGGGGTACATAAAGAATCATGGGATGGATTGATTTCAATGAAAGGGTATATAATAACTTGTAAATAATAAGTTTATAATTTTGAATTTTTAATTTTATATCCCATCAAAAGGAATTTAAATACAAAATGTATTTCATAAAGAAGGTGCTTGAATAAAGAGGTGAAGGAGAGGATCCCTTACCATGAGAGGGTGTTTCAAAAAGATTGAGAGGAGCTTATTGATATTTTGGGGGGACTTGGGTGGAATATAGATAGAAAATTTTATATTATAGTTGTGAATCAATGGTTTTTAGTGAAGAGTAATGGGATTTTAGGTGGGTTTATATAGGAAAATGGAGGGGAGATCTTTATTATTTTTCTAAACCAACATTTTGGAATCTATACAATAAAGTAATCAAAACCAAAAACCTTCCCATTTCTTATCCTATGTTTTCTACCAAAAATATTTTTTTTAATTATTTTATAATTCCATGAACTGGTCATGTTAAAATAATACACTTGGTGATGTGGAAATGAGTCATGTTTACAAAGAATTGATTTTAAAACCTTAAAATATAATTTACATTTTAGAGGATTCATAAAGGGCTTTTAAAATTAAAAAAATAACCTAAAAAACTTTATTTTAAATGGTAAATATATATTTGGTCATGGATACATTTTATGGCACATGTTACATCACCTTTGTATCATTATGAGTTTATAATACATATTGTATATTTATACTTTATTTAATTTTTACCTAAGAATTTGACCATTATGAAAAATTAGGAAAATTTTACAGTTGGATAATTTTGAAATGATTATTCAAAAACTAAAATTTATTTTATCAAAATAATTATATAAATTTAATAAATTACACATTTAAATAAAAAAACCCTCTGTATTCAAAAATATTGTGTTTTTTTACAATAACAATTTTCTGACCCTTATAAAAATTACATTTTCACTTCATAAAATTATATTATTATTTATATTTAATATATACTATTTAACAATAATTTTTTATTGAAATATAATTTAATTCAATAATTTATCAAAATTAATGTTTTAATAGAAATTGAATATTACCCAAAAATATAATTCAAATTTTTCAAATTAAAATCTAATTTTTATCAAACTCATTACTTAATAATTTGTAAAGTAAAACCATTAAGGAATAAATATAATAATTATTTTATTGGAAATAAAATATAAATATTAATACTATTAGGGTCAAGATACATAACCCCTTATTACACCAAATAAATCTCTAAGGCTAATGTGTAAGATGGTGATATTTTCTTGGGGTGGTCTGGAAAACATGGTTTAGGCCATGATCGTGATGAGTTGAAAGTCTATCATAAATGGTTTTTATCATTATTTAGTTGTTATATCTTAACTTGGGATTGGTCAAGGTAAAATTTAATATTGTGTATCTCCCTTGTAATCTCTGATAAATGGGATTCTTAGGGTATAATCTTACTGGTTGAGGTCATTGCTTCTTTTTTATATATCAATTGGACTTTTTCATAAACCTTAATATATACTAATCATATGATCACTTCTCAACAGCTATATTATCAATGGTAATGATTATTAATGGTATTTTGAATATAATAGGATATAACTTATAATGTTCCAATATAACCAAATTAGTTCATGTGTTTTCTATATTTACATTACATAAATAAGGCATTTATTCATTTAAAATGGAAATTTCATTTATAAAAGTTTTTTTCATTAAATTATTCCGCCCTTATGAATTTTATCCTTAAAATTTTCATACCATAGACTAAAGAAATGAGGTTAATTCTATTTCATCTACTCTTGTAGTTCCCATGTTGCTTCTTCAAACTTATTGTTTCACTACAACACTTTGACCAAGTGATTTGTCTTGTTTTTTAGAAATTTGTCTCTATTATCTAAGGTATTCATTGGCTGATCCTCATATAAAGGATAATTATCTAATTGTAAAACCATTGGATTCAATACATGTGAGGGGTATGGTATGTACTTCCTCAAGAGGGATACATGGAACATATCATGTACTTGATATAGGTTTGGTGGGAGTGTTAGTTGATGGGTCAGTGCTCTGATGCGATCAAGTATCTCAAATGGGACAATGTATATAGGACTAAGATTACCCTTCTTCCCAAAAATTATGAATTTCATACAAGAAAATATACAAAGGAAAAAAATTTATCACCAGCCGCAAACTCCAGGTCTCATCAATGGTTACTTTTATATATTTTCTATAGAGTTTTTGTGTATTTCATGTAATGTTGAATAGTTTGAATCTTTTCTGGAATATCTTGGATAATATTAGGTCCCATCAACTTCTTGTCTTCAACTTCATCACGACACATTGGATTCTAACACATATTTCCATATAGAACCTTATAAGGTTCCATTTCAATGCTAGAATGGAAATTTTTGTTATATGAGAACTCTGCTAGGGGATGGTATTGATCCCAACATCCTTAGAAATCCATTGAACGTGATATCAGCATATACTATAGTGTTTTAATGGTCCTTTCATATTGAACATCACTATGAGGATGATAAGCAATGATGAAGCTTAATTATATATCCAATGGTTACTGAACACTACTCCAAAACCATGAGGTAAACCTCAGATCTTGAATAGATACAATGGAGAGTGGAACTAAATCTAGTCTTACCGCTTCCCTTTTGTATATCTTAGTGAGTTGGTCAACAGATAAATCTTCCTTGATAGTAATTAAATTCACCAACTTTGTAAGGTGATCGACTACCACCTAGATAGAATTATTTTCTTTAGGATTCTTGGAGAGTTCTATGGTGAAATCCATAGTGATTTTTTCCCATGTACTCACTGGTATGGAAATTTTTTCATCATAACCTTAGACTTCTATTGTTTGACTTCTAGAATGTGAATCATTAAGATACAAACTCTACAATCTCTCTCTTCATGTTATCCCACCAAAAATATTGCCTCAAATATCTATACATCTTAGTTATACCCGAATGAATAGATAATAATGATATTTTGGCATCATCCAAAAGTTCCCTCTTCAGTTCTAGTTTTTATGTGTAACACTCCGATCTTAGTTATCCAGAGTCAGTTCATTATTACATAATATTGTCTTGATCACAAAATATCAAGTCTCAAAAGACCGATTAGTTTAGTAGCCTTAGAAATACTAGATACATTCATAAGTTTTACATTAAATTATAAAATGAAAAACTACAACAACATAGTCTCCATAGGCCACACTCATATCCCTTATACTATCCCTACAGGTTAGCCATAATATACTTCTTCACATCCTGAGTAAAATAAAACATAGAAAGGGGTGAGCATAGATGCTCAGTAAGGATAACAATATAGAGGAAAAATTCATAAATAAGAATAAACATTTAAGGCAATGTAAGGCTAAAAAAACCCTTTTAAACTTGAACTTCAGCATAATATGGAAGAGATAAAATCAAATAATTCCATTTACTTATTCACATGGATATTCTACTAGTTGAATAATCACATGCAATATCAATATCCACTTTCATAATGATGGAATGCATAGTGCCAAAGTTCATATCCACATAGTAAAGGCCTTGTGCCAAGACTACAAATAAGATTTTGTCAAGTCCTTGTGCCAAGACACTAGTTTGTATCATGAGACCTACCGATGCATTGAGGAGCTATAGAGGGCTCCACCAGTCACTTACTAAGTCCAATTAATTCCTCATATGAAAAGGTTTAAACATAACGTAAACATTCCTATAAAAACTAGCATACAAAATTTAAATAATTTATCCATAAACCATGAATGGTATAAAAATAACACATCTACAGTCAAACATAACACAAACACTTAAATAAAATATGGAAGATTTGTATCATAATAAATCAACCTCGATCAAGAATAATATCCCATAAAGGATGTTGACATAGTTGAAAATGATCAGTAAAAATCTTTGAGAGAAATATCGCTTTTTCATGAAATCATTTAAAAGTCACATAATTTATAAAGGAATTCATTTAAAATATATTTTTGAATCAAAGTGTCACATACCACTTTGAAACTTTTTAAAGAAATTGATATTTTAAAACATTCATGTCCATATAAATAAATACTTAAAACCATTTTGAAAACATGGACATTAATGAGAAAGGTTTAGAAGAATAAATATTTAAAACATTTAAGATGATGTTTTAGTTAAAAAAATCCCTTTAAAATAATACATTTGAAAACTCTTTTATGAGACATGTACATGGATAATAAATATGTCCCAGTAGATACTTACGTAAAAATAACCTTGGATAATAAAGAGATTGTGAAATTAACCCTTACCTTGTACTTTTCCTTGGTCAAGGGTAAGTTAAAATCCTGTATAATGGTGAAATAATTGTTATTAAATTATAAAATAACCATATACATTAATATGATATCATATATGATCTTATAATATTTCTTTGTTAATGATATTTTAGTAGTATCATCGTTTCGGGTGTTAACTGATTCATTTTCCTTTATATGATTGGTTACGTAAGCCATGTTTTTTATGTATAGGATGTATTTTATTCATATTAATAATTATATTATGTTTATAAACATTATTTTTAATCATAAAATAAAAATTATTCTTGAATGATTGCGATAGGGAATGAATCTCATCGCATTCGTGAAGACGGTAATATGGACGTACGCACAAGCGACAATATCATTCTTTTGATATTAAAATCATATATAATTGGATTTTATATCATATATACAGAATCATTATCATGTTATACTTATTATTTACATCATTTATACTCATTATTATACCCATCCAAATGATGAAGTGTTTGAATAACAAACTACACCACGGCGTGGAGATGGTAATCCGTACATATGCATGTATGGTGACTTTGTCATTTATAGGATGGATAGAATAATGAATATGGTTGTAAAATTTTTATAATAACATCACAGTATATAGAAGATACTGGATTTATTATTTTATAATGGCAACAACAAAGAAAGAGGAAGTGGAAGAAGAATAGAACTTGAAAGAGGTGATAAAATACTTACCTCTTCTTCGGGTTCTTCCTTTTGATTTGATCAAAAGGGCTCCTTAGGTTGGATTTATGAATTAAGGAAGGCCTCCAGGATGAATTTAGGATAGTTGAGAGGATATTTGGGTAGGGGTTGGCTGATCCAAATGGATTCTAAGGTGTTAATTTAAGAGAAGGGGAGGTTCCATTTTATAAGAGAGGTGAGGGTCACTTTAGGAAAAGCTTGAAATATTATTTTATAATAAAATAATTTTCGGTTTATAATGGCTCAAAAATAAATTATTTAAGTTATAAGGTGGTTATAGGTCTAAAACCTCTCAAACAATAGGTTTTATACCGGTTTATGTCATCATATTAACCTTATATTTTAGATTTAACTCTTAGTTAAATAGTTTGACATTTACCATGTCTCTTTGTATTTTTATATAATATGGTTAATAAACAAACTATAAAATTCCAAGAGAACCTCAAGTGGTTCATTAATTACATATATAATATTATTTAAGCCCTTTGTATGAACCTTAGATTTTTAGGAATATAATACCAATTAATAATATAGTATTTGTTTTAAAAAACTCTTTTATGTCAATTTTGACACTATTTGGTATTTTATTTTATTTTTAATTCATAAAATCATTATTAATTAAAAAAAATCATTTAATAAACCCTAACATGTCATATTAACCTATAAAATTATTTTATTTCATTAAAAGTCTCAAATTATATTTATTTGGATATTTATAATGTAAATTATTTTAATCTTTCATTAATAAAGTAATTATTGCATCGTCATTGTGTCATAAATAAATTTACTTATTTATTGTATAAAACTTAAAAATAAAATACCATTATGTAGGAAATATTTTTAGGTTTCTAATGAATATTTATAGTCGAATTAATCTTATGTATAACCCTATATTAAAAATGTTTTAGTTATTAAACTTTGATTTTAACTCTTTTAACTCTTCTTTAAATAAAATAATAATAAATGGCCTAATCTAATCCAAGTGGAACTAAAGGATAATATTTTATTCCTAAGGTTTCTTTTTATCTAATTAAACTTATCCAATAGAATTAGGACATGTGTTAGGGTAATTATGATATCATTTTTACCCTTAATTACCCTATTTACTTTTAATCGTGGTAAATAAAAGTAAAAAGTTACTATTCACCAAAAATTAATTTCATCTTATTGAACCACATTTTACTTGCTGATATTAACCGTGTCTCTTGGATTTTTGAAATTCAACTCACATAAGCGATAAAATTAAGTTTTATACAAATTTGTAAATGCTTCTAGGAGGTGGGTAAAAGACGATAAATAGTTCGATAAAATTTTATATATATAAAATTATTATAAAATGACTCCAATGAATTACATTGAACATATATATGAATTATGTGTCTATTTTGACCTAAAATAAATTAAAATAAAATAACTAATTATTTAAATAAAAATTCAGTTTTAACCAATAACGCATTGTTTTTTTCACTATTCATCAAAAATTGAACGTTTTCAGAAAAATACCAAAAATTCATCCTAATCTAATTTTGATATTCCGAATCCAAAAATGAAGTCCATTTTGAAATATAAAATTTATAAAATTTTAAAAATTGGGTATTAATATTCATAACGACTAGTTTGATTGGTCGCGGTGTGTTAGAATCTCGAAGTTGTGTACAATGCAAGCTATTACATTATTCGAAGGGAAACGTACCGTGGAAGATTGGGGTGTTACATTCTTCCCTCCTTCAAATAATTTCATACTCGAAATTTCTATAATACTACCACACAAAAATATTTGGGTGGTTCTTCATCATAAGTTCCTCTGGTTCCCACGTTGCCTCTTCCATCTTATAGTTTCTCCATAGAACTTTTACCAGACGAGTCGTCCAGTTTCTCAGCACTTGTTCTCTTGTATCAAGAATTTTGACAGGCTCTTCACAATAAGACAGATCATGTTCTAGTTCAATTTCTTCATAGGTGAGTACATGCGTTGGGTCAGGCATGTATTTTCTCAAGAGTGATACGTGGAACACATCATGAACTTTGGAGAGACTTGGAGGCATTTCCAAACGATAAGCTACAACTCCAATTCGTTCTAAATTTCGAAAGGTCTGATGTACCTGGGACTCAATTTACCCTTCTTACCGAAACGTATAACACCCTTCCATGGAGATTCCTTCAAGAAAACATGGTCTCCTACTTAAAATTTCAAATCCTTCCTTCGGTTATCAGCATAGCTCTTTTTTCAACTTTGGGTTGCTTTGATGTGGGTTTGGATAACCTTCACCTTTTCTATTGTTTCCTCAACAAGTTCTAGGCCTAAGATTTTTCTTTCACCAAACTCATCCCAACAATTTGGTGTGTGACATCTCTTTCCATATAACACTTCATATGGTGTCATCTGAATACTTGAATGGAATCTATTGTTATATAAAAATTCTACCAGAGGTAAATATTGATCCCACATACCTTGAAAGTCAAGTGATCAAGATCTCAACATGTATTCTAAGGTTTCAATAGTCTGTTCTTATTGTCCATCAGTTTGAGGGTGGTAGGCAGTGCTCAAACGAAGTTTAGTATCCATGGCGTTCTGAAGACTTTTCCAGAATCTTGATGTAAAATGGGGATCACGGTCATAAACAATCGATAGGGGTAATCCATGAAGTCTTAAAACTTCATTAATATGCAGTCTTGATAAATGTTCAAGTGGTAAATCTTATCTTATAGCAATAAAATGTGAGGAATTGGTAATATGATCAACAATGACCCATATTGAATCATTCCTTCTAGGAGTCCTTGGTAGCCCCATGACAAATTCCATCGTAATATTATCCCATTTCCACTCAGGTATGGGAAGAGGTTGCATGAATCCTCTAGGTTGTTGCCTTCCAGCTTTCACTTGTTAACAAACCATACATCTTGACACAAAATCAGAAATCTCCCTCTTCATGTTGTCCCGCCAAAAATCTTCCTCCAAATCTCTATACATCTTGGTGCTACCAGGTTGTATAGAGAAATTGGATCTATGAGCATCATCTAACAATTCCATTTTTAAATCTGGTATATCAAGAACACAAAGTCTCTTCCCAAATTTCAAAATCTCATATTCATATATGAAGTCACTCAATCTCCCATCATTTACAGCTTTAATCTTCTTTTGAAACTCCTCATCATTAGCCTGAGAACTTTTTATCCATTCTAGTAAAGATGATTTGGAAACCATTTGAAAAAGTATTGATGTTTCACCTTCCATGATTATTCCCATATCCATTTTCACTAGTTTCATTAAAATAAGATCCCCTTCAACTCTCATCTTGTTCAAAACTCCATGATCCTTTCTGCTCAAAGCATTTGCCACATTATTTTCCTTCCTCGAGTGGTAGTGTATTGTGTAATCATAATCTTTGAGTAGTTCAAGCCATCTCCTTTGCCTCATGTTGAGTTCTTTCTATGAGAAAATATACTTCAAACTCTTGTGATTGGTATATATCTCACATTTTTCACCATAGAGATAATTTCTTCATATCCTCAAAGCAAATATTACAGATGTTAACTCAAGATCATTAGTAGGATAGTTTTTCTCATGAATTTTTATCTGCCGTGATTCATAGGCAACAACTCTATCATTTCGCATAAGGACACAACCAAGTCTTTTCTTTGAATCATCACAATAAATAACAAACCCATCATTCCCAGATGGTGGAGTCAAGATAAGAGCATTGACTAATATTCTATTAAGTTCTTTAAAACATTCTTCACACACTTTTTTCCAAACAAATTTAACCCCTTTACGTGTGAGCTTGGTTAATGGGTTAGCCAATCGGGCAAAATTCTGGACCAAACGTTGATAATAACCTGCTAAAAAAATAAAACTGCGTACCACAGTTATACTCGTCGGTGCTGGACATTCTTAGATTGCCTTGGTCTTTGAAGGATCAATAGATATTCCATCCTTAGAGACGATATGGCCAAGAAAAGAAATCTCTTGAAGCCAGAATTCACACTTGCTAAACTTCATGTATAATTCATTTCTTCTGAGGGTTTTTAGAAGGGTGAACAAGTGATTTTCATGATCTTCATAGATTTTAAATTATACCAGGATATCATTAATAAATACCACTATAAATTCATCAAGATATTCCTTGAAAACTCTGTTTATTAGATCCATGAAAACAGAGGGTGCATTAGTCATCCCAAAAGGCATTACTGTAAACTTTTAATGCCTGTAACTGGTTCAAAATGCTATTTTTGGAATGTCTTCCTTCTTCACACACAACTGATGATATCCAGGTCGAAGTTCAATCTTTGAAAAATATTGAGCTCCATGAATTTGGTTGAATAAATCATCATAATGAGGTAGGGGATACTTTTTCTTTATTGTTATAGCATTGATCTCCCTGTAGTCAATGCACAACCTTATAGATCTGTCTTTGTTCTTAAAAAAAGGACAGGGGCTCCCCATGGAGAAACACTAGGGATAATAAATCCCTTATTACTCAATTCCTCTAGTTGTTTCTTTAGTTACACTAATTCCATAGTGTCCATTCTATAAGGGGTCTTCGATATGGGCCTCGAACCAGGAATTAAATCAATGGAAAACTCAATTTCTCATTCTGGAGGATGTCCAGGTAAATACTCTGGAAACACATCAACATAGTCTTGCACAATAGGTATGTACTCTATTTGAACATTATTTTCCTCTCTCATAATTATTTCATTCTCTCCCTCCCCAATAATTGAATTTATTAGATCTACTGGGGGTGGAAATAGATAAGAATCAGGTGGTGATATTTCTGCTCTAAAGACAAGGTACTCCTTATCATCATCAAAAATTGTAACCTCCTTCTTCTTACAATAAATTTTGGCATCATGATTAGAAATCCAATCCATACCAAGGATTATATCAAATTCAATCATTGGTATGATGATGAGATCAATAGATAAACAACATTTATATACCCTAATGGGAACTGATTCACAAAACTTTATTGCGATGATACTTCCTTTAGGTTTTTTGACTGACAACTCCCTTGTTAAGTTAAATTGAAAATATCTAATTTTCTTAGCAAACTGGGAAGATATGAAACAATTCGATGATCCAGAATCAAATAAAGAATTATCTAAACTTGAGGAAACCATTAAATTACCTACCACCACGTCTTTCGGAGCTTCAACCTCAGCAATAGTGATCACATAAGATTTACCTTTCTCCCTTGGTCTTTTTTGAGGTAAGTTCCCTTGGTTCTAAGGACATTAATTTGAAAAATTCCCTTTTTCTCTATAATTGTAGCATTCCACATTGATAGCCTCTTTCATCCCCTAGAAATCACGATCTTGGTGGCCTTTTTCACCACACTTGTAACAGACTCTCATTCCCTTTAGAAAAGTACTAGGGTGTTTCTTCCCAAATTTACTGCAGGATGGATATTCAAATTTTCCCTTCTTCCCCTTATTTACATTTCTAGAGTGTTCAGTAGATCTCTTATTCTCCTAGTTTAATTTAAAGTCATAAGACTTAGATAATTATTTTTCTATCTTGATGGAACTTGAGACAATATCTTCATATGACGAGAAGTATTGTGAGACTAATGCTCAACGGAGAAATGGTTTTAACCCTTCAAAGAAATGATCAATCTTACTTCTTGGGTTACGTATATAATCTGCATCATGCCTTGCTAACCTTGTAAAGTTAGCCTCATATTTTGCGACATTCTCATCCACTTTTTTCCTCAGACTCAGAAATTGTATTTCCATATTCGTTCGATGGTCATGAGGAAATTATTTTTCTAAGAAAATCTCTTTAAACTCTCACCATTATATATTTGATACTTAATCATCTTCTTTTGTATTTTTAATCAATGACCACCATTGATATTCATCTCTCGTGAGGCGATAAACTGCCATGAAAACTTTTTCCCTTTCACTACTCTCTAAATCGTGAAATATTTTCTCTAATAAATTTATCCATTGTTCAGCTACTAATGGATTTGTAATCCCATTGAATTTTGGTTTTTTTGCCTCATAAAGAGATCTAACATTGACCCTCTGCATTATGGATTAGGGTTCTCCATACGGGTAAGGCTATTATTCATAACCTGAGTGAGTTGTCCCGACATGGTGATAAGTTGATCATCACCAGTTTCTTCACCAGCTCCACTATAATTATCTTGAGAAGGAGGGAAATCCCTACATGGATTACATGCGTTGATACAGTTTCCATTCCTTCCACTAATCACCATTTCTAAACAATTTCATACACTATATTAGTTTATGAATCTAAATACATAACTCCAAACTTGTAAAACACTTAACATAAATTGAACAGTTTATGGATATAATCCATAATCATAAAAATGTTTTCTTTGAGGAATTATATACTCATAAACCCTTCATAATGGTTTTTAAATAAAATGAGAATTATCCTAATCATATCCCCTAGAAGTTTTGTAACCAAGAGTGCGGCAAGGCCCATTTTCGTGCACCAGTTCTCGTTTGAGTCTAGCTCAAAGCGGTGTTTTCGAGTTTTACCCCAAGGTCATTTGTGTCAGAGCCACCTCTACCTACTTGTATCCAGATAGGGATGTATTTATTATAAAACTCACAAAATCTCTATAGTACCAAAATTCTAGGAAGTTCTTCTATACTAATCCTAAAATTCTATATTAGGGTAATGTCCTCTAATCAGAGTTTTTCAAAATCTAGTTTCCAAGGTTTGTACTGAACTTCCTCTGATACCAACTCTAATGCCCCGACCCTAGTTACCTAGAGTTGTTTAATTATTACATAACATTGGAATGACCACAAAAGATCAATTCTCTAAAGACCGATTAGTTTAGTAGCCTTGAAAATACTAGATACATTCATAAGTTTTTAATTACATTATAGAATGAAAAAATACAACAACATAATCTCCATAGGCCACACTCATATCCCTTATACTATCCCTATAGGTCAGTTATAATATACTTCTTCGCATCCTGGTAAAAATAAAACATAGAAAGGGGTGAGCTCAGATGCTTAGTAAGGATAACAATATAGTGGAAACTTTCATAAATAAGCATAAACATTTAAGGAAATGTAAGACTAAAACAAAAGCCTTTTAAACTTGAACTTCAGAATAATATGGAAAAGATAAAATCAAATAATTTCATTTACTTATTCAGATGGATATTCTACTAGTCTAATAATCACATGCAATATCAATAGCCACTTTCATAATAATGTATTGCATAATTCCAGACTTCATAACCACATAGTCAAGGCCTTGTGCCAAGACTACAAATAAGATTTTTTCAAGGCCTTGTTCCAAGATAATAGTTTGTCTCATTAGACCTAGCGATGCATCAATGAGCTATAGCGGGCTCCACCTGTCACTTATTAAGTCCAATGCATTCTTCATATGAAAAGGTTTAAACATAACATAAACATTCATATAAAAACTAGCATACGAAATGTCAATACTTTATCCATAAACCACGAATGGTATAAAAATAAAGCATCCATAGTCAAACATAACACAAAACCTTCAATACAATATGGAAGATTTGTATCATAATAAATCAACCTTGATCAAGAATAATATACCATAAAGGATGTTGACATAGTTGAAAATTATCAGTAAAAATCTTTGAGAGAAACATCCCTTTTTCATGAAATCATTTAAAAGTCACATAATTTATAAAAGAAGTAATTTAAAAGATATTTTTGAATCAAAGTGTCTCATACCACTTTGAAACTTTTGAAAGGAATTGACATTTTAAAACATTCATGTCCATATAAATAAATCCTCAAAACCATTTTGAAAACATGGACAGTAATGAGAAAGGTTTAGAAGAATAAATATTTAAAATAATTAAAATGATGTTTTTGTAAAAAATTCCATTAAAAATAATCCATTTTAAAACTCTTTTATGAAACATGTACATGGATAATAAATATGTCCCAGTAGATACTTACATAAAAACAACCATGGATAATAAAGGGATTGTGAAATTAACCCTTACCTTGTACTTTTCCTTGGTCAAGGGTAGGTTAAACTATTGTATAATGGTGAAATAATTGTTATTAAATTATACAATAACCATATACATTAATATGATATCATATATGATCTTCTAATATCGCTTTGTTAATGATATTTTAGTAGTATCATCGTTTTGGGTGTTAACTGATTCATTTTTGTTTATATGCTTGGTTACGTAAGCCATGTTTATTATGGATAGGATGTATTTGATTCATATACATAATGATATTATGTTGATAAAAATTATTTCTAATCATAAAATTAAAATTATTCTTGAATGATTACGATGGGGAATGAATCTCATCGCATTCGTGGAGACGGTAATCCGGACGTATGCACGAGCGACAATATCATTCTTTTGATATTAAAATCATATATAATTGTATGGTGTATAATATATACAGAATAATTATCATGTTATACTTATTATTTAAATCATTTATACTCATTATTATACCCATCCAAACGATGAAGTGTTTGAATAACAAACTACACCACGATGTGGAGACGGTAATCCGTACGTACACACGTATGGTGACTTTGTCATTTATAGGATGAATAGAATAATGAATATGGGTGTACCATTTTTATAATAACATCACAGTATATATAATATACTAGATTTATTATTTTATAATGTAAACAACAAAGAAAAAGTAAGTGGAAGAATAATATAACTTGAAAGAGGTGATGAAATATTTACCTCTTCTTCGGGTTCTTCCTTTTGATTTGATCAAAAGGGCTCCAGAGGTTGGATTTATGACTAAATGAAGGCCTCTAAGATGAAGTTATGATAGTTTATAGGATATTTTTGTAGGTTTTGGCTGATCTAAATGGCTTTGAAGGTGTTAATTTAAGAGAAGGGGAGGTTCCCTTTTATAAGAGAGGTGACGGTCACTTCAGGAAAAGATTGAAATATTATTTTATAATAAAATCCTTTTCAGTTTCTAATGGATCCAAAATTAATTATTTAAATGATAAGGTGGGTATGGGTAGAAAACCTCTCAACCAATAGGTTTTATACAGGTTTATGTCATCATATTAACCTTATCTTTTAGATTTAACTCTTAGTTAAATAGTTTGACATTTACCATGTCTCTTTGTATTTTTATATTATATGGTTAATAAACTTACTATAAACTTATAATATAACCTCAATTGGTTCATTAATGACATATTTAATATTATTTAAACACTTTTTCCGAACCTTAGAGTTTTAGGAATATAATACCAATTAATAATATAATATTTTTTTTAAAACTCTTTTATGTCAATTTTGACACTATTTGGTATTTTGTTTTTGTTAAATTTAGAACAGCATTATTACTTAGAAAAAAATTCATTTAATCAAATATAACATGTCATATTAACCTATAAAATTAATTTAATTTATTAAAAGTCTCAAATTAGATTTATTTGGATATTTATAATATCAATTATTTTAATCTTTCATTAATAAAGTAATTACTGTCTCATCATTGTTTCATAAATAAATTTAATTATTTAATGTCTAAAAATTATAAATAAAATACAATTATGTAGGAAATATTTTTATCTTTCTAATTAATATTTATAGTCGAATTTATCTTATGTATAACCCTATATTAAAAATGGTTTTGTTATTAAACTTTGATTTTAACTCTTTTAACTCTTCTTTAAATAAAATAATAATAAATGTCCTAATATAATACAAGTGGACCTAAAGGATCATATTTTATTCCTAAGGTTGTTTTTGGTCGAATTACACTTATCCAATAGAATTATGACATGTTTTAGGGTAATTATGATATCATTTTTACCCTTAATTACCCTATTTACTTTTAACCGTGGTAAATAAAAGTAAAAAGTTACTATTCACCAAAAAATTATTTTCATCTTATTGAACCACATTTTAATTACTGATATTAACCATGTCTATTGATGTTTTTAAATTCAACTCACAAAAGTGGTAAAATTAAGTTTTATACAAATTTGCAAATGCTCCTAGGAGGTGGGTAAAAGACAGTAAATAGTTCGATGAAATTTTATATATCTAAACTTATTATAAAATGACTCCAATTAATTAAGTTGAACATATATATGTATTATGTATCTATTTTTACCTAAAATAAATTAAAATAAAACAACTAGTTATTTAAATAAAATTTTGGTTTTAACCAATAATGCAGTGTTTTTTCACTATCCATCAAAAATTGAATGTTTTCGTAAAAATACCAAAAATTCACCATAAGATAATTTTGATATTCCGAATCCAAAAATTTATTCCATTTTGAAAGATAAAATTTATAAAATTTTAAAAGGTGGGTATTCTATTCATAACGGCTAGTTTGATTGGTTGCGGTGTGTTAAAATCTTGAAGTTGCCTACAATGAAAGCTATTGCATTATTCAAAGGGAAACATATCGTGGAAGCTTGGGGTGTTACATTATAGGACAAATATCTAGCTTCCAAACCTTATGACCCAATTTTAAACAAAGTTTAAGTCTATAATATACACTACCTTCTTCTATAGAAACTCATCATCTTCCTGAGCTTTCTTTATTCTCTCAAGAATGGATGGTTGAGTATTTATCTGAGTAAGGTAGGATGAAAATCCATTTATTATTCTTATATCCATCCTTTTCATGTCCAATAAGATTTGATCCCTTTAAATCCTCATCATGGATAGAGTTACGTGATCTATTCTACTCAAAGCATATGACTCTTTGATTTCTTTCCCAAGATGGTAATGGATTAAACAATCATAATCCTTGATAATCTCTAACCACCTCCATTGGTGCTTAATAATCTTCTTTTGTGTGAATATGTAATTTAGGCTTTTATGATCCTTATATATGTAACACTTCTCCCCATAGAGATAATTCCATCAAATATTCAATGTGAATATCACTACTTCCAATTCTAGATCATGAGTTGGGTAGTTATTCTCATGGATATTTAGTTGGTGGAAGGCATGAGATATTAATTTTTCATTTCGCATGAGTACACAACCAAATACCTTTTTAGTTACATCATTGTAGATCACAAATCCTTCCCCAATGGTGGGTGATGTGAGTATAGGTTCAGTGATTATCCTCTTCTTTAACTCATTAAAAATTTACTCACTTTCATCATTCCATACATTCTTGACTCCTTTCCAAGTAATCTTGGTTAGGGGGATTTAAAATTATGAAAAAAAATTCACAAATTTATTATCTTACCCAACTAATACAAGGAAAATGTGGATTTCCATCACAGATTTTGGTATAGGACACCCTTTAATCATTTTAATTTTTTAAGGATCCATATATATCCCATTTCTGTGGATTACATGCCCTAGGAATGTCACTTTTTTCATGTATAAGTTTGATTGAGAACTCAAAAACTTGTTTAGGAGTGAGACAAGTAAATTATTTGGGAAACACATTAGTGTATTACCTCACAATGGTCATGTATTCAAGGATTATATTTTCCTTAATACCAATCATTTGAGTTTGATACGCTTTCTCATAGTTAAATTATATCCATGCTTCAAATGATGATACCAAATAAGATTCATCCTCCACTTTTCACTTATATAGAATAGAAATGTAATTCATGGTATGGAGGGTAAATTCCTTCTCCCAAAAATTTATGTTATATTTATATAAGTAAAACCATTCCATAACTAAGATAACATCAAATCCAAATAAAGGGAGAATGTTAATATTTTCTAGAAGAAAATTACCACAAAATTCAACTTCTGATACAACAATCATAGAATTTTTCTCTGATGATATCAAATAATTTGGGGTGGTGAATCAATGTTCTTGGAAAATTTTCATGATATGATAATATGGAATGAATTAAAATAAAAAATTACATGCACAACTCTAGATTATAGGTTACATGTACTTCAATCATCATGGTCTATATTAGCATTATAATTTCCTTATTCCCTTGATATTGGAGATTGTTGGTTCTCATCATGATTGTTAGACCTTGTAATAGAGCATTGGCTTGGATAATTCCCAACTTATCCATATTTATGACATATAACTATATATAATACATTGGATTAAACTTTATTTACTTCTGTCATCTTATTAATTTTTACATGGAAATTCACTACTTTATGCCCTATTTTTATATACTTAAAACATATCCCTGTTATTTTGTGACATTTACCTTAGTTCCACTTTCCAAATTTTTTTCAGAAAGTAATTTTTTTCTTCTTTCCTTTATGAATTTTATCAGATGAAATTCTTTGAGACTCTATCCTACTCTTCTTTTATGTATTTGGATATTCAAATATGCACCAATTGTTAATTTTGATTTTTTATAACTGTTTGTCATAATCACAAGATGCCTTACTTGAGATCCCATCATATTAAGAAGTATTAATTTTTTCACAACATAAATTGGTTATTATTTCTTTTATTATTTGGGAATTCATCATATTGACCTTCACATTTATTTTTGACTCAGTTTCTAGCCATTAACTATAATAAAAAGAAAATTAGGGATGAGTATTTTTAAACTGTTAAACATATAAAAGGGAAACTATGAACATTGAAATGATAACTCATAAATAATGTATATTTATTAACCTATTAATTTCTAGGATTCAATATAAGTTATCCATTATATATTTCCTAACATAAGATCTTATGGGAATTTTATGTTCACTTAATAATGGTTCATAAGGAGATTTTGTATTTACCAAAGAATATCCCTAGGAGTTTCAAACTAGGTGTGCAGCAAGGACCTTTTTCATGCACTAGGTGATGATATATTTCATATCAATGCACATTTTTCAAGGTCATTACCACTAGGTAACTTTAGGACAAAGCCACATCCACTTGTAGTATCCAGAATGTAATGTATTTTCTTAGAAACCACTTACTCTATACTTTACCAAAATTTAGGGATTTTTTCTTTTGTTTGGTCTTATCCTTGAGGATTTCTCACTAGTTTTATAATCATATTCCCGAAAATAAATAGAATTTTATATAATACCAAATATGACAACCCATATCTTTACAACACTTTATTTCATGATTTATTACATAAGAATACACTTAGTAAAATCTAGAAGATTGTGAAGCCTAGTTTATTTGGGAAATTAAGTACATTTAACATAAACATGAACATTGGATACAACAAAATTATTTAAAAAAATATTAACATTCTCTACAATTCCATTTCTATTAAAAGTGCATGGAATAACTTGGGGACATACATAAGAAAGGGGTGAGTTATAAATCCCAATAAGGGAATAAACCAAGAATAACATGATAAAAGTATTACATGTTATTCAATAGGGATTTAAATGGGGTATAAAAGGGGTGAGAATCATAATAATGAATAATGAGGAATGATATAACATGATATCATAAAGGCTACATGGGAATGTGTCAACAACATTAAACATGACATCATAAACTTAGATCAAGAATAACCCCCAAAACACAATAACAGGGTGTACAAATTCCCATAATGGATTAGGTTAACTCCCAAATCCCATACATAAATATCATTAGACTAAAAAAATACCCAACTCAATGTAACTCTATATAATTCTAGGTTCACTCGTTTCTTTAATATCATATTCGTGCATAATTGTTCCATGTAGATCATTCAACATAGGATCATATTTCATCACAATTAATCTTGTATTTAAGGAGTGTGAAATTTATACATAGAATTCAAAAATAAAATAAGTATAGGAATTTATAGGTTAATACCCTTTATTGGAAATGAAAATGGTATTCACAATACAAAGGTTTGTCTTGGAAAAATCATAGGATAATTTTGGCAGCATAAAGGGGGTACATAATGATTCATGGGAGGGATTAATTAGAGTGAAAGTTTTATCCCATCATATTAAAATCATAGCGTAATTAAGAGGTATGTTTAAAAATATAATACAACATGAAAAATTGGTAATTGAAATGCATAATATAAAGAGGTTTCTTGAATAAAAGTTCATCATAGAAAAAAATCATAGGATAATTTCAATAGCATAATAGGGGTACATAATGAACCATGGGAGGGATTAATGATAGTTAAAGGGGTATCTCGTCACTTTTAAATCATAATATAAGTAAGAGGAATGTGTAAAAGTATATCCCATTAATATTAATTGAAATAAAAAATGCATTACATAAAGAAATTGATTGAATAAAGAGGTGAAGGATAGGATCCCTTACCTTGAGAGGGTGTTTACAAAAAAAAGGGAGGAGCTTATTAAGAGTTATAGGGAACATTATGATGGATATAGAGAGTAAATTATAGAGTATATTAATTATACAATGGTTTTTAGTGAATATTAAAGGGATATTGGGTGGGTTTATATAGGAAACGTGGGGGGATTCTTTATTATTTTCCAAACTTAGGTTTTGGACTATATACAATAAAGTATTCAAAACCACAAACCATCCCTTTTTTCAGGGTTTCTAAAAAATAGGATTTTATTTCATTATTTTATAATTCCATGAATTGATAACATAAAAATAATACCCTTGGTGATGTGTAAGTGAGTCATGCTTAGAAATAATTGATTTTAAAACATTTAAATATAATATAGGTTTTATAGGATTCATAGAGGGTTTATAAAATTAAAAAAATGACCTAAAAACCACATTATTTTAAAAGGTAAATATAGATTTGTTCATAACATATTAAATCACGTTTTCATCATTATGATTTCATAATACATCTCATATATTTATACCGTATTTAATTTTTATCATAAAATTCAACTATCTCAAAAAATTATGATAAATTTACAAAAACTTTGATGTGATGATTCCAAAAAATAATATTTATTTTATCAAAATAGTTATCTAAATATGAGAAATTACACTTTTCAATTAAAATACCCATTTATTGAAAAATAATTGTTTTTTACAATAACAGTTTTCATACCTTTATAAAAATTACATTTTCACTTCATAAAATTATATTATTATTTATAATTAATAAATACTATTTAATAATAATATTTTATTAAACTATAATTTAATTCATTAATTTATCGAAAGGAATTTCTTAATTAAAATTAAATATTACACAAAAATACAATTCGAGTTTTTTCATATTAAAATATAATATTTTTCAAACTCATTACTTAATCATTTATAAATTAAAAATAATAGGTAATAAATATAATAACAATTTTTTGGAAAGAAAATATAAATATTAATAATTTTAGGGCCAAGATACGTAACCCCTTATTACACCAGAAAAATCCCTAAGGGTAAGGTGCACAACTGTGATATTCTTATGGGCTGGTTCAATGAATATGGTTTGGTTCATGATCTTAATGAGCTTGATATTTTACCATAAATGGTTTAACTCATGATTTAGTTATTATATCTGAAATTGGGCTTGATTAAGGGAAAATCCTAGAGATTATATCTCACTTAAAAGCTCTGATAAATGGTATTGATATGGTATGAACCTATGGGTCAAGGTCAACACTTATTTTCTTTATTTTTGAAATCGTAATATGTTTTCTAGGGGAGAGGTCAAGGAAGACATGGTCAATTTGGAGTGAATCTGGGCCAAACTTCCCAAAAAACCACTTTAAGGGTTGGGATTCATGAAGGTCACCACATTTGTGAACGGCTGTAGCTAATGATTGTCCCAGTCACACTGAGGCTAAAGGGTAACCTCCACAAAACATTAATCACAAGTTTTGTATCCCATTTTCTCTACCACATGGAGGTTTGATAGTAACCTTCACACAGTAACATTGGCGTTCACAGAGCCTCATTCACTCATGAAGCTCATAAAGCTTCATGTGAGACTCCAACCTTCACTAAATCCACACACATGCATCCATCGGGATAATAAATACCCCCTCATGTCTGACATTTAAGGGGATGTGACCTTTCAGCTTCTTCCAAACACTCTGAGTTCATGATACTTCTAATTTTCAATGAACCATGCTGGATTTCCATCCAACCTAACACTCATCATGGCCCATGAAAAGGCTTAAAGGTCGTTCCTGATCCTCATGGGCTAGAAACTAGTTCCTAGGCATCAAACATTTTTTTTATGGAATGATTACACCTATGATTTTAAAATATAAACATCCAAAAAGAATAAAACATCACAACATGATCCATAACCATAACTAAAAGAAGCATAACTATTACAAGTTAAACATTATACATCTTTAAACAAAAATAAAAACTTCAAAATGGGGAGGGGAACTAACTATTCCACAACCAAAAAAACATCCATGAAACATTAAAATCATCACCCTCAAGCCACCTACACCCACACTAGAATAAAGAGGAACACTAGTAACCTGGTCCACAATCACATCCATGAAATATCTTGCATTTACCTCAGTCAAAAATAACAAGGTCTACATGCACTTGTGGGTGAATGTTGGGTGTGAACTAATTCCCAGTAGGATACCACACAAAGGGATTTCATTCTATAACATAATAGGAAAAATCATTCTTCAAGTTTTCATAAAAAATAAAGGAAAAATTTTAGAGAAAACATACTAAGGAACACATGATTTGAAATTTAAAGTGAAAATTAAAGTCCATTGTATATCGACGATAAGCATAGTATCACATGATATGAGAACTATGGGTAATCCTAAGGAACTATCATTTGTGGGTCTATATGAACCTCATATATCAGTGACATGGTATATAAACCATAACCCATAGCATCCTCATGCATGATCCATTAGAGGAGAACGTATCCCAAGGTCCAGTGGTCTCCAATAATCATCAATGTTTACTTTGTGTTGTGGTATCAATCCTACTAGAGGAAACTGGGACACATCCCTATAGATCCAACTAGCGTACTAGTTCTAGTCCACCCACCTAGTTACCATGGATTCCCTTTGTGCTCAATTTCACTTTCCATCACACATAAAACCCCTCTTTAACATGCACATGCATCCAATAATATATAAACACATTAAAAACACCATTTTTAATTGTAAAATCACGTATCATGTCATTTTAACTACCACTACACATACACACACACACACCTAACCATGGAAAACACACAAAACCCACCATTTTCCATAGTAAAAACCCCTTTCAAACAGAAACACACACCAAAAACCTTTGAAAAAATAATTTGAAAAACCCCAAAAATTAAAATAAGACATTTAGAAATCCATGAAAACATACAAAAATCATATAATAATGATAAATCATGGAATCACCTACCTCATTCTTAGAAACTTCCAAAATCTAGTGAAAAACTACAACCGCACCACAAGGAGACCCTTTAAAAGAAATATCATACCATAAACATCAATATTAAACCCAAAAAACCAATATTGAACCCTCACTAGATTAACCCATCCACTGGAGAAATAAGAATCCAATAAAAGAAGAATGAGGAACCAAGAGGAAGAAGGAAATCAAGAGATGAAAGAATTACTTGATGATTCCTTGATGATTCAAAGCCAAATAAACTAAGAAATTGGGGTCCAAGGGAACCAAGATGGAGGGGGAATATCCCTAAGGGATGTAAATATAGAATGGGGAAAGAAAGGGTGTATTTAGGGTTAAATTAGAAGAGGAAAAAATGGTAAATTACATATTTTTAATGACCTGGATAGGCCGCATGGTTTGGCCACATGGTTTTCCAAACCGTGCGGAAAATGTGTCTCCCTCTCTGCCCAAAGTGGAATGAGGCTGCACGATTTTCTAGGGGAGGTTTCATGCCCATGTGGTTGATCTTGTGCCTCATACATACCCACTAGTCTAGGTGCACGATTTTCCAAATGCATGTGCAGAAAGATGTGTGGCATAGATAGTGCGACTGTCTAGGGTGCATGGTCTCTCCTTGGTCAGTGCACAGTTTCTATTAACCATCCGTCAACTGTGTGCCACCTATTTTTGCTCCAGAAATCACCATTTTTCTCAAAAAAAACCTATAAAATCCATGCAAAAAAGATAAGACTAAAGTAAAATATAATAATACCTCAAATAAAATCATGGATGTGAAAATTATTCCCACCGTGAAATATTCCCCCCTCAGAAATTCAACTTGAAGTATGATCAGAGAACAAGATTGGGTACTACTCCTCAACCAAAGATTCCTACTCCCATGTATCATAATCATAATTCCCATGATTCCAAAGAACCTAAACCAATAGTAGGGACTTCCCACAAATCAATTTCTCTTGGGAATCCACAATATGCATCATCTACTCAAACACAGAAAAATCATGTTTTAAATCCAAATCTTCCAAATTCAGCACATGAGATGGATCTGAATTATACTTTTTTATCTAATAGACATTTAACACATTATAAATTATCATCAAATGAGGTGGAATGATAACTATTCTTCCACTTTACCAACTCTCTTGGTAACCTAAAAAGTTTTGAAATACCTTGACATTATCTTCCCTCGCCTACCAAGATGATGGTCACCCAAATGAGGGACCACCTTAAGAAACACTCGATCACTAACAAATAATCCCAAGGCATGGTTCCACTAATTGGAATAAGAATTATGATGGCTCTTCACTATCAACAATAATTTTCTAATGAAACAAACCTTCTCATATTTCTCCTACATGAGACTTGGTCCCAATAATGAGGTCTCACCAACCTTCATCCAACACAAAGGTGGTTGACACGGTTGTCCATACAACACCTCAAATAGATCCATTTTAATTGAGGATTGGTAAATATTATTATAGGAAAATTATACCAACCCCAAATGGATATCCCATGAGATTCTAAAATATAACATGTCTAAAGCATGTCTTCTAAGAGCTGATTTTTTCACTCTATAGGGTCATCTGTTTTAGGATGGAATGTTGTGCTAAATTTGACCGTAAAACTCCATTTCCTTATGAAGCCCTTCCCAAAATCAAGAATTAAAGTAGGGGTATCTATCTATAATGATCTATGATGGCACACCATGAAGACTCATTGTCACTTGGACATACAACCAACCCAATTATTCCACTTTGGCTATATCTCTGATCAAAATGAAGTGGGATGGTTTAGTCAGATGGTCAATCACCACATATATGGAATTCCTTACCCAAGGTGTATGAGGAAACCTAATAATGAAACCCATGGTGACTTCATCCCACTTCCAGGTAGGAATGGATAATGGATAAATAAAATCGGAAGGGCCTCTGGTGCTATGTTTTAACCATATGAAAAACATAACACCTTGATATGAATTCAGCTATGTCCCACCTCTTCCACATCCACCAATACCAATGACACACATTATAGTAAATTTTAGTGGTACCCGGGTGAACTTCCCACTAAGATAGGTGGTTATCCTTTATCACCACCTTCCATAGTGTCAACGGCACCACAACATGTCCTTTGAAGAAAAGAACTCAACCTAAAGATAGAGACCACTCGCTGGGAACCTATCAACCATTTAAGAACTACATAGACCAATAGCATATCTTGTCACTAGGATGATATTTCTAAATCAACTCTAGTGATGAGGGAGTCAGTTTAACACTGACCAAGAACACTCCTCCACTATGCTCCTTGGTATCCAAATGCATCTGGGAAAAAATACCCATCAAGGCCCATTCATCACTGGATTCTTTAACTGTATGCACAAGGATTTTCTAGATTAAGGAATCTACTACCACATTACCTTTTACTGGGGTATAGACAATGTCAAAATCAACCCCTGAAGTTTCTTGTCCCAATAACTATTCCTAAAATTTAGTTCCTTCTAGTAGAAAATTTAATTCAATATCTTATGATCAGAGTAGACTAGAAACTTATCCCTAAAGTGGTAATGACGCCCCATATTCAAGGCATGCATCACCACCCCTAATTTTAGATCATGGGTTGGGAAATTATTTTCATGTGGTTGGAGCTAGCGAGTACCATACAACACCACATGCCCATCCTGCATCAACACACACATGAGACCCTTACCTAAGGCATCACAATAGACCACATATCCCTTTACATATTTGGGTAAGATCAAAATAGGGGTTGTGGTCAACCATGACATAATGTACTTGAAGGATTATTGAAAATATGGTATCTATTAAGACTTTACTCCTTTTTTGGTAAGAGTAGTCATGGTTGAATCAAACCAATAGAAATCCATAACAAACCACCTATAATACCCTGCCATGCCCAAAAAAATATGATTTCAAAAACATTCTTCAGTTGTTCCCATGAGATAATAGCTATGATATTCTTGGGGTCCACTAAAACCACATGCTCTAAGATCACATGTCCTAGAAACATCACATCTCTGATCTATAAGGTACACTTAGAGAGATTATCATGGAGATGGTGATCTCAAAGAGGGCCTATCACAATTCTCAGGTGTCATTCATGATATTCTTCAGTCCTGGATTAGAGAATGATTTCATCCAAGAATACCATAATTAAGGAATAAATGTACTGATGGAACACCCTATTCATGAGTTCCATAAAGATATCTTGAGAATTCATCAACACAAATAGCATCACCAAATACTTGAAGTGGTTATACCTGCTTCAGAAGGATATTTTCAAAACATTCGTCTCTCCAACTCTGACCTAATGATACCCATAACACAAGTCAATCATAGAGAACCACAATTACCTCTTGATATGACCAAAGAGTCCATAAATATATGGAAAGGGATATTTATTATTGATCTTTTCCATATTCAACTTTTGGTAATTGATACATAACCAAATATATCCATTAACCTTCTTTATAAACAAAATAGGGGTGACCCAATGTGAGATGATCGGGTGAATGAATCCTTTAGATTAAAAATCATCTAGTTGTATATTTAATTCCATCAACATGGTGAGGTTAATATGGTATAAGGGAAGATATATCAATTGTGTTCCCAGATCCAAATCTATGGTGAACTCCACATCCCACTATGGAGGTAAACCTAAGAAGTCATCAGGAAACACCTTTGGAAACTCATCTACCACAAAAGGTAATCTACCCTCATTACTACTACCATCATCCTCTAACATGATAGATGATATTTTAAAAGAAATTCTAGACAGTTCTAGAAGTTTTTTTCTAGCATATCCTGACCGAGGATCCCATTCACCTTGGATGACTTGAGATCTTCCATCAGGTGCCACAAAAATATCTTATCACTGATAACAATTGATGTGTGCCTAGAAGCGCACCATCAAATCCATACCAAGGATCATATTTAAAGGTTATATATCTATAACTAAGAAATCATATTCCAACTTGACCCCTGACATGATGAGTTCACTAGACAGACACCTAAAACCCTACTCTTTCTTCTTACCATGTGGTGTCACAAAATCCATCACAAACAACACGAGATCACCTAGAAACTTCAATAAATCCATAGGTTGGGTGAAAATAAATTAAATGGATTCACCTATATAAAAAAAGGAAAAAATTGTGGATAATGCAATGAGAATCGAACCTCCAACCATTACAGGTCCTACTTCTGATTCCACTATTATTTGATCTATAACATGAAGATGCCTCATCTCTTATTGAGACTGAGAATAACTATTGACCTATGGATATTAATTAATAAGACTCAGTACAAAAGTGGATCCAGTCCTAATTCCATGAACACCAAATAGAGATCCCACAATCTTGGATGGTTTTAACTGGTCCAACATTCTCCTAGAGGTTGTGGATCCTATACCACCCTGATTAGGTAGTTCCACTTTGAAAAACCGATATAATTTCCCCATTGTTCCACAATAATGGAAATTACTAGGTGGGGATGAATAGGATGAATGCATATTCCCCTCATTTCCACATTCATGGAATAAGACTGATCCATCATCTAATGTCACAGACAAAAACGGTCGGGAAGGATGGCTTGAACTACCACCTCCCCTCTTCTCATGCTCATCTCACTTCTTATTTTCTTCAAACTAACTACCACTACCCCAGACCACTGTCAAAGCTACCCTAGAAAACCTAGAATTTATAGATCGGACAATCTCAACCATCAAGTCTTGATGAACCACCTTATAATACATCTTCAACTTGAATAGGAAGACCTGGGATCGAATGTCTGGTTGCAAACACATCTCAAACCATTGAGACTTCAACTACTCGTTAGAAACCACTTCGAGTGTGAACCAAACTAACTCAGCGAAAGGTTTGGATACTCCAACATGGTTTGATCCCCCCAGTGGAGATCTAGAAACTGCTAGGCCTTAGAAAAATCCAAGCCCTATGGGAAATTATGCTCATTAAAGATGACCTTGAAATCCTTCCAACTCATATTCTCATGCTTCCCATATTAAACCATTGAGTCTAACCACCTCTGACTGAGACCTTTTAATAGAAAAGAAGAACATTAAACCTTAACAGACTTAAGAGTGTCATGAAACCTAAACATCCACTTGATTTTCTCAATCCAATATTTATTTTCTTGGGATTCATGCTACCCTAGAAATATGGAGGTTCTTTCTTGAGAAACTCCTAAGCCTTTTCCTTTCTTGGAATTGGTTCGGATTCCCTGACTTGAGCATGACCAGGGCCCACTCCCTGACTAAAGGCTTGGATAGTTCAAATTACTACTTCCACAAACCTCTGATCAACTTTTGATGGAGAACTCTCATTGGAATCTTCCCATGGTTTCATAGGAAGTCTCTAGGGAGGCATATTTATATAACAACTAACAAACACCAAAAAATAATCAATACAACATTCTGAAAATTTTATGCATCATCACAAATCCCAAAATATGTCCATAAATAAAAAACATAGCAAGCACAATAACAAGTCAAACCACATCACCCCCACCCAGTGTCTATGCATAGTCTGGAGCCTATACATCTCACTTGGAGGATAATTCAAACCAATTACCAACATCCCATGGTGACCCAAGGTATTTTACAAGGTGTGTTGTCTATAAACCTCACTCCCAACTAGAATTTCAAACCCTGATAGTCCTAGATCTTATCTATCAAGACTCTCCCAAATAGCATAACCCAAAGAAAGGTTTAAACTGGGATATGATATCATTTTTTCTTGAACCAGTCCAGACTGCCATCCGAAATGACAACCAACCCAGCCCTTGACATGGCCCGAAGGGAATTCTCGATCCTCGCATGCTAGAAACTATTTCCTAGGCATCAAAAAAAATTGGGAATGATTTCACCCATGATTTTCAACTATAAACATCCAAAAATAATAAAAAATCATGACATGATCAATAACCATAACCAAAATAAGCACAACTATCATAAGTTAAACATTTTACATCTTTAAAAAAATAAAACATAAAAACGGGGAGGGGAAGAAACTAGACCACAACCAAAAAAACTTTCATGCAATAAGAGGGTAATATCCCTCAATCCACCTCCACCCACACCTATAATAAGTGGAACACTAGAAACTGGGTCCACCATCACCACCATGGAATATCTTGCCTTTACCTGAGTTAAAAACAATAAGGCATACCTACACCCAAGGGTGTATGTAGGTTGTAAGCCAATACCCAAAAGGATACCACCCAAAGGTATTACATGCTATAACATAATAGGAAAAATCAATATGTAAGGTTTTATAAAAAAAATAAAGGAAACTTTTCAAGGAAATTTTTTTAAGGAAAACGTGCTTTAAAATTTAAAGTGAAAAGTAAAGTCCATAGTATGTTGATGGTAAGCATAGCATCACATGAGATGATCGCCATGGGAAATCCCTAAGGCACTAGTATTATTGGGACCCTAAGAACCTCGTATCTTGATGATATGGTATAGAAACCATAACCCACAATTTTCTTACACACGCACCACTTGAGGGTAATGCATCCCAAGGTATAATGGTCTTAAATTGTCATTATATGTTTAGTTAGGGTTGTATCATCAATCCATCTAGAAGGAACCAGTACTGAACCCCGCTGATCCAACTAGAATACTATTTCTAGTCCTCTCACCTAGTTACCATGGATTCCATTTGTTCTCAATTTCACTTTACATCACACATAAACGAACTCTTTCACATGCACACACATCCAATAATAGATGCACAATTGAAAATCACCATTTTCAGTTATAAAATCATGTCTTGTGTCATTCCAGCCACCGCTACACATACACACACACCCAACCAAATAACTCACGTGAAAACTATAATTTTCCTTAGTCAATACCCCTTTCTAACCCAAACTCTCACCAAAAACCGTTGAAAACATCATTCTTACCACCCACAGAATCCAAATAAGACATCTAGAGAGCATGGAAATCATACTAAAATCACCCAATAATGCTAAATCATGGAATCATCTACCAAAATCTTGGAAACTTATGGAATATAGTGTAAAATGACAATCACACCATAAGGAGACCTTATAAAGGAAATATCATACCATAAACATCAAAGTTAAACCCAAAAAAATAATATTGAATCCTTACGTGGACAACCCATACACTGGAGAAAGAAGAAACCAAGGAAGGAAGCAGGAGGATCCAAGAGGAAGAAAGAAATCAAGAGATGAGGGACTTACTTAATGATTCCTTGAATATAAAAATCCAAATCCACAAAGAAATTGGGGCCCAAGGAAAATAAGAGGGAGGGGGCGTGCCTAAGGCTGTGAAGCTTGAATGGGGAGAGAAAGGGTGGATTTTGTGTTAAATTAAATGAGGTAAAATAGTAAATTCTATATTGTTAAGGAACTAGAAAGATGACATGTTTTGGTTTCCCGGTATTCCAAAATTTGTGTCCCTCTCTGTCTAGAGAGGATTTAGGCCACATGGTTTTTTGGGGGAAGGTTCATGCTTGTAAGGTCGACCATGCACCTCAAACAAACCCACTGGTCAGGGTGCACCGTCTATTCTGGGTTGGTTCATGGTTTCTACTAACCATGTGTAACCTGTGTACCACCTAATTTCAGTAAAAAAATCCATTTTTCTCAAAAAAAAATGGTAAAATCCATGAAACAAATATAATACTGAAATAAAAGATAAAATTACTCAAAATAAAATTATGGATGTGACATGAGCTCTACGAGAAATAGAGAGGATGTATTTCCCAAGGTAACAACCCTTAACAATACAGACTCCCATGGATTCTTGATAACCTCAGTCTATAGTGGAGATTTATTTTATGAAGTTCCATGACCTTTGAGGACAAATAAATACCTTAGTGTAACATGGGGATTTTTGAGGCTTATTTCCTTCATGAATCCAACCCCATGGGAAACAAGACTTTACCCCAATGTAGGCTCATATTGTTTCATAAATCAAACTTTTTTGTGAGACCCTTGTCCTCTATGAGGCCCCTGAACTTCATGATACCCTCCTCCATGAAGAACTAACCTTCAAAAATCACATCCTCCAAGCCTCTCTATGGTGCCTCCTTTCAACTGATCCTCCTTTATGAGGGTCGAGTGCCCAGGGCCCTTGTACCAATCAAGGACCAGTTTATCCACACCCAAAAATACGTACACAACCGATACCACACACCCTTATATTTTCCAAATTTTCTTCAAGTGAGGTCAGGGCATCCATCCTACTGATTTCTTCTAATAATATGTACCTTAATTCTTATTACTTCTAAGCATAGTCACCCTAGCATTAGGCCTCCTAAGGGACAATCATCCACAATAGTTCCAATGCCATGTTCTTCCAAGAGGCACATGAGCGGTGTTCATGTTAGACCTAGAGGTTGTATCTTTGATGGAAATTATGCAACTATCTTGGTTGGGGATCCTTATGTTAGATCTTTCTCATTCCTTTACATGGTCCCCCTTAGGATGTAAGCCCCATCCATGTTTGGGATTCATGATTTAAAACTACTGAGCTCCACGTCCAAGTCATATGACATTAAACTAAATGAAAATTTGATCATCACATGACAATAAATTGTATCCTAACCCTATGTGACAAACATAGGATGCCCCATGTATAGCTGGCATGGGATGACTCAACACCTCGTACCCTATGTGATAAACACATGATTCCCCATGTATTACTCACATTGGATGACCCCACATCTATTACCCTATGTGATAAACACAAGATGCCCCATGTATGTTCATCAGGGGATTATATCATCTCCCCCACAATGGGATGATACTCCTCTAAAGGGAATATCCCACACATAAGACCCATTCACATCATCACTATTCCTATTAAAATACACTCTAGGAAGCTTCCACATGTAATCCCAACACCACCCCTCATCGACACTCCTTCTGTGAAACGAGCATCCTTACAGCATGATGCTAAACTGCATGGATTGGTCCTATCACACAATTTTAAAATGTGGCATCCAACTATATGGGTTTTGATCTATACCTCTTAAATAGGGTACGTAGGACATCTACCTAAGGTTCAGTCATGAAAAAATATGAGTGTAGCATATTACCTCCTAGGTATGAACTCAATCACCTAAACCACCTCCATAAGGTATCCTGGTCACCCAACATCATCCGAGTGTGAAATATTCCTTTATAGGGATACAATCAATCACCTGATTATCCTTCACGATGTATCTTGATCACCTAACATCATCTGAGTGTGTTATCTTCCCATCTAGGGATACACTCAATCACCTGATCCACCTCTATGAGGCATCCAGATCACCTAAAATCATCTGAGTGTGACATCTTCCCTCCTAGGTATGCACTCAATCACTTTATTTTCCTCCACGAGGTGCCTTAATCACCCATATTGTCCCAGAATTATGTTAAACCTATACCCATCCTATTCCTGAAAAATTTTAAAAATGTGCCCATATTTTTTACACAATACTTTAAACATTCTACCATCCTTTCCCCCAAGACGTTAAACCTACTCCCATCCTTTCCCCATAATATGTTAATCCCATGTCCATCCTGTCCCTCTATATGTTAAACCTATTCCCCTCTTATCCCTATAATACTTTAATCCTATTCACATTGTGTCCCCATAAGATGTAAAACCTGTGCCCATCCTATACTCACAAGATGTTAAACCTACGTCCAACCTATCCCCATAATACCTTAACCATGTTCCCATGTCCAAAAAATGTTAAAATCATTCACTAATTCATAATCCCTACCCATTCATTAAACATGGGAAGTATGAGGTAAAAATATTCAGAAGACTTATGCCCCTGTCATCAACTACCATGTATCCTAAACATCATGACCTGGGTTCCACAACTAAGATGTATCATATGAGATTCCTCTTTAAAGGATAAGACTTTTCAGTTGCCTAATATACCCAATGTCTATACATTTTTTGAAATTCCCAGCGTGACTACTCACCCTGGACAAATGTTGCTACCCTATTGAGATAGAAGTGATGTAATTAGACGATATCCACCTAGAGATGGAGACAATAATGAGTTCCAAGAACATGACTTAATATATGATGGATACATGGACTAATAAATAATCTCTAAGTAGGAATATATGGAAGGAGGAACTAAAATCCCATCATTATATTTTGATCAAGGAGAAGACATCACCAATGAAAGTGATGAAAGTCATCTTCCTTTTGACAGTGGGAATGAAGGGAAACAATAGAAAAACTTATGACATGATGGCACCCTAGATACAAAAGTGGTGACCCCATGTGAAACTTTTCTCCTCAACCATTTGGACTAGTATCATCTATGGAATCAATGGATTTTCATGTAACTAAATCCAGATTCGGTGCTAGGTCCTACCAAGAAAATTTTTATCCTATAATAAAACTCACCTATGGTTTGGGGTAGTTAGCGTTGGTAATCCTTGGTACGTGGAATTTTTATCGTGGATCCCCCCTCTATTTCAAGAAGATTGGATGATGTTGGGGCATTGGGAATATATTTCCTTGTACCTATATGGATAGCTAAATCCACATGCCTTATAGGACTCAATATACATAAAGCTAACAACCCTATGCCAACGGACACCGAGGTAGGGGATGTTAATGGGAAATCTCACACAAGTACACACACACCAAAAATTACACTATATCATTAGATTTTGGGTTCCCACACCCCATATCAACCTCTGATATCAAATAGAGGAGGGTTATTGTGCACCGATATGAGGAGGAAGGGGTCATTCCCACCAGGGACATGTCTCACCAGGACCTGGAGGTATTCGTGCCTCACTGACACCACCACCCCCAAGGGCTGAATAGTACTAAAACTCTCCCATTCCAACAAAAAATATCTTTGAGAGACTCTCCCCAGATCATTTGGATGAATCACTCTGCTACAATGAGGAGTTAGGGGATATTCAAGTCTCGCCGATAGCAACTACTGCCCGGAAGTCACCTAAGAGGGATCCAACCAGGTTGGGATAGCGCCATCACCAATCGGTCCCTCCAGCCAAGGAGTATTTTTTCTCCTTCCTTACTCTTCTAGTACCAATTTGGTGCACCTGGTGCAAATATTAGGGGAAGACCCAGGACAATGTTATACAAGGGTAATATTTTATGACTTTTGTGGCCCTTAGAACCAATGGCATATCCTAACAGATCCCTATGATAGACGAACAAGGTTCTGTTTTCATCTACTTGATATTGAGACACTAGACACCTCATAGGATGGACAGGTTGACTCTCTTAGTTTATGGAATCATTAACAACCATTACAGTCCAACCCATGATGAGGAGAATCTGTGTATAGGTCCTCCCTATTCCACCACATGTCAACATGGAGGTCCTCCTCATGCCACCAAAAATTAGAGTAGAGGTCCTCCCTGCTCTGTCAACAACTAGTGTGTAGTTTCTACCCAAATAACCATCCACCATCATGGATGTCCTCCTCATGTTACGTCAACCCAATCTTAGGTCCTCCTCTCTCATTGGATAGTAAAAGTGGAGGTCCTCCATGCTCCATCAACAACCAATGTGGAGGTACTCCTCATACTACTAATAGATGACACAGAGGTCATCCCCATTCTGAAAACTTACCCAGACTTGAATAACCATCCCAAATAAGGAGGTAAAGGACCTACCATCATAGGAATAATCTTGGAAAGCATCACTTCATTGTTGAACACTCATATTTCTAGCAGACATATGACTCAATAACAAAATCTTCACCCCATCTACCGAATTTTGGGGTAGATGTATAATAGTTGGGGCTCATTATTCCAAAATATGAGGTCCATAGGATCACCATATCCCTCTACAGATACCTACATATGGAGGATGTTATGGATTCTTTCCAGGGGCTTGCAGTGTATATGTCTCTATCACCACTATTTTCCCTCCTCTCTACCTCCATACAAGAAGTTGTTAACATTTCAGGGTCAGGTTTGTTTCCCTCATATGGTGATAATTCTAATGATCCATAAATGTAAATTTCCTACCTCACACACTACTAAGTGGTGAACATCCCATCCTATAGGGATGCGATGATGAGGTTTCCACCATCCTTGAGAGACGTTCCAGTATATAGTATAAATTTGACTTATGTGGTGACTCCTCTCCTAATAAACCCACAATACAAATGGTCTATGTCATTTTCATATCCCCTATCCCAGGCCACTCCAATCGGGGATTGATCCAACCAAGTACAATACCCTTCCCTTGAGCAAGAGTGCCTATGGGAGGTCTTGGATGTTGATCATCTACTAGTGGTATTCTGGATGCATTATTATTTAGGAATTGACATCCTAGAGTTCATTAAAGAAGACTGGGTGGTATGTTTCTACCAAAACATATAGGTGATGTTTCACTACCTTTGTGATCATCAGTTAGCCTACCCAAGGAGTTGAGAGAACCTCAATGTCATCAACTAGAAATTCATAATGGTTTAGATCATAGTTATCCTAATGGATCATCACCCTGAGTCATATGGCTTCCACCGGACCCTTCAATAAACCTTCTTCAAGAGCCTCACAATGGCCTATCGGGTTATGGAAGAATAATCCCCGCATGTGCATATAATAGGTTAGGGAAAATATGTTTCCCTCCATTTTTACCCAATCTTAGAATATTCTAGTCTATCCACCAATGTTAAAACTTTCCCTCTGACAACCCAAATGGTTAATATGGTCATCACCGACTTGCCTGAGGATCATATAAACAGGGACACTGATATAGGGAATGACATGGAAAATCTACCTCTATAAGTGATGCAGTACCCAACAAACCCTTCGGTAGGTGTCCTCACTCATCAGCAGAGGAAGGTACTTAAACTCAAAAGTCCCTCCAGTGAGAATTTTCTACATGATTTTTGATATATTGACAAGTTAAAGGGACATTTTGAATCATTTAACCTGATAGAGGTTGCACCAAGAGTAGATACAGAATTCATGGTAGCTGCCTTTATCCAATGTATTGAGGAATACAAAAGTTTTATCACTAATATAATTATTGAGTAGCATCCAAACCAAAAAAAATTACCTAAGATACCCTATCGCTCCTATGATGGTGAATCTAGTCCTCCCCGGCTAGATTCCCCAGTTTGAGATTGGAATACCTGCACATCCAGTCAAAGAGGAAGATGGGGGATATAGAAAGTTACCAAGGAATGAGTCATTGACCCCACATGATAAGTTCAATTACCTACCTTGGGATCAAGGTTGTGTTTCTCCTCAATTCAATGAGCCTATCAATACCTAAGTAGCTAAATAACCTTTCCAAGACAAATTTATAGCTACTCTTATTACTCACCTAAAATCCATGCATACATGAAAGATGGAAATCCTACCTGATAAGAAGTCGTAACAATCCTGGGTGGAAAATGTATGATCACCCCTAGAGTTTGGTAACCCCAGCTACAAATTGTTTAATAGAATGGATGACCTCCTACAGAATTTGGCCCACTTTACTTCAAGGTGTGGACCTATGTTGGAAACTCCAGAAAAATAAGAGGCCACCAAGCTTTAATGAATCATTCATATACTATACGGACCTAATTTCTTTTGTTGTATCCAACTACCCATAAGGTTTATTTTTGGTTTGGAGTATCTCTGATAGAAGTTCCTCTATTAGTTAAGCTCCACCACATGAAAGAAAAGTATTATTGACCTCTTCAAGTGAAAATAGAGGATTGGTGAGTGAGACTCAAGATTTTTATCCCAGTGGAAGGGACTCACAAACTTACTCAATCTTCCACTATCCCAAGAACAGCTATTAATGATGTGTGTGGGAATTGTTAAGAGTGGGATGGTCTCTACCCTCATCACCCATAACTACCTAGGTGGATTATAGGAATTATTTTAAAAGGTTCACCATCTGTATGATACCTTGAAAAGGCTATCATAGCTATGCATGCAAAGGTTCCTGATTCAATATAGCCACTGGACCCTTTTTCAGAATAGCCTTGTCGAGCACAACCCTGTATGGTTTAACCTTGACCAGCACAGCCTCATCAGTCACCACCTCACCAAGAGTATCCACCTCGATGAGAGAATGTGTCTCCAGTTCCCATCAAGGCTAGTTTCTCAAGATTCCCTTCCCATACATAAGAAACAAGACCTATTCCTTCAGGGATTCACAAGTCCTAGACTACTTCATTTATGTCTCTAAGAAGGGATTCCTAAAATGTTCAGATTATAGGAGGCTCCAGGAGGCTGGATTCACTAGCTTCCCATATCATTTCTTGTACCATGGGATTATCATACACCCCATCAATGAATGCTTTGTGTTCAAATATTGGCTCCAAGACTCAGTGGATCGTGGTTTGGTTGTGTTGGGTGACATTTTGGCACAGGTGACACGTGTCTCCACTGACCTCGATAGTGACAATAAAGGCTCTAGTGACTGGAAGTAAGTTCCTGGTCATGGGACATAGAAATATGATAATCGGTTGGCTCGCAAGGTAGTTTCTTGAACTCATGGTTTCATTTATGCTCATTTGAGAAATATTGAACCTCCTATAGTTGTTGTTTCTATTTTTTCTACCACATCCACATCTACATCGCAGCCTTCCAAGTCTTAGAAGAATATGTGTTGATAGTGCAAGGGGAATTAGATTCCCCCATCGGTGATAAATATATACCGCACTCTTGGAGATTTCATGCCTCCTGAGTTATGAGATATAGCTAGGGTCTTCCCAACTCTAGACTATTTCATGAATAATGAGGAGTATGCCTCAATGAATTCCATCAAGGTAATGGACCGCTTCAAAAACACCCTAAAGTGATGAATACCACATAAACCCCTCGGGTGCTTCTGATTTACATCATCAAAGGAAAGGTAGAGGACATGAGAGCCACCAAAATAAGTGGTAAAGTACTTTCAATTAGGCCATTCGTACTACTGGTACTAGGAAGCAAGTTTTGTGTAGATCTCAGTCGGCACTGTCTTCCCAGTCCATGCCCTTGGGTATACCTCTATGACTAACTATGTTAGTTGACTGAGTAGCTCAGCTACAACTACACCATGATTAGTCGCATCCAACCAGAGCATGACCTTAGACAACTATTATTCATTCGATAGTTGTTTAGAGTAATCCAAATCATTAGTAGTAGAATTTATCCAGTACCATTCAAACCCTGGTGGTTCTTCCATCAGCATCTGTTGTGCCCCTACCAAAGAGAAATTCTCTACAAGAAAAAACATGTTCTTGGCATGGAAGTTTGATGTGTTGAATCACCTTATCTGTATACCCGTGAGGATTTCAATCCTTAAGGATCTATTCTTATCAAAGAAAATGTGTGAGTCCCTTGTAGAATCTATGAAAAAACATCTCTATTTCAAAGCTGAGGTAGAAATTAATGAGGCCTATTATGCATAAGATATTCAGTAATAATAATTCTAAGACACTATACCATTTTCCAGGGAATATGAGAGTGTCTCCATCTAGAGGAATATATGGACACTTTACATCATAGGATAATTAAATGGAATGAAGATATTTCAGTTCCTGGTGTATATTGGTTCTGGGATCAATCTTATCTTAACCCAAACTCTCTATAAGATGGGACCGACACAGGAAGATTTTACTCCCTATATCCTTACAATTTAAGGTTATAATAAGAGCGAGAAAAATATGCATGTCAAAGTTTTATTGAAGACCATGTTTTTTGGATTTATATCAATCACCAAATTCCAAGAAGTCTCATAGGATACCTCCTACATTACATTGATAGGAAGACCCTGGCTTTATTTTCATGCAATGGTCCACTCCTTGTATCATTAGTGCCTCAAGTACCCCCTTAATGGTCAATTAGGGTTACTTCAAGGTGATGTTTCTCCCTTTGATTCCTATAAATATCACTATCTAGATTCCAACTACTACAAGAGATAAGTAAGTAAGGTTAATTCCAATAGGGTTGAACACATCAATTCCCCTAATGATTTTACAACCACTACAGTCAATCCTTGGGAAGACTTGAATGACAACTTAATTCTCCAAATTCATAAATTAGAGGACAGCGTGTTGGATCTTGTGGGGTGTTTCATTTTCTCTAAGAAAAATGGTTTCAATGTCCATAATAAAAAGGGTAATTCCCTTTCTAACCTACTCTTGAAGTGAAATTGCATGATCTAGTTGAAATTAAGTGTGGGGGGAAGTTGTCTTCTATTATGATACCTCATTTTCTGATAATTTGGGTGGAAAATAAAATTCTTAAGAGATGTGTTTCTTGCAAAAAAATAATTTTTTTGAAATTTGTGCCTTTTCTATAGCTTTCATGATGAGAGAATTTTTGTCCTTCTGGAGCTTCCATTGGAGAAAGAATGATGTGCCTATCTGGAGCTTTCAAGAAAAATTATGTTTGAGTTGATTGAAATTTTGAATGTTGTACAATTTACTTGAGTTTTAATGATGATGGATCTGATTTTCTATAAATTTTATTGAGGAGGAGAACATACTTGAATGAAAATTATAATCTTGCAATTTTTCTTCAAATATATTCAAACCCTCATTATTCTACCTTAGAATTTTGGATATCTAAATCCTACCAATTGAAAGCCATGAAACAAACCAACAAATTCCTCATGATAAATTAATGTCCTTGACTCACATCAACTTTTGATTTAGGAATTTACCAATACTATGGTGACCCTTTCATGGGTTTGGATAAGAAAAACATTGTTGAAAATTCGTATTTGTGAGATAAGAGAAATTCATGTGAGGTAGTTATTTGTGTGAATAATAGTCAAAAAGAAGTGGAAATATATTGAATGATATGAATAGAGAACTTGAAATAATGGTTTTTGATGAGGCATGATATCTTTTGTTTCTTCGTGTGGAATTGGTGGATCTCAAGGGCATGTGTTTTGAATTTTCATTGATTTGGTTTTGATTCTTACTTGTCCAGGAGTCCAAGTGCTAGTGTGGGGGAATTGATAGTGCTAATATTTTAAAAATTATTAATATGTTTTTCAATGATTTAATCCCTTGAAATTAATCAATTTTAGATTATCTTCATCATTTTAGTATTTTCTGTGAATTTTGGGCTTAATTTTGAAAATTGCTTAATTATGGAAATTTAACAGTTTTTTTAAGCTTCTATATTTTGGGAATATATTTTAAAAAAATTGTACAAAGTGAGTGTTTATTTTTTTTTGGATTATTCCTTTATTTGTGGTATTGAACATTTTCTTATGAACCTAGATCAAATGAGAAACACAATGGACCATAAAAATCAATCAAGTGGATAAATTATTCTTGAAGATGGAATAGACCCCACCTTAGTAATGCAGGAATATCTTAGTATATAGGCCTAAAATGAGGTTATTGTATATTTATATGCAAGATTAATCAATTACTCATTATCCCATTAAATTACATGGATAAATTCACTCATTAAGGTTTCATTTTCATGTGTCCAATTAGAGGAAGTTGAAGAGTCTCATAGGCCATAAAAAGTATATTGAATTAATTCGCTCATAACACCCACTAAACTTGTCCAAATAATTTTAAATTTTGAGGATAGATAGAAAAATAAATTTATAATAACTTTTAAGGATATAATGTTTATATTTTATATATTCTTGTGGGATGAACATAATCAAAATTTCAGTGGACAGATTCTAGAATAGAAATTTAATGTTCTTTCTTTCCCCCCTTTTATTTCTTTTTAGTTTTGTAATGTCTTATTATTACCCCTTCGTCATGGATACCCTTAACATGGAGGGTTAATCCTCTGAGTTATTCATGAAGGTGAGGTTTAATGTTTGATTTCTTTAACTTAATGGTATAAAATCCTTTATCTATTTTTCAAAGTTGGTTTCAAAATCTAAAAGAAGTTTTTATTATCAAGTACAATCATATTTGGTTTTAGATTCTGTTGTTGATTTTTCTTTGGTCAATGATCATTTTATCCCTCCTATAGTTTATGGTCTATATACAATTGAATATATCAATGATTATTTGTGTAGTAATATTCGATTTTCAGTATTTGTGGAAGGGGTAGTGGATATTCTTGACTGTTTGGGATAAACAATACTTGATCAGGAATTGCATAAGTCAATTGAAGGTATTCATTGAAACTATTTCACATGTAGGAAGGAGAGTAGATTTAGATGAGATCTTGTCATGGTTTACTCTCACCATCACCATTTGACCAAGTGATTAAGAGGAATCGATCGTGGAATCTCACATTAATCAGATTAGTAGAAGCGGATTGGATAAATTGGAACTATGATAGCATTACAATTAGAAAGCTGAACTCAACCCGATTGCCCAATTCATATCTCTATTTTCATTCACATGATTTGTTAAAAAAATCAATCATTTTCTTAATTTCCTTTATTATTTTTTTTGTTTCTTTGGATCCTTTTCAAAATTAAACAATTTCAAAAACAACCTCCACTTCTTTCTCAAATTTTAAGGTGATAGCTTATTCATTGTGTGATCCTCTCTGGAGACAAACTAAGTTACCCACTATACTGCATTTTAACTTAGGAAATATTTTTTTTCACACCACATGATAGTAATATGTCAAAAATTAGATTCATTTCTAGGAAGGAAGTGCAAACAATCTTATTGTAAATATTTGACTCTTTTCAAATTAAAAAGAACATAAAAAAATATTTTACCATGATTTTTTAAGATTATTATTTAAATAATTCATGGAAAAATTACCCACAAGTTCAAGAACCAATGTGTAACTCATCTTGGTCTATGGAGGATAGTGTTTATTTCTTTTCTAAATAGATTAGGGGAGCTCGAATCCAAATCATCAAGGAGAATGAATTCGAGGATCTCATTCAAGAACTTAAATCAAACCTCAAATACCTAGTCTTGGAGTGATTGGATAGAAAATTAATATAACTCCAAGAGTATTTTTTGAATTTTATCAATAAATGGTTGAGGTGAAAAAATAGGTTTCCTTATTTCCCAGCAATATTTATAATGAAATTTCACATTTGT